>CM042064.1:16502500-19002500 GCA_023525745.1 Arctium lappa
TTGTGTAATTCATCTTGAATACTATATTATTCATCATGAATAATGAATGAACGTTCACAATTGTTATTCATACTGAATGTGGGACATCCAGGGATGCGCATACATATTCATAATGAATTAAACCAAATTTCGGTTGTGAATTGGGAAATAAAAGAGAGTGCGTCATGTGTCTACACATTCACGGGTCATTCATATATTATTCATCATGAATAATGTATAATTCAGGATGAATAATAGAACATTCAGGGTGAATAATACACGATTCATGATAAATAATACATGAAACATGGATTCGTGTATTATTCATTCTGAATACTGTATTATTCATCATTAATAGTGAATGAACGTTCATCTTTGTTATTCATACTGAATGTGGACATCCGAGGACGTGCATGAATATTCATAATGAATATAACATATATATAGAATTTCACGTAAAATTCTATACGATTTGTGATAAATAATACATGAATCATGAATTCGTGCATTATTCTTCCTGAATGTTGTGTTATTCATCCTGAATACTGTATTATTCATCCTGAATAATGTATTATTCATCATGAATAGTGAATGAACGTTCACCTTTGTTATTCAGACTGAATATGGACATTCGGGGACGTGCATGCATATTCATAATGAATATAACACGTGTGACATCCGTCAGAAATCAAAATCTTCAAGGTTAGAATCCTTTAAGATATTAGAGAATAGTTCATAGAATTTACTTCTCTAGAATCTAATTAGATTGGTTAGATTATAATTTTCCCGAAATATTTCAGTAGTCGTTTAGAAAGCCCGGTTCGGATCAGTAACTGACTAAAACGTCCCATAAAATGCCAAATATTATGTCACATGTCTAAAATACATAAAATAATGAGGTTTATATTATTTAGGTAAAAATATATTTATTTGTAAAAATTTACTCAATTTAGAGAGAATTGAGAATTTATAAATTGTCGGTTCTCAATTTATCTGTTTTATTTGAGAGTTTATGTTGTATTCTTTAAAAAAAAAAAATTGTTGAGATGGACTTGGAGAGGCCATGGCCGGCCCTCACCCTCTCCCTCTCTTATTTAAAAAAAAAATTCATTTGAAACTCTCACTTCAAACTCTAAAAATTGGAAGATTAACTCTTCACCTCCTCATTCCCTCTCTCCCTCTCATTTTCGATTTTTCCTTCATAAACACCACCAAGAACACAAAAATTTCCAGCAAATAAAAGATTGGTTTAAGATCAAAACATCAAGATTATTGAGGATTTCAAGTTTACTTCATCATCTACACAAGGTACAAACCCTATTTCTTCATTTCTTCAAGTTTTATTCAAGTTTATTGTTTTGAACTTTATAAAAATCCTCATGCATGTGTAGAAATATTTCATTTATGGTTTTAGAAGTGAAATGGACATCATTTATGAATAAAACATTCATAAAATGATGCCATAAGATGATCTTCCATGAAAAACCAAGTTAAAAAGTGAAATTTTTTAGTCTCTTGTTGATTATGTCAATTTTATCATGGGTGCAACTTTGTGTACGAAAATTTTGATGTTTTAGTTGGTTTATAATCAACATTTTAGTAGTAATTTCAATTTTAAACAAACTCTTATGATAAGATTATTCAATCTTGTGTGATTAAGAGTCTTGAAAATTGTTAAGTGATGAAAAATCACTTATTTAGTGTTCTTTGTCACATGCAACTCACTTTGGATGAAATTTTGTAGTTATAAATGTATCCAAGGTGTATGTTTTCATTCTTAGATCATTATTTAGTGAAAAAGGGTTTAAATCCAAATGGTTTCACAAGAAACTATGGAAAATGGACCTCTTATTGCTTAATACAAAAACTTTGTTCTACACAGCTTGCTGTCAAGAATGGAACTTCCACTTCCAAGCTGTGTATCTCAATATTTACTCCATGAAATTTGGGCTTTTTGCTTTCATACACTAATTTGATGAGTTAGTTTTCAAATGAATCAAGAATCACTAAAAATTATGAGGTTTTGGTCATTCAAATGTATTTTAGAAGAAAATTGTGCAATCTGTCCCAAGCTGACAGATTAGTACACCCTACTTCTAACGACCATAACTCCCTCATAAATCATCTAAATGAGGTGAATTCTTTTTCATATAGTATATTTTTGAGTTATATTTGCATCCATATATGTATCACTAAATTATGTTGAGTTTTGATCCTCCAAAAGCATGCCACAACATAAGTGCGCAACTGATTCAAAAATCAGTAACCTACTGTTTTGTATAAATTATTTGGGGCATCAAAACACTTCCAAAATTCATGAAATTTTACCTTAGAGTTCTTAATTCAGTATTTTAGCTCTTATAAAAAATTGGTTAGGATTGTCAATTGGGAGGTTGTATTTTGAAAGCCATTATGTGGATACAATTTCTGGACAGCAAGTGCTGAAATCCAGAAAGATGGTTCTAAAAACCTCAAATTTATGTATTATGGTATAAGAATGTTATAATGATCATCAATTCTTATTTTGACAATAAAAATACATACATTGGCATTTTATAAGACGTGGGATTGGTTAGTTAGTCTTAAAGGCTGGATTTGACATTTAGCACTCTTTGTGCATCTTTCTCTATAGGAATTTAGAAGCTCTGGGATAGGGGATTTTGCTATTGCGTATTTTGCGTCATTATTCGAGGTGAGTATTCACAGCCCCACTTTTATTGTTTTGATTGAACTTGGGGTGAAAAGCATGTTAAAATTGAATATTTAAAGATTCATGAGACTTTGATATAAAGCGTTATGTATTGAAATTTATGAGGCTTTGTTGTAAAGCGGTTGGTGTAGAAGTTATATGACATGTATGCCAGTGATATGTTGAGTATTAAAAATAGTTAAGTCCCCGGGTACACTACTAGTTAACCCAGAAATGGGCCTATAGTATTAGTGGATAGCGCTATTTGGTCTGACAAGCCCACCTTATACTGACGAGTAGGGGTGCATTGTACTAGAGAAATATGACTACACATGTGGTTAAAGCCCACCTCTGAGGTAGATCATGGGGCGTTGATTTGGTCCGGAAAGGTTTAGTAGTGGCTCAACGTGGTTGTATCAATGCATACCTCATGTCATATAAGCTAAATTATGATACTCATGAATCAATGAATTGAAGTTTGGTTTATGCGTATGATTTTCAAAAGACAGTTTGCTTATGAACTTGATTTGTGCATATTTAAAAACCTGTGAACTCACCAACTCTCGTAGTTGACCATATTTTGAACATGCTTTTCAGGGAACAAGAAGGTACATGGAAGCGATTAAAGTTTATCTCTTGTGTAAACCGCATGCAATACTTTTATAATAGAGATTTTTGTACTTCAACTTTTGAAGATGTAATAGGATTGTAAACTTTTGGAACTTATTGTAAACAATGGTTGAATGTATGGTGGTATTTCTTTCTGTATCCTAAAGCTATGCCTATCGAACTGTCATGTTCCGTGTTTCCGCTTTAGCGGGGTGTGACAGATTTGGTATCAGAGCCATAGGTTATAGAGAATACTGGTTTTACTATAAAACCATACACTATAACCACTATTTTCAAAATTACTTTTGTAAACAAGTCTCGAGTTTGAGCATATTACTAGTATAACTAAGATGGGTGTCGGCTTAGCATATTACAATTAGGCAAAGCCTGATCACCTATGTCTAATTTAGTATGCATAAGAAGAGACTCTAAATGGTTATATTAAGAATTACTAAAAATAGAAACTTTTTGTTCAAAAATGAAGAGCATGAGTCAGTATGTGAGTTCGCATAAGTACTTTGTGATTTCAACGTTTATCTAGCATACTAATGTTTAAAAACTTATTATTTACCGCAGATATCATGTCTCATTCGTCGTCACACTCTGAGTCGTCCCCAGACGAGTCCGGATATATCACAGGTCGACCTAGGAGGGCACGTGTTAGTGAAGACTACGACCCATCCGAGCATAGTTACTCGGGGTTCGGACATTCACCAGCTAGGTCGTCTACTCCCATGTCTGCGCCCTCACTACAGTCGGTGCCCCGACCTAGAGTCCGAGCGACCGCGCGGATCAGTGTTCCGATGCCGGTCAGGGAGACTTTCATCATTCCACCTAGGAATGAGGCGGGGGCCTCCCGACTAAGGGTTAGACGAGTTATGCCACCACCACAGGTTGAGGAGCCGGCAGGACAGCCGACTGGTATGACATCACTTGAGAGTTTATGGGTCACAGGTTTGTCCCAAGATGCGGAGATGTTTAGGGCTAGACTAGACCATTTTGGTCAGTCTCTCGACGGGTTGATGGGGATTTTGAGCACACACGATCAGACCATGAGCGGAGTTTTGGCTATGCTTGCGAACACTAGAAGGGAGGTTCAGAGGCTATACATAGGTTTAGCCTTGATGTTGGGAGCGATGGTAGTTGTTATGGGATGGTTTATCTTGTACCTCATGTGTTAGGTGTTGGTTATCCGATGATATTTTGGGAACTTTAAAACTTGTTTCTTTTGGGGCATATAGCCCATGAATTTGAAAATATTTTATGCTTGATGGTAAACTTATGAAATTAATGGTTGATATTTTGAAATTATTAAGTTTGGTAGTTATGATGAAATTTGAGCTGCAATATTTAACGTTTTGTATAATTGAAAAATATGTTATTATTGTATGATATGTTGAATGTATGATTAATTATTAGATAAGTATTGTTTGATGCGCGACGCATAAATAGATTGCTGGTTCAGACAAATAATTAGATTCCGATTTGGAAATTTTCTAGTAGAGTTATGCCTCCAAGAAGGGAAGACCCAGAAATTGCACGATTAGTGTACGAGCAAATTCTTGCTGCCCTCCCCAATATAGCGTCTAAAATACGGAGGTCCAATTTTTCCTGTAAATAAAACCTCAAAATATAAACAATTCCCAAGTTTGAGACAACCAAAGACCCACATTAAACTGGGTTAGTATGTACCATAAAGTTTGCAAAAGAATGGCACATAAAGGTTATAACAACCTTCTTAATCTAGAATTAATTCAAACTAGATTAAAATGAGTGTTGCTATTCTACTATAATCTCTCTTCACAAAAACTCCCCAAAAGACCAGCACTTCAAGATCTCCTATGTGCACGGTAGACGGACCCGACCTCCTAGATTCCACCGCTAGTGGGACCAATAAGATAACCAACAACCAAACAAGTGTTAGGACGAAGCCTAGTGAGATCTCATAAATTTAAACAATTCACAAACAAGGAATATCATAATATAAGAATTGTGTTACTGGATCCCTTTACGTTCTCCTAACAATTCCACTTGCAAAGATGTTCCCAAACCTGAACATAGATACACAAGAGATAACTCTTGAATTACGGGGGAGACCCGTTTCCATCGGAATGACATGTACACGGGAGTGGAGTCACACATGATGTTATTGTGTTACACCTCATGTCCTGGTCCTAGTTCCCATGCCATCAAGACATCACAACCTCAAACCATAGCATTGCCTTTATTGCCTACTCCATCGAGTTACACCTCAAGGTCTTACGGGACATTATTGCCTACCCAATGTAAACGAGTTACACCTCAAAGACTCACGTCCCCTATTTCCTACTCGCTTACGCCCACAATGGCCAACAACAATAAGTCCAATACATAGACATACTACATCCTCGTGCTCAAGGACGTAGGTACCAAAGTTCATATCATGTAAACACGAACAAGACAGATATGCACAACTAGGCATGTTACATATTTCAACTTACAAACAAAGTAATCATCACAAGGGAGCTTCCATTTTAAGATATTATTCTTCACTTTCTTGTAACCCATTTAAGTAGCTTTCACCAAATAAATGATTTTTAACAAGTTAGTTTGCATATTAATGAATGATTAGAATGCTCATTATAACCACATCTATGAAACCCTAGAAATTAGGTCAAACCCAAGGATAAGTATGGATATATATATATATATATATATAATTATGTGTGTGAGTGTTTATAGTAAGCATAATTATGTATATGAGCATTTAAGGAGTAAGAACTCACAAATTAGGGTTTATAAGAAGAAAACCCTAAATAGTTGGTAGAACCCTAGGATGCAAGGACTTGTGAGAAGCTTGATTCTTGAGGTTTTATAGCACCAAGAGCACACTTAAAGACCCAACAACCTTCTAGAAATCACTTAATGCTAGGTTAGGATTAGGAGTATTGAATGAGGAGGGAGAATAGAGGAAATGGAGGAAAAATCACCAATAGAGAGAGAGAGAGCGTCGATCTGAGATTTTGAAAGGGGAATAAATGATTTTTCTAGGTCTGAAAATCGGTTTTAAGCTGTAGAACCCCGCTCCCCATGAGCGACCTTGACCTTGCGACTATGTCATGACATTATCGCCGGGCGTAATTGCTGCCTTCACCCATGCTTCTGTTTGTTCGACGAGAAAAGTGGACCACGGAGACTATGACACAGCAATGTCGTTGGGCATAGTCGCACCATTGACCCTTGCCACTGTTTGATTGCTGCGAAAATGACTCTGGAGGTTATGCCACAACATTATCGCCGAGCATAGTCACACGACTCTCTTGACCCCCTCTCGACACCTTTCGGTTTTCTAATATCCAATGATGGTAATTCTCGAGGTCGAAGATAAGGTTTCGATAATAAAGTTCATGGCCCTAAATAGCATATATAGGTACTCAAAGTTACTTATGCGATTGATACATTCATGTATGCACAAAAAAGTTATTAATTGAGGCACATAAACACATACGGTACGAGTGTCCCAAAACAAAAAGCGTGAAACCAAAAGAGGTTGTCATTCATAAAGGTGATCACCACACGGTTAGAAATTCTCGAGAATTCCCTACGGAAGATTACCTAGAGGTTTATAAAGCCTACTCGGAAAATTCGGGGTGTTACATAACTAGTCTTCGGTTTACCTCAGCACTCTTATGCTAAAGAATCACTCTGCTCAGCTTGTGAAAAGGGAAAGCAGACTAAAGCTAGTTTCAAATCAAAGCAAGTATCATCAGTGACAAGCTATCTTCAACTTCTGCATATGGATTTATTTGGCCCTATCAATATAAAATCCATTGCTAGAAAGAAATACATTGTTGTCATAGTAGATGAATACTCTCGCTATACTTGGGTCATGTTTCTCCATTCCAAGAGTGACACCCCAGATGAACTCATCTCATTTGTCAGAAAAATGGAAGTTCTGAATAATATGACGGTTCGCTCAATAAGGAGTGATCATGGAACTGAATTTAAAAACAGTTCTCTAAATAACTTCTTTGAGAGCAAGGGAATCTCTTATAATTTTTCAGCTGTGAGGACTCCTCAGTAAAATGGAGTCACTGAAAGAAGAAACAGAACGACCATCGAAGCTGCTTGATCTATGCTCAGTGATTCTCGTCTTCCAACTCAATTCTGGGTAGAAGCTGTCAATACTACCTGTTTCACTCAAAATAGGTCGCTGATTGTCAAAAGATTCAACAAAACTGCCTATGAACGTTTCCATGGGAGAAAGCCTTCTATCAGCTTTCTTCATATCTTTGGTTGTTAGTGCCTTTCCTAAGCAACAGAGATACCCTTGGGAAATTTGATCCAAAGGCTGATGATGGAATTTTCCTTGGATATTCTTCAATTTCCAAAGCCTACAGAGTCTTCAACAAAAGAAGACAAACAGTAGAAGAAACCATTCATGTCACCTTTGACGAATCCAGATCAGCGAACTCAAAACCTATCACTGATAATGATGAACTAAATAGCTAGATGTTTTCTCATTATGGAGAAGTTGAACCCTTCTTCAACACAAATCATCATTCAAATCCTCTAAATGCTGATGATGATCCAGTCATTATTCAACCTAAAACTGAATTCACTTCTTGGGTTTCAGTTGTTCCCTTAAACAATTCACCACCCTCTGAACCTCCAACCTCTGAATCCCCTCTCATCTATGAACAACTCTCAGTGAATGACGTTTAATCTGAACCTCAGCAGTTGATTGTTGATGAACCTCAGAATGAAGACACATCCTCAGCAAACATTCCCATTTATGATTCGTTATCAGACATGGATGCTCAAGTCCCCGCTTAGAGATGGACTAATAATCACCCAATCGATCAAATTCTTGGTGATCTAGACGCAGGTATTCAGACTCGACGAAGTCCAGGTAACATCTATCTCTATGTAAACTTTTTTTCTCTCCTTGAGCCAAAGAAGACCGATGATGCCCTTAGAGATCCAAACTGGGTCAGCGATATACAAGAAGAACTGGCTGAGTTCGAAAGAAACAAAGTTTGGAATCTCGTTCCCCAACCATCTGAAAAAACGGTTAAAGGCACCAAATGGGTGTATCGTAACAAGTTAGAAGAAAATAGGATTGTAACCCGCAACAAAGCTAGGCATGTTGCTCAGGGATACAGACAAGAGGAAGACATAGACTATGATGAAACCTTTGCCCCCATGGCTAGGCTTAAAGCAATTCAACTATTATTAGCCTATGCAGTTCACAAAGACTTTGAAGTATATCAAATGGATGTCAAGTCAGCATTCCTAAATGGAAAGCTGAATGAAGAAGTCTATGTTGAACAACCACTAAGGTTCTCGTATCCTAAGCATCCAAATTATGAATATAAGTTGGATAAGGCTCTCTATGGGTTAAAACAAGCCCCTTGTGCTTGGTATGATATTTTATCTTCTTTTCTAATCTCTGAAAAATTTGAACGTGGAAAGATTAATAATACTCTATTTTTCAAAAAGATTAAAGGACGCATTATTCTTGTTCAAATATATGTTGATGACATTATATTTGGTTCTACTAACCCATCTCTGTGTACTCGATTCGCTGAAAGAATAAAAAGAGAATATAAAATGAGTATGGTGGGTGATCTAACTTACTTCCTTGGACTTCAGATCTAGCAATCTAATAAAGGCATATTTATTCATCAGGGTAAGTATGTTAAAGATATGCTGAAAAAGTTTGATCTTACTCAAACATCAGCTATGAAAACTCCTATGGCACCACCGCTAACATTAAACAAGGATCCTGCCAGAAAACCTGTTAATATCAATACTTATAGAGGAATGATCGACTCCCTTCTGTATCTTACAGCGAGTCAACTTGATATCATGTATTCTACTTGTCTTTGTTCACGATATCAATCAAAACCCAAGGAATCCCATCTGATCGTTGTCAAGCGAATTTTCAAATATCCGAAGGAAACTCCTAACCTAGGTCTTTGGAATCGCAAAGACTTAGGGTTCGATATATGTTAGGTCCATGATCACAGTAGAATTGATTGAAGAAACATAACAAGGATGATTTGTGAAGGAATCTGTAGTTTTATTCACATATTAAGAAAACAAACTACAGAGAGCAAGAACTCGTATGACTATATTGGGACAGAATGAAAGTTACAAACAAATAACTAACAGAGTCCTATTTATACCCCTCACACCCTTGTATACATTAAAGCCCAAACCCAAAATACAAGGCCCAAAATACAAATACAATTGATTACTTTACTAAACTTCTAAATAGAACATTTATGTTCTAACATTCTCCCCCTAAGTTTTGTTAAGGAATCATCCTTTTCAGCTTCAGCTCTTTACAATCAATCATTGTTTTATAGAAGACTCTGATTGGAGTCGTTGTTCTGATCGTGACTCTATATTTGATCCTCAAATACTTGTGATGTAAAGTGTATCTAGCTTTATTTCGTTCGCGTGAAGACCGACTTGTTATACTGGTGACCCGGGTGCTTTTTGTGTGTAATAATTTGTGTTTTTTGGTTAATTGAACGACTGTCTAGTGCAAATTCGCCGGTTTCTTGCATCTATGATGCTCTATATGTACATTTTTTGTGCTACCCAAGAACAAAATTCTGAATTGCTAAAAAAAAAGAACTGAAGCTGAAAAGGATGATTCCTTTACAAAACTTAAGGGGAGAATGTTAGAACATAAATATTCTGTTTAGAAGTTTAGTAAAGTAATCAATTGTATATGTGTTTTGGGCCTTGTATTTTGGGTTTGGGCTTTAATGTATACAAGGGTGTGAGGGGTATAAATAGTACTCTGTTAGTTATTTGTTTGTAACTTTCATTTTGTCACAATGTAGTCATACGAGTTCTTGCTCTCTGTAGTTTGTTTTCTTAATATGTGAATAAAACTACAGATTCCTTCCCAAATCATCCTTGTTATGTTTCTTTAATCAATTTAACTGTGATCATGGACCTAACAAGTGGTATCAGAGCCTAACGAAGAAATCTTTCATCGGAACGATCGAGATCAAGTTTGATTGATGAAGAACAGTTCACTGTCGCACCTTCAAGTTCTGTTAAATTCGAATTTTGTCGAATTAATGTGAAATTGATTGAACTTTGATGCCTATTTGATTCTGAGGTCAAAGACGAAGCTTATGGAATCAATAACAATGTTTAACTTCAACAATTTTGAGCGAATTGGATCGTTTTTTAAATTTTTTGTTCGAAGATGTTTTATCACTGTGTTGAGATCGATTGGACTACAGAGTTGTTTTTAGACATGATCTTCAACAACAATTATGCTCCAATGTCTTTTTCGAACCTGCTCACAAATTTCCAGACTCAAATTCGATGTTTTGAAGGTGAATTTGAAGAATTTTGAAAAAAACAATCATAGATCCAAAGAATTCACATGATATTTGAAGAACTCTCATGGAAGAACTCGCATCAAGGAATTCGCATGATGAATATGTTGAGTAATTCGCATGAAATGCCTTGAAGATGATTTTTTTTTCTAAGTCTAGAATTCGCTTGACTGTGATGTGCGAAAAGTACATAACTCGCATCGATACGAATTCTTTGTGGCTAAAGAAAATTCTAAGTAAAGAATTCGTATGTAGTCGTACGTGAAAAGTAAGAATTCGCTTATAGAAGAATGCGAATTGCGAGGAATTCGCACACAAGCTCATGCGAGAAGCTAGAATTCGCACATAGGCATATGCAAGAAGTAGGAATTCACATATAGGCCTATGCAAATTGTGAGGATTTCGGCTAAGCCTCATGCGAATTGTGCTTTAATGAATAGTGATCTGCAAATTGTGAAGGTTATGCGAAAATTTTTTGTATCTATGCGAAAAGTGATTGTTCTGAACCCATTTTGCTACAAGTTTGCCCTATTCCCGAGATTTTTCGCGTAATACATATGTGACATCATTCCTATCTTCTGTTGGTCGCATATTTTGAGCAACTGATCTAAATTTTCACGAGTGCTCATGATTGTCAAGATTTTTAGATATTGAATGTGTGGATTTGGTCTCTAATTGGATTGAATTAGCAGCTTGAGTATCTGCAATCATCAGTCTGGAGTACTTCTTCATGTTGTTTGACCGTTGAGTGCTTTTAATCATTCTTCTGATCTGATCAATTGGAAGTGTGAGAAACTGCAATCATTGTTCCGATACTTTGGTTGTGATTCAGAATCTTGAGTGCTTATAATCATCTAGCTGATTCATGAAGAAAGGAGTTCTGAGTTTGTTCGTTCAGTGTTCTGGAAAGCAGTTAGAAAATGAGTGTCGTTCATTAGTTATTGAACAGATATCAGAATTGTCTTCTAACCCTTGCATTGTAGTGTTTGCTACTAGACGCTTCCTTCTGTAAGCTGATAAGAATAAGTTCTTAAGTTAAATTCTTATTCAACTCGTGGTTCAAAGACAGATCTGATGTTATAAACTGAAGATGCACTTTGGTTGTCACTCTATAATCCATACATTTATTTCTTGTGGGCGTAACGAATGTGTTAGATTTACAAGAGATAAAAGTTGTCTTTATGTGCACTCAGTCGAGGTTATTGTCTACATCAGATCTGATATTAAAGTTGAAACTTCAAGGATAAGAGCTATATTCAAGGGGGAGCTAGAGGAGCTTTGAAGTTTATACAACACTAAGTTTTCTAAAGAAATCAAGGGGGAGAAGAGTTGAAGCTGAAAAGGATGATTCATTTACAAAACTTAGGGGGAGAATGTTAGAACATAAATGTTCTGTTTAGAAGTTTTGTAAAGTAACCAGGTTTATATGTATTTGGGCCTTGTACTTTGGGATTGGGCTTTAATGTGTACAAGGGTGTGAGGGGTATAAATAGGTTTCTGTTTGTAATGTTTTGTAAGTTTTCATTTTCACAATGTAGCCCGTACAGTATTCTGCGAGTTCTCTGTAGTGTGTGTTTAATATGTGAATAAAACTACAGATTCCTTCCCAAATCATCCTTGTTAAGTTTCTATAATCAAATCAATTGTGATCATGGACCTAACAATATAACTGCCTATTCAGATAGTGATTTTGCAGGTTGCAAACTGGATAGAAAAAGCACCACTGGAGGCTGTCAGCTCCTAGGTGGAAAGTTGGTAAGCTGGACAAGTAAGAAGCAAAATTCAGTGTCCACCTCCACCACTGAAGTTGAATACGTAGCTTCTGCTAGTTGTTGTGCTTAGGTCTTATGGATGAGAAATCATCTATTAGACTATGACTTTCAACTATCAAAGATCCCTATCTATTGCGACAACACGAGTGTCATCGCTATAGCAAATAATCCTGTGCTACATTCAAAGACCAAACACATTGAAATCAAATATCATTTTATCAAAGATCATGTGATGAATGGAGATATATAACTTCATTTTATTCCAACTGACTATCAGTTAGCTGATCTTTTTTAGTAAGTAGATAGACGGATTAGTACTTTTACCCAGGGGTAGCCTTCAATTCGATGGGGAGGATGGGAGTAAGGAGTGGGTGTATTCCTGAATAAGAAGAAGATCGGTCTGCAAGAAAGCAGAAGCTCGGGCGTTAATCACTGGCTTGGATCTTGCTGTGATGAGACAAGATTCAACTTTCTCATCAGCGAGCTTGGAATGTTGAACCTTGAAGAATAATTCTTCAGTGATCATGAATTATGTCAGCAATAAAATTCTCCATTCATCCCCTAATCTCTGATTAAAATTTTCTCTGATGTTTAGGTATGTCTCATAACCTTCCTCACTGGATCTTTATTCAGCGAGACGTTTTTCAAAATCCTCAAAACTTAATCACCGACTTTCTTCAAGTGATTAAAAGTTTTTTAAAAATAAAACCCTCACTGATATTTCTCATCAATGGCTCTTTTAAAATGAAGTTCATCACTGATTTTCAATTAGAGATGTCCTTAAAAATGAAAAGACACTTTTTGTGTGATGTCATACGAGACGATAATCCATGGCACATATTTTTGTCAGACACGTTCGTCCGTTGCACTTCTTGACCAATCATCTTCGTGGGACGTGTCCGTGTCATGATGAGTATTTTTCCCGCTCATCATTTTTCTATCTCCTCACTCACACCTATATAAACAATCCTTTGTTCATATTTTTCTCTTTTACGCACACAAACTCTCTCTAAGGCAAGAACATTCAAGGCAAACTGTTAAGTCATAAATTGTATTCAAGATTAAAAGAGGGGTCAAAGTTGTATTTTGATTGTATATTGTTGTAAGTCAAAGTGTTTGACTTTGACATTAGTTTTTGAGTTGTAAGGTCATAAGGTTGACCATATAAATACCTTATGTCTTTGTATTTTAGATATAGAATAACACACAACACAACACAACAATACACTCGAATCACAAAGAACTCGTATAGACTTGTAGAGAGAGAAACGTGAGATCTATGACACTTTGTATTACTTGTGATAACGAAATCATTGTAATAAAAGATCAGATTGTTCATGATGATTTCTATATTTGGTGAGTGTGATTGATTGTAGCTTGGATTTGGAACTTTCATTTGGTATTAGAGCAGAAATCGGATTAAATCAACTGTTCGAAATGGGAAGAACTCGCATCGTCTGAGTTTGTGATCAATTCATTGTTTTTGCATTGTAACTGTTCTATTAATACTTGCACTATAATCGCACTATGATTTAGAACTGTTAGATCACATATCTATTGGATTCAAGATCATCCAATCTGAAGATCCAATCTGAAGCTAATGCCGAAAAGTCGACTCTCGATATTAAGTCTAATGTTACTTTGTAATAAATGTCGAAGTTAATTAATGTTTATTATAATTTAGTATTTAGTTTTAATTAGATTCAATATCTAGTTATTAGATATTAGTTAGTTAATATCTAAATTAGATATTTGTTTTAATATCTAAGTTTAGATATTATAGTAAGTGTGTTGAGGAAGTTAACAATCAAGAAATCAAATCACTATTTACACACACACAAAAGGTGAAAAACAGAGAGAACACATCGAAAGCTACAATCGATCAATCATGTAATCTTTGTTATTAATCTAAACAGGTTGGTTAATCGTTTATGTGTTGTTTTGATAAGAACTTGATAAATATTGTGGACCGACAAGAACACTTTTCATTCAATTTGTATATACAATTGCACTGTAATTCAAGCTTAATTTCTCGATTTGGTGATTTTTTTTGCACGAACGTTTTACGCACTGTATTTCAATTTGAATTGTAATTGTTGTTGTATTTGGTAAAATCGATCAATTGCAATTTGTTCTATATGTAACCGTGGTCGATTTGGTGAAAATTCAGAGGCTAATTTGGAGATTTGATTGAAAATTGGATTGATTTCAGTGTTTGTGAGTCGAAAACCCAAGAACTCGCAAGATTCAGACTTTTCACATGTTCCTGAGTAGATTTTGCATGGTTAGTGAAGTTTGAAAAAGCTAAGGAAACATTTCGCATCTAGCTATATACAAAAAGCTATAATTCACACAGTGCAACGTACGAAAAGTGATTCTTTTATTTTGCTAAGGGAGAATTTCGCACATCTCTTCAAGCGAAAAGCTGAAATCCGCGTCCCATTACGTACGAGTTTTGAGTAATTCGCATAGTGAAGAGGATAACTTTTCTAAGTCCAAAACTCACATCGATACGTGAAATTGAAAGGGCTAAATTTGACTAAGTCAGGATTTCACATCATCTTTCTCGTGCGAAAAGTTCAAAGACTAAAAGATTCCAAGTCAGAAATTCGAACCCCTCTTGTGCGAATTTCTGACTAAATTCGCATAGTATAACGTGCGAAAAGAAGAAATCCGCATATAACGGTGTGCGAAAAGTGACTTCTCGCATACTTTTGCATGCGAAAAGTTGAGACTTTTGTTCTTTGGCTTGCGAATTTCAAGTCTTTGTGCGAAAAGAAGGTTGTTTGGTGTGCGAAAAGTGAAGTGAACTCAGTGGTGTGAGGATTCTATACTTAGAGAAATTTTTGGAGTTTTTCTGATGATTGTTCTAAGTTGATCTTTGTTGATTTTCTGATTAACGATCATTCCAAGCTTCTGTTATACATATTTCAAGATGCCTTGCATTGACGAAAAGTGAAATACTATTCTTACCAAGAGAGATTGCGCTATCGCTTATATGCCAGAGATTCCAGCCCTTGAAGCTGAAAATGAGAATATGAAAATTCAGAATTCATCTCTTCAGGATCAGATTATTAAACTGAATGAAAATTCTAAAGTTTTAGAGAAAATTTTTATTTGCTCAGATTGTATTTCTAACTCTAAAATTAATTTTGCAGGGATAATTGCATCAAAAGAGAAAGAGATTTCTAATCTTCAAATCAAATTGAAAAAATCTGAAGAGGAATCCAGAATTTTGAAAGCAAGTAATGCAAATTCTACATGGTCCAAGAAAGATTTTATGCAAAGAGAGATTGATGATCTCAGAACCATAGCAAATACTGCTGGTGAAACACGCGATACGCTTAGAAAGATGAATACTGAACTTTTCTCTTAAAGAGACCAATTGAGAGACAAAGTTTTTAGTCTTGAGGTTGAGATAAACATGTTGAAAGAGAAATAAACCCAAGAGAAAGAAAACTCAAATGTTCAAGAAGAGATGAAGAAGATTAAGAGAAAAAGACATGGCTTAGAGAAAGAGAATGTTGAGTTGAAAAATAAAACGTATGAATTAGAAGCTCAAGTTGCCAAAGAGAAGAAAGAAAGAGAAGGATTCGAAAAAGAAAGAAAAGCTTTTGCACAGAAGTTTTCTGATTTCTCAAGGAAATCTTTTGAAGAAAAGAAGACAGTTGAACTTAAATGTATAAAACTTTCTCAACAAGTGTCAGATTTTGAGAAAGTTATTATCATGGAAAGAGACAAAGTTGAGAGAGAAGAATTTAACATAATAGAAGAATGTTGGATAATTCTAAGAAATATCTGACAAAAGAAACAATGTTGAGAAAGATTTTGAAGATGAAAGGAAGATATTTGAAACAGAGATAAACAAGTTTTCAAATAAGCTATATGCAACTGCATTGAAAGAGCAGAAGACGAAGACTGACTTACAGAAGAAGATCGATTTACTCTCAGAGGAAATAAACAGTTTGTCAAACAAGATCACAAAACTTGAAGGAATCATTTTCAAGGTTGAATTGAGGGCACAACGAAGTCTAGACTCAATTGTTCAATCACCGAGAGATGATTCAGCTACTTCAGAAAGTTCATTCAAAACAACTTCAAGTTCACATTATGCAAATGTTTCTAATAATCCTTTATTTGTTGATTTAGATGATAATGTGTCTAAACATAATGATCAGATTCGTCCTACTAATCTTTTCTATGTCAAATCAAGTGATGGTTCAGATATCATTAGAAAGAACAAATCTCAACAAAAGATGATTTGGAGGAGAAAAGATAAGAAAGAAACTTCAAAGTCATTTGTTCCTACACCTCAAGTGAACAAAAAGAACAATACTCCGAAAGGTAAATCTTTTGCTAAACCTGATTTTGTTTTTTCTGTAAATCAATAAATCAGGCAAGCACAAAAGAAACTTTGTTGTTCTTACTGTGGAACTGATGATTTTGTTAATAAGTATTATGCTCATAATTGGTGTGGAACTTACAGAATCACTTCTCAACAAAATGAACTTAAAATATTTGAATCTAATGAGAAGTGGATTCCAAAATCTAACTAGACTGGACCCAAATACAAGTGGGTACCAAAACTTGTCAAATCTATTTTACAGGTACCATAAGTAAAGGGGGAGTAAGAGCATTGGTTTCTGATTACAACAGATCAGAACCCGATCTTCAATGTTTAAGAACAATGACTTCTAAGTAAAGCAACTCAGGACTCGAACTTCAATGTCAAAGGATTGTACTCCGACACATAAAAGATTATCAATCTTTAAGGGGGGGGTACTTATTATTTCTTCTGATAAATTTGTGAATACAAATTTTCAGGGGGAGTTTGACTTCTGAATTCACTTCAATCCTAGTAATTTAGAACTCGGTTTATTGATTAAGGATTATGCAAATGTTAAGGGGGGGCTTATATGTTTTATATTTTTACTGATACATTTTCTGATTTTTTAGGGGGAGATTAAAAGATAAATTGATTGTTACTTTTAGGGGGAGTTACTATTCTCAACGGAGAATATGTGACGTTGGCTTCTGAATACTTCAGTTCAGAACCCGATTTTCAAAGTTTTTTAACCATTGCTGAATATGTTTAACGATCAATCTTTTCACAAAAGATTTATTAAGTTTAGGGGGAGTTTATGAAATCTTAATGATGATATATTTTTGACTTTTTACAAATATATAGGGGGAGTATATCTGATGTTTTTTGTCAAAAGGGGAGCGTAATAGATAAAATATTCATTTCAGCGGTAGTTAAGAATTCTACACTGAAGGTATATAATTCTAATTCTTAATCTCTACCATATCTAAAAGAAGAACGACTTTCAAGTATGAAAAACAATTTCTTAAACGTTCAAACCACTTCTTATTCTTTAAATGATTTCATGAATTTAAAAGTGCGATTTTAAATGTTTTTCAGATCAGTGCTTTGATGTTTAACTGACCGCGTGTTTCTAAAGGATAATACTTGTGTATTGTCTTGTCTATATACTGTCAATTATTCTCACACATCGGTTCAGTACTTGTATTGACTTTGTTATTATCATGTATCTAAATGATAAATCTTTTGATGGTAATACTCCCATTTGAATTTCACTATTGTTTGAGTATCAGATCAGACGTCATTTCTAAATTTGGTGCTTTCATTGTTGATATGTTTATATTTGTTCATATAAACATCTTTCTGTTCTTTGATACCCCAAGCTATATCTTCTTGATAGCTGTTGGATCATAATTGTATTCAAGATTAAAGGGTCTAAACTGTATTTGTTTGATAGTTAAAGTTAGAGGGTTTAAATTGTAATAGATTGATAGTTATTAGCTATTGGGCCCAAGTCCATTAGGCCTTAAAAGCCTAGGTATTTAAAGTTTTAGTTATTTAGTTTTAGGGTGAATCCTCTTATTATTATTATTTTCATAATTATTGTTTAGAGAGAGGTAGTTTTTTTTTAAAACTGTATTCAAGGGTATCAAGAACACACAAGGTTTAACCGTTTATTCAAGGGATTGGTATGTTATTCTGATCTTATTATCTCTTGATCATTATTGTGTTCTGTGATTGTTAATCAACTAGATTAAACTGGGATAACAAGTGGTATCAAAGCCTAGAGAATCAAAATTTTCTTGATATTACTATTCATCGATCACTATTCACGCGAAGTTACTGTTCATCTGATTTCATGAATCTATGTGCTTTTATGATTAAGATTGATCTGATTCGGTGAGTTTTATTCTATTGAAAAATATCTGATTGATTAATTGCATTGAGAATTATCAAGTGATTGAATTTATTGATTTTGTGTTTTCTGGGTTCATAAAGGAGTCGACTCTGTGTTCTTAAAATCAAGTGATAAAAAGTGATTTTTTACTTATTATGATTGATTGAATGCTGATCGATATCTGTTTTGGGATACAAAAGACTGATTTTTGCATCTGATTTTGAGTCTGTATTGATTTCTGGGTTGATTATTGCTTCTGTTTATCGACGTTCTGGGTTGGCTTAAGAACATACCGGTCCAAAGCAATAAGTACATATCGGTCATATCACCCTATCAGTCGAACATCACTATCGGTCCATACCTTTACCGGTCTTAGTTTCTTACCGGTCGAATACTTTGTATCGGTCATACAGTTTGTCGGTCATAGCCTATACCGGTCGAACTCGATACCGGTTCTCACACCACCCCGGTCGCCCGGTACACACACAGATCACTACCGGTCTAAGCACTTTTACCGGTCGAACGTAATACCGGTCGAACAGCCTCCCGGTCGAGCAAGTTATCGGTCGAAGCAAGTGACCGATCGACAGCAAGACCCCGGTCTGTCTGCTTTGCGCTAGTGCCTTGTCACGCAAACCTTAGTTTATGCTACCCAAGGCTTGCACAAACCTTCACTTTGCGCAACCCACTAGACACGCAAACCTCACTTTGCGCAACCCAAGGCTCACGCAAATCGCACTTTGCGCGACCCACTACTCACGCAAACCTCATTTTGCGCAAGTCACTGTTCATGCGAGTACTATTCACTGTTCACTTTTGCGAAAAAAAAATTCATCAGATTCTCACAGTTTGTTCAGTATTATTTGAAGCTTTAGACTGATTGAAAGGACTACATTTAATTATTTTCGGGAATTTATTTTTCTGAAAATTTTTTAGTGTGGTTTTCATTTTGATTCTAACGATCTCTTCTAGTTGATTGTCTTGGTACAGAAAAGTTTGATTACTAACCATACAACTAGGATGTCGAATCAGCTAATGATGTCTGAAGGTTACAGCCTTGATTTTGAAAAGATGACACATTCTGAAGCAAAAGCAAATGCTAAACGTCTTGCTAGACAGTTGTCAAGATATATACAGACAGGGCTTATGATTGTGAAAAGGAGATTAAAAAGCTCAAATCCGAGATGTTACCTCTTGAAGCTGAGAATGAAAATCTAAAGATTCAGAACTCATCTCTTCTTATTCAGATCAATGCTTTAAATGAAAATTCAAAATATTCTGATTCTATAATACACTTTGCAGGAATAATTGAGTCTAAAGAAAAAGAGATCTTAGATCTTCAAGCAAAGTTGAAAAGATCTGAATCCAGCTCTACATGGTCAAAGAAGAATGCAATGCAAAGAGAGCTTGAGGAGCTTAGAAGGAGTACAAGTGTTGCAAATGATACTAGTAAAGGACTAAGACAGATAAATTCTCAAGTCTTTGCGGAAAGAGATAAACTGAAAGATAAAGTTCTCAGTCTTGAGGTTGAGATTAATAAGTTGAAAGAAAAGGAAACCCAAGACAGTGACAATACAATAGCTCAAGATGAAATACTGAAGATTGAGAAAGAAAGAAAAGACTTTGCCAAGAAATTCTCTGATTTCTCCAGAAAAGCCTTTGAAGAGAAGAAATCTTTAAAGCTTAGATGTGTTAAACTTTCTCAACAAGTTTCAGACTTTGAGAAGGTTATCATTCTTGAAAGAGAAAAGGCTGAGAATGAGAAGAAGAAAGTTGAGCTGAAGGATATAAATAAAGACTTTTCTGAAGAAAAGAAGATATTTGAGACCGAGATAGCCAAACTGATAGGAAAGCTATCTGAATTGTCAACAAACATCATGAAGGAGAAGAATGCAAAATCTGAGTTGAATAAAAAGTTTGATCTGATTGAAAAGGAAAGAAACAGTTTGTCTTCAAAGATAAAGGAACTTTGTAGATCCCAGATACAGTGCAATCAGATAATAATCAATTTAGAACAATATAATAGCCACAACCTCTAGTCATATGATTAATATGAAATCAAAGGGTTTAGGTTTACAGAGAGAATTTCTGATAAGGGTATGTAAACCTATTGACTAGAGAATTATGAAATGCGACTATCTAACCTAATTATGAAACAAATAATGCCTTTATATACTTAGGCTTACAGCTTTAATGGGCTTATGGGCTTGGGCCCATCTAATTAAATAAACTATTAAGTAATTATAGAATGAACCCTTATAAATACTTTATTCCACTTTCAACACATAGGACTTTCAGTCCTAACAATCTCCCCCTAAAGTTGAATAAAGCATTTATCTTCTTGAAAACTTCAGGCCTTGATCTTCTTTCCCTCTTGAATCTTTGAAAAACTTTGGTGTTGCATGTCTTCATGACTTTCCACGCTCCCCCTTGAATAAAGCTTTTGATCTTCATAGTATCAACTTTGTAACCAGATTCAATGTACAGTAGTCTCGACTGAACGCACTATCACGCAGCTTTTAACTGTGGAAACTCAATCACATCGGATCAGCACACAAGAAAGATAATGTGAGAGTAACGTGACATTCCATGGTGCATCTTCAGTTTAAAATAAAGAATCTGTCTTTGAACCGCCAGTTGAATATGCTTTCAGCTTAAGAACTTGTTGCAATCAGCTCGTAGGAGGAATAATGAAGAAACTTGTAGCAAACACCACATGATACGGGAAAGAATTAATACAAACTTTGAAAACTTCACTGTCTTCAGACAAACTCATATCTTCATCTCTTTGATCTTTAGACCGTCTTCAGAAAAGAAAACTTTCTTTCTTCAAAACTTTGAAATTGAACTTTTTCTCCCCGTTTTTGATGATTGTGAGCATCATGATCATCAAAACTTCTTCAATTTCAGCACTTGCTTTGATCTCCCATTTATGATAAATTAACACTCTCCCACCTGTGATCTAAGTATCCGTCAATTCATGAAATGTATATATCCGAATCTTTTCAAATTCAGATATATTAGGAATGGTAAACCTGAATCAACAAATGATACAGTTAGTATGCCTGTAAGTAGCACGGAGCCACTTTGTACAACAGATGTACTTTGGAAAGGAGTTTTTGTGATGATCACTCCCCCAGGGCTTCCATTCAATCATCGAAAAACCACAAAGGAATTTTCTATGAATGTTATGACAAGAAAACTCATTCCTTGTGTGCTCGTGCAAGTGTAGAAATGATTTAAGATACTTAGCTTTCTCAGGCTCAAAAATGTGTAAACTGTTGAGACAGCAACAGATATTACACGGACTCAATGTGCATGAAAGAGGTGCGAAGGTGGGGCAACTTTCCTTCTTTTTCAATATCTAAATCTTCCAAGTGAAGACTAGATAGTAGATATGTTGCGTCCCCAAGGAAAATGAAACATTTCTTTGTTAAGAAAGAAACGAGTGGCTGGTGGGGTTATTGCAAGAGTTGGCATGGGCTCACTGCCTGTTTCATTGATGGTCACCAAAGAATGTGAACCAATCAGAATATGTGGTTGCGCGGCTCAGAAAGTGGTTGGTGCAGAGTTCTGATATTCTTTTAACTCTGTTCTCACACCCTCGTTCTTTTTAACATTAAAACTCACTTCTAACCAAACTCTCTTTTTCATTTTTTTTTTCTCCACACAATGAGAAAAACTCAACCAGATGAGTTATCTCCCCCACTCTTTGATTTATGACCCCTCACCCCTCAATCACTCAAGGATAACTTCCGGGGTAGGAAACACTGGTTAACGTGAATCCATGGAAGTTATGTTTAAGTTCTCACACAAAACCCATGTAAGTCCTAAAAAGAATAGTAGCTCAACAGTTTAACTTGAGCATTTAAGCTCAAAATGTATGATAACATTGTCAAAATGTATGCTCATGAGATTTGAGCAATTTAACTTTGAAGATTTCTCAAAACAAAGATATTGAATGAATGAAATGAAATTAAGAGAATTGTTTTGAGAACCTGACAATGTATCAATCAGATCACATAAAATGGATAGGGTATCAAAGAATTGGATATTTTGTTTATATGAACAAATATAAACAATTTAGCAATGAAAGCACACATTTAGAAATAATGAAAGATGCTCAACAATATTGAATATCAAACGGGGGTATTACCATCGAAAAATTGGTTTGTTATGAGACATGGTAATAACAATTTCAAATAAAATACTGAACCGGTGTGTATGAATACTTTTCAGTATAAAGACAAGATAATACGCAAGTATTGATCTTTGGAAACACACAGTCAGTTAAACATTAACGCTCAAAATTGAAAAAGATTTAAATTCACACTTCTAGATTCATGAAACCTTTTGAGAATCAGAAGTGGTTTGAACATTTCAGAAATTGTTTTTCATGTTCGAAAGTTGTTCTTCTTTCAAACAATCAGAGATCTAGATCAGAAGATATTTACCTTTTAAGCTCCCCTTCAAATTATGATAAACATATATATATCAGATAAGCTCCCCCTGGATATTTGCAAAATATCCAAGTCTGAACGTTGGAGAACGGGTCCTGATCTGTCATGTGATCAGAAGCTAAACTTCGTTGAAGTCCGGGTTCTAAGTTGATTTACTTAGAAGCCATTGTTCTTCTACTCCCCCTTGACAGTAGGTGCCTGCAACAAAGAATCAGTTTTCGGTTTTGGTACCCACTGGTATTTGGGTCCATGAACATTAGTTGCAGTTCTTGTGGGGGATATAGAATAAGAACCATACCAGAAATGATCACTGGTTTTGTGAATATGATCATGTGTATGACAATAAGAACAGTGGTATTTCTTACCTAATAACCTGAGTAATTGATCTATCGAGTAGATATGATCAGGTTTACCTTTATGCACTTTGTTCTTCTTAGCATTGACCGCATGTACACATGATTCTTTTTCTTTCAGCTCATCTTCAACTGGTTTCTTCTTCCAGACCAGTTCCTCATTTTTGTATCTCTTTCTTCTAGAGCGTGTACCTGAACCATCTATATTGCTATCATAGAAAAGGTTAGTTTTACGAATCTGATCAAAAGATTTAACTGACCTTTGTGTAGAGACAGATTTTTGACTTGAGCTTGATACAGACTTTTCAAGCACTTTAATCGTTGAAGCAAAGTTGTCTCTTTCTTGAACAAGCAGGTCAATCTTCTTCGTGAACTCAGACTTCGTTTTATGCTCTTTTAGTGCCTTCTCAGATAGTTCAGATAACTTGGCAGTAAGCTTTTTAATCTCAGTCTCAAACAAGCTTCTTTCTTCTTCAAATCCCTTCTCAGCATTGTTTCTTTGGCCAGATATTTCTTTGAAGACACCAACATTCTTTTGTTCAATGGCCTTCTTCTCTTTGGAAAACTTCTCTCTTTCTAGAATGATTACTTTCTGAAAATCAGAAACTTGCTGAGAAAGTTTTATGCATTTCAGCTCAACTTCTTTCTTCTCATCAGCACATTTTCTCGAGAATTCTGAGAACTTCTTTGCGAAAGATTTCTCTTTAGTCTCAAAATCAGATTTGTGTTTAGCAAGCAGTTGCTCCAAATCAGATAAACGCTTTTGAAGATCTGCATTTGCATCTTTCAGTTCAGAAATCTTTTCCTCAGAACTTTCAACAGAGACTATTTGATGAGTTTTAGCTTCCAAAATAGAGATATTTCCTTTTAGCTCAGAGTTCTCAGCTTCCAATTCTCTTCCTGTTAATAAACCCTTTGTCCCTAACACCAACCATTCAGTACAATCCCACAGCTCTTTTCCTGTCATTTTGTTGGTATTTATTTGATCAATAAGTTCACTAAAAATGTCACGAAAAAATTCACAAGTAATACTATCAGTCATATAATTTCGAGCTACATTGTTAGCCCACTCTCTTTCCTCCTTTTCCACAGGTGAAGCTTCTGTAGGAATCTGGGATTGCATCTTCCCTTCAGTCAAAGATAATCTGATGTAGGGACCCACCTCATGTTCGTCCACACAGTTCAAAAAATGAACTTTCCACTCTTCATATTCTCTTTTGGACTGCAGCCTTGGTAGGTACACCATTTTGATCGTTTCGAATAGAATGTATTCGCTCCGGTTTTGAAGAGTGATGAAACTTGAAAGTGCAGGGACCAAAAGTGACAAAATGTGAAACTTGAAAGTTTAGGGTTACAAATGACACGCTGAATCCTTGAAGTACGGGGACTAAATAAATGCACTGCAAAATGATCGTGAGACAAAAATTTTTGACCCTTTTGTACTTTTTTTTTAACCCAGTCGAGCAAGGGTATCGGTCAAAGCAAAGGACCGATATAAGCAAAGTCCCGGTCGAAGGTAAGACCGGAGTGAGCAAGTACCCGGTCGAAGGGTAAGACCGGAGTAGCAAGTACCCGGTCGAAGGACGAAGACCGAAATAGCCGAGTATCGGTCGAAGGGAAAGACCGGAAACCACTAAGGTCCGGTCGATGCACCTACCCGGTCGAAGGGAAAGATCGGGGAATGCTAAGGTCCGGTCGAAGGGAATGACCGAAGATTACAACTACCCGGTCGAAGTAAGGACCGGTGTTTACAATCTCTCAGTCGAAGGCTCGGGTCGAATAACTATCGGCCAAAACAATAATATCGATAAACACGTAACAGATACGATCAATTAACATATAAGGCCGATAAACACGATGAATCGACCGAAGAACACGATGAATTTCTGGGATTCGACCGAAACCAAACCCAGAAACTCTAATCGACCGAATAACACGATAAAATCAACAGAAAGCAATTCGATCAATGCGATCAAAAACCACACATAGACTTCGATCGAAGGTAACACATATAATCAACCACTAATCGACCGGAAACACCTTTTTCAGAACAAAATAGACCGGAAGCGATAATATCATACAGATCGATAAACACAGTAAGCTAACCCTAAGACCGAAAGCAAACAAAGAAAAAAAAATAATTTCCCAGATTCGATCGATAAGAACTTTAATTTTCCAGAAAAAATAATCGATCGAACATAGAAAAAAACTTTAACTTTGCAGAAGTAGATTAAACAAATAATCAGATAATCACAATAAGCATATGAAGCAATTAATATCAATAATCGATTATAGGGTTTCAGACAAACCTTTTTGAGGATCAAACCTTTTTGCCTTTCAGCTCTGATACCAATTGTAGATCCCAGATACAGTGCAATCATATAATAATCAATGTAGAACAATATAATAGCCACAACCTCTAGTCATATGATTAATATGAAATCAAAGGGTTTAGGTTTACAGAGAGAATTTCTGATAAGGGTATGTAAACCTATTGACTAGAGAATTATGAAATGCGAATATCTAACCTAATTATGAAACAAATAATGCCTTTATATACTTAGGCTTACAGCTTTAATGGGCTTATGGGCTTGGGCCCATCTAATTAAATAAACTATTAAGTAATTACAGAATGAACCCTTATAAATACTTTATTCCACTTTCAACACACAGGACTTTCAGTCCTAACAAACTTGAAGAGATCGTATTCAAGGTGAAGCTGACTGAGCACAAGACGCCATAATCAATAGCTCAATCACCGAGAGATGATCAAACTGATTCAGATTGCTCACTCAAAAAGGCTTCAAGTTCACATGATTCAAATGCTTTCTACAATCCTTTCTGTAATTCAGATGATAGTCTTACTTCTAAATCTACTGATCAGATTCGTCCTTCTAACCTTTTTTATGACAAAAATGTTGATGGTTCAGGTAACTTCAAGAATACTAAGTCTCAAAAGAAAAGCTTCTGGAGAAGGGATGATGAGAAAGATAAAGGTAATTGGATCTGGAGAGTTAAAGGATCTCCAGAGGAGAAGAAAGACAAATCATTTGTGCATACATCAAATGCTAAATGGAACTATGCTTCTAAAGGTAAAACTTTTGGCAAACCTGATCTGGTTTACACTATTAATCAACTGATCAGGTTAGCACAAAAGAAAATTAGTTGTTCCTACTGTGGCTCAAATGATTTTGTCAGAAAAGCTTATGTTAATAACTGGTATGGTTCTTATTTCATCTCTCCTACTAGAACTGCAACTAACCCATTAGGACCCAAATACCAGTGGGTACCAAAAGCTAAATCTATGTTGCAGGCACCCAAGGTTTAAGGGGGAGAAAGAACAAAGGCTTCTAAGTAAATCAGCTTAGAACCCGTACCTCAACGGAGTATGGCTTCTAATCACATCAGCTTAGAACCCGCACTTCAGTGCTCTATTTATTTTTGTGCTTTAATTTAAAAAAAAAATCTTCAGTTAAGGGGGAGCTTAAAAGTCAAAGAGCTTAATTGAAAAACTCCTTAGAGCTTAATTGAAAAACTCTTTTTAGTTTGAGGGGGAGAATTGCATCGTCAAACACAAATGTTTTGACTTCTCCAATTCTTTTATTCTTCATGAGTAACTGTATTCCTTTGTGCTTTCATGTACAAAAGACTGTTGAACAACACGTTCTTTTAGGAAAATACATGGGATTCAGTGTGTGAGCTTAACAGAACTTCCATGGATTCACGATAACCAGTGTTTCCTACCCAGGAAGTATTCCCGAGTGATTCAGGGGAGAGGGGTCAAAAGAATTGAGTGATGGTGTGTGAAGAGGTAAAATGAAAAAGAGAGATTGGTTACAAGTGAGCATTAAAAGAAAGAGGGTGAGAGAACAGAGTAAAAGAATATTAAACTCTACGCCAAACTTCTTTCTGCGTCGGGCAGCCACATAATCTGATTGGTTCACATTCTTTGGTGACCATCATTGAAAAAGGCAACTAGCCCATGCCATCTCTTGCATAAAACCCCACCAGCTACTCATTCTTTTCTCAAAAAGAGAATGTTTCACATTTTCTAGGGACACAGCACATATGCTATTGGTTCTTCATTTGGAAGATACTAATATTGAAAAAGAAGGAAAGTTGCCTCACCTTCGAACCCTTTCTCATGCACATTGAGTCTTTGTATAATTTGTTGTTGTCTCAACAAGTTTACATACTTTGAGCCTATAATGAAAAGCAATCATCTATGCTTAATTCTTTCATACACATACACAAGCACACATAAATTTGTTTTCTGTCAGAACGTTTATAGGTAACCATGTGTTATTCGATGATTGAATGGAAGACCTGGGGAGTCTATTTCAAACCAGCTCCTTATATAGTAACTTTGTGTTACTCAGTGACTTTGTGTCATTGACAGGCATTCTAACTGAGTCATTTGTTGATTCAGGATTACACTTATTACCTGTTTGAATTTGAAAAGATTCGAATGGTTACTACTTTCTATTTTAATCTGAAAATATTGAAATAATCACTTTCTCCATTTGGAGAGACTGCTCTTATTTCTTACAGGGCTTATTACATGAAGAAAGTGCTAAATTGAAGTCTATAAAGACAAAGGGGGATATTTTTCCATAAAGGGGGAGATTGTTTTGACAAGTTTTGATGATGATGCTTCTCACCACTCATCAAAAAGGGGGGAGAATATACAAAAAGGGAGAATACTCAAAGAAGGAGAATATAATTTGAAGATTGCTGAAGATTTCAAAGATATCAAGTTTTGAAGTTTTGAAGCTATCAACGTCATATTTGAAGAAAAGTGAAGACCTGAAGACAATTGCCAAAAAAAATTTAATCTTGAATCCAAAGGGGGAGATTGTTGGATCATAATTGTATTCAAGATTAAAGGGTCTAAACTGTATTTGTTTGATAGTTAAAGTTAGAGGGTTTAAATTGTAATAGATTGATAGTTATTAGCTATTGGGCCCAAGCCCATTAGGCCTTAAAAGCCTAGGTATTTAAAGTTTTAGTAGTTTTAGGGTGAATCCTCTCATTATTATTATTATCATAATTATTGTTTAGAGAGAGGTAGTTGTTTTTCTCTGTATTCAAGGGTATCAAGAACACACAAGGTTTGACCGTTTATTCAAGGGATTGGTATGTTATTCTGATCTTATTATCTCTTGATCATTATTGTGTTCTGTGATTGTTAATCAACTAGATTAAACTGGGATAACAATAGCTGATATGATTAAAACATTGTCAGGTTCTCAAAACACTTAACTTGATTTCATTTCATTCATTCAATTTCTTTGTTTTGAGAGATCTTCATTGTTTAAAAGCTCACACATTGAATGTTATTTTCTTTTGAGCTTACATATATCGGATATATGTACATCATATTTTGTGCTTATCTGTCAAGATAAATTGTTGAGAAACACATTTTTAAGACAAATACATGGGGATCAGTGTGAGAGGTTACCAAAACTTCTATGAATTCACGTTAACATCTGTTTCCTACCCAAGAAGTTATCCCGAGTGATTGAGGGAAGAGGGGTCAAAATCAAAGAGAGTAGGTGTGTGCTGAGGTAAAATGGAAAAGAGAGATTGGTTAGATGCGAGCTTAAATGTTCAAAAGAAATAGGGTGTGAGATCAGACTAAAAGAATATCAAACTCTGCACCAAATTTTTTTTGAGCCGGGCAACCACATTATCTTTTGATTCACATTCTTTCGTGACCTTAATTGAAACAGGCACTAGCCCATGCCAACTCTTGCATAAACCCCACTTGCTACTCATCTTTTTCTTAACAAAAAGATGTTTCATATTTCTTTGGGGAAGCAACTCATAATCTATCAGATCTTCATTTGGAAGATTTGCATATTGAAACAGAAGTAAGTTGCCCCACCTTCAACCCTTTATCATGCACTTGAGTCTGTGTAATACTTGTTGTTGTCTCAACAGTTTACACTTTTTGAGCCTGTTAAAGATACTTATGTTTCAATCATTCTACACATGCACGAGCACACAAGGAATATGTTTTCTTGTCTCAACATTCGTAGTAAGTTCCTTTGTGGTTTTCAATGATTGAATGGAAGCCCTGGGGGAGTGAACATCAAAAAGCTCCTTTCCAATATGCATCCATTGTACAAAGTGGCTCCGTTCTACTCACAGGCAGTATAATTGATTCATTTATTGATTCAGGTTTACCATTCCTAATTTGTCTGAATTTGAAAAGATTCGGATGAATACATTTTATGAATTGACGGATACATGTTCATATCAGATCAAAGGGTGAAACTATTCTCTTCGGGGGAGATTGCTCATATTGAATGGGAGATTGTTTCTGCTTATCATTATCACTATGCTTATCTTGATATTTGGGGGAGATATTATCAAATTTAATATTGACATTGAAATGTTTTGATGATTCTGATTTCTCATCATTCATCAAAAAGGGGGAGATATTTCAAGAATTTCAAACTCAGAATTATGCTGACCTTATAAAAAAGGGGAGATCATTCAAAGTTTTATTTCTGAAGTAAGAAAAGTCAAGTGAAAGTCGTAAAGCGGAGAGAACTCAAAGTGAAAGTGAAAGCTGAAAACTGAGAAAGTTTGAAGATTTCAACAATGTTTCTAAAGATAATTTTGTTTATGATCAAAAGGGAGATTGAAGAAGATTTAAAGTTTGTGAAGAAAGATAGAGTATTTGTGTTAAAAAGAGTTCCAAAGAGGGAAATTTTCAAAGATTTAAAGTTGTCAAAGACTCTGTGTTGAAGATTTTACAACTGTGAGAAGACATGAAGATTATTGTTAAAAAAAATTAATCTTGAATCCAAAGGGGGAGATTGTTAAGTCATAAATTGTATTCAAGATTAAAAGAGGGGTCAAAGTTGTATTTTGTTTGTATATTGTTGCAAGTCAAAGTGTTTGACTTTAACATTAGTTTTTGAGTTGTAAGGTCATAAGGTTGACCATATAAATATCTTATGTCTTTGTATTTTAGATATAGAATAACACACAACACAACAACACACTCAGATCACAGAGAACTCGTATAGACTTGTAGAGAGAGAAACGTGAGATCTGTCACACTTTGTATTACTTGTGATTACCAAATCATTGTAATAAAATATCATATTGTTCATGATGATTTATATATTTGGTGAGTGTGATTGATTGTAGCTTGGATCTTGAACTTTCACAAACAAAGCATTTCAAAGAACTTAAGAAGTAATCCCAAAACCTCCATCTCAGGTTCTTATTCTTTCTCTCAAATCTTCACAAAACACCTTTTTGATCTTAAAATCTTTGTTCACAAGATCAAATACTTGTTTTTCCTCAAAAATCATCCTTCTCATGATTTTTATTTCAAAAACCCTCAAACATTTTTAAGGTTTAAAATTGTTTTTAAATTTTTCCTCTTTTTCTTCAAAGGTTTTTCAAATTCCTTCTTAAAAGGGAAACTGGTAAACCTACTGTGTTAATACTTCTAATCTATAAAACTGGAAATCTTGTTTTTCAAGTTTCCTTCCCAAAAAGGAAACTGGTAATATTTCCTATTTTTTTCTAAAAATCCTTGTATCTTCTTTTTTTGTTTTTCTTCAGAAATGGCATCTCAGGCTACCCTCATCAAGTCTAATAAGAATGTCAAGTTCGAACTCAGCACTGTGCAATTCACTAGAAACAACCACCTAGCTCTCCTCTCATTCCCTACCAAGAAACCATCATTGCATCTCGCTGACGTTGCCGCCGCACTGAAGGCATCTCCAATTACCTATGCCCTGAGGATCTTTCCACCGGCACACAAACATCTCCTTCAGCAGTTCTGGTATACTACTGAAAGAACTGAGAAGACCACCAAATCTGGGAAGAAGCTGACAGTGATCTCCTTCCAGACCCAATATAGGGAAGCAAGCATCACTCCCAATGTCCTACGTCAGAGCTTACGCCTTCCCTCCTCACCATTCGATGCTCTGCCAACTAACGAAGAGCTGATCAACTTCCTTGATCTCATGGAATATGAATGGGAGACAAAGCCAAGGTCTAAAACTTTGGACAAAAGACTGACCAAGATCCTCAAGACTAAAATGACTTCAGAGATGAACTTCATCTTCTCTCATGTGATCCAGTGCATGAGTGTAAAGGTTGGCTCCCTAGATCAAGCCAACCGGGGTCAAGTCCATATGAGGTATAGTATCATTGCTGGGAGAAACATCGACTTCACAGCAATGATATTCGATGACATGATGGCGAAATTTGAAAAGCCTGATAAGGAAGTCAAGGTTCCCTACGTCAGGTTCATCTCAGCGCTTCTCCAGCATTCTCTCCAGTCTCTCTACCCGACCGAGGGTGATTATCAGCTTCCAAAACTCGGGGTTCACATCCTCGATATGGAGCGAGCTGATAATTAGGTAAGTCTCTATGAACTCAAACGCCGCCTATCCTCATTTTCTTCTTCTTCAGCAGCAACACCTTCGGGACAACCCACCAAGGCTACCCCACGCTGCTACCACCCATCTATGAGGAAACCATCTACTACCCCTCTTGTTAAATCCAAAAACGCCAAGAGAGTCAAGGAGTTACCCCCCAGTAGCAAGAACAACCTTCTTCAGGGACCATCTCTCTACAGACCTCCCTTGACGTTTTCGTGGAATGCTCCTCCATATCTACTGCCAACACTGCTTCAGTACCTCTTAGCACTGACTCTATGCTGGTGTGTTTGTCCCGAAGTTGCTTAACAAGTTTGTAGAAGGGGGAGGGTTGAATACAAACACAAGTTTATAAAGTTTAATAAATTGTTTATTGGTAAATCAAACACAATTTACAAGTTTGTTGCGAAATAAGATTAAGTAGAACCTAATCTAAACAAACTTAAGAAACACTAAGATGGTTGCACAAGAAAATAGAGAATGGGAGATTGGAGAGTATAGAAAACAAGGGTTTCTATATTTTTAGAAAGATGAAGACCTCGGGGTTCTTCAGATGGAGAGTTGATCTTTCTATTTATACCCTATGCATTAAATGCGTGGCAGAGCACTTTACACGTGTCCTTCATTGATTGGCTGAGAGGGTCTGACTTTGGGAGACATGCTTTTGGTCGTATCATGAACAGTGTAGTGGACAGAGTTGTTGTACGAATTGTGGCAGAGGTATGTCCGTTCTGACACATCGTACTAGGTATGCAAGGGAAAGATAAAAGAGACTTGAGGCATAAGCTAAGTGATCATCGATCGCTGAATATCTCTTCCTTTAGAGATACAGAGAAGTTCAGCTATCGCTGAAACTTTTCCTCAGGTTTCTTCGCATGTGTAGATTTGTCTTTGCTTCACTGATATCCGCATTAGGTCACTAGTATACTTGTCTTTGTTCGGCAGCTTCGTCTTCGATTCAACTATGAACATATGTTGACGTGAAACTTGTCTTCAGGGATTACATTCAATTGTTTACATTAGAACCTATCAGCGATACTGAAGATACTCAGTATTTGACCGTTGATAGTGAAATACTAATACATATGAATGTTTACAAGAAAGATCATCATTGATAACTGAACAGACTCAGTATGATCGCTGATGATGAAACACTAATACATATTTATTGAACGTAATTTTCACTAAGTATAGAAAAGGGTCTTTATCAAATCACTGAGAGAGTATGGATCAACAATCTCCCTCTATTTGATAATGACAAAGTAACTGAAGAAAATTACTTTTCATTCAAAATAAGGAATAATCAGGACTCATAACATACATGTCCCAATTACTATTTTGAGAGATCTTTTACAATACTGATAGGGTTAAGTACTTCACTGAAATTTTCATTAATTCAAGGAAAGAATTACAAGAGATGAAAATATAAAGTACAAGTGAAGAACTAACTACTGTAAGTCTAACTAATAGATTACAAGAAGTAAGAGACTAATCTATCAACTATCTAGATAAGACTTTAGAATATTGATCATATAGTCAGGTATTTCTACTCCTCTTTGCCTTTGATATGATGATTCTTGACGAATGATTGATTTGATCGAATCAACTTATGGAGAGAAGTCACACCATAGACACAAAAGATCTTTGAGATGATTCAGAGGACAGATGGGAATCTCAGAGACTCTTTGAAATCTGAGTACCCCTTCGTCATCTCTGAAGAAGATTCCATGAGGATTGTTGAGTACTTGCCCGGGAATATATGGTCCACCATGAGGTAGGGATGGGTCTAGAACTAAGAGATCAGAAGGTGGTCCGAACAATGCTTCCTTTGAAAATTTGATGGAGGTGTCGTTTCCGATGGCAGCGACATTTTCAGAGGAGGAAGAATCCAACTTTCTTTTGAATTGCCTTGGCTTAGAAGGAAGAGCAGATGGCACGTTTAATACTGCAACGACTCTGTTAATGAGGGTGTCTAGGATGCCTTCAACATAGCCTCTGTAGGTTGACTTTGATTTCTTCAGCGCATCTTTGAACTCTAGCCATTCCATGTAGCCAAACTCTCGAGTTTTGAAACGAACATTGCCTTTGAGCTTGCATCCTCTCTGGTTGTCTCCATGGTTACAGAAGTTCGATCCTTCTTCTTTCTTCCAGAGATGACAACGGCTGTTATTTTCAGTGGGTCGGAGCGATAGTCGACTTTTTGCTTACACCATTCGACTGAGTTATCGCTGACCTCTTGTTCTCTTGAACGCTCCTCTTCAATTTCTTTTAAAAGTGCAGCTTGAACTTCCACTGGATTCTTCTTTAATATTGTCTTTGACCTAAGAAGATTGAACCTTAAAAGCAAAAGTTGTGTTTTGTTGGCATTCAACAATCAACTTCTCAGCTATGATGGATTCTTCTATCTCAGCTTCAGTAAGGAAATCAATCTCATTTGATGATTGTTGAAGAGGGATTTTTAGCCGTTGAATCTCTAGATGAGAGATCATCTCTGTTCTTTTGTCCAGTTCTTCCTCTGACCAATGAGCTGGTCTAGAGGGCCTTCCTGGGTGGATCAGGGCTTCTTCTTCTTGTTCATTAATCTCACTGAATGAGATTGGGATTATTTGTTCTTCAGCTGTGGGAGTTGGGATTATTTGCAGTTCGGATCCCTTAATCAGGGGAGAGAACTTTCTGGACAAGAAGTGAAAAGGAGTTAGTGTATATTTTTAGGAAAGAGAAATAGAAAGGCTTATAAAGAAACAGGGGTGTGGTAGTTATAGAAAGAGATGGGTACGATGGAAAGACATACCTGAGAACGATTCCCCTCCTCAGATTGTGAGACAATGTTCAGATTTCCCTCGATAGCTATACCCTTCTACTTGCCTTGAGAAGGAGTACCTGAAGATGTTTCACCTTTCCCCTGCTTCTTTTGTGACAACTCCTTTCGAAGTTGTCACTGAAGTGACATTAGCTGCTCAGAACCAAAGAGATTGGTCCTCCTCATCGCCGTCATCGTCATCATCATCTGGTTGCTCCTTCTCTTAATCATGAAGATCAAGATCTTCATCATCTTCTTCGTCCTCCTCCTCTTCTTCTTCATCTAGAATTTGAGCAAGTGCAGAAGAGGGAGGGGCTTGGTCAGCAACCTTCTCCCCCTCAACATGAGAGAGAGGTTCTTCCGCTTGGACTTCAGCAGCAGCTTCCTCAACATTTTCTTCATTAAGTTCATTCTCCCCCTATTTGTCATTATCAGCGAGGGAGAGTTCAGCGGTTTGAGGGGGAGCTTTTGCAGTAGACAAAGACTGTACTTCAGCCTCCAAACGCTCAAGACGGCCTTTGATGACAGGAATGTCTAAAGTAGCTTGATGAATGAATTCAACCGCTATGTTCAGTGAGGTGCGGTCATTCTCTGTGAAAGATGGTGTGGGCGCTGGAGGTGGTTCATTCAACTTAGCGAGAACTTGCTGAAGTATCGTGGTGTAGGATTCAACCTTACGGGAAAGGTCCCGAACATCATTGTTGAGGGTGCTGTAACGTCCCTGAAGGAGTTGGACCTGTTGATGAGTTCCAACAAGGTCTTCCTTAATCTTGACGATGTCTTCCTGAACGACTGTGATTTGATAAGAATCAGCCTTTGAGGAAGAGGCAGCGATCAACCGTTTCATCTCTTCACCAGCGAGATTCACAACACCGGTGGAGTTGTTGACAGAGGTGGTGAGAGATTCCACCTTTTCATCAAGGTTGTTGACATGAGTGTCAACATTTGCCAAATTAGGACATGCAAGTAAAGTTAGTGGATGAGCACAACGTTGTTGAGGCTTATATGGAGAGATGGGAGGTGTGTATAGGATTTTAGGAGTGCCTAAATTATCAAACATGTTGAAGAAGTGCAAATCTCCCACAAAAATTTGATTATTAGGTCCTATGGGTGCAACTTGAGGTTGTTGTGAAAGAGATGAAGGGTTAGAGACCAAATAAATAGTAGTAGGAGTAATAGGGATAGAAGAAGTTTGGAGTTTGGAAATTACCTCAGTTTGTTGGGGAGGAGCTGAGGAGATGGGGGTTCTCATTGGTGTAGTGTCAGCGATTGTCATCACTGGCACGGTTGTTGAAGTAACTGCAGATGATGTGGAGAAGATACCTACAAAAGAATCTAAAGTAGTTTGTTGAGAAACTACCTCAGGAATAGAACCAGAAGGGGCGATCTCCTTGGTCTTTCTGGCCTTCTTAGAGGGACCAGGAAGAGCAGTTGATGGCCGTTTGAGAGTGGTGGTAGCGGCAGGGATAGCAGGAGAAGGAACCCTCTACGTGGCCGCTGAAGATGAAGAATGTAGAGAGAGACGGGTGCGGAGAGTTGAAATACTTACCTCGTTGGCGATCGACTTGATATCGAGTGTTCGCTGACCCACTTTTGAAAAAGTACCATCAGGAGAAGTTGGGTACTTGACAACGTAGAGAAAGTGTAGGTACGTGCAGATAAAGCGTACGTATGGGATCTTGGGGTCCCTCTACGTCTTCTCTATCTTTGACTTAAAATCGTCAAAGATGGCGCCAGCGTAGTCGAAGTGCTTACCAGCGATGACCGAGTAGCCCATCTAGAGCTGAACCTTGCTCGCCTGATCCAGGGAACCAATCTTCCCACTCATACTCTGAATTATGTAGGAGAAGATGTAGTTGAGTTGGGAAGGCATGTTTGCCTTTTGGATCTTGGTCAGGCGTTTGTTTAGAATGTTGGAACGAGGCTTGTTATCCCAACAGTATTCCATGTCATCCAAGAATTGGATGAGCTCAACATCAGTGGGGAGTGCATCAAATCCAGATTTGGTCTTTTCAGGGAATCGAAGTGCCTTCCTCAGACCATAGGCAGTGAGTAGGTCTGAGCTCAGTTCAGTAGTAAAGGAAAAAAAAGGGACCACTTCACCCTTTTTGTTGGTGATGGTGGTTTCATCAACAGTGAACCAAAACTGTTGCAAAAGTGTTTTGGAAGGTTTTGGGTCCACAGTGAGAGCGTAAGCAAGGTAAGACTGCTTTAGAAAGGCAGCTGCATCCACCAAGTGTGGGTATTTCACAGTATCGAAGTCCAACCTGGCGAGATGGATGGTCTTTGGTACCTCTGATTCAATGATGGTGAATTTGACGTTCTTTGAAGCAATGAGAGTTGATTGGGCCATTTCTAAATATAGAAAGAAGTAGATTTAAAGAAAAGGTTTAGAGTCTAAAAACAATGAAAAGTTTACCAGTTTCTGTATTTAGAAAGAAACGTAGAAAAACGAAGTTGTTTGGTGAGTAAAATAGTGTTCTTTATGAAGAAGAAAGAACATGTAGAAAAACCAAAAGTTTTTATAGTAGATAAAATCAAAAGAAATGATTTTAGAGTTAAGAGTAATATTTTAAAATCCATGATAAAAGAATATTAAGGATTAAAAATATGATGAAGATGGGAAGAACAAGAAACTGTTAATCTTTGAAGATATGAAGATTTGACTGGTTTTTGTTTGCTTGAATGCCTTGAGAGTGTTTTTCTTGCTTGAGAAGTTTTTCAGAAAGCGTAAAAAGATAAGAATGAAAAAAACATTCTTTTTATATGAGTAGAGAGAGAGAGGCGGGAAAAACAAATGCTCATCATGACATGAACACGTCCTACGAAGTTGATTAGATAGAAAAGCAACGGACGAACGTGTCAGAGAAAAAGGCATATCATGGATTGTCGGTTCAAATGACGTCATAGGAAAGAGAAGAAAAAAACGTTTCATTTGTTCTTTTCGAAATTATCTCTGAAGAAAAGTCAGAGATAGGTTTTCTTTTTAAAAGAATCGCTGATAAAAATTCAGAGATCAGTTTTCTTTTCAAAGGATCACTGATTAGAAATATTAGTGATAGATTTTGTTTATCAAAAAGCTTTTAATCATTTGAAGAAAAATCAGTGATTAAAGATTTTATTTTGAAAAACGTCTTACTAAATGAGTATTCAGTGATTGAGATTGAGAGAACATACCTGAGAGTCAGAGATATTTGTTCAGAGAGTAAGTGATGAAGGAGAACTCAGTATTACTGTCATAATGCATGAGAGATGAAGATTCACTCTTTAAGATTCAGCATTCCAAGCTCACTGATGAGAAAGTTGAATCTTGTCTCATCAAGAGGTTTGGTGAATAAATCAGCGAGCTGATAGTCAGTAGGGATAAAGTGGACTTCAATATCACCATTCATCATATGATCTCTGATAAAATGATATCTGATCTCTATGTGTTTTGTCTTTGAATGTAGCACTGGATTATTTGCTATAGCGATAGCACTACTGCTGTCGCAATAGATTGGAATTTTTGATAGTTGAAGGTCATAGTCTAATAGTTGATTTCTCATCCATAAGACTTGAGCACAACAACTTCCAGCGGCTACGTATTCAGCTTCAGCTGTGGAAGTGGACACCGAATTTTGCTTTTTACTCGTCCAACTTACCAGCTTTCCTCCAAGAAGTTGACATCCACCAGTGGTGCTTTTTCTATCAAGTTTACAACCAGCAAAATCACTATCTGAATATCCTATTAGATCGAACCCTGAGTCTTTGGGATACCAAAGACCGAGGTTAGGAGTTCCTTTCAGATATCTGAAGATTCGCTTGACAACGATCAGATGGGATTCCTTGGGTTCAGACTGATAGCGTGCACACAGACATGTAGAGTACATGATGTCAGGTCGACTTGCTGTGAGATACAGCAGGGAGCCTATCATTCCTCTATAGGCAGTGACAATAACAGGTTTTCAGTTGGATCCTTGTTTAATGTCAGAGGAGGTGCCATAGGGGTTTTCATCACTGAAGTTTGAGTTAGATCAAACTTTTTCAGCATATCTTTAACATACTTACCTAGGTTGATAAACGTACCTTTGTCAGTTTGTTTAATATGAAGACCAAGAAAGTACGTTAGCTCACCCATCATACTCATTTTGTATTCTTTCTTCATTCTTTCAGCGAAACGAGTGCACAGAGATGGGTTAGTAGAACCAAATATTATGTCATCGACATATATTTGTACAAGAATAATATGACCTTTTATCTTTCTAAAAAACAAGGTATTATCAATTTTACCACGTTCAAAATTTTCAGAGATAAGAAAGGATGAGAGAGTATCATACCAAGCACGAGGGACTTGTTTTAGACCATAGAGAGCCTTATCCAATTTATAAACATAATTTGGATGCTTAGGGTCAGAGAACCCTGGGGGTTGTTATACATAGACTTCTTCATTCAGCTTTCCATTTAGGAACGTTTATTTTACGTTCATTTGATATACAATGAAGTCTTTGGAAACAACATAAGCTAAGAAGAGTCGAATTGCTTCGAGCCTAGCCACAAGGGCAAAGGTTTCATCATAGTATATGCCTTCCTCTTGTCTGTATCCCTGAGCAACAAGTCTAGCCTTGTTGCTGGTTACAGTTCCATGTTCATCTAACTTGTTTCTAAACACCCATTTGGTGCCTATAATAGTTTTATCAGATGGTCTAGGAACGAGATTCCAAATTTTGTTACGAGTAAACTCAGTCAGCTCTTCTTGCATAGCGCAGACCCAGTTTGGATCTTTGAGGGCATCATCAGTCTTCTTTGGCTCTATTAAAGAAATAAAGTTGACAAAGAGGCAAATATTACCTGAACTTCATCGAGTCTGAATACCTGAGTTGGGATCACCAAGAATTTGATCTATGGGGTGATCTCTGGTCCATCGCTGAGCAGGAGCATGATCGCTTACTTCAGGAGTTGGATCAACAATAGGAATGCTCACTGATGAAGAAGCCTGAGGTTCATCAGCTATTAATTGTTGAGTGTCAGACAGACCATTGTTATCAGAGTGGTTTTTAGACGAAGACGGATCTGATGGAGGGAGTGTGTTTAGAGGCTCAGCTGAAACCCATGAGGTGGATTCAACGTTAGGAGGTATTATGTTTGGATCATCATCCGTGGCTGGAGAATCTGTATGCTGATGGTTTGAGAAGAAAGGTTTCTTTTCTCTGTAATGAGAAAACATCCAAGCATTTAGCTCTTCATTGTCAGCGATTGGTTTAGAGTTCGCTGAGCGAGTTTCATCAAATGTGACATGAATTGTTTCTTCTACAGTTTGTCTTCTCTTGTTGAAAACTCTTTAGGCTTTGGAGATAGAGGAATATCCAAGAAATATTCCATCATCAGCTTTTGGATCGAACTTTCCAAGTAGATCTTTGTTGTTTAGAATGAAGCACTGACAACCAAAGATATGAAGAAAACAGATAGAGGGGTTTCTTCCATGAAATAGTTCATAAGCTATCTTTCCAAATTGCTTTACAATCAGCGATCTATTTTGAGTAAAGCATGTAGTGCTCATAACTTCAGCCCAAAATTGAGTAGGGAGGTAAGAATCGTTGAGCATTGATCTAGCAGCTTCAATGATTGTTCTGTTTCTTCTTTCAGCGACTCCGTTCTGCTGAGGCGTTCTTACTGAGGAGAAGTTGTGAGAAATTCCCTTAATCTCAAAGAAATTGTTCAGAGAACTGTTTTTGAATTCAGTTCCATGATCACTTCTTATTGAACGAACAGTAAGATTATTCAGCACTTCCATCTTTTTAACAAAAGATATTAGTTCTTCTGGAGTATCACTCTTGCAGCGAAGAAAGATAACCCATGTGTAGCGAGAGTATTCATCTACAATGACAAGTGTATATTTCTTTCCAGCTATGGATTGGATATTGACAGGGCCAAACAAATCCATATGCAAGAGTTGAAGAGGACTTGTTACTGAGGAAACTTGTTTAGATTTAAAACTAGCTTTTGTCTGTTTTCCATTCACATGTTGAGCATAGATATTCCTTAGCATATGGGTGCTAAGGAAGACCATAAACCAGTTCCTTAGATGAGAGAGAATTCAGGGTTTTGAAGTTTAGATGAGAAAACCTTTTATGCCATAGCCAGTTGACATCAGAAGAGGCTTTAGAAAGAAAACATACGTTTTCAGTGGTAGTAGAGTCCATATATATTACATAGACATTTTCCTTACGATAACCACTGAGGGCAAGTTTTCCATTCTCATTTACCACTGGACATGCTTTCTTGGTAAAGCGTACTTCATAATCTTTGTCACATAGCTGACTGATGCTCAGAAGATTGTGCTTTAGTCCATCTACGTACGCGACTCTTTTGAAGGTAGTTGTCCCATTGTTGAGGACACTAAACCCTCGGGTATATCCTTTTTCATTTCCACCAAAGGTCACTGAGGGACCTTTCTCTTCCTTGGATTCAGTGAGCAGGTCTTTTTGTCTTGTCATGTGACGAGAGCATCCACTATCAAGATACCAGATGCCCTTTGATCCCTGCAATCATAAGGAAGATTAAGCTTTGTTTGGTACCCACTTTTCAATGGGTTCTTTAGGGTTAGTGGAGATGGAAGGTTCAGCAATCTTCACAGCAGATGAAGATTCAGCTTCAGTGGTAACCTTCACTTTGGTTAATTTCTTAACCTTAGTGGTATTCTTCACTTTGGTCGATTTCTCAGCTTTTGTGACCTTCTCAGCCTTGGAGGCATTCATCTTCACTTTAGCTGTTTTATCAGCTTTAGTGGCAGTTGGACATTTACTAGCAATATGGTCAGTAAATCCACAATGATAGCATTTTCTATATTTGAAAGTGGTTTTAGGACCATGAGTAGTAGGTTTTGAGAATTTGAGATGAGCAGGGCCAACTCCAAGAATGTCTTTAGCATGAGATCTGGGAGGAATTTTCATTTCTTCAGATCTCTTAGGCTTAAGATCAATCTTCAGCTTTGGAGGACAAATATCAAAGATTTCTGTCACAGAGCTAGAGGATCGATTTACTGCAAGTTTAGAAGGAGCTTTCAACTTTGCTTTCTTGGAAGCCTTCTGAGGATGGGAAATGGATTTTCCTTTATCTGCAGGCTTAGAGTCTTTAGATATTTCCCCAGGGATTGGATTAGAAGAAGATGAAGAAGAGCACTGAGCATAAGAAATGTCAGGGATAGAAGAGACAAACATTCCAAACTTAAGCATGGAGTTGTCTTCTTTAGGTTCATCATGTGGTTTCCAAAAACCAAGACCAGTTCTATCACTGGTAGGGATCTGAACACTTATAATCTCAGTGATCTTTATTGAGGATTTTCACCATCCATCAACAGTAGCCTTTTCTGCTTTTAAAGCAGCGATGGTTTGTTCGCGTTCTATGCTGATGATTTCATTAACAATGACTTGATCTTTCAAACTTTCCTCTAAAAGAGTCAGTTCTCTGATCTTTTCATGACATTTCTCTAGTTGTTCAGTTAAATCAATGTTTTTGCTCTCAGCTAGAGTTTTGCCATTTAGATCATTGTATAGATCAATCGTCAACACATCAACAACGCGACTTCTCTCTGCTTCAGATAGAGAGGGATTAGTAGAGATAGATACCTGAGATGATATATAGCTCATGGAAGTTTCTGGATATTCTTCTACTTCTTCTTTAATCTCGGCCATGAGACAGAGATTAGCGACTTCTTCTTCATCAGAACTTGATTCTTTTGAATCAGCCCAGTCATGTTCTTCAGCGATGAGACCTTTACCTTTTTGCTTAAAGTTTTTCAACTTTTGATATTTTTCTTTCAGTTTAAGGTATTTGTCATTGATGGATCTTCTGGAGGTAGAAGGTTTGTAGACTTTTTTCGACCTGCACTCACTTGCAAAGGGTCTAACTTTTCGCAGTTAAAGCAAGTAGCAATAGCCTTATCAACAGGGGTTGATTTTGGATTGTCAGTGAGAGAGAGAGGCTTATTTCTTTTGAAATTGCTTTTTCTTGCAAATCTCTTAAAAGAGTTTTTTAAGAGTGCTAAGGACTCATCAAACTCTGAAAGATCAGTGTCTGATAGTTCCTCAGATTCAGAATCTAACTCAGTGATAATGAGAGTAGATCGCTGAGATGGAATTATCTCTAAAGAGACTAAAGCAACAGGAGTGCTTTTGGAATCTTTAGAATCTTTTACAAGATTATTCTTCAGGAGATTTGATTTCTCATAGTTGAGCAATATTCCATATAAGGTGCTGAGAGAGAGAGAGAATTTAAGTCTTTTGTCAGTTTGAGACATATTGAATAACTGTCCCAACTTTCAGGAAGATATTCTAAAATTTTAGTTAAGACCTCAGAATTAGAATAGGTCCTACCCACAGTTCTTAGATCAATGATTAAGTAGTTAAACCTCTGGTGAACGTCAGAGAGATATTCGTTCTTACCAACGATAAAACTTTCATATTGTCTTACCAAGTTAATCTTTCGAGTTTCTTGGATTTCAGTGGTGCCTTCATATTGAACACAGATTGTTTCTCGCATTTATTTAGACGTTTTAAGATGCATGATGGAATGGAAAGCTTCATCAGGCAGAGCCATAGAGATAATGGTTTTTGCCTTTGCATCTAGTCCGACTTTCTTTTTGTCTTCATCACTCCACTGTCTTATCTCCTTAAGAGCATAGCGCTCAGGGACAGCAGGAGTGGTGGCAGTAGCGGGAACAACGCTTATGATAGTGAAAGGTTCATAAGGTCCATGTGCTACGTAATCAGGTATAGTAGGGTCTACGCCTTCTAGAAATAGCATCATTCGATTCTTCTAGAGAGCAAAGTTATCTCTGCTAAATCTAGGAGGTTTAAAAGTGAACCATTATCATAGTAGTTTGTATTTGTGTTAAGTGACATTTAGAATAGCAAGGAAGAGAATAACGCAAGATCTTGTTTATTAGATTAAACAGTCTGCTCTGATACCATTTGTTGGTCCCGAAGGTGCTTAACAAGTTTGTAGAAGGAGGGGAGGGTTGAATACAAACACAAGTTTATAAAGTTTAATAAATTGTTTATTGATAAATCAAACGCAATTTACAAGTCTGTTGCGGAATAAGATTAAGTAGAACCTAATCTAAACAAACTTAAGAAACACTAAGATGGTTGCACAAGAAAATAGAGAATGGGAGATTGGAGAGTATAGAAAACAAGGGTTCTGTATTTTTAGAAAGATGAAGACCTCGGGGTTCTTCAGATGGAGAGTTGATCTTTCAATTTACCTATGCATTAAATGCATGGCAGAGCACTTTACACGTGTTCTTCATTGATTGGCTGAGAGGGTCTGACTTTGGGAGACATGCTTTTGGTCGTATCATGAACAATGTAGTGTACCGAGTTGTTGTACAAATTGTGGCAGAGGTATGTCCGTTCTGACACATCGTACTTGGTGTGCAAGGGAAAGACAAAAGAGACTTGAGGCATGTAACACTCGTGTTTTTGTGTAAGTCTAGATTTCCAACTTTTCTGTATTTCAACCTTTATTCGTAATGTTTCACTCCTTTTAGTTGTATCTATTCCTTGTTGATGTTTCGTGAGTCGCGGGATCGAAATCTCGGATTTTTGGGTTCTGCACCTTCCGGGCGAGAATGCCCAGCAACTATGCCCTGGGCATAGTCGCGGTGTCAATGTCGTTGGAGAGGTACCAAAGGGTCCCTTACACGGGCGACTATGACACGGCGAGATTGCCCATGTCATAGTCGCGGGGCAAGGTCACCGACGGACCTGACCCCATTAAATGTTTCCTTTGTCATTATTTCTCATTAGAACTCTTCACCTACCAAAAACCTTACCATTCTCTCTCGTTTTTTCCTATTATTACTCAAACCCTAACTCCATCTAAGGCATTATATACTTAGATTTCAAGAGATTGCTTCATCATCTCCACCATAGTTGATCACCTAGATTTCAAGGTCAAGGTTCTACCATTTTGAAGATTTCTTGGTTTCTAGGGTTTACCCAAACCAAGCATTGTGAGTACATTCTTACTTTCTAAAACTTTATACACATCAAAATGCATTTTTGACTTCTAAATATCTCTTTGTTTACATTTTCATTGTTGGTGAGATTTTGACCTAACTTGATATTTTGGAGATTTTTAGGGTTCTTACCATTTTGTAAAGTAAAGAAGTATTATATGTCTTGAAACTATAAATATGGATGTTTTCATATTTTGATGAGTAAATGTTCCACCTATGGCATTTAGCCATGATTATGTTTAAAGCATATTATGAGTATTTTGGTTGAAAGTGGGATTTCGGGAAAAAGAAATAAATGGTTTATATTGAGGAAGTCCATGTTTACATTAAGATGGTTTTGCATATATTTGGAAATGAAAATGAGTATTAAGATGGTTTTACATATATAAGAGGACAACTTGGTACGGTTATGTGGGACCGGATACTAGCTGTGGGTCGTAAATGTAAATCCTAGTGAATGAGCATGACTAGGGATCATTGGGTGCCCTCCCCCACATCGTAGTACGAGCCGACGTGTTCGTGGCCTTGATCCTAGTATGGTGAGCTCAAAACTTGGAAAGTGACTTACTTTGTGTTTCGCCACAATCCTTGGAATTCGGGTTTTTCCCATCATCGCAAGATGAAGTCTGGGCCAAAAGGTCACTATGTGCTTATCAAACCATTTACAAAGACGGTTGTCGAAAACAGTTTATTCATGTTGTATTTAATTCTTTTTACTATCTTTCATATAAACTATATGTTCTTACTAGGCTTTAAGTCTAACACTTTTTCTCAAATGATGTGTATAACAGGTTCCCTTAGCGGCGGGTCGTCGAGGGGTTGAGAGAAGAGCGTGGACTCTTGAGAGCAATTTTTGATTGATTAGATATTTTGGATTTTTGGCGTTGGAACAATTTATTCATATTTTTGATATTGGGATGACAACCTATGTAATCTAGATATAATTGGTTTAGATTAGTTTGTTGTCGATTTCCCATGCATATTATACAAGTTTTGTAAATGCATACTCTTTTACCCTTTTTGGGTGGTTCACTCCAATTACAAATGTTATATTGCCAAATTTTCAATTTTCAAAATTACCCCATTTTTTAGGGTGTTACAAGTTGGTATCAGAGCTCTAGTTTAAGTGAACTAGGCATGAATGTAAGATATCTACACTTATACTGAGTACGTTAGGCAATGATTTGTGAGTTGGGTAGAACTTCTAAGATGGGTTAGTCTTAGAGTCTATGGAAGTTATGTTCATCAAGCGTTGTGATGATGGTAACAAGGACCCTTATGTGTTATATGTTCATAATCTCACTTAGCTAATGTTATTATGAGGATATTTTACGTGAGTGTACTTGAGTTGCTAATGTTATGACAATTGGTAGACGTAGTAGTACGTTTCTTTCGTTCTTACTTTAGTTAATCTCTTTCTTACTCCTTCTCGTGCTTGTGTGGCAACCATTATTCTAGTATGGTGAACATTCGCAGTCGACCTTTAGCCGATGGGAATGCACGTGAAGATAGCTCGCCCGAGCAGAATCCAGTAGTTAGGGCAGCGATCGTCGTTCCTCCAGGCATGCCGCCTATATTCACGGGAGAGGTGGAGCAAGTGCCAAGAGTGGAGTTGGCATCCACAAACCCGGTTGTTCAGGAGGCAAACTCTTAAGCTGACATGATGGTTAGCATTATGCAGATGGTGTCATCGGCTATGGAAAAGCAACAGGAAGTGTTTCTGAAGCTGTTAGAAGACCGCGATGCCAGTCTCAAGAGAAATGAGGTGGTTGCTGAGAACGTCGTGGTGGGTTCTGGTGGCACCGGTCAGGGTGCTAGAACGGAAGAGCACAGGGCCGTGGGTGCTCAGAAGAGTGGAAGGAGTTGCACTTATAAATCCTTTCTAGGATGCGGGCCACCGGAATTCTCCGGTTCTGATGACCCGATTATATGTGTTAGGTGGGTTCAGGCTGTCGAGCAGGCTTTTGGCTCGTCCGAGTGTGGGGATGACCAGAGAGTGAGGTTTGGTACCCAGCTGCTTAGAGATACGACACTCACATGGTGGAATGTCACCCAGGCCACACTCTCTCCTACCATCCTGGCTCAGTTGTCTTGGGCCGAGTTTAAGAAGAAGATTTTGGAAGAATTCTGCAGCGAAAGATCTATAGACCGTATCGAAGCTGAGCTTCGGTCTCTAGTGAAAGGAAACTTGACGGTGCGAGAATACACCCGTCAGTTTATGGAGAAGCTAGGGTTGGTGGGGCACGTGGCCCTAACGGAGAAAGAAAAGATAAAGGCTTATCTCAATGGCCTACCGGCGGACTTGATGTCAATGGTCCGCAACTCTAAAGCTTCTAACCTTCGGGAGACGATTGAGGAAGCTCAATTTATGGAATAAGTTTATGCTAGAGGCAAGCCAGAGAAAGCGGTGGCGGTAGTAGACAAAAGAAAATGGGAAAGCAATTATATACCTCCTAGGAAGAATCGACCTTTCGTTGGGAACCGAAATTTCAACAACCGTTAAGAGGCACGGTGGTGCCAGAGATGCCGAAGTAAGCACCATGGGAACTGTAATCCCAATTTCACCGCTTGTGTAAAGTGCGGTAAGACCGATCATCTTACCAAAGATTGTCCAATCAAAGGAATTGTCTGTTTTGAGTGCAAGATGTCGGGACATTTTCGAAAGGATTGTCCGAAGTGGAAGACGGGGAGTGCCCTGGAGAAGAAAGAGAACCCTCCCAGAGTTCCTGGCCGAGCTTTCCAGATGACGGACGAAGAGGCCAAGGCATCTACCGACGTGGTATCGGGTACGTTTCTTCTAAACTTTGTACCTGCTCGTGTGCTATTTGATTCGGGTGCCAGTTTCTCTTTCATATCTGATTCGTTTCTGAAAAACTTGCCATGCCCACTATTAGTCTAGAGAATGCTTTAGTGGTCGAGATAGTTGATGGTAGTCAAGTGTTAATCCGTGACGTCTTGAAAGATTGTACCCTTGGTATTGAGGGGAAAAAGTTCTTAATCAATTTGATGCCAATGGTCATTGGTGGATTCGACGTAGTAGTCGGCATGGATTGGTTGGCGGACAATCATGCTGAAATCCTATGCTCCAAGAAACTAATCCGACTCCCTATAACGGATGGTGACATGGTGGTAGTTTATGGCGAAAGAAGGAAAGGTGATATGGCAGTTATCACCATGGCTAAAGTGCAAAAGTGTTTGGTGAAAGGATGTTCGTCCTTTCTAGATTATGTGATAGACGTGAAACTCAAGAAGAAGAAGAAGCTCGAGGACGTGAAGGTGGTGCGTGAATTTCCCGATGTCTTTCTGGACGATCTGCCCGGTCTGCCACCCGATCGTCAAGTGGAGTTCCGGATCGATCTCATACCGGGGGTGGCTCCAATTGCGCGAGCTCCTTACCGGTTAGCGCCATCGGAGATGCAAGAGATGATGGCTCAACTCCAAGAACTCCTAGAGAAGGATTTATCAGACCGAGCTCGTCGCCTTGGGGATCTCCGGTCTTGTTTGTCAAGAAGAAGGATGGCACAATGAGAATGTGCATCGATTACCGTGAACTAAATAAGGCCACGGTGAAGAATAAGTACCCACTCCCGAGAATCAAAGACTTGTTCGATCAACTTCAAGGAGCGGGTTATTTTTCAAAAATCGACTTGCGTTAAGGATATCACCAAGTGAAGGTGAGAGGGGAAGACATTCCGAAACCTGCTTTTAGGATGCGTTACGGCCATTATGAATTTCTCGTGATGCCATTTGGTCTAACTAACGCACCGGCGGTGTTTATGGACTTGATGAATAGAGTGTGCCGACCATTCCTCGACAAGTCGGTCATTGTATTCATTGACAACATACTCGTGTATTCCAAGAGCGAGTCAGAACACGAGCAACACCTTCGCGAAGTTCTAGAAGTGTTGAGAAAAGATAGGTTGTACGCCAAATTTTCCATGTGTGACTTTTGGCTAGAAGAGGTTCAATTCTTGGGTCACGTGGTCACTCGAGACAGAGTGAAAGTGGACCCCTCCAAAATTGAAGCCATGATGAATTGGGAGCCTCCCAATAATCCGTCCGAGATCCGAAGCTTCTTGGGTTTGGCGGGATATTACCGGAGATTCATTCAAGACTTCTCCAAGATCACTTCTTCCTTGACGGCTTTGACTAGGAAGAATGTGAAGTTCGTGTGGACAGAAACGCAAGAGAAGGCGTTCCGGACCCTGCAAAAGAAGTTGTGTGAAGCCCCAATTTTATCGTTGCCCGAAAGATCAGAAGACTTCATGGTTTATAGCGATGCTTCGAAGATGGGGTTGCGTTGTGTGTTGATGCAAAGAGGCAAGGTGATCGCCTACACATCGAGACAACTCAAGATTCACGAAAAGAACTACCCTACCCATGATCTAGAGTTGGCGGCGGTGGTGTTCGCGTTGAAACTTTGGTGACATTACCTCTATGGCACAAAATGTACTCTCTATACGGATCATAAAAGTTTGAAGTACGTTTTTGATCAAAAAGAGTTAAACATGAGGCAAAGACGGTGGCTCGAGTTGCTCAAGGATTACGATTGCGAGTTGCTTTACCATCCTGGTAAGGCAAACGTGGTGGCCGATGCGTTAAGTCGGAAGGACTACAATAGAAGTATTCAGACTACCCTTTCGAGAATCGAGTTAGTGTCAAGCCTTATAGATAATATCAAGACATCTCAAGTGGAGGCATTGTTGGAAGAAAATCTCAAGGAAGAAGTCATGACAAAACAACGTTTACTCTTAACGGAAGATAGTCGTGGAGTTAAATTGTTCAACAGTCGTGTGTGGGTGCCTAAGTTTGGGGGCAATCGGGAACTTCTTCTTGAGGATGCTCACAAGTCCAGGTATTCCATTCATCCAGGAAGTACGAAGATGTACCGGGATTTGAAGCTTCATTATTGGTGGACGGTGATGAATCTTGACGTAGCACGTTACGTAGAGCGTTGTGTGACATGTCTGCAAGTAAAGGCTGAGCACCAACGACCGTACATGAGTCTTCAGTCCTTGGAGATCCCCGAGTGGAAATGGGAACATATTACCATGGATTTCGTGACTAAGTTGCCAAAGAGTCTTCGAGGTCACAATACCATATGGGTAATAGTTGATCGGTTGACCAAGAGCGTTCATTTCTTGGCCATGCGTGAGACACTACCGATAGACAAGTTAGCGAAGTTTTACATTGATGAGGTGGTTTCAAGGCATGGAGTGCCCTTGTCTATTGTTTCGGATCGTGACAGTCGGTTCACTTCCAATTTTTGGGACGGCTTGTAAAAGGAGCTTGGTACGCGTGTGAAGTTGAGTACGGCTTACCACCCTCAAACCGACGGTCAAAGCGAGAGAACGATCCAAATGCTTGAAGACATGCTAAGGTCTTGCGTTATCGACTTTGGGGGTAGTTGGGACTCTCACTTGCCTTTGGTGGAGTTCGCTTACAATAATAGCTAACACTCTAGTATCGGAATGGCTCCGTTTGAGGCTTTGTACAGGCGGAAGTGCCGAACTCCCGTATGTTGGCTTGAAGCGGGAGAGAAGTAATTCTTCGGACCTGAAATCGTGCAAGAGACGGCCGATAAGGTCAAAGGTATTCGGGAAAGATTGAAAGCGGCCCAAGATCGGCAAAAGAGCTATGCCGATAAGAAGAGGCGGCCGATGGAATTCCAAGTGGGCGATCGTGTGATGTTGAAGGTATCGCCATGGAAGGGCATTATACGGTTCGAAAAACGTGGGAAGTTGAGTCCCCGTTTCCTTGGACCATTTAAAGTGCTTAAGCATGTGGGCTTGCAAGCTTACCAGTTAGAACTTCCTTCAGAAATGAACGGGATCCACAACACATTTTATATATGTTACCTTCGGAAGTGTTTGGCGGAAGAGGAAAGCGTTATCCCTCTTTCCGAGATTAGAGTGGATGAGGGTAACCGTTGTGTTGAAGAACCCGAGCAATTTTGGAGAAAAAGTCAAAGAAGCTTCGCCACAAAGAAGTCACTATGGTCAAAGTGCAATGGAAGCATCATCGCGGTGCCAATGTGATGTGGGAAGCCGAGGAGGATATGAAGCGAAGATATCATCACTTGTACGTGTAGTTGGGATTTCGAGGACGAAATCAATTACAAGTTGGGGAAGATTGTAACACCCTTGTTTTTGTGTAAGTCTAGATTCCCAACTTGTCTGTATTTCAACCTTTATTTGTAATGTTTCACTCCTTTTAGTTGTATCTATTCCTTGTTGACGTTTCGTGAGTCGCAGAATCGAAATCTCGGATTTTCGGGTCCTGCACCTTCTGGGCGAGAATGCCCGGCGACTATGCCCTGGGCATAGTCGCGGTGTCAATGTCGTTAGAGAGGTACCGAAGGGTCCCTTACGCGGGCGACTATGACACGGCGAGATTGCCCATGTCATATGTAACAACCTGGACATTTATATAAACAATAAAATAACATTTCATACTAAATACCGCCCCAGGCTTACATTTACAGAGTACAATGTTCACATCTATCTCTTACTACACAACTGAGTTCAAAAAGGTAAACTACTGCTGGACGTCTTCTATCTCCTGCTTATAGCTCATATCTTCTCTTTACCGTTATCTGTACCTGCTACTTTTCGATAACCTGAAACAGGATTAAAATTTTGAAATAGCGAGGGTTAGACCAATGGTCTAGTGAGTCCCCTCCAATCATTACTACAACAATTCAAATATTAATTAAAACATTTAAACAAAGCTTTATATCTCAAAACATAACCTGCTCTTTTAATCAAACTTTAAAACACATTATGCTTCTCATGCATAACTCAATCTACTGGCCATCACTGACCACTTTTTACGCTTCGCAAGCGTACCTTAAGCTACTGACCAACATTCCCGTCAAAGACGATATGTTTGTCTCGCACTGCCTTATTTTAGGGACACACCCTAATAGCATAAACGGGCCACACTCCCCGGTACAAGCAGGCGGGTCACACTTCCCGACTTAGGTCAGACTTCTGAAACACTTACAGACACAAGGTTAGTAGTACCATATACCATAAAATTTTCAAAAGTTACTTTATCTTTTGAAACTATACCTTTTTCACTTTTCTTACCTTCTGTTGGATCAAAAGAAACATGTCCTCCATCAAATCTTTTAAAGAATTTGAAGGCAGTCCATGTTCCTTGTTATGTGCCTAGAGCAACCATTATCTTCATTCCAAATGCTCTTCCTCTTGAGCTTTTGGTTGCCCTGCACACTTGATAAATCAGTTAGTCTTTGATGGAACCCATGCCAAAGTGGTCTTGGGTTGTCCTTTCTCATTTATATAATCTGTCAGTTTGGTCTGGATGAGTTGTTTAGGAATCTCATGGCTGGAATACTTTGTCAAGATTATAGGCTTTGCAACATTAATACTAGTAGAAGCACTATCCTTGTTAGCAGTACTATTTCTGTTAGCAGTACTATCTGGGATAGCAGTACTAACAGGTTTCTTTACAATTGGAACCCAAACTTGAACAAAGTTTTTTGCTTTCTTTGTCTTTAAATTACTCCTTGGCTTATTTGGAGCATTTTTCTTTGTATTAGCAAACTTGTTCTGAGCATGAGACTTTAAAGGTGCTTGATTTTACTCAGATCAATCCCTTGTTTTTGTGCCCATTGATTATTCCAATTTCTCTGATTTCCCCTTGGTTTATCATGTTTTTGGGGCTCAGATTTATTGCAAGAACACTGTTTGCAAGGGACAGGATTCACAACTGTTGTCTGTTTGTAGTGGACCTTACCAGAATTTCCCTCTGTCTTTTCTATGTCCTTAGATTTGACCCAAGTCTTTCCACATCCCTCATTGGTGATAATGTGATTTTCTAGAGGAATCTCACCACTCCCAGTGTTCTCCTTACTCTTTTCACTATAGTTCTCTTCTTCAGAGTCTGTTTCAACCACCACTTTGTCTAAAGGATCTACCTTAGTGGCTCCAACAGGCAATTCCTTCCTATCCTTGGTCTCTAGTAAGTTTGATATAGGAGGAATGTAATTGTTGTTGTATGGTGGTGGTGTGGTGTTATAGCCTATTCCTCTTCTAAGTTTGTCATGGATTTGAGTTTGGAGCAAAGAGTCCATTGCTTTAGAAGCATTGAAAAATTTCTCAATATCCAGCTTGGCTTTCTCAAACTCACTCTTTATCTTCTCATTCTCCTCTTTAGACTTTTTCAGCTGAAGTTCTAGGTCATTCTTCTCCCACTTCCAGTAATTTGTATCATAAGAATGTTGAAGTTCATTGGCTTGGAAAACTTTGATCTGTTCCTCAAAACTCTCAACAATTCTTACATAGTCTTTTATATCTCTCTCTAATCTTTTAAGGTCATCACTCATTGTCTGGTTGTGATCCCTGTACCTTTTAACAGTTTCCATACAAGTTTTAGAGCAAAGATTAGACATTACCTCTGTGGGGATTTCTGTGCTTGAAGAATCTGAAACTTTAGCCATTGATGATTTCTGATTTCAAGGAAGAATGATGATTGCAGGTTTCTGAGAATACTAGCTCTGATACCACTTGTCAGGATCGAATTCTTAACAAGAATTAATTCTCAGAAACAATATCAAAGAAGTTTGCGGAATAACACTTTGATATTCAATGAAACAGTAAATCAACTCACAGTAAGTATGAATAACAAACTATAACCTTGTATTGAATGCTTTGAATTTACAAGATTACACACTCAACCTCAATATTGATGAACAGGCTCACCAATACGAATTCTACTTCTCTAGAATTAGGATCTATGCCTTGAGGTTGATTTCTCTCTAGAGCTTAGAATGAATGATTAATTCTCAAAAGTTATCTCTAACTATCCTAAACAATACTATATATATATATATACTGAAGACAAAAGCTAATTACAATTAATAAAATATCTTCAGAATATTTTCCATCAATATCTTCAGCTTCCATGAATATCTTCAGTTTATCTAGCTGTCATCCTTTCCATACAAATCTCCATCTTATAAGCAGTATTAATCTTCAGCAGCATTAATACTCTGAGCAGTATTAACTCTAGCAGTACTAACCATGCTCAGCAGCATTAATCTCTTCAAGCAGTACTAACTTTGAACTAGCAGTACTAATCTTGTTGAGCAACATTAACCATCAACTAGCAGCATTAAAGAACAGAAGTACTAACTAGAAGTATTAACTGTTTTCTTCTAGCAGCATTAACTAGAAGTATTAACTAGAAGTATTAACTGTTTTCTTCTAGCAGCATTAACTAGAAGTATTAACTGTTTTCTTCTAGCAGCATTAACTTTGTTCCAGCAGCATTAACTACAACTAGCAACATTAACCACAGAAGTAGTAACCATGATGAATACTAACTTCAGAAGTAGTAACCATGATGAACTAGAAGTAGTAACCATGTTGAACTAGAAGTAGTAACCATGTTGAACTAGAAGTAGTAACCATGTTGAAACATCCTTGGCATATTTCAGACCCAACAAAATGTTTCCTTTGTCATTATTTCTCATTAGAACTCTTCACCTACCAAAAACCTTACCATTCTCTCTCGTTTTTTCCTATTATTACTCAAACCCTAACTCCATCTAAGGCATTATATACTTAGATTTCAAGAAATTGCTTCATCATCTCCACCATAGTTGATCACCTAGAGTTCAAGGTCAAGGTTCTACCATTTTGAAGATTTCTTGGTTTCTAGGGTTTACCCAAACCAAGCATTGTGAGTACATTCTTACTTTCTAAAACTTTATACACATCAAAATGCATTTTTGACTTCTAAATATCTCCTTGTTTATATTTTCATTGTAGGTGAGATTTTGACCTAACTTGATATTTTGGAGATTTTTAGGGTTCTTACCATTTTGTAAAGTAAAGAAGTATTCTATGTCTTGAAACTATAAATATGGATGTTTTAATATTTTGATGAGTAAATGTTCAACCTATGGCATTTAGCCATGATTATGTTTAAAGTATATTATGAGTATTTTGGTTGGAAGTGGGATTTCGGGAAAAAGAAATAAATGGCTTATATTGAGGAAGTCCATGTTTACATTAAGATGGTTTTACATATATTTGGAAATGAGAAAATAGCTTTATGCTTCATGTTTGAGCTTTGTATTTTCTTATCAGCAGTTAACCACAAAAATGTGATTTCGGAACTAAGTGGTACTATGAACTATATGTTTGATTATAGTTGGTCACAAGTGTTATTGTGACAAGTCTAGACTATTACTAGTGGATCCATAGGTATAGAGTCGACTTATTATTTGGGGGTAATTCCCATATGTAGCTAGTTGAGACATTGGACCCTAGAGGGCAACTTGGTACAGTTATGTGGGACCGGATACTAGCCGTGGGTCGTATGTAAATCCTAATGAATGAGCATGACTAGGGATCATTGGGTGCCCTCCCCCACATCTTAGTACGAGGTGGTATGTTCGTGACCTTGATCCTAGTATGGTGAGCTCAAAACTTGGAAAGTGGCTTACTTTGTGTTTCGCCACAATCCTTGGAATTCGGGTTTTTTCCCTCATCGCAAGATGAAGTCTTGGCCGGAAGGTCACTATGTGCTTATCAAACCATTTACAAAGACGATTGTCGAAAACAGTTTATTCATGTTGTATTTAATTCTTCTTACTATCTTTCATATTAACTGTATGTTCTCACTAGGCTTTAAGCCTAACACTTTTTCTCAAATGATGTGTATAACAGGTTCCCTTAGCGGTGGGTCGTCGAGGGGTTGAGAGAAGAGCGTGGACTCTTGAGAGCAATTTTTGGTTGTGTTAGAGCATAAATATGTTGGATACAAGATCATGAAGACCAGAAGTCAAAAGTTGGAAAGTCAACTCTCAGTGAAAGTCAAAGTCAAAGTGTAATAAAAGTCAAAGTCAATGTTTTGTTTTATTTTGTTTCCTTGTTTTAGATAGTAGGTATAAATAGTTTGTTTTTGTTTAATAGATATATGACTAGAGGATTTTGTACGCACATCCTGAGAGAGAGATTTTTAGAGAAGAGAGAAAGAGATCTGTAGAGAGATAAAGTTACAAACTGAGTTGTAATTGTTTGATATTAATAATTGAATTGAAACAGGTAGATAATCAATCTTGTTTGTTTGATTAATTGTAATAAGAATCTTGAAACAGGGACAAATTGGTATGAGAGCAGGTTCAATTGAAATCAAATCAAGAAAACCGAAGTCGACACTGTGTTCGTAAAGATTAGATCAATTTTGAGTTCTTGTGCGATTTAGAGTCTGTAATTGATTGAAATAAGTTTGTATGATGTATTTGATCGAGTTTGTATAGTTTGGTTCACAAATTGCACTGTAATTTTCACGAATTTTTTGTTTTTGTAGAGTTCGAGTAACACGAGTTTTGTGCACTATTCTTTGAATCAAATTGTATTAGAATGTGTTTTAGATTGAAATTAGTTGCTAGTTTTTGGTTCTAGGGGTGTTTGTGGTTAGTTTGTCGAAGTTTCAGATCGAAATTTGAGATTTAGATGTGTTTTTAGTCGATTCAGAGGTGTTTTTATTCGAAAACTCAAGAACTCGCAGAGGATCAAGATTTCGTAATTGTTGAAAGAATTCGCAGAAAACCTCAAGAATTCGTTGGAATCATCAGATTTCGCATAGTTATTTCTGAAAAATTCTTAAGGATAGAATTCATAGTCCTCTGTATTGCGAAATCCAAAGAATTCGTAATTATCTCTATTGCGAATTGTCAAGAATTCGCTTTACTGAGTGTTGAGGATTCTTAGAATTCGCAGAAGGAGCTTTTGCGAATTTCACAGAATTCGTATAAGAGTTGCTTACGAAAAGTTCTTTATCAAAATATTTCATAAGTACATAATCCACAGAGGTCATGTTTGCGAAAAGTGTTTTAATTTTTTTTTCCAAGGACAAAATTCGTTTCTGTGAGTGTTACTAATTCCTGTGCATTACGAATTCTATGATTGTCTTCATAGTTTGCGAATTCTGTTTGTTTCTTAAAACTTGCGAATTCTAATTCATATCCTGCGAATTCCTTGTGCTTTTAGTGTACATTGCGAATTCTTTGTTGTTCTAAGTGTAGGCATTTGGTTCGCATAATGTTTTTGGATGGAATGGAATCTGTCAAATGAATTTGACTTTGAAGGAATTGGAATGGAATGTTGTCAGGTTTGATTACCTGTTTGGTTGACAGAATTGGAATGGAATCTGTTAAATGAATTGGAATTTTTCAGTTTGGTTCACAGATTGTAGCTTTAGAATTGGAATTGAATTTTGGTAAATGACCAAAATACCCTTTTTGGTTATTTTAATTTTTTTCAACAAAAAATACTTTAATGAAATAGTCATTAAATAGTTTAATTTTTAACTAAAATTGCTTTGATTATTTTAGCACACGAATGATGATGAGAGAGAGAGGAGAGAGAGAGGGAGAGAGAGAGAGAGGAGAGGAGAGAGAGGAGAGAGAGGGGGAGAGAGAAGAGAGGAGAGGGAGGGGGAGAAAGGAGAGATAGGAGAGGGAGGGGGAGAGAGAAGAGAGGAGAGAGAGAGAGAGGAGAGGGAGGGAGAGAGGAGAGAGAGGGAGAAAGGAGAGAAAGAGGGGGAGAGAGAGGGGAGAGAGAGAGGAGAGAGAGAGGAGAGAGAGAGAGGGAGAGGAGAGAGAGTTGGTGTTTGCTGATAATGTTGAACGGTAGTGGTGGCCGGTGGTGGTGGTTGCCGGTGGTGGTGGTGGTCGGAGGCGGTGGTGGTGATCGGTGGCGGTGTTGGTGGCCGGTGTTGGTAGTCGGAGGTGGTGGTGGCTGGTGGTGATCAATGGTGGCCGGAGGCGGTGGTGGTGGTGGCCGGAGGTGGTGGTAACTGGCCGGTGTTGGTGGCCGGAGGTGGTGGTCGGTGGCGGTGGCCAGAGGTGGTGGTGCATGTTAGGATGAGGGGCAATTTTGTCCAAAAAAACATGACATTCGATTCCAATGAAATACCACCTCCCCCCCCCCCCCCCAAGGAATGTTGAATTCCTTCATTTGTGGAATTCATTGAAATTCAACATTCCCTTTCCTTAAAAAGAATGAACCAAACGATGTAATGGAATCTGGTAAATGGAATTCAACATTCCAATTCCATCAGATTCCATCAGAATCTGCGAACCAAACGCCCCGTTAGTGAATTTTAGAAATTTCTTTGTCTAGTTCATTTCAGTGTTATTTTGTATTCTTGTGATTTCTATTGGACTAACGATCAATTTCAAGTTTCTTATTGAATATTTTTCTAAACAGGATGACATCACGAGAAGCTCTCGCAATTGGAACAGACACAAAGCCACCAGTACTCTTTAAGGGAGAGTATGAGCAGTGGAAAGATCAATTTTTGGATTTCATTGACAAAAATGATTTGAGGGATTATATCAGACAGTCATTGGAGGAAGGTGTTATGGAAATTCCAACAAAGACTCGTACTGTTGGAAATGAGCAAAGAGAGTATCCACTTCCACCTGAAGAATACACAGAAGAACAGACAAAAAGAACAAAAGCTGATAGACTGGCAAAATCTTTCATTCTTCAAGGCATCCCAAATGAGATATATGTGAAAATTGACAACTAGAAGGCTACAGCTAAGGAAATGTGGGATCAACTGGAGAAGATGATGCTTGGATCAAAGGTTGGGAACCAGCTTAAAATATCCAACTGCCTCAATAACTATGAAGAGTTCAATTCTAAGGAAGATGAATCACTGGAAGCTACTTATGATAGGTTTGTGACGTTGTTGAGCGAGCTCAGCAAGAACAAAGTGAAGAAGTCACAAATTGAGCTTAATGTCAAGTTTCTTAGCATCTTGCAACCTGAGTGGAAGAGATTTACAAGGCAAATGAAGCAAATGAAGGACTTGAATGAAATACCACTCCATGAAGTCTATGAAACTCTCAGACAAAATGAAGAAGAGGTCGATGAGATTAAAGATGAGAAGAAAAAGACTGAGAAGGCGGTTGTTGATCCAATAACTCTTGTTGTTAAGAAGAAGTCTGTTAGTTTAAAGAAGAAGAAGAAAGTTGTAGTTTCTGATTCTGAAGAAGCAAATAGTGATGATAACTCTGACTCTGACGACTGTGAGAACCTGAAACAGGCTATGCTGATGCTAACGAAAGCTTTCCATAAAAAGTTCTACAAAAAGCTTGGTTCAAATAGTCAAAGATATTCTTCTGGATCTAAGAACTATGAGCACAAAGAGAGAGTTGAAGGAAAGAGATTGGAAGAAAAGAGGCCTGAGGAAAGGAAACATAGAGTTGAAGAGACAAAGCAGCCAGAATCGACTAAATGCTACAACTGTGGCAAGTTGGGTCATTTTGCTAAAGACTGCAGAAAGCCCAAAGTCAAGAACTCTGAGTATTACAAGAATAAAATGCTCTTGGCCAAACAACAAGAGGCTGGCAAGGCATTAATGGCGGAGGACGAGTTCTGGCTCGATCACTCGGATGAGGAAGTTGAGAAAGAAGAGACAACTCATATTTGCCTAATGGGAAAGATAGTGAATGAAGCTGGAGATAAAGCAGAATCTGATGAAGAGGACAACGAAGAGGTATATGATATGACTGAATCAGATTTTTTAAATCAAATGCATGCTATGATGGTTAAACTCCAAGAATTAGAGTCTAAACTTAAGTGTGAAAAAGGTGTTATTAAAGATAAGAATCAATCTATACAGAAACTTAGCAATGAAATTGCTGAGAAGAATGTACTAATTGAAGCATTACATAAAAACATTGACACCAGCACGAAAGAGAAGACTATAATTCACATAGAATTATCTGAAATTGTTTCAAAATATAGATTGTGTGAATTTGAATCAAAAGAGCTAAATAAAATGTATTCTTCGCTTTTAAAAGAAAACAAATCTTTACTTGAAAAAGTGAATGTTTTGGAAGGAAAAATATATACTTTGGGTCAAACTGAACAAACCATTCATCTAAATAAACCCAAAGAGAACAAAGAGTGTTGGGGACGGTTATAAGAATCCACACTACCTTAAAAAAAGGTATATCAGAAGTGTCTGCACTTTATGATTTTGGATTTCTAAAACTGGCACCCAATAACCTGAACTTCAAGTTGAGTGGACCAAACTATCTGAAGAAGATGAAGCCAAGGAATATAAGAAAAGAAAGAACACAACTAAAGTTCAACTTCCATTTCGTTATGAAAGGTTGAATAATAGTTATAGTTCTGATAACTCAAAATTTCTTTCAAATGACTATTTTGAGAGTTATTTTTTAAAAGAGTTGGAGGCTAAACCTATCAAAGGTAAGCTTTACGTACCTCCTCTCGTTTTAGAAAGTAAAATTTCTGAACTTGAGAATACTTTATCAGAAGAAAGAATTTTGATTGATCTTGAACAAACTATTTTTTCTACTGTGTTCAAATATTCTGATTTTTCTAAAATCACCAAGGCTTCAAAATCTGATGATGTGTCTGGTTCATTTGATGATGAGTTTGATTTCTTAAACTCTGATGGTGATTTAGATGAATGCGTTGCTCAATTTGATTTTAATGCTAAACTTCCTGATCATTCAACTTTTGTTATTAATTCTTTTGGATTACCGAGTGTATATGAAAAAGGTGAAACATCAACGAAAGTTGATAAATCAGTTCCTGTGAAAACCAAAGTTGCCAAAGGTAAGAAGAAGAAATCAGGGCATTCACAGAAACCGATCATCATTGGTAAGACAAAGAAGAAGCATTATGTTGATTCTCACAGGTCTAACTCTAAAATTTCAAATGTTTCAGATCTGAGAAAGAAAGAGCTTGGAGTTAAATCAACATGGCGACCAAAGTAGAAAGTTGATGAGAAGGCAAAATTAGTTTCTGAATCATCATGTAATAGGAATACTAATAGTACTTCAGATGTAATTGTGGATATTGCTTTTAATAAACAAAAACTTGTAATTCCTTACAAGAAGTATTCTATAAAGCAATTATTCCAATTATCTCCGTATACTAGAAAGTCTTCTAATTATCATCGGAATGATTTTGCTTCTCGACAAAATTCTGTTGATTGGTTTGGCACATATCATGTATATTCTTATCGTTCCTATGCTTCAAATGTTTTTCAAAGAGCAAAAGGGTCCATTTTTAAATGGATAACAAAATCTACTTGTGCAAACACTGTAGGGCTCATATATAAATGGGTACCTAAACCTCTTTTTTCGTGATTTTCTCATGTGCAGACCCGTCATATGTGGTACTTGGATAGCGGTTGTTCCAAGCATATGACCGGGCAAAAAGATATGTTATCTAATTATACAGAGAAGTATTGCGGAACAGTTAGGTTTGGAAATGACCAGTTCTCGCCAATTATGGGGTATGGTGATGTAATTCATGACAAAGTGACGATTACAAAGGTGAGTTATGTTTAAGGATTAGGGCACAACCTATTTAGTATTGGCCAGTTATGTGACAAAGGTTTAGAGGTAAATTTCAAAGCTAAGAGTTGCTCGGTGTGTACTGAAGATGGCAAAGAACTCTTAGTCGGCACTCGAAAGTCAAACCTCTATACGAAAAATCTGTCAAAGGTCCATACTGACAATCAGGTTTGTTTATTGACAAAAGCTTCAATGCAGCAAAGTTGGCTTTGGCACCGAAGGCTGTCACACCTGAATTTTCGTTACATTAACAAGCTGGTCAGTGGAAAGTTAGTGAATGGACTTCCTGAGCTCAAGTATGTAAAAGAACACTTGTGTGCAGCGTGTGAAAAAGGGAAGATGAAGAGAGCTCCACACAAACCGAAGCCTGAACCTAGTGCCATTTCTCCATTAGAGTTGTTGCATATGGATCTCTATGGTCCGATGCGAACGCAAAGCTTAGGCAGAAATAAATATGTTCTAGTTATCGTGGACGACTATTCACGATACACGTGGGTCAAATATCTACGTTCAAACGATGAGACGCCCGAAGTACTCATTACATTTCTGAAGACGACCCAGGTGAATCTGCAGAAACCAGTCAAGCTTCTAAAAACTGATAACGGCACAGAGTTTAAAAACAGAACTGTTGAAGAGTATCTCGAATCGGTTGGGATATCACATCAATACTCTGTTGCTCATACGCCATAACAGAATGGAGTCGTCGAAAGGCGAAATCGAACGCTAGTCGAGGTCGCTCGCACTATGCTTAGCCAATCAGACTTACCTCTATTTATGTGGGCATAAGTTGTTTTGACTGCGTGCTACACTCAAAACCATTCCATGATACATCGTATATTTCAAAAGACTCTGTATGCTTTGATCAACAACCGAACACCGACTATCAAATATTTTCATATATTTGGGTGTAAGTGTTTTGTGCTAAACGACAGAGAGAGTCTGAACAAGTTCAGTGCTAAGGCAGATGAGGGCATCTTCATTGGATATTCTTCTACATCTGCTGCATACCGAGTATATTTGAAGAAGTCGAAGACTGTAACACCCTGAATTATGGAAATAACAACTAATTTAAAATTTCCTAAATACACCAATAAAAGGATCATCTGCAACCACAATTTAATATTTAACCTCAATACAAATATTCATTCCATACAAAAGTCCATGATAAGTACGGGTACTACTAACCCCCAGCATAGTCACTATCTCAATAAAGCGGAAGACTTTGCCGAATACTTACTTTCGGATCTAGCTAAGGCTCTACTCTTCATAGGACGGCTAGAACCAACTTCCAACCTTGAAACCTGATGCACATGCCGACAAATAAAAAGGTTAGGCTTAACGCCTAGTGATCTCAAGAGTTTTTCAACATATATAAAATAATCGTTTAAAAAGAAAGGATGCGGTTAAAGTTATAGTCCTTCAATATGATACGTCATACATGCGAAAACGACTCATTTTCCAAAATATGCATTTTAGACAAGGAACACCAATTTGAACATTTTCCAAACCAAACTACTACAAAGATGATGATACCAATGTAAGCCGCCCATTCATAATTTGGCTTTAAACCAAAACTCACTCAAAGCGTAAATATAAATTGAACTCTCCATTTATGAAGATACGGTTAAACCTTATATCCCAAAACACCCAAAACACGGGTGGGGCATAATACTCAACCCATAAATCAAGGGTAAAATCCAATTATACAAAATGTCACCGAAAACTTGGATAATAAAACTCAATACCCAAAAACAACACCTTTCGCTGACGGGGGATTCCCGATTCCATAAAATGTGACGGTCCACAAAGTAAGCCCATTTTATGTTGTTATGACTAGCATATAAACAAAAGTACACGCAAGGGATGTCAGGCTCAATGGCTTTAAACATACACCTACGGAAACTCTAGTTCAACCCCGTCGGGTTCCTACGTCGAGCTCCTCATCCAATATCGTAATACTTTAGCACGAAGGACTTACACCTCATCCGGTACCTTAACGTGAAGCACGAAGGACTTACATCTCATCCGATACCTAACGTGCCTCATCCAAAATCGTAGTACTTGAGCACGAAGGACTTATACCTCACCCGGTACCTTAACGTGCAGCACGAAGGACTTACATCTCATCCGATACCTAACATGCCTCATCCAAAATCGCCAACAAGGCTCGAAGTCGAGCTACCAAAACTGGACAATTGTCCTAAAACCCAATCAAAATAAAAATACCAAGTTGCTGGCTTAGCAGCCCATTGACTCATTGGTAAATGAAATAAAAGTACAATAAAACGCACTCGACCAACGGATATGCAAACACCACGACTAAAGTAAGATTAGTTCAAAACTCAACATTAGTTGAGGCACCCATTTTCCAAATGAACTTATACTCTTATATTTTCCAAATGCTTCATAACACATAATATGCGATTTCCAAATTTAACTGCTGATAAGAATGAAAATCATGAAATGAGACTATAGACATTCTTTCAAGTATCTCCCAAAAAAGTGCAAGTAATACTTTATAAAACATTCCATTTCATAAATGATGCATAAGACTCGTCAAACATTTAAAAGTGTATTTCTTTGACCCAAGATCTATTTATGCAATAAGACCTCAAAACACATTCATTTGTAACACATTCATTTGTAACACATTTATCAAAATGCCCAAAAATCCCAAATGTAGGTATTATACAAAGTTTGTAAAGTTAAATACTTCCAATAATCGAAGATTAGAAAATAACCATACATTTGATAATTTCATGTAAAACACATAAACACTTTAAAATAGACATTTTGGCATGTACAATGTTTTCACAAATCAACTTGAACTCACCATGCTAGATTTAGGCTAAATCTAGATTTCACCCAACAAGCTCTTTTGAAGGCCGCTTGAATCCTCAAGCCGAAAACTTCCAAAACCTAGATCCATACAAATCCAAACCATAAATACCCATACATAATCATATAGAAACATTTCCCCAACCTTTACATACTAAAATCCTCAACAAGATCAAAACCCTAGTTTTCCAAAACCATCAAATCCAATATTTGAGAAACCAAACACTAAGGAAACATCAATTGAGCATTTATAACTTATCACGAGGCTAGAAATGGGAAGGATACACTTACCACTTAGGTTTTGACGAAAACTTAGAAAACCCAAGACGAACTTGAGGTTGAAGGTGAAGATGGGGCTTCTTGACCATGGCTTCCAATCTTTGGTGGGTGGAAGGAGGAACACTTGGAACATCACAAATTTGGTGTCTTGGAAGCATAAAACCGATTTTAGGGTTTGGGGTTCGGTTTCTCTAGAGAAAATGGTGAAAGGGTTGAAAAATAATGGGGAAGGCTGCTCAACATCGATTTTAAAACGACCAGGGGCCGCCGGCGATTGTGCCCGACGATTGTGCCCAAGGCACTCTCGCCCAACTTGTACCGCAGGCACCACTCCGCTGGCGATTGTTCCCAGGGCACTCTCGCCAGGGCACTATCGCCCAGAGCGTACCGCGCCTCGATTTCCTCCATTTTTCACCCGGAGTGCTCACGATACGATAAAGCTTAAAAGATAAGGCGTAGGGGATGAAATTCTGAGATCGGAACTCAAGGATTCCTCAAAAGATTGGCTTACACAGATAGAAATTTGCGGGTGTTACAAAGACTGTTATCGAGAGCGTCAACGTCACATTCGATGAGGAGATGGCTTATGAACAAGTCAGTTCAGAACCCGTGATAACTGGAGTGTTAGCTTCTGGGCAACTCAGTTCAGAACCTGTATCTGAAAAGAACAAATCAGATGAAGCATCATCGTCTACTACTCATTTATCTGATTTAGATCTTTTATTTGATTTGTTTTATGATGAATTTCTTGGAACTAATGTGACTAAACCTGTTATGGTTGACAGGATGGAAGATTCAATGACAAATCATCAAATCACTTCAGATGTTTCCACTGAATCAAATTCCCCGATTCAGCAAGAAATTCCAGTTCATATGCCTACTCCGAGTGTTGAAGATGTAACTACTAACGAAGAGCCAGAAGTTACTGAATCAGTAGGGTGTATTGTAAGGACTGATCAACAGACTGAACAAGTTGTACCTACTGAAACTTCTGCACCAATTACTTCAACTGAATCACTCCCTCATAATGTTCAAACTGAAGAAGCTGAAAGTGGATTCTTAGATGACAATCATGATCAATCTTCATCTAATCCACTCCCTCATGAACATCGCTGGACCAAAGAGCACCCTCTTCACCAAATCATTGGAGATCTGAACAAGCTGGTGCAAACTAGGTCAACAACTTTAAATCAATGTCTGCATGATTCATTCCTCAGTAAAATAGAGCCCACTCGAGTATCAGAAGCTCTAGCTGATTCGGATTGGGTGTCTGCTATGCAAGAAGAGTTAAACCAGTTCGAAGCCCTAAAGGTTTGGATACTAGTGCCAAAACCAGAAGGAAAGACCATTATCGGCACTAAATGGGTATTCAAAAACAAGAAGGATGAAGATGGTATTGTCATAAGAAACAAAGCAAGACTTGTTGCCAAAGGTTACCGACAAGAGGAAGAAATAGATTACGACGAGACTTATGCTCCAGTAGCACGTATAGAGGCAATCCGCATGTTTCTAGCCTACGCTGCTCACAAGAACTTCACAGTCTATCAGATGGACGTGAAGACTGCCTTTTTGAATGGCATTCTTAAGGAGGAAGTCTACGTATCTTAGCCAGAAGGGTTTGTAAATCCAGATAAGCCTAATCACGTCTACATCTTGGATAAAGCTCTTTATGGTCTGAAATAAGCACCTCGCGCCTGGTATGATGTTTTATCTCAATTCTTGGTCAAGTCATGTTTTTCAAAAGGTAAAGTCGATACCACTTTGTTCATCAAAAAGGAAAAAGTTGATATCATACTTATTCAGATATATGTGGATGATATTATATTTGGCTCTACAAATCCTAAATACTGTAAGAACTTTTCAAATCTAATGGTGTCAAGATTTCAAATGAGTATGATGGGAGAGATGAACTTCTTTCTCGGATTACAAGTAAAACAGTTTTTAACGGGTATTTTTATAAATCAAGCAAAGTACATTTTTGATATTCTTTGGAAATTCAAAATGGAAAATTGCAAACCAATTGGAACCCCAATGGCACTAGGTACTAAGATTGGCACTGATCCTTCGGGAAAAGCTGTTGATGTTAGGACTTATAGAGGAATGATAGGTTCTTTAATGTATCTTACTTCAAGTAGGCCAGATATAATGTTTTCAACATGCTTGTGTGCAAGATATCAGGCTGATCCTAAAGAATCCCATTTGGCTCCTGTCAAACGGATTTTTAGATATCTGAAGGGGACTGCAGATCTTGGTCTGTGGTATCCTAAAGATATTGGTTTTGAACTAATTGCTTATTCAGACGCAGATCATGCTGGATGTATGTTAGACAGGAAGAGCACGTCGTGTCATATTCAATTCCTTGGAGACAAGCTCGTTAGTTGGGTGTCAAAGAAACAACTTTGTGTTTCCACATCGACTGCTGAAGAAGCGTATGTAGCTGATGCCAATTGTTGCTCTCAAGTATTGTGGATGAGGACACAACTGCGAAACTATGGATTCAAGTTTGACAAAATACCGATCTATTGTGACTCGAAGAGCGCTATCGCAATATCAGATAATCCTGTGCAGCATACTAAAACAAAGCACATTGATGTCAGGTATCATTTTATAAAAGATAATGTAGAAAAAGGTATAATAGAACTTTACTTTGTAAGAACTGATTATCAACTTGCAGATTTGTTTACCAAACCTTTAGATGAAAAGAGATTCAATTTTCTTGTATCTAAGCTTGGTATGCTAAATCTCAAGATATAATCAGTGATTACCTATTAAAGTTTATTTTATTGTCATTTTTCATCATTTCTTTATTATTAATTCTGAAAGGATATCTGCACTTTAACATGTTTGTTCATGGTCTCAGGGGGAGTGAGACAAGATGTTAAGATGATCAACATTATTTTGAGGGGGAGTTTATAATATTTTTGCATTTACTTCACTGCTAAATTTTTGTGATGCATGAATTTAGGGGGAGTATCTGAGTACAACAAAAGGAGTAAGGATATGATTTCTGATTACTTCATATCAGAACTCGTACATTCAATGTTTTATTGTTTTATGTCATTTAAATTTCAATGAAGTTTTTGTGAATAAAGTTGCGTTGACATGACTTTGAGAAATTTGCAGATTGAGAGGATGTTATCAAGATCATATCATTATGACTTTAAGCCCGACTTCATGAGATTTAAGATTGAATGATAAAGGTTAAATTTCTTATCTTAATCTCATATATGGTTGAAAGAAGGACAACTTTCAATCATAGAAAACATATTCTTAAATGTTCAAACCACTTCCCGATTCTTAAATAAATTTCATGAATTGGAAGTGTGATTTTAAATGTTTTCATTTTACTTGTGCTTCAACGCTTAACAAACCGTGTGTTTCCAAAGATAAATACTTGTGTATTGTCTTTTCTATATACTTTCAAGTATTCACACACACCGGTTTGACTTATTGTTCAAAATGTTCTTACCATGTCTCAAATTTGAAACATATTTTTCGATGGTAAGACACCCACTTGCACTTCAATGAATTTTGAGCGTTAATTAATTTCGAAACGTTCTTTCAAGAATGTCTATATTTTGATTCATATGGACAATATCCATTATTTTTTACCATAAGCCTTAATTGCTATATCATTTCATTTCTGATCATTTTCATACAATGTCAGATTTTCAAACTAGTCTCTTGCATTCTTATCTATTCATTCAATTTACTTGTTTGAAATATCTTCAATGTTTCAAATGCTCATATCTTCATGATTCTATTCTGAGCATACATACATCTGACATTTGTATATTTATGCTTTAACTGATAAAGTTAAACCATTTTTGAGCAACATATGCTTTATAGGAAAATACGGGTTCTTTGTGCTAGGACTTAAATGAAAAACTTCTATGGATTCACGATTACTAGTGTCTCCTACCCATGAAGTTAATCCATAGTGATTGAGTGTGAGGATTCGAAAAGAAATGAGTGTGGTTTGTGTGTTGAGGTAAAATGGAAAAGAGAGTTTGGTTAGATGTGAGCTTAATGATTAAAAGAAAGAGGGTGAGAGAACAGAGTAAAAGAATATCAAACTCTGCACCAACTACTTTTTGAGTCGGGCAACCATATTATTAATGTTTCACACTTCTTCGTGAACGTTATTGAAACAGGCAACTAGCCCATGCCATCTCTTGTTAAAACCCCACCAGCCACTCATTTTCTTCTTAAAAAGAAAATGTTTCATATTTTTCTGGGGACGCAACACATTATCTATCTGGTGTTCATTTGGAAAATCTGGATATTGAAAAAGAAGGAAGTTTGCCCCACCTTCGCCCTTCAATCATGCACATTGAGTCTGTGTTTATCTACTGTTGTCTCAGTGGTTTACACAATGTTGAGCCTTATTAAAAGCAATCATCATATGCTTAATTCTTTCTACATTTGCACGAACACACAAGGAATTTGTTTTCTTGTCATAACATTCATAGAAATTGCCTTTGTGGTGTTTCGATGATTGGATGGAAGCCCTGGGGGAGTGAACATAACAAAAGCTCCTTTACAATGTGTATTCGTTACACACAGTGACTTAGTGTTACTGACAAGCATATTAACTGATTCATTTGTTGATTCAGGTGTTACATTCCTAATTTTTCTAGATTTGAAAAGATTTGGATGAATACTTTGTTTTGGATTGATGGTGAATCATTGGCTCTTGAACAAATCAGATTGGTCAAAGACATTTCTTGGTGAAAGTTTTGATGCTATAGATGCTCTATTCATCAAAAAGGGGGAGATGAATTAAAGAAATGTCATAGTCAGAAATTTCAAAGTTTAAGAGTTGAAGAAGATAAAGTTCAAAGTTTGAAAGTTTGAAAGATTGTACAAGCAAAGTCAAAGATTTCTGAAGATGTGCTGATTTTACATAATTTTTCTTTGATGGTTTGTTGCTAAAGCAAACAGAGATGAAAATGGAGATAATTTATTTCCGAAGTCTGAAAGAGTTTTGTGATAGTTTTGGAGGAGATTGTTAATATCTTTCAAAGACATACTTGGGAAGAATACAGTCAAAGAAAGGGGATTTTGCAATGCTTGTGCCTAAAGAAGAAAATATGTTGCAAATGATGAGATTGTACTTTTTGAGCTTAAAGAGAAGATTCAATTGCAAAATCTTTCAAAGATGATCTTGAATCCAAAAGGGGAGATTGTTAGAGCATAAATATGTTGGATACAAGATCATGAAGACCAGAAGTCAAAGTATAAGAAGTCAAAAGCTGGAAAGTCAACTCTCAGTGAAAGTCAAAGTCAAAGTGTAATAAAAGTCAAAGTCAATGTAATGTTTTGTTTTATTTTGTTTCCTTGTTTTAGATAGTAGGTATAAATAGTTTATTTTTGTTTAATAGATATATGACTAGAGGATTTTGTACGCACATCCTGAGAGAGAGAGAGTTTTAGAGAAGAGAGAAAGAGATTTGTAGAGAGAGAAAGTTACAAGTTGAGTTATTGTTTGATATTAATAATTAAATTGAAACAGGTAGATAATCAATCTTGTTTGTTTGATTAATTGTAATAAGAATCTTGAAACAGGGACAAACATGTTGATTAGATATTTTGGAGTTTTAGCGTTGAAACAATTTATTCATATTTTTGGTATTAGGATGACAACCTATGTAATCTAGATAGAATTGGTTTAGATTAGTTTGTTGTCGATTTCCCATGCATATTATACAGGTTTTGTAAACGCATACTCTTTTACCCTTTTTGGGTGGTTCACTCCAATTACAAATGTTATATTGCCAAATTTTCAATTTTCAAAATTGCCCCATTTTTTAGGGTGTTACAAGGCATAAGCTAAGCGATCATCGATCGCTGAATATCTCTTCCTTCAGAGATACAAAGAATTTCAGCTATCGCTGAAGCTTTTCCTCAGGTTTCTTCGCGTGTATAGATTTGTCTTTGCTTCACTGATATCCGCACCAGGTCACTAGTAGACTTGTCTTTGTTCAGCACCTTCGTCTTTGATTCAGCTATGAACATATGTTGACGCAAAACTTGTCTTCAGGGATTACATTCAACTGTTTACATTAGAACCTATCAGCGATACTGAACATACTCAGTATTTGACAGTTTATAGTGAAACACTAATACATATGAATGTTTACAAGAAAAGATCATCAGTGATAACTAAACAGACTCAGTATGATCGCTGATGATGAAACACTAATACATATTTTTGAAAACGCTAGAATTCAACTAAAAACGCTTTGGACCACCCCTTGTATCTCGTTTGTATTTTGGGTACCCATATAACCATCGAAGGCAGGCTGTTGAAGTGACTAATTCCCAGGTAAACCTGGTCGATATTAAAAATATGGATTTTTGCCAATATTTATTTATTTATTTAATCATGGTATAATTACCGGCCATGATATGACTTGACGACGGAATGGTCCAAATGGATGATGAAACTATTTGAGAAGAGACGCGTGGACATGGTTTGAGCCGTACATGAACATCTAAATAATGGTCATTATTGTGCCACGTGGATATAAAAATTTCATGAAACGTTATCCCTCCAACCCAATTATCTCATCACATCCCATCCATTTCATAACCAAACACCTGCCCCCCATTTCTATTTTCTCCCAACACACACACACTCACCTACTACTCTCTTGCTCTCTTCCCGCCGGCTGCATTCCCAATATACACACAGAGTACGTCTTCCTCCTTTTTCATGTCCTTTCAAACCGTAAGTTACAAGTCGTTAAAGCGTCGTATTTCTGAATTTAGAGATTATTGCTCTGGAAATTAGAATTGTTTATATATATGGAAACGTATGCGATTTGATTCTTTGGTATATATATTGGAAGAATATTTTGCAACTCATATCTTAATCGTTGGATTCATGATCGACGATTATTTTATTTTTATTTTTCTCTTTTTTTAATTAAAAATATTGGACCTCATATCTTTTATAACCGTCAATCATGAATCTGATGGTTAAGATGTGGGTTGCAAGGTTTGCAACATTTTTAAGGGTTGCAAATTAAACAAGCCCTATATATATATATATATATATATATATATATATATAGATAGAGAGAGAGAGAGAGAGAGAGGTTAATTTGAGAAATGGTAAATGTATGAAAAATAGAGAAGTCATCTTAACCATTCATCTGGTCAACATTTGCGGCTTTGATCACGAAGCACCGGATAATTTCTTGCATGGTCTATAGAAGATAGAGTGATAGTTTCTTAAAATACGCGGGATAAGTTCATATATGAACTATACGTTCATATGTGAATCAGTTAATTAATTCATATATGAATTATAAAAGTTCATATATGAGCTTACAGTTAATTAGTTCAACTGATTCATATATGAACTTACAGTTAATTAATTCATATGTGAATCAGTTAATTCGTTCATATATGAATCACAAAGGTTCATATATGAATCAGTTAAAAGAGTTCATATGTGAATTACACTGATTCACATATGAACATATAGTTCATATGTGAATTATACATGTTCATATATGAATACAACACGTGTATTTTGTAAAAATTACGAAAGTGTTCTTCTATTTTTAGAATAGCCGTAACTTTTGACCAGTCAAATCCGATCTTGACCGTATGAATGACTAGAATTACTTCTCTATTTTTCATATATTTATCATTTCTCAAATGAACTTACAACTATATATGTATATGTATGGAGACAAAAGGAATGTTAAGGATTTTTGATTTTGTGTTTTTTGGTGATAAATACAGTCTACGTCTCAAAATAATTTTTTTTATTTTTATTTATGTTTATATTAAAATAAATGCTACCGTTGATTAATTGATAAATATTTAAGAGTTTATAAGATAGATGCATTAATTAAGAGTATAGTTGCTCTTTTGATTAACTAAAAATTGTAATAATTATTAATGTCCAAAATTATATGTCATTTTATTGTGGACACTTATGGGTTGTTTGGTTGGTTTTCTATTAAGTCCTGTATGAATAAAGTTGTATGTGTTGATTAATATTTTTATATAGAATTGGAAGGTTTTTATTTGAGATGGTTTTCTTAGAGATGGAAGGAACATGTTTTTAACCGGGATGATATGTTTGGAAAAAAACTTGGCTTTCTGCAGAAAGTTTTCCCCTTGAAATCTTACTGAATAAGCCATTTTTTATATTATTAAGTCACTACCAAACAATCATATACATCTGACTGAATAAGTTGTGAATCTCATTAAACTGCTAACAAATAGACCCTTATTTTGGGACAACGGGAGTAATATTTTTTTTAATCTAAAATTGTACTGATTTAGACTGTGTTTGACAAATTAGTTGTTGGTTGATAAACTAGTGTTTAGAGCATCTCCAACAAATTATTCAATATTCTTTTTCTAAAGTGGAGAATCAAAGCTCAAAATCTCCAAAAAAAATAATAATAATAAGTTCACCTCCAACAGATTTTCTATTTTTGATATTACAACATTAATTATATTATTAAAATATTTTATATATGTAATAAAATATTATTTCACTCTTATAAATGTCTAACATCAAGGTTTCTTATTAGTGAGAATTAAAAATTGTTTATCTTTCATGGTAATCATTTTGTGGAGTTTCTCAAATTTGAAAATGTTCACACTTTCTTTCATGTTTTCTCTATTTTAGAGAATTTGTTGGAGCAAAAATTTGCCCAAAATCTCTATTTTAGAGAATCTATTAGAGATGCTCTTACTCCAACAGCTTCTCCAAAATGGAGATTTTGGGTTTTTTTTTGCTCCAACAGCTTCCCCAAAACCTTCTACAAAATGGAGAAAACATGAGAGAAGATGAAAATCTCCAAATTTGGAGATATCTCCAAAAATGATTACACATGAGAGATGAATTATTTTTTATTCATTCTACCAATGAGATTGGTTTAAAATAAATGTTTAGGGGAGATAAATAATATTTTATGAGTTGTATTGAATATTTTAATATTATAATTAATTGTGTAATTTCCAAAATGGAGAATCTGTTGGAGATGAAGGTGATTTTTTTTTGTAAATTTTCACTTTTTACTTCTCCATTTTGGAGAAGCTGTTGCAGATGTTCTAATACTTCTTTCTTTTTTCCAACTTAAATGTCCACTTTTTTTTCCTTAAAATAAGTGTCAATTTTTAAAATTAAGTGTCTACTTTCTCATTTTTACCCTTAAGTGTGAGATGGAGAAAGTTTCTCAATTTATTATCAATGGCAAAATTGTTATTCAATTAATTAAAAAGTGTAATAATTATGCTTTTCCAAAATTGTGCGCCATTTTCATTGTGGACACTTATTTTGGAATGGATGGGGTATGTTACAGAGTAATACACAATGATCTAAAAAAACATATAATTAGAAAAATATAAGAAAAATAACTAAAAAGAAAACAAAAAAGGTCGTTGAGCTTATTGAAACGTTATTTGAACTTGTTTTTCAAAAAGCTGGTTATGGCTAACCAAATTGAGTTTCCAGTAAAATCGAAAAATAAGTTAATTTATGGTTGTTAAATATTGCCTTAAATTTGTATTGAGTTTTTTTTTTCATTTTTTTTAAATGTATAAAAATATTATTGAGATTCACAATGGGTTATTAAGTACTACTTAGTGAGTATTTCAGTTATGTATTCACAGCTAATTAGTACAAGTTCTTGTTGTTTTGGATCTTTGGTCGGTCAATTCAAATCAATGACCCGCTTGTTGTAACTTTAATGAAAATCTTATACTAAATGAAGAAGAAAATTTTGATTTTAGTGATGTGTTTGATATGCAGGTGGCGGTGATTGGTGAAACTTAAAATAGGAAATTAATGGAATGGTCAGATGCTGATGCTGAATCAAGCACAAAGAGTAGTAACCCAACATCGATCAACAAATGGATGGCGTTTGACAAAGATTCAAATCAAAACAAACCACCGTTGGCTAGAATTACTCCGCCTGAATATGAATTTGACGTTATGAACATAGTCGAGAGGACATCGGAATGGCCGGGAGCAGCGGCGGCAGTAGCTAGTTTGATCGGAGACGAGGAGAGAAACAAGAGGAGTTCATCTGCATCATGGAGGATGTCAGATGATGAGTTTTCTACGAGCATGCAACCGCGAGTTTCACAGGAGTTGAAGGATGCTTTGGCTACGCTTCAACAGACGTTTGTTGTCTCTGACGCCACTAAACCGGACTGTCCGATCATGTATGCCAGTAGCGGGTTTTTTACGATGACTGGTTATTCTTCGAAAGAGGTCGTCGGTAGGAACTGGTAAGTCTTGATGTTATATAGACTTCAAATTATATTAAACCAAAAATGTGAGATATTATATTAAACAACTAACATTTAAAGATTTATTTTTTTAATTTTCTTATCTATCTATATCTATACTATATTATAAAGATGACATAAAAAACTCTTAATTACAACTCACTAAGCTTTATGTACTATCATTTAAAGCTATCTACTTAAAATCTTTTAAAAATAACTACTAAAGCCTAATGTACTACCGGTAAAGCTTTTAACCCTAATTAATATATTTCATCCTTATCCCCCAAAATCCTTATCTCTAATCCCCAAACCCTAAAATTATGAAATTTGAATTCTGATAAACATAATCAAAACAGGATAAATATCTCAATTTAAATATAAAAAATTTAAAATATATAAGATAATTAATGAATTTTAACAAACTATTTAATTTTTTTTATATAAAAAACATTATATTGTTAAGACTAAATTAAACAAATTTATATATAAAAAACCATTATCACTCAATAAAAACCATCCAAAATTGTACTGTAAATCAATAAAAAACAAAAAATAAAAATAAACATTAAAATCGTGATATATTAGGCATTATGTACTATTATTTAATGTTAATCTACTTAAAAGCTCTTAAAAACAATTAATGAAGCAATATGTACTACTTTTAAATGCTTTTAACCCTAATTAATAAATTTCATCCTTATCCCCAAAATCCTTATCTCTAATCCCCAAATCCTAAAATTATGAAATTTGAATTCTGATAAATATAATCAAAACAGGATAAACATCTCAATTTAAATATAAAAAATTTAAAATATATAAGATAATTAATGAATTTTAACAAACTACTTAAATTTTTTTTTTATATAAGAAAACATTATATTGTTAAGCCTAAATTACACAAATTTATATATAAAAAAAATCATTATCACTCAATAAAAACCATCCAAAATCGTACTGTAAATCAATAAAAAAACAAAAAATAAAAATAAACATTAAAATCGTGATGTATCTCGCTGCATTGCGCGAGTACGCTTCTAGTTAATATAATAGACGGGTATAAAATGAACTAGAAGAGTCAAACTAAATTATGTTAGACCTCCAAATACTTTTATATTTTAATTCAATAATATTAATATATTAAATATGATATATTTAATATAATAAAGCGTTTTTTTTTAATATTTTACGTATTTTAAAATAAAAGATAAAGTAAATTACATGTTTGGTTTTAGAGTATCTCCAATAGTTTATCTAAAATGAAGAAAATAAAAATTTTAGCCATTTTTGTGCTCCAACAGATTCTCTAAAGAGAGAATGTAATTTTCTCCAAATATGGAGAACTCTAAAAAATCTCCAAAAATAATTACCATGAGAGCGAAATTGTTTTTTTTTTTATTATATTATACCAATAAGATTTTTTCAAATGAGATGAGTATGAGAGATAAATAATATTTTATTAGATTTCTACAATATTTTAATATTATAAGTAATGATTTCATCTCAAAAATGGAGAATCTGTTGGAGATGGATGTAAATTTTTATGTAAATTTTGACTTTTAATTGTCCATTTTGAAGAAATTTTGAAGATATTGTTGAAGATGCTATTATCTATACTATATTATAAAGATGACATAAAAAACTCTTAATTACAACTCACTAAGCTTTATGTATCATTTAAAGCTATCTACTTAAAATCTCTTAAAAATAACTATTAAAGCCTAATGTACTACCTGTAAAGCTTTTAACCCTAATTAATATATTTCATCCTTATCCCCCAAAATTCTTATCTCTAATCCTCAAACCTTAAAATTATGAAATTTGAATTCTGATAAACATAATCAAAACAGGATAAACATCTCAATTTAAATATAAAAAATTTAAAATATATAAGATAATTAATGAATTTTAACAAACTACTTAATTTTTTTTATATATAAAACATTATATTGTTAAGCCTAAATTAAACAAATTTATATATAAAAAAACCATTATCACTCAATAAAAACCATCCAAAATCGTACTGTAAATCAATAAAAAACAAAAAATAAAAATAAACATTAAAATCGTGATGTATCTCGCTGCATTGTGCGAGTACGCTTCTAGTGTTTGCAAAAAATTATAAATAAGGTTCTTAATTTGAAACAATTACAATTATTCCAGTTAAGCGAGTTCAACCTCTTGTTCTGTTCTTTATGTCATACTAGAAGTGTACCCGCGCAATTCAGCTAGATACATCACGCTTTTAATGTTTCATTTTATTTTCTGTTTTTTGTCGATTTACATTACGATTTTGGATAATTGTGAGAGAGTGATAATGGTTTTTTTTTATATAAATTTGTTTAATTTAGACTTAATAATATAATGTAATTTATTTTATAAAATATTTTGTTAGATTTTTTATATTTAAAATTTGATTTTTATTTTATATTTAATTATGCTGAGAATTATTTTAGGTGAGTTAAAGTGGGAAATGATTTTAGGGGAGTTAAAATGGTTAGAGATAATGATTGAAAATTAATAAATAACATTAAATGTAGTACATATAACTTTAATAATTGTTTTTTAAGTAATTAACATTAAATAGCGGTATATTAAACTTTAAGACTTGTTTTTAAGAGTTGTTTATGTCATTTTTATAATATAGTATTGATTATCTATACTATCTATACTATAAAAGAGATATAAAAAACTCTTAATTACATTATTTTAAACACAATATACAACTAATTAAAGTTAATTACTTAATTTACAATTTCATAATGCTTTGGTACAACTTATATTTTATTATAAAGATATAATTTATTTTACTTTTAGTTATGATCTGTTTACAAAGATAATGATAAATTATTTTGTTATGTTTTATATTTAAAATTATTGATAATATATTTTAATAAAAAATAAAACAGGTAGTTTATCTCATAGTGTTTATCATGTATTTAATATGTTTATTTGCAGTTAGTTATACAAATAAAAACATGAGACTTTAATAAGTTATAATTATGTTTCATTAACTTGTAATTTTGAATTTTAACTAATATATCTATACTATATTATAAAACATTTAAGTTAAACTCTTAAAAACTATTTTTTATGCATTAGGTACCACTTATTAATGTATATTACTTAAAATTCAAAAGTACAAATTGATTAAACATAAATACATCTTATAAAAGCTCAATGTTTGAATTCGTGTAACTAACTGCAGATAAACACTTATTTTTATTTTCTAAAATATCTAAAATTTTTAACTATTGATATAACTAAACGATAAATATAAGAAAATTCGAGATAAACCACCTTATTTTTATTTTTTATTGAAGTATGTTATCTTTTTAATTTTAAATATAAAATATTTTAAATATAATTATCATTTAAATTAAACATTTTTTGACCCGTAACAAAATAATTTATTATTATTTTTTATAAAAAACCACAATTAAACTAAACTAAAATATATTTTTGTTTTAAATCTAGGTTTATCAAAATCGTAAAATAAAATCAAAAAAGACTAACAAAAAATATGAATAATGATCGAGGGTTCGAGTTCTAGATTTCAGAAACCCGGTGCATTGCGAAAAGGTATATTTCTAGTTATTATTATACAAATATATACTATATAATGAAAATTCTAAAACGGTTATTGTACAAACTATTGTACAATTACATTTACCACCCTTAATCTTTTGTACAATAACATTTACTACCCTTATAATGTTACATTTACCACCCTTACAATTACTTATTTAATTTATTTTATATCCCTTACTTTTTTATTTTACATTTTACACCGTTATCATATTAACACAAATAATCGTATATGAACAAAAATGCAATGAAAAAATACGTTCCTTTTTTACAAATTATACCATTATAATCGTCTCGTCAATAACTTCAAAACGAGCCCAATATTGAATATTTTTTAATTTTACTATACTGTTAAATATCAGAATATATACGAATTATCTATACTAATAAAACGGTTATTGTACAATCTTTTGTACAATAACATTTACCACCCTTACAATGTTACATTTATCATCCTTACAATTACTTATTTAATTTACTTTATATCCTTACTTTTTCATTTTTTATTTTACACCATTATCATATTAACACAAATAAACGTATATGAACAAAAATGCGATGAAAAATACGTTCATTTTTCTACAAATTATACCATTATAATCGTCTCGTCTGACCTTCAAAATGAGTCAAATATTGAATATTTTTTAATTTAATCGTACTATTAAATATCATGAATATCTACAAATTAATTTGTTTTCTATCCATACGTTTTATTTATTTTTCTACCATTAGCACATTAAAAATACATAATCGTAAAATACGTTTCATTCTTATTATAAATTATATCATTATAATTTTTTTCGTCAATAATTGTAATATAAATTAATTATTAAACATCTTTATAGGTTTATGATTTTATAAATTGTGATTCTTAGGTTATGATTGATTGTTGATGACATATTTATAAGAAAGTAGCATTAATAGTTCGTTTTTTACTTACATTCCGCTGCATTGTACGAGTATATGTCTAGCTATATAATGAAAATTCTAAAACGGTTATACGGTTATTGTACAATCTTTTGTACAATAACATTTACCACCCTTAATCTTTTGTACAATAACATTTACTACCCTTACAATGTTACATTTAACCATTACAATTACTTATTTAATTTACTTTATATCCCTTACTTTTTCATTTTCATTTTACACCGTTATCATATTAACACAAATAATCGTATATGAACAAAAATGCAATGAAAAAATACGTTCCTTTTTTTTATAAATTATACCATTATAATCGTCTCGTCAATACCTTCAAAACGAGCCCAATATTGAATATTTTTTAATTTAACCGTACTATTAAATATAAGAATTTATACTATATAATGAAAAAACTAAAACGGTTATTGTACAAACTTTTGTACAATTACATTTACCACCCTTACAATGTTACATTTATCACCCTTATAATTACTTATTTAATTTACTTTATATCTCTTATTTTTTTCATTTTTCATTTTACACTATTATCATATTAACACAAATAATTATATATTAACAAAAATGCAATGAAAAAATACGTTCATTTTTCTACAAATTATATCAGTATAAGCGTCTCCTCAATATCTTCAAAACGAACCAAATATTGAATATTTTTTAATTTAACCGTACTATTAAATATCATGAATATCTACGAAATAATTTGTTTTTCTGTCCATACGTTTTATTTTTTTTCCACCGTTGGCACGTTAAAAATACATAATCGTAAAATACGTTTCATTCTTATTATAAATAATATCATTATAATTTTTTTCGTCAATAATTGTAATATAAACTAATTATTGAATATCTTTATGGGTTTAGGTTTCATAAGTTGTGATTTTTAGGTCATGGTTGATTATTGATGAAATGTATATAAAGAAATAACATTAATTGTTCGTTCTTTACTTACGTTCCGCTGCATCGCGCTGTTATATGTCTAATATATATTTATTAAAAAACAAATCAGATTCATCATCATTGTACAAAACCCATGCTCAAACAAATAAAACCTTCAACTAAATTCAAACAAACTGAAAACCCTGATGATGATAGATCCACACTACAGGGCACAATCTGAGCAATAGCCTTGTTTTGTGATGCAAAATTGTGAATTTACGCAAAAGTTTTTGACGGGAATTAAGAATTATTTATCATATGAAGCCACCAGAGTGCGACGGTGGTGCACCGGTAAGCTGTTTCAGTGATTCTATCACATAGACCTTTTGATGATCACACAAAAGAGTATCTTACAGTTGCCACCATTTTAGAAATCATAGATGCTGTCTGAAACTGAGGAGACGCTTGTTGCTGTTTGTTGTGCAGTCGGTTTCTACAGGGAAAGGAGACGGACCAGAATGAGGTGGATAAAATACGGCATGCGGTCAAAACAGGAAGTAGCTACTGCGGCAGGCTCTACAACTACAAGAAAGATGGAACCCCTTTCTGGAATCTACTCACCATCACTCCTATCAAAGATGAATATGGAAAGACAATCAAATTTATTGGGTAATTTATCTTGTTCTTTGCCTTTACTTCATTTGTAACATATTAGATGTATTTTACATGCCTTCCAGCTGAACTGTAGCACTTCAGATTGCTTTTTGTGGTCACATTATCATTGTTAATATATGGAATTTGGAAAATCTAGTTATTTGTATAGTTTAATTACTAACTTGTAATTTGTACTCCTTTCTATGAAAATCGTCACAATTTCCATTTTGGGATCCCACTGGAACTGCAACATATCTTTCTTTTTTCCAAAATTTGAAGCTATATTGACCCCATGTACACATTGTCGTGGCTGGATTAATTGATGCTATGGTTGTCATGCAGGTTCTTGTATATTCTCATTATTGAAATATATTCTAGGCATGTTAGCACTATTAAAAAACTTAAATTAAACTAAATGTAAAATCGAACTTCCCTGTTTTAAAAAGACCAAGGGATTTTGTTATTATGTAGGTTTTTTTTTGACATTTGATTAGTCCAACGTATCTATGCAATTATGTTTACAGCCAAAAATTGCAAATTTTCATGGTTAAGAGGGAGAACCATCTTGTAGCATAGTGTCTCATACATTTGCTAGCTACCTTCCAGTGGGCATACACAGGGATTTAGATTTCATGCTACGAATATGCTGCCACAACATCCTTATCTTCATGTTTAACCATGCTTTGAATTGGATCATCTGTTTACCCGACCTCATTATTCAAGTAGTTACTAGCTAGCAGGTTAATCAGTACCAATTGAATACCAAAGTTCCTGCACCGCATGAAATTACTTGAAGGGCCTCTGATAACCTTGCTTTTCAGAGAACCATTGTGTTGAAATGAGTGACATGGTTTTTGTTTGCTTTTTTACTTTTTGAATACAAACTTCTATTGTACCAGTAGTTTTTTGCCATTTTCTAATTATTGTGATAGCACCTTTTCTTACTTAACAGAATGCAAGTAGAAGTTAGCAAGTACACTGAAGGTGTGAATGAAAAGGAATTGCGACCAAATGGATTGCCAACATCACTAATTCGCTATGATGGTAAGTAGACCGATGTTGCTTTTGCTTTGTATACCATGGAATAAAATGTTTCTTGAAGCTTCAATTTTCACCATGGCCAGCTCGTCAGAAGGAAACGGCACTAGGTTCCATTGTGGAGGTTGTACAGACTGTTGAGCGTCCCCGTACGCACAACCAGTCTAGTAAAACAGAAATTGAGGAGAAGATCATTGATTCCCCGCTTGCTGTATCAGTAGAAAAACAGAGCCTAGCTACACCTGGAAGAGAAACACCTCTCTATGATCCTAAAGGTGATTTATCTCGTACAAATTCTTGGGGTGCATCTAATACAAAATCCAGAAAATCAATACGCAGTTCCTTAATGGGGTGAGTCCTTCTATCTGCTGGTGTCTTTTATGTTATTTCCCATCCTTATATGCTGTTCTCGAATTCACTCTATTCATACTTGTTTCCAGATAAGTATGCCGGATGGATCTGGTACTTTAAATTTTGAACAGTCCCTCAAAATAGAGTTCGCATTTGATTTTCGATATTTGTACCTCATTTCCAAATTTTAAGTTGCATAGAATTTTGTTTTTGTTTTTCTTATCTTTAAAATTCTTCAATTTTAATACCTTTAAATATCGGTTAAAGTTATTAGATCCTTTTACACAATTAAAAGCTTATAGTGAATTTTAAGTTAAAATATAGTTAATGGACACTCAAAAAGCCAAATGTGACTTCTTTTTTGGAGTTGGATTATGTATTATGGATTATTAAATTCAAAGTAAGAAATAGGCCACAAGAGATATGACTGTGTAAACTCTGCGGTGCCTATATAACTAAACCAAACGAACCCAGTTTATCCCAATAGAGGTCTGCAATGCGTATATTTTGATTGCATCTACGTTACCTAATTATGCTATAAGACATAACTTGTGAACTTGTTGTGCCTCGTTGTTAAAGTTTCTTGACATTCCCGAGATTTAGTTATGTTGTTGAATGGTACAAGTATGACTTAATAAGCTGGACTTTAAGTTTATATTCTGGTATGCCTCATGAATCCTGGATTAGTGCCAAATTTTATGTGAAACATGTTCCAATCTACACAGGTTTAAAGGAAGGTCTTCAACCCATGAGCCTCAACCAACTATTGAGCCTGAGGAGTTAATGACAAAAGACATAGCTCGCACTGATAGCTGGGATCGTATGGAAAGAGTGAGGGACATGCGTCAGGGAATTGACTTGGCAACCACACTGGAACGTATTGAAAAGAATTTTGTGATAACAGATCCAAGGCTCCCTGATAATCCCATTGTAAGAACATGATTAAACATTTCTTTCTTCTTTATGCACTTATTATCAGTTCTTACTTTGCAAGTGTAAGATATACATGCCATACAATACTGTTTGAAAGTACTGTCCTTTATGAGATGCAGCATAATAATGGACTCCTGAATCTCTACTCGATATGCAGATTTTCGCATCAGATAGCTTCCTTGAATTGACAGAGTTTACACGAGAGGAAATTTTAGGAAGAAACTGTCGGTATGAAGCTTGAGCTCTTAGATAATTTTGATCTAAAAATATGCTTCTTCTTTTTAAAATTTATATTTGTAGCATATGTGTATATCTCTTACCAACGCGACTAGTGAGAATACATGGTTTCACATCTATGATGCGTTTAACCGAGAAATCACATTGTATTCTACTGTTTCAGCATTTGATTCTTACTTTGTATCATCTGATGAGAAATATTCTCTCTGGCAACACACAGTCATCATTTTGATGACATGTCAAACTGAACTCCTTTAATGTATGAAGTGGCATGTGAATCCCCTGCATAAACTTTTAGCTGATCAAGTAGCAATTTGTTGCCTTTGTAGTTGGATACTTCTCGATAAGTATCCATCTCTAGTTTCTATTGAACCAAAGTTGATTCCGAATAGGGCTCTCATGTGGTCCAAGCATTGGTTAAGTTTGCACATATTTTGATAGTATCCTTAAGATTGTAAGCTAATTTAATTGTAAATCAACAAAAGTGTTGACCGAGCATGAATACTGAATGTCTGTGTTATACGCTTGCAAGCTTGGTTGGTTCTACTTGTTTGGCTCTTCCTCGTGTAGGATAGTGTCACTTCTATATTCAAGAAAGATGAGGTTTGTATAAGCTTGATTTTTGGCTTCTAAACTCTTTTGTATGACTGAAGATTAAGCTTTTGTTTTGAGCTTATTTGCACTTGCAATCGACAATTGCATACAAGGATTATGAACTGCAGATATACTGAAGTTCTATATAGTCGCATTTCAGTTTCTTTATCTAGAAATTGTATATAATATTCATGCATCAAAGAGCTAAAACAATGCCCTTGACTTGGTGGAAGGTTAAATTTATGTTAGTGGAGGTGCCCGAGGGGCATAGAATTTCAACAATAATCCTCAATTATGTCAGGGAAACAGGAGCAAAAGAGGATCGGTCAGATGACCGGATTTCTTGAGAATCGTGTAAGTCACTTTCCGAATTGGTATTTCGACCCTATGCCTGGGTAGCACGAAATCCAATATGGGATAAGACTCAAGAGCACTATCGTTTTTAGGCACAAAAACGAGAGCAAATTTGCTGGAGAGTATATCGAGAGTGTTTAAAATCGTGAGTCTAAAACATAAGTATATCCGGTATATATACTAGTCCCATTCGTAAAATAGGAAAATAATTGAAATGACAATGATTGCAAATTACTATCAATTATAGTCGGTTACAATCAATTTAGCTAAAATTAAGGGCTGAAAATAATTGACCATTAAATGTTCAGTAAATGCAGATTTAGTCCAGAAATAAACACCAGAGCCTCTGGTCCAGAGACGGCCACAGAGACACCCACCAGAACCTCTGAAGAAAACCACCAGCGGCTCTGTCGTGAGCACCAGCGGCTCTGCCGTGAGCACCAGAGGCTCTGCAGAAATAGGCATCAGAGCCTCTACAGAGCCTCTGCCCCTTGGACCCCGCAAGGGGCGCTGCCCCTTGACCCCCGCCATTTCGTCGTGTCCGGGATCAAACTCGTTTTATAACAAGCGTGCACTCCGCACCACCTAACTTGTATTAGATCACAGTTTGAAACCCATTAGCACTCGTGTTAAATCCAATTACACATAAATGCCCCGTGACACTAAAATCACCAACAAATTATTGATTGAAGTGAAATGGTGGTAAATGGCAAAACTTTGTAGTTAGGGTCTTAACAAAGTCTGTCAATTCTTTTTGAGGCATGGACTGTTCAACAGTGACAAGGCCTTGTGCTGGGTAGAGGCAGAGATGGGGGGGGGGGGGTAGAGGCAGAGAGTGCGACAGACAAGAGAGTAAAGTTAATGGGAGCCCATCAGGGTTGAAAGTTGGAATAAAATGGTGTTAAGTTGAATCGAGAATTGTAGTGCCCTGAAACTATGATATAGTGTTATATTATGCTCCAAAAGTTTTCACGGTAACCAATTTCTAGCAAGTATATCAAACATTAGCCAAATCAATTTATAAGTACAGATTTGAGAGAGGAGTAAGAGAACTTCCGAAAAGGAAAATGGTTAAGCTCACTGCTGTTTATAGCCTAAGACCCACTTTTGGAGAATATATGATCATTCTCGGGGGTTTGTACAGAAATTAATAATACCCTAAATTCATTCCTGCTCATTTCTCATGACTTATGTTTCTTGCCTCCTAACTTGAAGCTTTTACTGGAGTCTTGTTGACATTTGATGGGATTATATGGTTTCAAGTCATTAATTGTATTGCATTACTTTTTCTCTTCTTTTTCCCTCTGCTTCTCATCTTGCATCAGGTAATCTGTAGTCTTCATTATTTGTTTTATACAGATTTCTTCAAGGACCTGAAACAGATCAAGGAACTGTTGACAAAATACGTGCTGCTATCAGAGAACAAAGGGAAATTACTGTGCAGTTGATTAACTATACAAAGAGTGGTAGGCTACGCCTTCAACATTTCAAAATTTGTAATTCTGAAAACCATGGTGTTCCATAATTGGGTCTATGTGATTGATTTGTTTTGTCTGTATGAACTAAATTTGTCATAGGGAAGAAATTCTGGAATTTATTCCACTTGCAACCTATGCGGGACCAAAAGGTGAAGTACACGAATTTATTTTAACTACACACAAAAGAGACTGAATATACGGTTGCATTTCCTTTATGGAATTTGAGCTAATCTTAATACCTTCAACATTCAGGGAGAACTTCAATACTTTATTGGTGTCCAACTAGATGGAAGTGGTCATGTGGAACCCCTAAGGAATCGCCTTTCAGACACGACAGAGAAACAAAGTGCTAAGTTGGTATATTCTTTATTCTCTTTGAGATATGATGGAATGGAGAGTTGGGACTTCCCTTTGTAGTTGTACACTTTGTTTGTCACCATAAACTGTTCATGCTGATCACAAGCTCTAGTGTTTTGTTGGTATCACCCACTTGTTGCAGGCTTAAGGAAATTATTAGAATCAGATGCTATCAAATATATCAATGTTAGGTAAGTAGTGGCCTCTCAGGATCCCTACTCATGTAAGGTTTCTTCTCTTTCACCAGGTAAAAGCTACTGCAGAAAATGTTGATGAAGCAGTTAGAGAACTTCCTGATGCCAACTCGGTAAGGTACTCGTCTTTCCTTAGTGTTCTACTTGAGAAGTCTTATTTGTTGTTACTGCTTCAGAACATTATGGCTTAAACTTCTTTGGCACATTGTTTTACATACCTTTACAAATTTAATATGCAAAAAAAGCTTATTCCTTTTTTTAATATTTGAACATGTTTAACATCCATCAGATTCAAAAAGCTGCATATGGTTTAATGGAAATTACTTCTTCTGTCCCAAATTGACTGATTGAGTGGACCTTTATTTGTATAACCTTTTAAGCTACTTCACATAGTGTTATTAACTAAAGCTTGGGTAGTTCTACGTTTTTCCTTGATAAGTTTCTTAGATGTCAATTTTATCAAGGATTGTTCAAGCGATTAATCATTTGAGATGTTTGGTGACCAAAAGAATTTTTAAATCTTATAGAAAAATATTATTAATGGTGACTTGTGGTGATTTACATCCCAAAATGATATAACATTTCTCAATTTCTATGTTGTTAGCAAAAAACTCTATAATTTTTATGGGGGTATAAGCTACATTTTTCTTGTAGCTATGTATAGTGAAAAGTTACCATGTCGTCTTCAGTTTTTACTTCAATATATGTTTTTACTTGTTTTTGACTGATGAAAAATTTGTTCTGTCCCACTTCAGAGGCCAGAGGATTTGTGGGCTATCCACTCTCAACCTGTCTTTCCTAGGCCTCACAAAAAGTACAATTCTTCTTGGAAAGCAATACAGAAGGTAACGGTTTTTTAAGGTGCCATCATTTTTGGCTAACATTTACATTTGAATTCCTGCCTTTTAACCCTTTGGAAGAGTGTCATAGTCAGACAATGCATGCAAATCCATTCTTCTTTCTAGTTCGTAGGAATTATGTTCTGTTCCTCTAGTTAGGTGATTAAAATTTTGTTCTGACAAGGAAAAAGTTATGCTGGATATTTGCTTCCCAATACTATCAATAAATACTGAGGATCATATGTATACTGTTTGTATCCTTGGTTGTCAAAATGAACTTATGGAGTTGGCCTAAGGCCTTTGGGATACACAGGACGTTTGCATTAGTAGCTGACAGTTAATGGTATTTAGATCAAGATTATGTTTTTTTAGTGTTATGAAAAGAACATATGTTAAAGCTACTGTACAAGTGTCCATACATTTTCTTCTATTATGTAGTTGACGCTTTGCTGAGAGTTGGTTTGTGTTATGGACATGCGGTGTGATCCTCACCCCTGTGTCTTCATTTTTATGCTCCTTGCTTCCATGTTTTGTATTGGAGTATCAACTAAAGTTAACACAAATTATCAATAAATTGGATGTAATAGTATAATATCCACTTTACGCAACGTCTAGATGTAGTAGTATTTTATATTTTATCTGTTCCCTATTGGACCCTTATATACTTAATAATTTGGTGTTTTCCCTCAATAATGTTCATTAAGTTATCTCCTATTCCACTTGTATCAGAACTTGCGCTCAAAGACCTAGGTCCCAACCCTGGCAAACCTTGCTCGCTTTGCCGTAAAACCCTAACTTATACCATAAGTGCATTTAAAAACAATATGCTTCTGTTGGAGATTGATTTCTGTTTATTAGTTTGTGAAGTTGTATGAATTGTTCAGTATCCTTAAGCTTGTATACCATCATTTATTTACACCCTTTACCCTCTGGCGTTGTAGATCACTGCTGGTGATGCAATAATTGGGCTTGATCATTTTAAGCCTATCAGGCCTTTGGGCAGTGGAGATACCGGCAGGTGCATTTTCTGATATTGTTCATCAACTTTTCTGATTTCTATGATCTTTATAACCGAATATTTTTTTTTTTTGATACAGAGGGGGGCGACCCCTCCGATCAAGAAATAACCATGGTCATTATGATCTTCATATCGTTAGCTACAGTCTTAGGTGCCCGTAATCATTTTTTTTTTCTGATTAGTTCTGTCATGTTGATGCAAAATAAGAAATCAAAAGGATAGATTCAGGGAAAAGGAACTAGAAAAGAACTAGGACCTAGCATAGCTAGGATCTTTCGAGTGTTAGACCAGAGACAACTCATAGCGTCTCATCTCAGGGTTCGTTACTTCACACGATCAACAATGTTAATATGTTATCATTCAATAACATTAATCATCAAAAACTTGGATTACATCAAATGGAATAGGCTATGGAACCAAAATTATACTCATCGAAGAAGAATGCAAGCTAAAAACTTAAAAGGCCCTTAATAATTAATAGATCATGTAAACTAGTCAAACTGCTTCACACTTATTTATTAAATCCATAATTAAGATAAATTTGTTCCCAATTGAAATTTTGATAATTTCCATGTAGCGAATAAAGGAGGTTCATTGATGGCCTAGACTTGTGATCCTTCCTATGACATCTAGTTTGTTATTGTGGAAGTTCTTTCAGCCCTCTAGATTGTCCGATTGGAAAGTTTTTTCCATTCACAGGAAGTTACTCAATCTGAAATGGTTTGATCTTGGCATTTCTGCCAGATGCCAGGTGACAGAAAAACGATGCACCCGGATACTTGCAATCAATTCTCTCACGAGTAATCTCATTTTACTTTTTTAAAGTTGACCTTTGAAGGCTTCAAGGGAAAACTTGCAATCATTTTTATCAACAGTACCAGCATTTTAGGTCCTGCATCTTGTTTGATCGCTAGAGCATAATCAATGTATAAGTAAACCATCAAAGAGGTGCTAGCCTAGTGGTAAGGCCCTGGGGGGATAGTGCATGGTATGCCTATCTACCAGGGTTCGAATCCTGGGGGATGCACTTCGGCGATACCCAGACCTTGGGTCGGCCTTCGGGTCGGTTCGGGTCCAGGTTTACGGGCATACCAGTCTATGGGTATGCGGGTTCGGTCTTGACTGGACTTAGTCGTATCTGGGCGGGTCCAGTCAATTTGGGCTGGGCCGGGTCGCCGCGGATTAGTCGGTGCTGCCCAATTGGATGCCCGGATACCGCGGGTGCGTGTGTGTGTGGGCTTAGCCCAAGTTGCCGTACAAAAAAAAATGTATTAAGTAAACCAAGTAGCATTAGGGCATGAAAGCAATTATAAAAAATTTGAACAAATTCTGCCAATTCTTTTTTTAAAAGACCATGCTGATACAATTTAAAGCTGATGAGTCTGGTGGTCTTGCTTTCCTCTTCTGATATGACCATGATTGTTAGTACTGTTTTAGTTGGAACATTTCTCAATTGAACATGTACAATATTCTTTACTACTCATCAGTAGTTGCTCCTTATGTTGGTTGCAGTGTTCATTTGGTTGAACTGAAAGGTACTGATGAACTTTTCGCAATGAAGGCAATGGATAAAGCAGTAATGTTGAACCGCAACAAGGTATGATCATCAAAGACTACTCCAATATAACGTGTAACCTGAGCTCTATCACAACTAAGTTCAGTTGGCAGACCTACACATTGCACCAGAGAGAGAGAGAGAGAGTGACCCCTTCTGCTCTTGTATCTTGTTGTGATGACTTGATTAGATTACTTGCCTAAAATAATTCTTCATGTGCATGTGCTATCTCACTAAACATATCATAAAATCATCACCACTCTGTATAAATGCCCAATAACTTGGGAAAGAAGTGAAACAAGCACATTGAGGCTTGGGCAGAAGGGAAATGCGTAAAGGGTATAACAGAAAACACTATTGATGTATTTTATTGAATTTGGTGTTCTTATCCTGGGGTGTCATCACCTTGTCTCCAAACAAACCTAAAATACTTGTGGAAAGATGTAAACCGTGATGGATTGATCTATTGCTAATGAATGCCAACACACTAACAATTATAGCTAGATAGATGTTGGGACTTAGGATAGTCGTGTCGATGTCACTCAGGTTGTGTTTGGTACATGGGACATGACAGCACAGGACGGGACAAAAATCACTGTCCCACGTTTGACGCGACATAGGACAGGACAAGAATTCACTGTCCCACGTTTGGCGTGACATGGGACAGGGACAAGGTGGGACGGAATGGGACAAAAAAGGCTTCTTTTTTTCCACCAAAATAGGTGGAACATGGGACAAGACTGAGACAAAAACTAAAAAATTACTGATCTACCCTCATTTGATATATAACCCTATTATGGTATTTGTTTTAATGGTCACCACCACCCTTAGTCGCCATCACCACCACCATCACCGTCCATCGCCACCACCACTACCATCCTCGATCACCTCCACCAATCACCACCACCCATCGCCGCCCACCACCACCTATACCTCAGCCACATCGGCCACCACTATCCACCTCCACAACCACAATCATTCACCGGCCACCATCGCCGCTACCTCTACCTCTAGCTGCAGCAACCTTCATTGTGCCTTCGCCAATTATAGCAGATTCTTCATCCAAATTTCGAGTTTTTTTCGAACTACTGTCAATTATCTCATATTCTTCATTCAAATTTCGCACTATTATTTATGTATGTATTTATGTATTTGAAAATTGTGTAAAAATTCTTATAAATTAAATTATTTAAATATTTACTTTATTTATGTCATTTATAACTATTATATGATATATAAAATCATCAAACAACTTTTAGGGTCAACTTGTCTAGTCCTGTCCTATCTAGTCCAAGTCGTACCAAACACCAAACAGACACTTGTCACGTCCAGTCCTGCCCACTTGTCCTGTCCAGTCTTGTCCTGTCTTGTCCAATCATGTATGCGTACCCTCAAGGATTTCTTGTAGTTGTACTATAGGAACATTATATTTGGTGTGTTCGTCCACTTCTATTTGGTGTTATGTAAGTGTAGTACTCTAGAATTACAAAAATGTAGAGAGTATGAAACTTGATTTTGTTCATGTAAATTGCAGGTTCATCGAGCTTGCATTGAAAGGGAGATAATTGCGCTACTGGATCACCCTTTCCTCCCGACACTTTACACATCTTTTCAGGTCAAGTTTCCCTCTTTTTTCATTGCTTCGAGCGGTTCATATAAAACAGATAGGAATAGATGTAACAATAAACTGATGGGAAATACATCCAAATTTCCTTTTCTTATATGTAGGTTCTTTTTTTCCTTTTTGTTGTGGCTCATGTACTAGTAGAATATGCTGGGTGAAGAGTGATTTCATATAGTTCAATTTTTTCTCATGTATTGGTCATTAAAAACTTATGTTCGTCCCACTGTAGTCTAAATTTTATCTAGTTAGTCCTGTATATGGTTAAATTCCATTAATCCATTCCCTACTGGTTCTGCTGACTTAACATGCATAGAAGTGATGATTCCATATCAAAACTTTTGGTCCTTATTAAAGGAAAATGAAGGATCCTAAAATTTAAGGGAATGGATCTCTATTTAGGTAACACACATACATAGAAGTAAAAAAGACGGTGCTGGTAGTGAAACATTTATATGCACACATGTATGTTTGTGTTGATGCATATGTTTTGTAAACATATGTGGTGGTATTTACTTTATATAATCTAATATTATTTACAGCCAACATGACTTCATACTTACTGTGCATATAACTATAGGATTTTCCTAAGGATACGGATCTATGCTCTTTTGCATATAAATTTTATATTAATGATTTTATTTAAAAATTCTAATTAGGTTGTAGTATTGTAACAATACTAATGTGTCTCTGTCTCCTCAGACTCCGACACATGTTTGCTTGATAACAGACTTTTGCCCTGGAGGGGAGTTATTTGCGCTGCTTGACAAACAACCTTTGAAATTATTCAAAGAAGATTCTGCAAGGTACTTCCCAAAGACACCATTACTGATTGCAACCAGTAATACTATCAAGACCATGCTTCTTTTGATTTTGAGTTGTACAACTGAAGTTAGTCTTGGTTTTCAGCTCTAATGTCATACATTACAATCGGTATAACTATTTCCCAACATTTAAAGCATGTTTTACTAGATATTTCTGTCATTAAGGATGCAATCAAGTCAAACGGAAATTAGATGCTCTTTGTGATTGGGTTCATGGAGGGTTAAACTGTGAAGGTATATCTAACCATCGTCGTATCAATTATTCCTCAATGTTGACACTGCAATTGCAACATCAATTTACTTTCTTGGTGGGGTTCTTGTAAGGCTGTGAACGAACCGAACGTTGAGCGAACCGTTCGGCAGGAAGCTCGTTTATGTTCGTTTACTTGATAAACTAACGAACATGTTTTTTCGTTCGTTAGTTAAATGAGCGAACATGAACAAAGGTCTCATTCGTTCATATACGTTTGTGAACGTTCGTTTATTTATGTTCGTTTACATTCGTTTAGTTATGTTCGTATACTGATAGTAATAAGTTAACAATTAAATATTTAATTAGTTAACAATTAAATAATGAACAATAATAATAATTAATAAAGATTTAACATTTTTCCAAAAAAAAATTATAAACAATGAAGATTTATTGATTATACTCCCCCAGGTATAGCTTATATACTAGCTTGGCTTTATAAAATTGTTGCCCACTTCCGATGTGGCATGGCATTATATGAGCCCCAAATCCAAAGCGCCTTTGGCTTCTGTTTTGTTGAGTGAAGATTCCATCCCACATCGGTGGGTTTTAACTTCCTTTTGCTTTATCTCTAGTATATATATATAAGCCTCATCCCTTTGTAATTCAATTGTTTTACCACTTAGCAGTGGCTTGAGCCTATGCGAAGGGTTTGGTAGGAACACCCCATGAAAGCGGCACACGTTCTGCTCGTTTAAGTATGTTTGTTTACGTTCGTTTAGTATTTTAACGAACAAACCCATTTTCTGAACGAACACGAACACAAAATTTGTTGTTCGTTTACTCTTCGTGTTTGTTCGTTTGTTCGGTTAAGTTAAACGAACGAACATGAACAAGCCTTCATTCGTGTACATTTGGTTCGTTACAAGCCTAGGTTCTTGTGTCAGGTTGACGAAAGATGAAAAACACAAATTATGGATCTCATCACATACATAAGTTATTTGATTAACAGTATTGTTGTACGGGCACATGTGAAAATAAAAGAACTTAGAAGGGAAGAAAAGACCAATAAGCCCTTATCATGTAGTTATTTCAACAATTTCGATATTGGGATATTCCATGCATCGAAACATACTTTTCGGGAATAGGTAAAATAGCAGTCATTCTGCCCTTTGTTTACTAGTTGGAATCAGTTTAAAGTTCTGTTGACATGAAAAAGATTCTGACAATTTTAAATCGTTCCTTTATCGAAAGTGAGTTTGCGTTTCATGTATGTTTTTAGTGAAATTCTCTCGTCTTGTTTAATTGCTGTCTGCAGGTTCTATGCAGCTGAGGTCGTAATTGGCTTAGAATATCTCCATTGTTTAGGTATCTCTTCGTCCAATGTCATAAGAAATTAATGATACTTACCTTGTAAATTTCTGCTTTTCTATTGAAGTGAAGCGTGTTTTCTTTCTTCAGTTTAATGTTCCTTAATGCATCTGCTGCTTATATTTTGTATTGCTACGGAACTTGTTAGGATACTATTTTACATGGTTATGCCGAGACTAAAATCTTACACCATAGTCCACATTCAATGTTTATATATATGTGTGTGTATAAATATATTAATAACAAAGTACTTCTCTTCAGATAGTTAGAGTTCAAAAGAAGGTGGACATGGGCCTGAAGAGATAAATTACAACCCTAGTAAACTACTAATAATAACAATCCACCTCACTCTGGGGATAGATGCAAGTCATACTCAATCTGCCACGTATAGAGTCAATTGGAGCCTCCCTTAGAGGCTTCATCAAGTGCTCAGGTCCAAAGGTGAGTAGGCAGAATGTAAGGAGGTTCTGTAGCAGTCCCTGAAACATGGTTACGTACCAATTAACAGTCAAGCTATATTTGCTTCCTAGTGCTTTGAAATGTGAAAGGCTGTGTGATTATAACAACACAAATGCACGTGTCTCAAATTACTCCAAAATCACATAGGAGGCGTCTTTCATATAATCTCACGTGACATATATGCCATAGTCCAGTACTTAAAACATTGCACCCAAGTGAGAAATGATTTCAAGCTTCTTAGTTCAGAAAACCAGGTTGTTACAACAAAAGCACAACACCCCACTATGAAAATCCGATTAATTAGGCATCTCACCCTGTCAGCCTTTTAATAGAAGCCTTCCATTGTGCAAGTTCTTTCCTCCTAAATGACTGCTCTTACTATGCAGTGTTCTTGACTTTCATACAACATACCTGTTAAATATGTCTTGATTTTTATTTTCTGAGTTGATGGATGATCTGTTCGACCCGACATTTTTTGAGAGATCCATTTCAACCCACAAAATGAGAATTTTTTGAGGTGATCATCCCTATGGTAATCCTGGTATTTTTTAAAGGTGGGTTTCTTGTGGGAGTTTTCTGCCAAGACAACTGTATTACTCTGAACATCATTCCCACCGTAATAACGTATTTATGATCATTGCCTAATATAGTTATATATTGCCATGGCAATAAACTAGGATCTCAACCATTTACTAAATTCTTTCTGCATTGAATCTTCGATGACTAACTTTCAATTCTCAATGTAAGGACAATGTATTGTTCTTGATGTGCGTTTTTGTCCTTTGCAGGTATCATTTATAGGGACTTGAAACCGGAGAATATACTACTTCAAATAGATGGGCATGTTGTATTGAGCGACTTTGATCTATCATTTAGAACATCATGTAAACCCCAAGTATGTCTTCTTCTATCTAAATATTTTGTACTTTGCAATCAAGGATTGCCTAGTTGTTTCACCTTTTCACACATGCATATTCATGGCCCATTAGATAATATTTTAATAGGAACCAAGGAAGCTTTTATTGAAAACAAACAACGAGAATCAAAATATGAAATCAATCTGCTTTCAAGAGGCAGCTTATATAGAGTTGTTTATCTGTATATTACTTGACTTCTCCTAGTCCCTCTATATAGTGTTGCTTAACTGTGGAAATACTTTGATTGCTTATTTTACCAATCAACCCTAGATGTACACCAGCATGGGTAACATTCCTCCCCTCCCAGAAAGACCTCGAGTTATAGCCGTATAGGTCTAAAATTTTATCCCAATCAATGAACGAGGCCCATGTGTGAGTCTTAACAGTTTTATTACATTTGTAGTGTTTTATTTCCAATGCTTGATTAAGATTTTTATCATCAAAGACTCTTCCAGGAACTTGGTAATGTTTCGCTGTCAGTAAATTGTTGGGATTGAAAATAGATTATAAAAGAGGGCTGACAATTTGTAGTGTTATTAACACGTGCATCTATCATTTTCTTTCTATGCCTATCATTGAGTCTTAGGGTTCACACAATGTGTCGATTACTAAGGAGACATCATTAGTCCCTCTTAACTTACCTCAGGAGTGTCCATCCTTCCTCACTCATGGTAAACTACTTATATACATAAGTTCTAAAGCTCAAGAGTAGATAAGAGTTTTGCCTAATTTGTTATACATGAAATCTGTTTTAGTCTTGTTTTGAGGCTTTATCGAGATCTTAGCAAGCTGGTACTTCGTCTGAACAGGATAGGCCAAATGGGAGGAGTTTTTGTAGGAGTACCAGACTACTAGTGGTAGGATTACACACCAAATGACAAACAACTTCAATAAGTTTGGTATTTTGGTATGGTCGTAGGTGATCTGGTTCTTTGCAGTATGAAAAGTTCCTTGACCGGCTATACAAGTGAATTAATTGTTGAGCATCTGGGTTTTTGCTGTTATAATCACTTAGATAGTTCTTGGATCATGTATGATTTGCACTTCCCAAATACTATATTTCGACCCTTTCATGCCTCAGGTTGTACGAAATCAGTATTGGGATAATCCAAGAATTTCACTCTCGTTTAATTGTATAAACTTGAGTATTTATATTCACTAGATTAATCGTTTATGTATTTATTAGAGATCGACGGTTACGGGTGGTTAGGCGGTTAACATGTAACTGCTATGCATAGCAGTTACACTCATTAATGGATAAGATTGAACCAGATCGGTAACTGACTCAGAAGCACGAAGTTCAGAAGGACTGAACTCAAAAGGCCCAAAAGCTCTGAGCAGATGGCCCAAAAGCTCTGTCAAAGGCCTTCTGCTTTATACTTGGTCTCGAATTACTAAGTTTCAGGACCAACTCAAGACGGATTCTAACCTTCTGCCAGATCATTCCGAAACTTAGAATTTCTAAGTAAAACCTATCCATAAAATTACCAAGTTTCGGGGCACTGCCTTGTACAATGATACCACCGCTAGGGGCAACACTTGTGAGTGTATACTCTACACCTCCCAACTTATTATGTTTGCCTTGTCACCTAGTCGATCCCAAGTAAATCACAATTACACCAAAATGATTGATGACACCAAAATCGCCAACATTAATTTGTCTAGAACTCTTGTCTGTAAGTGGCAGCCTGCCAGCCCATACTATCACATATGAAATGTCTTGCTTGGCATGGTACCCTGAATTTGTAAGAAATTGAGGAACCACTTTGCTCTTCTACTATGAACATTTCCATCGATAAAGACGTCTTAACCACAGATGGACCTTAGAGTTATCAGGCACCCTGGTTACTGCATGAAGACTCCTCATGTGTCCTTGATCTTTGTAGTAGATACCTCTCTCCAGAATACCTTTTAAATCCCGTAAATGGGAAACCTTTCACCCATGGCACTTTTATTTTTCCTCTTTTCTGGAACCCTGTCATCTTCTGGCTTATCTTCTCCTCTAATGCACAAGCACTATAAAGTCTATCTTACAGATGGTTAAGTAATATTGCCTCAGCGTCACTTTCATTTTCGGATATTGGCTTGATTTCTATATTATGGAAGTCGGGGCTGTTTTACAGTTTTCGGATGTCTGCGGTTTGTTCGGTCACTATGGTAAAATTCATGTATTGCTTGAAATTTCAAGTGAGAATTGCTGGATTGATTCTTATTAGTTGAGAATTGAAGGAATGTTCGTAATTACCCTGTAATTTAGGGGATACCTTTTCACTTTTTGTGCCTCGGCCTTTCTGCCTATAGGACAGCTTCCATAGGACATATTTTGTAAAACTCTTCCGTGGAAAGTCTTTAATATGTTCTTAGTCAGGCTTTTATGCATTTTGTCTGACATTCTTTTCCATCCATGCTTGTTCTTTAAGAGGATCTACTCTTTTGGTTGGTTCCTTGCTCAAAAGTTTTTTTTTTTGAGAGGAAAACTCCATACAATATATTAAAACAGAGAAAAAAAAAGCGTTTAGGCCGAAGCCACAACCAGAAACAAAACCATGCCAACCAAGGTCACATCACCAAGGTAGGCAACAAACAGCCAGAACAAAGACAAGGACATGGTGACAAAACACATACAAAAGAAAATGCAAACACCAGCCCCCAAAACCCCCACCAACAAAAAGAACCAAAACAAGCATCAACCATCATTTGAAACCATAACCGAAGGTCTAACACTGAACTTCCACGCCATCCGCATTAGAATCACGTCCTTGATCTCTTTCATAATCTCTTCCACCGTGCGCCTCTGGTCCGAGAATAATCTGCGGTTACGCTCTTGCCAAATGTAGTACACAGTAGCAGCTAAAGCAAGCTTTTGAACCAATTGCCTAGGAGCCGTACCCCCATTTGAAAGGGTGAGCACGATATCCGTCCACAAATCCGGAAAGCCATGCAAGTTGACCTCATGTTTAATACCATGCCAAACTTCAATCGAGTAGCCACACATGAAGAACATGCTCAAAAGTTTCTTGTGCTTCACTGGTGTGTCTCATCTCAGTAGAAGTGTGTGTATGGCATTTGTACTCGTTTGCTATGTTAGTGGTTGCTATAGAGGGGTGAAACAAGGAAATGCACCCTGTTGGTTTGCCTGCATAATGATTCATGAAGATCAGCCATTTATAAACATCAAAGTTTCTTCTTTCAAGAGAAGAGGAGTTTGGAGGAGGAGCCACCCAAATTTTGGCCATGGAGGATAATCCAACCAGTCTCTTGTGCTAAGGAGTCCCTCTGGATTCACTCTGTTTTCTTACTCTTGGTGTTGAGGAGTTGACTAGTTTTGATGTTAAGGAGTTCCTCTGTGATGTACTGATTTTCATAAAATTGACTGACCTGTCATATGCTAGGTCTTTGTTGTCAAGGAGGGATTCACATGTGAACTCCATCAGGATTGAACGATCTCAAGATGGAATTACTCTGGATGTTTGTTTTTTCCTGCCTTTTGTTTTAGTGGGATTGCTTTCTGGTGCTGGGACTTGCTTCATACTTGGTATTGGTTTGGTCATTTCAGTTTGACTTGCTTTTACTTTACTTTCTGTGCTTGGTTGAATATGCTTAGATTTATTTTTCTTGGCCAGCTAAGTTGGCTTTGGTTTGTGTCGTTGGTTCCTTTTTTTTTCTCTGCTCTAAGCAGTTCTGCCCGCTCTATATCATATTACCAATATTTTAAACAAATGCTGCTAATTCAAAGGAAGTTGTTGGATTTTCATATTCCCTTTTTCTGTTGATCCAAATATTGGAAGAGAAGGAGCTTATCCAATTGTACAGATTTGATTCCGTTGTTGGATGATAGATATCTATGATCCAACTTCCTAGTCATATTAGACTTAAGTTTACTCTTATTAGAGTGAGAAGGCTACATTAGGAGATATTATTGTTAATTACTTTAGGCATATTTTTTGTGATTAGTTTTCTTCACTGGACCATGTATTCATATTATTCTCACTGATAATATAAGTATGAAATCGAACTTTTCATATTTTAAAACACTGTCTTCTGTACATGAAGTATGCATTTAGTAACTGGTGTCTTAATAGATCCCGGATTCTTATCGTATGTTACTTATAACTTTTCAGGTCATAAAACATCCTCAGCCTAAAAGAAGAAGATCTAGGAGTCAACCACCACCTACATTCGTTGCAGAACCATCTACACAATCAAATTCATTTGTTGGGACTGAAGAATACATTGCTCCGGTATGACGAAACTTTGCTTTTAACTAGGATGGCTAACTTGTGTTGTTTTGAAAGTAATTTATTCATAATGATCTGAAGAACTTCCTCCTGTTGGTTATAGGCTACCCATCAGTTAGTTCTGCAGAATACCTTAAATAATGCTTGATATGCGGTCCTAAGTCTTGTTATATGAGGCAATTTGAAGAGTCTCTTCTTATGAAGATCCAGTACCTGCAACATCTATTTGAGCTATTAAAATTGGAATTAAATGGTTGAGGTGTAAGGCTTTTTAAGGTCTTCCCTGTTGAGTGTAAATATAACGCACATCTTCCCTATAGCAAAGTAGTGATGCTGAGCAGAAAGAAAGATAGAAATATTGCAATGTAGTACTATGTGAATTTCGCTGAACTACAGAAAAAAATGATGATACAGAAGGAACTGCTGACTTTTCTTAAGGGAACCCGAAAAACTAAAGAACACACATTTCATGTTGTACAATCTCAAATGGATATGGCCATAGCCATCTTTGAGAAAAGGAAATCTCGTTATATGCAGTTAGGTAACTTCAGTTTCTTCCCAGAAGAAAAGCGCAGCTTGTGAATAGAACAGCTGGTGTGTCTGCAACAACTAATGAGTTGTTACATAGTTTTTTTTTGGTAAAGTACCACTTTATCATTTAAGTTATTTACTAGGGTAAATTACTGAAATCGTCCCTGGACCATCACTCAAATTGCATTGGTAGGTCTTTAGTAGTGAATTACAAGATCCATACTTGAAAACGCGAACAACGGATGTTTTACATCTCTGCCATTCACATCTTAAGTGAAGGGCAAATAGGCAATTTCAATTCACATGGTTTAAGCCTGAGTTTTGCATGTAGTCAAACCTTCCCACTCAGTGAGCCTGCTTCTACAAGGCCAAATACATCTGCTTATTCTTTGTTATGCACGAAATGCTGAAGTCTCAAACTAGCTTTGATTGGCCCACATTATTATCACCTTATGATTATGATGCACGAAACTGTGCAAATTCTTCTATAATTGCCATTTGCAATATAATATGATGAAATGATAATGATAATCTTCTGAGTGTTATGATTATTGATTTGACACCCAAGCGGCTGAACACAAAGTAGCTTTTTATTATGGACTGAAGATGATCATTATTTGAACTATTAGGGAGAGACTTCTATTGGGAAGGTACTACATGTTGCCAATTACATTTCTTCAGTCCACTAAGTGTACTACAAGTTGTCTATGCTAAATGCCTTCTGACTTTACTGATAATACCATTTTATGTAAAGTTCATCCTGGAAAAGGATCAAATAGACAATGTAGATACTTTTAGTGTGTGAACTTGTTAAACCAATATCACTATTGCTTAAAAGCTACAGTTTTTTTTTTTCCTTTTTTTGATTAACCCTTGACATCTTCACTTAAATCAATGTTTCCTGAAATCATCTAAATATCCCTTTATAGAAGACAAGAAAAATAATTAACACTCAATATATATCATGAAACCTTTAATTTAACTTAAAGCACCATTCTAGCCATGAAATGTACACCAATTTCATATCTTCTAATTTTCGTACAACTTCTTGGGATTTTTAAATATGAAATTATTTCAGGAAATCATAACAGGAGCTGGCCACAGCAGTGCTATTGATTGGTGGGCTGTCGGTAAGCTCATTAATTTTCATGACCCTGTACCTTTCGGTTATTATAGTTTTTTCCATCTTCTTTTCTTCCATGGCAACAACTACACCACCAATGGTTTTTTAATTTCAATGTGCTAATGCAATATACTGATAATGTTGATTTGGTGATTATCAAATCGTGATCAGATCAGATTTGGGGTGCAGATTTTTAGGGATCTGGTTATGATCAGATTTTTGCTAGCTGTTAAGGCTTTTTTGGAAAGTATACTAGCCGTAATTGCCTCTTAATTCTTGGATTATCTAGAATTGAGAGACTAGTTTTCTAGTTAGCTGTAAATTGCACCAAGTATATCTTTGGTACCAAAACTTATGGATGATTATGGTTCTATAATCAGAAGAAAAAACTTCCATTTAGGTTAAGCTATTTAATCACGTGGCTCATGATATATGAGTGTTGTGATGATAGGGATATAACGATGATCAGGATTTCACAAGTTACCTCTAGCAGATATGACTTTTCTGTTGAAGGCTATATGCCAAGAAGTTGACTTTGCGTTTAAACATAGGCACATCACTAGCAAAGCGCAGAAAAGTTTCATTTTTAGCTTTGAGTAATAAACCCAAATAGCAAGAGAATAATCATCAACAAAAGTAACAAACATTCGCAACCAAAACAAGTTGTTTGTGCAAATCCCACGTTTGTAATGAACTAACCAAAAGATTGGAGCATAGATGTCCGTTATCCTAGCTTGCTACAAATAAAACTAAATAGGGAGTCTACTGCTTGGGGATTCATCAATATGTTAGCAGCTTTCTGCTGCTCGAATATGAACATGCTAGATGGATGGAAGCTCTATAGTGGTTCCTGTAACAAATTTCACATTAGTGACAATCGGCCTATATAGCTCTTGTGTGTTTGTGGAATGTATGTTTGTTTGTATATGCATCATTGACAGATGATTACATTTCAACCACATCAACTTGTCCATAAAAGCACCAACATCATGTAGGATGTATCATATCCAAGTCATCTCACATGAGATGGCTACCATGGAATGGTACCCTAACTACGTACTATAAGAGAAACAACTACTTGTTTCTCAAGGTTGTCATTGACAAAGATATAGTAACCGATGGTGAACTTTCCAGTGATCAGTCATCTTGCCCCCTTGACATATGAAAGGTCTATTACTGCCATTTCCTCCCTCCGTCTCCGTTTCCACTTTGTAGTGTTCCTGATGTCTATGCAACGTCAGGATGGTGTGTAGTTAACAAACATAATTTACTGACTGTTCTCATATAGATGTTTTAAAATGTAACTTTCATGTAAATTAAGCTTCCTAAAATCTCTTGTACTCCGATGGAACTTTGGGAGAGCTTCCTGTGTAAGTTTTTGCCATTCTGTCAAATTGAGTCTACTATTTTCCATCCTAGTAACCCATAAACATGTGCAGATCCAAAACATATTTGCTCTAGCAAATAAGAATCCCCTTTGGGACCATGACCCCTCAATTCTTTGAACCTAACTCGTGTTCTTAAGATCTGGACCTCTCCTAGCCTCTAAGGTCGTCCTTGGTGATCATAACATTAGCCACAAACTACTAAAATAGCAATGGACGTACCAAACAACCGATGTGAAATGAGCAACCTAAGTTTTAGACCACAAAAGGTCTTTGAAGACGACAAACTTTGAAATGTCCTCCTCCTCCAATACAAAAGCTCAATGGTTGATCCATATAAAATTCCTCCTTATTTAAAGCCCTTAAAAGGTCATTCTTGATATCGAACTAATGGTGTCTAGTGGTGAATGATAAAGCAATGCAAATCTAAGAGCATTTTTCAGACAGGTGGCATTGGTCTCATATGGTTGAGCATAACCCTTGATCACAAAACTAGCTTTTGGACAATCAAGACGATGCGTCATAGTCAACACCCATTTGCAAACAATGAAGTTCTTTTTTCACCAAGTTCGTGTCAGAATTGATTCTCTTTCTAGGCTTTGCATCATTGAAGATGCACAAGTTCTTTTTGCACGATATTGTAATATGATAATTGTCTACTATGATGGTCAGGGAACTATATCCTATAGCAAGAGCAATGTAGGCTATATAGTCTTAGATAGAAACTAGAATATTCTATACAAGTAGAACTGCCCTTGCACATGGATATAGTCATAGAAGAAAAGGAGTGTTAGTGTTGTTTCTTTACAGCAATATACTGTTTTTTGTTTATTTATTCAGTGATCGAAGAAGTGTGTTCATTTGACCTGAAATGCATGGAATTTAACTGAGTTTTACGATATTCTTACTTGATTATATTTCTTTCAGGTATTTTGTTATACGAGATGCTTTATGGTCGGACACCATTTAGAGGAAAGAATAGGCAGAAGACATTTGCAAACGTCTTGCATAAAGACCTAACATTTCCGAGTAGCATTCCGGTAAGAATATAATCTCTCTCATACTATGTGCAAGGACTTAAATTACTCAAATTGGATATCTTTAGCTTTTTTGGAGCATGTCATAGACTGGAGTTTTATGTTCTTCTGTTGTGTCTTTGTGTGTATTCTACACGTACGTAGGACGATGGCAGACTTCATACCATCAAGAATTTCTACTCTCAGGGTTTTTAACCTGACACTAGAAGCTTTTCTGTGTGAAACAGTCAGTTTGCTTGGGTAAAGAGGATAACCGAGGGTAAAGCAAACAGATGGGTTTGAGGGCAGTTTTTAGGAATGTTATTTGACTTGCTAGTTGCTAGCATATACTTCCATTTAAAGGAACGGGTGCCTCATTGAGGAGGCACTTTTGAAACTCTCATTCAGTATGTAGTCATTTTAGCAAATCTTTGAATTTACAAGATGCATTTTATTGAGATATTTTATATCTATTATGGAAGGATAGGACCACCATAAATTCCATCTGGCAACTCAACCACCAAAAGAAATGTGAAAGAGAATAAGAAACTTTTTTGCATTTGTGCCTATAACGAACAATGAATCAGTATTTTTAAACTTCCTAGTCTCAAAGGCATTACTTTATTATTGCTATGTTCTTTTCTGTTTCTTTTGTCATCTGTAAAAAGTAATATATTTAGGCTTATTAGCTCAATCCGGTTTCCCATCTCCTAGTCCAGCTAGTTGGGATAAAAGGTTTGTTATGGTCAATTGTTAAACCTTTATTAATTTCTAAATTATTGTTATGAATCAACCATGTGTATTTGCCAGAGATTGAATAAGCCCTAACTTCTGTAGTTATGGGATAAATGCTTTTCCATCTCTGAGTTGAGTTACTTGTTATCTTAACTTCTCATTTGGTCAGCATTACACATTATTTACTCAAAAACTCTATCTTGTGCCAATGTATGTTCAGGTTAGTCTTGCAGCAAGACAGCTGATTCATGCACTGTTGAACAGAGATCCTGCCAGCCGTTTAGGATCACATGGTGGTTCCAATGCAATAAAAGAGCATGCATTTTTCCGTGGAATAAATTGGCCTTTGATCCGCTGCATGGTATGTGGTAAATAAGAACAGATTTGATGACATGATCACCTGTAGTAATAATAATAATAATCCATGATGCCCTTCCATACAGAGCCCGCCACCGTTAGATTCACCTCTCGAGTTCATTGAGAAAGATCCAAATGCAAAAGATGTACAGTGGGAGGATGGTGCCGTGCTAGATAATTCTTTGGACATATTTTAGAGGTTTATTTCTCATTTTCCCTTTCCTTTTTTTTGTTTCTTTGGGTAACTATTTTTCGTCCCTCCCTAAATTACAAAAGCCCCCCCCCCCCCCCCCCCCCCGCGGCCGGTCTTCGTGGAAACAACATCTCTACCCCTAAGGGGTAGAGGTATGGTCTGATTACAACGTACCTTCCATAGACCATACCTCATGGTCGGATATACGGGGACCTTTGACTTGGTTTTAGAATCTTCTTTTTCAATTTCAGGACTTCCTGATTACACACTTTGTTGATGAGTTATTGGCTTCTCACTACAGTTGGAAAACAAATAATTGTTCTTGCAAAAATACAAAAAAGAACACTACGTTCTATACGAACAAGTAACTTTGGATAATTTTTGCAAATCTAAATTGTGCAAATACCACACATTCTTTCAAAATGTCTGGTTTTTAACATCTTTGGAAGAACAATAGTTGGCATCAGAAAAACTAAGTATAATGGTTTGAAAAGTTAAATCACTCCAACCCTTAGAGGGTAGCTCAACCGGTCAAGCTTTGGATTTGCTCCCTATTGGTCACCGGTGCGATCCCCCTTAGGGCCCGGGGAGGTTTTTCCCAGCTATTAACTTCAAGGCCCCATGGGATGAGTTTCCTTATTTTGCTGTCTTCTAATTTTCAGGTGCAGGGATGTTAAATGTAAATGACAAATAAGAAAACATCATCGTTCGCGCTTGTTTGTTATCTCCACGTCCTGAGGTCAGCCTTTTCGATTGTACAAAGAACATATCATCCTGAGTACGTTTGACGATCTCTGGCTCTTACGCATTCGAGTTTTAGGTAGTTCAGGTTCTGCGTTTTTCTTGTTCGGGTCCCGAATGTTTAATTATGTGTTATTATTTACCAACTACCTGTTATTGAATGTCATAAAACAACATATGCATTAGTAAATAATGAATAAATGTGTCTGGGAATTAAGCAAAGATCATTGCCTTGCCTTTTGTGCTCACTGGATGTCCATTAGAACTTTAATAACATATAAGGGTCAATGTTCGTTGTTGCTCTTTCTCCGACTAGCTCAAATCATACATCCGTTTGTCAAGCCCGTGTGTTGCCTCAGCTGTACGTTGGTAGGAATCCGAAGAGGAGGCCCTAGGTTCGAGCCCGGGCACTGCCATCTATTGCTGACTCGCAGTGATTTACCTCCCTGGCCGTGGGACCAGTGGGGGCGTTCCAAAGGGTGACATACTTTATTTACATCACTTTGTATAATCATTAGCAAAATACTTGCCATTATTTGTTTGGCTTATAGAGTTGGGGTTTATGACCAAATGGCAAACATACAAATTACCACCAACTAGTCCCAACGCGTAGCTGCCATCAACCCTTTAGAGCGAGGGCCCTCCGAGACCGGAAGGAATGAAGAGCCTTTATGCCTTGAGCCGTAGGAAAGTTGGTTTCGTAGCAAGCGAGGGTAGAAGCAGCAGAGTAGGAGTTGCAATTTCTTTGGGGATCTTAAGTAGGCCACCTAATGGAATGGAATGGAATGGACTGGACTGGACTGTTGTTTACATGTTTTGCTTGCTCTTGGGTTGAGGAGGGCGGTGTTGGTTGGCTCACGGATTGCCTGTTACAACTTACCAACTTCCATATATATGAAGAACACCCAGACATTCATTCATACACAAATTACCAACTACAATATAAAAGGTATTCACGAGATTCAAACATTAAATTTTGTTGAGAACAAGTACCTCTGAGTATAAAGGAATGATGATGATTGTGGGATTGGTGTGGTAGGAATGCTCCAAAAAGATGATGTCTACCCATTTATTTTATACTAGTGGCAGCCCCGTGCGTTGCACGGTAGCGATAAATTTTTTTAAAGAAGTACTTGACCGAGTTAAAATAGAACATAATTTCTTGCTTAATAATTAATGAGATATAATTTAAAATGAAGAATGTATTTACATAAGTGGTTTATTTTCACGTATTGATAATCTTTTATTGTTACGAAGAGTTTGACACGTATTGACATTAACTTTTTTGTTATGTTATTTAGAATGAAACAACATGTCATACACCCGTATCATTATTGTTGTTACGAAAGTTTTGAGGAATCACCGTCTGGCTCAAATTTGAGTTTGATGATTTTAAAGTTTGAACTTAAAAAATGTTGCTTATTATTTTAATGACTCAAACTTGTAATGCGTTAATATGATATCCAACTTGATTCGTTCCAAAAGTTCGTTTGATGCTCTTGAGTTTATATATAAGGTGTCATATAATAAAAACACTCTAACAAACATGTTGACATTAAGTTTTAAACTTAAGGCCTAAAGTAGATGTATAGATTTTTTGAAAAATTATTGTTGGCCAATATATTTAGTCAAACCTATTTTTAAAATTTTCAAGCCAACTTCTACTCATATATAACCATCTATTTTTAAATTTTATCATCTTCATAGTAATGTGGGATAATTTAACCAAACCATAATTTAACGTTTAATAATACTCAAACTTGGTTAGGCCACATCATCAGTTGTGCCGATAATTATTTCAGGAAATATATGTATCGAGATAAGATATATAAAACATAATTCGTCAGTTAACAGTTAATTGAATACAATATAAAATAATTGATGTGTTTCAATGAGTGGTTAATTTGTATATATATATAATTTTTTTTGGAAAATGAGAGTTGGCAGCCAATATCAACCCTCTCTTCCAAATCCTACTTTCTTGCTAATTTATTATGGGATTTCAATCGTGAGGTAAAACATATTTTTCCAACTAAAATTTTGATTATCAAAATCAACCCTTGTTTCTTACAGTCATCTTCATTCTCCAATCTTGCATCTTGCATCAAGGTGGGATAATTAAACTACAACACAATGCAATATTTTAGAATACTGAAATCTCACAATGTCATCTCATTATTTATGGTTGTTCTTTTTTATATAAATAAAGTCACATAAAGATTAATATTTTATAAATTTTGATTTTTAGCGAAAGAGGTCGACTAAAATGAGACAACCACATAGGTTGCCACAAACTTTTAAACTTGTAAGTCATCTTATCCGCATTTTCTTTTGTTTACCTCATCTTCCAAATTTATTATCTTTACCTTGATGTAGATTAACCAAATAAGACAACTCATGCACCTTTTATATACTAACCTCTTCTTTCAAATCTATCTTTTTTTTACCGATGTGGGATAAATAAATAAGACATTTCATCCAGTTTTTATATACTAAAATCTTCTTCCAAATCTATTGTCTTTATGTCGATGTGGGACAATCAAATAAGACATCTCATTCAACTTTTACATACTCATCCATTCTTCCAAATTTATTTTCTTTCTATCAATATGGAATAACCAAATAACATCACAATTCAAGATTTGAGAATACTTAAATCTTCTTGTGACTTGTGAGAAAATAAAAAGACATCAAAGTTCAACATTGATAATATTGTATAAATTGATGAAATATGATGATTTGTATACATTTGTCTATCGATTTATTTGCTTATATAAATGGGTATTTTTAACAAAAATAGGGGTCGGCCAAAAAGAATATTTAGCCAAGTAATCCTTTAATTTATCAAAATCTAAATCTCTGTGTTTCTACAATCTTATATTCACTCATCAATGTGAGATGTGTAAAACACCACCACAATATAGTAGTATTTGAGAATACTCGTATCTCATATCAAATCCAAATGTCCTCGTTTCTTATAGGTACCTACATTACTCAAATCTCACAATGTCATATCATTCTCTATGGTTCTTTCTTTTATATATATATATATATATATATATATACATAAATATATATATTGATGATTCTTATTTGAGGCGTGTCATTTCTCTTGGATAATTTTACTTTTATATATATATTAGATTTCTTAATCCACATCATGATATGTCATTTTGTCTTGTTTTTCATTTTATGTATACAAAGACAAAAAAATATAAAAAATAAACAAATTAAATTAAATAAGTATATCTTATTAGTTGTAATACAATATATATCAACACCAATAAATTTGTAACTAAATATCAACTCTTTAATCCAAAATGGATTAAAACAAATCATAAATCATGTTAAAAAAAGTCGGCATACTTTTCCTTTTATAACCATCTTCATGTTCCAACATTTCATCTTTCTATCAATGTAGGATAGCCAAAGTTAACCACAATCCAATATTTTAAAATTCTCAATCCACATTGTACCATGTCATTTATCTTGGTTTTTGCTTTTATATATTTAAAGATAAAGATAGTTGCAATACAATATATAGTATATATTCAACATCAACAAATTTGTAACTAAAAATAAACTCTTTAATCCAAAATAGATTAAAACAAATCATAGGTCATGTCAAAAAAGTTGGCATTCTTCTCTTTTTATAACCAACTTCATGTTCCAATATTTAATTATTTTATCAATGTGGGATGACCAAAGTTAACCACAATCCAATATTTTAGAATTCTCAATCCATATTGTGTCATGTCATTTCTCTTAGTTTTTGCTTATATATATATAAAGATAAATATGTATAAAAATAAAGATAGTTGTAATACAATATATAATATATATATTCAACATCAACAAATTTGTAACTAAAAATAAACTCTTTAATCCAAAATAGATTAAAACAAATCATAGGTCATGTCAAAAAAGTTGACATTTTTCTCTTTTTATAACCAACTTCATGTTCCAACATTTCATTATTCTATCAATGTGGGATGGCCAAAGTTAACCACAATCCAATATTTTAGAATTCTCAATCCTCATTGTGCCATGTCATTTTTCTTGGTTTTTGTTTTTATATATATAAAGATTTGTTTCCAACTGCTTAAAGTTGGATGAAATAGCTATTATGGTATTCTACTGTGTGTGTCAGTTGTGAGGTCGTGCCAATTGTTTGACATTGACATAAATATGTTGATGGTTGTCTAGACGGACTAATCTTATGAGGTTAGCATCTAGATAAACCCTCCCGTGGCTCATGGGTGATTTATATTGGTGACTTTGTGATACGCACCTTGGCCAACCGGGTCAGATACTGTCCGCTTTGGGGTTAACCCGCACGGCTTTACAAAACGCGTCTTACCAGTTAGGCCAAGGAGTACTATATGAACCCAACATCTCCTCTAAGGATGCATCAATACTCCCTCCTCGGAGACCATTCGACCCCGAATGGTGGTCCAGAGAATTGTCTCCCACAACGAGACGAGCAAGAGGCCACTCTGATACCACTGATACGCACCTTGGCCAACCGGGTCAGATACTGTCCGCTTTGGGGTTAACCCGCACGGCTTTACAAAACGCATCTTACCAGTTAGGCTAAGGAGTACTATATGAACCCAACATCTCCTCTACTTGGTGACGATGTGGGGCAAGTAGTACCAATACACCCCCATAAGGATGTATCGCTTTGGAGAGGAAACTAAAGTCTTGCAGGTTGAAGTACTCCTAAAGGTTCCTTTATCCGCTTCCAACCATTTCATCTTCTTTGAAACAAATTTCCCACTACCGGGAAACATGGCCGTTCCTTATATTTTTATAGGCCATGGTCGTGTGTAAAAACATGGCCCTCAATAAGTATGAAAATATCTATATCTATATTTATTTATTTACTATATTATAAAACACAGATAAAAAAACTCTTAAATTCAAATTATTAGGCACAATGTACCATCATTTTATATGTAAGATTTTAAAAATCTTTTAATTTACAAGTATCAAAACACAAGATATATATTACTACTGTAGGCTTCTAACACCTACAAATTTGGTATGTGCAGGACCTTCCTTTTATGCAAACCTTTCCATATATCACTATTAATTAATATATTATATTACTATAATTTTGTTTTAATTATATTATTAAATATGTAATTGGTTATTTTTTCTAGATGTCATTAAAATATATAAGATAATCATTGAATTCTAACAAAATACTTAACTTTTTTATATAAGAAACATTATATTATTAAGCCTAAATTAAACAAATTTATATAAAAAAAAACATTATCACTTTCTCAAAACCATCCAAAATCGTACTGTAAATCGACAAAAAAATAAAATGAAACATTAAAATCGTGATGTATCTCGCGCAATGCGCGAGTACGCTTCTAGTATTCAATTAATGTTTTTATAATTAAAAAATTGAATACAAAAAATGTTAATAATTCATGGTTGGTTATTTATTAAAATGTGAGAATTTTCTTAGTTCATAACAAGAATGTGCGTTATTCTGAGACAAAAAGAGAACTTATGTAGAGGAAGTAATTGAGTGAATCAATGAAAAATGAATGACAAAGAAGATTATTAGTTTTTTTTCTTTTTAGAAGTCGTCAAATGAGGATGAGTGAGAATGTAGAAGAAAAAGTATTCGTTGACAATAATGTAAGAGACCTATAATTTGCAAGATAAAGGAAGCCGTAGTTGAGCACTTAAATAGAAGAGTAAATTACGATTTTCATCCCTATGTTCTGTTAATAATTTTAATTTTTATCCCCGTGGTTTAAAAATTATGATATTTGTCCCTATGGTTTACAATTTATTGTTATTTTCGTCCATGGACTAGTTCCTACATTAAGAGATTAAAACAGTAAAGAATTGTAAACCATAGGATCGAAACAACAACAAGTTATAAATCATAAGAACGAAAATAGCAATAAATTACAAATTGTAACACCCTATAAATTCAATCAAATAAAAATTAATATTTTGACAATACGACGTCTAAAATACGGACATCCAAAATTAACCAGTAAAGAGAAACTTCAAATTATAAACACTTCCCAAGGGGCAACTAGAGATCCACAAGAAGTTGGGATAATTTGCACTATAAAGTTTGCAAAAGAATGTGATATAGAACAAATTACAACAATCTAATTAATCTAGAAGTAATTCAAAAACTAGATTAAAATGACTGTTGCTAAACCACTATAATCCCTCTTCACAAAAATCCCCCAAAAGCCTGACACTTCGAGATCTCCTACATGCCCGACACCTAGGTTCCACCGCTAGTGGGATCTGTGAGAAAACAACAACCACAACAAGTGTTAGGACGAAGCCTAGTGAGATCTCATAAATTACATAAATCACAAACATAATATTATAAAACGATATTCGTGTTATCGAACTCCTTTGTTTCACAATTATTGATTCCACCGCAACCATGTTCCCAAACCTGAACATAACCATACAAGAAATAACCCTTGAAAATACGGGGGAGACCCGTTTCCATCGGGGTGACATATTCACGGGAGTGGAGTCACCTATGATGTTAATGGATTACACCTCATGTCCCGGTCCTAGTTCCCATGCCATCACGACATTACAACCTCAAACCATCATTAATGCCTTTATTGCCTACTCTGTCGTCGGGCAATGTCACCCACGACCTTCTTGCTTCTGGAAAATTTTCCCAAAACCTCAGAACCCACACTCCCTTGTGCGACATTTACCCTGCGAATTTGCCCAGGGCATTGTTACCGGGCAATGTCGCCCCTGGCCTCCAACGGGCTGTTTGATCTGGGTAAAACGTCGACAAACCCAAACTTGAGGAGTCTAAGGCTATCTTAGGTTCATGTGCTTGCAAGTGCTTCAATACTCAACCCAAACTCAACACTTAGCAAACATACATACATATATATATATATATATATATATATATATATATATATATATATATATATAGAGAGAGAGAGAGAGAGAGAGAGAGAGAGAAAGAGAGAGGTGGTTTCAATTGAAAACCATATTAGATTGGAAACTTTGGAAATCGTCAATTTCATTGGTTAAATTAATGAAATTGGTTCATCAAATTGTTTCATATAATTCTTTTATTAATGAAATTGTTTAATATATTTGTGTTTTTTATGTAGTTTCATCTAATTTTCTCATTCTGATGAAATTGTTTCATGTATTTTCGCAGTTTGATGAAACTTTTTCATTTTTACATAAAAAACACAAATATATGCAACAATTTCATCAATAAAAGAATTATATGAAACAATTTCATCAAATTAAACAATTTCATGAAACAATTTCATTAACTTAACCAATGAAATCGAGGGTTTTCACAGTTTTCAAAATTAGAGTGGTTTCCATTTGATCACTCCCTTATATATATATACAATATATATATATATATATATATATATATATATATATATATATATATTTGTATATAGCTACATGCATATGAACATACACACAAACACTTAGCAAGAGCAATTAGAACACGTGCGACGGAAATGTCTATAATAACGCATAACAACTTGATGGGGCGAGCCAACAGTACGAAAACAAAACGGGTGCTTAAAGGACAATCGAGTTAACTTGAAAATTTCGGGGTGTTACAATCCTCCCCCACTAGGAATAGATTTCGTCCCCGAAATCCCACGCTACCCGAAAAAGTGAGGATACCGTCTCTTCATATCCTCCTCTGCTTCCCAAGTCACGTTTGCTCCTCAATGATGTTTCCATTACACCTTCGCCATGGTCACTTCTTTACGACGGAGTTTCCTCGTCTCTCTCTCTAAAATAGCCTCCGGTTCTTCTACACATCCATTATTGTCTACTCGGATCTCGGACAATGGGATGACGTTATCTTCCTCCGCTAAGCACCTTCGTAGGTAACATACGTGGAACATGGGGTGAATCCCACTCATCTCGGGTGGTAGCTCTAGCTTGTAAGCTTGGAGTCCGACGCGCTCAACAATAGGGAAAGGCCCGAGAAAACGAGGATTAAGCTTTCCCTGTTTTCCGAATCTAATGATCCCTTTCCAAGGTGACACCTTTAACATTACTCGGTCGCCAACTTGAAATTCCATCGATTGCCGCTTTTTGTCCGCGTAACTCTTTTGGCGATCTTGAGCCGCCTTTAACCGCTCTCGTATACCCTTGACGTTCTACACTTTCGCCCATTTCCGGTCCGACAAATTGTTTCTCGCCCACTTCAAGCCAACAAGTTGGCGTTCTACACTTTCGCCCATATAATACCTCGAACGGTGCCATACCCAAACTTGAGTGATAACTATTGTTGTAGGAGAATTCCACCAATGGAAGGTGGGAGTCCATCGATAACACATGATCGTAACATGTCTTCTAGCATTTGAATTGTCCACTCGCTTTTTCCATCTGTTTGAGGATGGTACGCCATGCTCAACTTCACTTTTGTTCCCAATTCTCTTTGAAACGCACTCCAGAAATGGGAAGTGAAACGGCTGTCCCGATCGGACACAATGGACAATGGCACTCCATGTCTCGAGACCACTTCATTGATATAGAGTCTTGCTAGCTTGTCCAATGGTAGTGTCTCCCTCATGGCCAAAAAGTGTGCGTTTTTCGTCAAACGATCCACTACTACCCAAATGGTGTCGTGGCCCTTCAACGTCTTTGGTAGCTTCGTCACGAAGTCCATCGTGATGTGATCCCACTTCCACTTTGGTATTTCCAAGGATTGCAAACTTCCATACGGTCGTTGGTGTTCAACCTTTACCAACGAAAAGGTAAGGCACTTCTCCACATAGTTCGCCATATCAAGCTTCATCACCGGCCACCAATAGTTCAACTTCAGATCTCTATACATTTTTGTACTCCCAGGGTGAATGGAATACCTTGATTTGTGAGCTTCTTCCAAAAGTAATTTTTGGCATCCTCCTAACTTGGGTACCTAGACTCGCCCTTGGAAGAGTTTCAACCCTCTACCATCTTCCGTTAAGCTAAGGTGTTGTTTCGTCATCGATTCATCTTTGAGATTCGCTTCGAGAATCGCCTCGACTTGAGCGGTCTTTATCATGTCCATAAGGTTTGAGAGGATCTCAATCCTTGCCAATGGGGTTTTCACCGGTCTACTGTACTCTTTCTAGCTTAACGCATCCGCCACAACATTAGCTTTGCCCGGGTGATATTGAAGTTCGTAGTCGTAATCTTTCAATAACTCTAACCATCTTCTTTGCCGCATATTTAACTCTTTCTGATCAAAGACATACTTCAGACTTTTGTGGTCGGTGTAGAGTGTGCACTTAGTGCCGTACAAGTAGTGTCGCCACAATTTCAAGGCTAACACAATTGCTGCCAATTCAAGGTCATGCGTTGGGTAATTCTTCTCATGTTCCTTCAACTGCCTCGATGCATACGCTATCACTTTACCTCTCTGCATGAGGACGCAACCCAATCCCATCTTAGACGCATCACTATAGACGACGAAGTCTTCCGTTCCCTCGGGTAGGGATAAGATTGGAGCTTCACACAACTTTTGTTGCAAGGTACGAAAGGCCTTTTCTTGAGTCTCGATCCAAGCAAACTTCACATTCTTTCGCGTCAATGCGGTCAAAGATGAGGCGATCTTGGAGAAGTCTTGAATGAACCTCCGGTAATAACCGGCGAGTCCCAAAAAGCTTCGGATCTTGGTTAGGCTCTTCAGGGGCTCCCAGTTCATCATCGCCTCTATTTTCGCGGGGTCTACCTTCACTCCTTCACGGGATACTATATGGTCGAGAAATTGAACTTCTCGCAACCAAAATTCACACTTAGAGAATTTGGCATAAAGCTTCTCCCTTCTTAGAACCTCTAGAACCTCTCTCAAATGTCGCTCGTGCTCCTCTTCATCCTTGGAGTACACCAAGATGTCGTCGATGAACACTATGACCGACCGGTCCAAAAATGGTCGACACACATGGTTCATCAAGTCCATGAATATTGTTGGCGCATTCGTCAATCCGAAAGGCATGACTAGGAACTCGTAATGCCCATACCGAGTCCTAAACGCCGTCTTCGGGACATCCTCCTCTCTAACCTTCACTTGATGATACCCCGAACGAAGGTCAATTTTGGAAAAGCATCTGACCCCTTGTAACTGATCGAAGAGATCGTCTATTCGGGGTAGCAGATACTTGTTCTTTATGGTCACCTTGTTCAATTCTCGATAATCGATGCACATATGCATCGACCCGTCCTTCTTCTTCACAAAGAGTACCAGAGCTCCCCACAGAGATGAGCTCGGTCTCACAAACCCCTTCTCGAGCAACTCTCGAAGTTTGGACATCATCTCCTGCATCTCTGTCGGCGCGAGGCGATATGGTGCACGAGCTATTGGTGCCGCCCCAGAACTAAATCAATGCAGAACTCTACCTGGCGGTCGGGTGGCAAGCCTGGAAGATCCTCGGGAAACACGTCCGGAAATTCGTTGACAATCCTCACGTCTTCCACCTTCTTCTTCTCCGCCTTGGCATCCACCACGAAGGCTAGATACGAAGGGTACTTCTTCGTCAGATATTTGCTTGCTTTGATGGAGGAGATGATGGCTACTTCACCTTTTCGCTTTTCACCATACACGAAAATGGAGTCACCATCCCGGATGGGAATCCGTATAAGCTTCTTGGAACATAAGATCTCCGCTTGATGCCTCACCAACCAGTCCATCCCGACCACCACATCGAAGCTTTCGATGGTCATAGGGAGCAAGTCCACCATAAAAGTTTCGTCGCTGATTTCAAGGCGACAATCCCTTAGGACGTCCCTTAGAACTACCCGCTCCCCATTGGCTACTTTTATGACTAAAGCATCACTAAGAGTACTAACAGGCACGCCCAAAGACTTGCAAAATAAGGTAGACACAAAAGAGAAGTTTGCACCAGAATTAAACAACACTCTAGCAGGTGAGAACTTGAGTAAAAACGTACCTGACACCACGTTGGCGGTCTCCTTTGCCTCCTCCTTCGTCATATGGAAAGCTCTTCCTTGAGCCTTGGGGATGGCCTCTCTCTTTAGTTGGCTCCCCGAACTTCCTCCTTTTGTAGGTCCTCTCAGTTTGGGACACTCTCTCCGCATGTGCCCCATTTCTTTACATTCATAACAGATGGTCCCCCAGACGGGACACTCGGTACTGATGTGACCCGGTTGGACACACTTGAAACATGTGTCCGGGCTGGGGTTAGAGTTGGAGTTTATTTTGCAAAATCCGAAATGCTTACTTTTGCATTTGCTACACCATTTCGCCTCTCGGCGAATACCCGGGCTTTTACCTCCCGCTTGATATCTCGGCTTCTTGAACGAGCTTGGTGGGCTCTCCCACCTTCTCTTCTCTCCCACTTTCTCCTTTTCTTCTTTATCCCGAGCATAGAGTCTCTCCATCACCTTGGCCTCCTCGATGGTTTCCCGAAGGTTAGAGGCTTTAGAGTTGCGAACCATTGACAACATGTCTGCAGGCAAGCCTTTCAAGTAAGCCTTTACCTTCTCTCTCTCGGTTGGGACCACATGCCCCACCAAGTTCAGTTTCTCCATGAATAATCGGGTATACTCTTTAACCGATAACTCCCCCTTCTTGATAATTCGAAATTCTTCTTCTATCAGATCCATCTCTTCCTCGTTGTAGTACTCCTCCAATAACTTTCTCTTGAACTCAACCCAAGCCATCTTGGCTAACACGAATTCCTCCATTGTTGAGGTGAAAACATTCCACCATGTCAATGCCGAACCCCGTAGCATTTGAGACCCATACTTCATTTTTTTGCTCTCGTCACAGTCACAAGATCGGAAAGCCTGCTCGATTTATCTCAGCCAATTCATGCATTTTATGGGCTCGTTGGTCCTGACAAATTCTGGTGGTTTGCAACAAAGAAAGGACTTGTAAGAACATCCTCTTTTCGGTTGCCTCGTTTCCAAGGTCGCTAATCCAAAGGTGCGGTTCTCGTCTCTGGTACCCCCGGAGCCCGCTACGACAACGTTCTCCTCAATTGTCTCGTGTCGACGGTGCTGCACCTCTCGATCCTCTAGCAGTTTCATGAACAACTCTTGCTGCTTTGCCATGGTCTCATTCATGACTCTCATCATGTCCATCATTTGTGTCTGAGGGGTTACCTCAGTCAAGATCGGCTCGGTAGCGACAATGTTGGTCCTCGGAATTTGTTCCACTATTCCGACATGCATAGGTGGAATTGGAGGCTCCACCGTCACAATTGCATTTGGCCTATCGACCGTGGATTCGTTTACCGCTTGACCCTCTGGCGATGATTGAAGATGACTCCGAGTATTTACCATCTTCGTCTGTCATCAAATCAAATGAGGGTGAGAGATGGGCTACACAAGATTACACACAAGAAACGTACTAATATAATTCATCGATTATCATAATCATAGTAATTCAAGCATACTCACATAGAAGTATATTCATAATAGCAGTAGCTAATTGAAATTATGAACGTACACTACCTAAAGATTCTTGTTACCACTTTCATAATTCTCAACAAAATAGTTTCTGTTGACTCTAAGACTGTCCCATCTTAGAAGTTCTACCCAATTCTCACACTTTATTGCCTAATAATCTCAGCTTAAGTCTAGGCATCGAGGTTTCATACCTAGTTCATTTAAACTAGAGCTCTGATACCAACTTGTAACACCCTATAAATTCAATCAAATAAAAATTGATATTTTGGCAATATGACGTCTAAAATACGGACATCCAAAATTAACCTGTAAGGAGAAACATCAAATTATAAACACTTCCCAAGGGGCAACTAGAGACCCACAAGAAGTTGGGATAATTTGCACCATAAAGTTTGCAAAAGAATGGGATATAGAACAAATTACAATAACCTAATTAATCTAGAAGAAATTCAAAAACTAGATTAAAATGGGTGTTGCTAAACCACTATAATCTCTCTTCACAAAAATCCCCCAAAAGCCTGACACTTTGAGATCTCCTACATGCCCAACACCTAGGTTCCACCGCTAGTGGGATCTGTGAGAAAACAACAATCACAACAAGTGTTAGGACGAAGCATAGCGAGATCTCATAAATTACATAAATCACAAACATAATATTATAAAACGATATTCGTGTTACCGAACTCCTTTGTCTCACAATTATTGATTCCACCGCAACAATGTTCCCAAACCTGAACATAACCATACAAGAAATAACCCTTGAAAATACGGGGGAGACCCGTTTCTATCGGGGTGAAATATTCACGGGAGTGGAGTCACCCATGATGTTAATGGATTACACCTCATGTCTCGGTCCTAGTTCCCATGTCATCACGACATCACAACCTCGAACCATCATAAATGCCTTTATTGCCTACTCCGTCGAGTTACACCTCAAGGTCTTACGGGACATTATTGCCTATCCATTTGTAGACGAGTTACACCTCAAGGGTCCGCGACCCCCTATTGCCTACTCGCTAGTAAACCACAACGACCCACAACAATAGGCCCAAGTAAACATATGTCCATATCCTCGTGCACAAGGAAAATGGAGACCCACACCCTTATCAGGTGATCACATATTACTTTCTTATCAGGTGATCACATATTGATTTTAATATCCATAACCATGTTTCCATCTCATTTCATCACATAAGTATCATGGTCATCATTTGAGTTACTATAATAATAACCTAACATGTTCATCGATGAAATCCATCTATCTTTCTATTCAAGAGAGTATAGCAATCATGTTCTCTTTAAACATTGCCATAGATGATTACACCTATTCTTATCAGATGATCATGGAATTCTAAGCAACTAGGTCAAACCCATGAAATAGAGTCACTTCACATATCTCCCATAAACACATCTAAATCCCGTCAAGAGTATGTTAAACAAGCACATCAGTATAAATATTGTAGTTTGCATAAGAAACTTCCATTCTAGGGTTTGTGAGTGAAAACCCTAGATGATTGGTTCAACTCAAGAAATAACATAAAAACATGTAGGTGAAACTTAATGTAACAATAAATGAGTATAAGCATTTATGGAAATGAAAACTCACCAAGTAGGGTTGTTAAGAGAAACCCTAATTTATACTAGAAAACCCAACTAAGGAGGGATTTGAGAGGAGCTTGAACTTCTTGAGCTTTAAATACCACTAGAGCTTTTAGGCTTGCACTTGAAGACTTCAAAATCAAAATAAATGCTAAGGTAGGTTGAGGTTCATAAATGGGGAGTGAGAAGGAGATAGGGGGAAGAAAAATTGCCCATAAAGAGAGAGATACCGTTCTAGATCTGAAAGTATGGAGAATGATTTGATTTAGTCCAACAATTGGCTTTAAACTCAAGCTTCTCGTCCCCTTTGTGCGACAATGACCCGTCGACTTTTCCCAGGGAATTGTCGCTGGGCAATGTCACCCATGACCTTCTTGCTTCTGGAAAATTTTCCCAAAAACTCAGAACCCACACTCCCTTGTGCGACATTGACCCTGCGACTTTGCCCAGGACATTGTCGCGGGGCAATGTCGCCCCTGGCCTCCAACGGGCTGTTTGATCGGGGTAAAACGTCGACAAACCCAAACTTGAGGAGTCTAAGGCTATCTTAGGTTCATGTGCTTGCAAGTGCTTCAATACTCAACCCAAACTCAACACTTAGCAAACATACATATATATATATATATATATATATATATATATATTTTTGTATATAGCTACATGCATATGAACATACACACAAACACTTAGCAAGAGCAATTAGAACACGTGCGACGGAAATGTCTATAATAACGCATAACAACTTGATAGGGCGAGCCAACAGTACGAAAACAAAACGGGTGCTTAAAGGACAATCGAGTTAACTTGAAAATTTCTGGGTGTTACACAAACCATAGGGACCATAACCATAACTTCTATACCACCATAACAAAAGTAGTATTTGTTTAGCAAACCATAGGGATGAAAAATGTAATTTACTGTTAATTGAATTTTGTGGTGTGTAGTGAAATCCTAATAAAAGATGATGAAGTCAAACAATTGATGAAAATATTTGAATTTCCTTTTCGTTCCTTTTTTGCTCTATAAAAATGAGATGTTATGATTAAACTTTTATGGGGCAACACATGGATTGTCAAACAACAGTATAATATCAACTATAGAAGCAAAAATAGCCAACAAAACAATAGAAGTAAAAGTAGATAAAAATTGTCAACAACATAAACAATAAAAGTAGTTATAAAATAACATAAGCAAATAACAATAACTAAAGAAACATAAGTAAATAAAAATAGCCAGCAACGTAAACATTAAACGCAGTTAGACAAACCATAGAAGCAAAAGTATATAAACATAGGTAAGAAAAATAAATAGCAATAGCAAACACATGAACTTAAAGTTGTCATATGTTGAACTGTTGAATCACATAAACAACATGCAAATAAAGATAGAGGTAACCATCTTGGTACCAGATAAAAAGCTTAGAAACTCAATAAGCAATAGCATATAATTAATGGAGATTTAACTTTTTTTTTCCTTCTCCAATGTAATAAATTGTCATATTTTGAGCTCTTAATCTAAATTCTTGTTCGCTCCTATGATATACTAAATTATTTTGGGTATCTTTTAAGTAGTAATTTTCTTGAACTACTACTATATACCAAAAAGAAAAACATAGAATCCCTAATATATGTGGGCCCTAGGCATGTCGTCCCTCCGTCCACCCTCTCCTCTCCTTAAGACGAGGCGTCAGTGGTGGTGGATGGGATGCGATGATCTGAGGCGGTAATCACAATGACGAAAAAGATGAAGATAAATATTTACAAAAAGTAATCGTATTAATATAACGAATAATTGTATATGAAACAATAATTACTTGTAAAGTTTTTTATATAGTAATCGAATAATTTTTTCAAATGAATGCAATTTTTTAATATAAATGTTTCAAAGTTCATATATATATAGATAGATAGATAGATAGATAGAGAGAGAGAGAGAGAGAGAGAGAGAGAGAGAGAGAGAGAGAGAGAGAGAGAGAGAGAGAGAGAGAGAGACTTGAGATCATGTGAGACCAAACTATTTCCGTGAGACCTGTGAGACTACAAAAATAACACTAAACCTTCACAACAAAAAACTGTAAATGTATTATAAAGGTAAACCTTCACAGTCTTTTTGTTGTGAAGGTTTGTTGTTTTTCGTTCCTTCACAATGAATCGATGTGAAGCTTTAATGTTATTTTCTGGTCTTACCGGTCTCACGAAAACAAGTTGGTCTCACGTGAACCCAACCCTATATATATATATATATATATATATATATATATATATATATCATATATGAGGAAGGATCATTCGAGAAGTTAAACATTTTACGAGAAAAAGAGAAGTGTGATATCATATATGATTACATCATGAAATCCAACATAATTTTCATATATATATATATATATATATATATGTTATTTCACCACATAAAATCAAACACAATTTCCATCTATAATCTATTTTCACCTCAATGAATCAAACACAATTTCCGTCTATATTTTATTTCACCTCGTGAAAGCAAGCATAATTTTCTTGTTTATGTTATTTCACTCCATAAAATCATACACAACTTTGAAAAACAAAAAACTCCAAATCCACAAAACTTGATTTCTGTAGCAAACAAAAAAAAGAATGAATAAACCTAGATAAAAAAAGGGAATTTAATTAAAATGCCCTAAGTTGAAAAATCAGTACCCAATATGTCCCAAATCTTGTTATTTTTGCCAAAATACCCCCTAGGTCCGCGTTTTTCACTGTTACACGCGGACCTGGTCCGCGTTTTGTCCGCGTTTTGTCCGCGTTCACTATTACACGCGGACTTGGGCCGCGTTTTGGCCGCGTTTCGAGAGTTACACGCGGACCTGGTACGCGTTTGGCTTCAATGCGCGTTTGGTCCGCGTTTTCCACTGTGGAACGCGTATCTGGGCTGCGTTTTTTACTGTGGAACGCGTACTTGGGGGCCGGCCCATAGCATTGTTTAGGGTTTAGTAAGATCAACGGTGTGGATTGTTTCATTTGTTAGGGTTTGGCTCCTATAAATAAGTGAGGTCCCCCACCCATAACCCCACCACCATCACTCTCAAAGGGATCCCATCTATTTCACTCTCTCAAATATATCGTGTATTACACACGCTCGGATCTCGGCTCGGTTGGTTAGCATTTATAAAAGTCGGATATGGGTCGACCACTTTCTTCGGTAAGTTTTCTTTAACCGCGTTTTAATTTTATATTTATTTTAGTGATTATGTGTTAATTTTAGAGTGTTGCGTTTATGTTGATAATATGTTAGAGGTTGCGTTAATTTTAGTTTTACATATTACGTTGATTTTAGAGATTGCGTTAATTTTAGGATTGCGCTAATTTCATAAAATAGTTGTAGAGATTGCGTTTTTTTTTGTATAAAAAAAGTGTAGAGATTGGGCTTGTTTTAGGGATTGCGCTCATTTTATAAAATAATTGTAGAGATTGCGTTTTTTTTTTGTATAAAAAAACTGTAGAGATTGGGCTAGTTTTAGGGATTGCGCTAATTTCATAAAATAATTGTAGAGATTGCGTTAGTCTTAGAGATTGCGTTTTTTTTTTGTATAAAAAAGTGTAGAGATTGGGCTTGTTTTAGGGATTGCGCTCATTTTATAAAATAATTGTAGAGATTGCGTTAATTTTAGAGATTGCGTTTTTTTTGTATAAAAAAACTGTAGAGATTGGGCTTGTTTTAGGGATTGCGCTAATTTCATAAAATAATTGTAGAGATTGCGTTAATCTTAGAGATTGCGTTTTTTTTTGTATAAAAAAAGTGTAGAGATTGGGCTTGTTTTAGGGATTGCGCTCATTTTATAAAATAATTGTAGAGATTGCGTTAATCTTAGAGATTGCGTTTTTTTTTTTGTATAAAAAAAGTGTAAAGATTGGACTTGTTTTAGGGATTGCGCTCATTTTATAAAATAATTGTAGAGATTGCGTTAATTTTAGAGATTGCGTTTTATTATTTTTTTTGTATAAAAAAGTGTAGAGATTGGGCTTGTTTTAGGGATTGCGCTAATTTCATAAAATAATTGTAGAGATTGCGTTAATCTTAGTTGCCTAAATCCGAAATAATAAAAACCGCAACATATCGATTTGGATTTTGTCAAACGGGTGTAAATAGCCCTAAGGTTTTTAGGGATTTAAGAAATCCACGTGATTCCCCTAGTACCTGGAAATCCAATAGATTCAGTGGTTTATTTTTTATAAAAATAACCAATAGACGAAATCAACAAAATGTACATCGTTAGTTATAAGTTAGGTGCGTTGACAACATCCTTGCATTACTATGTAGGACGATTTTGATAACGTCGATCTTTCGTTCAAATGCCGCATCGCCATGGTAAAGGAAATTAGAGATGCTTTTGAAGCGTGTCCACCTGAACGAGCACAACGTTTACACGAAATGTTTAGCCGCACATCTTTCGGGCCATGGCTCGAGCTTACCAATATTGGACATGACCCCCTTCTAGTACACATGTTTTTACAGATGGAGGTCGAGGTTGCGAGACCACAACCGGAGGAATTGTATTTTCACGTGTGTGGGACTCGCATGCACTTTGGTCGTCGTGAGTTCTGTATTGTAACAGGACTCCTTTTCGGACAAATACCCGACCTTCCTACCTTGACAGATGAGTCCTTCGTTAGTAGGGTTTGGCCCGGTCTTGCACCAGGTATCTTGACGCTGAGAACCGTCCTCGAGACGATGAGAACTGGTCTGGGTGCGATATCCGATGAGGATGCTGTGCGTGTTTGCTTGGTGGTGATGGCGGATTTGATGTTCATGGGTCGTGATCCAAGGCTGCCGATTTCCTCTACTATACTTATCGTTGTCGATGACTTGGAGAGGTTTAACCGCTATCCGTGGGGTAGCTACATCTGGAGTCACTCATACAAAGGACTCCACAGTGCCATCGCCAGACGCAAGCAGAAGAACCAGCAAAACAACAAGATGACGTTGAACGGGTTTGCACACGCCCTAAAGGTTAGATAAGTACAATAACATAAATATCAATTCATTAACTAATTTTGCTAATTTTGGATTTATTCTAACGTACTTGTTCAATTTATGTAATTCCAGATATGGATCTTGGAGATGTTTCCTGTCTGCCGGCAAAATTTCACCAAGCGCTCCGACAGGTTGATTAGGGGAACCAAATGGGATCGAGATGCTGTCCTTAGTAAGTCTGCATGCATTGGGATCTTCAACTCAGCTTTGAGCGTACACCCTCTTACTATATTTTTAATTGTAGTAATTAAAAAACTATTTGTGATTTATATGTCTTATAATTTTTTAGGTTGTTAATGCGCCATATGCGGAACTGAGGCCTACTCAGGATGAGCAGCAGTCGAGTTGGTTTCGACGGAGCGTCGCCTTTTTTGAAAGTTCGGCGGGCAGGCGACCGACAAAGAGGTCCCGACGTAGAGGTCCTGATCCCGATGACAATGATGACGATGATGATGAAGATGACGATGATGGCACGCGACGTCAGGCTCCCCCTAGCTCTAGCTATCAAGCTCCCCCTAGCTCTAGCTATCAGGCTCCTCCTAGCCCCACCTATCAAGCTACCTCTAGCCCCACCCATCATATGATGCCTGATATAGACCCATACCAAGATAAGTGGGAGTACATGACCTCCGTGGACAGACGCGTAAGAGACCTCGAGGCCCTCGATATGGACAGACGCATAAGAGAGCTCGAGGCCCTCACCGCACACCTTCGCCACACTCACGTTAGTGTTTAACTTAATTTGGGGATATTACGCCCAATACTTTAATATTGGTTTGTGTATTGATATTACGTTCCATGATTGTATTAGGTGTCGACGAACATGGCGCCCACTTACACGTCGCCTGGGCAAATGCATGGGTACACGGGTGCGGCATATGCGACCACATCATCCCAGCGAAATGTAGGTTATTTTTTTATTACGTTTGAAAGTAATTATTAAGAGTGCTCATTATAATCCATGTCACCAGGTTGGGATGACAAGTATGACGCCATCCTACACGTCACCGGGGTACACAGGCGGCAGCAGGAGGACACTACCCTTTTTCGACCCCATCATCCCAACAAAATGTAAGTTACGACGAGTGCTCATTGTTGTTCTTTTTTTGTTATTACGTTTGAAGATTCTTATTAAGAGTGCTCATTATAATCCATGTCACCAGTTTGGGATGACAAGTACGACGACAGCCTACACGTCGCCGGGGTACACACAGGCGGCAACTGGAGGAAACTACCCTTTCTCGACCCCATCATTCCAGCAAAATGTAAGTTACGACGAGTGCTCATTGTTGTTCTTTTTTTGTTATTACGTTTGAAGATTCTTATAATGACCTACGTCACCAGTTTGGGATGCAGGCGGGGGACTATTACAGACCCCAGATGATGGAGCCGGGGCCGGGGCTGTCCGTCCTAAGCGGGTTGGTGGAAGATTTTTTGGGAACTTCCATCCCTTATTCGATGGGGTCGGAGTCGGGGGTTGACACCACCCAGGCGCGGGTGAGTACTCCGATGGCTGATAATATCATCGATGACCACTTCGAGGATGATGACATGGCCATACATGAGCCAGATCAGGCAGCACATGAGAGGGCGAGACGGGTCGCTGTTGTGGGGCCAGCCCTTTGTTCCCCATATGTCCAACAAGCTTCGACCACAACAGTTCTAAGAAAAAAACCAAGGCAAGGGTGAAGGCAAAGGGCAAGGGAAAGGTTGGGGGAGACACTACGATGACTGACGCGGGGCAATCGGTGTTTGTTTCGGCGGCACAGATCAGGGAATTATGTATCAGTGATCAGCTCCCCCACCTGATGTGTCCATTTTACGGCGACCTTCAAATGAATGCCGGTTTTTTCATGCTACTGTTGGGTGTAGGTGGTAGTGGGGATTTCGAGGATCTGGTTAGTATTTAAATATAGTCATATAAACAACTAAATTTCTAATGACAGGTCTAACAATCTATGTTTTGTGTATAGCAAATCGACGCTTGGGTTAGAATGATCCAAGAATCCCGCTCTCCACATGCCAGATGGACGGTCATGGACTCCAACTTCTTTGAGTGGCTTACACGGCCGGGCCAAGGATACAGGTCTGTGTTCGAAACATGCAATGGACTGGGCCATAGAACTCATCCAGCTTGGATGGACATCGACGAGGTATGGAAATCGATTTACATAATTTTTGTTCAACTTGTTTGTTACTAACTATTATTGTGTTATTGTAAAATCTCAGGTATACATCCCCATATGCGTCGTGGACAAACATTGGGTGCTCGGTGTTCTGTACCTCCGTGAAATGAGGCTGGTCTTATTTGACAGTTTACGAGCAAGAAGGTACACTTTGCCCTTGGAAGAACGCCTTGGGATCTTCAAAAAACAATTGCCGAAGTTGTTAAAAAAGATACACGACACGCCGGATCGTATCAAGGCCAGCAAGAAATTAGAGGTTATCTATGATCCTGATGCACCTCAACAGACAGGGGGTCTTGGGGATTGCGGTGTGTGGGTGTGTCGTAACATATCCAAGTTTATTGAAGGTCTGCACCCAACAGTTGCACCAGATGCAACTGAGCATGTGGCAAGGGAATGGCGTAATTACATGGCGGAGACCCTTTTCTCGTTGGCTGTCCAAATAAACGATTAGGTTGGGGATACTTTTTATGTTACTTGTGAGTTGTGATGGGCCTCTTGAAATAACAAATATGATTCTTTTTTTTAAAGTCATTTTAAATATTAAAACCCTTTTTTACTTAGATAACTAATTTGGATCGGATGTTTTATTTTATATAAAAATAGAATTCGTTAACTCCCAAGATCACAAATTGATATGAAAAGGGTAGTACATGAAAAAGTTCTTTTGGTAAATAAAAAACAAAATATTATTTAAACTTACCAATTATTAATGAAAAACTGGTAGGGTTCGAAAACAACCGGTACAAGTTCATCTAAACAAACATTGAAACGACGTCATTAAATGAAGTGAGTAGGTAACATTGTCGGTCATTGAAATGTCAAACTATGGCTACACGACACTTGGTTTTTCTGGAATCCCCAACGACTTCTTATATGCTCGGGTGATACAATTTTGGAAGTGTTAAGCTCAACTTTCTTGCTGTACACTTCAATGACGGTATAATTTTGTAGTATAAAAATATAAACGCATCAAACCACAAAATACATTGGACGATTTTATTAATGAAACAAAACCATAGAAAGTAAAAGTACAAACCGACAACTCTTTAGTGTTGTGAATTTCACAGTTACTATAACACGGGTATTTATAGCCACAAGGAACAATTGTTAAAAAAAAATGAATCGTTTCAGTATTTGCAGAGGAATCATTTCAGTATTTGCAGAGGAATCATTTCAGGCTTTGTAGAAGAATCATTTTAGTTTTTGCAGAAGAATCGTTTGACCATGGTTACAAACCTATCTCCGCATATGGTAACAAAACGCGGGGTTAGTCCGCGTTTTAGTGGTGTAACGCGGGGTTAGTCCGCGTTTTAGTGGTGTAACACGGGGTTAGTCCGCGTTTCAGGCTTTGCAGGGGAATCGTTTGACCATGGCACAAAAAACAAATCATTTCAGGCTTTGCAGAGAATCGTTTAACCATGCCTTTGAAACTATCATGAACCGATCTTCGCATGGACTATAAGTAGATGCTCCGGTGAAGTAGTATTTCACAACTTCATATCTATCCTTTCTACCCTCACTTTCATTTACAAATATTATCTACATTCTATACATTATCTACATTTTCATTACTTGATGGCTGGAGGTTCACGCGGTAGGGGGAAAAGGTCAGCGAATGGGGCTGACACTTCACGCTCCGTGGACATCGACCAATTAAATGATGGAGCTTCAAGGATTGACTGGAATGCACCAGATACAACGGAGGATTGGGCGCAGTTTGGGTTAACTGCTTACGATGAACCGATAACGCCTCAGGAGTGGGAGCAGTTTAACAATGCCCAAGCCGCATACTACGCTGCTCATGGAGGAATGCCCCCTCCTACGTATCAATCCAACCAGGGGCCAGGTCTACCAATGTCTCAGGTACTGCCTACCAGGTTGAAAAGGTCCTGTGATGAGGCAAATGAAGAGATACGAAATACAGGCAGGACGTGGCTACAAAACATGGAACTTCAGAAGGACAAAGAAGCAACTATTGCGGAGCAGAAGGAGCTCCTGGAGAATATGAAGCGCGATGTCAGGGAGAAACAAAAGGAGATTAGAAAGTTAGAAGATGAACTGGTAGACATAAAAGAAAACTACACCGTCATGGAGGAGCATATGAAGGCAAAGGCTGGCTGGGTTACGAAGTGCCGGGAAATCTACCCGTAGTAGGTTTCTCAAAGGGTGGTTGTTGTATGGATGCACTTTAACGTTTAACCTAAGTTTTATTTTATGCATTAATTTTTTACTTTATCGATGCTTGAATGTTGTACGGATGCACCATTTCGTTTTCTTTAATTTCAATAAAACGATGCTTTTATGTTTTATCTTTTATTTACACATAATATAATTTCACAATCACGATAAGGTAGATAAAATCAACAATTAACATAATAACAATATCACTTAGCATAGAAGATGAGGTGGTTACAATCAAGGGAAGTCAATGTTAAGGTCAATGCTATCATGCCTTAAAGTTCCATGTGGTTCTAGGTCCGATGACCCTTGAGAGCGAAATCTTTGGCTAGTAGAAGCTCTCCTGGGCACGGTTGAAGGGGCAGGAGTTGGACATTCACCACGAGTATGTCCTACTGCTCCACACCTAGTACACGTTCTCTGTATCGGATCCTCACCACGAGATGGACGCCGATCGTTCTTTCTTGGTCTCCCCGCACGTCTCATGGTTATTAACGGTGGATAGCATGGCGGAAGGGGGACGTGTGGCAAAACCCATGATTGAGGGGGTCCAACAGGATAGATCAGCTCATGATATGTTGACCGGTAAGTACTGGACGTGTAGTAAGATATAGCCAGATCGCTGCAATCTCTATGATTCATTGACCTTGCAGCAGCGATGGCATGACCGCACGGTAAACCAGAATATTGCCATTGGTTACATTCACAAACACCGTTGACCATATCGACAGTCGCGTGATAACGGATATCCCGAACGTTGAACTTACCATGTCCAATCTGACTTACCCTCCATGTCGTAGACTTTCCCGACCTTCTGCTAATTATCTCATCCGCCATTGGTGTGAGATGATTACGCATTTCATCTACAAATATGTGTTAATTGTGTTACGATTTATACGGAAGACGAAAAATGCAACAAACATATAAGTTAAAGATTTTAGAGTTTATCAACCTCCCTTTCGTCGTCGAAGTTGGTACCACTCTTGTTGAAAATCTCGGAAGTACTCTATAAGGCCGACAATGGGTAACATGCGTGCAAAACGGGACAGTGCATTCACCGACTCTACACTATTAGAGGTCATTATGTTATACCATTGTGCAGGGAAATGGGCCCTTGACCACCTCTCTTTACCAGCCTCGTCCATAACTTGTGCTCCACGAGGTACTTCATATCGTAGTGCATTCATGTAGGTCTCGAACTCCCTAATAGTATATGCTTTGTACGACTTCCAGTACATGGTCTTGTTTGTTGTGATATGTTTGTCCACGCTTTTCACGTTCATCTCCAAATGTCGACAACATAGGGCATGAGGGGTGGAGGGGTACACGGCAGAAATTGCCGCGCTTATGGAAGGAGCCCTGTCGGACATAAACACCAACCCTTCCGGGGCTCCGATACATTCCCGCAACATGTTCAGAAACCAACCCCACTCCTCCCCCGTCTCGGACTTTCCTACTCCGAAAGCCAAGGGCACAATGTTGTTATTTCCGTCCATGGCAACCGCCAAGAACATCATACCCAGGTAATGCCCCTTTAAATGGGCAACGTCTATTACAAGGACAGGACGCAGATTTGTCAAAAACGTCCGGATCTGCAATAAACGTACGTGGTTATTATTTGTAAATGTTAAAATTCATAATATTTAAATCTACGACGATTTAATATACTTACCGCACATCCAAGTGCAGCGAAACACAATTCGAAACGTCCGTTTGAATCCGTCCTTATTCTGGTGCGTGTACCCGGATTCTTCAGCTCCAAGTTATATAAATACGCAGGGAGTCGTTCGTACGACTCCTCGGGAGTGCCTCTCACCATTAGTAGTGCCTTGCATCGCGCACGCCATCCTTGGTGGTAACCAATGTTGATCCCGTACTGCTGATTTATATCGTTGACGATGTCCTTCGGCCGAAATGACCTGCTAGCGTCAAGAAACTTGTCTTTCAGTATGTGGCCCGCCTGCCGGTGGCTGGCATTTAGTTGTGTCCTCGAACATGTGTGTACGTCGTTCAACTTTCTAACGACAAACAGCCCTCCTTTAGGGCCCACGGACTTCGCGGACATACTCCATTCACAATTTTGTTGGTCACAGACAGCCTTGTATCTGCGTTTGTCGGATTTCTTCGCTCTAAACATGAAACCCTCTCGCAAGAACTTCATTCCCAACTGTACGGTCATTTCCTCCTTCGTATGAAATATTTGACCTTCATGTATAGTTGTACTACGATTGTAAGGTGCGGATTGGTAGGCTGGTTTATGGGTCTCCGGGTTAGGAAGAGAAGGGGGCATATCAAAATAATCGTTTAACGCACCAAATGATTTATTGCTAGGGGTATATGTTTCTTCGTCCTCGTCATTATCGGTATCTGATCTGTCCAGATCAGATATACCAGTTGTGAAAACATGTGTTTCGTCATCAGCAACTCCAACAAACCGTCTTTTTGGGTCTTCTACTTCTTCTTCTTCTTCTTCTAGTTGCGTCTCCGGAACAACTTCGGGATAAGATTCGTTAGGACGATATGCATGATCAGAATAAAGTGTGGTGTCGTAGGATGCCTGAAATTGAGAGTCAGGCTCCAGTTGACTACCACCGACATGGATTTCGTCATGATCTTCGTCATCGCCCACCAATGGTGCGACATACACAAAAAGTTGTGGAGGTATTTCTGAATCGGCTGCAAGTAGCATAAAACCAAGGATTTCGTCATCGTTGGTTATCTCCATCAGTGAGCCATCTGCACGTTTGAACACCAACTTGCAAGCAGCAGAATCTCCGATTCCACACTTTCCCACGACGTAATCGATAAACGTCTTATACGAAACCATTATTGGAATATATACACCACGCTTTGTGTAGCCAATATAATCCCACCCATTGTTGTTTTGCACCCATTGACCATCGAAACATAATAAGACTCTAGTTTTTTGAACAGATGAACTCATTTTTTCAGTAGTATGAAAAATGAAGCAATTCAAGTGGATGTGATGAACGATTTTGCATCTAATCTTACTAATCTTTATAGGAAAAATTGAATGGAGAAAATGAATGTGAACCACATATTCAATGACAATGGTACACTTATTGTATGAGAATCAGACTAAAATGTGGAAAAAAACAGTAAAATCATTCAAAAAATACGTCACAAACAGTTGACCACACATGAAATCATAGGCCTGAAACCCTAATTTTCCAAACCCTAATACGCTTTACACTATTAAACGCGGACCTAACCCTCGTTTTTTTTAACAAAAAACGCGGCCCAGATACGCGTTTCACAGTGGAAAACGCGGACCAACCGCGGACCAACCGCGGACCAAACGCGCATTGAAGCCAAACGCGTACCAGGTCCGCGTGTAACTCTCGAAACGCGGCCAAAACGCGGCCCAAGTCCGCGTGTAATAGTGAACGCGGACAAAACGCGGACCAGGTCCGCGTGTAACAGTGAAAAACACGGACCTAGGGGGTATTTTGGCAAAAATAACAAGATTTGGGGCATATTGGGTACTGATTTTTCAACTTAGGGCATTTTAATTAAATTCCCTAAAAAAAAATCAACTCAGGCATTGAGGGATTCATCATTGCTGCAGGCATTTTCACTGCTCGACTCAAGGCTTCTGCTATCGGTGGACATGTATAAATTTTGTGTTCTTGATGGTGATTTTATGAGAAACGATTAGGGATTTCTCGGTGAAACAAAAATTCGATTTCAGGTCCAAGAAAACCCAAAATCGACTATTGAAACTGAGCTCAATTCACTATTTTTCGTGAATCTACAACACCTCTTCCTTGGTTATACTGTGTAGATCTTCATCATATGTTTCCCCAATTCTCAATTCAGAACTTTGGCTAACTTCTCCTCTGTAATCGTCGCCCTGAAGTGAGATCCCTAAATCGATTTCTCCCATTAACCCCACTTCGTCGATGTTTTGCTCTGGCGATGGCGAATCGACGGTGTTATTGAAGATTCCAGCACGACAAAAAGGGCAATTTGTGTGTGATCTGAGCCATGTATCGATACATAATACATGAAAAGCATGTTTATAGTTGGGTAATAATCTAAACTTCTCATCTGCTTTAAATTCACTCAAACAAACAGAACAATCACATTACAAGTTTGCCCTTGAACTTCCAATTGAACGTGAGATTAAACAAAGTTTTCACAAATATTACAATCATTAACCTTTGATTAAAACCCTTGGATGATTGAGATAGTTCCTCACGATCCTTAACCCGGTTTTGGTGATTTAACACCTATATATAGGGTTGTTTAACTTGCAACCCTTGCAACCCACATCTTAACCGTTGGATTCATGATCGACGGTTATTTTATTTTTATTTTTCTTTTTTTTAATTAAAAATATTGGGCCTCATATCTATTGTAACCGCCGATCATGAATCCGGCGGTTAAGATGTGGGTTGCAAGGTTTGCACCCTTTTACTAGGGTTGCAAAATATCCAACCCCTATATATATATATATATATATATTGTTTTTTGTATTACTAAACATGTTAAAAGTAGTATACTACTCGCACGCGATGCGGCGCGAAACAACTCGAAATCGAAACCAAGCAACTTGATCACAACAACCGCTACATCCAAAACATTCGCAGATTTGGATCTGCACATAATACACACAAGCAACAACTTTCTGTTGCACTTCAAATGAGCAACACCAATCTGTTTCGATCTGTACTAATAGAAATCTGAACAGCAACAAGTTCGTGCACGACACAACGACTGTTGCTGCACAGGTAGTTATAAATCTGCACATAATCTGTATGCACATGGATATATGAAGCACAAGGACGGATCTCCGAATTTTAAATATGGACAGTGTAAGAACATAATATACTCAGAATTCTGAATACTCCTGAATACTCAATGAATGAATTCTGATTTAAACTTTTGGACGAATATGATCAACATGAGACTTTTGCTTTCTAGATCAGCAGATTTTTGAACTTACTGTTCATAACACTGCACGTATACGATCTGTCCATATTCTATCAATTCTTGACAGCCCCATGAACAATTTGTTCATACCGAAACTGTGCTAAATATGTTGTTCAAACCTGAGCTGTCAAAAAGATTCTGCACAAATCTATGGAGTTCGAACACAACATCTAGCTTTCTGTTCTGATTAACTCAACATCAACTTACTGTTTTGAACCGAACAACCGAACAGTAACATCTTGAATTGAACAACACCTTGATCAATCTGTTTTGGCTTCGAAAATTTTGCACGAGTCTGCATCACATAAATTGTACATACTTCGTGCTCACATTGAACAGACTTTAGAATCTGTTAGTTAACTTTTGAAAACAACAACAGTCTTGTAACTCGACAGGTTTGAAGTCATGCACATTTCTTTTCATGCTCACAATCTGCCATCATTCTTGCAAGCTCAAACAACCACTGTAGATTCTAAATCACGATGCAGATCACTTTCCACTTTGAACACAATATGAATATTCTGTTCTAAACCCCACAACAACTACTTTTTGCTTTGAATTTGCACATTTCGAATCACTGATTCATAACGCTGCTTATATCATGATTGTAAATTTGGATATAATTCTGAATATTCACTTAAGAAATCAACCTGTTTGAATCTGTCCATAACTCAGATTCATTTTAAAACCCTTTCAAGAATCGGCAACAGCAACCATTTCATTCATAATTCTGCACAAATCGAACAAATACAGATCTAGAACTCAAACAACAGCCTGCTATTGTTCTCGAATTCTGTTCATATACTTATTACATTATACTGTCGAAGGTCACAAGATTCAAAGATGCTTTTATGTTTGTCTTACCATGTCCCATCATATTGGCCTGGGGATAAAACTGATGCATATAATTCTTTAGAATTGAGATGATTCAGCATGATTTTGTTGAACTTTCTTGAGCATCTAGATTTCATACTTACGAATCATTCTATGAAATGTAAAAGTACACAGATAGATAATAAGTTAAAGGCAGAGCTTTACGGAGAACTGATTGGCCATCATAGGAGAAGGCTCGCATGCACCAGGAATTATTTGGAATTGTCTGAACTCTCCTCTAAAACCTACAATACTCACAATTTTTCACTTAATTTAATTCTTATTGATTTGAAATCAAGAATTACACATAGAAAACTTTTGATTGTTGCGGAAGAGAATAGATGCAATCTATTCAAACAATCTTACACAAAGAGAAATGAAGAACAATTGTAAAACACTTAGAAAACAATAAGAACTTCTTAGAGAGAGAATGCCAGTGCACTTAGAGAGCTTGAATGCTTGAGAGCTGGTGATCTTGCATGTTGAGCCATCCTTCATATTTATAGTGCCTCATGCTTTAAATGCATGGGACACCTGTTGAGCAAAGGATGGACACAGGTCTTCAGCAAGGTACAGGATGTACCTTTTGTCTTGAGGTGTTTTGGCTTGAAGTGTTGACCTGCAGAGAGGATGGTAGAGACCTTTCCTTAAAATGGTGTAGTTGACAAAACTTACTTTATCTGATCTCCAGATGAAGTCTACGTCAATGCAAGATATCACAATATACTTTGTCAGAAAAGTACAATGTGTTTGAAAGAATTCCTCAAGCATAGACTGCCGAAGACTTGAAAGATCTTCGGCTCCTAAAGATGTGAGAACACCTTCATACTCTAAGGAGAGATGAGATCATCGGCTGCCGAAGACCTGAGAGATCTTCGGCTCCTGAAGATGTGAGAACACCTTCATACTCCTGAGAGATATGTGATTGACACCATCCTGGCCGATGGTGTTGATCACTTGGGCATGCTTGGCTTTAGGCTGAGGAGACTATCTTCAATCCGCTTTGAGAGATGTACTCCTTCTTTGTCTTCTTCGGCTGATCTTCGACTTCACCGAACATTTGTATAGAAACCAAGTTGCTAAAAGAACCTCAGACATATTCTAAGTAGGATGATATAAGATGGAAGATCAGGAGGTCATCTTCAAATCTTTAGATGACCCAACAATCTCCCCCTATTTGATGATGACATCCATACTAAAGAATGAAACAAAGAGTATATTGAATAAATTCATTTTGACCCATCTTTACTCTTTTTGGGTTCTTTTCACATAGTTTTTTTTTGTATAAGGATTTATAAAGTATATCCGACATTTACAAAAGAATAAAAGAATGAAGTATATATGTACAAACTAAGTAAGAGAAAATGCACTTGTATTAAACATGACGTCTTAACAAAACACGACTACAAGTACATAAGAAAGATAGAGAGATTTAGAGAAGAACCTTATTCATTTTTCGGTCTTTTGTGAAGCTCAGCAATAATATCACTACGAATGAGAGAGGCTTCAGAACTTACGGGGATAAGAGATAGGATAGCGACCAGAAATTTGGTGTCAGCAATGGAGATCTCCTCATGTCTGAAGAACATGAGAGTTTCCTTTTCATCGAAGAAATAGACTCCTCTGGTTGGCCTAGACACTACAGTACCAATACTTGAAAAACGGGTCGGACACGGACCGCCTGGAGTCTTCAGATTTAGATTCTTCATATCAGGGATTAATCCCTTGGCAGCCAGATCTTTGAATAGATTTTGATTGACAGAAAAGGAGAGTTGTGGAGAGGAGGGAGATGCACATCTTTTTGAGATACTGAACTTGAGCTTCTTCTTCAGGAGAATGCTTGTAATCTCTTGCAAAGTCTTTCATTTTTTCAAGTAGACTATTGATGGTCTTTTTGGCCAAAGCCTTGTGACGACTAAATGATTTAGATAAGAGTTCAGATATTTCGTACCATTCAAAGAGTCCATAATCTTCAAGGTCGCTGAATTTAATATATTGACGAGTTTTGTCTTCCCTGATGATAACCATCCGAACCTCTGTATCTGAACCTTTGGTGGTGCCAAGCTTTATTTCATCAATTTTAGACTTCAACTTTCTTCCCATTAAAGTCTTTCGGTACCAAAGGATGTCATGAGAATCAAACTTGGCTTTAGAAAAGCCAAAGTCAAAAGTGACCTTGTTTGGTGGTTGAATCTTGAGCCTATCAGCTTCGGAAACAAAAGCCTTTAGAGCAGCAGACTTTTGTTGATGGGATAAGAAGGCCTCTTCGTCAGGAGATAGCTTTGTCTTTCCTTTGTCTCCTCCTTGTCTTGAAAGCTCCTCCTCAGTTGGAGCATCGGTGGAAATGGGAGTGGGACCCTGACGGCCGCTGTCAGAAGAGATTGGAACCGCCTGTTTCTCCCCCTCAGCGGCTGTCCGGGGAGCAACCTTCATATAATCAACCTTCTGATGAAGAGACTTCAAGGACTCAAGAATCTGAGCAGTGAGGGCTTGATGAGACTCGGAAGCCGCTTGTAGACGATGAACCTCCTCATCACGAGCATTGGAGGCTGCCTGAAGAGCAGTGACTAAGGTAGTGAGGTAATGATTGGAGGACTCAAGAGACATCAGCTTGTCACAAGAGACCTTGACAAAAGAGCCCAGAAGTGTCTGATGATCATGAAACTGAGCCCCCAAGAGACGGTGCTGTCTGTTTGTTTCCTGTATAGCCTCCAGAATTTCAGGGGGGATGATGGGAGCAGAAGGAGGAGTGTCACGTACATCAGAGGTAGAAGGAATTGAGGAGGTAGACACCTGCTTGTGACCCTGTTGCAAATAAGCCATAAATTGTGAAATACCCTCCACACTGGCCTTGGGTAAGACCCGTTTTTCATCGGGCGGTGCATAAACATCGACCAAGAATTGGTCGGGTGAAAGGCCGTGCAGTGAGAAAGCAGAACCTTGGTCCGGGGAGAAGACCAAGTCATCCTCATCCACTAAGGATAAAGTGGAGGAGGGAAGTTGAGGGTCCCCAAATATTACAGTTGCATCCTGTTGTGAGGATACAAAGGTGGTGGCAGTGGCTATGTCGGAATCCCCGGGCCCGAATGGGACAATATCAACATCCGTCGATTGTGAAGAATTGGAGGATGGAGTATGTGGGATGGCCCTAGAAACCTTCCTCGTTCTTTTGGGAGAAGAGGGAGGGGAAGAGGTAGAGTGTCGCCGCTTTGAGGTGGTAGGTGAGGCCTGGGTAACCACCGAAGGTCCTTTCAGTGGTATGGCCGTTTGGGCAGGTGCGGCGGTGTCGGTAGCAGATGATGAGATAGTGCTAGCCGACGTCACAAGAGGTGAGGGGGAAGGGTCCACTACAGAGGAGGGACCTTTGGACACCGGAGTGTCCTTGGAATCTCCCCACTGTAGATTGGGAGAAGTAAGGAAAGAGACCATACTTGGAAGCAGAGGGTTGTCAGTTGCCAAAGGCCCTTTATGAAGAAGGGGTTTGGTCATAATTGGCGCCTTGTAGTCAAAAGTGATGCTATGAGAGGCATCAATGGCAGTAGCAAATTTATGATAAATGATGAGCCATATAAACCGAGGAAAAGCGACATGGGGCCGCTTTTGAGGGGTGATGACACTGACTAATTCACGGAAGAAATATCGCGCGAAATCAATCTTTCTTTGAAAGATAAGAGCATGTGCCAGTTGGGTGACGGAAGAGGGAGATTGATCATGTCCAGTAGTTTTCTTGCTAAGACATAAAATAACATGAGAGAAGAAGAAATACCAGATACCTCCCATGTTTTTGCGAAGTAGGGTGCCTGGACTCCTGTCATGTTCTCCACGGATGTAGTTCAGAGCTCCAACAACTTCCTCATGCTCATTGCCAAGTGGGAATTTTTCATAGGGTGAGTAGATAGGAAGATGAAGTGTCGAACGAACATCTTCAACCCCGAAGGTGAGATCCGGTGAAGCGGGGTCGGAGAGAATGGAAGCCGACACCTTCTCGGATGTAGCGTCATAGACACAAGTAAGCCAAAAATTGCCAAGGAGCAATTTGATTATTTTTGGTGGATTGTATGTCAAGGAATAGTGAAGAGGAGACTTCATGAGGAAGGAAGCAATCGGGTCAAACTCACTATGCTTGGGATCACTTTCCAACCGTGCAACATGATTGCATGGGTTGAAAATTAGATCGGAATGAGAAGTGGGGGAGGTGACCACATTTTTCTTGACAATGTTGGGGGAGAGGAGGAAGCCCTGAAGGAGAGAAAAATAATGTAGGTGGAAGAGGAGAAAGAATGAAGGAAGGGATGGTGGAAAATGGAAGGGGAGGGGTGTTATTTATAGTGGAAATAGGAGGGAAATAGAAAAGGAAGGGATTTGAAATGGGTAGGATAAATAGGTAGAAGATAATAGAGAGAGATGTGTAAGTATGGTAAGGATGGGAAAGGTAATATAGTGTAGGAGGATATGTATGGGGAAAGGAGATGATTGTAAGAAAAAGGGAGATATGGAAGGAAGAAGGGGAAAGGTAGGAGGTGTAAGAAAAGGGGGGATGGGATGGGAGGAAGTCTTGGGAAAGCAAAAGTAAAAGAATGGGGAAAGGAAATAAAAAAATATAGAAAAAAGTCAAAGGAAGGGGGGTATGGCCGAAAAAAATGGAGCGGGGGAGGGGGGTGGGATTTCGGCTAGAGGGTGTGGGGAGGGGGGATTCGGCTAAGGGAATGGTTGGGGTGGGAGGTTGTTTGACCGAGAAAAAAAATAAATGGTGAGGGTGTTTGGTTCGGTTACCGAAAAAAAGGGGGGGGAGGAAGGTGAACTTCGGCTAGGGGGTGTTTGGGATGGGGGTTTTCGGCTAGAGGGAGGGGCGTGAGGGTGGGGTACCGAAGAAAAAAAAAGGAGAGGGTATAAGGGTGGAGTGTTTGGCGGATTGGGTGTAGGCCGAAGGTGGGGGTGATCGGCTATGGGGGTCGGCTAGGTAGGGGATCGTCTAGGGGTAGAGTACGGCTAAGGGGTGTGTGGTGTTTAGGATTTCGGTGGCAAGGGGGTGTTCGGTGGGTACTAGGGGTGGGTTTGGGATTATCGGCCGCCGAAAGGAGGGTGTGGGTGTGGATGGATATTCGGCGAAGGGGGTGTTCGGTTTTGATTATGAGCCGAAATGGGGTGAGGGCCGAAGAGGGAATGGACGAAGGGGAGAGAGAGAGGGGGCCGAAAGGGGTGGAGTTCGGCTAAGAGGGTTCGACTAGGGAGGGAGAGGGGGTTCGGCTAGAGGCCGAATGGGGAGAGAGAGGGGCCGAGAGAGAGGGAGCCGAAGGGAGTAGGGGGGCCGAGAGAGAGATGGCCGAAGAGAGGAGGGGGTGTTTGGCTTCGGTAGCCGAAGTGGAGGGGGGGAGGCCGAAGGAGTGAAAGAGGGAAGAGAGAAAGAGGCCGGAATAGAGAAAGAGTGAGAGGAGAGAGAAAGGCTAAAAAGAAATAAAGAGAGAGAGGTTTCCTTTCTCACACTTTTTTTTAGTTCTTTTCTTTCTCTTTCTCTTTCTCTCTCTCTTTTTTTTGTTTTTGTTTTTTTTTTGATTTCGTTTATGTCTCTCTTTTTTTTTCTTTTCTTTCTCTCTTAATTTTTTTTGATTTCTTTTCTTTCTCTCTCTCTTTTTTTTTTAAACTAGACATCGACATTTAACATACCGAGTTCGCCGATAAGAAATTTGAACCGAGCTTCGTCAAGAGGCTTGGTGAAGAGATCCGCCAGTTGGAGGTCGGTAGGTATGAAATGTAACTCGATATCACTCTTAGAGATGTGATCCCGAATGAAGTGATATCGGATGTCGATGTGCTTGGAACGAGAGTGTAGCACCGGATTGTTTGCGATGGCTATCGCACTTGAGTTGTCACACAGAATCGGGATGTGGGAGTGGAGTTGGTTGTAGTCTCTAAGTTGGTTCTTCATCCAGAGGATTTGAGCACAGCAACTTCCAGCAGCTACATACTCAGCCTCAGCAGTAGAGGTGGAGACTGAGTTCTGCTTCTTGCTGGACCAACTAACAAGCTTGCCACCAAGGAGTTGACAGCTGCCAGTGGTGCTCTTCCTATCAATATTAGAGCCTGCAAAATCAGAATCTGAATACCCCATTAGATCAAAACCTGAGTCTTTGGGATACCAAAGACCCAGATTTATGGTACCTTTCAGATACCGAAAAATGCGTTTAACCGCAACCAAGTGAGATTCTTTCGGATTGGCTTGGTAACGCGCACACAGACAAGTAGCAAACATAATGTCTGGTCTACTCGCAGTAAGATAAAGAAGAGAGCCGATCATGCCTCGGTAGCTGGTGATATCCACAGATACACCATCCGGATCAGCATGGAGTTTCAAAGGTGGTGCCATGGGAGTTTTCATGGGGGAGGAGTTTTCAAAATGGAACTTCTTCAGAAGGTCACGAATGTATTTACTTTGATTAATAAAGATTCCTTCTGAAGATTGTTTAACTTGAAGTCCTAAGAAAAAGGTAAGCTCCCCCATCATACTCATCTCATATTGGCTTTTCATGAGAGAGGCAAACTTATCACACAGTGACTCATCAGTGGCACCAAAAATGATATTATCCACATAAATTTGAACAAGAATAAGATTACCTGAGGTTTGCTTGATGAACAAAGTGTTGTCAATTTTACCTCTTGTATACTTGTTCTTCAGGAGAAAGTCAGCAAGAGTGTCATACCAGGCACGAGGAGCCTGCTTTAGAGCATAGAGAGCTTTGTCTAACCTGTACACATAGTCAGGATGAACTGGGTCTTCAAAGCCAGGGGGCTGTTTCACATAGACTTCTTCAGCTAGCTCCCCATTTAGAAAGGCACTATTGACATCCATCTGGAAGACTCTGAAGTTCTTGTAGGCAGCATGAGCAAGGAAGATTCTGATGGCTTCAAGTCTTGCAACAGGAGCAAATGTTTTATCATAGTCAATTCCTTCCTCTTGCCTGTAGCCTTGTACAACTAGTCGGGCTTTGTTTCTGATCACCGTGCCTTCTTCGTCCATTTTGTTTCGAAAGACCCACTTGGTTTCGATGATGGTTTTTCTGGAAGGCCGAGGAACCAATCTCCAGACTTTGTTCCTATCGAACTGAGAAAGTTCTTCTTGCATGGCAGTGATCTAACATGGATCAGCTAGAGCTTCGTCAACTTTCTTTGGTTCAAAGAGAGAAAGGAAGTTTACATAGAGACAAATGTTACCAACACCCCTTCGAGTCTGTACACCAGCTTGTTGATCACCAATGATTTGATCAATGGGGTGATCTTTTGTCCACTTTAGGGCAGGAGGTAAAGGAGGAGGGTAAGAGATTTGTATAGGAGAGTGGGAAGGGGAATTTTGAGGAGAGATGGATGGAAGATCGGCTTGTATAGGTGAGGAATGAATGTCAGATTGAGAGACTGGGATGATTTGGAGTGTATGTTGAGGTTGGGTAGGTTGAGGATCATCCTCTTGATGAGAGGAGGGGTTGTGAGATGTAGAGGGTTCATTGTTTTGGTAGAGAGAAGTGGGAACTGTGTAGGGAATGTCTGATGATGTTGGAAGAGGACCATCACCAACACAGGAGGATATCCATTTGTTCAATTCTTCATCATCACAAGAGAATGATGATATCTTGAGGTCATCAAACTTGACATGGATTGATTCATCAATACACTTCCTTCGGAGGTTGTAGACTCTGAGAGCTTTGGAAGTGAGAGAATATCCCACGAAGATTCCTTAATCAGCTTTGGGATCAAATTTTCCCAAGTTTTCTCTATCATTGAGAACGTAGCAGACACACCCAAAGACATGAAGAAACCCAATGTTGGGTTTTCTACCATAAAAGACTTCATAAGGAGTCTTATTGTGTCTTTTCACAATGATGGACCTATTTTGGGTAAAGCATGCAATGTTGATTGCTTCGGCCCAAAAGTAGATAGGGAGGTGAGATTCACTCAGCATGGATCGGGCAGCTTCACATAGCGTTCTGTTCTTTCTCTCCACTACACTATTCTGTTGTGGAGTTCTGACGCCAGAGAAGTTCTGATAGATGCCTTTTTCATTGAAAAAGTCATCCAACATACTGTTCTTGAATTCTGTTCCGTTGTCACTTCTTACAGATCTTACCAGCTGCCCATTCAACACTTCAGACTTTTTGATGAACTTTATGATTTCTTCAGTAGTGTCACTTTTATACCTGAGAAAAATACCCAAGTGTAACGAGTGAATTCATCAATAATAACCAGAATGTACCTTCTACCACCAAGGCTTGGGGTACTGACTGGTCCACACAGATCCATGTGGAGCATCTGAAGAGGCTGAGTGATGGAGAAGCATTGCTTGGACTTGAAGGAAGATTTTGTGAGTTTCCCTTTCTCACATGCAGCACACAACTTTTCTTTCACAAAGGACAACTTTGGCATGCCCGTGACAAGCTCCTGGTTTGAAAGGACATTCAAGTCTTGAAGTTGAGGTGAGAGAGACGCTTGTGCCAGAGCCAACATCTTTTGGAAGTGTTTTCAGAGACAAAGCAAATGTTTGTTCCGAAGGATGAGCTATGTCCCATGTCTATGACATAGACATTTTCCTTGCGGTAGCCAGAGAGTACGGTTTCCATCTTTTTGTTGAAAATGATGCATGAAGATAATTCAAACATCACTTTGTAGCCCAGATCACACAGTTGGCTTATGCTTAGAAGATTGTGCATCAAGCCCTCAACATAGGCTACCTTGTTAAAGGTGATGGAACCATTTGAGAGTGTTCCATAACCTTTAGTACTTCCTCTGGAATTATCACCAAAGGTGACAGAAGGACCTTTGGATGGCACAAAGTCTACAAGAAGAGATTTGTTCCTTGTCATGTATCTTGAGCACCCGCTGTCGAGATACCAGATTTGTTGGTGCCCTAGACCCTGCAATCACAAGGAAATCAGTTCTTTGGTACCCATTTGGAAATGGGTCCTTTTGAGTTAGAAGGAGAAGGAGTATCCTTGAAAGCCTTTTTGTCAATTCTCTCCAGAGGACAATCCTTAGCAAGATGAAAGGTATTACCACAGTTATAACACTTTCTATAGATAAAGACCTTTTTAGAGCTTTGATCAGCTTTCTTGTGATGATTGGTCACATTGACTTTCATGGCCTTAGAGGTTAGAGAATAGTTAAGAGGCTTAGGACCCAAGATACCTTTGTCAGAGTCAGCTGAAATAATAGAAGAAGGTGTCTTGGAATGAAGCTCTTTCAACATCAGAGGTCTAGGGATATGAAGAGAGGATGGTTTCTTTGAGTTTTTCTTGGGGAGTTTCCTTTTGGTAGGAATATCGGTAACTACTGATTTTCCTTTTTCAGAAGATGAAAATTTTCTTGAAGGAGGTTGAGGATCTCTGGTTGGAATCTTGGAGAGTTTGGGTTTAGAAGAGGAACCCTCATTTATTTTCAAGGAAGACATAGACTCAACAATGGGTTTAGAAGAAGGGTCATTTGAGTCTTGGGCTTCCTCACTCTCATGAGGTGAGTCAATGCTCTTAGCTTTGATAAACTTTCCAAACTTGAGATCTTTAAGGAGATCAGAGGAGTCCAGAGGTTCAGAGTCATCATAGTTCTCTTCAGAGGATTCATAGAATGAGGGAAGAGAGAAAGGAGCATGGGTGTAGGAAGGAGGTTCAAGGTCAGATTTTCCGAAGCCTAGTCCAGACTTGTCATCACAAGCTATTTGATCCTGAAAAATCTTTTCTAAGTTCTTGGAAGAACTTGTCCACTTATTCACAATTTCTTGCTCCTTTTTGAATCTTTTCAAAAGTTTATTTTTCTCTTTAGCAAGAGTAAAATTTATAGTTTTCAAATCTTCAAGCTCAACCTTGATTTTGTCAAAATGTTTTAGTTGAGAAAGACAGATTTGCAACTGAGAAGAAAGAGATTTTATCTGAGCATTTGCCTTCTTCTTTGCATCCTTGGCTTCATAGAAGTCAATGGTCAAAGAGTCAAAGGCTTCAATTTTCTCAGCATCAGAGAGAGAGAAAAATGGATGTACCTGAGTAGATGAGGTAGAGCACTCAGTGGACACAAGAGCCAAGGAAGTGGAAGAGGTTTCACCATCATCAGCATCATCTATTTTAGCCATAAAGCAAAGGGTGGCCATGTCCTTGTCACTTTCGGAAGTTGGTTCATCTGCCCAATCATGAGATTCGGCAAGAAGACCTTTTCCTTTGTTTGCTAGAAGAGCATTTCTTTCCTTCTCTCTCTTGTATTTGGCCTTGTACTTTTCAGCACGGTCAGAGTTTAAAGGAACAGACGAGTTTGACTTTTGAAAAGAAGGTTGGTAGGAATCAGACTTGGTTTTGACAGACCTAGAGGATGCTCGGTTAGAGGAGGGCAGTCTAGACTTATCAGAGGACCTGCTTCTGCATTCAGAAGCAAAGTGTCCCTTCCTCCCACACCTGTAACATTCCTCATTTGATTTGTCAGAGGAAGCATTTTTAGAAAGAGTAGAGGAGAATTTTCTAGAAAACCTAGATTTTCCAGAAGAGAAGTGAGGTTTGCCTTTAGAAAAGCCTGCCAGCATGGCAACACCGTCTGACAGCTGAGCCACAGAGGTCTCCTCTCCTTCATCATCAGCCTCACTGATATAGGCTTCTGAAGGGTCATGGGGTCCTCTTGACTATTGTTGTCAGAATCAGAGGGATAAGTGATCCTAGGGACACACACGATACTTTTGGAAGATTCACCGACAAGAGCTAGAGAAGAGCCTTTGATGTCTTTTGTGATTGACTTCCTAAGCAGTTTAGTCTGCTCATAGTTGAAGAGAGTGCCATACAAGGCAGTGAGAGGCATGGAATCAAGATCCTTGGTAGACTTGATACAAGTACAGATGTTTTCCCAAAACTCAGGAAGACAATCCATAAACTTGCACAAGACTTCCTCATTATCATAGATGCGACCCACAAGTTTAAGATCATTGAGTAGACTGTTAAAACGATTATAGTAGTCTGAGAGAGACTCACCCTTCTCATGAGAGAAGAGTTCATACTTTCTTACAAGAGCAATCTTTTTGCTCTTTTTCACCTCAGACGTACCTTCATAAAAAACACACAGAGTGGACCACATTTCTTTTGCAGTAGAAAGGTTAACAAGAGAATGGTAGACCTCATCAGGCAGAGAGAGGGCAATGATGGCTCTGACTTTAGTATCAAGAGCTATAAGACGTCTGTCTTCATCATTGTATTTACTGGGGTCCTTTACAATGTATCTACCAGTAGCTGGAGTTCTTTCTTCCTCAGAAGAGTCCTCATCAGCTTTTGCCTTGTCTGCATTGTAACGGTCCCAAACTCTAGGAATAAAGGGACCTTCATGTAAGATAGTAGGATATCTGCTGTCAACTCCTTCTAAGAAGAGTATCATACGACTTTTCCACAGGAAGAAGTTATTGGGGTTAAACTTTGGTGGTTTGGCTATAGAGCCATTGTCGTATGAAACAGCAGTGGTGTTTTGAGAAGAAACATTTTTCAAAGAAGAAGAAGAAGAGGCTGCCATCACGGATCTAGTTTATTGAGTTAAACTAAACCGCTCTGATACCACTTGTTGGTCCCAAATAGCAGTAAGTAAATAAGAAAAGTATTGTAGAAGGGGGGGTTGAATACAATACTCACAATTTTTCACTTAATTTAATTCTTATTGATTTGAAATCAAGAATTACACATAGAAAACTTTTGATTGTTGCGGAAGAGAATAGATGCAATCTATTCAAACAATCTTACACAAAGAGAAATGAAGAACAATTGTAAAACACTTAGAAAACAATAAGAACTTCTTAGAGAGAGAATGCCAGTGCACTTAGAGAGCTTGAATGCTTGAGAGCTGGTGATCTTGCATGTTGAGCCATCCTTCATATTTATAGTGTCTCATGCATTAAAAGCATGGGACACCTGTTGAGTAAAGGATGGACACAGGTCTCCAGCAAGGTACATGATGTACCTTTTGTCTTGAGGTGTTTTGGCTTGAAGTGTTGACCTGCAGAGAGGATGGTAGAGACCTTTCCTTAAAATGGTGTAGTAGACAAAACTTACTTTATCTAATCTCTAGATGAAGTCCACGTCAATGCAAGATATCACAATATACTTTGTCAGAAAAGTACAATGTGTTTGAAAGAATTCCTCAAGCATAGACTGCCGAAGACTTGAAAGATCTTCGGCTCCTGAAGATGTGAGAACACCTTCATACTCTAAGGAGAGATGAGATCATCGGCTGCCGAAGACCTGAGAGATCTTCGGCTCCTGAAGATGTGAGAACACCTTCATACTCCTGAGAGATATGTGATTGACACCATCCTAGCCGATGGTGTTGATCACTTGGGCATGCTTGGCTTTAGGCTGAGGAGACTATCTTCAATCCGCTTTGAGAGACGTACTCCTTCTTTGTCTTCTTCGGCTGATCTTCGACTTCACCGAACATTTGTATAGAAACCAAGTTGCTAAAAGAACCTCAGACATATTCTAAGTAGGATGATATAAGATGGAAGATCAGGAGGTCATCTTCAAATCTTTAGATGACCCAACAATGTCCGTGCAATATAATGCAACACATATAGATATCAAATTCATTCAACCGATTCATTATATTATTTACGTCCTTATAATCACATTATAGATCTACAGGTAGGGGAGTCATACCATATCCGGTTGATGAAGAAGCACAAAGTAATCCATCTATACTCTGGACTAACTAAGCATGTCGTGACCTCCCAGGTCGATATATGTACATAGGTGTTTGTATGGGCCCCCGAGCCCCATGCCATATAGTCGTCTAATTAGGATCCTAGCCCCAAACTTTAACCGTCGTTAAAATGAACATCCCACGTTCTATATCATGATAACAAAATGCATCAGAGTTAATCATATCCCATATGTTTGTTGAAATGAATTACACAATTCAACATATCCATATGTTTATTTCAACAAATTAAGCATGATCAATAATTCAACAAGTAGGATAAAAATTGTAAATCATTTGATTCTTAGCAAAACAGATACGTATATCCAGTTTTTATAAATGCCCAAACTCACCTTGTTGGGCGAATGATGATCCGACCCTTCCCTCTTTTTACCCGACTCTAACATCTAAGTTCTCAATCCATAAAACATCTCACAAATAAAATCTTTCACCAACTCGTTTTAATACATTTAATTCCCTTCAAACTAAATTCAAAACTCCAATGACATAACTATGATGCTAGTGTCAAAATCATAAAAATAACATGTAACTTTGTACTGTATGACTTGTATATTGTACATGGAAAGTCAAGGCTCTGAGCAATGAGTGGGGGAAAAGATAGATTTTCGAGCCTGTACATATAAGCAACCTTCTATCCGCCTTGTGGCTCAAATGAGTATTCTTGTCTATGTCGCTATGACTTTACTTTTTCGGATCCAAACTTCTTTGTTCTTTCTAAGTGAGTGGGATCTTTGCTTGGAAAAAGGCTTTCGCCCTATTGAAAACTAATGCAAGAAGGGAGAGTCATGGTTCTCCTAAGAGTGAAAGTGGAACCGGATCCAAAGTCTTCGACTCAGGGCTATTCTTTTTAAAATACCCATATATCTAGTAAAGTGATGTTAAAGGGTAGCCCCACTTCATAATACCATCAAACCATGATAAGAGGAGAGTAAGGGGCAACTTTTTCTCTTAATAGATAAGATTACGTTAGGAGCTTCAAGCTCTTATCACGTAAATGATAAAAGTTAAGAGGCTAATAAAAGGTAAAGTGTTAAAAACAAACGCTAACAAAGTATAAATAACACTCAAAATGGAAAATATCAGATAGCCTTTGAGTTTGATTGTTTTATTTTAGTCAAGGACATACTTACTTTAAAAATATTTCATTTACTCTAAAAAAATTGTTCAAAAGTTTCAAGAACATGAACAATTGTTTGATTATAAGTTTTTTTTGGGTTTCGATTTGTGTAAGGGGTCGTTTGGCGGTTGCTGAATGGTTTGGCGCAGAATGATTAAGTGATCAGAATGGTTAAGAGGCTCTTATAATATAGTGTAAAATAAAATACGGTTGTTTGCTAATTGTTCGAAATAAAATCAGGGCTCTTAATGGTTAAGGGAGGGTCAGGATACAAAATCATCCAGAGGAACCATTAAGAGGCAGACAGTTTTTTTGCCAAACAAGATTCACCTCTTAGCGATTCAGAGATTGTCTCTTAATGGAACCATTAAGCTACTAACTAAAACAACTATTTACTCAAAAGAAAAGACAAATAATCCAAAATGTCATGTGAATATTGTGTAAATAGAACAAAACACGGTAACCGAGCCTTGTATCCAAGCCCAATAACTAATCCAGCTTCAAATAATCATAACATGTCAATGAATGGTGATAGGTTCAGACCGGTCTAAAACTGTTTGTTTACCTCTTAATGGTTCCATTAAGAGGCAACATCTGAATCGTTAAGAGGTAAATCTTGTTTACAAAAAAAAAAAATCTGCCTCTTAATGATTCCAAAACCATCTGAATGAGTTTGTATTTTGACCCTGCCTTAACCATTCAGAGCCCTGATTCCATTATGAACAATTAGCAAACAACCATATTTCATTTCACACTATTTCATAAGAGCATATTAATCATATGATCACTTAATCATTCTGCACCAAACCATTCAGCTGTCAAACAACTCCTTTGGCTTACTTGCCCAATGTGTTAATGAATAAGTGTAACAGGTTCGGGCAAGTCTAGGACTCCGGGCCCACTTGCCCAAGGTGTTAACAAGTCAAGCTGCTCAAACTCGAGCTTAATATTTATCGAGCTCGAGTTGATCTCGAACATAAAATAAAACTCATTTAACTTAACGAGTCAAAGTTCATAACACCAACGCTCGACGCAACTAGTTTAAAAGCTCAATTAAGTTTTTCTATTTAAGTCGAGCTTAGCCAAGTCATTTGAGCATATACTTTTTCAAGCCACACATGTTCCTACGTTTGTAAATCCTAAGATCTAAGTACATAAATTATTGAGGTCAAGCCATTAAGGGAGTTAATCGGTCTCAAGTTCAAGCTCATAAACAAGTATCAAGCTCAAGCCCTATTGACTCGACATACAACAAAAATCAGGAAAGCATCCAAGATGGTTCAAAGTTGCATATAACATGGTTTCACATCCAAAATGCTACTATCATTTCAAACAAAATTCATATGCAACAGAACAAAATAAACTGAGGTTTTGCCATAATCAAAGACAAGCTCCATCCATCAAAAATTTATCGAACAATCCAATGAAACATCACAAAATAAACCATTAAACGACAAGAAACCGCACTGCCTCAAAGCCTGGAAACAATAAAAGAAGAGGACACAAGCTGCTGCAAAAACTCACTACAATTTTGTTGTGGGTTAGCTTCAGGAATTAGGATTGACCAAAGAACGATAAAAACACGAAATGTACAATATTCCTTTTGATAGCATTTGATCAGATTCCGACAAACTCACGCTTTTGAGATGGTAAATGAAGACAACGGGATCTTTAGTACTATGAGTCTTGAAAATGCTTGAACTCGTGACAATTAGCCCCGACTTGATTGAGCGCTGATAAAAGCTTTGGCACGATCTTGGCTAACATTAGCTTGAAACCGACAGAATTTGCATTCGCAATGCTTGTTTCGCATATGGAGGCATCTTCTGCAAGAGACCCAATCAGGTAGCCTTTCATGTAAGCATCACAGGCCTTGAGGACGTAATAACCACGCTCTTTAAAATGTTCCGTCACCAGATCTTCGAAGTCCTACACAAATTAATTTGTTTAGTAATTGGAAATTAGAATGAAGCAGATGGAGGTGTTTGACAGTCGCTCTATTTTTTGGGGGTACAGGACAGGTTTGTGTACATCTCACTCCAGGTCTGGTTGTTAGCAGCTTAAGGGGACTCAAAGCTTAATCAGTCAGCTATATATGACTAATTTGATAGTGGCTTAATGATATGAAAAGTGGCCTGTGCAGTAAGCTTCTAGGGGGGGAGTTTTATGCAGAAAGCGAAGTTTTTTCCAAACCTACCCCTCCCAATTAAAAAACACGTTCCTTCCATCTATGAAAAAACCCTCCCAAAACCAATCTATACATATAGATCTTATATCAGTCACACAAACAGCTTTATCCATACAAAAACTTGATAGAAAACCAACCAAACAGCCCCACCCAGACCCTGTTTTTAGACTGGGTTCGTTTGGTTTGCTCTGGATTTACGTGCAATTTAAAGTTTGACCAAACTGGTAAGTGTTTTCACTAGCTTGATGAATAATGTATTTAACTCTACATAATTCAAAAATACGATAAGCTACATCCTAACTCCTAAGCCCATTTCGGCAAGCACCCACAATTCACTCTGGACTGTCAGATTTCCCCAAGAAATTTGCGACAGACTTCTTTGAGTTGCATTACTTCATTGTCAATCCACAGAGGAAAAAAAAGACCAAAATAAATTCAAGCCATCTGCATATCAAATAGATCATACAAAAATAGATATTGAAACATATTATGCTGGCACAAGCATAAAGACGCACATCAGGGTGCACAAACACATAAAGGGAAAGGGAAAGGGAAAGGGAAAGGGGAAAAAAGGTAGTAGTCTCTAAACTTCTGATTCTAGTAACCAGCCAGCTAAGGTCGTTCAAGATTTATTTCAAGAATGCAAAATCGACCATCAAAGTCCAGTGTGTGTGTGTGTGCATGCATCTAGAGCCGTCAATGGATATGGAAAACTACTTTAGAAAGCTTTATCTTGCTCAATTAAATTGAGAACTCAAAGCATGTTATGATTCAAAAGAAAGTTTAGTTAGCTTATTCATGTCTACTCCTTGAAATAAGTCATAAGGATGCCTTCATAGATTGTGATACTTCAAAGGAGCACTCTAGGACAAAGCATTCTACACTCTTCCAAGGGTCAACTATGGTGAAAGGGAGATCCACAATAAGTTATTATTTACTTGTTGGCGGTAACCTTGTATCTTGAAAGAGCAACAAATAAGTCGTAGTTTCTCACCCTAGCATCTTGTTCATGTGTAACACCATGGACAATATGTTTACTGCAAGTTGGAAGAGCTTCTAAATGGTCGATTTGTATTTCAGTAATCAAGTGGCCATAGAAATCGTGAAGAACAAGGTGTTCCACAAGTGTATTAAACACATACAGATGAAATGTCATTTGGCGCTCAACTAGGTTGGAAGTATAGCTACAACACCTCCATCTATATGCCCGTTAGAATTAAATAAAATCTTCAGATTTTAGTGTAGAAAGTTAGATGTGTACGTGTACTATAGGGTTTATGCATAGTATTAATGTTTTCTGTACGACTTGTTTAATCTCACATATATATTCAAGGTTTTCGCCTCATTTCGTAGACGTCAATTCTGAAACTATCATGCTTGATGCTTCCATGACCTAAAGCACTAATAACATATAATACTTGGTGTCAACTGGTTTGCTTCCAATGTTATTTTATATCAAAGAACATAACTTGAATACTCAAGTCTAAGAAAGTTGGATTTCCTAACAAGACTTGGTAGTGTTTGGATCTCACTTCTTTTTCCCTACAGGTTCACTTCAATATTTATTTTTTTATTGACATGCATCGATCTCATTGATGCTATAGCATCATTGCTTTCTGTTCTTTTCATTTTATTTCCCAAATTCTAGATATTGAGTCCTTTATAGATTTTACATCTTTCTTATTTTTTGAGCTAAAATATAGAATGGAATTTGTTTGTCATTTTGATGTTGATCTTTGAAAATATTTTGAAGGCATGTTGCCATAGCATGCTAGAGGGTCATCTCCTGCTTTAGAAGACAAAAATGAAAAAAAAATGATTATGTACGTGGATTTTTGAAGATCTGGACTCCACAACTATTGCAAACAGCAGAGAAGTTTATCTAAAGATTTTTAAACTTATGTAATAAGCCAACAAGTAATTATCCATTGGGTCCTTCATATCTTGTACTTTTGATACGACCTTTAGGGTGCGTTTGGTTTGCGAGATTGGAATGGATTTGGATTTCAAATCCATTCCAATCCCGTGTTTGGTTTGCAGGAATGAATTTCGTTGACCGGATTTGAAATCCCTTGACTATTTTAAAATCCTTAACTTGATGGATTTGGAATTCCTTTGCAATGGGTCGGGATTTCAAATCCCCCCAAATCCAAAAACTTATTGAAATCCAATCCATTCCTGCAAACCAAACGCGCCCTTAGTGTCTTGCTCCCTTGGTTTATAAAAGGGATGGATGTTCCCTCTTTCACGTAAGCTTGGAAGTTCGTTATTAGTGAAGTTTTAAGTCTTGTAGTACTTAGAACTCTCTTTGTAAATGTTGAAGGGATTAAACCTTGTCTAGTAATTACTTGCAAGTTTCCATTACTTCCTCTTTTGTTCATCTTTACTTTAATTTTTCATCAATGCTTTTTATTATTTATTGTCGGAATGTTTCCTTCCCCAACCCATGATAGGCTAAAACCCTCAAGTCGGGTGTGGGGTGAATTAAAACTAGAAACCAATATTGATGATGGAAGTTGTTTATTAATAGCAATTTCTTTCTGAGCATCCATTCTAGGTTAAATCATACAAATAGCATTCGTAGATGGGCTGATCACTTGTTTAAAAGTGTTAAAGTGGTTGGACGTAGAAATAAGCCAACATGCACACATCAACTTGAATGATATGAAGGTATGCTTGAGAGAATTACTTAGAATCGAGACTTGTTTCATTCCATATAGCTCATATAAGGCCATAAGGGATAATATGTGCCATGTCTAGACTTCAACTCTACGTTGAAATATGGGAGTTAGTTTACACATAAATGTCTTTCTCAATCTCGAAAGGTGCCTTAAGAAGCTAATGGTTGGATTATTTGTTTGTAAGTCTTAACAGATCCCTACACTCTTGCTCTCTAGTTTATTGTGTTCCTTTAGAATCAAACCACTAAATTTTTTTTCCTGAATTCACCCTCTAATGTTGTCTTTTAGTTAAACTAGTGAAAGTTTGGATTTTTTTGTCTATGTAGTCGATACAAAGATTACTTGTGGAAGACGACAACAGATTGATATATGTATACTTACATGAATCTCCATTTGCTAAAAGTCATAAAAGGTCTAAAAACCTTGCAACACTTATCACCCTCCTTTTTCCTGCGTCTATTATCACACTCTTCTACATATAAATTTCTATTAATGTAGATAAATTTGCGGTTGGATTCTAGTCCTCGTCATTTTGGCTATTGACCGAGCATTATAAAACCTTGTTGATATACAACTGCATGCTTCCTTTCATGTAAAACACCACATGAACTCAAGGATACATGTTGATATCAAAATGGAAGTACAAACTTAGATCTCCGTCCTCCTCCAAACATCCCATTGTGTGAATTCTAATGTAAAATATTACAGCTATGCCCATTCACTTTTCTTGCTTTAAGATATCACGCTGCCTTTATCTCCCGAATATCAAGGGTGAACGGAGTTGATTAATCAAATTACTATAATTACTTATAACAATCATTAGTAACTCCAATCTTTTTTTAAACAACCTTGGTATCTGACACCTTTGATCTAACTAGTCCACCCAGGTCCATACAAAGTATCCCATCCACATGACCTGCAAAAAGTTTAGGCCTTCTGGCCAAAGGGCATGGCCCCAATGAACTGATATTACCTTTAGCTAAACTCGAGCTTGAAACCTGATGCTTGTCGTTAGGATAAGCAACACACATCCCCCACAAACACGTAAACACATGTAATCACACACAAGGAGAGAAGAAATAGACCAAATGGGAGTTAATAGAACTACTATTTACTCTTTCTCTCCTTGTGAGATCCCCAACAAAGAAATCCTTGATTTTGTTGTATTAGAAATAGGCGTGGGAATGAGACTCGCCCCGTTGAGGGACCCGATCTACCCGCCCCGACCGAGGCTGGAGATTCCCCGTAAAACCAAGGACCGAGGATGGGGATGGAGATCCCCAAAAGTTAAAAAACGGGTACGGGGATGGACTGGGTACCATGATTCCCAACCCACCCCCTGTACATTTAATATGTTATATGATTATTATTAAAATATTATTCATAAAGAGTTAGATTTAGGGGGTGTTTGGTTGGGGGTATTAGGAGGTAAGGAATGAAAATGATACCTATGGTTCAAACAAGGAATGGAAATGGAACGAAAAATGGTGTTTGGTTTCAAATAGTTAATCAATCATTGTAATAGATTTAGGTAAAACCATTCCTCCCCGGATTGGGGGGAATAAAAACTTTTTCACGTTCCTTTAAAAAAACCTTTTCATGTTTGTCTCTTCCTGTCTTCAATCGTGAACCCTAGCCCCACCCTCAACAAAGCACCTCTAAACGCAGATGAAATCAAGAAGATGAAGATGGAGATATTGTGTGCCCTCTTCAACAATTATGGTTCCCTCTTCGTCTTCCCCTAAAGATGATTTCGATCTGGACTTCTTTCATTTTGTGTTTTTGATTTAGTGGTTGGAGATGAAATCAAGAAGATGAAGATGGAGATCTGGGTGCCTTCTTTGACAGATCTAAGTTCCCTCTTCGTCTTTCTCTAGAGATATTTCTGTTTGCTGTTTTTTAATTTTGTGTTTACAGATGAAAATCAGAAAGATGAAATAAAAAAAAATGGAGATGAAAATCAAGAAGATGAAATAAAAAAATGGAGATGAAATGAAAAAGATGATGATGGAGACGTTGTGTGCTTGGTTGTGTTAGAGATGCTTAATGTGTTGGAGATGTTTGATTTGTTGGAGATGAAGATGGACATGTGCAGTAGGAAGAGGAAGATGCTCTTATGGACATTTTGATGAAGATTGTATTTTCTTTTTTTGGACATTGGGAATGTAAGGGAATCCATGATAATATAATACAATGAAATGGAAATAATCATTCCCATTCTACCCTATTTTCATTATCAATCCCATTTTCATTCCTTAAAATGAACCAAACACCCCCTTAATATTTTTTAGATTTAGAAAGAGTGTTGACCTTTCTTTTTCTATATTGATTTTCCCGAGTCACTATTGATATACCACTTTGAAATCACATGATTTTGTTTTGGTATTTTTGATTTAATGATTTTGATTCTTGGTAATGTTGATTTGGTTTTGTTTGAATTTGAATGTTGGTAAACCACTGTTGACACTTGACAACAGCTATTTTGTTTGCAAATTTGAATCGGAAAAAAAAATCCCAGATTCCCGTTAGGGACGGAGATGGGGACGGAGATTGAGGACAGGGACGGGAATGAGATTGGGGTCCCCACCCCATTCCCATGCCTAATCAAAAAGTATTTAGGTTAAGCAACCAAATTGGTCTAGGCATTAGAGATGGCTACATTACAACAGAGCCTACCATGGGATCTTTTGATAGATCGGAATCATGGACCTCTACTCTCAACATTGTTTAAGAGTACCTGCCAACTCTCAAAGTAGGGAGTTTACTGGATCCATCTAGCAATATATATATATATATATATATTTAATTAAAGGGACCGCAAATTGAAATAATCATATATCTTTATCATGTCAGATATGAAATATATCAATTAGAAAGTTACCACACTGTGAAACAGTAAAAAGTTGCAAGTAACACATCTCTTACCTTGGGAGGCCTTCTCATGAGATACATCATTGTTTTGCAGTTCAGTAAGAATGTATTCTCATTGTAGGACAACGAGTTCTTCTCTCCTTCTGCTGTACCAACTTGTTTGTCATACCCCGCTTCATTAAAATATGGTTTGGAATTGAGTACTAGCCCCTGGAGTGAAACCAGGACCTGAAGGATGCTAGAGGATGAAGGATCCCAGACTTCATTACCCCTTCCTGTCCAGGTATTTAAGAGGCTAAGGCAAACTTTCCCTTCCTCATATAGATTTGGATTTATTCGCCAACCTCCAGAATGATAGTATGCTGACTACATCAATATAAGAAACAGTTAACGTAGGGATGGGGGATCCAGACCCTTATATCATAAGTTTTAGTTTTCAAGTTATATAAATAATTTCTAGCTTTAACTGTAACGGGAGGGAAGAAGGTAAAAACAAAATAGTGGTTTCATTTTTTTAATCATAGTACTTGCTTTCATTTGCAAACAAACCACTGTTCTTACGAAATGTAAAAATGTGAACGCGAAGACGCAAAACATAACTCATAACTCTGTAAGAATGAGTAATTTGGATAGAAAGTGCTTTTTCAAGAAAGATGGTTAGTTTACAACGAAAAACCAAGTACAAGATAGAAGGCCAATTACTCAAAAGGAAAACATATAGAAGAGATGGGAAGTCCCGTACTGGTGGAACATCAGGGTATTCTGGAGGAAGATGAAAGTCAAAGAAAAATAGACCATCTTGATAAGGTGTACCATACGCTCCAACTATCACAGCCCTCAACAGATCCATTCTATTTTCATAAACTCTAACATAAATTCCATCTGTGTAGAAAGAAAAAAATGTTCAAATGGGACAACAGTGGCTGGAATCCCGCAAATATCAGTAATGTGAATTGGAGCAGTAATTCAAAACATACCTGGCAAGTTGTTTTGGAGGATATTCCAATCTTGTTGGACTTTCTTAAGCCATCTTCTTCCAGTGCTATTCTGCAAATATGCCAGATGTGTCATGACTTGAAACAATTAAACAAATCTTAAATCAAGCTACATTTTGATATAGAAATAGTACAACCAATTGGGAATCACATTAAGGATGTAAAGTAGAAAGCTTAGGATGAGTTGTTGACGCTGACCAAATATTGTTGGGACAAAAAACTGAACCCTAATAGATTACAATCTATGCTGTTACAGCGGACAAAATATGAAATTGCGGCGAGGACCGTGATTTCAAATAGCGGTTATCGCGATGGTAAAGAGGTGGTATAGTGGTCAAAAAGTAGTGGTTCATATAATACTTAGAATTATATATATGTATACATAACTCAACATATTATATGTATTAATAAAGATGTAAAGCCTGTTATGTACTAATAAAACAGAAAAGAAATTAGCTGCTGAAATTTTAATAAAACAGAAAAAAGGAGTTGTTGGATATTAATAAACAGAAATAAATAAAAGAATTATCAAGGAAAGAAAGGGGCTGTAAATAAAGTTGATTTATGCACTAAAGACAAAAGAAAAGGGGCTGAAAAAAGGGTTGTTAGTGGCAGCTTGAGGTGTTCTATGGTGGCATATGGTGCATGGGAGGAGGCCACATCAAGTAATGACTAACCTAGTTCCAAGCTCCTCAACCTTTGATGTAAATAGGTAGTCTCTTCTTGTTATTTCTCTCCTTTTATTTCAACCTCCAGCAGAAAATACACACACATACAATTCCATATTCTTTGAGAGAGAAAAAGAAGATTAGTAAGCAAGGGTAGATAGTTGCACAGTTTAAGCTTCATTTAGCTAAAAACAAAGGTAATTACTTTTCTCTTCTTTTGGTTTGATTCTTGTAACACCCGTAATTTCAGGATGTACCCTCGACGGTGTTACGAGAGTCTTTTAACTCTTGGGTCGTAAAGTATCGGAAAATCAGGTAAGTTTCATAACGGAATCTTGGGAAATCGAATCAGGTGCGAAAGTCTTAAGAAACTGAGTTTTGGGGCTGCCGCGGGTTGTGGCGCGACTTGGAGTAGCGGCATAAGCCGCGTAACTCACTAGATGTGAGTTTTCAGGAAACGGGCGACTAGCGCCGCGACTTGCAAGTCGCGGCATAAGTCGTGGAAGCCATCTGATGGGTTTTAATAAAGATTTTAGGGCTTCAACCTCATTTCTCTCATACCTTCTCCTTCCCAAAGTCGTTTGGAGCGATTCTTGAACCTAGGGTTCGTCTTTTGGAGCTTTTCAAGTAGAGAAGGAAGTAGATTGAAGTATTGGGTGAATCCAAGAGTTTATAACCAAGGTAATCTACCCTTTCTCTCCATCTATAAAGTTAGGATTTGGTGTTCTTCATCTTGTTTGGCATTCCTAGAGTTGGTATAACTTTGTAGATGTTTGTGGTAGTGGATCTATAGAAAGCTCGGAGCTAGTGGAAGGATTCAAGATCTTCTCTTCTAAGGAACTCAAGTTGTGGGTAAACCTAGATTTAGTCTAAATCTAGCAAGGTGAGTTCTAGTTGCTTTGAAAAAAAACTATATACATGTCAAAATGCACATATTTTGGGTTTTAAAGGTATATCCATGAGTTACTTCATTTTGATAAGTTTTTGGGAATATTTGTACACTACACTTATTTGGGGATATAAATCTTGGAAAATGGATTACGTTATTTTATAAGGTGTTTGAGTCACAAAAAGGAGATTTTTAATCCGCCACACTTGTTTCTTGGATATTTGGTTGCTTGAGTCACTAATATAAGAATATTTGGAGTACAAATGGTTTTAAAGGGGATCTTAGTGTGGGTTGGAGATTTTAAAGAGTGGCCATGGAAATATGGTCATTTGGAGTTTACTCACCCTACGGGTTTTATATTTGAAAACTTTGATCTCCTTGACTTTAAAAGGGTGAGTTGTTAGGATGGCTACCTTTTGAATTGGGAATATTTGGAAAAGTTGTTCATCGATTTGTATAGCCATATTGGCTCTTTTGAGTATCAAACGTTTTATGAAGCCTTTCGGCTTGAATTGTACCTTAACGGGTTTTGAGACGTTGTTCGATTTAAACGGCTCCTTATGGAGTGTTTCATTGAAAAACAACTATTATATAAATGTTGGTTAATTACATGTTTTGGATGCGTCAGTTCATTCTTCATTCATACGGAGTCATGTAATGTTTAGACTGTAATGCATTGGATCCATAGGCATATGAGTTGTTATGTTCATCATGGAGCGTTAATGTCCATGTTTGAGTCTAGTGAGTGGTCCCCAAGTCATGTTGTTATGTAAGCTTGCGGTGGTGCTCTTGTAGAGCCGTATACGGAGCTAAGTCTTGCGGTGGGTGCCCAGAGAGAGCCGGATACGGAGACTTGTGACTTTGTGGTGAGACTCATCTAGAGGTCGAGTAGACACTAGGATGCAGTGGTGTCTTGCGGTGGTAGCTCAGATGAGCCGAATACGGGGAACCATGGTCTTATGTGAAACTCGTGAACGTCGATACGTGGCTTAACTTTGTGTGCTCGTCACATTCGATGGAACCGGGTATCCCCCGTCACTGAAAGGTGTTATCTTGGGTATTCCCTTATCTATACCTTCGGTGTTAAAACGTACCATTTTAATTACACAATGAGTCTTTTGGAGAAATACCGTGTGGGTGCGTTTTGGGGAAATTTGGGCATCAGTTATCTATCTAAAAAGGGTATTTGGAAATTAGAAGTAACTTGGTTTATAAATGAAGTCTTTTTATAATCAGAATTTCGGGAAAGGTTTTATTTAATGTAAAACGTTCGTTTCATATGTTTTATGAATTATGCGATGTAAACTGCTTTAATTCACTAGGCGTTAAGCCTAACACTTTTTCTTTCGACATGTATATCAGGTCTTAGATGGATCTGAGTGGCGAGTGGAGCTTGGTAGAAGTTCCGGTAGGATGGCTCTAGTGACGTCATCCGGTTTGGTGAAGATAGCAGATTGGTGGTTTTAGTAGCACCCGACTAATGTTGTCCCTAGTTTGTGGGACTAGTTAGTTCCGTTAGAACTCTGATACATTGTTGTAGAGATTCTCCTTTGTAACTTTAGACTTTTTTCGTTTCAAAGCTTTGTATTTAAGAGTTTTTGGAAGTTTTATTTTGTCTGCTATTTTCGTTTTTTTAGGGGTGTTACAATTCTCAAACCTGAGATATACATATTTGTCTGTATGTTTTCTTTTGCGGAAAATTGTTCATATTTGGTTATTATAAACAACATAAACAACCTTTAATGGTATAGCTATTTGTAGCATGTTATATGTGTCTTTGAAATACATAATAAAAGAATAAATCTGGTCACCGGTGGAATGCGAATCACCGAGACGGTATTACCACGGCAGGGGGTCGTAGAAACGGTCCCGGACCCTTGACGAGGGGTTCCAAAATAGAGCCAGAAAGGGGCGACACCCACCGGAAGAAATCGAATCTGAAAATCTGAAATGTTTTACATGCATATACATGATACGGTAGCTTATTTGAGGTTGTGTGTATTTCCTGGAAATATTTCATGCATTAAAATGTGATTTGAAATCACTAAGCCAATCAATGGCTTAAAGTTATAAATATGTATCTCAGCTGTGACAAGGCTACTTGAGAAGTGAAACGGAAGTCTCGAAAAAGTAATTGAAAGCTACATGTAGCAGCCTGTTTTAACTAAATATAAATATATATATAGTTGCTGAAATTTTAATAAAACAGAAAAAAAAGAAGTTGCTGAATATTATTAAATAGAAATAAATAAAGTTGTTAAATCAATATAAAAAAAAAGGGGGGGGCTGCTAATTATTAGTAAAAAAAGCTAAAAACAAAAAAAAAGGGGGCTAGAAAGGAGGGTGGAAAAAGGGGCTGGAAAATGGCAGCATGAGGTGTTCTAAGGTGGCATAAGGTGCATGGGAGAAGGCCACATCAACTAGTGACTAACCTACTTCCAAGCTCCTCAACCTTTGGTATAAATAGGTAGTCTTTTCTTGTTATTTCTCTTCTTTTGTGAACCTCTACCTCCAGCAGAAAAAACAATCACACACACACACATATAATTCCATATTTTGTTAGAAGAAAGAAAAGTTTGGCAAGAAAGGGTAGAGGTTGCTGAGTTTAGTTTCATTTAAGCCAAAAACCAAGGTGATTACTTATTTTTTCTTTTGGTTTGATCTCCAAACCTGAGATACATATTTGTGTACATGTTTTCATGAAGTTTTGTTCATATTTGGTTATTATAAAGAATATGGACAACCTTAAATGATATAGCTATGTATAACATGTTATATGTATTTTTAAAACGCATGATAAAGGAACAAATTTGATCACCGGTGGAATAAGAATCACCAAGACGGTATAACCGCGGTAAGGGGTCGTAGAAACGGTCCCGGATCCTTGACGAAGGGTTCCGAATAAAAGCCGGAAGGGGCGACACCCACCAGGAGAGATTAAATCTGGAAAGTATAAATGTTTAAATGTTTTATATGCATATACATGATACAATAACTTATTTGAGGCTATGAATTGATTTTCTAAATATTTTATGCATTGAAATGAGATTTGTAATCACAAGTCATTCAGTGGCTTAAAATTTATAAATATGTATCTCAGTTGTGGACAAGATTACTTGAGAAGGTGAAAAGGAAGTCTCGAAGGGATTATCGAAAGCTTCATTTTGTGGTTTAATCGGGTGTTGTTTTGGTTTGTATAATTTGGTTTTTATAACTTAGCTTAGTATGTGTTTATTAGAGTATAAATATGTACTTTGTAACTATGATCCATCGTGGAATGTTTTATTCAAAATAAACTATGTTTTTGCTTCCGCATTTTTGTAATATGTTTTATTTTAATTATATATAAATGGTTGAGACTCGGTTCGTAACACCTTTCGTTGGGTCTCGGTTTAGAGGCGGAAGCGAGGGTTGTTACAAGCTTGGTATCAGAGCCAACTTTTTGAGGGATTTGAAAATTTCAAACTCAAAGTCTACACGGAAATTTGAAAACCGATGGATCAAGTTATCTATTAGGACGGATGAGAAACCAAATAACAAGTTGAGGGTATATATGTATAAAAATTGAGTCCTAAAAATTGAGGGCTTGTCCAGGGGTTGTTCAAGGGGCTGTCCGGGGGTGTCGAGGGGCGGTTTAAGGGGCTGTCTAGAGGCTGTCCAGGAGCTGTTTAGGGGTTGTTTAAAGACCGTTTAGTGAGTTTTAAGCTATTTTAGGTTTTAACTTGGTACATAATTATTGGAAATATGTTTTATGAATGTAAAAGTGTGTTAAGTATAAAAAAATGACTAAATATAAGGTATGATCAATTGTTTAACTCACTTGAACATGTTACATGTGTGTATGTCAACTTCTTCCGAAACAGATCCTAGCATGAACACTGACAAGGACCCCTATTTCACAGATGTGGATATAATTGAACCTCCACCACAGGTTTACGTTATTAGTGATGATGAAATAGAAGAAAACAATAACCAAGGGGTGACTGAAGCATTAGTTCAAGAGAGGACTGAGCTAGTTAATCAAAGGAACCATTACCGATGTGTTATTCGTTGGATGGATCGTGAGTTGATCATAAAAAGCAGAGGACTAAGGACAATTGTGAAAGATAAATTATACTATGTTAAAGATATGATCAAGGAGGTTGTTGTCGGTTCATATACTTATCTACCGAGTTTAGTTGCATGGATATCTCGTCGACCTAGGTTCCGTGTTCATCTCTATGAAGAGACCCAAGTGATGTCGTATGGAGAATGGGTTCGACTTAAGTACCATCTATGAGGGGCAGCCAACTAGGGTATGAAATGTGAAAGGGTTTTTGTATGGCTTTAAGCCGGTTTTTGGGAAAGTACAACTAACTATGGACTAGTATTTTTTTATTTTATTTTTTTTGGAGATGTCTTTGTATGTATGAGCCCTAAAAAGGCTAGGACATCTTGGTACATGAGGTGTGCTCTATGTAAATACCTTTTGTACCCCATGAAAAGATGCCACCTCAATGAATGTAATTTTCTACTGATGTAAAATATATATGTATATAAAGGAAATGTTTGTATAAGTACTTGTGCTTTTGGAAATAGCTTGTTATGTATGGTATATTAAAAATTTCTATAAAAAAAAAACTAGATAAAAAGTAATGACTAACATAAGATAACGTGTATATATTGCTATATCCTATCTCAGGGAATGGCTTCACAATTTCAACAAACTTACCAAAGAGGAAAAGGATTGGATGGAACAGAAACAAGTAGCACCGAACCAGAGACGATGAGAGATAATGATAGGACTGAAAGTATAAGCAAGAACAATGATTTAGAAACACTCTTGAAGAATGTTCTACCTGCAATATTAAAAGAAAACAGGGAAGAGACAACCCGTTTAATAAATACCCCAAAAGAACAAGATGCAAGGGTAGAACCAAATAACATATTCTCAAAAGAAGTCAATTATAAAACTTTTATGAGCACCAAGCCAGCCCCATTCAAAGGTGAACGTGAACCTCATAAAGCCATGGACCGGTTAACCGGAGTAGAAAGTAACTTTGAAACATGCCAATGTTTGGAAACGCAAAAAGTAAGGTATGCAACTACCTTACTTCAGGAAGATGCATTGCACTGGTGGAATTCGGTAAAAGCTATAAAAAATACCGAGGAAACTACACCTTTGTTATGGGATCAATTCAAAGAAATATTTCTGAATGAATATTGTTCAACCATAGACCGTAAGCGTATGGAACAGGAGTTCCTACAATTTAGGCAAGGAAACCTATCAGTACAAGATTACGTGTCTCAATTTATAAATAAGTCAAGATTTGCGGAGCATCAAGTAGCAACGGAAGCAAGAAAAACAAATTGTTTCATTGCAGGATTAAGAAACGAAATTCGAAGGTTTGTACTGGTTGGACTACCAGAAACATTTCAGAAAGCAGTCAACATTGCCAAGGTAGTCGAGAAGGATATGGTACCTACATATCAGGGCTCTTTCCAAATAAAGCGAAAAGAACAAGTGTTGGCCAAAATTGGAATAAGAAACCAAAGTTTGGGGTTCAGAATTTTGTTAAAATAAATCAAAAGAAACCTTGTGACCATTGTGGTAAGAATCACCCTGGTGAGTGTTGGGCAAAGACAGGAGCATGTTTTCGATGTGGAAACAAGGACATTTAAAACGGGATTGTCCTCAAGGTAACAGGGAACAGAATAGAAATCAGCCACATCCAGAGGCTAACAGGAATATTAAAGAGGGTAACAAGGGAAAGGCGAAGGCTCGAGCATTTCAAATGACAGAAAAAGAGGCAAATGAAACACCGGACGTAGTGACAGGTACACACCTTATCAATAATCAACCTGCTCGTATCCTGTTTGATTGTGGTGCAAGTAGATCTTTTATGTCTCTTTCATTTTGTCAAAAGTTGAAAGTAGACAGTAAGGAACTAAAACCAGGCTTTGAGGTTGAACTAGCTGATGGCAGCCATGTTAGGATCAACAAGATTTGTAGAGATTGCACAATAGAAATTGACGGACATCAAATGACCATTGACCTAATACCCATGACTTTAGGTGAATTCGAGGAACCAATCATGCCAAGATAATTTGTGATCAAAAGAAACTTGAAGTTAAAACTTCTGAAGGAAAAACAATAGTGATACACGGGGACGAACAGAAAACTAGGATGATGCTAGTAAGTTCAGCTAGAGCACAACGTTGTATAAGGAAGGGGTGCCCAATATTCTTAGCATATGTTATAGGTGAAAGAAGATCAGAAATGATAAAAGCAAAAGATGTACCGGTTGTACAAGAATATTTAGATGTGTTTCCAGAAGATTTACCAGGATTGCCTCCGGACAGACAGGTACGATTTGGGATTGACTTAGTACCTAGAACTGTACCAATAGCCAAAACTCCATATCGATTAGCTCCATCTGAAATGCAAGAACTGAGAAGTCAGTTACAGGAGTTACTCGATAAAGGTTTCATCCGAGAAAGTACGTCACCATGGGGTGCACCAATCCTATTCGTTAAGAAAAAGGATGGGTCGATGCGCATGTGCATCGACTACCGAGAATTAAATAAACGAACAATCAAGAATAGATATCCCCTCCCTAGAATCGATTATTTATTCGACCAACTACAAGGCGCCAAATGCTTCTCAAAAATCGATCTGAGGTCGGGATACCATCAACTAAATGTCAAGAGTGAAGATGTTCCCAAAACGGCGTTCAGAACAAGATATGGCCATTATGAATTTTTGGTCATGCCTTTTGGGTTGACAAATGCACCAGCAGCCTTTATGGACTTGATGAATCGAGTATGTAAACCATATCTCGATAAGTTTGTGATTGTGTTTATAGATGACATTCTCATTTATTCCAAGAATGAGGGTGAACATCGAAATCATTTACATACAATACTGAGTCTTTTAAGGCAGAAGAAGTTGTATGCCAAATTTTCAAAGTGTGAATTTTGGCTGAAGGAAGTTCAATTCCTCGGGCATGTGGTTAATGAATGAGGAATACAAGTAGATCCTGCTAAGGTGAGTGCCGTTATGAAATGGGAAGCTCCGAAAAGTGTGTCAGAGATACGAAGTTTTCTAGGTTTAGCAGGATATTATCGTAGATTCATTCAGGACTTCTCCAAAATAGCATCTCCAATAACGGCATTGACAAGAAAGGGTAAAAAGTTTGAATGGGGAAAAGAGCAAGAACAAGCTTTTCATACTTTAAAAGGAAAGCTAAGTAGTGCACCCATTCTATCATTGCCAGATGGAACAGAAGGATTTATAGTATACAGCGATGCGTCAAAACTGGGACTAGGGTGTGTACTTATGCAATACGACAAGGTGATAGCTTATGCATCAAGGCAACTAAAGAAAAACGAGAAGAAATATCCGACACATGATTTAGAACTCGCTGCAGTTGTATTTGCACTAAAGATCTGGCGACATTACCTTTATGGTACTCATTGCATCATCTATACTGATCACAAGAGTCTGCAATACTTGTTTAGTCAAAAGGACTTAAACATGAGACAACAACGATGGATGGAATTGCTTAAAGATTATGATTGTGAAATTCGATATCATCCTGGCAAAGCTAATGTGGTAGCAAATGCATTGAGCAGAAAGGAACGCGAGAAGCCCACACGAGTTAAAGCGTTGAGAATAGATGTGATGCCTGAATTTTTAGTAAAAATAAAAGAAGCTCAGGCTAGTGCACTTACCGAAGAACACATTAAGAAAGAGCGTATGGTAGGACAAGCCAAATTCTTAGAAACTGATAACAAGGAATGTAGAAGATTTAATGGAAGATTGTGGGTTCCATTGGTAAGCGGTCACCGTAAGGTCTTGTTAAGTGAGGCTCACAAGTCCAAATACTCCATTCACCCTGGCATGGATAAGATGTATCGAGATTTGAAGTTACTATACTGGTGGCCGGGAATGAAAAAGGATGTTAGGAATTTTGTTGAAAAATGTATGACTTGCCTTCAAGTAAAGGCAGAGCATCAGAAACCTTTTTGAGGGTTACAACCTTTAGAGATTCCAATGTGGAAATGGGATCACATCACTATGGATTTTGTGATGAAATTACCTCGAACCAAGAAAGGTAATGATTCAATTTGGGTAATCGTTGATAGGTTAACCAAATCAGCTCACTTCTTGTCAATTAAAGAAAGTTATACAGTAGAACGACTTGCAAGACTGTATGTTGATGAAATAGTCTCAAGGCACGGGGTACCATTATCAATAATATCAGATAGAGATAGCCGATTTACATCACGATTCTGGAAAAGTTTTTAGAAAGAAATGGGGTCAAGAATAAACTTAAGTACAGCCTACCATCCACAAACTGATGGACAGAGTGAACGAACCATTAGAACATTGGAAGACATGCTTAGAGCTTGTGTAATTGATTTAGGTGGTGGTTGGGATGATCACTTACCCCTAATAGAATTCTCGTACAACAATAGTTATCACGTAAGTCTAAAAGCTGCTCCATATGAAGTCTTGTATGGTAGAAAATGTCGAACCCCAGTGTGTTGGGATAACTTTGAAAACAAAGGAATGACGGGACCAGAGCTAATTCAACAAACTTCAGAAAAGGTAAAACAAATTCGGGAAAGGCTACAAGCAGCCCAGGACCGACAGAAAAGCTACGCAAATAAGAGACGAAAGCATATAGAATTTCAAGTGGGGGATCGGGTTATGCTCAAAATTGCTCCTTGGAAAGGATTGATTAGATTCGGAAGGCAAGGAAAGTTGAGTCCTCGTTATATAGGACCCTTTCAAATAATTCAAAGGGTCGGAGAAGTGACTTATCGGTTAGAAATGCCTGCAATGCCACTTGGGAAAATGAGAACGAAATGAGGACGAAGTTTCCCTATCTATTCAAAAGAAAGTAGATTCCGAGGACGAAATCTTTTGTAAGGAGGGGAGATTTGTAGCAGCCTGTTTTAACTAAATATAAATATATATATATATATATATATATATATATATAGTTGCTGAAATTTTAATAAAACAGAAAAAAAAAAGAAGTTGCTGAATATTATTAAATAGAAATAAATAAAGTTGTTAAATTAATATAAATAAAAAAAGGGGGTTGCTAATTATTAGTAAAAAGAGCTAAAAACAAAAAAAAAAAGGGGCTAGAAAGGAGGGTGGAAAAAGGGGCTGGAAAATGGCAGCATGAGGTGTTCTAAGGTGGCATAAGGTGCATGGGAGAAGGCCACATCAACTAGTGACTAACCTACTTCCAAGCTCCTCAACCTTTGGTATAAATAGGTAGTCTTTTCTTGTTATTTCTCTTCTTTTGTGAACCTCTACCTCCAGCAGAAAAAACAATCACACACACACACACACATATAATTCCATATTTTGTTAGAAGAAAGAAAAGTTTGGCAAGAAAGGGTAGAGGCTGCTGAGTTTAGTTTCATTTAAGCCAAAAACCAAGGTGATTACTTATTTTTTCTTTTGGTTTGATCTCCAAACCTGAGATACATATTTGTGTACATGTTTTCATGAAGTTTTGTTCATATTTGGTTATTATAAAGAATATGGACAACCTTAAATGATATAGCTATGTATAACATGTTATATGTATTTTTAAAACGCATGATAAAGGAACAAATTTGATCACCGGTGGAATAAGAATCACCAAGACGGTATAACCGCGGTAAGGGGTCGTAGAAACGGTCCCGGATCCTTGACGAAGGGTTCCGAATAAAAGCCGGAAGGGGCGACACCCACCGGGAGAGATTAAATCTGGAAAGTATAAATGTTTAAATGTTTTATATGCATATACATGATACAATAGCTTATTTGAGGCTATGAATTGATTTTCTAAATATTTTATGCATTGAAATGAGATTTGTAATCACAAGTCATTCAATGGCTTAAAATTTATAAATATGTATCTCAGTTGTGGACAAGATTACTTGAGAAGGTGAAAAGGAAGTCTCGAAGGGATTATCGAAAGCTTCATTTTGTGGTTTAATCGGGTGTTGTTTTGGTTTGTATAATTTGGTTTTTATAACTTAGCTTAGTATGTGTTTATTAGAGTATAAATATGTACTTTGTAACTATGATCCATCGTGGAATGTTTTATATAAAATAAACTATGTTTTTGCTTCCGCATTTTTGTAATATGTTTTATTTTAATTATATATAAATGGTTGAGACTCGGTTCGTAACACCTTTCGTTGGGTCTCGGTTTAGAGGCGGAAATGAGGGCTGTTACACTACATATGTGATAAAATCTTGTGTTGGGTTGGCAATCGAACGTACCTTAGTATATGTTACTAGAAGATAAAAGTGTCCATTGTAACTATGATCCATCGTGAAATGTTTCCCTTACAATAAATATGTGTCTTTGAAATCTAATCGCTTCTGCATTTTATTAACTTGTTTCTTCTACTTCAATATGAATAACTATGATACTCGGTTCATAACACCCTTCGTTGGGTATCGGTTTAGAGAAGGAAATGTGGGGTGTTAAAGATCATATTAGAATAATGATGTCCAAGTCCAAATAGAGATAATTGAACAATGTGAATACTTTTATCCAAAGCCAAAGGTCAAAGTGATGCGTCCAAATCCAAAAAATTAAGGATAATGAAACCTTAATATTGTTGGACTAAAATAAAACCCAATGCAGGTATGCAGGTTCAAATAAGGCCCACAAAATTACTTTTTTAACACCAAAATAGCCTATCTAAGAATAGCGATTATGCGGCCGCTTTTTTGCGTTCAAAATGCGGTCATTTAGCAGTTCATAGCGCCGATAATCGCTACTTCTCATGACCGTGAACCGTGATAGCACCGCTATACCGGAGCAATTAATAGCATAGCATACAATTTTGGTTTTGTGTTTCAAAAAGAATGCAAATTACTATCACCGAAAACCTGAAGTTGCAAGAAGCTCATACCGTTCCCATTCTAGGATCACACACAGAACCAGAGTGTGGAGTAACCAGCTCCATTTCCATTAGTAAGATCCAAGGAAACAAATGGGAAATTATCCGAATCTAGAGTACAGCAGAACAAAACAAAGTGAAAAACAAACAAACTTAAGGTCAATTATCAAAGTAAATCCACATTTTTATGTACTCCAAAGTCCAAACAGCACAAGCTAATCCCCAAGAACAAATCAGATCATACAATTTTTTAAGCAAACTAGGCAAGCGGAGAAAGTGGAAGGGAACACAGTGGAAATATTTATCTGAATGGTTAACCAACAAAACGAGGGGAGGGAGTCCAAGCAGCAGAAAAGAACAAAAGAGTTGTTAGGAACATAGAAGACATATATGTAATTTTTGTTATGTGTCTCTAGGGTTGCTCATCGGCCATGTCCAACCATCGTACTAAATTGCCAATAGAGAAAAAATTAGTTGGGTATGCTGGGTGTTTACAGTAAAGTACAAGTCGGATGTGTCTGTCAAAAGGTAAAAGGGCAAGTCTAGTTGCCTAATAATACACACAAACCTGTGGCATTGGTTATATTAAAAACTTCTGAACAAATCAAAATATGTTGTCCTTGGCTGTCATTCAATTGGAACTTACAGCACTTGACGCTGAAAATGACTTCATGAGAAATTATAAGAGGATATACACATAAAAGTCCCACCCGGCTTTGAATGTGAAATAAGGAAGGTGTGCAAGTTTCCAGGTATTGAAGTTGCACATTCAAGGAAGGAGATCTTCATTTGAAAACAGAAGTATGCATTAGATTTGTTGAAGGATAAAAAAGAAAAACTAGGATGTAAACCTGTAGCCACACTGATCGAGTTCAATTACAGTTTGATGAACTAGAAGATTCAGCTGTAGACAAAGAAACCTATCAAAGACTAGTTAGAAATTAATCTACTTAACACGTACTAGACAGTTGTCATGAGCGTGGTTAGTCAGTTGATTTATGATCCTAAAGGAACTACACCTGATGGGTGTATACAAATTCAACAATACTTCAAGTGGAGTCCAGGAAGACATTTCCTGTTCAAAAGACAACAGATGGCATTAGGGGTGTGTTTGGTACATAGACAGGACAAGATGGAACAGGACAGGACGGAACAGGACAGTTGTCTAGCATTTGGCAAGACATGACAGAACTGGACAGAACTAGACTAGACTCCTGGTTAAATGATGAATTTACCCCCGATGAAAAATCATATATTACATCACATAAAACTAATTTACATCACTAATACATAGTGCAATGGATTATCAAAAACATAAAACTAATTTATCACGATTGGATTTTGGATATGGAAATCAAAACCCAAATTTTAAGTTTCGGATTTTAGGTTGTTTCGGGTTTGGGTTGGTCGGGTTTCGGATTGATGTCGGACGGGTTCGGGTATTATATAATGCAAAAGTTATATATAAATTCAATCGTTTTTTAGGATGAATACAATCGATTGAAAGATTGATGAAATCGATAGCAAGTTTAAAATTTAGAAAATATTTCAACAGACTATAATTTACGATTTTCAAAAAATAATTAGATATATATATATATATATATAGTATTTAAAATATAGATTTATGTTATTTCGGGTTTTCGGACGGGTTGGGTGGCCAACGATCAAACCCAATCCGAACCCAGATATCCTCCCAAATGTCGGGTTTCGGATTATCGGATTTCGGGGTATTCGGGTTTTGCAAAAACACCTTATTTTCGCTTCGGATGCGGATTCTGATTTCGGACTATTCGGGTTTTGCACACCCTAGCTTGGAGGCGTGGATGATGAGAAGACATGTTTCATGTTCTTGTATTTAACAAAGGGTATATTAGTCAAAATATTGTTGTGGGACAAGTGTGTCCCATGCTTGTTCCACTTAGTTCTAGCGTGTCCCAAATATGGTCACGCCAAACATGGGACAAGTCTGTTTTGTTCCACTCTGTGTTGCATACCAAACGCACCCTAGAGACTACATGGATGCAGACTATGCAGGCTTAAAAGTGAATTGGATGTCAGGACATTGTACTTCTGTAGGAGACAACCTTGCATCATGGAGAAGCAAAAACAAAAATCTTATGGCAAGATCAAGCACTGAATCAGAGTTCAGGTCAATAGCTAATAGTGTTTATGACCTGCTTTGGTAAATATAACCCTGAACAAAGGCCCTATGAAATTAACTGTGATAACAAGTATGCCAACAACATTTCGCATAACGCTGTACAACATGATCGTACAAAACAAATAGAAGTTGATAGACATTTTAGAGGATTACAACCCATCAGGTGATTAGGTTTGACCTCCACATAGTTTCACCCAAGCTTGTGTGGAATTTTAATTGATAGAAGAAATCTTGTATATTAAGTAGTACATATCCCTGATTTTATTCAACCTAGAAGATATTTTAGGAACTTTTAATTGTATATAAATTAGTGTACCCTATTCTTGATTGATGAAGAAGTCATCAAGTAAAAAACTCTTCATTTCACACCTACCATGCATCGAAACAGTCAATATTATTGGATTATGGAGTAGTGTCTACCACCTCTTATTCTATTATAGTTAACGGAGAATCGTATGGTTTTTTCAAAGGTGCAAGAGGAATTCGTCAAAGATGTCCTTTATCACCATATCTTTTCACGCTTGTCATGGAGGCTTTTACTTGCTTATTCCGTAAGCATATTGAGGAAGACCCGGGGTTTAATTTTCATAAAGATTGCGCTAGACTCTCTCTTACCCATCTTTGTTTTGCGGATGACCTTATGGTCTTCTCAAAAGGTGATATTCCATCAATTATGGTTGTGAAGAGGGTGTTGGAGGCCTTTGGTAACTTGTTTGAATCCAAGCATGGCGAAAAGCTCTTTATACTTCTCCAATGTTGACCCGGACACTAGGAGTGGTATCACGTCCCTTCTTCCGTTCCAAGTGGGTTGTTTGCCATTTCGTTATCTTGGTGTTCCCCTATCATCGAAAAAGCTTAAATGTGCAGACTTTTCACCGCTTATAGCCAAGGTACGTGTCCGAATTTTGACACGAATTTTAAACTGGAAGTCAAAGTTTTTATCTTTTGGGGGACCGTTTGCAACTTATTAAATCGGTCTTGGAATCCTTGCAACTCTGATAAGAACCAAACTGTTGTTTGTATTGAAATTGCTTAATTCAGGAACGATTACAGGAAAAAAAAGAAGAAAAAGATAATTCTAGTGTTCGAGAGCCAAATCTCTCCAAATCAAAAAGATACCAAGAAGAAAAACCCTCCTCATACGTTGGTATCCAATCCTAATATAATGCTCCTAACAAACTTGGAAAAAAAAATTACCAAAATTATAAAATACTGAAATTACTCCTGGACTCTCCTTATTTATGAATCTCTTCTTTTCTGGAATATACTTTTGAAATTGGTGGCTTATCAATACTCCCTCCCCAACGACTCACCTTGTCCTCAAGGTGAAATGAAATGTGGGAAACTGTTTGCATATGCCCTCATATGACTCCCAAGTATCTTCGAAAGCAGGTAAGCCACACCATCCGATAAGCACTTCGATATCCCAGTTGTTACGGTATCGTAGTCCTTTCAAACATTCAGGTTCCACTTGAAGCTCCCAATTGTCTGTGAGCGTTGTTGGTAGGGGTGTAGGCGTTGGGTGATCTCCGATGGCCTCCTCAAGTTGAGAAACATGAAAAACAGGGTGAATGCTACTATCTCGGGTAATTGTAGACGATATGCGACCTTTCCAATCCGTTCAAGAATAAGGAAGGGTCCATAAAATTGGGGGACTAATTTCACATTACGATGAGCTGATAGAGACGTCTGCCTATACGGTCGCGTCTTCAAAAACACCCATTGACCGACCGAATATTCCACATCACGTCGGTGTTTGTCGGCAGCCATTTTCATCCGTTGTTGTGCTCGGAGTAAATGAGCTTTTAATTCTGTCAGCATGTGATCTCGTTCCGGTAACATTTGATCCACCGATGAATTGGAGATGGTCATGTCCGCATAGGGGGTGAGCGTAGGTGGGTCACGACCATATAGAATTTTGAACGGCGTGGTGTTCGATGATGTATGGAAGGAGGTATTGTAAAAATATTCTGCCCATGGCAGCCACATTGTCCACTTTCGAGGAACCAGCAAAACAACGCAAGTAAGCCTCAATTCCTCGATTGACCACTTCCGTCTGCCCATCACTTTGAGGGTGGTAGGCTGTGCTAAACCGAAGTTTCGTTCCTGCAATCGCCATAGCTCCTGCCAAAAATGGCTAAGAAAAATTTTATCCCGGTCCGAGACGATGGACTTGGGAACCCATGTAACCGCGCAATTTCTTTCAAGAAAATCCCTGCCACCTTAGGAGCTGTAAACGGGTGCTTCAAAGCAATAAAGTGGCTGAATTTACTCAGTCGGTCAACCACGACGAGCTGTGAATTATATCCGTCTGATACGGGCAACCCTTCCACGAAATCCATGGAGATATCCTCCCAGACTCGTTAGGGAATGTCTAACGGTTGGAGGAGCCCGGAAGGTGTTAAGGTGGAGCTTTTGTTGCGTTGACAAGTCGCACAAGCGGCCACGTATTCCCGAATGCTCGCTTTCATCCCTTCCCACCAAAATTCCGCCTTGATCCTTTGCAACGTCTTTAGGAAACCCGCATAACCCCCAATGGCCCCATCACGGTAGGATTTGGGTGATCAATTGTGATTGTCTGGGAGTGACAATCTTACCCTTCCCGAACAATAAGTTTTCCCGTAGTTGAAATTGGCTCTCATCCGAACGTCCAGACTTGAGCTCTACAATAATTTCCTTCCACTTCGGGTCTTTATTTATGTGTTCAATTAGTTGGGCAGTGTCCTATCCTTGGAACGTAATTAATTCCATTAGTGTCGGGGCGTGAGACCTCCTAGAGAGAGCGTCCGCAGCTGCATTTTCCCTGCCCGGTTTGTATTGGATCGAGTAATTAAAGCCAATCAATTTCACCAACCATTTTTGGTGCTCGGAAGCTACCTCTCGCTGCTCTAGAAGGTATTTGAGGCTCCGTTGGTCGGTCTTAACCACGAAACGTTTTCCTAGAAGATAGTGCTTCCATTTCTTGACTGCCAAAACGATTGCCATCAGCTCTCGCTCATAAACGGACTTGAATTTGCTGCCAACTAGCAGGCCTGACTAAAATAAGCTACGAGTCTCTGTTGTTGCATCAAGACCGCCCCAATACCTGTTCCGGAAGCATCTGTTTCTACAGTAAATTCTTTTTCAAAATCGGGCAGGAAGCCGGAAGTTGTGTCATAGTTGTCTTCAAATGTTGGAACGCATGTTCAGCCTCGGGAGTACACTTGAAACTGTTCTTTTTAAGCAATCGGGTTAGGGGTAATGCCATCCCTCCATACCCTCTAACAAAACGACGGTAATAACATGTTAACCCCAAAAAAACCCAAAGCTCCTTAACAGTTTTAGGCGACGGCCACTCTTGCATCGCTTGAACCTTTCCAAACTCCGCTTCGACCCCTTTCTCCGATATCACATGCCCCAAATACTCTACCCGAGGCTGCCCGAATACGCACTTCTTACGGTTTGCTACTAATCGATTGCCACGAAGTATTTGGAGAGCCAACGATAAGTGATGCCCATGTTCCTCCTCGTTACGACTGTAAACGAGAATGTTGTCAAAGAAAATAAGGATAAACTTTCGAAGGTGAGTGCGGAACACAACTCGTTCATGAGAGCTTGAAATGTGGCACGGACGTTGGTAAGGCCGAAAGGCATTACCAAAAACTCATAGTGTCCGTCATGAGTTCGAAATGTCGTCTTTTCGACGTCGCTATCCTTCATTCTGATCCGATGATAACCGATTTGAGGTCCAATTTTGAGAAAATTTTCGCCCCATGCAATTCATCGATCAACTCTTCTACCAGGGAATTGGAAATTTATTGGGCACCGTAGCTTGGTTGAGTGCACGGTAGTCCACACAAAACCGCCAACTACCGTCTTTCTTCTTGACCAATAACACGGGGCTCGCATAAGGGCTTTCACTAGGCCGAATGACTTGGGCAACTAGCATTTCTCGGACCAATTTCTCTATTTCATTTTTCTGCTCATGTGAGTACCGATTCGGTTGAACACAGATGGGTCCTGTGTTTGGGAGCAAAGGGATGGAGTGATCTTGCTGCCTTGTAGGTGGTAAGTGGGTGAGAGGTTCAAACATATCTTGGTAATCTCCAAGCACCTTCTGCAATACCGGGCTAGTCTGTGGTTCTTTCCCAACATCCTCTTGCAACAAATACAGATCCAACAAAATTGCTTCTTCAGTAGAGTTCCAACTTTTTGTCAATGACTTAAAAGAGACAGCGGATTTCTGCAGACCAGGAGGATCCTGGATGATTATCTTGGCTCCATCGATCTTAAATTTCATTTGTAATGCCTTCCAATTGACCTTCATATCCCCCAATGTTTCCAACCATTGCATTCCGAGGATGACGTCGGTACTTCCTAACTCCAACGGTAAAAATTCCGTGTTAATCCGCATTTGTGGAAGTAACAGCTCGACTCCTTTGCACACACCCCTCCCGTTTACCACTTGGCCAGTGCCCATCTTCACCCCGAACCCAGGTGACCCGTCCACTTTAAGTTGGAGTCGTGAAACCAACTCTTTGGATATAAAATTATGGGATGCACCACAATCAATGAGGATAATCACCTCTTTTCCACAAAGGTGTCCCCGGATTTTCATGGTCCGTGGAGATGACAACCCCATCACCGAGTTCAGTGATAACTCGATGGTTGGATTCGATACCGTTTCCCACCCGTCAATTTCCCTTTTATTGAGTTCCCTTCCTGTTCCTCTAACTCTGTAGTCTCATCTTGTAATAGGAGCACTTGTAATTCCTTGTTTTTACATTTGTGCCCTACCCGATATTTTTCATCACACCGGAAACAAAGGCCCTTCGCTCGTTTATCTCGAAGCTCTTCCTCGGTTAGCCTTTTAGTCATCCCTGCTTCAGGCCTGAGGGTTGTCGCTGTAAGGTTTCCCGTCCCTTTTCCCACCATCGATGGCATGCTCTTGACACTTAACGTTATGGGTTGGAGTTGTTCTAAATGCCGAAGTCGAGAAATTAGGGGTAGGTTTATAAGAGCCTCCGGTGACTCGATTACCCCCAAGTAGTCGTGAATTCCTGTCTTCAACCAATTGGGTTGTCTCCAAAATTTGGACCAGCCCTTGTGGCCTTAGTAATCTAACTTCGGCCTGGATGCTCGGTTTGAGCTCATTCATGAAATTCCCTTCCAACACCTTCTCCAGAAGGTCCGATAAAGATGATGCTAAAAGTTCAAAGGAATGACGAAACTCTCGAAGAGTACCTGTTTGTCGGAGGGCTAGAAGTTGCTCAAGGGTTGAACCTCCGTTAGCGAGTCGAAAACGATTGATGAGTTGTAACTTCAAATCCTCCCAAATCAGAATTGTCCGCCTGTTGTCCGCCCAGTGAAACCAAGCGAGTGCATCTCTTTCCATACAGATACCGCCGTGGCGATCTTCTCCTTCTCGTCAAAACGTTGGAGAGCAAAGTAACGTTCAGCACGAAATATCCACCCATCAGGATCGATTCCGTTAAACATCGGTAATTCCACCCGTCGCAATCTCCAATCGACCTGAGAGAATCCAAAATTCGGTGGTTTACCGGTTCCCCCCGTGTCCGAGTGAACGAAGAACAGGGAATGAACATCCCCTTGGGTTTGCGATCCGCCCGAACCAGAACCTTTAAACGACCCTCCGGTAACCCCGGTCTGAGTGGAATTGGTGGATCCCGTTTGGAATAACAAATCCAGTTTCCCCACAATCGCTTGAATTCCCTTGTCTAAATTGTCTATTCGTTTGGTGTTCCATGCCTCGTGATTGCAAAGCGCTTGAACATCGGCTCTCATCGCTTGAACAGATTCTTCAAGCGCATCGATGCGTTCTCCTTGAGCTTTTGGTGCCATGGTCACTCAGAATCGAAGGCTCTGATACCAATTTGATAAGAACCAAACTGCTTGTATTGAAATTGCTTATTTCAGGAATGATTACAGGAAAAAAAGAAGAAAAAGATAATTCTGGTGTTCGAGAGCCAGATCTCTCCAAATCAAAAAGATACCACGAAGAAAAACCCTCCTCATACGTTGGTATCCAATCCTAATATAATGCTCCTAACAAACTTGGAAAATAAAATTACCAAAATTATAAAATACTGAAATTACTCATGGACTCTCCTTATTTATGAATCTCTTCTTTTCTGGAATATACTTTTGAAATTGGTGGCTTATCACTCTATTGGAAGATGGTGTTCACTATTCTGTCGTCCATAATCCATGATTTGAAGCATTTATTTCGGGATTTTTTATGAGCTCGTGGTGATTGTTCAAAAGATAAAATTAAAGTTGCTTAGGATGATGTTTGTCGGCCAAAGGAGGAGGGGGGGGGGGGGGTGAATTAAACGCCTAGCCTTATGGAATCGATCTTTATTGGCCCATATCAAAAAGGTCTATGGCATAAATTCTGTTGGTTCTCGAACCACGTACCGAAACATTCCTCTCTACCTTTGGCTAGCTTTTCGGAAAAGGTTACCAACGCAGGATCGTATGGCTCGATGGAGGAGTGAGGGGGATATCTTGCTTTGTCCTTTATGCAAGACGTGCATGGATAGTCACGACCATTTGTTTTTCCAACGTATTTTTTCTTCACAGATTTGGTTGACGATTAAACGTGACTTCACCCACAATGTGTCAGATCGTTGGGAGGAAATTCTTAGTGACATTCAGACCGAAAGATGGCGTCCGGGAAATACTCGGTCACAACTTTTTGCAGCTATTGTGTATTTTATTTGGCAAGAACGTAACCAACGTTTATTCTCGGAGCAAAGGCGAGAGGCGGATCAGATTGTTGCTGAAATCAGAAAGCTTGTTTACATGAAGTTGGTGGGAAAGCATAGAGATCGTGCTATGGGAAGTGGAAGCTGTGTGGATGTTCCTGATTGAGCCATGAAGTGCTGCTGGGTTTGCTTTGCGTTTCGGCATCATAGGGAGCGGTTGGTTGCTTTTAGAGGCTATTTTATTCTGTTCTCGATGTACATAGTCTCTATTTGTCTTTGCTTATTTGGCTTTTGGTTTTGTGGTACGTATTATTCTTCTAACCAATAGATAATGAGCAAACTAGAAGAAGAAAAAAAGTCGGTTAAACGTGCATTTTTACAAAACCGTCTTGAACCATCTGGTTTTCCAAACTAATCCCTGGTTTTTCACAAATTTCAACCTTCCATGAAACTGCAAGATAGACCCTAATATTTTTAAGAGTTGCAATAAATGTCCCTAAAATTTAAAAATTCTGCAATTGACCTGGTCTCCCCAGAAGACAACTGCCTGAAACTTTCATAAAAAGACAAGTAGACCTCTTCCAGAATCTAACAATAACACCTAAACTTTCTGTTGAAGGTTAACAATGGCAGAGGTAGCCCAAAGAACCCTGGCATGGTTTGGGCCTTTGGGGAATGGCAGATCAACAACCATGATGGAAAATGGCAGACGAATGAAGACAAGATGAAGAAACACTCATAGTGGGCAACATCTCTCATTAGAGCTTCAAAGAATAAAGTGACTGAGCCTCATCAGCAAAAGCCATCAAAAGGTAGGACAGACACAGAAGCTGAGAACAGTCAAAATGTATATCAAAGCAAAAAAGGCGCCTACAAGGTTTCATATAAAATCCATGGTCAAGAATGCTTGCAAGGCTTTGACAAGAGGTTGTACTTAATGGTGAGGGCCTGGGGATCCAAAGCAAACAGTTTATTGGAAGACATTAAAGTAAATACTGCAGTCAATTTCCCAGAATAATAGGCGTCATTAATAATTGAAACTCACCTGTCTGTCGCCACCAAGAAAATAATGGTCAAGAGGATCTTTAACAATGTCAAATCCTTTAAAGCTGCAATTGCCAACCTCGAATCTCGGGGAGTCATTTACTTTACCAGAATTCACATTGCAAAGCTCTTCTGGTGCATCTAATAAACTTGATTCCTCAACAACAGCATGCTGCTCTCCTCTGTCAGAAGCTGGTCTTTCAAGAGTATCAGTGCAGCTGGATTTGCGGGAGCTAAACACATCACTAGAATCTTTGTTTTCTGACCAACTATCCGACCTTTGCAATACTTCATTGTCACCTCCAGAACTTATGCTTGAATTATCTGTATTTCTTTGACCCCTAGAAAAAATTCCACTGGCCAGTCTTGTCATAAATCCTAGTGCAGCCAAGGGTATAGAAAGTGCACCATTTGTTTGGATATTTTCAGCTGTATGCTCCGCTGCATCAAGACTGATTTCAGACCCATTTTGTATCCGAAGATCCTGAAAAAAAATGTTTTGTATCAGTCCCCAACACACAAATTAAAGGTGGCATAATCAGCTACTCAATAATTAGGTGTATAAAATGTAGAAATCTGTATTCTTGAACCAACGTAAACATTTTGATGCCTATAAGCTGGATGGGACAGCACTATGACAAGATTTTCAATCACGCTATAAAGGAATCAGCAACATGGCAATCCATCCTTTAGATTTGTTCCTATAAAAACGTGCATAATACTCGTATTGACCAGCACATTACATTATATACCTCCAACTGGACCTTCAACCGTATTGTTTAATGGCAAACAGACACAACCACAGCATTTTTTCGAATATAACATAAAACACCTATTTTACTGTGCTATCCTTTTTGGACTTTACAGAACAGAATTTCCATACAGCAGTACTCTGTTTGAAACTAAGGCAAGAATAGACCGATTCGGAACCACGGCATCATGATAATGTTGGTTCATTGCCGACAAATGAGCGAGCATACAACTAGGGAGACCAATTGTCACGGTGAATTGCCACAACCGTCAGCTTTCATTCATTAAATGGTGTTTGCAGATATTTAATTTCCTACAACCACCAGAACCAGAAAAGATGGTTGGGTCACCCAAAAAGGTCAAGAAACTTTTCCATATGGACCTTAACGTCTTACCATTATTATAGTATCTCCCCTCTCTATGCTGTTTATTTTCGTTATTGTGTTCATTTGCAAATCTTCACCAAATAACTGTATGTAAAGAGAATAAAAAGAAAAGAAGCCAAAATGCGCATTTTATCCAAAATTTGAAATGAGTTCTGAACTCCTATGCATTATCCTTTAACTGATGAGGTTAAAATTAGTAGTTTAACTGGAAATACTAACATATTGTGATCATCAAATAGCTGCTCATACCAAAGAGTATTAAAAATATCAAGAAATAGAAAAGCGAGCATTTATTTAAAGGAACAGGAAAAAAGCCTTCCAGACAAAAGGAAGAAGAAAAAACTGGTCTAGTCTTCAAAGTAGCTGAATTACATTTTAAACACATTGATCTGACTACCAAAACTAGTAACAATATTCATGGTAACACCAGCAAAAAAATAACAACTGTATTCTGGCATACACACATCCAACTCGACATTTATCTTTCTTTAATTTGGCAAACAGGAATAAGTTTCTCCCTTAGAACTATATTACAACTAGCAAACATAACTAACCAAATGCCACTTCGTGAACGACCATTCCTTTGTTACACACCAACTGCATACTGCAATAACTTACAAATGACTTTTTACCTTAACAATTTCACTGATGTAGCATATATTAACTCAATGTTTTTAAACAGTCAAAAATTTTCATTGAACTGAAGAAAAGAAAACCAACTGGAGAAAACAAGAGCACACCAAATGAAGAAAAACCTGCCCAACTAAAAACTAGAGGAAAACCAACAACCCCAAACAATACACAAGATAACAAAAAAAGAATTTGGAAAAAGACAAGCTAACAAAACTTGATACAACCAGATATAGATTTGTTGCTTCTGAGATGAATATAAAAGAAAAAAATGGCATCAAGAGCCTTATAAGCACTTGAGTAGAAATGAACCTCTAGTGCCTTGTGAAGGTTCTCCATTTCAGTATCCTCCACTGTTTCCCAGCTAGCTACATCATCACTTACTTCACTTCCACCAGCAACTGACTCATCATCATCATCACGACCAACAACATATATTGCTTGTGGACCAACCTGATTGGAAACAAAAGATCATATAGGCTACTTGCAATTACCATCACAAAGAGGAATAACCTTATTCCATAAGTGCACATAAAATAAAACATTTCTAAGAATCATACTTGTTTCTATTTTGTTTAAAGCCAATATAGAGAAAAGAATAATTTTGTTCTGTACTAAAGGTGCAGCATGAGTTAGTGTAGAAGTTCTTTTCTTTATGAAGTCTTTGCATAAGGTAGGTTCTTTCATTCCAACATGCATATTCCTTTGTACTTCTATGACATGGTTCCCCATCCTAATTGTAATAGAAGTGTAACAAATGATCATTAAGCTATTTTCCATCAACTATAGATCCAATCTCAAAACTATCTGATTGTAACCAGTTTGTCCATGTTCTGTTCTTAGTTCCCTTACGGCAGCCAACAGAATATCCATGTTGGTTGCACAACTAACCTTTGTTGAGACTCTAACACCAATAACAAGTAGAGATTGTATGTTACAGATATAAATAAACAGATTTTGAATCGGACACAAGGAAAATAAGATGTCTACAAATAGGTGTCAATGAGAAAGAAGTAGAATCAAGTTAGTTGACACTTATCATTCGTATTGAAAAGTAAAATTGTTGTATCATTGACTGCAGTCATTAGGGCAAGTAGGAAGGACCACTGGGCTACTTTTCTTCGTTGATTCACAGTGTTTTGTCATTAACTTGAGTAAGAATCCTCCTGCTAAAGTACTCGATTGGAACTAATTCTTATAAACTTAGAACCTTAATAGAAGGGTATATCTTTGTTTCTTAGAGTCTAGTGTAGAAATGTTTCATTAGAAGATGGCCATGGTGGAAATTCATACCAGGCTTCAACCCCACTTCCAAAAAAATGTAACCTGAGTTCATTGTAGAACCTGCATCTCCACCAACATTGTCACTTACCATTCCTATTCATCTTAAAACTCTTCCTTCATTCTAAGCCGAGGAGTGAACCCCTTTCCCAAACAGGATAAGTTTTCTTCACCAGCAACCCTTCCATCATTGGAGGTCAAAACACAGGAGAATGACATTTGGTTTTACAAGTGCAAAAAAAGTTCATGAAGAGACATTTTTGGTTCAAATTTTCTGCTTACTTATTAATGCTTAATAGTTGATTCTTCGTAAGATGTGAATATTTATGACATTAATTTTGGGCTACTTTTCTTCGTTGATTCACAGTGCTTTGTCATTAACTTGAGTAAGAATCCTCCTGCTAGAGTACTCGATTGGAACTAATTCTTATAAACTTGGAATCTTAATAGAAGAGTATATCTTAGTTTCTTAGAGTCTAGTGTAGAAATGTTTCATTAGAAGATGGTCATGGTGGAAATTCATACCAGGCTTCAACCCCACTTCCAAAAAAAATGTAGCCTGAGTTCACTGTAGAACCTGCATCTCCACCAACATTGTCACTTACCATTTCCTACTCATCTTAAACTCTTCCTTCATTCTAAGCCGAGGAGTGAACCCCTTTCCCAATCAGGATAAGTATTCTTCACTAGCAACCCTTCCATCATTGGGGGTCAAAACACAGAAGAATGACATTTGGTTCTACAAGTGCAAAAAAAGCTCATGAAGAGACATTTTTGGTTCAAAAATTCTGCTTACTTATTAATGCTTAATAGTCGATTCTTCATAAGATGTGAATATTTATGACATTAATTTTGGAATTACTACTGATGTGACATTCAAGCACCACATTAGTAAGCTATAATTTGTAGTTCATTTAACCTATGTATAAATGGAGTGTATAAGTCCAAAAATTATTTATACAACACAAGGAACTTTCATGCTTATGAACCAAAACTTCGAGAAGAAGCCAAAAAAGCTCCAGTCTTTTTGATAGGGCATGTTTATCCCGGATATCATATTCCAATGGCCTGTTTAGTACTTTGGTCCGTCTTCAGTAACCACCTAAAACTATCATGTAAATGCCTCGACCTATTTAAACAATTTACATATTCCTAGCCACTTTATGAGTCACCAGCAAATCAGAAATTAATGTTGCTCCCATTGTTATTTCAGAGAGTTGTGCCTGTAGTGAAAAGAGTTATCATTTGTAGATCTTCATCTTGTTTGTGTTTATCCCTATGACTCATGTGACCTATATATAGGGGTGCATTTTGATATTAATGAGAAGCACATTTTTCTTCCAAAGATACAGTGTATCATGGTATGAGAGATTGACTTATGGTACAATGCCCTGTAGCACAAGTGATCTAAAAGAGACCCAATCAAGTAAAAGCCCACCACCCTCACAGCCATAAGCCCAAAGCCTTTGTTGCCTCCACAACAAAGCCATCACATTACTGTCATTCAGTCGCTTCGCTATCACGCCCAAACCATCAAATCCCTATTATCCAGTCACGTTGCCTCAGCTTGCCACTGATATCCAGTCGTGTCATAACACAAGCCCTAGCCTCCCTCACTGCAATTCCTGTCATATATCTCTCGTGGCACTAGTCATCAAACCGAATGTTTGCAACTTTGTTAAGATCGGGATCAAACTTCCAGCTACCTATTATTCACTCTCAGTTGCACCTCCAAATGTTCTCTGTCGGGACTTATATCGAGCGGTATGTAGCCTCCCACGGTACTTGTGATGATTTGGAATCTTCTAAGCCATGTGTTATCTCTCTTTTTCAACCATTTTCTTTGTTAACACATCCTACAGTACAAAAACAAACGGACCCTAATTTCATGTTGTTTTACCCATAATATGGTCATTTCCATTGAATTTTAATTTTAGATCTCTATTTTTGTGTGCTTGGAAGATGTGTATATGTATGATTGTTATTTGTATGGCTTTCACAAAATAGGATCATGGTGTTACCTAAACAATTGTCTCACATCTTAACGTAGTAATGTCTGTAAATTAATTATGAAGATGCTAAAAGAAATTATGGGTTTGAGTTTTCCAAAGATATGGAAGAGTGTACCATTGATACCATCCCATCAGCCCAAGCAACTTCAATATCACCATTTCTGAGCCCTGTAATATTTCCAACCCAAGAGAGGTCTGAAAAGTTTGTGCAAGCTTCAACACTGGATGCATCTCCTGATTTCCCACACCCTGCATGCTTTGTTGAATCTTCTTTAACCTTGTTCTCATCAGTCAACTCTGCCATATTCCCAGGACTGATAGCAGCAGCAACTGTCTGCGGCGCTACAGAAGTGGATGGTAACCGAACAACTACATCCCCGTAACAGTAATCATAGTCCTGGTGCCCTTCAAGCTCATAAACACTCACAACTTCCTCCTCATCGAATTCCTTAGGATCTTCCGCTCTGGCAATTGACTTTAACCACCTCACACAAGCTGTCCTCTCTTTTGCATTTACACTTTTCACAACTCCTACACGACTAATGTCACTAGTGTCATCATTACCATCAGTAGGCTTTTCTACCACATACTGTTCGGAGACAAATTCATGATCTCCAGGGTTTTCAATTGGTATCAAAGAGATTGAATCCAATCCACGTTCTGTGGTTCCATCCTGCCAAGCTACATCAACTCTTGTTTTTGTATTAATAATTTGAAGGGCTTTTTCAAAATGTTCCTCTTTTTTTCGAGACCTTTTATCCCTCTTAACCAAAACTTTACGGACCTTTTTACGATGTAGAGGCCAATTTTCATGGGCTGGACCTTTCAAAGCAGGCAATGAGCTACTGCATGAACTAGATTCAATAGATGGAGTATGATCATTGTTCCCAATGTCTCCAGCAGGTGCAGTATTTGGATAAACATCCATGGGGTCAGATTTCCTGGCGGATTCCTCCCGAGGAACCACTTCTGAATCACTCTCAGACTTCGCTTGAGTACGTAAGCCAGCTTTTATGGAGTCCTGAAGTTCCAACTCCGCTGAACTCTTGCGATGAGAAACTGTAGATGAGGGTTTGGGTGATGGAAGAAGACACCAATCACCGAGTTGCCAATTTGCATGTGCAAAGCAAGCCAATAACTTTAAGTTTTTTGGATTCTGCTCCTCAGACGGTGTTATTGAAGAGTCGGGCCCATAACCTGCAGACGCTATCCAATATACAAATGCTGACCCAGCTGTAACATTGGTTACGGTTCCTTCCAATCGTGAAGCCTTCCACAACCCAGATAGCCATCTAGAATTCTTAAAAACAGAAGAAGAGCTTGCCTTTACTCTCTGACCAGGATAATATGGATAATGTGCATCTTCAAGGGGATTCTTCCCGACTGGTTTGAGACGCAGTGGGTCGGCTTTCATAACTCTACAAACAGAACCATCATCAAACATGATTGTCACATTATCGAGTACATCATCAATTCTACCCAGCCATGGGCCAAGGACTACATAATCACCAACTTGAAAATCCCTCACCCGCCTTAAGTCTTTTGATGAGATGTTATTTACGACAGATCCATCAATAGTTGATAGATCAACAGATATGTTGACATCAACCACAACACCCACTTGTCCAGTTGCATCAGAAGCAGAAGCAACATAATCTCCATGCAAAAATCCTCGGTCAACAACCGTCACATCATTAAGATTTTGGGTCGTCTCAGATTCATCCATCCAAAGTACTCTAACATGGTCAGCTGGAAGCGGACTGCTCTCATCGTCGTCATTATCAGTACTCCCAGTGACATTTCCATGAAAACCTTTGGTACCATCCTCATTGACATCAGCCATTTCAGTGTCTTCATTCTCCTCATCTTCATCATCACTGCTGCTATCTGAGTCAGAATCACCCGCAACTTCAGTTACTATCCCAGTCTTCCCCTCAGATTTGCTTCGCACAACATCTTGTCTGTAAATATATGATATAGTCCCTGTGCCATTTTCTTCCATCCTGGCCTTGGAACCTTCATCCGGATCATTACCATGTTCCGTATCTTCATGAGCCACAGAATGCAGCTTGGTTTCCATCTAAAAGTCAAAAAAGAAAGAACGGGAAATATTAGAAAAACTGCTCTACAATCTGAATTGGTATTGGTAGATTTATCAATAACAATCAACTTCTAAAAGAAAGTTAAAATTGAACAGGTAACAGTGATTGATGTTAGTATGTTCATCAGTAACAAAGGATATGCATGTGATAATGAAAGAACCTACCGTAAGCAAAGACTTCATTAAGGAAAAAGTAATTCAAAGCACCAACTCATGCTGCCCCATTAGTTCAGCTTGAAATTCTTCTCTTTTTTATCTTGGGCGTCAAACAACATACAAACACCGAAACACGTACGATTCTTATGAATGTATTCTTTTATGCACTAATGGAATGAGGTTACTCTTTGCGATGACATTTACAAGTAGTCTTCATTTATATGTTTGTTCATTGCAAATGAGGTTGGTCCACAAGCAATATATGTTGTTGGTCATGATGATGAGTCAGTTGCTGGTAGAAGGGAAGTGATGACACAGCTAGCTGAGAAACAATTAAGGATATAACAGACCTGTCACAAGGCACTAAAGATTCATTCATGCTTGAGTGTATATGATGTCCTTGACATCGTTCGTTCTATATCCATATCTGAAGCAGGAAATATGTCTGGTTGTGTCAATTTTATTAAACCATGTTTTGTTTGGGTTGTTGGTTTTTCGTGTAGTTTTTAGTTGAATTGATTTTTCATTTTTTTCTTCAGTTTGTGTGTTCAGTTCAGTGTTCTTGTATTTCCCAGTTTTGATTTGCTTTTCTTCAGTTTAATGAAAAAAAAAATACTGTTGCAAATAAAAATCATGTCAACATAAGGTACATGGTGGAATTGTTAGGTAAAAAGTCATTTGTAAGTTATTGCAGTTTGCAGTTATATGTCAGCTGATGTACAACAAATGACATTTGGTTAATGAAAATGTGAAAAACCTCAATACTTTAGAAAAAGGGACTATACTATTAGTACTTTTTCTGTTTGATAGTGATAATTTAGTTCATTAGTTCTAAGAGGGAAAGATATTTCTTTTTGCTGAAAAAGAAATGCAGTGTTGTCAAAGAAAGAGAACGTCGGCATTTACCATCAGATACAATATGCATCTTAATAAAAACAAAAGGCACACCAGATATAAAAAGACCAGTCAGCACAATTAAAATTTCAAAGAGAAAATACAATAAGAATAAAGAAAAACAATCCATCATGATCAAATTAGAGTAAACTTATCGATCATCATGCCCCACACCACCATCAGCACAACCTATAGGGTCTAATTTTAATACATAAAGGGACACAGATTAAAAAACATATTAAACCAGCACCCAATTCACATCCAGTGTAGATGGCACTCTCTCACATGTGCTTCACACCCATCCTATTTAGCTAATTACCCAAGCCTGAGATTTTGGAGGTGTTTGGATATGCGTTCATACCAATTATTGCAACTAAATTGCCCTAACCAGTTTCGAGTGTTTGGTAAAATTGATTATGATTCTGCTTTTACGATTATTCAGAATCACAATAATAATATTTGTAGACACCGATAAGAAGTTGATCTAGGAAAACTAATATTGGCTTTAAGCAATAGACATAAGAAACTTACTATCTTGTTATCTGCTTCTGATATTTCTGACAAAAAATCACTTCAAATCTTACATCCAAACAACCCCCCCCCCCCCTTATTTCAAAATTTTCCACCATTTACTTGTACAGAGAAAGAAAACACACAGATAATTTTCCCTTCATTACCATTTCAACTATATCAAACAAGTTAAGCATCCCTAGACCATTAGTAACAAGAACCTCAATGCCAAACTGAACTAATTCAAAATCATTAAACTGCTAGAATATCATGAATGAAAAGGGCTTCATAGCAGCTTATAGTATATATTAATAGAATCCAATGCAGCGATTAATGGACTAAACTGATAGAAATACAAATTAACAAATCCAAAGTGGACCTAAAAACAATTACCTTCAATTCGGCCTGTCAGATGAATATCAGATTTGGGGATCCTACAAGACTAATAACGTGAATACACAGTGAGTGAGAAAATAAATAAATTAAAACAACGAAAAACAGCTGAAGAACCCACGAGAAGAAGTCGATCCTTTCTTCGGTTGAAATAAAACAAGAAATCAGCTGAAAAGAATCACGCATTCATTGAGGAACTAGAAGATTCAAAAAATGGGATTAAAAATAAAGCGAACATCAATGGATGAATCGTGTACGCTGATGAACCTCAACAAGCAATCTATTCCCTTCAACGCAACGAATCTTTTGAACAAGTTTTGGAGGGATGATAAAATCAAAATCTGTACCTCTAAAGAGGAAGGAATTCGTGTTGATTGTAGGGGAGAAGAGATTAGCACGTTGATTGCACGATTGTGAAGAACAAGTAATCAAAAGTTTGTAGAAAGACCAGAAGTCGAAGGAGCTGAAGAAATGCTGGTGAGGGTAATCAAACTTTTTACACCCCACCTTTTGTTATTTAAAAGTGTTTGATATTGTTTATACAAAAAATAACCAAAAAAGTAATAAGCATTTTTCAAATAAGTTGACAAGTATGAACAAAATGACTTATCAAAAATAGTTTTTCAACGGTTTGGCACCGTTACAAGTTCTTTTCTTTTTGTTCCATCCAAACACTCAAAATGGCTTATCTCCGATGTCAAATCGCAATAAGCTAAAATGTCCCTCAAATAAGCAATCCCAAACACCCCTAATAAACTTCAGACTTTAGACCTTTTAAAAAAACAAACGGCACCTTAGACTTGTGTGTAATATAAACAAAGCAAGACTCGTATTTTGGTCCTAATTTTTGTCATTTTCAATGGATATTGTCTCTAAACTTTAAAAACTCGGATTTTCGTATCTCAAAATTTTCAATTTCCAATGGATTATGTCCTCAACTTTTCTCATTAAATTATGTTTAATGAAGGCATGTTGGTCATTTTTATCATTTACTTCATTATCTATTAAAAATTAAAAAGAAATGTATTATATTTTATACTATACTAGAAGCGTACTTGCGCAATGCAGCGAGATACATCACGATTTTAATATTTCATTTTATTTTTTTGTTGATTTACAGTATGATTTTGGATGGTTTTGAGAAAGTGATAATATTTTTTTTATAAATTTATTTAATTTAGGCTTAATAATATAATGTTTTTATATAAAAAAAATTAAGTATTTTGTTAGAATTCAATGATTATCTTATATATTTTAATGACATCTAGAAAAAATAACCAATTACATATTTAATAATATAATTAAAACAAATTTATAATAATATAATATATTAATTAATAGTGATACATGAAAAGGTCTGCATAAAAAGAAGGTGATGCACATACCAAATTGGTGGGTGTTAGAAGCCTCCAGTAGTAATATGTATCTTGTGCTTTGATACTTGTAAATTAAGAGATTTTTAAAATCTTGCATAAAATGATGGTACCTTGTGCCTAATAATTTGTATTTAAGAGTTTTTTATCTGTGTTTTATAATATAGTATAGATATAATTATATTAATTAATAGTGATACATGTAAAAGTCTGCATAAAAGGAAGGTCCTGCACATATCAAATCGGTGGGTGTTAGAAGCCTGCAGTAGTAATATGTATTTTGTGCTTTGATACTTGTAAATTAAGAGATTTTTAAAATCTTGCATAAAATGATGGTACCTTGTGCCTAATAATTTGTATGTAAGAGTTTTTTATCCATACTTTATAATATAGTATAGATATAGGCGAATGATCGTGTGAGAAGTTTTTGGAAGACGACACTCCTGGCAATATATTGAAAAATGGAAAAAGTATAAATTAAACAGCCAGGGACTCCCTCCCGACACATAACTCAATCCACCGTAAAGGACAAGCCCAAGACGGGGAAGTGAGATCCACCAAACAGCAACAAAATTTAGCATACATTACATACCAAATAATAAGAAGCCAAAATAAGCAAAGGGAAATGGAAACTAAAGACATAATAAGCAAAATAAGCAAGCCTCCACGCCAAACCACCATCTCCCAGGGACGCCAAAATAAAGAGAGTAGGAGATACGCTCCATGAACTAACCACACAAACAAATCATCCCCCAAGCTGAACCGAAGAGCCACTAGACAAGCAACTAGAGGTCCGCATAGTAACCACCTTCGTAATCGTGTGAGAAGTTGAGGTTAACATGAGAAGTGTGAGAAATGGATCTGAACCGTTGATCACTTTTAATCAAATGTCCTCCCATGAATTGCTCCTTAGAATGTGATATGTTTACAATTTGTATTGATGCAACATCACATTTCCATCTGTTGTCTTAATTTTTATTGTTTAAAACCCATTAGTTTGAGTCATTTATTGTTTATTAGGCTTCTTGTTGGATCAATATGATAAATTGGCCCAATGGACTATTTTATGGTTTTTGGGCCTGATTTTGGTGTTTAGACCTTATTTTGCAGAATAACCATGCTGTAGCAGATTTAAGATTGAAGAATGAAGAAAAGGGACTCCTGCAGCATATGTGTCGAGTGTTGATGGATTTTTGAAGAAATGTTTGGCAATGGAAATTCTTTTGAAGATCTCTTAATTTCCATGTTTCATCTAGCTGGGAATAGAAGATTTATGGAAAATTATCATGTTACTTTGGCCCCAAGATTAGTATTATCTCTTGGACATTATGTTCTTTTGTCCCCTCTTGTAAGCCTCTTCCTATAGTATATAAAGGAAACCTTGGCTAGGGTTTGAAGATACTTGCTTTCACCTGAATAAACCAATCCTTAGCCAAAAATACTCTATTGCTTGCATGTTTTTTAGAGGAAAATCCAGGCAAATATATTAAAAAAGAAAGAAATACAAAGAGTTAGGCGCAAAGCCAACCAAAAAGCCAGAAGGCATAACAATTGCACTTGGCCATGAAACCATACCAATCAGCTAACAACCAAAATAAGCACATGCCAACAGAGCTATACAAGCTAGAAAAGAAGATGCAAACAAAGAACTCCAAGAAATAGCACAAAAAATCATCAAAGATCCTCCAACCAGGAAGGTAGTCACGGCCCGCCATTGGAAACTGTTAGAATATAAATATGTTCTACTTTAGAAAGTTTAGTAAAGTAATCAACTTGTGTTGTATTGGGCCTTGTAATGGGTTTGGGCTTATTGTATACAAGGGATGTGGGAGTATATAAGGAGTTTGTTTAGTTGTTTGTAAGTAACTTTCATTTCAACCATGTAGTCTGTATGAGTTCTTGCTTTGTGCAGATAACTATGTGCGAGTTCTTAACACTTCTCGTACACACACTTCGCGCTATTCTTTTGCGAGTTCGAGACTTAGAATATTTTTCAGTTTTCACTTCATGCTAAATGCAAACACGCAAATTATCCACTTCTCGCAAGACTTAACTTCTCGCATATTCCTGTTTGCGCAAAACAAAGAAGATTTACAGTAGAAACACGCATGCTGTATCTTGCGAGTTTCTACTTCTCGCAGGTCACAGTTTGCGAGTTCTTCATGATATGCGAATTTTTTAAGCCTGTGCGAGTTCTTCACTGCTATGCAAGTTCTTCATTAGCGCGTTTTCGAGATCTTGTGAGTTCTTGACTTGTTTGTTAAAAAACTCGATATTTCAAATAAAAAACGATCCAAAATTTCATGCATTGATTAGAAACTTTGCAGAAATCATCTCGAGCATAATTCGAACCAATTACAACCAAGGAATTTCAGACCAAAATATCACAAATTACAACTCGATCTTGATACAATACGTTTACAACTCGAACTCAAATCCAATAAAAAATTCAAAATTTACATTTAAACAGTGTGAATTAGGCAGAATGAATCAAACACGATTTGTTCTAAACACTAATTCGAATCTAAACCAAACAAATACACGTTCAAAACAATACAAAATCGTGAAAATCAAATCTCAACAGATTCCTTGCGAGTTCTTGAAATGTCGACCAAAATTTTCAAATTCAATCCATGTTTCTGAATTTCCATTTGCTCTGATACCAATTGTTAATTCCCAAAATTAATTTATAATTGCTAACAATCAAAATAACAAGATGAGAATCTCGTAATCACATGTCATAGATTTCAAATTCACAGATTACAAGGTTTTCTCACTCTAGATAATTTGCTCTGCGTGTTTTTTCTATTACAAGCTTCTAACAACAAAGACAAGAAACAAAGAACTATTTATACTAAGCAACAACAACAAGAAAACAAAACACAATTACTTTGACTTTGACTTATTACAAAGACTTTGACTTTCTTGCTTGAGAGTGAACTTTGAGCATTTGACTTACAGGAGTTCTAGCTTCTGGACAAATCAGTCCAGAACCTGTTGTTAATGCTACTGATTCTGATAAACCTTCTACATCTACATTTCATTTATCAGAGTTAGATTTATTGTTTGAATTCTTTTATGATGAGTTTCTTGGATCTAAATTGCCTAAATCTGTTGTGGTTGACAGGTCAGAAGATTCAATGACTAATCATTCAATCACTTCAGATGTATCTATTGAATTAGTTCCCCCAATTCAGAAAGAAACTCCAATTCAAACAATCACTTCTTCAGTTGAAGTTGTACCTGGACATGTTGAGACAAAAGTTGTTGATTCAGTTGGTTGTACTGTAACGTCTACTCAACAGCCAGAAGTTATTGTTCCAACTGAAGCTTCTGCATCAAATACTTCAACTGAACCACTCCCTGAACAACAAGAGACTGAAAGTAGATACTTAGATGAGAATCATGATCAATCTACATCAAATCCACTCCCTCATGAACATAAGTGGACCAAAGAGCACCCGATAAGCCAGATCATTGGAGATCCATCAAAACCGGTGCAAACTAGGTTTGCTACATTAAATATGTGTATGCATGACTCATTTTTTAGTAAGATAGAGCCAACTCGCGTATCTGAAGCTCTATCTGACTCAGATTGGGTAACTGCAATGCAAGAGGAGCTGAAGTTGGAGCTTAAAAGATAATGATTACTTTACAAAACTTAGGGGGAGAATGTTAGAACATAAATATGTTCTACTTTAGAAAGTTTAGTAAAGTAATCAACATGTGTTGTATTGGGCCTTGTAATGGGTTTGGGCTTATTGTATACAAGGGATGTGGGAGTATATAAGGAGTCTGTTTAGTTGTTTGTAAGTAACTTTCATTTCAACCATGTAGACTGTACAAGTTCTTGATCTCTCTGTAGTATAGTTTACATTTCAATAAATAAAACTACATATTCCTCCCTACAATCTCTTGTTAATCTTTATCATTCAATCAATCTATGATCTCAGGGACTTAACATGTGGTATCAGAGTCGAACGCAGATTCATTTGTAACACACGGTTTTTCGTAAAGCAAGTTCCATTCTTCGTTGGTTATCTCTCCGCCTTCCGCCTATCTTTTGAGTGGTAAATGTTGTGCTTTCGAACCTTGAGTCGACCCATGCGAGAATCTTGAGTTTTGACCTTTTTCGGGGCTCGGTACGTGTGGCGCGATTGTGACTCGCGATAGTGACATGTGTCACTATCGCGTGGCACAATCTCCGGGGGTGTACCACCCGCGGTACATTCCTTGCGAGAGTGCCCTCGCGATAGTGACAATGTCACTATCGCGTGGCAAGGTCGCCGCGACCCCTGTCTCATAAAATGTCCGAATTCTCACCTTTTCTCCTCATTTCTCACTTCCATCTTCTTCTCTTTTCTCTCCCAAACACTAAAACCGAACCCTAACCCATTCTGATGGTTTTTCCCCCTTGAACCACATGATTCTTCATCATCTAACTAGTTGGAACCTTAAACCACAAAACCACCATCTTCATCTTCCTCATCAAGTTCATCGGTTGGGAGCTCGGGTTGAAGTGTTGGATTGGGTGTTCTCGGAAGCCTCTTTGTCTTCAAGGGTAAGTTTTCTTGTGTTAAGGTTATAAATGCTCCATTGGTGGTTTATTAAGGTTCGATGTCTCAAATCTCGGATTTGGTGGTTTTGAAGAAATTAGGGTTTTGATCTTGTTTGGGATCTTGGTATTTTTATGTTTGGAGAACGTTTCCTTATGGTTGAAAATGGTTATTTATGGGTTGGAACTTTGGATCTAGGTTTTGGAAGTTTTCGGCTTGAGGATTCAACTGGTCTTCAAAAGAGCTCGTTGGGTAAAATCTAGATTTAGCCTAAATCTAGCAAGGTGAGTTCAAGTTGATTTGTGAAAACGTTGTACATGCCAAAATGTCTATTTTAAAGTGTTTATGTGTTCTACATGAATTTATCAAATGTTGGGTTAATTGCTAATCTTTGATTATTTGACGTATTTAATCTTTACAAACTTTGTATAATACTCATATTTGGGATTTTGGGCATTTTGATAAATGTGTCACAAATGAATGTGTTTTGAGGTCTCATTGCATAAATAAATTCTTGGTCAAAGAAATACACTTTTAAATGGTTGTCGGGTCTTATGCATCATTCATGAAATGGAATGTTTTGTAAAGTATTAATTGCACATTTATGCGAGGTACTTGAAAGAATGTTTATAGTCTCATTTTATGATTTAATTCTTATCAGCAGTTAAAGTTGGAAAATGCATATTTTGTGTTATGAGACATTTGGAAAAAATTATAAGGATATAAGTTCATTTGGAAAATGGGTTGTCTCAATTAATGTTAAGTTTTGAACTAATCTTACTTTTGGTCGTGATGTTGCATATCCGTTGGGTGAGTGCGTTTCATCGTGTTTTTATTTCATTTATTAACGAGTCAATGGGTTGCTAAATCTGCGGCTTGGCATTGTTATTTTGAAGGGGTTTTTGGACAATGGTCCAGTTTTGGTAGCTCGACTTCGAGCCTTGTTGGGCCTTATGTGTATTATTTGGCTTATTTGACGCATTGGGAGTCATGATCCCGTATTTGGTTTATTATTGTCCGGCGTTGGGACGATTAGTTTTCCACGTCGAGGCACGTTAGGCACTGGATGTGGGTGTAAGACCTTCGTGTTGCACGTTAAGGTACCGGATGTGGGTATAAGTCCTTCGTGCTCAAGTACTACGATATTAGATGAGGGGCTCGACATAGGAACCCGACGGGGTTGAACTCAAGTTTCCGTGGGTGTACGTTTAAAGCTACTGAGCCTGACATCTCTTGCGTGTACTTTCGTTTATATGACTAGTCATAACAATATAAAATGGGCTTACTTTGTGAACCGTCACATTTTATGGAATCGGGAATCCCCCGTCACCGAAAGGTGTTGTTTTTGGGATTTTAGTTATATTATCCAAGTTTACGGTGACATTTCATATATTTGGGTTTTATCCTTGATTTATGGGTTGAGTATTATGCCCCACCCGAGTTTTGGGTGTTTTGTAATATAAGGTTTAACCGTACCCTCTTAAATGGAGAGTTCAATTATTATTTACGCTTTGAGTGTGTTATGGGTTAAAGCTAATTTATGAAGGGACGGTTTACATTGGTATCATCATTTTGTAGTAGTTTGATTTGGAAAATGTCCAAATTGGCGTTCTCCGTCTAAAATGCATATTATTGGAAAACGAGTCGTTTGCATATTCAAAGTATACCTTTTGAAAGATTATGAATTAAACTGCATTATCTATTTTCACAAACACCTTTATATATGCTGAAAACTCTTAAGCTCACTAGGCGTTAAGCCTAACCTTTTTATTTGTCGGCATGTGCATCAGGTTCCAGTTGGGTTTTCGTTCTAGCAGCCATGAAAAGTTGAGCCTTAGCTTTGTGCAAATGTAAGTAGTTGGTGAAGTCTTCCGCAATTTTGGAGATAGTGACTATTATGGGGTTTTAGTAGCACCCGTTATTATCATAGGCTTTTGTATAGAATGAATGTTTGTATTGAGGTTAAATCTTAATTTGTGGTTGTAGATAATTCCTTTATTGATGTATTTAGAAGTTTTAAATAAGTTACTATTTCCAGATTTGAGGGTGTTACATCATTCTACGCACGATCGAGATCAGTTTGTTTGAAAAGAACAGTCGCTGTGGAAAATTTTCGATTTCTGGAATTGATGTTAGATTGGATGTTCTATGTTTCCAATTTGATTCAAAAGTTATTGTTGATCATCATTGAATCAATTAATTGCTCTAATTTCAATTCAGAAAGTCGAATTTGTTGATTTTGAGAAGTTTTGTTCGAAAATGTCTATTCACTGTGGTTGAGATCGAAGTGTGCTAAATATTCAAATTTGGACGAGATCATCAACAACGATTATGCTACAAAGTTGTTTTCGAACCTGTATACAAAAGATTATCTCAAAATTCGATGTACAGAAGAAGATTTTGAAGAAAAGTTAGAAAAATGTTCGAGATCCACAAAATTCGCATGATCCATATGAAGAACTCGCAAAATTTGAAGAACGCGCATGAGAATGGAAAGAATTCACAGAATGAAGGATTTTAAGAATTCGCATCGTAGAATTCGCATGCTTAAGAATTCTCATGTCAGAATTCGTATATTCTTTGAAGATGACATTTTTGCCTAAGTACAGAATTCGCACAAGAGTCATATGTGAAATGTTCAAGAACTCGTATGACTAAATTTCCTTGAAGATGAAATTGTTTTAAGTATGGAATTCATACAGGTGAGTGATGCGATAAGTTAAGGATTCACAAGTTTTAGTGATGCGAATTGTGAAGGTTTTGCAGATGTGAGTTATGCGAAATGCGAGGAATTCTGTTGGTCCCGGAGGTGCTTAACAAGTTTGTAGAAGGGGGGGGGGTTGAATACAAACACATAAATTAAGGTTTAATAAATTGTTTATTGATAAATCAAAATACAATTTACAAGTTTGTTGCGTAATAAGATTAAGACAGACTCAATCTAAACAAACTTAACACCAAGATAATTGCACAAGAAATTCAGAGAATGGGGAATTTAAGAGATAGAAAACAATGGTTTCTATATGGAGTTCAAGGATTGAGCACACCTTCAGATGAAGGGGTGAACTTCCTATTTATACCCTATGCATTAAATGCATGGCAGGGTACTTTACACGTGGCGTTCACAGATTGGCTTTGGGAGTCTGAATTTTGGGAGACATGCTTTCGGCCGGGTCATGAACAGTGTAGTTGACAGAGTTGTTGTACGTATGGTTGCAGAGACTTGTCCGTTCTGACACATCGTACAGGTTGTGCAAGGATAGACAAAAGGAAACTTGAGGCATAAGCTTTGTGATCGATTGATCGCTGAGTATCTCTTCTTGCAGAGATAAAGAGGTTCAGCTATCGCTGAAGCTTTTCCTCATGTTCCTTCGCGTATTTGTAGAGTTGTCTTTGCTTCACTGATATCCGCATCAGGTCACTAGAAGACTTCTCTTTGTTCAGCAGCTTCGTCTTCGATTCAGCTATGAACATATGTTGACGCGAGACTTGTCTTCAGGGATTACGTTGGCTGTTTACTTCAGAAACTATCAGTGATAACTGAACAGACTCAGTCTAATCACTGATAGTGAAACACTAATACATAGAAATGTTTATAAGAAAGACTATCAGCGATAACTGAACAAACTCAGTCTGATCGCTGATGGTGAAACACTAATACATATTACAACGTAATTTTCACTAAGTATAGAAGAGGGTCTTTATCAAATCACTGAGAGAGTTTGGATCAACAATCTCCCCCTATTTGATAATGACAAAGTAACTGGAGAAAATTACTTTATAATTCAAAAAGATGGAATAATCAGGACTCGTAACATACATGTCCCAATTACTATTTTGAGGGATCTTTTACAACACTGATGGAGTTAAGTACTTTACTGAAATTTCATTAATCCAAGAAGAGATTTACAAGGAATGAAAATTACAAGTACAAGTGAATAAATAACTATTGTAAGTACAACTAATAGATTACAGAAAAGAAAACTAATATATTAGCTATAAGAAGACTTAGGAGGATTTATCATATACTCAGGTATTTCTTCTCCTTTCTGTCTTCGTTCCAAAGATTCTTGGCTGATAATTTCTTTAATTTTCTCAACAGCAGGGAAGAAGTCACACCATAAGCATAAGAGATCCTTGAGATGATTCAGAGGACAGATAGGAATCTCAGAGACTCTTTGAAATCTGAGTTCCTCATCATCATCTCTGAAGAATATTCCATAAGGATTGTCAATTACTTGACCAGCTTGGAAAGGACCACCAGGAGGCAGAGATAAATCCAGAGCTGAAAGATCAGGAGGAGGACCAAACAGTGCATCTCTTGAAAATTTTATAGAAGTTTCATTCCTGATGATGGCGACGTCTTCAGAGGAGGAGGACCCAATTCTTCTTTTGAGTTTCAAAGATTTGGGAGGAAGAGGAGATGGCAGCTTCAGTACAGAAGTGACTTTATTTATGAGGGCTTCAAGAAGTCCTTCAACGTAGCCTCTGTATGTAGATTTGGATTTCTTCAGCGCATCCCAAAACTCTATCCATTCCGTAAATCCGAAGCTCTCAAGTTTGGATACGTACATAGCTGTTTGGGTTCCATCCTCTCTGGTAATCTCCATGGTCACTGAGAGTTGATCCTTCTTCTTGCGACCAGAGATAGTCACGGCTGATATTGGAAGAAGATCAGAACGATAATCCATCTTCTGTTTACACCATTCGATAGACCTATCGTTGATCTCTTGTTCTTTGGAGAGTTCCTCTTCAATTTCTTTCAACAGTGCAGCTTGAATTTCCACAGGTTTGCTTTTCAGCTTTTTGTCCTTGACTTGAGAAGATTGAATCTTTAAAGCGAGTTGGGCGTCTCGTCTGCATTCAGCGATCAGTTTCTCAGCTTTGGCAGATTCTTCTCGTTCAGCTTCAGTGAGGAAGTCGAGCTCTGAGAAGGATGTTTGAAGAGGGATTTTCAGCCGTTGACTTTCTAGTTGAGCGATCATTTCAACTCTTTTCTTTACCACTTCCTCTGACCAACGAGATGGTCGAGAGGGCCTTCCTGGATGGACCAGGGAATCTTCTTCTTCTTCTTCATCAATCTCAACGATAGAGATTGGGATTATTTCTTCAGCGATAGTAGCTGGAATTATTTGTAGTTCAGAACCCTTAAGCAGGGGTGAGAATTGTCTGGATAGAAAATGAAGGAAAGAAGGGATAAGTGTATATTTTTAGAAAAAAGAGAGATAAAGGCTAGAAGGAAATAGGGGTTTGGAAAGAGTAGGAGAGTGGTACAATTGAAAGACATACCTGAGAAGGATGCTCCCCCTCAGATTTTGATCCAGTCCTCAAGCATTCTTCAGCGATTGGTTGCTTGTCTTTGCTTTGCGAAGGAGCGCTTGAAGATGTATCACCTCTCACCCCTGCTTTGACAACCTCTTGCGAAGTTGTCCCTGATGCGACGTTTGGCTTGGAGAACCACATAGATTGGTCTTCTTCATCGTCGTCGTCATCATTGGAGGGTTGATCCTTTTCTTGATCAACAAGATCTAGATCATCTTCCTCTTCATCGTCTTCTTCCTCATCATCTTCAAAGAGAATAGAATGAATAGATGAGGGTTCTTTTGTCTTCTCCCCCTCTTTGTCATTATCAATGGCAGGGGGTTGCTCAGCTGCTGGAGTAGCTGTTGAAGCTTTTAGCACTTGAACGTCAGCCTCCAGACGCTTGACCCGTTCTTCAACTGTAGGGATGTCGCATGTGGCATCATGGATGAATTCCACAACAATGTTGAGATTTGTCCGATCATCTTCAGTGAAGGAGGGAGGCAGCGCTGGAGCTGGTGCAGTCACCTTTTGTAGAATTTGCTGAAGAAGGGACGTGCAGAGATCAACCTTTGAAGAGAGATCTCGAACTTTAGTGGTAAGAGACTCAAATCGCCCCTGAAAGAGTTGAGAGGACTCTCTGAGTTGGACGACTTGTTCTTCGACAGCTGAAAGTTGGGAGTTCTCAGCTTTGGATGAGCAGGTAGCTGTCAACCTCTTCAGCTCCTCACCAGCCTGATTGACGACGCTGGTGGTGTCGTTAATGGTGTTGGTGAGAGCGTCCACCTTTTCTCCCAGACTGTTGACATGCGTGTCAACAGACGCCAAACTAGGACCTGACGTATCAAACATTTTGTAGAACTGCAAAGATTCCTCAAACGTTTGATGTTCAGGTCCTATAGGTAAAGAAGAGGTAGTGGGTTTAGAGACCAAATGAGAAGAGGGAAGAGTTATGGGGATAGAAGTAGGGTTGGGGTTAATCTCAGCGAATGAGATAGTAGGTGGGGTCACTGATGATGTGACAACGATTGAAATCGCTGACACGGCTGGTTGAGTGACTTCTGGAGTTGTGGAGGAAAGACCCACAAATGCATCTAAGGTAGCTTGTTGAGAAGCTCCCTCAGGTATAGTACTAGAGGGTGTACTTTCCTTAGTTTTTTTGGCCTTTTTGGAAGGACCAATCGGACTAGCTGATGGTCGTTTGGAAGTAGTGGTAGCGATAGGGATAGCAGACGAAGGAACCGTCTGCGTGGTCGCTGAAAATGAAGAATGGAGAGAGAGACGAGAGCGAAGGAGAGAGATACTTACCTCGTTGGCGAGTGGCTTTACCTCCAGTGATCGTTGACCTATCCTGGCAAAAGTGCCATCATCTTTGGTGGGATAGGTGTTGGGATAGAGGAACTTGATGTACGTACATATGAAACGTACGTACGAGATCTTGGGATCTCGTTCAGGCTTCTCTAATCTCGACCTCAGGTCTTCAAAGATTGCAGTAGCGTAGTCAAAGTTTTGACCAGCGATAACTGAGTAGGCCATCTGCAGTTGTGTTTTGCTGGCTTGATCCAGCGAACCACTCTTCCCGCTCATGCACTGAATTATGTGCGAGAAGATGAAGTTCAGTTGTGAAGGCATCTGAGCTTTGAGAATCTTGGTGAGCTTCTTGTTGGGAATAGAAGATCTCGGTTTGTTTTCCCAATAATAGCCCATTGCATCCAGAAAGGATATCAGCTCAGCATCAGTGGGGAGTGCATCGAACCCACTCTTTGGTTTGTCAGGGAATCTTAAAGATTTCCTGAGGCTAAGAGCGGTCATGCTTCCTGGCCCCAAATCCGTGCTGAAGGAGATAGCAGGGACTCGTTCACCTTTCTTGTTGGTGAGTTCAGTTGCATCAGCAGTGAACCAGAACTGCTGGAGTAGAGTCTTAGGATCCACAGTGATCGCGTAAGCTATGCATGATTGTTTGAGAAATTCAGCAGCTTCCACCAGATGTGGGTATTTGTCAGCTTTAAAGTCGAGTCTTCCCAAGTGATTTCATTTAGTAATCTCAACTTCAGTAATAGCGAATCGGACATGCTTGGAAGCAACGATTGAAGACTGTGCCATTTATGTTATGGAAAGAAGCATAATAGAAGAAATGATTTACACTAAAAAATAGGAAGATGTTTACCAGATTCCATATTAGGAAAGAAACTGGAAAAATATCGAGTTATTTTTAAGAATAGGAAAAAAATGGTGTTCTGGGTAGAAAGAATGAAGAACACGTTAAAAACCAAGAGGTTTTTAAAAAAAAACATAAAATCAGAAAGAGTGATCTTTAGTTTTTAGAAAAAAAACGTTTTATAAAATCCATAGAAAACGAGTAGGATTTGTAAAAAGAATAAGAAGAATCAGAAAAACAATGCAAAACCTGTTTATCTTGAAGAAAAGTAGTTGCAGATACAATGTTCTGGGTTTACTTGCTTGAGTGTTCTTGAGAGAGAGAGAGTTTCTTGCTTTGAAAGTTTTGAAAGCGTAAACTGTATAAAGGAGAGAAGAATTCCTTTTATACGAAGAGAGAGAGAGGAGAGAGAAGGAATGAAGCGGGAAAAAATTATCATGACATTGACACGTTCCATGAAGTTGATTGGATAGAAGAGCAACGGACGAACGTGTCAGAAAAGGCGTGTCGTGAATTATCCGCTCAAATGACGTCATAGGAGAGAGAGACGTTTCATTTTTCCGTTTTGAAATTATCATTGAAGAAAAGTCAGCGATAGATTTTCCTTTTTGAAAGTATCCCTGATGGTAAAGATAGGGATAGATTTTCCTTTTAAAGGATCACTGACTAGAAATATCAGTGATTAATGTATTTTTCAAAAGCTTTTAATCATTTGAAGAAAGTTCAGTGATTAAAGTTTATATTTTGAAGAAAAACATCTTAACTGAGTTAAGATTCAGTTGAGAGAACATACCTGAGAGTCAGAATGTTTATCAGAGAGAACAATGAGAGGAGAACTTTTGATTACTGACATACTACATGAACGCTGAAGATTTACTCATCAAGATTCAGCATTCCAAGCTCACTGATGAGAAAGTTGAACCTTGTCTCATCAAGAGGTTTGGTGAATAAATCAGCAAGCTGAAAGTCAGTAGGGATAAAGTGAAGTTCAATATCACCGTTCATCACATGATCTCTGATAAAGTGATATCTGATCTCTATGTGTTTTGTCTTTGAATGTAGCACTGGATTATTTGCTATGGCTATAGCACTAGTGCTGTCGCAATAGATGAGAATTTTTGATAACTGAAGGTCATAATCTAATAGTTGATTTCTCATCCACAAGATTTGAGAACAACAGCTTCCAGCGGGTACGTATTCAGCTTCAACTGTGGAGGTGGACACATAATTTTGCTTCTTGCTTGTCCAGCTTACCAGCTTTCCTCCCAGGAGTTGACATCCACCAGTGGTACTCTTTCTGTCGAGTTTACAGCCTACAAAATCACTATCAGAATAACCAGTTAGATTGAACCCTGAGTCTTTGGGATACCAAAGACCGAGGTTAGGAGTTCCTTTCAGATATCTGAAAATTCGCTTTACAGCGATCAGATGGGATTCCTTGGGTTCAGATTGATAGCATGCACATAAACAAGTAGAGTACATAATGTCAGGTCGGCTTGCTGTTAGATACAGCAGGGAGCCTATCATTCCTCTATAGGCAGTGACATTAACAGGTTTACCAGAAGGATCTTTGTTAAGTGTCAGGGGTGGTGCCATAGGAGTCTTCATCGCTGAAGTTTGTGTGAGATCAAACTTCTTCAGCATATCTTTAACATACTTACCTTGGCAGATAAAAGTACCTTTGTCAGATTGTTTAATCTGAAGACCAAGAAAATATGTCAGCTCACCCATCATACTCATTTTATATTCTTTCTTCATTCTTTCAGCGAAGCGAGTACACAGAGATGGGTTAGTAGAACCAAATATTATGTCATCAACATATATTTGTACAAGAATTATATGATCTTTTATCTTTCTGAAAAATAACGTATTATCAATTTTGCCACGTTTAAAATTTTCAGAGATAAGAAAAGATGAGAGAGTGTCATACCAAGCTCGAGGGGCTTGTTTTAGACCATAGAGAGATTTATCCAATTTATAAACATAATTTGGATACTTAGGATCATAAAATCCTGGTGGTTGTTCTACATAGACTTCTTCATTCAGCTTTCCATTTAGAAACGCTGATTTTACGTCCATTTGATAAACGATGAAGTCTTTATAGACTGCATAAGCTAAGAATAGTCGAATTGTTTCGAGCCTGGCCACAGGGGCAAAGGTTTCATCATAGTCTATGACTTCCTCTTGTCTGTATCCCTGAGCAACAAGTCGAGCCTTGTTGCGGGTTACAGTTCCATGTTCATCTAACTTGTTTCTAAACACCCATTTGGTGCCTATTACAGTTTTATCAGATGGTATAGGAACGAGATTCCAAACTTTGTTTCGAGAGAACTCATTCAGCTCTTCTTGCATAGCGCTGACCCAGTTTGGATCTCTAAGGGCATCATCAGTCTTCTTTGGTTCTATTAAAGAGAGAAAATTTACAAAGAGACAGATATTACCTGAGCTTCGTCGTGTCTGAATACCTGCTTCGAGATCACCAAGAATTTGATCTATTGGGTGATCTTTGGTCCATCGCTGAGCAGGAGCATGATTGCTTAACTCAGAGGTTGGATCAACAGTTGGAATGTTTACTGATGATGACGTTTGAGGTTCATTGGCAATTAACTGTTGAGAAGGTTCATCAGAGAGATTTTCAGACGAAGATAGATTTGATGGTAGTAGTGTGTTTAGAGGTTCTGCTGAAACCCATGAGGTGGTTTCAGCGGTAGGATGTATAATGTTTGGATCATCATCAGCGGTTGGAGGATCAGAATGCTGATGGTTTGAGAAGAAAGGTTCAGTTTCTCTGTAGTGAGAAAGCATCCAAGCATTTAACTCTTCATTGTCAGTAATTGGTTTAGAGTTCGCTGAGCGAGTTTCATCAAAAGTGACGTGAATTGTTTCTTCTACGGTTTGTCTTCTCTTGTTGAAAACTCTGTAGGCTTTGGAGATGGACGAATATCCTAGAAATATTCCATCATCAGCTTTTGGGTCGAACTTTCCAAGTTGATCTCTGTTGTTTAAGATAAAGCACTGACAACCAAAGATATGAAGAAAACTAATAGAAGGCTTTCTTCCAAGAAAAAGTTCATAAGCTGTCTTCCCAAATCGCTTTATTATCAGCGATCTGTTTTGAGTGAAACATGCAGTGTTTATAGCTTCTGCCCAAAATTGAGTAGGGAGATGAGAATCGCTGAGCATTGATCTAGCAGCTTCTATGATTGTTCTGTTTCTTCTTTCAGCGACTCCGTTTTGCTGAGGTGTTCTCACTGAAGAGAAGTTGTGAGAGATTCCCTTGTTCTCAAAGAAATTGTTCAGGGAACTGTTTTTGAATTCAGTTCCATGATCACTTCTTATTGAGCGAACAGTAAGATTATTCAGCACTTCCATCTTTTTCACAAAAGATATTAGTTCTTCTGGAGTATCACTCTTACAGCGAAGAAAGATAACCAAGGTGTAGCGAGAATATTCATCTACAATGACAAGTGTATATTTCTTTCCAGCTATTGATTGGATGTTGACAGGGCCAAACAGATCCATATGCAAGAGCTGAAGAGGACTTGTTACTGAGGAAACTTGTTTCGACTTGAAACTAGCTTTTGTTTGTTTTCCTTTTTCACATGCTGAGCAGAGAGATTCTTTAGCATATGAGTGCTGAGGAAGACCAGAAACCAGTTCCTTAGATGAGAGAGAATTCAGGGTTTTGAAATTTAGATGAGAGAGCCTTTTATGCCATAGCCAGTTGACATCAGAAGAGGCCTTTGAGAGAAAACATAAGTTATCAGTGATAGTAGAGTCCATATCTATTACATAGACATTTTCTCTGCGATGACCACTGAGAGCAAGTTTTCCTTTTTCATCTACCACTGAACATGCTTTCTTAGAAAAGTGAACTTCGTAATCTTTGTCACATAGCTGACTGATGCTTAGAAGGTTGTGCTTCAGTCCATCTACATAAGCGACTCTTCGAAAGGTAGTTGTCCCATTGCTAAGGACACCAAACCCTCGGGTAAATCCTTTTCCATTTCCACCAAAGGTCACAGAGGGACCTTTCTCTTCCTTGTATTCAGTGAGCAGGTCTCTTTGTCCAGTCATATGACGAGAACATCCACTATCGAGATACCAGATGCCCTTTGATCCCTTCATACATAAGGAAGATTAAGCGTTGTTTGGTACCCACTTTTCAATGGGTCCTTCAGAGTTAGTGGATAAGGAAGGTTCAGCTGTCTTCTTAGCAGATGAAGATTCAACTTCAGTGGTAATCTTCACTTTGGTTAATTTCTTAACCTTAGTGGTATTTTTCACCTTGGTTGATTTTTCAACCTTGGTGACCTTCTCAGCTTTAGAGGCATTTTTCTTCACTTTAGCTATTTTATCAGATTTAGTGGCAGTTGGACATTTGCTTGCAATGTGATCAGTAAAACCACAGTGATAACATTTTCTGTATCTGAAAATGGTTTTAGGACCAGAAGTAGAAGGTTTTGCAAGTTTAAGATGAGCAGGGCCAGGTCCAAGAAGACTTTTCTCTTGAGATCTGGGAGGAATTTTCATTTCTTCAGATCTCGGCGGTTTAAGGTCAATCTTTAGCTTTGGAGGACAGAGATCAAAGATTTCTATCACAGAGCTAGAGGATTGCTTAGCTGAAGGTTTAGAAGGAACTTTCAGCTTTGCTTTCCTGGTTGCCTTCTAAGGAAGGAGAATGGACTTTCCTTTATCCGTAGACTTAGTTTCTTTGGATTTTTTTTTTCAGGAATGGGATTTGAAGAAGAACAGGGATATAATTGATTATAAGAAGTGTCAAAGAAGGAGGTGACAAAAGTTCCAAACTTAAGCGAGGAACTTTCTTCCTTAGGATCGTCCTGAGGTGTCCAAAAACCAAGACCAGTTTTATCACTTTCAGGAGTTTGAGCATTTATTATCTCAGAAATCTTTGTTGATGATTTGCACCATTTTTCAACATGAGCCTTTTCTGCTTTTAGAGCAGCGATGGCTTGTTCGCGTTCAATGCTGATGATTTCTTTTATAATGACTTGATCTTTCAACTTTTTTTCTAAAAGATTTAGTTCACTGATCTTTTCATGACATTTCTCTAGCTCTTGAGTTAAATATATATTTTTATTTTCAGCTTGAGTTTTGTCGTTTAGAGCATTATAAAGGTCAATTGTCAGCACATCAACAACACGACTTCTCTCAGCTTCAGGCAGAGAGGGATTTGTAGAGATAGATACCTGAGATGATATGTAGCTCATAGAAGGTTCAGGTGGTTCTTCTACTTCTTCTTTAATCTCAGCCATGAGGCAAAGATTAGCGACTTCTTCATCATCAGAAGATGATTCTTCTGATTTAGCCCAGTCATGTTCTTCAGCGATGAGACCTTTACCTTTTCGCTGATAGCTTTTCATCTTTTGATATTTGTTCTTCAGCTTATGGTATTTGTCATCACTGGATCTTCTTGAGGTAGAAGGTTTGAAGACCTTTTTCGACCTGCACTCACTAGCAAAATGTCCAATTTTTTCGCAGTTATAGCAAGTGGCAGTAGCCTTATCAACCGGAGTTGATTTTGGCTTTTCAGTAAGAGAGAGAGGTTTACTTCTTCGGAAGTTACTCTTTCTTGAAAATCTCTTAAAAGAGTTTGTCAAGAGTGCTAAGGACTCATCAAACTCTGAAAGATCAGGGTCTGATAGATCCTCAGATTCAGAATCTAACTCAGTGATGGTGAGAGTAGATCGTTGAGATGGAATTATCTCTGAAGAGACTAAAGCAACAGGAGTGCTTTTGGAGTCTTTAGAATCTTTTACAAGATTCTTCTTCAGAAGATTAGATTGCTCATAGTTGAGCAATATTCCATGCAGAGTGCTTAAAGAGAGAGTATGTAAGTCTTTTGTCAGCTTAAGACATATTGAATAACTGTCCCAGCTTTCAGGAAGACTTTCCAAGAATTTTGTTAGGACCTCAGAATTAGAATAGGTCCTTCCAACAGTTCTTAGGTCAATGATTAGGCAGTTAAACCGCTGATGAATGTCAGAAAGAGATTCATTCTTATCAGCGATAAAACTTTCATACTGTCTTACCAAGTTAATCTTTCGAGTCTCTTGGATTTCAGTGGTGCCCTCGTATTGAACACATATGGTTTTCCACATTTCTTTAGAAGTTTTCAGATGCATGATGGAATGGAAAACTTCATCAGGCAGAGCCATTGAGATAATGGTCTTTGCTCTTGCATCTATGCCTACCTTCTTTTTATCTTCATCACTCCACTGTCTTATTTCCTTAACGACATATCGTTCAGGGACAGCTTCAGTGGTGGCAGTAGCGGGAACCGCAGCTATAATTCTAACAGGTTCATAGGGTCCGTTTTCTATATATTCAGGTATAGTAGGATCCGCACCTTCAAGAAATAGCATCATTCGATTTTTCCATAGAGAAAAGTTATCTCTGCTAAATCGAGGAGGTTTAGAAAGTGAACCATTATCATAGTAGTTTGTGTTTGTGTTTAGTGCCATTTTAGAATAGCAAGGAAGAGTATACAGCAAGATCTTGTTTATTAGTTTAAACAAACTGCTCTGATACCACTTGTTGGTCCCGGAGGTGCTTAACAAGTTTGTAGAAGGGGGGGGGGTTGAATACAAACACAGAAATTAAGGTTTAATAAATTGTTTATTGATAAATCAAAATACAATTTACAAGTTTGTTGCAGAATAAGATTAAGACAGACTCAATCTAAACAAACTTAAGAAACACAAAGATAATTGCACAAGAAATTCAGAGAATGGGGAATTTAAGAGATAGAAAACAATGGTTTCTATATGGAGTTCAAGGATTGAGCACACCTTCAGATGAAGGGGTGAACTTCCTATTTATACCCTATGCATTAAATGCATGGCAGGGTACTTTACACGTGGCGTTCACAGATTGGCTTTGGGAGTCTGAATTTTGGGAGACATGCTTTCGGCCGGGTCATGAACAGTGTAGTTGACAGAGTTGTTGTACGTATGGTTGCAGAGACTTGTCCATTCTGACACATCGTACAGGTTGTGCAAGGATAGACAAAAGGAAACTTGAGGCATAAGCTTTGTGATCGATTGATCGCTGAGTATCTCTTCTTGCAGAGATAAAGAGATTCAGCTATCGCTGAAGCTTTTCCTCATGTTCCTTCGCGTATTTGTAGAGTTGTCTTTGCTTCACTGATATCCGCATCAGGTCACTAGAAGACTTCTCTTTGTTCAGCAGCTTCGTCTTCGATTCAGCTATGAACATATGTTGACGCGAGACTTGTCTTCAGGGATTACGTTGGCTGTTTACTTCAGAAACTATCAGTGATAACTGAACAGACTCAGTCTAATCACTGATAGTGAAACACTAATACATAGAAATGTTTATAAGAAAGACTATCAGCGATAACTGAACAGACTCAGTCTGATCGCTGATGGTGAAACACTAATACATATTACAACGTAATTTTCACTAAGTATAGAAGAGGGTCTTTATCAAATCACTGAGAGAGTTTGGATCAACAAATTCGCACATAGGCTCATGCGAAAAGTAAGAATTCGCACGTAGTCCTATGCGAATTCTAAAGTTTTCGGCTATGTCCATCATGCGAATTGTGCTCAAATGTGAATAGTGATCTGCGAATTGAGATTGGTATGTGAAAAGTTTTGATGTTTTGAGAATTTTGACTGTTCTGAACCCTGTTTGCTACAAGTTTGCCTTGTTCCTGAGCTTTTATGCAGAATGCATATGTGACATCACTCTTATCATATGTTGGTCACATATATTTAGCAACTGATTAATCTTTCACGAGTGCTCATGCTTTTCAAGATTTTTAGATTCTGGATTTGAGGATTTAGTCTCTGATTGGATTGAGTTAGCTGCTTGAGCATTTGCAATCATCAGTCTGGAAAGCTTCTTTTGTCGTTAGACCGTTGAGAACACTTTATCATTCTTCTGAACTGATCACTCAGTAGTGTGAGCGACTGCAATCATTGTTTTGATGCTTGAGTTGTGATTCAGAATCTTGAGTGCTTATAATCATCCAGTTGATTCGTGAAGAAAGGAGTTCTGGGTTTGATTGTTTAGTATTCTGGAAAGCAGTCAGAAAATGAGTGCCTTTCATCAGTTGTTGACACAGTGCTTGCCTTCTAACCCTTGCCTTGTAGTGTTGCTACCGGATGCTATTGCCCGTAAGCTGATCAGATGAAGTTCTTAAGCTGAATTCTTATTTCAACTCGAGGTTCAAAGACAGATAAGATGTTATACACTGAAGATGCACTTGGTTGTCATTCCAATATTCAACACATCTCATTCTTGTGGGCATACAGAATGTGTTGGGTTTACAAGAGTCAAAAGCTGTCTTTATGTGCACTCAGTCGAGGTTATGGTCTACATCAGATCTGGTATTTCAGTTGAAACTCCAAGGATAAGAGATACTTTCAAGGGGGAGCTAGAGGAGCTTTGAAGTTTATGCAATACTAAGTTTTATAAAGAAATCAAGTGGGAGAGGAGCTGAAGTTGGAGCTTAAAAGATAATGATTACTTTACAAAACTTAGGGGGAGAATGTTAGAACATAAATATGTTCTACTTTAGAAAGTTTAGTAAAGTAATCAACATGTGTTGTATTGGGCCTTGTAATGGGTTTGGGCTTATTGTATTCAAGGGATGTGGGAGTATATAAGGAGTCTGTTTAGTTGTTTGTAGGTAACTTCCATTTCAACCTTGTAGTCTGTACGAGTTCTTGATCTCTTTGTAGTGTAGTTTACATTTCAATAAATAAAACTACAGATTCCTCCCTACAATCTCTTGTTAATCTTTATCATTCAATCAATCTATGATCTCAGGGACTTAACATAAACCCTCAACCCTTTTTGCATGTTACTCCAAGCTTGTCTGAGCTGAACAATCCCGCAAATCTCTTTTATAAGTTGAAGGCTTGTGCGTTTTTGATCCGTAAAGAGCCTTCGGTTCCTCTCCTACCATACATAGTAGATCGTAGCCTCTAACTCCAGTTTATGAATGAGGCGCCTTGAGCTTGTCTGAGTGATCGAGATTGCCTCGATAATATCATCCCACGTGTCTGGTAAACCCGTCCAATCCACCTTCTTCTTAACTTCCAACCAAACTTGTTTAGAGTAAGGACACTCAAAAAACAAGTGAGAGTGAGAATCCATACAATTCTGACAAAGACTATATCGAGGGTCCGGTGGGTCATTCTTCCAAGCTCAGATACGATCTTGTGTCGGAAGGCGTTTGAGGCAAGCCAACCATAAGTAGAAAGCATGCTTTGGTGTATAGGTCGAAAACCAAACATGCTTGGTCCAAGGGACCACGGACCAAGGCCCCTCCATCAAAGCCCAAACAACATGAACATAGTACTTCTCCCACAATTTATGTAGATCCACCTAACATACTTTGTTCGGAACCTGTTGGAGGTTCGGTACAGAAATATTAGCAGGAACCAGAGCTCTATCCAACCATGAGGTCGGCCAAGCCCCACCAATCTCCTCAAGAACATCACACACCGTGGAACAAGGGGAGAAACCGCATGACGAAATAAACCGATAAGAGAAAACGGCGAAAAGATTCCGACAAGGGAGCCAATTATCCTCCCAAGCATTGGTAGATTCCCCATTGCCAATTTGCACCATAAAATACCGCATGAACATGCGGACGAATGTCCAATAATTTGCAGAAAACCCATGGCCAAGAAGCACTTTTCCACACAATAAGGGTGTGGATCTCATGCGATGATGAATCCAAGTAACCCATAGCAAGGAGCGGTGTTGTATGATATCCCATACATGTTTTGTTAAAAGGGCCCGATTCCAAATTGCAAGTCTTTTAAAACCAAGCCCACTGATGCACGCGTCGTTAAACGCACAACAAGGTTTAAATTTATAAACCTAACTCAAACCTAGTGATAGGGTAAGTAGGGTATCGTTCTTCTCAGGGAGTCGGTGGTTAAATTAACGATTTGTATTAAAACTGAATCCACACGTGTCACAAAGATTTGCTACCCAATTCATCAATTAAGCTAAAAAATAATCTAACTAAAAACAAAAATCTAATTATTACAAATAACATTACTTCAAAAGGTTTGGATTGAGAATTAAATTAAACTATTAAACAAATAAAATTAAAACTCTTTGACTAATGAAAGTACACGAAAACGAAATTAATCAAAGCTAACAATACCTGTCACATATCGTTCGCCATGAAAAATTCATAGAAACTTTATTAAAAACTAGAAAATCAAGATCATCTTAATAACCAATATTTGAATTAAAAAAACACAAACTTTATCCAAGAAATCAAATCCAATGTTTTCAATAACCAACAATAGCAAAAACCGAATTCTAAAACTGACTAAAACTAATAAATATGAATTGCTAAAAAATAACATTGGAAGAAACCTCAAACCTCCTTTGCATCTCCAATTAAATCATCAAACTCAGATCTTTAATTATCAACAGTCTTCAATCATCAATCATTCTTTAAATCTCCAATGTTCGTTCTTCCTCAAAACCTTTTAAAACTAAAAATATAACTTCTTTCGAACTAGACAGCAACAGCCTTTTTGCTGCTGCCCATAGAGAGGGGGAAGCATCTTCAGAAGTTATGTCATCAAGCTTTGTAGGTGAAGATTTAGAGTCTTTCACTTGATTCTTGATGAGTGGACTATGTAGGTGATCTAGACCCGTAGAGTCAATGTGTGTTCTCACTAGCACTTCTGAAGTGCTTTGGATATTTCTTGTGTGTGCATCAGAGGCAACGAATGCCTTTACAGAGGTGTGTAGCGTGTTCTGGGGCGACTGAACACTTATAGTTGCATCGACATTCTTTTGAGAGGATGTGATGATTTGGTTGTCCCCGAGTATAATTTGTGCAGAGGATGAAAAAGGCTCCTTTGACTGGATGGTATGGGTAGGGTTCGGAGTGTGCACTCCTACTTCAACATCCTTCTGCACTAGATCTGCAGGGATGGATAGGTGGCTAACATAGGGAGGGGTTTTTGGTTGTGTGACTAAGGCATCTTTTTCCACCACACTCTTCTTCTCCTTTTGTTTCCTCTCTTTCCCTACTCCTTCTCCTAGAGATAGACTCCACACAGTCACATCTTCTACCACTATGGTAGTATCCATAGCTCCCAGACTCTTTGACAGTAGTTTCTGTGCCTCATCTTCCTTTGGTGGGGAACATAGTTGTTCCACCACCTCCTTAGCAATATCCACGGCCAACTTCAGAGGGCTCTGAGGCCTGATATCTTCTGCAACCTTGGCCTCATCAGTGTTGGGAGTGTCCTCAATAACCATTTTCCTTCTCCTTCTCCTCTGCAGGTTCCTTGGTAGTTTCTTTAGCTTGTGCCATTTCAGTGGGCACAGAGGCTTGTCTTCGATTGCTTGAACGACCAATTTGACTATCTCCTCTTCTTCTCTTTTTGAGGGCTCTTTAGAGGCTTGCACCTCTAGAGGAGGTATAGAGGCCTTTTCAGTGTTGGCCTCTTCAACATTTGCTCTAGGATTTTTAGCCTTCTTTTTCTTTTTCAGAGGTTTTTGTACCTCTGCGACCACAACCTCTTCAGCCTTTGGGACCTCTTCCTCTTTGGTCCTCTTCTTGGGTTTCTTTTTTTTCTTCTGGGAAGACTCACCCCAACCCCACTCTTAGGGTTTTTCCTCTCTTCTACTCTCACCTCTCTTTCTTCTTCAGCTTGGACACCCTCTTCTATACTATCCCTAAGACAAACTGCGATCTCACCCACTAGGAATCCTACGTGTGGTGGGGTTGTAGGACTCGGTTCTGGAGTCCTGTTACCGCGTATGTATATCGACCTATCTTCACTACCCAAATAAGATAAAAGTTTGGCTAGCAGAGGTCGTGCGACAAGTTATCCAAAGGCAAACACTGTGGGTTTGTGGGACTTCATTTCATAGAGCCTCACAGTCTTTCCCTCTGCAGGTATTTTTTGAGGTCCAATCATTTGGTCTGCAAGTAGTGCAAAGTTAAATCGATTGTATATCAGAGCTTTAGGGGCTTTATCTCTCTTCTGCTCTTCTTGCTTGGTGATCACAAAGTTGATCATTTCCCTAAGAATGAGCTTGGCATAGTCAAGAGGCAAATCATAGTACACCCCTACATGATTGCCAGGATGTTGTAGATTGATTGGTCTGGACTACCCACCTTTCCCGTCAGAGTTCTGTTCAGAATCGAGAAAAGTACGTTCTACAGAGGAGGGAGGTTCTGCCTCCTGAAGTCAGACCTCTTAGATATTGGCACTGATTATATACTATGAACCTAAGAAACTCCAGTATTTCCTCATCAGAGGGTTCGTTAGAGAATCTAACTACGTTCAACTGTTTCTTGGTGGAAAGTTCAAAGATCTCAGAAATGACTCTCTTATTTATTCCTAGTTCTAGGACCTCATCCACAGGTGGGTGAGTATCATATCCCATAATGCAATGGCCAAACTTGGGACGTTGTTCGTAGCGACAACCTTGCCAAAATTGTTGCACATAAGTTTCAGGCACATCATTTCTGGTCATTGTAAGTGCTTTGGCCAAAAAGTGAGTTTGGAGCAAGAGAATCAGGGGTTCAACCTCATTGGGGTATCCTTTAGGGTCCAAGGAAATGAAATGATTGTTAGGTTTCAGGGGAAGGTCATTCAAGTGGTAGTTGTGATGGGTGAAGGAGATCATTCGTCTTGTTAGTTGTTGATTTTGATTGACCGAGTTTTTAGAGTTGTTCATTCTTTGAGCAACTAAATGGTGAGAGTTGTTTTCGCCAGATGCGGAGGAAGAAGCCATTTAGATGGAATGGAGAAGAAAGAAGTTGCATGTTTTTCTTTTGAGGGAGTAAAAAGTGTTAGAGCATAGATTTATTGGATGCAAGATCATTAATACTGAAGATGAAAGTCAAGCAAGTCAAAGCCTCAAAGTCAACTCTCAAGCATCAAAGTCAAAGTCAATGTAATAAAGTCAAAGTCAAAGTGTTGTGTTTTGTATCTTGTGTTGTATTGTTGGTAGTATAAATAGCCTTGTCTTTGTAATCTTTGTAAGTAAGTAATGGTGGTAAGTCATTGTTGTTCATACGAGCATATAAGAGAAGAGGAGATTGAATATTATTCTAGAAAGAGAGTGTAGTGAGAGAAAGTGAGATCTGTAATCGTTGAGATTCATTATCAATGACATGTGATTTACAATTTCTCATCTTGATTGTTTGTAGCAATTAGAACTTGAATTCAGGGACTATCAATTGGTATCAGAGCAGATTCAGATCGAAATCAAGAAAGTCAGAGTTCGTTATTGTTTTATTGAGTTCTTGAATCGAATTTCGAGTTTTTGTGCAAACTAGTGTCTGTAATTGATAAGAATGAGTTCATATATTGATTTAGATTGAGTTTGTATAGTTTAATTCATGTTTTGCACTGTAATTTTCATTGATTTGATGAATTTGTTGGTTTTTTGAGTTTCACGAGTTTGAACACTGTGTCAAGAAACAATTTAGGTGATTAAGTGAATTTTGTTGTAATTCTTTGGTAGAAATTGGTTCTAGATGTTTAGGTGATCGTATTGTCAAAATTTCGAATTGAAATTCGAAGTCTAGATAGGTTTTTGGTGCAAATCAGATCGAATTTTCATTCGATATCTCAAGAACTCGCAAGATCTATCAAGAACTCGCAAGATATCTTCAAGAACTCACAGATCATGAAGAACTCGCAGATTAATCGAAGAATTCGTAGCTTTTTCTTAGATTTCGCATAATTGTTTGATTGAAAATTCTAAGTGTAGAATTCGCAAGTGTGTCTCTTGCGAATTTCATAGTTTTCGCAGTTCAGTGTGTTGCGAAAGTTGAGAATTCGCATTGCCTTTCTTACGAATTGCTCAGATTTCGCAGATTTGTTATTCACGAAAAGTTAAGAATTCGTAAGTGTGTGGGTTACGAATTCTTGAAAATTTCAAATATTTTTCTCTAAGGACAGAATTCGTAAGTTCATTATGTGCAAATTTTAGCTTGCGAATTCTAGATTCTTTGTAGTCTGCGAATTCCTGACTTATTTGTGGTTGCGAGTTCTGATTTTGTTCCTTCTGCGAATTCTTAGCATCTCACTCTGTTTTTGCGAATTCCTTGTATTTCAAAGTGATCTGCGAATTCTTTACTTAGTGAATTCTGAAAATTTCATTTCTGTATTTTCTAAGCTTTTCTGATTTACTTGATTTCAAATTGAACTAACGATCAAATTCAAGTTCTTTTTGTAACAAATATTCAAGATGAGTTTTTATGATGATGAAGAGAAGACTGCCAAGCTCAGAATAGAGAACAAAAATTTCTCTTCTTAAGTTGACTATTATTCAAAGCGGTCAAAGAGATATTCTGATGAAAGGAAGATACTGAGAGAAGAAGTTAGTGCATTAAAGATGTTAAATGAAGATCTTTTGCAACAAATTTCTGGGCTGAATGATAAAAAGATACCGAGTTTGGAAGTTGAAAACACTGAGCTGAAAAGAAAAATATTGACTTGGAAGATCAGATTATCCAAATCCAGCAAGCAACATCTGTTGAAAGTTATGAGACGAAGATTAAGAATATGGAAGATGCTAAAGCTGAGCTTCAAAACAAAATCTCTGATTTGGAACAAAAGATGGTCAAAGATTAAGATGATTTTGAGAAAGAGAAGATAGAATATCATTCTAGAGAGAGAAAGAGAGTATGTAGTGAGAGAAAGTTGTAAACTGTGGAGATTTGGAATTCAATGACATATGAATATTAATTTCTTATCTTGATTGTTTTGTTATGATTAGAACTTGATGTCACACCCCGCTAAAGCGAAAACACGAGGCGCGACAACTCATAGTTTCATAGCAATAGGAAATACATAACACCAACCATACATTCGACCATGAAAAGTTAAATTCAACGTTTTATGTTACAATCCAAAGTTCAACCATCCAAAAGGTAATAACGTTTTAACATAACAAATTAAAAAAAAAGAGTCTTGTGTTGATGTTGACACGCGTGCACGACTATGCATTTTCTTTTACCTTCTTATCCTCCTGAAAAGCACGTTAAAAATGAAAGGGTCAACTACAAAGAGTTGGTGAGTTCACAGGTTTTCAAATGCACAAAATAGTTTTCTTGTAGAATTTTAATGTCAAGTTTAAATATTAAAGCTCATGGGCATTTTCACAGTGAATGACGTACAACACGATGTTTAACTGTTGAGCCACTACTAATCCTTCTGACAACCTACGCCCCACGAACTACCTCAGCGGTGGTGTTTTAACCACATGAGTAGAACATTAGTTATTGGTAAAGTGCACCCCTACTCGTCAGTCAAAGGTGGGCTTGTCAAACCAAATAGCGCTATTCACAAGTACCATCGGGTCATAATGAGTTAATAAGTAGTGTAACCTATTGGGGACTTAACGTTTTCTTTTTAACTCAACACATCAATTTGTGTACATGCCTTAGTGCTCATATTAACAAATTCACGTTCATTTACATTTGATGACGTAAATCAATCAAGATTAAATTCAAAACATGCTTTTCCCCAAAAATTATAAGTAATATAGTAAAAAGGGGGCCGTGATTACTCACCTAGATTGGTGATTTTTCCGGAAATGGCTGCTAGTAGTACAAGACCCGATGCTACGCCCTTCCTACGAAAATGAAATAAACCATCAGATTGTACCTACTCTTAAGGTTTGAGCGTTGCTTAGATTGCCACGTCTTATAAAGTGATTACGTGCCTTTTAAATTATTCATGGTAACATGGACATTGAGGATTTTGGGGGCTCATAGGATTTAAATTTTGGCAAGGACTAATAAGGAATTGATTCTTATATTTTCATTATACGAAGGATAGCGAGAACTTATCCTCGACAAGTTCATAAGCGGTAATTTAAATTCCGCACTTGAACTTTTGCAAGATTCGGATTTTTAGGGGTTAATAATTACATTATTTGTTAAGTCTGATTTTATAGTAATCATTGTTTTTATAGGCTTGGTCTTATACAGTGTTTAGAGTCTCATTATGTGTTGTATCTGACCAGGGTATTTAAGTCCCTTTGGTCATTGTTCCTTGTAATATTTTTACGCTCATTCAATACAGAATTACACTTTGTGCTTGGAACTCTCTCTCTCTAATTTCTCTCTCTAGGATTTAGTTGATTTTGGACTATCAATTGGTATCAGAGCTAATCTGAATCTTGAGAGAATTGAGAGAACTGATTTCGTTTTTGAATTTGTAGTTTAAATCTGAAAATTTGATCGATTTTCTTAAATTTTTCAAGAAAATCTCGTTTTTAGATTTTTCATCAAATTCAACTTTGTTTTTGATCAATTTCTTGTGAAAATTGGTTTGTTGGATTCGATTTTCTTTGCTAAACACTTTTAATTCACATCAATTTGCAAGAAAAAAAGTTTTGGTGTACGATTTTGAAAATTTTCAAGTTTTTGGAAAAACGCGTTTCACGTACTGTTTCATTCTCGAAAACTTGATTTTGTGTTTTTTAATCGAAATTTTTGTTTGAAATGTGTTAGAATATTGTTTTCGATCAAGTCTGTGTGAGAAATTTTCATCAAATTAAGTTTTGTAATCGATTTTTGGAAGTTTTCTTGACTTTTGGAAGTTTGCGTCATATTTGAACTTTGCGCCAGTTCATTGTGGTTTGCGCGAGTTCATCATTTGGTTTGCGTGATCTTACTAATCTTGTTTGTGTTTCAGGTTTTCATCAATATCACGCAAAGCTCAAACTTTGCGTCTCTCTCCTATCACGCTAAGTGAGCTTTGTGTCTCTTTCAACTCGAGAAAAGATAAGTTCTCGCTATCATCAGCTCACGCAAAGAGCAAGTTCTCATCTTGAGTTCTTCACGCAAAGTAACTTTTGCGTTACTCGTACATTACCCAAAGTATACTTTGCGTCTTCAGCTCATCACACAAACCTCATTTGCGTCATTCACTACTCACGCAAATCTAATTTGCGTCACCAACTGCTCGCGAGAAGTACAGTTTGCGTCTTGCTCTTCTCATGCAAAGTCTCATTTGCGTCTCCCATTGCTCACGAGAATCTCAGTTTGCGCTTTCTGCCTCTCACGCAAAACTTAAGTTTGCGCCATCTGTTTCAAGACTTGGTATTTTTTCTGAAGTTTATCAAAAATGGATTCTGCAAAGTTTGCATATCCAGCTCAGCTCTACAAGAACGACCTAATGATGTCATTGGGCACATAAAATCGTCCTCCAGTTCTGATAGATGAAAACGAGTTTACTCAATGGCAAGATAGGTTCTTGAATTTTATAGAGCGTCAAAAGAACGGAAATGACATGATGAACATTCTATCTGAAGGACCTTTTGAAAAACCCAAGTTGGCTTCTGGATTATATAAGCCTACCAAAGAATATACACCTGATGAGTTATCAGAGTATCAAGCTGATCGTGATATAAAGGCAAGTCTGATGCTAGCCTTGCCAAACTCTATCTACAACAGGATTGATTGTTTCAAAATTCATTCTAATCTTATGTGGCAACAACTAGAAAAGATCATGCTTGGATCTTCAGTTGCAACTCAACTCAGGCATACGCGCTAATGAATAACTTTGAAGAATTCAAAGCCAAGGATGGGGAGCCATTGAAAACTGTGTATGACAGATGTTAATCCCTAGATTCTAGTTTCTAAACACAATTAATCAATCAAACACAAACAAGAATTCAATTACCTGTTTTGATTCAATCTCAAATCAACAAATACACTTTCTATCTCTAAAACTCTCTCTCTCTCTCTCTACAAATTCCCTCTAGATACGTACTCTCAGATTCTCGACTAGACTACCCTTACAAAATAGAAAAAACAAGGTATTTATACCTACAACAATTACAAGGAAAAACAAAATACAAATACAACAACTTTGGCTTTTTATTACAAATTGACTTTGACTTTAATGAAAGTTGACTTTCAACTTTGACTTCTTGTATCTTTGATCTTCAGCAATCTTGATCTTGTATCCAACAGATTTATGCTCTAACAATCTCCCCTTTTGGATTCAAGATCACTATTGAAAGATCTAGCAATTCAGTCTTCTCTTTTAAGCTCTGTCAGTACAATCTCCCCTTTTTCTTTGACGGTATTCTTTCCAAAACTGTCTTCAAACGATTAACAAACTCCCCAAGACTTTCACAAAATACTTTCTGACTTTGGAATGAAATTATCTTCAGAATCAGCTCGGATTGCTTTAGCAAATAATCTTCAAAGAAAATTTTCTCAAAAATCAGCACATCTTTAGAATTTCTTTGATCTCCTTTAAATCTTTACTTTGAATCTTTTGACTTGGACATTTCTGTAAATCATCTCCCAAAACTTTATCATTTCTTGATACCATCTCCCCCTTTTTGATAATTTGAGCATCTATATCATCAAAACTTTTCTTCCAAGAAATGTCTTTGACCATTCGGATCTGTCAAACTGAGCCTCTGATTCATTGATCCGTAACCAAGTATTTATCTAGATCTTTACAAATCCAGACAAAATAAGAACATGTAACTCCTGAATCAACAAATGAATCAGTTAAAATGCCTGTCAGTAACACAAAGTCACTGTGTGTAACGAATACACAATATAAAGGAGCTTTTTGATGTTCACTCCCCCAGGGCTTCCATCCAATCATCGAAATACCACAAAGGCAATTTCTATGAATGTTATGACAAAGAAACGAATTCTTTGTGTGTTCGTGCAAGTGTAGAAAGAATTAAGCACGAAAAATTGCTTTTTAAGGCTCAACATAGTGTAAACCACTGAGACAATAGTAGATAAGCACAAACTCAATGTGCATGATTGAAGTGCGAAGGTGGGGAAGACTTCCTTCTTTTTCAATATCCAGATTTTCCAAATGAAAACCAGATAGATAATATGTTGTGTCCCCAGAAAAATATGAAACATTTTCTTTTTGAGAAGAAAATGAGTAGCTGGTGGGGTTTAGACAAGAGTTGGCATGGGCTATTTGCCTGTTTCAATAATGTTCACGAAAGAATTGTGAAGCATTAGTAATGTGGCTGTCCGGCTCAGAAAGTAGATGGTGCAGAGTTTAATATTCTTTTACTCTATTCTCACACCCTCTTTCTTTTAATCATTATAAGCTCACATCTAACCAAACTCTCATTTCCATTTTACCTCATCACACATCCCACACTCATTTCTTTTAGACTCCTCACACTCAATCACTAAAGGATTAACTTCTTGGGTAGAAATCACTGGTTAACGTGATTTCATAGAAGTTCAGTTAATTCCTAGCACAAAGAACCCATGTATGATCCTAAAAGAACGTGTTGCTCATAATGATTTAACTTTAACAGTTAAAACTCATATACAAATGTCAGAAGAATGTATGCTCATAAAATATAATCATGAAGATTTGAACATTTTTAGACATTGAAGCATTTTCAAACAAGTATATGAAATGAATGAATATGAATGCAAAAGACTTGTTTGAAAATCTGACATTGTATGAAAATGATCAGAAATGAATTGATACATCAATTAAGGCTTATGGTCAAGAATAACGGTATAGTCTATATGAAACAAAAATATAGACATTCTTGAATGAAACGCTTCGAAATGAAATGACGCTAAAAAATATTTGAAGTACAAGCGGAGTGTCTTACCATCGAAAATATGTTTCAATATGAGATATGGTAAGAACAATTTGATCAAAAATTAAACCGATGTGTGTGAATACTTGAAAGTATGTAGAAAAGACAATACGCAAGTATTTATCTTTCGAAACACACGGTTTATTAATCATTGAAGCTCAAAATGAAAAATGAAAACATTTAAAATCACACTTCCAATTCATGAAATCTGTTTAAGAATCGGGAAGTAGTTTGAAAATTTTAAGAACATGTTTTCTATGATTGAAAGTTGTCCTTCTTTCAACCATATATGAGATTAAGATAAGAAATCAACCTTTCCGTGCAATCTTAGATCTCATGAAGTCAGCTGAAGTCATAAAGATATGATCGTGTCATATTCTCTCAATCTGCATAAGTCTCAAAGTCTAGTCAAAGCAACTTTATTCACAAAATTATTCGAAAATAAAATGACATAAAGCAGTAAAACTATTAAAGTACGAGTTCTGATCTGAAATAATAAGAAATCATAGTCTTACTCCTTTTGATATTATATGCTCCCCCTAAAATCATGCATCGCAAAAAAAAAAATTGTCAGTTAAGCAAAATACAGAAATTAGTTATGCTCCCCCTCAAAAGAATAATGATTCATCTTTAATCTTCTCTTACTCCCCCTGAGATCATGAACAGTCATGTTAAAGTGCAAATATCCTTCAGAAATAATAATAAAGAAAAATGATGAAAAATAACATTACTTAACTTTATTAGGTAACAACTGATTATGTCTTCAGATTTAACATACCAAGCTAAGAGATAAGAAAATTAAATCTCTTTTCATCTAATGGTTTGGTAAATAAATCTGCAAGCTGATAATCTGTTTTTACAAAATAAAGTTCAATTGTTCCTTTTTCAACATTATCTTTTATAAAATGATACCTGACATCAATGTGTTTGGTTTTCGTATGTTGGACAGGATTAGCAGATATCGCGATTGCACTATTCGAGTCACAATATATAGGTATTTTGTCGAACTTGAATCCATAGTCTCTTAGCTGTGTTCGCATCCACAGGACTTGAGAGCAGCAACTGGCAGCAGCTACATACTCTGCTTCAGCAGTCGATGTGGAAACGCATAATTGTTTCTTTGACACCCAACTAACGAGCTTATCTCTAAGAAATTGAATGTGACCTGAAGTGCTCTTTCTGTCCAACATGCAACCTGCATGATCTGCATCTGAATAAGCAGTTAGTTGAAACGCAGTATCCTTAGGATACCACAGACCAAGATCTGCAGTCCCCTTCAGATACCTAAAAATCCTTTTGACAGCAGCCAAATGGGATTCTTTAGGAGTAGCCTGATATCTAGAACGTAAGCATGTTGAAAACATAATATCTGGCCTACTTGAAGTAAGATACATTAACGATCCTATGTTACCTCTATAAGTTCTAACATCAACACTTTTACCCGAAGGATCAGTGCTAATCTTAGTACCTGGTGCTATCGGGGTTCCAATTGGTTTACAATTTTCCATTTTAAACTTCCGAAGAATATCCAAAATGTACTTAGATTGGTTAATGAAAATCCCCGTTGAAAACTGTTTAACTTGTAATCCGAGAAAGAAATTCATCTCTCCCATCATACTCATTTGAAAACGTGACACCATGAGGTTAGAAAAGTTTTTGCAATATTTAGGATTAGTAGAGCCAAATATTATATCATCAACATATATTTGAATAAGGATGATATCGGATTTTTCCTTTTTGATGAACAAAGTGGTATCAACTTTACCTTTGGAAAAACTTGACTTGACCAAGAATTTACATAGAACATCATACCATGCTCGAGGGGCTTGTTTCAAACCATACAGGGCTTTGTCCAAGATGTATACATGATCTAGCTTATCTTGATTCACGAAACCTTCAGGTTGAGACACGTAGACTTCCTCCTTAAGAATGCCATTCAGAAAGGCTGTTTTCACGTCCATCTGATAGACAGTGAAATTCTTGTGAGCTGCGTAGGCTAGAAACATACAGATTGCCTTTATACGCGCTACTGGAGCATACGCCTCATCGTAGTCTATGCCTTCCTCTTGCCGGTAACCTTTGGCAACAAGTCTAGCTTTGTTCCTTATGACAATACCATCTTCATCCTTTTTATTCTTGAATACCCATTTAGTGCCAATTACGGATTTTCTTTCCGGTTTTGGAACTAATCTCCAGACCTTCAAGGCTTCAAACTGATTTAATTCTTCTTTCATAACAGATACCCAATCCGAATCAGCTAAAGCCTTTGATACTCGCGTGGGCTCTATCTTGCTGAGGAATGAGTCATGCATACATTGATTAAGAGTCGCTGACCTAGTTTGTACAGGATTGTTAATATCTCCAAATACTTGGTGTAAAGGATGCTCTTTGGTCCAGCGATGCTCATGAGGGAGTGGAGTAGATGAAGTTTGAACATGATCATGATCTAAAAATCCACTATCAGGCTCTTCAGTTTGAATAACAGGAGGGGGTTTTCAGTTGAAGTTTCAGGTGCAGAAGCATTAGTTGGAACAACAGACTCTAGCTGTTGAGTAGACAATATATCACACCCAACTGAAACAGTTACTTCTGGCTCATCAGTTACTTGTGTATCTTCAACTGTAGGAGTAGTTGTTGGAATGTGAGTTTCTAACTGAACGGGGGATACAAGTTCAGTTAAAACTTCTGAAGTGACTGGATGATTGCCGCTTGTGTCTTCAGACCTGTCAGTCACAGCAGATTTAGGTACATTAGACCCTAAAAACTCATCATAAAAGAATTCAAATAACAAATCTAAATCACATAAATGTGAAATTGAAGTAGAAGCGTTATTCGAATTTTTCTCTGTAGAAACAAGTTCTGGACTGATCTGCCCAGAAGCTAATACTCCAGTGATCATGGGTTCTGAACTGAGTTGTTCAGAAGCCATTTCTTCATCGAATGTTACATTGACGCTCTCGACGACTGTCTTGGACTTTTTTAGATAAACACGGTATGCTGCAGATGTTGAAGAGTATCCAATGAAGATGCCTTCATCCGCCTTAGCACTGAATTTATTCAGACTCTCTCTGTTGTTAAGCACGAAACACGAACACCCAAATATATGAAAATACTTGATTATCGGTGTTCTGTTGTTGACCAGCTCATATGGAGTCTTTTGAAAACGACGGTGTACCATGGATCGATTTTGAGTATGACAAGCAGTTGACATAGCTTCTGCCCACAAGAATAGAGGTAAGTCAGACTGGCTCAACATAGTCCAAGCGACCTCGACTAGCGTCCAATTTCGCCTTTCGACTACTTCATTTTATTCAGGCGTACGAGCAGCAGAGTATTGATGTGATATCCCAACCGATTCGAGATATTCTTCAATGGTTTTGTTTTTGAACTCTGTGCCGTTGTCAGTTCGAAGAAACTTGACTTATCTCTGCATATTCACCTGGGTCGTCTTTAAGAAAGTAATGAGAACTTCGGGCGTCTCATCTTTTGATCGAAGAAATTTGACCCACGTGTATCTTGAATAATCGTCCACAATAACCAACACATATTTCTTTCCTCCTAAGCTTTGTGTTCTCATTGGACCGTAGAGATCCATATGTAACAACTCTAGTGGAGAACTGGTGCTTGGTTCAGGCTTCGGTTTATGTGCTGCTCTCTTCATCTTACCCTTTTCACAAGTTGCTCATAAGTGTTCTTTTTCATATCTCAGTTCAGGAAGTCCTTTTACCAACTTATCTTTGACCAACTTGTTGATATAACGAAAGTTCAGATGTGATAGTCTTCGGTGCCAGAGCCAACTTTGCTGCATCAAAGCTTTTGTCATTAAGCATACTTGATTGTCAATCTGAACTTTTGACAGATTGATGGTATAAAGGTTTGTCTTTTGATTTCCAGCTAAGAGTTCTGTGCCGTCTTCAGTACGAACCGAGCAACTCTTAGATTTGAAGTTGACCTCTAACCCTTTATCGAAGAATTGACCGATGCTAAACAAGTTGTGCCCTACACCTTCGACATAACTCACCTTACTAATCGTTATGTTGTCTTGAATAATGTCACCATATCCTAAGATTGGTGAAAGCTGATCATTCCCAAATCTGACATTTCCGCTGAATTTCTCTGTATAATTAGACAATAAAGCTTTCTGCCCGGTCATATGCTTGGAACAGCCGCTATCCAAGTACCACATATGCCGGGTCTGCAAGAGAAATCAGAAAACAATAATTTTAGGTACCCATTTAAAAACGGGTCCTAACAGATTAGCACAAGATTTTGGTATCCATTTAAATATGGATCCTTCTTTTCTTTGAAAACTTTTAAAAACATTTGATCTTGAAGAATAAACATGATAAGATCCAAACCAATCATTAGAATTATGATGATAAGCAAAATCATTTCTCCAATAATGATAAGATTTAGTAGTAGTAGGAGATAATTGAATCAATTGCTTTATTGAATAACACTTGTAAGAAGTTACAAGGTTTTGTTTATGAGAAACAATTTGACCAACTACATCAGTATCACTACTATTAGATCTATTACACGAGTTATCAGAAACTGATTCAACTATCTCATCATTCTTCCTTTTTGGTCTCCATTCAGATCTCACTTTCGACCTTTTCTTCCTTAAATCTGAAACATAAGATTTAAAATTATTAGGAAAATCAGATTTCTGAGATTGGGTTTTCTTTTGTGTACCAGTGTATTTCTGTTTCTGTAATCGCTGTTTCTTATGTTTCTTACCTTGAGCATAGTAATCAGCAGTTACAGAAACTGATTCACCAACCTTAGCTGATGATTCACCAATATTAACAACACTTGGTAACACTTTTTCATTTATAAGAAAAGTAGAATGATCAGGAAGAGGAGCATTGAAGTCAAACATATCAATTTCCTCTATGCATCCATCATCAGAATTAAGAAAATCATTTGCAGACTCAAATAAGTCATCAAAACTATCAGATGAAGTTTGAGGTGCCTTTGAAACATTAGAACACTTTGAAGATTTAGATTGAAAAACAGTGTTCTTTAAAACAGTAGAAAATACACTTTGTTCAATATCTACCAAAAGTCTTTCATTAAAAACAACATTTTCAAGTTCACCTATTTTGCTTTCAAGAATGAGTGGAGGAACATAAATCTTTGCAATTGCAGGTTTGGCCTTCATCTCAGAAACAAAATAATTAGCAAAATAGTCGTTTGAAAGAACTTTTGGTGTGTCTGAAAGATAACTATCATTTAACTTTGCATAGTTAAATGGTAGTTGCATTTTCTTTACATTCTTTCTATTTTCAGTTTCTTTGGCCTCAACTTCTTCTGGCAGTTTGGTAACAAATTTGGGTTTTAAATGAGTATGTTTACCAGCACAAGCAAGAAAATCAAAATTATAAAGTGCTGGTTGTTTTCTGATAGCTTTCTTAAGATAATGGGGATTTTCAAAACCAAGTCCCCATTTTCCCTTAACATCAGCCTCTTCGTTAGGTGCATTGAGAAAAATGGTTTGATCTGTTTGGCCTCTTGCATAGAGTTTGGCTTCCAGACCATTTACCTTCTTATTCAAAAGCTTGTTCTCAACCTGCAAATTATGAATAGTTAGTGCATATTCTTTCTTTTCTAACCCAGACTTAGAAATTTTAATTTCAAAATCAGAAATCTTCTTTTCAAGACAATCTACTTGAAGTTTAGAATCAGAAGCAGACTTGCGTATAGAATCAATTAGATCTTTGTTCCCAATAACGGATTTATTAAGCTCAAAGATCTTATTGTTTCTTTTAGCAACTCTGTCTTTTTCCTTTTTCAGTTTTACTTGAAGGTCATTAAGCTAAACCATCATGGCTTCCATTTTGGTTATGAAATCTTTTTCAGTTAAGTTCATTACCTCATCAGCCGCATCATCATCTGACTCATCATATTTCACCGCTTTGCCCATTAAGCATATATGAGCAGCTTCTTCTTTCTCTTCCTCTTCACCATCTGAATGATCCAGCCAAAATTCGTCTTCAGACATTAATGCTATGCCTGCTTCTTGTTGTTTGGCCAATAGCAGTTTGTTCTGATAGTACTGGGAGTTGCGAACCTTTGGCTTTCGACATTCTTTAGCAAAATGTCCAATCTTGCCACAGTTGTAGCATTTGATTGGATCATTTGCTGGCTTTTCAACAACGATATAGTCATTCACAAACTTCTTTCTTTCTTCGGGTTTCTTCTCAACAAATTGGTTTCCTTCTACCCGTTCCCTGTGCTCATGGTTCTTGGAGCTAGATGAAGAGTACCTCTGAGAATTGGATCCCGACTTTTTGTAGAATTTCTTTTGAAATGCACGGGTCAGTAATATCATAGCTTGTTTGAGGCTTTCTCCATCATCACCATCTGATTCAGATTCAGATTCGGATTCAGAACTAGTAATGTCTTTCTTCTTTTTCTTCTTCTCTTTCTTTTCTTTCTTCTTCTCTCCGGCTACCAATGCTATAGGATCAGGAACTTTCTCTGCCTTCTTTTTCTCAGCTCTTTTCTCTTCCACCTCCTCTTCATTCTGACGCAGAGTCTCATAAACTTCATGTAACAGAATGTCATTGAGATCCTTCATCTGTTTCATCCTACGTGTATGCTTTTTCCACTCTGGTTGTAGGATGCTCAGGAATTTGACATTGTTCTCAAGTTGCTTCTTTTTCACCTTATTCTTTGACAACTCATTCAGAAGCAAGACAAAACGTTCATAAGTATCTTCCAGGCTTTCATTCTCTTTGGCTTTAAACTCTTCATAACTGTTAATGCAGTTAGCCACTTTCATCTTATTCCCGACCTTGGATCCCATCATCATCTTTTGCAGTTGATCCCACATCTTCTTAGCATTTGCCTTGTAGCTATCAATCTTGATGTAAATCTCATTAGGAATGCTTTGAAGAAGTAAGGACCGGGCTTGTTTATCTGCTTTAAATCGGGTTTTCTGCTCTTCAGAATACTGGGCAAAATCCAGTGGAACTGTTCTCATCTTCTGTACTCTATCCTCATCTCCATCCTCACTGTCTGAGGATTCATCATCAGGAATTTGAATAGTAGGTGGAATCATTGGACCTTCTGTAATTGACAGTAGAATGTTCTCCCCATTTGCATGTCTATCTACAAAATCTAGAAATCTGTCTTTCCATTGTTCATATTCTCCTTTGAACAGTACCAGAGGCTTGACATCAGTGCCAATAGAAAGAGCATCTTTGGAAGTCATCTTGTATGAACCTGTTTTGAAAAATATATGCAATAAGAAACTAGAAACTGATCGTTAGTCCAAATGAAACAATCAAAAAAATACAAAAAACTTGAAATATAAAATCAGAAATTTTGATCACAATAAGAAATATGTCCCCCTTCGCAGACTTAGCACGGGGGTCAAGGGGCAACGCCCCTAGAGAATTTTTTTTCACTATTAAAGGCCATATTACAGTTTTGAAAATTTCTCAGAAAATATACTAAATATGGAAACTCGCAGTCGCCTAAACTCGCAAAACACTATTCACAGAAAAACTCGCAGGCTTGAACTTGTGTGTTTGTGAAACTCGCACGCAAAGGGTTGCGTGTTTTAGCAAACTCGCTAATTGCTGAAACTCGCTAGTCGCTGAAACTCGCTGAATGTTGAAACTCGCAAGTGACTATTCTCTTTGAACTCGCTAATGCCTAAACACGCAAGAAACTATTCACGTTGAAACGTGCTAATAGAGACGTGCGCGTTCCCAAAACTAGCTAGACACTACTTGCGCGTTTGAGCAAACTCGCTAACCACTGCTTGCGCGTTCCAACACTTAGACAATTTTCTGAGTTTTTCAAACTCGCACGATGTATGAACTCGCAGAACCCTGTTCCTGATGAAACTCGCACACTTAGACTAGCGCGTTTGTAGAACTCGCTAATCACTACATGCGTGTTTTGGTACTTAGAAAATTTTCCCAACTTTCAAAACTCGCAGACTTCAACCAGCGAGTTTCTAGAACTCGCTAATAATGCCTTGCACGTTTTGGCCAAAAATGAAATTCTTCAGCTTGCGCGTTCTATCGAAGAACTTGCGCGTTTCACAGATCTAGTGCGTTCTTCAGATTTCCTTGCGTGTTCTTCAGAAAGTCGACCAAAACTTCACTTTTTCATCGAATTTCGACTCAAAACTTCTTCAATTGCTTCAAAACTTTGCAGAAATCCTCGAATTTAACACAAGAACAGATTACAATGCAAGAATTTTAATAACAAACACAAAATTATACACTTTGACTCGATTTACAGTGTATATTAACTCGTGAACTCAAAAACACACAAAATCATCAAATTGATGATCAATTACAGTGCAATTGCCAAAATAAACGATACAGACTCGATCGATTATACTAAACTAACAACCCTGATCGAATTCAACTCGAATTACACCCTAAAATTCAGAAATTGAATCGAACTCGATGAACACAGTGTCGAACAACTCTTTCCAATTTCTTGATCTGATTTCACTTTTGGATCTGCTCTGATACCAATTGTTAATCCCTAGATTCTAGTTTCTAAACACAATTAATCAATCAAACACAAACAAGAATTCAATTACCTATTTTGATTCAATCTCAAATCAACAAATACACTTTCTCTCTCTAAAACTCTCTCTCTCTGTCTACAAATTCCCTCTAGATACGTACTCTCAGATTCTCAACTAGACCACCCTTACAAAATAGAAAAAACAAGGTATTTATAGCTACAACAATTACAAGGAAAAACAAAATACAAATACAACAACTTTGACTTTTTATTACAAATTGACTTTGACTTTAATGAAAGTTGACTTTCAACTTTGACTTCTTGTATCTTTGATCTTCAGCAATCTTGATCTTGTATCCAACAGATTTATGCTCTAACAATCTCCCCTTTTGGATTCAAGGGTTGAAAAGCCTAAGGGGGCATTTGGTTCGTAGATTCTGATGGAATCTGATGGAATTGGAATGTTGAATTCCGTTGACCAGATTCCATTTCATCGTTTGGTTCATTCTTTTTAAGGAATTGGAATGTTGAATTCCACAAATGAAGGAATTCAACATTCCTTGGGGGGGGGGAGGTGGTATTTCATTGGAATGGAATGTCATATTTTTTTTGGACAAAATTGCCCCTCATCCTAATATGCACCACCACCTCAGAACACCACCATCGACCACCACCTCCGTCCACCGCCACTGGCCACCATTGACCACCACCTCCGGCTACCAACACCGGCCACTACCTCCGGCCACCATCGACCACATCTGGCCACCACCACCTCCGGCCACCATTGACCACCACCAACCACCACCACCTCCGGCTACCAACACCGGCCACCACCATATCCGACCACCACCACCATATCCGGCCACCACCACCATATCCGGCCACCACTACCGTTCAACATTATTAGCAGACACCGACTCTCTCTTTCCCTCTCTCCCTCTCTGTCCTCTCTCCCTCTCTCTCTTCTCTCTCTCTCTAGCCTCTCTCTCCTCTCCTCCCTCTATCCTCTCTCCTTCTCTCTCTCTCTCCTCTCTCTCCTCTCTCTCTCCTCTCTCTCTCCTCTCCTCTCTCTTTCCTCGCTCTCTCCTCTCTCTCTCCCCCTCTCTCTCCTCTCCTCTCTCATTCCTCTCATCTCTCTCCTCTCTCTCTCCTCTCCTCTCTCTCTCTCCTCTCTATCTCTCTCTCCCTCTCTCTCTTTCTCATCATCATTCGTGTGCTAAAATAATCAAAGCAATTTTATTTAAAAATTAAACTATTTATTGACTATTTCATTAAAGTATTTTTTGTTGAAAAAGATTAAAATAAACAAAAAGGGTATTTTGGGCATTTATCAAAATTCCATTCCAATTCTAAAGCTACAATCTGGGAACCAAACAGAAAAATTCCAATTCATTTAACAGACTCCATTCCAATTCTGTCAACCAAACAGGTGGTCAAACCTGACAACATTCCATTCCAATTTCTTCAAAGTCAAATTCTTTTGACAGATTCCATTCCATCCAAAAACATTATGCGAACCAAACGCCCCCTAAGATTGCAACCAGGCAGGAAATTTTGGAGATCACAGGAATGTCAAACCCTGATGTTATTGTTATTGAAACTGATGATGCTGATGAGGTTGATGCAAAGTATGAAATGTATTGGAAAATTAAGGAGGAGGAGCAGAAAAATGATTTTGTTGATATTGCCTCTGATGATGAAGTAGTGGATGTTACAGAAATTGTTAAAAGAGTTGAGAAGATACCAGCTTATGAGGCAAGTATACTTGATGATCTTTTTAAGGATAAAGATACTGAAGTTTTGAATGCAATGTTCACTCAGAGTACTCTAGAAGATCTTCATCTTAGTCTTATTGATGAGCAAGTGCCAAAACCAAGTACCGTTCCAACTGTTCCATCCTTCAGTAGGTTTGAATTTCCTGAAGTCAATGTAATTCAACCTGATGTTGCTGAGTCTACTGTCAATCTGGATTCTGATGCAAATGTTGAAGAAGAGCTACCTTATCAGAAAAATCCTGATAGTCCTGTACATCAAGAAGAATTTGTGAGAGAGCCTCTACATAAGCCTACTGTTTCAGAACAGTACTGCTGTAGAGGGTTCTACTCCATATACATGCTATGATGAGTTTGGTCCTACCTTAGAAGAAATCAAAAGGATCAGAAGAGCTTTGAGAGTTCCATGTCTTGAAGAAGGTGTCAAGATTTTTGTTAGCTACATCAGGCAAATTGATCAAGCTCAACTCTTGGGGATTCAAGATAATTCTCTTGAGTATCAGCAAGAGTATATTAGGATGCTTCAAGTAACTGGAAGAAACTGTAAAGATGTCAGAAGTAGAGCTGAGATTTTGGAAGTCAACATAGTCATTATGAAGAAATACCAGAAGATATGGTATCCTGAGTTCACTGTTCAGAGGAAGGATTTGAAGACTTATGTCTTTAATGAAGCTGACTTTGCAAATCTGAATTTCAGAGATATTGAGTTCATGTATTATTGGAGCAAAAACGTGTATTTCCCGGACACGCAAACCGGCCCACACAGGCTGCCAATTCCCAATGTGAGGGGCATACCTACCTCACTCAGCGTCAAGGCGGTTGCGAGGGGGCTTGGGATCGAACCCGAGACCAACGGCCTATTGGAGCAAACTTCTCCTCGCCCCTTAACCAACTGAGCTACACACCATTGACTGAGTTCATGTATCATGATTTCAGAGGGAGAGCTATAAGATATCCTGAAGTTGTGTTTGCTCTAGACACCATCAAGAGGCATATCTACTCTACCTACTGCTATGACTTTCAGTTAGGTATTGAGACAAATCAGAAAAGAATCAACTTGCTTGCACCTAATATGACTCATCCTCTGCTAGAAGAAACTCCTCTCTACACAGTTCTAAGAAAGCCAGAATTAGGAGTTGTGTATGAGAATGTGGACAAAAAGCAGAAAAGATTCATGAGAGATGTAGAAATTCCAAAGTATTCAGATGGTACATTGAAAGATGTTGTTGAAAAGCTGCAAGCTAAGCATGAGGAGAGTGAAAAACAGAGACTTGCTGAAAATGATCATATGCCAAGAATGGAAAGAATTTAGACAGAACATGTTATTGATGCTATCAAAGACAAGATCAGATTCAGACTAGCCATTAGAAGGTTTGAAGGTTACATGGGTATAAGGAGGACTTGCATGAAGAAGTGGGCCAGTTGAAGACTTGCAAATTGATTAAAAAGGGGGAGATTGTTAGATATGTTTTGAGTCAATTTGCTAAGTTAGTTTGACTTTGTATTGTTGTCTTTTTCCTTGTAAACTTGTATAGTGGTCAAGTGTATGTTTGACCCTATATAAGTATTCCTTTAGTCTTGTTTTGTAGTTGAAAAGTGTGAGTCATTGTAAGCTTGTAATCGATTCATGTTTTGTATCTTTCTTTGTGAGATATATAACTACGAAATCTTGTGACTCAAATTCTCTCTAAATTCTCATCTTTGTGTTTGATCTTGTTTGTTATAATTGCTTGAAATCTGGGATCACACTGGTTGAGAAGGTGGTAGGGGTTCTTCGAGTGCCTCTTCACAATTAATGATCTATTTTGTGTGAAGCACACCGTAGAATGATATTGTAATCCCAATCCAAATCAAGCAATTCTCAAGATCTAAGATATAACAGTATCAAGATTCTAGAGAGAGAGTGTAGAGAGAGAAAGCATAATCTGATGTATATTAACAATAATGTTCATCTTGGAGTTGTTACAAACTAACAAGTCATATCCCTATTTATACCAAGGATATAAACTCATACAAGATTAAACTACATATTGACTAATACAGACTTTGACTTTGTTGACTTTACTTGACTTGACTTTTCCTATTAAATCTTGTATACAATAATACACTAACATTCTCCCCCTTTGTATTCAAGATTTAATAAAAAATTGACTTAAGTCTTAAGCACTTGATTCTTCAATCTTTTGTCTCTGACAACTTTGAACTTGGAAGCTCTTTCTGAAGTTGTTGAAGAATCTTGAAAAGTCTTTAACACTTTACAGCTTTGGAAAGTCAACAAGTCTTGAAAAACGAAACATTTAAAGTCTTGAAACAATTTGAAGTTTGAAATTATTTAAACTTCTTTTAAACTTTGAGGAATCTCTGATCTTTGTATCTTCATTTCTGCAATCTCTGATCTTTCTTCAGAAAAACGAACTTTCACGAATCTTCTAATTTGACTTTGAATATCTCAGAATGATTTCTTTTCATCTGGCTTGGACTTTCAAAATCATCTTTAGAAAGTCTCTTTTCTTCAAATCAACTTTGAAATTTGAATATCTGAAATTGATCTTTGTAGATTTCTCCCCCTTTTTGATGATTGTGAGCAACATAATCATCAAAACATCTTCAATTTCAACATAATCTTTGATTCTCCCCCTTGAAAAAACATTCTCCTCCTTTTGATCTGAACTGAATCATGAACTGTATATACCCGAATCTTTTCAAAATCAGATATAATGGACGTTGTAACCCTGATTCAACAAATAAAACAGTTAGAAGTGCCTGTCAGTAACACGGAGTTACTGTGTACAACAAATGTACAATTTAAGGAGCTGGCTTGATTGTGACTCCCCAAGACTTCCATTCAATCATTGAAAAACACAAGGTTTATCTATGAATGTTCTGATAGAAAAACAAATTTTCTGTGTGCTCGTGCTTGTGGATGAAAGAGTTTAGCACAATGATTGTGTTTCATAAGGCTCAAATTGTGTAAACTGTTGAGATAGCAACAAATTGTACACAGACTCAATGTGCATGAAAGAGGTGCGAAGGTGGGGCAACTTTCCTTCTTTTTCAATATCTAAATCTTCCGAATGAAGACTAGATAGCAGATATGCTGCATCCCCAAAGAAAATGAAACATTTCTTTGTTAATAAAGAAACGAGTGGTTGGTGGGGTTAATGCAAGAGTTGACATGGGCTCACTGCCTGTTTCAATGATGGTCACCAAAGAATGTGAACCAATCAGAAGATGTGGCAACCCGACTTAGAAAGTGGTTGGTGCAAACTTTTGATATTCTTTTAACTCTGTTTTCACACCCTCTTTCTTTTTAACATTTAGCTCACTTCTAACCAAACTCTCATTTCCATTTTACCTCAGCTCAATGAGAAAAACTCAACCGGATGAGTTATCTCCCCCACTCTTTGATTTAAGACCCCTCACTCCTCAATCACTCGAGGATAACTTCCTGGGTAGGAAACACTGGTTAACTTGAATCCATGGAAGTTCTGTTTAAGCTCACACACGAATCCCATGTAAGTCCTATAAAGAATAGTTGCTCAACCGTTTAACTTGAACAATTAAGCACAAAATGTGATAACATTGTGAAAATGTATGCTCATGAGATTTTAGCAATTGAACTTTGAAGATTTCTCAAAACAAAGATATTGAATGAATGAAATGAAATCAAGAGAATTGTTTTGAGAATCTGACAATGTATCAATCAGATCAAATGAAATGGTTAGGGTATCAAAGAATTGGATATTTTGTTTATATGAACAAATATAAACAATTTTGCAATGAACGCACAAAGAATGAAATGATGATTTATGCTCAACAATATTTGAAAGCAAACGGGAGTATTACCATCGAAAAATTGGTTCGTTATGAGACATGGTAATAACAATTTCAAATGAAGTACTGAACCAGTGTGTGTGAATACTTGACAATATAAAGAAAAGATAATACACAAGTATTGATCTTTAGAAACACACGGTCAGTTAAACATTAACGCTCAATTTTGAAAAACATTTAAAATCACACTTCTTAAGTCATGAAATCTTTTGAGAATCAGAAGTCGTTTGAACATTTAAGAACACGTTTTTCATGCTTGAAAGTTGTTCTTCTTTCAAACAATCAGAGATTTAGATCAAAAAATACTTACATTTAAGCTCCCCCTCAAATCATTATATCATGATTTAGGTCAATTAAGCTCCCCCTGGATATTAGCATAATATCCATGTCTGAACATTGAAGAATGGGTCCTGATCTGTCATGTGATCAGAAGCTACAGTCCTTTTACATTAAAGTTCGGGTTCTAAATTGAAGTTTGCTGCTTCAGATTCTTCAACTTCATGAACACTAGAAGAAACATCTGGATCCATGTAGACAACAATTTGCATATTATCATTAATGTTGCTTTCAGACAAATTCAGTTCATTATGCAAAGAAGACAAATCAACATTCTCAATCATTATATTCACTAAGTCCTGAACATTGCAATCTTCAACAGATCCTCCACTTTTTCCTCTATCACCAGTCGTTTCTTCATGAATATCCTCTCTTGCTTCAGACGATCCTTCAACTCTTGGTCTCTTTGCCATCTCCCCCTCATGGCCTTGATGATCCGGATCATCTTGGTCATGTCTTCGTTTAAGAGACGGACCGACTTCAGTTCTGCAGCTTTGTTCGTGAATATCAAGCCTGGAAGATAACTCAGAGAAAGTTTGAGATATAAATGATTTGAGATCAGCACAACTTGAATGAACTTCCGATCTGAATGCTTGAAACTCAGTAGATGAAACATAGATCCTGTCAGATTCAGACGAAGAAACTGGAGGCGGCGTATGTTGGAAATTCCGAATCAGAGATCTTAGGACTCTCAATTGGTATCAGAGCAAGCTAGATTTTGAGAGAATTGAGAGATTGCATTCTTCTAATCTGAATTGGTGATCGAAATCGAAAATTTGATCGATTTTCTTGAATTTTTCAAGAAAATCTCGTTTTCTTGATTTCTCACAAAATTTGGATCTGTTTGTGTTTGAATTTGTGCGAAATTGTTTTGTTTAGACTCGTTTTTGTTAATCGATCATGTTTGATTCTTATTGTTTTGCATAAAATTCATGTTTTGATCTTCGATTTTGAAAAATTGTGATTTTCTGAAAAAATGAGTTTCGGTACTGTTACATTCTTGATTTTGAGTTTTAGTGTGTTTTAATCGAAATTGGTTATTGTTGTTAGAATTGTGTTTTCGAAGTTCAGTATATGCATTTCTTGGTTAAATTTCTTGGTTTGATCTGTTTTTGCAAAATTTTACGAGTTTTTGAACTTTACGTTTCATTCATATAGTTTGCGGGTCATTCATATTGCTTTGCGTCTCTTTCATCATCTTGTTTTTCAGGTTTTCGCTTGAAGCCTCAAACGCAAAGTCTCTGTTTGCGTTTCCCACAGCACCCGCAAAGCTCAACTTTGCGTTTCCTTCGACACCCGCAAAGCTCAACTTTGCGTTTCCTTCTAGACCCGCAAAGCTCTTTTTTTAGTGGGTCATCTAAATTTTTTTTCTTTTTAATCTTTGTGTCATTTCAAGTGTTTTTCAAATTGTCAATTTTTAATATTTTTTTTCTTCGAAAATTTTCAATTCAATCTGATTTTTGTTTTGCAGATACATCAGCAATGAATTCTGCAAAATTTGCTTTTCAAGCTCAGTTCTACACGAGTGATCTCATGATGTCATTAGGCACAGAAACTTGTCCACCAGTTCTGATCGATGAAAACGAGTTTACTCAGTGGCAAGATCGGTTCTTGAACTTTATTGAACGACAAAAGAATGGAAATGATATGATGACCATTTTATCTGAAGGACCATTCGACAAACCTAAATTGGCTTCTGGATTTTACAAGTCTACTAAAGAGTACACTAATGAAGAGTTGACTGCTTATCAAGCTTGATCGGGATATTAAAGCAAATCTAATGCTGGCCTTGCCAAACTCCGTATACAACAAGGTTGACTGTTTCAAAACTCATCCTAACCTGATGTGGCAACAACTTGAGAAGATTATGCTTGGTTCTTCAGTAGCTACTCAACTCAGGCATACTCGATACATGAATAATTTTGAGGAATTCAAAGCCAAGGACGGGGAGTCACTGAAAGCTGTGTTTTGACCGTTTTTGTGCCGTCATCAATGATCTTCGGAAGATAAAAGTTGAAAAGTCTGAGCTTGAGACAAATCTGAAGTTCCTCAACATATTGCAACCAGAATGGAATAAATCATGCCACAAATTGAGGAACGATGTCAGAATCTCAACGATGCAGATTCAAGAGCTGTATGAGATTATGCTAATTGATGAGAGCTTGGTGATAGAGAAAAAGGCCAAGCTGGATAAAAAGAAGAAATCAGTAGATCCGGTTGCTATTCCCACGAAGCAACTGAATGAACAAGCGTTGTCTGATAACGCTTACACCGGGTCAACTGATGACGATGGAGAGGCCTTACAGAAAGCTATGATTCTTCTCTCTCAACATTACCAGAAGAAGTTCCAACCGAGATCGGGTTCCAACTCTTCTCGCTTTACTTCCGGTCCTAAAGTAAAGGTACCCGAGCCCAAGACTGCTGCTTGCTACAACTGTGGAAAGCCGGTTCACATCTCAAAGGAGTGTAGAGCAAAGAAGATTAAGGACTCAGCTTATTACCGAATGAAATTGGAGCTGGCTGAGAAAAGAGAGAATGGAACAACTTTGCTGGCAGAAGAAGAATTTTGGCTGGATTATTCCGATGATGAAGCATCGAACGTCGAGATTGCCCATTTGTGCTTAGTCGGAGTTGACCAGTCAGACGATTCTGATTCTGACACTGATGAGGATGAGGTATATTCTGAATTTGATTACAATTTTATAACCTCCCAGTTTAAAATCATGATTAATGCTTTATCTGATTTGCGCTCTAAATTTTTATCTGAAAGAGTTTTAAATTCTGAAAAGTCAGATTTAATTGAAAAGCTGAAAATTTCTTTGAAGGATGAAAAATCTATTTTAGAAAATACTAAAGACATATTTCAAAAGAAATTGGATGCTTTGGAAAATTCAAACAAAACTTATCTTGAATCTTTGACTGACATGACCAAATTAAAAGATGAGTTTTCTGATAAAATAATTAAGTTAGAAGAAAAGCTTTATCGAAGAGACCAATCTGAACAAACAATTTATATGAACAAGCCGAGGAGTGAAGAGGCTTTAAAACAAAGGTGGGGACTTGGTTTTGAAAATCCTCATTGTTTAAACAATGCAATTGAAAAATCCCCAACTTTATATAAATACGATTATCTGACTCTTGCTCATTATGCTCCTCAATTTAAAATTGATTGGATGAATGAGAAGCAAGTGTTAGAAATCGAAAATGAGAAAAGGATAAATAATAAGAAAAATGAAATTCCTTTTGTTTATACGTCCGAAAATGCCAAATATTTTCCGGAAAAATCAATAAGAGGAAGAAGAGTTTTAAATGATATATCTTCTGTTAAATCTTCAGTGTCTAATGATTTTATTCCTTCTTATGCCCCTGATTCTGATAAGGAAAATATTTTCTCCAATCATTTATGATTCGAAGAAATATACTCCTCCGTTAATATTAGAAGGAAAAATCATAGATCTTGAAGATCAAATAGAAGATCAAAATATTTTGAAGAAAATTGAATCTGACATTATTCTTTCTTTTATGACTTCTAGTCTTGAAGAAAATTTATTTTCTCAAAAATCAGGTTCTATTTCTAGCTTATCTTCTGATTCTAAGGAAAATAAAGGAAGTTTCAAATTTTAATATCTTTTCTCAAAATTATTCAGACTCCGAGGCAAATTCAGATTTATTAGTTGATCAGATTGGTTGTTTGGATAAATTTATTTCTTCTGATTTAAATATTAAGTCTAAAATTCTTGATGATTCTTTTACGCTAAATGATCAATATTATAAACCTAAGCGTAAAAGAAGACGGTCAAAGAAGTCGAAGAAATGAGATACAATTCTTTCTAACTGTTCTAATTCTTCCGATACTATTATTTCAGATAGGACTGTGAGCCAGTCAAAGAAGCAGATCTGGAGAGCTAGGCGGACATCAACTGATTCTATGTTTGATGGAGATCGATGTGTAGACAAACTTTACAATAGTGATTCATTTTCTTATTGTAATAAAATTTCAAAATACTCTATAAAGCAAATGTTTCAAATTTCCAAAAATGTCTCATATTCGTCTTCTGATTCTAGTTCAGATGATTATGCTTTCTCTTCTGATGATTGTGCATATTTTTCTGATGATATTCCTCGTACTTTAAATGTTAAATCTAACAAATATTTCCCCGTAAGAACTGCAACTAACAAACAAGGGCCCAAATTCAAGTGGGTACCCAAATCTTTATCTGATTCAAAGTTGCAGGCATCACATGTTAAGGGGGAGTAAGAGAATTTTGGCTTCTAAGTATTTCAGCTTAGAACCCGTGCTTCAGCGACGTTGACTTCTAAACACATATAGTTTAGAACTCGTTCTTCATAGTTAAGCTTCTGACTTAATGAGATACTGTGAGTACATCAATTTTAATTCCGCTGCATTTATATCTGATAATGATGTTATTCCAGTTTTTCTCAATGTTTCAAGAATCTGAGTTTGTTTATCTATCTCATTAATTTGTATTACCCAAAATTTTCTTTTAATATGAGACACAAATTATTTTTATAATGTGAAAGATGAAATAGTTGAATTTTATTTTGTTCCAACTAAATATTAATTAAAAGTTTAAATCTTTACAAATTTTATTCTATAAAGTAAAGTTTTACATTTTTTCTTTCCTTTGAATAAAATATGTGTCTAGGATAAATTTTCAAGTTCTTTTGTTTATATTAAAGTTTTTATATGGTCAAATTTCAAGTCTTACAAAAGTCGAAAAGCCAGCAACATGTTTGAAACTTTTATTTCTGCTTTAAAGATATGTGAGTCGGAAATTTTATAGTTTACTTTGCTTAGACTATCTAAACGATCAAAATTTTAGATTGGAATGAAAATATGGGCTAAGCATTTAGACGTTGATCTGAGTGATTGAGATGGATATTAAAATATTAAAATACAGAAATCTCTAAGTTTAAAAGTTTGTACCTGTGATCTTTCTGGTTTGGGAAAGTAAGTTCCTCGGGATGCTTGTCATCTGGTCCCCTAAGGTCAATTGGTCTGGGAGTGATCGAACAGAAATCCTTCAATAGAACCAGATCGAAAGTCATGTTCTACTGGTAAGAATAGGTTTAGGATATGTCGATGTAGCCTTTCTGATCTGGGAGAGTAAGTTCCAAGGGGTGCTTGACACCTAGTCCCCTAAGGCCAACTGGTCTGGGAGTGGCTGACCCAAATCCTGCAATAGGGTCAGATAGAAAGTTACGTTTACGGCATGTTCTTTACTTAATAAACTTTTTGATCAAAAGATGCCAAAGTGCATGCGCTTAAAAGATGCCAAAGAGCACACTCATGTTAAGATGCCAATGAGCACAATGCTAAAAGATGCCAATGAGCACACATCTCATGATACTTGGTGATATGTTTGAGTTGCGATAAATCTGTAAATTTATGAATATCTTAATTCTTGATGGCTTAGTGTTAGTACATGCAAAGTTCTCTATAATATTTTAGATTTACATTTTCTTGAAGCTAATCGAAGATTCGCATGTGAGCACACTGAATAGATTGCTGGAAGTATTTGAAACTGAACATGTTTTAACTTGATATGCAATTAAACTCGTTCTTTTATCTTACAACATATGTTTGATTTCAAATGATTGATAAATTTGTGATATTTTACTCTGTAAAATTTAATTTGTTTAGTATTTAAAAGTTTATATGTTTAGTTGTTTCAAAATTTACATTCAGTATATTTTCTTTCTACATTAATTTCTGATCACTGTGTTCTCATAAATATATTTTAATGGGTTTATGCATTATTCAAGGGGGAGTGAACAAAGAGATGTATTTCAAAGATTATATCTGTTTTTGAGGGGGAGTGTCTGATTTTCTTTACATGAATGTTATCTCGAATTGTCTTATCTAATGCATTTGTGTAGGGGGAGTCAAAGAGCTTTCAAAGGTAAAATTTTTCTAAGGCAGCTTTGCGCTTCACACTTGGCCCGCAAAGCTTGTTTTGCGAATCAAGCATGACACGCAATCCTTGCTTTGCGTATCAAGCATGGCACGCAAACCTTGCTTTGCGTCTCCCATGTGGAACGCAAACCTTAGTTTGCGCTTCCTGCATGGAACGCAAACCACCCCTGTTGTCTCTGTTTCTTTGATTTTGCAGATCTTTCGTTGTCTCGTCTCCAACATTCGCATGACCAAGTTGATCAAGATCATCAAGGTCATGAGGGGGAGAAGTCAAGGAGAAGTTAAAGAGACAAAGAGCTTAAATGTTTATCTGCTGATCAGGATTTGCTCAAAGATTCTATTCTCTCAGCTACAACAAAATCTTTTGCTGTTCCTGCTTCGAACACTACAGTTCATTCAAGATCATTCAAACAAAAGAGGTGTATCGTCTTGAGCTTAAGCAGCAAAGAAAATTTCATTATTCAAGATGCTGAGAAGAAATTTTTTCTTAAAAGTCAGAAAGCTTCTGAAAGTCGCTTTGTTGGTCCGTGTTGTTATAGAAGATAATTTTTGAAGACCAAAGCGCCAATGATTACTATGGGGGAGATTGTTAGGTCTGATTTTATAGTAATCATTGTATTTATAGGACTTGGTCAATACTGTGTTTAGTTCTTATCAGTATTGTATCTGACCAAGGGTATTTAAGTCCCTTTGGTCTTTGTTTGTTGTAAGAAGTTTTCACACGCACAATCTAATACAATTTCTATCTTGCGCTCCATCTCTCTCTCTCTACTTTGTCTCTCTAGAAGTTCTAGTGATCTTGGATTTTCAGTTTAGAAGCCAATCATCATGCTCCCCCTTAAACTTTGGGTGCCTGCAACATAGTTTTAGCTTTTGGTACCCACTAGTATTTGGGTCCTAATGTGTTAGTTGCAGTTCTTGTGGGGGTTACATAATAAGAACCATACCAGTAATTAACAAAATTCTTACTTACAAAGTCATGTGCTCCACAGTAAGAACAACAAATCTTCTTTTGAGCAATCCTGATCAAGTGGTTAGTGGAATAATACATATCAGGATTATCAAAAGATTTACCTTTATGCGCTCTGTTCTTGCTGCCATTGATTGTGGATGCAAATGCTTTGTCATTCTTCTTCTCATCATCTGAAGAACTCTTCACTCTCCAGACCATCTGATTTTTCTTTGATTGCTTCCCAAGAGATTTAACATAAAAGCTCGCCGGTCCATCAACAGATTTGTCTGACTTGATTTGACAATTTTAGGTTTGACACTGTTCTTTTTTAAAACATTTTGATTATGAATAGAACTTGAGGCTGTTTTGAAAGAACAGACTGATTCTGTTGAGTTATCAACAGGTGATTGACTAATCACATCAGCTGTTACTTTATCTGAGAATTCAATGTTTGCATCTTCTAAGTCGTTTATCTTTTTAGTTAAAATGTTTCTTTCTAAAGTAAGTGTGTCAAACTTTATTTTCAAATCAGATCTAGCCATCTGTTCTTTAAGAATATCTGATGATAGAACATAGATTTTGGACATGAGCTTGGATATTTCAGTTTCAAAATATGAACGTTCTTGCTCAAAATCTTTTTGTAAGTTCTTGGATTTATCAGAAATTTCATTGAAGATACCAACATTTCTCTTTTCAGAAATTTTCTTTTCAGATTCAAAAGACTTTTTCTGTTCTTTGAAAATTTATCTTTCTTTTTCCAATAAGTCTTGTAAAACTGAGATCTGTTTGGGAAATTCAGTATTTTTATCTTCAATAACTTTTCTTTCCTTAGCAAATGTGTCTCGTTCAGTAATTATAACTTTGTTCAAAATCAGACACTTGCTTGGAAAGTTTAATGCATCTCAACTCAAGATCCTTTTTCTCTTGTAAAGTTTTCTTGGAAATCTCAGATGATTGTTGAGTTGAAGATGTCTTCATATTTGATTTTTCTTTTTCTGCTTGGAGACTTGTTTGCAGTTCAACATTTTTCTTCTCCAAAATAGATATTTGATCTTCAAAAGCCTTTAACTTGTTTTGAAGCTTGACTGATTCATCTTTTAGCTCAGATGATTTCTTTTCAGTCGTCTTCATTTGGCTTTGAAGATTTGCAATCTTTCTATCTTTCAACTTTAATTCCTTCTCACATGTGACAATTGTGTTTTCTTTTAGAACAATTTCTTTTCTCTCTTTCTTTTCTCTCTTTCTCTCTTGCACTGATGATACCTGCAATATCAGATTTAACAGTATTAGTACACTTTATACAATCAGGAGTTTTATCAGAGTTTGACAAATTAAATTTCAAGTCCTGAATCTGCTTTAGAAGTACTGAATTCTGATTTTTCAGTTTGTCTCTTTCTGCTTCTAGAACAGGTATCTCAGGCATGTACAATACAACCATATCTCTAGCTGAAAGTACTGTATTTCCTCTTTCATCTATAGTAGGCATCTTGACAGATTAGCTGATGTGAAATGATCGTTCCCAAACAATCAGAAATGTTGACTAAAAAGTCAAACTTGGATCACCAAAAATAAATTTAATTTCGAAAAAAAATCTATCTCTTGAAACTCGCAGATCACTGTACACGCAAAGAACTATTCACTGTGAAACTCGCAAATGATATCATGCGCGTTTCTAGAACTCGCAGGACACTAAACTCGCTAGTCACTATTCATTGATGAACTCGCAAATGGTAATATGCGTGTTTCTAGAACTCGCAGGCCATTAGTGGCACGTTTTGCTCAAACTCGCATGACAATAAAACTCGCAAGGCACTGAATGCGCAAAGTACTGTTTACACTAAAACTCGCTAGTAAGCACTCGCGCGTTTCTGAAACTCGCTAGTCGATACGTGCGCGTTTTAAGTCGTTTGCGCGTTTAAGAGGTTTGCGCGTTACTCGGCTTACGCAAGACACAGTTTGCGCGTTACACGGCTTACGCGTTCTTCAACTTGAATCTTGCGTGTTTTTGATGATGAAGCTTGCACGTTCTAAGGAAGAACTTGCGCGTTTTCACATCTTGCGCGTTCTTCATGATTTTTCACAAAATCGATCCAAAAACAATTAAACCTGCAAATTTAAACATAAACTTGCACCAATATGATCGATTAAGCAATTAGAACACAATTCTACCATAAGATTTCCATTAAAAACATCAAAAAACAACAAATTGATTCAAGAAACAGTGCTCGTGTTCGTGTTTTTCAAGAAACTTACAAAAACTCAAAATTTTAAACTATCTGATGATCAATTCGTGTACATTTGTGAAGACAAAACATTCAATTACACTAATCGATCATACTAATTAAGAACGATTTAACAATCAAAGAACAACAAATTCAACATCATTTTGATCAAACAGTGACTTTTTCAATAAACGAGTTCTTGAATTTTTTTTTCAGAAATTCAATCAATTTTGCTCAATCCAATCACACTGAAATTGTTTGGTTTGCTCTGATACCAATTGATATTGTAATCCCAATCAAAATCAAGCAATTCTCAAGATCTAAGATATAACAGTATCAAGATTCTAGAGAGAGAGTGTAGAGAGAGAAAGCAAAATCTGATGTATATTAACAATGATGTTATTCTTGGAGTTGTTACAAACTAACAAGTCATATCCCTATTTATACCAAGGATATAAATTCATACAAGATTTAACTACATATTGACTAATACAGACTTTGACTTTGTTGACTTTACTTGACTTGACTTTTCCTATTAAATCTTGTATATAATAATACACTAACATAGAAACAACTTCTGCCCAAAACGAAGTCGACAATACAGAAGCAGTGAGCATAGTTCTGGCGACCTCCACTAATGTCCTGTTCTTTCGTTCAATGACACCATTCTGTTGTGGAGTCCTTGTAGTGGAGAAGTTCTGTGAAATGCCTTCTTTTGTGAGGTAGGCTTCAATGGTTGAGTTCTTGAACTCTGTACCATTGTCACTTCGAATCTATTGAACCTTGCACTCATACAGAACTTGGATTCTCTTCAAAAGATTGATTAGTACTATAGGAACATCAGACTTCTTTTGGACAAATTCTACCCATGTGTATTGAGAGAATTCATCTACTAGTACGAGTATGTACTTCTTGCCACCTAGGCTCTGCACTGAAACGGGACCACAGAGGTCAACATGCAACATATGCAGAGGTCTAGTGCATGATACATCTTACTTGATCTTATAGGAGGCTCTTTTAAGTTTTCCCATCTCACAAGCAGAGCATAGATGATCTCTGCCAAACTTAATATTAGGAAGACCATTCACCAAATTTAATTTTACAAGTTTGTCAAGAGTATTAAAGTATAGATGACAGAACCGGTTGTGCCAGAGCCAAGCCTCCTCATTCTAACCTGATACCAAACAAAGCTTTTCTCCTTTGTTGGTGGCCTTGAAGTTCATGAGGTATACATCACCTCTTCTGTTGGCTCGCAGAAGCTCTGTTCCTGTTCCAGAGCTTAGTAGGGAACAATATTGTTGTTTGAACATCACATCGAATCCATTGTCACAGAGCTGGCTAACACTGAGTAAGTTGTGCTTAAGGCCATCCACATAAGCCACTCTGTAAACATCATTGTCCTCCTTGGAAATGACTCCATAGCCTTTAATTTTCCCCTTCTTATTGTCCCCAAAGGTCACAGAGCCACCTCTGGATTTCTCTTGGTACAAGGTGAGCAACCCTCTGTCACCAGTCATATGCCGTGAGCACCCGGAGTCTAGGTACCATATCGGCACACACTGCTTCTTCTGTAGACATATTAAGGAGATTTAGGTACCCATTTCCAAATGGGTCCATTTTTGTTAGGGGTCTTAAGAGATGCCTTAACATTCTTTGGTTTGTCTTTACCTTCATTCACATAAGAACCATTTTGCTTCTTCTCACCCTTGAATTTAGAATTCTTGGGCTTAGGGTGAGAGATGAAGCAGTATGGGCTAAAGAAATGTTGATTCAAAGCATGCATAAGATCAAATCATTTACAGTAAGAGACTTCAGAAGCAAACTGTTTGAACTTTTCATTAAAAGCATTAAAGGTGGGTACAAAGCCTTTTTCATTAAAATCCTTCCTAGCATTGGGTTTCTTTTTACAGAAATTCCTATCTAGTTTAGATTGGCTTTTATCAAAATTCCTTCTCTGATTGCTCTTGGATTATACCCTCCTTCTGTGGTTTTCCTGTTGGATCAAATAATTGTATTCAAGATTAAAGTTAATAAAGAGTCTAGTTTGTAATAGTGTTTAATACCTTAGGGGGTATTTTAGCAATAAGTAAATAATAATTAGGTCATGTTGACCTAGGTATATATAGTTTTGTTTTATTAGTTTTAGGAAAAATGAACATAATTGGTGATTAGAGAAACAACCATATTCTCTCTGTACGCACAAGGTACCAAGAACACACACATGCTTTTCATCTGATTAATCAAGGGATCGTGGTATGTTAATCTGATTTGTTTATCTCTTGATCTTTATTGTGTTGTGTTAATTTATCAACTAGTAATACGGGTTTAACAAGTGGTATCAGAGCCAAAGAATCAAGCTCTTTGGATTAAAAAAGGTTTATCGACATCTTACTGTGTGAAAATCAATTTCATGATTTAATGTGTTTTTATGCTTAAAATCGATCTGATTAGGTACGTTTTATGTTATTAAGTATCATATGATTACCTAATTGCATTTAAATTCATCAATCGATTGGCTTTTTGATGATCTTTGGAAACTGGTTCATGAAACTTGCGACTATTGTCTTATTCAAAATTGAAGCATAGAAGTTGTTTTTAATCATTAATTTTGATTGGGTATTGATCGATATATGTTTATGGATATATGGTATGATTTTCACATTGCATATCAACCGATTAGAGTATTTTCTGTGTTGAAAATCGATCACAGGGTCAAACTGACGAACTAGCGCATTTGTTACTTTTGCGCCAGTTCATAGTATTTTGTTTGTGCCAGTCCCTCTTTGCGCAAAAGTGTATTTTGCGCCACCCTCTGTTAGCGCAAAACTTAGTTTGCGCCACACACTACACTGGTCTGGTCGACGGACTCCGGTCAGACACCGGTCGATACTCAGTCCGGTCGATACTCAGTCGATACTCAGTCCGGTCGATACTAAGTGTAGATCATAGTACAGTGCAATCACGAACAAATCAACAATAATTAATCAATGAAGAACAATATCTAAGCCACAACTACTAGTCATATGATTAAATATAACAATCAAGGGTTTAGTTTTACAGAGAGAATATCTGATCAGAGAAAGTAAACCTAATGACTAGTAATCTAATAAAGACTTGTCTAACCTGAAATATGAACTAAATAAGCCTTTATATATTTAGGCTTACAAGCTTAATGGACTTATGGGCTTTGGGCTCAACTAACTAATAAAACTATAAAATAATTACAATAATTCACCCTGAACTTCTATTTAACATATAAAACACCCTAACAATCTCCCCCTTTAAATAGAAGTTCAAAATCACGCCAGTTTGGAACATATGTCTTTCGAAACCCAAAACTGATCTTGAAGTAGCACATTTGCGTTATGTACTCCAGCCAATCAATGATAACACCCAGTGCTTGAAGAACAAGTTCCTTGTATTTCGGATCCAATGGCTGAACCCCTTTTTTATCTTGATCAACAACACGCTTCAACTTGTCTTTAAGCAACATCAAAGTACCATCGCAGAATCTAGCAATCTGACTGAATCGGATAAAACGCATATCACCTTTGTTGTTTGCGTATGTCATGCCTAATTCTGGAAACTTTAGAACTGTGAAGGCTGGTGCATTATAGGCATCAGAAGGAATCCTCAAATCAGGTTTAAGCAGATTGATCTTCGGTTGGTTGCTTTCTAACCCGATCTGAAAATCTTCTACCGAGGCAAGCTTCATTGCACACTTCATGTAACTCTTGACAATTTGGAGTGCATCTGTAACTTCCCCTGGTCTGATAGTTCTGGTCTTAAAGTCTCTAAGCAGAAATAGCAGATCTTGTGGTTCAAGACGTGGAAAATCAGCTTCAGAAAAATTCCACTTCTCACCATCATCTCGAGTTACCACAAAGTATGAATACTTTACGCCCATGAAGAAGCAAGCGTGAATTTGATCTACAGATGTAATTCGGAGTTTTGTCTTTCTGTACCTGTCTTTGAAGTAGTTATACACAAACAAAATTATGCGCTGCTTTTCCTTACTTTTCATCGACCGGAGACCATGAACCACGACTTCATCATATTCACGAATCCAATGGGCAAAGATTTTGTTCTGGCTTTCTTCCAGAAATGGAACTTTAATTCTGACTCTTTCCCACTTGGATGGCTTAGCTGGCGGAGTACTATCTGTTCTCAAAACTGGTGATGTAGGAGGAGATCTAACAGGAATATCTGGTTGAGGAAGATCAGGGTGATCTACAGCTGTGTAAGTCAAAAGCGGAACCTCGACAGAAATCTGTACATCTGGCTGATAATCTGGAACCATAAACTCGGAATTGATTATCTCATCAATCTCGGCTTGAAGGACTACCAACGCTCTTTCAGTATTGGCCTGTTCTTCTGTCGGGTCTGAAATTGAATACGGATCAACGATCAAAGCCCAGTTTTCAGGATCTATCGGTGAACCTCCATCTTGTTCCTCAGGCTTTTCAACCATTGGAATGTCGTATAATACCAAATTCATAGACTGCTCCTGTGCCTGTCCTTGCCCTTCGGGTTGAGTACCAGAACCCGAACCCCTTTACGTTTCCACCTGAATTGTACCCACTGACTGTGTCTCCGGCTCGGATAGTCTTTGGCGCTTCTCCCCCTCATGGTGATTAGGATCATCCTGGTCATCATGTCGATGCTTGAGCCTCTCTGCCTGGCTGCGGCAGGTGTTTTCCACGGATGATAGTCGTTCAGTCAAGACAACTACGGTTTGCTGTAAAGACTGAAGGAGGGCTTGTTGATGCTGGAAGGCTTCTGGAGATATAGTGGGTTGGGGTGTGGTGTAGGTGTAGATGCTTGGGCACGTAAGAGAGAGAGTATATCGACATCTTGGGTAGGTTATAGCATCGACCGGTAAGGTCACCGACCGGTATGGTCTACGACCGGTATCAAGATGAATCGACCGGTATTAACTAGCGACCGACCGATATGGTCATCGAACGACCGGGGTCAGCGTTTCGGGCGACCGGTGTATAATACAGACTGGTGTTGATGACCGGGGTCAGTTATCGACCAGGGTCACAACGACGGTGTCACCTAGGTCAAATAAATTCAAAAACCCAATCGACCGGTATCACCATGGACCGGTATCGACCGATATCAACCAATCGACTGGTGTCTACACAGATATAAACCCAGATTGATCATAAAGCCATGAACAAATATAAATCAATAACACATAGCTAATACCAATCGATCGACCAATACTACATATCCATTAACCTAGACAATGGAATCAACCCAAACAACTTTCGCTAAAACCAAGTAACGAGGTTGACGCCGGACCGATATCCAAATCGACCTAAATCGTATTTGGTTCTCTACCACAGGCGTCGTCGGCGACGGAGAGAGTCGAGGGTGATAAATTCACCGGTGGCCTTTGGGCGGCGGTGAGTCTACTCTTCGACCGGATCGATAGATCGTCCGGGGTTATTTCCATCGACCGGAGGTCGATTGAGTGAAGAACATCGACCAGAGCGATGTAAACACAGAGTACAAGAGAGAGAAGATGCATACCTAGGATCGAAGAGACGACGAGGACGAGTGAAATAGAAGCAGGTCGAGAGCGAGAGAAATTTGAGAGATAGATCGAGAGGCATTTAGGTCGAGAGAGTATGAGGGCGAGAAATCGAGAGCGAGAGATAGAAAGTAAGAGGGAAAGAAGAGTCCCCGAGGTGATTTAAACCCCCGGGCGAGGATTAGTTGGACCAGTTTGGTCCGGGTCAGGGGCTGGGCCAAGAAACGGGTTTGGGCCAGTAACCACTTGGGTCGGTCCAATCATGTTAAAACAATTAAAAAGAATCTAAATGAAACACTAAGACTTAATCCAGCTCCCCCTCAAATTCTGAACCACTTACGCTAAAAAACGAATTCCGCTCCCCCTTGACAATAGCAGACGGGTAAAGAAATATAAGAATAACTTACCTGCTCCCCCTCGAACAGAGGACTAGAGAACCTTACCAACCAACCTGCGATAGTGCTCCCCCGTAACCCATGAACAGGTCGACAGTTTACCACATACGGAAAACTCCTTAATTGAACATTGAAGACCATGTCATAGTTCTTTGAGGAACGAGTCCAAGACAGTTTTGTCTAGAAGTCAAACTCCGTTGAGGTACGGGTTGTAAGATGATTTAATTAGAAGCCTTAGTTCTTCTACCCCCCCTTGACAGTAGGAGCCTGCAACACAAAATCGATTTTAGGCTTTGGTAACCACTGGTATTTGGGTCCATGAATGTTAGTTGCAGTTCAAATGGGAGTAATGGAATAAGAACCATACCAGTAATGATCACTAGTCTTGTGAATAGGATCATGTGTACAACAATAAGAACAATAGTATTTCTTACCCGACAACTTGATTAATTGATCTCTCGAGTATATATGATCAGGTTTACCTTTACGCGCATTGTTCCTTTTGGCTTTGTGTGTATGTACACATGCTTTCTTACCTTTCAGCTCATCTTTCTTCCCATCTTTCTTCTCATCTTCAACTGATTTCTTCTTCCAGACCAGTTCCTCTTCCTTGTATCTCCTTCTTCGTCGATGTGTACCTGAACCATCTATATTTCTATCATATAAAAGGTTAGTACTACGAATCTGATCAAAAGATGTAACTGACCACTTGGACGAAAGAGTTTTCTGAGTTGAACTTGATGCTGTCTTTTCAAGCTCTTTAATCTTTGAAGCAAATCTGTCTCTCTCTTTGACAAGAAGGTCAATCTTCGTCTCGCATTCAGACGTCGTTTTCTTCTCTTTCAACACACTTTCAGATAGTTCTGATAGCTTCTCAGTAAGCTTTTTGATCTCAACCTCAAATATGCTTCTTTCTTCTTCAAATCCCTTCTCAGCGTCGTTTCTCTGGCCGGATATTTCCTTGAAGAATCCTACATTCTTTTGTTCAATGACCTTCTTCTCTGTGGCAAACTTTTCTCTTACCAAGATTATTACTTTCTCAAAATCAAAAACTTTCTGAGAAAGCTTGATACATTTCAGCTCAACTGCTTTCTTCCCATCATCACATTTTCTAGAAAAATCTGAGAACTTCTTTGCAAATGATTTCTCAAATTCGAATTTATCTTTAGCAAGCTTTTGCTCCAAAACAAATATTTTCTTTTGAAGCTTAGCATTAGCATCCTCCAGACTCTTAGTCTTTTCATCATACTTTTCAACGGATGCTTTCTGGATTTGGGCAATCTGATATTCAAAATCAGAGATCTTTCTTTTTAGCTTAGAATTCTCAGATGCCAATTCTCTTCCTTTTTAACAATTCCCTTGGCCCTAACATCAACCATTTAGTACAATCCCACAACTCTTTTCCTGTCATTTTGTAAGAATATATTTGACTAGAAATTTCACTCAAAATGTCACGAAAAAGGTCACAAGAAATACTAATTGTCATATAATTTCGAGCTAAATTATTAGCCCTCTGTCTTTTCTCCTGTTCCACAGAAGAAGCTTCTGTCGGAATTTGGGATTGCATCTCTCCTTCAGTCAATGATAATCTGATATAGTAACCCACCTCATGTTGATCCACAAAATCCAAAAAATTAACTTTCCACTCTTCATATTCTCTTTTGAACAACAGCCTTGGTGGGTTCATCCTTTTGATCGTATCGAATAGAATTAATTCGATCCGACTTTGACAAGAGATGAAACTTGAACGGGTTTAAACTTATAATCTTAACTGCACTGTAGCGATTGTGAGACAAACAAGATGATCCAAAAAACAATATATATATATATATATATATATATTAAGCAGGACAGGACAAGGACCCGATCGAGCAAGGACCCGATCGAGCAAGAACCCGGTCGAGCAGGGTCCCGGTCGAACAGAGGTCCGGTCGAACAGAGGTCCGATCAACAAAGATACCGATCCACAAAGAGTACCGGTCGACTGTTGAGTATCAGTCAAATAGAGTGCCGGTGGAACAAGTTACCGGTCAGCGTACCGGTCACAGACGGCCACCGGTCAAGACAATATACCGGTCAACAATGTACCGGTCAAGGCAATGTACCGGTCGACCACTGATTACCGGTTGAACAAAGCACCGGTCAAGGCACTGGTCACACAGGTTCAGTCGAAGATAAACTTTATCGAATAACAGATAACTTAAAGGCCGATAAAATCGATGAATCTGAATCGATCAAATTCAACCAATCGACCTAGAAAAATCGATCGATCAAGCAACAAATTAGCAGATCGATTAGAAAACCCAGAAAACTCAAACCAATAAGTTGAATTTTAAAAACACAGAATCAATCAAACTTCAATCCAGAAACTAATTTATCAATTTATCGACCGAATGAACTAATTTTCGAGAAAATCGACCGAACGATAAACAATCCAGAAAAATCTGAAACTAATAAAAAAAATTTGATTTTCAGCAGTTCGATAACAAACAATTTTAATCCACAATCAAAAAAGATATGCAGATCGAACTCAAAGATTTTAAACCCAGGAGAAACGGTTTTCAGAATAAATACGATTAAAACAAGTAATCGATTAAAGGGTTTTAGACAAACCTTTTTGGATCAAAACTTCAGTCTCTTTGCTCTGATACCAATTGTAGATCCCAGCACAGTGCAATCACGAACAAATCAACAATAATTAATCAATGAAGAACAATATCTAAGCCACAACTACTAGTCATATGATTAAATATAACAATCAAGGGTTTAGGTTTACAGAGAGAATATCTGATCAGACAAAGTAAACCTAATGACTAGTAATCTAATAAAGACTTGTCTAACCTGAAATATGAACTAAATAATCCTTTACATATTTAGGCTTACAAGCTTAATGGGCTTATGGGCTTTGGGCCCAACTAACTAATAAAACTATAGAATAATTACAATAATTCACCCTGAACTTCTATTTAACATATAAAACACCCTAACACTCAGTCCGGTCGATACTCAGTCCGGTCGATACTAAGGTCCGATCGTTACATTGGTCCGGTCGACGAGACATCGATCGCATGCAGCTCACCCCGGTCAAGCAAGACACCGGTCAAGCAAGACACCGGTCGCAACACTTGGTTCATTTTGCGCCATCTGTTCTTCGTGCGAATCAATACTTTGCGCCACTGTCTATTCGCGCAAATCTCACTTTTACGCCATGAGAGTCCCTGTTCTAGTTTCTAATCACAATCAATTCAACAAACAAGATATGATTAAACTACCTGTTTGATTCAATTCACAATCTCAAACGATTACAACTTTTTTCTTGACTTTCTCTCTCTAGACAACACTTTCTCTCTCTACAAAACTCTCTCTGGATGCGATCTCAAATTCTCAATTAGTCATCTATCTATTATCAAGAAAAACAAAGTATTTATACCTACAACTAAAATACAAGGAAACAAAATACAAATACAATGACTTTGACATTTTATTACAAAGACTTTGACTTTTTAATAAGAGTTGACTTTCTCAGCTTTGACTTTCTTGAACTTTGGCTTTAGTCTTCATGATCTTGTATCCAATATAATTCATGCTCTAACAATCTTCCCCTTTGGATTCAAGATCACTGTTGAAAGATCTTACAATTCAGTCTTCTCTTTTAAGCTCTGTCAAATGCAATCTCTCCCTTTAACATTGTAATCTTTTCAAGTCTGTCTTCGAAAAATATAACAATTTCCCCAAATATGATAAACAAGGTCTTCAACAATCTCTTCAGTATTATAACAATACTCTTTCAGGCTTTGGAAAGAAATTATCATCAGATTCAACTCGGATTGCTTTAGCAAATAATTTTCAAAGAAAATTTCCTCAAAATTAGTACATCTTCAGAAATTCTTTGAAAATTTTCAAATCTTTACTTTGAATCTTCTAACTTGGACATTTCTGTAAATCATCTCCCAAAACTCTAAAACTTTAACATTTCTTGATACCATCTCCCCCTTTTTGATGATTTTAGCATCGGTATCATCAAAACTTTCACCAAGAAATGTCTTTGACCATTCTGATCTGTCCAAGAGCCTCTGATTCTGTGATCCATAACCATGTATTCATCTAGATCTTTTCAAATCCAGAAAAATTAAGAAATGTAACACCTGAACCAACAAATAAATCAGTTAACATGTCTGTCAGTAACACTAAGTCACTGTATGTAACAAATACACAATATAAAGAAGTTTTTGTTATGTTCACTCCCCCAGGGCTTCCATCCAATCATCAAAACACCACAAAGGAAATTTCTATGAATGTTATGACAAGAAAACAAATTCCATGTGTGTTCGTGCAAGTGTAGAAAGAATTAAACATATGATGATTGCATTTAATAAAGCTCAACATTGTGTAAACCACTGAGACAACAGTAGATAAACACAGACTCAATGTGCATGATTGAAGTGCGAAGGTGGGGCAGACTTCCTTCTTTTTCAATATCCATATTTTCCAAATGAAAACCAGATAGATTATATACTGCGTCCCCAGAAAATATGAAACATTTCCTTGTTGAGAAGAAAATGAGTGGCTAGTGGGGTAGTATGAAAAGTTGGCATGGGCTAGTTGCCTGTTTCAATAATGTTCACCAAGAATTGTGAAACATTAGTAATGTGGTTGCCCGACTCAGAAAGTAGTTGGTGCAGAGTTTGATATTCTTTTACTCTGATCTCACACCCTTTGTTTTTAAACATTGAGCTCGCTTCTAACCAAACTCTCCTTTTCATTTTACCTCGTCACACAACCCACACTCATTTCTTTTTGACTCCTCACACTCGATCACTAAGGATTAACTTCTTGGGTAGGAAACATTGGCAATCGTGAATCCATAGAAGTTCATTTAAGTCCTAACACATAGAACCCGTATTGTCCTATAAAGCATATGTTGCTCATAATGGTTTATCTTGAACATTTAAGACATGGAAAACATGGGTCAGATATGTGTATGCTCATAGATGTAATCATGATAATTTGAGCATTTGAAACATTGAAGTATTTTCAAACAAGTATATTGAATGAATGAACTTGAATGCAAAAGACTTGTTTGAAAATCTGACATTGTATGAAAATGATCAGAAATGAATGTTATAACAATCAAAGCTTATGGTCAAGAATAATGGATATTGTCTATATGAACCAAAATATAGACATTCTTGAAATGAACATTTCGAAATGAAATTACGCTCAAAATTCTTTGAAATACAAGCGGGGTATCTTACCATCAAAATACATGTTTCAAAATTTGAGACATGGTAAGAACTTTTTGAACAATAAGTCAAACCGGTGTGTGTGAATACTTGAAAGTATATAGAAAAGACAATACACAAGTAATTATCTTTGGAAACACACGGTTTGTTTATCAATTAAGCACAATAAAAAAATGAAAACATTTAAAATCACACTTCCAATTCATCAAAATCTTGTAATAATCGAGAAGTGGTTTGAACATTTACGAACATGTTTTTCTATGATTGAAAGTTGTCCTTCTTTCAACCATATATGAGATTAAGATAAGAAATTAACCTTTTTCGCTTCGTCTTAAATCTCATGAAGTCAGCTGAAGTCATAAAAATATGATCTTGATAGCTTCTCTCATTCTGCATAAGTCTCAAAGTCATGTCAAAACAAATTTTATTCACAAAAAATTATTGAAAATTAAAAAACATAAAACAGTAAAACAATTAAAGGTACGAGTTCTGATCTGTAATAATCAGAAATCATAGTCTTACCCCTTTTGATATAACTTATATGCTCCCCCTAAATTTATGCATCACAAAAATATGTCAGTTAAGTAAAATGAAGAAATTAGATATGCTCCCCCTCAAAATAATATCGATCAACTTAGAATCTTTACTCACTCCCCCTGAGAACAACAACAACATGTTAAAGTGAAGATATCCTTTCAGAAATATAGATAAAGAAATGATGAAAAATTACAATAAAAGAAACTTTAATAGGTAATTACTGATTAGACTTTGAGATTTAGCATACCAAGCTTAGATACAAGAAAATTAAATCTCTTTATCATCTAAAGCTTTAGTAAACAAATCCGCAAATTGATAATCAGTATTTACAAATTAAAGTTCTATTGTACCTTTTTCTACATTATCTTTTATAAAATGATACCTGAAATCAATGTGCTTTGTCTTAGTGTGCTGCACAGGATTAGCTGATATCGCGATAGCACTCTTCGAGTCACAATAGATAGGTATTTTGTCAAACTTGAATCCATAGTCTCGCAGCTGTGTCCTCATCCACAAGACCTGAGAGCAACAACTGGCAGCAGCTACATACTCTGCTTCTGCAGTCGATGTGGATACGCATAATTGCTTCTTTGATGCTCAGCTAACGAGCTTGTCTCCAAGGAATTGAATGTGAACTGAAGTACTCTTCCTATCCAGCATGCACCCAGCATGATCTGCATCTGAATAAGAAGTCATTTAAAACCCAGTATGCTTAGGATACCACATACCAAGATCTGTAGTCCCCTTCAGATACCTAAAAATCCGTTTGACAGCAGCCAAATGGGATTCTTTAGGAGCAACCTGATATCTAGAAAATAAGCATGTTGAAAACATAATATCTGGCCTACTTGAAGTAAGATACATTAAAGAACCTATCATACCTTTATAAGTCCTAACATCAACACTTTTACCCAAAGGATCAATGCTAATCTTAGTACTTGGTGCCATTGGGGTTCTAATTGGTTTACAATTTTCCATTTTGAACTTCTGAAGAATATCCAAAATGTACTTAGATTGGTTAATGAAAATCCTCGTTGAAAACTGTTTTACTTGTAATCCAAGAAAGAAATTCATCTCTCCCATCATACTCATTTGAAAATGTGACACCGTGAGGTTAGAAAAGTTTTTGCAGTATTTAGGATTTGTAGAGCCAAATATTATATCATCAACATATATCTGAATAAGTATAATATCAGCCTTTTCCTTTTTGATGAACAAAGTGGTATCGACTTTACCTTTGGAAAAACCTGACTTGACCAAGAATTTGGATAGAACATCATACCATGTGCGAGGGGCTTGTTTCAAACCATACAGGGCTTTATCCAAAATGTAGACATGATCTGGCTTATCTGGATTTACGAACCCTTCTGGTTGAGACACGTATACTTCCTCCTTAAGAATGCCATTCAGAAAGGCCGTTTTCACGTCCATCTGATAGACTGCGAAATTCTTGTGAGCTGCATAGGCTAGAAACATACGGATTGCTTCTATACGCGCTACTGGAGCATACGTCTCGTTGTAGTCTATGCCTTCCTCTTGCCGGTAACCTTTGGCAACAAGTCTTGCTTTATTCCTTATGACAAAATTATCTTCATCCTTCTTGTTTTTGAACACCCATTTAGTTCCTATCATGGTCTTTCCTTCTAGTTTTGGAACTAATCTTCAGACCTTTAGGGTTTCAAACTGATTTAATTCTTCTTGCATAGCAGACACCCAATCCGAATCAACAAGAGCTTCTGATACTCGAGTAGGCTCTATTTTGTTGAGGAATGAGTCATGCAGACATTGATTCAAGGTTGCTAACCTAGTTTGCACTGGTTTGTTAAGATCTCCAATTACTTGGTGTAAAGGGTGCTCTTTGGTCCAGTGATACTCATGTGGGAGTGGAGTAGATGAAGATTGATCATGGTTATCATCTAAAAATCCACTATCAGGATCTTCAGTTTGAATAGATGGAGGGGGGTTTGCAGTTGAAATTTCAGGTGCAGAAGCATCAGTTGGAACAACAGACTCTGGCTGTTGAGTAGACAGTGTATCACACCCAACTGATACAATTACTTGTATATCTTCAACTGTAGGAGTAGATGCTAGAATGTGAGTTTCTGACTAAACGGGGGATTCAGATTCAGTTATGACTTATGAAGTGACTGGATGATTGCAACTTGTGTCTTCAGACCTGTCAGTCACATCAGATTTAGGCAAATTAGATCCTAGAAACTCATCATAAAAGAATTTAAATAACAAATCTAAATCAGATAAATGACTTGTAGACGTAGAAGCTTCATCTGATTTGTTCTGTTCAGATACAGGTTATAGACTAATTGACCCAGAAGCTAGAACTCCAGTTATCACGGGTTCTGAACTGAGTTGTTCAGAAGCCATCTCTTCATCAAATGTGACGTTTACGCTCTCGACTACTGTCTTTGACTTCTTCAGATAGACACGATATGCAGCAGATGTAGAAGAATAACCAATGAAGATGCCCTCATTCGCCTTAGCATTGAACTTGTTCAGACTCTCTCTGTCGTTCAGCACAAAACACTTACAACCAAAAACATGAAAATATTTAATGGTTGGTGTTCGGTTGTTGATCAAAGCATATGGTGTCTTCTGAAATCTGCGGTGTATCATGGAACGATTCTGAGTGTAGCACGCAGTCGAAATAGCTTCTGCCCACAGAAATAGAGGTAGATCAGACTGGCTAAGCATAGTACGAGCGGCCTCGAAATAGCTTTTGTCCGATTTCGTCTTTCAACTACTACATTCTGTTCAGGCGTACGAGCAACAGAGTATTGATGTGATATCCCGACCGATTCGAGATATTCTTCAACAGTTCTATTCTTGAACTCTGTGCCGTTATCAGTTATGAGAAGCTTGACTGTTTTATGCAGATTCACCTGGGTCGTCTTCAGAAATGTAATGAGAACTTCCGGTGTCTCATCTTTTGATCGGAGAAATTTGACTCACGTGTATCGCGAATAATCATCCACGATAACCAACACGTATTTCTTACCACCTAAGCTTTGTGTATGCATCTGACCACAGAGATCCATATGCAACAACTCTAAAGAAGAACTGGTGCTTGGTTCAGGCTTCGGTTTATGTGGAGCTCTCTTCATCTTCCCTTTTTCACATGCTGCACATAAGTGTTCTTTCTCGTATCTCAGCTCAGGAAGTCCATTTACCAATTTACCACTAACCAGCTTGTTTATATAACAAAAATTCAGGTGTCATAGTCGTCGATGCCAAAGTCAACTTTGCTGCATCGAATCTTTTGTCAATAAGCAAACCTGATATTTATTCTGAACCTTTGAAAGATTGTTGGTGTAGAGATTTGTCTTTCGATTGCCTACTAAAAGTTCATTGCTGTCTTCAGTACGAACTGAACATCTCTTAGCTTTGAAGTTGACCTCTAACCCTTTATCACATAACTGACCGATGCTAAACAAGTTGTGCCCTAAGCCTTCGACATAGCTCACCTTCCTAATCGTTATGTTGTCTTGAATGATGTCAACATATCCTAAGATCGGTGAAAACTGGTTGTTCCCAAATCGCACATTGCCGCTGAATTTCTCTGTATAATTAGACGATAAAGCTTTCTGCCCGGTCATATGCTTGGAACAACCGCTATCCAAGTACCACATATGCCGGGTCTGCAAGAGAAATCAGGAAATTACAATTTTAGGTACCCATTTAAAAATGGATCCTAACAGATTAGCACATGATTTTGGTATCCATTTTAATATGGATCCTCTTTTCCTTTGAAAACCTTTAAAAACATTTGATCTTGAAGAATAAACATGATAAGATCCAAACCAATCATTAGAATTACGATGATAAACAAAATCATTCCACTGATAATTATAATAATTAGTAGTAGTAGGAGATAATTGGAACAATTGCTTATTAGAATATCGCTTGTAAGAAGTTACAAGGTTTTTATTGATAGAAGCAACATAACCAACTATATCAGACACACTACTATCAGATCTATCAGTAACTATATCAGGAATCAAATCTGCCTTCTCATCATTCTTCCTTTTTGGTGGCCATTCAGTTCTTGCTTCCGACCTTTTCTTCCTTATAACTGAAATTGAAGATTTAGATTTATTAGGAAAATCAGATTTCTGAGATTGACTTTTCTTTTGTTTACCAGTGTTGTTCCGTTTCTGTGAACGCTGTTTCTTATGTTTCATACCTTTAGCATAGTAATCAACATTCACAGAAACTGGTTCACCAACCTTAGTTGATGGTTCACCAATTTCATAAACACTTGGTAAAACTTCTCCATTTATAATAAAAGTAGAATGATCTGGAAGGGAAGCATTAAAATCAAACGTATCAATTCCCTCTAAACACCCATCATCAAAATTGAGAAAATCATTTGCAGACGCAAATAAGTCATCAAAGTTATCAGTCGAAGTTTGAGGTGCCTTTGAAACTTTAGAACACTTTGTAGATGTAGATTGAAAAACTGTCTTCTTTAAAACAGTAGAAAATACACTTTGTTCAATATCTACCAAAAGTCTTTCATCAAGTAAAACATTTTCAAGCTCAACTATTTTTGCTTTCAAGAATGTGTGGAGGAACATAGACTTTTGCAATTGTAGGTTTTACCTCCATCTCAGAAACAGAATAACTAGCAAAATAGTCGTTTGAAAGAACTTTTGGTGTTTCAGAAAGATAACTATCATTTAACTTTTCATAGTTAAACGGTAGTTGCATTTTTTTAATATTCTTTCTATTTTCAGTTTCCCTGGCCTCAACTTCTTCTGGTAATTTGGTAACAAATTTGGGTTTTAAATGAGTATGTTTACCAGCAACAACAAGAAAATCAAAATTATATAATGCTGGTTGTTTTCTGATGGCTTTCTTTAAGTAATAAGGGTTTTCATAACCAAGACCCCATTTTTCCTTAACATCAGCCTCATCATTAGGTGTATTAAGAAAAATAGTTTGATCTGTTTGACCTCTTGCATAAAGTTTGGCTTCTAGACCATTTACCTTCTTATTTAAGAACTTGTTTTCAACCAACAATTTATAAACAGTTAGTGCAGATTCTTTTTTCTCAAAATCAGACTTAGAAATTTTAGCTTCAAAATCAGAAATCTTCTTTTCAAAACAATCTACTTGGAGTTTAGAATCAGAAGCAGACTTACGTAAAGAATCAATTAGATCTTTGTTCCCAATTACTGATTTATTAAGCTAAAAAATCTTTTGATTTCTTTTAGCAACTCTGTCTTTTTCCTTTTTTTGTTTTGTTTGAAGATCTTGAAGCTCAATCATCATGGCTTCCATTTTGGTTATAAAATCATTTTTAGATAAGTTCATTACCTCATCAGCAGTCTCTTCATCTGAATCATCATATCTTACAATGTTGCCTATCAAACACATGTGAGCTTCTTCATCTTTTACTTCCTCAGCATCTGAATGATCTAGCCAATATTCGTCTTTTGCCATCAATGTTTTGTTTGCTTCTTGTTGTTTTTCCAAGAGCATTTTGTTCTTATAGTACTCTGAATTACGAACCTTTGGCTTCCGACAATCTCTAGCAAAATGACCAACTTTGCCACAGTTGTAGCACTTTATCAGATCATCGGTCTTCTTTTCAGTACCAACATAGCCATTCAGATATTTTTTCTTTTCTTTCGGCTTCCTTTCCACATACCGGTTCTCTTCATATCTCTTTCCTTCAACTCTTTTTCTGTGCTCATGGTTCTAGGAGCTGGACGAAGAGTATCTCTATGAATTGGATCCCGGCTTCTTGTAGAACTTCTTTTGGAATGATCGGGTTAGTAAAAGCATAGCTTGTTTGAGGCTTTCTCTATCATCACCATCGGATTCAGACTCTGATTCAGAACTTGAAACCACTATCTTCTTCTTCTTCTTCTTCTTCTTCTTCTTCTTCTTCTTCTCTTTCTTTTCTTTCTTCTTCTCTCCGGCTACCAATGCTATTGGATCTTGTACTTTCTCTTCCTTCTTTTTCTCAGCTCTTTTCTCTTCCACTTCTTCTTCGTTCTGCCTCAGTGTTTCATAAACCTCATGTAACGGAATGTCATTTAGATCCTTCATCTGTTTCATCCTGCACGTATGTTTCTTCCATTCAGGTTGCAGGATGCTTAGAAACTTGACATTGTTCTCGATCTGCTTCTTTTTCACTTTGTTCTTGGACAATTCATTTAGAAGCAGGACAAACCGTTCATAGGTGTCTTCTAAGCTCTCATCTTCTTTTGCTTTGAATTCTTCGTAGTTGTTAATGCAATTAGCTACTTTCATCTGATTTCCAACTTTCAATCCGATCATCATCTTTTGTAATTGATCCCACAATTTCTTTGCATTTGCCTTGTAGCTATTTATCTTGATATAAATCTCATTCGGAATACTCTGAAGTAGAAGAGATCTTGCTTGCTTATCTGCTTTAAACCGACTTTTCTGCTCCTCAGAATACTGTGCAAAATCCATTGGAACAGTTTTCATCTTTTGCTCTCTGTCCACATCACTATCCTCACTGTCAGATGAATCATCATCAGGAATCTGAATAGTAGGTGGTATCATGGGACCTTCAGTAATTGAAAGCAGAATATTTACCCCATTTGCATGCCTATCCATAAAATCCAGAAATCTGTATTTCCACTGGTCGTATTCCCCTTTAAACAGAACCGGGGGCTTGACATCCGTGCCAATTGAAAGAGCGTCTTTGGAAGTCATCTTGTATGTACCTGTTTGAAAAGATATGCAATAAGAAACTAGAAACTGATCGTTAGTCCAAATATGAAATCATAAGAATATAGAAATGATACTGAAAAAAAATTTTAATTTTGAAAAATTTGACGAAGTCCTGAAACTCGTAGATCACTATTTCCAAAACTCGCAAAACACTATTCTCAGAGAAACTCGCAGAAGCCTATTCGCGCAAAACACTATTCACAAAGAAACTTGCAGAAACCTATTCGCGCAAAACACTATTCACGAAGAAACTCGCAGAAGCCTATTCGCGCAAAACACTATTCACGAAGAAACGCGCTAATTGAGATGTGCGCGTTTGTAGAACTCGCATATGCTTATTTGCGCGTTTGAAGAAACTCGCTAACCACGGCTTGCGCGAAAACTTGAAACTCGCTAAACACTGTTCGTGAAAAAGTATGAAACTCGCTAAACGAAGATTGCGCAAATTATGAAACTCGCTAGCTGAAGTTCGTGCAAATCTTGAAACTCGCTAGACATAGGGTGCGCGAAACAAGAACTCGCATGACGAAGGTAGCGCGAAATATGAAACGCGCTAACTGAAGCTAGAGCAAACTTAGAAGTTGCAGGCCAAAACTCGCATGTGTTGCGCGTTCCAATACTTAGAAAATATATCGAGAATTTCAAACTCGCAAACTTAAACGAAACTGGTAGGCTTTGACTTGCGCGTTTCTACCCAATGAATCTTGCGCGTTTCTCAGAAGAACTAGCGCGTTTCTCAGAAGAACTAGCGCGTTTCTCAGAAGAACTAGAGCGTTTCTCAGATCTTGCGCGTTCTTCAGAATGTCGACCAAAAACTTCAATTTTTCATCGATTTCGATTCAATTCCTCTTCAATTGATTCGAAACTTTGCAGAACTCCTCGAAATCAACTTTAGAAAAGGTTACAATACATGAATTTTCAAAAACAAATATTCAAAATACAAAACAAACGATGATACAGTGCTTTTAAACTCGTAAATAAAACTTCAACAAAATCCAAAATTACAAATCGATTGATTATACTAATGACACATAACCTAATCAAATTCAACACCAGATTAGCACTAAATCTCAAAATTCGACTCAAAATCGAAGAACATAGTGTCGAGACATTTCTTGATCAGATTTCAAAATTGGATCAGCTTTGATACCAATTGAGAGTCCCTGTTCTAGTTTCTAATCACAATCAATTCAACAAACAAGATATGATTAAACTACCTGTTTGATTCAATTCACAATCTCAAACGATTACAACTTTGTTCTTGACTTTCTCTCTCTAGACAACACTTTCTCTCTCTACAAAACTCTCTCTGATGCGATCTCAAATTCTCAAGTGGTCATCTATCTATTAACAAGAAAAACAAAGTATTTATACCTACAACTAAAATACAAGGAAACAAAATACAAATACAATGACTTTGACATTTTATTACAAAGACTTTGACTTTTTAATAAGAGTTGACTTTCTCAGCTTTGACTTTCTTGAACTGTGACTTTATTCTTCATGATCTTGTATCCAATATAATTCATGCTCTAACACGCCACCTCCTATTAGCGTAAAACCTACTTCTCGCGACCCTGTTCTTGTGTAAATCTCAAGGGTTTCAAAGTTCCTTTTGCACCAGACTCTTCTAGCGCAAAGAATCTTTTGCGCCAAGTTCACTTAGAGCAAAGTTGTCCTTTTGCGCCACTGTCCTTTAGCGCATATCTGTAATTTTGCGCCAGATTTTCTGCTTAATTTATTTTGTGTTTTTTTGCGAATTCTGCATTTGATTATTTTTGGAAATTTATTTTTCTGAAATTTTTTGAGTGTAGTTTTTATCTAATTCTTGATTCTAAAGATATTACGAGTTGATTTAAGTGGTACAGATACTATCATGCCTTACATAGGCGAAAAGGGAAATTCAGTGTTGACCAAGCGAGGCTGTGCTTTAGCATACATGCCAGAGAGTCCAGTACTAGAAGCTGAGAATAAAGATATGAAGATTCAGAACTCATCTCTTCTAGAATAGATTGATAAATTGAAAAATGATAAGGACTTAAAGAAAGACTTTGTTTGCTCAGAATGTATCTCTAACTCAAAGATTAATTTTACAGGAATAATTGAGTCTAAAGAAAAAGAGATCTTAAATCTTCAAGCAAAGCTGAAGAAGTCTGAAAGTCTTAATTCTAGCTCAAGCTGGTCAAAGAAGGAGTTAATGCAAAAAGAGCTTGATGAGCTTAGAAGAAGAGAAAACATTGCTAGTGAGACATCTGAAGGGCTTAAAAAGACAAACTCTCGAATTTTTGCTGAAAGGGAATCCTTGAAAGATAAAGTTTTCAGTCTTGAGGTTGAGATTAATATGCTGAAAGAAAAAACAACCCAAGACAGAGACAACACAAAAGCTCAAGATGAGATGATGAAAATTGAGAAAGAAAGAAAAGAATTTGCTAAGAAATTCTCTGATTTGTCAAGAAAAGCCTTTGATGAGAAGAAATCATTAGAGCTAAAATGTGTTAAGCTTTCTCAACAAGTTTCAGACTTTGAGAAAGTTGTTATTCTTGAGAGAGACAAGGTTGAGAAAGAAAAGAAGAAAGCTGAGCAAGAGGATGTAAATAAAGACTTTTCTAAAGAAAAGAAAGATCTAGAGACTGAGATAGCTAAGCTGACAAGAAAGCTGTCTGAGTTGTCAACAAACATCTTGAAGGAGAAGAATGGAAAATCTGAGTTGCATAAGAAGTTTGATCTGATTGCAAAGGAAAGAAACAGTTTGTCGTCAAAGATAAAGGAACTTGAAGAGATCGTATTCAAAGTGAAGCTGACTGAGCACAAGACGCCAAACACAATAGCTCAATCACCGAGAGATGATCTAACTGCATTCGAATGCTCATTCAATTCAACAACAAGTTTAGTTTTTACTAAAGTTTCTAATAATCCTTTGTTTGATGTAATTGATGATCATACTTCTGAACATAAAGATCAGATTCGTCCTTCTAACCTTTTCTTTGACAAAAATGTTGACGGTTCAGGTAATTTCAAAAAGAACAAGTCTCGGAAGAAAAGGTTATGGAGAAGGGAAGATGAAGAAAAAGATAGAGAAAATTAGATCTGGAGAGTTAAAGTTTCTGTGTGTTCCAGATTCTAGTTCCTATTCGATAACAATCAAACAAACAAGATTTAACAAACGAATTACCTGTTTTGATTACTTCTTTTATCACAAAATACACTTTTTCTCTCTAGAAGTCTTTCTCTCTCTCTAAAACTTATTCTCCTCTAGACCCTTTCTAACTTCTATCTCTTATCACTCAACTACTTCTTGTATCTCTTCTAACTCATGAAAATACAAAGAGAAAACTATTTATACTACTCTCTAAAACAAGGAAACAACAAATACAAATACATTGACTTTTATTAAGAGACTTTGACTTTTAATAAGATTTGACTTTTGCAGCTTTGACTTTCTCAACTTTGACCTTCAGTATGCTTGATCTTGTATCCAACAGATTTATGCTCTAACAATCTCCCCCTTTGGATTCAAGATCACTGTTGAAAGATCTAGCAATTCAGTTCTTCTCTTTAAGTTCTGTTCAAAATAATCTCCCCTTTTTTCATTGATAGTCTTCTTTCCAAAGCTGTCTTGAAAAATGATGAACAATCTCCCCAGACTTTCACATAGAACTCTTTCAGACTTTTGGAAAGAAATTATCTTCAGAATCAGCTCGAATGCTTTAGCAAATAATCTTCAAAGAAAAATTCCTCAAAAACTTCAGAAATTCTTTGATCATCTTCAAATCTTCAAATCTTTACTTTGAACTTTTCTGACTTGGACATTTCATCTTCCCCAAACTCCAAAACTTTAACATTTCTTGTATCATCTCCCCCTTTTTGATGATTTGAGCATCTGATATCATCAAAACTTTTCGTCCCAGAATTGTCGTTTACCATTCTGATCTGTCATACTGAGCCTCTGATTCTGTCAACTCTCCAAGATATTCATCTAGATCTTTTCAAATCCAGACAAAATAAGAACATGTAACTCCTGAATCAACAGATGAATCAGTTAATATGCCTGTCAGTAACACAAAGTCACTGTGTGTAACGAATACACAATATAAAGGAGCTTTTTGATGTTCACTCCCCTAGGGCTTCCATCCAATCATCAAAATACCACAAAGGCAATTTCTATGAATGTTATGACAAAGAAACGAATTCTTTGTATGTTCGTGCACGTGTAGAAAGAATTAAGCACAAATAACTGCTTTCATAAGGCTCAACATAGTGTAAACCACTGAGACAACAGTAGATAAACACAGACTCTAAGTGCATGATTGAAGTGCGAAGGTGGGGCAGACTTCCTTCTTTTTCAATATCCAGATTTTCCAAATGAAAACCAGATAGATTATATGCTGCGTCCCCAGAAAATATGAAACATTTTCTTTTTGAGAAGAAAATGAGTAGTTGGTGGGGTTTAAGCAAGAGTTGGCATGGGCTATTTGCCTGTTTCAATAACGTTCACCAAAAAATTGTGAAACGTTAGTAATGTGGCTGCCCGGCTCAGAAAGTAGTTGGTGCAGAGTTTGATATTCTTTTACTCTGATCTCACACCCTCTTTCTTTTTAATCATTATGCTCACTACTAACCAAACTCTCTTTTCCATTTTACCTCATCACACCCACACTCATTTCTTTTAGACTCCTCACACTCAATCACTAAGGGATTAACTTCATGGGTAGGAAACACTGGTTAACGTGAATCCATAGAAGTTTCAATTAACTCCTAGCACAAAGAACCCATATTTCCTATAAGGCATGAGTTGCTCAAAAGGTTTAACTTTAACAGTTAAAGCTCATATACAAATGTCAGACATAAGTATGCTCAGTGATATAATCATGAAGATATGAGCATTTTAAACCATTGAAGTATTTTCAAACAAGGAAATTGAATGAATGAACATGAATGCAAGAAACTTGTTTGAAAATCTGACATTGTATAAAATGATCAGAAATGAATGCTATATCAATTAAAGCTTAAGGTCAAGAAAAATTGATATTTGTCTATACGAAACAAGATATAGACATTCTAGAAATGATCGTTTCGAAATGAAATATCGCTCAAAATTCTTTGAATACAAGCGGAGTGTCTTACCATCGAAGAAAAATTGTTCCAATTTAGAGACATGGTAAGAACATATTGAACAAAAATTCAAACCAGTGTGTGTGAATACTTGAAAGTATATAGAAAAGACAATACTCAAGTATTTATCTTTGGAAACACACGGTTTGTAAACATGTAAGCACAAAATAAAATTGAAAACATTTAAAATCACACTTCCAAATTATAAAATTTGTTTAAGAATTGGGAAGTGGTTTGAACATTTAAGAACATGTTTTCTATACCTAAAAGTTGTCCTTCTTTCAGATATAAATGAGATTAAGATAAGAAATTTACCTTGTCGCTCAATCTTAAATCTCAGAAAGTCAGCTGTAGTCATGTAGATATGATCGTGTCAGCTTCTCTCATCCTGTATAAGTCTCAAAGTCTAGTCAAAAAATTATTCACAAAATTTATTCAAAAATAAACAACGGAAAAACAGTAAAACAATTATAGAACGAGTTCTGATCAGAAGTAACCAGAAATCATTGTCTTACTCCTTGTTACTTATAAGATCCCCCTAAAATCATGCATTGCAAAAATTTTGTCAGTTAAGTATAATGCAGAAATTAGTTTTGCTCCCCCTCAAATGAATATAGATCATCTAACAATCTTCTCATACTCCCCCTGAGATCATGAGCAAACCATTAAAGTGCAGGTATCTTTCAGACATAAAGATAAAGAAAAGGATGAAAAATAACAATTTGTAACTTTAGTAGGTAACAACCGATTATGTCTTAAGATTTAACATACCAAGCTTAGAGACAAGAAAATTAAATCTCTTTTCATCTAAGGGTTTGGTAAATAAATCTGCAAGTTGATAATCTGTTTTTACAAAATAAAGTTCAATTGTTCCTTTTTCTACATTATCTTTGATAAAGTGATACCTTACATCAATGTGTTTGGTTTTGGTGTGTTGGACAGGATTAGCAGATATGGAAATCGCGCTCTTCGAGTCACAGTATATCGGAATTTTGTCATATTTGAATCCAAAGTCTCGTAGTTGTGTTCGCATCCACAAGACTTGAGAGCAGCAACTGGCAGCAGCTACATATTCTGCTTCTGCAGTCGATGTGGAAACGCATAACTGTTTCTTTGAAGCCCAGCTAACGAGCTTGTCTCCAAGGAATTGTATGTGACCAGAAGTACTCTTTCTGTCCAACATACAACCTGCATGATCTGCATCTGAATATGCAGTCAGTTGAAACCCTGTATCCTTAGGATACCACAAACCAAGGTCTGCAGTCCCCTTCAGATATCTAAAAATCCGTTTGACAGCAGCCAAATGAGATTCTTTGGGAGCAGCTTGATATCTAGAACAAAGACATGTTGAGAACATAATATCTGGTCTACTCGAAGTAAGATACATCAACGATCCTATCATACCTCTATAGGTTCTAACATCAACACTTTTTCCCGAAGGATCAGTGTGGATCTTAGTTCCTGGTGCCATCGGGGTGCCAATAGATTTGTGGTTTTCCATTTTGTACTTCCGAAGAATGTCCAAAATGTACTTATATTGATTTATAAAAATCCCCGTAGAAAGTTGTTTAACTTGTAATCCGAGAAAGAAATTCATCTCTCCCATCATACTCATTTGAAAACGTGACACCATGAGGTTAGAAAAGTTTTTACAGTATTTTGGATTAGTAGAACCAAATATTATATCATCAACATATATCTGAATAAGTATAATATCAACTTTTTCTTTCTTGATGAATAAAGTAGTGTCGATCTTACCTTTTGAGAAACCAGACTTGACCAAGAATTTTGATAATACATCATACCAGGCTCGAGGGGCTTGCTTTAATCCATAAAGGGCTTTGTCCAATATGTAGACATGATCTGGCTTATCTGGATTAACGAACCCTTCTGGTTGAGACACATACACTTCTTCTTTAAGAATGCCGTTCAGAAAGGCTGTTTTCACATCCATCTGAAAGACTGTGAAGTTCTTATGAGCGACGTAGGCGAGAAACATTCTGATTGCCTCTATGCGCGCTACTGGAGCATATGTCTCGTCATAATCGATGCCTTCCTCTTGCCTGTAGCCTTTGGCAACAAGTCTAGCTTTGTTTCTGATGACGACACCATCTTCATCTTTTTTATTCTTGAATACCCACTTAGTTCCTATCACGGTCTTTCCTTCCGGCTTAGGAACTAATCTCCAGACCTTTAGGGCTTCAAACTGATTGAGCTCTTCTTGCATTGCAGATACCCAGTCCGAATCAGCAAGAGCCTCGGATACTCGTGTTGGCTCAATCTTGCTTAGGAACGAGTCATGCATACACTGATTAATAGTCGCTGACCTTGTCTGAACAGGGTTGTCAAAATCTCCAATTACTTGATGTAATGGATGGTCCTTGGTCCAGCGATGCTCATGTGGGAGTGGAATAGATAAATTCTGAACATGATCATCATCTTGAAATCCACTTTCGAAATCTTCAGTTTGAATTACAGGAGGGGGGTTTTCAGTTGAAATATCAGTTGAAGAAGTATCAGTGGGAACAACAGATTCAGGCTGTTGAGTAGACATCGTATTACACCCAACTGAAACAGTTACTTCTGACTCAATATTTGCTTGTGCATCTTCAACTATAGGAGTAACAATAGGAATATGAGTTTCAGACTGAACGGGGGATACTTGTTCAGTAATGACCTCTGAAGTGACTGGATGATTACAACTTATATCTTCAGACCTGTCAGTCACAGCAGATTTAGATATATTAGATCCTAGAAACTCATCATAAAAGAATTCAAATAACAAATCTAAATCAGTTAAATGTGAAGTAGATGTAGAAGCGTTATCCGAATTTATCGCTGTAGACACAGGTTCTGGACTGATCTGCCCAGAAGCTAATACACCAGTAATAACGGGTTCTGAACTAAGATGATCAGAAGCCATCTCTTCATCAAATGTAACATTGACGCTCTCCACAACTGTCTTTGACTTCTTTATATAAACACGATATGCTGCAGAAGTTGAAGAATAACCGATAAAGATGCCTTCGTCCGCTTTAGCACTGAATTTATTCAGACTCTCTCTGTCGTTAAGCACAAAACATTTACACTCAAATATGTGAAAATATTTGATAGTAGGTGTTCTGTTGTTGATCAGCTCATATGGAGTCTTTTGAAATCGGCGGTGTATCATAGAACGATTTTGCGTATGACATGCAGTCGACACAGCTTCCGCCCACAAGAATAGAGGTAGATCCAATTGACTAAGCATAGTCCGAGCGGCCTCGACTAGCGTTCGATTCCGTCTTTCTACTACTCCATTTTGTTGAGGCGTTCTAGCAGCAGAAAACTGATGTGAAATCCCAACTGATTCGAGATAATCATCAACAATCTTGTTCTTGAATTCTGTGCCATTGTCAGTTCGAAGGAACTTGACTTGTCGCTGCAGTTTTACCTGGGTCGTCTTTAATAATGAAATGAGAACTTCCGGTGTCTCATCTTTAGATCGAAGAAATTTGACCCACGTGTATCTTGAGTAATCGTCCACAATGACAAACACGTATTTCTTTCCTCCCAAACTCTGAGTTCTCATTGGACCACATAAATCCATGTGTAACAATTCTAACGGAGAACTAGTGCTTGGTTCAGGCTTCGGTTTATGAGCGGCTCTCTTCATCTTACCCTTCTCACAAGCTGCACATAAGTGTTCTTTCTCGTATTTCAGCTCAGGAAGTCCCTTTACCAATTTTCCATGAACCAGCTTGTTGATGTAACGAAAGTTCAAGTGAGATAACCGTCTATGCCAGAGCCAACTTTGTTGCTGTGAAGCTTTTGTCATCAAGCATACCTGATTGTCAATCTGAACTTTGGACAAGTTGATGGTGTAGAGGTTTGTCCTTCTATGTCCACCCAAGAGTTCTGTTTCGTCTTCAGTACAAACCGAGCAACTCTTAGACTTGAAGTTAACCTCTAACCCTTTATCGCAGAATTGACCTATGCTGAATAAATTGTGCCCCAAGCCTTCGACATAACTCACTTTACTTATCGTTATGTTGTCTTGAATGATGTCACCATATCCTAGAATAGGTGAAAGCTGATCGTTTCCAAATCTGACATTTCCACTGAATTTCTCTGTATAGTTAGACAATAAAGCTTTTTGCCCAGTCATATGCTTGGAACATCCACTGTCCAAGTTACAGAAACTGATTTACCAACCTTAGTTGATGATTCAATAGTATTTACACCACTTGGTAACACTTTGTCATTTTCAAGACAAGTAGAATGATCAGGAAGTTTAGAATGAATGTCAAACATATCAGATTCTTCCATGCTCCCATCATCAGAATTAAAAGAATCATTTGCAGACTCAAATAAGTCATCAGAATTATCAGAGAAAATTTGAGGTGCCTTTGAAACTGTAGAACACTTTGTTGATTTTTCTTGAAAAACAGTGTTCTTTATAACTGTAGAAAACACATTTTGTTCTATATCAACCAAAAGTTTTTCATCAGATAAAACATTTTCAAGTTCAACTATTTTGCTTTCAAGAATAGATGTAGGAACATAAACCTTTGCAATCGCAGGTTTTGCCTTCATCTCAGATGCGGAATAACTAACAAAATAGTCTTTTGAAAGAACTTTCGGTGTTTCTGAAAGATAACTATCATTTAACTTGACATAGTTAAATGGTAGTTGCATTTTCTTTTTATTCTCTCTGTTTTCAGTTTCTTTGGCCTCATCTTCATCTGACAATTTGGTAACAAATTTGGGTTTCAAATGAGTATGTTTACCAGCACAGACAAGAAAATCATAGTTATAAAGTGCCAGCTGTTTTCTGATGGCTTTCTTAAGATAATGGGGGTTGTTAAAACCAAGTCCCCATCTTTGCTTAACATTAATCTCTTCATTAGGAGCATTAAGAAAAATGGTTTGATCTATTTTATAAAGTTTAACTTTCAAATCATTTACCTTCTTGTTCAAATTCTTGTTTTCAACCTGCAATTTATAAACAGTTAGTGCAGATTCATTCTTGTCAAACTCATATTTATTTACTTTACCTTCAAACTCAGAAATCTTCTTTTCAAAATCATCTACTTTAGATTTAGAATTAGAATCAGATTTGCGTAAAGAATCAATCAGATCTTTGTTTGAAATAACAGAAGTATTAAGTTCAAAGATCTTCTTGTTCTTTTTAGCAACCTTTTCCTTTTCATTTTTCAGATTATGTTGTAAATTTTGTAGCTCAACCACCATGGTTTCCAACTTGGTAATGAAATCTTTTGGAGTTAAGTTTAATACCTCATTAACTTCTTCATCATCTGACTCGTCATTCTTGTCCTCTTTGCCCATTAGACAGATATGAGCATTTTCTTCTTTATCTTCTCCTTCATCCTCGGAATGATCCAACCAAAACTCATCCTCTGCCATTAAAGCAACACCAGCTTCTTGTTGTCTTGCCAAAAGCAACTTGTTCTGATAGTACTGAGAGTTACGTACTTTCGGCTTCCGACAATCTTTGGCATAATGACCCAACTTGCCGCAGTTATAGCATTTAATTGAATCAGTTGAAGGTTTCTCTACAGTTGTGTAATCATTCACAAACTTCTTCTTCTCATCCGTTTTCTTCTCACCATACCTATTCTCATCAAATCTCTTTCCTTCCACTCTTTCCCGATGCTCGTGGTTCTTTGAACTTGATGACGAATAGCGTTGAGAATTAGATCCCGGCTTCTTATAAAATTTCTTCTGAAATGCACGGGTCAGCAATATCATAGCTTGTTTCAAACTTTCGCCATCATCACTATCAGACACAGAACCAGACTCTGAACTTGAACTCACTATCTTTTTCTTCTTCTTCTCAATCTTTTCTTTCTTTTCTTTCTTTGTTTCTCCAACCAAAGCAATTGGATCAAGAACTTGTACTACCTTCTTCTTCTCAGCTCTTTTCTCTTCAACCTCTTCTTCATTTTGTTTCAGAGTCTCATAAACTTCATGAAGAGGAATTTCACTTAAATCTTTCATCTGCTTCATCCGACGTGTATGTTTCTTCCATTCAGGACGTAAGATACTCAGAAATTTTACATTGTTTTCCAGCTGCTTCTTCTTGACTTTGTTCTTTGTGAGCTCATTAAGAAGCAAAGTGAATCTTTCATAAGTGTCTTCAAGACTCTCATTCTCTTTTGCCTTGAACTCCTCATAGTTATTGATGCAATTGGCCACCTTTATCTGATTCCCTATCTTTGATCCCATCATCATATTTTCCAATTGATCCCACATCTGTTTAGCATTATGTTTGAAGCTATCAATCTTGATGTAGATATCATTTGGAATGCTTTGGAGTAAAAGAGATCTTGCTTGCTTATCAGCTTTAAATCTACTCTTTTGTTCTTCTGAGTACTGAGAGAAGTCAACTTTAACTGGTTTTGTCTTTATTTCCTTTTCTCCATCTCCATCATCACTTTCACCATCAACATTATTACCATCATGATCATCAACAGGTACATGAATTGTGATTGGTTTCATGGGACCTTCAGTGATAGATAGAAGTATGTTCTCTCCATTTGAATGTCTATCTATGAAATCCAGGAATCTGTCTTTCCATTGTTCGTATTCGCCTTTGAACAATACTGGAGGCTTGACATCTGTTCCGATTGAGAGTGCATCTTTGGAAGTCATCTCGTTTAAACCTGTTTGAAAAATATAACAAATAAGAAACTAGAACTGATCGTTAGTCCAAAATGTGAAATCACAAGAAAAATCTTGAAATCTAGAAAAATCAAAAAATCAAAAAATTCGAAAAATTTGACTAAGTGTCAGAACTCGCAAGCCCTAAAACTCGCAGACTGAAGAACTCGCAGACTAAGACTTGCGCGTTCTATAGATTCTCAACCAAACGCGCAGACAAACTCGCAAGTAAACTCGCAAGAAAACTCGCAGATATTTGCGCGTTTTGAGAAACTCGCAAGCAAATACGCAGATCAAACTCGTAGATGAAACACGCAGATCGACGAAACTCGCAAGCGCCTGAACTCGCTAACCACTGTTCATACTAGAACTCGCTAACTGTGATGTGCGCATTTCCCAAACTCGCAGATCGAAGCTTGCGCATTTCCCACACTCTCAGATCGAAGCTTGCGCGTTTCAACACTTAGAATTATTTCTGAAACCTTCAAACTCGCAGGTCGATGAATTCGCTGATCACTGTTTCTCCTCAAACTCGCAAGACTAAGAACTCGCAAGTCACTATTCCTTCTTAAACTCGCTAGCTTCAATTAGCGAGTTTGATGAACTCGCTGGCCAATACTAGCGCGTTCTGGTCCTTAGAAATTTTTCTAACTTTTTCCAAACTCGTAGACTTCAACTAGCGTGTTTCTAGAACTCGCTAGTCGTTGTTTGCGCGTTTTGACCAAAAACTTCCTTCGACTTGCGCATTCTTGAGGATGAACCTTGCGCGTTTTAACGATGAACTTGCGCGTTTCACGAAGAACTTGCGCGTTCTAGAGATCTAGCGCGTTCTTCAGAAAGTCGACCCAAAAATTGAGTTTTCCATCTGAATTCGATCTAAACTTTGTCCAATTGATCTGTAACTTTGAATTGATGCTCGATTACAGTACTAGAATGGATTACAATTCAAGAATTTCACAATCAAACACATACAAAACACAAAGATCGATGAAACAGTGAAAAACAACTCGTGAACAAAACTTAACAAAAATTACAAAATTCGTGAGAATTACAGTGCAATACTGAAATTAAAGTACATAGACTCGATCTATTACCCTTTTGTAATAATTCCTAATCAAAATCTGCTTCAAAAACACTCTCAAACTCAAAATTTGATTCTTAACAGTATGACCACAGAGACGATGAACAGTAACTCGAATTCTTGATTTTCTTGATCTGATTTCACCTTTGGATCTGCTCTGATACCAATTGTGTGTTCCAGATTCTAGTTCCTATTCGATAACAATCAAACAAACAAGATTTAACAAACGAATTACCTGTTTTGATTACTTCTTTTATCACAAAATACACTTTTTCTCTCTAGAAGTCTTTCTCTCTCTCTAAAACTTATTCTCCTCTAGACCCTTTCTAACTTCTATCTCTTATCACTCAACTACTTCTTGTATCTCTTCTAACTCATGAAAATACAAAGAGAAAACTATTTATACTACTCTCTAAAACAAGGAAACAACAAATACAAATACATTGACTTTTATTAAGAGACTTTGACTTTTAATAAGATTTGACTTTTGCAGCTTTGACTTTCTCAACTTTGACCTTCAGTATGCTTGATCTTGTATCCAACAGATTTATGCTCTAACAGTTTCTTTAGAGGAAAAGAAGAAAGATAAATCATTTGTGCATACATCAAATGCTAAAAGGAACAATGCTCTGAAAGGTAAAACTTTTGGCAAACCTGATCTGGTTTACACAATCAATCAATTGATCAGGTTAGCACAAAAGAAAATTAGTTGTTCCTACTATGGCTCAAATGATTTTGTAAGAAAATATTATGTGAATAACTGGTATGGTTCTTATTTTATATCTCCCACTAGAACTACAACTAACCCATTAGGACCCAACTACCAGTGGGTACCAAAAGCTAAATCTGTGTTGCAGGCACCCAAGGTTTAAGGAGGAAAAAGAACAATGACTTCTGATTACTACAGATCATGACTCTTGCCTAATTGTCAAAAGGATGACTTCTGATTACTACAGATCAGGACTCTTGCCTAATTATCAAAAGGATGACTTCTGATTACTACAGATCAGGACTCTTGCCTCATTGTTAAAAAGATGACTTCTATGTAGGCGTACTCCTTGCTTCTGGGGACATTGATCCGAAGCTCTCACGTCTCACCGTAGTGCCCGGTTTGTCTTGATTTCCGATTTATGAACAAGAAGGAAAATGGAATTCAACCGGGGATAGATCTGGTTTGAAGATCTATGAACAAGAGAGATCCCTAAATATCCCCTTGGAACTTGGTATATTTGACGCGATCATGCAAGTCTCTCTTATCTCCTTCATGCAATCTTTCCCGCATCTTGCGAGAAGGGAACAAACTATTACCATTAGCTAAAAGACAAAGATTAAATTAAAGGTAAGGTCTAACTAAACCGGCTCAGTACTATGACCCAGCTTCGCGGATGGGAGGAGTGCGAGAGCTGAGCCCGCATGCTCTATGCTTTTCCCCAGCCTAGAATGATACTATTCTCAACGGAGAATAAGTAATCATGGCTTTTGAATAATAAAGTTCAAAACCCGTACTCAAATGTTTTCTTCTAATAGGATGCTTAAATGATAACATATTTTATAGAAGTTTTTGATTTAAGGGGGAGCTAACTGTTATATCTCTTAAGGGGAGAAGATAAATATGATTTTTACTATCATTGTCATATTTTTCTGATAAATTGTTGTTTTACAGATATAAAGGGAGAGAACACTTAAATGAAAATATTCACTTCAGGGGGAGTTAATGATTCTGATTTACAGGTATATCTTTCTAATCCTTACACTCTATCACTTGTTGAAAGATGAATAATTTTCACTTGTGAAAAATGGTTTCTGAAATGTTCAAACCACTTTCTATTCTTCAAAGATTTTCATGAATTGTGAAGTGTGATTTTAAATGATTTTTGGATACTTAATTGTCAAACTCTTTTAGTTTGAGGGGGAGAATAGCATTGCCAAATACACAAATGTTTTTGATTTCTCCAACATTTTATTCTTCATGTTTATTTGTATTCCTTTGTGCTTACATGTACAAAAGGCTGTTGAACAACATGTTATTTTAGGAAAATACATGGGATTCAGTGTGTGACCCTAACAGAACTTCCATGGATTCACGATAACTAGTGTTTTCTACCCAGGTAGTATTCCCTAAGTGATTGAAGGGAGAGGGGTCAAAAGATTTGAGTGTTGGTGTGTGAAGAGGTAAAATGGAAAAGAGAGATTGGTTAGAAGTGAGATTTAAAAGATTAAAAGAAAGAGGGTGAGAGAACAGAGTAAAAGAATATAAGACTCTGCACTAAACTTCTTTCCGAGCAGGGCAGCCACATTATCTGTTGTTTCACATTTCTTCGTGAACGACATTGAAAAAGGCAACTAGCCCATGCCATCTCTTGCATACAACCCCACCAGCCACTCATTCTTTTCTCAAAAAGAAAATGTTTCACATTTTCTGGGGATGCAACACATATGCTATTGGTTCTTCATTTGGAAGATACTAATATTGAAAAAGAAAGAAAGTTGCCCCACCTTCGACCTTTATCATGCACTTTGAGTCTTTGTATAATTTGTTGCTGTGTCGCCAAGTTTACATACTTTGAGCCTAAAATGAAAAACAATCATCGGTGCTTAATTTCTTTCATACACATGCACGAGCACACATAAATTTATTTTCTGTCAGAATGTTCATAGATAACCATGTGTTATTCGATGATTGAATGGAAGTCCTGGGGAGCCAACATCAAAACCAGCTCCTTATATAGTAATTTTGTGTTACTCAGTAACTGTGTGTTACTGACAGGCATTCCAAACTGATTCATTTGTTGATTCAGGGTTACCATTTTTTTCTTATTTGAATCTGCAAAGATTGAAATAATCACTCTTTCCATTTGGGGAGACTGCTCTTATTTCCACACAGGGATCTATACATGAAGACTGCGCTTAACTGTTGATCTGGGGGAGGATATTCCAAGTTTATATTGCTATGTTTTGATGATGATGATTCTCACCATACATCAAAAAGGGGGAGAATACAAAGAAAATTTTAATTTTTGATGAAGACTGCTGAAGACTGCTGAAGAATTCAAAGATAACAAAGTGTCTGAACTTATTTTTTTTATCAGAATGATCGTCAGATTCTAACTGAAGATGATCATTAGAAGGACACTTCATTTAAAGTTTTCAAGAGAAGAGAAGACCCGAAGACTATTGCCAATTTTTTTTTAATCTTGAATCAAAGGGGGAGATTGTTGGATCAAATAATTGTATTCAAGATTAAAGTTAACAAAGGGTCTAGTTTGTAATAATGTTTATTACCTTAGGGGGTATTTTAGCAATAAGTAAATAACAATTACGTCATGTTGACCTATGTATATATAGTTTTAGGAAAACTGAACATAATTGGTGATTAGAGAAATAACCGTACTCTCTCTGTACGCACAAGGTACCAAGAACACACACATGCTTTTCATCTGATTAATCAAGGGATCGTGGTATGTTAATCTTATTTGTTTATCTCTTGATCTTTATTATGTTGTGTTAATTTATCAACTAGTAATTTGGGTTTAACATTTCCTCCTTCGAAATCACTTCTACAGAAGTAAAATATTTGTCATTTTTAATCCATTTCTCCTTCTGTTTCCATGTGAATTGATCATGAAAAGGTTTTGTTGATTTTAGAGATTTATGATTCTAAGACGACAAAGCCTTTTGTTTGTCCAACTTTTCAAGCTCAAGAGAAGTCTTGGCTTGTAGACACATGTTGAGACAGTCAGAGCAAATAGATATCCCTGCAGATCTTCTTTTAGGAGCAACTATCCTGTTAAGAATGCTAGATGATAATTTAGATTCCTCTAGTGTGAAGGGAGCTATTTCTGGTTCCACAGAGTCAGTCTCAAGAAAATCTCTGTGAGTTGAGGCATGCTTTTCTAGACATGCACTACAGTTTTCACCATTAGTGTCGTCTGAAATATTTCAGTTTTTGATAATACAAGGAACAACTTCAAGAACATTTAATCTTTTCATCAAGTCTTGCTCAAAGATTTCATGAAGGACAAAGGTCTTATCAAGATGATTGAAAAAGTGGTTTTCATAGGTACTTTTCAAATCATTTTCAAGAAAGATTTTAAACTACTTCTCCTCTACAGAGGCTGGGACAAACTCTGGTGCCTCAAAGGACAACTCCTTTTCAGGAATCATCATGCATACAAAGGCCATTTGAGTTTGAGTCTCTGGATGACCAAATTTGAAGAGTCCTTTCTTTTTTTGAGACAGATATTTCCTTGGAATGGACTTCCTCTTTTCAGAGGGTGATGATGACAAGTCACTGTTTTTATACCAAACACTTGTCATCACCAGAGGATTCATCTCATGTGGTCCTTCAAAGGTTCTGCGCCTTTTGAAGGTAGAAGTTAAGTTTGGAAGACATGGTTTTAGAAATTTTCCAAGACAGAAGATGTTAGCCAAAGATTTATTTCTTTTATTTCTAGTGTTGGGATCAATATCAGTGAACCCTATACCTATTCTGCCAACTTGGGTATTCACCTTTTCATGCACCTTCTATGTGTCTTGATATTTCCTGATCAAAAGATCTCTGTCGAACAAGTCTTGGTGAAGGACTTATCTTTCTTTTTGAAAAAAATTCTTTAAAGCAAGAACATTTAATCTGTCACTCTCTGTAGATCCCAGATACAGTGCAATCAACATATATAATCAATAAAGAACAATAATATAGCCACAACCTCTAGTCATATGATTAATATTCAATCAAAGGGTTTAGGTTTACAGAAAGAATATCAGATCAGAGAGAGTAAACCTATTGACTAGAGAATTATGAAAATAATGAGACTAAACTAATAATGAAACTAAATAAGCCTTTATATACTTAGGCTTTACAAGATAATGGGCTAATGGGCTTGGGCCCATCTAACAATTAAAACTATTAAAGAATTACACATTTCACCCTTAAACTTCTATTTAACATATAAAATACCCTAACAATCTCCCCCTTTAAATATATGTTCGAAGTCACGCCAGTTTGGAACATAAATCATTCGAAACCCAAAACTGATCTCGATGTAGCGCATTTGTGTTCTGTACTCCAGCCGGTCTTCAATAACACCCAGTGCTTGACGAACAAGTTCCTTGTATTTCGGATCCAATTGTTGAACCCCTTTTTCATCATGATCAATAGCACGCTTCAACTTGTCTTTAAGCAGCATCAACGTACCATCACAGAATCTGGAAATCTGACTGAAATGAATAAAACGCATATCACCTATGTTGTTTGCGTATGTCATGCCTAATTCTGGAAACTTTAGAATTGTGAAGGCTGGTACATTCTGGGCGTCTGATGGAATGCTCAGATCAGGCTTAAGCAGATTTATCTTCGGTTTGTTTCTTTCTAACCCAATATGAAAATCTTCAACCGAGGAAAGCTTTATTGCACACTTCATGTATCTCTTGAGAGTCTCGAGTGCATCTATAACTTCCCCTGGTCTGATAGTTCTAGTCTTCAAATCTCTAAGCAGGAACAATAGATCTCTAGGTTTAAGACGCAGAAAATCAGCTTCAGAAAAATACCACTTCTCACCATCTTCTCTAATTACTACGAATTGGGAATACTTTACGCCCATGAAGAAAGAAGAGTAAATCTGATCGACTGATGTAATTTTGAGTTTTGTCTTGTTGTACTTGTCTCGCGCTGTTTTTCCTTGCTTTTCATCGACTGGAGACCATGAACCACGACTTCATCATATTTCCGAATCCAGTGGGCAAAGATCTTCTTCTGGCTATCTTCCAAAAATGGAACTTTAATTCTGACTCTTTCCCACTTGGACGGCTGAACTAGCGGAGTACTTTCTGTTCTCAAACCTGGTGAAGCTGGAGGAGATCGAACAGGAATATCTGTATGTGGAAGATCAGGGTGATCTGCAGTATAGGTCAAAAGCGGAATCTCGACAGAAGGTTGAACGTCTGGCTGATAATCTTAAGCTGGAAATTCGGAATTGATAATCTCATCAATCTCGGCTTGAAGGACTACCAGTGCTCCTTCGGTGTTAACCTATTCTTCTGGCAGGTCTGAAAACGAATATGGATCAACAATCAAAGCCTAGTTTTCTGGATCTATCGGTGAACCTTCATCTTGTTCCTCAGGCTTTTCAACCGTTGGAATGTCGTATCATACCAAATCCATCGACTGCTCCTTTTCTTTTCCTTGCCCTTCTGGTTGAGTACCAGAACCCGAAGCGCTTTCCATTTCCACCTGAACTGTACCCACTGACTGTGTCTCTGGCTCGGATAGTCGTTGGCGCTTCTCCCCCTCATGGTGATCAGGATCATCCTGGTCATCATGTCGGCGCTTGAGCCTCTCTGGCTGGCTTCGGCAGGTGTCTTCCACGGATGATAGTCATTCAGTCAATACAACCACATTTTGCTGCAAAGACTTAAGAATGGCTTGTTGTTGCTGGAAGGGTTCTAGAGATACAGTGGGTTGGGGTGGTGGGGTAGGTGTAGATGTTTGAGCACGAAGTAAGGAAAGTAGATCGGCGTCTTGGGTAGGTTCTATCTGAGATTGGGCAAGTAATTTGGCAAGGAGGATGAATTTCAGGTCATCGATAGACATGTCGGCAACAGCAGTAGAGGAATGTGGTGTAGGAGGTAGTAGTTCAGGCTCAGTCGCTAGAACTTTGCCTTTAATAAGTCTTTTCAACGCATCTACCTCTTCCCTCAATTCGGATCGCATGATAGAGTGGACGGTCTTTAGAGCACCGTCCAAAAATTCCCTTGAGACGGACTCAGGGTGAATCACTCCTGGGTCACTCAGACTTCCAATTGTGGTAACGAATGTAGAAGTCGCACCGCCTACGTTCACAGCTGGCGTGATGATAGCTGTGGTAGGACTTCCACCCAATCCTCGTAAACCAACCGAAGTTGGAATTACTATAGGTGTTCCAGCCGGGCCACTAAGGACTCCAGCAGTAGCCGAGAAAGGAATCTGTGTCCTAGGAATAGAAGATATAACATCAAAGGGCTCTAGACTCTGTGCACCCAAATAAGTCGAGAACGGGGGCTGTTGTTCTCTTGTTTCAATACCAGAACTCTCCAAGCGAGAGACTGGTAGCGTTTGTGCTAAATCCCCGTGTGAACTTGAAACCACCATCTGTTGAGAGATGGTGAAGTGGCTAGGGTAGGCGTGCATTTATGTCGCTAGGTCCACGACGACTCCTTCAATACCCTGTCTCAACACATGAGACTGGGTAGCAGATGTGGCTACCTGGCTAGATGTAGGCTGGTGGAGGTCAACCGTAGATGGTTGCTGTTAGCTCCAAATCTTATGTTTGTTAAAGTGTTGAAAATACCCAAGTCCTATTTCAGAGGACTTCCAAAGATAGACTTCAGAGGACGAAGACTTCAGAGAACAAACCTGCCTCTGAAGTACTTATTAGAGATTGCAACTTTCAGCAAAAGACATCAGAGATGGCTTCATCAGAGGCTCTGAAGACAACGTCAGAGCTCTGAAGACATTCTCTCTGAAGATGACGCTGAAGACTCCTGAAGTATCAGAACAGATAACCAATCACTTAGTGATAAGATTTACTTTATAGAGTAGGTTACTGTTCAAGCATGTCTTAAGCTTACCTATTAGGTAAGACACTGTTCAAGCATGCTTCTATTTGTCAGATTAATACACTGTTTACTTTATGGTCCTATAAATAGGACCATCACTCCTTTGACAAAAGTGTGCTTTTTGATATCTTGCATAAGAAGAATCAACTGAATATATCTCACGAAGATCTTGTTCTTTCTACTTGCTTTATATATGAACTGTGATATTTGAATCTGCTTTTGATATTAAACTATATTGCTTCCGCTGTTTATACTCTTGTTGTTTATATCATTACTGTTATAAGATTAAATCTGGGATCCAACAGTTGGTATCAGAGCCTCCTTTGTTTTCTAAACAAAGAAAGATCATATCTAGATACTCGGATAGATTTAATTCTTACTGATTCAAGCTTTTATAATCTGTGCATGTTTGTGTAAACCCTGGTTTATTAAACTTTATATGCTCCAGATTTAAAAGTAAATCACAGTTACATCATTTAAATAGAAAGATCTTCATAGAAAAGCATCAGTTCTTCAAATCTTCATCTTTTCTTCACAAAAATGGCAAACTCAAACATAAGTGCCATTTATACAGCCGGATCATTAACCAAACTTCCTACACTTCTAAAGGATGAATATCCTCAATGGAAGATAAGGATGGTAAATTTCTTTGAAGGCATGGACAGATATCTGTTAAGATCAGTGAACGATGGACCTCACCAACCAATGGTGTTGGTACCAAGACTTCCAGCAACAGCAGATACTGCTGAAATCCCTGCTTACTATGAAAAGAAAACTTCAAACTTTACGAATGAAGAAACTAACATGATGGATAATGATTCAAAAGCTGTTAGATTACTTATAATGGCCATTCCCAATGATATCTTCCAAGAACTTGATTCTTGCGTGACTGCAAAAGAGATATGGGATTAGTTGTTAAATCAACTTGAAGGAGGCCTACAAACTCAAAAGAACAGGAGAAATCTTTGTATCAATGAATATCATGATTTTCATGCATTACCCGAAGAAACCTTACATCAAACATACTCAAGGTTTAACATCCTCATTAACAAATGCAGAAAATTTGGGGTCATGAGAACAAAAGAAGAAAACAATGTTCTCTTTCTTAAAAGTCTAAATGAAGAATGGTCACAACTGTCAATGTCGATACAAGCCAATCAAAATCTTGAATCAAGGTCATTGACTGACATTTATGGTACCTTGGTAGCACAGGAAAAAGAAGTTGTTAAAAAAAATCAAAAACCTCTTTAGGTGGTCCACTTGCACTTATGTCAAAACAGAAGGGTGTATCACAAGAATGCAGAAATGCAGAAAAAGACAATTGTTCAAAAAGGGAATCTAAAAGAAAATCCAAAAAGGTTCTGATGTCTGAAGAAGTTGAACACTCAGATTCTGACTCAGATGATGACATCAATGCCTTTGCCAAATATCTTGCATTAATCACCCATCAATTTAACAAGAAATTTGGCAAGAAAATCTTTGAAGGAAGAAGAGATGATGAAGAAATACGAGGAAATCCAGAAAGAAGATTTCAGAAAACTAAATATCAACAAGAGCCCAGATCTACTCTGCATAGTGATCAAAAGGGCGTTCATTTCACCAATCATAATTCTACTCAACAATCAAGATCTCAACAATCATTTCAGCCGAGGTATCCTCAACCTCAGAGGTACTTCAAGCCACAACCACAAGTACAAGCATAGAAGACAGAATTAGACACTGCTCTTCCATCAAACCAAAACGATGGAAGATGTTTTAGATGTGGAAAGCCAGGCCATTACTCCGCCAACTGCAGAGGTAGACTCATCAAGGATGAAGACTACTACAAAAACAAGTACAAATACAATGTCAAAGAAAGAGTACTTGTAGCAGAGATGGAAGACTGGCTGTCAGACTCAACAAGCGATGGAGAGGAAGAACCCACCAATCTCTGTGGTATGGCATTCACAGATGATCAAAGTGACGAATCATCAGAGGACTACTCTGAAAAGGTAAACTCTCCTTCCACCTCTGAAAGTGATCTTGAATTGGATGTTATTAAACTAACAGATGAATTTCAAATCCTAAAGCAAAAACTTGTTGAGGAAAAAGAAAAAGCAAAACAAATGACAAAAGATCTTAATTTCTACAAAAGGGAAAAAGATCTTTTTGAATCAGAAAGAGAGATATTTTTGTTGAAAAAGCTCAGAAACAAAAGGAAAAATCATTTTAAGAAAAATTCAAAGAACTTGAGAAAGTTTTAAAAGTTAAAGAAGAAGAAGTAAAAAAATCTGAGTATGAAAGACTCAATTCTGTTGCCTTAACGAATTTTTTCCAAAAAGAAAGAGAAATCTTACATCAATCTCTGGAAAGGAAAGAACTTCAAATCAAAAGTTATCTTGATGCTCAGGATGTTCATATAAAGATAAACTCTCAAATGGATACTCAAGGGCTTGGATTCAATGAATTGGATCCATTCACTAGATTGAAGAAAACTTCACTTTCTTCCACTTTCTGTAAAGGAAAGGTCCAGAGCTCTGACTGTCCATCTCTGAACAATTTCAAGAGAATAAAAACCTCAGAGAGATCAAAAACTAGGGCTCTGAACTTTAAAAATGTTGCATACTCTGAAGTTCAAAACTTTCCAAATTCTATCTTAAAAATTGAAAAAGAAACTTCAGAGGTATTTTTCACAAAACCTCAGAGCATTGATCCTAAAGAGATTTTCAAGTTCAATGCATTTATCAAAGATGAGTCAGAGACATCTGAACAAAGTACCTCTAAAGCAAGTACTTCTGAAGATGAACCTCAGAGTTCACTTAATCCAAATGCCACTCTGTATTCACCGTTCTCTGATGAATGCCTCAGAACTACATTTGCGGATGACATCAGGAAAATAAATCAAGAAAACATCATAGCTGATTTAGAGAAGAAAGAAAGCATGAAAAGAATCATCAAAGTCTCCAGACCAAAGAAAGTTGAGAAACCATCAGAGGTAGTTATCTCTGGTAAGACTGAACGAGACTTTCTTGACTCTGATTCTGAATCTGATCCAGAGGTAGATGAACAGATTTTCTACAAACCAGAGAAAGTAATTCATAAAAAGATAGATACTGTTGGTTCTGGAATTTTGAACATTCCTATTTCTATTTTAAAAATTAAACCCAGAATACCAATATGTCCTGACTTTGCAGAAATGTGTCTGCAAGCAAAAACTTCTCTGGAACTTGAAAAAGAATTACAAGAAAAGGCAAAGAATAAAACTATCACTTCTCAACTCTACACTTATAAACCAATCAAGTTTACTCCTGGACAAAAAGGAAAATGGCAATAAATTAACCATTCTGATCCTGTTTGTGCAGTGAGCAACAAAGAGAAGAGGATGTTTCTAAACAAGAGAAGGCAAATTGAAAAGAAGGCTGTCTTTCAAGCTAAAAGAAAAGAAGTAGTTAGGAATACTTGTAATATTCCTAGTACTAATTCAAAAAGGAATCATAATGTATCGAATGCATTTAATGAAATGAAATCCTTTGCTTCTACTTCTTCTTGTTCTTTAAAGTGCAATTGCATCCAACTCTTGATGAAACTAAAAAATCACTTTAAAGGTTCTCACTGTTTTCTTAATCAATCTCTGAATAAAAATTCAGAGACAATGCCTCAAAAGAAAAAGGACAATTCTGCCAAAACATCCAAAGATAAGAAGGCAAAATTTCAAAAAGATAATCAGAAGTCTAACAAAATAGGACCCATAATAAGATGGGTACCTAAGAAAATCTAATCTGTCTTGCAGAAACAGTCAATGCCGATCTGGTACTTAGATTCTGGATGTTCAAGGCATATGACTGGAAATAAAAAGTTACTATCCTCTTTCAAAGCTAAATCTGGAGGAGCAGTAACTTTTGGTGACAATATGCAAGGACATATTAAGGGTTATAGTGAGCTTACAAGAGGTAATGTTTCAGTATCAAAAGTTGCTTATGTTGATGGGTTAAAGCATAACTTGATCAGCATAAGTCAACTTTGTGACCATGGTTTTGATGTGAAATTTCAAGAAAAACATTATTCACTACTTCACTCAAAAACAGGTCAAGAAATGCTCAGAGCGGACAGAAAGGGAAATTTATACAGAATGAATTTTTCCAAACACATAAAAACTGACTCAGAGAAACTCTGTCTAGTTTCTCTGAACAATGAAGATGTTTGGCTCTGGCATAAAATGTTCTCACATTTGAACTTTTCTTCACTTGATAAATTGGTCAAACTAAATCTGGTTAAGGGATTGCCATCTCTGAAGTTTAACAAAGATCATCTTTGTTCTGCTTGTGAAATGGGAAAAATGAAAAGATCTTCCCACAAGACCAAAAGTGATAATAACTGTCCAAAACCTCTGCATATGCTTCATGTGGGCCTCTGTGGTCCTATATCTGTACAGAGCTTGTCAGGTAAAAAGTATATCCTCGTTTTGATTGACGAATACTCTAGATATACTTGGATATAATTCATCAGAGCCAAGTCTGATGTCCCTGAAATTTTAATAAGATTGTTAAAAAGATTGCAGGTTCTGTTTGATACCAAAGTTCAGAAACTGAGAAGTGATAATGGAACAGAGTTCAGAAATGCAAAAATCAACTCATATCTTTCAGAGGAAGGCATAACTCTGAACTTCTCTGCAGCTAGAACACCTCAACAAAATGGTGTTGTTGAGAGGAAAAACAGAACACTGGTTGAAGCTGCAAGAACTATGCTTGCAGGATCAGAACTTCCCACAAACTTTTGGGCAGAGGCAGTGGCAACAGCCTGTTTCACACAAAACAGAGCTACAATTGTCAAAAGATTCAAGAAAACATCTTATGAACTCATTAACAATAGGAAACCTAATGTTAAATATTTCCATGTTTTTGGATGAAGATGTTATATTCTAAATGATAGAGAGTCTCTTGGAAAGTTTGACAAGAAAGCAGATGAAGGAAAATTCATTGGCTATTCTTTAGTCTCAAAAGCTTTCAGAGTGTTCAATCAAAGAACCAGAACAATCCAAGAGAGTATCAATGTGTCTTTTGATGATGATAAAAGTCTGGCCAGCAAAGATATCAATCAAATTGCCAAAAATATCTCTGAATCATCAAAGATAAGAGAATCCGAACTCAACTAAATTTTCGAAGATTTCTTTGATGATTAAAATGCAGAGTTTCTTTTCCGAGATATTCATAGAGCAACTTCAGAGGAACCGCAAACGTCAGGTACAAATCTCTCTGGTCCCTCTGAAGTTACAACTTCTGCTTCCTTGAATGCAGGTCCAAGAAATGAATCAACTTCAGAGCCTCTAGAATCAACATCAGAGCCTCTGGAATCAACATCAGAGCCTCTGGAATCGACCGGTGTCTTGCACCGACTGGTATGGTCATCGACCGGTAGGGTCATCGACCGGTAGGGTCAACGACCGAGAAGTCCACCGACCGGTAAGGGCACCGACCGTTAAGGGCATCGACCGGTAAGGGCACCGACCAGTAAGGGAACCGACCGGTAAGGTCACCGCCCGATATCCAATCGACCGATATCTAACGATCGACCAGTATCAAGATAAAGTGAGCGGGGATCGATATCAAAATAAAGCGACCGGGGTATACGTTGGACCGGTATTTCCTTGGGCGATCGGTAGAAAACTAATCGACCGATGTTAATCAATCGACCGGTGTCGACTTACCCCAGATTCAATATATCGAACCATAAAACAAATTTCAATACAAATATATCCTGTAGACTTGATTACAAACCCAACAAAAAACCACCGGATCGACTTATAGTCGATCTGTACGCAAAAATCGATCCAAGGCGATGGGGCGGTGGTGAACCACAAGGACGACCGGAGGGTTGTCGACCGGAGGGCTAATAAGGGATAAGGACATCGATCGAGGTCGAGTTACAGGGGAGAGAGAGAGAGAACCAACCTGGAATCGTCGAGGTAGGAAGATGAAGACAGACGAGGAGAGACGAGATCGATCGAGTGAGAGAGATGGAGCGAGGTTTAGAGAGAGCGAGAGTGATTGAGAGAGATTTGTGAGATAGGTTTAGAGAGATTGAGAGATTGAAAGTGAGAATGAGGGAAATCGAGGGACGCCCGGGGGTTTAAAAACCCGAGTCGCGGATTAGGTCACCCAGGTCGGGTCGTTGAATGGGCCGGACCAAGGACGTTTGGGCCGGTTACAATTTTGGCCGGTCCAAAAACAATAAGTTTTTTTTTGTAATAAGAAAATCTAAAATAATTAAAAAAATATAATTTAAACTAAATTATAACAAACTTAAAGGAAAAACTAAAAAAATAGAAACCCGAGGAAAACATGATCCGGCTCCCCCTCAACGTAGGAATACTTACGAGAAAATCTTGCTCCCCTTTGACTAATACCGAGAGAGAAACTTACCAGCTCCCCCTCGAACGGAGGACTAGTGAACCTTACCAAACATAGAGCAGTAGTGCTCCCCCTTAACACATGAACGACTCGAAAATGACAATAAGTGATAGAACTACTGGACTGCACAAGAAAAAGAAACACAGCGAAGAACAAGGAAACGCACGAGAAAAATTATAGAAACTAACGAAATCTAATTTATTAATACATAAGTGAAACTTGTACATAACTTAAGGAGTAAAAGTCAAACACCAATGAGTGTGAACATAAACAACCAGAGACAAGTCACTGGGCACTAAGTCACAGTCACTCGTGATTGAGTGAGACTCGTATAGGTATGTGAACGGGTCAAACTTTCAGATTTAGCATACCTAACTTGGACACTAGATAATTAAAACGTTTTTCGTCCAAGGCTTTGGTAAATAGGTCTGCTAACTGACGCTCTATATTAACAAAGTAGAGTTCGTTGGTATCTCTTTCCACGTGGTCTTTTATGAAATGATAACGCACATCAATGTGCTTCGTCTTCGTGTGTTGGACGGGATTGCTGGATATGGCAATGGCGCTCTTGGAGTCGCAGTAAATGGGGATTTTCGAGTAATGAAAGTCATAGTCTTTCAGCTGGGTACGCATCCAAATAACATGCGAGCAGCACCTGGCGGCTGCGACATACTCTGCCTCAGCGGTAGAGGTGGACACCCTATTTTGCTTCTTCGAAGCTCAGTTGACAAGACGATCACCCAAGAACTGGACATGTCCCGACGAGCTTTTCCGGTCCCGCATATTTCTGGCATGGTCAATGTCTGAATAAGCGGTCAGTTCAAAACCTGTCTCTTTCGGGTACCACAAACCAAGATCAGCAGTACCTTTTAAATAACGAAAAATACGCTTAACTGCAACTAAGTGAGACTCTTTAGGTTTGGACTGAAATCTTGCACACAGGAAAGTTGAGAACATAATGTCTGGCCGGCTCGCCGACAAGTACATCAGAGAACCTATCATTCCTCTATAAGATGTAGCATTCACATCCTTTCCGTCAGGATCGAAGTGTAGCTTGATAATAGTAGACATGCGGGTTTTCATAGGTGAAGAATTTTCCATCTGGTATTTCCGAAAAATATCCGAGATGTACTTAGATTGATTAATGAAAATTCTTGTTGCTAATTGTTTAACTTGAAGACCCAGGAAAAAATTCATTTGCTCCATCATGCTTATTTGAAAATGTTTACTCATGAGGGCTGAAAAGTTTTGACAGTACTTGGGGTTAGTGGAGCCAAAGATTATGTCATCGACATAGATCTGTACAAGAATAATATCGTGCTTTTCTCTTTTAATAAATAGGGTAGTGTCTATCTTACCTTTAGAGAAACCAGATTTAACTAAGAAGGATGAGAGAGCATCATACCAGTCTCGTGGTACTTGCTTGAGACCGTATAATGCCTTGTCAAGAAAGTAGACGTGATTAGGTTTTTCAGAACTCACGAAGCCTTCGGGTTGCGAGACATAAACTTCCTCCTTGAGAATGCCGTTGAGAAACGCGGATTTCACATCCATTTGAAAGACGATGAAATTCTTGTGAGCGACGTAGGCAAGGAACATGTGAATCGCTTCAATGCGGGCAACCGGTGCAAACGTCTCATCGTAATCTATACCTTCTTGCTGGCGATATCCTTTAGCTACCAGACGCGCTTTGTTCTGGACTATTATTCCATTTTCGTCCTTCTTGTTCTTGAAGATCCATTTCTTCCCAATCACCGTCTTATTCTTTTGGTCGGGGAACAAGACGCCATACTTTGAGACTCTCAAATTGGTTGAGTTCCTATTGCATAGCTATCACCCAGTCCAGATCATTCAATGCTTCGGAGACGGTGGAAGGTTCGATACGGCTGAGGAACGAAGAAAATAAGCAGTCATTCGCGGTGGTGGATTGAGTTTGAACACGTGAATTGGGATCAATGATGATCTGATGTAGGGGATGAGCTCTAGTCCACTTGGTGGCCTGTGGAAGAGGTTGATATGTCTGTTGGGAGGTATCGGAATCCACATAACAACCTGGGGGTAGATACTGAACTGCTTCGAGGGATGACGGCCTGTGAGGTAGAAGCTCCGGGGCTAGAGTTGAGCGTGAAGTCGAGGACGACTCAGCGGATTATGAACCGATGACAGTATCCGGGATTGCCGGAGAGGGAACTTCGGTAGCACCTTCAGCAGGGGTCGGTTCAAGAGTTCCAACTTTTATCGGTGCTTCAGTATGAACTTGGGAGATCGGTGGGGAATCACTCGAGCTTGGGGATGCTGATTTAATGATAGTAGAGGGGGAAACATCAGGCGAGGATGGCCCACCTGAGTCGGATGGACCAGTGACCTGTGTCACTTCTGGTGCTTGAGCAGCATTCCTGTTACAAGAAATATCATTAGGCGTAGAAGGAAAATAATCATTATAAAAATGCTAAAAAAGTAAATCCAAATCAGAAAGATGTGCTCTTGACGTAGACGCTTGATCTGGATTTATTGGAGATTGTGTAGATCCTGAACGTAATTGTCTAGAAGCTAACATACCAGTTAAAGCGGGTTCTTAACTGAGGTGTTCAGAAGCCATATCAGTGGCCTCATCAAAAGTCACGTTTACACTCTGAACGACGGTCTTTGTCCGTTTGTTGTAGACTCTATAGGCTTTGGCTTGCTGTGAATAGACGATGAACACTCCTTTGTTCGCTTTGGGGCTGAATTTGCCGAGATCATCCTTGTCATTCAGTACGAAACACGTGCATCCGAAGGCATGAAAGTAATTGATGTTCGGGATGCGTTTGTTGATGATCTCGTATGGGGTATTGTTGAACCACTTGTTGATGATAGTACAGTTTTGAGTGTAGCATGCGATAGCAACTGCTTCTGCCCATAGATATAGCGGGAGCTTGCACTGAGATAACATCGTGTGTGAGGCTTTGACAAGAGTACGATTACGACGCTCTACTACTTCGTTTTGCTGAGGAGTACGGGCATCTGAGAAAGTGTGGGTGATGCCCACTGAAGTCAGGTAACCGGTGAGCACTTGATTTTTGAACTCTGTGCCGTTATCCGTCCGAATGGTCTGAACTGATTTATTGAGAGTGACTTGAATGCTATTCAGAATAGAGATGATCGGTTCGGGGGTTTCATCCTTCGTACGAAGGAATCTAACCCACGTATAGCAAGAGAAGTCATCAAGCATCAGTAGGACATACTTCTTGTGATTGATACTCTGAATGTGCGTCGGTCCATATAAGTCCATATAAATGAGTTAGAGGGACCGAGAAGTACTAGGAGTGACTTTAGGCTTGTGAGAAGCCTTCTTCATCTTGCCCATTTCACAGGCGGCACACAGGTGATCTTTTTCGAACTTAAGTTCTGGCATTCCCCTCATGTGTCCACCGAGCACCAACTTATTGATAGTCTTTAAGTTCAGGTGCGAGAGTCTACGATGCCATAGCCAGTTTTGTTCGGCTGAGGCTTTGGACATCAAACAGACCTCCTTTTATACTTTCAGAGACGAGAGATCAATCGTGTATAGATTTGTGCGACGCGTTCCAGCAAGTATTTCTTTTCCATCTTCAGTCCGAACACTGCACCTCTTTGATTTGAAAGTGACCTCTAGATTCTTATCGCAGAATTGACCGATGCTGAACAAATTGTGACCAAGACCTTCGACGTAGGACACTTTTTGATCATGAGATTGTCCTTAACGATATCTGTTACAACACAGTCTCATTGGATTCAAGATCATCCAATCTGAAGATCCAATCTGAAGCTACCGCTGAAAAGTCGCTCTCGATATAAGTCTAATGTCATTTGTAATAAATGTCAAAGTTAATTATTGTGTTTAGTATTTAATATTAGTCCTAAATATCTAACTAATAGATATTTTAGGGTATTATATTTTAGATATCTTAGTTTAAATATCTAGATATTATATTAGATAATATCTAGATATTATAGTTTAGATATTAATGTTTAGTTAGTTTAAGTTAAGTTAGATTCTCAATCTCTATATACTAACACAATCGACAAAAGATATTATTAGAACACACACAAAAAGGTGTAAAAAGAGCGAAAACAGAGAAAACACATCCAAAGCTTGAATCGATCAACCTTGTAACCATTGTTATTAATCAATACAGGTTGGTAATCATTTTGTGTTGTTAATCTATAAAACTTGATAAACATTGTGGACCGACAATTGGTATCAGATCCTGATAATAGATCAAAATCAAGTTTTTAAAATCTCACGACTCTGTGTTCTTATTTGAAATTCGATTTCGAGATTTCGAGTGTTTTAGGTGTTAAAATCGATCAGGTTGTGATCGATATACATGCTAGATCGAGTTGTAGTTGTTTAATTTAAGTATAAAGCTTTAATCGAGTTCCTTTTTGGTGATTTAGTGGTCTGAAAGTCGAGTTTTAAAAGTTACTGTGCCATCAATTTAATTTTCAAAAAGTGATTTTTATCGAGATCAAGTAGTCACAATCAGTTCTAGAAGTGTTTTTAGACATATTGGTAGAGTTTGGGTCTGTTAATCTTGGAAAAACAAGTTTTTTTTAGTCGATTTATCGAAGTACAGACGAACTCGCGCAAACCAGAAGAAGAACTCACGCAAAGCCCACTTTGCGTGACACACTTTGCGCAACCAATGTATCACGCAAAGTCTACTTTGCGCAACCAACGTAATACGCAAAGCCTACTTTGCACAACGCACTGATCACACAAAGTCAACTTCTCGCGACTAACGGCATACGCGGACCTCACTTTTCATGACTCACTTGAAACGCAAAGCTCAACTCACACTCCACTTATCACGCAAACCTCGGATTCAGTTCTCGCAAACCAACAAAGCTTAAGCAAACTTCAACTTTGCGCAACCCTCTCAACACGCGAACCTCACTTTTCGCAACTCTCTTGAAACGCAAACCTCACTTCTCTTAACATCAAGGAAACGCAAAGCTCACTTTGCACGATCAACTTGAAAAACAAAGCTCACTTTGCGCGATCAACTTGAAACGCAAAGCTCACTTTGCGCAACCCACTCGTCACGCAAACCACACTTTGCGCAACCAACTACTCAAGAAAACCTCAACTTTGCTTCACCAACTACTCAAGCAAACCTCAACTTCGCTTCACCAACTACTCAAGCAAACCTGAACTTTGCTTCACCAACTACTCAAGCAAACCTCAACTTTGCTTCACCAACTGCTCAAGCAAACCTCTAGTTCGCGCGACCTGCTTCTCGCGCAAAACCCCTTTTACGCCAACTTCTTCAAACGTAAAGTTTGACTTTTGCTCCATTTCCAGACTTGGTTAAATTTGGAAAATTTGGAAATTTTTATTTCTGAATTTTATCTGATTTTAATTTGCATTAACGAACATATCTGTCAAGTTTTATCGAATCAGAAACAGAATGAATTCTAGAGAAGCTAATTCAATCAGTTTGGATGAGAATACACCTGTACTTTACAAAGGAAGGATTTCTGCCTTGGAAACAGAAGGAGAGAAGAAAGAGACAGCACACTTGTGCTTGATGAGTCAGATGAAGATAAAAACCGAAGTTGATTCTAATGACGAGGTATGTGATCAAATGCATGCCATGAAGATAAAACTCCAAGATTTAGAGTCGAATCTTAAGCGTGAAAATGGTGTTATTACTGACAAAAACCAATCGATACAGAAACTTAGCGATGAAATTGCTGAGAAGAAAGTATTGGTTGAGGTTTTACATAGAAACAATGACACCAACGCGAAAGAACAGACAATAATTCTTAAAGAGAATTCTGAACTCAAGTCTAAACTGAGAAAAAGTGAGCTTGATTTATATGAGCTTACTAAAATGCATTCTTCGTGTACCGAAGAAAACAAAACTTTAATTGCAAAATTAGATGCTTTGGAAAAGAAGTTATACTCATTAGGTCAAAGTGAGCAAACCATTCATCTTAACAAACCGAAAGAGAATAAAGACAATTGGGGAATTGGTTATAAGAATCCTCACTGTCTTCAAAAAGGTATATCTGAAGTGCCTGCACTTTATGATCTTCTTTCTTTGAAACTAGCTCGAAGAATCCCTGAGCTTGAAGTTTTCTAGACTCGACTGTCTGAAGAGGATGAAGCCAAGGAAACTGAAAAACGATTTAAATCATCTAAAGTTCACCTTCCACTTTATTATGCGAAGCTGAATAATAGTTATGATAAAAAAGATCAAAAGAAATCTCTTTCAAATGACTTCTTTCAAAGTTATTCTGTAAAAGAGTTGGAGGCGAAGCCTATTAAAGGTAAAATCTACATCCCTCCTCTTGTTTTGGAAAGTCAAATTTCTGAACTCAAGAACTGTTTAACAGATGAAAGACTTTTGATTGAGATTCAACAAATTTTTTTTCAACCGTGCTGAAAAATGTTATTATTTCAAAGGCTTTTAAATCTGATGACATGTTTGGTTTATCAAACGGAGGGTTTGATTTTCTTAACTCTAACGGTGGTTCGGGTGGTTGTTTTGAACAATTTGATTTTAATGCGAAACTTCCTAACCATTCATCTTTTGTTCAAAAATCTTTGGGAAAAACAGTACGCCTGTTAACAGTGCAAAATCAACGAAAGTTGATAAATCAGTCTCTGTGAAAGCTAAAAATGCTAAAGGTAAGATTAAATCTCAGCATTCACAGAAACTGATCACTACTGGTAAGCTGAAGATGGTGCATTCATTTGTTGCTCAAAAGTCTAACTCACGAGTTTCAAATATTTAAGAACTGAGCAAGAAAAGGCTCGGAGTTAAATCTGAATGGCAACCAAAACAGGAGTTTGACGAGATTGCTATATCATGTTCTAGTCCTGACTGTAATAAGATTACTACTAGTAAAGATGATATAATTGTGGATGTTGCTTTTTCTAAACCAATACTTATTGATTCTCACAAGAAATATTCAAAACAACAATTATTCCTGTTATCTTTGTCTGCTACAAAGTTTTCAAATCATGATAAACATGATCATGCTTTTCGTATAGATTCTGAAATTTGGTTTGGAACATATCATGTTCCCTCTTATCATTCAAATTCTTTATCTGATTTTAAAAAGCAAAGCGGACCCAAATTTCACAAGGTGCCAAAATTGTTTGCTAACACAGTTGTATCCAATTAGAAATGGATACCAAAGAAAAGGGATGATTCTGTGTTACAGGTACCTACTGTCTAGGTGGAGTAGAAGAGAATATGGTTCTGGTGTAAATTAGCTCAAGACACGGACTTCAACGAAGTATGACTTCTAAACACAACAGTTTAGGACTCGCACTTCAAAGATCAAAAGACCTTACTCCGTGCTGAAAAAGAGATTGTACTCCGATACTCGAATGAGGAAATCAACCATCAAGGGGGAGTATATACATATTTATCTGAAATTTTATGCATATTTTTTCAATGATAATTTTTCAAATGCATAATTTCAGGGCGAGTAAAAAGGTGATGACTTCTGATTATTTCTGATTAGACCTCGTACTTTAAAAGTTTTACTGCTTTTTGTCTTTTCAATTTAAGTGAATAAATTTTTACTTTGACTTGACATAAGACTTTTGCAGAGTTTTTGAGAGATGCTTACTAGTTCATATGTTTATGACTTTAAGCTTAGCTTCATGAGATGTAAGATCACACGTAAAGGTACAATCCTTTATCTTAATCTCATAAATAGTTGAAAGGAGGATAACTTTCAATCATTTGAAAACATTGTTCTAAATGTTCAAACCACTTCCCGATCCTCAAAACGAATTCATGAATTGGAAGTGTGACTCTAAATGTTTTCAAGTTCAACATTGTGCTTTAACTGAAATAGTTAAACATATCTGAGCATCATATGCATCATACGAAAACATGAATTTCATTGTGCTAAGATTTAACACCACTTCTATGGAATCACATTAACCTGTGATTTCTACCCACGAAGTTAATCCATAGTGATTGAGTGTGAGAAGTCGAAAAGAATTGAGTGATGAGATATAACTGAAAAAGAAAGTTTAGTTAGAGTGAGCTAAATGTTTAAAAGAAAGAGCGTGTGAGAATAGAGTTAAAAGAATATCACAACTCTGTACCAACTTTTCCTGAGCCGGGCAGCCACCATTCTAATGTTTCACAATTCTTTGGTGATCATTGTTGAAACAGGCAACTAGACCATTCAAACTCTTGATCAAACCTCACTATCTACTCATTTTCTTCTAAACAAGAAAGTGTTTCACATTTTCAAAGGGGATGCAACACATTTAGTATATGATTTTCATTTGGAAAATCTGGATATTGAAAAGAAGGAAGTCTGCCCCACCTTCGCACTTCAATCATGCACATTGAGTGTGTGTTTAACTTACTGTTGTCTCAGTGGTTTACACAAATTTGAGCCTAATAAGCAATCATCAAGTGCTTAATTCTTTCTATCACAAGAATGAAATTACCTTTGTGGTGTTTCGATGATTAAATGGAAGCCCCGGGGGAGTCAACATCAAACAACTCCTTTCCATTGTGTATTATTTAAACACAGTGACTTAGTGTTACTGACAGGCATGTTAACTGATTCATTAGTTGATTCAGTTATTACACGACTATTTTGTCTGGATTTGAAAAGATCTGGATGGATATCTTTTGAATTGACGGATCAGGGGCTCCAACTGAAAGACATTTCTTACTCAAAGTTTTGATGAAGTCGTTGCACTTTTCATCAAAAAGGTGGAGAATCTAAAGCTTGAAGAAATGTCCCATTACATTACAAGATGAAAGAAGAGGAAAGCTGTTAGGGCAATTTATATGTTAAATAGAAGTTCAGGGTGTAAATTGTAATTGTTTGAAAGTCTAATAGCTTGTTGGGCCTAAAAGCCCATTATCTTGTAAAGCCTGGATATATAAAGGCTGTTTTACTTTCATTTAAAATTTAGTCTCATTATTTTTACAAACAACTAGTTTTATAGGTTTACTCTCTCTGATCCGAAATCCTTTCTGTAAACCTGTAACCCTTTGATTTCATATCAATCATATGACTAGTTGTTGTGATTCATATTCTGTTCATCTTTGATATTAACTTGCTGCTGATTGCACTGTACTGAGATCTATAATTGGTATCAGAGCAAAGAGACTAAAGGTTTGATCCAGAAAAAGGTTTGTCTAAAATCCTATAATCAATTATTTGTGTTAATCGCTTTTATCTGCATTAATTGATTATGTGTTTATGAGTTTTATTGGTCGATCTATTGTTTTCTGGAAAAGTGTTAATCAGATATGGGTTATGTATTTTTTTAAGATTTATCGGTCTAAGCTTAAATTTACTGTTGATGTTATGATTGTCGATCGAAAGCTTCTGCTTATTAAAAATTAATCTATCGGTCGAAGTTTCTTTTCTAAAAAGGTTTATCGATCGATTTCTTTGCAACTCAGATCCAGTCTTTTGTTTATTGCATATCTGTGATTATCGGTCGATTGATTTGTGTTGAAATCTGCTTATCGGTTCTGTTTACTGCTATTCAACCTGCTTATTTGTTGGTTAATCGATTTAAATTTCCGGGTTTCATCTCGATCGAGTTCCAGAAATCATCGAGTTCATCGGTGTGTTCTTCGATACTATCGGTCTAATCTCTTATTTATTTGTGTTTATTTGTTGTTTGTTAATCGACCGATAGTACTCGACCGGTGCTTTGACATTATCGGTCTTTCATTTGACCGGTGTATTGTTGATATCGGTCCTTTGTTCGATCGACTCACTGATTCGATCGGTACCCCAATTACCGGTCTTTGTCCTTTGACCGATATTTTGTCTATTCCGGTCCTTTGGTTCGACCGGATTTGTCTTGACCGATAATAAGATTAGACCGGTACTTTGTTGATACCGGTCCTTTGTTTCGACTGGTACATTGTCAATACCGGTCCTTTGCTCGACCGGTACGTTGTCTATACCGGTTTTTTGCTTGACCGATACTTAGTTCGACCGGAACCTTGTCCTATTCTGCTTATTTTTTTTGTGTATTATTGTGTTTGGATCATCCTGCTTGTCTCACGATCGTTACAGTGTTTTTAAGTTAAGAGATTTAAGATGAATTCAAGAGATGCTTTAGCTATTGGTTCAGATCAGAAGCCCCCGGTTCTCTACTGGGGAGAATATCCTCAGTGGCACAATCACTTCATGAACTTCATTGAAGCGAAATCAAACTATGAAGCAATATACAAGTGTCTGACAGAGGGGCCACAAGAATGGCCAACGAAGGTCATACCTGGAGACCCAGCCGAAGGTCGACCGGAACGTACAGTTCCTAAAACTATCGGTGACCTTACAAATCCAGAAAAGGCTATGTATGAGGCTGAGAAGCAAGCAAAGTCATATCTTCTCCAAAGTCTACCAAATGACATATATGCATGCATCGACAGTTATAAGGAGTCTGCAAAGAAAATGTGGCACCAGATTGAGAAAATGATGATGGGGATCCACATCAACACTCAGCTGAAGGTGACAAACTGCATCACCAGATATGATGGCTTCAAAGCAAGAAAAGGCGAGACACTGACAAAAACCTATGAAAGGTTCAACTTGCTTCTGAATGATCTCCAGAAAAATAAGATCACAAAGACGAATACCGAGAACACCATCAAGTTCATGAACAACCTTCAACCTGAATGGAAGCCGTACGTCTCTCATATTCGTCATACTCAAACCCTGGAGAAGCTTTATCTGCATGAACTTTATGAAATGCTTCTCCAGGATGAAGAAGAAGTTATGGAACTAATGGGGAATCAGAAAGCTGAAGAAAAGCCGGTAGTTGATCCGTTAGCACTCGTGTCTGAGAAAAGAGGTAAGTCTGCCAGCCGTTCATCTAAAAAAAGGCCAGTGCAAAGTGAATCTGAACCCGAAGAACCAGACAGTGATTCGGATCCAGAATACACTAAAATGAAAGAAGCTATGGTGTATCTGACTCAAGTTTTTCAGAAGAGAAAGTTTTTTAACAAGTCGTCAAACAAGCAAAAATTCTCCACTCGCCGTGATCATCAAGAGAAGTTTGAAGGGAAGAGACGTGTAGAAGATGGGAAGAATTCTGACAAGCGACATGAAGAAAAGCCAAAAGAGGAGCCGATCAAATGCTACAACTGTGGTCGGTTGGGTCATTTTACCAAGGATTGCCGCAAGCCTGTTGTTCGCAACGCTGATTATTATAGAGCCAAGCTGCTACTGGCCAAAGAAAAGGAAGCTGGTAAGGCTCTCATGGCTGAAGATGACTACTGGCTACAAGTATCTGATGAAGAACCTGAAGATGCCGAAGCACACTTGTGTTTCATGGGCAAGCATTCATCACCGTCTGACAGTGATGATGAAGATCGTAATTCTCCATGTCAGGTATGTGCTCCTTACCAAGAAGCTTTAATAGATCAGATGCAACTTGCTATGAATAAAGTAGACTCCTTCAAGCTACTCATAAAAGAAAAAGAACAACTCATCTCATCTCTAGAAAAACGAGTTGCTACACAGTTTGAATGTATTGAAAATCAAAGTTTAGAAATCTCAAGCAATATGTGCACAATTTCTAATTTAAAAGAAGAGTGTCAGAGTTGTTCAAAATATTCAAAGGAGCTTAACACCAAAGTAGATGATCTGACCAATGAGCTACGCATGTCCGAGAATGAGAAAATCAATATTGTGTCTCAAAACGTGGCTTATAAAAATGAAAAACAAAGATTATCTAATCAGTTAAAGGAGATGGAAAAGAAGCTTTATAGACTTGGGCAATCACAAAAAACGTTAAATCTAATTGCACCAAAAGAACCCAAGTATGCGAATAAGGGAATCGGTTACGATAACCCATATTATCTGAAAAAGGCCCTATCCAAAGTTCCTACGATGTATGCGTCCGAATTTCTTGGATTAGACAAGAACTATCCAAAATACAAAATCAATTGGACCAAACCAATTGAGGATGAGGACCTGGAAGAGGATAAGTTGAGAAGGGAGACCTCTACTAAAATGAAACTTCCTTTTGTTTATGATTCTTTAAATGCCTCTTACAACGAAGAAAAACCTTGTTTCTTATCAAATGACTATTTTAGAAGTTATACTCAAGCTGAACTTCATGCTAAAACCGTTAAAACTAAGGAGGAACAACTAGACCATAAAGTTTATGTTCCACCTCTGATTTTAGAAAAGAAAATTGTTCAACTAGAAGAGTCGTTTGAACAAGAAAGGGACAGATTTCAAAAGGAAAAACAAGAACTTATATCCCAAATTGAGTGCCTCTATTCCAATAAAGAGGAATCTGTGTCCGACAAGGAGAAAGAATACTTTCAGACATAAATAAAGAAGTTAAATTCACAACTGGCTGCTTTGGCAACAGATCGCCTGAAAGTGCAACTTCACAAGGTTGAGTCTCAAACTAAGCCTTCAATTCTCCAAAGAGAGATATCTCATCTGTCTGAAAATTCTTATCCTGCCTCCGATACATCTTCCTGTAAAGCATTTTTGGGTGACTCGTCACCAAATCCTTCAAGTAAAGGAAAAGAGCCTCAACTTTTTGAAACGAATAAGTGTTCTGATTTTAAAAATGCTTCCGCCGATGATCCGCTTCAAACAAATTCTTTCGATGTCCTAAATTCTTCAAGCGATAAGGTCCTGTTTGATGAGGAAATAGAATTTTCAGCATTCTTGAATTCCGAGGTGTGTTTAGACAGTGATTGGACCCAATTTGATTTTAATCCGTCTCTACCAAGTCACGTTGATTTTCTAAACTCTTCTTGTGAGCCTCCGGTACAATTTCATAAGGGTGAATGTTCCACATCCGCCCCACAAAAACCTTCTGTGAACAACTCTTCAAAGTCTAAATCTAAAAAGTGTTCACAAAAGAAGAAAAAGACTGGTCGCTCCAAAAGACAACAATCTTCAAGTTTCACATCTTCTGACTATCAGTTTAACGGTCTTTCAGATACTCTTGGTCGGCGCAAAGAAGTTAAATATGCTTGGGTAGCTAAGAAGTCAAAGGAAAGCTCGGCGACTCCAGAATTAGTTGATCCAGTTTTAAAGTCTAGGAAAAACAATAACAATCATGATGTTTTTAATTCTAAACGTTTAGTTGAATTTAATGGAACTTTACCTTTAAAAGTTTATTCCATTTCACATTTACTCCAACTGTCTCATGATTGTATTTGTTGCTCTTATTGTGGATCGAATGATTTGGTTGATCGGCGTTAAGCATCTGATTGGTTTGGCTCATATCATGTTGCTCATTATCATTCTCAGTTTGATGTTCCTAGTAATAGAAAAAGACGCAAGTCTAAACGGACATCCATAACGGGTGTTATCTCTAACCCCAAAGGACCCATTTACGAATGGGTACCTAAAAAGAAATAAATTGTTTTGCAGGACGGTCATGTGTGGTATCTAGATTCAGGCTGCTCCAAGCACATGACCGGAAGAAAGGAGCTACTCACAAACTTCACCGAGAAGTTTTGTGGTAATGTACGTTTTGGACACGATCACTACTCTCCCATCAGGGGTTACGGAGATATCGTCAAGGATAATATCACGAATAAGAAAGTGTCCTACATCGAAGAACTTGGTCACAATCCCTTCAACATCGGTCAATTCTGTGACAGGGATCTAGAGGTCACATTCAAAGAAAAAAGGTGCAGCGTTCGGACTGAAGATGGTAAATAAATATTAGATGGAACGCGTCGTACAAACCTTTATACGATCGACCTCTCGTCCCTGAAAGTAGACAAGGAAGTTTTTTTGATGTCTAAAGCGTCGGCCGAACAAAGTTGGTTATGGCATCGTCGACTCTCGCACCTGAACTTCAAGACTATAAACAAGTTGGTGCTCGGTGGACACGTCAAGGGAATGCCTGATCTTAAGTTCGAAAAAGATCATTTATGTGCTGCCTGCGAAATGGGCAAGATGAAGAAGGCTTCTCACAAACCTAAAGTCACTCCTAGTACTTCACGGTCCCTTGAACTCATTCACATGGATTTATGTGGACCGATGCGCGTTCAAAACAATAATCACAAGAAGTATGTCCTGGTGATGGTTGACGACTTTTCTCGCTACACGTGGGTCAGATTCCTCCGTTCAAAGGATGAAACTCCCGAATTGATCATTTCTCTACTAAAGAGTATTCAAGTTAGTCTCAACCTATTAGTCCAGACCATAAGGATGGATAACGGCACAGAGTTCAAGAATCAAGTGCTCTCCGGTTACTTGACTTCAGTGGGCATAACGCATACCTTCTCAGCTGCTCGCACTCCTCAGCAAAGCGGGGTTGTAGAGCGTCGGAACCGAACTCTTGTCGAAGCAACACCCACGATGTTATCTCAATCCAAGTTACCGCTATTCTTATGGGCAGAAGCAGTTGCGACCGCTTGCTACACTCAAAACCGCACTATCATCAACAAGCGGTTCAGCAAGACACCGTACGAGATTATCAACAAACGCATCCCCAATATCAACTATTTTCATGCATTAGGGTGCACATGTTTCGTACTAAGTGACAGGGATGATATCGGCAAATTCAGCCCCAAAGCGGACAAAGGAGTGTTCATTGGATATTCCCAGCACGCCAAAGCTTACCGTGTCTACATCAAATGAACGAAGACCGTCGTTGAAAGTGTGAACATGACTTTTGACGAGGCCGCTGATATGGCTTCTGAACACCTCAGTTCAGATCCCGCATTAACTGGTGTGTTCGCTTCTGGACAAGTTCGTTCAGGAGCTACACAATCTCCAGCAAATCCAAATCATGCGTCTACCTCACAAGCTCATCTTTCTGATTTGGATTTACTTTTTGAGTATTTCTATGATGACCTATTTAATATTAAGACTAATACTATGTCTTGTAACAGGAATGCTCCTCAAGCTCCAGAAGAAACACAAGTCACTGGTCCAACCGACTCCGGTGGCCCATCCTCGCCTGGTGCTCCTTCTTCTACTGACAATGATTCTGCATCCCCGAGCTCAAGTGATCCTCCTCATATCCAAGAGCCTACTGTCGCACCGGCCACAGTCGGCCCTCCTGACCCGACACCTGTGGACGACCCTCCTGACGTTCCCATTCCGGCAATCCCGGATCCTGCTCTAAATGCATCTCCTGCTGAGTCGTACTCTGCTGCATTCTCGACTCCAAATAAAGAACTTTCACCTCACAGGCCGTCATCACTCGAAGCAGTTCAGGATTTACCCCCTGGTGGTTATGTGGACCCCGATACTTATCAACAGACATATCAACCTCTTCCACACACCACCAAGTGGTCTCGAGCTCACCCCCTACATCGGATCATTGGTGATCCCAAGACGCCTGTTCAAACTCGATCTACTACTGCGAACGGCTATTTATTTTCTTCGTTCCTCAGCTGTATCGAACCTTCCACTGTCTCCGAAGCGTTGAACGATCCAGACTGGGTGATCGCTATGCAAGAGGAACTCAACCAATTTGAGAGCCTCAAAGTGTGGCGCCTTGTTCCCTGGCCAAAGAACAAGACGGTGATTGGGACGAAATGGATTTTTAAGAACAAGAAGGACGAAAATGTAATAATTGTTCGGAACAAAGCACGTCTAGTGGCTAAAGGATATCGCCAGCAAGAAGGTATAGATTACGATGAGATGTTTGCACTGGTTGCACGCATTGAAGCTATTCGCATGTTCCTCGCCTACGCCGCCCACAAGAATTTCATCGTCTTTCAAATGGATGTGAAATCTGCGTTCCTTAACGGTGTTCTCAAAGAGGAAGTGTATGTCTCGCAACCCAAGGCTTTGTGAGTTCTGATTCTCCGAATCACATTTATTTTCTTGACAAGGCCTTATATGGTCTTAAGCAAGCGCCACGAGCCTGGTATGACGCTCTCTCATCCTTTTTGATTAAATCTGGTTTCTCTAAAGGTAACATTGATACTACCCTATTTATTAAAAGAGAAAAGAAAGATATCATTCTTGTACAGATTAATGTTGATGACATAATCTTTGGCTCCACAAACCCCAAGTACTGTCAGAACTTTTCCGCCTTAATGAGTAAACATTTTCAAATGAGCATGATGGGGCAAATGAATTTTTTCCTGGGTCTTCAAGGAAAACAATTAGCAACAGGAATTTTCATTAATCAATCTAAGTACATCTCGGACATTCTTCGAAAATAACAGATGGAAAACTCTTCACCTATGAAAACCCCCATGTCTACTAGTTTAAAGCTACACTCCGATCCTGACGGTACGGATGTGAATGCTACAACGTATAAAGGTATGATAGGTTCTCTGATGTACTTGACGGCGAGCCGACCAGATATTATGTTCTCGACATTTTTATGTGCAAGATTTCAGTCGAAACCTAGAGAGTCTCACTTAATTGTGGTTAAGTGTATTATCCGATATTTAAAAGGTACAACTGATCTTGGTTTGTGGTACCCAAAAGAGACAGGTTTTGAATTGACAGCCTACTCGGACGTTGATCATGCTGAAAACATGCTGGACCGGAAGAGCACTTTGGGGCATGTCCAGTTCCTGGGAGATCGTCTCGTCTGCTGGGCTTCGAAGAAGCAAAAATGCGTGTCCACCTCGACTGCCGAGGCCGAATATGTAGCAGCCGCCAGTGGCTGCTCGCAAGTCATCTGGATGCGCACCCAGCTGAAAGACTATGGATTTAACTACTCAAGGATCCCCATCTACTGTGACTCCAAGAGCGCCATTGCAATATCTAGCAATCCAGTCCAGCACACGAAGACGAAGCACATTGATGTTCGTTATCACTTCATAAAAGACCACGTGGAAAGAGGTACCATCGAACTCTACTTTGTTAATACAGAGCATCAGTTAGCAGACCTGTTCACCAAAGCTTTGGACGAAAAACGCTTTAATTATCTTGTGTCCAAGCTAGGTATGCTAAATCTGAAAGTTTGATCCACTCACAGCCCTCATCGAGTTTCATTCAATATCGAATGACTGTGTCTAATGCCCCAGTGACTTGTCTCTGGTTGCTCCGATCCACACTCCTTGGTTATTGAATTTTACTCGCTAAGCTCTGTGTCAATTTCAAACTTCTGTATCAATAAAGTAGATTTCGTGTGTTTCTAGTTTTTCTCGTGTGTTTGTTTCCTTTCTTCGTGGTGCTTTCGTGTTTATTTTTTGCAGTTTCTCCGGTTGATATCTGAAAGCGTAAGTCGTTTGTGGTGGTCGTTAGAAGATGTTCATGTGTTCAGGGGGATCACGATCGTACGATGTTTTTGGTAAGGTTCTCTAGTCCTCCTTTCAAGGGGGAGCAGGTAAGGTCTTGCATGCGTTTCGTTTTCCTTGCGGTAATAGTCGAGGGGGAGAAATTTGGTTTTTCCTTAGGTTTTATTTTTTTCCCTTAGGATTTTTTTTAAATGTGTTCTTCCTTAGTTGTGTCCGTTCGTTCCTTTCCTTCAAAGTTTTTTGGTTGTTTTAGTTATGTTTTTTTTAACTTGGTCTTTCTTATAAATACAAAAATACAAAAACATTTTCTTTTTCAATAAAATCCAAAAATTAGTTGGTCTGGTTGGTTGGTTTCTATCCGAAATCGGCCCAATTCCTTGGTTTCTGGCCCAACCGAATCCCGACCTAAATTCATAACTAACCCATGGTTTCAGGCCCAAAGCCCTGACCCGGGGTTACCCGTCATCCACGACCCGGGGTGTTTAAAACCCCAGGCTTCTTTTTCTTTCCCTCACTCTTAGTATCGATCTTTTCTCTCTATCTGTCTAACCTTTCGACCGGACCTCTGGTAATCTCTTCTAGATCTCGTCGCTCTCTCTCGCTATCGTCGATCGATCACAGGTTCGACCATCCTATCCTTATATCTCTATGTTTTAAAGCGGCTGGTCGATTGATAGATGTTAGGTTTCAATCGATTTTGGGATTGCTCTTTATTCTGTGTGTCGATTCGTGTTTCTCAGGATGGTTATTCGACCTAGATTTTACCGGTCGAATGATTTGATCGGTCGAATGCTTTTACCGATCGAATGCTTTTACCGGTCGAAGGCTTTCTACCAAATCAACTCCAGATGGGACTTCAATCTTCACAGCGATACGAACACATGGTGATTTGACGACACTTTTCTTTGATTTCATCATCACCCATGTCTCCAATTCCATTTTTGGAGACTCAAAAACACTTCTCCACGACATCTCCGATCTTCCCAGGAGCCGTGACCCTCTAAACAAGGTTTCATTGCTCCTCCAATGAAGCTCCAAGACAATGGTTCCATGGATGATCATGTCCATGGACTGATTTTTTCCTATACAATCCAAGGAGAAGGATTCGTCCCAAGAGAAGTCTCCATCTGGAGCCACTTGTCGGCTATCCAAACGCACCCTTTTGTTGTTTCCAGCAGAAAGATATCATGACTCACCATTTGACCTACTTGCTTATTTAGACAGTGACTTGGGTGGTGCAAATTTGGATAGAAAGTCAACTTCGGGGGGATGTCAGTTTTTGGGTGCAAGACTAGTGTCATGGCAGTGCAAGAAACCAACCATAGTGTCCACCTCTACAACAAAAGCAACGTATGTAGCTGCTGCAAGCTGCTGTTCACAAGTACTTTGGATTCAGAATCAAATGCTGGACTATGGTATGACTTTTCTTCACACTCCAATCTTCATAGAAAACAACAGTGCTATTAGCATTGTTAATAATCCAGTCAAGCAGTCCAAAACAAAGCATATAGAAATCAGGTACTATTTTATCAGAGACTGTAATGAAAAGAAGCTAATTCAGGTTGTGAAAGTCCATACAAGTAACCAATTGGCTGATCTATTCACCAAAGCTTTTGATGTGGGTAGATTCACATTCATGGTCACAAGTGTGGGCATGATAAACACTGAATAAGCCTCCTTTGACATGATTTATGTACCATTTGTGTATAGATTCCTTCTTGTCTACTTTCTCATATTGTATTGTGCATGGTGCTGCTAACCTTGTTTGTTTAACTATTTCAGATTGCTTAAATTGAATACTTGGTACTTCTATTTCAGTTAATACTGTCAGGATCGAATTCTTAACAAGAATTAATTCTCAGAAACAATATCAAAGAAGTTTGCGGAATAACACTTTGATATTCAATGAAACAGTAAATCAATACAGAAAATATGAAAAACAAACTGTAAACTTGTATTGAATGCTTTGAAGTTACAAGATTGCACACTCAACCTCAATATTGATGAACAGGCTCACCAATACGAATTCTACTTCTCTAGAATTAGGATCTATGCCTTGAGGTTGATTTTTCTCTTAAGCTTAGAATTAATCGCTTCTAAAACTATTCTGTATCTTCTATACATATACTAAACAAAAAGATAATTACAAAAAAATAAACATATCTTCAGTATATCTTCTATGTATATCTCTAAGCTTCCATGTATATCCTTTCATGCGAATCTTCATCATATAAGCAATATTAATTCTTCAGCAGCATTAAATTTCTTCTAGCAGCATTAACTACCAAGCAGCACTAACTACTAGCAGTACTAACTAGCTAAGCAGTACTAACTTTGTTCAAGCAGCACTAACTTTGACTAGCAGTATTAATTCTACTAGCAGTAGTAATACTCAGCAGTACTAACCTTGAAGTCTTCTAGCAGCAGTAACTCTGCACCAGCAGCATTAACCACACTTAAGCTTTTCTTCAGTTCCCAACAAATACTGCTCTCTATATTACTCATGATAACAGTCCAAAAAGAGTTAAGTATGGTTACTACTGCTAGGTAGTTTATACTGCCAGTGCAAAGTTACTACTGCTTGCTTTAATTATACTGCTAATCAGTGTTAATACTGCTGGTAGGTGTTAATACTGCTAGTCTGTGTTAATACTGCTAGTCTGTGTTAGTACTGCCAGTATGTGTTACTACTGCCAATATGAGTTAATACTGCGAGTTGGTTAATACTGATAGGGTACTTAGTACTGCTTCTAACTGAAACCCTCCACCTATAAATACCCTTTGTGACCGCCAAAATACAAACGGCTCTTTGAACTCCCATTGCTTCTCTTTCTCTCTCTCTCTCTCTCTCTCTCTCTCTCTCTCTCTCTCGATTTCTTGCTCACCAGTGTAAACCCTAGTTGTGATTCGAACCCTAGAATCAATCAGACCGATGGAAGGACTATAATTCTTTGATGACCACAATGAGGTTGCTATGCTGCAACAACCCAAACAGGCTGAAGGTTTTCATCAGATTGTGGATTTCCTCAAATCGTCACCCATTGCCTATGCCCTCACTGTCAATCCCACAATCTGTGTGGAACATCTACGACAATTGTGGGCAAATGCTACCATCCACACTGAAGATGGCACTCAGGTCATCAAAACAAGGGTGTGTGATAAACCCCTGACCATCTCAGAAGAGTGTATTCGCGTCCATCTACGCTTAGATGATGCCTCATGTATTACCTCTCTTCCTAAAGAAGATCTCTTCCAAGTTCTAAATCGAATGGGATATGAAGGTCCCACAGGGGTATTCAAGTTCTTCAAGAACAGATTCTCACCTCAGTGGCGATTCTTTGTTCATACCCTACAACACTGCATTTCAAGAAAAACAACTGGATGGAGTTAGTTCAGCAGCACCATAGCCTATGCTTTGGTCTGCTTAGCGACCTCTAGAAAGTTTAATTTCTCTCAAATGATCTTAAACGATTTAATGTCAAACCTGGATACCAAATCAAAAAGCTTTTATATGTATCCAAGGTTTGTACAAGAAGTACTTAATAAGGAATTGACGGATTTACCTGTTGATCCAAACTCTCTCAGTGATTTGATAACGACCCTCTTCTATACTTAGTGAAAATTACGTTTTAGTATGTATTAGTGTTTCACCATCAGCGATCAGACTGAGTCTGTTCAGTTATCACTGATAGTCTTTCTTATAAACATTTCTATGTATTAGTGTTTCACTATCAGTGATTAGACTGAGTCTGTTCAGTTATCACTGATAGTTCCTGAAGTAAACAGCCAACGTAATCCCTGAAGACAAGTCTCGCGTCAACATATGTTCATAGTTGAATCAAAGACAAAGCTGCTGAACAAAGAGAAGTCTTCTAGTGACCTGATGCGGATATCAGTGAAGCAAAGACAACTCTACAAATACGCAAAGGAACATGAGGAAAAGCTTCAGCGATAGATGAACCTCTATCTCTGCAAAAAGAGATACTCAGCGATCAATCGATCACAAAGCTTATGCCTCAAGTTTCCTTTTGTCTATCCTTGCACAAACTAGTACTATGTGTCAGAACGGACATGTCTCTGCCACCATACGTACAACAACTCTGTCAACTACACTGTTCATGACCCGACCGAAAGCATGTCTCCCAAAAGTCAGACTCCCAAAGCCAATCAGTGAACGCCACGTGTAAAGTATCCTGCCATGCATTTAATGCATAGGGTATAAATAGGAAGTTCACCCCTTCATCTGAAGGTGTGCTTCATCCTTGAACTCAATATAGAAACCCTTGTTTTCTATATCTCTAAATCCCCCTTTCTCTGAATTTCTTGTGCAATTATCTTAGTGTTTCTTGAGTTTGTTTAGATTGAGTCTGTCTTAATCTTATTCCGCAACAAACTTGTAAATTGTATTTTGATTTATCAATAAACAATTTATTAAACTTTAAATTCTGTGTTTGTATTCAACCCCCCCCCTTCTACAAACTTGTTTAGCACCTTCGGGACCAACAAGTGGTATCAGAGCAGTTTGTTTAAATCTAATAAACAAGATCTTGCTGTATACACTTCCTTGCTATTCTAAAATGGCATTAAACACAAACACAAACTACTATGATAATGGTTCACTTTCTAAACCTCCTCGATTTAGCAGAGATAACTTTTCTCTATGGAAAAATCGAATGATGCTATTTCTTGAAGGTGCGGATCCTACTATACCTGAATATATAGAAAACGGACCCTATGAACCTGTTAGAATTATAGCTGCGGTTCCCGCTACTGCCACCACTGAAGCTGTCCCTGAACGATATGTAGTTAAGGAAATAAGACAGTGGAGTGATGAAGATAAAAAGAAGGTAGGCATAGATGCAAAGGCAAAGACCATTATATCAATGGCTCTGCCTGATGAAGTTTTCCATTCCATCATGCATCTGAAAACTTCTAAGGAAATGTGGGAAACCATATGTGTTCAATATGAGGGCACCACTGAAATCCAAGAGACTCGAAAGATTAACTTGGTAAGACAGTATGAAAGTTTTATCGCTGGTAAGAATGAATCTCTTTCTGACGTCCATCAGCGGTTTAACTGCCTAATCATTGACCTAAGAACTGTTGGTAGGACCTATTCTAATTCTGAGGTCCTAACAAAATTCTTGGAATGTCTTCCTGAAAGCTGGGACAGTTATTCAATATGTCTTAAGCTGACAAAAGACTTACATACTCTCTCTCTAAGCACTCTATATGGAATACTGCTCAACTATGAGCAATCTAATCTCCTGAAGAAGAATCTTGTAAAAGATTCTAAAGACTCTAAAAGCACTCCTGTTGCTTTAGTCTCTTCAGAGATAATTCCATCTCAGCGATCTACTCTCACTATCACTGAGTTAGATTCTGAATCTGAGGATCTATCAGACCCTAATCTTTCAGAGTTTGATGAGTCCTTAGCACTCTTGACAAACTCTTTTAAGAGATTTGCAAGAAAGAGCAACTTCCGAAGAAGTAAACCTCTCTCTCTTACTGAAAAGCCAAAATCAACTCCGGTTGATAAGGCTACTGCCACTTGCTATAACTGCGAAAAGATTGGACATTTTTCTAGTGAGTGCAGGTCGAAAAAGGTCTTCAAACCTTCTACCTCAAGAAGATCCAGTGATGACAAATACCAAAAGCTGAAGAACAAATATCAAAAGCTGAAAAGCTATCAGCGAAAAGGTAAAGGTCTCATCGCTGAAGAACACGACTGGGCTGAATCAGAAGAATCATCTTCTGATGAAGAAGAAGTCGCTAATCTTTGCCTCATGGCTAAGATTAAAGAAGAAGTGGAAGAACCATCTGAACCTTCCATGAGCTACATATCATCTCAGGTATCTATCTCTACAAATCCCTCTCTGCCTGAAGCTGAGAGAAGTCGTGCTGTTGATATACTGACGATTGACCTCTATAATGCCCTAAACGACAAAACTCAAGCTGAGAATAAAAATATTCATTTAACTCAAGAGATAGAGAAATGTCATGAAAAGATCAAAGAACTAAATCTTTTAGAAGAAAAGTTAAAAGATCAAGTCATTATAAATGAAATCATCAGTATTGAATGCGAACAAGCCATCGCTGCTCTAAAAACAGAAAAGGCTCATGTTGAAAAATGGTGCAAATCATCAACAAAGATCTCTGAGATAATAAATGCTCAAACTCCTGATTGTGATAAAACTGGTCTCGGTTTCTGGACACCTCAGGACGATCCTAAGGAAGAAAGTTTCTCGCTTAAGTTTGGAACTTTTGTCACCTCTTTCTTTGACACTTCTTATAATCAATTCTATCCCTGTTATTTTTCAAATCCCATCCCTAAGGAAAAATCCAAAGACACTAAGTCTACGGATAAAGGAAAGTCCATTCTCCTTCCTCAGAAGGCAACCAGGAAAGCAAAGCTGAAAGTTCCTTCTAAACCTTCAGCTAAGCAATCCTCTAGCTCTGTGATAGAAATCTTTGATCTCTGTCCTCCAAAGCTGAAGATTGACCTTAAACCCTCGAGATCTGAAGAAATGAAAATTCCTCCCAGATCTCAAGAGAAAAGTCTTCTTGGACCTGGCCCTGCTCATCTTAAACTTGCAAAACCTTCTACTTCTGATCCTAAAACCATTTTCAGATACAGAAAATGTTATCACTGTGGTTTTACTGATCATATTGCAAGTAAATGTCCAACTGCCACTGAAGCTGATAAAATAGCTAAAGTGAAGAAAAATGCCTCTAAAGCTAAGAAGGTCACCAAGGCTGAAAAATCAACCAAAGTGAAAAATACCACTAAGGTTAAGAAATTAACCAAAGTGAAGATTACCATTGAAGCTGAATCTTCATCTGCTAAGAAGACAGCTGATCCTTTCTTATCCACTAACTCTGAAGAACCCATTGAAAAGTGGGTACCAAACAACGTTTAATCTTCCTTATGTGTGCAGGGATCAAAGGGCATCTGGTATCTTGATAGTGGATGTTCTCATCATATGACTGGACAAAGAGACCTGCTCACTGAATACAACGAAGAGAAAGGTCCCTCTAAGACCTTTGGTGGAAATGGTAAAGGATATACCCAAGGGTTTGGTGTCCTCAGCAATGGGACAACTACCTTTCGAAGAGTCGCTTATGTAGATGGACTGAAGCACAATCTTCTAAGCATCAGTCAGCTATGTGATAAAGACTATGAAGTACGCTTTACTAAGAAAGCATGTTCAGTGGTAAATGAGAAAGGAAAACTTGCTCTCAGTGGTTATCGAAGAGAAAATGTCTATGTAATAGATATGGACTCTACTATCACTGATAAGTTATGTTTTCTCTCTAAAGCCTCTTCTGATGTCAACTAGCTATGGCATAAAAGGCTCTCTCATCTAAACTTCAAAACCCTGAATTCTCTCTCATCTAAGGAACTGGTTTCTGGTCTTCCTCAGCACTCATATGTTAAAGAATCTCTCTGCTCAACATGTGAAAAAGGAAAACAAACAAAAGCAAGTTTCAAGTCGAAACAAGTTTCCTCAGTGACAAGTCCTCTTCAGCTCTTGCATATGGATCTATTTGGCCCTGTCAACGTCCAATCAATAGCTGGAAAGAAATATACACTTGTCATTGTAGATGAATATTCTCGCTACACCTGGGTTATCTTTCTTCGCTGTAAGAGTGATACTCCAGAAGAACTAATATCTTTTGTGAAAAAGATGGAAGTGATGAACAATCTTACTGTTCGTTCAATAAGAAGTGATCATGGAACCGAATTCAAAAATAGTTCCCTGAACAATTTCTTTGAGAACAAGGGAATCTCTCACAACTTCTCCTCAGTAAGAACACCACAGCAAAACGGAGTCGCTGAAAGAAGAAACAGAACGATCATAGAAGCTGCCATATCAATGCTCAACGATTCTCATCTCCCTACTCAATTTTGGGCAGAAGCTGTAAACACTGCATGTTTTACTCAAAACAGATCGCTGATAATAAAGCGATTTGGGAAGACAGCTTATGAACTTTTTGTTGGAAGAAAGCCTTCTATCAGTTTTCTTCATATCTTTGGTTGTCAATGCTTTATCTTAAACAACAGAGATCAACTTGGAAAGTTCGACCCAAAAGCTGATGACGGAATATTTCTAGGATATTCCTCCATCTCCAAAGCCTACAGAGTCTTCAACAAAAGAAGACAAACCGTAGAAGAAACAATTCACGTCACTTTTGATGAAACTCGCTCAGCGAACTCCAAACCAATAGCTGAAAATGAAGAGTTAAATGCTTGGATGCTTTCTCACTACAGAGAAACTGAACCTTTCTTCTCAAACCATCAGCATTCAGATCCTCCAGTCGCTGATGATGATCCAAACATTATACATCCTACCGCTGAATCCAACTCATGGGTTTCAGCTGAACCTCTAAACACACTCCTACCATCAAATCTGCCTTCGTCTGAAAATCTCTCCAGTGAATCTTCTCAACAGTTAATCGCTGATGAACCTCAATCGTCCTCATCTGTAAACATTCAAATTGTTGATCCAACCTCTGAGTTAAGCAATAATGCTCCTGCTCAGCGATGGACCAAAGATTACCCAATAGATCAAATTCTTGGTGATCCAGATGCAGGTATTCAGACACGACGAAGCTCAGGTAATATCTGTCTCTTTGTAAACTTTCTCTCTTTAATAGAACCAAAGAAGACTGATGATGCCCTCAGAGATCCAAACTGGGTCAGCGCTATGCAAGAAGAGCTGACTGAATTCTCTCGAAACAAAGTTTGGAATCTCATTCCTAGACCATCTGATAAAACTGTAATAGGCACCAAATGGGTGTTTAGAAACAAGTTAGATGAACATGGAACTGTAACCCGCAACAAGGCTCGACTTGTTGCTCAGGGATACAGACAAGAGGAAGGCATAGACTATGATGAAACCTTTGCCCCTGTGGCTAGGCTCGAAGCAATTCGACTATTCTTAGCTTATGCAGTCTATAAAGACTTCATCGTGTATCAAATGGACGTAAAATCAGCGTTTCTAAATGGAAAGCTGAATGAAGAAGTCTATGTAGAACAACCACCAGGGTTCTATGACCCTAAGCATCCAAATTATGTTTATAAATTGGATAAGGCTCTCTATGGTCTAAAACAAGCCCCTCGTGCTTGGTATGACACTCTCTCATCTTTTCTTATCTCTGAAAATTTTGAACGTGGCAAGATTGATAATACGTTATTTTTCAGAAAGATAAAAGGTCATATAATTCTTGTACAAATATATGTCGATGACATAATATTTGGTTCTACTAACCCATCTCTGTGTACTCGCTTCGCTGAAAGAATGAAGAAAGAATATAAAATGAGTATGATGGGTGAGCTGACATATTTTCTTGGTCTTCAGATTAAACAATCTGACAAAGGTACTTTTATCAGCCAAGGTAAATATGTTAAAGATATGCTGAAGAAGTTTGATCTTACTCAAACTTCAGCGATGAAAACTCCTATGGCACCACCCCTGACACTTAACAAAGATCCTTCTGGAAAACCTTTTAATGTCACTGCCTACAGAGGAATGATAGGCTCCCTGCTGTATCTCACAGCAAGCCGACCTAACATCATGTATTCTACTTGTTTATGTGCACGCTATCAATCTGAACCCAAGGAATCCCATCTGATCGCTGTAAAGCGAATTTTCAGATATCTGAAAGGAACTCCTAACCTCGGTCTTTGGTATCCCAAAGACTCAGAGTTCGATCTAACTGGTTATTCTGATAGTGATTTTGCAGGTTGTAAACTTGACAGAAAGAGTACCACTGGTGGATGTCAACTCTTGGGAGGAAAGCTGGTAAGTTGGACAAGCAAGAAGCAAAATTCTGTGTCCACTTCCACAGCTGAAGCTGAATACGTAGCCGCTGGAAGCTGTTGTTCTCAAATCTTATGGATGAGAAATCAACTATTAGATTATGACCTTCTGTTATCAAAGATTCCTATCTATTGCGACAGCACTAGTGCTATCGCTATAGCAAATAATCCAGTGCTACATTCAAAGACAAAACACATAGAGATCAGATATCACTTTATCAGAGACCATGTGATGAATGGTGATATTGAACTTCACTTTATCCCTACTGACTTTCAGCTTGCTGATATATTCATCAAACCTCTTGATGAGACAAGGTTCAACTTTCTCATCAGTGAGCTTGGAATGCTGAACCTTGAAGAATAATTCTTCAGCGTTCATGTATTGCGTCAGTAATCAAAAGTTCCCCTTTCATCATTCTCTCTGATAAATATTCTTACTCTCAGGTATGTTTTCTCAATCCCTACAACTGAATCTTCATTCAGTTGAGATTTTTTTAAATATAAATCTTAATCACTGAATCTTTCTTCAAATGATTAAAAGCTTTTTGAAATTAAATTTATCACTGATATTTATATTCAGTGATCCTTTTAAAAGAAAATCTATCCCCATCTTTTCATCAGGGATACTTTGAAAAAGAAAATTCTATTGCTGATATTTTCTCTTCAGTGATAAATTTCAAAACAGAAAAATGAAACGTCTCTCTCTCCTATGACGTCATTTGAGCGGATAATTCACGACACGCCTTTTCTGACACGTTCGTCCGTTGCTCTTCTATCCAATCAACTTTGTGGAACGTGTCAATGTCATGATGATTTTTTCCCGCTTCATTCCTTCTCTCTCCTCTATCTCTTTGTATAAAAGGAATTCTTCTCTCCTTTATACGGTTTACGCTTTCAAAACTTTCAGAGCAAGAAACAATCTTTCTCAAGAACACTCAAGCAAGTAAACCCAGAATATTGAATCTGCAACTCTTCTTCTTCAGAATAAACAGGTTTATTTCATGTTTATATGCATTGTTCGTCTGCTTTCTATTCTTTTTAAAATCCTACTCGTTCTTGTTCTTCATGGATTTTATAAAACGTTTTTGTTTAAAAACTAAAAATCATTCTTTCTGATTTTATGTTTTTTTTAAATAAAAACCTTTTGGTTTTTAAAGTGTTCTTCATTCTTTCTACCCAGAACACTATTTTTCTATTCCTAAAAATAACTTGATATTTTTCCAGTTTCCCCTCTTCTATGGAAACTGGTAATCATATTATTTTTAATCATATTCATTTCTTTTATTATACTTCTTTCCATAACAGAAATGGCACAATCTTCAATCGTTGCTTCCAAGCATGTACGATTCGCTATCACTGAAGTTGAGATTACTAAATGTAATCACTTGGGAAGACTTGACTTTAAAGCTGACAAATACCCACATCTGGTGGAAGCTGCTGAATTTCTCAAACAATCATGCATAGCTTACGCGATCACTGTGGATCCTAAGCCTTCAAAGACTCTACTCCAGCAGTTCTGGTTCACTGCTGATGCAACTGAACTCACCAACAAAAAGGGTGAACGAGTCCCTGCTATCTCCTTCAGCACGGATTTGGGGCCAGGGAGCATGACCGCTCTTAGCCTCAGGAAATCTTTGAGATTCCCTGACAAACCAAAGAGTGGGTTCGACGCACTCCCCACTGATGCTGAGTTGATATCCTTTCTGGATGCAATGGGTTATTGTTGGGAAAACAAATCGAGATCTTCTATTCCCAACAAAAATCTCACCAAGATTCTCAAAGCTCAGATGCCTTCACAACTGAACTTCATCTTCTCGCACATAATTCAGTGCATGAGCGGGAAGAGTGGTTCGCTGGATCAAGCCAGCAAAACACAACTGCAAATGGCCTACTCAGTTATCGCTGGTCAAAACTTTGACTACGCCACTGCCATCTTTGAAGACCTGAGGTCGAGATTAGAGAAGCCTGAACGAGATCCCAAGATCTCGTACGTACGTTTCATATGTACGTACATCAAGTTCCTCTATCCCAACACCTATCCCACCAAAGATGATGGCACTTTTGCTCGGATAGGTCAACGATCACTGGAGGTAAAGCCACTCGCCAACGAGGTAAGTATCTCTCTCCTTCGTTCTCGTCTCTCTCTCCATTCTTCTTCTTTTTCAGCGACCACGCAGACGGTTCCTTCGTCTGCTATCCCTGTCGCTACCACTACTTCCAAACGACCATCAGCTAGTCCGATTGGTCCTTCTAAGAAGGCCAAAAAGACTAAGGAAAGTACACCCTCTAGTACTATACCTGAGGGAGCTTCTCAACAAGCTACCTTAGATGCATTTGTGGGTCTTTCCTCCACAACTCCAGAAGTCACTCAACCTGCCGTGTCAGCGATTTCAATCGCTGTCACATCATCAGTGACCCCACCTACTATCTCATTCGCTGAGATTAACCCCAACCCTACTTCTATCCCCATAAATCTTCTCTCTCCTCCTTTGGTCTCTGAACCCGCTACCTCCTCTTTACCTATAGGACCTGAACATCAAACGTTTGAGGAATCTTTGCAATTCTACAAAATGTTTGATACGTCAGGTAAACCTATTATCCTAAACACTTCTTTCCCCACCTCTTCAAATAAGCCCATATCTGAACTAATATCATTTTCAGGTCCTAGTTTGGCGTCTGTTGACACGCATGTCAACAGTCTGGGAGGAAAGGTGGACGCTCTCACCAACACCATCAACACCACCACCACCGCCATCAATCAGGCTGGTGAGGAGCTGAAGAGGCTGACAGCCACCTGCTCATCCAAAGTTGAGAACTCCCAACTTTCAGCTGTAGAAGAACAAGTCGTCCAACTCAGAGAATCCTCTCAACTCTTTCAAGGGCGATTTGAGTCTCTTACCACTGAAGTTCGAGATCTCTCTCCTAAGGTTGATCTCTGCACGTCCCTTCTTCAGCAACTTCTCCAAAAGGTGACTGCACCAGCTCCAGCGATGCCTCCCTCCTTCACTGAAGATGATCGGACAAATCTCAACATCGCTGTGGAATTCATCCATGATGCCACATGCGACATCCCTGCAGTTGAAGAACGGGTCAAGCGTCTGGAGGCTGACGTTCAAGTGCTAAAAGCTTCAACAGCTACTCCAGCAGCTGAGCAACCCCCTGTCGTTGATAATGACAAAGAGGGGGAGAAGGCAAAAGAACCCTCATCTATTCATTCTCTTCTCTTTGAAGATGATGAGGAAGAAGACGATGAAGAGGAAGATGATCTAGATCTTGTTGATCAAGAAAAGGATCAACCCTCCAATGATGATGACGACGATGAAGAAGACCAATCTATGTGGTTCTCCAAGCCGAACGTAGCATCAGGGACAACTTCGCAAGAGGTTGTCAAAGCAGGGGTGAGAGGTGATACATCTTCAAGCGCTCCTTCGTAGAGCAAAGACAAGCAACCAATCACTGAAGAATGCTTGAGAACTGGATCACAATCTGAGGGGAGCATCCTTCTCAGGTATGTCTTTCAATTGTACCACTCTCCTACTCTTTCCAAACCCCTATTTCCTTCTAGCCTTTCTCTCTCTTTTTCTAAAAATATACACTTATCCCTTCTTTCCTTCATTTTCTATCCAGACAGTTCTCACCCCTGCTTAAGGGTTCTGAACTACAAATAATTCCAGCTACTATCGCTGAAGACATAATCCCAATCTCTATCGCTGAGATTGATGAAGAAGAAGAAGAAGATTACCTGGTCCATCCAGGAAGGCCTTCTCAACCATCTCAATGGTCAGAGAAAGTAATGAAGAAAAGAGTTGAAATGATCGCTCAACTAAAAATTCAATGGCTGAAAATTCCTCTTCAAACATCCTTCTCAGAGCTCGACTTCCTCACTGAAGCTGAACGAGAAGAATCTGCCAAAGCTGAGAAACTGTTCGCTGAATGCAGACGAGATGCTCAACTCGCTTTAAAGATTCAATCTTCTCAAGTCAAGGACAAGAAGCTGAAAAGAAAGCCTATGGAAGTTCAAGCTGCACTGCTGAAAGAAATTGAAGAGGAACGCTCCAAAGAACAAGAGATCAACGATAAGTCTATCGAATGGTGTAAACAGAAGATGGATTATCGCTCTGATCTTCTTCCAATAAAAGCCGTGACTATCTCTGGTCGCAAGAAGAAGGATCAACTCTCAGTGACCATGGAGATTACCAGAGAGGATGGAACTCAAAAAGCTATGTACGTTTCCAAACTTGAAGGCTTCGGGTTTACAGAGTGGATAGAATTCTGGAATGCGCTGAAGAAATCAAAATCTACATACAGAGGCTACGTTGAAGGACTTCTTAAAGCTCTCATCAACAGAGTCACTTCTGTACTGAATCTGCCATCTCCTATCCCTCCCAATCCCAAGAAACTCAAGAGAAGAATTGGGTCCTCCTCCTCTGAAGACGTCGCCATCATCAGGAATGAAACTTCTATCAAATTTTCAAGAGATGCACTGTTTGGTCCTCCTCCTGATCTTTCAGTTCTGGATTTATCTCTGCCTCCTGGTGGTCCTTTCCAAGCTGGTCAAGTAATTGACAATCCTTATGGAATATTCTTCAGAGATGATGATGAGGAACTCAGATTTCAAAGAGTCTCTGAGATTCCTATCTGTCCTCTGAATCATCTCAAGGATCTCTTATGCTTATGGTGTGACTTCTTCCCTGCTGCTTAGAAAATCAAAGAAATTATCAGCCAAGAATCCTTGGAACGAAGACAGAAAGGAGAAGAAATACCTGAGTATATGATAAATCCTCCTAAATCTTCTTATAGCTGATAGATTAGTTTTCTCTTCTGTAATCTATTAGTTGTACTTACAGTAGTTAGTTATTTACTTGTAATTTTCATTCCTTGTAATTCTCTTTCCTTGTAATTCTCTTCTTGAAGTAATGAAATTTCAGTAAAGTACTTAACTTCATCAGTGCTGTAAAAGATCCCTCAAAATAGTAATTGGGACATGTATGTTACGAGTCCTGATTATTCCATCATTTTGAATCATAAGGTAATTTTCTTCAGTTACTTTGTCATTATCAAATAGGGGGAGATTGTTGATCCAAACTCTCTTAGTGATTTGATAACGACCCTCTTCTATACTTAGTGAAAATTACGTTTTAGTATGTATTAGTGTTTCACCATCAACGATCAGACTGAGTCTGTTCAGTTATCAATGATAGTCTTTCTTATAAACATTTCTATGTATTAGTGTTTCACTATCAGTGATTAGACTGAATCTGTTCAGTTATCCCTGATAGTTCCTAAAGTAAACAGCCAACGTAATCCCTGAAGACAAGTCTCGCATCAACATATGTTCATAGCTGAATCGAAGATGAAGCCGCTGAACAAAGAGAAGTCTACTAGTGACCTGATGCAGATATCAGTGAAGAAAAGACAACTCTACTTATACGCGAAGGAACATGAGAAAAAGCTTCAGCGATAGCTGAACCTATTTATCTCTGAACTTAGAGATACTCAGCGATAGCTGAACCTATTTATCTCTGAACTTAGAGATACTCAGCGATCAATCGATCACAAAGCTTATGCCTCAAGTTTCCTTTTGTCTATCCTTGCACAACCTAGTACGATGTGTCAGAACGGACAAGTCTCTGCAACCATTCGTACAACAACTCTGTCAACTACACTATTCACGACCCGACCGAAAGCATGTCTCCCAAAAGTCAGACTCCCAAAGCCAATCAGTGAACGCCACGTGTAAAGTATCCTGCCATGCATTTAATGCATAGGGTATAAATAGGAAGTTCACCCCTTCATCTGAAGGTGTGCTTCATCCTTGAACTCAATATAGAAACCCTTGTTTTCTATATCTCTAAATCCCCCTTTCTCTGAATTTCTTGTGCAATTATCTTAGTGTTTCTTGAGTTTGTTTAGATTGAGTCTGTCTTAATCTTATTCCGCAACAAACTTGTAAATTGTATTTTGATTTATCAATAAACAATTTATTAAACTTTAAATTCTGTGTTTGTATTCAACCCCCCCCCCCTTCTACAAACTTGTTTAGCACCTTCGGGACCAACATTACCTACCTTCAAGGAGGTATATGTACCAAAACTCCCAAAGGGGAAAGTGTTCTCAAATAGTAAGAGGTCCAGTAAGGACTTGTCTGGTATAGACACACCAATGTTTTGTACAATAATGGTTGTGTCCCACCCTTAAGGTGAGGCATCAGGGTCAATGCCTACATTAGACCAACCCACTGATGACCTACCCACACCTTCCACTACAAAGCATATCCCTCAGTCCCTTCTAAAGAAGCCAACATCACCCATTACTAATACATACACAAGGGAAAATGTCAGGATCGAATTCTCAACAAGAATTAATTCTCAGAAACAATATCAAAGAAGTTTGCGGAATAACACTTTGATATTCAATGAAACAGTAATCACAAACAGTAAATATGAATAACAAACTGTAAACTTGTATTGAATGATTGAAATCACAAGATTACACACTCAACCTCAATCTTGAAGAACAGACTCTTTCAAGACGAATTCTACTTCTCTTGAATTAGGATCTATGCCTTGAGGTTGATTTCTCTCTAGAACTTAGAATTAATAATTAAAATTTAAACTATTCTATATATTCTATACATATACTAATCAAAAGATAATTACAATAAATAAAAATATCTTCAGTATATCTTCCATGTATATCTCTAAGCCTTCCATAATCTTCAGTCCATCCAGCTGTTATCCTTCCATGCGAATCTCTATCATATAAGCAGTATTAATCTTCAACAGCATTAATCTCTTCTAGCAGCATTAATTACTAAGCAGCACTAACTACTAGCAGTACTAACTAGCTAAGCAGTACTAACTTTGTTCAAGCAGCACTAACTTTGACTAGTAGTATTAATTCTACTAGCAGTAGTAGTACTCAGCAGTATTAACCTTGAAGTCTTCTAGCAGTAGTAACTCTGAACCAGCAGCATTAACCATACTTAAGCTTTTCTTCAGTTCCCAACAATCTCCTCCTAACTTGACTTTTAGGAAAAGAAGTCAAGTTCTTCAGATGCTCTTCAAGATCTTACCTAGAGCATGTTCTGACAATCTTTGCCCAAGTATTGAACACCTCATACTTTTCATCCTTCCTTTTCAGCCTTATGTATTCTTTTCCATCCACTGTCAATGTATCCCAGTGAATGACTTCAGGAGGCTTTATACCAACAGGTTCTGCTGAAATTGGTTCAGGAACTTTGTCCATCACTACCATATACAAATTTACATCATCTGTGTTTGATGGCTCTTTCTGTTTAGATGACTCAGGTGCCCCTTCTTCTTCAACAACCTTCTCAGCCTCTCCTTCATCTATTCTAGGCTTCTTGATTGACTTTCTCCTAGCCATCATCTTTGTTCTCTTTAAAGTCCTTAGACTTTCCCCCAGAGTGGCTTCTTTCTTAGGTGGTGTTTCTTGCTCATCTGGAAATGGCTTTTGAAAATCAGAGTCATTACTTTCTTTCATCCTCTTCTCCATCTCCACCCTAGCAGTTTAATTTCCCTGAAGCTTTCTCATCTATTAATCATATAGCTCTTTAATCTTCTCAAAGGACATCTTTGAGAACATCTCCTTTCTGACTCCTTCAGCACCTTTGAGAAATATAATCATCTTGTTTCTCTCTTGGGTACCTAGAAAAGTCTTTGAGCGTTGTATCTTCTTTACAACTGTTTTCACCACTGATTTCTTCATAGTTGCAGCTTTCTTCTGTGCAATTTCAGTTGCCAGACTCAGTTGATAAGCTTCATTCAGTTCAGCAGCTAGAGCCTTTGCCATCTCCCTGTCCTTTTCAACCTGAACTTTTTCTTCTTTTTCAATATCCTCCTGCATCTTCCTGGCTAAGGCTTCATCTGATTCAACCAACCTTTGCTTCTTGACTGGTTGATCAGATTCCACCATCTTTGCTTTTCCTTTGTCTTTGTTCATTGCCTTCTTACTGTTATCTTTCTTGATCACTTCACCTTGTTCTTTGATGATTACTCCTTTGGTCTTTGAAGTGACCTTGGGAGTATCATTCTTGGCTTTAAGTAAGGTTTCTGCAATCTCAAGATCTGTTAATACTTCTTTCACTGTTTCTGCTGCTTTATTTATGTCAGCAGTAGTAACCGTTTCTGCTGCTTCTTGTCTTTCTATTTGCACTGAATCTCTTTCTGTTTCTGCTTCCTGCTCCCCCTCAACATCAAATTTCTCTCCATCAAGCTCCCCCTCTCTTGTGGCTTCTTCCATGTTGATCTCCCCCTTTTTGGGAGCATCATTCTCAGATTTCCTTCTCCTTAGTTGAAATTGCTTTCTCTTCTTCCTCTGTACCAGACTGATCACCATCTTCTTCAGCTTAGCGATCTGTACTTGTTGTGACAGAATTACCAGCTTCATTTCTTCTATCTCTTTGCCTTGTTTGATGACATCCTGGTTGATGTTACCCATTGTCTCCATCAATTCATCATAGTCATATCTGTCCTCACCTTCTCCAGGAGTGTTACCCCCTATTGAAGGATCATGAGATCTTTTATTAGTGGAAGTCTTCTGCCTAGCAGAAGCACTGTCCACCCCCGTGGTTTCTTGGCACCAGGGACCTTTGAATGATTGCTCATTCAAAGTTGCCATAGGGGAGGTCTTATTGATGTTACCACTTTCCTCCTCTGTGCTAGCAGGAGTAGTGGCAGCCTCATCACTCATATGCTCTTCCTCCTCCTCAGAGAGCACCTCCTTGGGGTTGGGAGACACCCCTTTGGTTTCCCTATTGATATTCCCTAAAGGAGAATTCTCCCTTAGAGGGCTTAAAGGCTTGGGGGTTGTTGGTACAAGAAGGGAAGGAGCCTTCTTTACCTGTTTCCTCTTGTATGTTTGGGTGATAGGTGATGTTGGTTTTTCAAGAAGGGACTGGGGGATAGATTTTGAGTGGGAAGGTTGGGATTGGCTAGCAGTAGGATGGTCTAATGGGGGCCTTGACCCTGCTGCCATACCTTCATTGGTTTGGGACACCACCATCATTGTAGAGAACTATGGGGTGTCAACTCCTTCCGAGTCCCCAACAGATCTACTCATATTTGAGAAAACTTTGCCTTTGGGGGGTTTAGGTACATATATTCCAGCAGAATGAGGAATATCCGTCAATTCATGGTTGATTACTGCTTGAACAAACCTGGGATACATATAAAAGCTCTTTTTGTTTCCCATGTTTGAAACAAGATCATTGAAAAGCATTTGTGAAAAATTGTACCTTCTGGCAGTGGCCAAACAGACCAAACCATAAGCAATGGTACTGCTGAACTCACTCCATCCAGTAGTCTTTTTAGAGATGCAATGCATCAGGGTAAGAATAAGAAAACGCCATTGGGGTGAGAATTTAGCTTTTGAGAACTTAAAAACACCCAATGGGCCTCCATATCCCATTCTTGTAAGATTAGAGAACAGTTCATCGTTTGGGATAGAAGTTATACCAGAGGCATCGTCTAGACGTAGACTGATGCGAATAACCTCTTCAGTAACTGTTAGTGGTTTTTCACAGACCCTTGTCTTGATCATTTGCACACCATTCTCAGCGACAATGGTGGCATTTGCCCAGAACTGCCTTTGATGCTCGATATAGATTGAAGGCGATACAGTAAGAGCATGAGCAATATGGCTTGACTTGAGGAAATCCACAATCTGATGAAATCCTGCAGCTTGCTTTGGCTTTTGTAGCATCGCGATCTCATTGTGTTCATCGATGAATGCCATGGATGCCATTGATCTTAGTGAAAAACTTTGCCTGAAAACTTCGAGTCTTGAGAGAGAAAGGGTTTAGAGCGCAAGTGAACAGTATGCAAAGAGTCGTTATGAACTTTTAGGCGGGCAAAGGGTATTTATAGTATTCGGAACATAAGCAGTATTAACCTAGAGCAGTATTAACGGACAAGCAGTATTAACTAACTAGAAGTATTAACTGCGAGCAGTATTAACTGCGAGCAGTATTAACTAACTAGCAGTATTAACTGCGAGCAGTATTAACTGCGAGCAGTATTAACTGCGAGCAGTATTAACTGCGAGCAGTATTAACTGCGAGCAGTATTAACTACTTGCAGTATTAACTACTAGCAGTATTAACTAACTAGCAGTATTAACTGCGAGCAGTATTAAATGACAAGCAGTAATAACTGACAAGCAGTATTAACTGCGAGCAGTATTAACTGCGAGCAGTATTAACTGCGAGCAGTATTAACCACTAGTAGTATTAACCACTAGCAGTATTAACTAACTAGCAGTATTAACTAAACTTACTCTTTGAAGCTTAGGCTGAATTGAGTACTGCTATGTATGCCCTGCAAAGAAAGATTAGTAACACCAAGAAGCTATAATATTCAGGTATTTAACCACTTTTTGAGAGGTTGCTTATTCAGAGTTGATCATTCCCACACTTGTTACCAAGAAAGTGAATCTACCCACATCAAAAGCTTTGGTGAATAGATCAGCAAACTGGTTGTCAGTATGAACTTTTACAACTTGAATAAGTTTCTTTTCATTACAGTCTCTTATGAAGTGATACCTGATCTCAATGTGCTTTGTCTTAGAGTGCTTGACAGGATTATTCACAATGCTGATAGCACTGCTATTATCAATAAGAATGGGAGTGTGTAGAAAGGTTACCCCATAGTCCAGCATTTGATTCTGAATCCATAAGACTTGAGAACAGCAACTTGCAGCTGCTATGTACTCTGCCTCTGTTGTAGATGTGGACACTGTGGTTTGTTTCTTGCACTGCCATGAAACTAGTCTAGCACCCAAAAACTGACATCCTCCAGAAGTAGATTTTCTGTCCAAGTTTGCCCCACCTAGATGACTGTCTGAGTATGCTATTAGGTCAAAGGGTGAGTCATGAGGATACCAAAGTCCCAATCTGGGTTGCCCTTTGAGATATCTGAATATCCTCTTAACAGCTTGAAAGTGAGATTGCTTTGGCCTAACTTGGAATCTTGCACATACACAGATTGGAAACATTATATCTGGCCTTGATGCTGTGAGATACATGAGAGAGCCAATCATGGATCTATAATGATGCACATCCATATCCTCCCCCTCAAGATCTGCAGTTATCTGCTTGTGTGTCTCCATAGGTGTGCTGGCAGGTTTTGAATCTGAGAAACCGAACTTGGTTAGAATGTCCTGCACATACTTGGATTGACAGATGAAGATGCCATCTGACTTCTGTTGAACTTGGAGTCCAAGGAAGAAAGTAAGTTCCCCCATGGAACTCATTTTGAACCTTTGATGCATTAGTTCCTCAAACTCCTTGCACATGTTGTCTCTTGTAGATCCAAAGATAATGTCATCAACATAGATTTGGACCAGCAAGATGTCCTTCTTCTTTCTCTTGATAAATAGAGTCTTATCAATGACTCCTCTTTCAAAGCCATTTTCCAAGAGATAGGATGACAGAGTGTCATACCATGCTCTTGGAGCTTGATGCAGTCCATATAGAGCTTTCTTCAATTTGTATACCCTGTCTGGATAGCTTGGGTTTTCAAACCCTGGTGGTTGACAGACATATACCTCTTCTTCAATTGAGCCATAGAGAAAAGCACTTTTTACATCCATCTGATAGACTTTGAAGTTCATGTAAGAAGCATAGGCTAGGAATAATCTGATTGCTTCTATCCTAGCCACAGGTGCAAAAACTTCTTCATAATCTATACCTTCTTCTTGAGTATACCCTTGAGCCACGAGCCTTGCTTTGTTCCTTATAACAATTCCTCTTTCATCTCTCTTGTTCCTGAAAATCCATTTAGTGCCAATTGCTCTGTGTCCTTTAGGAAGGTCTACTAGATCCCATACATCTTGTAGCTTGAACTGTAACAGTTCTTCTTGCATTGCTTCTATCCAACTAGATTCTTTCATAGCATCATGTGCCTTTTTAGGCTCAAGCTGGGATAGAAAACAAGAAAGCACTGTATGTTGTTGATCTTGCATTTCTTGAAGCTTGCTTTGATGTCTAGTCATCATAGGAGAAGATATATCTCCTATTACCAGTTGTGGAGGATGATTCTTTTGAACTCTGGTGTTATGACTAGGTTCTTCATTAAGTCCAGCCTCTAGATTAGAGTCATGCAACTCAACTGAAGTGTTTTCAGCAGCTACTTCTGATTCTTTATTTTCTTGAGTCTCCTCATCTCTAGTTTGTTCTTCATTCTGACTTGGTCCAGTAGATGGTTCCTTTTCACAGTCTTCAACAGAATTCACTGTGGGTATGGGAAATATCACAGATTTAGATATACTTTCTTGAACTTGTGTGGTCCCTGATCCTCCACTTCCTGAACCTGCATAATCATCACTACTGAAACCAAAAGAGTTAGTTAGTGAATCAATGTCAAATAGCCATTGAGGACCAGTTCCAATAGGATTTTGTGTGTTCTCATTGCATTTGACATTGTCACTTTCTTCAATTATTCTAGAAAATGAGTTAAAAACTCTGTAGGCCTTACTCTGAGATGAATAGCCAACAAGAAATCCATCATCTGCTTTGCTATCAAACTTACCTAAGTGAGATTTGGTATTGAGAATTGTACAAGGACACCCAAAAGGTTTGAAAAATCCAATGAAAGGTTTTCTTTTATTTAAAAGCTCATATGGTGTCTTGTTCTGTGGCTTAACTACTAGAACTCTGTTTTGGACATAGCAGGCAGTATTAACTGCTTCAGCCTAGAAGGTAATTGGCAGTTTTGAATCAGCCAACAGGGATCTAGCAGCCTCTATTAGTGTCCTATTTCTCCTTTCAGCAACACCATTCTGTTGAGGAGTCCTAGGAGCACTATATTGTCTCTTAATGCCTTTTTCTTCACAAAAGGTGTTTAGATCAAGATTTTTGAATTCAGTCCCATTATCTGATCTAATGACTTTTACTTTTTGATTAGTTTGGTTTTCAATTCTCAGGATAAAGGATTTGATCAGTCCACTTGTCTCATCCTTAGTCCTTAGAAAATATACCCAGGTAAATCTAGAGTAATTGTCACACCCCGCTAAAGCGGAAACACGAGGCGTAACAGCTCCGATGCCATAGCACAAGATTATAAACATACCAACATTTACTAATCATTCAAAATACATTACATTTTTAAGAACATAATATCGTCATCGTTTACAAATTCCAAATCTTTTAAACATGCGGTACGCTTAAAGCAAAAATAGTCTTGCTTCAAAATATGAGTACGCTGATAAAGCATCATGGAATTACCTTCTCGATTCCTGAAAAGCATGAATAAAAACCAAGGTCAACTACAAAGAGTTGGTGAGTTCACAGGTTTTAAATATGCACAAATCATTTTTATATGCAAGTTAACATTCGTAGAACATATGTAAAAACCAACTTCAATTCTTTGATTCATGAGTACCACAACTTAAATTCCTTTATGATAAGTGTATGCAAAGACAATATTACGTTGAGCCACTACTAAGCCGTCCCTGACCAATTTCAACGCCCCCGATGAACTAACTCAGCGGTCGTTCATGCCACATGTTTAGTCATCTTCTCTAGTATAGTGCACCCCTGCTCGTCAGCATTAAGGTGGGCTTGTCACACCAAATAGCGCTACCCACTAATACTATAGGCCCGATTTTCTTCGAGTTAATAGTAGTGTCACGGGGTCTTAACATTAAAAACTCAACACATCAATTGCATACTTATCATATAGCTTATAATTCCAAATGCTTTTAACAAAGCCTTATAAATTGCCAATTCGCAATACTTTCAAACAATTCTCATGAATCTTTAAATACGCAACTTAAACATGCTTTCCACCCCAAAATCAATTAAAACGATAAAAGTGGGGCTGTGAATACTTACCTTGATGAAAGCAACGAGTGAAGCTTTACTTTAAACTTAATGAATTTTGTCACGCCTTAACTTTCCCTATATAAGAGTTGCCATAAGAAACACATTAATACCCTATTCCGATGTCCAACCAATATGTCCAATTGTCCCATGAAATGCCATCAAATAAGTTTCTTAGTCCATAATTATTTTGTCTAAACAAAGTTCCAAAATATAATAAGACATGAATTAAACTTGATAAAATTACCTTTCTGGATTCAGCACATGCTGTCCAGAAAGTTATCCGGTAATTTCAACACGAAAACTTAACTTCTCATGAGCATTATTTAATCACAACTTTTGTGATGAAACTATGATATGTTTAGATTAAATCTGCATTTTTTCATAATTTTTGAATAACTTTTGATACATCAAATAATTTTTGTAAAATAAAGTGTCACTGATTTTCGGATCAGTGACATACCGCACTTGTAACAGGTTTTTGAGGTATCAATTCTTGGAATTAGACAGTGATCCATATATGGATGCAAACCTAACTCAAAATCCTAACATTTGGAAAAAGATTCGCTTAATTCGGATGAGTGATAAGGGTGTTATGGCCTCTACAAGATAGGTGTATGAATCTGTTTTTATTGGGCAGATTGCACCATTTTCTTGTAAAATCCATTAAAGTGCCCAAATCAACTCCAAATTCAATGTTTTTGGACTTTTTAGAAAGATAACACTCTAAATTAAAGTTTAGAAGCAAAAACCCCAAATTTGGACAAGTGGTTTGAGAGTTGTGCAAGTTAGAAGTGGAGTCCATTTTCTGGACAGATTCTAAAATGAAATGAATACCATTTTATGCTACCAAATATTGATCATTAGACATGGTTTTTAGATATAAACCATGTCTTCACTCCTCAACAAAATAAACTAACTTATGCATGCATGAACATAACATATTATAAAATGACATTAACACTATTGATAAGTTCTTAATCATGTGGAACTTGGAAAATTCCTTCATAAGAACATTTTTATACTAACACTTCATTGTAACAAGAGTCAAAAACTCATATTATATAAATATCAAAGGTAATCCTTCTCATTATCAAAATTTCAATCACATGCAAGACAACATAAACACTAGCTTAGTGATTTAACACTATTTAGAACTCTTTAATCATATGAGATTGAACAATCTCATCCTAAGAGTTTATTTATACACAAAATTGATATAAATGCATAAATTTCAATCCAACATTATTAAAATTTTGTGGACCAAAAACCACATTTCATAAAATTATCATTTCTTGACAAAATTCCAAAATAACACACTTGGAAACCCTAGTTTCATTGGAAGATCATTAAATGGTTCATTAGCAAATATATTTACACTAATGTATCCCATTTCACTTCCAAAACTTGGATTGTACAACATTTACATAAAAAGATATGAAATACACAACTTTTTGATTATAAACTTGAAAAATGGAAGTGTTAAGTGATTACCTTTAACAAAGGAGATGAAGACTTGGATTCTAACTTCAAAATGGTGATGGATTCTTGGTTGGATTTTTGATTCTTAGCAATGAGAAGAAAAGAAGAAGAAAAAAATAAAAATGGTGATGGTGGTGGGGGGTTTTCGGCCGAAGAAGAGAGAGAGGAGAGGGAGAGGAGGTGAGGAGTTAATCTTGAAAATAAGGAGTGTGGATTGTTTTTAATTTGGTTTTCAATTAAAGATAATGATTAAAATAAGTAGGTTTAGGACAAGTGTCCTAGTGACTCAATAACACAATATTTTTTTTTTTTAATTTAATACCATTAATTGAATTACTAGCTTTAAACTATACAATATCAGATATATTTGAGAACCGAAATACCCGATTCTCAATTTTTGCTAAATAATTGACAAATTTGAAAATTTTGCAATGCAAGAGAAATTAATATTCTGATTTTTATAATTTAAGAATTTTGGACTTTTATTCACTTATTTGGCATTTCTGGACAGTGACGGTCAGATGTGAAACTGTTTCGGGTTTTTAACGCAACTTCTAAATTTTTCGGGGAAACTTTTTATCTTAAAGGCTTTTAATAAAATTTAAAAAGTGACAAAATTTATAAATTATTCTGAGGGTGCTAACCTCATTATTCAGAATTTGACAGTTGTCACAGTAATCATCAACAATAACCAAGCAGTAAGATTTCTTGCCTATACTCATAACATTTGTAGGACCAAACAGATCCATATGCAGTAACTGAAGACAAGAAGAAATTGAATTTATCTCTTTGGTCTTATGAGAAGTTTTGTCCTGTTTTCCTTTAAGACATGCAACACAATGATCATCACATGAAAATACTTTTGAAGGTAAACCTCTTACAAGATTGTTTTTGACAAGTTTGTTCATAGTTTTGAAGTTCATGTGACACATCTTTCTGTGCCAAAGAGAGGATTCATTTACAGAAGCTTTTGAAACAAGACAATTTAGAGATGAATCACTATCAACATTGTCCATATCTAGACAGTAAACATTGTCCTTTCTTGGAGTTTTAAGTAGTATCATGCTTTCATCAACTACCTTGAACCCTGGAGCAAGGATCATACACTCAATATTTGTAAATAATATACTATGTTGTTTGTCACATACCTGTGATACACTTAACAGGTTGTACTTTAATTGATCAACATAGTAGACATCCTCAAATGTCATCTTACCTTTGGTGACATTACCTTTTCCACTTATTTTACCACCAGTAAGATTATCTCCAAATGCAACATGTCCTCCATTGATATGCTTGAAATCCTGAAGGCATGACATGTTGCCTGTCATGTGCCTAGAGCAACCACTATCAACATGCCATATGCTCTTTCCCTTGAGCTGTTGGTTGCCCTGCACATAAGATAAAACAGTTAGTATGAATTAGGAACCCAAGCCAAAGTGGTCTTGGGTACCCCTTTCTCATCAAAATACTTGCATTCTTTCTTGACAAGATTTTTGAACTTTAACTCCTCATTCTTGGAGTACTTTGTCACAATAATAGGCTTGGAAACATTTTTGCTAGAAGCAGTACTGGTTTTAGAAGTACTAACTGCCTTAGCAGCACTTGCATGCTTAGCAGTACTAACCTTGTTAGAAGTAGTAACTGTGTTAGCAGCAGTAACTGTGTTGGCAGTATTAACCTTTGAAGAGGTACTAACAGTATTAGCAGTATTAATATTTTCAGCAGTACTAACACAGGTAGCAGCAGTAATACTTCCAGCAGCACTAACCCTGTCACCAGTACTAACAGTTTTAGTGCTTCTAGGCACCCACATTTTGATACTTTCTTTTAAAATCTTTTTCTTCATGGGGCCTATACTTTCACCATATGTCTTCATCACATGTTTCTTTTCAGCCTTCCTATAATCAACAGGTTTTTGCACAGATCTTTGAAAGTTCATCTGTTGATTAATAGGGTTAAAGAAGCAATATTTAGCCAAATGATTTAACTTGCCACATATGAAACAAGGTTTTGGTCTATTGATTTTATTCAGATCAACTCCTTGTTTCTGAGCCCATTGATTATTCCAGTTTCTTTGATTACCTCTTTTTATACCAGAATTTAGGCTCTTGGCTTTATTGCAAGCACACTGTTTACAAGATCCAGGATTCACAACCGTGGTTTGTTTGTAATGGACCTTGTTATTCTTTCCTTTGGTTTTCTCTATTTCCTTGGACTTGACCCAGATTTTCCCACATCCCTCATTGGTGATAATGGTGTTTTCTAATGGTATCTCTTTACTCACAGCATTATCCCTATTCTTACTGACTTCTTTCTCAGTCAAATCCTTAACTACTACCTCATCCAAAGGATCTATCTTAAAGGCTTCCTCAGGTAAGTCCTTTTTCTCCTTGGTTTCTAACAAGTCTGAAGTAGGAGAGATATAGTTGTTGTTGTATGGAGGAGGTGTATTGTTGTATCCAATACCAGGCTTCATCTTATCATGAATCTGAGCCTTTAGAAGAGAATCCATTGCTTTTGAAGCATATGAAAACTTTTCTATGTCAAGCTTAACTTTTGACAATTCCTTCTTCAGTCTATCATTCTCTTCTAAGGATTTAGACAGTTTGGTCTCTAACTCATTCTTTTCCCACTTCCAATAGTTTGTGTCATAAGAGTGTTGAAGTTCATTAGCTTGAAAGCCTTTGATTTGCTCTTCAAATCTCTATCTTTTGACAGTGTCTATGCAAGATTTAGTGCAAAGATTAGAAATTACCTCAGAGGGGATATCAGACACTTCTGCCATAAGAGCTTGATTCTGAATGGCTTCCTCAGCTTGATCACTCCAGTCAAATCCCATTCCTTGTTGAGAAACAAGGGCTTGAGCAGGATTCTTGTTCTGATTGTAGCCTCCATTCTGAGCTTGTTGGTGGTTGTTGTTTGGAACAACACTCCTGCATTCTCTAGCAAAGTGTCCTTTCATGTGACACTTATAGCATTCCACCTTAGTCTTGTCAAAACCAGCTCCATCTTCTCTTCTTTGAGAGAAGTTATTCCTTCCTGTTCTTTTAATAAACTTCTTCACCCTCATGGATAACATGGCCATCTGCCATTTAATATCCATCTCCTCCAGGTTATCAGGGTGAAGTTGATCCAGATCATCATTAATCAATGAATTGTTGCTATGACTGGACAAAAAGGCTTCAAAGATAGTTTCAGTGCCTTTTTCTGAACTTACTCCACTGGCAGTACTAACTTCTTCAGGGTTGGCAGTAGTATCAGTGGATGCTGAAAGAAGTGCAACATTGTGGATATAACCAGTGGGCTTCTTCTTGGTTTCTACCTCAGTTTCAAAAACTCTTAGATCATTGTATAGATCATCAAGTTCTTTCTCTTCCAGATTGTCACTCTGTCTATATGAGGCAGTGTACATAGTCCATTCATCCCCAAGAGATCTGAGGAACTTTCTGTTGACATCATCTTGTTCCATCTTCACTCCTACAGTAGCCAGTTCACCAATGAGTTTGTTGAACCTATCAAAAGTTTGAGTCATAGACTCATTCTTTGAGGAAGTGAAGTTCTCATACTGCTTCTTTAGAACATCTCTTTGATTTCTTTTGATGCTCTTAGTTCCAGCAAATCTTTTCTCTAGAGCATTCCAGAGAATCTGAGCATCAGTGCAGTTGCAAAATTGATGCTGATATTCATTGGGGATGGCTAGGAGCAGAGTGCTCAAGGCCTCCATCTCTGTCTGTCTGATCTTCCTCTCACCATCTGTCTTTGGTGGAGGTCTTTTCCCATCTGGTCCTATCCTTCCAGCTTCAGAAGGACCATTCTCAATGATATCCCACATTGAGTAGTCAGTGAGAAGAATATATTGTCTGATTCTGATCTTCCACATGTCAAACTCACTGGGTTTGAGCTTTGGAACCTTAGAGACCAAAGTACTGCTTGATTCTGTAAGATTTTTCATGATGAATAGATGTTTCTGAGAGAGTTTGGCTCTGATACCACTTGTCAGGATAGAATTCTCAACAAGAATTAATTCTCAGAAACAATATCAAAGAAGTTTGCGGAATAACACTTTGATATTCAATGAAACAGTAATCACAAACAGTAAATATGAATAACAAACTGTAAACTTGTATTGAATGATTGAAATCACAAGATTACAAACTCAACCTCAATCTTGAAGAACAGACTCTTTCAAGACGAATTCTACTTCTCTAGAATTAGGATCTATGCCTTGAGGTTGATTTCTCTCTAGAACTTAGAATTAATAATTAAAATTTCAACTATTCTATACATTCTATTCATATACTAATCAAAAGATAATTACAATAAATAAAATTATCTTCAGTATATCTTCCATGTATATCTCTAAGCCTTCCATAATCTTCAGTCCATCCAGCTGTTATCCTTCCATGCGAATCTCTATCATATAAGCAGTATTAATCTTCAGCAGCATTAATCTCTTCTAGCAGCATTAACTACTAAGCAACACTAACTACTAGCAGTACTAACTAGCTAAGCAGTACTAACTTTGTTCAAGCAACACTAACTTTGACTAGCAGTATTAATTCTACTAGCAGTAGTAGTACTCAGCAGTATTAACCTTGAAGTCTTCTAGCAGTAGTAACTCTGAACCAGCAGCATTAACCATACTTAAGCTTTTCTTCAGTTCCCAACAGAAAAGGTACAGAAGGTTCCTTCCCTTCTAGTATCTTCACCCCCACAGCCTAAAAGCCCTCTGATGGAGCATTCTCCATCAGAGAATATCGAAAGGGAATCCCCTGGGGTGTCTCCCAACCCCATGAAGGTTCTCTCTAAAGAGAAGGCAGAGCATGTGCGCAGCAAGGCTCACACTACTGACTCTGCACAAAGTGCAGGACAGGACAGTGGGAACATCCTTAAGACCTTCCCCGCGACAACTTTGGGTGAGCAATCATCTAAAGGTCCCAGGTGCCAAGAAACCAAAGGGGTAGAAGGTGCTTCTGCTAGGCCGAAGACCTCTACTAAAAGATCCAAGGATCCTTCAAGGGTGGTCAACACACCCAAAGGAGGTGAGGACATATATAACTATGAGGAATTGAGGGAAACTATTGCCAATGTCAACCTGGATGTACTCAAACAGGGTGCAGAAATAAAGGAAATGCAAAAGGTGATTATCTCCCAACAAGAGCAGATTGCAAACCTCAAGAAAATGGTTCTAAAGTTAGTGTACAAGAAGAAGAAAACCAAATTTGTGTTGAAGAAGAGGAACATTAACAATGATACTTCCAAAAGGGGAAGACTGAAGCTGAAACTGCAAATCAAAGTAATGATGGGATGGAATATAAATTTGAGGGGGAGATGGGTGCAAAAGTAGAAATTAGCAGAGAAGCAGAAATAGAGGTAGCAACAGAAACCTTTAAGGTAACAACAGAAGTAGGCCTAGCAGCAGTAAAAGAATCTGAAGAAGAAATGGCAGAATCAACAACAGTAACAGAAAAGGTAGCAACAGAAACAGGGCTATCCATGGAAGAATTAGAAATAGCAGAAACCTTGGTCAAAGCTAAAAATGACACTCCTAAGGCTACTCAAAAGGCGAAGGGAGTGGAAATCAAATAAGGTGGCCAAGAGCAGAAGAGAAAAGAAGTAATTGAAGTTGAACTCAAAAGGAAAGGCAAAGAAAAGATGGGTGAATTTGTGAAACCTCAAAAGAAGCAGAAATAGATAGTGTTGGATGAGGAGCTAGCCAAGAAGCTACAAGCTGAATTAACACAAGAGGAATAGTCTCAAACTGCAAAAGATAGACAGATTGCTCTAGATCTGTCTACAAAGCTCAATGAAGAGTATCAAAAGAGTTTGAGGGCTGCAACTAAAGTCAACAAATTTCAAGCAAAAGCATCTATGCCAAGGCAGCCAACACAGACAAAGAAAAGACAACCTTCAAAGAATTTTGTTGCCAACCAAGAAAGGAGGAAAATGATCAACTTTCTAAAAGGATCAAATGGACGTGAAGACCGCCTTTCTGAATGGCATTCTAAAGGAAGAAGTCTACATCTCGCAGCCAGAAGGCTTTTTCAATCAAGAGAAACCGAATCATGTCTACATTCTAGACAAAGTACTTTATGGACTGATAGGATGGAAGACTCAACGACTACTCATCCAACCAGTTCAGATATCTCTACTGAATCCAACTCCCCGATTCAGCAAGAAATTCCAGTTCAAATGCCGACTCCAACAGTTGAAGTTGTGGCAAATAATGAAGAGACAGAAGTTGTTGTATCAGTAAGATGTTCTGTACAGGCTGATCTACAGACGGACCAAGTTGTACCTCCTAAGCCTTCTTCACCTACTACTTCAACTGCAACCATCATTCCTACTGAACAACCTGAAAAGGTACCAGTGGATTCTTAGATTATAATATGGATATATATTCATATAATCCACTCCCTCATGAACATAAATAGACCAAAGAGCACCCGATAAACCAGATCATTGGTGATCCAACCAAACCGGTGCAAACTAGGCCAGCTTAAATGAATATGTGTATGCATGAAACCTTTCTGATCAAGATCGAGCCATCTCGCGTATCCGAGTCTCTTGCCAATTCAGATTGGGTGACTGCAATGCAAGAAGAGCTGAATCAGTTCGACGCACTAGAAGTCTGGAGACTCGTACCCAAACCTCAAGGTAAAACCATTATAGGTACGAAATGGGTTTTCAAAATCAAGAAAGATGAAGATGGTAACGTTATCAGAAACAAAGCAAGAGCTGTTGCCAAGGGATACAGACAAGAGGAAGAAATAGACTACGACGAGACTTATGCTCCTGTGGCGCATTTAGAGGCAATTCGAATGTCCTATCTCAATTTTTAATAAAGTCTGGTTTTACAAAAGGTACGGTAGATACCACTTTGTTTATTAAAAAGGAGAAAGCCGATATCATTATTCTATGTGGATGATATTATTTTTGGCTCTACAAATCCTAAGTACTGTAAGAATTTTTCAAACCTTATGGTGTCAAGATTTCAGATGAATATGATGGAGAGATGAATTTCTTTCTCGGATTACAAGTCAAACAATTTTCATCTGAGATTTTTATCAATCAATCAAAATACATTCTTGATATTCTATGAAAGTTCAAAATGGAAAATTCTAAACCGATTGGTACCCCAATGGCACCAGGTACTAAGATTGGCACCGATCCTTCTGGAAAGGTTGTTGATGTTAGGACTTATAGAGGGATGATAGGTTATTTGATGTATCTTACTTCTAGTAGGCCGAATATAATGTTTTTTACATGCTTATGTGCTAGATATCAGGCCAATCCCAAAGAATCCCATTTGTCTGCAGTTAAGCGTATTTTTAGGTATCTGAATGGGATTGCAGATCTTCGTTTGTGGAATCCTAAAGATACTAGCTTTGAACTAACAGCATATACAGATGCAGATCATGCTGGTTGTATGCTAGACAGGAAGAGCACGTCAGTTCATTTACAGTTCCTCGGTGATAAACTCATAAGTTGGGCATCGAAGCAGCAACTTTGTGTATCAACTTCAACGGCTGAAGCAGAATATGTAGATGCTACTAGATGTTGTTCTCAGGTCTTGTGGATGAGAACACAACTGCGCGACTATGGTTTTCAATTCAACAAAATCCTGATCTACTGTGACTCAAAGAGCGCCATCGTGATAACTGCAAATCCTGTTCAGCATACCAAGACCAAACACATAGATGTCAGGTATCATTTTATCAAAGATAATGTCGAAAAAGAAACAATTGAACTTTTCTTTGTAAAAACTGATTATCAGCTTACAGATTTGTTTACCAAACCTTTAGACGAAAATAGGTTCACCTTTCTTGTCTCTAAGCTTGGTATGCTAAATCTTAAGACATAATCAGTAGTTACCTATCAAAGTTTTCTAATTGTATACTTTTTCATCATTTCTTCATTCTTATTTCTGAATGATATATACACTTCAAATATTTTGTTCATGATCTAAGGGGATGTATGAGAAGAAATTGACAGATGGTCAATATTAATTTGAGCAGAAGACTCACTAATTTATGCATTTACCTTTTTAATGTCAAATTTTTGTGATGCATGATTTTAGGGGGAGTTTTACAAGTCAAAGGACTTAGGATATGACTTCTGATTATTTCAGATCAAAACTCGTACTTTCATTGTTTTAATCCTTTTTGTCTTTTAATTCAATGTGAATAACGTTACTTTGACTTGACTTTAAGAGTTTTGCAGTTTGAGAGACGCTTACATGTTCATATCTTTATGACTTTAAGCTTAGCTTCATGAGATGTAAGATCGCACGTAAAAGTATAATCCTTTATCTTAATTTCATATATGGTTGAAAGAAGGATAACTTTCATTCATTGAAAAGATGTTCTTAAATGTTCAAATCACTTTCCGATTCTTCACCAGATTTTATAATTTGAAAGTGTAATTTTCAATGTTTTTCTTATTAATCTTTGATCATTAACTGATAAGTTAAACCATTTTGAGCATCATATGCTTCATAGGAAAACATGGGATCAGTGTGCTAGGAATTAACACAACTTCTACGGATACACGTTAAACAGTGTTTCCTACCCACGAGGTTAATACATAGTGATTGAGTGTGAGAAATCAAAAAGAAATGAGTGTGGGTTGTGTGATGAGATATAATGCAAAAGAGAGTTCAGTTAGAAGTAAACTGAATGTTTAAAAGAAAGAGGGTGTGAGAACAGAGTTAAACGAATATCAGAACTCTACACCAACTACTTTCTGAGCTGGGCAACCACATTTCTATTGTTTCACATTTCTTTGGTGAACATTATTGAAACAGGCAACTAGCCCATGCCAACTCTTGATTAACCCCACCAGCTACTCATTTTCTTTTTAAAAGGAAAATTATTCATTTTCAAAGGGGAAGCAACACATTTACTATCTGATCTTCATTTGGAAAATCTGGATATTGAAAAGAAGGAAGTCTGCCCCACTTTCGCACTTCACTCCTGCACATTGAGTCTGTGTTTAACTTACTGTTGTCTCAGTGGTTTACACAATATTGAGCCTTATAAGCAATCATCAAGTGCTTAATTCTTTCTATCACTTGCATGAACACACAAGGAATTTGTTTCTTTGTAATAATGTTCATAGAATTTACCTTTGTGGTGTTTCGATGATTGAATGGAAGCCCTGGGGGAGTGAACATCACAAAGCTCCTTTCCATTGTTTATTCGTTACAAACAGTGACTTAGTGTTACTGACAGGCATATTAACTGGTTCATTTGTTGAAACAGGTGTTACACGACTATTTTGTCTAGATTTTCAAAGATCTGGATTTTTATATTTTGAATTGATGAATCAGAGGCTCTGTAAGAAAGACATTTCTTGACATAAAGTTTTGATGAACTCGTTTCTCTTTTCATCAAAAAGGGGAGAAGAGCTACACAAGAAATGGGGAACAACACAAGTTTAGAGCAAGTATTCTGAAGACATGCTGACTTGAGAGAAATTTTCTTTGAAGATACTTTGCTACAACATTCTGAGCTAAATCTGAAGATAATTTCTTCCCATCATCTGAAAGAGTGTATGTCAACGTCTTTTGGGGAGATTGCTACTTCTTGAAGACTAAGAAGGAGATTGCATCTTCTAAGCTGAAAGAGAAGACTGAATTGCTAAATCTTTTTAGTAATGATCTTGATCCAAAGGGGGAGATTGTTAGCGCACAGATCTATTGGATTCAAGATCATCTAATCTGAAGACTGCAATCTGAAGCTAATGTTGGAAAGTCAACTCTTAATATAAGTCAAAACTCAGTTTGTAATAAATCGTCAAAGTTGTTTATTGTATTTTGTTTATTCTAAATATCTTATAAATAGATATTTATTAGATATTAGTTTTAGATATTATGTTGTTGTTGGTTGATATTAGGTGAGTTATCTGATCATATCTCATAATACACAACTCATCATCATCATCAACATCCAACCAGAGAGAAAAGAGAGAAATAGTGAGAGAGCTTAACAGAGAAGAACATCAACCTTGTAATCCAGTGTTTTGTATTCAAACAGGTTGGTTTATCTATATCTTTGTGATTTGTATCATCTGGTTAAGATCTTGTTAAGATATACGGGACACACAATATCAATGCACAAATAAGAATTAGTCGTAGAAAGATATTTCTCATTCACTTGCCAAATTACACCAAGAACAAACACTACTGTGTGTAGAACTGCTCTCTACAAATCTTAATTTCAAAACAAAGCGTGGTGAATTTGTGTGTGCTCGCATGCTGTGAATTCAGAAGGTGCTTCCTTCATATACAAGGGGAGAGCACACAATAGTACAAGACAATGGCTGACATTCCATATAAGGTATACCACCTGGAAAGTAAAACCATCGTGGGTGTGTACTATTGATCTTGAGGATCTTCGTACAACATGGTCACGTGATCTACATGTGATCTTGTCTTGTTCATGGAATTCACAATTCTTTAAGAAGTCTTCCATCTTTTAGAGCCTAACCACCACAGAGGCTCTGTGAAGTGTCACATAGGCTCTGTGGTCTGAATGTGATATTCAGGTTAAGAGCTTCTTGGTTGATGGTCGATAGTTCTGAGCTCGACATTTATGTGGTGTAACTTGGTGTATGTCAGCAGTCTTCTGAGGTTCCTATACATGGCCACATTTTCAATAATTATCTATACAATTATTGGAGCTAACAGTTAAAGCTTGTCTGAAATCATACACTCACAAAACAGGTTTTACACACAACAAGTTTTTGGCACCGTTGCCGGGGAAGGCAAAGCCATAGAATTTTAAAGAGTTAAAATTGCAAATGTTGATATTTCTAACATATGTTTTCAAGAAGTGTTGTATGCCAAGGTTGTCACTCAGAGACCTTTTTGAACTTGATCCTAACATTGAACAAACTTTCAGGAGAAGAAGGAGAGAACAAAGAGTTGAAACTTCCACTCAAAACTCTCAAAACATGGTAAGAAAAGAAAACCCACCACCACTTGGTGACCTACCTTTGTTACCACCACCATTCATAAACCAACCACCTCCAATTCAACCTCCTCCTGTCAACCAACCACCTTTTGTGAACCATCAACAACCATTCCAACAACCGCCATTTCAATAAACACCAGTTAATCCACAATTTGATGTGACTCAAAACACCATACATATTGCAGATTCCAAAGATAGCGGTATTATGGATTATGCTATACTTGTCTTTGCCCAGTTAAATTCAGGGATAGCAAGATTTGGGTTTGGTTCCTATATTCAATATCTCATTGTATTATGCATATTCTTTGAAGTATAAATAAATGCAGAATCTCTACCGGTTGTTCTATAGAAGAAGGGAAAGAAAGATTGATGTGCGTAAATTATTTGCCTCCACATGAAAGAGGGATCTTAAAAGGTGTTAATGGATGAGCAGAAGTTCAACAGTGTCCTACGTGGGCTATAAAGTGCCTAAACTCACATTGAAACTCACTCTATTCACTGTATGTTGCAATAAGACCGAGTGACTTCATCTGTCTCTATACTTACCTCATAAGTCATGTTAGCTTTTGTTTGGTGTGCATTGAGAAGTCGACTACTTCCCATGCGGCTTTAACTAGTGAAAATGTCACTCCAAGGGCTGTAAGACGGTTTTTGATGTGGTTTCTTCTTCATTTGCATTCGAGTTTTTTTCCTGATAATATATTAAGATCTCTCCCAACAACATAGACTAGTTCATATATCTTTAAATTTGTATTTACTTCATTGATTTCTCCATTTCTCAAGCATTGTAAATATCGATCAATTATAGTAGACTTCTCGATTTGTCTCCTCCACCCGTGATTTTTCCTGTCTTGGGTTTTCCAAGTAAATTTGGTGTCGTTATCTCCCGTATTTGTTTTGCCTAGTTATAGTTTATATTTTGTGGTTGATTATTGTTTCCGTGGAGATTTCTTGTTTATCATTTCTGCATACAAACATGTGTGAGTTAAATTTTTTGATCTTGGGTAAGTTCGACTAATTTTCTGCACGATTCAATCTCTATTTTCTGGGGTTGTTTTTCGAGATTGTATGGTCGATATGTGCAACAATGTGGAATGGGGTTTGGGGATTTCTATGAGGTTTTTGGCCGTAAAAGGAAGATGATGGTAATGGAAGAGGTCTAGAAGAGGTAGATGAAGATGAGAAGAATGTAGATAAAGATGAGGAGGTTTCCAAGATGATGGAACAGGATGATAATAATGATGGGAAATGGCGTTTGGGGTTTCATATATTAAAAGTGAATTAGATATTTTCATTCGTTAAGTGAGGACAATTTAGTCATTTCTCATTTTTTTAAATTTTTTTTCCAATTTATATTATTAAATAAATGAAGTAGCCCCAACCCACCATTCCTTTTCAATGCTAGGATCACTTCACCCATTCTTCTTTAGTGAAGATCGTCGGACACCTCTTCTCTGGTGAGTATCCCATTTACGACCACCTTACAACGACGACAACAACAACAACAACAACAACAATAAAAAACCCAAATCAATATCCAAAATATAAATCAAAATCGAACCCAAATCCATATCAAAACCACAAAATCAAAATCAAACCCAAAATTACAACCACAAAACCAAATTTACAATCAAAATCAAACCCAAATCCAAACCCTAATCACTACAAATAGGATTGTTCCACAGGGGTGCACAATTTGGTGATGGTGTTGAGATCATTTGTGTCCCTGTTTCGACCCAACTGTTGACGAATTCCCTTGAAACCCACTTGTTTCGTCTAAACTTGTTAAATCCCTACTCCCATGGATCACCGATTTTGTCAATGTTACGCCCCTGATTGATCCCTACCGTGCAACCCAGATAATAACCAAAAGCCAAGCAGGAGATGCAGATTTAAGCCGATTAGTTTCGTCCTTGTTTTATTTTTGCAGTTTAGTGATGAATGGTTAGCCTTGGTTTGGGTTTTTGATTTTGAGTTTTGGTGATTATGGTTAGGGTTTGGGTTTGATTTTGACATTGGGGGTTGGGTTTGATTTTGATATTGAGGTTTGGATTTAGGTTTGATTTAATTTTCAGATTTGGATTTAAGTTTGATTTTGAGTTTTTGGTATGTATGTGTTTTTTTTAAAGGAAAACTTCTAGGCAATATTAGAAAAACAAGAAAGAAAGGGCAAAGACAACCCAAACAAGAGTTTAAGCCAAGGAGAGGCCCAAGGCAACAAACACCAAAGAAGACAAATTCCATCCATAAGGAAACACAAACAAGAACAAGAAACAATGCGCAAACAAAGCGCACCACAACACCCACCAACAAAGAAAAAGACACCAAACATCCTCAACCATCATTACGCAACGATAACTTTGCTCTATTCTTCCAAGCCATCCGCAAGAGAACCACGTCCTGAATGTCTCTAATAATTTTCGCTTCCACCTTCTGTTGATTATGAAAAAGTCTACGATTCCTATCTTTCCATAAGAAATACACAGTGGCCGAAAGAGAGAGCTTTTTTAAACACGTCATAGAAGAAGCATTCCCATGCAAGAAACCGTTGTAGGCCGCTTATGAATGGTGGTCTTGAGTTTAAATGCTTAGCCACTTGGAACCGTGCTCTACTTTCGAAGCATATTTGGGATATTGTGTGTCATCGTCAATCTCTTTGGGTGAATTGGATATATCGATGCTTCCGATCAACTTCCTTTTGGATGGTGCAAAAGAATGCTAAGTGGTCTTGGGTTCTGAATAAACTCTTTCATACTAGACCATGTGTGCGACATTTCGTTATGGTGCAAATTGGAAATGGCAATTCCACGAATGCGTGGGAGGATGCTTGGTCCCTTGTAGGGATCTCTCTTTCTTCTTCACATACCAGTTCATTTCTTTTTGTGGATTTAACCCTATGGCTTTGGATACTAATGTTATTGAGAAGATTGGAAGAGCTTGGCCAGATTCTTGGCTCGATATAATTCCAGCTCTTAACTCTATTCCTGTCCCAGTTCTTCAGCAAGGTCTAAATAAAGTTTCTTGGTTAGATGCGCAGAATTCTATGGTGGACTTCTCAGTTAGTATTTGTTAAGTCAATATTGTATTCAAGATTAAATGAGGGGTCAAGTGTAATTGTTGTAAAGTGTAAGTAGTTGTTTTTTTAATTGAGTTGTAAGGTCAATTGTGTTGACCAAGTATAAATAGAAGAGTCAATGTATTTTGTCAATGTACAATACAGATAGGAGAGTACATACATGTGAATCTAGAGAGAACATAACATAGCAAACGGATTCTAGAGAGAGAAAATGCAAAAAATAGGTATATGGATTTATAGAGTTGATGTACTGATTGATCTATCAATAAAAGATTGTGATAATGTCCAATTCAAGATTTAGGTAACAATTAAACAACAATTCAATCAAGATTAGAGAGAGAGAGAGTGTAGAGAGAGAAAGTCACAAGTCTATTCAATCACAAGTGTTGTGCGTACAATATTATGAGTTACAAGATTCTCTCAAAGACTTAGCTATATATACTCAAGACTTTCTCTCAAAGCAATTACAAAGAAACCTCACTGCAAGGTTCTCTAAAAACATAAAATTCAAACATAAAGTCAAATAAACTGATCTAAACAAAATACAGTAACAATCTCCCCCTTTTAGATCAGTTGTGAATGTTTGGTCTGCCCCAACGTTATAGCCTCCCTTGACGAATTCCTAGCAAAGACTCAATGTTTCTGATGTCGCACCGAAAGTTGAATCTATCATAAAGAGCATCAACTATCTTTTCTGTGTTGAGTCTAAGTTGCCTGGGCATATCTTTTTTACCTTGCTTCTTTTTCTCCTTGCTGTCTTTGAACTTACTTTCCAACTGCAGCGTTAACATCCTCAAAGTTCCATCTGAAAACTTGGCGATTTCTGAAAGTCTAAAGAACCTTTTCTTGTTCTCAGAATTCTTGTAAACCACACCAAGTTCAGGCTTCTCAAGCACAGTGAACAAACTATACTCATCAATATTCTCCAAGCTAAGATCAGGCTTTATCATGTTGACTTTCTTCTAGTTTGTCTCTATTCCAAACTGAAAGTCATAGCAGTAAGTGAAATTGACCTGTTCTCTCATAAACCTCTTTACAACATCCAGTGCAACAAGAATGTTTTCCTTCCTTACTGTCATATTCCTGAAGAGATGGTACAAATACTCGATGTCGTCCACATTCAGGAAATAAAAGTCAGCTTCAGAGAAAACACATTCAGTTAAATCTCTTCGTTGCACATGGAATACCGGATACCATAAACGAACAAATTGAACAAGTCTCACAAGATTTAACGAGACAATCCCTGACTTATTTCACACAATAGTCTCCCTTTGTCTGACACAATTCATCATCCTTGCATATTCTTCTTGATAATCTGGATGTTGGTTTAAGACACCCAAAACTTTAAATCTGTCCATCTCTCTAATGAACAAAAATATTCTTCAACTCTTCTTCTAGAAATGGTTGCCTCAATCTATTCCTCAACAATCTGACTTGAGCATCAGTAAGAACAAGAGGTAAGAAGATTTGATCAGAAAGGCCAACTTGGTTTTCAATAGGGTTAGAAGGAAAGAAAGGTTCATTTACAGTGTTTGGGTTAGGAAAGTTTTCAGGGTTGGGTAGTTCAGTAAAATGTGGGCTTGGGATTCTTTGTGGGCTAGGTAAGTTTGTTTGAGTAGGTGAAATAGGTTGGCTAGAAGGAATTGTTTGAGTTAAGGTTGGTTGGGTAGTTTGAGTAGGTTGGGTAGGTCAAGTAGGTCAAGTAGGTATAATGGTTTGAACAGGTTGAATGGTTTGGATTTCAGGACTAGATGTAGGTTGGTTAGAAGGTTCAATGACAACCATTTCTTTAAATGATGGGATTTCAGGTGGTCGAAGAGTTGTTTCAAATATTTCAGTGTTCACAGGACTGAGTTGGATGTCCTCTTGAGAGCACACAAGAATGTCCAGAATACTTGCCTCACCCTCATCAAATAGATCTCTTTCTTATTCCTTTATCTTCCAAAATCTTTCATACTTTTCACCATAAGAAGCCTCGTCATCAGAAGAAATATCAATTACATAAATCTCTTGCAAACCTGTGAGCCTGATTATTTCCTCCTTTGTAGCAACCATGGGCTTTTCAACCAGTGGATCTACTTCTTCATTAACATACAGAATCAACTCCATTCCACGACCTTCACGACCTTCACCAACATCCATTTGATCATCACCAACTAAGTCAATCAATTCTGTATATCCACCCTTTCTGACCCACCAATAGCACGTTCAGATTCAACATCTGTTCTTTGCTTCTTACTTATCTCCCCCTCATGGTCATGATCCGAATCATGATCATGCCTTTTCCTCGAACTATCTTGAGTCTTGCACGAATCCTGAACTGCTCTGGTCAATTTCTATATATGCTGAATCATCTCTAACTTGAAAGCTTGAAACTCAGTGATAGAAACAAAATCAGTTTGCACATGGGGTTGTTGAGATCTGAGTAAGCCAATCAAATCAGCATCTGAATCCTCAGTGGGTGCCTGGGATAACAATTTAGCATATAGAAGTGATTTCAGCTCCTCCACCGAAAGATCATCGTGTTGAACAGGTGGTGGTGGAGATGGCTAAACAGGCTCTTCCACCGCTGGGCCTTTTCCTTTTAACAAACTCCTTACTTTCGCAATCTCTTCCTGAAAATTCGCTGTTAAACGCTCTGTGATACGATTTTCAACAGCCTTTAAGGCGCCGTCGAGACGTTCCTTTGACACAAAGTCGGGTAAAGTAACTCCGGGGTCACTTAGACTTCCCGTTGACACAACTGTTGATGATGCAACAGTGTGGCCTGTGTTCATCGCTGGAATTTCGTTAACAATGACAAGACTTCTGAAATACCCAGTTTCGAAATTTTGTTAATTTTGGAAGTTTGGGGAAAAAGTGTAAAGAGAATCAAAGTTCAGGGGGGTTTATTAAAAGTTTTGGTTTTTACCATATAAATATCAGTTAAATGAATTTGAGAATTCATTCTGATGTTGTGAGCCGACCTAAGTTCTAAGAGAAAGAGTGAAAGCAAAGAGATAGAAAAAGGCAGAGAGAAAAGTGAAGGAGATCTTGAAGGATTGTCCGTTTTGGTCAAATAGAGGTATGTTTTTAGCTTCATGCTTCTATCTGCATGTTATAGTCGGTAAATAGAAGTGTTAATCAAGCTTTTAACCGTGTATTTGATCGATTAAATCGATCAAAAGTTTTCTGGGTTGAACTGTGTTTAGCCGACTTAAGTTCTTGGTTCGACCGGGAAGATGAAGTATCGGTCTTTAGCATAAGACCGATATTGTGTAAAGGACCGGTAGTGTAAGACCGGATGGTGTTCGACCGGTGTGTTGTATAAGACCAGATGAGATTCGACCGGCGTGTTGTATAAGACCGGATGGGGTTCGACCGGTATTATGGTTTGACCGGTGTTATTCGGTCTATGTGTTTTGACCGATATTTTGATAATTAGTTCAAGAGGTTTTTAATCAGATTGGTTTTGACCGGGTTAAAAACAGTAAAATTCATTTGATGAGTCTTTTGAAAGAAAAAGTGTTAGTCGCAAGTTAGCTTATCTTTGTTTTAATACCATCGTAGGTGGTGTTAATCAATAGAAGTCAGAGTTTAATTCAGAAGAATCAGAGGTGAGTCTTTCAACTAAATCTTGTATGATTTGAGCAGTTATTTTATAAATGTGAGTTTTTATATAATGCGCATTTATAATACGAAAAGTTAGTAGAATTATTTCAAATGATTGATTTAATTAGTTGGGCATGTTTATGCTCAGGGTATATAAACTTGTTTTATATACTGGCAGGACCAAATGTATGCGTACATTTGAGTCAGAAGTTTGACCTAAGTCGGGAAGTGTGACCCGCCTGCTCGTACCGGGGAGTGTGGCCCGTTTATGCCATTAGGGTGTGTCCCTAAAATAAGGCAGTGCGAGACAGACATACCGTGTCACACCCCGCTAAAGCGGAAACACGAGGCGTAACAGCTCCGATGCCACAGCACAAGATTATAAACATACCAACATTTATTTAACAACCAAAATACATTACATTTTAGAGAACATAATATTGTTAACGTTTACAAATTCCAAGTCTTTTAAACATAAGATACGCTTAACGCGAAAATAGTCTTGTGCTTGAAAATACGAGTACGCTGATAAAGCATCATGGGATTACCTTCTAGATTCCTGAAAAGCATGAATGAAAACCAAGGTCAACTACAAAGAGTTGGTGAGTTCACAAGTTTTGAATATGCACAAATCATTTTTGTTATATGCAAGTTAACATTCGTAGAGCGTACGTAAAAACCAACTTCAATTCTTTAATTCATGAGTACCACAACTTAAATTTCTTTATGATGAGTGTAAGCAAAGACGTATTATTACGTTGAGCCACTACTAAGCCGTCCCTGACCAATTACAACGCCCCCGATGGACTAACTCAGCGGTGGTTCATGCCACATGTTTAGCCATCTTCTCTAGTATAGTGCACCCCTGCTCGTCAGCATTAAAGTGGGTTTGTCACACCAAATAGCGCTACCCACTAATACTATAGGCCCGATTTTCTTCGAGTTAATAGTAGTGTCACGGGGTCTTAACATTAAAAACTCAACACATCAATTGCATACTCATCATAAGCTTAATTTTTCAAACGCTTTTAACAAAGCCTTAAAAATTGCCAATTCGCAATTCTTTCAAACAATTCTCATGAATCTTTAAATACGCAATTTAAACATTCTTTTCACCCCAAAATTAATTAAAACGATAAAAATGGGGCTGTGAATACTCACTTTGATGCAAGCAACGAGTGAAGCTTTACTTTAAACTTAATGAGTTTTGTCACGCCTTAACTTTCCCTATATAAGAGTTGCCATAAAAAACACATTAATACCCTATTCCGATGTCCAACCAATATGTCCAATTGTCCCATGAAATGCCATCCAATAAGTTTCTTATCCATAATTATTTTGTCTAGACAAAGTTCCAATTATAAGACATTACTTAAGCTTGATAACACAACTTTTCTGGATTCAGCACATGCTGTCCAGAAAGTTATCCGGTAATTTCAACACGGAAACTTAACTTCTCAAGAGAATTATTTAATCAAAATTTTTGGGTTGGAACTATGATATGTTAAATCAAATCTGCACTTTTTCATAATTTTTGAATAACTTTTGGTACATCAAATCATTTTTGTAAAATAAAGTGTCACTGATTTTCGGATCAGTGACATACCTCACTTGTAACAGGTTTTTGAGGTATCAATTCTTGGAATTTGCTAGTGATCCATATATGGATGCAAACCTAACTCAAAATCCTAACATTTGGAAAACAATTCACTTAATTTGGATGAGTAGTGAGGGAGTTATGGCCTCTACAAAATAGGTGTATGAATCTGTCTTCACTGGACAGATTGCACCATTTTCTTATAAAATTCATTTAAGTGCTGAAATCATCTCCAAATTCTATGTTTTTGGACTTTTTAGAAAGCTAACACCCTAAACTGAAGTTTAGAAGCAAAAACCCCAAATTTGGACATGTGGTTTGTGAGTTGTGCAAGCTAGAAGTGAGGTCCATTTTCTGGACAGATTCTAGAAAGATGTGAATGCTAATTTAACTCACAAATAATGATCCTTAGACATGGTTTTTGGTTAAAACCATGTCTTCACCTTCCAACACATGAAAACTAACACATGCATCATGGATTCATGGCAATCTAAATGCTCATCCAAATGCATGCATGAACACAAAATAAAGAAGATAAGACATTAATATTGATGCAATGTTCTTAATCATGTAGAGCTTAGAAATGTCCTTCGTAAGGACATTTTTATGCTAACACTCAATGTATCAAGAGTCAAAAACTCATATTATATAAATATCAAAGGTAAACCATCTTATTAACAAGTTTTCACCCACATGCAAGACAACATAAACACTAGATTAGTGATTTAACATTATATAGAACTCTTAATCATATGAGATTGAACAATCTCATCCTAAGAGTTTATTTATACACAAAATTGATATAAATGCATAAATTTCAATCCAACCTTAATAAAATTTTGAGGACCAAGAACCACATTTCTTAAAATCATCATCTCTTTGACAAAAACTCAAAGTAACACACATGGAAACCCTAGTTTCATTGGAAGATCATTAAATGGTTCATTAGCATATGTATAGGTACTAATGCATCCCATTTCACTTCTAAAACTTGGATTGTACATCATTTACATAAAAGATATGAAAATAGAAGCTTTTTGATTATGAACTTGAAAAATGGAAGTGTTAAGTGATTACCTTCACAATAGGAGATGAAGACTTGGATTCTACCTTCAAAATGGTGATGGATTCTTGGTTGGGTTCTTGAACCTTAGCAATGGAAGGAGAAAATGAAGAAGCAAAAATGAAAATGGTGGTGGTGGTGGCTTTTTCGGCCGAAAATGAGAGAGAGGAGAGAGAGAGGAGGTGAGGAGTTAACATGAAAATGAGGTTGTCTCTTGGTTTTTAAATTTGGTTTTCAAATAAAAAGAAATAATTAAAATAAATAAAATGAGTAGGTTTAGGACAAGTGTCCTAAATGACTCACCCACAAAAATATTTAATTTAGTACCATTAATTGAATTACTAGCTTTAAACTATACAATGTCAGATATATTTGAGAACCGAAATACCCGATTCTCAATTTTTGCTAAATAATTGACAAATTTGAAAATTTTGCAATGTAAGAGAAATTAAAATTAAAATTTTTATAATTTAAGAATTTTGAGCTTTTATTCACTTATTTGGCATTTCTGGACAGTGACGGTCAGATGTGGAACTGTTCCGGGTCTTTAACGCAACTTCTAAATTTTTCGGGGAAACTTTTTATCTTAAAGGCTTTTTAATAAAATTTAAAAAGTGACAAGACTTATAAAATTATTCTGAGGGCGCTGACCTCTTTACTCAAAATTTGACAGTTGTCACATACCGTCTTTGACGGGAATGTTGGTCAGTAGTTGAAAGTACGCTTGCGAGCGTAGAAAGTGATCATAAATGGCTATTAGATTGATTTATGTTTGTAAAGCTTAAATGTTTTAAAATGATTTAAAGAGCAGGCATGTATTGAGATATGCAGTTGTGTTTAAATGTTTTAATTAATATTTGAACTGTGTAGTAGTGTTATGAGGGGACTCACTAGACCTTTTGGTCTAACCCTCGCTGTTTCAAAACTTTAAATCTATTACAGGTTATCGAAAGGGAGCAGATAAAGGAAAAGATAAGGTGTGAGCTTTAAGCAGGAGATAGAAGACTTCCTGCCATAGCTATTCTTTTGAGAAACTCAGTTGTGTAATAGCTGATAGTAAAGACATTGTAAGCTTGGGACAGTTGTTAGTAATAAATGTTATTTTATTATGTAAATAAATGTTCAGGTTGTTACAATTGGTATCAGAGCATTAGTTTAAGGGATCTAGGTGACCAGATGGGCCTAGACTTAAACTGAGATAGTTGAAGCACAACTGAGTAGTAGGAAGACTATAAGAAGATGACATTAAGGTAGTAAGGACTAGCATGTAAGGTAAATTTGGAATTCCATCTGGCCAGTGTAATTATGAATTTACAAGTACATGCTTTTGCTTAAACTACCGTAATGTGTAGCGTGTGAGATTGAATATCTTATGTTTATTCTTAGCAGAGTTATGTCTGAGCGAGTGACCAGGAGTAGATCTGTAGTAAATCCAGAAATGGATCCAGAGCATGAAGTCATTGTCGGAGAGCAAATAGCTAATGTCAACCCGACTGATATCCAAGGAAAGAGTCGAGGTCGACCTAAAGGTAAGACAGTTCAGAAAATAGCTACTCAGATAGGAGTTTCCAATGTGGGAACTCGAGGTGGGAAGACGAGTCGTGGTATTCGTCAGAATGAAAGTGTAGAGATAAGAGATGAGCAAGAAACTTCTCATCAAGAAAGTTCGGCTTCTGTGAGGGGTCGAAAGCAGACGGGAAACCGTGGTAGAGGTAGAACTCAAGGTTTTGTTACTCAAGAAACTTTTACTGCAGAAATGGGAAAGTTGCAAGAAACTTTGAATGCTTTGTTAGCTCAGCGTAATAATGAAGTTTCGGCAAGTAAAGAAAATAGTGAAGATAAGGTAGGGACTGAAGTAGAAGAATCACCAGTAACTGGATCGGGTAGTCATCCTCAGTCAGGTCCCATTGTGTCAGTTAAAGCTGTATCAGGAAAAAGATGTAGTTTCAAGGAGTTTGCTGCTTGCAAGCCTCCTTCGTATAAAGGGGAATGTGATCCCGTAGTAGTATTAAGATGGATAAAGAGTATGGAGTTAGCTTTCGACACGAGTAAATGTGCGGAAGATGATAAAGTAGTATACGCTTTGTCAATGCTGAAGGATGAAGCAGTAATGTGGTGGGATGTAGAATCTGGAGGTCAAGGTTCAGCAATAGCTAAAGAAATGGTTTGGAATGACTTTGTAAAAGTATTCAAAGCACAGTTCTGCCCTTTGGCAGCAGTTAAAAAGCTGGAAGAAGAATTCCTGGGTTTAGAACAGAAAGAAATGTCGGTCAGAGAATATACGACCAAGTTTATTGAAAAGTCTAGATTTAAAGGAATCTATGTTCTGAATGAAGAAAGACGAGTAGAACGTTTCGTCTTTGGATTAAGAAGTGATATTCGGGAATTTGTTTCGAATAAAGAACCGTTGACTTTTCAGATGGCTGTTAATGCAGCGGAGATGAGAGAGAAAGAAAAGAACAGGCAAGCCACTGAGCGAAGTGGAGAGAAAAGAAAGTGGGAAGGAACAGTTCGTGATTTCAAACCAATTAAGTCTGCTAAGTTTGATCAGCGTTCTGTTAGTAAGGTTGAAAACAAGCCCTGTAGTAAGTGCAATCAAATGCATAAGGGAGAATGCAAGATTAATCAAGAGGGCTGCTATAAGTGTGGTAAACTTGAGCATTTGGCTAGGGACTGTCAGAACTTGAGGTCTTGTTATCAGTGTGGATCTCCTGATCATATCAGGACCAATTGTCCACAGCTGAAAAAGGGAACAGTTGGAGGAAGTGTAGAAAAGGGAAGTGAGAAAAAGGGAGAGCCAGTAAAAGCCAGAGCTAGAGTGTTCAACATGTCAGCGGAAGAAGCGGCGAAGATACCTGATGTAGTTACAGGTACTTTCTTTATAGATTCAAATTATGCAAAAGTATTGTTTGATTCAGGAGAAAATCGTTCTTTTGTGTCTCCTAATTTTGTGCATAAATTGAATGTGAAACCTAAGAAACTTAAGAGTGAATTGAAAGTAGAAGTGGCTGATAATAGTAAAATTTTGGTAGAAGAAGTATGTGATGGGAGTAGTATTGTCATTGATGGACAAGCATTTCCACTTCGACTGTACCCAATGGGCATGGGAGAATTTGATGTTATTGTGGGAATGGACTGGTTGGCGTGTAATAATGCTTATAACGCAACCAGGAAAAGAAGAGATAGTAGTATTTGGAGATCGAAGGGATAGAAAGTCATGTTTTATTTCTATGTTAAAGGCTAAGAAATGTTTAGTAAAAAGGTGTGCGGGATTCTTAGCTTATGTGATAGATGCTAAGAAGGAAAAGAAAGGATTGGAGTCAGTTCCGGTAGTCAGTGAGTTTGCAGAAGTATTTCCGGAAGACTTGACCACTCTGCCTCCTGATCGGCAAGTGGAGTTTCGTATTAATTTAGTTCCTTGAGCAGAGCCGATTGCAAGAGCACCGTATAGACTGGCACCGGCAGAGATGAAGGAAATGATGACTCAGTTGCAGGAGTTGTTAGATAAGGGGTTTATTCGCCCTAGTACCTCACCTTGGGGAGCGCCAGTATTGTTTGTTAAGAAGAAAGACGGGTCTATGAGAATGTGCATAGATTACCGCGAGCTCAATAAGTTGACTGTTAAGAATAAGTATCCGCTTCCCAGGATTGATGATCTTTTTGATCAATTGCAAGGAGCGAGGTACTTTTCGAAAATAGATCTACGCTCTGGGTATCACCAGTTGAAGGTGAGGGAGGAAGATGTGTCTAAGACTGCTTTTCGTACGAGGTACGAACATTATGAGTTTTTAGTTATGCCATTTGGTTTGACTAATGCGCCAGCAGCTTTCATGGATCTGATGAATAGGGTGTGTAGTCCGTTTTTAGATAAATATGTCATTGTATTTATAGATGATATATTGATCTATTCACATTCTAAAGAAGATCATGAAACTCATTTAAGAGCAATTTTAGAATTGCTGAAGCGTGAAAAGTTGTATGCCAAATTTTCAAAGTGTGAATTCTGGCTGAAAGAAGTACAGTTTTTAGGACACGTGGTGTCCAAAGATGGGATTCAGGTTGATCCAGCTAAGATTGAAGCCATTAAAGGGTGGGAAGCACCGAAATCACCATCTGAAGTAAGAAGTTTTCTAGGTTTAGCTGGTTATTATAGAAAGTTCATTCAGAACTTTTCTAGAATAGCTACGCCATTAACAAGTTTAACCAGAAAGAATTTTAAGTTTGTTTGGTCAGAGGCTCAGAATGAAGCGTTCGGTAAGTTGAAAGAAAGTTTAAGTAGTGCTCCTATTTTGTCTCTACCCAATGGGTCGGAAGGATTTGTTATTTATAGCGATGCTTCAAAGTTGGGTTTGGGGTGTGTGTTAATGCAAGAAGGCAAGGTGATTGCCTATGCATCTCGTCAGTTAAAAGAGCATGAAAAGAATTATCCGACGCATGATTTAGAATTGGCAGCTGTAGTATTTGCTTTGAAAATCTGGAGACATTACTTGTATAGGATCAAGTGTCAGATTTACACAGATCACAAGAGTCTTCAGTGTCTGTTTAATCAGAAAGAGCTTAATATGAGGCAACGTAGATGGATGGAGTTATTAAGTGATTATGACTGTGAAATTTTGTACCATCCCGGAAAGGCTAATGTGATAGCCGATGCTCTAAGTCGTAAAGAGCATGGAGAAATAGCAGAGGTTGTAGCGTTTAGAGTTGATGTTGTTTCCAATTTCTTGGAAGAAGTTATAAAGTTTCAAGAAGAAGCAGTGTCAACAGAAAATTTGAAAAGTGAAAGGATAGTGGGGATTGTTAACTCGTTAGTAGTTGACAATCGAGGAGTAAAGTGTTTCAATAAACGGGTATGGATCCCAAAAGCAGGAGGTTTGAGGCAGAAAGTGTTGGAAGAAGCTCATAGATCTCGGTATTCAGTTCATCCTGGAACTAATAAGATGTATCGAGATTTGAAGCAAAGTTATTGGTGGCCAGGTTTAAAGAAAGATATTGCTCATTTTGTTGAACGATGTCTTACATGTTTAATGGTTAAAGCTGAGCATCAGAGACCTTATGGGGAGCTTCAGCCGTTAGAAATTCCAGTGTGGAAGTGGGACGAGATTACTATTGATCTTGTTACTGGGTTACCGCGATCACCTAAGGGGCATGATGCTATTTGGGTGATAGTGGATAGACTCACAAAGTCAGCTCATTTCTTACCGATCAAGGAGACGTACTCACTAGAAAAGTTGGCTCGATTGTATATCGATGAAATAGTGACAAGGCATGGAGTACCATCGTTCATAGTATCAGATAGAGATGCTCGATTTACATCAGCTTTCTGGAGAAGTTTGCAAAGAGAGTTAGGCTCTCAACTTAAGCTGAGCACGGCATATCATCCGCAAACAGATGATCAGAGTGAGAGAACTATACAGACATTAGAAGATATGCTTCGTGCATGTGTTATAAATTTTAAAGGTTCGTGGGAGATTCATTTGCCGTTGATTGAATTTTCCTACAATAATAGTTATCATGCTAGCATACAAGCAGCTCCGTTTGAAGCTTTGTATGGTCGTAAGTGTAGAACACCTCTCTGTTGGAATGAGGTGGGTGAACGTCAGTTAGCGGGACCAGAAATTGTGCAGGTGATAGCTGATAAAGTCGATCAGATACGAGCAAGATTGAAGATTGCTCGAGATCGTCAGAAAATGTGTGCTGACAGACGAAGGAAACCAATAGAGTTTCAGGTAGGAGATAAGGTAATGCTGAAAGTATCGCCCTGGAAAGGGGTAGTCAGATTTGGAAAGAAAGGAAAGTTAAGACCAAGGTTTGTTGGACCATTTATCATCACTAGTTGTGTTGGTGAAGTGGCTTATGAACTTGATCTACCAGAAAGTTTGTGTGGGATTCATCGCACGTTTCATGTGTCAAACCTGAAGAAGTGTTTGGCAGAAGCAGATATAGTTGTTCCTTTAGAAGATATTCAAGTAGATGAGAAACTAAGTTATATTGAGGAGCCTGTAGCAATTACAGACCTCAAGATAAAGAAGTTGAGGAACAAAGAGATTCGCTTAGTGAAAGTTCAGTGGAAATTTCACCAAGGGCAAGAGTCTACGTGGGAAGTAGAGGCAAATATGAAATCTCAGTATCCCCAGTTGTTTATCGATAGAATTCCGGGGACGGAATTCTCTTAAGGGGGGAAGATTGTAATACCCAGTTTCGAAATTTTGTTAATTTTGGAAGTTTGGGGAAAAAGTGTAAAGAGAATCAAAGTTCAGGGGGGTTTATTGAAAGTTTTGGTTTTTACCATATAAATATCAGTTAAATGAATTTGAGAATTCATTCTGATGTTGTGAGCCGACCTAAGTTCTAAGAGAAAGAGTGAAAGCAAAGAGAAAGAAAAAGGCAGAGAGAAAAGTGAAGGAGATCTTGAAGGATTGTCCGTTTTGGTCAAATAGAGGTATGTTTTTAGCTTCATGCTTCTATCTGCATGTTATAGTCGGTAAATAGAAGTTTTAATCAAGCTTTTAACCGTGTATTTGATCGATTAAATCGATCAAAAGTTTTCTGGGTTGAACTGTGTTTAGCCGACTTAAGTTCTTGGTTCGACCGGGAAGATGAAGTATCGGTCTTTAGCATAAGACCGATATTGTGTAAAGGACCGGTAGTGTAAGACCGGATGGTGTTCGACCGGTGTGTTGTATAAGACCGGATGGGATTCGACCGGCGTGTTGTATAAGACCGGATGGGGTCCGACCGGTATTATGGTTTGACCGGTGTTATTCGGTCTATGTGTTTTGACCGATATTTTGATAATTAGTTCAAGAGGTTTTTAATCAGATTGGTTTTGACCGGGTTAAAAACAGTAAAATTCATTTGATGAGTCTTTTGAAAGAAAAAGTGTTAGTCGCAAGTTAGCTTATCTTTGTTTTAATACCATCGTAGGTGGTGTTAATCAATAGAAGTCAGAGTTTAATTCAGAAGAATCAGAGGTGAGTCTTTCAACTAAATCTTCTATGATTTGAGCAGTTATTTTATAAATGTGAGTTTTTATATAATGAACATTTATAATACGAAAAGTTAGTAGAATTATTTCAAATGATAGATTTAATTAGTTGGGCATGTTTATGCTCAGGGTATATAAACTTGTTTTATATACTGGTAGGACCAAATGTATGCGTACATTTGAGTCAGAAGTTTGACCTAAGTCGGGAAGTGTGACCTGCCTGCTCGTACCGGGGAGTGTGGCCCGTTTATGCCATTAGGGTGTGTCCCTAAAATAAGGCAGTGCGAGACAGACATACCGTCTTTGACGGGAATGTTGGTCAGTAGTTGAAAGTACGCTTGCGAGCGTAGAAAGTGATCATAAATGGCTATTAGATTGATTTATGTTTGTAAAGCATAAATGTTTTAAAATGATTTAAAGAGCAGGCATGTATTGAGATATGCAGTTGTGTTTAAATGTTTTAATTAATATTTGAACTGTGTAGTAGTGTTATGAGGGGACTCACTAGACCTTTTGGTCTAACCCTCGCTGTTTCAAAACTTTAAATCTATTACAGGTTATCGAAAGGGAGCAGATAAAGGAAAAGATAAGGTGTGAGCTTTAAGCAGGAGATAGAAGACTTCCTGCCATAGCTATTCTTTTGAGAAACTCAGTTGTGTAATAGCTGATAGTAAAGACATTGTAAGCTTGGGACAGTTGTTAGTAATAAATGTTATTTTATTATGTAAATAAATGTTCAGGTTGTTACAATTGGTATCAGAGCATTAGTTTAAGGGATCTAGGTGACCAGATGGGCCTAGACTTAAACTGATATAGTTGAAGCACAACTGAGTAGTAGGAAGACTATAAGAAGATGACATTAAGGTAGTAAGGACTAGCATGTAAGGTAAATTTGGAATTCCATCTGGCCAGTGTAATTATGAATTTACAAGTACATGCTTTTGCTTAAACTACCGTAATGTGTAGCGTGTGAGATTGAATATCTTTTGTTTATTCTTAGCAGAGTTATGTCTGAGCGAGTGACCAGGAGTAGATCTGTAGTAAATCCAGAAATGGATCCAGAGCATGAAGTCATTGTCAGAGAGCAAATAACTAATGTCAACCCGACTGCTATCCAAGGAAAGAGTCGAGATTGACCTAAAGGTAAGACAGTTCAGAAAATAGCTATTCAGATAGGAGTTTCCAATGTGGGAACTCGAGGTGGGAAGACGAGTCGTGGTATTCGTCAGAATGAAAGTGTAGAGATAAGAGATGAGCAAGAAACTTCTCATCAAGAAAGTTCGGCTTCTGTGAGGGGTCGAAAGCAGACGGGAAACCGTGGTAGAGGTAGAACTCAAGGTTTTGTTACTGAAGAAACTTTTACTGTAGAAATGGGAAAGTTGCAAGAAACTTTGAATGCTTTGTTAGCTCAGCGTAATAATGAAGTTTCGGCAAGTAAAGAAAATAGTGAAGATAAGGTAGGGACTGAAGTAGCAGAATCACCAGTAACTGGAACGGGTAGTCATCCTCAGTCAGGTCCCATTGTGTCAGTTAAAGATGTATCAGGAAAATGATGTAGTTTCAAGGAGTTTGCTGCTTGCAAGCCTCCTTCGTATAAAGGGGAATGTGATCCCGTAGTAGTATTAAGATGGATAAAGAGTATGGAGTTAGCTTTCGACATGAGTAAATGTGCGGAAGATGATAAAGTAGTATACGCTTTGTCAATGCTGAAGGATGAAGCAGTAATGTGGTGGGATGTAGAATCTGGAGGTCAAGGTTCAGCAATAGCTAAAGAAATGGTTTGGAATGACTTTGTAAAAGTATTCAAAGCACAGTTCTGCCCTTTGGCAGCAGTTAAAAAGCTGGAAGAAGAATTCCTGGGTTTAGAACAGAAAGAAATGTCGGTCAGAGAATATACAACCAAGTTTATTAAAAAGTCTAGATTTGCAGGAATCTATGTTCCGAATGAAGAAAGACGAGTAGAACATTTCGTCTTTGGATTAAGAAGTGATATTCGGGAATTTGTATCGAATAAAGAACCGTTGACTTTTCAGATGGCTGTTAATGCAGCGGAGATGAGAGAGAAAGAAAAGAACAGGCAAGCCACTGAGCGAAGTGGAGAGAAAAGAAAGTGGGAAGGAATAGTTCGTGATTTCAAACCAATTAAGTCTGCTAAGTTTGATCAGCGTTCTGTTAGTAAGGTTGAAAACCAGCCCTGTAGTAAGTGCAATCGAATGCATAAGGGAGAATGCAAGATTAATCAAGAGGGCTGCTATAAGTGTGGTAAAGTTGGGCATTTGGCTAGGGACTGTCAGAACTTGAGGTCTTGATATCAGTGTGGATCTCCTGATCATATCAGGACCAATTGTCCACAGCTGAAAAAGGGAACAGTTGGAGGAAGTGTAGAAAAAGGAAGTGAGAAAAAGGGAGAGCCAGTTAAAGCCAGAGCTAGAGTGTTCAACATGTCAGCGGAAGAAGCGGCGGAGATACCTGATGTAGTTACAGGTACTTTCTTTATAGATTCAAATTATGCAAAAGTATTGTTTGATTCAGGAGAAAATCGTTCTTTTGTGTCTCCTAATTTTGTGCATAAATTGAATGTGAAACCTAAGAAACTTAAGAGTGAATTGAAAGTAGAAGTGGCTAATAATAGTCAAATTTTGGTAGAAGAAGTATATGATGGGAGTAGTATTGTCATTGATGGACAAGCATTTCCACTTCGACTGTACCCAATGGGCATGGGAGAATTTGAGTTATTGTGGGAATGGACTGGTTGGCGTCTAATAATGCTTATATAGTATGCAATAAGAAATTGATTCGTATAACGCAACCAGGAAAAGAAGAGATAGTAGTATTTGGAGATCGAAGGGATAGAAAGTCATGTTTTATTTCTATGTTAAAGGCTAAGAAATGTTTAGTAAAAAGGTGTGCGGGATTCTTAGCTTATGTGATAGATGCTAAGAAGGAAAAGAAAGGATTGGAGTCAGTTCCGGTAGTCAGTGAGTTTCCAGAAGTATTTCCGGAAGACTTGACCACTCTGCCTCCTGATCGGCAAGTGGAGTTTCGTATTAATTTAGTTCCTTGAGCAGAGCCGATTGCAAGAGCACCGTATAGACTGGCACCGACAGAGATGAAAGAAATGATGACTCAGTTGCAGGAGTTGTTAGATAAGGGGTTTATTCGCCCTAGTACCTCACCTTGGGGAGCGCCAGTATTGTTTGTTAAGAAGAAAGACGGGTCTATGAGAATGTGCATAGATTACCGCGAGCTCAATAAGTTGACTGTTAAGAATAAGTATCCGCTTCCCAGGATTGATGATCTTTTTGATCAATTGCAAGGAGCGAGGTACTTTTCGAAAATAGATCTACGCTCTGGGTATCACCAGTTGAAGGTGAGGGAGGAAGATGTGTCTAAGACTACTTTTCGTACGAGGTACGGACATTATGAGTTTTTAGTTATGCCATTTGGTTTGACTAATGCGCCAGCAGCTTTCATGGATCTGATGAATAGGGTGTGTAGTCCGTTTTTAGATAAATATGTCATTGTATATATAGATGATATATTGATCTATTCACGTTCTAAAGAAGATCATGAAACTCATTTAAGAGCAATTTTAGAATTGCTGAAGCGTGAAAAGTTGTATGCCAAATTTTCAAAGTGTGAATTATGGCTGAAAGAAGTACAGTTTTTAGGACACGTGGTGTCGAAAGATAGGATTCAGGTTGATCCAGCTAAGATTGAAGCCATTAAAGGGTGGGAAGCACCGAAATCACCATCTGAAGTAAGAAGTTTTCTAGGTTTGGCTGGTTATTATAGAAAGTTCATTCAGGACTTTTCTAGAATAGCTACGCCATTAACAACTTTAACTAGAAAGAATGTTAAGTTTGTTTGGTCAGAGGCTCAGAATGAAGCGTTCGGTAAGTTGAAAGAAAGTTTAAGTAGTGCTCCTGTTTTGTCTCTACCCAATGGGTCGGAAGGATTTGTTATTTATAGCGATGCTTCAAAGTTGGGTTTGGGATGTGTGTTAATGCAAGAAGGCAAGATGATTGCTTATGCATCTCGTCAGTTAAAAGAGCATGAAAAGAATTATCCGATGCATGATTTAGAATTGGCAGCTATAGTATTTGCTTTGAAAATCTAGAGACAGTACTTGTATAGGATCAAGTGTCAGATTTACACAGATCACAAGAGTCTTCAGTATCTGTTTAATCAGAAAGAGCTTAATATGAGGCAACGTAGATGGATGGAGTTATTAAGTGATTATGACTGTGAAATTTTGTACCATCCAGGAAAGGCTAATGTGGTAGCCGATGCTCTAAGTCGTAAAGAGCATGGAGAAATAGCAGAGGTTGTAGCGTTTAGAGTTGATGTTGTTTCCAATTTCTTGGAAGAAGTTATAAAGTTTCAAGAAGAAGCAGTGTCAGCAGAAAATTTGAAAAGTGAAAGGATAGTGGGGATTGTTAACTCGTTAGTTGTTGACAATCGAGGAGTAAAGTGTTTCAATAAACGGGTATGGATCCCAAAAGCAGGAGGTTTGAGGCAGAAAGTGTTGGAAGAAGCTCATAGATCTCGGTATTCAGTTCATCCTGGAACTAATAAGATGTATCGAGATTTGAAGCAAAGTTATTGGTGGCCAGGTTTAAAGAAAGATATTGCTCATTTTGTTGAACGATGTCTTACATGTTTAAAGGTTAAAGCTGAGCATCAGAGACCTTATGGGGAGCTTCAGCCGTTAGAAATTCCAGTGTGGAAGTGGGACGAGATTACTATGGATCTTGTTACTGGGTTATCGCGATCACCTAAGGGGCATGATGCTATTTGGGTGATAGTGGATAGACTCACAAAGTCAGCTCATTTCTTACCGATCAAGGAGACGTACTCACTAGAAAAGTTGGCTCGATTGTATATCGATGAAATAGTGACAAGGCATGGAGTACCATCGTCCATAGTATCAGATAGAGATGCTCGATTTACATCAGCTTTCTGGAGAAGTTTGCAAAGAGAGTTAGGCTCTCAACTTAAGCTGAGCACGGCCTATCATCCGCAAACAGATGGTAGAGTGAGAGAACTATACAGACATTAGAAGATATGCTTCGTGCATGTGTTATAAATTTTAAAGGTTCGTGGGAGATTCATTTGCCGTTGATTGAATTTTCCTACAACAATAGTTATCATGCTAGCATACAATCAGCTCCGTTTGAAGCTTTGTATGGTCGTAAGTGTAGAACACCTCTCTGTTGGAATGAGGTGGGTGAACGTCAATTAGCGGGACCAGAAATTGTGCAGGTGACAGCTGATAAAGTCGATCAGATACGTGCAAGATTGAAGATTGCTCGAGATCGTCAGAAAGTGTATGCTGACAGACGAAGGAAACCAATAGAGTTTCAGGTAGGAGATAAGGTAATGCTGAAAGTATCGCCCTGGAAAGGGGTAGTCAGATTTGGAAAGAAAGGAAAGTTAAGACCAAGGTTTGTTGGACCATTTATCATCACTAGTCGTGTTGGTGAAGTGGCTTATGAACTTGATCTACCAGAAAGTTTGTGTGGGATTCATCGCACGTTTCATGTGTCAAACCTGAAGAAGTGTTTGGCAGAAGCAGATATAGTTGTTCCTTTAGAAGATATTCAAGTAGATGAGAAACTAAGTTATATTGAGGAGCCTGTAGCAATTACAGACCTCAACATAAAGAAGTTGAGGAACAAAGAGATTCGCTTAGTGAAAGTTCAGTGGAAATTTCACCAAGGGCAAGAGTCTACGTGGGAAGTAGAGGCAGATATGAAATCTCAGTATCCCCAGTTGTTTATCGATAGAATTCCGGGGACGGAATTCTCTTAAGGGGGGAAGATTGTAATACCCAGTTTCGAAATTTTGTTAATTTTGGAAGTTTGGGGAAAAATTGTAAAGAGAATCAAAGTTCAGGGGGGTTTATTGAAAGTTTTGGTTTTTACCATATAAATATCAGTTAAATGAATTTGAGAATTCATTCTGATGTTGTGAGCCGACCTAAGTTCAAAGAGAAAGAGTGAAAGCAAAGAGAAAGAAAAAGGCAGAGAGAAAAGTGAAGGAGATCTTGAAGGATTGTCCGTTTTGGTCAAATAGAGGTATGTTTTTAGCTTCATGCTTCTATCTGCATGTTATAGTCGGTAAATAGAAGTGTTAATCAAGCTTTTAACCGTGTATTTGATCGATTAAATCGATCAAAAGTTTTCTGGGTTGAACTGTGTTTAGCCGACTTAAGTTCTTGGTTCGACCGGGAAGATGAAGTATCGGTCATTAGCATAAGACCGATATTGTGTAAAGGACCGGTAGTGTAAGACCGGATGGTGTTCGACCGGTGTGTTGTATAAGACCAGATGGGGTCCGACCGGTATTATGGTTTGACCGGTGTTATTCGGTCTATGTGTTTTGACCGATATTTTGATAATTAGTTCAAGAGGTTTTTAATCAGATTGGTTTTGACCGGGTTAAAAACAGTAAAATTCATTTGATGAGTCTTTTGAAAGAAAAAGTGTTAGTCGCAAGTTAGCTTATCTTTGTTTTAATACCATCGTAGGTGGTATTAATCAATAGAAGTCAGAGTTTAATTCAGAAGAATCAGAGGTGAGTCTTTCAACTAAATCTTCTATGATTTGAGCAGTTATTTTATAAATGTGAGTTTTTATATAATGAACATTTATAATACGAAAAGTTAGTAGAATTATTTCAAATGATTGATTTTAATTAGTTGGGCATGTTTATGCTCAGGGTATATAAACTTGTTTTATATACTGGCAGGACCAAATGTATGCGTACATTTGAGTCAGAAGTTTGACCTAAGTCGGGAAGTGTGACCCGCCTGCTCGTACCGGGGAGTGTGGCCCGTGTATGCCATTAGGGTGTGTCCCTAAAATAAGGCAGTGCGAGACAGACATACCGTCTTTGACGGGAATGTTGGTCAGTAGTTGAAAGTACGCTTGCGAGCTTAGAAAGTGATCATAAATGGATATTAGATTGATTTATGTTTGTAAAGCATAAATGTTTTAAAATGATTTAAAGAGCAGGCATGTATTGAGATATGCAGTTGTGTTTAAATGTTTTAATTAATATTTGAACTGTGTAGTAGTGTTATGAGGGGACTCACTAGACCTTTTGGTCTAACCCTCGCTGTTTCAAAACTTTAATTCTATTTCAGGTTATCGAAAGGGAGCAGATAAAAGAAAAGATAAGGTGTGAGCTTTAAGCAGGAGATAGAAGACTTCCTGCCATAGCTATTCTTTTGAGAAACTCAGTTGTGTAATAGCTGATAGTAAAGACATTGTAAGCTTGGGACAGTTGTTAGTAATAAATGTTATTTTATTATGTAAATAAATGTTCAGGTTGTTACAATTGGTATCAGAGCATTAGTTTAAGGGATCTAGGTGACCAGATGGGCCTAGACTTAAACTGAGATAGTAGAAGCACAACTGAGTAGTAGGAAGACTATAAGAAGATGACATTAAGGTAGTAAGGACTAGCATGTAAGGTAAATTTGGAATTCCATCTGGCCAGTGTAATTATGAAATTACAAGTACATGCTTTTGCTTAAACTACCGTAATGTGTAGCGTGTGAGATTGAATATCTTTTGTTTATTCTTAGCAGAGTTATGTCTGAGCGAGTGACCAGGAGTAGATCTGTAGTAAATCCAGAAATGGATCCAGAGCATGAAGTCATTGTCGGAGAGCAAATAACTAATGTCAACCCGACTGCTATCCAAGGAAAGAGTCGAGGTTGACCTAAAGGTAAGACAGTTCAGAAAATAGCTATTCAGATAGGAGTTTCCAATGTGGGAACTCGAGGTGGGAAGACGAGTCATGGTATTCGTCAGAATGAAAGTGTAGAGATAAGAGATGAGCAAGAAACTTCTCATCAAGAAAGTTCGGCTTCTGTGAGGGGTCGAAAGCAGACGGGAAACCGTGGTAGAGGTAGAACTCAAGATTTTGTTACTCAAGAAACTTTTACTGCAGAAATGGGAAAGTTGCAAGAAACTTTGAATGCTTTGTTAGCTCAGCGTAATAATGAAGTTTCGGCAAGTAAAGAAAAGAGTGAAGATAAGGTAGGGACTGAAGTAGCAGAATCACCAGTAACTGGAACGGGTAGTCATCCTCAGTCAGGTCCCATTGTGTCAGTTAAAGATGTATCAGGAAAAGGATGTAGTTTCAAGGACTTTGCTGCTTGCAAGCCTCCTTCGTATAAAGGGGAATGTGATCCCATAGTAGTATTAAGATGGATAAAGAGTATGGAGTTAGCTTTCAACACGAGTAAATGTGCGGAAGATGATAAAGTAGTATACGCTTTGTCAATGCTGAAGGATGAAGCAGTAATGTGGTGGGATGTAGAATCTGGAGGTCAAGGTTCAGCAATAGCTAAAGAAATGGTTTGGAATGACTTTGTAAAAGTATTCAAAGCACAGTTCTGCCCTTTGGCAGCAGTTAAAAAGCTGGAAAAGAATTCCTGGGTTTAGAACAGAAAGAAATGTCGGTCAGAGAATATACAACCAAGTTTATTAAAAAGTCTAGATTTGCAGGAATCTATGTTCCGAATGAAGAAAGACGAGTAGAACATTTCGTCTTTGGATTAAGAAGTGATATTCGGGAATTTGTATCGAATAAAGAACCGTTGACTTTTCAGATGGCTGTTAATGCAGCGAAGATGAGAGAGAAAGAAAAGAACAGGCAAGCCACTGAGCGAAGTGGAGAGAAAAGAAAGTGGGAAGGAATAGTTCGTGATTTCAAACCAATTAAGTCTGCTAAGTTTGATCAGCGTTCTGTTAGTAAGGTTGAAAACCAGCCCTGTAGTAAGTGCAATCGAATGCATAAGGGAGAATGCAAGATTAATCAAGAGGGCTGCTATAAGTGTGGTAAAGTTGGGCATTTGGCTAGGGACTGTCAGAACTTGAGGTCTTGTTATCAGTGTGGATCTCCTGATCATATCAGGACCAATTGTCCACAGCTGAAAAAGGGAACAGTTGGAGGAAGTGTAGAAAAGGGAAGTGAGAAAAAGGGAGAGCCAGTTAAAGCCAGAGCTAGAGTGTTCAACATGTCAGCGGAAGAAGCGGCGGAGATACCTGATGTAGTTACAGGTACTTTCTTTATAGATTCAAATTATGCAAAAGTATTGTTTGATTCAGGAGAAAATCATTCTTTTGTGTCTCCTAATTTTGTGCATAAATTGAATGTGAAACCTAAGAAACTTAAGAGTGAATTGAAAGTAGAAGTGGCTGATAATAGTCAAATTTTGGTAGAAGAAGTATATGATGGGAGTAGTATTGTCATTGATGGACAAGCATTTCCACTTCGACTGTACCCAATGGGCATGGGAGAATTTGATGTTATTGTGGGAATGGACTGGTTGGCGTCTAATAATGATTATATAGTATGCAATAAGAAATTGATTCGTATAACGCAACCAGGAAAAGAAGAGATAGTAGTATTTGGAGATCGAAGGGATAGAAAGTCATGTTTTATTTCTATGTTAAAGGCTAAGAAATGTTTAGTAAAAAGGTGTGCGGGATTCTTAGCTTATGTGATAGATGCTAAGAAGGAAAAGAAAGGATTGGAGTCAGTTCCGGTAGTCAGTGAGTTTCCAGAAGTATTTCCGGAAGACTTGACCACTCTGCCTCCTGATCGGCAAGTGGAGTTTCGTATTAATTTAGTTCCTTGAGCAGAGCCGATTGCAAGAGCACCGTATAGACTGGCACCGACAGAGATGAAAGAAATGATGACTCAGTTGCAGGAGTTGTTAGATAAGGGGTTTATTCGCCCTAGTACCTCACCTTGGGGAGCGCCAGTATTGTTTGTTAAGAAGAAAGACGGGTCTATGAGAATGTGCATAGATTACCGCGAGCTCAATAAGTTGACTGTTAAGAATAAGTATCCGCTTCCCAGGATTGATGATCTTTTTGATCAATTGCAAGGAGCGAGGTACTTTTCGAAAATAGATCTACGCTCTGGGTATCACCAGTTGAAGGTGAGGGAGGAAGATGTGTCTAAGACTGCTTTTCGTACGAGGTACGGACATTATGAGTTTTTAGTTATGCCATTTGGTTTGACTAATGCGCCAGCAGCTTTCATGGATCTGATGAATAGGGTGTGTAGTCCGTTTTTAGATAAATATGTCATTGTATATATAGATGATATATTGATCTATTCACGTTCTAAAGAAGATCATGAAACTCATTTAAGAGCAATTTTAGAATTGCTGAAGCATGAAAAGTTGTATGCCAAATTTTCAAAGTGTGAATTCTGGCTGAAAGAAGTACAGTTTTTAGGACACGTGGTGTCGAAAGATGGGATTCAGGTTGATCCAACTAAGATTGAAGCCATTAAAGGGTGGGAAGCACCGAAATCACCATCTGAAGTAAGAAGTTTTCTAGGTTTGGCTGGTTATTATAGAAAGTTCATTCAAGACTTTTCTAGAATAGCTACGCCATTAACAACTTTAACCAGAAAGAATATTAAGTTTGTTTGGTCAGAGGCTCAGAATGAAGCGTTCGGTAAGTTGAAAGAAAGTTTAAGTAGTGCTCCTGTTTTGTCTCTACCCAATGGGTCGGAAGGATTTGTTATTTATAGCGATGCTTCAAAGTTGGGTTTGGGATGTGCGTTAATGCAAGAAGGCAAGATGATTGCTTATGCATCTCGTCAGTTAAAAGAGCATGAAAAGAATTATCCGATGCATGATTTAGAATTGGCAGCTATAGTATTTGCTTTGAAAATCTAGAGACAGTACTTGTATAGGATCAAGTGTCAGATTTACACAGATCACAAGAGTCTTCAGTATCTGTTTAATCAGAAAGAGCTTAATATGAGGCAACGTAGATGGATGGAGTTATTAAGTGATTATGACTGTGAAATTTTGTACCATCCAGGAAAGGCTAATGTGGTAGCCGATGCTCTAAGTCGTAAAGAGCATGGAGAAATAGCAGAGGTTGTAGTGTTTAGAGTTGATGTTGTTTCCAATTTCTTGGAAGAAGTTATAAAGTTTCAAGAAGAAGCAGTGTCAGCAGAAAATTTGAAAAGTGAAAGGATAGTGGGGATTGTTAACTCGTTAGTAGTTGACAATCGAGGAGTAAAGTGTTTCAATAAACGGGTATGGATCCCAAAAGCAGGAGGTTTGAGGCAGAAAGTGTTGGAAGAAGCTCATAGATCTCGGTATTCAGTTCATCCTGGAACTAATAAGATGTATCGAGATTTGAAGCAAAGTTATTGGTGGCCAGGTTTAAAGAAAGATATTGCTCATTTTGTTGAACGATGTCTTACATGTTTAAAGGTTAAAGCTGAGCATCAGAGACCTTATGGGGAGCTTCAGCCGTTAGAAATTCCAGTGTGGAAGTGGGACGAGATTACTATGGATCTTGTTACTGGGTTACCGCGATCACCTAAGGGGCATGATGCTATTTGGGTGATAGTGGATAGACTCACAAAGTCAGCTCATTTCTTACCGATCAAGGAGACGTACTCACTAGAAAAGTTGGCTCGATTGTATATCGATGAAATAGTGACAAGGCATGGAGTACCATCGTCCATAGTATCAGATAGAGATGCTCGATTTACATCAGCTTTCTGGAGAAGTTTGCAAAGAGAGTTAGGCTCTCAACTTAAGCTGAGCACGGCCTATCATCCGCAAACAGATGGTAGAGTGAGAGAACTATACAGACATTAGAAGATATGCTTCGTGCATGTGTTATAAATTTTAAAGGTTCGTGGGAGATTCATTTGCCGTTGATTGAATTTTCCTACAACAATAGTTATCATGCTAGCATACAATCAGCTCCGTTTGAAGCTTTGTATGGTCGTAAGTGTAGAACACCTCTCTGTTGGAATGAGGTGGGTGAACGTCAATTAGCGGGACCAGAAATTGTGCAGGTGACAGCTGATAAAGTCGATCAGATACGTGCAAGATTGAAGATTGCTCGAGATCGTCAGAAAGTGTATGCTGACAGACGAAGGAAACCAATAGAGTTTCAGGTAGGAGATAAGGTAATGCTGAAAGTATCGCCCTGGAAAGGGGTAGTCAGATTTGGAAAGAAAGGAAAGTTAAGACCAAGGTTTGTTGGACCATTTATCATCACTAGTCGTGTTGGTGAAGTGGCTTATGAACTTGATCTACCAGAAAGTTTGTGTGGGATTCATCGCACGTTTCATGTGTCAAACCTGAAGAAGTGTTTGGCAGAAGCAGATATAGTTGTTCCTTTAGAAGATATTCAAGTAGGTGAGAAACTAAGTTATATTGAGGAGCCTGTAGCAATTACAGACCTCAAGATAAAGAAGTTGAGGAACAAAGAGATTCGCTTAGTGAAAGTTCAGTGGAAATTTCACCAAGGGCAAGAGTCTACGTGGGAAGTAGAGGCAGATATGAAATCTCAGTATCCCCAGTTGTTTATCGATAGAATTCCGGGGACGGAATTCTCTTAAGGGGGGAAGATTGTAATACCCAGTTTCGAAATTTTGTTAATTTTGGAAGTTTGGGGAAAAAGTGTAAAGAGAATCAAAGTTCAGGGGGGTTTATTGAAAGTTTTGGTTTTTACCATATAAATATCAGTTAAATGAATTTGAGAATTCATTCTGATGTTGTGAACCGACCTAAGTTCTAAGAGAAAGAGTGAAAGCAAAGAGAAAGAAAAAGGAAGAGAGAAAAGTGAAGGAGATCTTGAAGGATTGTCCATTTTGGTCAAATAGAGGTATGTTTTTAGCTTCATGCTTCTATCTGCATGTTATAGTCGGTAAATAGAAGTATTAATCAAGCTTTTAACCGTGTATTTGATCGATTAAATCGATCAAAAGTTTTCTGGGTTGAACTGTGTTTAGCCGACTTAAGTTCTTGGTTCGACCGGGAAGATAAAGTATCGGTCTTTAGCATAAGACCGATATTGTGTAAAGGACCGGTAGTGTAAGACCGGATGGTGTTCGACCGGTGTGTTGTATAAGACCGGATGGGATTCGACCGGCGTGTTGTATAAGACCGGATGGGGTTCGACCGGTATTATGGTTTGACCGGTGTTATTCGGTCTATGTGTTTTGACCGATATTTTGATAATTAGTTCAAGAGGTTTTTAATCAGATTGGTTTTGACCGGGTTAAAAACAGTAAAATTCATTTGATGAGTCTTTTGAAAGAAAAAGTGTTAGTCGCAAGTTAGCTTATCTTTGTTTTAATACCATCGTAGGTGGTGTTAATCAATAGAAGTCAGAGTTTAATTCAGAAGAATCAGAGGTGAGTCTTTCAACTAAATCTTCTATGATTTTAGCAGTTATTTTATAAATGTGAGTTTTTATATAATGCGCATTTATAATACGAAAAGTTAGTAGAATTATTTCAAATGATTGATTTAATTAGTTGGACATGTTTATGCTCAGGGTATATAAACTTGTTTTATATACTGGCAGGACCAAATGTATGCGTACATTTGAGTCAGAAGTTTGACCTAAGTCGGGAAGTGTGACCCGCCTGCTCGTACCGGGGAGTGTGGCCCGTTTATGCCATTAGGGTGTGTCCCTAAAATAAGGCAGTGCGAGACAGACATACCGTCTTTGACGGGAATGTTGGTCAGTAGTTGAAAGTACGCTTGCGAGCGTAGAAAGTGATCATAAATGGCTATTAGATTGATTTATGTTTGTAAAGCATAAATGTTTTAAAATGATTTAAAGAGCAGGCATGTATTGAGAAATGCAGTTGTGTTTAAATGTTTTAATTAATATTTGAACTGTGTAGTAGTGTTATGAGGGGACTCACTAGACCTTTTGGTCTAACCCTTGCTGTTTCAAAACTTTAATTCTATTTCAGGTTATCGAAAGGGAGCAGATAAAGGAAAAGATAAGGTGTGAGCTTTAAGCAGGAAATAGAAGACTTCCTGCCATAGCTATTCTTTTGAGAAACTCAGTTGTGTAATAGCTGATAGTAAAGACATTGTAAGCTTGGGATAGTTGTTAGTAATAAATGTTATTTTATTATGTAAATAAATGTTCAGGTTGTTACAACTTCCACCTGATCCTTGTAGTCCGGACTGCGGAGCTACTACAGGTGTTCCGATCGGGTCACTAAGACGACCGGTAATAGCAGAAGGTATGTGTATTGTCCTAGGAATAAAAACAGATGTATCAATTGGCTCTAGACTCATATGTGCACTGAAAGAAGTCGAGCTCAGGGGCAGCTGAGCTATTGTTTCAATACCTGCCAGTTCCGAGTGAACGACAAATAGAGTATGTGCTAATTCCCCGTGTGAAGTTAAGACTACAGCCGGTTGAGAGGCAGTAGAATGGCTATCTATGGTGTGCATATGCATAAGTGGACGACTTATGTCTTTTACATCCGATTGCAACACATGCAACGGAGCACTTGATGTGGTTAACCGTCTAGAGTGGTAGGTTAGATGATACTCACGCTCTCCATATTCTTTTGCTTCAACCTCTCTCAGTCTCACACTTTCTATATTTTCAACTATACCTCCCTCTGATTTCCTTATATCTCCCACTACTTGAAAAATCTCTATATCAGCAGTATCAATGACCATGTCCTCATGATGTAGAGAAACATCGTCTAGGAATCCAAAACTATGCTAGAGATTCTCGTTCTCTATGTCAGCTTCATGAAAAATAACATCTTCATCTTGATGATCCGAAGTTGCTGAAGGAATTGTATTAGTAGAGCTTGCATTCTGATCCGACTCAGTATCAGACATCACATCATCATCAACAATCCTTACCTGAGGACTTGTTTGACGGATTAAAGTCCATTCAGGTTCGGATGTAGAAACCTCTAGATGTGTGGCATCTTGTGTCGAGGTCCCCACAACTTAAGATGTAATGATCTGAACCCCACCAGTTCCCCTCTCGAAATTTTCCCTCGACTCTCCATGCTCCTGAACCCCCGTGGTTTTAGGAACTCTCACCGACTCCTCTCGCCTAGGGTTTGAGTCATGGGTAGGGATTACCGATGCTGGTATTCCCATAGACTCTCTATACTCAACTACACACTTGGATTCCAGATTGGCATACGAGAGCAATTCTTGAGAATTGGCATTGAATAAACAAAACTCTTTCTCTGCTTTTGTAGATATTTCATCTCAAATTTCGGAGCGAGTTCATGCTGAAGTCGTTTCGGAATGTCTCTGTTCGATCTGATCATACTTCGGATAATCAGCTGTAAGAATCTATGATAAGGCAAATAGATAGGACTTTTGGATGTCCTCTTGCTGATAACCTTCTCATAAAGTTCTGCCCAGAACACCACAGAATAATCAACATGTAAGTCATACACAACTGCATGGAATAATCGCAGTGTATGCATGTTGGTGTTGTCTAGAACAAAATTCCTTGAAGTGAAGCAACGGTTGAAGATAGAGAACATTTGATAGTAGAAGTGAGGAAGGTTGGTCTTCTTAAATTCACTGATCTTGGTGAGAGGACCAGTGTAACCCAAGGCTAAAATGCCTTCAAAAACTTCAGAATCCAGTGGGTAAGAATCAAATCTGGTTCTTCCTTCTCTAGAATTGGCCTCCGGTAAGTCTAGTATCCATCTCAATCTCTGATAAGTAAGAATAGATGTGAAGGTGTCTATTCTTATCCCGAAGTACTTGTTGGTTTCACTTTCAACAACATACTCAATCGTCTTCCAGACTTGCTGTAGGTAGATCAGTGGAATAGCAACTGTGTCTGTTAGAGCATGGTGAAGTGGATGGCCTTTCAGAATCTCAACCACAAGTGGATTGACAGATAATGAGTCAAAGTTCACATGATGGTTATTTGGATACGACAACTTGCACTCAGATGGATTAATGAGGGCTAGATCAGGATCTTGACCAATTTCCGATTGAAAGTGAGATCGGGAGGAAGGCAAAGGAGTTTCCTTAGAGCCTTGTGGATCATTTTCATCCATGTGAACACTTTGATCATGGATATTTTCCTCCGCCATTGATTATCTGAAAAAATATAACAAGTTTTGGATGAAATCCAAAACGTTAGTCAATAAGCTCAAAATTTGTTTTCAGAAAATCATTTTGATACACAAAGTATCAAGTACCGAAGCAATTGTACTTTTAAAGATCAAGACAGATAAGCAAAAAAAGTTAAAAGAATCAAAATGTAACTTTGAAAGAAAAATGACTTAAAAGACACAAACTTGAACATAACACTTGACAATTTGAATTTGTTCTAACAAAATAATGTTATATTGCCAAACACTTGAAATTGTGAGAGTTTGAAAAACAAATTTCTAAGTATTAAACGCTCAAACCATTGAGATACTTAGAACTTTTAAAACACTTAATTTCAAAACTTACGAAAACTCTCATAAATATAACATGAACTATGACTTGAACTCTCATAACATTGTTTAAATTTTCAAACCAAAGAACTCTCATGTATTGTTCACAAAAGATTTGAATTTCAAAAAAAAATTGAATTTCAAAATTCAAATTGGACAACTTATTAACAAGGAATTAATGTGAATATAAATTTTAATATTTTGTTAACATTTTCAGATTTAGAGTTAAAGGTACTGTAGATTTGGACCAAATGAAATTTTCAAATAAAAATTTGTCCAACATTCTTGAATCGAAGTCCAAAAGTTCAATCTTCAGTTCATGAATTCTAAGTTCAAAAGTTCAAATCTTCAAGATATTAATCCATAAGTTCAGGTACTTGAGTAAAATCAAGCATAAAATCAGTTCATGATACAAGCAGATTAGAATATGGAGTTCATCAGTTCATAGTTCCAAGTCCAAAAATCCAAAAGTTAAGGTAAACCTGCAAAAATAAAGAAATCGAGACCAAACCCAGATGTAATACAAGTGTTATCCACAATATAATCACTATTATTGAAAGACCAAGTTCAAAAAAAAAAATACTAGTGTTCGTCCAGAAGATGAACAGACAAAAAAAATATGAATCGACAAAAACTAAAATCAAAAACCTTAGATTTTGAAATCGAACCTGAAAAACAAAGGAAACAACCAAAATATACAATAATCGAACACAAATAAGAAACCTACACTTGAATCTTCGAGAAAATGGATCTGAAATCTGAAAGTCGCAAGTTGAGTTTGAGAGAAAAAATCTATGTGTGAAACTCGCATAAAAATTATGAGAGAAGTGACCTAAAACTGGAAAACCATCGAATTTATACTCTGATAGTAGGATGACACGTGGCACGATTTGATTGGTTTAGCCACTTCTCGCATAACAAAGAAAATCAAGCATGTCGCACAAATAATGACAAGTGTGTATGCCCTTCGCGCATGAAAGAGGTGCGCAAAGTGCTGAAACTCGCACGACTCTGCTTGCACGAACGAGATACGCGTATGACGCTATGTGCGCGAACCAGGATGAACAGTAACTACTCACAAGTAGTTATGTGCGCGAAGTAGAAACGCGCATGACATAACTTGCAAGTTTTGGACTTCGCCCAGCCTTTGTCATGCGCGAAGTGAGAACTCGCACAATAAAGTGTGCGCGTTCTACACTTAGCGCACGCAATGATTTGCGCGAAGTATAAACTCGCATAGTGCTATGCGCGTTCTATACTTAGAAAAATTTTGAAATTTTTCCAAAAATGGAAACTTTCCAAAAATGAATTAAGGCTTTTTCCAAAAACTTCAAGTATAATAAAAACACTTTTTAAGCACAAAAATGAACTTTTTATCTTAAAAAATATCTTTCAGGTTTCAAAATCATTTGAAAATACACACTTACACACTAACTTACAGACTTTTCATTATGCTCCCCCTTCACATGTGTAAGTCTATTTTCTCCCCCTTGATTTGACATTCTTCTCATATGACTGAAGTACGAGTCCTGATCTGATATGATCAGAAGTCATTGTCCAATGTTTGATTACTCTACAACAAAAGATAAGTCTTTGGTACTCATTGAACATGAGTCCACAATTGTTAATAGTATCAGACTTTTCAAAGATTATATTAACCAAAACACTTAAGCATATGAAAAACAAATCTAGCTCCCCCTCAACAACAGGTACATAAATAAAATATTGCTATGCATCAAGGTTTACCATTCCAAGTTTGCTGACTAAAAATGTAAATCTCTTTTCATTAAGAGGTTTTGTAAAAAGATCAACAGCCTCAAAATCAGTAGACACAAAGTGCATTTCAATATTTCCTTTCTCAACATGATCCTTTATAAAATGATACCTGATGTCGATGTGCTTAGTCTTAGAATGCTGTACTGGATTAGATGTTATGGCAATGACACTCTTGGAGTCACAGTAGATAGGCACTTTGTTGAATGTGTAGCCGTAGTCCTTCGGCTGAGTCATCATCCACAGAACCTGTGAGCAACAACTAGCAGCTGCAACATATTCTACTTCAAATGTAGAATTAGACACAAAGTTTTGCTTCGTAGATGACCAACTTACTAGCTTGTAACCTAAGTACTGGCATACTCCTGAGGTACTCTTCCGGTCTAATTTGTTGCCTGCATGATCTGCGTCTGTATGGGCCATTAGATCAAAGCCAGAATCCTTCGGATACCAAAGGCCCAAATTGGGTGTGCCTTTGAGGTATCTAAAGATTCTCTTGATTGCAGCAAGATAGGACTCCTTAGGATTTGCTTGATAGAAGGAACAGAAACATGTAGCGAACATTATGTCCGGTCTACTAGATGTCAAGTATAGAAGAGACCCAATCATGCTTTTGTATGTCCGTTGGTCTACTGATTTACCAGAAATATCAGCGTCCAATAGACTTCCAGTTTGCATGGGAGTCTTCATGGGTGTACAAGAGGTCATGTCAAATTTCTTTAACATGTCTCTAATGTAATTGGCTTGATTTATAAAAATCCCTTGCGGGGTTTGTTTAACTTGTAAGCCAAGAAATAAATTTAATTCACCCATCATTGACATTTGAAATCTTTTCTTCATGATGGTTTGAAATTCATCACAAAGTTCATTATTTGTAGAGCCAAAAATAATGTCGTCTATATAAATCTGTACTAGCATCAAATCCTCACCTTTCTTTTTAAGAAAAAGAGTTGTATCGATCGTACCTTTTTGGAACCCTGACTTGGTAAGGTAAATTGAAAGGGTTTCATACCATGCACGCGGTGCTTGCTTGAGTCCATGCAAGGCTTTAGCTAGCACAAATACATGGTCTGGAAATTTCGGATCAACGAAGCCTTCGGGATGATTTACGTACACCTCTTCATTTAATATACCATTCAGGAAAGCCAATTTGACGTCCATCTGATATACTTTGATATTTTTGTGTGTTGCGTACGTAAGAAAAATCCTTATTGCCTCGATCCTTGCCACGGGAGCGTAGGTTTCATCATAATCTGTTAATCATAAAATCCCAATCAATCAATGAGAGGAGGGACATATAGTTTACCTTGAATAGGCTTCGCCTCCATTTCCTTTTCAGAGTAACTTTGAAAGAAATCACTTGAAAGAGTTTTCTTCTTTTGATATATTGGATTTTCATTATAACTATTATTCATCTTCGCATAATAAAATGGAAGGTGAACTTTAGATGATTTCAACCGTTTTTCAGTTTCGTTGGCTTCATCCTCTTCTGATAGTTTAGTCCAGAAAGTTTTAAACTCAGGGATTCGTCGAGATAATTTCATAGAAAGATGATCATAAAGTGCAGGCACTTCAGACATTCCTTTTTGAAGACATTGAGGATTCTTATAACCGATTCCCCATCTCTCTATTTTCTCTTTGGGTTTGTTCAGATGAATAGTCTGTTCAGTTTGACCCATTTTGTATAACTTCTTTTCCAAACTTTTTAATTTACCATGTAAAGAAAAGTTTTCTTTGCTACAAGAAGAATGCAATTTTGTAAGCTCTTATATATATCAATCTCACTTTTTGTCAGTTTAGACTTGAGTTCAGAATTCTCTTTAAGAATTATTGTCTTTTCCTTTGCGTTGGTGTCATTATCTCTATGTAAAACCTCAACTAATACTTTATTCTCAGCACTTTCATTGCTAAGTTTCTGTATCAGTTGGTTTTTGTCAGTTATAACACCATTTTCTCGCTCAAGATTCGACTCTAAATCTTGTTGTTTTAAAATTATGGCATGCATTTTTATTTATGAAGACTGAATATGATAAATCACATACCTCCTCTTCTTTGTCATCTGAATCAGCTTCAGCATCTGATTCTTGCCTTCCCATCAACCACATGTTGACGACTTCATCTTTCTCTTCATCCTTTTCTTCCTCGTCTAAATGATCAAGCCAGTATTCATCTTCAGCCATTAGTGCCTTTCCAGCCTCCTGTTGCTTTGCAAGAAGCATCTTGTTCTTGTAATAATCGGAGTTTCTGACTTTTGGTCTTCGGCAGTCTCTGTCATAGTGACCTGTTTTGCCACAGTTGTAGCACGTTGGTGGTTCTGTCTGACTGGATCCTTCAGCTTTAAACTTTCTCTCTTCTGGTTTTCTCTCCTCTATTCTTTTTCCTTCAAACTGATATCTTCTCTCTTCAGGTTTCCTCTCCTCTGTTCTTTTCCCTTCAAATCTCTTTCCTTTATATCTGCTTCCTTCAACCCTTTTCTTGTGGATGTAGTTATTCGGACCAGGAGAATATCTCTGACAGTTTGAACTTGGCTTCGTGTAGAACTTTTTCTGAAAAGCATTTGACAGCAGAATCATTGCTTGCTTCAGTTGTTCATTTTCATCCATGTCAGAGTTTGCATAACCTTCATCTTCTTCTGATTCATACACAATTGTCTTGTTTTTCTTCTTCCTGACAACAAGAGCAACAGTGTCTTCAACTGTCTTTCCTTTCTGCCTCTTCTCATCTAGAATTTCATCCACCTCTTCTTCATTTTGTCTGAGGGTTTCATACACCTCATGAAGTGGAATGTCATGCAGATCCTTGATCTGCTTCATCTGTCTGGCAAATCTTTTCCATTCCGGTTGTAGGATACGTAGGAATTTGACGTTCAGCTCAATTTGAGATTTGTGGACTTTATTCTTGCTTAGTTCGTTCAGCAAAGTCAAAAACCTGTCATAGGTTTCTTCTAAAGATTCTTCCACTCTGCCTCTAAATTCTTCATAATTATTTAGGCAGTTGGAGATTTTCAGCTGATTCCCAACCTTTGAACCCAACATCATCTTCTCAAGCTGATCCCACATTTCTTTGCCGGAGGCCTTGTAGCTGTCAATCTTTACATAGATTTCGTTTAGAATTCCTTGTAGAATGTATGACTTAGCTAATTTGTCGCCTTTAGCTCTTCTGAGGTTATCATCTTCTAGCTCATGATACTTAAGTTCAACCTGAGTCGGCACTGTTCCAACCAAACGAGTCATCATAACTGGTTTCATAACCCCTTCTTCTATAGATTTCCTGATGAAATCACCCAGCTCATGTCTGTCAACAAAGTTCAGGAACCTATCTTTCCACTGTTCGTATTCTCCTTTAAAGAGAACAGGTGGCTTGGAGTCAGTTCCGATTGCAAGGGCTTCTCAGGATGTCATTCTTATGAAAAAATTCTAAGTCTGTAAAAACTTTGCGTTTTGAGAAGGTTTGCGCGAGAGGTTTATTGCGCAAAGTGAGGTTTGTGTGTCAAGTGGGTTGATTGCACAAGAAATGGCAAAGATCACATGTTTCAATAATCACGTCCAAGATTGAACTCTTCAAAAGCAAGTATTCTGAAGACTTGCTGATTTAAGAGCTAGAGAAAGATATTGCATCTTCTGAGCTGAACAAGAAGACTGAATTGCTAAATTCTTTTTAGTAATGATCTTGATCCAAAGGGGGAGATTGTTAGATCATATATCTATTGGATTCAAGATCATCCAATCTGAAGATCGCAATCTGAAGCTAAAGCCGGAAAGTCGACTCTCGATATTAAAGTCTATGTTTGTTTGTAATAAATGTCAAAGTTGTTGTTTATTGTTTATTTTGTATTTGATGTAATTAAATATTTAGCATAACTAAATATCTAAGTTTAGTTAGATATATAATATCTAAGTGTTAGATATTATATTAGTTAAAGTTAGTTTATATTAGTTTATTGTTGCAAGTGGTCAAGGTTGTGTGTTGTAGAAGCTAGATCAGATATGATCTTATCTCTTAACAACTCTCATAGAATCAGATCATATATCCATACAAAAACACACACTAAAAGGTGTAAAAGAGAGAAAAACAGAGAAAACAATCTAGAGCTTGAATCGATCAAACTTGTAACCATTTCTATTAATCAATACAGGTTGGTAATCGTTATTGTGTCCTATTCTATAAACTTGATAAGTATTGTTGGACCGACAATTGGTATCAGAGCCTGATTAAGATCAAAATCAAGTTTTTAAAGAAAACGTCTCTGTGTTCTAGTTTGAAAAATTGTTTTTGAGATTTAAAGTGTTTTAGGTGTTAAAATCGATCAGGTTGTGATCGATATAGATGCTAGATCGACTTGTTGTAGTTTGATTTCAGTATAAAGCTTTAATCAAGTTCCATTTTGTGATTTTTTTACAGTCTGAAAGTCGAGTTTCAAAAGTCACTGTGCCATCGATTTTATTTACAAAAAGTGATTTTTATCGAGATCGAGTGGTCACAATCAGTTCTAGAAGTGTTTGTAGTCATATTGGTAGAGTTTGGGTCTGTTAATCTTTGAAAAACAGGTTGAAAAGTCGAATTTATCGAAGTACAGATGAACTTGCGGAAACCAGAGGAAGAACACACACAAAGCTCAATTTGCATAACTTACTTTGCGCAACCAACTCAATACGCAAAGTCCACTTTGTGCAACCAACAGGACACGCAAAGCTTACTTTGCGCAACCAACCGCATACGCAAAGCTTACTTTGTGCAACTCAAGCAACACGCAAAGTCCACTTCTCGCATCCAACGACTAACGAAAACCTCACTTCTCGCAACAAGAAGGATACACAAACCTCAGTTCACGTGTTCATCTCTTCATGAAAAGCCAAGTCAAGTTTGCGCAACCCTCTCGAAACGCAAAGCACACTTTGCGCATCCAACTTGAAACGCAAAGTTCACTTTGCGCATCCTTCCTGAAACGCAAAGCTCTGATACCAATTGTCGGTCCAACAATACTTATCAAGTTTATAGAATACGACACAATAACGATTACCAACCTGTACTGATTAATAGAAATGGTTACAAGGTTGATCGATTCAAGCTCTAGATTGTGTTCTCTGTTTTTCTCTCTTTTACACCTTTTAGTGTATGTTTTTGTGTGGATATATGATCTGATTCTATGAGAGTTCTTGAGAGATAAGATCATATCTGATCTAGCTTCTACAACACACAACCTTGACCACTTGCAACAATAAACTAATATAAACTAATTTTAACTTATATAATATCTAACACTTAGATATTATATATCTAACTAAATTTAGATATTTAGTTATGCTAAATATCTAATTACATCAAATACAAAATAAACAATAAACAACAACTTTGACATTTATTACATACAAACATAGACTTTAATATCGAGAGTCGACTTTCCGGCTTTAGCTTTTGATTGTGATCTTTTGATTGCATGATCTTGAATCCAATAGATTTGTGATCTAACAATAGTAATCTTGTTGACGGCTCGGCTATCCACACACATTCAATAAGTTCCATTAGCCTTTGGTACGAGTAATGCGGGGACCACACATGATCTCATAATCTCTCTAATCAACCCCTTTTCTAACAGCACATTCACTTGTCTATGGAGCTCCTCGTATTCCTTTGGATTCATACGATAAGTCAGCTTGTTTGGTATGACCGCACCGGGTAGGAAGTCGATGCAATGCTGTATTTCCCGGATGAGCGGTAGACCTGCTGGAATTTCTGAAGGAAAAACATTCACAAATGCTTTTAAGAGGGGTTGTATTTCTGAGGGTGGTATCTGCGCAGCTGGGTTAACTTCGACTATAACTAGGGCAAATACGATAGGTGGTTTAGTGGCACGTGTAAAATCCTGAAAAGCAGACTTGTTGAGCACTAAGGCCTCGGTCCTAGTTTCCCACGTCTCGAGGGGAGCTAGAGTAATGCTCACGCCGTCCTTCTTGAAAGAATATGTGTTATTGAACCCGTCGTGTTTCGTTTTCTGATCATACTGCCATGGACGACCTAATAGAATGTGGCAGGCATCCATAGGGATGACCTCGCACCAAATTTCATCCGAGTAGCGATTGCCAATGCTAAACTTGACCAAACAACGTTGGTTTACCTTCACAATATTCCCCTTTTTAAGCCAGGTAAGCTGGTATGGGTCGGGATGCGGTTCTAGTGTATGACCTAATTTTTCCACCATGGTAGTAGCTACCATATTTTCACAGCTACCGCCATCAATGATAACTGTACATACCTTCCCCTGTGTTGTGCAACGTGTACGAAAAATATTGTTTCTGACCCAAGGGGTATCATCACCGGTTCGCGCTGCTGGGACTGCGCTAAGAGTTCGCTGGGCGATGAGGGACTCTCCCCGATCTGGGTAAATAACTTCTGCCTGTTCTGCTGCAGGTTGATCTGTTTCAGTGTCATAAACCGGGGTTATTTCTTCCGTGAGCGTAACCATCAGGGTGTTGACGCAATCGTGCGCAAAGTGCCCTAGGCCTCCGCACTTGAAGCATCTCGGAACCCGGATCGCTGAGGGGACAGCGCCGGAAGGGGTATCGGCTTTGATTGGGCCGACGCGATTTCCCGAGGCTGCTGCTGTTGGGCTGACTCGCTGGCCATCGGACTTAAACGGACTGGGATTTAGGGGTGTCTTGTTGTTCCCCTTCTGTTGTTTCTCCACTTTGAGAGCTAATTGACAAACATCCTAGTAGGTCCAATAGGGTTGCAATTGTACTATGTCTACAATATCTGGTTGCAAAGCTCCCAAAAACCGGGCAATAGTCTGCTCCTCTTCCTCTTCGACCCCACACTTCATACGAAGTCGATCGAACTCCATAATCAGTTCTTCAACAGTGGTTGTTCGTTGGCTCAAATTGTGGTATTCCAGGAAGGCTTCCTGGCGATAAGTTGGTGGCAAAAAATTTTCGTTTAAGAGTTTTATCATCTTTTCCCAGGTTGTGACCCGAGACCTACCTTCCTGTGCGTGTTTCTTCTTCACGTGTTCCCACCAAAGCGAGGCATATTTCTTGAGTTTGATGGCGACCAGTTTGACCTTGTACCTGTCGGGAATGTCCCACAGGTGAAAGACTCGCTCCACCGTATGGAGCCAATCGATAAATTCGTCCGGTTGTGCTCTCTCGTCAAACTCCGGTAACTCGATCTTGATTCCCAGATTCCATAACCGGTCGGCTAGGGAATCCCTATGCTGGTATGGACGTTCCCTGCAAAATGGATTGTAGGCGTCGGATTCGTCATCCCGGATGACCGAATCCACGTCTGTTGGTTCGTAGTAGTCCCCGTGATGCAGCTCCAGATCCCGGATCCGTTGCTAGAGACGGACGATCTCTTCTACGTTTCGTGGATCGCGTTGGATGTCGCCGTTGCCTCGGTCGGTGTTTCTACGATCGAATCGATGGTTGCGTCTTCCACGTTCTGCCATCCCTGAACTCTGATACCAACTGATGCAATATTCTTAGCAATCAAATTGGATCAACAAGAACAGGTTAGGAATTCTCTCTTTATTCAATAATAAAAAATCAATCAATCCACAAAAGAAACGACCAGAGTATTTAAAGAAAATTAAATCCTATAAACTAGGAATTGGGATATGACTAAAAGTCTAACAGAAAATTAAAGATAAACTCAAACAAATTAATTCAAACGTGGAGAGAATTCCAGCTGGGTTGCGATTAGGAAACCGGCCCTAGTCGGGCTCATCATCTGGACTGGGAACCTGGGCCGACAGATCTGGTAAGCGGGCCGATGGGCCTGGGTCTGAGCCGGAGGTTGCATCAGATACATTCGAATCCTACACTTAGAAAATTTTCAAAACTTTTCGTAAAAAAAAAACTAAGAATTCGTAGACTATTCTTCTGCGAATTCCAATAAATTCGTAGACTAGTCTTATGCGAATTCTTGATACGAATCCTGTCTTTGATAAAAAAAAATTCTCGAAAAACTGCGAATTCTAAGCAATTCGCAAAACAAAGTAATGCGAATTCAGGACAATTCACAATAAAGACAATTGAGAATTCTGAACTTAAAACCTTTTCAAATTAACCCTCTGCGAATTCTAAGAAATCCGCAAAAGACCCAATTACGAATTCTATGCTTTTCGCAATACAGAGTACTGCGAATTCTGTCCTTATGAAATTTTCAGAAATTAACAATGTGAAATCTGATGATATCAACGAATTCTTGAGGCTTTCTGCGAGTTCTTTCAAAGATTACGAATTCTTGACACTCTGCGAGTTCTTGAGATGAGTCTTGCGAGTTCTTGAGCAAGATTGTGAGTTCTTCAATTTTCGAAGAAAAACACCTCTGAATCGACTAAAGACCAACCCAGACCTCAAATTTCGATCTGAAACTTTGACAGGTCGATCACTTATACACTTAGAACAAATTCCTATCAAAGAATTTCAACAAAAATCAACAATCAATATAATTTGGTCCATTACAGTGTATGACGAACTCGTAAAACTCAAACTTGATAGATTTCGAAAATTCAAGAAAATTACAGTGCAATTGACTAATCAAACTATACAAACTCGTTCTAGTACTCTATTCGATCACTAACCAATCGATTACAACTCGAAAAACTAACTCAAAGTCATAATTGAATCTAAACTCTACGAACACAGAGTCGTACTTTGTTTCTTGAAAGATTTCAAATTGGATCTACTCTGATACCAATTGTGTGTCCCTGAATTCAAGTTTCTAATCACAAACAATTAAACAAAACAAGATTAGTAAACTTCCTGTTTCAATTCAATTCAAGAATCAAAGTATTACAAATCAGTTTATGACTTTCTCTCTCTAGAACAATACTTTCTCTCTCTACAACTCTCTCTCAGGTTGCGTACAAAACTCTTCAAGTCATATGTCTATTACAACACAAGATACAAACTATTTATACTAACAACGAATATAAAGAAACAAAACAAATACAACTAAAATTGACTTCCTCTTTTATTACACTTTAACTTTTACTTTCACTGAGAGTTGACTTACCAAGTTTTGACTTCTTGTACGTTGACCTATGGCCTTTATGATCTTGTATCCGACATAAACTATTCAAAACCCTTTGGATTTACAACTCAAAGCCCTTAAGTGTTCAACATTTACAAACTAGACCCTCTATTTTAATCTTGAATACAATACACATCCAACAATCCCCCCTTTGGATTCCAGATTAAATTTTTTTTGGACAATTATCTTTAGGTCTTCGAATCTTCAAAAATATCTTTAGAAAACAATCTTTATCAACTTTGAAAACTTGAAATCTTTGACACTTTGAATGAACTTTGTCTTTGATTTGACATTTATGACATTTTTAGATTAATATCCATCTTTGAAAAAACTTTGAGTAGACATCATTATCTTCATTCTCCCCCTTTGTTTACAAAAGAATCAGACTTTGAAACCTCGAACCTTGCTCTTTCGTTAATAATTTATCTTTGAAAACTCTCTCCCTTTTTGATACAAACAACCAATTCTGGAATCTGAATTTGAAACTTCAAACTTTCTTTCTTTTCCTAGCTTTTGCAACAATTTGACCTCTTTTAAGATACACTTAACTTGCAACTGACTTGAACTTTGAACTTTCTCCCCCTTTTTGATGAATATGAGAATCAGAATCATCAAAACTTCTTCAAGGCAGTGCTATCTTTAAACTTTCTCCCCCAAAGAAACAATATAAGCACATTCTTCATGATCTCCTTTGATAATATATGTGCAATCTCCCCCATGTAGAAAAGCAATCAATCTTCCCAAAATGATATGATAATGAGCCGTCAATTCATGAAAGTATTTATCCAAATATTTTCAAATTCAGACAAATTATGAGTTGTAACCCTGAATCAACAGATGAAAGAGTTAGGAATGTCTGTCAGTAACACAAAGTTACTGTGTACAACGAATGTACAATATAAGGAGATTGAAATGACGTTCACTCCCCAGGACTTCCATTCAATCATTGAAAAACACAAGGTATTTTCCATGAACGTTCTGACAGAAAAACAAATTTTCTGTGTGCTCGTGTTTGTGTTATGAAAGAATTAGCACAATGATTGTTGTTTAGACTCAAAATTATGTAAACCAATGAGACAACAATGGTTATACATAGACTCAATGTGCATGAGAAAGGGTTGAAGATGGGGCAACTTTCCTTCTTTTTCAATATCAATATCTTCCAAATGAAGAACCAATAGCGTATGTGTTGCTTCCCCAGAAAATGTGAAACATTCTCTTTTTAAGAAAAGAATGAGTAGCTGGTGGGGTATTTGCATGAGTTGGCATGGGCTTACTGCCTTTTTCAATGATGGTCACAAAAGAATGTGAACCAAATAAGTTTTTGTGGTTGCCCGACTCCAAAAGATTTGGTGCATAGTCTAATATTCTTTTACTCTGTTCTCACACCCTTTTTCTTTTAATCTTTTAAGCCCACTTCTAACCAATCTCTCTTTTCCATTTTACCTCTTCACACACCAACACTCAAATCTTTTGACCACTCTCCCCTCTATCACTCTTGGGAATACTTCCGGGGTAGGAAACACTGGTTATCGTGAATCCATGGAAGTTCTGTTAAGCTCACACATTGAATCCCATGTATTTGTTTTAAAAGCATGTGTTGCTCAATGATTTTCTTGACAATAAAGCGCAAGAAATCAATGTCATTGTATGTATGCTCATAAAGATAAGAATGAAATTTGAGCAATTTATGCATTTAAGATTTCTCAAAACTTTGTATGAATGAATAATCATGAAAGAATAGAAATGTTTTGAGAATCTGACAATGAGAAAATCAAACCAAGAATATCATGAAGAATTAGAATAAGGGATATCAAAGACGAATGTTGTTTATATGAACAATTTATAAACATTTTAACAATGAAAGCACATATAATGATGAAATGACGTCTGATTCAAACAACAATGAATACAACCGGGAGTATTACCATCGAAAGATTAAACTTTTTGAGACATGGTAATATCATAGTCAAGAAATATTGTACTGAATCGATGTGTGTATGAATACTCGATAAAGTATATAGACATGACAATTACACAAGTATTTGTCAATAGAAACACACGGTCAGATAAACATCAAAGTATCCAACTTAAAATCATTTAAAATCGCACTTCACAATTCATGAAAACATTTTAAGAATAGGAAGTGGTTTGAACATTTAAAAAACCATTTTTCACAAGTGAAAGTTGTTCATCTTTCAACAAGTGATAGAATTTGAGATATAGAAGATATACATGTAGTATATAGTATCTCAACTCCCCCTCGAATGAATATCATCGTTTAAGTATCCTCGAAAAAACATCAGATATCCTCCCCCTAAATATCTGTAAAAAGTCAATTTATTAGAAAAATATGACAGTGAAATTTATTTACTCCCCCTAAATGATATAGCAATTAAATTTCTATAAACTCCCTCTCAACATAAAAAAACTCCTTGAAAAGATGTGATCTATTGAGCATCCTTCAGAAGAAAAATAGTTGAGTAAGGGTTCTGAACTGAAATATTCAGAAGCCATGATTACTTATTCTCCGGTGAGAATTGTAATATTCAAATATACCAATGAAGACTAGGTCCTGATCTGATGTAACCAGAAACCATAGTCACTTGAAGAATAACCTGCAAAATTAAAAGATTTTGGTAATCATTGTACAAATGATTCCGCCTTCGTCAGTAAATGATGAATAATAGACACTGTTCATAATTTCCAAAACACAATCAATATAACCACAAAGCAAGATACACTCCCCCTCGAATCATGGATTGTCATTTAACATACCTAATTTGCTGACTAGAAAGGTAAACCTATTTTCATCCAACGGTTTGGTGAAAAGATCAGCCAACTGGTAGTCTGTTTGCACGAAATGCATCTCTATGTCGCCCTTTTCCACATGATCCTTGATGAAGTCGTACCGTACATCAATGTATTTAGTCTTTGAGTGTTGCACTGGATTAGTTGTTATTGCTATCGCACTCTTTGAATCGTAGTAAATAGGAACTCGTTGGTATGAATAGCCAAAATCCTTTAATTGTGTCTTCATCTAAAGGACTTGCGAAAAACAACTTATGGCGGCTACATATTCAGCCTCGGTAGTGTATGTAGATACACAATTCTGCTTCTTTGACGTCTAGCTAAACAACTTGTCTCCTAAAAACTGACATGAACCTGATGTGCTCTTGCGATCCATCTTGCATGGTCAGCGTCTGTGTAGGCAGTTAGATCAAAACTCGAACCCTTAGGATACCAAAGGCCTAACTCGGGAGTGCCTTTAAGGTACCTAAGAACTCGTTTTATAGCGACTAGGTGAGATTCCTTCAGGTTCGCTTGATACCTAGCACAGAAACATGTGGCAAACATAATATCTGGTCTACTTGATGATAAGTACAATAACGAACCAATCATGCTACGATACACTTTTTGATCTACAGGTTTACCAGAATGATCGGCATCTAAAAGTGTACCCGTTGCCATTGGTGTTTTCATCACTGAACTTTCAGACATGTTAAACTTTTTCAGGATATCTCGAATATATTTTGACTGATTGATGAGAATGCCTTCCGGTAACTGTTTTACTTGAAGACCAAGAAAAAATGTCAGTTCACCCATCATCGACATTTCAAATCGATATTCCATGATTTTTGAAATTTTTTTACAAAATTTTGGATTTGTAGAACCGAAAATAATGTCATCCACATCGATCTGAATTAGGATCATATCTTCACCTTGCTTTTTCAGAAAGAGAGTTGTATCGACTGTACCTTTCTTAAAACCTGAAGCAAGTAGAATTTGGGTTAAGGTTTCGTACCAAGCTCTTGGTGCCTGTTTTAATCCGTATAATGCCTTGTCTTGTACGTAGATATAATCCGGGTGTTTTGGATCAACGAAGCCTTCGTGTTGAGCAACATAAACTTCTTCGTGCAAAATCCCATTCAAGAATGCAGATTTTACGTCCATCTAATAAACTGAAAAATTCTTAGGGGCTGCGTAAGATAAAAATATCCGAATAGCTTCAATCCGTGCTTCAAGAGCAAATGGCTCGTCATAATAAATTCCCTCCTGTTGGGAATAACCCTTTGCAATGAGGCAAGCTTTATTTCTAACCACAACTCCAGCTTCATCTCTCTTATTTCTGAAGACCCACTTTGTGCCAATTACCGATTTTCCTTTAGGTAGTGGGATAAGTCGCCAGACCTTGTTCCACTCAAATTGTAGAAACTCATCTTGCATAGCTACAATCCAGTCAGGATCGCGCAAGGCTTCTGATGCTTTTTTTGGCTTAAGGGAACTAAGGAAACTCGAGTAAAGACAGAATTTTGCAGATGTCGCCCGCGTTTTAACTTCACTGTGTACGTCATCGATTTTATTATGTAGGGGGTGATCTCTTGTCCATCTTGTAGTACTTGGAAGTGGTTGAATAGAGATTTGTGTGTTATCATCATCATATTCATCATATATCGCAGGAGCAACCTCATATGTACTCGGGACATCTTGTACATTTGTTTCTGACTGATGTAGTTCTGGAGCAGCAGAAGAAGTACTCGGGACTTCTTTTCCATAATCTGTATCTGTAGTTGCTCAATTCGAATTAGTATTGTTAGGAATAACAGGTGTAGATGTACCTGATGATGTTTGCAGTGACCGATTCAAAGGGTCCAGAAATGTCTTCAATTATGATCGGAACCTCTAAAGTTGATGTGGATATGTTTGATTTGTCGAAATCTGCACATATATCCATAAATGCATCAAGAAACAGTAAATCTAACTAAGATGATACATTAAGTGAGTCAGAAGACTTAGTCTGTGAAGGTTCGGGTCCTATTCTGTCTTGAATAAAAGCCTTCTATTTCAACTTGACTTCTGAACTGTTGTGTTCAGAAGTCAATGTAGATGATTCATCAAACGACACATTCATACTCTCCATGATAGTCTTAGTTCGTCTGTTGTAGATCCGATAGGCTTTTGACATCAAAGAGTATCCTACAAAATAGCCTTGGTCCACTTTCTTGTCGAATTTGCCAAGATTATCATGATCGTTTAAGATGTAACACCTGCAACTAAAAACGTGATGAAATTTAATATTCAGCTTTCTATTATTTATAAGCGCATACGTTGTTTTCTTATGTCTTTTGATCACGATAGTACGGTTCTGAGTGAAGCATGTGGTTGCTAGGGCTTCAACCTATAGATACATTGGAAGACCAGAGTATGCCACCATCGTTCTCGCTGCTTCAACCAAGGTTCGATTTTTCCTTTCGACCACACCGTTCTGTTGAGGAGTACAGGCAGCAGAAAAATTATGTGAAATCCCGACTGATACGAAATAACTCTGAAGAGTATCATTTTTAAATTATGCGTCGTTATCACTTCTCAATGTCTTAACCGAAAGTTGAAGTCGAACCTGGATCTTTTTGATGAAAGCAATTATAAGTTCTGGTGCGTCTGATTTGTTTCGCAGAAATTTCAGCCAAGTGTATCTGGAGTACTCGTCTATCATAACAAGTGTATACTTCTTCCCGTTAATAGAATGAGTTCTCATTGGGCCGCAAAGGTCCATGTGAATAAGCTCTAAAGGTGTTGAACAAGAGAATTATGTTTTTTCTTTATGTGAATTGCATTTCATTTTTCACATCTCACAGGCGGGGCAAAGTGAATTCTTCTCAAACCTCAGTTCTGGTAGACCTTTGACTAAACCATGTCTCGCCAATTGATCTATCGCTTGAAAATTCTAGTGAGACAGGCGCCAATGCCAAATCCAACATTCTGCTTTTTAAGCTTTGGCAATTAGACACATAGATCTAGTTGAAGAATGTTTTGGAAAGTGCATTGCATATAGATTTTCATGACGTTCTTCTTCGAAAACCTCACAACCGTCCTTATCTTCAATGAAACAACTGTCAACAGTAAACCAAACTTGAAATTTACTATCGTAGAGTTGACTTATGTTGAATAGGTTATGATCAATCCCTTCTACAAACAGTACTTTCTTGATTGTCACGGTGTTGTTTTTCAATGAACCGTGTCCCTTAATGATTCCGTTAAGCTCAGAGATTGCAAAACTAACTGTCCCTGCAGGTTCCTCAACATAGTTATGTAAGAGATGCTTAAATCCAGTCATGTATCGCGAGCATCCTGAATCAATCTACCACAGATGTGAGGCCTGCAAAAAGAACAAGTCACTTCTTCTTAGGTACCCATATCCAAATGGGTCCTTCTTGGTTAGCCTTATGCAATTTAATCAAATCATGTACCTTAGCCTTGATTCACCACTCATAACGAGGCTTCGGTATCCATATCCAAACCATTTTTACATTCTGCTCATGAAATTTTTGTTTTCTAAAAGAATAAGCATTCTTAGAATGAAAGACTTTAACATGTTGTGTTGAGGATTTAGATACAGATTTAGCTCGAGATGCCTTTTTAGCAACTTTAGATTTAGGAGGAATGGTGTGAACTGTGAAAGCATTGTCATGATAGTGTTTGCAAATAAAGTTCTTACGAGCAAATGTCAATAGTTTTGATTGATCAAATTGAGTACAAACATTCATACACTTTTGACATTTTGTTTCGTTAGAACTTGTATATTTCAAACTATCACTATCAATAACACTACTTTTACTATCAACAACTTTTTTTTCACACTTCTTCTTCACCCATTCTCGTTTATATTTTTTGCTTTCTTAAATTTGAAACAAGAAATGAAACCTTGTTAGTTTTCTTCTTAAAAGATGAATTTTTCTTTAAAGTACCAGAAGATTCGCCTTTCTCAAAAATGCTTGGAGGATATTCAAGAATTTAAGTATAAACAACAGAGGTTTTGGAAGTGATAGTCTCAAACTCTGGGTTTAAATGAACATTCCATTTCTGAGATTCAAACATCTTTTTCTCATCTAGATTTTGCTTAAACAAATCAATTTTCAAATTATGTAACTCTTTGGAGAGTTCTTTGTTTTCTTCAAAAGATTTGTCAAGTTTGAATTTGAGATCAAAATTCTCATATTCCAACTCTTCAATGATCTTTTGAAGATCTTTGATTTGTTTCTCAAAAGTAGATGTTTGATCCAACTCAGAGTTTGATTCTAATTTCTCAATGATAGGAACAAGATCTGAAGCATTCATCATGTTTTCAAAAATCCCCTCAGTCATTTTCTTTGAAAAATCAGTTTTAATGTTATGATTCATGACATTTAAACACGCATCAGTCTTAACCACTTTTGGAGATTCAGAAGTGACTGATTCAGACATTGGAGTCTGATTCTCAACATCAGTGTCTGATTCATACTCATCATACTGACATTGAGTTTCAGGTATATCTATCATCAGTGTTGGCTGATTCTGTTGGTGATGATGTAGAAAATAATGATTGAAACTCAACAAACTCAGGTTTCTGGTTTTATATCTTTTGTTTAATTCATTATAAGAAAAACCAACAGATTTAAAACTTGAAATGGAATCAGCACAACTCGATGTGTCATCATCAATCACTTCTTTACCTTTATAAGAAATGTCAGACTTAAGAGTTTCGGCTTTAATGAATGTGTCATGAATGTTGGAGATTTTCTTAGGTTTTGACCCCAATTTATCAAAATTATACAAGTTTTCTAGGGCTCACTTTAAAACATCATTTTCCTCAAAACCTAAACCCGTTTTAGCATTATAAAAACGGACATCTTAGAGTTTGTTCGTTAATAAATTCAATGTTTGCTCAGTCTGTCCTCTCTTAAAATTCAAATCCTCTAGCTGCTTGATTTTGCAATAAGCCTCATTCCATTCCTGAAAACAAGCTTCAAACTTAATCTTAAATTCTTCTTTTTCAGAATTTAAATTAACAAGATTCCTTTAAAGCTCAGTAATTTTAGATTTCAAAATTTCTTTCTCTCTCTTTAAGGTATCTTTCTCTAATTATTTATCCTCAACTACAACCTTCAATAATGCATTTTCATCATGAAAACTCATCATTCATTTTCTTTCGTTGCTAAGTTTGCCTTTTAAATTCTCAAACTCTTTTTCCATATTTTGAATCTGAGCCATAAGAGATTCAACAAGTTCAGAGTTGTAAAGAGTACTTACCTCAGATTCACAATCAGATCGGTCAAAAGAGGTTTCAACTTCACCATCAACTTTTGCCATCATACACACTTGTGTGAAATGTGCTGATTCTTCATCTGAGCTTTGGAAGAACCAATTCTCTTCCTCATCCATCAGTTTTTTACCTTCTTCTGCCTTCTTTGCAAGTAAAGATTTCTTGGCATAGTACTCTGTGTTCTTTACCCTTTTGAACTTGCAGTCTTTCGAAAAGTGGCCAGGTTTACCACAATTGTAACACCTACCGTACTTAGGCTCAAATTTCTCTTCTTTCTGTTAGGACTAAAAGTCCTGTGTGTTGAAAGTGGAATAAAGTATTTATAAGGGTTTGATTTGTAATTATTTGAAAGTTAATTTATTAAGATGGGCCCAAGCCCATAAGCCCAATTGCTTGTAAAGCCTAAGTATATAAAGGCTTATTTATCTCATAATTGGGGGAACAGTTTAGAAAGGTTAGAAATTCATTATTCAGTTTTCTAGTCATTAGGTTTACAAACCCTTATTAGAAATTCTCTCTGTAAACCTAAACCCTTTGAAGCATTATCAATCATATGACTAGTTGCTGTGAAATATAATCTGTTCATCTTTGATTGCTGCTATTCTGTTTTGCACTGCACAGGGATCTACAATTGGTATCAGAGCAGGATCGAAGAATTTTTCTTTGATTCGATCGTAGTCCAACAGTTCATGATTCTACAACCCAATTTTTTTTATAAAATCTGTCGATTTTGTATTTGATTTTGAGTGTTTTGGAGCTTAATTTGTGATTTGATTGCAAAAATTGATTCGATGTTACATGTTAAATCATTGGAATCAATTTCAATTATTTATTTTATCAAGTTTGGAGGATTTTGAATCAGATCTGAGAAGTTTGAAGTTGTTCGATTGCGTTTGTGTTCGCCTCGTTTTCTAGAGAATTGGAGTGATTTGGAATGATTTGATTGGAATTTATTGCAAAGGATTGATCGATTTCTGGTTTTCATTAACCGAGAAATTGATTTAATTGTGATTGGATGCAAATCATAGTGGGGCGGTGAATCAAGCGGCTGTTGATTTTAAACCCACTATGATTTCATGTTTAATTGTGATTTTATGTGTTGATTTTTTTTGGGGAATCGAGACTTGAACTTCATCATCCAGGTTTAACCCCACTGTGATTGAGTGCTAATAGTGGGTCGGTGGATTTTGATTGTCGCCGACGGCTGTTGCAATATCAATTCAAACCGACGGCTAAGTTTTTCTCGGTGGTTTAAAGTTGTTGATCGGCGACTGTGATTTCTTTTTTAATTGGTTGGAAGCTTTGCAAATTACATCGTGGGTCGGTGGTTTATTTTGACAACGGCGGCTGTTCTTATTTGTGGTTCGACCGGACCTAAACACCCGGGGTTATCTATCTCCCGGGGTCTCGACCGGTGCCTTGCAAAAGGACCGGTGTCTTGCTCACCAATTGACCGGTATTTATCAACCGATACCTTCATTCGACCGATACTATTATCTCGACCGGACCATATATCTCGACCGGTGTCTCCCCGACCGGTCCCTTGCGACTCCCGGTATCCAGTGAACCATCATCTCAATCATAGTTTTGAGTTTTTTCGGTTGTCGAAAAATCGTTCGGTTGATTCGGTAGTGATCGGAAACAAAGTTTTTCAAGTTTTAAACTGGTAAGGGTTGTTTACAAAGTTTAAACGATCGATTTTGATCTGAAAATTTTCTCCCATATCAAGTTTTAAAATTCTCGTTCGGTTTCCGAAAAATCTTCGGTTGCTTCGTTCGAGAGTTTGAGCGACTGTTTCAAGATTTAATCAGTTGAGGGAGCTTAAGGGAACATAAACGATCATCTTTGGTCCTAAAGTTTTAACCCATACTGAAGTTTTAAATTTTCGATCGTGTTCCGAAAAGTTTTCGGTTGGTTCGTTTGTGGACGTGGGTTAACCTGTTGAGTTTTAATCTGTTAAGGATTGATCTGGAAGCTTTAACGATCGTTTTGCATTGAAAATTTCTAACCGTTTCGAAGCTTTGCAGGTTGGCTCAACGAGGAAGACGATGAATAGTGTTTTCGTTAAGTGACGGTTAATTTTTCTTACTTTTTGGTCCTTTTTCGTTAAGTCTCCGTTAGTTCGGTTAGTTTGTTAGCTTGGTTAGTTTTATTTCATTTTTTGGTCCTTTTTTCGTTAGTCTTCAGTTAAGTCCGTTAGAAGTTTCAATTTTACACTTTTAGTCCCTCTAGTTAGTTGTTTCAGTTTGTGTCATTTTTAGTCCTTCTAGTTTTAAGTTTTAGTTTGTGTCACTTTCGGCCCCCGTACTTCAAGGTTTCAGTAGCTTGTCTTTTGTGACCCCTAAGCTTTCAAGTTTCACAAGTTGTCACTTTTGGTCCTTGCACTTTAGCGTACCATCTCTTTGAAAAGTTCAGTCCCTGTATATCAAAAGGAATGCCTTCAAGCGAAGCTCTTTCAATAAGTATGGATGAGATGCCACCGGTTCTTTACAGAGAAGAATATGACAAATGGACGATTCAGTTCTTAGACTTCATTGATAAAAATGACTTGGGTGATTATATCATGTTGGGAACTGAAGAAAAACTTAAGTATGGTTAATGTTGCTGGTTCAGAGTTAATACTACTAGAAGACTTCAAGGTTAATACTGCTGAGTATTACTACTGCTAGTAATTAATACTGCTAGTCAAAGTTAGTGCTGCTTGAACAAAGTTAGTACTGCTTAGCTAGTTAGTACTGCTAGTAGTTAATACTGCTTAGTAGTTAATGCTGCTAGAAGAAGATTAATGTTGCTGAAGATTAATACTGCTTATTTGATGAAGATTCGCATGGAAGGATAACAGCTGGAGATATACATGGAAGCTTAGAGATATACATGGAAGATATACTGAAGATATGTTTATTTTATTGTAATTATCTTTTTGATTAGTATATGTATAGAAGATACAGAATAGTTTTAAGAGAGATTAATTCTAAGTTTTAAGAGAGAATCAACCTCAAGGCATAGATCCTAATTCTAGAGAAGTAGAATTCGTATTGGTGAGCCTGTTCATCAATATTGAGGTTGAGTGTGTAATCTTGTAACTTCAAAGCATTCAATACAAGTTTACAGTTTGTTCTTCATATTTACTGTGTTGATTTACTGTTTCATTGAATATCAAAGTGTTATTCCGCAAACTTCTTTGATATTGTTTCTGAGAATTAATTCTTGTTAAGAATTCGATCCTGACAAGTGGTATCAGAGCTAAACTCTCTCAGATGTTGATGACATTATCTTTGGATCTACAAGAGACAACATGTGCAAGGAGTTTGAGGAACTAATGCATCAAAGGTTCAAAATGAGTTCCATGGGGGAACTTACTTTCTTCCTTGGACTCGAAGTTCAACAGAAGTCAGATGGCATCTTCATCTGTCAATCCAAGTATGTGCAGGACATTCTAACCAAGTTTGGTTTCTCAGATTGAAAACCTGCCAGCACACCTATGGAGACACACAAGCAAATAACAGCAGATCTTGAGGGGGAGGATATGGATGTGAATCATTATAGATCCATGATTGGCTCTCTCATGTATCTCACAGCATTAAGACCAGATATAATGTTTCCAGTCTGTGTATGTGCAAGATTCCAAGTTAGGCCAAAGCAATCTCACTTTCAAGCTGTTAAGAGGATATTCAGATACCTCAAAGGGAAACCCAGATTGGGACTTTGGTATCCTCATGACTCACCCTTTGACCTAATAGCATACTCAGACAGCGATCTAGGTGGGGCAAACTTGGACAGAAAATCTACTTCTGGAGGATGTCAGTTTTTGGGTGCCAGACTAGTTTCATGGCAGTGCAAGAAACAAACCACAGTGTCCACATCTACAACAGAGGCAGAGTACATAGCAGCTGCAAGTTGCTGTTCTCAAGTCTTATGGATTCAGAATCAAATGCTGGACTATGGGGTAACCTTTCTACACACTTCCATTTTTATTGATAATAGCAGTGCTATCAGCATTGTGAATAATCCTGTCAAGCACTCTAAGACAAAGCACATTGAGATCAGGTATCACTTCATAAGAGACTGTAATGAAAAGAAACTTGTTCAAGTTGTAAAAGTTCATACTGACAACCAGTTTGCTGATCTATTCACCAAAGCTTTTGATGTGGGTAGATTCACTTTCTTGGTAACAAGTGTGGGAATGATCAACTTTGAATAAGCATTCTCTCAAAAAGTGGTTAAATATCTGAGTATTATAGTTTCTTGGTGTTACTAATCCTCCTTTGCAGGGCATACATAGCAGTACTCAATTCAGCCTAAGCTTCAAAGAGTAAGTATGGTTAATACTGCTAGTGGTTAATACTGCTAGTCAGTTAATACTGCTAGTTAGTTAATACTGCTAGTAGTTAATACTGCTAGTCAGTTAATACTACTCTTAGTTAATACTGCTAGTGGTTAATACTGCTAGTCAGTTAATACTGCTCTTAGTTAATACTGCTAGTGGTTAATACTGCTCTCAGTTAATACTGCTAGTTAGTTAATACTGCTCGCAGTTAATACTTCTAGTCAGTTAATACTGCTCGCAGTTAATACTGCTAGTCAGTTAATACTACTCGCAGTTAATACTGCTAGTTAGTTAATACTGCTCGCAGATAATACTGCTAGTTAGTTAATACTGCTAGTAGTTAATACTGCTCGCGGTTAATACTGCTTGTCCGTTAATACTACTCTAGGTTAATACTGCTTATGTCCCGAATACTATAAATACCCTTTGCCCGCCCAAAAGTTCATAACGACTCTTTGCATACTGTTCACTTGCGCTCTAAACCCTTTCTCTCTCAAGTTCGAAGTTTTTAGGCTAGCTTTTCACTAAGATCAATGGCATCCATGGCCTTCATCGATGAACACAATGAGATCGCGATGCTACAAAAGCCAAAGCAAGCTGCAGGATTTCATCAGATTGTGGATTTCCTCAAGTCAAGCCATATTGCTCATGCTCTTACTGTATCCCCTACAATCTATATCGAGCATCAAAGGCAGTTCTTGGCGAATGCCACCATTGTTGCTGAGAATGGTGTGCAAATGATCAAGACAAGGATCTGTGAAAAGCCACTAACAGTTACTGAAGAGGTTATTCGCATCAGTCTACGTCTAGACGATGCCTCTGGTATAACTTCTATCCCAAACGATGAACTGTTCTCCAATCTTACTAGAATGGGGTATGGAGGCCCATTGGGTGTTTTCAAATTCTCTAAAGCCAAATTTTCACCCCAATGGCGTTTCTTTGTCCATACTCTTATGCACTGTATCTCCAAAAAGACTACTGGATGGAGCGAGTTCAGCAGCACTATTGCTTATGCTTTGGTGTGCTTGGCCACTGCCAGAAAGTATAACGTTTCTAAAATGATTTTCAGTGATCTTGTCTCAAACATGGGAAACAAAAAGAGCTTCTTTATGTACCCCAGGTTTGTTCAAGAAGTTATTACTCTTGAATTGACGGATATACCTCAACCTGTTGGGGTATATGTACCTAAACCCCCCAAAGACAAGGTTTTCTCAAATATGAGAAGATCTGCTGGGGACTCGGAAGGAGTTGACACCCCATTGTTCTCTACAATGATGGTGGTGTCCCAAACCAATGAAGGTATGGCAGCAGGGTCAAGGCCCCCATTAGACCATCCTACTGCTAGCCAATCCCAACCTTCCCTCTCAAAATCTATCCCCCAGTCCCTTCTTGAAAAACCAACCTCTCCTATCACCCAAACTTACAAGAGGAAACAGGTAAAGAAGGCTCCTTCCCTTCTTGTACCATCAACCCCCAAGCCTTTAAGCCCTCTAAAGGAGAATTCTCCTTTAGGGAATATCCATTGGGAAACCACAGGGGTGTCTCCCAACCCCAAGGAGGTGCTCTCTGAGGAGGAGGTTGAGCATATGGGTGATGAGGCTGCCACTACTCCTGCTAGCACAGAGGAGGAAAGTGGTAACATAAATAAGACCTCCCCCATGGCAACTTTTAATGAGCAATCATTCGAAGGTCCCTGGTGCCAAGAAACCACGGGGGTGGATAGTGCTTCTGATAGGCAGAAGACTTCCACTACTAAAAGATCCAATGATCCTTCAAAGGAGGGTAACACTTCTAGAGAAGGTGAGGACAGTTATGACTACCAGGAATTGATGGAAACCATGGGAAACATCAACCTAGGTGTTATGAAACAAGGAAAAGATATAGAGGAGATGAAGCTGGTTATCCTGTCCCAACAAGTTCAGATTGAAAAATTGAAGAAGATGGTGACAAGGCTGGTTCAAAAGAAAAGAAGGAAACAGTTTGTACTCAAAAAGAGGGACAAAGTTCAAGATTCTTTCAACAAGGGGGAGAAGCATGAAGGGGAAACTGTTGAAAAGAAAGCTGAAGTTGAGGGGGAGACAGAGGAAGAAATGGAAAAAGAAACAGTTACTGCTGCTGAAGTAAAAGTAGCAGCAGAAACTGAAGCAGCAGAAATAGGGCTCTCTGTGGAAGAAATGGAGATAGCATAAACTTTAGTCAAAGCAAAGAATGATACTCCTAAGGCTACTAAAAAGGCCAAGGGAGTAGTTATCAAAGAAGGAGGGATCTCAGAGAAGGAAAAAGAGAAGGAAGTTTTGAAAGAATCAAAGGGAAAAGGAAAAGAGAAGATGGTTGAAGCTGAATTGCCTCCAAGACAGAAGTCTCAGATTGAAATGGATGAGGCAATAGCAAAGCAGTTGCAAGACCAAATGGAGAAAGAAGAGCAGTTGCAAACAGAAAAGGATAGAGAACTTGCAAAGATTATGGCTAAGAAGTTAAATGCATAATACCAAAAGAGCTTGAAAGAAGCAGCTCAGACAGCAGCTCAGGTCAAGAAACTCCAAGGTAAGAAGATGCCAATTCAGAAACAAAAGCAGAAAAGACAACCCTCCAAGACCTTCTTGGCCAATCAGGAAAGAAGAAAGATGATAAGCTTCCCGAAAGGTGCAATTGGTGTTAAGGGGGAGATGTTCACCAACATGGCATACAGTCAAGTTGAGGAGCTATACAGAAAGGAAATGGCCAAACTCCAAGGGGATACCTCTCAAAGGGAAGAAGCAGAAAGAAGGATGAAAGAGAGACATGATCTCAACATCCAACAACCATTCCCTGAGGAAACCACACTCTCCAAAGAAGAAGCAGAAGAGAAGAAGGAAGAACCTGGAAGTGTTGGTATAGAAGCCAAGTCTGGAAAGAGAGTGAAATCAATTACTTCAAAAAGGAAGTTGAAAAGGCCAAGGGTGGAAGAAACTGAAAAGGAAGCAGAACCTTCAGTCACATCTCCAACAGAGCCAGTACAAAGTCCAGAGCAGGTCACTAAGCAAACAGATGAGAATATGGATCCGTACATGACAATAGTGAAACCTTTGAAGGCTATTCCAATCTCTATGCAAGCTCCAGAGATCATATTTTGGGATATTCTAAGAGACAGTGGAAAGAATTTCTTCAGAATCAAGAGAGCTGATAGTTCATTTGAAGCCTATTCAACATGGGGGAAAGTCATCAGAAGTTGTTCAAGAGCTGATATGGAAGAACTATACAAAGTGGGGATGAAACTTTATGAACCTGTGTTGAAAGGTACTGAAGAGAATCTTCTCAAAGTGACATTGGAATACTTGTGCATGATGTTTGAGCCTGAAAGAGTGCACTATTGGATTAAAGATTATAAGCATGAGTTCATATTCAAGAAGATTGACAAATGGATACTGTTTGAAAACTATGGAGTATACATGATTACTATTGACAACTGTTATCATGAATACTACCTGGTGGACAAAATCTATGAGCATAGCAAGGAGAAGTTAGAAGGGATGCTTAAAGCTACACTGGTATGTACAAAGGATTCAGAGATGGCAAAGATTGTGGTGAGAAGAACTGTAAATCAAAGCTTGGGCCTAGATCCAAATTTGGGAAATTGAACCAGAGGTGTTGAAAGCATCTTGAAGATTAATTCTGAAGAACTTGACTTCTTGTCCTAAAAGTCAAGTTAGGGGGAGATTGTTGGGAACTGAAAAAAAACTTAAGTATGGTTAATGCTGCTGGTTCAGAGTTAATACTGCTAGAAGACTTCAAGGTTAATACTGCTGAGTATTACTACTGCTAGTAATTAATACTGCTCGTCAAAGTTAGTGCTGCTTGAACAAAGTTAGTACTGCTTAGCTAGTTAGTACTGCTATTAGTTAATACTGCTTAGTAGTTAATGCTGCTAGAAGAAGATTAATGCTGTTGAAGATTAATACTGCTTATTTGATAAAGATTCGCATGGAAGGATAACAGCTGGAGATATACATGGAAGCTTAGAGATATACATGGAAGATATACTGAAGATATGTTTATTTTATTGTAATTATCTTTTTGATTAGTATATGTATAGAAGATACAGAATAGTTTTAAGAGAGATTAATTCTAAGTTTTAAGAGAGAATCAACCTCAAGGCATAGATCCTAATTCTAGAGAAGTAGAATTCGTATTGGTGAGCCTATTCATCAATATTGAGGTTGAGTGTGTAATCTTGTAACTTCAAAGCATTCAATACAAGTTTACAGTTTGTTCTTCATATTTACTGTGTTGATTTACTGTTTCATTAAATATCAAAGTGTTATTCCGCAAACTTCTTTGATATTGTTTCTGAGAATTAATTCTTGTTAAGAATTCGATCCTGACATATCAGATTATCTCTGAGGGAAGGAAAAATGGAAACTCCGACAGATATTTGTTATTATATGGGAGAAAATGGAAGAACATAACACTTAGTGTACACAATACCATTTAAGGATTACACAAATGAGCAAAGAAAGAGATTTGAAGCTGATAAATTATCTAAAGCTTTTATCTTGCAAGGAATTTCCGAGGAGATTTCAAAAGAGATTTCTATAAGTTTAGACAGTAAAAAGGCTACTGGAAAACACCTGTGGGAACATCTTGAAAAGATAATGACAGGACCAAAGATGTCTTCAAGAGTAAAGTTTTTGGAAACTGAGAACTCTGAACTAAAAAGACAGATTTCTGATCTGGAAGTTCGAATTGTCCAAATCCAACATGCAGCATCTGTTGAAAGTTCTGAGGAGCAAATTGAGCATCTGAAAGATACAAATGCTGAGCTTCAAAAGCAAATATCTGATTTGGAGCAAAAGCATGCTCAAGATAAATCCGAGTTTGAGAAATCGTTCGCAAAGAAGTTCTCAGATTTTTCGAGAAAATGTGCTTACGAGAAGAAAGAAGTTGAGCTGAAATGCATAAAACTTTCTCGGCAAGTTTCTGATTTTCAGAAAGTAATCATTCTTGAAAGAGAGAAGTTTGCCAAAGAGAAGAAAGCCATTGAACAAAAGAATGTTGGTATCTTCAAAGAAATATCTGGCCAAAGAAACAATGCTGAGAAGGGATTTGAAGAAGAAAGAAGCTTGTTTGAGACTGAGATCAAAAAGCTTACTGCCAAGTTATCTGAACTATCTGAGAAGGCACTAAAAGAGCAGAAAACGAAGTCTGAGTTCACGAAGAAGATTGACCTGCTTGTTCAAGAAAGAGACAACTTTGCTTCAACGATTAAAGTGCTTGAAAAGTCTGTATCAAGCCCAAATCAGAAATATGTCTCTACACAAAGGTTAGTTAAATCTTTTGATCAGATTCGTAAAGCTAACCTTTTCTATGATCGCAATATAGAGGGTTCAGGTACACGTCCTAGAAGAAGGAGATACAAAGATGAGGAACTGGTCTGGAAGAAGAAACCAGTTGAAGATGAGCTGAAAGAAAGAGAATCATGTGTACATGCGTATAATGCCAAGAAGAACAAAGCGAGTAAAGGTAAAACTGATCATATCTACTCGAGAGATCAATTACTCAGGTTATCAGGTAAGAAATACCACTGTTCTTATTGTCATACACATGATCACATTCACAAAACCAATGATCATTTTTGGTATGGTTTTTATTCTATATCTCCTACAAGAACTGCAACTAACATTCATGGACCCAAATACCAGTGGGTACCAAAGCCAAAAACTGATTCTTTGTTGCAGGCACCTACTGTCAAGGGGGAGTAGAAGAACGATGGCTTCTAAGTAAATCAGCTTAGAACCCGGACTTCAACGATGTTTGGCTTCTGATTACATGACAGATCAGGACCCGTTCTTCAACGTTTAGACCTGGATATTTTGCAAATATCCAGGGGGATCTTAATAGATCTATATCGTTCTATCATGATTTGAAGGGGAGCTTAAAAGTTAAATATCTTCTAATCCTAGATCTCTGATTGTTTGAAAGAAGAACAACTTTCAAGCATAAAAAACAGTTTCTGAAATGTTCAAACCACTTCTGACTCTCAAAAGGTTTCATGAATCTAGAAGTGTGAATTTAAATGTTTTTCATTTTTTGAGATTTAATGTTTAACGGACTGTGTGTTTCTAAAGATCAATACTTGCGTATTATCTTATACTTATACTGTAACGTATTCACACACACAGGTTCAGTACTTCATTTGTATTTGTTATTACCATGTCTCATAGCGAAACAATTTTTTTGATGGTAATACCCCCGCTTGAAATTCAATGTTGGTGAGCATCAATCATTTTTTTCTAATCTTGTGCTTTCATTGCTAAATTGTTTATATTTGTTCATATAAACAAAATATCCAGTTCCTTGATACCCTAACCAGTTTATTTGATCTGATTGATGCATTGTCAGTTTTTTTTTCAAAGATAAATTGCTTAAATCTCTTGAGCATACTTTTTGACAGTGCTATCTTATTTGAGCATAAATGTTCAAGTTAAACTGTTGATCTACTATTCTTTATAGGACTTACATAGGATTTGTGTGAGAACTTAAACAGAACTTCCCTGGATTCACGTTAACCAGTGTTTCCTACACCGGAAGTTATCCTAGAGTGATTGAGGGGTGAGGGGTCTTAAATCAAAGAGTGGGGGAGATAACTCATCGGATTGAGTTTTTCTCATTGTGCTGAGCGGAAAAATGAAAAAGTGAGTTTGGTTAGAAGTGAGCTTTAATGTTAAAAAGAAAGAGGGTGTGAGAACAGAGTTAAAAGAATATCAGAACTCTGCACCAACCACTTTCTGAGTCGGGCAGCCACATATTCTGATTGGTTCACATTCCTTGGTGACCATCATTGAAACAGGCAGTGAGCCCATGCCAACTCTTGCTATAACCCAACCAGCCACTCGTTTCTTTCTTAACAAAGAAATGTTTCATTTTCTTTGGGGATGCAGCATATCTGTTATCTAGTCTTCAATCGAAAGATTTAGATATTGAAAAAGAAGGAAAGTTGCCCCACCTTCGCACCTCTTTCATGCACATTGAGTCCGTGTAATATCTGTTGCTGTCTCAACAGTTTACACATTTTTTAGCCTGAGAAATCTAAGTAGCTTCAATCATTCTACACTTGCACGAGCACACAAGGAATGAGTTTTCTTGTCATAACATTCATAGAAAATTCCTTTGTGGTTTTTCAATGATTGAATGGAAGCCCTGGAGGAGTGAACATCACAAAAGCTCCTTTCCAAAGTACATCAGTTGTACAAAGTGGCTTCGTGCTACTTACATGCATACTAACTATATCATTTGTTGATTCAGGTTTACCATTCCTAATATATCTGAATTTGAAATGATTCGGATATATACATTTCATGAATTGACGGATACTCAGATCACAGGTGGGAGAATGCTAAATTATCATAAAGGGTAGATCAAAGAAAGTGCTAAAATTGAAGAAGTTTTGATGATATTGATGCTCACAATCATCAAAAAGGGGGAGAAAAAGTTCAATTTCAAAGTTTTAAAGAAAGAAAGTTATTTCTGAAGACAGTCTATCAAAGAGATGAAGATGATGTTTCATTTTTCAAAGATGAAGATTTCAAAGATTGTATTGATTCTTTCCCGTATCATGTGGTGTCTGCTACAAGTTTTTGTTTTTCATTCCTCCTACGCGCTGATTGAAACAAGTTCTTGAGATGAAAGCTTATTCAACTCGTGGTTCGAAGACAGATTCTTTGTGATAAACTGAAGAAGCACCGTGGAATGTCAAGTAACTCTCACATTATTTTTCTTGTGCGCTGATCCGATGTGATTAAGTTTCTACAGTTAAATGCTGCTTGATAGTGCATTCAGTCGAGGCTACTGTACATTGAATCTGGTTACAAAGTTGATACTATGAAGACCGAAGAGCTTTATTCAAGGGGGAGCGTGGAAAGTCATGAAGTCAAGCAACATCAAAGTTTCTTCAAAGATTCAAGAGGGAAAGAAGATCAAGGCCTGAAGTTTTTCAAGAAGATAAATGCTTTATTCAACTTTAGGGGGAGATTGTTAGGACTAAAAGTCATGTGTGTTGAAAGTGTAATAAAGTATTTATAAGGGTTTGATTTGTAATTATTTGAAAGTTATTTTATTAAGATGGGCCCAAGCCCATAAGCCCAATTGCTTGTAAAGCCTAAGTATATAAAGGCTTATTTATCTCATAATTGGGGGAACAGTTTAGAAAGGTTAGAAATTCATTATTCAGTTTTCTAGTCATTAGATTTACAAACCCTTATCAGAAGTTCTCTCTGTAAACCTAAACCCTTTGAAGCATTATCAATCATATGACTAGTTGCTGTGACATATAATCTGTTCATCTTTGATTGCTGCTATTCTGTTTTGCACTGCACTGGGATCTACACTTTCTTCTCCTCTCTTTTCTCTTCTCTTTTCTCTTCTCTTTTTTCTTCCCTATTTCCTTCCTTCTTCCCATACCTTGGCTTGTACTTTTATGATCTATCCTTCCTGTACCGTTCATACTTTGTCTTTGAAAATCTTTTCTTTCCAAAGCTTTTCTGAAACGGCTTGGTGATGAGGGCTTGGTTATCAGCAAATTTTTGTATATCATCATCAGAAAGTACATTAGTGTCATCAGAGAACTCTTCATAACTCGACTGACTAAGCTCTGTGAGGAAGGCTTTGGATCTCTTGGACTTGTACTTTGATGAGGAAACAATCTTTGAGCTTGAACCCTTTGATCTTTCAGCTAGCAGAGCTAAAGAGTCCTTGACAATCTTGTTTTCATCATTTAGAAGCTTCACCTCATCGTCATGCTGAGCAGGAGTAGTGAAGATGTCATTAACGTCCTCTTGTGCCATGTATTTAGTCATCTCTTTGTTGATGGCATAGCTCTTCCATTCGGGATTCAAGTTCTTGATTAACTTGTAGTTAATCTCAGAAACAGATTTGTTCATCCCGTTTCGCCTCAAGTCATTTAAAATCACATTGAACCTCGTATAGGTGTCCAAAAGAGCTTCCCCTTTCTTGGCATGAAATCCTTCGTATGCATTAATACTCTGGTTCAACTTTGCCTGAAGTGATTTCTCTATACCATGAAACTTACTTTCCATCTCATCCCACTTGGCTTTAGCTGATTCTCGACTATCTACTCTATTTTAGATATCGTATGGAATGGCCATAGTGACATAGATAAGAGCCTCTTCATATATCTTGTGAAGTTCCTTCTCCCTCTCGTTGTAGTACTGATATGGCTTTGGCACATATCAAACGTGAATTTCGGGAGATGTGTTTGTAGTAGCTTGGCCCGGTACAGTGACAACTAGTTGAACCGGTCCGTCAGTGATGGATTTCATGTAGTCATGGTTCTTATGATTCAAGAACTGAATCATCCTCCTTTTCCACTGTGAGTACTCTCCGATTCACAAGACCAGAGGTTTTGATTGGGAAACCATGGAAAGTAATTCTTTAGACATGATGATAATATCTGCACCCAAAGAAATAAGCGAGTAATGATCTTTTAATTCAACAATTTGAACAAGACTTGAAAATTTTTCAGAAACTGAAATTTCTAAAAACCTTAAGTCTAGAATTTGCATACACTAGGAACAAGTAGCAATTCGCATGAAATTTGTATTAGAATTCGTATAACACTTGAAATTCGTATAAGAAAGTTTCACAAATTGCACAAGTATAGAATTCGTAGACAAAAGAGAATAAAATTTAAGCAATTCGCATGAACTTATATGCGAATTCCTCATAATTCGTATAAAACCTTCTGCGAATTCTTCACAATTCGCACGTTTCTATGATGCGAATTTTATCCTTGGAAACATTTTCTTGAAAACCTTTTCGCATACAAGCTTTTTGAAAATATAATTCGTATAACAAGAAGATACGAATTCTTTACTTCGAAATAAACTTTGACACACTATGCGAAAACTTATAAATGAACACTTGTACGAAAAATTAGCAATTCACACCACTCTACCTTGGGAAATCTACACAATTCGCATAACACAGGTATGTGAATTCTGTACAATTCGTATAAAGTTCTCTGCGAATTCTTGCCTTAATATTTCAAAAATCAACTTTTCGCTTTAGAAACTTATGTGAATCCTTGCTTTTCGGATAATGAGATATATGAATTCCAACACTTCGATATTTTTTAAGAAAATTTTATGCGAATTCTACAACATTTCGTATAAAACTGATATGCGAATTCTTTACTTAATGAGTTCACATTAACTATTATGTGAATTCTTTCTGCTTAAACTAAATTATGCGAGTTCTTCGTACGAAATACTCAAATCTTGCGAGATCTTGAGTTCACAGTCTAAAAATTCGATTTTAATCCAGAAGTCGATCCAAATCTCCAAATCATAAGTTGTAACTTCACAAAATCAATCAAGTTAGTACACCAATCAATCCAATGCAATATCACAATCAAATTTACATTCTATCACATACATCTTGATCAAACAGTACTCGACAAACTTTCGAACAAATTTTTTTCAAGAAATGACAAATTAGCTATCAAAAATGATGTTTCTGTGAAATTTAATCGCACATAAATGTTCTAAAACATTTTTCGACCACAAATCAACAAACAATTTTATCAAAAACACATTTTTGCACACAAATCCGCTCAAGAAACTCGAAACAGAGAACGAACTCGAAAGAGTTTCAAATTGTTGAATCCTAAGCTCTGATACCAATTGTGACCCAGATTACTAGCATACGATTTAACAACACAAATTAACAACACAAATTAACAACACAACTATTATTGATTAATCACAAGATTTACATTAGTCACAGATCTAAATCGTAATCATAGATCTCACATGTGTGTGTTTACTATGTGTACGAATCCGCTTACCACAGTCGGATTTCGTATCTATGCGCGTGACTACAAGATTACAAAGGAAACAACTTATTTATACTAAGTCAACATAGTTGACTTTACAACTCAAAACCCTTAACTATTCAACATTTACAAACTATACCCTCTATTTTAATCTTGAATACAATATACATCCAACACAAGCTACATAGAGAAGCACAACATCATGGATTTCTTCAACCAACTGAGTAACTGATCTCTTTTTGGTAGTGAATAATCTCTTGTTTCTTTCCTGCCAAATATAAGTAACTGCTGCACAAAGAGCAAGCTTATGAATCATCTTCTTAGGTAACCCTCCAACGCCCAAGATATCGGTCATAATAGCATCCCAAGTGTCGGACAACAACTCCATGCGAACATCACTTTTAACCCTTTTCCATACGTCCAAAGGAAAATCACATGCAAAGAATAAGTGATTATAGGAATCAATGCAATTTAGACAGAAGACGTACCTTGGGTCTGGCGGGTCATGCTTCCAAGTAATAATACGGTTCTGAGTAGGGAGACGTCGATGGCATGCCAACAATGCACACATTGCATGCTTAGTAATATTTCCCCTAAATCATATCATTTTTGTCGAAGCGATCACAGGATGATGCCTATCGATCGAACGCCATGCCTCTTTGACCGAGAACGAAATGAGATTCTGCCTCATACCTTTCCAAAAAACCACATCCCTCTCATTTTCAACAATTTAAGGAACTGGACATGTAGCCAAATGGGGGAGCCACTGCATCCACGAGGCCGGCCAAACACTATGAATCTCCTCTAGGACATCACAGACCGAAGAGGAGGCATGAAACCTACTAGCATGGATAAACTGATACGAGAAGAACTGAGAGAGGTGTCCGACGGCTAGACATCCTTCTTCTCATGCATTCGTATTACATCCATCACCAATCTGAACACAAAATAATCTCCTCACTTGCGGACGCAAAGCTATCAAGTTTCGTAAAACCCAAGAGCAATTAGGATTAGGCCGAACTTCGCTAAGAATTTCCAATCGAAGACGATGCAAATAAACCCATTTAACCCATAGAGAGTCACACTTTCTGAGGAGGTCCCAAATATGAGTAGTCAAAAGTGTCCTATTCCATAGTCCCAACTTCCGAATACCAAGACCTCCACACCCCACCGGCTTGCACATATCATCACAAGCTAACCGACATCGGCCTCTAGAATTCTATCCTTGCGACTAAAGGAAATTCCTAAAGAGAGCCTCAAGTTGATGAATCACCCCTGACGGGAAAAGAAAAACCGACATCCAATAGAGTTGCATGGATTAGAGGACAAATTTTATAAGTTTGCGCCTACCACCATACAAGAGGAATTTAGTCTTCCAATTGTGAATCCTATCTTTCACTTTTGCCACCAAGACACTATAATCCGCCACCTTTAATCTCGTTGGGGATAGAGGGATACCTAAATAACGAATAGAGAAAAGACCCTCCCAGAATGGTAAGCATTCCAAAATGGAATTTTTATCATTGTTCGAGACATTTCCAAAGAAAACCACAAAATTTTCCAAGCTAGGAGATAAACCAGAACGTACCTTAAAGAGATGCAAAGCCTTTTTAAGCACTTCCACCGAAAGGACATCACTTCTTGTAAACACAAACAAGTCATCCGCAAAGCATAAATGTTCTATTTTAAGCTCATGACACCCTTTATGGTATCCAAACGTGTTAACCTAATCAATACATTGGCGAAAGAGCATAGTGAATCCTTCCATAAAAATCGTAAACAAGTAAGGTGATATGGGGTCACCTTTCCGAATACCCCGACCTCCTATAAAGAAACCCTCCGTATCTCCATTAATTGACACCGAGTACAAGACCGATGAAATAAGCTTCTCGACCCACCAGACAAGAACTGGGTGAAAACTGAGTCCCCTCATCATATTAAGAAAATAGTCCCAATTGACCTTGTCATAAGCCTTTTGGATCCCACTACCCTTTGATATCCCGCAACCAACTCATTAGCCAAAATAATATTATCCGATATCCGCCTTCCCGGGAAAAAGGCAGATTAGTTTGGACTCACCAAGCCATTCAAAGCATCCTTCATTCTATTCGAAATAATCTTACTGATACACTTATAGAGCACATTACAACATGAGATCGGCCGATAGTCAGTAACTTTGGAAGCATTCATCACTTTAGGAACTAAGCATAAGAGCGTGTGATTCAATTCTTTTTCAAGATTTGCATTATAGAAAAAGTTTGATTTGAACTTATTGGATATAATGAGGTACAATGGGTCTTAGATGTCTGTAATGGCTCATCATTGGTTCATTTTCGTCTTAGTGGGTATAATGGGTTTTCATTAACTGGTCATAATGAGACTCAATGGGTCATAATGAGTATGATTTCAGCTTATTGGCTCGATTGGGGTATAATGGGTCTTAGTAATCCGTAATGGCTCATAATTGGGTTATTTTGGTCTTAGTCAGTGGTTCATAATGAGTATGATTTCAGATTATTGGCTCCAATTGGGGCATAACGGGTCTTAGTAATCCGTAATGGCCCATAATTGGTTCATTTTGGTCTTAGTGGGTATATTGTGTTTGTGACTCTTTAACGAGTCTAATTAGTCGTAATGGGACTAAGTAGGCCATAATGAGTGTGACTTGAACTTATTAGATATAATGAGGTATAACGGGTCTTAGTGGTCCATAATGGCTCGTAACTAGTTCATTTAAGTCTTAGTGGGTATATTGGGTTGTGTCTCCTTAACGAGTCTAATTGGCCGTAATGGGACTAAGTGGGTCATAATGAGTATGATTTCACCTTATTGGATCGAATTGGGATATAACGGGTCTTAGTGGTCTGTAATGGCTCGTAAGTGGTTCATTTTGGTCTTAGTGATTATATTGCGTTTGGTTCTCCGTAACGAGTCTAATTAGTTGCAATGGGACTAAATGGGTCATAATGAGTATGATTTGATCTTTTCTTAAAGGAAAATCTTTCGGTAATAATATAAAAACATAAAAAGGTGAGGGACAAACAACCCAATCATAAGAAGAAAGCCAAGGATATGACCAAGGTAACACACACCAGACAAGAAACAACCCAACCAAAAGGGGACAACAAAAGGAAAATGAAACAAAGCATAAACAACGTGCACCACAATACTTTTAGATTAGAATTGTATTTAAGATTAATATAGAGGGTCTAGTTTGTAAATGTTGTATAGTTTGAGGGTTTATGTTGTAAAGTCAACTATGGTTGACTTAGTATAAATTATAAGTTTCTTTGTAAACTTGTAATCACGCTGAATTCACAAAACACAAGTCAGAACATTATCAGAGAACACACAGAGAACTCGTATACTGTAAAACGTGAGATCTTTGACACATAGACTTGTGACTACATTGTAATTGTATGAATTGAATAAATGTTTGTTTTATGTTGATCTGTGTTTGATATATGCTAGTAATTTGGGATCACGTTTGGTATCAGAGCTACATCTGAAAAGAAGAAAAATCAATTTTTTTGTCACTGTTTTATCAACTCTGTTCCATTAATCAAGATTTTGATTGAATGATGTTTTGGGTGTGAATTTCATCAATTTGGAAATTCATCTGATCCACAGATTGAGAGTATTTGATAAATTTTTACATTTCTGGAAACTTTATTTTCGCGAACTGTGCAAGATTCAATTCTCAAAATCATGATTGTTATTAGAGAAATTCACTCCACTGGGTTATTAACAATGGTAAAGTGATCAAGATTGCAAAGTTTCAAAGTCAAATATCAATTTTTGTGTGGAATTCAATGATATTTTTTTAAAAAATATTCAAGATTCAAAGAATTCGCACGAGCCATAATGAACACACACAGATTGGTAAGAATTCGCACACTGTAAAACACACACATACGTGAGATCTGTGGCACACTGTTATATCTATGACTTCATTGTAATTGTGTGGTTTAATCAATAAAAGATTGTTTTGTTAATTTGTGTTAATTGCATGTGTTAATGTACTGTATTTAGAAAGTTTTGAAAAGTCATCTTTAGCGCAATAGGCTTTGTATTTAGCATAATGGGTTGGGCTAAAATGTGTAACATGGGTGATTGGGATATAAATAGGAGATGTTTGTGATTTGTTTGTAACATTTTCATTTTCACAATGTAGCCATTAACGTTCTAAGTGTTTCTAGAGAGAGAAACTCTTTCTCTCTCTAGATTGTGAATAATACAATCATTTTCTTCACAATCTACCTTTTGTTCTATCTTTTTATCATTGATTAATTGTGAATTCATGACCTAACATGTGGTATCAGAGCCTAATCGAAGAAATTATTTTTTTCATGTGTTGTGATCGAATTCTAGTATCTAAATGTTTTTAGACAAGATCATCAAATACAAAGTTGTTCAGAAGTGTTTTTCAAACATGCTCTCAAAGTTTCATCTCAAAATTCGAAGAAATGCGAAAGATTTGGTGATTTTCAAATTTCAGACTTGACTTCACGTTAGATCTGTGAAACACGCAAGTTCATCGAAGAACGTGCAAGGATATAGAGAAACGTGCAAATGTAGTCTGCGAGTTTTAATATTGTCAAATTCCTCTATGTCCTAAAACATGCAAAATGAAGCGTGCGAATTTGGGAAACGCGCAAGACGAAGCTTGCGAGTTTGAGTAAACGCGCAAGATGAAGCGTGCGAGTTTGAAAAACGCTTAAGACAAAGCTTGCGAGTTTGAGCGATTAACTTCCTTCAGTCTGCGAGTTTCATGCTTAGCAAGTTTTGATACTGTCAAAGTTTTTCTAAGGCATAAAACGCGCATGTCAAGGCCTGCGAGTTTCAAGAACACGCACATCATGTTTAGCGCGAAAGAACGTGAATAGTTCTTTGCGAGTTTATTGTTCTGCGAGTTTTCTTGTTCTCCAAGTTCTGAGTTTTTGCGACAAGTTATTGTTCATACCCATTTTTTTGCGACAAGTTTCCTTGTGAGATTTAACTGTCAAATTTTTCCTCAGATAAATCTTTTACCCTACTCAGTAGTGTTTGCTACAAGTTGCATCCTCCGACAAGCATACCAGATTAATTTCTTAAGCTAAATTCCTATTCAACTCGCGGTCAAAGACAAATTTGATCTTATATACTAAAGATGCACTCTGCTTGTCATGTCATAATCCATACATATCATTCTTGTGGGCGTTAAGGAATGTGTTGGGTTTACTAAAGATTAAAAGTTGTCTTTATGTGCACTTAGTCGAGATAACTGTCCACATCAGATCTGATATTTCAGTTGATACTTCAAAGGATAAGAGCTACTTTCAAGGGGGAGCCGGAGTTGTTTTGAAGTTTAAGCAACGCTAAAGTTTTTCAAAGAAATCAAGGGGGAGAAGATCTGAAGTTGATAAGGAATGATTTTTTTACAAAAATTTAGGGGGAGAATGTTAATGTACTGTATTTAGAAAGTTTTGTAAATTCATCCTTAGTGCAATAGGCTTTGTCTTTAGCATAGTGGGTTGGGCTAAAATGTGTAACATGGGTGATTGGGGTATAAATAGGAGATGTTTGTGATTTGTTTGTAACATTTTTCCGCTCAGCACAATGAGAAAAACTCAACCGGATGATTTATCTCCCCCACTCTTTGATTTTGACCCCTTACCCCTCAATCACTCGAGGATAACTTCCTGGGTAGGAAACACTGGTTTACAGGAATCCATGGAAGTTCTGTTGTAAGCTCTCACACGAATCCCATGTAATTTATCCTATAAAGAATGGTTGCTCAACAATTTAACTTTAGCAGTTAAGCTCAAAAATATATGATGACATTGTCAAAATGTATGCTCATGAAAAATATGAATGAAATTTGAGCATTTGAACTTTGAAGATTTCTCAAAACAAAGATATTGAATGAATGAAATGAAATCAAGAGAATTGTTTTGAGAATCTGACAATGTATCAATCAGATCAAATTAAATGGTTAGGGTATCAAAGAATTGGATATTTTGTTTATATGAATGAATATAAACAATTTTGCAATGAAAGCACAATTTTGGAAATGATGAATGATGCTCAACAACATTTGAAAGCAAACGGGAGTATTACCATCGAAAAATTGTTTCGATATGAGACATGGTAATAACAATTTCAAATGAAGTACTAAACCGGTGTGTATGAATACTTCACAGGATATAGACAAGATAATACACAAGCATTGATCTTTGTAAACACACGGTCAGTTTAAACATTGATGCTCAAAATGAAAAACATTTAAAATCACACTTCTAAATTCATGAAATCTTTTGAGAACAAGAAGTGGTTTGAACATTTAAGAAACTGTTTTTCATATTTGAAAGTTGTCCTTCTTTCAAACAATCAGAGATCTAGATCAGAAGATTTTTACCTTTATGTTCCCCCTCAAATCAAGATAATATGATTTGTTTTCTTTTAAGCTCCCCCTAGATATTTGCAAAATATCCATGTCTAAACATTGTAGAACAGGTCCTGATCTGTCATGTGATCAGAAGCCACAATCTTTTACATTAAAGTTCGGGTTTTGAGCTGCTTTGTTCAAAAGCCTATGTCTTTGACATTGAAGTACGAGTTCTAAGTTGTAGTACTTAGAAGTCAAAGTCTTTTAACTTTGAAGTCCGGGTCTTGAACTGAATTATTTAAGATCCATAACTCATTGACTTTAAGGTCCGGGTTTTGAACTGCTGTGTTCAAAAGCCTTAGTTCTATGCTCCCCCTTAAACATTGGGTACCTGCAACACAGATTTAGCTTTTGGTACCCACTGGTATTTGGGTCCTGAAGTGTTAGTTGCAGTTCTTGGGGGGTTTACATAATATGAACCATACCAGTAATTAACAAAAATTTTACTCACAAAGTCATGTGCTCCACAGTAAGAACAACATATTTTCTTTTGAGCAATCCTAATAAGATGATTAGTAGAATAAAATGTATCAGAATTACCAAAAGAATTACCTTTATGCACTCTATTCTTTTTGGCATTGAATGTGGATGCAAATGCTTTGTCTTTCTTCTTCTCATCATCTGAAGAACTCTTCACTCTCCAGATCATCTGATTTTTCTTATATTGCGTTCCAAGAGATTTTATATAAAAATTTGTTGAACCATCAACAGATTTGTCATAAAATAGATTAGATGGTCTAATCTGATTTGAGTTAACAATGTTTGGTTTGACACTTTTCTTTTTCAAAACATTTTTCTCATGAATAGAACTTGAAGCTGTTTTGAAAGAACAGAATGATTCTGTTGAATTATCAACAGGTGATTGACTAATCACATCAGCTGTTACTTTATCTGACAGTTCAACGTTTGCGGCTTCTAAGTCATTTATCTTTTTAGCTAAAATGTTTCTTTCATCTGAAAGTGTGTCAAACTTTTGTTTCAAATCAAATTTGTCCTTCTGTTGTCTTTGATAATCTGATGACAGAGCAGTTAATTTGGATGTGAGCTTAGATATTTCAGATTAAAAATGTGAATGTTCTTGTTCAAAATCCTTTTCCAAGTTCTTGGTCTTCTATGAAATATCCTTGAAAATCCCAGAATTTCTCTTTTCAGTATTTTTCTTTTCAAGCTCATAAGACTACTTCTTTTATTTGAAGATTTGTCTTTCTTTTTCGAGTAAGTCTTGTAAAGTAGAAATCTGTGTGGAAAGTTCAATTATTTTGGATTCAAGAACTTGTTTTTCTTTCGCAAAAGTGCCTCTTTCAGTGATTATTATCTTTTCAAATTCAGACACTTGCTTAGAAAGTTTAAGGCATCTTAAGCTCTCAATCCTTTTTCTCTTGGAGAGTTTTCTTGGAAAAATCAGACATCTGTTGAGTAGAAGATGTCTTCACATTTGATTTTTCTTTTTCTGCTTGGAGGCTTGTTTTCAGTTCAACATTCTTCTTCTCCAAAGCAGATATCTGATCTTCAAAAGCCTTAAACTTCTATTGAAGCTTAGCTGACTCATCTTTCAGCTCAAATGATTTTTGTTCAGTCGTCTTCAGTTGGCTTTGAAGATTCACTTTAACTTTATTTTCTTTGATGCTTTTCATCAAGTCAGCATTTTTTACTTTCAATGCATATACATTTTATTCAGAAGCCATATACTTTTGTTGAAGCTTAACTGATTCGTCTTGTAGATCTGATGATTTATGTTCAGTTTTCTTCAGTTGTCTTGACCATGAGATTGTAAAAGATCACAAGATGATTTTTTGGTGACAAAGAAAGATAATCTTGAGGATTGATTAATTGAAGATCTGGATCTGCACCAATTTCAGAATAATGAGATCAGAAAGAGGGCATGGGCATCTCCCGTGAAACATTCGGATCATGTTCATCCATCTGAACACTTTGGTCATTGATATTTTCCTCCGCCATTGATTTCCTGAAAAGTATCAAAAGTATTGGATAAAATCCAATATGTTAGTATAAATCCAAAAACTTGTTTTCAGAAAACCAATTTTGAAGTACAGAACAATGTACTATGAGATATTGCAATTGAAAGCACAGTAAGTTGCAGAAAAACAAATTGCAACTTCAGATGAACAGAAAGTAACAACAACACACAAGACAAAAAAAATAATTTAATCAAGAAAATAAGAAAAAATAATTTTTTCATGATTTGGGATCACATTTGGTATCAGAGCTAGATCAGAAAAGAAGAAAAATCATTTTTTTGTCACTGTTTTATCGACTTTGTTCCATTAATCAAGATTTTGATTGAATGATGTTTTGGGGGTGAATTTCATCAATTTGTGATCGCATAGTGGTACTGAACATATTTCATGTGAATTGGAAATTCATTTGATCCACAGATTGGGAGTATTTGATAAATTTTTACATTTCTGGGAACTTTATTTTCGCGAACTGTTCAGGAATCAATTCTCAAAATCGTGATTGTTATTAGAGAAATTCACTCCACTAGGTTGTTCACGATGGTAAAGTGATCAAGATTACAAAGTTTCAGAGTCAGATATCAATTTTTGGATGGAATTCAGTGATATTTTTTTTTAAATATGCAAGATTCAAAGAATTCGCACGAGCCATGACGAACTCGCACGATGAACTCGAACGTTGAAGAATTCGCACAATTCAGAGGATAAAGTGTTAAAGGATAGATTCGTACAAGGGTGTGTACGAATTGTGAAGAATTCGCAGATTAGTTCATCTTATTGATTCTAAGGATAGAATTCGTAAGGTTGAAGGATTCACATAAGGTAGTGTACGAGAAGTGTAGAATTCGCAGAAGAGCCATGTACGAAATACGTAGAATTCGCATCAATGTCTGAGAAAAAATTCCAAGGAAGGAATTCGCAAGAAGTCTTGTATGAATTTCAAAGAATTCGCACACCGCAATCTGCGAAAAGCTCAGAATTCGCACAACAAGCTTATGCGAAAAGCTTAGAATTCTTATCTTTCTACATATACTTTTATGCGAATTGTGCCTATACGAATTCCATACTTATAAATTCTTGCTTGTGAGTGTCTTGCGAATTGTGCTATACGAATTCTTGTATGCGAATTGTGCTACACAAATTATATACTTGTTAAAATTTTTGAATGATTTTCTATGATTCTTAGTGTTGATTTTTCTGATTTTCTGATTAAAGATCATTTCTAGCATATATTTCTTTTAAACAGATTTCACCATGCCTTATACAGATGAGAAGGGAAATCTTGTGCTAATCAACATAGATTGTGCTATAGTGTACATGCAAGATATTTCCAGCACTCGAAGCTGAGAACAAATATTTGAAAATTTCAGAATTTGTCTCTTCTTGCTCAAATCAATAATGTGAAAGAAAAATCTAAAGATTCCGAGAAAAGTTATATTTTCTCAGACTGCATATCTAACTCCAAGGTAAATTTTGCAGGAATTATTGAGTCTAAAGACAAAGAAGTTTCAAATCTGCAATCCAAGCTGAAGAAGTTTAAAGGACTTAATGCAAATTCTACTTGGTCTAAAAAGGAACAAATAGAAAGAGAGCTTGATGATCATAAAAGAAGAGCAAACATTGCTAGTGAGACATCTGATGGGCTTAGAAAGATAAATTCTCAAATCTTTGCTGAAAGAGATAAGTTGAAAGAGAAAGTGTTCAGTCTTGAGGTTGAAATCAACATGATGAAAGAAAAAGCAACCCAAGAAAAAGACAACTCAAAAGCCCAAGATGAGATGAAGAAGATTGAGAAGAAAAGAAAGGAATTGGGGAAAAATAATGTTGAGCTGAATAAGAAAGTTTCTAAACTGGAAGATCAAGTGAACAAAGAAAAGAAAGATAGAGTTGATTTTGAAAGAGAAAGAAAAGAATTTGCTAAGAAGTTTTCTGAATTTTTCCAGAAAAGCTTTTGAATAGAAGAAATCAGTGGAGCTAAAATACATAAAGCTTTCTCAACAAGTTTCAGACTTTGAGAAAGTAATCATCTTGGAAAGAGATAAGTTTGAAAAGGAGAAGAAGAAAACTGAACAAAAGACTGTTGTTGTTTTCAAGGAGATTTCTGATAAGAGAAAGACTGTTGAAAAAGACTTTGAAAAAGAAAGGAAAGTGTTTGAGATTGAGATAGAGGATCTTACAAAGAAGTTATCTGAGTTGTCATCAACTATTCTGAAGGAAAAGAATGAAAATTCCGAGTTGCATAAAAAGTTTGATATGATTTCAAAAGAAAGAAACAGTTTGTCCTCAAAGGTAAAAGAACTTGAAGAGATCATGTTCAAGGTGAAGCTGACTGAGTCAAAGACTCCAGAATCAATCGTTCAATCACCAAGAGATGATCAAGATGATTCAGAATGCTTATTCAAAACAGCTTCAAGTTCATGTTTTACAAATGTTTCTAATAATCCTTTATTTGATTCTGATGATAATCTTACTTCTAAATCTAAAGATCAAATTCGTCCTTCTAACCTTTTCTATGATAAACATGTTGATGGTTCAGGTAACATTAAAAAGATCATATCTCAAAAGAAAAGATTTTGGAGAAGAATAAATGAGAGAAAAAGAAAAGTGGATTTGGATAGTGAAAGGTTCCTTGAAGGAGAAGAAGGAACATAAATCATTTGAGCATGTATCTAATGCTAAAAGGAACAGTGCTTCTAAAGGTAAAACTTTTGGCAAATCTGATCTTGTGTATACTATAAATCAGCTAATCAGGTTAGCACAAAATAAAATTAGTTTTTTCTATTGTGGTTCAAATGATTTTGTTAACAAAAATTATGAAAATAATTGGTAGGGTTCCTATTACACCTCTCCTAATAGAACTGCAACTAACAAATCAGGACCCAAATACATGTGGGTACAAAAAACTGAATCTATGTTGCAGGCACCCAAGGTTTAAAAGGGAGAAAGAACAATGGCGCTTGGATAAAACAGTTCAAGACCCATTCCTCAATGTTTCAGGACTATGGTTTATGATTAAAATAGATCAAGACCCAGTCTATAATAGTAAATATGAAGAGTTACTATTCTCACCGGAGAATATGTAATAATGGTTTCTGAATATTTTAGTTCAGAACCCGACCTCAAAAGTTTTTCTTCTGACGGATGCTTATAAGATAACATCTTTTCGAGAAGTTTTTTTATTTGAGGGGGAGTAACTGAAATTTAAACTGTTATATCTTTTTGGGGGAGAAGATAGATGCTTATACTTTAATTGTTATATATTTCTTTTGAATTGAATTTTTACAGATATTGAAGAGAAGAATATCTGAAGTCTTGTCAACGAAGCTTAAACGATGATATTCATTTTAGGGGGAGTTAAGGTTCTATACTAAAGGTATATTTTTCTGAATCTTAAACTCTATCACTTGATGAAAGAAGGACAACTTTCACTTGTGAAAAATGATTCTCTTAAATGTTCTCAAACTGTTTTATGAATTTCGAAGTGTGATTTTAAATGATTTTCTTTGGATACTTTGATGATTAACTGACCGTGTGTTTCTAAAAGATCAATACTTGTGTATTATCTTGTCATTTACTGCCAAGTATTCCTACACACAACGATTCAGTACATTTCTTGACTATGTTATTACCATGTATCAAAATGATAAATCTTTCTATGGTAATACTCCCGTTTGTTATTCAAATTTGTTTGAGATCAGACGTCCTTTCTTATTACATGTGATTTCATTGTTAAAATGTTTATATCTTGATCATATAAACATCTTATGCCTTTGATACCCCAAATTATTTTTCTTCATGATATTTGATCTGATTTTATCATTGTCAGATTCTCAAATCACTTAAATTGATTTCATTTCATTCATTCACTTTACTGTTTTGAGATATCTTAAATGTTTTAAATGCTCAAATTTCATTATGATTTTTGATGAGCATATATATACTGACAAATGATTTCTTTTTCTTAAATATCAAGTTAATCATTGAACGACATATTTTCTTTTAGGACGAATACATGGGATTCAATGTGTGAACTTAAAAGAACTTCCATGGATTCATGATAACCAGTGTTTCCTACCCCGGAAGTAATCATATGAGTGATTGAAGGAAGAGGGGTCAAAAGAATTATGTGTTGGTGTGTGATGAGGTAAAACGGAAAAGAGAGGTTGGTTAGAAGTGGGCTTAAATATTCAAAAGAAAGAGGGTGTAAGATCAGAGTAAAAGAATATCAAACTCTGCACCAAAATCTTTCTAAGTTGGGCAGCCACATAATCTGATTGGTTCACATTCTTTGGTGACCATCATTGAAAAAGTCAGTAAGCCCATGCCAACTCTTGCAAACAACCCTACCAGCTACTCTTTCTTTTCTTAAAAAGAGAATGTTTCACATTTTCTGGGGAAGCAACACATACTCTATTGGTTATTCACTCGGAAGATATTGATATTGAAAAAGAAGGAAAGTTGCCCCACCTTTGACCCTTTCTCATGCACATTGAGTCTATGTATAACTGTTGTTGTCTCAATGGTTTACATAATTTTGAGCATATGAAAAGCAATCATTATGCTAATTCATTCATAACACAAGCACGGGCACACATAAAATATGTTTTTCTGTCAGAACATTCATAGATTAACCTTGTGTTTTTCAATGATTGAATGGAAGTCCTGGGGAGTGAACATCACCTCAAGCTCCTTACATTATACATTCATTGTACACAGTGGCTTTGTGCTACTAACAGGCACCTTAACTATTTCATATGTTGATTCAGGGTTAACATTCATAATTTGTCTGAATTTGAAAAGATTCAGATGAATACATTCATGAATTGACGGTTCATTATCAGATCAGTTGGGGAAGATTGATTACTTTCATACATGGGGGAGATTGTACATATTTTACCAAAAGAGATCATGAAGACTGTGCTAAATTGATTAATTGGGGGAGAAGTTTCAAAGACCGAGTTGACCTTAAAAAAAGTTTTGATGATTTTTGATTCTCATAATTCATCAAAAAGGGGGAGAATGTTCAAAGTTAAAGTCAGTTATCAAGATAAGTGTATCTAAAAGAAGTCATGCAAAAGTTGTGAAAAGGGGAGAAGTTAAAGTCAGATAGTTGATTGAGAAAGTGAAAGATAATTCAAGATTTTAAAGTCAAAGTGAAAGCCAAAGCAAGAAACGTCAAAAGAAAAAGAAGTTTGAAGTTTTTTCAAAAGAGAGATTTATTTGAAGAATGACAAAGTTTCAAAGTTTGTTGAAGATGTCAAAGATTTCAAGGTTTAAAGCTGAAAAAGATTATTTGCTGAAGATCATTTCTGAAGATAAGAAGACCGGAAGTTAATTGTCATTTTTTTAATCTTGAATCCAAAGGGGGAGATTGATAGATTAGAATTGTATTCAAGATTAAAATAGTGGGCCTATTTTGTAAATGTTGTATAGTTTGAGGGTTTGTGTTGTAAAGTCAACTATGGTTGACTTAGTATAAATTGTAAGTTTCTTTGTAAACTTGTAAGAACGCTGAATTCACACAACATAAGTTAGAACACTATCAGAGAACACACAGAGAACTCGTATACTGTAAAATGTGAGATATGTGACACTTAGACTTGTGACTATACTGTAATCGTATGGATTGAAAAAATGTTTGTTTTGTGTTGATCTGTGTTTGATTGATGCTAGTAATTTGGGATCACAAATACCCAACAAAAAGAAAAAGGACACCAAGCAACTTCAATCGTTATGAGCTATTGAACGCTTCACCCTATTCTTCCACGCCATCCTCGCAAGCACCATATCTCGAATATCTTTGATAACCTGTACTTCCATGTTCTGAACATTCTGAAAAGGTCTTCGATTCCTTTCTCTCCATATGCAATAAATGGTAGCCGAAAAGGACAATTTTTGCATAGTATTCATCGAATGAGCATTTCCTATAAAGAACCCATTTAGAATCGCATCCTAAGATTCAGTGAAACCAAAAAGACCCGATTCCATCACCCTATGCCAAACAGTCAACGCAAAACCACATTCAAAGAATAAATGGTTATGAGAATTGGGACAGATTTTACCAAAGGGACAAAGCATATCCGGAGGATCATGCTTCCATAACCCTATCCGTTCTTGCGTCGGGAGCCTTTCGTAGCATGCCATCCAAGGGATACAACCAATAAACCAAACAACTTTAGACCACGGGACCGTAGGGTGCATCCCTTCCATGTATCTCCATGCATCCTTTATCGAAAATTCAATCAAGGCATTATGAAAAATCCTCTAAGCAATAGTATCATGGTTAGAAGCATTTAAGCAAGGATCATGATAAGTGCTAAGCTCCGGGAACCTTTCAATCCAATCAACCGGCCAAACCCCGTTAAGTTGATCAAGAACATTTCGAACCATGGAATTAGTCGGAAAACCAAAAGCATGAATTCACCGGTAAGAGAAATGAGAAGATAAATGTCCACACGACAACCAATTATCCTCCCATGCCAAGCTTAACAAATAAGAACTTTCGGATTTGAGGTCATAAATCCATCATTTTCATCAACACCCACGACCAAGCAGGTTTAGGCCGAATCGTCCACAACGAAAGGTTGTGGAAAAAATTAGTCCACACCCATCGAACCCACAAGGATCACCTCCGGCAAATGAGATCCCACATATGTTTAGTCACAAGAGCCCGATTCCAAGCAGGGAGCTTTTTAAAGCCGAGACCACCACACTTAAGTGGCTTACAAACATCATCCCAAGTAATACGACACTTCCCCCTCGAACTTTCACCTTGCGCCCATAGCAAACTCTAGAAAGCTTCATCCAAATCAGAATATGTCGGTTTGATCATTTTATAAAGTAGATCAAAGAGGTGGTGATCTTGAGGATGGCTTGGAAGACCTGTTGCAAGACCTCTTGTTGTATGTGATGTAGTTTTTTAGGTTGTTTATTTGGGGGCTTAGCGTGTTTGTGTTGTCGATTTTGGCCTTTTTGTCTAGTTGTGTTGTCTTGTTCTTTTTCTGTTTGGTTGTGTGTGCCCAGATTCTAGTTCCTAATCACAAACAATTAATCAAAACAAGATTTATGAATCAATTACCTGTTTGATTAATCTTTCAAATTCAATCCAAACGATTACAATCTTTCTCTCTCTAGAACTCCCTTTCTCTCTCTACAAATTTCTCTCTCTAAAACGTATTCTCAGATTCTCAACTAGACAACTACTACAAAACAGAAAGTACAAGGTATTTATACCTACAGGAATTACAAAGAAAATAAAAATACAAATACAAAACACTTTGACTTTTATTACAAAAGACCTTGACTTTAACTTGAGAGTTGACTTTCCTCAGCTTTGACTTCTTGAACTTTGACTTTTGTCTTCTTGATCTTGTATCCAACATATTTATGCTCTAACAATCTCCCCCTTTGGATTCAAGATCACTATTAAAAAATATAACAATTCAGTCTTCACTTTTAAGCTCTATCAGTACAATCTCCCCTTTTTCTTTGACGACATTATTTCCAAAACTATCTTCAAACTATTAACAATCTCCCCAAAACTTTCACAAAATACTTTCAGACTTTGGAAAGAAAATATCTTCAGAATCAGCTCAAATTGCTTCAGCAAATAATCTTGAAAGAAAATTTCCTCAAAATCAGCACATCTACAGAAATTCTTTGATCTTCTTCAAATCTTTACTTTGAATTTTCTGACTTGGACATTTCTTTAAATCATCTCCCAAAACTTCATCATTTCTTGATACCATCTCCCCCTTTTTGATGATCTGAACATCTATATCATCAAAACTTTTCTTCCAAGAAATGTCTTTGACCATTCTGATTTGTCAAACTGAGCCTCTGATTCTGTGATCCATAACCAAGTATTCATCTAGATCTTTGCAAATCCAGAAAAAAAAAGAACATGTAACTCCTGAATCAACAAATGAATCAGTTAAAATGCCTGTCAGTAACACGAAGTCACTGTGTGTAACGAATACACAATATAAAGGAGCTTTTGGATGTTCACTCCCCCATGGCTTCCATCCAATCATCGAAACACCACAAAGGCAATTTCTATGAACGTTATGACAAGAAAAACAAATTTCCTTGTGTGTTCGTGCATGTGTAGAAAGAATTAAGCACTAATGATTGCTTTTTAAGGCTCAACATAGTGTAAACCACTAAGACAACAGTAGATAAACATAGACTCTAAGTGCATGATTGAAGTGCGAAGGTGGGGCAGACTTCCTTCTTTTTCAATGTGAAATATTTTCTTTTTGAGAAGAAAATGAGTAGCTGGTGGGGTTTAGTCAAGAGTTGGCATGGGCTAGTTTTCTGTTTCAATAACGTTCACCAAAGAATTATGAAACGCTAGTAATGTGGTTGCCCGGCTCAGAAAGTAGTTGGTGCAGAGTTTGATATTCTTTTACTCTGATCTCACACCCTTTTTCTTTTTATCATTAATCTCACATCTAACCAAACTCTCATTTACATTTTACCTCATTACACCCACACTCATTTCTTTTAGACTCCTCACACTCAATCTCTATGGATTAATTTCTTGGGTAGAAATCACTGGTTAACGTGATTTCATAGAAATTCAGTTAATTCCTAGCACAAAGAACCCATGTATGATCCTAAAAGTCAGATGAATGAATATGCTCATAAAATATAATCATGAAGATTTGAGCATTTTTAGACATTGAAGCATTTTCAAACAAGTATATCGAATGAATGAACGTGAATGCAAAAGACTTGTTTGAAAATCTGACATTGTATGAAAATGATCAGAAATGAAATGATATATCAATTTAGGCTTATGGTCAAAATAACAGATAATGTCCATACGATTCAAAAATATAGACATTCTTGAACTAAACGCTTCGAAATGAAAATACGCTCAAATTTCTTTGAAATACAAGCGGGGCGTCTTACCATCGAAAATATGTTTCAATATGAGACATGGTAAGAACAATGTGAACAAAAAGTCAAACCGGTGTGTATGAATACTTGAAAGTATAAAGAAAAGACAATACGCAAGTATTTATCTTTGGAAACACACGGTTTGTAATTATTGAAGCTCAAAAATGAGAAATGAAAACATTTAAAATCACACTTCCAATTCATGAAATCTGTTTAAGAATCGGGAAATGGTTTGAACATTTAAGAACATGTTTTCTTATGATTGAAAGTCGTCCTTCTTTCAACCATATATGAGATTAAGATAAGAAATTTAACCTTTTATCTTTGTCTTAAATCTCATGAAGTCAGCTGTAGTCATAAAGATATGATCTTGATAGCTTCCTCTCATTCTGCACAAGTCTCAAAGTCTAGTCAAAGCAACTTTTATTCACAAAAATTTAAAAGACATAAAGCAATAAAACGTTGATTGTACGAGTTCTGATCTGAGATAATCAGAAATCATAGTCTTACTCCTTTTGACTTGACTAATATGCTTGCTCCCCCTAAAATCATGCATTACAAAAATTTTGTCATTTAAGTAAAATGCATAAATTAGATAAACTCCCCTTCAAGAAAAATGTAGATCATCTTTAATCTTTTCTTACTCCCCCTGAGATCATGAGCAAACAATTAAAGTGCAGATATCCTTCAAACATAATGATAAAGAAAATGATGAAAAATAACAATACTTAACTTTATTAGGTAACAACTGATTATGTCTTCAGATTTAACATACCAAGCTTAGAGATAAGAAAATTAAATCTCTTTTCATTTAATGGTTTGGTAAATAAATCTGCAAGCTGATAATTTGTTTTTACAAAATAAAGTTCAATTGTTCCTTTTTCGACATTACCTTTTATAAAATGATACTGACGTCAATGTGTTTGGTTTTCGTATGCTGGACAGGATTAGCAGATATTGCGATTGCACTCTTCGAGTCACAATATATTGGTATTTTATCAAACTTGAATCCGTAGTCTCGCTGCTGTGTTCGCATCCACAAGACTTGAGAGCAGCAACTGGCAGCAGCTACGTACTCTGCTTCAGCAGTCGATGTGGAAACGCATAATTTTTTCTTTACGCAAGTCTGCTTCTGATTCTAAACTTCAAGTAGATTGTTTTGAAAAGAAGATTTTTGATACCAATTGTGTGCCCAGATTCTAGTTCCTAATCACAAACAATTAATCAAAACAAGATATATGAATCAATTACCTGTTTGATTAATCTTTCAAATTCAATCCAAACGATTACAATCTTTTTCTCTCTAGAACTCTCTTTCTCTCTCTACAACTATCTCTCTGTAAAACGTATTCTCAGATTCTCAACTAGACAACTACTACAAAACAGAAAATACAAGGTATTTATACCTACAAGAATTACAAAGAAAATAAAAATACAAATACAAAACACTTTGACTTTTATTATAAAAGACTTTGACTTTCACTTGAGAGTTGACTTTCCTCAGCTTTGACTTCTTGAACTTTGACTTTTGTCTTCTTGATCTTGTATCCAACATATTTATGCTCTAACAGGTCGGATTGCTTCTTGCTGGATTTTGTTTGTCGAGGGTATTTCCATTGGCGTGGGCTTTGTGTGGTGGTAGTTTGCCCCTACTCTCTTGCTTTTTCTTTGTTTTATAATATTGCATGGTTTTCCGCTTAAAAAATCATGTATAACCCCTAACGGTAATACGAATACTAACATCTGATAGAGCTGTAAAGATTGTAAGACAAAACTAATCAGCTATTTCCGGCCACTATACGATAACGTCTTGGAATTCCAGTTTTGGATTAATATGAATCAACACATTCAATAAAAAATTTGGTTCTTTCCAGATTATTTTTTTTCTTACGACATGAGAATCTTTGTTTCACTTTAGTTACAAAAAAACCAAAATCAGCCACTTGTAGCCTTACTGGCAATAAAGGTACACCTAAGTATCGGATAGGAAAAACACCTACATGGAAAGGAAGACAATTAAGGATCACAAGTTTCGTTTCATCCGAAACATGGCCAAAAAACACCTCACTTTTCTCAAGGTTCAGTGTTAATCCCGACCCCAATTTAAACAAATCTATCGTGCGTTTAATAACATCCACCTAGTGGACATCTCCACGTGAAAAAACGAAGAGGTTAAAGGCAAAACAAAGGTGGGTAATCTACAACTCCTGACAACCCGGATGATAGCCAAAAGAACCAGCTTCCTCTATGCAATGCTTTAACATCATCGAAAAACCCTTCATGATGAGCGTGAAAAGATATGGTGAGATAGGGTCACCTTGGCGGATACCCCGAGCACCCTTAAAAAACCAACCAAACCTCCATTTAATGCAATAGAGAAAGACGAAGTATAAAGTATTTCTCACGCCCACTTAACAAAGACTGGATGAAATCCAAACCTTTGCAACATGTTAACACATAAACCCAATCCACTGTGTCATAAGCTTTTAGAATATCAATTTTGAAAGAACACCATGGTTGACCAACATCAAGCTAATATTTCGACCACAACGTGTGCGCCATGAGGATGTTGTCAGAAATCTTCCTTCCCGGAATAAAGGCCGATTAGGTGGAACTCATAAGCTGCTCCAAATATGGCATCATACGATTCGAAATGATCTTACTAATACACTTATTTAAAACCGAGCAACAAGAAATCGGTCTAAAATCATAAACTTTAGACACGTTGGGTACCTTCGGTATTAGGCAAAGAAGTGTGTGATTTAGCTCTTATGTCAATCGGCCATAATATAAGAAGTTATGGATAGCAACTTGGACGTTAGTACCTACAACACTCCACACTACCTTAAAGAACTTCGAAGAGAATACACCCTACCCAGGCGCTTTATCATTACCAATCTTGAACAAAGTAGACTGAATCTCCTCAATCGTGATTGGTCTGATCATGTATAAAGAATCTGACATACTAAGCTTATTGGTGAAAAAAGGCGAGTACATGTCTGGTACAACATTCGAGTCCGCCACCCCAAGGATGGAATGGAAGTGATCAATAAAAACATGTTCCACATCCTCACCATGAACATATACACCTTCGACATTTGAAACCGAATGGATGTAGTCCAAATTTCGACGCTCCTTAACCGTATTGTGGAAGTACTTCTTATTACCATCACCCTCCGTAAGCCATTTAATTTTGGCATGTTATTTGAAGAAAGACTCTTCATCCAAGCGAGATTGTAGGGTAAGCAATAAGAAGGTGACCCAACTCTTCCAACAAAGATGAGTTATATGGATCCAGATCACAAGCTAATTGGATAGCATCCAATTCGACTTTTAAATGTGCAACTTTTTTAGAAAGATCACCATAGGATGCCCGAAATCCACGTAACAGACCTTTAAGTTCCTTTAAATGATATTTTACGTGTTATGGAGGGTACGATTCAAGCCCAGATGACGCTTTGATCTAAGCTTTGTTTAGGAGCGGCGGTGTATCACATTTGGCGCGAAAGGAACTTCCGTCTTTTTCAAGACAAGAGATGGATGATCGATGAGGTTTTTAAAAGAATTAAATACATTGTTTCAATACGTATGGAATGGAAGGAGTGGATGCAGAGTATTCGGCCTAATGATGCGGATGCGTACTTCTTCTTGGTGTCGTGCCTTTTCGGTTCGGTGGTGGTGTTTGTGCATTTGGTTTTCTATTCTTTTTGCTTCTTGTGAGTTGTGTGCTATTTGGCTTTTGGTGTTTGGTATGGTATTGTTACCAAGCTATTTCGCTTTGCCGTTTGACTGTGGACTTTTGCCTAGACTTGGTTGTTCCTTTCTTTTTGTTTCTTAATATATGTGCATGTAGTTTTTCCACTAAAAAAAGGTTCCTTTAAATGACCAAGAAGTTTATGCATGAATGAGCCATGTAGGGGTCTGGACCAAACATTACTCATCACCTGCAAAAACTAAGGGTGATCAACCATAAGATTATCAAATTTGAACCCCACACACCTTTTTTCTCACGCCCCCTTTAAATCCAAGGATTCTCGGGGAGTGGTCTGATAAACCCCAAGGATGAAAGCAAACCAAGGCATCTTGTAATCGATCAATAAGTTCCGTATTAGCAAGAATCTGATCAAGTTTCCGATAGATTCCCTCTTCCCCTTTCGGTTTTTGGTGCCAAGTATATTGGATACCGAATATTGAATATCAAACACTTCGATGTCTTCAACACACAAAAAGAACTCCTCCATATCACTGTTGCACCTTAAAGAACCCCCAAAACCATCATGCAGGAAAAGCATCGAGTTAAAATCACCCAATTATGATCCACGTTTTCGATCCCATAAGAACTTTGGACTTCCGAAGCCCAGACCAAAGTTCCCGACGAGAAGTACCATTGTTCGACCCATACACCACCGTAAGAAAAGTAGGTTCAGAATCTCCACGCAACCGAACATAACAATTTAAGAAATGATGGTGACTATCTAAAACCATAATATCCAACATACGAACATCCCTTCCCAAAACAATACGAGTTCCTTTATCCGAGAAAGCACAATTCAACGCCCAATTCCAATGATTAAAAATAGAGTTACAAATGGTCTCTAAGGAATCCCAATGCAAATGAGTTTCGATAAGAGCACAAAGTAAAAGAATATGCAAATGAATAAAATTCTTCACATCCACTAATTTCATTCGGGAACTTAACCCCTGAATATTACAACATGCAAACTTTAACGTGACTAACCTTTAGGTTGCGATTCCAACATCCCATAGCCTTGTCCGCATCCCCCGGATCATCCCGAATATTATCCATGCAATTTTCTTCAACGTCACATGAGTCAACTTCATCCAACGGTTCAAACTGATTTGAAGTCTTCGGCGTCAAAAGAGGACCTCGCCTTGGCTTAGCATACGTTCAAAATGAGTTAAAGACAAAATCCATGAGTGGCGCTAGCGTGGTTGAGGCGGAGGCACCATCCTTTCCCATCATTGGATATAATGAGGTATAATGAGTCTTAGTGGGCCATAATGGCTCATAACTGGTTTGTTTTATTCTTAGTGGTTATAATGGGATTGGAAAGGAGGCGACACTCCTGCCAATAAATAGAAAAAAGAAAAAAAAGTGCACTTAAATGGCAAGGGACTCCCTCCCAAAGAAGAACTCCTCCCACAATAAAGGACAAGCCCTGAATGAGGAAGAGAACTTTACTAAAGCGACACAAACAAAGTTTCCATACATTATTTAGTGGTTATAATGGGTTTGTGTCTCCATAACGAGGCTAATTGGTCGTCATGGGACTAAGTGGGTCATAATGAGTATGATTTAACCTTATTGGCTCGAATTGGGGTAAAAGGGTCTTAGTGGTCCGTAATGGCCCAAAATTGGTTTATTTTAGTCTTAGTGGGTATATTATTGGGGTTGTGTCTCATTAACGAGTCTAATTCGTCTTAATGGGACTTAGAGGTTCATAATGAGTATGATTTGTCCTTATTGGATATAATGAGGTATAACGGGTCTTAGTTGTCCGTTATGGTTCATTATTTGTTCATTTTTGTCTTAGTGGGTATAATGAGTTTGCATCTCCTTAACAAGTCAAACGGGTCATAATTTGACTAAGTGGGTCATAATGAGTCTAATTTGACCTTAGCTCTTATTGTGCTATAATGGGTCTTAGTGGTCCGTACTTGTTTCATTTTGGTCTTAGTGGGTATATTTGATTTATTTCTCCTTAACAAGTTTAATTGGTCGTAATGGCTCTAAGTGAGTAATAATTAGTCTGATTTGAGCTTATTGGATATAATGAGATAAAATGGGTCTTAGTGGTCCGTAACGACTCATAACTAGTTCATTTTGTTCTTAGTGGTTATATTGGTTTTGTGTTTCCACAACGAAGCTAATTGGTCGTAATGGGACTAAGTGGGTCTTAATGAGTATGAATTCGCCTTATTGGATATAATGAGGTATTAAGGGTCTTGGTGGTCCGTAAAGGTCCGTCATGGTTCATTTCGATCTTAGTGGCTATAATGGATTGTGTCTCATTAACGAGTCTAATTGGTCGTAATGGGACTAAGTCGGTCAAAATGAGTTTGATTTGTCCTTATTGGATATAATGAGGTATAACGTGTCTTGGTGGTTCATAATGGCTAGTAATTGTTTCATTTTGTTCTTAGTTGTTATAATGGGTTTGTGTCTCCATAACAAGGCTAATTGGTCGTAATAGGACTAAGTGGGTCATAATGAGTTTGATTTGACCTTATTTGAATATATTGAGGTATAATGGGTCTTAGTAGTCTGTAATGGATCGTTCTTGCTTCATTTTTGTCTTAGAGCGTATAATGGGTTTGCATCTCATTAACAAGTTAAACTGGTCATAATGAGACTAAGTGGGTCATAATGAGTATGATTTCACCTTATTGGCTCGAATTGGGGTATAATGGGTAATAGTGGTCCGTAATGGCTCATAATTGGTTTATCTTGGTCTTAGTGGGTATATTAGGTTTGTTTGTCTTTAACGTGTCTAATTCGTCATAATGTGACTAAGTGGGTCATAATGAGTCTGATTTGACCATATTATATAAGAGGTATAACGGGTCTTAGCGGTCTGTAATGGTTCGTAACTACTTCATTTCGTTATTCGATGAGAACCCATCCAATGACCCGAATGATGAAGATCCATTGAGATGGAAGGTTGGACCAATCACAAGGTCGAAACCCAAGATGTTTAATGATGCTCTTAACGGTTTGATTAAATCTTTTTTTAGAGGAAAAGATCCAAGCAATATTAAATCTTGCCGAATCAATCTCTTCCTTCTTCGCAATATAGCTAGAGAAGTTTTCTAAATTTGCTCCAAGTAGAAGACCAAGATTAGCCTTAATCTTCTTGGTAACTCAAATTGGGATTGTTTCATCTAATTTTTCCCCAAAGTCCAAGAAATTTGCCCAAGTCCACATATGACCCATGTTTTAGCCTTAAATCACTCATTTCAAGTCCAAATGGACTCAAATCAAAGCCCACTTGAAGAGTAGTCTTTTTCCAACAATTTAGTAAGGATCCAAGCCCAAAATAAAGGTGGAATCCACGTCTAAGAATCTTCCCAAAAAAAGATCCAAGTTCAAGTAACTTATCTCGTTGAATTGGAAGGCATTTTGAAGGTTCCTATCATTATGAAGTTATTTATTCACAAGTTATTAGAAGGTTGCTTCAATTATAGTATTTCAAGGACTTACAAGTGAGATAATAAGTATTCCTTATATGATAGATTATCTTGATAGGTTAAGTTTCTTACCTAGATAAGTAGTAGTACTTATATTTTTCATCTATAAATAGAGTCTCAATGTAATCTTTTGAGGATACCTTTGATTTCAAAGAAATTGTGAGTTTTAAACTCTTTTAGTTCTTTGTGAACTGTAGAACTTATCAAGTGTTCTTGCTTGTGGCGTTCAATACTTATCAATCAACTTGGTGGGTTGATTGTGGCATATATTATACCAAGGTTCTTGTCTCTCTATTGAAAATGGGTCTAGGTTTCACCAGTACTATCTTGGCAACGAATACATGGTAAGGAAAAATCACATCATTTGGTATTAGAGTTGGTGCTATTGGTTTGCATATCATTTCTCTACTTTTCTTTCTTGTTAGTTTCTTTTACTTGAGATCATAGAATCACGTATTGGTAGTGGGTCTTGTCACAAGGTGGCATGGTCCCTACTAGTCACGATTGAACTTAAGTCATTGTTCTTCTCTTCTACATTTTGTTTCTCCAATTTCTGGTGGTACATAGGTTCTTGGAAAAAAAAAGGACAAAAGGTCGAAACACGTGAGGGAGTGTTGAGAGGAACTAACTTTAATTTTTGCCGAATTTTAAGATGGGGGACGATCAACCTCTTCCGAATCATCAAATTCAAGCCATAATGGATTAGATGCGGTGAATGATGACAAATGAATCTGACCAAGTTTATTAACCAATGGATCGAACTGAGGCACAAACACAAAGGTGACGATCTCATGATGATTATGTTGTGAATGAGGAAGATAGTGCAAGAAGCGACGAGTGTGATAGGGAATCCGAAAGGAGATCATCTAGAAGGAGGCAACGTAGAGACATTAATTTGAGTTCAATAAAGATGAAGTTCCCTTCTTTTCATGGAAAGTCAGATTCGAAAGCATACCTCGATTGGGAGACGAAAATGGAGTTCATATTTGATTGCCATGAATACTCCAATCGGAAGAAGATAAAACTTGTAGTCGTTGAGTATTCTAATTATGCACTAACATGGTGGGATCAACATTTCATTAGCAAGCAAAGAAATGGGGAGAGACCTATTGAGAGTTGGTAGGAAATAAAGATGATCATGAGGAGATGTTTTATGCTTAGTTACTACTTTCGTGACCTTCACAACAATGGCTAGGAAAAACAATGACAAGGGAATAAGTGTGTTGAAGATTACTTTAAGGAGATGGAGGTTACCATGATCAGGGCCAACATTGACAAGGATCGGAAAGCTACAATGGCCAGATTCTTACATGGTTTAAATTTTGAAATACGTGATCGTGATGAAATGTACCTTTATGTTGAGATTGAGGACATGGTTCATGTGGCTGTTAAAATTGAGAAACAACTTAAGAGAGGGGAAGGATCACGAAATAGTACTTGGAAGACAAGTTCTTCAAAAAAAATTGAAAACACATCTTCATCTTCTTCTAATCCCAAATCTGTTTTTAAAGATATAAATTCTTCAGAAGGAAAAACTGATTCCACTACTAAGAATCGTGACATTATGTGTTTCAAGTGTCAAGGCAAGGGTCATATTGCAAGTCAATGTCCAAACAAGCTAGCAATGGTAATTCTAGAAGATGGGGAAATTGAGATGGATACATTAGATTCCACAAACTCACCCGATGGTTCGGATGATGATGAAGAGTTGGCGGTCCAAGGAGAATTGTTGGTTGCTAGAAGAACCTTAAGTGCCCATTCCAAAGAAGATGATGATGGACAAATAGAGAACATCTTTCACACCCGATGCTATGCGCAAGGTATGTAGTGTTATCATTGATTGGGGGCAGTTGTACTAATGTAGTAACTTCATCTATGGTTGAAAATGTTGGTCTACCTACGACAAAGCATCAATATCCATACAAATTCCAATGGCTTAATGATAGCGATGAGGTATGAGTTTCAAAACAGGTGTTGGTTTCATTTCGCATAGGTAAATATGAAGATGAAGTCTTATGACCCATCGAACCCTCGTTGTAGTCTTTGTCAGCTTTGCATGGACTCTCACTCTCACCTGTTTTTTGAGTGTCCTTACTCTAAACAGGTTTGGTTGGAAGTTAAAAAGGAGTTGTATTGGATAAGATTTCGTGACACATGGGATGAAATTCTGGCAGCACTTTCGGGTACTCAGTCTAGCCCACGATGACTTATTCATAAACTGGTGTTTGGAGCTACAATCTACTATGTTTGGCAGGAGAGGAACTGAAGGCTCCTTACGGATCAAAAACGCTCAAGTCTTCAACATGTAAAAGAAATTCGTGGGATGGTTCGACTTAGACAAGCTTGGAGTAACATGCGGAAGGGTTTGAGGGGGTTTCCAATTATGGGGCGTGACTACCCTCTTGATTGGAAGATCCATGATGAAGGTTGGTGCTATCTTGTGGGGTTCTTTCTTTGTATCTTTTTTTCTAGCTTGTATAGCTCTATGGGCTTGTGCTTATTCTGGTTGTTAGTTGCTTGGTATTACTTGGCCAAATGCTATTGTTATGCCTTCTGGTTTTCTTGGTTTAGGAGTAACTCTTTGTATTACTTAATTTTTATAATATATTTTCCTGGATTATTCCTCCAAAAAAAATGAAGTCTTATGTGATGTTGTACCTATGCGAGCAAAGCAGATGTTGCTTGGGAGGTCATGGAAGTATGATCGACATGAGCAAGTCAGATGTTGCTTGCGAAGCAATGGAAGTATGATCGACTTCTTCACGTGTATTGAAGATATACTGAGGTCTTTGATGTGCGTTATACCGCGATCCAGTATACTTGGTGCCAAAAACCAAGTGAGGAGGGGGGCATTCGACGCAACTTGATTATGTGTTGGCCAATGTGGAATTTACCTCATTATTCCATGACACTTTGGTCCAATTCCACCCTAGAGGAATCTCGGATCACTCTCCGACCATTTTGTCCTTAAATGCGGTGTTTGGAAGAAAGTTTGTCCTTTCAAATTTGACAACCTTCTGGTCGAAAATCCTCTTTTTTGCCGGTTGTCAAAGATGGTTGGGAGACATTGGTTGAAGGCTCTTTCATGTTCAAGTTCACGACCTAATTTAAGAGTCTTAAAACCTCTACGAAATCTCCAGGCTACTTATGGAAACATATCCTCTATGGTGGCAAAGCTTAAAGAAGAGTTAGATGTGGCTCAAATTGCTTATGATCTGGACCCTGATAATCATGATCTTATGGAGGATGTTTACCATATCCGATTGGCTTACCAAACAGCTTGTTGGGATGAGGAATGTGTTGCAAGACAAAGAGCGAAGGTTAAGTGGCTCAATGAGGGAGATGCTAACACGAGATATTTCCATCATGTAGTTTTTTTTGGAGGAATAATCCAGAAAATTTTATAAAGGAACGAAAATAATTTACAAGCAACCGGCAAAATACATGGTCCAAAGCCAATAGACAAATAAGGTGTTTTCGGTTTGTGACTCTCGGGGAGAATTTGTCTATGGTGATGATGTAGTGGATGCTTTTGTGGACCATTTTAAATATTTCCTGGGTTTTGGTGATGCGTCGGTCAGTCCAACTATGCCAATGAATATGTTTGAAAAAAAGCTCTCCTTGACGGAAGCCAATCATATGATTCGGCCGATTCTGGATGGGAAGATTCGTAGTGCTATGTTTCAAATGGAGAGTGATAAGGCCCCAGGCTCTGATGGGTTCTCCACCAAATTCTTTAAGGGAGTGTGGGAGATAATTGGAAAGGATGTGTTGGTGGCGATTCATAGTTTCTTTTACAATGGTCATTTGTTAAAGGAATTAAACCATTACAATGGTCATTTGTTAAAGGAATTAAACCACACTTTGGTATGTTTAATCCCTAAGGTGGCGAATGCTTCGAGAGTAACAAATTATAGACCAATTGCTTATTGCTCGGTGCTATACAAGTGCATTAGCAAGATGGTGGTTGATAGAGTGAAGATGTATTTGGATGGCCTGATTAGCTCAACCCAATCTTCTTTTATACCAGGGAGACGAATAACTTATAATATTCTAATGGTCCATGAACTTGTTTCAAGGTATCATAAACAGAGGGTCCCCCTAGATGTGCTTTCAATAATGACATTAAGAAAGCTTATGACATGGTTGATTGGAGGTATCTAAACAACATGTTAGAAGGTTTTGCTTTCCACTCGGTTATGGTCAAATGGATCAAGGATATGATCATGACGCCCTCTTATTCGGTAACAGTGAATGGGGAGGCTCAGGGATTCTTTAAGGGTGGTAGAGGAATCAAACAGGGAGACCCGTTGTCGGCCTATCGGTTTACCATCGTGATGGAAGGGTTTTCCATGATTTTCACAAATTTATTAGGGAAGTCTCCGCCTTTGGTTACCATAATGGTTGCTTGGAATCATAGATTGCTCATTTATGTTTTGCAGACGATTTGTTTGTTTTCACTTATGGAGATGTCCATTATGTGGAAATCTTGAAGAAGGCATTGGATATGTTTAAAGCTTGTTCGGGCCTTGCCCCAAGTTTGGAAAAAAGCGAAGTCTTTTTTTGAAATGTCCCGATGGATACTAGGAATGCCATTCTGAATTGCTTAACGTTTGAATCTGGTATTTTCCCTATCCGGTATTTGGGTGTACATTTAACGCTGGTTCGGATTAATGATGCGGACTTTCGTAGTTTGATCTTAAAAAGTAGAACTAGAATCCATAATTGGAAGTTGAAGTTCTTATCTTTTGGGGGCCATCGCCAACTTATTATATCGGTGTTGCACTCACTCCAACTCTATTGGATGTCGATTTTCTTATTCCCATCTTGCGTTGTCCATGACATTGAAGGCCTATTTCGGGATTTTTTATGGGCCTAAGGGGATAGTGCAAAAGGAAAATGTAGGATTGCATGGAAGGAGGTATTTAGGCCGCTTATGAATGGTGGTCTTGGGTTTAAACGCTTAGCCACTTGGAACCGTGATCTACTCTCAAAGCATATTTGGGACATTGTGTGTCATCGTCAATCTCTTTGGGTGAATTGGGTATATCGTTTCTTTCGATCAACTTCCTTTTGGATGGTACGAAAGAATGCTAAGTGGTCTTGGGTTCTGAATAAAGTCTTGGATATTAGACGACATGTTCATCGTTTTATTGTGGTGCAAATTGGAAATGGTTACTCAACGAATGGATGGGAGGATGCTTGGCTACCTTGTGGGGCTCTTTCATCCTTCTTCACATACCAGTTCATTGTTTCCTCTGAATTTACTCATTTGGCTGTGGTTAATGATGTTATTGAGGAGATTGTAGGGGTTTGGCCTGACTCTTGGCTCGATATATTTCCAGCCCTGAACTCGATTCCAGTCTCGATTCCTCAACAAGGTCCAGATAAGGTTTGTTGGTTGGATACGCAGAACTCTATGGGGGGATTCTCGGTTAGTACTGCTTGGGCTTCTATGGAGGGTTCGATTCTGACAGTTCCATGAACAAAATATGTTTGGTTTTTGACCCGTATACCGAAACATGCCTTTTGTCTATGGTTGGCTTGTTTGATACGTCTACCAACTCAAGATAGGTTGAGTGCTTGGAAACATGATCCCCCGGATCCGAAGTGCAACCTTTGTAACGCTTGTATGGATTCTCACCGGCATTTATTCTTTGAATGTGCTTATTCAAAAGAGTTTAGGTGGGAGATAAAGAAAGAAAGTGGATTGGCTTGGATGTCCGGGCTCGTGGAATAAGATTATGGTGGCTATCTCGGAGAGGAGATCAAGCCGTAAACGGGTTATCCATAAACTTGCCTTGGGAGTTACGGTTTACTACATATGGCAGGAGAGAAACCGAAGGCTTTTCATGGAGGAGGAACGCGTTACGGGCGTGCTTGTTAAAGAAATTCATTCAACAATTCAACTAAGAGACGTTTGGAGAATTATGCGAAAGGCTTCTACTAGTCAGAATAATGGATCGTGATGCTGAGTTCGGTTGGTGGTGTGATTTAATGTTTTGGATGGCCTTTGTGAAGGATTCTATTTCAATTCCTTTTTGGTGTTTATTTAGGTCGGTTGGATTGTGTCTTTTTTGGCTTTTAGTTACTTGGTATGGTATGGTTACCAATTTCGTTTGTTTTGTTTGGCTGGTCATTTGGTGGTTTGCCTATTCTTTGTAACTCTGGTTTTCTTTCTTTATAATATTACCTGGAGCTTTCCTCTAAAAAAATACACTTTTGTACACAAAGCCAAACCCGTAACTCTTGTACCCATGTCACCTAGTCAAGTTTTTGAAGATCAAGTTAAACTTCAAGAGGATGCCAAAAAAAAATGAGCCAAAAGAAAATAATGAACAGGTTCAAAAGAAAATGGAAAGGATAAGAAAACACCCGTGGAAAAAAAAGAAGGTCAATATTGTGCTTTGGAAAAAAAAAGTGAGATAAAAGAAGCTTTAAATTCTGAAAATGCTTTTTGTGCTTCTTTTTTTCAAATAAGCTCAATTAGCCACTAACTTGGTCGGTACAATTCCGAGCAATGTTATGTCTGTCTTGCAGGAATTTGAAGACTTGTTTCTAGAAGAAGTTCTCGATGGGTTGCCATCAATCCGTGGAATTAAACACCAAATTGACATTGTGCCCGGAGCTTGTCGGAATGATGCTCAATGATTCTCTTGACGGTATGATTAAATCTTGTCGAAATCAATCTCTTCCATTTCGCAAGATAGCCGTAAAAGTTTTCTAAATTTGCTCCAAGTAGAAGACCGATTAGCCTTAATATTCGTAACTCAAATTGGGATTGTTTCATCTAATTTTTCCCCAAAGTCCAAGAAATATAACCAAGTCCACACATGGCCCATGTTTTAGCCATAAATCACTCACTTCAATCCAAATGGACTCAAATCAAATCCAACTAGAAGAGTAGTCTTTTTCCTACAATTTAATAAGGATCCAAGCCCAAAATAGAGGTGGAATCCACGTCCAAGAATATCCCCAATAAAAGATCCAAGTTCAAGTAGCTTATCTCATTGAATTGGATAGCATTTTGAAGGTTCCTATCATTATGAAGTTATTTATTCACAAGATATTAGAACGATGTTTCAATTAAAGTATTTCAAGGAGTTACAAGTGAGATAATAAGTATTGCTTATATGATAGCTTATCTTGATAGGTTAAGTTTCTTATCAAGATAAGTAGTAGTACTTATATTTTTCATCTATAAATAGAGTCTCAATATAATCTTTTGAGGATACCTTTGATTTCAATGAAATTGTGAGTTTTAAACTCTTTTAGTTCTTTGTGAACTTTAGAACTTGTCAAGTCTTCTTACTTGTCACGTTCAATACTTTTCAATCAACTTGGTGGGTTGATTGTGGCGTTTGTTAGATTAGAATTGTATTCAAGATTAAAATAGAGGGTCAAAGTTGTAATAGTTTGATAGTGTGAGGTTTTGAGTTGTAAAGTCAATCAGGGTTGACTTAGTATATATAGTTGGTTTTGTTGTAATCTTGTAGATACTTAGACACACACAAGATGTGTGTCCCTGAAATTCAAGTTTCTAATTCACAAACAATTAATCAAACAAAATGATTATGCTACCTGATTGATTCAATTCCACAAATCAAATGTATACAAATTTGTTTCTCTTTCTCTCTCTACAAATTTTTTTCTTTCTCTAAAACTCTTTCTGTGTAATCAAAACCTTTTAAGTCATCTATCTATTAAACAACAAATCAAAGACTATTTACACCAACTACAAATCTAACAAGAAACAAAAACAAATACAAGTTAACTTTGACTTTTATTACAAAGGACTTTGACTTTCACTGGGAGTTGACTTTCCAGCTTTGACTTCTTGTATTTTTGACCTCTAGTCTTCCGGATCTTGTATCCAACATATTTCTGCTCTAACAATCTCCCCTTTGGATTCAAGATCATCTTTGAAAAGATTTACCAGTTCAGTCTTCTCTTTAAGCTCAAAAAGTATAATCTCCTTCTTTGAAACATATTATTTCAATAAGCACAAACATTGCAATCTTCTCATTATTTGAATGTATTCTTTCCAAGTCTGTCTTTGAACAAAAATAACAATCTCCCCCAAATATGGTAGAAACGATCTTCAATAATCTCTCCAAAATTATCACAGAACTCTTTTAGACTTTAGAAAGAAATTATCTTCAGATTTAGCTCGAATTGCTTTAGCAAAATATCTTCAAAGAAAATTTCTGTAAATCCAGCACATCTTCAAACAACGTTCACTTTGCTTGTACAAACTTTCAAACTCTCAATCTTTGAACTTTATCTTCTTCAACTCTTTAACTTTGAAATTTCTGATCCGGACATTTCTTTAATTCATCTCCCGTTTTTTGATTACTAGACATCTATAGCATCAAAACTTTCACCAAGAAATGTCTTTGACCATTCTGATCGTTTCCAGAGCCATTGATTCACCGTTAATCTTCCAAGATAATCATCTAGATATTTTCAAATCTAGACAAAATAGGAATGTAACACCTGAATCAACAAATGAATCAGTTAACATGCCTGTCAGTAACACTAAGTCCCCAGGGCTTCCATCCAATCATCGAAACACCACAAAGGCAATTTCTATGAATGTTATGACAAGAAAACAAATTTCTTGTGTGTTCGTGCAAGTGTAGAAAGACATAAGAATATGATGATTGCTTTTAATAAAAGGCTCAACATTGTGTAAACCACTAAGACAACAGTAGATAAACACAAACTCAATATGCATGCTTAAAGTGTGAAGGTGGGGCATAATTCCTTCTTTTTCAATATCCAGATTTTCTAAATGATAATCAGATAGATTATGTACTGCGTCCCCTTAAAATATGAAACATTTTCTTTTTAAGAAAAAATGAGTGGTTGGTGGGGTATTGTCAAGAGTTGGCATCGGCTAGTTACCTATTTCAATAATGTTCACGAAGAATCGTGAAACATTAGTAATGTGGCTGCCCGGCTCAGAAAGTAGTTGGTGCAAAGTTTAATATTCTTTTACTCTGTTCTCACACCCTCTTTCTTTTAATCATTAATCTCACATCTAATCAAACTCTCTTTTCCATTTTACCTCAACGCACAACCCACACTCATTTCTTTTCGACTCCTCAAACTCAATCACTATGAATTAACTTCTTGGGTAGGAAACACTAGTTATCGTGAATCCATAGAAGTTCATTTAAGTCCTAGCACAAACAAATCCCATGTTTTCCTAGAAAGCATATGTTGCTCAATATGGTTTAACTAGAACAGTTAAAACACAAATATACAAATGTTAGATGTATATATGCTCAGAATATACTCATGAAGATAAGAGCATTTTTAAACATTGAAGTATTTTCAAACAAGTATATTGAAAGAATAAACATGAATGCAAGAGATTTGTTTGAAAATCTGACATTGTATGAAAAATGATCAGAAGGAAATGATATAACAATCAAAGCTTATGGTCAAGAATAATGGATATTGTCTATACAAAACAAAATATAGACATTCTTGAAATGAACGCTTCGAAAAGAAATAACGCTCAAAATTCTTTGAAGTGCAAGCGGGGTTTCTTACCATCGAAAAATATATTTCAAATTTGAGACATGGTAAGAACATTTTGAACAATAAGTGAAACCGGTGTGTGTGAATACTTGAAAGTATATAGAAAAGACAATACACAAGTATTTATCTTTAGAAACACACGGTTTATAATCATGTAAGCACAAGTAAATCTTGAAACATTTAAAATCACACTTCCAATTCATGAAATCTATTTAAGAATCGGGAAGTGGTTTGAACATTTAAGAACATGTTTTCTATGATTGAAAGTTGTCCTTCTTTCAACCATAAATGAGATTAAGATAAGAAATAAACCTTTATCGTTCAGTCTTAAATCTCATAAAGTCAGCTGAAGTCATAAAGATATGATCTTGAAAGCTTCTCTCATTCTGCACAAGTCTCAAAGTCATGTCAAAGCAACTTTATTCACAAATTTATTGAAAAAAAAAACATAAAGCAGTAAAACATTGAAAGTACGAGTTCTGATCTGAAATAATCAAAAATCATATCCTTACTCCTTTTTGTTGTAGTTATAGACTCTCCCTAAAATCATGCATCATAAGAATTTAACAGTTATGTAAATGCAACAAGTCTATAAACTCCCCCTCAGAATAATGATGATCAACTTAGAATCTAGGCTCACTCCCCCTGAGATCATGAACAAAATGTTAAAGTGTAGATATCCTTTCAAAAATAATAATAAAGAAATGATGAAAAATTACAATAAAAGAAACATTAAAAGGTAATTACTGAATAGATCTTGAGATTTAGCATACCAAGCTTAGACAAAAGAAAATTGAATCTCTTTTCATCTAAAGCTTTAGAAAACAAATCTGCAAGTTGATAATCAATTTTTACAAATTAAATTCTATTGTACCTTTTTCTACATTATCCTTTATAAAATAACACCCGACATCAATATGCTTTGTTTTAGTATGCTGCACAGGATTAGTTGATATTGCGAGAGCGCTTTTTGAGTCACAATAGATCGGTATTTTGTCAAACTTGAATCCAAAATCTCGCAGTTGTGTCCTCATCCACAATACTTGAGAGTAGCAACTGGCAGCAGCTACATACTCTGCTTCTGCAGTCGAAGTGGAAACACAAAGTTGTTTCTTTGACGCCCAGCTAACGAGCTTGTCTCCAACAAATTGAATATGACCCAACGTGATCTTCTTGTCTAAAATACATCCAGCATGATCTGCGTATGAATAAACAGTCAGGTCAAACCCTGTATCCTTAGGATAGCACAGACCAAGATCTGCAGTCCCCTTCAGATATCTAAAAATCCGTTTGACAGCAGCCAAATGGGATTCTTTTGGATCAGCTTGATATCTTGCACACAAGCATGTTGAAAACATTATATCTAGCCTACTTCAAGTAAGATACATTAAAGAACCTATCATTCCTCTATATGTCCTAACATAAACACTTTTACCCGAAGTATCAGTACCGATCTTAGTACCTGATGCCATTGGGGTTCCAATTGGTTTGCAATTTTCCATTTTGAACTTCCGAAGAATATCAAAAATGTACTTAGATTGATTAATGAAAATCCCCGTTGAAAATTGTTTTACTTGTAATTCGAGAAAGAAATTCATATCTCCCATCATACTCATTTGAAATCTTGACACCATGAGGTTTGAAAAATTCTTACAGTATTTAGGATTAGTTGAGCCAAATATAATATCATCGACATATATTTGAATAAGAATGATATCGGCTTTTTTTTAATGAATAAAGTGGTATCGACTTTACCTTTTGTAAAACCTGACTTGACTAAGAACTTTGATAATACCTCATACCAAGCTCGAGGCGCTTGTTTTAACCCATAAAGTGATTTACCCAAGATATAGACATGATCTGGTTTATCTAGATTCACAAAGCCTTCTGGTTGCAAGACATAGACTTCCTCCTTAAGTATACCATTTAGAAAGGCAAATTTCACTTCCATTTGATAGACTGTGAAGTTCTTGTGAGCTACGTAGGCTAGAAACATGCGGATTGCCTCTATACGTGCTACTGGAGCATAAGTCTCATCATAATCTATGACTTCCTCTTGCCGGTAACCTTTGGCAACAAGTATTGCTTTATTTCGAATGACAATACCATCTTCATCATTCTTGTTTTTGAATGCCCACTTAGTGCCTATCACGGTCTTTCCTTCTGGTTTTGGTACTAGCCTCCAAACCTTTAGGGCTTCGAACTGATTTAACTCTTCTTGCATAGCAGATACCCAATCCGAATCAGCTAGAGCTATTGATACTCGAGTAGGCTGTCAGGATCGAATTCTTAACAAGAATAAATTCTCAGAAACAATATCAAAGAAGTTGCAGAATAACACTTTGATATTCAATGTAACAGTAAACAAAACAATATATGATCAACAACTTGTAAACTTGTATTGAATGCTTGAAGTTACAAGATTAAACACACAACCTCAATATTGATGAACAGGCTCACCAATACGAATTCTACTTCTCTAGAATTAGGATCTATGCCTTGAGGTTTATTTTCTCTAAAACTTAGAATGAATGATTAAGTCTAAACTATTCTATCAATTCTATACATATACTGAATAAAAAGATAATTACAATAAATAAAATATCTTCAGTATATCTTCCATCATTATCTTCAATCCTTCCATAAATATCTTAATTCTTTACAGCTATCATCCTTTCCATCCGGATATTCAATTCATAAGCAGTACTAATCATAAGCAGCATTAATATTCTGAGCAGTAGTAATTTCAGCAGCACTAACCATACTCAGCAGTATTAATCTCTTAGCAGTAGTAACTCCAGCAGTATTAATAATGAAGAGCAGCATTAACTTTGTTCCAGCAGCATTAACTTCTACTAGCAGCATTAACCACAGAAGTAGTAACCATGATGAACTAGCAGCATTAACCATACTTGGTAAATTCTTCAGTTCCCAACAATCTCCCCCTAACTTGACTTTTAGGAAGAGAAGTCAAGTTCTTTAGATCTGATCTTCAAGATGCTTTCAACACCTCTGATTCAATTTCCCAAATTTCGATCTAGGCCCAAACTTTGATTCACAGTTCTTCTTACCATAATCTTGGCCATTTCTGAATCCTTTGTGCATACTAGTTTGGCGTTTAGCATTCCTACTAACTTCTCCTTGCTATGCTCATAGATTTTGTCCACCAGGTAGTATTCATGATAACAATTGTCAATAATAACCATGTATACTCCACAGTTTTCAAACAATAACCATTTATCAATCTTCTTGAACACAAACTCATGATTATGATCTTTAATCCTATAAGTCACTCTCTCTGGATCAAACATCATGCACAAGTATTCCATTGCTATCTTGAGAAGATTCTCTTCAGTACCTTTCAACACAGGCTCATAGAGTTTTATCCCCACTTTGTATAATTCTTCTATATCAGCTCTTGAACAGCTTCTGATAACTCTCCCCCATGTTGAATATGCTTCAAATGAACCATCATCTCTCTTGATTCTGAAGAAATCCTTTCCATTATCTCATAGAATGTCCTAAAAGGTAATCTCAGGAGTTTTCATGGAGATTGGAACAGCCTTCATAGGTTTCATTATTGTCATGTACAGATCCATACTCTTATCAGTTTGCTTATTAGACTGCTCTGGACTTTGCACTGTTTCTGCTGCAGTTTCAGCCTTTTCTTCCACTCTTGCTCTTTTAGACTGCCTCTTGGAAGCAATTGACTTCACCCTCTTTCCAGATTTGGCTTCTTCACCTACACCCTCATGTTCTTCCTTCATCTCTTCTGCTTTGTCTTTTGAGGGTGTGGTCTCCTCAGGAAATGGTCTTTGAATGTTCAGGTCATGTCTTTCCTTCATTCTTCTCTCAGCCTCTTCCCTTTGGGCTGAATCTCCTTGAAACTTGGCCATCTCTTTCTGATACAACTCCTCAACCTGAGTGTATGCCATGTTGGTGAACATCTCCCCCTTGACTCCAATTGCACCTTTCAGGAAATTTATCATTTTTCTTCTTTCCTGATTGGCCAAAAAGGTCTTGGAGGGTTGTCTCTTCTGCTTTTTGAGTGGCATTCTTTTGACTTGTACTTTCTTGGCCTGAGCTGCTGTTTTCATGCTCTTCTGATACTCTTCATTTAGTTTTCTGGCCATATTCAGTGCAAGCTCTCTATCCTTCTCAGATTGTAGCAGTTCCTCTTTTTCCATCTCAGCTTGAAGTTGTTTTGCTACTTCTTCATCTAACTCCACCTGGTTCTTATTCTTTGAGGGTTGTTCAGATTCAACCATCTTAGCTTTACCCTTTGCATCCATCAAACCTGCCTCACTTCTTTCTTTTGTCTTCTTTTCAAGGCCTCCTTCATTGATAACCACTCCCTTGGCCTTTTGAGTAGCCTTAGGAGTGTCATTCTTTGCTTTTACCAAAGTTTCTGCTATTTCCAATTCTTCAACAGATAGCCTTGTTACTGCTGCTACCTGTTCTGTTACTGTTGCTGCTTGAACCTTATCTGTTTCTACTGCTTGTGCTTCTGTTTCTGCAGCTTTCTCCCCCTTAACATCAAAACCCATCTCAGAAGTACTTTCCTTTTCTGCTTCAGCCTCTGAATTCTCCCCCTTGTTGAAAGCATAATTAGCATTTTTCCTCTTCTTCAAAACAAATTTCCTTCTCTTCTGCTTTTGCACCAATCTTGTTACCATTTTCTTCAATTTGGTAATCTGTACTTGTTGAGACAGAATCACCATTTTCATCTCTTCTATGTCTTTGCCTTGTTTGATGACATCCATATTAATGTTGCCCATTGTTTCCATCAATTCATTGTAGTCATATCTGTCCTCACCTTCTCCAGGAGTGTTACCCCCTTTTGAAGGATCATGGGATCTTTTAGTAGTGGAAGCCTTCTGCCTAGCAGAAGCACTATCCACCTCCTAGGTTTCTTGGCACCGGGGACCTTTGAATGATTGCTCATTCAAAGTTGCCATGGGAGAGGTCTTATGTATGTTACCACTGTCCTCCTCTGTGCTAGCAGGAGTAGTGGCAGCCTCAGGACCCATATGCTCAACCTCCTCCTCAGAGAGCACCTCCTTTGGGTTGGGAGACAGCCTTGTGGTTTCCCTGTAGATATTCTCTAAGGGAGAATCCTCCCTTAGAGATCTTAAAGGCTTAGGGGTTGTTGGTACAAGAAGGGAAGGAGCCTTCTTTACCTGTTTCCTTTTGTATGTTTGGGTGATAGGTGAAGTTGGTTTAACAAGAAGCGACTGGGGAATTGATTTAGAGTGGGAAGGTTGGGATTGGCTAGCAGTGGGTTGGTCTAATGGGGGCCTTGACCCTGCTACCATACCTTCATCAGTTTGGGACACCACCATAATTGTAGAGAACAATGGGGTGTCAACTCTTTCCGAGTCCCCAGCAGATCTTCTCATATTTGAGAAAACCTTGCCTTTAGGGGGTTTTGGTACATATATCCCATCAAAATGAAGAATATCCATCAATTCGTGGGTGATAACTGCTTGAACAAACCTGGGATACATATAAAAGCTCTTTTTGTTTCCCAAGTTTGAGACAAGATCATTGAAAATCATTTGGGAAAAATTATACTTTCTGGCAGTGGCTAAGCATACCAGAGCATAAGCAATGGTGCTACTGAACTCACTCCATCCAGTAGTCTTTTTAGAGATACAATGCATAAGGGTATGGACAAAGAAACGCCATTGAGGTGAAAATTTTGCTTTTAAGAACTTGAACACACCCAATGGGCCTCCATACCCCATTCTTGAAAGAGTAGAAAACAGTTCATCATTAGAGATAGAAGTTATACCAAAGGCATCGTCTAGACGTAGACTGATGCGAATTACCTCTTCAGTAACTATCAAAGGTTTTTCGCAGACCCTTGTCTTGATCATTTGCACACCATTCTCAGCAACAATGGTGGCATTAGCCCAGAACTGCCTTTGATGCTCAATATAGATTGATGGAGACACTGTCAGAGCATAGGCGATATGGCTAGTTTTCAGAAAATCCACTATCTGATGAAATCCTGCAGCTTGCTTTGGCTTTTGGAGCATCGCGATTTCATTGTGCTCGTCAATGAACGCCATTGATGCCATTGATCTTTGAAAGTTCTTTCCTGAGAACTTTGAACTTGAGAGAAAAAGGGTTTAGAGCGCAAGTGAACAGTATGCAAAGAGTCGTTATGAACTTTTAGGCGGGCAAAAAGTATTTATAGTATTCGGGACATAAGAAGTATTAACCTAGAGCAGTATTAACTGAGAGCAGTATTAACTGAAAGCAGTATTAACCACTAGCAGTATTAACTAACTAGTAGTATTAACTGAGAGCAGTATTAACCACTAGCAGTATTAACTAACTAGCAGTATTAACTGAGAGCAGTATTAACCACAAGCAGTATTAACCACTAGCAGTATTAACTGAGAGCAGTATTAACCCCTTGCAGTATTAACGAACTAGCAGTATTAACTGAGAGCAGTATTAACCACAAGCAGTATTAACCACTAGCAGTATTAACTAACTAGCAGTATTAACTGAGAGCAGTATTAACTACTAGCAGTATTAACTGTGCACTGGCAGTATTAACCATACTTACTCTTTTAAGCTTGTGATACACTGAGTACTGCTATACACATCCTGAAAAAGAAGATTAGTAACACCAAGAATAAACAATATACAGGTATATAACTACTTTTTGAGAAGGGGCTTATTTAGAGTTGATCATTCCTACACTTGTTACCAAGAAAGTGAATCTACCCACATCAAAAGCTTTAGTGAATAGATCAGCAAACTGGTTATCAGTGTGAACTTTTACAACTTGAATAGGTTTCTTTTCATTACAGTCTCTTATGAAGTGATACCTGATCTCAATGTGCTTTGTCTTTGAGTGCTTGACAGGATTGTTCACAATGCTAATAGCACTGCTATTATCAATAAAAATTGGAGTGTGTAGAAAGGTTACCCCATAATCCAGCATTTGATTCTGAATCCATAAGACTTGAGAACAGCAACTTGCAGCTGCTATGTACTCTGCCTCTGTTGTAGATGTGGATACTGTGGTTTGTTTCTTGCACTGCCATGAAACTAGTCTTGCATCCAAAAACTGACATCCTCCAGAAGTAGATTTTCTGTCCAAGTTTGCTCCACCTAGATCACTATCTGAGTATGCAAGCAGGTCAAAGGATGAGTCATGAGGATACCAAATTCCCAATCTGGATTGCCCTTTGAGATATCTGAATATCCTATTAACAACTTGATAGTGAGATTGCTTTGGCCTAACTTGGAATCTTGCACATACACAGACTGGAAACATTATATCTGGCCTAGAGGCTGTAAGATACATGAGAGAGCCAATCATGGATCTATAATGATGAACATCCATATCCTCCCCCTCAAGATCTGCTGTTATCTGCTTGTGTGTCTCCATATGTGTGCTGGCAGGTTTTGAATCTGAGAAACCAAACTTGGTTAGAATGTCCTGCACATACTTGGACTGATAGATGAAGATTCCATCTGTCTTCTGTTGAACTTGGAGTCCAAGGAAGAAAGTAAGTTCCCCCATGGAACTCATCTTGAACCTTTGATGCATTAGTTCCTCAAACTCCTTGCACATGTTGTCTCTTGTTGATCCAAAGATAATATCATCAACATAGATTTGGACCAGCAAGATATCCTTCTTCTTTCTCTTGATGAATAGAGTCTTATCAATGACTCCTCTTTCAAAGCCATTTTCCAAGAGATAGGATGACAGAGTGTCAAACCATGCTCTTGGAGCTTGATGTAGTCCATAAAGTGCTTTCTTCAATTTGTATACCCTGTCTAGATAGCTTGGGTTTTCAAACCCTGGTGGTTGACAGACATATACTTCTTCTTCAATTGAGCCATAAAGAAATGCACTTTTGACATCCATTTGATAGACTTTGAATTTCATATAAGAAGCATAAGCTAGGAATAATCTAATTGCTTCTATCCTAGCCACAGGTGTAAATACTTCTTCATAGTCTATTCCTTCTTCTTGTGTATATCCTTAAGCCACCAACCTTGCTTTGTTTCTTATGACTATTCCTCTTTCATCTCTCTTATTCCTGAAGACCCATTTTGTTCCTATTGCTCTTTGGCCTTTAGGAAGGTCTACCAGATCCCAAACATCTTGCAGCTTGAACTGCAGTAGCTCTTCTTGCATGGCTTCTATCCAACTGGATTCTTTCATAGCATCATGTGCCTTTTTAGGCTCAAGCTGGGATAAAAAGCAAGAAAACACTGTATGTTGTTGGTCTTGCATTTCTTGAAGCCTACTTTGATTTCTAGTCATCATAGGAAAAGATATATCCCCTATTACCAGCTGTGGAGGATGATTCTTTTGAATTCTGCTGTGATGACTAGATTCTTCATTAAGTCCCACCTCTAGATTAGAGTCATTCAAGTCAACTGCGGTATTTTCAGTAGCTACTTCTTGTTCTTTATTTTCTTGAGTCTCCTCATCTCTACTTTCTTCTTCACTTTGACTTGGTCCAGTAGATGGTTCCTTTTCACAGTCTTCAACAGGATCCACTGTGGGTATGGGAAAGATCACAGATTGAGATATACTTTCTTGAACTTGTGTAGTCCCTGATCCTCCACTCCCTGAACCTGCATAATCATCACTACTGAAACCAAAAGAGTTAGTTAGTGAGTCAATGTCAAATAGCCACTGAGGACCAGACCCAATTGGATTTGGTGTGTTCTCATTGCATTTGACATTGTCACTTTCTTCAATTATTCTAGAAGAAGAGTTAAAGATTGTTAGAGCGTAAATCTGTTGGATACAAGATCAAGAATACTGAAGATCAAAGTTGAGAAAGTTAAAGCTGAAGAAAGTCAAATCTCATTAAAAGTCAAAGTCTTTTATAATAAAAGTCAATGTATTTGTTTAGTTGTATTTTTAGTTTCCTTGTAATTAGTTATAGGTATAAATAGTTTTAATTTTTCAGTTTTAAAAAAAAAAGGGTCTAGAGGAGAATACGTTTTAGAGAGAGAGAAAGACTTCTAGAGAGACAAAGTGTATTTTGTGATAAAAGAAGTAATCAAAACAGGTAATTTGTTTGTTAAATCTTGTTTGTTTGATTGTTATCGAATAGGAACTAGAATCTGGAACACACAAAGACTCTGTAAGCCTTACTCTGAGATGAGTAACCAACAAGAAATCCATCATATGCTTTGCTATCAAACTTACCTAAGTGAGATTTGGTATTGAAAATTGTACAAGGACACCCAAAAGGTTTGAAAAATCCAATGAAAGGTTTTCTTTTATTTAAAAGCTCATAAGGGGTCTTGTTCTTTGGCTTGACCACTAGAACTCTATTTTGGACATAACAAGCAGTATTAACTGCTTCAGCCCAAAAGGTAATTGGCAGTTTTGAATCAACCAACAGAGATCTAGCAGCCTCTATTAGTGTCCTATTTCTCCTCTCAGCAACTCCATTTTGTTGAGGAGTCCTAGGGGCACTATATTGTATCTCAATGCCTTTCTCTTCACAGAAGGTGTTTAGATCAAAATTTTTAAACTCAGTCCCATTATCTGATCTAATGAATTTTACTTTTTGATTAGTTTGGTTTTCAATTCTTAGGATAAAGGATTTGATCAGTCCACTTGTCTCATCCTTAGTCCTTAGAAAATATACCCAGGTAAATCTAGAGTAATCATCAACAATAACCAAGCAGTAAGATTTCTTGCCTATACTCATAACATTTGTAGGACCAAACAGATCCATATGCAATAATTGGAGACAAGAAGAAATTGTGTTTAACTCTTTGGTCTTATGAGAAGTTTTGTGCAGTTTGCCTTTAAGACATGCAACACAATGATCATCACATGAAAATACTTTTGAAGGTAAACCTCTTACAAGGTTGTTTTTAACAAGTTTGTTCATAGTCTTGAAGTTCATGTGACACATCCTTCTGTGCCAAAGAGAGGATTCATCCACAGAAGCTTTTGAAACAAGACAGTTAAGGGATGAATCACTATCAACATTGTCCATATCAAGACAATAAACATTGTCCTTTCTTGGAGTTCTAAGTAGTATCATGCTTTCATCAACTACCTTGAACCCTGGAGCAAGGATCATACACTCTGTATTTGTAAATAATATACTATGTTGTTTGTCACAAACCTGTGATACACTTAACAGGTTGTACTTCAATTGATCAACATAGTAGACATCCTCAAATGTCATCTTACCTTTTGTAACTTTACCTTTTCCACTTATTTTACCACCAGTAAGATTATCTCCAAAATCAACATGTCCTCCATTGATATGCTTGAAATCCTGAAGGCATGACATGTTACCTGTCATGTGCCTAGAGCAACCACTATCAACATGCCATATGCTCTTTCCTTTGAGCTGTTGGTTGCCCTGCACATAAGATAAATAAGTTAGTATGAATTAGGAACCCAAGCCAAAGTGGTCTTGGGTACCCCTTTCTCATCAAAATACTTGCATTCTTTCTTGACAAGATTCTTAAACTTTGACTCCTCATTTTTGGAGTACTTTGTTACAATGATAGGCTTGGAAACACATTTGCCAGAAGCAGTACTTGGAAACACATTTGCATGAGCAGTACTTGCATGCTTAACAGTACTAACCTTGTTAGCAGTAGTAACTGAGTTACCAGCATTAATGTTTTCAGCAGTACTAACATTGTTAGCAGTAGTAACTGTGTTAGAAGTATTAATATTTTCAGCAGTACTAACACTGTTAGTGCTTCTAGGCACCCATATTAAAACACTTTCTTTTAAAACCTTATTTTTCATAGGGCCTCTGGTTTCAACAGATTTCTTTGGTTTCCTATAACCAACAGGTTTTTGCACAAATCTTTGAAAGTTCATCTGTTGGTTAATTGGGTTGAAGAAACAATACTTAGCCAAATGATTCAGCTTGCCACATATGAAACAAGGTTTTGGTGTATTGATTTTATTTAGGTCAACTCCTTGTTTCTGAGCCCATTGATTATTCCAGTTTCTTTGGTTACCTCTTTTTATACCAGAATTTAGGCTCTTAGCTTTATTGCAAGCACACTGTTTACAAGATCCAGGATTCACAACCGTGGTTTGTTTGTAATAGACCTTGTTATCCTTTCCTTTGGTCTTCTCTATCTCCTTAGACTTGACCCAGATTTTCCCACATCCCTTATTGGTGATAATGTTGTTTTCTAATGGTATCTCTTTACTCACAGTATTATCCCTATTCTCACTAGCTTCTTTCTCAGTCAAATCCTTAACTACTACCTCATCCAAAGAATCTATCTTAAAAGCCTCCTCAGACAAGTCCTTTTTCTCCTTGGTCTCTAACAAGTCTGAAGTAGGAGAGATATAGTTGTTGTTGTAAGGAGGGGGTGTATTGTTGTATCCAATACCAGGCTTCATCTTATCATGAATCTGAGCCTTTAGAAGAGAATCCATTGCTTTTGAAGCATATGAAAATTTTTCTATGTCAAGCTTAACTTTAGATACTTCCTCTTTCAGCCTATCATTCTCTTCTAAGGACTTAGACAGTTTGGTCTCTAATTCATTCTTTTCCCACTTCCAATAGTTTGTATCATAAGATTGTTGAAGTTCATTAGCTTGAAAGCTTTGATTTGCTGTTCAAATCTCTCTACTATCAACACATAGTCTCTTCTGTCCTTTTCTAATCTTTTGAGGTCATCACACATGCTTTGGTTGTGATCCCTGTACCTTTTGACAGTGTCTGTGCAAGATTGAGTGCAAAGATTAGAAATTACCTCAGAGGGGAGATCAGACACTTCTGCCATAAGAGCTTGATTCTGAATGGCTTCCTTAGCTTGATCACTCCAGTCAAACCCCATTCTTTGTTGAGAAACAAGGGCTTGAGCAGGATTCTTGTTTTGATTATAGCCTCCATCCTGAGCTTGTTGATGGTTGTTGTTTGGAACACTACTTCTGCACTCTCTAGCAAAGTGTCCTTTCATGTGGCACTTATAGCATTCCACCTTTGTCTTGTCAAAACCAGCTCCATCTTCTCTTCTTTGAGAGAAGTTGTTCCTTCCTGTTCTTTTGATAAACTTCTTCACCCTCATAGATAACATGGCCATCTGCCATTTAATGTCCATTTCCTCCAGGTCATCAGGGTGAAATTGATCCAGATCATCATTAATTAATGAATTTTTGCTATGACTGGACAAAAAGGCTTCAAAGATAGTTTCAGTGCCTTTTTCTGAATTCACTCCACTGGCAGTACTAACTGCTTCAGGGTTGCCATTAGTATCAGTAGATGTTGATAGAAGTGCAGCATTATGGATATAACTAGTGGGCTTCTTCTTGGTTTCTACCTCAGTTTCAAAAACTCTTAGATCATTATATAGATCATCAAGTTCCTTCTCTTCCAGATTGTCACTCTGTCTATATGAGACAGTGTACATAGTCCATTCATCCCCAAGAGATCTGAGGAACTTTCTGTTGATATCATCTTGCTCCATCTTCACTCCTACAGTAGCCAGTTCACCAATGAGCTTGTTGAACCTATCAAAAGTTTGCGTCATAGACTCATTCTTTGAAGAAGTGAAGTTCTCATACTGCTGCTTTAGAACATCTCTTTGATTTCTTTTGATGCTTTTAGTTCCAGCAAATCTTTTCTCTAGAGCATTCCAGAGAATCTGAGCATCAGTGCAGTTGCAAAATTGATGCTGATATTCATTGGGGATATCCAAGAGCAGAGTGCTCAAGGCCTTCATCTCTGTCTGTCTGATCTTCCTCTCACCATCTGTCTTTGGTGAAGGCCTTTTCCCATCTGGTCCAATCTTTCCTGCTTCAGAAGGACCATTCTCAATGATATCCCACATTGAGTAGTCAGTGAGAAGAATGTATTGTCTAATTCTGATCTTCCACATGTCAAACTCATTGGGTTTGAGCATTGGAACCTTAGAGACCAGATTACTGTTTGATTCTGCAAGGTTTTCCATGATGAATGAATAGATGTTTCTGAGAGAGTTAGGCTTTGATACCACTTGTCAGGATCGAATTCTTAACAAGAATAAATTCTCATAAACAATATCAAAGAAGTTGCGGAATAACACTTTGATATTCAATGTAACAGTAAACAAAACAATATATGATCAACAACTTGTAAACTTGTATTGAATGCTTGAAGTTACAAGATTAAACACACAACCTCAATATTGATGAACATGCTCACCAATACGAATTCTACTTCTCTAGAATTAGGATCTATGCCTTAAGGTTGATTTTCTCTAAAACTTAGAATGAATGATTAAGTCTAAACTATTCTATCAATTCTATACATATACTGAATAAAAAGATAATTACAATAAATAAAATATCTTCAGTATATCTTCCATCATTATCTTCAATCCTTCCATGAATATCTTAATTCTTTACAGTTGTCATCCTTTCCATCCGGATATTCAATTCATAAGCAGTACTAATCATAAGCAGCATTAATATTCTGAGCAGTAGTAAGTTCAGCAGCACTAACCATACTCAGCAGTATTAATCTCTTAGCAGTCGTAACTCCAGCAGTATTAATAATGAAGAGCAGCATTAACTTTGTTCCAGCAGCATTAACTTCTACTAGCAGCATTAACCACAGAAGTAGTAACCATGATGAACTAGCAGCATTAACCATACATGGTAAATTCTTCAGTTCCCAACATAGGCTCTATCTTGCTGAGGAATGAGTCATGGTTTAAAGTTGATGGACTAGTTTGCACCAGTTTGTTGAGATCGCCAATGACTTGGTGTAGAGGTTTCTCTTTGGTCCAGTGATGTTCGTGAGGGAGTGGATTAGATGAATATTGATTATGATTATCATCCAAAAATCCACTATCAGCTTCTTCAGTTTGAGCAATATGAGGGAGGGATTCAGTTGAAGTAATTGGTATAGAAGCTTCATTAGGTACAACTTGTTCAGTTTGTTGATCTGTCCTTACAGCACATTCTACTGACTCAGGAACTTCTAGCACATCATTAGTAGATACAACTTCAACTATTGGAGTAGGTAGCTGAACTGGAATATCTTTCTGAATCGTAGAATTTGATTTAGTGGAAACATCTGAAGTGGTTGGATGATTAACCGTTGAATCTTCCATCCGGTCAACCACAACAGGTTTATGTACATTAGACCCAAGATATTCATCATAAAACAGTTCAAATAAAAGATCTAAATCAGATAAATGATTAGTAGACTATGATGCTTCATCTGATTTGTTCTTTTCAGGTACATGTTCTGAACTGAGTTGTCTAGAAGCTAACACTCCAGATATCACAGGTTCTGAACTGACATGTTCAGAAGCTATATCCTCATCGAATGTGACGTTTACGCTCTCGATAACATTCTTCAACTTCTTCAAGTAAACTCGATATGCAACAGATGTAGAAGAATATCCAATGAAGATGCCCTCATCTGCCTTAGCACTGAACTTGTTGAGATTCTCTCTATCGTTAAGCATAAAACACTTACAACCAAAAATATGAAAATATTTGATGGTTGGTGTTCGATTGTTGATCAACACATACTGAGTCTTTTGAAATCTGCGGTGTATCATGGAACGATTTTGAGTGTAACATGCAGTCGAAATAGCTTCTGCCCACAGAAACAAAGGAAGGTCTGATTGGTTGAGCATAGTGTGAGCGCCCTCGAATAGCGTTCGATTTCGCCTATAGACTACTCTATTTTGTTCTGGTGTACGAGCAACAAAGTATTGATGTGATATCCCGACCGATTCGAGATACTCTTCCACAGTTCTGTTTTTAAACTCTTTGCCGTTATCAGTTCTGAGAAGCTTGACTGGTTTCTACAAATTCACCTGAGTCGTCTTCAGAAATGTAATGAGTACTTTGGGCGTCTCATCTTTTGATTGTAGAAATTTGGCCCACGTGTATCGCGAATAATCGTCCATGATAACTATAACATATTTCTTTCCGCCTAAGCTCTGCATTCGCATCAGACCACAAAGATCCATACGCAACAACTCTAATGGAGAACTGGTACTAGGTTCAAGCTTTGGTTTATATAGATCTCTCTTCATCTTCCCTTTTTCACATGCTGCACACAAGTGTTCTTTCTCTTATCTCAGCTCACGAAGACCATTCACTAATCTGCCTTTGACCAATTAGTTGATATAACGAAAATTTAGTTGTGACAGCCGTCGGTGCCAAATCCAACTTTGTTGCATTGAAGCTTTTGTCAGTAAGCAAACCTGATTGTTAGTCTGGACCTTTGCAAGATTGATGGTGTAGAGGTTTGACTTGCGAGTACCAACTAAGAGTTCTTTGCTATCTTCAGTACACACTGAGCAACTCTTAGCTTTGAAATTTACCTCTAATCCTTTGTCACAGAACTGGCCAATACTAAACAGGTTGTGCCCTAATCCTTCTACATAGCTCACCTTCGTTATTGTTACTTTGTCGTGTACCACATCACCATAGCCCAAAATTGGTGAGAATTGATCATTGCCAAAACGAACATTGCCACTGAATTTCTCTGTATAATTAGACAATAAAGTTTTATGCCCGGTCATATGCTTGGAACAACCGCTATCCAAGTACCACATATGCCGGTTCTGCAAGAGAAATTAGGAAAAAACAGATTTGGGTACCCATTTAAAAACCGGTCCTAACAGATTAGGGCAAGATTTTGGTATCCATTTAAATATGGATCCTCTTTTCCTTTGAAAACTTTTGAAAACGTTTGGTTTAGAAGAGTAAACATGATAAGATCCAAACCAATCATTAGAATAATGACGATAAGCAAAATCATTCCACCGATAAGAATAAGATTTAGTAGTAGTAGAAGATAGTTGGAACAATTGCTTGATAGATTATCTCTTGTAAGAATTTACAAGGCTTTGTTTATTGTAAGCAAATTTACCAACTACATCATTAACACTACTATCAGATCTATCAGTAGCTACATCAGGAATTGATTCCGCTTTCTCGTCAATCTTCTTTTTAGGTCGCCATACAGTTCGCTCTTCCGACCTTTTCTTCTTTTTCTCATCAATTTTGATTTATTAGGAAAATCAGATTTCTGAGATTGATTTTTCTTGTGTTTACCAGTGTTGTTCCGTTTTTGTGAGCAAATTTTCTTATGTTTCTTACCCTTAGCATAGTAATAAGCATTCATAGAAACTGATTCACCAACCTTAGTTGATGATTCGCCTTTTTCATAAACACTTGGTAAAGCTTCTCCATTAATCACAAAAGTTGAATGATCTGGAAGTGAAGCATGGAACTCAAACATATCAATTTCATCAATACACCCTTCATCAGAATTTTAGAAGTCATTTGCAGATGCAAATAAGTCATCAATATCAGGTTCAAAAGTTTGAGGTATGTTAGAAGATGTAAAACACACTTTAGATTTAAAACGAAAATTTGTGTTCTTTAACACTGTAGAAAATACATCTTGTGTTAGTTCACTCAAAATTCTTTCATCAGATAAGATATTTTCTAACTCAATTATTTTGCTTTCTAATACGAGTAGAGGAACATAAATTTTAGCTTGAATAGGTTTTGCCTCCATCTCAGTAGAAGAATAACTAGCAAAGTAATCAGTTGAAAGAAATTTTGGTGTCTCGGAAAGATAACTATCATTCAGTCTTTCATAACAGAATGGTAGTTGCATTTTCTATAAATTCATTCTTTTCTCATTTTCTTTTGCCTCATCCTCCTTTGATGATTTGGTGACAAATTTGGGTTTCAAATGAGGATATTTAGCAGCAGCATACATAAAATTTGCATTATATAAAGCTGATTGTTTTCTGATATCTTTTTCTAGGTAATGAGGATTATCATAACCTAGTCCCTATTTTTCTTTAAAATCAGTTTCTTCATTAGGTGTATTCAAGAAAAAAAGTTTGATCTGTTTCGCCTCGAACATATATGTAAATCCAAGATCTCTAAATCCTAGAGAAAGAAAGTAGAGAGAGAGAGTTCAAAGCGCAAAGTAACAATTGTATTCAATATGCATGAAAGTGTTACAATGAACAAGGACCAAAGGGACATAAATACCATGGTCAGATACAACACAGTGTACGACACTAAACACTGTATAAGACCAAGCCTATAAATACAATGATTACTATAAAATCAGACTTAACAATCTCCCCCTTAGTAATCATTGGCGCTGTGGTTTTCAAAATCCATCTTCTAAATCAGCATGAACCATCTAAGTGACTTTGCAAAGCTTTCTGACTTTTAAAAAATTTCTTCTCAGCATCTTTCAGTTTGAGATATCTTTGTTGTCTTGAAAAGGCTGGACCAGTTTGAGTATACTTGAAAGAATAATTGGTTCATCAGCTCGTTCTCTAAAAGACACCCCTCTTTTAAATGACCTTGAATGAACAATGGTGATCGGAGCAGGAACAACAAAAGATGTAGTATAACTGAGAAAATAGAATCTTGAGCAGCAGAATCTTGATCAACAGATAAACGTTTGAGATCTTTGTCTCTTAATCATCTCCTTAACTTCTCCCCCTCATGACCTTGATGATCTGGATCAACTTGGTCCTGCAAATGTTGGAGACAAGACAGCTTAAGATCTGCAAAATCAGAATAAAAGAGAAACAGGAGAGGTTTGCGCGACACGCTGGTGGCCTTGGTCCCGGTCAAACAACATACCGGTCAAACAACATACCGGTCGACCTTGGTCCCGGTCAACATTATATCGGTCACACTGGTTTCCGGTCCATTACACTAAACTCTATACCGGTCGAAGAGTTATACTGATTAATAACTTTACCGGTCAACACCTTCTTCCCGGTCGAGTTCATACTAAGTCGGCGACACAATCAGTTCGAACCCAAAAAACTTCATATCATTAAATCGACCAAATACACGGTTAAAAGCTTGAATAACAAGACTATTTACCGACTAATACATGCAGATAGAAGTATTAGGCTAGAATCATACCTCTATTTGACAAAAACGGATCGATTGATCAAGACCTCTTTCTCTTTTTCTCTCCGCCTTCTTGGTCTGCTTTCTCTCTTTCTAAGTCGGTTCTTGAAATATCATAATGATATGAAATCAATTATCTGAGGTTTAGATATATATAATCAATCTTTCAATAAACTCCTTGAACTTTGGGTCCCGTTTAACTTTTCACCCAACTTCCAAAATTTAATAAAATTTCGGATCCGAAATTTAACTTTTCACCCCTGAACTTTCACCAATCGAATCTCCTTGTTTCTCAACTTCTTTATTTTGAGGTCTGTAATTGCTACGGGCTCCTCAATATAACTTAGTTTTTCATCTACCTGAATATCTTCTAAAGGAACAATTATATTTGCTTCTGCCAAACACTTCTTCAAGTTTGACACATGAAATGTGGGATGAATCCCACGCAGACTTTCTAGTAGATCAAGTTCGTAGGCCACCTCACCAACACGTCCCGTGATGATAAATGGTCCAACAAACCTTGGTCTCAACTTTCCTTTCTTTCCAAATCTTATTACCCCTTTCCAGGTCGAAACATTCAACATTACCTTATCTCTTATCTGAAATTCTATCGGTTTCCTTCGCTCATCAGCATACATTTTCTGACGATCTTGAGCAATCTTTAATCTTGTTCGAATCTGGTCGTCTGGTCCCGCTAGCTGTATTTCACCCACCTCATTCCAACATAAAGGTGTTCTACATTTACGACCATATAAAGCTTCGAACGAAGCCGCTTGTATGCTAGCTTGATAACTATTGTTGTAGGAAAATTCAATCAACGACAAATGAATTTCCCACGAACCTTTGAAATCAATAACACATGCACGAACCATATCTTCCAATGTCTGAATAGTTCTCTCACTTTGGCCATCAGTTTGGGAATGATAGGCCGTAATCTACTTAACTTGAGAGCCTAATTCCCTTTGTAAACTTCTCCAGAAAGCTGATGTAAAACGAGCATCTTTGTCTGACACAATTGACGACGGTACTCCATGTCTGGTTACTATCTCGTCCATATACAATCGAGCCAATTTCTCTAGTGAGTACGTCTCCTTGATCGGTATGAAATGAGCTGACTTTGTGAGTCTATCCACTATCACCCAAATAACATCATGCCCCTTAGGTGATCGCGGTAACCCAGTAACAAGATCCATCACAATCTCGTCCCACTTCCAAACTGGAATTTCTAATGACTGAAGCTCTCCATAAGGTCTCTGATGCTCAGATTTAACTTTCAAACATGTCAGACATCGTTCAACAAAGTGAGCAATATCTTTCTTTAAACCTGGCCACCAATAGCTTTGTTTCAAATCTCTATACATCTTGTTGGTTCCCGGATGTACTGAGTAACGGGATCTATGTGCTTCTTCCAACACTTTCTGCCGTAGTTCTCCTGCTTTTGGAGTCCATACTCTTTATAACTTCTTCTAAGAAATTAGAAACAACATCAATTCGATATGCTACAACTTCTGTTATTTCTCCATGCTCCTTACGACTTAGAGCATCCGCTACCATCACTTAACAGCTCCATCTACCTAACTGCCTCATATTAAGCTCCTTCTGATTGAAAAGATATTGAAGACTCTTGTTATCTGTGTAAATCTGACACTTTATCCCATACAAATAATTTCTCCAAATTCTCAAAGCAAAAACTACAGCTGCCAATTCTAAATCATGAGTTAGGTAATTCTTTTCATGTTCTTTCAGTTGTCGAGATGCATAAGCAATTACCTTGGGTTCTTGCATTAATACACATCCCAGACCCAACTTTGAAGCATCGCTATAAATTACGAATCCTTCCGTTTCGTCTTTGGATTGAGAAGTGATATTCGAGAATTTGTCTCGAATAAGGAACCGTCTACTTTTCAAATGGCAGTAAATGCAGCTGAAATGAGAGAGAAAGAAAAGAATAGGCAAGCTACTGAAAGAAGTGGAGATAAAAGAAAATGGGAAGGAACAGTTCGTGATTCCAAACCGTTTAAGTCTGCAATGTTTGATCAACGTTCTGTTAATAAGTTTGAAAGTAAGCCCTGTAGCAAGTGTAACATAAGGCATAAAGGAGAATGTAAGATTGATCAAGAGGGCTGTTATAAATGTGGGAAGATTGGGCATTTGGCTCGGGATTGCCAGAATTTGAGGTCTTGTTATTAGTGTGGATCTTCTGATCATATCAGGACTAATTGTCCACAATTGAAAAAGGGATCTGTCGGAGGATATGTAGAAAAGGGAGGTGAGAAAAAGGTGGAGCCAGCTAAAGCGAGGGCTAGAGTTTTCAATATGTCAACAGAAGAAGCGGCGGAGATACCTGATGTAGTGACAGGTTCTTTCTTTATAGATTCGAATTATGCAAAAGTATTGTTTGATTTTGGAGCAAATCATTCGTTTGTGTCTCCAAATTTTGTGCATAAATTGAATGAGAAACTAAGAAGCTTAGGCATGAATTGAAAGTAGAAGTGGCTGATAATAGTCAAATCATAGTGGAAGCAGTATATGATGGGTGTAGTATTCTCATCAATGAGCAGTCATTTCCACTTCGACTGTACCGGATGGGTACGGGAGAATTTGATGGTATTATGGGAATGGACTGGTTGGCGTCTAATGATGCTCATATAGTATGCAATAAGAAATTGATTCGTATAACGCAGCCAGGAAAAGAAGAGATAGTAGTGTTTGGAGATCGGAGGGATAGAAAGTCATGTTTGATTTCTATGATTAAGGCTAAGAAATGTTTAGGAAAAGGGTGTGTGGGTTCTTAGCTTATGTAATAGATATTAAGAAGGAAAAGAAGGGATTATAGTCAGTTCCGGTAGTAAGTGAATATCCCGAAGTATTTCCGGAAGACTTAACCACTTTGCCTACTGATCGGCAAGTGGAATTTCGTATTGATTTAGTACCTGGAGATGCGCCGATTGCAAGAGCACCATATAGACTGGCACCGGCAGAGATGAAAGAAATGATGACTCAAGTGCAAGAGTTTTTAGACAAGGGGTTTATTCGCCCTAGTACCTCACCATGGGGAGCGCTAGTATTGTTTGTTAAGAAGAAAGACGGGTCTATGAGAATGTGCATAGATTACCGTGAGCTCAATAAGTTGACTGTCAAAAATAAGTATCCGCTTCCCAGGATTGACGATCTTTTTGATCAACTTCAAGGAGCGAGTTACTTTTCGAAAATATATCTACGATCTGGGTATCATCAGTTGAAGGTGAGGGAGGAAGATGTACCTAAGACTGCATTTCGTACGAGGTACGGACATTATGAGTTTCTAGTTATGCCATTTGGTTTGACCAATGCGCCAGAGGTCAGCAACTTTAAATCAATGTCTGCATGACTCATTCCTGAGTAAGATAGAGCCCACTCGCGTATCAGAGGCTCTAGCTGACTCGGATTGGGTGTCTGCTATGTAAGAAGAGTTAAACCAGTTCGAAGCCCTAAAGGTTTGGAGACTAGTTCCAAGACCAGAAGGAATGACCATTATCGGCACTAAATGGGTATTCAAGAATAAAAAGGACGAAGATGGCATTGTCATAAGAAACAAAGCACGACTTGTTGCCAAGGGATATAGGCAAGAGGAAGGCATTGATTATGATGAGACTTATGCTCAAGTAGCGCGTATAGAGGCAATCCGCATGTTTCTAGCCTACACTGCTCACAAGAACTTCACAGTCTACCATATGGATGTGAAGACTGCCTTTCTGAATGGCATTCTTAATGAGGAAGTCTATGTATCTCAGCCAGAAGGATTTGTAAATCCAGATAAGCCAAATCACGTCTACATCTTGAATAAAGCTCTTTATGGTCTGAAACAAGCACCTCGCACCTGGTATGATGTTTTATCTCAATTCTTGGTCAAATCAGGTTTTTCAAAAGGTAAAGTTGATACCACTTTGTTTATCAAAAAGGAAAAAGCCGATATCATTCCTATTCAGATATATGTGGATGATATTATATTTGGCTAAACTAATCCCAAATACTGTAAGAATTTTTCAAACCTCATGGTGTCTAGATTTCAAATGAGTATGATGGGGGAGATGAATTTCTTTCTCATATTACAAGTAAAACAATTTTCAATGGGGATTTTCATTAATCAATCTAAGTACATTTTTTATATTCTTCAGAAATTCAAAATGGAAAATTGCAAACCTATTGGAACCCCAATGGCACCAGGTACTAAGATTGGCACTTATCCTTCGGGAAAAGTTGTTGATGTTAGGACTTATAGAGGAATGATAGGTTCGTTAATGTATCTTACTTCAAGTTGGCTAGATATAATGTTTTCAACATGTTTGTGTTCAAGATATCAGGATGGTCCTAAAGAATCCCGTTTATCCGCTGTAAAACGAATTTTTAGATATCTGTAGTGAACTGTAGATCTTGGTCTGTGGTATCCTAAGGATACAGTGTTTGAACTGACTTCTTATTCAGACGCAGATCATGTTGGATGTATGTTAGACAGGAAGAGCTTATCGGGTCATATTCAATTCTTAGGCGATAAACTCGTAAGTTGGGCATCGAAGAAGCAATTATGTGTTTCCACATCGACGACTGAAGCAGAATATGTAGCTACTGCAAGTTGCTGTTCTCAAGTCTTGTAGATGCGAACACAGTTGCGAGATTATGGCTATCACTACAACAAGATCCCGATCTATTGTGACTCGAAGAGCGCTATCGCAATATCAGTTAATCCTGTGCAACATACTAAAAAAAGCACATTGACGTCAGGTATCATTTTATCAAAGATAATGTAGAAAAAGGTACAGTAGAACTTTACTTTGTAAAAACTGATTATCAGCTTGCATATTTGTTTACCAAACCTTTAGATGAAAAGAGATTTGATTTTCCTGTATCTAAGCTTGGTATGCTAAATCTCAAGATCTAATTAACGATTACCTATTAAAGTTTCTTTTATTGTAATTTTTCATCATTTCTTTATCATTAATTCTGAAAGGATATATGCACTTTAACATTTTGTTCATGATCTCAGGGGGAGTGATATAAGACTTTAAGATGATCAACATTGTTTTGAGGGGGGGGGGGGTTATAGAATTTTTGCAGTTACTTAACTGCCAAATTTTTGTGATGCATGAATTTAGGGGGAGTCTATGAGTACAACAAAAGGAGTAAGGATATGATTTCTGATTACTTCAGATCAGAACTCGTTCACTCAATGTTTTACTTCTTTCTGTTGTTTACTTTTCAATAAATTTGTGAAGAATATTGCATTGACATGACTTTGAGACTTTTGCAGATTGAGAGAAGCTATCAAGATCATATCATTATGATTTTAAGCTTGACTTCATGAGATTTAAGACTGAACGACAAAGGTTAAATTTTATATCTTAATCTCATATATGGTTGAAAGAAGGACGACTTTCAATCATAGAAACATATTCTTAAATGTTCAAGCCACTTCCCGATTCTTAAACAGATTTCATGAATTGGAAGTGTGATTTTAATTGTTTTCATTTTATTTGAGTTTGAATGTTTTACAAACCATGTGTTTCCAAAGATAAATACTTGTGTATTGTCTTTTCTATATACTTTCATGTATTCACACACACCGGTTTGACTTCTTGTTTAAAATGTTCTTACCATGTCTCAAATTTGAAACATATTTTTCGATGGTAAGACACCCCGCTTGAACTTCAACGAATATTGAGCGTTAATTTCATTTCTAAAACGTTCATTTCAAGAATGTATATATTTTGTTTCATATAGACAATATCCATTATTTTTTACCATAAACTTGAACAACTATATCATTTATTTCTGATCATTTTCATACAATGTCAGATTTTCAAACAAGTCTCTTGCATTCATGTCTATTCATTCAGTTTACTTGTTTAAAAAAATTGACAATGTTTAAAATGTTCATATCTTCATGATTATATTCTGAGCATCCAAACATCTGACTTGTATTTGAGTTTTAACCGTTCAAGTTAAACCATTTTGAGAAACATGTGCTTTAGAGGAAAATATGGGTTCTTTGTCCTAGGACTTAAATGAAAGTTCTATGGATTCACGTTAACTAGTGTTTCCTACCCAAGAAGTTAATCTATAGTGATTGAGTGTGAGGAGTCAAAAATAAATTAGTGTGGGTTGTGCGTTGAGGTAAAATGGAAAAGAGAGGTTGGTTAGATGTGAGTTCAATAATTAAAAGAAAGAGGGTGTGACAACAGAGTAAAAGAATATCAGACTCTGCACTAACTTTTTCTGAGTCGGGCAACTACAATTCTAGTGTTTCACAACTCTTTGGTGAACATTATTGAAATAGGCAATTACCCATGCCAACTCTTGACAAAACCCCACCAGCCACTCATTTTCTTCTCAACAAGAAAATGTTTCATAATTTAAGGGGATGCAGCACATTATCTATCTGATTTTCATTTGGAAAATCTGGATATTGAAAAAGAAGGAAGTATGCCCCACCTTCGCACTTCAGTCATGCACATTGAGTCTGTGTTTATCTACTGTTGTCTCATTGGTTTACACAATGTTGAGCCTTATAAAAGCAATCATCATATGCTTATTCTTTCTAACACTTGCACGAACACAAAAGGAATTTGTTTTCTTGTCATAACATTCATACAAATTTTCTTTGTGGTGTTTCGACGATTGGATGGAAGCCCTGGGGGAGTGAACATCACAAAAGCTCCTTTACAATGTGTATTTGTTACATACAGTGACTTCGTGTTATTAACAGGCATATTAACTTATTCATTTGTTGATTCAGGTGTTACTTTCATAGTTTGTCTGGATTTGAAAAGATCTAGATGAATACTTTGTTCGAATTGGCAACGAATCAGAGGCTCCGTTTGTAAGATCAGTGGTCAGAACATATAAAGACATTTCTTGTGAAAGTTTTGATGCTATAGATGCTCTATTAATCAAATAGGGGGAGATGAATTAAAGAAATGTGTGTGTCAGAAATTTCAACGTTAAAGAATTGTTTGAGATCAAAGGTTAATTATGAAAGAAAGATGCAAAGTTGAAGATTTCTGAAGATGTGCTTAGACTTTACAGAAATTTTTCTTTGATGGTTAATTGTTAAAGCAAACAAGTTGAAAATGGAGATAATTTCTTTCTGAAGTCTGAAAGAGGTTTCTTCTAATCTTGAAGAGATTATTGAAGATCGTATCTATCATATTTGGGGGAGTTTATTAATATTTTTCAAAAACAGACTTGGGAATAATACAGTCAAAGAAAGGGGAGATTGCAATGTGTATGCTTAAAGAAGAAATTTGTTACAAAGGGGAGATTGTAAAAATGAAGCCTAAAGATAAGACTGAATTGCAAAATCTTTCAAAGATGATCTTGAATCCAAAGGGGGAGATTGTTAGAGCATGTTTATGTTGGATACAAGATCATGAATACCAGAGGTCAAAGTACAAGAAGTCAAAAGCTGGAAAGTCAACTCTTAGTGAAAGTCAAAGTGTAATAAAAGTCAAAGTCAATTTTAGTTTTATTTGTTTTGTTTCTTTATATTCGTAGTTAGTATAAATAGTTTGTATCTTGTGTTGTAATATACATATGACTTGAAAAGTTTTGTACGCAACCTAAGAGAGAGTTGTAGAGAGAGAAAGTATTGTTCTAGAGAGAGAAAGTCATAAACTGATTTGTAATACTTTGATTCTTGAATTGAATTGAAACAGGTAGTTTACTAATCTTGTTTTGTATAATTGTTTGTGATTAGAAACATGAATTCAGGGACACACAGACTTAGTATAAATATGTTGTTTCCTTTGTAATCTTGTAGTCACGCGCATATATACGAAATCAGACTGTGGTAAGAAGATTAGCACACACAGTAAACACACATATGTGAGATCTGTGATTACGAGTTAGATTTGTGACTAATGTAAATCTTGTGATTAATCAATAATAGTTGTGTTGTTAATCTGTGTTGTTAAATCGTATGCTAGTAATCTGGGTCACAGCTTGGAAGATGAGGAAAAGGGCGACAGTTAGCAATGATGATGGATAACTGGCGATTGGCTGGATTTCGCTTTGTGCTTGTGGGTTGGCATCAGTTTGGGAAAGCTTTGTCTTGTCTTTTTTTCATTACTTCCATTTGTATGTTCTGGTTGGTTGTGTCGTGGTTCTTATTTTGGCTTGTTTGGGGCCTTGGTGTTGGTGACTAGGCGTTTGCCTTAACTCTATTTTTTCTCTGTGTTTTTATAATATTGCCTGGAGTATTTCCTCTAAAAAAAACTCATTATGACCCACTTAGTCCCATTACGACCAATTAGCCTCATTATGGAGTCACAAACCCATTATAACCCATTATAACCATTGTGAAGAGGCCTTCTACTAAGTTGGGAGATGGTGAAAGATCAAATTGAGTCATGGAGCAGAATTTGAAGATTGTTCCTTCGTTTCGCTTTTGGGCTAATTTTGTTTGGATAATAGCCTTATTTTTTTTTATGTTGGTTGCTTCCATGTGTTTGTGTTTATTTTGGTTTTTAGCATTGTGGTGTGATTTGTTTTTCTTTGGCTCCTTAGTTTGGTTCTCCTCCCCGTTTAGGGCCTGTCTTAATTCGTGGGTGGAGTTCCTTGTTTGGAGGGAGTCCCTTGCCTTTTAGGTGTACTTTTTCTTTTCTTTCAATATATTGCCAGGAGTGTCGCCTCCTTTCCAAAAAAAAAAACCATTATAACCAATTTTTTAAGGCCACTTGGAATATTGTGGGAAAGGATGTGGAGATGGTAGTGCAAGATTTCTTTTATAGATGTCGATTAGCAATAGAGCTCAATCATACTTTGATAGGTCCATTTGAGATCAATGATTGGTTTGAATGAATGATAAACAAGGTTTATAGGGATAGAAATCTGTATATTTATTCAAGACTTGAAAAGTAAAACTACAACTACTAGAGAGCAATTGTAACCATATGGCTACATTGTAAAATGAAGGTTAACCTAAACAAGGCTACAAGATTCCTATTTATTCCCCCAAGCCCTTGTATACAATTTAAGCCTGAACCCATTACAAGGCCCAATACAATATATGTTGATTACTTTACTAAACTTCTAAAGTGAACATAAAATATGTTCTAACATTCTCCCCCTAAGTTTTGTAAAGTAATCATTCTCTGATCAGCTCCAACTTCAGCTCCTCTCTCCCTTGATTTCTTTATAAAACTTAGTGTTGCATAAATTTCAATGCTCCTCTTGCCCCCCTAGAAAATACCTCTTATCCTTGAAGTATCAACAGAAATATCAGATATGATGTAAACCATAACCTCGACTGAGTGCACATTAAGACAACTTTTGACTTTAGTAAACCCAACACATTCCTTAACGCCCACAAGAATGATATGTGTGGATTATGGAGTGACAAACAAGTGCATCTTCAGTGTATAACATCTGATCTGTCTTTGAACAATGAGTTGAAATTAGAATTCAGCTTAAGAACTTCATCTGATAAGCATACGGGCGGTAGCATCCGGTAGCAACACTACAAGGCAAGGGTTAGAAGGCAAGCAATTGTTCAACAACTGATAGAAGATACTTGTTAGAGCACAGTCTCATTGGATTCAAGATCATCCAATCTGAAGATCGCAATCTAGAGCTAAAGCTGGAAAGTCGACTCTTAATATTATTCTAATGTCGTTTGTAATAAAATCTCAAAGTTAGTTTTATTGTATTTTATTGTTTCTAAGTAATTAGTTAGTTAGTTAATATCTATTTGTTTAGATATTGTATTGTTAGATAATATCTAGATATTAGTTAGTTTATTATATTAGTTTTTGATAATATCTTTGTTAGATATTATGTAGGAAGCTCTTAGATCAGATCATAATTAACACACATAACACACATCCACGATGTAAAAGTTGAGAGCTTCAAAGATCAAATACCACACCTTGTAACCATTATTTGTTTACCTATCAAACAGATTGGTAATCGTTTATTATGTTTGTGATTTATCTGGTAAGATCTTTGTTCAAATCAGGGACACACAATACTCATACTGACTTCTCTCCAGAAAATTGACTAATCAAACCCATAACTCCTTTCATCATGAATCAGCTGGATGATTATAAGCGCTCAGGATTCTGAACTACAACTCAAATAGCAAAACAATGATTGCAGTCGCTCACACTACTGAGTGATCAAGTCAGAAGAATGGTAAATTGCTCTCAACGGTCTAACAACTCCAGAAGCTTTCCAGACTGATGATTGCAGATGCTCAGATAGCTAACTCAATCCAAGTAGAGACCAAATCATCAAATCCAGAATCTGAAAGTCTTGAAAGGCATGAGCACTCGTGTAAGAATAGATCAGTTGCTAATGATATGTGACCAACATATGATAGGAGTGATGTCACATATGCATTTCGCGTATAAAGCTCATGAACAGGGCAAACTTGTACCAGACAAGGTTCAGAACAATTAGAATTCTTAAAAACATCAAAATTCTCATATCACTATTCACCATGAAGCACAATTCGCAAGATGGCATAGCCTGTACCACAAAATTCGCAAAGGCTTCTTCTGCGAATTCCCAACTTTTGCAAGCCTCATTTATGCGAATCGTCGTATTTCTCATATCCTTGAGTTTTTACAACTCTCTCATCTGTGAATCTTCTACTTAGAACATTTTTCAAATATGAAAACCACTTTTCGCATAGATAATATCTTCGAAATCTTGACATTTTGTACCAAGTGGCCTGCGAATCCCTCAGAATTCGCACACAACTAATGCACAGTAGTCTACGTATCCTTTAACTTTCACATGTAACTACCTGCGAAATCCATAGTTGTAAAAATATGTTATGTCCAAATGTTTCTTCTGCGAATTCTAAAAACTTACGAATTCTTCAAAATTCTTCTTCTTTCTGCGAATTCTTCACAGATCTTCGAGTTCTTCAATCAAACCCTGCGAATTCTTGTAGATCTGGAACGATTTTTACATTTTCTTCAACAAAAACTTCAAAACATCAAATTCTGAGTTGAGCTTTTGACAATAGGTTCGAAAACTACTTTGGAGTACATTTGTAGTTGATCAATTTGTCCAAATCTGACTCTAAGGCATACTTCGATTCAACCACAGTGAATGTATATTTTCGAACAAAAGAACTCCGAAATCGATCTATTCGACTTTCTGGAGTGAAATTGATTCAATAATGATAAACTATAATCACTGAATCAATTTATCATCAAAGAACAACTAATTTCACAATAAATCACAGAAATCGAAATTTTCCACAGACTGTTCTATCAAACACAATCAGATCTCGATCGTGCAGAAAAAGATTTCTCTATTTAGCTCTGATACCACTTGATAGGTCCATTTGAGATCAATGATTGGTTTGAATGAATGATACACAAGGTTTATAGGGATAGAAATATGTATATTTATTCAAGACTTGAAAAGTAAAACTACAACTACTAGAGAGCAATTGTAATCATACGGCTACATTGTAAAATGATGGTTAACATAAACTAGGCTACAAGATTCCTATTTATACCCCCCAAGCCCTTGTATACAATTTAAGCCCAAACCCATTACAAGGCCCAATACAATATATGTTGATTACTTTACTAAACTTCTAAAGTGAACATAAAATATGTTCTAACATACTTCTATTTGTCTAATTCCCAAATTACCTAATGCATTTCGGGTTACAGAGTTTAGATCAATCTCTTTATGTACGGTGGTTTACAAATGCATTAGTAAAATCTTGTCTTGGAGAATTAAAGATTTTCTTGATCAATTGGTAAGCCCTAACCAATCTTCTTTTATCTTAGGAAGGAGATAACGGACAACATTTTAATGGCTCATGAGTTAGTTGTTGGTTATGGTCGAAAGGATGGTCCACCAAGATGCTCTTTCAAAATAATATCCAAAAGGCGTATGATTCTGTGGATTGGATATTTTTGTCTATGATTCTTGATGGTATAGGTTTTCACCCAATTTTGAGGCATTGGATTATGGAGGTGGTCTCTACTACTTCTTATTCGGTTATTGAGAATGGTGTTTCCCATGGTTTCTTTAAATGGGCTAGAGGTATGAGGCAAGGCTTCCCTCTTTCTCCGCACCTCTTTACCTTGATTATGGAAGCTTTTAATTTCTTTTTCAAGAGGCACATAAATGTGGATATGGGATTTCATGACCATAAGGGTTGTTCGCGTCTACTACTAACCCATTTATGTTTTGCAGATGACCTCATGGTATTCACTAAGGGAGATCCTAGTTCGGTCCTTACTCCTAAAAAAGCCTTGGATGATTTTGTAAAAGCTTCTGCACTGCGTCCAATCATGTCTAAGTGCTCGGTTTATGTTGAGTCTGAAATATGCTAAGTCTGGATAGTACTGTTGAGTATTGAAGATTACTACTGCTGAAGACATTAGTACTGCTACTTGAAGAAATTAATACTGCTAGTAGTATTAATACTGTTTGAAAGGTTAGTACCGCTAGAAGAATAGTTAGTATTGCTTAAAGAGTTAGTACTGCAAGATGGAAACTACTGCTGGAAGATTAATGCTACTAATGTTGATAAGGATGATTTGTGCGAAAGACAAGGAGATGAAGATAATTATGGAATGGATACTGAAGATCAACGTTTCTTTAGTAATTATCTTGTAATTTGTTTTGTATGTATAGTCTAAAAGTCTTAGATTATTAGAAACAGAGATACATACGTGTTTTGTTTTTAGAGAGAATTAGCCTCAAGATTATTAATGATCCTTTCATTAGAGAAGTTTTGAACGTCTGTTGAGTCTGTTCAACAGATTGAGGCTTTGATTGTAATCATGAAGTTAATTCAATATAACTTGTGATTGGAATTCATACACTGTTTCATTGATTTATTGTTAAAGTATTATTCCGCAACTTCTTTAACAAAGTTTCTGAGTGTTTATTTAAATTCCTGTTTTGAATTTCGATCCTGACAAGTGGTATCAGAGCATTAGGAACTCAGAAATCAATAATCATCATGGACGGATCACAAGACAGTGTTCTTGTTTCAAAGGTTCCCATGCTCAAACCTAATGAGTTTGACATGTGGAAAATCAGGATCAGGCAGTATATTCTTCTTACAGACTACTCAATGTGGGACATCATTGAGAATGGTCCCTCCAATGAAGGAGAGATGGGAGCAGATGGCAAGAGACCTCCACCAAAGACTGATGGAGAATTGGCCACTGTTGGTGTTAAGATGGACCAGGATGATGTCAACAGGAAGTTTCTAAGATCTCTTGGTGAAGAATGGGTAATGTATACAGTATCATTCAGGCAGAATGATAATCTGGAGGATAAGGAAATTGATGATCTCTCCAATGATCTCAGAGTGTTTGAACCAGAAGTTGAATCTAAGAAGAAGCCATCTGGATACTCTCACAATGCTGCTCTCTTATCATCTAATACTGATTCTTCTGCATATACAGAATCAGTTAGTGCTGCTTATGGCTCAAAACAGGATGGACTCAATGATTCTGTTTTGGAAGCTTTTCTTGCTAGCCATGCAAAATCTTCTCTTATTAATGATGATCTGGAGCAGATCAATGTTGATGACCTTGATGAGATGGATATAAAGTTGCAAATGGCAATGCTCACCATGAGAATCAAAAGATTCATTAAAAGAACAGGAAGAAACAACTTTGCCATGAGAAGAGAAGATGGTGCTGGATTTGACAAATCCAAAGTGGAATGCTACAAGTGTCATAAACTAGGACACTTTGCAAGGGAATGCAGAGGAGGGATTTCTCAACAGCATGGGAGCAACAATCAACAATCAAAGCCCACAAACTACAACAACAACAGGAACTCATATTAAGCACTTGTCTCACAAGATGGAATGGTATTTGATTGGAGTGATCAAGCAGATGAGGCAATTCAGAATCAAGCATTGATGGCTGAGGTTCAGAGTCTTCAAGCACTACAATTCCCGCAGAGGTAAAATCTAAACTTTGCTCTAAAGCCTGTCTTGAAACTGTTAAAAAGTACAGGGATCACAATATGAGCATGTGTGATGATCTTAAAAGATTGGAGAAACATAGGAGGGAGTCTAATTTGATCATTGTCAATTTTGAAGAACAAATTAAGGCATATCAGGCCAATGAACTTCAACATTCATATGATCACAACTATTGGAAGTGGGAGAAGAAGTAATTAGAGATTAAGCTAAAGAAGACTAGAGAGGAATGTGAGAAAGTTAGGAGTGAATTTGAGAAGGCCAAATTAGACATTGAGAAATTTTCCAATGCTTCTAAAGCAATGGATACTTTACTCAAATCTCAAGTTCATGACAAACTAAGAAGAGGTATAGGCTACAACAACACCCCTCCACCTTACAATAACAACTTTATTCCACCCACCTCAGACTTCTTAGAAAGACAAGATCAGAAAGAATTACCTGCAGGAGCCACAGAAGTAGATCCACTAGATACAGTAGTGGTTGAGGCAGAATCTGAAGATGAGAACACTGAGGATAAGAATAAGGAAGACCAGAAAGAAATTCCCCTAGAAAACCATATTCTTACAAATGAAAGGGGGAGTGAGAAAGTGGAGAAGTCTAAGATTGGGGAAGAGACTGTTAAGAGTGAGAAAGCTGAGATCTGCAGAAAAGGGAAGGAAAAGGTACAGGGAGATCACTATATGCAAACTACTGTTGAGTATTGAAGATTACTACTGCTGAAGACATTAGTACTGCTACTTGAAGAAATTACTACTGCTAGTAGTATTAATACTGTTTGAAAGGTTAGTACCGCTAGAAGAATAGTTAGTATTGCTTAAAGAGTTAGTACTGCAAGATGGAAACTACTGCTAGTATGTTAGTACTGCTGAAGATAAAGATACTGCTGGAAGATTAATGCTGCTAATGTTGATAAGGATGATTTGTGCGAAAGACAAGGAGATGAAGATAATTATGGAATGGATACTGAAGATCAACGTTTCTTTAGTAATTATCTTGTAATTTGTTTTGTATGTATAGTCTAAAAGTCTTAGATTATTAGAAACAGAGATACATACGTGTTTTGTTTTTAAAGAGAATTAGCCTCAAGATTATTAATGATCCTTTCATTAGAAAAGTTTTGAACGTCTGTTGAGTCTGTTCAACAGATTGAGGCTTTGATTGTAATCAAGAAGTCAAAAGCTGGAAAGTCAACTCTTAGTGAAAGTCAAAGTGTAATAAAAGTCAAAGTCAATTTTAGTTTTATTTGTTTTGTTTCTTTATATTCGTAGTTAGTATAAATAGTTTGTATCTTGTGTTGTAATATACATATGACTTGAAAAGTTTTGTACGCAACCTAAGAGAGAGTTGTAGAGAGAGAAAGTATTGTTCTAGAGAGAGAAAGTCATAAACTGATTTGTAATACTTTGATTCTTGAATTGAATTGAAACAGGTAGTTTACTAATCTTGTTTTGTATAATTGTTTGTGATTAGAAACATGAATTCAGGGACACACAGACTTAGTATAAATATGTTGTTTCCTTTGTAATCTTGTAGTCACGCGCATATATACGAAATCAGACTGTGGTAAGAAGATTAGCACACACAGTAAACACACATATGTGAGATCTGTGATTACGAGTTAGATTTGTGACTAATGTAAATCTTGTGATTAATCAATAATAGTTGTGTTGTTAATCTGTGTTGTTAAATCGTATGCTAGTAATCTGGGTCACAGCTTGGAAGATGAGGAAAAGGGCGACAGTTAGCAATGATGATGGATAACTGGCGATTGGCTGGATTTCGCTTTGTGCTTGTGGGTTGGCATCAGTTTGGGAAAGCTTTGTCTTGTCTTTTTTTCATTACTTCCATTTGTATGTTCTGGTTGGTTGTGTCGTGGTTCTTATTTTGGCTTGTTTGGGGCCTTGGTGTTGGTGACTAGGCGTTTGCCTTAACTCTATTTTTTCTCTGTGTTTTTATAATATTGCCTGGAGTATTTCCTCTAAAAAAAACTCATTATGACCCACTTAGTCCCATTACGACCAATTAGCCTCATTATGGAGTCACAAACCCATTATAACCCATTATAACCATTGTGAAGAGGCCTTCTACTAAGTTGGGAGATGGTGAAAGATCAAATTGAGTCATGGAGCAGAATTTGAAGATTGTTCCTTCGTTTGGCTTTTGGGCTAATTTTGTTTGGATAATAGCCTTATTTTTTTTTATGTTGGTTGCTTCCATGTGTTTGTGTTTATTTTGGTTTTTAGCATTGTGGTGTGATTTGTTTTTCTTTGGCTCCTTAGTTTGGTTCTCCTCCCCGTTTAGGGCCTGTCTTAATTCGTGGGTGGAGTTCCTTGTTTGGAGGGAGTCCCTTGCCTTTTAGGTGTACTTTTTCTTTTCTTTCAATATATTGCCAGGAGTGTCGCCTCCTTTCCAAAAAAAAAACCATTATAACCAATTTTTTAAGGCCACTTGGAATATTGTGGGAAAGGATGTGGAGATGGTAGTGCAAGATTTCTTTTATAGATGTCGATTAGCAATAGAGCTCAATCATACTTTGATAGGTCCATTTGAGATCAATGATTGGTTTGAATGAATGATAAACAAGGTTTATAGGGATAGAAATCTGTATATTTATTCAAGACTTGAAAAGTAAAACTACAACTACTAGAGAGCAATTGTAACCATATGGCTACATTGTAAAATGAAGGTTAACCTAAACAAGGCTACAAGATTCCTATTTATTCCCCCAAGCCCTTGTATACAATTTAAGCCTGAACCCATTACAAGGCCCAATACAATATATGTTGATTACTTTACTAAACTTCTAAAGTGAACATAAAATATGTTCTAACATTCTCCCCCTAAGTTTTGTAAAGTAATCATTCTCTGATCAGCTCCAACTTCAGCTCCTCTCTCCCTTGATTTCTTTATAAAACTTAGTGTTGCATAAATTTCAATGCTCCTCTTGCCCCCCTAGAAAATACCTCTTATCCTTGAAGTATCAACAGAAATATCAGATATGATGTAAACCATAACCTCGACTGAGTGCACATTAAGACAACTTTTGACTTTAGTAAACCCAACACATTCCTTAACGCCCACAAGAATGATATGTGTGGATTATGGAGTGACAAACAAGTGCATCTTCAGTGTATAACATCTGATCTGTCTTTGAACAATGAGTTGAAATTAGAATTCAGCTTAAGAACTTCATCTGATAAGCATACGGGCGGTAGCATCCGGTAGCAACACTACAAGGCAAGGGTTAGAAGGCAAGCAATTGTTCAACAACTGATAGAAGATACTTGTTAGAGCACAGTCTCATTGGATTCAAGATCATCCAATCTGAAGATCGCAATCTAGAGCTAAAGCTGGAAAGTCGACTCTTAATATTATTCTAATGTCGTTTGTAATAAAATCTCAAAGTTAGTTTTATTGTATTTTATTGTTTCTAAGTAATTAGTTAGTTAGTTAATATCTATTTGTTTAGATATTGTATTGTTAGATAATATCTAGATATTAGTTAGTTTATTATATTAGTTTTTGATAATATCTTTGTTAGATATTATGTAGGAAGCTCTTAGATCAGATCATAATTAACACACATAACACACATCCACGATGTAAAAGTTGAGAGCTTCAAAGATCAAATACCACACCTTGTAACCATTATTTGTTTATCTATCAAACAGATTGGTAATCGTTTATTATGTTTGTGATTTATCTGGTAAGATCTTTGTTCAAATCAGGGACACACAATACTCATACTGACTTCTCTCCAGAAAATTGACTAATCAAACCCATAACTCCTTTCATCATGAATCAGCTGGATGATTATAAGCGCTCAGGATTCTGAACTACAACTCAAATAGCAAAACAATGATTGCAGTCACTCACACTACTGAGTGATCAAGTCAGAAGAATGGTAAATTGCTCTCAACGGTCTATCAACTCCAGAAGCTTTCCAGACTGATGATTGCAGATGCTCAGGTAGCTAACTCAATCCAAGTAGAGACCAAATCATCAAATCCAGAATCTGAAAGTCTTGAAAGGCATGAGCACTCGTGTAAGAATAGATCAGTTGCTAATGATATGTGACCAACATATGATAGGAGTGATGTCACATATGCATTTCGCGTATAAAGCTCATGAACAGGGCAAACTTGTACCAGACAAGGTTCAGAACAATTAGAATTCTTAAAAACATCAAAATTCTCATATCACTATTCACCATGAAGCACAATTCGCAAGATGGCATAGCCTGTACCACAAAATTCGCAAAGGCTTCTTCTGCGAATTCCCAACTTTTGCAAGCCTCATATATGCGAATCGTCGTATTTCTCATATCCTTGAGTTTTTACAACTCTCTCATCTGCGAATCTTCTACTTAGAACATTTTTCAAATATGAAAACCACTTTTCGCATAGATAATATCTTCGAAATCTTGACATTTTGTACCAAGTGGCCTGCGAATCCCTCAGAATTCGCACACAACTAATGCACAGTAGTCTGCGTATCCTTTAACTTTCACATGTAACTACCTGCGAAATCCATAGTTGTAAAAATATGTTATGTCCAAATGTTTCTTCTGCGAATTCTAAAAACTTACGAATTCTTCAAAATTCTTCTTCTTTCTGCGAATTCTTCACAGATCTTCGAGTTCTTCAATCAAACCCTGCGAATTCTTGTAGATCTGGAACGATTTTTACATTTTCTTCAACAAAAACTTCAAAACATCAAATTCTGAGTTGAGCTTTTGACAATAGGTTCGAAAACTACTTTGGAGTACATTTGTAGTTGATCAATTTGTCCAAATCTGACTCTAAGGCATACTTCGATTCAACCACAGTGAATGTATATTTTCGAACAAAAGAACTCCGAAATCGATCTATTCGACTTTCTGGAGTGAAATTGATTCAATAATGATAAACTATAATCACTGAATCAATTTATCATCAAAGAACAACTAATTTCACAATAAATCACAGAAATCGAAATTTTCCACAGACTGTTCTATCAAACACAATCAGATCTCGATCGTGCAGAAAAAGATTTCTCTATTTAGCTCTGATACCACTTGATAGGTCCATTTGAGATCAATGATTGGTTTGAATGAATGATACACAAGGTTTATAGGGATAGAAATATGTATATTTATTCAAGACTTGAAAAGTAAAACTACAACTACTAGAGAGCAATTGTAATCATACGGCTACATTGTAAAATGATGGTTAACATAAACTAGGCTACAAGATTCCTATTTATACCCCCCAAGCCCTTGTATACAATTTAAGCCCAAACCCATTACAAGGCCCAATACAATATATGTTGATTACTTTACTAAACTTCTAAAGTGAACATAAAATATGTTCTAACATACTTCTATTTGTCTAATTCCCAAATTACCTAATGCATTTCGGGTTACAGAGTTTAGATCAATCTCTTTATGTACGGTGGTTTACAAATGCATTAGTAAAATCTTGTCTTGGAGAATTAAAGATTTTCTTGATCAATTGGTAAGCCCTAACCAATCTTCTTTTATCTTAGGAAGGAGATAACGGACAACATTTTAATGGCTCATGAGTTAGTTGTTGGTTATGGTCGAAAGGATGGTCCACCAAGATGCTCTTTCAAAATAATATCCAAAAGGCGTATGATTCTGTGGATTGGATATTTTTGTCTATGATTCTTGATGGTATAGGTTTTCACCCAATTTTGAGGCATTGGATTATGGAGGTGGTCTCTACTACTTCTTATTCGGTTATTGAGAATGGTGTTTCCCATGGTTTCTTTAAATGGGCTAGAGGTATGAGGCAAGGCTTCCCTCTTTCTCCGCACCTCTTTACCTTGATTATGGAAGCTTTTAATTTCTTTTTCAAGAGGCACATAAATGTGGATATGGGATTTCATGACCATAAGGGTTGTTCGCGTCTACTACTAACCCATTTATGTTTTGCAGATGACCTCATGGTATTCACTAAGGGAGATCCTAGTTCGGTCCTTACTCCTAAAAAAGCCTTGGATGATTTTGTAAAAGCTTCTGCGCTGCGTCCAATCATGTCTAAGTGCTCGGTTTATGTTGAGTCTGAAATATGCTAAGTCTGGATAGTACTGTTGAGTATTGAAGATTACTACTGCTGAAGACATTAGTACTGCTACTTGAAGAAATTAATACTGCTAGTAGTATTAATACTGTTTGAAAGGTTAGTACCGCTAGAAGAATAGTTAGTATTGCTTAAAGAGTTAGTACTGCAAGATGGAAACTACTGCTAGTATGTTAGTACTGCTGAAGATAAAGATACTGCTGGAAGATTAATGCTACTAATGTTGATAAGGATGATTTGTGCGAAAGACAAGGAGATGAAGATAATTATGGAATGGATACTGAAGATCAACGTTTCTTTAGTAATTATCTTGTAATTTGTTTTGTATGTATAGTCTAAAAGTCTTAGATTATTAGAAACAGAGATACATACGTGTTTTGTTTTTAGAGAGAATTAGCCTCAAGATTATTAATGATCCTTTCATTAGAGAAGTTTTGAACGTCTGTTGAGTCTGTTCAACAGATTGAGGCTTTGATTGTAATCATGAAGTTAATTCAATATAACTTGTGATTGGAATTCATACACTGTTTCATTGATTTATTGTTAAAGTATTATTCCGCAACTTCTTTAACAAAGTTTCTGAGTGTTTATTTAAATTCCTGTTTTGAATTTCGATCCTGACAAGTGGTATCAGAGCATTAGGAACTCAGAAATCAATAATCATCATGGACGGATCACAAGACAGTGTTCTTGTTTCAAAGGTTCCCATGCTCAAACCTAATGAGTTTGACATGTGGAAAATCAGGATCAGGCAGTATATTCTTCTTACAGACTACTCAATGTGGGACATCATTGAGAATGGTCCCTCCAATGAAGGAGAGATGGGAGCAGATGGCAAGAGACCTCCACCAAAGACTGATGGAGAAAGAAAGATGAGGCAGACTGAGATGAAAGCCTTGAGCACTCTGCTCTTGTCAATTTCTAATTAATACCAACATCAGTTTTGCAACTGTGCTGATGCCAAAATCCTATGAAACACTTTGGGGAAGAGGTTTTCAGGTACCAAAAGCACTAAGAGAAATCAGAAAGCAATTCTCAAGCAACAATATGAAAATTTTATGTCTAGAAAGAATGAGTCTATGACTCAAACCTTTGATAGGTTTAACAAGTTGATTGGAGAATTGGCCACTGTTGGTGTTAAGATGGACCAGGATGATGTCAACAGGAAGTTTCTAAGATCTCTTGGTGAAGAATGGGTAATGTATACAGTATCATTCAGGCAGAATGATAATCTGGAGGATAAGGAAATTGATGATCTCTCCAATGATCTCAGAGTGTTTGAACCAGAAGTTGAATCTAAGAAGAAGCCATCTGGATACTCTCACAATGCTGCTCTCTTATCATCTAATACTGATTCTTCTGCATATACAGAATCAGTTAGTGCTGCTTATGGCTCAAAACAGGATGGACTCAATGATTCTGTTTTGGAAGCTTTTCTTGCTAGCCATGCAAAATCTTCTCTTATTAATGATGATCTGGAGCAGATCAATGTTGATGACCTTGATGAGATGGATATAAAGTTGCAAATGGCAATGCTCACCATGAGAATCAAAAGATTCATTAAAAGAACAGGAAGAAACAACTTTGCCATGAGAAGAGAAGATGGTGCTGGATTTGACAAATCCAAAGTGGAATGCTACAAGTGTCATAAACTAGGACACTTTGCAAGGGAATGCAGAGGAGGGATTTCTCAACAGCATGGGAGCAACAATCAACAATCAAAGCCCACAAACTACAACAACAACAGGAACTCATATTAAGCACTTGTCTCACAAGATGGAATGGTATTTGATTGGAGTGATCAAGCAGATGAGGCAATTCAGAATCAAGCATTGATGGCTGAGGTTCAGAGTCTTCAAGCACTACAATTCCCACAGAGGTAAAATCTAAACTTTGCTCTAAAGCCTGTCTTGAAACTGTTAAGAAGTACAGGGATCACAATATGAGCATGTGTGATGATCTTAAAAGATTGGAGAAACATAGGAGAGAGTCTAATTTGATCATTGTCAATTTTGAAGAACAAATTAAGGCATATCAGGCCAATGAACTTCAACATTTATATTATCACAACTATTGGAAGTGGGAGAAGAAGTAATTAGAGATTAAGCTAAAGAAGACTAGAGAGGAATGTGAGAAAGTTAGGAGTGAATTTGAGAAGGCCAAATTAGACATTGAGAAATTTTCCAATGCTTCTAAAGCAATGGATACTTTACTCAAATCTCAAGTTCATGACAAACTAAGAAGAGGTATAGGCTACAACAACACCCCTCCACCTTACAATAACAACTTTATTCCACCCACCTCAGACTTCTTAGAAAGACAAGATCAGAAAGAATTACCTGCAGGAGCCACAGAAGTAGATCCACTAGATACAGTAGTGGTTGAGGCAGAATCTGAAGATGAGAACACTGAGGATAAGAATAAGGAAGACCAGAAAGAAATTCCCCTAGAAAACCATATTCTTACAAATGAAAGGGGGAGTGAGAAAGTGGAGAAGTCTAAGATTGGGGAAGAGACTGTTAAGAGTGAGAAAGCTGAGATCTCCAGAAAAGGGAAGGAAAAGGTACAGGGAGATCACTATATGCAAACTACTGTTGTAAATACCTGTACTTGTCACCAGATCAAGCCCCATCAACATGATAAAATAAAGGGAAATCAGAGAAACATAAATAACCAGTGGGCTCAAAAACAAGGAATTGATCTAAGCAAAATCAATAGACCAAAGCCTTGTTTTATTTGTGGCAAGTTGAATCATTTAGCCAAACACTGTTATTTCAATCCTATTAACCAAAGAATTACTTTTCAAAGAAAAATACAAAATTATGTTGGTTATAGGAAGCACTCAAGAAGATCAACGAACCACATGGCTGATAATGTGAGAACAACACCAATGAAAATTGGTACTGCAAAATCTCATATTCAGAATAAGTTTGCTAAAACAAAACAAGATATTCCAAGTAAATCAAGGAGTAACACAAAGAATAGAAAAGCAAACAACTTTGTCAAAATTTGGGTTCCAAAATGCACCAAACCTGTTAATACTGCTACCTCAAATAGTACTGCTAACAAAAATAGTGTTGTTAATAGCAATACTACTACTAACCAAATTAATACTGCTAACAAAGTTAGTACTGCTGACCAAGTTAGTACTGCTAACAAGGTTAGTACTGCTGATCAAGTTAGTACTGCTAACAAAGATAGTACTGCTACCAGTGTTAATACTATCAAGCCTATAAGTCTGACAATGTATTCCTGCCATGAGATTCCTAATTCTGATCATCTCATCAAGACTAAGCTTACTGATTATGAGTATGTTGATGAGAAAGGGCAACCCAAGACCATTTTGGCTTGGGTTCCCTCAAAACACTACCTGTTTTATTTTATGTGCAGGGCAACCAAAATCTCAAGAGGAAGAGCATTTGGCATGTAGATAGTGGTTGCTCTAGGCACATGACAAGTAACATGGACTGCCTTCAAAATTTCAAAAGGTTTGATGGAGGACGTGTTGCTTTTGGTGACAATCCAAAAGGAGGTAAGATAAGTGGTAAAGGTTTGGTATCAAAAGGTATGATGACTTTTGAATATGTTTACTATGTTGAGCAATTGAGATACAACTTGTTAAGTGTATCACAGGTTTGTGACAAGAAACATAGTATATTATTTAGTGATACTGAATGTATTATCCTTGCTCCAGGATTCAAGGTAGTTGATGAAAATATGATACTACTTAGAACTCCTAGAAACGATAATGTTTATTGTTTGGACTTAGAGAGTGTTTCATCTGATTCATCACTTAATTGTATGTTTTCAAAAGCTTCTGTAGATGAATCATCTCTTTGGCACAAAAGGATGTGTCACATGAATTTTAAAACTATGAATAAACTTGTGAAAAACAACCTTGTGAGAGGTTTGCCTCAAAAATTGTTTTCATGTGATGATCATTGTGTTGTATGTCTTAAAGGCAAGCAACACAAAATTTCTCATAACTCCAAAGAAATAAACACAATCTCTTCACCCCTTCAGTTATTGCATATGGATCTTTTTGGTCCTACAAATGTGATGAGTATTGGTAAGAAATCCTATTGCTTGGCCATTGTTGATGATTTCTCTAGATTTACTTGGGTATACTTTCTGAGGACTAAGGATGAGACAAGTGGACTGATCAAATCCTTTGTTCTTAGGATTGAAAACCAAACAAATCTAAGAGTTAAAGTCATCAGATCTGATAATAGAACTGAGTTTAAAAACAGTGACTTAAACAGATTTTGTGAGACTAAATGTATTGAGAGACAATTTAGTGCTCCTAGGACTCCTCAACAGAATGGTGTTGCTGAAAGGAGAAATAGGACATTAATTGAGGCTTCTAGATCTTTGTTGGCATATTCAAAATTACCCATTACTTTTTGGGCAGAAGCAGTTAATACTGCTTGTTATGTCCAAAACAGAGTTCTAGTAGTCAAATCCCAAGGAAAGACACCTTATGAACTTTTCAAAAAGAAGAAACCTTTTATTGGATTTTTCAAACCTTTTGGGTGTCCTTGCACAACCCTCAACACCAAATCTCATGTAGGCAAGTTTGAAAGCAAAGTTGAGGATGGTTTTCTTGTTGGATACTCCTCTCAGAGTAAGGCATATAGAGTATTCAACAGTTCTTCCAGGATTATAGAGGAAAGTGACAATGTCAAATGCAATGAGAACACACCAAATCTGATTGGTACAGGTCCTGATTATCTGTTTCACATTGATTCACTAGCTAATTCTTTGGGTTTTAGTAATGTACAAATTGCAGGAACAAGTTCAGAAAAGGTACAAGCACATAAACCAGAGTTTGTGTTGTTCCCTATACCTACAGTTGATCCTGTTGAATTTTGTCAACAAGAAAAGAAGGATGATTCAGAAACAGAGGATTCTGAACCAGAACAGGCTAAAGATGATAAAGGTGATGAAGAGGATAAAGGTGATAAAGAGGATGCTCATCCTTCAGGTTCAGGAAACACAGGTCCTGAAATGTCCATATTGTCAGAAGATGATACTGATGAAGAAAATTCTTCAGTATTTGGTGGAAACACTCCTAAAAAGAATGACTCTAATCTGGATGAAAATATTAATGAGGAGGTTGCCCATCAAACAAGAACTCAGAAGAATCATCCTCCTAAGTTGGTGATTGGTGATATCAATTCTCCCATAATCACAAGGCATCAAAGTAAGTTAGGATGATTAAAAGACTTACAGTCAGGGTTATTGTCCTGTTTTCTATCCCAGATTGAGCCCAAGAAGGCATATGATGCAATGAAAGACCCAAAATGTGTCGGATTTGGTTGACCTTTCACAAGGACACAGGGCAATTGGAACTAAATGGATTTTCAAGAATAAGAAAGATGAGAGACGGATAGTGATAAAGAATAAGGCCAAACTTTTGTCACAAGGGTACACACAAGAAGAGGGGATAGACTATGAAGAAGTGTTTGCACCAGTAGCTAGAATTAAGGCAATTAGGCTATTTCTAGCCTATGCTTCTTTCATGAAGTTCAGAGTATATCAGATAGATGTTAAGAGTTTCCTATATGGGAAAATTGAAGAAGAAGTGTATGTTTGTCAGCCTCCAGGGTTTGAGAATTCTAACTTTCCTGATAGAGTATACAAATTAAAGAAGGCACTCTATGGGCTACATCAAGCACCAAGAGCATGGTATGACACTCTGTCTACCTATCTCTTGGAAAATGGTTTTGAAAGGGGAATCATTGACAAGACCCTTTTCATTCAAAGGAAGAAGAAGGACATCCTGGTTGTCCAAATCTATGTGGATGATATCATATTTGGATCCATAAAATATCATATGTGCAAGGAGTTTGAGGAGCTAATGCATAAAAGATTCAAAATGAGCTCTATGGGTGAACTCACATTCTTCCTTAGGCTACAGGTTAAACAGAAGAAAGATGGCATTTTCATAAGTCAATCCAAGTATGTGCAGAATATACTTACAAAGTTTAGATATTCAGAAGCAAATCCTACAAGCACACCTAAGGAAACACATAAACAGATTACTGCAGATCTTGAGGGGGAGGATGTGGATGTTCATCATTATAGATCTATGATAGGTTCCCTCATGTATCTAACAGCTTCAAGACAAGACATTATCTTTGCTGTCTGTGTGTGTGCCAGATTTCAAGTGAGGCCTAAGCAATCTCACTTTCAAGCAGTCAAAAGGATCTTCAGATATCTCAAAGGACAACCTAGGTTGGGCCTTTGGTATCCTCATGACACACCATTTGATCTGCTTGCATATTCTGATAGTGATTTGGGTGGTGCAAACTTGGATAGAAAGTCTACATCATGAGGATGTCAGTTTTTGGGTGCAAGACTAGTTTCATGGCAGTGTAAAAACCAAACACAGTGTCCATCTCTACAACAGAAGCATAGTATATAGCTGCTGCAAGCTGTTGCTCACAAGTGTTATGGATTTAGAATCAGATGTTGGACTATGGTATTACTTTTCTTCACACTCCCATTTTCATTGATAACAACAGTGCTATAAGCATTGTTAATAATCCAATGAAGCATTCAAAAACCAAGCATATAGAAATCAGGTACCATTTTATTACAGATTGCAATGAAAAGAAGTTAATTCAGGTTTTGAAGGTACACACTAGTAACCAATTTGCTGGTCTATTCACCAAAGCTTTTGATGTGGGTAGATTCACATTCTTGGTCACAAGTGTACACATGATAAACACTGAATAAGTCTCTTTTGATTTTCTTCATGTACCATTTCTGTATAGATTCTTCAATGATTGCTTTTTCATATTTCTTTGTGCATGGTGCTGCTAACCATTTGTGTTTAAGTGTTTCAGATAGCTTTGCTGATTAGATACTTGGTACTTCTGGTTAAGTTAATACTGCTCTCTATATTACTCATGATGACAGTTCAAATATGGTTAAGTATGGTTACTACTGCTAGGTGGTTTATACTGCCAGTGCAAAGTTACTACTGCTTGTCTTATTTCTACTGCCAAACAGTGTTAATATTGCTAGTCTGTGTTAATACTGCTGGTATGTGTTACTACTGCTGATATGAGTTAATATTGCGGGTTTGTGTTAATGCTGCTAGGGTACTTAGTATTGCTTTTAACTAAATGCCTAACCCTATAGATACCCTCTCTGACCGCCAAAACCCAAACGGATCTTTGAATTTCCAGCGAGTTTTCATCCTCTCTCTCTCTTTAGAATTCTTGATTACCAGTGTGTAAACCCTAGTTCAGTTTCGAACCCTAGAATCGATCAGAAAGATGGCAGAACATGATTTTGTTGATGACCACAATGAGCTTTCAATGTTAAAAAAACCCAAACAAGCTGAGGGTTTTCATGAAATTGTGGATTTCTTATCACAATCACATATTGCCTATGCGCTAACGGTGAATCCCACCATCTATGTGAATCATATGAGACAGTTTTGGGCCAATGCCTCCATTCAGACTGTTGATGGCAATCAGGTCATTCAATCAAGGGTCTGTGATAAACCTATCATAATCACAGAAGCCTACATTCGCACTCATCTATGTCTAGATGATGCCTCAGGTATTACTACTCTTTCAAAGGAAGATCTCTTCCAAGAAATTGGCAGAATGGGGTATGAAGGTCCTACTGAGGTTCACAAGTTTTTCAAAAGCAAATTTTCATCTCAGTGAAGATTCTTTGTTCATACTCTTCAACATTTCTTATCTCGCAAGACAACTGGATGGAGTGAGTTTAGCAGTACAATAGCTTATGCTCTTGTCTGCTTAGCTACCTCCAGATAGTTTAATTTTTCTCAAATGATTCTAAATGATTTCTCAAACTTGGATACCAAAACCAAAACCAAAAGATTTTATATGTATCCAAGGTTTGTACAAGAAGTACTGAACAAGGAATTGACGGATTTACCCTCTTTTAAAGAGGTGTATGTACCTAAACCAAGGTATTTTCCAATATGAGAAGGCCTAGTAAGGACTTCTCTGGAACAGACACACCATTGTTCTCTATAATGATGGTTGTGTCCCATTCCCATGGCGAGGCATCAGGGTCACAGCCCATATCTGACCAACCCACTGATGACCTACCCACACCATTGACTTCAAATATTCTTCCTCAGACCACTGTTGATAAGTCAAATCCCCCAATCACTCAAAAATATGCAAGGAAAATGTTAGGGTTAAATATATGTTAAATAGAAGTTCAGGGTATATTTTGTCAAGTTAACAATTGTTATTAGCTTGTTGAGCCTAAAAGCCCATAAGCCCATTAGGCCGGTAAGCCTAAGTATATAAAGGCGTTTCTAGTTCATATTTCAGGTTACTCAAGTCATTTATTAGATTGCTAGTCCATAGGTTTACATACCCTTATCAGAAATTCTCTCTGTAAACCTGTAAACCTTTGATTGCTTATTAATCTTATGACTAGCAGTTGTGGCTTGATTATTGTTCTATATTGAAGATTTACTATTGATTGCACTGTACTGGGATCTACAATTGGTATCAGAGCGAAGAGACTAAAGGTTTGATCCAGAAAAGGTTTGTCTAAAACCCTATAATCAATTTTGTGTTAATCATTTTTTATCTCCTTTAATCGATTTCTGTTCATGTGGTTTATCAATCTATTTTATTTCTGTCAATCTGGGTTGATTTGTTTTATCGGTCGATTGATTTCTGAAAAGGTTATTATCGGTCTAATATCTTGTTTAATTGAGTTTATCGGTTCTTCTGGGTTTAATTTTTATCGATCGAAGTTGTTCTAGAAAAGTAATTAAGTTTTTATCGATTGAAGGTTACTGTTGATTTTGTGGTTTATCGGTCATTTCGATTTCAATTTTCTGGGTTTTGATTTCGGTCGAATTCCAGAAAATTCTTCGTGTTCTTCGGTGGTATTCTTCGAGTTTATCGGGCTTGTATGTTTATCGGTGCTTGTATTTATCGGTCTATCTTTTAATTAGTCTTAATCTGTTATTTGATAAACATCCTTTGACCGGGAAGTTGTAATTATCGGTCATTGTGTTTGACCGATACATTGTGTTTTCCGGTCTTTGCTTTGACCGAAACCTAGCCACTATCGGTCTTGTGTTCGACCGATACACTGATTCGATCGGTTCCCTGATTACCGATCTTTGTCCTTTGACCGGTAAGTTGTTATGCCGGTCCTTTTGGTTCGACCGATACGTTGTTAGCACCGGTCCTTTGTTTGACCGGTACTCTGTCAACATCGGTCCTTTGTTTGACCGGTACTCTGTCAATACCGGTCCTTTGCTTGACCGGACATTGCCTTTACCAGTCCTTTGCTTGAACGGTACCCAATTCGACCGGACTTTTGCTAGACCAGATCCTTGTCCTATTGTCCTTATTTTATTATTATTATTATTATTATTATTATTGTGTTTGGATCATCCTGCTTGTCTCACGATCGTTACAATGCTTTTAAGTTAAGAGATTTAAGATGAATTCAAGAGACGCGTTAGCTATTGGTTCGGATCAGAAGCCCCCGGTTCTCTATCGAGGGGAATATCCTCAGTGGCACGATCGCTTCATGAACTTCATTGAATAGAAACCAAACTATGAAGCCATTTACAAGTGTCTGACACAGGTGCCGCAAGACTGGCCAATGAAAGTTGTACCGAAAACACAGAAGAAGGTCGACCTGCACGCAATGTTCCAAAATCTGTCGGTGACTTTACAAATCAAGAAAAGGATTTGTATTATGCTGAAAAGCAAGCAAAGACATATCTTCTAAAAAGTCTATCCAACGACATCTATGCTTGCATCGACAATTATAAGGAGTCTGCAAAGAAAATGTGGGAACAGATTGAGAAGATGATGATGGGGAGCCACATCAACAATCAGCTCAAGGTGACAAATTGCATCACCAGATATGATGGCTTCAAATCAAGAAAAGGCGAGACACTGACAGAAACATATGAAAGGTTCAACTTGCTTCTGAATGATCTCCAGAAGAATATGATCACAAAGACGAACACCGAGAACAACATCAAGTTCATGAACAACCTCCAGCCTGAATGGAAGTCGTTTGTCTCTCATATTCATCATACTCAGACCCTAGAGAAGCTTTTTCTACATGAACTTTATGAAATGTTGCTCCAGGATGAAGAGGAAGTTATGGAACTAATGGGGAATCAGAAAGCTGAAGAAAAGCCGGTAGTTGATCCGTTAGCACTCGTATCTGAGAAAAGAGTGAAGTCTGTCAGTCGTTCGTCTGAAAAGAAGCCAATGCAAAGTGAGTCTGAACCCGAAGATCCTGATAGTGATTCGGATCCTGAACTCACTAAGATGAAAGAATCTATGGTATTCTTGACTCAACATTTCCAGAAAAGGAAGTTCTTTAACAAGTCTTCCAACAAGCAAATGTTTTCCACTCGTCGTGACCATCAAGAGAAGTCTGAAGGTAAGAAACGTGTTGAAGATGGAAAGAAGTTTGACAAGAGACACGAAGAAAAGCCAAAAGATGAGCCGATCAGATGCTACAACTGTGGTCGGTTAGGCCACTTTGCCAAGGATTGTCGCAAGCCTGTTGTGCGCAATTCCGATTATTACAGAGCCAAGCTTCTACTGTCCAAAGAGAAAGAAGCAGGTAAGGCTCTCATGGCTGAAGATGACTACTGGCTACAAGTCTCTGATGAAGAACATGAAGATGCCGAAGCACACTTGTGTTTCATGGGCAAGCATTCATCACCTTCTGACACTAATGATGAAGATCAAAACTCTCCATGTCAGGTATGTGCTCCTTATCACGAAGCTTTAATTGATCAGATGCAACTTGCCATGAATAAACTAGACTCTTTTAAGCTACTCATAAAAGAAAAAGAACAACTCATCTCATCTCTAGAAAAACGAGTTGTTGCACAGTCTGAATGTATTGAAAATCAAAGTTTAGAAATCTCAAGCAATTTGTGCACAATTTCTAATTTAAAAGAAGAGTGTGAGAGTTGTTCAAAGGAATCACAAGAGCTAAAGACCAAAGTAGATGATCTGACCAGTGAGCTACGCATGTCCGAGAATGAGAAAATTGATATTGTGTCTCAAAACGTGGCTTATAAAAATGAAAATCAAAGTTTATCTAATCAGTTAAAGGAGATCGAAAAGAAGCTTTATAGAATTGGTCAATCTCATCAAATGCTAAATCTAATTGCACCAAAGGAACCCAAGTATGCGAATACAGGTATCGGTTACGATAACCCATATTATCTGAAAAAGGCCCTATCCAAAGTTCCTACGATTTATGCGTCCGAATTTCTTGGAATAGACAAGACATTTCCAGAATACAAGATCAATTGGACCAAACCAATTGAGGATGAGGACTGGGAAGAGGATAAGTTGAGAAGGAAGAACTCTACTAAAATGAAACTTCCTTTTGTTTATGATTCATTAAATGCATCTTACAACGAAAAAAAAACCTTGTTTCCTATCAAATGACTATTTTAGAAGTTATACTCAAGCTGAACTTGATGCTAAAACAGTTAAAACTGAGGAGGAATCTCTAGATCATAAAGTTTATGTTCCACCTCTGATTTTAGAAAAGAAAATTGTTCAGCTAGAAATGTCATTTGAACAAGAGAGGGAAAATTTTCAAAAGGAAAAACTAGACCTTTTATCTCAAATTGAGTGCCTCACTTCCAATAAAGAGGAATCTGTGTCCGACAAGGAAAGAGAATACCTTCAGACAGAAATAAAGAAGTTAAACTCATAACTGTCTGCCTTGGCAGTAGATCGTCTGAAGGAACAATTTCACAAGGCTGAGCCTCAAACTAAGCCTATAATTCTCCAAAGTAAGAAACCTAACCTGTCTGACAATTCTTATCCTGCCTCCGACATATCTTCCTGTAAAGCCTTTTTGGGTGACTCGTCACCAAATCTTTCAAATAAAGGAAAAGAGCCTCATGTTTTAGAAACGGATCATTGTTCTGATTTTAAACATGCTTCCGCCTATGATCCACTTCAAATAAATACTTCCGATGTCCTAAATTCCTCAAGCGATAAGGTCCTTTCTGAGGAGGAAATGGAATTTTCAGCATTCTTGAATTCCGAGGTGTGTCTAGACAGTGAGTTGACCCAATTTGATTTTAATCCGTCTCTACCAAGTCACGTTGATTTTTTAAACTCTTCTTGTGAGCCTCCGGTAAAATTTTATGAGGGTGAATGTTCCACATCCGCCCCACAAAAACCTTTTGTGAATGATTCTTCAAAGTCAAAATCCAAAAAGCGTTCACAAAACAAAAGAAGAAAAAGACCGGTCGCTCCAAAAGACAACAATCTTCAAGTTTCACATCTTCTGACTATAAGTTTAACGGTCTTTCAGATACTTTTGGTCGGCGCAAAGAAGTAAGATATGCTTGGGTAGCTAAGAAGTCTAAAAAGAGTACGGCAACAGCAGAATTAGTTGATCCAGTTTTAAAGTCTAGGAAAAACAATAACGATCATGATGTTTTTAATTCTAAACCTTTAGTTGAATGTAATAGAACTTTACCTTTAAAAGTTTATTCTATTCCTCATTTACTTCAACTGTCTCATGATTGTATTTGTTGCTCTTATTGTGGATCGAATGAGTTCGTTGATCGTCGTTATGCATCTGATTGGTTTGGCTCGTATCATGTTGATAATTATCATTCTCAGTTTGATATTACCCGTCATAGGATACGACCCAAGTCTAAAAGGGCATCCAAAACGGGTGTTAAATCTAACCCCAAAGGACCCATTTACAAACGGGTACCTAAAAAGAAATAACTTGTTTTGCAAGACGGTCATGTGTGGTATCTAGATTCAGGCTGCTCCAAGCACATGACCGGAAGAAAGGAGCTACTCACAAACTTCACCGAGAAGTTTTGTGGGAATTTACGGTTTGGGAACGATCATTATTCTCCCATCAGGGGTTACGGAGATATCGTCAAGGATAATCTCACGATTAAGAAAGTGTCCTATGTCGAAGGCCTTGGTCACAATCTCTTCAGCATCGGTCAATTCTACGACAAGGATCTAGAGGTCACTTTCAAAGCCAAGCGGTGCAGCATTCAGACTGAAGACAGAAAAGAAATCCTTGCTGGAACGCGTCGCTCCAACCTCTACACGATTGACCTCTCGTCTCTGAAAGCAGATAAGGAAGTTTGTTTAATGTCTAAATCCTCTGCCGAACAAAGATGGTTATGGCATCGTAGACTCTCGGACCTGAACTTCAAGACTATCAACAAGTTGGTCTCAGTAGTCACGTCAAGGGCATGCCTGATCTTAAGTTCGAAAAATATCACTTGTGTGCCGCCTGCGAAATGGGCAAGATGAATAAGACTTCTCACAAGCCTAAAGTCACTCCTAGTACTTCACGGTCCCTTGAACTCATTCACTTGGATTTATGTGGACCGATGCGCGTCCAAAGCAACAATCATAAGAAGTATGTCCTGGAGATGGTTGACGATTTTTCTCGCTACACATGGGTCCGATTCCTCCGATCAAAAGAGGAAACTCCCGAATTGATTATCTCTCTCCTAAAGAGTATTCAAGTCAGTCTCAACCTATCAGTCCAGACCATAAGGACGGATAACGACACAGAGTTCAAGAATCAAGTGCTCACCGGTTACTTGACTTCAGTTGGCATAACGCATACTTTCTCAGCTGCTCGCACTCCTCAGCAAAACGGGGTAGTAGAGCGCCGGAATTGAACTCTTGTCGAAGCAGCTCGTACGATGTTATCTCAGTCCAAGCTACCGCTATTTTTATCGGCAGAAGCAGTTGCAACCGCTTGCTACACTCAAAACCGCACTATCATCAACAAGCAATTCAAAAAGACACCATACGAGATCATCAACAAACGCATCCCCAATATCAAATATTTTCATGCATTCGGGTGCACATGCTTCGTACTGAATGACAGGGATGATCTTGGAAAATTCAGCCCCCAAGCGGACGAAGGAGTGTTCATTGGATATTCCCAGCACGCCAAAGCTTACCGTGTCTACATCAAACGAACGAAGACCGTCGTTGAGAGTGTGAACGTGACTTTTGATGAGTCCGCTGATATGGCTTCTGAACACCTCAGTTCAGAACCCGCATTAACTGGTGTGTTAGATTTTGGACAAGTTCGTTCAGGAGCTACACCATCTCCAGTAGATCCAAATCATGCGTCTACGTCAAGAGCTCATCTTTCTGATTTGGATTTACTTTGAGTATTTCTATGATGACTTATTTAATATTAAGTCTAATACTATGACTTGTAACAGGAATGTTGCTCAAGCACCAGAAGTGACACAAGTCACTGGTCCAACCGACTCCGGTGGCCCATCCTTGCCTAGTGCTCCTTCATCTACTGACAATGATTCTGCATTCCCGAGCTCAAGTGATCCTCCCCCTATCCAAGATCCTACTGTCGCACCGTCAATAGTAGGTCCTCCTGAACCGACACATGTAGAAGTCCCTCCTGAGGTTCCCATTTCAGCAATCCTGGAAACTGCTCTAAATGCATCTCCTGCTGAGTCGTCCTCTGCTGCACTCTCGACTCCAAATAAGGAACTTCCACCTCATAGGCCATCATCACTCAAATCAGTTCAGGATTTACCCCCCGGTGGTTATGTGGACCCCGATACTTCTCAACAAACATATCAACCTCTTCCACACACCACCAAGTGGACTCGAGCTCACCCCCTACATCAGATCATTGGTGATCCCAAGACGCCTGTTCAAACTCAATCTACTACTGCGAACGACTGTTTATTTTCTTCGTTCCTCAGCCGTATCGAACCTTCCACCGTCTCCGAAGCGTTGAATGATCCAGACTGGGTGATTGCTATGCAAGAGGAACTCAACCAATTTGAGAGCCTCAAAGTGTGGCGCCTTGTTCCCCGGCCAAAGAACAAGACGGTGATTGGGACGAAATGGATTTTCAAAAACAAGAAGGACGAAAATGGAATCATTGTCCGAAACAAAGCACGTCTAGTGGCTAAAGGATATCGCCAGTAAGAAGGTATAGATTACGAGGAGACGTTTGCACCGGTTGCACGCATTGAAGCTATTCGCATGTTCCTCGCCTACGCCGCCCACAAGAATTTCATCGTCTTTCAAATGGATGTGAAATCTGTGTTCCTGAACGGAGTTCTCAAAGAGGAAGTGTATGTCTCGCAACCCGAAGGCTTCGTGAGTTCTGAATCTCCGAATCACGTTAATTTTCTTGACAAGGCCTTATACGGTCTTAAGCAAGCGCCACGAGCCTGGTATGACGCTCTCTCATCCTTTTTGATTAAATCTGGTTTCTCTAAAGGTAAGATTGATACTACCCTATTTATTAAAATAGAAAAGAAAGATATCATTCTTGTACAGATTTATGTTGATGACATAATCTTTGGCTCCACAAACCCCAAGTACTGTCAGAACTTTTTCGCCTTAATGAGTAAACATTTTCAAATGAGCATGATGGGGCAAATGAATTTTTTTCTGGGTCTTCAAGTAAAACAGTTAGCAACAGGAATTTTCATTAATCAATCTAAGTACATCTCGGATATTCTTCGAAAATACCAAATGGAAAACTCTTCACCTATGAAAACCCCCATGTCTACTAGCTTAAAGCTACACTCCGATCCTGATGGAAAGGATGTGAATGCTTCAACTTATAGAGGTATGATAGGCTCTCTGATGTACTTAACGGCTAGTCGGCCTGACATTATGTTCTCAACATTTTTATGTGCAAGATTTCAATCGAAACCTAAAGAGTCTCACTTAGCTGCGGTTAAGCGTATTATCCATTATTTAAAAGGTACTGTTGATCTTGGTTTGTGGTACCCGAAAGAGACAGGTTTTGAATTGACAGCCTACTCGGACGCTGATCATGATGGAAACATGCTGGACCGGAAAAGCACATCGGGTCATGTCCAATTCTTGGGTGATCGTCTTGTAAGCTGGACGTCGAAGAAGCAAAACTGCGTGTCCACCTCCACCGCCGAGGCGGAGTATATAGCAGCCGCCAGTTGCTGCTCGCAAGTCATCTGGATGCGCACCCAGCTGAAAGACTACGACTTTAACTACTCGCGGATCCCCATCTACTGTGACTCCAAGAGCGCCATTGCAATATCCACCAATCCAGTCCAGCACACGAAGACGAAGCACATCGATGTGCGATATCACTTCATAAAAGACCACGTGGAAAGAGGTACCATCGAACTCTACTTTGTTAATGCAGAGCATCAGTTAGCAGACCTGTTCACCAAAGCTTTGAACGAAAAATGCTTTAATTATCTTGTGTCCAAGCTAGGTATGCTAAATCTGAAAGTTTGATCCACTCACAGCCTCAACGAGTTTCATTCAATAACGAATGACTGTGTCTAATGCCCCAGTGACTTGTCTCTAGTAGCTCCGATCCACACTCCTTGGTTATTGCATTTTACTCCCTAAGTTCTGTGTCATTTTCAAACTTCTGTATCAATAAAGTAGATTTCGTTTGTTTCTATTTTTTCTCGTGTGTTTTTCTTTTCTTCGTGGTGCTTTCGTGTTTATTTTTGCAGTTTCTCCGGTTGTTATCTGAAAGCGTAAGTCGTTTGTGGTGGTCTTTAGAAGATGTACATGTGTTCAGGGGGAGCACGATCGTACGATATTTGGTAAGGTTCTCTAGTCCTCCGTTCCAGGGGGAGCAGGTCAGTTTCTCGTGTATCTTGTCGAGGGGGAGCAGTTTCTCGTAAAACATTCCATGTTCGAGGGGGAGCAATTTCTTTTTCCTTAGGTTTTATTTTTTTTCCCTTAGGAGCAATTTTTTTAGGTTCATTTTTTTTATTTTATATATATAAACAGAAAAATACAAAAATATTTTTTTTATTTGTAATTATGAAAATTTCAAAAATATTAGTTAGTCTTTTTTATTTAATTTTTTTTCATTTTTTTGTTCTTTTTTTTTTGGTTAAAAGTTTTAAAGTTTGCTTGGACCGGCCCATATCAGGAATCGGCCCAAACCCTAGTTCTTGGCCCGACCCGATCAACTCGCGCGACCCGGGGGTTTAAATCATCGGGCTTCCTTTCCTCCTTCCTCATTCCTCTATCGATCTTCTTCTCTAAAACTCTCCATCTCTCTACTCTCTATCGATCTTCCTCTCTGAGTCAAACTCTATCGATCGATCTCACATTCGGCTCTCGTCTCTCTCTCGCACGGTCGATCGACTTCAGGTAAACTCTCTCTCTGTTCCTCATCGCCTTTAATCTGAATCGTTTCTGGGATTTAGTTCGATACGTATGTGTCGATCCGTTTTCTCCGGTCGATTATTCGACCTAGATTTTACCGGTCGAATGCTTATACCGGTCGAATAACAATACCGGTCGAATAACAATATCGGTCGAATGCTTATACCGGTCGAATAACAATACCGGTCGAATGCTTTTACCGGTCGAATAACAATACCGGTCGAATGCTTTTACCGGTCGAATGACCTATGGGTCGAATGCATTCCGGTCTAAGACCTTCTCGGTCGAATGACCTACCGGTCGAATGTTTTACCCCGGTCGAAGTCAGTACTTGTCTTTTCCTTATCCCGGTCCTTTGGTACTCCCAGTGTATTCTTGGTGTTTTGGTTCAAGGGGTCTGTGTGCTTTATACCTAATATATATATATATATATATATATATATATATATATGTGTGTGTGTGTGTGTGTGGTTTTGTGGTGCAAATGTGTTGGGTCTAAGTGTTGGATATCGGCTACTGTAAATGGGTGTGGTATTGTGCACCTTGGTTACAGACCCTGATTTACGGGTTAGGGTTTGTATACCCAAATAATTTGGAGTTCGCATAGGTTGTGGTTTAAACCATGGCTATGTAACTCCAACGACATCTTTCTTCAACTGTACCTCAGATCTAACCAGTTCATTCTTACCAGGTACTATGGCGCAAAATCCACCTCCAGCGATTTATCCAATCGTCGATGCTGAGCTGATTCCCGAGGATCAGTTCATTCAGCTCACACCAAACAACTATCATCTCGATGTAACCCAACCTTCCATTCAATATCAGGTCATCATCTAGATCTTCAGTGGCCATCCTCTATCATATGCTCTAACGGAGACAGCGGAAGTGCCGCTTTTATACTTACAACAGTTCTGGAAATCTCTACATGCCTTGGAGGCAGACGAGTATTCACATTCTCCGCCTATTCCACTCAGTGGCATTCCATCGCCACGCGGATTTCTCCGATTTCGCCGATTTCCTATGGTATGACCTTGTTCAGAAAGTTCGGTCGAACGCAACGAAGAGACAACACTTCATTCCTTATATGAGGTTTCTCCAGCTGATCATTCGAAGCTACATGAATCTGTATATCGAGATACCTCGCCGTTCCACGCACCCTACTTGTCCGCATCACCCGACTCGCAAGATACCAGCTCGCCCAGATCCAGAAGGTATCGTCGCCCGACAAATCCCAGTCGGTTTGTTGGCCTATGCTCGTCCTTCGGCACTGAGTGTTATAGCGTATAGGCACACACACAATCTTCCAGCTCCTATGGTCCAACCAGAACCGGTAGGACCTGCCCAGGGAGCATGACCTGAGAGGCGTGAGGGTTTGCGTCCCCGTACGAGAGGTGGTAGAGTCCGGATAGCTGGGGCTTCCGGACCGGGTGTGACGAGCAAAATCGTTGTGAGGGGAACTAGAGAGGGCAGTGCCGTTGGATCGAGACAAGCCAGTACTTCACGACGATCACCTACCCCGCCACGGGAGACATCTCCGATGGTAGAAGAGGATACAACTACTGAATCCGCCAACGTTCAGTCCTCTTCCGCCAATGCATCGGAAGAGGAAACATCTGCTGAAACTGCAACCGAGTCTGCGGAGGAAACAGGTACATCCAACTCTTAGTCAGAAGCTGCCACCGACTCTGAGGAGGTAGTAGATCAATCCGGCAGTCAGTCGGAACCAGCCACCAACGTATCGGAATCAAATGAAGAGTCTTCTGACTCGGATGGTGATGATAATCAGCCCTCACCTGGAGAAACAAGGAGAGCGGAGGGAGTTTCAGTTGAAAATTTAGAGGTGAGTAGAGAGAAGGAAAGAAGGACCAAGATGCATCATGAGCGTACACGAGTGACGGGGCAACCATCAATGGTTGTACCCCCCCCCCCCAGCCACATATACCCAGGTAGCCACATCTGCTACCCAGTCTCATGTGTTGAGACAGGGTATTGAAGAAGACGTCGTGGACCTAGTGACGCATTTGCACACCCCACCCAGCCACTCCGCCGTCTCTCAACAAATGGTGGTTTCATCTTCACACGGGGATACATCACAAAAGCTACGGTCTCTCACTTAGAGAGTTCCGGTATTGAAACAAGAGAACAGTAGCCCCCGTTCTCAACTCCTTTCGGTGCACAAAGTCTAGAGCCATTTGATATAATTTCTCCTATTCCTAGGACACGGGTCCCATTCTCGGCTACTGCTAAAGGCCTTCGTGGCCCAGCCGGAACATCCATAGTAATTCCAACTTCGGTTGGTTTAAAAGGATTGGGTGGAAGTCCTACCACAACTATCATCACGCCAGTTGTGAACGTAGGCGGCTCGACCTCTACAGTCGTAGCTACAACTAGAAGTCTAAGTGACCCAGGTGTTACCCCAACTGAGTTCGTCTCAAGGGAATATATGGACGGCGCCCTAAAGGTTGTCCAAACCATGATGCGAGAGGAGGTAGATTCTCTGATACGTATGATCAAAGGCAAAGGTCCTGCGACTGAGCCTGTTGATCTAAACTCTCTCAGTGATTTGATAATGACCCTCTTCTATACTTAGTGAAAATTATGTTTTAATATGTATTAGTGTTTCACCATCAGCGATCAGACTGAGTCTGTTCAGTTATCGCTGATAGTCTTTCTTATAAACATTTATATGTATTAGTGTTTCACTATCAATGATGAGACTGAGTCTGTTCAGTTATCACTGATAGTTCCTAAAGTAAACAGCCAACGTAATCCCTGAAGACAAGTCTCGCGTCAACAGATGTTCATAGCTGAATCAAAGACGAAGTTGCTGAACAAAGAGAAGTCTACTAGTGACCTGATGCGGATATCAGTGAAGCAAAGACAACTCTACTTATACGCGAAGGAACATGAGAAAAAGCTTCAGCGATAGCTGAACCTCTTTATCTCTGAACTTAGAGATACTCAGCGATCAATCGATCACAAAGCTTATGCCTCAAGTTTCCTTTTGTCTATCCTTGCACAACCTAGTACGATGTGTCAGAACGGACAAGTCTCTGCAACCATTCGTACAACAACTCTGTCAACTACACTGTTCATGACCCGGCCGAAAGCATGTCTCCCAAAAGTCAGACTCCCAAAGCCAATCAGTGAACGCCACGTGTAAAGTATCCTGTCATGCATTTAATGCATAGGGTATAAATAGGAAGTTCACCCCTTCATCTGAAGGTGTGCTTCATCCTTGAACTCAATATAGAAACCCTTATTTTCTATATCTCTTAATCCCCTCTCTCTCTGAATTTCTTGTGCAATTATCTTAGTGTTTCTTAAGTTTGTTTAGATTGAGTCTGTCTTAATCTTATTCCGCAACAAACTTGTAAATTGTATTTTGATTTATCAATAAACAATTTATTAAACTTTAAATTCTGTGTTTGTATTCAACCCCCCCCCCCCCTTCTACAAACTTGTTTAGCACCTTCGGGACCAACAAGTGGTATCAGAGGAGTTTGTTTAAATCTAATAAACAAGATCTTGCTGTATACTCTTCCTTGCTATTCTAAAATGGCATTAAACACAAACACAAACTACTATGATAATGGTTCACTTTCTAAACCTCCTCGATTTAGCAGAGATAACTTTTCTCTATGGAAAAATCGAATAATGCTATTTCTTGAAGGTGCGGATCCTACTATACCTGAATATATAGAAAACGGACCCTATGAACCTGTTAGAATTATAGCTGCGGTTCCCGCTACTGCCACCACTGAAGTTGTCCCTGAACGATATGTCATTAAGGAAATAAGACAGTGGAGTGATGAAGATAAAAAGAAGGTAGGCATAGATGCAAAAGCAAAGACCATTATTTCAATGGCTCTGCCTGATGAAGTTTTCCATTCCATCATGCATCTGAAAACTTCTAAAGAAATGTGGGAAACCATATGTGTTCAATATGAGGGCACCACTGAAATCCAAGAGACTCGAAAGATTAACTTGGTAAGACAGTATGAAAGATTCATCGCTGGTAAGAATGAATCTCTTTCTGACGTCCATCAGCGGTTTAACTGCCTAATCATTGACCTAAGAACTGTTGGTAGGACCTATTCTAATTCTGAGGTCCTAACAAAATTCTTGGAATGTCTTCCTGAAAGATGGGACAGTTATTCAATATGTCTTAAGCTGACAAAAGACTTACATACTCTCTCTTTAAGCACTCTGTATGGAATATTGCTCAACTCTGAGCAATCAAATCTTCTGAAGAAAAATCTTGTAAAAGATTCTAAAGACTCCAAAAGTACTCCTGTTGCTTTAGTCTCTTCAGAGATAATTCCATCTCAGCGATCTACTCTCACCATCACTGAGTTAGATTCTGAATCTGAGGATCTATCAGACCCTGATCTTTCAGAGTTTGATGAGTCCTTAGCACTCTTGACAAACTCTTTTAAGAGATTTGCAAGAAAGAGTAACTTCCGAAGAAGTAAACCTCTCTCTCTTACTGAAAAGCCAAAATCAACTCCGGTTGATAAGGCTACTGCCACTTGCTATAACTGTGAAAAGATTTGACATTTTGCTAGTGAGTGCAGGTCGAAAAAGGTCTTCAAACCTTCTACCTCAAGAAGATCCAGTGATGACAAATACCATAAGCTGAAGAACAAATATCAAAAGCTGAAAAGCTATCAGCGAAAAGGTAAAGGTCTCATCGCTGAAGAACACGACTGGGCTGAATCAGAAGAATCATCTTCTGATGAAGAAGAAGTCGCTAATCTTTGCCTCATGGCTGAGATTAAAGAAGAAGTGGAAGAACCATCTGAACCTTCTATGAGCTACATATCATCTCAGGTATCTATCTCTACAAATCCCTCTCTACCTGAAGCTGAGAGAAGTCGCGTTGTTGATGTGCTGACGATTGACCTTTATAATGCCCTAAACGACAAAACTCAAGCTGAGAATAAAAATGTTCATTTAACTCAAGAGCTGGAGAAATGTCATGAAAAGATCAAAGAACTAAATCTTTTAGAAGAAAAGTTGAAAGATCAAGTCATTATAAATGAAATCATCAGTATTGAACGCGAACAAGCCATCGCTGCTCTAAAAACAGAAAAGGCTCATGTTGAAAAATGGTGCAAATCATCAACAAAGATCTCTGAGATAATAAATGCTCAAACTCCTGATAGTGATAAAACTGGTCTTGGTTTTTGGACACCTCAGGACGATCCTAAGGAAGAAAGTTCCTCGCTTAAGTTTGGAACTTTTGTCACCTCTTTCTTTGACACTTCTTATAATCAATTCTATCCCTGTTCTTCTTCAAATCACATCCCTGAGGAAAATTCCAAAGACACTAAGTCTACGGATAAAGGAAAGTCCATTCTCCTTCCTCAGAAGGCAACCAGGAAAGCAAAGCTGAAAGTTCCTTCTAAACCTTCAGCTAAGCAATCCTCTAGCTCTGTGATAGAAATCTTTGATCTCTGTCCTCCAAAGCTGAAGATTGATCTTAAAACCTCGAGATCTGAAGAAATGAAAATTCCTCCCAGATCTCAAGAGAAAAGTCTTCTTGGACCTGGCCCTGCTCATCTTAAACTTGCAAAACCTTCTACTTCTGATCCTAAAACCATTTTCAGATATAGAAAATGTTATCACTGTGGTTTTACTGATCATATTGCAAGTAAATGTCCAACTGCCACTGAAGCTGATAAAATAGCTAAACTGAAGAAAAATGTTTCTAAAGCTAAGAAGGTCACCAAGGCTGAAAAATCAACCAAGGTGAAAAATACCACTAAGGTTAAGAAATTAACCAAAGTGAAGATTACCACTGAAGCTGAATCTTCATCAACTGAGAATACTACTGAACTTACCTTATCCACTAACTCTGAAGGACCCATTGAAAAGTGGGTACCAAACAACGCTTAATCTTCCTTATGTGTGCAGGGATCAAAGGGCATCTGGTATCTTGATAGTGGATGTTCTCGTCATATGACTGGACAAAGAGACCTGCTCACTGAATACAAGGAAGAGAAAGGTCCCTCTGTGACCTTTGGTGGAAATGGTAAAGGATATACTCGAGGGTTTGGTGTCCTCAGCAATGGGACAACTACCTTTCGAAGAGTCGCTTATGTAGATGGACTGAAGCACAATCTTCTAAGCATCAGTCAGCTATGTGATAAAGACTATGAAGTACGCTTTACTAAGAAAGCATGTTCAGTGTTAAATGAGAAAGGAAAACTTGCTCTCAGTGGTCATCGCAGAGAAAATGTCTATGTAATAGATATGGACTCTACTATCACTGAAAACTTATGTTTTCTATCTAAAGCCTCTTCTGATGTCAACTGGCTATGGCATAAAAGGCTCTCTCATCTAAACTTCAAAACCCTGAATTCTCTCTCATCTAAGGAACTGGTTTCTGGTCTTCCTCAGCACTCATATGCTAAAGAATCTCTCTGCTCAGCATGTGAAAAAGGAAAACAAACAAAAGCAAGTTTCAAATCGAAACAAGTTTCCTCAGTGACAAGTCCTCTTCAGCTCTTTCATATGGATTTGTTTGGCCCTGTCAACATCCAATCAATAGCTGGAAAGAAATATACACTTGTCATTGTAGATGAATATTCTCGCTACACCTGGGTTATCTTTCTTCGCTGTAAGAGTGATACTCCAGAAGAACTAATATCTTTTGTAAAAAAGATGGAAGTACTGAACAATCTTACTGTTCGTTCAATAAGAAGTGATCATGGAACTGAATTCAAAAATAGTTCCCTGAACAATTTCTTTGAGAACAAGGGAATCTCTCACAACTTCTCTTCAGTAAGAACACCTCAGCAAAACGGAGTCGCTGAAAGAAGAAACAGAACGATCATAGAAGCTGCTAGATCAATGCTCAGCGATTCTCATCTCCCTACTCAATTTTGGGCTGAAGCTGTAAACACTGCATGTTTTACTCAAAACAGATCGCTGATAATAAAGCGATTTGGGAAGACAGCTTATGAACTTTTTGTTGGAAGGAAGCCTTCTATCAGCTTTCTTCATATCTTTGGTTGTCAGTGCTTTATCTTAAACAACAGAGATCAACTTGGAAAGTTCGACCCAAAAGCTGATGATGGAATATTTCTAGGATATTCCTCCATCTCCAAAGCCTACAGAGTTTTCAACAAGAGAAGACAAACCGTAGAAGAAACAATTCACGTCACTTTTGATGAAACTCGCTCAGCGAACTCCAAACCAATCGCTGACAATGAAGAGTTAAATGCTTGGATGCTTTCTCACTACAGAGAAACTGAACCTTTCTTCTCAAACCATCAGCATTCAGATCCTCCAATCGCTGATGATGATCCAAACATTATACATCCTACCGCTGAATCCAAATCATGGGTTTCAGTTGAACCTCTAAACACACTCCAACCATCAAATCTGCCTTCGTCTGAAAACCTCTCCAGTGAATCTACTCAACAGTTAATCGCTGATGAACCTCAATCGTCCTCATCAGTAAACATTCAAATTGTTGATCCAACCTCTGAGTTAAGCAATAATGCTCCTGCTCAGCGATGGACCAAAGATCACCCAATAGATCAAATTCTTGGTGATCCAGATGCAGGTATTCAGACACGACGAAGCTCAGGTAATATCTGTCTCTTTGTAAACTTTCTCTCCTTAATAGAACCAAAGAAGACTGATGATGCCCTTAGAGATCCAAACTGGGTCAGCGCTATGCAAGAAGAGCTGACTGAATTTTCTCGAAACAAAGTTTGGAATCTCATTCCTAGACCATCTGATAAAACTGTAATAGGCACCAAATGGGTGTTTAGAAACAAGTTAGATGAACATGGAACTGTAACCCGCAATAAGGCTCGACTTGTTGCTCAGGGATACAGACAAGAGGAAGGCATAGACTATGATGAAACCTTTGCCCCTGTGGCCAGGATCGAAGCAATTCGACTATTCTTAGCTTATGCAGTCTATAAAGACTTCATCGTGTATCAAATGGATGTAAAATCAGCTTTTCTAAATGGAAAGCTGAATGAAGAAGTCTATGTAGAACAACCACCAGGGTTCTATGACCCTAAGCATCCAAATTATGTTTATAAATTGGATAAGGCTCTCTATGGTCTAAAACAAGCCCCTCGTGCTTGGTATGACACTCTCTCATCTTTTCTTATCTCTGAAAATTTTGAACGTGGCAAGATTGATAATACGTTATTTTTTAGAAAGATAAAAGGTCATATAATTCTTGTACAAATATATGTCGATGACATAATATTTGGTTCTACTAACCCATCTCTGTGTACTCGCTTCGCTGAAAGAATGAAGAAAAAATATAAAATGAGTATGATGGGTGAGCTGACATATTTTCTTGGTCTTCAGATTAAACAATCTGACAAAGGTACTTTTATCAGCCAAGGTAAATATGTTAAAGATATGCTGAAGAAGTTTGATCTTACTCAAACTTCAGCGATGAAAACTCCTATGGCACCACCCCTGACACTTAACAAAGATCCTTCTGGAAAACCTGTTAATGTCACTGCCTATAGAGGAATGATAGGCTCTTTGTTGTATCTCACAGCAAGCCGACCTGACATCATGTACTCTACTTGTTTATGTGCACGCTATCAATCTGAACCCAAGGAATCCCATCTGATCGTTGTAAAGCGAATTTTCAGATATCTGAAAGGAACTCCTAACCTCGGTCTTTGGTATCCCAAAGACTCAGGGTTCGGTCTAACTGGTTATTCTGATAGTGATTTTGCAGGATGTAAACTTGACAGAAAGAGTACCACTGGTGGATGTCAACTCTTGGGAGGAAAGCTGGTAAGTTGGACAAGCAAGAAGCAAAATTCTGTGTCCACTTCCACAGCTGAAGCTGAATACGTAGCCGCTGGAAGCTGTTGTTCTCAAATCTTATGGATGAGAAATCAACTGTTAGATTATGACCTTCAGTTATCAAAGATTCCTATCTATTGCGACAGCACTAGTGCTATCGCTATAGCAAATAATCCTGTGCTACATTCAAAGACAAAACACATAGAGATCAGATATCACTTTATCAGAGATCATGTGATGAATGGTGATATTGAACTTCACTTTATTCCTACTGACTTTCAGCTTGCTGATATATTCACCAAACCTCTTGATGAGACAAGGTTCAACTTTCTCATCAGTGAGCTTGGAATGCTGAACCTTGAAAATTAATTCTTCAGCGTTCATGTATTGCGTCAGTAATCAAAAGTTCCCCTTTCATCATTCTCTGATAAATATTCTGACTCTCAGGTATGTTTTCTCAATCCCTACAACTGAATCTTCATTCAGTTGAGATTTTTTTAAAATATAAATCTTAATCACTGAATCTTTCTTCAAATGATTAAAAGCTTTTTAATTAAATTTATCACTGATATTTATATTCAGTGATCCTTTTAAAAGAAAATCTATCCCCATCTTTTCATCAGGGATACTTTCAAAAAGAAAATTCTATTGCTGATATTTTCTCTTCAGTGATAAATTTCAAAACAGAAAAATGAAACGTCTCTCTCTCCTACGACGTCATCTGAGCGGATAATTCACGACACGCCTTTTCTGACACGTTCGTCCGTTGCTCTTCTATCCAATCAACTTTGTGGAACGTGTAAATGTCATGATGATTTTTTCCCGCTTCATTCCTTCTCTCTCCTCTATCTCTTTGTATAAAAGGAATTCTTCTCTCCTTTATACGGTTTACGCTTTCAAAACTTTCATAGCAAGAAACAATCTTTCTCAAGAACACTCAAGCAAGTAAACCCAGAATATTGAATCTGCAACTCTTCTTCTTCAGAATAAACAGGTTTATTTCATGTTTATGTGCATTGTTCGTATGCTTTCTTTTCTTTTTAAAATCCTACTCGTTCTTGTTCTTCATGGATTTTATAAAACGTTCTTATTTAAAAACTAAAAATCATTCTTTCTGATTTTATGTTTTTTTTTAAAATAAAAACCTTTTGGTTTTTAAAGTGTTCTTCATTCTTTCTACCCAGAACACTATTTTTCTCTTCCTAAAAATAACTTGATATTTTTCCAGTTTCCCTTCTTCTATGGAAACTGGTAATCATATTATTTTTTAATCATAATCATTTCTTCTATTATGCTTCTTTCCATAACAGAAATGGCACAATCTTCAATCGTTGCTTCCAAGCATGTACGATTCGCTATCACTGAAGTTGAGATTACTAAATGTAATCACTTGGGAAGACTTGACTTTAAAGCTGACAAATACCCACATCTGGTGGAAGCTGCTGAATTTCTCAAACAATCATGCATAGCTTACGCGATCACTGTGGATCCTAAGCCTTCAAAGACTCTATTCCAGCAGTTCTGGTTCACTGTTGATGCAACTGAACTCACCAACAAAAAGGGTGAACGAGTCCCTGCAATCTCCTTCAGCACGGATTTGGGTCCAGGGAGCATGACCGCTCTTAGCCTCAGGAAATCTTTGAGATTCCCTGACAAACCAAAGAGTGGGTTCGACGCACTCCCCACTGATGCTGAGCTGATATCCTTTCTGGATGCAATGGGTTATTGTTGGGAAAACAAACCGAGATCTTCTATTCTCAACAAAAATCTCACCAAGATTCTCAAAGCTCAGATGCCTTCACAACTGAACTTCATCTTCTCGCACATAATTCAGTGAATGAGCGGGAAGAGTGGTTCGCTGGATCAAGCCAGCAAAACACAACTGCAAATGGCCTACTCAGTTATCGCTGGTCAAAACTTTGACTACGCCACTGCCATCTTTGAAGACCTAAGGTCGAGATTAGAGAAGCCTGAACGAGATCCCAAGATCTCGTACGTACGTTTCATATGTACGTACATCAAGTTCCTCTATCCCAACACCTATCCCACCAAAGATGATGGCACTTTTGCCAGGATAGGTCAACGATCACTGGAGGTAAAGCCACTCGCCAACGAGGTAAGTATCTCTCTCCTTCGCTCTCGTCTATCTCTCCATTCTTCTTCTTTTTCAGCGACCACGCAGACGGTTCCTTCGCCTGCTATCCCTGTCGCTACCACAACTTCCAAACGACCATCAGCTAGTCCGATTGGTCCTTCTAAGAAGGCCAAAAAGACTAAGGAAAGTACACCCTCTAGTACTATACCTGAGGGAGCTTCTCAACAAGCTACCTTAGATGCATTTGTGGGTCTTTCCTCCACAACTCCAGAAGTCACTCAACCTACCGTGTCAGCGATTTCAATCGCTGTCACATCATCAGTGACCCCACCTACTATCTCATTCGCTGAGATTAACCCCAACCCTACTTCTATCCCCATAAATCTTCTCTCTCCTTCTTTGGTCTCTGAACCCGCTACCTCCTCTTTACCTATAGGACCTGAACATCAAACGTTTGAGGAATCTTTACAGTTCTACAAAATGTTTGATACGTCAGGTAAACCTATTATCCTAAACACTTCTTTCCCCACCTCTCCAAATAAGCCCGTATCTGAACTGATATCATTTTCAGGTCCTAGTTTGGCGTCTGTTGACACGCATGTCAACAGTCTGGGAGAAAAGGTGGACGCTCTCACCAACACCATCAACAACACCACCAGCGCCGTCAATCAGGATGGTGAGGAGCTGAAGAGGCTGACAGCCACCTGCTCATCCAAAGCTGAGAACTCCCAACTTTCAGCTGTAGAAGAACAAGTCGTCCAACTCAGAGAGTCCTCTCAACTCTTTCAGGGGCGATTTGAGTCTCTTACCACTGAAGTTAGAGATCTCCCTTCTAAGGTTGATCTCTGCACGTCCCTTCTTCAGCAACTTCTCCAAAAGGTAACTGCACCAGCTCCAGCGCTGCCCCCCTCCTTCACTGAAGATGATCTGACAAATCTCAACATCGCTGTGGAATTCATCCATGATGCCACATGCGACATCCCTGCAGTTGAAGAACGGGTCAAGCGTCTGGAGGCTGACGTTCAAGTGCTGAAAGCTTCAACAGCTACTCCAGCAGCTGACCAACCCCCTGTCGTTGATAATGACAAAGAGGGGGAGAAGGCAAAAGAACCCTCTTCTATTCATTCTCTTCTCTTTGAAGATGATGAGGAAGAAGAAGATGAAGACGAAGATGATCTAGATCTTGTTGATCAAGAAAAGGATCAACCCTCCAATGATGACGACGACGATGAAGAAGACCAATCTATGTGGTTCTCCAAGCCGAACGTATCAGGGACAACTTCGCAAGAGGTTGTCAAAGCAGGGGTGAGAGGTGATACATATTCAAGCGCTCCTTCGCAGAGCAAAGACAAGCAACCAATCGCTGAAGAATGCTTGAGGACTGGATCACAATCTGAGGGGGAGCATCCTTCTCAGGTATGTCTTTCTATTGTACCACTCTCCTACTCTTTCCAAACCCCTATTTCCTTCTAGCCTTTCTCTCTCTTTTTCTAAAAATATACACTTATCCCTTCTTTCCTTCTTTTTCTATCCAGTCAGTTCTCACCCCTGCTTAAGGGTTCTGAACTACAAATAATTCCAGCTAGTATCGCTGAAGAAATAATCCCAATCTCTATCGTTCAGATTGATGAAGAAGAAGAAGAAGAAGAGTCCCTGCTCCATCCAGGAAGGCCCTCTCGACCATCTCATTGGTCAGAGGAAGTGATAAAGAAAAGAGGTGAAATGATCGCTCAACTAGAAAGTCAACGGCTGAAAATTCCTCTTCAAACATCCTTCTCAGAGCTCGACTTCCTCACTGATGCTGAACGAGAAGAATCTGCCAAAGCTGAGAAACTGTTCGCTGAATGCAGACAAGATGCTCAACTCGCTTTAAAGATTCAATCTTCTCAAGTCAAGGACAAGAAGCTGAAAAGAAAGCCTGTGGAAGTTCAAGCTGCACTGCTGAAAGAAATTGAAGAGGAACGCTCCAAAGAACAAGAGATCAACGATAAGTCTATCGAATGGTGTAAACAGAAGATGGATTATCGCTCTGATCTTCTTCCAATAACAGCCGTGACTATCTCTGGTCGCAAGAAGAAGGATCAACTCTCAGTGACCATGGAGATTACCAGAGAGGATGGAACTCAAAAAGCTATGTACGTTTCCAAACTTGAAGGTTTCGGGTTTACAGAGTGGATAGAATTTTGGGATGCGCTGAAGAAATCGAAATCTACATACAGAGGCTACGTTGAAGGACTTCTTAAAGCTCTCATCAACAGAGTCACTTCTGTACTGAATCTGCCATCTCCTATCCCTCCCAATCCCAAGAAACTCAAGAGAAGAATTGGGTCCTCCTCCTCTGAAGACGTCGCCATCATCAGGAATGAAACTTCTATCAAATTTTCAAGAGATGCACTGTTTGGTCCTCCTCCTGATCTTTCAGTTCTGGATTTATCTCTGCCTCCTGGTGGTCCTTTCCAAGCTGGTCAAGTAATTAACAATCCTTATGGAATATTCTTCAGAGATGATGATGAGGAACTCAGATTTCAAAGAGTCTCTGAGATTCCTATCTGTCCTCTGAATCATCTCAAGGATCTCTTATGCTTATGGTGTGACTTCTTCCCTGCTGCTGAGAAAATGAAAGAAATTATCAGCCAAGAATCCTTGGAACGAAGACAGAAAGGAGAAGAAATACCTGAGTATATGATAAATCCTCCTAAATCTTCTTATAGCTGATAGATTAGTTTTCTCTTCTGTAATCTATTAGTTGTACTTACAGTAGTTAGTTATTTACTTGTAATTTTCATTCCTTGTAATTCTCTTCTTGAATTAATGAAATTTCAGTAAAGTACTTAACTTCATCAGTGCTGTAAAAGATCCCTCAAAATAGTAATTGGGACATGTATGTTACGAGTCCTGATTATTCCATCATTTTGAATCATAAAGTAATTTTCTTCAGTTACTTTATCATTATCAAATAGGGGGAGATTGTTGATCCAAACTCTCTCAGTGATTTGATAACGACCCTCTTCTATACTTAGTGAAAATTACGTTTTAATATGTATTAGTGTTTCACCATCAGCGATCAGACTGAGTCTGTTCAGTTATCGCTGATAGTCTTTCTTATAAACATTTATATGTATTAGTGTTTCACTATCAATGATGAGACTGAGTCTGTTCAGTTATCACTGATAGTTCCTAAAGTAAACAGCCAACGTAATCCCTGAAGACAAGTCTCGCGTCAACAGATGTTCATAGCTGAATCAAAGACGAAGTTGCTGAACAAAGAGAAGTCTACTAGTGACCTGATGCGGATATCAGTGAAGCAAAGACAACTCTACTTATACGCGAAGGAACATGAGAAAAAGCTTCAGCGATAGCTGAACCTCTTTATCTCTGAACTTAGAGATACTCAGCGATCAATCGATCACAAAGCTTATGCCTCAAGTTTCCTTTTGTCTATCCTTGAACAACCTAGTACGATGTGTCAGAACGGACAAGTCTCTGCAACCATTCGTACAACAACTCTGTCAACTACACTGTTCATGACCCGGCCGAAAGCATGTCTCCCAAAAGTCAGACTCCCAAAGCCAATCAGTGAACGCCACGTGTAAAGTATCCTGTCATGCATTTAATGCATAGGGTATAAATAGGAAGTTCACCCCTTCATCTGAAGGTGTGCTTCATCCTTGAACTCAATATAGAAACCCTTGTTTTCTATATCTCTTAATCCCCTCTCTCTCTGAATTTCTTGTGCAGTTATCTTAGTGTTTCTTAAGTTTGTTTAGATTGAGTCTGTCTTAATCTTATTCCGCAACAAACTTGTAAATTGTATTTTGATTTATCAATAAACAATTTATTTAACTTTAAATTCTGTGTTTGTATTCAACCCCCCCCCTTCTACAAACTTGTTTAGCACCTTCGGGACCAACAGAGCCAGAACCACTACCTACTACACCACCACCTTTCATTCCCGCTACCGAGATGTCAATCGAGGACCTGAAATCCATCCTTCTTGCCAAGCTTCTTGCCCAATCTCAAACAGAACCCTCTCGGGATGCCGATCTCCTATCGCTACTTCGTACTCAAGCATCCACACCTACCCCACCACCACCCCCTAACCCATTATATCTCCCGAAGCCTTCCAGCTACAGCAAGCCATGCTTCAGTCTTTGCAGCAAACCGTAGTTGTATTGACTGAACGCCTATCAGCCGTGGAAGACACCTGCCGTAGCCAGGCGGACAGGCTCAAGCGCCGGCATGATGATCAGGATGATCCTGATCACCATGAGGGGGAGAAGCACCAACGCCTAACAGAGCCGGAGATACAGTCTGTGGAAACAGTCTGTGGAAACAGTTCAAGTGGGAACGAAACAAGGTTGAGTTCTGGTACTCGACCAGAAGGGCAGGGACAGGCACGGGAACAGTGTATGGATTTGGTGCTATATGACATTCCAAGGGTTGAAAAGCCTGAGGAACTTGATGAAGGTTCTCTGATTGTCCCTGAAGATTAATCGTTAATTCTTGATGCTTATGAAGTTACTGACCCGACAGAAGAATGTGCAAACACTGAAAGAGCTCTGGTTATTATGCAAGCTGAAATAGACGAGATTCTTCATCCAGACGATCAGACTTCTGTCGCGGTTCCACTTTTGACTTATCCTTTTGATCACCCTGATCTTCCTGATATAGATATTCCCGCCAGATCTCCTCCAGCATCACCAGTTATGGAAACAGAAAGTACTACACCAGTTCGTCCGTCCAAGTGGGAAAGAGTCAGAATCAAAGTTCCTTTCCTTGATGAAAGCCAAAAGAAGATCTTTGCCCACTGGATTCGGAAGTATGATGAAGTTGTACTGCATGGTCTACAGTCAATGAAAAGCAAGGAAAGGTAGTGTAAGCTAATATTCGTGTATAAGAAGTTTCAACGCAAGTATTCCAAGACAAAGCTCAGGATTACGTCAGTTGATCATATTATACGTGCCTTCTTCATGAAAGTAAAGTATATAGATTTCATGGTAACGAGAGAAGATGGTCAGAAGTATTGTTTTTCTAATGCTGACTTTCCGTATCTTGAACCACAAGATCTGCTGTTCATTCTTCGAGACTTAAAGACCAGAATTATCAGACCTGGGGAAGTCATTGATGCACTCGAGACTGTAAAGAGGTATATGAAGTGTGCCATTAAACTTGCCTCGGTGGAAGACTTTCAGATTGGGTTGGAAAGCGACCAGCCAAAGATAAATCTGCTCAAGCATGATCTGAAGATTCCGTCTGATGCCCAGAGTGTACCTGCATTTACTGTGATAAAGCTTCCAGAGTTTGGTATGTCATATGTGAACAACAAAGGTGTTCTACGCTTTATCCGATTCGATCAGATTTCCATATTCTGTGATGGTACGTTAATGCTGCTGAAAGACAAGTTGAAGCATGCACTTGACCAAGATGAAAAGGGGATTCAGCCTTTGGATCCTAAATACAAGCAACTTGTACTTGAATCACTGGGTGTAATTGAAGAGCGACTGGAGTACAGGACTCAAATTCGATATTTCAAGATCAGCTTTGGGTTTCGAAAGATTTATGTTCCAAACTGGCGTGATTTTCAACTTCTATTTAAAGGGGGAGATTGTTAGGGTTAAATATATGTTAAATAGAAGTTCAGGGTATATTTTGTCAAGTTAACAATTGTTATTAGCTTGTTGGGCCTAAAAGCCCATAAGCCCATTATGCCTGTAAGCCTAAGTATATAAAGGCATTTCTAGTTCATATTTCAGGTTACTCAAGTCATTTATTAGATTGCTAGTCCATAGGTTTACATACCCTTTTCAGAAATTCTCTCTGTAAACTTGTAACCCTTTGATTGCTTATTAATCTTATGACTAGCAGTTGTGGCTTGATTATTGTTCTATATTGAAGATTTACTATTGATTGCACTATACTGGGATCTACAGAAAAAGGTACAGAAGGTTCCTTCCCTTCATGTACCTACACCCCAAAAGCCTACAAGCCCTCTGATGAAGCATTCTCCATCAGAGAATATCCAAACGGAAACCACAGGGGTGTCTCCTAACCCCAAGTAGGTGCTCTCTAAGGAGAAGGATGAGCATGTGGGCAGCAAGGCTCACACTACTGATTCTGCACAAGGTGTGGATCAGGACAGTGTGAACATGACTAAGACCTTCCCCACAGCAACTTTGGATGAGAAATCATCTAAGGGTCCCAGGTGCCAAGAAACCAAGGGGGTAGTAGGTGCTTCTGCTCGGCAGAAGGCCTCTACTAAAAGATCCCATGATCCTTCAAGGGTGGTCAACACACCTAAAGGAGGTGAGGACAGATATAACTATGATGAATTGATGGAAACCATTGGAAATGTGAACTTGGATGTAATCAAACAGGGCTTGGAGATAAAGGAGTTGAAAAAGGTGATCACTTCTCAGCAAGTGCAGAGAACCAAACTCAAGAAGATGGTACTCAGTTTGGTACACAAAAAGAAGAGAAAGCAATATGTCTTGAAGAAAAGAGTAAGTGCTCATGATGCTTCCAAAAAGGGGGAGAATCAAAATGAAGTTGAGAAGGAAAGCTCAGTTGGAATAGAATTCAAATTTGAGGGGGAGATTAGTGGTGAAGCTGAAATGAAGGTAGAGGAAGACCAAAGTGTGAAAGCAGCAGAAACAATAGTAAAAGCAGCAGAAACTGTAGAAGCAGCAGTAACTACTGAACCAGAAGTAGAAACTGCCAAAGCAGTAGAAACAGAGAAAGCAGCAGTAGAAAATGTAATGTTTATAAAAGAAATAGAGATTGTAGAGACTCTGGTGAAGGCGAAGAATGACACTTCTAAGGCCACTCAAAAGGCTAAGGGAGTGGTGATTAAAGAAGGAGGATAAGACAAGAAAAAGAAAGAGGTCAGTATGTTAGAGGCCAAGAAGAAGAAAGGGAAAGAGAAGATGGTTGAACCTGTGAAACCTTTAAAGAAGTAGAAACAAATAGATTTGGATGCAGAATTGGCAAAGGAGTTAAATGTACAGTTTGAGAAGGAACTTGAAAAGGAGAATGAAATCCAAAAAGCTAAAGACAGAAAGCTTGCCTTAGATCTGGCAAAAAGGCTCCATGAAGAATACCAGAAGAGCTTGAAAACTGTTGCAAAGAGGGTTACTATGAAAGCAACAAGACAAAGGAAGCCTTCAAAGACTTTTCTAGCTACACAAGAAAGAAGAAAAATGATAAACTTCTTGAAAGGATCTGTTGGAGTTCCTGAAGGGATGTTTACAAAAATTTCTTTTAGTAGGATAGAAGACTTATACAACAAGGAGATGGATAAGCTGAAAGTAGACTTCAATCAGAGGGTTGAATTTGAAAGAAAGACATGATCTGAACATTCAACAGCCTTTTCCTGATAGTGTAGAATGCACTCCTACTAAAGAAAAGATAGAAGTCAAGAAGAAAGAGACTTTAGCTTAGAAGATTGGAGCTATTAAAAGAATGAAGTCAATTGCTTCAAAGAAAAAGGCAAAAAGGCTAAGAACTAGGAATGTGAGAAAGATCAGGAAAGTGAAAGAATGGAAGTTGAACCATCAAGACCTACTGTTGCACCTCCTGTAGAGCAGCAGAAACAAGCAGAGCATTTTGAAACTCAAGAGCAGAGTCAAGAGCAATCAAGTCAGCAATCTTCATAACAGCCAAGACAATCTAATGAGCAGTTTGATTTGTATATGACATTGACTGATGAAGAACCATTGAAAGTTGATCCTATCTCAGTGAAAGCTCCAGAAATTATTCATTGGGATACTCTGATGGATAAAAGAACAGAATATTTCAGAATTAAGACAATGGGTGACAAGTATGAGGTCTATTCAACTTGGGGAAAGATCATCAGAAGTTGTACCAGAGTTGATTTGGAAGAAATATACAAGGTTGGATTAAAATTGTATGGTGACTTGTTGAAAGGAGCAGGGATGAGCCTAACAAAGATGGCTCTAGAGTTTTTGTGCTTGATGTTTGACCCTGATAGAGTTAAATATCTTATCAAAGACTTGCATCACATAGATGGATTTAAAAGTATTGATCATTGGATGCTTTTCGAAAGATCTGGAGTCTATGTCATAACCATTGACAAAAGCTTTCATGATTACTACTTGGTTGATAAGGTGTATGACCACAGCAAAGAAAAATTGCAAGGGATGTTGAAAGCTAAGTTGGTCTACAATAAAGGTTTAGAGATGGCAATGAATATGATTAAAAGAACCATCAATCAAAGTATGGGATTGAATCCTGATCTAGGAATCTGAGCAGTAATTTTGAAAGCATCATGAAGACCGTATTCTGAAGAACTTAACTTCTTGTTTACAAAGGTTAAGTTAGTGGGAGATTGTTGGGTCTGAAATATGCTAAGTCTGAATAGTACTGCTGAGTATTGAAGATTACTACTGCTGAAGACATTAGTAATGCTACTTGAAGAAATTAATACTACTAGTAGTATTAATACTACTTGAAAGGTTAGTACCGCTAGAAGAATAGTTAGTACTGCTTAAAGAGTTAGTACTGCAAGATGGAAACTACTGCTAGTATGTTAGTACTGCTGAAGATAAAGATACTGCTAGAAGATTAATGCTGCTAATGTTGATAAGGATGATTTGTGCGAAAGACAAGGAGATGAAGATAGTTATGGAGTGGATATTGAAGATCAATGTTTCTTTAGTAATTATCTTGTAATCTGTTTTGTATATATAGTCTAGAAGTCTTAGATTATTATAAACAGAGATACATACGTGTTTTGTTTTTAGAGAGAATTAGCCTCAAGATTATTAGTGATCCTTTCATTAGAGAAGTTTTGAACGTCTGTTGAGTATGTTCAACAGATTAAGGCTTTGGTTGTAATCATCAAGTTAATTCAATATAACTTGTGATTGGAATTCATACACTGTTTCATTGATTTATTGTTAAAGTGTTATTCCGCACCTTCTTTAACAAAGTTTCTGAGTGTTTATTTAAATTCTTGTTTTGAATTTCGATCCTGACAGTTTATTTCTGTAATGTGTCTAACGAAGTTAAGATAGAGATCACGACCATTTTACCTTTCCAAGTGGGATTCGCTATATTGGTGTTCCTTTGTCTTCAAAGAGATTATGTGTGGCTGATTTTAGTCCATTGGTAGCAAAGGTTCATGGCCGTATTATTAATTGGAAATCAAAATTCTTATCATTGGGGGGCGTTTGCAACTTATTCGTTCAGTTTTGGAGTCTCTTCAACTTTACTGGATGATGGTGTTTACTATACCAAAAAAGATGGGTGGTCTGGGTATAAAGCATTTAGCTTTGTGGAATCGAACTTTGCTTGTTTCTCATATTTAGGACATCTTAAGGAGGCGTAACTCGATGTGGGTTTCTTGGATTCATCTTTATCGTTTGAGGGATTCCAATTTCTGGATTCTCCCAGTTTCCTCTACCTATACAGTTTTGGAGGAGACTTCTAGCTTTAACTGAACAAATTCGGCCATTTTTTAATTATGTAATTGGTATGGTGTTTTGACAAATGCTTGGGAAGATAAGTGGTTGGAGATTGGCCATTTGTCTCAATTTCTTTCTTGCCGGTTGATGCATGCTGAGGGTTTTATGAAGGATTAAAAAGCTTCGGATGTGATCTGTTAGAGCACAGATTGTTGTCTTTAAAATCATCTAGATTGAAAGTCAAAAGCCTAAGTCAAAAGGTTTAAATGCAAAGTCAAAGTCATCAAGTGGAAAGTCAAAGTCAACTAATGTCAAGCCTGTTTGTTTGTTTCTTGTATTTGTGAAAGTCTAATCCAAGCTCTATGAATACACACAAATTAAGTCGAAATCATATTTGATTGATTCAAAACAATTACAATGAAGATTTTTAGTGCCACATATCTCACAGTGCCATATACCTATTTCACAAACCGTATGCGTGTGTGTTCTTGAACTCTCTCTCTCTCTCTGGATTCTATTCTCTCATGTACACACTATATATATATGGTCAAGAGAGTTGACCTTACAACTCAATTAACTAATGTCAAAGACAAATACTTTGACTTACAAGCTTAACAACAAAACCCTTTCAATATACAACATTTACAACTATGACCCCTCATTTAATCTTGAATACAATCTTGACTTAACAATCTCCCCCTTTGGATTCAAGATTAAAAAAAATTTGACGATAATATTCAGGTCATCATCTAGTTGCAAAAACTTCAATATGAAATCTTTAACAGCTTGAAAACTTTAACAACTTTGTCTTTCTTCAAAGACTTTAAAAACTTCAAAACTTTAATATCTCCTTCAATCTTCCCCACTTGTCACAAATAAGTAACAATCTTTGAAATGATCTATTCAGCTTGATAAACATTAGGCTTTGCTTTGACTTGAAATACAAATTCTCTCCACTTTACGACTTTCTCTTGACTTTGCTTTCGTCAAAAATTTAACTTTGAAACATCTCCCCTTTCAGATAAGATCAGTGTAATTCTGACTTTGAAACTCTTGAAATTTCTCCCCCTTTTGATGAATTATGAAAAATCAGAATCATCAAAACATTTCAATGTCAGCTCTTTCTTTAATAATATCTCCCCTTTTTCAGAAAAATAAGCACAGTCTTCATGAGAAACAAAAATATTCTCCCCCGATCAAGAAAATAAACAATCTTCCCCAAAGAGAATATGAATTCCATCTGATCTAATATGAACATTTTGTCGTCAATTCATAAATGTATTCATCGGAATCTTTTCAAATTCAAACAAAAAAATATTGGTAACCCTGAATCAACATATGATCAGTTAACATACCTATTAGTAGCACAGAGCCACTGTGTACAACGAATGCACATTGGAAAGGAGCTTTTTGATGTTCATTCCCCTAGGGCTTCCATTCAATCATTGAAAAATCACAAAGGAATTTTCTATGAATGTTAAGACAAGAAAACATATTCCTTGTGTGTTCGTGCAAGTGTAGCAATGATTGAAGCAATTAAAGCTTGAACAGGCTCAAACAGTGTAAACTATTGAGACAACAACAAGTAATACACAGACTCAATGTGCATGAAAGAAGTTCGAAGGTGGGGCAACCTTTCTTCTTTTTCAATATCAACATCTTCTAAACGAAGATTTGATAGATTATATGTTGTTTCCCATTTAAAGTATGAAACATCTTTTTGTTAAGAAAAAGATGAGTAGCTGGTGGGGTTATAATGCAAGAGTTGGCATGGGCTAGTGCATGTTTAAATGAAGTTCACGAAAGAATTGTGAAACAACAGATAATGTGGCTGCCCGACTTAGAAAATATTTGGTGTAGAGTTTGATATTCTTTTACTCTGATCTCTCACCCTCTTTCTTTTAAACATTTGAGCTCACTTCTAACCAAACTCTCTTTCACATTTTACCTCAGCACACACCAACTCTCTATTCTTTTGACCCCTCTCCCCTCAATCACTCGAAATAACTTCTTGGGTAGGAAAGACAAGTTAACGTGAATCCATAGACGTTCTTATAAGCTCACAAAATGATCCCATGAATTCGTCTTAAAAAGTAGTGTTGCTCAACAGTTTATCTTGACAGATAAGCACAAGATATCCTTATCAGAAAATGTATGCTCATTAATAATAAGAATAAGATTTGAGCATGTTGAACATGTAAGATCTCTCGAAACAATGAAATTGAATGAACGAAACGAATTCAAGTGAAGTGTTTTGAGAATTTGACAATGATGCGATCAGATCAAATATCATGAAGAAAAATGTGTTGGAATATCAAAGAACGAATATTTTTTTATATGAACAAGATATAAACAATTTGACAATGAAAGCACACAATTATTAAGAAATGACGTTTTATACTCACTGAACTTTGAATTTCAAACGGGAGTATTACCATCAAAAGATGTATCTTTTGAGACATGGTAATAACAAAGTCAATGAAAATATATTGAATCAATGTGTGTAAGAATACTTGAGAGTATATGAAAAGGCAATACACAAGTATTTATCATTTGGAAATACACGGCCAGTTAGACAATAAAGTACCGGTATGAAAAACATTTAAAACCTCACTTCGAAATTAGTAAAAATATTTTTTAGAACACGAAGTGGTTTGAACAATTAAGAAATTGTTGTTCACATCCGAAAATCGTTCGTCTTTCAAAATATGTAAGATAAGGAATCAGAAATACTTACATTCAGCATAGGATTCTCCTCCATTAATGAATAACACTCTACACACATTTTGAAAGAATTGAATCTCCCTTTGACAAAAACTTCAGATACTCCCCCTCTGTATCTGTAAAAAGTTAAACATTAAAAAAGAACAAAATGAATATGACAGTGAAATATATTTGTTTTTTCTCTTCTCCCCTTAAAAAAAATATGACAGTTAAAGTTTTAACTAACTCCCCCTAAAAGAAACAATAAAACTTCCTGAAAAAGATGTATATTTTCAGCTTCCTTAAGAATGAAAACTCTTAAGCACGGGTTCTGAACAGAATTATCCAGAAGTCATTGTTACAAATTCTCCGGTGAGAATAGTAACTCCCCTAAATGTAAAAATTAAGTTATCTTTTAATCTCCTCCTGAAAAATCAAAAAATGTAACAGTAAAAATATAAAACATATAAGCTCCCCCTAAAAATAATGTAACACCCCAAAAATAGGGATAACAAAAATCCGAAAATCGGACATGAGGTATACTAAAAATTGTCATAGCAAGAGCCTCCCAAAAGTGGGGAACATAAATGAATAACCTGTTTAATCACAATTTGTAATTTAACGGGCGATAAACAACAACCAACTAATCTAATTTCTACAACTAGAAAAGAGATTACAAAAAGGGTTGTCATCTATGAACCCGAAAGATCTATATCCAAAAGCATAATGCGTCCATGCACAAAAATCCCCAAGCTCTCACCCCAAGGCAACTACACTTGCTTAGAACCGGCGCCGCTAGAACCTGAGATACACATCGACACCAAAACAAGTGTTAGGCCAAAAAGCCTAGTGAGTTGAACAATAATGATCATGCAGGAACAATTACAATTCTTATCAGCAGTTAACAGTGCTCAACAAATGTGGAGTCATTAGGGGAGACCCAAAGCACCAATCAAGTCCCACCCAAGAGTCGATATACCTTGATGCCCTTAACAAGGAACACCCCAAAGGCCCGGCCCATCCGAAGACTATCGCTAAGAAAATTCCCCGGATGGCGGAGGTCTAGGCACATACCATCACAGTGGCGCCCAAGCCTACATCCTCCTAGTGTACTGACTTGGTTCGTCCACATAACATTTATAAGGGGTCCTTTAGATATATTCCAATCCGCATATTTCAATACCAACTACAGGTATAATATTCCACCTTATCCTCATAGCGTCCAACAAAAGACTCAATGCAAATCATGCTCATTATGCATATAAACATATCACCAAAATAGTGTTCCAACTAGGATTATCACCATGCCCGTATAAGCGTACATTTTAACATATCAAGGTACCCACATTATGCATCTATGAGGCAAATCCCAAATAATGATACATATAACAATAATCATGGCACCTCACCAATATACACATTTCCAACTATTTTCACCAAGAAAACCCAAATACTTGAACACATAGAGATAAGATAACAAATAGAATATTAAGATGTGTATCTAGTTTTAACAAAGGTTTAGTAAACTCCCAATCTAGGTTTTGACCCCCAAAACCTAGAAAATATGGAAACCCTAGAAGTTTGGAGAAGATGAGTCTTGGAAGTGAGGAGTGAGAATCTTGAATAACACTTCAATGAGGACACTTGAATGAAGCTTGACGACCACTTAATGCTTCCAACAACCCAACACCTTGGAGATTAATGAGGTAGGTGAAGAAACCCTAAAAATCGCCTCTAGGAAGAACTCTCCCGTTTTTGTAAAGTGATAATGTGAGAAATGAGACTGCCAAGGAAATTTAAACCCCTCAGATGCCGCGGGCGATAGTGCCCGACGATAGTGCCAAAGGGCACTATCGCGAGTCACAATTGCACACACACACGCACCCGCGGTACGCCTTCCGCGAGTATGCCCGACGATAGTGACTATGGTCACTATCGCGTGTCACTATCGCGTGGCATACCCCCCTCTCGGTACAACCTGGGCGATAGTGCCCTCCGCGATAGTGCCAGGGCACAATCGCGGGGCACAATCGCGAGTCACCCAAAAATGGCCCAAAACTCAACCAAAAACTATAACGAGCACAAAGTTTGAACGATTAACGAAGGTAACTTAATTATATGACGTTTAGATCTGAACATGATAGTAAGACGTACACAAGAGCACATATTCTCACAAAACGGATTAAATGCATTTAGGACCACAAAATACTTACCTTAAGAATTTACGGGTGTTACAAATAACAATCATAATCTCCCCTGAAAAATCAGAGAATATATCAATAAAAATATAAAACATATAAGCTCTACCTTAACATATGCATAATCCTTAATCAATAAACCGAGTTCTAAATTACTAGGATTGAAGTAAATTTAGAAGTCGAACCCCCCTTGAAAATTTGCATTCACAAATTTATCAGAAGAAATAATATGTACTCCCCTTTGAAGATTGATCATCTTGTATCCTTCGAAGTACAAAAACTCTTTTGAACTTTGAAGTGTGAGTTCTAAACTGATGTGTTTAGAAGTCTAAATTCTTTATCATTGAAGACCAGGACTTGAATTTCTTTGTTCAAAAGCAAATGTTATTACTCCCCCTAGACTTTAGGTACGTACAACATAGATGGAGCTTTTGGTATCCACTGGTATTTGGGTCCTGATTTATTAGTTGCAGTTCAATTAGGAGTAATATAGTAAGAACCATACCAGTAATTCACATAATTTTTACATACAAAATCATATGAGCTATAATAAGAACAATTGATTTTCTTTTGAGCTAACCTGATCAATTGATTGATAGTATAAATAAGATCAGGTTTGCCAAAAGATTTACCTTTTGAAGCATTGTTCTTCTTTGTATTTGGTGTATGCACAAATGATTTCTAATCATTCTTCTCATCTGATGATCCTTTTCTTTTCCAAACCCACTTTTCTTTGCCATTTGTCATTTTAGATTTACCTGAACCATCAACATTTCGATCATAGAAAAGGTTAGAAGGACTAATCTGATATTTGGATTTTACTTACCTCTTAGAAGAAGCATGAGTATGGTATGAACTGGAAGTTGTTTTGAATGAGCATTTTGAATCAGCTAGATCATCTCTTGGTGATTGAACAATTGATTCTAGCGTCTTCGGTTTAGTCAATTTCACCTTGAACATGATCTCATCAAGTTTAGTAATCTTTGCAGACAAGTTGTTTCTTTCCTTTGAGAGCAGGTCAAACTTCTTGTGTAATTCAGACTTCACATTATTTCCCTTCATTATAGTCGTTGATAGCTCACATATAGTAGTGTGCGAATTCTTAGAACTCGCATCTAGGCTCTTGCAAATTGTGGTGTGCTAATTGCTTCTATTCTGCGAATTCTTGGTGTGAGAAATATTGAAGTGTGCGAATTGTAGGGTTTCTGCGAATTGTGGTGTTTGATTGTCTTTGTGCGAATTGTTTAGTGAATAATGGTGTGCAAATTCCATCCATAGAATATTTTTGGAAATTTATTTCTGAAAATTATTCTAAGTTTTTCTGGATTTTGATTTCTTTTGAACTAACGATCATTTCAAGTTCTTATTGTAAAGTGTTTTTGTCAGGTTGACTTCCAGAGAGGCTCTTGCTATTAGAACAGACGTGAAACCACCAGTGCTTTTCAAAGGTGAATATGAACAGTGGAAGGATTGATTCCTTGATTTTATTGATCGGAATGATTTGGGTGACTACATCAGATTATCTTTTAAGGAAGGAGTGATGAAACCTCCTACGAAGATTAATACAACTGAAACAGATAATGGAGAGGAAGTTGTAAATAAAGAGTATCCGTTGCCAGTTGAAGAGTATATTGATGAACAGAAGAAAAGACTGAAAGCTGACAGATTAGCAAGATCATTCATACTGCAAGGAATTCCCAATAAAATATATGTGAAGATAGATAGTTATAATGCTACGGGAAAGGAAATGTAGGATCAGCTTAATAAAATGATGCTTGGATCTAAGATTGGAAACCAGCTGAAAGTATCTAAATGCCTCAACAACTACGAAGAGTTCAAGGAAAAGGAGGGTGAAAGTCTTGAAGCCACTTATGATAGGTTTCTGACTCTTCTGAATGAGCTCAGCAAGAACAAGGTTAAGAAGTCTCAGATTTAATTAAATGTCAAGTTTTTTAGCATTCTACAGCCCGAATGGAAGAGGTTTACAAGGCAAATGAAACAAATGAAAGATCTGAATGAGATACCATTCCATGAGGTATATGAGACTTTGAGACAGAACGAAGAAGGAGTAGAGGAGATTAAAGATGAGAAGAAGAAAGCTGAGAAAGTGGTAGCAGATCCAGTGGCTTTGGTAGTGAAAAAGAATATGATAGTGAAAGTATGACTAGTTTTCTCATCTCCCCTTTAAAAATATAAAGTGAAAATCATATAAACTCCCCCTCAAATCAACAGTAAAAACTCCTTTGAAAGATGTTATCTGATTAGCATCCTTAGAAGAAAAATAGTTTAGAGCAGGTTCTGAACCGAAGTATTCAGAAGCCATAGTCACAAAGAATAGCCTACAAGATTTTGGTAATCATTGTAAAAATGATTCCGCCTTAGTCAGTATGTGATGAATATTAGCAAATGTTCATATTTTCCCAAAAACACGGATAAGTAAACAAAAGTAAGATACACTCCCACTCAGATCATGGATAAGTATTCAAGCAGACATATTCAACATACCTAATTTGCTGATTAAGAAGTTAAAACGCTTTTCATCTAACGGTTTAGTGAAAAGATCAGCTAATTGGTAGTCTATTTGAACGATGTGCATTTCAACATCACCTTTCTCCACATGATCTTTAATGAAACGATAGCGCATGTCGATATGCTTTCTCTTTGAGTGTTGAACGGGATTGTGCTCTTGGAATCACAATAGATAGGGACTCGCTTGTAAGAATATCCAAAGTCCTTTAATTGTGTTTTCATCCAGAGGACTTGTGAACAGCAGCTTGCAGCAACGACGTATTCTGTCTCAACAGTAGATGTAGACACGCAGTTCCGCTTTTTGGACGTCCAACTTTCAAGTTTATCTCTTAAAAATTGACACGATCGAGAGGTGCTTTTCCGATCAAATTTCGAGCCTGCATGATCAATATCAGTATATGCAGTTAAATCAAAACCAGAATCCTTAGGATACCAAAGGCCTAACTCAGGAGTGCCTCTCAAGTATCTAAGTATTCTTTTCACGGCGATAAGGTAAGATTCCTTCGGGTTAGCTTGATATCTTGCACAGAAGCAGGTAGCAAACATGATATGAGGTATACTTGTTGTGAGATACAGTAATGATCCTATCATGCTACGATACGGTTTCTAATCGACATATTTACCGGTTAAATCTGCGTCCAGAAGCGTGCCGGTAGCCATGGGCGTTTTCATTACAAAAATCTCAGTCATGTTAAACTTTTTCAAAATATCACGAATGTATTTCGACAGGTTGATAAAAATACCGTCTATGGACTGTTTCACTTGAAGACCAAGGAAAAAATTTAGTTCACCCATCATTGACATTTCAAACCTAGTCTCCATAATTCTTGAAAAGTTTTTACAGAATTTAGGATTGGTAGACCCGAATATTATGTCGTCTACATAAATTTGTATTAATATTAAGTCCTCACCTTGCTTCTTAAGGAACAGAGTAGTATCGATTGTACTTTTTTTAAAGCCCGAGGCAAGTACGACTTATGTGAGAGTGTCATACCAAGCTCGTGGTTCCTGTTTTAATCCATACAACGCTTTGTCTAGAACGTAGACATAATCTGGGTGTTTTGGATCAACAAAGCCTTCAGGTTGTGCTACATAAACCTCCTCATGCAGTATACCATTGAGAAAAGCATATTTCACGTCCATTTGATAGACAGTGAAGTTCTTATGTGCTGCATAAGATAAAAAGATTCTGATGGTCTCGATCCATGCAATAGGAGCAAATGTTTCATCGTAGTCTATGCCCTCCTATTGACAATAAACCTTTGCAACAAGGCGAGCTTTGTTTCGTACGACAACTCCAGCCTCATCTTTCTTGTTCCTAAAGACCCACTTTGTGCCTATCACTGATTTATCTTTCGGTAGTAGGATCAGTCGCCATACCTTATTCCTTTCAAATTGTAGTAGCTCATCTTGCATCGCTAGTATCCAGTCAGGATCACGAAGAGCTTCAGAAACCTTTTTCGGCTCTAAGGAACTAAGGAAACTTGAGTAAAGACAAAAGTTGGTTGATGTTGCACGCGTTTGTACGCCACTCTGTATGTCACCAATAATATTGTGAAAGGGTGATCTCTTGTCCATCGATTTGTGCTCAAGAGTGGTTGAACAGATACTCATGTATTTTGCTCGTTGTATTCATCTACTATTGCAGGAACAACCTCAGAAGTAGTAGGAACTTCTTGTACTGGTGTATCTGATGAAGATAATTCTGGAGCAACAGAAGAAGTGCTCAGGACTTCTTGTCCAGAATTTGTATCTGCGGATGCAGAATCAGTGCCAAATCGAGATGGGTAGCCATATCTGCTGTCAAATCCCATGTATTGGGACAAGACATTGAAGAATACGTCGTGGACCCAGCGGCGCATGCACTAACCCCTCCCGGCCACTCAACAATCTCACAACAGATGGTTGTTTCAGATATACATGGGGATTTAGCTCATATGCTACTAGGCTCTCACTTGGAGAGTCAAGGTATTGAAAAAGATAGGCCCCATCCCCGGCCATCGACTTCGATTGTGTACTTATTGAGTCTAGAGCCCATACATGATAGGAAACTTTCAGAGTCTATTGTTGTGAGCCTGTGTGTCCCAACCGGAACGGCCATAGTGACACCCTCAAGCGGTGCTCCACGAGGATTGGTTGGAAGTCCTACCGGTGCTAACATCATTCGTCAAACGTAGTCCTCGCGGTTGACTCAACCATGATGATAACTGGAAGCCTAAGTGGCCCAGTAGTTAGTTTACCCACCTTTATTTCATCGGAACTATTGCAGCAGACTTTGCATGTTGTCGAAAGTTCCATCTCTCGCCACTTTGATCATCAGCGCCAATCAGCTAAGGAATTCCAATATACGGTTCTCCAAATGCTGAAAGGCAAGTCCATAGCAGATGAAGCTCCTTCTTCAGCACCTAGACCGCCACCACCTCCACCCGTTCAACAGAGACCATCCATCAGTAAGCTGAAATCCATGCTATTAGCTGAGCTTCTATCCAACGGTATACCTGAAGAGGCAGATCTTCTTGGCCTTCCTTGCCAGCAGTCCGAGTGACAACTAGACACTATTACGAGGACAAAATTCAGTGCTTTCCAGGACGAAGTCAGATCAGGTTTCTGAGATCTCTACGAGCTTATTTGATCTACCTATGTCGATTTCCAGTCTTCGGTATCTGCCCTTTCAAACAAGGTTAAGGTCCTTGAGGATTCTTGCCGCACTCAAGCCAGTTCTTCAAACGTTCACATGACGACCGAGATGATCCCGATCGTCATGAGGGGGAGATATGCCAGAGACTCAGTGACACAACAGCAAGGACAGAGACCGCTCAGATAGATATCCAGCCGAAAACAATACAGGAAAGGCAATCCGAAGGGGTTCAGGAAGCTGAAACAGTACAGGATATGGAAATCGATGTTACACCTTCGGAAATGGTATTAGCTATCTACTAGGCAGGTTTAAGCTAATCCAATGAAGAGGGAAATTTGCCTATAGTTGATCCATTCTCAAATGTTGATCTGTCAGCTGAACCGGTAGTTTCAGAAAGAGCTTTAGTCGCGTTTCAAGAAGAAGTCAATGACTTGTGCACATTCGATGATGAAGAATGTATGAAACAAGGAGACAATGATAGCTTATTTGAGCATATGCGACCAGGTCATCAATCTGCTGAGGCACCTTCCGGCGTCATTCCTATACGTTTAATTCCTTTTGTTCTCCAAGATCTCCCCGATCAAAGAACGTCAGAAACTCCAGTTCATGAAACCGTAGACACTCGACCAGATCCACCGTTGAAATGGGAAAGAGTAAGGATCAATGTTCCCTTCCTTGAAGAGACCGAAAAAAGATCTTTGCTCACTAGATTCAGTCGTTAAGCAGATGGAAACAAATTGAATATAATTACATAGGGACAGAAACACGTAAACTGGTTGATGAAGTCAGAACAAAGCACATAATTAGATCCGTTGATCAAATTGGTACTGATTGTTTCATCAAAGTAAGGTATCTGACCTTCACTGTTACTAGAGTTGATGGAAAGCAATGAACATTCTTAGAAGCTGATTTTAGGAATCTAGAGATACCAGATCTTCTGTACTTCCAACGTGATATGAAGACGCGAACCATATGTCCGGGAGTAATTCAAGATGCACTATCAACCATAAAGGGATTCATGAAGAGCACAATGAAGTTAGCGTGTGTTGAATATTTACAAATCGGTATTGAAAGCAACCAAGGCAAGATCAATGTGCTCAAGCCCGATCTGAGTCTACCACGTAACTATCAGAATGCTCCACTTTATTGTATAGAAAGTATTGAAAAATAGGCTAAGTATAGGAACTTCAGAATATTGTTGCATACACCACAGAAGTGCCGAGCTCAGAAGCTCTGTCAACCATCTACCCGAGAAGCTCTTAACCTGAAGATTACTTTCAGACCACAGAGCCTTTGTGATCAGTCACAGAGCCTCTGTGTGGCTAAGCTCTGGAGATTGGAAGACTTGAAGATTACGGGATGCAATGGACAAGACAAGACCACGTGCAGATCATGTGACCCTGCTGTACGAAGATCCTCAAGATCAAAAGTGCGTGTCCATGATGGTTTTACTTTCCAGGTGGCATTCCTTTTATGGAATATCAGCCTTTGTTTTGTACTATTGTGTGCTCCCCCTTGTATATGAAAGGAGCACCTCCTGTCAAATTATCATGCGAGCACACACAAATCATCACACCCTATTTTTTATTGTATTCTCTTGGAGAGCATTTTTAGCACACAACTGTGCATGTTCTTGGTTTATTCAAGTTTAATGAAGCAGATCCTTCAGTGACTAACTCATATTTGTCTATTGATCTCTTTGTTACTTGCATGTGTGTTTACTACCAAACAAACCATCTTACAACATACAAATCGCTTTTGCATTCATAATATTCTGCTTTGTGTAGTTTGTATTGGTTAATCAACTGTTAGAACACTATATTGGGATCAATATATATATATATATATATATATATATGTGTGTGTGTGTATAAGGTGGAGGCAGCGCTTTTATGGTAACTAATGTGGATAAAATTTTGGTTGGCCCTCTATACTTATGTGGTTAACTGCTTTTTGTTGGCCCTCTTTTGGGGAAAATAAAAATAAGGCGTAATCAAATGAGAACTCGATTGTTTGCGATAACTGTGAGATCCAATTTGAACCAATCATTTAAAATAATTAATATTATTTATTAGATAATTACAAAAGGGCAATTTAGTAATATACTAATTTTAACAACTCACCCCTTGATTTTCTCACCTACCTTTTAATTTTAGCATATCTATAAATAAGATAGCCTAGAAACTAATATATGTCGTGGTATTAGAATATGATATCATTAGTTGAATCATACCCGGATAACCAAAAATGGCTATTCGATTACGACGATGAGAAGTTGGGGGAAGAGTATGGTGTTGTTGGAATCTACAGCGACCCAAGGGCGGCTCGTCTTTGCTACCTAGTCTTCTGCGCGCTCCAACACCGTGGCCAAGAATGAGCCGACATCGTTGGCGTCGACATCGGTTTTGGTACCGGTTATGTTACTGAAGTTGTTTTGCATCTAAAAATCGATCAAATCAACGTAAATCAACGTCGAATACAAAGATGATATCTTCCAATTCTTTCATCAATCGTCGGCATATAACTCAACGTAAATCAATGAAGCATTGGAGGCCGATGATTAAGGCGATTGCGGAGGATAGCTTCCACAGTCGAAGTTCTCAATCCACGTCCGTCGCTAGATCTGAGAAGAAATCGTTGAACAATGCTTAATCGGCGGGAAGAACTCTATTTAGAAGATATTTTCATCTTAAATTTGAACTATTTGTTGAAAAACATATTGTAGGAAATCGAATCATCAGATGGCGCTTCCGGTTTTTCACCAACATCATTTCTATTTTGATTAAGATCTCGTCTTCTCCATTCTCACTGTAAGGTTTCAGGACAGTGGTATCACAGTGATATCAACCCATCCTTCTATCAAAACCCATACCAATTTATGTTCCCATCCCATATTTAGAATGGTATCACAGTAGTATTACAGTGGATTTGTATCCATTGGTATCACAATAGTATTACAGTGGATTTGTATCATGTTTTAAACCCATATTCAAAATGGTATCACAGTGGGTATCATAGTGGATTTGTATCTTACTGTTTAGAAGTTCATGGGTATCACAATGTGTATCACGAGATGTTAATGGTATCACATTGGGTATCACAGTGGATTTGTATCTTATTTGTTAGAAGTTCATGGGTATCGCAGTGTGTATCACGGTTGGTTTGTGTCTTACTATTAGATGTTAATTATTGGTATCACAATAATGTATGTCGGAATAAATTTGGCCGGAGAAGGTTCACCGGAGAGAGGAGAGAGAGATTTACAAAAAGACTTATTTACCCTTAAATATTATTCATAAATTTAATTTTTTTGAAAATTAATGACTAATTACCAAATTTAATATTTTTAATGACCATTGATTATTAATAATGTCTGGTTAATATTGGATCTCACGGTTATCACAAACAACCGAGTTATCCCTTGAATGACCCCTATATAAATATATATATATATATATATATATATATATATATATATATATATATATATATATATATATATATATATAGGGTTAGGTTCAGGGGAAAACCTCAAAAAAACGGAAAACTGAAGAACACTCTGGTAGCCCTTCATCTGGATGGTATGCACTTGTGCATACAAGTAATTTGTAACATGCACACGTGCATATGCACAAATGCATAATGAACTTGTGCATAAAAAACAAAAAACAACATAATTTACCTGTATGCACAAGTGCATATCGTCCAAATGGAAGGCTACCAGGGTTTTCTTCAGTTTTCCGTTTTTTTGAGGTTTTCCCCTGAACCTCCGTGTATATATATATATATATTTTTATATATATATATTTTTATATATATATATTTTTATATATATATATTTTTATATATATATATATAAATATATATATACATATATATATATATTTAGTATATTAGAAGATAAATGTAAAGAAGTATCTTTACAAGAACAGTTAAAAAAGAATGCTTATGCTTTTTGTAAAACAACTATTTATACACCACAAGAATATGGTCATTATGACAATAAAAAGAAAAAACTTAGAAAAAGCACGACATATAGAAAGGGTTATAAACCATATTACCAAAACAAATATGTTAAAAGACCACAAACAAGAAAATGGAAATGGTTCGTATGTGGAGATGAAAAACATTTAGCTAATAAATGTCCCAATAGAAACAGAAATATAGATAGAAGTAATCTGGTAGAACAAATAGGAGAATATGATATAGAACTTGTAGAAACAGATATATATATATATATATATATATATATATATATATATATATATATAAGGTGAAGCAGCGCTTTTGTGGTAACTAATGTGGATAAAATTTTGGTTGGCCCTCTATACTTATGTGGTTAACTGTTTTTTGTTGGCCATATTTTGGGGAAAATCAAAATATATAGTTTAAATATTTGACATTTACTTAATTGCATCGTCGAAGAGCTTTCATTACAAAGCAAGATTTATAAATTAAATTAGAAACATCATTTTTGCATACACACAACATAATATTTAGTATTAGGTATACACTTGCGACTAATTATTTTTATAAAAATTTAACTACAACATCGAAACAACAAATAACATATAAAATTAACTCTATTAATTGAAACAATGAAAAATAAAGTTATGAATGAAAAATAATTTGTTCACTTGTGAAATTTTAACCAACTCATTTCATATTATGGTGAAGAGTAAGCTTGGTGGTTGAATGTCTGTCCATTACTAGGGTGCGTTTGGTTTTTGGGATTGGAATGGATTTGGAGGGATTTGGATTTCAAATCCATTCCAATCATGCGTTTGGTTTGCAGGAAAGGATTTTGTTGACGGGATTTCAAATCCGTTGACCATTTTAAAATCCCTTATATGATAGATTTGGAAATCCTTGGCATTGGGCCTGGATTTGAAATCCAAATCCGATGGATTCTAAAGCGTGATCCATAGTTTAAATTGTATCGATCCAAATTCCGACGTTTACCAATAAAAATAAATTATTTATAAAACAAACAAATAATAATAATAATAATAATAATAATAATAATAATAATAATAATAATAATAATAATAAACTCAATCCAAATTCCTACAAACCAAGCAAGACTTGTAAATGAATGGATTTGAAATTCATTCCAAATCCTACAAACCAAACACATGAAGTGATTTTAAATCCCCCAAATCTCTCCAAATCCAAATCTCTCCATTTCATTTCAATCCCGCATACCAAACACGTCCTAAAAGATGTTAGTGATTTGCACTACACAGAGTGGATGATGTTTTTCCATATATATATATTTAGCCTTTAGCTTTAAATAATCCGCACCAATATTGTCCTTAAAAACCCAACAAAATCCATATTTATGAAACCAATTTATAGGTAAAACACTTTTATTACATCAATTGTTTTACATTGCATTCCATAAATAAACGACTATATTTATCTTTTTGTTACATATTATTTAGCATAAAACCTCGTGCCACATATTAGTATGTTTGTGTAACATTTATCATTCCAATTAAAATACCTTATTTTTTTCTCTTACTATATAAAATCTTTAAATTAATCTAGACCTGACAAATGTGTCGGGTCGTGTCGGGGTTAAAGTTAAACGTGTTGAAAGTGTCTAACCCTAACCCGACCCGTTTAATAAACGGGACAGAAAATCCCAACCCTAACCCGACCCGTCTAACCCGTCATGACCCGTTTAACCTTTATAAAATTTAAATTAAAAATCGAAAATTCACAAAAAAATACAAATACAAAATTCAAATGAAAGCATTAGAAATCCAAAATTTATAGTTCAAAATTATAATCAAATCTAAAACACAAAAAATCTAAAGCATTAAAGGAAAACTTATATATATATACACACATATATATATATATATATAAACGGTTTATTCGGGTCATTTTCGAGTTGAAATTTTTGAACTCACTTACCCGTTTAATTTTCGTGTCGTGTCGTGTCAACCCATTTACTTAAACGGGTTGAAATGTATTACCCAAACCCGTTTATTTCGTGTCGGGTTAGCGTATCGTGTCAGTTTTTGTTAGTTCTAAATTAATCGAATAGAAAATGTATTTCATTAATTAAAATAAATTGTTGGATGGTTGTGTTTCATAGGGGGAGCAATGGAGTTTAGGTTCACTTTTACATTTACATATTAAGTCAAATTTAAAGATCACCAAACTCACTCTCATATTTCACATTCATTCACTCTCTCTCTCTCTCTCTCTCTCTCTCTCTCTCTCTCTCTATATATATATATATATATATATATATATATATATAGATATAGATATAGATATAGATATAGATATAGATATAGATATAGATAGATATAGATATAGGTGTCTATATATAAATATATCCACCCCTCAGCTCCCAACACCAGGCAGCCATCCCTATCTAGCTGTTAACTCTTTTGTGCCTCAAGAAAAAAGGTGGTCCAAAGGGGAAGTTGGCTATTTCATCATCACCAAATGGAAGAAAAAAGAAGAGTCAAACTTGCATCTAAGTCAACCATCATGGTCAAACCCACCTTCAGAAAGGTCCAAGTGGTTTACTACGTCTCCAAAAATGGTCAGCTGGAGCACCCACATATCGTAGAAGTAACACATTTGGTTCATCACCAGCTTCGTCTCAAAGGTTCTCCAATTTCTTTCCATATTTTTCACCATTCCGTTTGACTTTTCATTTTGACTTTTGTATTCTTGTGTTCAATAATGTAGATGTGTTGGAGAGACTGAGTGTTCTAAGAGGTAGAGGCATGCCTTCTCTCTACTCTTGGTCTTGCAAAAGGTGAATCTTCTTCTTCATTTTTGGTTGTTAGAACCTCCTTACTACAATAAAAACGGTTTTATACATATTATGTCACAAGTCCCATATAAATAACCACAAGGTTGTGGCGTGGTGGTAAGAGCCTGGCGACTTCATAGTGGTTGCCCGGGTTCGAGCCCCACTCGTAGCATTGTGGCCACCGGATGAATAACCGATGGCCATAGGCCTGTTTTCCATCTTTCATGGGTTTTTAAGAAAGTGAAAAATTACAATTCTCAAATATATATATATATATATATATAAGATTGGATGTGATGTAGGATGTACAAGAATGGATATGTGTGGAATGATTTGGGGGAGAATGATGTAATTTGCCCATCAGAAGGAGAAGAGTTTGTACTGAAAGCTTCTCAACTTGTACACCAATCAGCAGGTTAACCCCCCCCCCCCCCCCTCCCCCCCTTCATTTACTTGTACGAAAACCAACAGTTTCAGTAATTCCATTTTCATCACAAACAAAACTCGTGATGCACCAACACAACCCTTTGCATGATCAATCAGCGGAGAAAGGGGTAAAATAACACATCTTTTTACCCTCTCCATATTTATTTTTTTTTTTTTTTTTACGGCAACTTGGGCTAACCCCTCACACACATGCACCCGCGGTATCCGGGCATCCAATTGGGCAGCACCGACTAATCCGCAGCGACCTGGTCCAGCCCAAATTGACTGGACCCGCCCAGGTACGACTAAGCCTAGTCAAGACCGAACCCGCATACCCATATACTGGTATGCCCGTAAACCTGGACCCGAACCGACCCGAAGGCCGACCCAAGGTCTGGGTATCGCCGAAGTGCATCCCCATGATTCGAACCCTGATAGACGGACATACCATACACTATCCCCCAGGACCTTACCACTAGGCTAGCACCTCTTTGATCATATTCTGTTCTTTTGACTTAAGGTTTCTTGTTTTCACTGCTTTGTTTTTCAAAAGTGTGACAGACTATATTTTCCAAATTTACAGGCTTTTTATTTACTTCTACTGTAAAAAGGTGAATATCTGTTGTAGACTTTTTGGTTATTAAAATCGTTATTAATTATTGCACCAAAATATATTTTTAATATAAATTACAACACAATTCTCGCCTCTAATCAATATAAATGTAGTTATTAATCGGGTTTTTTTTAATTTATTTTTAGTTCCCGACAAATTTAAAATTATTCGAATTGTGTAATCGTTAATACGGACATTTATTCATATTTTTATTTATTTTCAAAATAGTAAGGGGTCGTTTGTTTTTTAAAAAAAAACCTCTTAATGACTCTTAAGTCTGAATCATTCAGACATTTTTACACACCACCTCTTATTAATCATAACTAAAATAAGACTTCAGACCTCTTGAAAAACAAACGACACCTAAGTGTCAACTTCATAATTCTACCATTTACTGTTTGTTTTCAAAATAGTAAGTATCAACTTTTTAATTCTACCATTTATTATGAGACTAACACTGTATTCTCGAAACTCTTTTTACAAAGGAAAGGAAAGTAAAGAGAGGGAAATGGGAGGAAAGTAAAAAAAACAATTGTAGTTTCGAAACTTTTTTAGGAGAAAAAGGAAAACAAACGGAGGAAAACAATGATAAGTTTTCTGTCAAAACATATCTGCCAAATGTGGGAGGAAAGGGAACGAAAAGAAATGAAAGAAATTAAAACCATTTTAAAAAATTACTAAAATTATTAAAATTTAAAATAATAAAACTACTCAATATTTCATTATAAAAAATATATTTTTATAAAGGTATATTCGTAAAAATGATATATTTCTTTTTCTTCCTGTTCAAAAACATGAAAAACTATTTTCTTTCCTTCATTTTCCTTTCCTTTCAAACACACAAATGAAAAAAATATTTTTCTTTCCTTTATTTTCCCTCTGTTTCTTTTCCATCCATTATTTTTTTTTATGTATTTGTAATTTTGTAAGTCTTAATTTTGAAAAAAAAAAGATAAAAAAATTGATGGTAATGATGGTTAAAAGTATTTTTGCATTTTATTTGGTAACCATGAGTTTGGTCATCTTATATATACACACCGATTAATCCCTGAATGATCACGAACGATCTAGGGTTATTGCAGGTAGGGATGTTTACGGATTGGATTGATCGGGTTGAAAGCATTTCAACAATCCAACCCAAACAAAAGTGCAACCTAACCAAACCCAACCCGTTCGGGTTGATCGGTTTGGTCGAGTTGTGTTTAAACAAAGTAAAAACAATATTGAAAACATAAAAATTCTGTGGCAAACATGTGGCGATATCCGATCATGGGCCCATGTTCCCTTAATTGGGCCGGCCCATGGTCAACGGGGATTAGTCGGATGACACCCAAAAGTGGGAGCCCGGATACCTCGAGAACGTGTGTGTGTTGATGTTGTTCAAAAAAAAATATTGTAAACATAAAAATAAGAATTTTTTTTTGGAAATACGATCCAACATTCAAAATAATATACGAGTTCATCAAATATTTAGGTATTACATATAATTTTCCAATAATGTTCTCTTATGAGTTACGTTGTTCGTTATTCCCGAGTTGTTTTTGGTATCTTATACATATTAAAGGGAAATATAAATAATTTTAGAGAAATCACTAAAACGTTTATCAGATTATCGGGTTGGTCGGGTTATTTTGAGCCTAACCCAATATCGAATAAAAATATCCTATCCCAAAATCTCATGTCTCATTCCTGTCCGACCAATGAAATTGTGACACATCAAATTTTATATATTTTTTATTTTAATTAATTCAAGTTTATTTTCTCTCTCTGATGATGTGTATTCATGTGATTGGTGGACATGAATGGAACATGATAATTTGGGAGAGGAGATTTTTATCCCCCAATATCAACTCAATAGATTCGGATTCTTCTAATTTTGTATCGATTATATGTCGGGTTACCTCGGATTGATTTTTTTTCCGGGTTGACCGAGTTGGGTTGGTCGGTTCTTTAAGCACTCCTAATTGCATGTTTGTGGCCCTTTGAACGGTTTTTAGACACTCGATGCATTCAAATTATGCGTATTCGTGCATCATTTGGATGTTTTTTTTTTCCTTTAGAGGCTCAAATGGGAGTTCGAAAGAGCAAACAGATGACACCAAAACGACACACTGAATTCAACCAAGAGGAATTGGAGATCGAAGAGAAGAGAACGAACGCTCCTTCAAGATGTTCAAGGGATGTAATCATCTCCACCCACGAAATCGAATTACATCTGAAACCCACCATGGCCACCACATTATCACCACCATCTCCGCCGCCATCACTTTCAACCACCTCCGGCGAAAGCAACTCCACATCTAAGCGGTTCGAGGACGGCGATCCTTATAACCCAGCACTCACCCGTAACTCAGTGCTGCTTCACTTGATGGCATGTGGTGGCTCAATGGGGTTTAAAGCAAAACCCGATCATCATCAGCCACCCAACAACACGGTGGCAGCTAGGAAGAGCAGTAGTAGCAGCTCTAGCAGTTTGCACAAAAGTGTTCTGTCTAAGCAGGCGGCGGTGGTGGAGGATGAGATATGCTGCATGTCGGAGAATCCACGGTTTGGGAGTTTGCAGAGGGAAGAAAGGGAGTATTTCAGTGGCAGCATCGTGGAGACGATGGCCGAAGAGAGAGTTCAAGTCGAACCCATGTTGAACAAGTCAAGTTCCTACAAAGAAGAAAGGTTTGTGACGTCGTCTTTACTTGAAAAATCCTGCAATTTTTAGGGTTTCAAGAAATTAAAATCCCATGAAGAAGATGAAAGCTGACACCATTAATTGTTTATTGAAGCTTGAAAAAGGGAGACAAAAGTAGTTGTACATAGATGCATGAAGTTTTTAATTAATTACTGATATATGTTGAATTTGGTGACAGAAGGTCCACGGCAACCATGGCAGTGGCAGAAGAAGAGGAGGAGGAGGAGGAGGAGGACAGGAAGAGAGAGAAGGCAGTGGCAGGGAAATGCATACCAAAGAGATTTTGTTCAAAGCCCACCAAGATTTGACAAGGCTATGCTATTATGTCATATTATTATGCATCCGTTGACTTTCTATTTTGACTTATTGGTTTTTTGTTGCATATCTTCATGGTAAAACTTAGGGGGTGTTTGTTTGGGGTATTCAGGGGTAAGGAATGAGAATGAGAATGCAAATTGTTGTTTGGTTTAATATAATATAATGGACATATTTCTCCAAACCCATTAATTTCCATTTCAGACCAAATTGGGGGCAATGAAATTTTTATTTTTCTCGCTCAGTCATCTTTTCTCATGCATTCCTTCATTTGTCGATGTTGAATGTAAAATATTTTTTATTTTCATGATGGATGTCACATATTTGTATTAAAAATATTATATAAAACATTTTTTTATTAATTATATTGGTTTAACCAAACAGCATCAATGCAATGCCCATTCCTATTCCCATTCTTCCGCATTCCCATTTTCATTTTCATTTCTTATAATGAACCAAACGCCCCCTTAAAAGATCTTGATATAAAAATCTTGAGCTTGAATTTTACTACGGTTTAATTCTTTGACGGTTTTTTTTTCTTTCATCTGAAAGCCTAAAAAGAAAGTTTTCTTCGTTTTATTTCTCTTGTGTATTTACATTCGTGAATCCAATAATTATCTTCAGCAAGTACATCTTTAAGGTATATCAGACGTCTGTAAAGTCATGAGTTTGATCAGATGAAAAAGCCGATGCGTTTTCCCCGAGAAAAAGTCAATTATGTCAATTTCAGGAATAATACATTTTTTCAAATTGAATCCATCTTTACCTAATGAGCATAATACACTTTGTATTACGCCCGACGTGTTTTTAGCTGAATTCCACTATTACTGAAACTTTTTGGTTGATTTCATAAAAAAATTCAATATTTAGTATTTGATATTGATTGTCCAATGTTTTTTTTTCTAGGTTTACAATTTAATTTACTAATGCATCAAGAACTCTTAGTACCAAATAGGGCATTTTGCAAATCAAAATTAACTATGGATCTTAATTCGATTCCTTATGCATCTAGGATTTCAAGTAATAATAATCAAATAAATAACAAAAAACAAAAAACAAAATTACAAAATACAGACAGACCAAGAGGAAAACTCTTAATTTTGAGAAAAGTTAATGATCAAGAACATGATAATTTACAAAGGACGTGAGAATGCAACCACTACAAAAAGTGGAAACAAATGTGGAAATGGAGATGAATTAATAGAGCGCGAATGTGATTTTGTGGTGTTTGTAAAAGTGATGTAGGATTAAAAGAGATAAGAGTGAGAATAGGTGTTATTGGCTCTCTCACTGCTCGAGATTTTTATTTTTTATTTTGCTACAACTCAATATAGAATTTCCTCTCAACAAAAAAAAAGTCAATATAGAACCAAAGACCTCGATAAGGAGAAACTTTAGTTCAACCATCTAAGATCATCCCGCCAAGCCTAGGTTTATGTTACCAACTCGGCTTTAAAAATTTTTAAGACACTCTCAAAGTCAAGCAGGTGCACCTTTATGACGCCTTTTTTTTCTTTTCTTTTTTTGCAATAATCAGGTGAGTGGGGGCACGGGACCCCCTTCGGTCCTTAGTTAGTTCTGCCCCGTGTATCGATCACTTGCGCTGTAAATTTGATATACTATTGTCAATAGTAAAATATGCAAACAGATTGGAAGGTTAGAAGATAATCAAACGAAAGATCTTTGGAATGAATGACGTTAATCATTTGAGAACTCATTAACTTATGTGAACTGTGAGATTCAACCATATCCACTAATTCCACAATTTTTATAAATATACTTAAAATTATAATTAGTGGGTAATATTTTAATTTAATAACTATCAACTAAATTAAATCTTTTTCTATCCCTAATTACACTACATAATTTTAGTAATTTTGAATTTTTATATTCCATGAGAATCCTTGCTCCGGAAAAACACAATTTTTAATTCAAATCTTTTTATAAAACCAAGTCAAACATGGTTTAAAATTTCGTATTTATCTTCAACTTGCATCCAAATCCATTTCATATTTTGATCATCTATTCATAACGTGTTTACAAATCCATAATTTGTTTTTCTACATATGTGTCATGTTTTAATACTCAAATAGATGTGCATAGACAATGTGCATACATAATGTTTTTTCAGATGTATACACCGGAAATTCCACTGATGAATCACTTTGACAAGGGAGCTCTATGAACAATGTGTTTGTCCCCAATAATTGTGTATGTTCTCTATATACAGGGGCTATATATGCATAATGTGTACACATTTTATATGTCCACTGGGTGTGTACATTGGATATATGATGTGTTATATGCTCCGATTTATGTTTTTAGTGTTTGACATTGAATATGCACATTGTGTTATATGATCTAAATTTGTTTTACTGAAAGAAAGTGATAATTACGTTTTTTGGGAATGGTGTTCCAGACTATGACAAGACTAATCTCGGCAAATTGTGACTGCAAGAAATCAGCCCTGATATACTCAATGGCCACAACTGTTGTGTACGCCTGGAATTGAACCTCAAGGTCTCAGACCACTACGCCACAACCCTTTTGGTTAAGTGATAATTATGTTGATGATATGATTTTGAAAGGATTAGGATATGTGAGATCTATAGCCCTAACCCTTTTATCTTGTAAAAATATTGTAAAGAACTCAAACTTAAACAAAAGCCAAGTGTTAACTTATGGATCAACAATCAAAGTTTACTCAGAAGATGCCCTATCTGAATCAGTACAACCAAAAGCAGAAGCAACTCATGAACAGACCATCTTGAAGATCAACTCTTAGAAGATCTCTATGATGAGTGAAGTGGTCACCCAATGTAACGCCCCGAATTTCGAAAAGTATCATTTCAAGCTAATAAAGAAATCGGTAATTTTAAGGGAAAAATAAGATATAGGATTTTGGACTTGAATCCTATATTTTATAGTCTTGGTGGATGAAAGATTCAATTACGAGTCCAACGGTTCTTTCCGGAGCAAAATCGGAGCTATAACGAAGAAGTTATGGCCAAAACAGTAAACGAGAAGAAAACTGGGTGAAAAGTGCACTACACGACTTGTGCCGCGACTTAGAGCCACCTGCGCGACTTAGGGGAAGCGGGATACTTATACCGCGACTTAAGGCCGCGTGGTAAGTAGCGAAACGTCCTGTTCGAGCATAAAACCCGATTTTCAGCCCTAGAACTTCATTTCTTCATAACTTTTGCATCTCAACTCCGTTTTTTTGTGATTCAAGTTTCCATGGTTTCTTTTTTGAGATCTCTTCAAGGATATAGCAAGATATTTGAAGTATATTGGAGAATACAAGAGTATTTTATGGTTGTAAGTTCCTTATCTTTCTCAATGTTAAGCTAGGGTTTGATGGTATCATCCTTTTCCCTTTCATCCTTCAATTTGAGTGTGATTTTGATGACTTGTGTGGTGAAGGTGACCTTGTAGATGTGTTGGATCTAAACGGATATGGGTCTCCCCCATCGTCGGGCATTTCATGACGGGCGTTTCATGATCGACATTTCATAATAGGCGTTTGGGACCTCCGCCATTCGGGGTAATGCCGTGGTTGTAGTCCTCGGATGTTGCTGGGACTTTGGTGGTATTCATGGTAATATTCACTAAGGTCAGCTGTCTTTTTTGGTGTAGCTTGTAGGGGGTCGTAGGGACACTTGGGCTTGCGTGTCGTGAAGTGTCATACGATTAACGTTGTATGAGTGGCATACTTTTGTGTTCCTCCACTCTCAATGGATACGTGTCTCCCCATCGTCGGCCAACAGTATTTTGGATATTTAGTTGTCCATGCTTTAACATTTGGATATTTATGGTCGCGTGAGTATTGAAATTCAGTTCCATGTTTTCGATGGCATATCATATTTATATGGATTGTTTTCCATTATTTAAGGGTCGAGTATTTTGCCCTATCCGTGTTTTTGGGTGTTTTGGGATATGAAGTGTATTTACGTTTTCACAAATTGGATGTCAAATTATAATTCCGTTTTGAGTGAGTTATGTGTTGCATCGTTTTATAAATAATGTTTGTATTGGAGCATTGTTTTTAAAGATGCATATTACGGGAAAATGAGTCGTTTCCATATCTAAAGTAAACCATTTCAAAAGATCATTATTCAAACTGAATTCCTTTCTTTTAAATATATATTTATCCATGTTAAAACTCTTGAGCTCACTAGGCGTTAAGCCTAACCTTTTTATTTGTCGGCATGTGCATCAAGTTCCAGTTGGGGTTTGATCCTAGCAGTGCTTTGAGGAGATGAACTCTAGATTCACATGAGGGTAAGTTGTTTGATGAAGTCTTCCGCAGTTGGAGATAGTGACTGTTATGGAGTTGTAGTAACATTCGTACCTATTATAGATCGTGCATAGGAATTGAATGGTGTTTATTGAAGTTAAACCTTAATTTATCGTTGTAGTTGATTTATTTATCGATGTATTTAGAAAATTTTAATTTAGTTGCTATTTCCAGATTTGAGGGTGTTACAAGTTGGTATCAGAGCATAAGTTTGGGAGAACTAGGTGTTGATTTTGGATACCTAGACTCAAACTAGCGTTGTTAGGTGATTGAGAGAGAGAATTGCACCATTTGGTACCTTAAGATAAGATATTTGGGAGTTGATTGGGTCGCTAGAAACGGGAAACTTGTCGAGGATAACAAGGATGATCATGTACGGTACGTTCATAATGGCACCTATCCAGTGTCATGGTGAACCTACCTACTACATGTGTATACTTATACTACCTTGGTGGGATGACCGTTGGGTAGTAAAGAAGTTTCTAAGCGAGTAGTCTAAGGAAGAGTCGATGTTTATGGCATTGTCACTTGGAGTGATGGTTAAGCGCGATGAATGCATTAAGTTGACCATTTTGTTGTCGGCGTTATTAGTTGAAATTATAACCATAGGCTTGATAAAGAGACTCTATTTCAAGAAGAGAATGTAAGTTAATCAAATTGGGGTAACTATTTCTTAGGGATGTTTGATGAATCCATTTATCAATAGTGTGCCCAAGAAATTGGGAAGCGTGGACCTAGGATGCCGAGAGCCGACCAAAATTAATGCACGAAATTCATTTCTAAAATAAGTTTGCACCAATTGTTTCTCATGTTTTCAAAGTATAAAGTGAGTTGGGTTATAAAGTCTTGGTAAGGCATTTAACACTCATCAAATTTTAAACTGTGAATTTAAGCATGCATGAAATCATTTTGTTGTACGTAGTTGCAAATTCTCTTTGGAAATCTCTTCATCCCAGTTCTGGTCTAATGCTACTTCTTTTCGGATATTGTAATATCTGTGTTTAAGGTTATTTGGGGTATTGGGAAAGTAACTGCGAAATTTTAACCTTGACATTGGATCTCCTCCACGTATGTTAAGGTTTTAAAGAAGAAGTTATTTCCACGTTTTTGCGTTTGAAGTTCTTGTTTAACGTTTTCATCTCATGCGGGTTTTGCATATGTCTCTTCGCAACCGTGAGGGACGTCTTGAGATTTTGTTAGTAAGTATTATTCAGTATGTTATTTTGGGAAGATTCAATATTGTGCGATTTCTCTTAGTTTATATGAGTAAATCTCGTTGCACGTTATTTGAAAATTTAAGTTAATTCATACTGTTGGCGTGAGTAAACGTACGTAAGACTTATACTGTCTTGTGTTGAGCTTTTGTCTTGAACATGCTTCCGTCGTCGATTTTACTATTATAAGTCTTCGCAATGTATTAAATGGATTATCGGTATACATGTCATTGTAGCCACTATTTTCGGACAAGATCATTTCATTGTACGGCCTAAAGTTTGGAAAATTGATTTAAATTTATTGTACTTTGACTAATCGCATGCATATTTTGTCTTGCTAAGTTGTGAGAAACGGACTCAGCATGCATGTCTTATTGGGAATTTTATTCCATATCATTATGTAGTCAAATGATAAATGTTAGGAACTCGATTACGTAAATTATCTCTTGGGAGTTTTGTTCAAACGCCTCGTTATAAATTGTTTTAGTACGCAAAATTATTTCCCCATTGGTGGCGTATATTGATGCAATCTAGGACCATAGTGGTTCATTTGAAAAAACTTATTGTATAACCTCATTACTGTCAGTATTAACGTAAGTAATGGTTAAAGGTTTTTTGAAATGGTTTTATATGTGTGGTGTTTGTTGCCACTTTGTACACCTACCGAGTAAACGGTAGTGGATTTTATTCGTATGACTAATGGTTGTAAAGGTTTTGCATTTACAAGTTATAAAATTTCAATTTGGCATAGCAGTTTGAAAAACCTTGAACTCAATAGAGCTATAGATGCAAACCCTCTTGTGATAGAGGTTGTGATCAAGGAGTCATCGGAGATTGAAATGTCGGAAGACCTAACTTCTGGTTAGTTTTGAATTTTGGGTTTCGGTTTTATGAATCGGTGCACGCATGAATAATTGAACTATTAGATTTATGTATTCTCCCAGTTATTTAAGTGGTGATCTTTCTGTTTCGATAAATCTTCGGGTTAAAGTCTTGTGTGGTTGTTTGCATATGGTTGGACTTGAATCGATGGGTTGTTGTTAAACATCATGTTATGTGTTGGTGGTGTACCATCTTAAAGAACCTTCGCGAATAAAGGAAATATTGTGGTTCGCTTGTTAGAGACGTAAGATTGGAACTTTAGTGACGAGTTAGGTGTCAACTTTGATTTGACAATGCAAATCTGGAATGAAATACTTGATGGTACACCCACGTTGCATTATAGTCATTTTGAGGATAGGCGTCGACACCCTATTTTGAGGCCAATAACCGTTTTGGTACTTTGGTGCACCCCCGATGGATCCGGTGTGTTCGCAACTTAAGTGGTAACCTTAAGGATATTAGATGTTGGTATTTGGGGATCAATCTTTGGTATTTCTGTAATTGACAAGACTTTCACTGATTTGGCAATCGATGCTTGAGTGCATAATGGGAGTCGTGTGACCTTGGAGTTTGGGATAAGCGACTATCTGTAAAGCGTGATGTTACGTTTCTGGGTGAAACGTTAGATCGATGCTTTGATTAAGGGAAGTTTGAGAACCCTTACAGATGTTGCGCCTTGGGAAAGCAAATTTATCGTTGTTTTGGATCAAACCAAACTAGTGTTAAGAATTTCGTCAAGGAAGGGACGATGAAATCTTTTATGGTATTGTTTATTGGAGACAATTAGTGAGAATCTCGAGGTGGACCTTAAGTAGAAATCGTTTATTGAGGAGGCCTTGAATTGTTGAGATTATAATTACCGCTTCTGTAACAGCAACAAATGATCAACTCATCAGTTATATATGGATTACTTCACCACGCGTGTAAAGCCGACCTAGTTATGGATACCTGGAATTGAAAAGTGTATGTTCAAGCTACGGTTGAATCATTTTTGCAAAGTTGTGGTGTTCGTGAAGGCAAGAAAGGAGTGTAACGTAGTTCGTTGAAGGATGATTAGAAGTATTTAAGGATGAAGTCCGCTTCGAGGTATCCCTAGTGGGAATCGTTGGTTAAGGTCATGAGCTATTCTTGAGGTGATAAGTGTAACCGAAGGTTTGGAGGAAACTGAGATCCTAATAATAGGAAAATGACTTAATAAGGATTCGATGTTCACATTGTCATCAGTAGAGTAAGTCAAACTTTAAGCTCAGGTGCGTGACGACTTGCTACGAGGAACACAGCGGCAACCTCAACCGCGATGTAATTGGGTTCGTATATGAGGTAAGGTTTCATAAAGGCATTCCTTTTGGATAGGGAATCAATTTATCTTGCCAAATGCAATGTGGATGCTTGGTTGGTTCTAGATTTCGAGGACGAAATCTCTTTTAAGGTTGGGAGGATTGTAACGCCCCAGATTTCGAAAAATATCATTTCAAGCTAATACAGAAATCGGTAATTTTAAGGGAAAAATAATATATAGGATTTTGGACTTTAATCCTAGATTTTATAGTCTTGGTGGATGAAGGATTCAATTACGAATCCAACGGTTTTTTCCGGAGCAAAATTAGAGCTATAACGAAGAAGTTACGGCCAAAACAGTGAACGAGAAGAAAATTGGATGAACAGTGAACTACGCGACTTGTGCCATGACTTAGAGCCACCCTCATGACTTGGGGGAAGCAGGCGACTTATGCCGCGACTTAAGTCGCGAAACGCCTTGTTCAAGCATAAAACCCGATTTTCAACCCTAGAAGTTCATTTCTCCATAACTTTTGCATCTCAACTCCGTTTTTGGTGATTCAAGTTGCCATGGTTTCATTTTTGAGATATATTCAAGGATTTAGCAAGATATTTGAAGTCTATTGAAGAATACAATAGTATTTTGTGGTGGTAAGTTTCTTATCTCTCTCAATGTTAAGCTAGGGTTTGATGGTATCATCCTTTTCCCTTTCATCCTTCAACTTGAGTGTGATTTTTATGACTTGTGTGGTGAAGGTGACCTTGTAGATGTGTTGGATCTAAGATCTAGGGATATTAATTGGAGATTTCAAGCCTTCTTCAATGGTGATTTAAGTTTTGGGGGTAAAACCTAGATTTAGCCTAAATCTAGCAAGGTGAGTTCAAATTGCTTTGTGAAAACTATGTACATGCCAAAGTGAGTATTTTGAAGTAAAAATATGTTTTACTTGGTAATTGTCAATGTGTTGGGTATTTTGATAAGTTTTCATATTTGATAAACTTGGGTTGTTTTAATCTCATAAAATGCCCATATTTGAGATTTTGATATCTTGATAAGTAATAGTGTGATTTATACATCTTTGGTGATTTTGTACAAAGGAAGTCTAATTCATGATATATGCATCTTTAAGTGTATTTGATTTCATAAACCCATTTGGAAAATGATATGTCCCAATCCGTGTGGAGTTTTGGGTTAATCACATCTTTGAAGTATATGTCTGCATAAACATCGTCTAGATGCGTTTTATTACTTGGAGGAACGTTATTTGTTGGACGAATGAGTTTTGAGAATTTTAGCTCGGTTTCGACTTAAAAGAGTCCCGTGGACATTTGTCCAAGTTTTAATGGCTCTTTGTAGAGCCTATGTTCAATATACATCTTAATGCACTTTATTGCATATTTATGATAATTACAGGCTCGAGTGCATTGGTCATTGATGTGTAGTCATGTAATGCTAGACTGTGTTGCATTGGATCCATAGGCACGTACGTCAGTCTTTATTTGATGGTCAACTGGGTACTACAGGGTTGGACTCCAGGACCCATGTTTTATGACCCTGAACTTTCAAGTGTACACTAGGAGGGCTGAGTCCGGCGGTGCTATTATGATGATGGGCGTTTCATAATGGGCGTTTGGGACCTCCGACATTCGGGGTAATGCCATGGTCGTAGTCCTTGGATGTTGTCGTGCCTTTGGTGGTATTCATGGTAATATTCACTAAGGTCAACTGTCTCTTTTGGTGTAGCTTATAGGGGGTCGTAGGGACACTTAGGCCTGCGTGTCATGAAGTGTCATACGATTAACGTTGTATGAGTGGCATACTTTTGTGTTCCTCCACTCTCAACGGATACGGGTCTCCCCCGTCGTCGGCCAACAGTATTTTGGATATTTAATTGTCCATGCTTTAACATTTGGATATTTATGGTCGCGTGAGTATTGAAATTCAGTTCCATGTTTTCGATGGAATATGTTAAATCTAAATATTGTATCCAAGATTTAATATAGAAAGTCAACGTTGTAAAAGTCAACATAGTCTTTGTATTGTTAAAGTCAATGCTAGTTTAGTTTACTTTGTCATTAAGTCTTGTATTAGTAGGTAGTATATATAGGTTTGTGTTTGTAATAATGTAGTAACGAACTAGCTTATGCATACATTGTAATAGTCTAGAGTGTTTGTTATTCAAGATCTACTTTCTCTCTCTAGATTCTCTCTCTAGTTCTTGTGCATATTGCTTAATCTTGAGTAATTAGCTTGATGTGACTAGGGATTTATGATTAACAATTGGTATCAGAGCCATACCAAACTTTTCAGAAAAGATTTGATCATGATTTGAATTGAAATCTATGTGTTTTGAATCTAGAATTTGAGTATTTTCGGAAGTTTTTTCAAGAAAACGAGTTAGTTACTGTTTTGTTAGGACTGAAAGTCCTGTGCGTTGAAAGTGAAATAAAGTATTTATAAGGGTGCTTATTGTAATTACTTAATAGTTGATTAATTAGATGGGCCCAAGCCTATTAGCCCATTAGGCCTGTAAGCCTAAGTATATAAAGGCATATTTAGTTCATAATTAGGGTTGAACAGTTTAAGAGTTAGAGATTCATTATTCAGTTTACTAGTTGTTAGGTTTACATACTATTATCAGAAATTCTCTCTGTAAACCTTAGCCCTTTGAAGTTTATATCAATCATATGACTAGTTGCTGTGGCCAATATATTGTTCATCATTGTTCTTATATCTGCTGATTGCACTGAAACTGGGATCTACAATTGGTATCAGAGCAGATAGGCAAAAGGTTTGATCCAGAAAAAAAAAAAAGGGTTTGTCTAAAATCCTAATTTATCTTGGTATATGTGCTTATTTGATTTTCTTGGTATGATTTTTATCGATCGATTTTTTTCTGGATTTTTTTTTTACTTCGATCGAATCTGGAAAGTAATTTTTCGGTCTGTGAGGTATCCGGTCTAATTTGCTTCCTTCGATCTTAGGGTTTTTTTTTTTTTACTTGTTTTGTTAATTCCTTCGATCAAAGGATCGAAGGATCTGAGTTTGCATATCGATCGAACCCAGAAATTCTTCGGGTTCTTCGATCGGATTCTTCGTGTTCTTCGGGGTTGGTAGTGTTTATCCTTAGTTGTGTTTATCTTTAAATTAAGTCTTTCGACCTGAGGTTTCGACCTGAGGTTTCGACCGGACCGTTTATATCTTCCTCTTTCGACCGGACACTTGTGCTCCGGTCAAACCCCTTCGACCGAATAGAGGTGATCCGGTCTTGTCCCTTCGACCGAATAAGGGTCCTCCGGTCTTGTGTCATTCGACCGGATTCGTGTGTCCCCGGTCGTATCATTCGACCGGATAAGTGTATCCCCGGACGTGTCCTTTCGACCGGATAAGAGTTCCTCCGGTCAAACACCTTCGACCGGATAAGTGTATCTCCGGTCCTGTCATTCGACCGGATTCCTGCTTCCTCCGGTCTTACCTTCGACCGGGTGTTTTAAAAAAAAAAAAAAAAAAAAAAAGTATAAAAGGTCAAATTTTTTGTCTCACGATCTTTTTGCAGTGCATGTATTTTAGCCCCCGTACTTCAAGGGTTCAGCGTGTCATTTGTGACCCTAAACTTTCAAGTTTCACATTTTGTCACTTTTGGTCCCTGCACTTTCAAGTTTCATCTTTCTTAAAAAACGATCAAAATGGTGTACCCACCAAGGTTGCGGTCCAAAGGAGAATATGAAAGGTGGAAAACTGATTTTCTGGATTTTGTTGACGAACATGAGGTGGGTCCCTACATCAGATTATCTTTGACTGAAGGAGAAAAGCAATCCCAAATTCCGCCAGAAGCTTCTCCTGTGGAAAAGGAACAAAGAGAGAGGGCCAATAATAATGCTCGAAATTATATGCAAGATAGTATCGGTAATGAATTTATTAGTGACATTTTTAGTGAAATTATTGGTCAAATAAATTCTAACAAAATGACAGGAAAAGAGCGGTGGGATTGTACTGAATGGTTGGTGTTAGGGACAAAGGGTTTATTAACAGGAAGAGAATTGGAAGCTGAGAACTCTGAGCTAAAAGGAAAGATCTCTATTTTGGAAGCAAAAAATCAGCAAATAGTCTCTGTTGAAAGTTCTGAGGAAAAGATTTCTGAACTGAAAGATGCAAATGCAGATCTTCAAAAGCGTTTATCTGATTTGGAGCAACTGCTTGCTAAACACAAATCTGATTTTGAGACTAAAGAGAAATCGTTCGCAAAGAAGTTCTCAGAATTCTCGAGAAAATGTGCTGATGAGAAGAAGGAAGTTGAGCTGAAATGCATAAAACTTTCTCAGCAAGTTTCTGATTTTCAGAAAGTAATCATCCTTGAAAGAGAGAAGTTTGCAACAGAAAAGAAGGCCATTGAACAAAAGAATGTTAGCGTCTTCAAAGAAATATCCGGCCAAAGAAACAATGCTGAGAAGGGATTTGAAGAAGAACGAAGCATGTTTGAGATGGAGATCAAAAAGCTTACTGCCAAGTTATCTGAACTATCTGAGAAGGCACTAAAAGAGCAGAGAACGAAGTCTGAATTCACAAATAAGATTGACCTGCTTGTTAAAGAAAGAGACAACTTTGCATCAACGATTAAAGTGCTTGAAAAGAATGTATCAAGTACAAATCAGAAATATGTCTCTCCACAAAGGACAGTTAAATCTTTTGATCAGATTCGTAAAACTAACCTTTTCTTTGATAGCAATATAGATGGTTCAGGTACACGCTCTAGAAGAAGGAGATACAAAGATGAGGAACTGGTCTGGAAGAAGAAACCAGTTGAAGATGAGCTGAAAGAAAAAGAATCATGTGTACATGCGGTCAATGCCAAGAAGAACAAAGCGAGTAAAAGTAAACCTGATCATATCTACTCGAGAGATCAATTACTCAGGTTATCAGGTAAGAAATACCACTGTTCCTATTGTAATACACATGATCACATTCACAAAACCAGTGATCATTTCTGGTATGGTTCTTATTCTATATCCCCCACACGAACTGCAACTAACATTCATGGACCCAAATACCAGTGGGTACCAAAACCGAAAACTGATTCTTTGTTGCAGGCACCTACTGTCAAGGGGGAGTAGAAGAACAATGGCTTCTAAGTAAATCAGCTTAGAACCCGGACTTCAACGAAGTTTGGCTTCTGGTTACATGACAGATCAGAACCCGTTCTTAAACGATTAGACCTGGATATTGTGCAAATATCCAGGGGGAGCTTAATAGATCTATATCGTTCTATCATGATTTGAAGGGGAGCTTAAAAGGTAAATATCTTCTATCTCTAGATCTCTGAGTGTTTGGAAGACGAACAACTTTCAAGCATGAAAAACAGTTTCTGAAATGTTCAAACCACTTCTGATTCTCAAAAGGTTTCATGAATCTAGAAGTGTGAATTTAAATGTTTTTCAATTCTTGAGCTTTAATGTTTAACTGACTGTGTGTTTCTAAAGATCAATACTTGCGTATTATCTTATCCTTATACTATAACGTATTCACACACACATGTTCAGTACTTCATTTGTATTTGTTATTACCATGTCTCATAGAGAAACAATTTTTCCGATGGTAATACCCCCGCTTGAAATTCAATGTTGTTGAGCATCTATCATTATTTCTAAATTTGTGTTTTCATTGCTAAATTGTTTATATTTGTTCATATAAACAAAATATCCAATTCTTTGATACCCTATCCATTTTATGTGATCTGATTGATACACTGTCAGATTCTCAAAACAATGCTCTTGATTTCATTTCATTCATTCAATATATCTGTTTTGAGAAATCTTCAAATTTAAATTGCTCAAATCTTATGAGCATACATTTTGACAGTGTTATCATACATTCTGTTCTTAAATGTTCAAGTTAAACTGTTGAGTAATTTTTTAGGACTTACATGGGATTTGTGTGAGAACTTAAATAGTACTTCCATGGATTCACGTTAACCAGTGTTTCCTACCCCGGAAGTTATCCAAGAGTGATTTGAGGGGTGAGGGGTCATAAATCAAAGAGTGGGGGAGATAACTCATCGGGATGAGTTTTTCTCATTGTGTGAAGAAAAAAAAAATGGAAAAGAGAGTTTGGTTAGAAGTGAGCTTCAATGATAAAAAGAAAGAGGGTGTGAGGACAGAGTTAAAAGAATATCAGAACTCTGCACCAACCACTTTCTGAGCCGGGCAGCCACATATTCTGATTGGTTCACACTCATTGGTGACCATCATTGAAAAAGGCACCTAGCCCATGCCAACTCTTGCATTAACCCCACCAACCACTCGTTTCTTTCTTAACAAAGAAATGTTTCATTTTCTTTGGGGACGCAGCATATCTGCTATCTATTCTTCACTCGGAAGATTTAGATATTGAAAAAGAAGGAAAGTTGCCCCACCTTCGCATCTCTTTCATGCACATTGAGTCCGTGTAATATCTGTTGTTGTCTCAACAGTTTACACATTTTTGAGCCTGATCAAGCTAAGTAGCTTCAATCATTTCTACACTTGCACGAGCACACAAGGAATAAGTTTTCTTGTCATAACATTCATAGAAAATTCCTTTGTGGTTTTTCGATGATTGAATGGAAGCCCTGGGGAGTGAACATCACAAAAACTCCTTTCCAAAGTACATCTGTTGTACAAAGTGGCTTTGTGCTACTTACAGGCATACTAACTGTATCATTTGTTGATTCAGGTTTTCAATTCCTATTATATCTGAATTTGAAAAGATTCAGATATATATATATTTCATGAATTGACGGATACTTAGATCAAAATGTGGAGAATGTCATCTTATCAAAAGGGGAGATCAAAGAATATGTTGAAATTGAAGAGTTTTGATGATCATGATGCTCACAATCATCAAAAAGGGGGAGAAATGTTTACAAGCTAAATTTCAAAGTTTTAAAGAAAGAAAGTTATTTCTGAAGACAGTCTAGAGATCAAAAAGATGAAGATGATGTTTGTATTGATTCTTTCCCGTATCATGTGGTGTATGCTACAAGTTTTTTTCATTATTCCTCCTACGTGCTGGTTGAAACAAGTTCTTGAGATGAAAGCTTATTCAACTCGCGGTTCAAAGACAGATTCGTTGTTTTAAACTGAAGATGCACCATGGAAAGTCACGTGCATTCAGTCGAGGCTACTGTATATTGAATCTGATTACAAAGTTGATACTATGAAGACCAAGAGCTTTATTCAAGGGGGAGCGTTGAAAGACATGAAGACATGCAACACCAAAGTTCTTCAAAAGATTCAAGAGGGAAAGAAGATCAAGGCCTGAAGTTTTTCAAGAAGATAAATGCTTTATTCAACTTTAGGGGGAGATTGTTAGGACTGAAAGTCCTGTGCGTTGAAAGTGAAATAAAGTATTTATAAGGGTGCTTATTGTAATTACTTAATAGTTGATTAATTAGATGGGCCCAAGCCTATTAGCCCATTAGGCCTGTAAGCCTAAGTATATAAAGGCATATTTAGTTCATAATTAGGGTTGAACAGTTTAAGAGTTAGAGATTCATTATTCAGTTTACTAGTTGTTAGGTTTACATACTATTATCAGAAATTCTCTCTGTAAACCTTAGCCCTTTGAAGTTTATATCAATCATATGACTAGTTGCTGTGGCCAATATATTGTTCATCATTGTTCTTATATCTGCTGATTGCACTGAAACTGGGATCTACATGTTTCATCAGAATTTTGTTGCTAAATTCGTTTTTAATGCAAGAAATTGGATTAATTGGATGCGATTTATGTTTATGATTGATTCTTGTTTGGATTACTTCTCATAATTCGAACAAAATTAGTTTCAATTTTCGATTTTTGAAGTTTTTCTTGAAAACGAGTTCTGTCTCTGTTCTTGATAAAATTGTGCGATTTGATGTTTTTTAATCGAAATTTGAGTGTAATTTTGTGTTTCGTACTGTATATCGATGATGCTGATGAGTTTTTGAGTTCAATTATGCAGGTTTCAATCGATTTGAGAAAGATTCTGACAAAAACACGGTTTGCGTTTCATTCATGAAAGTTTGCGGTTTATTCATGCTACTTTGCGCTTCATTCATCATGATTTGCGTGTTAGTGATTTTTTCAGGTTTTCGGGTCCTTTGAGAAGCACAAACTGAACTTTGCGTTTCAAGGCTGACCCGCAAACCATAGCTTTGCGTTTCAAGGCTGACCCGCAAACCATAGCTTTGCGTTTCAATGCTGACCCGCAAACCTTCCTTTGCGTTTCAAGGCTGACCCGCAAACCTCACTTTGCGCTTGCTCCAGACTTGGTTTAAAAAAAAAAAAAAAGTTTGGAAATTTTTTTTGGTCATCCTTGGAAATATTTTTTTCTACACTGCGGAATAACAAGTATTGTTCAAATTTCAATTTTCACGAAATATTTTTTTTAAGATTTCAATTTGATCTGATTTTTGATTTTCTGATACATAAGTTTGGAACGATCATTTACTATAAGCTGATTACTCTTTTATCATGACATATTTTGCAGAACTTGAAGAGAAGATTAGAAAGGTGGAATTAGAGAAGATTAATCTGGCTCATGCAGTTGACTTTCATTCTCAAAAGTCAAGAGAGTATTTCACTGAAGTCGTATCACTGAAAGAAGAAATCAGTACCTTAAAGAATATCAGTGCTGGGCAGAATGAAGAGAAGATAAAGAAATTGGAATCTGAGAACGTTGAGCTTAAAAAGAATTTATCTGTTTTGGAAAAACAACTTTCTGATAATAAAGCTGATTTTGAAAATGAAAAGAAAAAATTTTCAAAGAAGTTTTCAGATTTTTCAAAGAAATGTTTTGAGGAAAAGAAGTCGGTGGAGCTTAAATGCTTAAAATTTTCTCAACAAATCTCAGATTTTGAGAAAGTTCTGATTTTAGAAAGAGAAAAGTTCGCTAAAGAGAAAAAGGCCATAGAACAAAAGAATGTAGGATTTTTTAAAGAATTATCTGGCCAGCGAACTGATTCTGAAAAAGAGTTTGAAGAAGAACGTTTAATCTTTGAGAATGAAATTAAGAAACTGACTTCAAAATTGTCTGAATTGTCTGCTACAGCGCTAAAAGAGCAAAAGACGAAGTCTGAATTTAAGACAAAGATTGATCTGCTTGAGAAAGAACAAGACATCTTTGCGTCAAAGATCAAAGAGCTTGAAAAATCTGTTTCAAGTTCAAAAAGGTCAATCAAATCATTCAATCAGATTCGTCGCACTAACCTGTTTTTTGATGAATATTTAGATGGTTCAGATTCTTATCCAAGGAGAAAAGGTTTCAAGAACGAGAAACTAGTCTGGATGAAGAAATCAGTTAAAGATGACAAGACTGATGAGATGAAAGAGAAGAAATCATGTATATCTGTTCAGAAAGCAAAGAAGAACAAAGCACCTAACGGTAAGAAATATTATTGTTCTATTTGTTGTACACATGATCATATCCATAAGACCAATGATCATTTCTGGTATGGTTCTTACTCTGTATCTCCCACACGCACTGCAACTAACATTTCTGGACCCAAATACCAGTGGGTACCAAAACCGAAACCTGAATCTGTGTTGCAGGCACCTCAATCCAAGGGGGAGTAAGAAAAGACAATGACTCTTGAGTAAATCAGCTCAAGACCCGGACTTCAATGTCAAAATGGCTTTTGAACACAACAGTTCAAAACCCGGAATTCAAAGCTGAAAGATTATGACTTCTAAACACAACAGTTTAGGACTCGGACCTCAGTGATCAAAAAGACCTTACTCCTGTATGCTTGCATCCGATGGATATTGATGGTATTCATCCCAAGAGAATTGATCTGATCTCTATCCTATACTTTTTCTTTGCTAGATTTTTCTGATATTGATGGTCTAACAATTCAAAAGGGAGTGTTTGATCTCTATCCTGTTTACTTGTAATATTTCAGATGCTTAATTTAAGGAGGAGTAAAGGTGATGGCTTCTGATCACATGACAGATCAGGACCCGTTCATCAATGATCAAAGACGGATATTGTGCTAATATCCAGGGGGAGCTTAAAAGATTAAAATCTTTATATCTTGATTTGAGGGGGAGCTGAAAAGGTAAAAATCTTCTGATCTAGATCTCAGATTGTTTGAAAGAAGGACAACTTTCGAACATGAAAAACAATTTCTGAAATGTTCAAACCACTTCTTATTCTCAAAAGTTTTATGAATTTAGAAGTGTGCTTTTAAATGTTTTTCTAAAAAATTTGAGCTTATTGTTTAACTGACCGTGTGTTTCCAAAGATCAATACTTGTGTATAATCTTGTCCATATACTGTCAAGTATTCATACACACCGGTTCAGTATTTTATTTGAAATTGTTATTACCATGTCTCAAATTCAAACAATTTTTCTATGGTAATACCCCCGTTTGAAGTTCAAAGTTGATGAGCATCATACAACCTTTTTCATTTTTGTGCTTTCATTGATAAATTGTTTATATTTGTTCATATAAACAAAATATCCAATTCTTTGATACCCTAGCTATTTAATTTGATCTGCTTTTAATCATTGTCAGATTCTCAAAACAATTCTCTTGATTTCGGTCCATTCTTTCAATATCTTTGTTTTGATAAATCTTCAAAGATTAAATGCTCAAATTCCATTCATTTTTTTTAAATGAGCATATTTACACTGACATATGATTTCTTGAGCTTTACATGTCAAGAAAATCATTGATAAGCATGTATTTTTTAGGAACATGGGATTCAGTGTGAGTGATTAATAGATCTTCCATGGATTCACGATAACCAGTGTTTCCTACCCTGGAAGAAATCCTTTGAGTGATTGAGGGGAGAGGGGTCTAAAAGAATTGAGTGTGGAAGTGCGCAGAGGTAAAATGGAAATGAGAGATTGGTTAGATGTGAGTATAATGATAAAAAGAAAGAGGGTGTGAGATCAGAGTTAAAAGAATATCAGAACTCTGCACCTACCACTTTCTGAGCCAGGCAGCCACATTACTGATTGGTTCACATTTCGTTGGTGACCATCATTGAAATAGGCAAATAGCCCATGCCATCTCTTGCATACAACCCCACTAGCTACTCATTCTTTTCTTAAAAAGAGAATGTTTCACATTTTCTGGGGAAGCAGCACATAATCTATCGGATCTTTACTTGGAAGATACTGATATTGAAAAAGAAGGAAAGTTGCCCCACCTTCGACCCTTTCTCATGCACATTGAGTCCATGTATTATCATTGTTGTCTCAGTGATTTACATATTTTGAGCCTTTATGAAACACAATCATTGTGCTAATTCTTTCATACACAAGCACGAGCACACAGAAAATTTGTTTTTCTGTCAGAACATTCATAGAATTACCTTGTGTCTTTCAACGATTGAATGGAAGTCCTGGGGAGTCAACATCAAACCAACTCCTTACATTGTACATCCGTTGTACACAGTAACTTCGTGTTACTGACAGGCATTTCTAACTGTTTCATTTGTTGAATCAGGGTTACACGCTCATTATGTCTGAATTTGAAAAGATTCGGATATATACAGTTCATGATTCGGCTCTTCAGATCAAAGCACAACATTTATCAAAGGGGAGATTGTTTCTAAGGGGTTATCAAAGTCTGAGTTGAAATTGAAGAAATTTTGATGATCTGATGCTCACATCATCAAAAAGGGGGAGAATTATAAAGATTCAATTTCAGAGTTCAAAGTTCAAGCCTAAAGTTCAATTTGCTTCCGCTGTTTCAAACGCTGTTTTAAAGATAAGTTAGAAATTCGAATTGCTTCCGCTGATTTAAAATTCAAGACTGATAAAGAAATTCAAAGCCAAAAGATTCTGAAGGAAGAATGTTCAAAGTTAAATCAAGATGATTCATGAAAGCTTGTTCTTCCAAAGATGGTTAAGAGATCAAAGTGATGAAGATACAAGTTTGATCAAAGTCGAAAGATTTTTCAGAGTTAAAGTTTACAAAGCTGTTATCAACATTTCAAGAAAGTTTGTTTTGCGTTTAAGGCTTGTTGACTTTCCAAAGCTATAAAGAGAAAAAGACTTTCCAAGATTCTTCAAGAGCTGAAAAAGTAAAGGTTGTGAAAGCATCAAGAGATAAAAGATGAAGAATCAAAAGCTGAAGATCTGCATCAAATTTTTATTAAATCTTGAATACAAAGGGGGAGATTGTTAAATCTAAATATTGTATCCAAGATTTAATATAGAAAGTCAACGTTGTAAAAGTCAACATAGTCTTTGTATTGTTAAAGTCAATGCTAGTTTAGTTTACTTTGTCATTAAGTCTTATATTAGTAGGTAGTATATATAGGTTTGTGTTTGTAATAATGTAGTAACGAACTAGCTTATGCATACATTGTAATAGTCTAGAGTGTTTGTTATTCAAGATCTACTTTCTCTCTCTAGATTCTCTCTCTAGTTCTTGTGCATATTGCTTAATCTTGAGTAATTAGCTTGATGTGATTAGGGATTTATGATTAACAGAATATCATATTTATATGGATTGTTTTCCATTATTTAAGGGTCGAGTATTTTGCCCCTTCCGTGTTTTTGGGTGTTTTAGGATATGAAGTGTATTCACGTTTTCACAAATTGGACGTCGAATTATAATTCCGTTTTGAATGAGTTATGGGTTGCATCGTTTTATAAAGAATGTTTGTATTGGAGCTTTGTTTTTAAAGATGCATATTACGGGAAAACGAGTCGCTTCCATTTCTAAAGTAAACCATTTCGAAAGATCATGATTCGAATTGAATTCCTTTCTTTTAAAGATATATTTATCCATGTTAAAACTCTTGAGCTCACTAGGCGTTAAGCCTAACCTTTTTATTTTTTGGCATGTGCATCAGGTTCCAGTTGGGGTTTGGTCCTAGCAGTGCTTTGAGGAGATGAACTCTAGATTCACACGAGGGTAAGTTGTTTGATGAATTCTTCCGCAGTTGGAGATGGTGAATGTTATGGAGTTGTAGTAACATCCGTACCTATTATAGATCGTGCATAGGAATTGAATGGTGTTTATTGAAGTTAAACCTTAATTTATCGTTGTAGATGATTCAGTTATCGCTGTATTTAGATAATTTTAATTTAGTTGATATTTTCATTTTGAGGGTGTTACACCCCAAAATTAGTCACTGCACTTTACATGTGTCCAAAGCTTACTGAAGCATGATATCCTCACTTATTTTGTCATGTATAAATATGTGTCTTAGGGCCCTTCTTTTCTAATCTTTTGGCAGAACCTTTTGAAACCTATGAGAGAAATTATATAACTTATATGTGAGCATAACTGTCTGTAAACATCAGTGTTTTTGCAATTCCTTTAATCGTCTCAATCTTTATAAGATCTGTAATGACGAATCATAAGACTCTTTGATCTGATATATTTGATCTTCATACTGTATTCATCATTTGATAGACTGTATTGATATACTAGCTTCCACAATTCATCTATAATGTGTCCATATCAAGTCACTTGAGATATGGTAACCTAGGGAATAAATATAGGAAACCTAGAAAATATTTGTAACTGAGTTTGGATTAACTCAAACATGGAAAGGAATAATTGTCCTTTAAATCTTAAATTACTAATATCATTGATTAATTGTGGAATATTATTCATATCAATTGTTAATGTGGTTAGTGGTTAAAATGAGATCATACGGATCTTCCAATATATAGGGTTCTCACCTTATTTTGCCCTGTTAGCCCAAACTTTCATGTTGTAAAAGTATTCTAAGAAAAATGTTGAAGTCCAGAACTATTATGCAATGACAACCCAAAGATCCATAACCTGATGATCAACAACAAGGAAGAGACCCTATACCTATCTTTGCATCTACCTCTGGAATCAACCTCTTCAACAATGTTCAAGTATGAATTGGTTACTACTTAAACGTTCCCGCCTAAAGTTTGTTGGAACACATTACACGTGGACTTCTACTATTGGACAATGATTTGACTTAGATTCTATAGGCTTATAAGTAGCAGTTCATGTATTTTAATTTGTACGTTTTTCAAATACATTCTTCACACACTATTGTGAGTATCGTGAGTATCAATTCAAATGTATAACACCCGTAATTTTCGGTAAGTAAATATCATCCAGACGTTTTAGCAACTTGTAAATGGTGGGATTTATGTTGGGAAAGCATTACTTCAAGTCCCTAAGAGTATCGAGAGTGTTGGCCTTGAAAAAGTCACGTTTCGAGGCTTGGTTTGAGCCCGACTACAATGTTCGTCATAGTTGCACCAGGCATAGTCGCAGACAAGAGTCAACTCACGGTACATCCTATATGCCATGCGACAATGACATGTCATTGTCACCTGGCAATGTAGCTAGGTGTACCAGACCTGTTAAAGTCGCGAATTTTGGTGTTTGGCTCATTCTTACTTCTTCCCATCAAGTTCTTATTCTCTCAAAAACATCCCAATACATCCCTACTTGTTAGTGCACAAATATGTTGGATCCAAGATCATGGGAATTAAAGTCAATGCTCAAGTCAATTCTCAAAGCAAAGTCAAAGTCAAAGCTTCTTAGTGCTAAAGTCAAAGTGTTTAATTTAGCTTTGTTAGTTTTTGTCTTTGTAATATTCTTAGGTATAAATACCTTTTTGTTTGTAGAATCATTAAGCACCTTGAAAGCACTTAATAAAATTCGTATCATAGAGAGAGATATATTGTATTAAGAGCACTCTGTATCGTGAGAATTTGAGATTGAAATAATATGGAGCATTTGGATTGATTTGTTGTTATCATCTTGATTTGCACATATTGGGAATAACAATGGGTATCAGAGAAAGCACTGAATCAGAATCAAGATCGAAATCTGGGAATCTTTGGTCGAACTCAAAGAACTCACACACCTCTCTGTTCCAGATTCAATTTCAAGTTTTTGTGTTGTTTTGGCTGTAACTTTTATTGTTTTGAAATCGATTTATGTAGTAAAACAAGTTTGATTTGTATTGCATTGTTCAATTCACAACTGTTTGTGTGAATTTTGGATTTGAATTGAGTTTTCATTCGAGTTTGTAAACGCACTGTGTTTTGATCAATCTTGTAATCTTTAGTGTTTTGTTTGAAATTGGTTGATTGTAATATGTTCAGAGAGTGTTCGTGGATGAATTGGTGAGTTTTCAAGATCTAATTTGGAGTCTTGGATCAATTTGAGTCAAAAATTGAAGTTTTTGGGTCGAGATCTGCAGAATCCGCATGAAAAATGAAGAACTCGCATGTTCTTGAGGTTTTCGCACAATATTAAGTGTTTGGAAAAAGCTAAGGAAGGAATTCGCACATAGCTTCGTACGAAAAGGAAGAATTCACATAGCTTGAGATACGAAAAGTGAATATTTAAATATTCTAAGGGAACTTTTCGCATCGTACTGTATTTGAAAAGAGTGAAATTCACATAGACCATTGTGCGAAAAGCTCAAATTCGCATCCCATTACGACCGAAATTTGAGGATTTCGCATGAGAAAGTTGAAAATTTTCTAAGTATAAAATCCGTATCGATACGGAAAGTTTGTGATTGTAATTTTGACTAAGTATAGAATTCGCATAAGATCTTCGTGCGAAAAGTTTGAAGCTGAAAATATTTCTAAGTCAAGATTTCGCATACTGTTGCGTGCGGAAAGTCAGAATTCGCATACAAAGGCGTGCGGAATGCAACTTCATGCATCCTTTTACGTGCGAGAAGTTGAGAAGTTTGATCCTTCGGTGTACAAATTTTATCTTTGTGCAAAAAGTTACTTCTTTGGTGTGAGGATTTTGTACTTGGTCATTTTTTTGTCTGAGTTTTCAGAAATTTTGATATTTTCTGATTCTGTGTTTAAAGATATGAGCAATTATCAAGATGACTTCTCGAGATGCCTTGGCAATAGGAACTGATGTCAAACCACCAGTACTGTTCAAAGAAGAGTATGAACAATGGAAAGACAGGTTTCTGGATTTTATAGACAGACACGACCTTGGTGAATATATCAGATTATCTTTGAAATAAGGTCTTATGAAACCTCCGACCAAAGTACATATTACTCAAGAAAATGGAGTATAAGTTCATACTCAAGCATATGAGATAGATCCAGATGAGTATTCAGATGAAGATAAAAAGAGATATAAGGCTGATAAATTGGCTAAATCTTTCTTACTTCAAGGGATACCTAATGAGATATATGTGAAGATAGACAGCTACAAGGCAACAGGTAAACAAATGTGGGATTAATTGGAAAATAAGATGTTAGGTTCTAAGGTGGGTAATCAGCTGAAAGTTTCAAACTTCCACAAGAATTATGAAGAGTTTAAAGCTGAAGATGGTGAGAGTCTAGAGGCTACATATGATAGATTTGTCACTCTTCTGAATGAGCTGAGCAAAAATAGAGTGAATAAATCTCAAATAGAGCTGAATGTGAAGTTTTTGAGCATCCTACAGCTAGAGTGGAAAAGATTTACTCGTCAAATGAAACAAATGAAAGATATCAATGCGATTCCTTTGCATGAAGTTTATGAGACTCTGCGTCAGAATGAGGAAGAGGTAGAGGATACAAGAGAAGAGAAGAAGAAAGCTGAGAAACCTATAGCTGATCCAGTTGCCTTGGTAGTCAAGAGAAAAGAGAAAAGGCCAGTCACTCTGAAAAAGAAGAAAGTGATTGTTTCTGAGTCTGAGGAAGAGAATAGTGACGAGTCTGATTCTGATGACGGTGAGAATCTAAAGCAAGCAATGCTTTTACTGACCAGGGCATTCCAAACGAAGTTTTACAAGAAGCCAGGGTCAAACAGTGAACGGTATTCCTCAGGTTCAAAGAATTATGAGCACAAAGAAAGAATAGAGGGTAAAAGGTTTGAGGAGAAGAAGTCTAAAAAAGATGTATGTGAATCGGTACAAGGAGAAGAAAGAGGCTGAACCAGTAAAGTGCTACAACTGTGGCAAGATCGGCCACTTTGCCAAAGAATGTAGGAAGCTAAAGGTAAAGAATTCTGATTACTATAAGAACAAAATGCTCTTGGCAAAGCAAAAAGAGAAGGGCAAAGCTCTTATGGCTGAAGACGATCATTGGCTGGATGTTACCGATTCGAAGAGCAAAAGAGAAGAGACTACCTATATGTGCTTAATGGGACAGACAATTGCTGAGGTGAATTCAGATGAAGAGGATTTTGAAGAGGTGAATGATATGACTGAATCTAATTTTCTTTCACAAATGCAATCCATGATGGTTGAAATTCAGGATTTGCAGTCTAAACTAAAATGTGAAAAAGGTATCATTGAAAAGAAAAATTAAGCCATACAGAAGTTCAACAAAGACATTGTTGAGAATACTGTATTGATTGAATCTTTACATAACAACATTGATTCCTCTAGAAAAGAAAAGACTGCAATCTATGGTCAATTATCTGAAACAATATCTAAATTTAAAATGTGTGAACGTGAGTTGAAAGAGGTTGCAAAGAAATGTTTAACTTTGAAATCAGAAAATAAAACTTTCGTTGAAAAAGTGAATGGTTTGGAACAAAAATTGTATACTCAAGGTCAGACTGATCAAACTATTTATCTAAATAAACCAAAAGAGTTCACATCTTTCAACGAGTATTGGGGTATTGGTTACGATAATCCTCATTACATGAAAAAGGGTATTTCTACAACGCCTGCTTTATATGATTTTCATTTTCTAAAATTGTCCAAGAAACACCCTGAACACAGAGTGAAATGGACAAAGTCATCTAATGAGGTAGAGGCTAAGGAAGATGAAAACCGGAAAAATAAAGATAAATTGCAACTACCATTCCGTTATGAAAAACTGAATGCTAGTTACAATTCTAAATCATCAAAGTTTCTCTCAAATGATTATTTTCAAAGTTACTCCACTCATCTTGGAAAGTAAAATTTCTGAGCTTGAAAATACTTTAGTAGAAGAGAGAATTTTGATTGATTTAGAAAAAAATGATATTTTCCACTATTTTCATAAACACTGATGTTTCAAAGGATAATAAGTTATTTTCAAATGCTTCCAAAGCTCCTATATCTAATGATGATGATGTTTTGTTTGATGAAGAGATTAATTTTCTGAACTCTGATGGTTATTTTGATACATGCGTTGAACAGTTTGATTTTAATGCGAAACTTCCAGATCATTCTCAATTTGTTATTTCTTCTAATGGTTTACCAAGTGTGTATGAAAAAGGTGAATTATCAACGAAATTTGATAAATCAATTCCTGTGAGCACCTATTATGCCAAGGGTAAGAAAAGAAAGAATAGGCACTCACAGAAAAGGACCAACAATGGTAAATCAAAGAAGAAACAATCTCAAAAGTCTCACAGTTCTAACATGCAATATTCATAAATTTCAGATCTGAAAAAGAAAAGGTCCGAAGTGAAACCTGAATGGAGGCCAAAGAAGAAGATTGACGAGTATACAAAATCATTTTCTGATTTTGAATGTAATAGTGTTGATCCAAACTCTCTCAATGATTTGATAAAGACCCTCTTCTATACTTAGTGAAAATTACGTTTTAATATGTATTAGTGTTTCACCATCAGCGATCAGACTGAGTCTGTTCAGTTATCGCTGATAGTCTCTCTCATAAACATTTCTATGTATTAGTGTTTCACTATCAGTGATCAGACTGAGTTTGTTCAAGTTATCACTGATAGTTTCTGAAGTAAACAACCAACGTAATCCCTGAATACAAGTCTCGCGTCAACATATGTTCATAGCTGAATCGAAGACGAAGCTGCTGAACAAAGAGAAGTCTACTAGTGACCTGATGCAGATATCAGTGAAGCAAAGACAACTCTGCATATACGCGAAGGAACATGAGGAAAAGCTTCAGCGATAGCTGAATCTCTTTATCTCTGAAAGAAAAGATACTCAGCGATCAAAAGATCACAAAGCTTATGTCTCAAGTTTCCTTTTTGTCTCTCCTTGCACAACTTAGTACGATGTGTCAGAACGGACATGTCTCTGCCACAATTCGTACAACACCTCTGTCAACTACACTGTTCATTGTCCGGCCGAAAGCATGTCTCCCAAAAGTCAGACTTCCAAAGCCAATCAGTGAACGCCACGTGTAAAGTGCCCTGCCATACATTTAATGCATAGGTTATAAATAGGAAGTTCACCCCTTCATCTGAGAAGTGCTAATTCCTTAAATCCATATAGAAACCCTTGCTTTCTATATCTCTAAATCTCCCATTCTCTGAATTTCTAGTGCAACCATCTTAGTGTTTCTTAAGTTTGTTTAGATTGAGTTTGTCTTAATCTTATTCCGCAACAAACTTGTAAATTGTATTTGATTTATCAATAAACAATTTATTAAACTTTAATTTCTGTGTTTGTATTCAACCCCCCCTTCTACAAACTTGTTAAGCACCTTCGGGACCAACAAATAGGGTTACTGATAGTGTATCTGATGTAGTTGGTCAATGTGCTTCTCATAAACAAAAAACATGTATATCCTTACAAGTCTTATATAATAAAGCAATTGATCCAATTATCTTCGTCTACTATTTAGTCTTCCACATCTCGCAGAAATGATTTTATTACTTGACAATATTCTGATAATTGGTTTGGTTCATATCATGTTTATCATAATTATGGTTCAAAAGTTTTTCAAAAGACCAGAAGATCCAAATTTAAATGGAGGCCAAAATCTTATGCTAACTTGATAGGACCCATCTATAAATGGGTAGCTAAACCTATTGTTGCTTGATTTCTCCTATGCAGACCCGTCATATGTGGTCCTTGGATGATCTACATTCTAAAGGGAGTTATAGATTTTTGTATATATTATACACTGACATATTTTGTGATGCATATGTTCAGGGGGAGTAAGGACAGTGACTTCTGATTAAATCAGATTAGAACTCGTTCTTAACAAGTTTTATTGCTTTCATGTTTTTATCTTTCAAAAAAAGTTTTCATTTCAATAAGACTTTGTTGCTTTGACGACTTTTTGTCTGTTTGCAGAATTTGAGGGGGAGCTTACATGATCATATCAATTATGACTTTGGATCCGACTTTATGAGATTATAGTTAAGCGTAAGGATAATTCTAATCTTAATCTCATACATATTTGAAAGATGGACGACTTTTAGATATGAAAATAGTTTTCTTAAACGTTCAAACCACTTCTCGAATCTTAAAAGCTTTCTCGAATTTTAGAAGTGTGATTTTAAATGTTTTCATTTTATGAACTTTCGTGTCTTACAAACCGTGCGTTTCCGAAGATAAATACATGTGTATTATCTTTTCCATATACTGTCAAGTATTCATACACACATGTTTAGTACTTTATTGACTATGTTATTACCATGTATTATATTGAAACTAATTTTCGATGGTAAGACACTCATTTTTGTACATTCAAAGTTTGTTGTGCGTTAATTCATTCAAAGAGTTTCTTTCAAGAATGTCTATACTTGTTCATATAGACAACATCCAATTTTTCATGACGTAAGCTTTTAATGATAAATCACTCATATTTGATTTTTTTTTCATACATTGTCAGATTCTTAAAACATATCTATTGATTTCACTTCGTTCATTCAATTTCCTTGTTTTGAGAGAATCTTTCATGTTTAAAATGCTCAAATCTTCATGATTATCTTATTGAGCATACATACATCTGGCATATATTTTGTGCTTTAACTGTTGAAGTTAAACTATTGAGCAACTTTTTACTTTTAGGACACCATATATGGGCATTGTGTGAGAGTTTAATGAAATTCTATGGATTCACGATAACCAGTGTTTCCTACCCAAGAAGTTATCCCGAGTGATCGAGAGACGAGTTGTCAATATCAGAGTGTGGGTGTGTGGTGAGATAAAATGAAAAGAGAGTTTGGTTAGAAGCGAGCTTAAATGTTAAAAAGAAAGAGGGTGTGAGAAAATAGTTAAATGAATATGAAAACTCTGAACCAACTTTTTCTGAGCCGGGCAACCACATTATTGTTGTTTCACAATTCTTTCGTGAATTTCATTGAAACCGGCACTAGCCCATGCCAACTCTTGCTTAAACCCCACCAGCTACTCATTTCTTTCTCAACAAAGAAATGTTTCAAATTTTATTGGGGAGCAACATATAATCTATCTCATCTTCATTTGGAAGATGTGGATATTGAAAATGAAGGAAAGTTTCCCCACCTTCGCACTTCGAAAATGCACGATTGAGTCTGTGTAATACTGTTGTTGCCTCAATGGTTTAAACATTTTGATCATTTTATTAAAAAATCACGTTTAAATTCTTTCATACACAAGCACGAACACACAGATTTTTTTTCTGTCGGAACGTTCATAGAATAACCTTGTGTCATTCGATGATTGAATGGAAGACCTGGGTAGTGAACATTAATAAAACTTTTTGTATAGTACATTTGTTGTACAAAGTGGCTTTGTGCTACTTACAGGCATTTTAACTGATTCTCTTATTGATTCACGTTTTCACTCTTGATTTTGAAAAGATTCGGATGATACTTTATGAATTGACGGATGGTTCAGATGATCATTTGAAAAGATCAATGGTAAGAAAATGGTGACATTTCTTGAAGAAAGTTTTGATGATTTCTATGTTCTACATCATCAAAAAGGCGGAGAAATAATTTCAAGAAATGTTGTCTGAAGAATAGTTTGTAACAGTTTTAGAGAAAGTCAAGAAATGGAAAAGAAGTTATTGGAGAAAGATTCAAGAAATGAGAAAGATATTGTGAATAAAGTTCAAGATTTCAAGAATGTTCAAGAAATTTTCTTTAAAGATCATTTGCTGAAGCAAAGTGACTTAAGTGTAAAGATAATTTCACTTCTGAAGTCTGAAAGAGGTTTTTATTACCTTGGGGGAGATTGTTATAGTTCTTGAAGAACACTTTCACAAACTTTGGGGGAGAATACTATAATTCTGAAGATTGTTTGTCAAGTCATTAAGAGAGAGGTTGTTAGTTGAAGATGAAATTCTTTGTTAGATCACAGATTTATTGGATTCAAGATCATCAAGATTGAAGATGGAAATCTGAAGTCAAAGCTGAAAATTCAAACTCTCAAGAATAGTCTAGGTCCTTTGTAATAAATAGTCAAAATTAATTTCCTCGTATTTTTGTTATTTTGTCTTTTTCTCTAAATAGGTATATGGATATTCTAGGCTCTAGGGTTGGTTGTGTAAGAAGTGTGCCCAAAATAGAAAAATATTAGCCGCTTTCTAGATGGATAGATAGAGAGAGAGAGAGAGAGAGCTTAGAGAGAGAAAATCCATTCAAGAGAGTCTTGTAATCATTGGTTTGAGAAATCAAATCAAGTTTGCTAATCTCTTGTTTGTGATTATATGTTTATGTGATAAGAAACTGAATTTACAAGGACACACATTCCTGTTGATTCAAAATGAGAAGTTTGAATGCTTATCCTTGTGAAGATGTTAAAGATGGAAATTGATTTCGTTAAAGATCAAACAAGGGGATATTGTTCGTTAATGTTGAATTTCTTTTTGAATCCAAGGGGAGAGTTAACTAGATCGTTTTTTTGAAGATGATCTTGAATCCAAAGGGGGAGATTGTTAGTGCACAAATATGTTGTATCCAAGATCATGGGAATTAAAGTCAAAGATTAAGTCAATTCTCAAAGCAAAGTCAAAGTCAAAGCTTCTTAGTGCTAAAGTCAAAGTGTTTAGTTTAGCTTTGTTAGTTTTTGTCTTTGTAGTATTCTTAGGTATAAGTACCTTTTTGTTTATAGAATCATTAAGCACCTTGAAAGCAATTAATAGATATTGTATCATAGAGAGAGAAATATTGTATTGAGATCACTCTGTATCGTGAGAATTTGAGATTGAAATAGTATGGAGCATTTGGATTGATTTGTTGTTATCATCTTGATTTGCACATATTGGGAATAACACTACTTCATTTATTACACGTTTGGAGCATTACAAGATCATATCCTTGATCATTTAAAAGGGTATTCATCATCAAACCGAGGTGTGAAAGCTTGGAATCAAAAGCTTTTCATCTCCATCCACTTCTTCAAGACTTTGGCTAGGGTTTTCTAGGTATTCACTAAAACCTAAGTGGTAAGTTCATTCTTTCCATTTACAAACTTCCTTATGATTTATAAATGCTCCACTGATGATGTTGATCCTAGTTTTGATGTTCTTTAACTTGATTTAAACTTTTACTACACACATATTATATAATTAGAGTGCGGAAGCGTTTAATACGTGTAGAAAAGATTGAACATGCAAGGTAGTATACACACAAGTAATTAATGAACAGGAAGTAAAGTATTGCAAGAAATTTACTCAAAGAACTGTTTCATTGATTACTGAAGAACACCAAGAACACGCACTGGTATGTGCAAAATGTGCTCAAGGATTATACAGACTGCTATTTTCGTGTGTGTACTCTTTTTTTTGCTCTAAGATGGTGCTTCCTTAATATACAAGAGGGATGTACCCCTTAGTACAAGACAAAAACTGACATTCCATAATCGGAATGCCACCTGGAAAGTAAACATCGTGGGACGCCTATTACTTTGATCTTGAGGATCTTCGTACAACAGGTCTCACATGTTCTGCACGTGGTCTTGTCTTGAACTCTTAGAAATTCATTGATCTTCAGAGGTTGGCCTTCACAGAGGCTCTGTGATCTAAGAATCATTCAGGTTTGACTTCTGGTAGATCTTCTGCGGAGTAACCTCTGAGCTTTGCACCTTCTGTGGTGTACTTGAGTGTTCAGCGGCAGGCTTCTGCGATTCTTATACTTAGCCTATTTTTCAATACTTCTATACAATGTGAGTGGAGCTAACAATCTCCCCCTAAGTGTAGAAAAATAAAAATTTGGAATTTAGAGCGATGGCTAAACTAGAAGCAAAAGAGGTGAAAGGAACTCAACCTCTGAATCTTGATTTTCATTTAAAATAAGATGATGCCAGAAGGCAATTACATTTGACAATAAAAATGATTACAAGTCATCAGAGCCTATACTTTGGCGTCTGGAAAATCGTTGATCTTCTTTCCAAACCCACCTTCTTTCTTCAGTTCTCTGTAATAGCACACGCACAGGAATCTGAAGTTTAAGGTTGCATCTATGTTTAACAAAAGGACATCTGCCGCTTCTGTGGGTACAAGTGGAGTTCCTGTGTGCTTGATAAGTAGTTTTTGAATGAGCAGCAGAGATTCGGTTTAGTACTTTTGGCTTTCTATCCCCATGAATAATTTCTTTTCTCCTTTGGGGTTTAAGTACACAAAGCCAAAAGAAGGTGAAGTGATGATGGAGTTTGGTAAAATATTGGCAGAGGGTGGTAAGCTGTCTTGAGGTGGAGGGAAGCTGACCTTTTTGACTCCCAAGTCAAGTGCCACTTGAAAGTCAGCTATACTGTAGAACAACAGCTTTTCTCTCATGACCCTTTTGATTGTGAGATGTGCCTCTTGGTATTCCTTCTTCCATCCAAACTTATCCTCTGTCCATTTGAATATCTCTGGAAGATCATGAGGGTGAAGATTCGGTTGATCTGCGTCTGTGAAAGTCCATATCTTCGTATCTTCCCTTTTTACGGCGTATTCACTGAACCAGAAGTTTTTACACTTTGTGTGTCCAAGCTTGATTGTCACAACCTCTGTGATCTTGGCCATGCTGAAGACTTTGGATTTTGGCTTGGCTTTATCTTTATAGAATCTTCTTCGCTCCTCTGATATAACTTCCTCTGAGAGTCTGACTGTTGGAAGATCTTGAGCTCTGTGGCTGTAGAAGTATTTGTACACTTCTTCTTCGATGTCCTTCTTTGTAGGAACAGGGAAGGGTCTTCTTAGGCTCTCAAAGCCTTGGATAACCTCTGAAACTCTATCCTTTGATGGTGTATCAAGTGGTTGTAGGATGGGGAGTTCCGACAGAGGTTGTAGATCAAAGGCCCAGTCTTCCTCTTTAGAATTCACTCTTTTGAAAGCATCAAAAGAGTTTTTTAGTAGTTTCTCAGAGGAGGGAGGAGGAGGCTTGACCTTCTTCAGAGGTTATGTAGCTATTGCCTTGCCTTTGTCTTTGGCAGTTGGTGGGGTTTCTTTGATTTGGATTATGGTGGGAGAGGGGGCTGCAGAGACCTTTTGTTTGGTTGTTCTCTGTGGTTCAGGTTCTGATCTCATAGGGACTTGGTTTAGAGGAGCCACTGATATTGGTGCTTCTTTATTGGATTACAGATTCTCCCCCTCATGAGGACCACTGCCGGAGGCATCAGGATCTTGGTCCTCATGCCGTGCCCTCTTCTGTCCTGCTTGGGTTTGGCAGGTGACAGGTTCCTTCCTCTTCTTTGGCGTACAGAGGTTGTTATTGACATGATCTGTGATCTTCTTGATTGCGTCCTCTGCAACCAACGACAGAGCGTTGATTTCGATGTCTGACTTGAAGCAAAATGTGGCTATGGATCGCTTCAAGTCAGCTGACAGCTTCTTTCCTTGGTCGTTGAAGTTGGATTGAAGGAGTTTTTGGTTTTGCAGAAACAGATTGCCCATGACTTCCAAGTCGGCCTTTGTTGCAAACGCAGAGGGATCTGGGGCAGAGGTTGATGCTTGTGTGTGAGCTGGGACCATAACACTGCGAGTTATGTCCCTTATTTCCTCTCTGAGCCTGGCCATTTCGTTCACTCCGGTCTGAACTCCGGTCGCAACATATTTTGGGAACTCCTCTGTGCAAAGATCCCCCAAAACTTGAATTTGATGGGAGTGTGCGATGATGGCTTGTCCATAAGCTTGAAGATCAGTCCTTTTCGCGCAGTTCGTATTTAGTGCTTGCAGAGCTTCTATATTGGCTTTTAGGGCCTCTGCAAGGATTTGAGAGTTGGCTTGGCACTCTCTGGAGATCGAGATTTGCAACTCGTCAAGTTTTTTGAGCACCATGTCAGCAAAGGCTTTAAACTCGGCCTTTGTGGCAAAGGTGTCAGAGGTAACCTCTGGAACAACACATGTTCCAGATTTGGCCAACGAGTCTTTGGCACCTTCAGAGCCTGTTTTTATGATGAGCTCCGGAGGATTTTCTTCCAATCCTCGATGTTCCACAGAGGAAGCACCTATGGAAGTTCTGTCAACACGTTCTTTGGGGGAGGGTTCAGAGACTCCCTTAAGATCGATGTTGAATGGATCCTGTAGTTGTTCTAGAGCCACAGAATCATCGTGTTCTCGCACCACCAACTCTGAGGTGGTTTGGATGTCACTCTTGTGTGTGACAGAGGTAACGAATACCTCTGTGTGTGAAAGAGATGTGTACTGGGGCAAATGGACACGCAGAGCAACACTCTCACCCTTTTGAGAGGGTGAGGTGGTTTTGGTTTCCCCGAAAGGTGGTACAGAGGATGAAGGAGTATCCTCTGTCCGGATGGCATGGGTAAGGTTCGGACTGTGCGGTCCTATTTCAATACCCCTCTGCACTAGAACTGCAGGGGTAGAGGTGTGGGTTGCACAAGGAGTTGGTTTTGGTGGTGTGCCAATGGCATCTTTTGTTTCCCTCTCCTCCAACGATTTATTACTTGGTTCTTTTTCTTCATCTTCGCTCTGTGACCTTCCTGTCACATCATCTATTTCCATTTCCACGGTTTCCCCTAATCCTCCAGAGTATTGAAGAGAGACCTCGCGTGCTATTGCAGAGGCTATATGAATTGGGCTCTGAGGTGTATCCTCAGGGGACTCTGCAAGGACTAGGGCTCTTCTTGCCTTCTGCAGGGGCTTTGTCTGACCCTCTGCAGGTGCAGTGCTTGCAGCAAAGTATTCATCCAGATCTTTCCTTTTCTGTCGGAGGGCTTCTAATATTTGTTATTTTTCGGAAAGCGTCCTCAACTTTCCTTTCTTTTTCTCATAGACTCTGATCTCTGTGGATTCTTTTGTGGCTTTCTCTTCATCTGCCAAGGATTTTGGAGTCTCTACCTCTGCGACTCTCTTTTTCTTGTTTTTCTTTTTCGTCTTTCTCTCACTCCCCTCCCCTCCAACTAATGGGCTCTCTTTCTCACTCACTTTAGCCTCTGCGGCTTCAACTTCTGTCCGTACTCCCTCGTCTCTCAAGTAAACTACAATGTCTCCTACTTTGCATCCTACGCGAGGGGGGGTTACAGGACGTGGTTCTGGTGTCTTGTTCCCTCGTATGTATTCCCTAACCTCTTCTTTACTACCCAAATAAGTCAGCATCTTTGTTGACAGAGGTCTGGCTTCTGGATATCCTGTTTTGATGGTGGTGGGTTTATGAGACTTCATCTTATATAGTTTGATTGTCTTATCCTCTGCTGGTAGCTTTCCTTCTCCGATCAAGTCATCGCCTAGTAGCAGTCCTAGGAAACGTCCAAACACGATGTTCTTTGGTTCTGTCCCTCTGTCTTGGTCCTGCTGTTTGGAAATCACAGCATTTTGGATCTCCCTGAAAATAAGTCCAGCGTAGTCCAGTGGGAGATCGTAGTAAATCCCATACATTATGGCCAAGATTGTATGGCTTGATTGATCTGGGCTTCCAACCTTCGCTGTTAGGCTTCGGTTCAGAATAGAGAAAAGGACGTTCCACAGAGGGGGTAGATTCTGTCGCCTGAAGTTTGTTCTTTTGATGATTGGAACTCCGTAGCCAATGAACCTCAGAAATTCTAGTATCTCTTCCTCTGTGGGCTCCTCTGAGAATTTACGCAGGTTGAGATCTGATTTGGTGGGAAGTCCAAATACCTCGGAGAGTTTCCTACGATTGATCCCTAAGTCCAGAATTTTTGCAGTTGATGGATGGGTTGCATAGCCAATGATGCAGTGTCCATATTTGTCCATTTTGGCATGGCAAACACTTAGCCAGAACTGTTGGATATAAGATTCCGGGATGTCATCTCGTTTCAATGTTAGGGCTCTAACCAAAAAATGATTCTTGAGGAGTTGAATCAATGGTGCAGCTTCAGTGGGAAAACCAGAGGGATTTAGGGTGACAAAGTGGTTGTTTGGCTTATTATTCATTTGGGCCAAATGATAGTCATGTCTTGTGAAGGACAACATCCTGTTGGTAAGCACATGTTCTTGGTCGACGGAGTCTGAATCAGCCTTTTGAATCATCGAGTGATGAGAGTTGTTGGATTTCTTGGATCCATTAGAGTTCTTGGAGGAAGAGGAGGGAGAAGCCATTGAAAAAATTGAGGAGAAGAGGAAAGGCTTTTTGCTTGAAGTTCTTGAGAGAAAAGGATGTAGGTAAAATTAAAAAGAAGAGGCAAAAAGAATTTTATACAGGTGAAGGTAAAAAAAAAGCGGTAAAAAATAAAGATTTCAAATCCGTGATGAGTGGAAATGGATAAGGAGCCGTCTCATAAGAACGACAGTACAGATTACGAACCAATCAAATGTTGCCACGTCAGATGATGGCGGTGCACGATCTAGGACGTGCGCCACCCTATTCTCACGCGCCTGGCATTTTCTATTCTCACGTGACAGTGAGTTTCAATAAATAACCCGCAACTCATGACCTGATTTTCTCAAGTGATGAGAATGACAGAAGCTCTGGGGATAAGAGGCTTCTGAGGTCATAGGCAAGGTTAAGAGGGAGAAAAGTGCGATGAAATGATCGAGTTCCTTTTAAAGTGCATTTGCTCAAGCACCCTCAGTTTAGAGGTGCAGAGACTCTGTGATAGATCATAGAGGCTCTTGGTCGACCTCAGAGGTTCTGAGACCAAAAATTTCCTTTTTAGGAAAGATTTTCAAAGATTTGATCATTTCAAAGTTTTGACTGTAAAATTAGTACAAGGTGGGATCTTTCTGAGGGCATAGTGCTCGAGAAAGGGTTTTGACCCTTGGTTCAGATGGACTAACCTCACTCTGTAGTCTGTTGCGCAGAATTGTCTTGCTCCCCCTTGAACTATGCTTGGATCATATAAAGATAACATTTGCACAAGACATAGATTTGCAAAAAAAAAGGTAATATAAAGAAAGTCAAAGACATTTTTTACAAACAAGGAATATGTTATATACAAATATGTGCAACAGAGGCTCTGTGCAGGGATACAGAGGCTCTATGGTCAACTCATGTTGAGCATACCAATTTTGCCAACTAGAAAAGTGAATATTTTCTCATCCAATGCCTTTGTGAAAAGGTAGGCAAGTTGATAGTCTGTGGGCACGAAGTACATCTCTATTGTCCCATGCTCCACATGATGTTTCAGAAAGTGATACCTGATATCGATATGTTTGGTCTTAGAGTGTTGCACAGGATTGGCAGAGATCGCAATGGTACCTTTGGAGTCACAGAGGATGGGGATTTTTTTCGATTTAAAATCCATAGTCTCTAAGTTGGGTCCTCATCCACAGAACTTGGGAACAACAACTTGCAGCAGCAACATATTCTGCTTCTGCTGTGAAGGTTGAGACACAGTTCTGTTTCTTGGAAGTCCAACTTACTAGTTTTCCTCCTAGGAATTGGCAACTCCAAGAGGTACTTTTCTTGTCGAGCTTGCATCCTCCGTAATATGAATCTGTGTAAGCCATGAGATCAAAGCCAGAGTTCTCCGGATACTAGAGACCAAGATTTTTGGTTCCTTTTAGGTATCTGAAGATCCTCTTGACAGCATGAAGATGAGATTCTTTGGGGTTAGCTTGAAATCTTGCACATAGACATGTGACAAACATTATATCAGGTCTACTCGCGGTTAAGTACAGTAGAGATCCTATCATGCCTCTGTAGAGCTTACATTCCACAGATTTGCCCTCTGGATCTGCATGGAGTTTGGATCCAGTGGCCATAGGAGTTTTCGTTGGTGAAGAGTCAGAGAGCTTGTATTTTTCAAGTATGTCAGAGACATATTTTGATTGATTTATGAAAATACCCTCTGTGGTTTGTTTGACTTGCAATCCTAAGAAGAATGTAAGTTCTCCCATCATGCTCATCTCAAACTCACTTTTCATCAATGACTCGTACTTTTTGCAATATAAATCATTTGTAGACCCAAAAATAATATCATCAACATAAATTTGTACAAGCAGAATCTCACCTTTTCTCTTCTTATAGAATAAAGTCGTATCAGTAGTACCTCTTTCAAAACCATTTGCAAGCAGGAGGTTTGAAAGTCTATTGTACCATGCTCTGGGGGCTTGTTTTAATCCATACAGAGCCTTGTCCAGAAAGTAGACGTGATTTGGGTACTTAGAGTTCTCAAACCCTGGTGGTTGTTGGACATATACTTCTTCTTGAATCTGCCCATTCAGAAAGGCTGACTTGACATCCATTTCATATACTTTGAAACCTCTGTGGGCTGTGAAGGCAAGAAAGATTCTTATTGCTTCGAGTCGTGCCAAAGGGGCAAAGGTTTCTTCATAGTCAATGCCTTCTTCTTGACAGTATCCCTTGGCCACAAGGCTTGCTTTGTTTCTGATCACCACACCGTCTTCATCCTTTTTGTTCCTGAAGACCCATTTGGTCTCTATTGCGGTTTTGCCTTTCGGCAGAGGCACTAGGGTCCATACTTCGTTTCTTTCAAACTGCAGAAGCTCAACTTGCATAGCTTCTACCCAGTTTGGGTCTTCAAGAGCTTCAGATATCTTTTTGGGTTCGATGATACTCACAAAATTTGTATAGTAACAAGAATTTGCAGTACTCGATCGAGTTTGGACCTTGTCAGAAGTGTCACCAATAATTTGGCTCTGTGGGTGACTTCTGGTCCATTTGATCATTCGAGGCAGGTGATCATTTGAAACTTCTGTGGTTAGCTCAGGAGCATGTTCATCTTGATTTAGATCATTCTCTGTTGAGAGGAATTGATCATTCGTACTTGCCATAGGACTTGGTTGTTCAACATGAATTGAGGTAGAGACCTCTGCGGATCCTTGATCTGGTGTTGACCCTTCAGAAAGATTTTGAAGATGACCATGATCTTGATTTAGCTTGGGGCCTTGATTCGTATTGTTCTCTGAGTGCTCCCCCTCGATGGTTGCACCTGCAGCATTACTGAAAGAGGGTGAAGTATTGCTAGGACCAGTTAGAGAAGTACCTGTTTGGTGCTAAGAGGCTTCGGCTTCAGAGGCTCTGTGGTCACCTTCAGAGGGTTCATCATCATTGAACATCTCTTCAAATAGATGATGAAGATCATTTGTTCGTGATGATCCACCAGAATCTTCATCCTGAAGTTTGAGTCCTGAGCTGATTTGCTCAGAAGTCACCTGAAAAGAATCATCAAATGAAACATTAATACTTTCTAGTATATGCTTGGATTTGAGTACATAGATTCTGTATGCCTTGGAGTTTGATGAATAGCCAACAAATTTGGCTTCATCGGCTTTGGGACAGAATTTCCCTATTTGGTCTCTGTCGTTCAGTACGAAACATCTGCAACCAAAGACATGGAAGTACTTGATGTTTGGCTTCCTCTGGTGTAGTAAGTGATATGGTGTCTTTGCATGTCTCTTTACGATCAAGGATCGATTTTGGGTGAAGCATGCAGTTGAAATTGCTTCTGCCCAGAAAGAAATAGAGAGCCCTGAAGCAGTGAGCATAGTCCTTGCGGCTTCCACTAGTGTTCTGTTCTTTCGTTCAGCAACACCGTTTTGTTGTGGAGTCCTTGCAGCAGAGAAGTTCTGTGATATGCCTTTTGTCGAAAGATAGGCTTCAATGGTTGAATTCTTAAACTCTGTTCCATTGTCACTTCGGATTTTCTGTACCCTGCAGTCATAAAGAACTTGTATTCTCTTGATAAGATTGATTAGTACTTCAGGAACATCTGATTTCTTTCGAACAAATTCAACCAAAGTATATCTAGAGAATTCATCTATAAGTACAAGAATGTACTTCTTGCCACCAAGAATCTGCACAGATATAAAACCACAGAGGTCAACATGAAGCATCTGCAGAGGTCTGGTGCAAGATATGTCAGACTTGGTTTTGTGGGCAGCCCTTTTGAGTTTGCCCATCTCACAAGCTGAACATAGATGATCTTTGTCAAATCTAATACTTGGTAGACCACTTACTAGTTCTAATTTCACAAGTTTGTTAAGTGTGTGAAAGTTTAGATGACAGAACATGTTGTGCCAGAGCCAAGCTTCTTCATTCTTACTTGAGACTAAGCAGAGCTTTTCTTCTCTGTTAGTTGACTTAAAGTCCATGAGGTATAGATCACCTCGTCTTTTGGCTCGCAGAAGCTCTGTGGTTGTATCTTCCTTCAACAGAGAGCAGTACTGTCTTTTGAACATCACATCGAGTCCATTGTCACAGAGTTGACTTACACTCAGAAGATTGTGTTTGAGGCCATCCACATAGGCAACTCTGTTGACATCGATGTCTCCTTTGGCAATGACTCCATAGCCTTTTATTTGTCCCTTCTTGTTATTTCCAAAAGTCACAGATCCTCCTCCATGTTTTTCTTTGTAGGAGGAAAGCAACCCTCTGTCGCCAGTCATGTGTCTTGAGCACCCGGAGTCTAGGTACCAGATAGGCACATGCTGTTTCTTCTGTGGACAGATTAGAGAGATTTAGGTACCCATTTCCAAATGGGTCCATTTTTGTTAGGAGACTTTAAAGATGCCTTAACATCTTTGGTTTTGGATTTATCCTCATTTGCAGAGGTACCAGTTTGTCTCTTCTCACCCTTGAATTTTGCATTCTTGGGTTTTGGGTGAGATATAAGACATGAGGGCCTCGAGAAGTGTTGATTCAAAGAATGCATAAGATCAAATCATTTACAATAAGGAACATTTGAAGCAAACTTCTTGAAAATTTCATTAAATTTGTCAAAGGAGGGTACAGAGCAAATTTTACTACAACCCATTTTAGATTTGGGTTTCTTTTTACAGAAAGCTTTGTCTAAACTAGGTTGAGTTTTTTCAAAAACTCTTCTTGAGTGGCTCTTTGGTTGTACTCTCCCTTGATCTTCTTTCCTAGCTTTCACTGCAACAGAAGCATCAAGTTTATCAATTTTAGGCCATTTATTCTTCTGTTGCCAAGTGAGTTTTTCTTGACAAGGTTTTAATGGTCTTGGAGCTTTTGAATCATGAGGGATCTTGTTCTTTTTAGATCTTTCAAGCTCAAGAGAAGTCTTTGCTTGCAAGCACATGTCCAGGAAATCAGGACAGATAGGTACACCTGTGGTTTTCCTTTTGGGAAGAACTGTTCTATTAAAAATGCCAGAGGTAAGTTTACTCTTCTCTGGACCACAGGGGAGTATCTCAAGTTCCACAGAGCTTGTCTCATTTTCAACAGAGGACTCTGATTCTGACTCAGAGTCTGAATCGAGGAAGTCTCTGTGAATGAGATCCTGACCTTCTGCAAGTGCCTTGCTTTGTCCATTGGTGTCCTCTGAAGTATTTAGAGTTTTTGAAATACACAGAATGACCATAGTAACGTTAAGACAGTTTTGTAGATCTTGCTCAAAGATTTCTCTTATTTCAGATGTTAGATCAGAATGGTTGAGAAAATGATTTTCATAAGTTCTTTTCAAGTCTTTTTCTAAAAACCTTTTAAACAGTCTTTCTTCCACAGAGGCAGGTACAAACTCTGGTGCTTCAGAGGATAGTTCCTTTTCAGGAGTCATCATGCACACAAAAGCCATTTGAGTTTGCGTTTCTGGGTGACCAATTCTGAAGACCCCTATCTGTTTTTGAGACAGATATTTCTTTGGTATAGATTTTCTTTTTGATGAGGGTGCAGATGGTAAATCATAGTTTTCATACCATACATTTGCCATCTACAGAGGTCTCCTTAGATGTGGTCCTTCAGAGGTTCTGCATCTCTTAAATGTGGACAAAAGGTTTGGAAAACATGGTTTTAAAAATTGTCCAGGGTAGAAGATGTTTGATAAAGATTTGTTTCTTTTGTTTCCTGTGTAAGGGTCAATATCCTCGAATCCTAATCCCCTTCTGCCTATCTGGGTGTTAACCTTTTCATGAACTTTTTGAGCATCCTGATACCTCTTAATTTGGAGATCTCTGTCGAACAGATCTTGATGAAGAACTTCTCTTTCTTTTTGAAAAAAGTTTTTCATAGACATGGCATTTAAACGATCACTCTCACATTTCTTTAGCTCTTTGACCTTTTCTTTCAAAACTTTGTCGAAATTTGTGATTTTATCCTTGAAATCCTTTTTTGTTGAAATATGCTAAGAGGTGAGATTTTTGTTTTCAAGGTAAAGCTTATTCTTCTCCTCTGTGAGAAGCCTAGTTTCTCTTTCAAAGAAGGCAAGCTTTTTCTCAAGATCTGAGCATGTGTTTTTGGAAGCTAGAAGATCATTTTGTATTTCAAGAAGCTTGTTTTCAAAGTCTGAGTTGCAAGAGTTAGAAGTGGATACCTCACTTTCATTGTCAGAAGAGTGGACTTCTGCCATTCCACAGAAGAGTGCGTTGTTTTCTTCATCAAATGATTCATCGGTTACAAGGTTCTCTTGTTCTGCCATTAGGGATTTCTGAGTGTAGTACTCTGCTTTCTTTTTATAGAAGGCAGCGTCCCTTGTGGGTTTCCCTGTGTTGGCAGAGGACCTGCACTCTGCTGCATAGTGGCCTGGTTTCCCCCATTTGAAGCAGCCTTCAGTTTGCTTCGGGAATTTTTCACCAGCTCTGCCGTCTGACTTTTGCCCATTTCTTTCTTCTTGCCTTGGTTTCTCAGACCACTCCTTTCTCTTTGCCTCAACATATCCTCTGCTTCTGTCATCTCTTTCTTCTTTTCCTCTGTACTCCGGCTTCTTCTTGAGACCACGATTGAACTGTCGGGTCATTAGTGCAAGTGTTTTGGCTAGAGCAGCCATGTCAATCTCCTCCTCAGAATCTTCTTCACTTTCACTTTCTGCTACAAGTACCTTCTTCTTCTTCTTCTTCTTCTTCTTCTGTGCCTCCTCAGCTGCCTTCTCCTTTCCCTTGTCTTTGCCTTCTGAGACACTTCCCACAAGAGCCAGAGGACCTCCGACAGAGGTTGATAGTTTGGAAATTCTGTTCTCTTGGCTAATCAGTGTTCCAAAGAGATCAGATATGGACCAAACATCAAGATCCAACGTGGCTTGCATGGACATGGTTAGATGAAGCCATTCATCATTAAGACTTTGTAGAAATCTGACTTTGTTTTTTTCGGAGGTTCTGTGGATCCCATACCTCTTACACTTGTTTATCAAAGGATTGTATCTATTGTAAGTACTTTGAATGGATTCACCCGGCAGAGCTTTGAATGCAAAATACTCATTTATGCATAAGGCTCTATTGTTCTTGAGGGTTTTGGCACCACCCTCAAGTTGTTTCTCCAGCTCTAACCATAGGTCCTTTGAAGAGTCACATGAATCAAGAGATTGAAAGATATCATTTGGGATAGCCATTATGATTAGTCTTTTGGCTTTCTTAGCAAGTTCATGTTGTGCCTTTTCTTCTTCACTCCATTCAAGGACAGGTTTGGGGTGTTGATATTCAGGAATTTCAGGAGTATTGGCAGTGGCAGGAACACGAGGAACAGTTGTCATTGGGATGAAAGGAGGATTGTGAAGAAACTCAACCAGACCAGGATCCACACCTTCAAGGAAAATGCACCATCCTGATCTTCCACTGAGGATATTCATCTCTTAAAAGAGTGGGAGGTTAGGATTGAGATCCAGCACTGAAGTAGTTGACAATGTTTGCCATTTTTGTTTAGAAAGTAAAACAGAGTATGGCACAAATCAGAAAGAGTATAACAGTGATGGTTTTTGAAATGATGAGAATATGAATTGATAAGAACAAATGATCAACCAACTAGCTTTTAATTTGTCTTTGAATGAAGAACACACTTGTACCTGTTACTATATCAGACAGGTTGATATAGCTTCAGAAGACAGAGTGTGTCTGTGAGTGGAGTTTGGAACGAAGAACAAACTCAAACTGCTACCTTGAGTACTGGAAACAAGTATAGAACAGGATCCTTTGATATTGAAAATCAAAATCTGCTCTGATACCAATTGTTGATCCCAGTTCTTGATTTAAACTTTTACTACACACATATTATATAATTAGAGTGAGGAAGCGTTTAATATGTGTAGAAAAGATCGAACATGCAAGGTAGTAAACACACAAGTAATTAATGAACAAGAAGTAAAGTATTGCAAGAAAGTTACTCAAAGACCTGTTTCATTGATTACTGAAGAACACCAAGAACACGCACTGGTATGTGCAAAATGTGCTCAAGGATTATACAGACTGCTATTTTCGTGTGTGTACTCTTTTTTTGCTCTAAGATGGTGCTCCCTTAATATACAAGAGGGATGTACCCCTTAGTACAAGACAAAAACTGACATTCCATAATCGGAATGCCACCTGGAAAGTAAACATCGTGGGACGCCCATTACTTTGATCTTGAGGATCTTCGTACAGCAGGTCTCACATGTTCTGCACGTGGTCTTGTCTTGAACTCTTAGAAATTCATTGATCTCCAGAGGTTGGCCTTCACAGAGGCTCTGTGTGTGATCACAGAGGCTCTGTGATCCAAGAATCATTCAGGTTTGCACCTTCTGTGGTGTACTTGAGTGTTCAGCGGCAGGCTTCTGCGATTCTTATACTTAGCCTATTTTTCAATACTTCTATACAATGTGAGTGGAGCTAACAGATGACTTCGTAGTGTTTACGTTTCTCAAATTTCGATTTGGATGATTTTGGGGAAATTAGGTCAAATTAGGGTTTTTGGCCAAAATGGATATTTTGATATAAGATGTTTGGGGAATGATTCTAAACACTTGTATATTTGTATTTATAGTTGGAAACTTGTGGATCTAGGTTATTGGAAGTTTTGGCTTGAGGATCCAAGTTTCTTTAAAGGAGCTCAAGATGGGGAAAAATCTAGATTTAGCCTAAATCTAGCAAGGTGAGTTCAAGTTGATTTATGAAAATGGTGTACATGCCAAAATGTGTATATGTTTTACATGAAATTATCAACTGTTGGGTTATTGGTGTGTTTTGATGAAGTGTCTAACTTTATAAACTTTATAAAACACCCACATTTGGGATTTTGGGCATTTTGATGAATAAATCATAAGTAATGGTATTTTAATGATTTAACTTATGGAATGGGATCTTTTGAGTATAAATGCATTTTTATCGTGTGTTTTGGAAGAATACTTATCCTTGGGTTACGAGATGTTTTTGAAAGAACAAAGGGTATAGACTCATTTGGAAAATGACCCGTCATGGTCAAAATTCGTGTTAGAGTTTATTCATGTATTTTGGAGTGCGTGTTTGCATAAACGTGGGTCAATTGTGTTTATTGCATTTTATGACTTTTTACTAATGGTCAATTGATTTGTGGAACTTTGGCTCAGTTGTGACTCAAAGGAGTGTTGGGGGTATTTTCCTAGTTTTATTGGTTCGATGAGGAGGTATGGTTTTACGATGCATTTAATTACGTTTTGATAGAAATTAGATGTTTTGAGTGCGCTGTCATTCATTTGAGTCATGTAATGTGTTAGACTATATGCATTGGATCCATAGGCATAGAAGTCGGCTTTATCGTGTAACTGTGGGGTAAAATCCCTGAGTTGTGATTTAGAAATAGGCATTGGTGATACGATGTAATTTCTAAATGAACAAACGTGTCAAGGATGGTGAGATCCCAAGGTCAAGACATGGATAGGGTTGAACTTGGTGATTCTTTGGACTAAAGACTTGGATAGAGTTGAACCCACATTTGTACCGAACTAAAGACTTGGATAAAGTTAATGTTCAAACGGCTAAAGACCTGGATAGGGTTGATGCCTATCATGACTAAATACCTGGATAGGGTTGATGTCAATGGTTGTCCATCCTTGAAACATGCTTATAACATAGATACGTGGCATACTTTTGTGTTCCCACCACATTCAATGGAATCGGGTCTCCCCCGTCATCGAAAGGTGGTGTTTTGGGTATTGAGTTTTAGTATCCATATTTTCGGTGAGTTTGAAAATTGGGAAACAGTTTCTAAGTGTTGAAACGCGCAAGTAGACCTTTGCGAGTTCTCCAAACGCGCAAGACTAAGCTTGCGGGTTTTAAAGGAACAGTAGTCTGCGAGTTCTCAAAACACGCAATCTTTTGTTTGCGAGTTTCTCAAACGCGCATGCGTCAGCCTGCGAGTTTATCAGTGAATAGTTATTTACGAGTTTAGGCATCTGCGAGTAAAGGTGTCAAAAATAACCGAAACCGAATAACCCACCCGAACCGAATGAAGTTTGGGTTAAACGGTTTCTGGTTATTCGGTTTTCGGGTTAAACGGTTCGGTTAACCGAATAAGGATTCTTATTCGGTTCGGTTTTCGGTTAATTTTTTTCTAATTCGGTTAAACCGAATAACCCGAACAATACATTCTACTAATATTTTATATATTGCATATTTATAAAAAATAAACCTAAGACATGTTTTTTATTGAGAGTAGATAATGTCTTTTTATTAGATTACATTTTATGAATGAATTACATCGTCGCATGAAGAAAAATAATGTCATATGGTAGAAATAGGTTTTGATAGATAGTGTATTTTACTTAATATAAGTCAATTGTTGAGTATGAATGTATGATATAATTATATATTATAAGCAACAAACACTTGATTTGAAAACATTATTTGTTCAAATGTCAAACGAAAAATATAAATCCTTACTCGGTTTAACCGGTTACCGAACCGAATAACCTGAAGCCGAATAACCCAAAACCGATTAAACCGAACCTTATTTGGATTGGTTATTGGTTAGTTTTTAAAAAGCTTGAAAACCGATTAACCCGAACAGAATAAACCGAACACCGATTTAACCGACCGAATAACACCCCTATCTGCGAGTTTCACAAACACGCACGCCTAAGCCTGCGATTTCTATTTGAACAGTGGTTTGCGAGTTTAGCTGTCTGCGAGTTTCAAGAAATTTTTCTGTGATCTGCGAGTTTCTATACTTAGACAAAAATTTGAAAACTATAACATGGCCTCTAAATTTGGGACCCCCGTACTAAGTCTGTGGAGGGGGAACAAATTTCTGATTGTGATCTATTTTTTTTCTGAAATACTAACGATCGTTTCAAGTTCTTTTTGTTGAAATAGGATGACTTCTCAAGGAAAAATGCCATCAAAGGAAGAGATTGCTAAACTTAAAGCAGAGCTTCTTTCTCTTGAAGAACGTTTTGCACGAAGATGTAAAAAGTTGGAAGAGTTACATATGGACGTTGCTGTATCTAAAAGCCATATGGAATATTATAAGCAGAAACATGATGATCAAGTTGCCATTTACATTAGTCTTAAAGAGTGGATGCATGCACATATAGGTTTCCTAAAGAAGGCAACAGGTTCAGGTCAATATTCAAAATTTTTTGCCAAATACAAGGAACATATTCAACAACTTGAAAAAGAAGTTCTTCAAGTCTTGAAAGATGATAAATGGTTGGAAGCTGAGAAATTAAAGACTGAGAATTCTGAATTATTGCAAAAGATCTCTGATTTGGAAATTCAGATAATCCAGATCCAGTAAGCAGATTCTGTTGATAGTTATGAGATGAAGATTAAGAATCTGGAGGATGCTAATGCTGAGCTTCAAAAGGAAATATTTGATCTAGAGAAAAGGATGGACGAAGATAAATATTATTTTGAGAAAGAAAAGAAAGAGTTTGATCAGAAATTCTCAGAACTTTCCAAGAAGAGTTTTGAAGAAAAGAAGACTGTTGAGCTTAAATGTATAAAGCTTTCCCAACAAATTTCAGATTTTGAGAAAGTCATTATTTTGGAAAGGGAAAAGTTTGTCAAGGAAAATAAGGCAATTGAAAAGAAGAACATTGGATTCTTCAAAGAAATATCCGGCCAGAGAAACAATGCTGAGAAGGGATTTGAAGAAAAAAGAAGCATGTTTGAGGCTGAGATTAGAAAGCTGACTGTCAAGTTATCTGAACTATCTGAGAGTGTACTGAAAGATAAGAAAACGAAATCTGAATTCGAGACGAAGATTGATCTTCTCGTCAAAGAAAGAGACAACTTTCCTTCAAAGATTAAAGAGCTTGAAAAGATTGTTTCAAAGGTGGTGGTGACTGAGCAAACGACTCCAGAGTCACAAATCCACACACCTAGAAATAATTCAGTTGACTTCAAAAAGACAGCCTCAAGCTCACACTTGAAATTTGTTTCTTCAAGAAGGTTAGTCAATTCATTTAATCAGATTCGTAGTACTAACATTTTCTTTGATAAAAATGTAAATGGTTCAGATACATACAGAAGAAGAAGAAGAAAATATGAAGAAGACAAGCTGATGTGGAAGGTAAAACCAGTTGAAGATGAGAAGAAAGATGGGACGAAAGATGAGCTGAAAAGAAAGAAGTCATGTGTACATACACATAAAGCTAAGAAGAACAATGGGCGTAAAGGTAAACCTGATCATATATACACGAAAGATCAATTAATCAGGTTATCAGGTAAGAAATACTATTGTTCTTATTGTGGTACACATGATCCTGTTCACAAAACAAGTGATCATTATTGGTATGGTTCTTATTTAGTTACTCCCATAAGAACTGCAACTAACATACATGGACCCAAATACCAGTGGGTACCAAAACTGAAAGATGAATCTGTGTTGCAGGCACCTACAGTCAAGGGGGAGTAAGAGAACTATGACTTCTAAGTAAATCAGCTTAGGACCTGTATTTCAACGAAGTTTGACTTCTAAACACAACAGTTTAGGACTCGTACTTCAGTGATCAAAAGACCTTACTTCTGTGCTGATAAGAGATTGTACTCCAATACTCGAATGAGGAAATCAACCATCAAAGGGGAGTACATACTTTTCTGAAATATTTTGCATCTGATAGATATGATGAACTACATTTCAAAATAGAATTGTAGATCTCTATCTTGTGCTTTTTCACTGACATATTTTAGATGCATAATTTCAGGGGGAGTAAAGGTGATGACTTCTGATTATTTCAGATCAGAACTCGTACTTTAATTGTTTTACTGCTTTATGTCTTTTAATTTTGAATAAAGTTGTGAATAAAGTTGTTTTGACCTGGCTTTGAGACTTGTGCAGAATGAGAGAAGCTATCAAGATCTTATCTTTATGACTTCAGCTGATTTTATGAGATTTAAGACTGCATAGAAAGGTTAATTTCTTATCTTAATCTCATATATGGTTGAAAGAAGGACAACTTTCAATCATAGAAAACATGTTCTTAAATGTTCATACCACTTCCCGATTCTTAAACAGATTTCATGAATTGGAAGTGTGATTTTAAATGTTTTCAAACTTTACTTGTTATTACATGATTACAAACCGTGTTTTTCCAAAGATAAATACTTGTGTATTGTCTTTTCTATATACTTTGAAGTATTCACAGACACCGGTTTGACTTATTGTTCAAAAAGTTCTTACCATGTCTCAAATTTTGAAACATATTTTTCGATGGTAAGACACCCCGCTTGTACTTTAAATATTTTTTAGCGTCATTTCATTTCGAAACGTTCTTTCAAGAATGTCTGTATTTTGATTCATATAGACAATATCCGTTATTCTTGACCATAAGCTTTGATTGTTATATCATTCATTTCTGATCATTTTCATACAATGTCAGATTTTCAAACACGTCTTTTGCATTTATATTCATTCATTCAATTTACTTGTTTGAAAATATTTCATTGTTTCAAATGCTCATATCTTCATGATTATATTCTGAGCATACGAACATCTGACTTGTATTTGCGCTTTAATTATTCAAGTTAAATCATTTTGAGCAACATATGCTTAATAGCAATATGGGTTCTTTATGCTAGGACTTAAATGAAAACTTCTATGGATTCACGATTACCAGTGTTTCCTACCCAAGAAGTTATTCCATAGTGATTGAGTGTGAGGAGTCTAAAAGAAATGAGTGTGGGTTGTGCGTTGAGGTAAAATGGAAAAGAGATTTCGGTTAGATGTGAGATTACATGATTAAAAGAAAGAGGATGTGCGATTAGAGTAAAAGAATATCAAACTCTGCACCAACTACTTTCTGAGCCGGGCAGCGACATTACTAATGTTTCACACTTTTTCGTGAACATTATTAAAACAGGCAACTAGCCCATGCCAACTCTTGATTAAACCCCACTAGCCACTCATTTCTTCTCAAAAATAAAATGTTTCATATTTTTAAGGGGACGCAACACTTAATCTATCTGATTTTCATTTGGAAAATCTGGATATTGAAAAAGAAGGAAGTCTGCCCCACCTTCGCACTTCAATCATGCACATTGAGTCTATGTTTATCTACTGTTGTCTCAGTGGTTTACACAATTTTTGAGCCTTTAAAAGCATTCATGATATGATTAATTCTTTCAACACTTGCACGGACACACAAGGAATTTGTTTTCTTGTCATAACATTCATAGAAATTTCCTTTGTGGTATTTCGATGATAGGATGGAAGCCGTGGGGGAGTGAACATCAAAAAGCTCCTTTCCTATGTGTATTCGTTACACACAGTGACTAAGTGTTACTGACAGGCATTTTAACTGATTCATTTGTTGATTCAGGAGTTACACGAATATTTTGTCTGGATTTCAAAAGATCTAGATGGATACATTGTTTGAATTGGCAAAGGATCAGAGGCTCAACTTGACAGATCAGTGGTCAGAACAGAATTTCAGTGACATTTCTTGACAAAGTTTTGATGAACCAGATGCTCTATTCATCAAAAGGGGGGAGATGATTTTAAAGAAATGTTCAAGCCAGAAATTTCAAAGTTAAAAGATTTGAAGATCACAATGTTCAAAGTTTGAAAGTTTGAAAAGATTTCTGAAGATATGTTGATTTTGAAGAAATTTTCTTTGAAGAACTGTTTGATAAAGCATTTCGTGCTAAATATGAAGATAATTTCTTTCCCGAAGTCTGAAAGAGTCTTGTGATCATTCTGAAGAGATTATTGAAGATGGTTGGTATTTCTTGAAGATAAACTTTGAGGAGATTAAAGTTAAAGATCAACCAAAAGAGGAAGATTGCAATCAGATTGAGCTTAAAGGGGGAGATTGTTTTGCTAAATCTTTTTGTGATGATCTTGAATCCAAAGGGGGAGATTGTTAGAGCATAAATCTGTTGGATACAAGATCAATGAAGACTGAAGGTCAAAGTACAAGAAGTCATAGCTGAGAAAGTCAACTCTCATTAAAAGTCAAAGTCTTTGTAATAAAATGTCAAAGTCAAAGTTCTTGTATTTGTTTGTTTCCTTTGTTATTTGTAGTGGGTATAAATACTTTTCATTTGTTGTTTAATAGATAGATGAGTTAGAGTTTGAGTTTAGAATTTGAGAGAGAGTTTTAGAGAGAGTGTCTAGAGAGAGAAAGTAAAAACAAAGTTGTAATCGTTTGAGAATTGAATTGAATCAAACAGGTAATTGAAAACATCTTGTTTGTTTGTTTAGTTTGCAATTAGAATCTTGATTTCAGGGACACACACCATGATTAATGGGTTGAGTATTATGTCCCACCCGTGTTTTGGGTGTTTCAGGATATAAACTTTTATCCGCGTTTCGTAAATTGGGAGTTCAATTTCTATTCTCCTTTTGAGTGAGTTTTGGGTTCAATTTACATTACGAAAGAATGTTTTATATTGGGATCTTCGTCTTTAAAATTGTGTGGATTGGAAAACGTTTATATTGGTGTTTCTTTCGCCTGAAATGCATATTATTGGAAAATGGGTCGTTTTCAAATCAAAGTAGATCATTTTGAAAGATTATGATTGTGATTGCATTCTTGCCTTGTACGATATTTTTAATCATGTTGAAAACTCATGAACTAACTAGGCGTTACCCTAACCTTTTTATTTGTCGGTATGTGCATCAGGTCCCGGTTGGGGAAGGGTACTAGCGACCCTGTGAATAGATGGGTACTAGTTATATGCACGAGGGTGAGTAGCTTGCTGAAGTCTTCCACAATTATCTTGGGAATAGCAACATGTATTTGGCTTTAGTAGCACCCGACCTTCTTATTAGTCTTAATGTAAGACTCTATCCATTTTGTTGATTGTTAAATCTAGAATCGTTTTTCAAGAAAGGACTTATAAGAGATTATATATTTCTTTGAGGCATTATTAAAAATTTTAAATTAGTTGCTCTTTCCAATTTCGAGGGTGTTACAGCTTGGTATCGGAGCATAAGTTTAAGAGATTTAGGTATTAAATTTGGATGCCTAGACTCAAACTAGCGTGTTACTGTTGGATCAAATAATTGTATTTAAGATTAAAGGGTCTAAACTGTAATTGTTTGATAGTTATAGTTAAAGGGTTTAAAGTGTAATAAGCTAATAGTTATTAAGCTATTGGGCGTCAAGCCCATAAGCCCATTAGGCCTAAAAGCCTAGGTATTTAAAGTTATGATTAGTTTAGTTTTAGGTTTAACCTTTGATAATTATTCTAATCTGCAAACCTATTATTCTCTGTATTCAAAGGGTATCAAGAACACTCAAGGGTTTCATTGTTTATTCAAGGGATTGATAAGTTTAATTACTAACCGTAGGTATTTAAAGTTATGATTAGTTTAGTTTTAGGTTTAACCTTTGATAATTATTCTAATCTGCAAACCTATTATTCTCTGTATTCAAAGGGTATCAAGAACACTCAAGGGTTTCATTGTTTATTCAAGGGATTGATAAGTTTAATTACTAACCGTACAGCTAAGATGTCGAACCAGCTTCTCTCGATGGGTTCTCAGTCCAAACCACCTGTCCTTATGGCTGATGAATATCAACAATGGAAGAAGAGAATGGTCCAGTTTCTGAATCATAAAAACAGAGACTACATGGAATCAATTATAAATGGTCCGGTAAATCCGATGATCAAAGTTGATGGCCAAGCAGCAACTGACACCTCTCCAGAAATCCCAGACAGATATGTTCCTAAACCTTATCAGTACTTTACTGAAAAGCAGAAGGAACAGTACAAGACAGATGAAGAGGCTCTTATCTATCTGACCATGGTAATCCCGAACGACATCTACAACCGTGTAGACAGTCGGAACTCTGCAAAGGAAATATGGGATGAACTATCCAGACAGTTTGAAGGAAGTGAAGCCTCTATCCAAGCTAAGCAGAATATATGCATAAATGCATACGAGGGATTTCATGCAAAAGAAGGAGAGACGCTGCTAGAGACCTACAACAAATATAACATCATTCTCAATGACCTGCGGAGGAACAACATCTCTAAGTTTGCTTCGGAGATTAATTATAAGTTCATCAAGAACTTAAATCCAGAATGGAAGAACTTTACCATCAACCTTCAGGTGTCAAAGAACATGGCTCAGGAAAACGTCACTGATATTTTCTCTACTCTTTCTCAGCATGAGGATGAGGTGAGAACCATCAATCTTGAGTCCAATAAACTGAAGGATTCTGTGGCTCTCATAGCCGGTAAAAGTTCTGTATCTTCCGCAAGGTCAAAGAAAAAGGTGACAAAAGCTCTAGTTACTGAAGTTACCGACTCTGACTCTGCTTCAAGTGATGAAGAACTGGAGATTGATTCTGATCCAGATATTCAGAAGTTCTCTGAGGACTTGGCTCTTATTACTCGAAGATTCAAGAAGACCTTTGGCAAGAAGAAGTTTTATTCAAAGCCTAAGTACGAAGGTCACAAGAAAGAGAAGGCTGAATTAAGATACAAGCCAAGGCAAGGACGGTGAGAGGAAAGACGAGAAGAGAGAAAAGAAGACAGGAGAGAAGATAAGAGAGAAGAAAAGAAAGAAGACAGAGCTGATGAATCAGGAAGATGCTACAAATGCGGCAAGTTTGGGCACTTCTCCAGAGACTGCAGATTCAAGAAGGTAAAGAACTCAGACTATTATGCAAGAAAGTCACTCATCGCCAAGAAAGCTGAAGAAGGAAAGGTGCTTATGGCCGAAGAAGAGAACTGGCTGTTCCAAAGTTCCGATGACGAGGAGCAAGCTCACTTCACCCAAGTATCTTATATGGCAAAGCTGGATGGTGACGATGAAGATTCTGAGGCACAATCTGAAGATGCAAACTCTGAGGTAAGTGATAATTCTGAGCTTATTGAATCTCTTATGGCCCAAATACATAGCATGAAAGATGAATTTGCTTTATTGAAAGGCTAACTTAGCTCTGCACAACAATCAATATTGAGTTTTCGTGATGAAAACGCTTTGCTGAAAGTTGTTGTGGAAGAAAAAGAAAAGGAAAAAGACGGTTTAAAAGCTGAAAAAGCGTCTTTAAAAGAAAAAATATCTAGTTTAGAAACAGATCTTGTGAATCTTAATGCTGAAAAGGGTGAGTTTCAAATAAAATTTGAAGTTTGTTATAAAGAAAGAAATGAAGCTTACACCAAAATTAAGCAACTGGAGGACATTAATATGAAACGAGGTCAGACTGAGCAAACATTAAATCTGTTGACCAATAAACTCCAAGACGAAAGGTTTTATAAACTAAAACCAGGTTTGGGTGTGCCAACTAATGAGATTTTGAAAAAGGCACCGGAGCATCTATATAATTTTGATAAATTCGGCTCCGCAATCAGACCCATTCCTGACATTCGTGCAACTTTTGTTGAAGCAAGTACTCCTACACCTTTATCTGAGACCAAAGGTCAAGAAGAAATGGGAAAGAACAAGTCTGGTGACACTGATTCTCAAAATCCTTTTAAATCAGTTGGTTTTCAATATGGTGATTTAAACAAAAGCTATGCGACTCGAAAGATCGTATTTACTGAGTATGAATCACTATTTACCACACCATACAACGAATCAGTTAGCACCAACACAGTTCTACCTGAGACTGCATGCAAATATGATGAGTATGAATCGGATGTTGATCCATCTACTATACCATCAGTGTCAAATCCCATTGCTTCTAAACCTTTACTCGTTGAAGAGGTTGAAGAAGAAACTGCTATCACGAATGAATCTTGTGTTCAAAATGATAAAACGGAGTTTATTGAGTCCATGACAGAAGAATTATTTTCTGAAATGATGAATGCGTCAGACTCTGATCCTGTTTCAAATTCTGTGAATGATAATACATCTGAATTAATGAAGCAAATTGATATGTTGCAACAGTCACTTGATGAGGTTGAAGATGAAAACTTTGATCTCAAACATAAACTTGAAAAGTCTTTAAAAGTAAATCAAGAGCTTTGCACTGAGATCAATGATTTGAAAATTACTTTGTTTAAAAATGCTTCAAATGATAAACAGATGTTCAATGATCCAAGATGGAAGGTAAGAACCAATCCAGAATTTGATGCTCCTACAAAACCTTCAGTTGTTTACTCTGATTGTCCTGAATATCCACCGAGTATTTTTGAAAAGGGTGAGACTTCAAAGAGCACTAGAAAAGAACCACCTTCTAAGTTAGAGACTAACAAGGTTCCTGTTTCTGTTTCAGATATAAAAGGAAATGGAGTTGGGAAGAGTAAGAAGAATAAAGATCTTAGTTTGAATAAAAAGAATAGATTGAATTCTAGTAGTTGTCCTACAGAAAGTGTTATTTTGAATAGTACTTCTTTTGATAAACATGAATGTAAGATTTGTTCTGATAAATCTAAGTTTATGAATTTTGCTCGAAAGAATCTTTATTGCAAACACTGTTGGGATAATTCATTCAAACACTACTCCCCTCCTAAGTCCAAAAAGAATAAAAGCAAAGCTAAGCTGAACTCTAAGTCTAATTCTAATTCTGATTCTTCTACACAACCCAAAGTGTATCGAGCTAAGGTTGCCAATCCTACTTCTAAAAAGCACTTTCAGAAATTAAATGTTAAGATGGTTTGGAAATGGGTTCCAAAACTGCGTTATGAATGGAGAGTGAAAGTCAAACAAGATGATATTCCTGAATTGCTTGATGCTAACCGCGAAGGACCCATCCTGATATGGGTTCATAAGCCAAACTATTTGTCTTTTTTGCAGGCCTGTCGATTGTGGGTAATAGATTCCGGATGTTCACGCCACATGACAGGATTCAAGCACCTCTTGCATAAGTATGTGGAGGAGCCTGCCGGAGCAGATAGATTTGCCAATTCTGAAGCCGAAGGCCACATCAGAGGATATGGAATGCTCGATAATGGTGTTGTGAAGATTCAAAAAGTGCTATATGTTGAAGGACTTGATCACAACCTGTTCAGTACCAGTCACTTCTGTGACATGAAATATCAAGTCCGCTTCACAACAACTCATTGCTATCTAGAGGATCCAGATGGTTACGAAGTCTTCAAAGATGAGCGCTATGGAAATCTATACTATGTAGATTTTCCTACACTGTCTGCCACACGTCCAGTATGTCTACTAGCCAAAGCTTCTAAAGCACAATCATGGACGTGGCATCGACGTTTGTCTCATCAGAATTTATGATCTATAGCGAAGCTACAAAGACAAGGTTTGGTCAAAGGTCTACCAGAAATGAGGTTCGAAAAAGACTCACTATGTTCCGCATGTGAGTTGGGCAAAATGAAGCGAAGCTCCTTCAAGTCCAAAGCTGAATCATCGACCTCATCTGCACTGGAACTTCCTCATATGGACCTTTGTGGCCCAATGCGCACAACATCTATCAACGGAAAAAAATATGTGTTGGTAATGATAGATGACTACTCAAGGTATACATGGCTCGAGTTTCTTCACAACAAGTCAGATGCGCCAGAGTTGATTATCGCTTTCATCAAGCGCATTCAAGTACGTCTTCAATTGCCAGTCAAAAAGATTTACAGTGATAATGGCACGGAGTTCAAAAATGACACCCTGAAGAGTTATCTTACTTCCGTGGGTATTTCACATAGTTTCTCTGCCGCCTACACTCCGCAGCAAAACGACATTGATGAACGGAAGAACCACACTCTTGTTGAAGCAGCTCGGACTATGCTTGCTTACTCAGACCTACCCATGTACCTTTGGGCTGAGGCAGTCGCTACAACATGTTTTACTCAGAACCGTACCATTGTGGTCAAGCGCTTTAATAAGACAACATATGAGTTGATCAACAATCGTACACCTAACATCAAGTTCCTTCGTGTATTTGGTTGCAGGTGCTACATTCTTAAAGAGCATCAAGGATTATCAAAATTTGATAAGAAAGCGGATGAAGGATATATCGTTGGATACGCTCTGACATCCAAAGCTTATCGAATTCACATTATTCGAACTAAGACGGTTGTTGAGATCATGAATGTCTCCTTTGATGAGAATTCTACAAGGACTTCTGGACACAACAGTTCAGAACTCGGTCTTAACGACAAAGCTTCTATTCAATCAAGAATAGAATCAGCACCTAAAGGATTCACTTCTACTAACTTTAACTCTACTTCATCTGAGTTAGATTTACTGTTTATTGATGCCTTTGATGATATATGTGCAAATTTTGAAAAAGGCATATCAACATCAATAACAAGTGGTACAGGCTCGTAGGTCCCTACTATATCTGAAGATATGTCTGGACCTTCCGAAGAAGTCACTGAAACTTCATCTTCATCAGGTACGACTACAAAGTTAGTTTCTGACTCTACTAATGCTGAATCTGTCTCTACAGATAGTTCTTCTGGAAACGAAGTCCCGAGCACTTCAACTGCCAGTCCAGAAGCTTCAGTATCAAAAACGCCAGTACAAGATGTCCCGAGTACATCTATGAAGCATCCTGCCATACAAGATGACAACGATGCGTCCAATACGCAACAAAAAGTTGATGCACTACCAAGCACACATCGTTGGACTAAGGATCATCCCCTGGACAACGTGATAGGTGACGTACAATCTGGTGTCACGACAAGGTCAGCAACAGCCAACTTCTGCATGTTTTCAAGCTTCCTTAGTTCCCTAGAACCGAAGAAAGCGTCTGAAGCTCTACGTGATCCCTTCTGGATTTCTGCTATGCAAGATGAGCTTCTCCAACTCGAAAGGAACAAGGTATGGCGCTTGATCCCACTACCTAAAGGTAAATCCGTTATTGGCACAAAGTGGGTGTTCAGAAATAACAAAGATGAAGCTGGAGTAGTCGTGAGAAACAAAGCTCGACTGGTCGCCAAAGGGTATTTTCAACAAGAGGGCATTGACTATGATGAAACATTCGCCCCGATTGCAAGGATCGAAGCCATCAGAATCTTTCTAGCCTATGCAGCGCACAAAAACTTTACAGTCTATCAGATGGATGTAAAGTCGGCTTTCCTGAACGGCGTTCTGCATGAGGAGGTCTACGTGGCTCAACCTGAAGGTTTCGTTGATCCTCATCACTCTGATCATGTCTATGTTTTAGACAAAACGCTTTATGGTCTTAAACAAGCACCGCGAGCCTGGTATGAAACTCTCACTAAATTTCTCCTAGCTTCTGGTTTCAAGAAAGGTACAGTTGATACTACCCTATTTCTAAAAAGGCAAGGTGACGACTTGATTCTTATTCAGATTTATGTTGACGACATAATATTTGGGTCGACAAATCCGAAATTTTGCAAGAACTTTTCAAAGATAATGGAAACAAAGTTTGAAATGTCAATGATGGGTGAATTGAATTTCTTTCTTGGTCTACAAGCAAAGCAATTACCCGAAGGCATATTTATTAATCAAGCTAAATATATAAAAGATATTTTGAAAAAGTTCAATATGTCAGATAGTTCAGTCATGAAAACACCAATGGCTACTGGTACACTCTTAGATGCAGATCCCTTTGGGAAACCTGTTGATCAAAAGGTGTATCGTAGCATGATTGGATCTTTACTTTATCTGACTGCAAGTTGCCCAGATATAATGTTTGCGACATGTTTTTGTGCGAGATATCAGTCTAATCCTAAAGAGTCGCACTTATCTGCTGTTAAGCGAATCCTTAGATATCTCAAAGGCTCGCCTAATCTAGGCCTTTGGTATCCAAAGGATTCTCGTTTTGAACTAACTTCCTTACAGATGCTGACCATGCAGGTTGTAAGCTTGATCGGAAAAGCACCTCTGGATCATGTCAAATTATAGGTGACAAACTTGTGAGTTGGACTTCAAAGAAACAAAATTGTGTTTCAACATCCACTGCCGAGGCTGAGTATGTAGCTGCTGCTAGCTGCTGTTCTCAAGTCCTCTGGATGACGACACAGTTAAGGGACTTTGGATACAACTACAAGCGTGTTCCTATTTATTGTGATTCCAAGAGCGCAATATCTATAACTGCTAATCCGGTACAGCATTCGAAGACCAAGCATATCGACGTACGCTATCATTTCATCAAGGATCATGTAGAAAAAGGTAATATTGAAATGCATTTTGTTCAAACTGACTTCCAGTTAGCTGACCTTTTCACCAAGCCATTGGATGAAAAGCGTTTTCAATTTCTCATCAACAAACTTGGTATGTTGAACATGTCTTAAACCTTACTCATGATTCTAGGGGGAGTATTCCAAGTTTTTATCTTGTGTGTTATTTTCCAACTGTTGCTAATGATCAATGAATCATTTTCATAAATGATTACCATTATTTCTTTTATTTATGCAGGTTTGGTCAAGTGACAATGGCTTCTAATCACATCGGATTAGAACCCGCACTTCAGTGCCTTATTTTTTTCTGTTTTTTTCTTAATGTAAAAAAAACAGATTTTTGGATACTTAAATGCTTATCTGACCGTGTGTTCTTAAAGATAAATACTTGCGTTTTATCTTGTCAATATACTTTGTCAAGTATTCATACACATAACGGTTCAGAACATTCTATTTGACGTTGTTATTACCATGTATCAAAAGTTAAATCTTTCTATGGTAATACTCACGTTCTTTGTATTCACTGTTGATTGAATCAAACGTCATTTCATGTGCTTTCATTGAAAATATGTTTATATATTGTTCATATAAACAACATTCGTTTTTGATTCTCCAACATCTTATTCTTCATGATAAAATGATATGAGCTTAATTGTCAAACTCTTTTAGTTTGAGGGGGAGAATTGCATCGTCAAACATCTTCTGTTTTGACATCTCCGAATATTATATTCTTCATGTAACAAGTGGTATTTGTGCTTACATGTACAATAACTTGTTGAACAACATGTTCTTTTGGGAAAATACATGGGATTCAGTGTGAGAAGTTAATAGAACTTCCATGGATTCACGATAACCAGTGTTTCCTACCCAGGAAGTATTCCCTGAGTGATTGAGGGGAGAATGGTCAAAAGAATTGAGTGATGGTGTGTGAAGAGGTAAAATGAAAAAGAGAGATTGGTTATAATTGAGCATTAAAAGAAAGAGGGTGAGTGAACAGAGTAAAGAAAAAAAATATTAGACTCTGCACCAAACCACTTTTTGAGCCGGGCAACCACATAATCTGATTGGTTCACATTCTTTGGTGACCATCATTGAAATAGGCAACTAGCCCATGCCATCTCTTGCATACAACCCCACCAGCTACTCATTCTTTTCTCAAAAAGAGAATGTTTCACATTTTCTGGGGAAGCAACACATATGCTATTGGTTATTCATTTGGAAGATACTAATATTGAAAAAGAAAGAAAGTTGCCCCACCTTCAAACCCTTTCTCATGCACATTGAGTCTTTGTACAATTTGTTGTTGTCTCAACAAGTTTACATATTTTGAGCCTATATTGAAAATGTCGGTCCAACAATACTTATCAAGTTTATAGAAACAACGACACAATAACGATTACCAACCTGTATTGAATATATCAAACGATTACAAGGTTGATCGATTAAGCTTTTGATGTGTTCTCTATGTTTTCTCTCAAATACACCTTTATGTGTGTGTTTGTGTGTGTGAATCTTAAACTGATCTTGTTAGAGATAATAGAGAGATATCACAAAGATATCTAGCTAGTGTGTCTAACACACTACCTAATCAACTTGCAACAACAAGTTGCATTATAAAACTATAAACCTACATAATATCTAACAAATAGATATTATATAACTAACTAACTAACTAAATAATAACTAAGTTAACTAAATATCTAACAAACTAGATATTAAGTTAACTATTACAATAACAAACAATTACATTGACATTTATTACAAATAGACATAGACTTTTATAACGAGAGTCGACGTTCCGGCTTTAGCTTCAGATTGCGATCTTCAGTTTGGATGATCTTGAATCCAATGAGACTGTGGTCTAACATTCTCCCCCTTTGGATCAAGATCAATTAATAAAAAGATTTATCCAATTCAGTCTTCTTGTTCAGCTCAGAAGATGCAATCTCTTTCTCTGAAATCAGCATGTCTTCAATCTAACAATCTCACCCTTTGAAGAGTGGACGTGATTCTTGAAACATGTGATCTTTGCCATTTCTTTTGTAGTCATTCTCCCCCTTTTTGATGTTAAGTGCAACAACTTCATCAAAATTAGTGGTAAGAAATGTCAATCTTTCGTTTAGAGCCCCTGATTCGTCAATTCATAAGAGATTCATCTAGGTCTTTGCAAATCCAGACAAATGTAGTGTAACACCTGAAATAAACTAATGAATCAGTTAACATGCCTGTCAGTAACACTAAGTCACTGTGTGTAACGAATACACATGGGAAAGGAGTTGTTTGATGTTGACTCCCCCAGGGCTTCCATCTAATCATCGAACCACCACAAAGGTTATTTCTATAAACGTTATGACAAAGAAACAAATTCCTTGTGTGTTCGTGCTTGTGTTTGAAAGAATTAAGCACGGATGATTGCTTATTGGCTCAAAATTGTGTAAACCACTGAGACAACAGTAAGTTAAACACAGACTCAATGTGCATGATTGAAGTGCGAAGGTAGGGCAGACTTCCTTCTTTTCAATATCCAGATTTTCCAAATGAAAATCAGATAGCAAATGTGCTGCATCCCCTTTGAAAATGTGAAACATTTTCTTGTTGAGAAGAAAATGAGTAGATGGTGAGGTTTTTGATCAAGAGTTGGCATAGGTTAGTTGCCTGTTTCAATAATGATCACCAAAGAATTGTGAATCACTAGAATGGTGGCTACCAGGCTCAGAAAATGTTGGTGCAGAGTTGTGATATTCTTTTAACTCTATTCTCACACGCTCTTTCTTTTAAACATTTTGATTTCTCTAATCACACTCATTTCTTTTCTATTTTCACACTCAATCACTAAGGATTAACTTCTTGGGTAGAAATCACTGGTTAAGGTGATTCCATTGAAGTTGTGTTAATTCCAAGCACAATGATTCTTTGTTTGCCTATGATGCATGTGAAGCTCAGATTGGTTTAACTATTTCAGTTAAAGCACAATATTGATCTTTGAAAACATTTAAAATACACTCCCAAACTATAAAATGTGATGAAAAATCGGGAAGTGTTTTGAACATTAAAAACAATGTTTTCTTATGATTGAAAGTTGTCCTTCTTTCAACCATATGTGAGATGAAGATAAAGGTTTATACCTTAACGAGTGATCTTTTATCTCATGAAGCTAAGCGTAAAGTCATAAACATATGAACTTGTAAGCTTCTCTCAAAAATTCTGCAAAAGTCTAATGTCAAGTCAAAGTAATAATTATTCACTTATATTGAAAAGACAAAAAGCAGTAAAACTTTTAAAGTACGAGTTCTGATCAGAAATAATCAGAAGTCATATCCGTACTCCCCTTTGTCGTGAAGAGTTCCCCCTAAAATCTTGCATTACAAAAAAAATTTGACATTTTAAAAGGTATATGCAAATTTTATGAGCTCCCCCTCGAAGTAATATTGACCAGATGTCAATTTCTTCTCATACTCCCCCTTCTATCATGAACAAAATGTTAACTTGCAGATAGCAATCAGATTTAAGAATAAGATAAGGATGAAAAAGTATATAATTTGAAAACTTTTATAGGTAATTACTGGTTATACTTTGAGATTTAGCATACCAAGCTTCGAGACTAGAAAGGTAAACCTCTTTTCGTCTAAAGGTTTGGTGAACAAATCAGCAAGTTGATACTCAGTCTTTACAAAGAAAAGTTCAAATTTTCCTTTCTCTACATTATCCTTGATAAAATGATACCTGACGTCTATATGCTTTGTCTTCGTGTGTTGAACAGGATTCACCGTTATTGCGATGGCGCTCTTGGAATCACAGTAGATCGGGATCTTGTTGAAGTGGAAACCGTAGTCGCGTAATTGAGTTCTCATTCACAAGACCTGAGAACAGCAGCTAGCAGCAGCTACATATTCTGCTTTTGCCGTGGAAGTTGAAACACACAGTTGCTTCTTTGATCCCCAACTTACTAATTTGTCACCGAGGAACTGCACATGTCCTGACGTGCTCTTCCTGTCTAACATACAACCTGCATGATCTGCATCTGTGTAGGTTGTTAGTTCAAAACTAGTATCTTTAATATACCACAGACCAATATCTGCAGTGCCCTTTAGATACCTAAAGATGTGCTTCACAGCAGACAAATGGACTTCTTTAGGATTGGCCTGATATCTTGCACATAAGCATGTTGAAAACATTATATCTGGCCTACTCGACGTAAGATACATTAAAGAACCTATCATCCCTCGATAAGTCCTAATATCAACGGCCTTTCCCGAAGGATCACTGCCAATCTTAGTACCTAGTGCCATTGGGGTACCAATCGTTTTTGAATTTTCCATTTGGAACTTCCGAAGAATATCCCTAATGTACTTTGATTGATTGATAAAGATACCCGTAGAAAACTGTTTTACTTGTAAACTGAGAAAGAAATTCATCTCTCCCATCAAGTTCATTTGAAATCTAGACACCATAAGGTTTGCAAAGTTCTTACAGTACTTAGTATTTGTAGAACCAAAGATAATATCATCTACATAGATTTGAATTAAAATGATATCGCCTTTTTCCTTTTTAATAAACAAAGTGGTATCCACCGTACCTTTTGAAAACCCATACTTGACTAGAAAATTAGAAAGGAAATCATACCAAGCTCGAGGTGCTTGTTTCAGACCATAGAGTGCTTTGTCGAGAATGTATACGTGATTTGGATTCTCTTGATTGACAAATCCCTCTGGCTGAGAGACGTAGACTTCCTCCTTCAGAATTCCATTTAGGAATGCTGTCTTCACGTCCATTTGAAAGACCGTGAAGTTTTTGTGGGATGCGTAGGCTAGAAACATTCTGATTGCCTCTAATCGCGCCACAGGAGCATATGTTTCGTCATAGTCTATTCCTTCCTCTTGTCTGTATCCTTTGGCTACTAGTGTTGCCTTGTTCCGGATGACGGTACCAACTTCGTCTTTCTTAATTTTGAAGATCCACTTCGTACCTATAATGGTTTTACCTTTCGGCTTCGGTACGAGTCTCCAGACTTTAAGTGCATTGAACTGATTCAGCTATTCTTGCATTGAGATCACCCATTCTGGATCAGCAAGTGCCTCTGATACGCGTGTTTGTTCAAACTTGCTCAGAAAGGAGTCATACATGCACAGGTTTATTGATACTGACCTAGTTTGCACCGGTTTTGATGGATCGACAATTATCTGGCTTATCGGGTGCTCTTTGGTCCATTTTTGTTCGTGAGGCAGTGAACTAGATGATTGTATGTCAGTTGTATCATCTACAACTCCACTTATACCTTCTTCTGTTTGTTCTGGAGGAATGATTGTTTTAGTTGAAGTAGTAGGTTCAGAAGGCTCACCAGGTACAGCTTGATCTGGCTGTAGATCGATCTGTACAGTATCTCCTACTGTTTCAACTACTTCTGTCTCTTTATCACATGGAACTTCTTCAACTGTTGGAGTCGGCATTTGAATTGTAATTTCTTGTTGAATCGTGGCGTTTGATTCAATAGAGTCATCTGTACTGGTTGGATGAGTAGTCGTTAAGTCTTCCATCCTGTCAACCACAACAGATTTCTTTACATTAGATCCAAGAAATTCATCATAAAACAATTCAAATAATAAATCTAAATCAGATAAATGGTTAGTAGAAGTTGATGCTTCATCTGATTTATTCTTTTGAGATGCAGGTTATGGACTGAGTTGCCCAGAAGCTAGTACTCCGGTTATAATGGGTTCTGAACTGTGTTGTGCGGAAGCCATATCTTCATCAAAGGTGACGTTGACGCTTTCAATCACCGTCATTGTCTTCTTTACATAGACACGATATGCAGTCGCTGTTGAGGAATATCCAATGAAGATTCCTTCATCTGCCTTAGCGCTGAACTTGTTGAGATTCTCCCTATCGCTTAGTACGAAACACTTACATCCAAATATATGGAAGTATTTTATTGTCGGTGTTCGGTTGTTGATTAACACATAAGGAGTCTTCTTGAACCTTCGATGTACCATGGAACGATTTTGTGTGTAGCACGCGGTCGAAACAACTTCTGCCTATAAAAACAGAGGTAAGTCTGATTGACTTAGCATAGTATGAGCAGCCTCGACTAGTGTTCGATTTATTCTTTCAATTACTCCATTTTGTTGAGGCGTTCGAGCAGCAGAGTATTGATGTAAAATCCCGACAGATTCGAGATATTATTCAACTTTGTTGTTCTTGAACTCTGTGCCGTTGTCTGTTCTTAGAATCTTGACCGGTTTCTGCAGATTCACCTGTGTCGTCTTCAGGAATGTAATGAGAACATCAGGTGTCTCATCCTTTGAACGAAGAAACTTGACCCATGTGTATCGCGAATAGTCGTCCACGATCACGAGTATGTACTTCTTGTCACCTAAGCTTTGAGTGCGCATTGGACCGCATAGATCCATATGCAATAACTCTAAAGGAGCATTGGTACTTGGTTCTGGCTTCGGTTTATGAGGTGCCCTCTTCATCTTGCCCTTCTCACAAGCTGCACAAAGATGTTCTCTTTCATATCTCAGCTCTGGAAGTCCTTTGACGAGCTTTCCACTGACCAGATCATTGATATACCGAAAGTTGAGGTGAGAAAGACGTCGATGCCATAACCAACTTTGGTGCATCGAAGCTTTCGATAGTAGACAAACTTGCTTGTCAGTCTGGACATCAGATAAATTGATTGTTTAGAGGTCTGATTCTCGTTTACCGACCAAAAGTTCTTCGCCTTCTTCATTGCGAACGAAACATAGAACTGGCCTATGCTGAACAGGTTGTGTCGTAAGCCTTCTACATAGCTCACCCTCTTGACAGTTATATTGCCGTGTTGTACATCACCATATCCCATGATTGGAGAAAACTGGTCGTTGCAAATCTTACTGTTCCACAATATTTTTCTTTAAAGTTGGACAGTATCTCCTTTTGCCCTGTCATGTGCTTGGAACAACCACTGTCCAAGAACCACGTATGACTAGTCTGCATAAGAGAAATTTGAAATTTAGATTTGAATATGACAACATTGGAATATACACTTTGATCATCGAAGTGCGGGTCTTGAACTGATTTGTTCAAAAGCCTATTTTGACTTTGATGTTCGGGTTTTGAACTGCATTATCCAAAAACCCATTTTGACTTTGAAGAACGAGTCCTGATCTGTACATAATCAGAAGTCGCTTTCTCTTTAATCTTTGTGTGCCTGCAACACAGATTTAGCCTTAGGTACCCACTGGAATTTGGGTCCTGCTGTGTTAGCACAAGATTTTGGTATCCATTTCAAATTGGATCCTTTGTTCTTTTGAAAATCATGAGAGTTGGTATGAGATGAATGCAGATGGTAATTTCCAAACCAATCTTCAGAATCTTGACAAAAGATAGATATATGTTTATCATAAAAGGAAGACTTTCCAGCAGATAAAGATAACTGAAATAATTGCTTCATTGAATATTGTTTACGATAAACAGCAATTTCAGCAATTACAACGTCTTTAGTAAGCGAAGTCTTATTACAATTAAAACTACTAGACGATAAAACGGTCTTGTCAAGGTTCCGTTTAGGTTGCCACAGAGAATTTGCTTCTTGCCTTTGATTTCTCAGATCTGAAACATGTAAAGCTGGTGAGTTAGACCTTGGAGCAACAAACGAATGCTTCTTCTTGGAATTACCAGCAGTGGTCGGTTTCTGTGAATGCTGAGATGTTTTCTTACCTTTAGCACTCTTAGCGTTCACAGAGACTGATTTATCAACGAAAGCTTTCGTTGATTTTGCACTGTTCACAGGCTTACTGGTTTTTCTTAAAGTTTTCTTCACAAATGATGAATGGTTGGGAAGTTTTGTATTAAAGTCAAAGAGATAGGAACCATCATCTAAACTACCGTCAGAGTTCAAAAAATCAATTCCTTTATTTGATGAACCAGACAACTCCTTAGTGTTTGAAGCTTTTGAAAGAACAGTATTTGAAAACACGGTTGTAAAAACGCTTTGTTCAATATTTATCAAAAGTTTTGCATCTGATAAAGAAGTCTCGAGTTCAGAAATTTTACGTTCTAAAACGAGAGGGACATATAATTTACCTTTGATAGGCTTCGCCTCCATTTCCTTTACAGAATAACTTGGAAAGAAATCACTTGAAAGTGGTTCCTTCTTTTTATATATTGGGTTTTCATCATAACTATTATTCAACTTCGCATAATAAAATGGAAGATGAACTTTAGCTGATTTCATCCGTTTTTCCGTTTCATTGGCTTCATCCTCTTTTGACAGTTTAGTCCAAAAGGTTTTAAACGCGGGGAGTCTGCGGGCTAATTGCATATTAAGATGATCATAAAGTCCAGGAACTTCAGACATCCCCTTTTGTAGACAGTGAGGATTCTTATAACCGATTCCCCATCTCTCTATCTCCTCTTTGGGTTTGTTTAGAAAAATAGTCTGTTCAGTTTGACCCATTTTATACAACTTCTCTTCCAAACTTTTTAGTTTTCCTAACAAAGAAAAGTTCTCTTTTGTACAAGAAGCATGCAACTTTTTAAGCTCATAAATATCTATCTCACTCTTTATAAGTTGAAACTTAAGATCAGAATTCTCTTTTAGAATTATTGTCTTTTCCTTAGCGTTGGTGTCATTATCTTTATGTAAAACCTCAATTAATACTTTCTTCTCAACAATTTCATTGCTAAGTTTCTGTATCAACTGGTTTTTGTCTGTCATGACACCATTATCTTGCTTAAGATTAGATTCTAACTCTCTTTGTTTCATACTCATGGCATGCATTTTATTCATGAATTCTAAATCAGATAGATTACATACCTCCTCTTCTTCATTGTCAGAATCAGCTTCAGCATCTGATTCTATCTTGCCCATCAAGCACATGTTGACGGCTTCTTCTCTATCTTCATCATCTTCTTCTTCATCATCCGAGTGATCGAGCCAGTATTCGTCCTCAGCCATCAGTGCCTTGCCTGCCTCTTGTTGTTTTGCAAGAAGCATCTTGTTCTTGTAGTAGTCTGAATTTCTGACTTTTGATCTACGACAGTCTTTGGCAAAGTGACCTGGTTTGCCACAGTTGTAGCATGTAGGCGGTTCTGGCTGACTTGATCCTTCAGCTTTGAATTTCCTTTCTTCTGGTCTCCTCTCCTCTATCCTCTTTCCTTCCGACTGAAACCTTCTCTCTTCAGGTTTGCTCTCCTCTGATCTTCTCCCCTCAAATCTCTTCCCTTCATATCTGCTACCTTCAATCCTTTCTTTGTGAATGTAGTTGTTCGGACCAGATGAATATCTCTGATTATTTGATGTTGGCTTTGTGTAGAACCTTTTCTGAAAGGCACTAGTCAGCATCATCATTGCTTGCTTCAGCTGATCATTTTCATCTGATTCTGAGTTTGCACAACCTTCATCTTCTTAATCTGATTCATATACAGTCGCCTTGTTCTTCTTCTTTCTGACTACAAGGGCGACTGTGTCTTCAATTTCCTTTCCTCTTTGTCTCTTCTCATCCAGAATTTCATCCACCTCTTCTTCATTTTGACGGAGGGTTTCATACACCTCGTGAAGTGGAATCTCATTCAAGTCTTTAATCTGCTTCATCTGACGAGCAAATCTTTTCTATTCAGGTTGAAGAATACTAAGGAATTTGATATTCAGCTCATTTTGAGATTTGTGAACTTTGTTCTTTCTAAGTTCATTCAGCAATGTCACAAACTGTCATAGGTTTCTTCTAAGGTTTCTCCCACCCTGCCTCTAAATTCTTCATAGTTATTTAGGCAGTTGGAGATCTTCAGCTGATTTCCAATTTTTGAACCCAGAATCATTTTCTCGAGCTGATCCCACATTTCTTTACCGGAAGCCTTGTAACTGTCAATCTTGACGTATATTTCATTTGGGATCCCCTGTAAGATGTATGACTTTGATAATTTGTCGCCTTTGGCTCTTCTGAGGTTATCATCTTGTAGCTCGTGATACTTCAGTTCAACCTGAGTAGGCACGTTATCAATTACACGAGTCGTCATTGGTGGTGTCATAATCCCTTCTTTAATAGATGTTCTGATATAATCATCCAGCTCGTGTCTATCAATGAAGTTTAGAAACCTATCCTTCCACTGTTCGTATTCTCCTTTGAAGAGAACTGGTGGCTTGGTGTCAGTTCCTATTGCAAGGGCTTCTCTAGATGTCATCCTATATTGAATAAGAGAAAAATGTGACATATATGATCGTTAACCTAGGTAAAATTTGATCACACAAGAAATTTTGTCCCCCTAGGCAGACTTAGCACGGGGGTCCCGCTAAGTATGAAATTTGAGCAAAATTCAGGTTTGCGTTTGAAGAAGGTTTGCGTGTCACATGGGAAGCGCAAATGGAAGTTTGCGGGTCTAGTGAGGAGCGCAAACTGAGGTTTGCGGGTCTAGTGGGAAGCGCAAACTGAGGTTTGCGATTGCTCTTTGAAACGAGAAGTGTGCTTTGCGTTTGGCTTGAGAGGCGCAAAGTAGAGATTTGCGGGTCACTTGAGACGCGCAAAGTTGGACTTTGCGTTTGATGAAGGACGCGCAAAGTGGGACTTTGCGTTTTATGAGGGACGCGCAAAGTTGGACTTTGCGTTTCAGGGTAGAAGGGCAAAGTGGGCTTTGCGTGTGTTCTTCCTTTGCTTTGCGGGTGTTCGTCCTGTACTTCTGAAAAACGACTGAATCTTGTTCCTGAAACGATTTAGCAATACCAAACTCTACCAATATGTCTAGAATTACTTCTAGAACTGAATGTAAGCACTCGATCTCAATAAAACACTCTTTTTAGAATTTAATCTGATCGCACAGTGACTTACCCACTTCGAATGTTTTCACTCAAAATCCACAAATTGGAACTCGATTTAAGCTTAACAGTAAAATTAAATAGAAACAACTTTATCTAGCATGCTAATCGATCACAACCTGATCGATTTTAACACCTAAAACACTTAAACACTCAAAATCACTATTTCAAATAAGAACACAGAGACGTTTTTTCTGAAATACTTGATTTGATCTTAATCAGGCTCTGATACCAATTGTCGGTCCAACAATACTTATCAAGTTTATAGAAACAACGACATAATAACGATTACCAACCTGTATTGAATATATCAAACGATTTCAAGGTTGATCGATTAAGCTTTTGATGTGTTCTCTATGTTTTCTCTCAAATACACCTTTATGTGTGTGTTTGTGTGTGTGAATCTTAAACTGATCTTGTTAGAGATAATAGAGAGATATCAAAAAGATATCTAGCTAGTGTGTCTAACACACTACCTAATCAACTTGCAACAACAAGTTGCATTATAAAACTATAAACCTACATAATATCTAACAAATAGATATTATATAACTAACTAACTAACTAAATAATAACTAAGTTAACTAAATATCTAACAAACTAGATATTAAGTTAACTATTACAATAACAAACAATTACATTGACATTTATTACAAATAGACATAGACTTTTATATCGAGAGTCGACGTTCCGGCTTTAGCTTCAGATTGCGATCTTCAGTTTGGATGATCTTGAATCCAATGAGACTGTGGTCTAACAATCTCCCCCTTTGGATCAAGATCATTTAATAAAAAGATTTATCCAATTCAGTCTTCTTGTTCAGCTCAGAAGATGCAATCTCTTTCTCTGAAATCAGCATGTCTTCAATCTAACAATCTCACCCTTTGAAGAGTGGACGTGATTCTTGAAACATGTGTTCTTTGCCATTTCTTTTGTAGTCATTCTCCCCCTTTTTGATGTTAAGTGCAACGACTTCATCAAAATTAGTGGTAAGAAATGTCAATCTTTCGTTTAGAGCCCCTGATTCATCAATTCATAAGAGATTCATCTAGGTCTTTGCAAATCCAGACAAATGTAGTGTAACACCTGAAATAAACTAATGAATCAGTTAACATGCCTGTCAGTAACACTAAGTCACTGTGTGTAACGAATACACATGGGAAAGGAGCTGTTTGATGTTGACTCCCCCAGGGCTTCCATCTAATCATCGAAACACCACAAAGGTTATTTCTATAAACGTTATGACAAAGAAAAAAATTCCTTGTGTGTTCATGCTTGTGTTTGAAAGAATTAAGCACGGATGATTGCTTATTGGCTCAAAATTGTGTAAACCACTGAGACAACAGTAAGTTAAACACAGACTCAATGTGCATGATTGAAGTGTGCAAATAGAAAAGAAATGAGTGTGATTAGAGAAACCAAAATGTTTAAAAGAAAGAGCGTGTGAGAACAGAGTTAAAAGAATATCAAACGATTACAAGGTTGATCGATTAAGCTTTTGATGTGTTCTCTATGTTTTCTCTCAAATACACCTTTATGTGTGTGTTTGTGTGTGTGAATCTTAAACTGATCTTGTTAGAGATAATAGAGAGATATCACAAAGATATCTAGCTAGTGTGTCTAACACACTACCTAATCAACTTGCAACAACAAGTTGCATTATAAAACTATAAACCTACATAATATCTAACAAATAGATATTATATAACTAACTAACTAACTAAATAATAACTAAGTTAACTAAATATCTAACAAACTAGATATTAAGTTAACTATTACAATAACAAACAATTACATTGACATTTATTACAAATAGACATAGACTTTTATATCGAGAGTCTACGTTCCGGCTTTAGCTTCAGATTGCGATCTTCAGTTTGGATGATCTTGAATCCAATGAGACTGTGGTCTAACAGAAAAGCAACCATCTATGCTTAATTTGATTCATACACATGCACGAGCACACAGAATTTTGTTTTCTGTCAGAACGTTCATAGATAACCATGTGTTATTAGATGATTGAATGGAAGACCTGGGGAGTCTACATCAAACCAACTCCTTATATAGTAACTTTGTGTTACTCAGTGACTTTGTGTCATTGACAGGCATTCTAACTGAGTCATTTGTTGATTCAGGGTTACATCTATTAAACTTTTTGAATTTGAAAAGATTCGAATGGTTACTACTTTTTATTTTAATCTGAAAAGATTGAAATAATCACTCTTTCCATCTGGGAAGACTGCTCTTATTTCCATATAGGGCTCGTTACATGAAGATTGTGCTTACGTGATCATACACAATGGGGGAAATTGTCTTGAAAAGGGGAAGATTGTTTTGGTATGTTTTGATGATGATGCTTCTCACCATTCATCAAAAAGGGGGAGAAGATACAAAAAGGGAGAATTATCAAAGAGGGAGAATATAATCTGAAGACTGCTGAAGATTATCAAAGTTTTAAAGTTTTGAAGTATTGAAGTTTTGAAGCTATCAACGACATATCTGAAGACAAGTGAAGACCCGAAGACAATTGCAATTTTTTTTTAATCTTGAATCCAAAGGGGGAGATTGTTGGATCAAATAATTGTATTCAAGATTAAAGGGTCTAAACTGTAATTGTTTGATAGTTATAGTTAAAGGGTTTAAAGTGTAATAAGCAAATAGTTATTAAGCTATTGGGCCTCAAGCACATAAGCCCATTAGGCCTAAAAGTCTGGGTATTTAAAGTTATGATTAGTTTAGTTTTAGGTTTAACCTTTGATAATTATTCTAATCTGCAAACCTATTATTCTCTGTATTCAAAGGGTATCAAGAACACTCAAGGGTTTCATTGTTTATTCAAGGGATTGGTATGTTACTCTGATTTATATATCTCTTGATTATTATTGTGTTGTTTGATTACTTGATTGATTATTTACCAACTAGATTAATCTGGGATAACAGTTACCAAGCAAACGAAAGTGAGATTTTACAATTAGTTACTTTGAGATAGGATATTTTAGGGTTGATAGAGACACTAGAATCGGGAATGATGACGAGGGTAGTAAAGATAATCATGTACGGTACGTGTTGTTCCATATTTCAAGTATTAAGATAAAAAATACAAGAATCAAATCAAGAACACAAATGATGTAGAGATAATGTAGAGAGAGAAATAGTCATATGTCATTATCTCTCAAGTCACAAGTGTTACAATGACAAGCTTAGTTAAAAGAGTTCTAAGAGTTACAAAACACAAAGATAAGGAACCTATATATATGGGTAAAAAAAGCGTTGACCACATATCAAGATAGAAAGAAAAATACATTGATAAATTTATTAAAACATATATCTCCAACTGTGTCCCAAATATGTGCAATATATCAAGATGAACAATAAGATTTGATTCAAGATGCCATTTCCATTAATCTCAAATTAATCCACGATTTACAAGCTCACTGATATGAAATAATTCTCTCTCTAAACTCACTCTATAATTGTGTCTAATGATTCTACAAACAAAAAATTCTATTTATACTCCTTATAATTACAAATGAAACAAAACTAATTAACTAAAGAAGACTTTGACAAAAATCCCTTAAGGTTTGACTTTGACTTTAGAATTAGAGGCTTTGACGTAGACTTTGACTTTCAATTTCAATGATCTTGGATCCAACATATTTGTGCACTAACAATCTCCCCCTTTTGGATCAATTTGTAAAACATCTAACTCTGGTATCTATGATCCCTAAATAAGATTCAAATCTCCTGGTTGATTTCCTGAACTCAAGTCTGTCCTCCAAAGCATCAATAGCTCTTTCCGTCATAATCATGTCTATTCTAGGCATGTGATCACCCTCAACAAATCTTTTTCTTTCACGTTCTTCATGTCTTTTAGCTGAAGCTTTATCACTTTGAGCGTTCTATCAGAATACTTTGCAACTTCAGAGATCCTCAGAAATCTCTTCTCATTCTTGTCATTCTTGTAAAAAACTCCAAGCTCTGGTTTCTCTAACACAGTGAACAATGGATAATCTTCTAAATTTGGAATTGTCATGTCTGGCTTAAGCATACTGACTCTCTTCTGATTTGTCTCTAAGCCCAACTGAAAATCATAACAATAAGTGAAGTAGATATGCCTCCGAATAAATCTCTTGATTGCTTCTAAGGCATAGGTGATGTTCTCCTTCCGAATAATCATATCTCTGAACAGATGGTACATGTGCTCCAAATCATCAAAGTTCAGATTGTGAAAGTTAGCTTCAGTAAAGATATATTCTTGCATATTTCTCCTTTGCACAGTAAAGACTGGATACCATATATTGACAAACTTATTCAAACGAACCTCCTTGATAGTGACAATCTTTGACTTAGATTTCACTTCCTTTGAAGCTTTTCTCAAATGGTTGATCATGCTGACATACTCTTGTTGATAATCAAGTGGCTTATCTTTGACTCCCATCACCAGATAAATGTTAAGCTTCCTGATACGGCATACAAAACTCTTCTTCTCTTCTTGTAAGAATGGAACTCTTAGAGCATGACACATATGTCTTAGTTCAGCTTCTGTAGGACCATATGTAGGCTCAGGATCATCGACATTGGCATTGGATAGACCAGCTTCAACTGTACTTGGCATAACAAAAACATGAATACGTTGATCTGGTTGGCTAGAGTTACTTGATTGACTTGGTGTACTTTGTTGACTTGGTTGATTTTGAGGACTAGGTTGATTGGCATGAACTTCAGAAACATCAGGAAAATTGAATTCATGAAACTTTGGAATTTCAGGCGCTTCATTATGATTTGGCTATGGAATATCAATATGAACTGGGCTTAGCTGAATATATTTAAAAGTATCTGGCCCAAACATCTCATGTATGACACGTCTGTCTCTGTCTTCAAACATACCATCAAGAACACTGACTTCATTCTCTGACACAATTTCATTTACAAGCATATTCTCTTCATCAACTTGTACAATCTCTTCAACTTCATCATCATAATAGTTTATCAAACTCTCTTTTTCTTCCTCCTTGACCTTCCAGAACTTCTCATATAACTCATATTCATCATCATCAGAAGTCAGTTCAATAATATCAACTAAAGAAACACCAGTTAGCAACAAAATCTCTTCTCTAGAAGATACCTTCGGCTTTTCAACCCTTGGTACTATCTTTGGATCAACATATAAAACTAATTCCATTCCGCTTATTTATCCATGGTTATCACCTTGAACAATCTGAGCTTGACCTCCAGAAACAGCTTCTGAACCACTAAAATTTTCAAAGCTCCCATCACATCTCTGTTTCTTAGATCTCTCCCCCCTCATGGTCATGATCTAGATCATGATCATGCCTTTTCTTAGAGCTTTGCACTTGAGCCTGACAATACATCTGAAAAACCTTAGACAAGTCAGAAAATTGTTGCTGCATCGACTGCAAGGAAGACAAAATATCATGTTTGAAAGAATTAAACTCTGAGGCTTTAACAACATCAGGTTGAGATTGGGGAACCACTGGAACAACTTGTGGTTGTTGAAATCTGAGAAGCTCAATCAAATATGAATCATTCTGGTCAACTGGGGCTTGAGACAATTGCTTTGCAAACAACAAAAATTTTAGCTCATCCACAGACGTATCAACATTCTGTATTAGTTGAGGTGGGGGTGGAGGTGGAGTTTCCTCAATCACTGGATCTTTCCCTTTCAGCAACCTTTTAACTCCAAAAATCTCCTCAGAAAACTGTTTTAGTAACTGGGTTTCAACAACCTTTAAGGCCCTGTCGAGATGTTCTATTGACACGAAGTCAGGTAATGTAACACCGGAGACACTTAGTCTATACATTGACACAATAGTTGACGAAACAACCGTATGGCATGTGTTCAGTGCTGGCATGTTGTTAACAATGACAAGACTTCCACCATGTCCTTGTAGTCCAACTAGTGGAGCTATTGTGGGCGTTCCGATCAGGTCACTAAGACTTCCAATGGAAGTAGTAGTAAATAAGTGTGTCCTAGGAATCAAGATTGGTAACTCAAGTGGCACTAGACTTGATTATGCATTCAAAAAAGTTGAGAACTAGGGTTGTAGTCCTCTGTTTTCAATATCTATATATTTCGAGTGAAAGCTAGATAGACTTTGTGCAATATCCCCGTGAGTTTGTGAGACTATCACATGTTGTAAGGTGGTAGAATGGCTGGTAGAGGTGTGCAATTGCATTAGCGGGCGACTAATGTCTTCTTCAATACTGGTACACAACACATGCGTCCTAGTAGCAGATGTGGCTTCCTTTCTGGATTGGTAAAGCTGGTTACACACACGCTCTCCATATTCTTTTTCGTTCCTTCCACTCAAACTCACATTTTCTATATTTTCAACTAATTCTCCCTCATACTTCCTTATATCTCCCACCACATTATTAATAGTGGTATCAATATCCATCTCTATAGCATGATCATTGAAGTGGTCATCACCATCATCACCATCATAATCATCATCATCACCATCATTTGGTTCAACACCATCACTTTCAGCTCTATCAGACTGAGTAGCATCATCATCATTGCTTTCATCAACATATTCACTTTCAGATTCAGCTTGATCCGACTCAATTACCGATTCTAAACTTTCGTCGACGTTCTCTTCCTGTCTGCACAATTGATGAATGTTAGCAGATCCAGGTTGAGATGTGGAATCAAAACGATGTGAGGCATTAACCTATGATCCCACAGCCTCCGGTCCAGAATTCTTTCCTCCTCCAATACCCATCTCAGGATTTTCTCTCGGCACTCCCCGTTCAAGAACCCTTAGGTAACATGAACCTTTACCGACTTCTCTCTCTTAGGTCTGGAGCCTTAGGCAGGAAGAATCGGTTCTGTCTGCTCTATAGACTCTCTATACTCTCTTACACACTCAGAGTTTGGATCAACATATGATAGTAATGCTTTAGGAAATGGCATGTTGTAGTTGAACACTTTCTTCTTCTTTTGCAAGTACCTCATGCAATGTTCTGGTGCATACTCATGTTGCTTTCTCCTTGGAATGTCTCTATTACACTGTATCATGCTTCAGATGATCAGTGTCCGAAATCTTTGATATGGTAAAAAGATCAAAGCTTTGGTAGTTCTCTTTGGCATAACTCTCTCATAGAGTTCACTTCAAAAGATAAAGGAATAATCAACATGTAGATCATATACAACTGCATGGAACAACTTCAGAATGTGCATACTAGCATTGTCTATCCCTTGATTCTTGGCAGTGAGGCAGGCATCTGTTGATCACCGAGAACAATGCATACCAAAATGGTGGTAACTTGTTCTACTTGAACTGGCTTATCTTGGTCAGCTCTCCAACATAACCAAGTGGTCTTATCCCTTCAAATACATCAGCGTTAGTGGGAAAAAGCTCAAACTCAGTTCTGCCTTCTCTTGAATCTTTTTCTAGTAGCCTCAGTATGTATCTCAACCTTTGATAATCCAAGATTGAGATGTAATGATCAATCTGGATCTGAAACTGAGGTGTTTCACCTTGACGGATGAATTTGATGGTTTTCCAGGCTTGCTGTAGGTAGATAAGAGGCACAGTAGCTCTTCCAACCAATGCATAGTACAAAGGATGGCATTTGAGTGTCTCCAGTACCAATGGTTCTATGTTGAGATGATCAAAATCAACATAATGGTTATTTGGATACAACAACTTCTTTTCAGATGGGATGATGAGAGATAGATCAGGGTTGGTTGTGCTTGGTAGTCTGCTCTAGATGAGGGCATAGGTGCATCCCTAGATACTTGTGGTGAGTTGTCATCCATTTGAACCTCCTGTTCATCTGATTGGTTTTCAACCATTGTAAACCTGAAAGTGAAAAGTTATAGACAGATGTCCACTTTGTTAGTTTGGAAAAATTTCACAAGTCAAGAATCCGCATGACAAAGGACATGGAAATTCTCAACTTTCAAATCGCAAAGCACAAGAACAATTGTGCTTTTCGTAGAACAAAACCAAACACTTTTCGCAGGGCACAATCTGCGAAAATTGTTGGATCAGTAATTGTATTCAAGATTAAATTACAAAAGGGGTCTAGTTTATAATAGTGTTTAATACCTTAGGGGGTATTTTAGCAGATAATAGTAATACTGATTAGGTCATGTTGACCTACGTATAAATAGGATTATTTTCTAGGTTTAGAGTGTGAATCGCAGAAGGTGTAGATCAAGAGGCCGTATTCTCTATATTCATACGATCACAAGAGGTATCTGTATTTACCAAGAACACATACACGTATTTATCTGATTTATTAAGAGATCATTGATATATTGTTTGATTTATTCATCTCTTATTCTTTATTGTGTTGTGATTACCAATCAACTATTTATCTGGGTTTAACAAGTGGTATCAAAGCTAAAGAATCAAGCTTTTGGATTAAAAACAATATTTTTCGAAAACTTACTGTGTGAAAACTAAATTCATGATTTAATGTGTTTTTATGCATAAAATCGATTTGATTATGTGTGTTTTATGTTTTTGAACAACATTAGAATATCTATTCACTTTTAAAAACACAAATCGATTGGCTTTTGATGATTTTTGAAAGTTTTTGTCCATGAACTATCGAGTACTGTTCCATCTGAGTCAAGCAGAAAAGTTGTTTTTAATTATTGATTTTGATTGGGTTTTGATCGAAGTAAGTTTGTGGATGATTTGTGAGAATTTTATACTGTGCATTAATCGTTTGAAGTGTTTCTGGACTGAAAATCAAGTACAGGAACGTACTCTGTGAAGAACTCGCAAGTTCTGTGATGAACTCGCAAGTTATGTGATGAACTCGCAAGTTCTGTGAAGAACTCGCAAAACACTACTAAGTCTCGCAGGGTGCTTAATTAATCAAAGTATAGGTCTCGCAAGCTTGACTAGCGCAAACCTCAAGAACTCTCAAGCTTGACTAGCGCAAACCTCAAGAACTCGCAATCTTCAGCTAGGGCAAACCTCAAGAACTCGTAAGCTTCAGCTAGCGCATACCAAAGAATTTGCTAATCTCTTACATAAGAAAGTCTAAGTTTCGCAGGGTGCTATCTAGCGAATTTCTAAATTTCGCGCCAGCTTCACTTAGCGCAAAGTGTATTTTGTGCAAGCCACTGTCCTTAACTTAACTTGCGAAAATTTTCAATTTGTTTAAGGACAGGATTCACTAGCTACTACTTAGCGAATTGCCAAGGTTTCGCAGGTTGTGTATTTACGAATTCTAAGTTTCTCAACTCTCTAATCTGCGAATTCTACTCCCTTATACTTGCGAAATCTTGAAGCATCTATATATTTGGCGAATTTCTTTGTGTCTTATATTGTTTGCGAATTCTGCACTTGAGATTTTTGGAAATTCGATTTTTCTGAAAAAATTTTAGTGTAGTTTTTATCTGATTCTTGATTCTAAGATCTTATTAGTTGATTTAAGTGATACAGATATCATCATGCCTTACATAGACGATAAGGGAAATACAGTGTTGACCAAGAGAGATTGTGCTTTAGCATATATGCCAGAGATTCCAACATTGGAAGCTGAGAATGAAAATCTGAAGATTCAGAACTCATCTCTTCTAGAACAGATTGACAGATTGAAAAATGATAAGGACTCAGAGAAGGATTTTGTTTGCTCAAAATGCATTAATGATACTAAAATTGATTTTGCATGAATAATTGAGTCTAAAGAAAAAGAGATCTTAAATCTTCAAGCAAAGCTGAAAAGATCTGAAAATATTAATTCTAGCTCAAGCTGGTCAAAGAAGGAGTTAATGCAAAAAGAGCTTGATGAGTTGAGAAGAAGAGCAAACATTGCTAGTGAGACATCTGAAGGGCTTAAAAAGACAAACTCTCGATTTTTTGCTGAAAGAGACTCTTTGAAAGATAAAGTTTTCAGTCTTGAGGTTGAGATTAAAATGATGAAAGAAAAGGCAACCCAAGACAGAGACAACACAAAAGCCCAAGATGAGATAATGAGATAGATTGAGAAAGAAAGAAAAGAATTTGCTAAGATATTCTCTGATTTCTCATGAAAAGCCTTTGAAGAGATGAAATCATTAGAGCTTAAATGTGTTAAGCTTTCTCAACAAGTATCAGACTTTTAGAAAGTTATCATTCTTGAGAGACAAGGTTGAGAAAGAAAAGAAGAAAGCTAAGCAGAAGAATGTAGATAAAGACTTTTCTAAAGAAAAGAAAGTTCTAGAGACTAAGATAGCTAATCTGACAAGAAAACTATCTGAGTTGTCAACAAACATTCTGGAGGAAAAGAAGACGAAATATGAATTGCAAAAGAAGTTTGATCTGATTGCAAAGGAAAGAAATAGTTTGTCGTCAAAGATAAAGGAACTTGAAGAAATCGTATTCAAGGTGAAGCTGACTGAGCACAAAACGCCAGAGTCAATAGCTCAGTCACCAAGAGATGATCTAGCTGATTCAGAAGGCTCTTTCAAAACAGCTTCAACTTCTCATTTTACAAATGTTTCTAATAATCCTTTATTTGATTCCGATGATAGTCTTACGTCTAAATCTAAAGATTAGATTTGTCCTTCTAACCTTTTCTTTGACAAAAATGTTCATGGTCCAGGTAACTTCAAGAAGAACAAGTTGTCGGTCCCTATTTAAATCAAGTTCTTAACAAAGAAACACAATCACAAATATATGATAAACAAACCTGATTGATTTCCAAATCCACAAATTACAAATCACAGTGATTTGTGTTTTTCTCTTTGAAGCTCTCTCTATTTTTCTCTCTAGGATTGTTGGCTGGATGATAAATCTCTTTTTAGTATAATATCTACTTTCTACCTAATATCTACTAACATAATATCTAATACTAAATATCCTAAAATATCTAATAAATAGATATTTAGGAATAATATTAAATAATAAAAACAAACTTTGACATTTTATTACAAACGAACATTAGACGAATATTAAGAATGAATTTCTAGCTTTAGCTTCAGATTTCAATCTTCAAATTGGATGATCTTGAATCCAATAAATCTGTGATCTAACAATCTCCCTCTTTGAATCAAGATCATTACTAAAAGGATTTAGCAATTCAGTCTTCTCTTTCAGCTCAGAAGATGCAATATCTCTCTTTGTCTTCAATATATAATAATCTCCCCAAAAGACGTAGATAAACACTCTTTCAGGTGGTGGGAAGAAAATTATCTCCAGATTTATCTCATAATGCTTTAGCAAAGTATCTTCAAAGAAAATTTCTCTCAATCCAGCATATCTTTAGAATACTTTGTCTTTGAAGAATTCGATCTTGGACAATCCAGCATATCTTTAGCAAAGTAACTTTTGTTCTCTCCCATTTCTTGATTAGCTCTTCTCCCCCTTTTTGATGAAAAGGGCAACGATTTCATCAAAATCTTTTAGCAAGAAATGTCTGTCATATGTAGCATCTGATTCATCAATCCAAAAGATATTCATCTAGATCTTTGCAAATCCAGACAAAATAATCGTGTAACACCTGAATCAACAAATGAATTAGTTAAAATGTCAGTCAGTAACACTAAGTCACTGTGTGTAACGATTACACAATGGAAAAGAGTTTTTTGATGTTCACTCACCCAGGGCTTCCATTCAATCATCGAAACACCACAAAGGTAAATTCTATGAACGTTATGACAAAGAAACAAATTTCTTGTGCGTCCGTGCATGTGATTGAAAGAATTTAAGCACTGATGATTGCTTATAGGCTCAAAATTGTGTAAACCACGGAGACAACAATAAGTTAAACATAGACTCAATGTGCATGATTGATGTGCGAAGGTGGGGCAGACTTCCTTCTTTTCAATATCCAGATTTTCCAAATGAAAATCAGATAGCAAATGTGCTGCTTCCCCTTTGAAAATGAAACATTTTCCGTTTAAGAAGAAAATGAGTAGTTGGTGGGGTAATGGAAAGAGTTGGCATGGGCTAGTTGCCTATTTCAATAATGATCACCAAAGAGTTGTGAAACATTAGAATTGTGGCTGCCTGACTCAGAAAAAGTTGGTGCAGAGTTCTGATATTCTTTTAACTCTGTTCTCACACCCTCTTTCTTTTAAACATTTAGCTCACTCTAACCAAACTCTCTTTTTCTGTATACCTCATCACACAACCCACACTCATTTCTTTTCGACTCCTCTCACTCAATCACTATAGATTAACCTCTTGGGTAGGAAACACTAGTTAACGTGTATCCGTAGAAGTTGTGTTAAGTCCTAGAACTATGATCCCATGTTTTCCTATGAAGCATTTGATCCTCAAAATGGTTTAACTTATTAGTTAAAGCTCAAAGATGAATTAAGAAAACATTGAAAATTACACTTCCAAATTATAAAATCTGATGAAGAATCGGGAAGTGATTCGAACTTTTGAGAACATGATTTCAATGATTGAAAGTTGTCCTTCTTTCAACCATATATGAGATTAAGATAACGAATTATGCCTTTACGAGCAATCTTACATCTCATGAAGTTAAGCATAAAGTCATAATAGATATGAACGTGTAAGCGTCTCTCAAACTGCAAAAGTCTTAAAATCAAGTCAACGCAACTTTATTCACTAAAATTAAAATGACAAAAAGCAGTAAAACAATGAAAGTAGGAGTTCTGATCAGAAATAATCACAAGTCATAGCCTAACTTCTTTGACTTGTAAAAGGTCCCCTAAAATCATGCATTACAAAAATTTGACAAAAAAGTAAATGCAGAAATTATATATGCTCCCCCTCAAAATAACATTGATCATCTATGAATTTCTTCTCACACTCTCTTTAAGATCATGAACAAAATATTAAAGTGCAGTTATCTTGCGGACATAAAGATAAAGAAATGATGAAAAATTTACAATAAGAAACTTTAATAGGTAACCACCAATTAGGTCTTAAGATTTGGCATACCAAGCCTAGAGACAAGAAAATTGAATCTCTTTTCGTCCAAGGGTTTGGTAAACAAATCTGCAAGCTGATAATCAGTTTTTACAAAGTAAAGTTCAATTGCTCCTTTTTCGACATTATTTTTTATAAAATAATACCTGACATCGATGTGTTTGGTATTTGTATGCTGAATAGGATTAGTTGTTATCGCAATAGCGCTCTTCGAGTCACAGTAGATTGGGATTTTATTGAAGTGAAAATCGTAGTCTCGCAGTTGCGTTCTCATCCACAAGACCTGAGAATAGCAGCTAGCAGCAGCCACATATTCTGCTTCGACCGTTGAAGTTGAGACACATAATTGCCTCTTCGATGCCCAACTGACGAGTTTATCACCGAGGAACTGTATATGATCTGACGTGCTCTTCCTGTCTAGCATGCAACCAGCATGATCTGCGTCTGTATATGCTGTAAGTTCAAAGCTAGTATCTTTAGGATACCACATACCAAGATCTGCAGTCCCCTTCAGATATCTAAAAATGCGCTTAACTACAGTCACATGGGATTCTTTAGGATTGGCCTAATATCTAGCACATAAACATGTAGAAAACATTATATCCGGCCTACTGGACGTAAGATAAATTAAAGAACCTATCATCCCTCTATAAGTCCAAACATCAACAACCTTTCCAGAAGGATCGGTGCCAATCTTAGTACCAGGTGCCGTTGGGGTACCAATCAGTTTACAATTTTCCCTTTTGAACTTCCGAAGAATATCAAGAATGTATTTAGATTGTTTGATGAAAATCCCCGATGAAAATTGTTTGACTTGTAATCCGAGAAAGAAATTCATCTCTCCCATCATATTCATCTGAAAATGTGACACCATGAGGTTTGAAAAATTCTTACAGTATTTAGGATTTATAGAGCCAAAAATAATATCATCCACATATATTTGAATTAGAATGATATCGGATTTCTCCCTTTTAAGGAATAAAGTGGTATCGACCGTACGTTTTGTAAAACCTGACTTGACCAAAAACATATATAAGACATCATACCAGGCGCGAGGAGCTTGTTTCAGTCCATAAAGTGCTTTGTCGAGAACGTATACATGATTCGGTTTCTCTTGATTAACAAAGCCTTCTGGCTGCGAGACGTAGACTTCCTCCTTGAGCATGCCATTCAGAAATGTTGTCTTCACGTCCATTTGAAAGACCGTGAAGTTCTGGTGGGCTGCGTAGACCAGAAACATCCGAAGTGCCTCTTAACGCGCCACTGGAGCATAAGTCTCGTTGTAATCTGTTAAGTCTGATTTTATAGTAATTGTTAGAGCATAAATCTGTTGGATACAAGATCAAGAATACTGAAGGTCAAAGTTGAGGAAGTCAAAGCTGCTAAAGTCAAATCTTATTAAAAGTCAAAGTCTATTTTGTAATAAGTCAAACTTAGTTGTATTTGTACTTGTTTTTTCCTTTGTATTAGGTGTTAGTATAAATACATTTTCTTCTTGTATTTTCAGTAGATATAAGAGTTAGAAGGTGGAATTTGTGAGAATACATATCAGATTGTAGAGAGAGAGAGAGAGAGTTCTAGAGAGAGAAAGTGTATTTTTGAATTGAAAGAGTAATCAAACAGGTAAATTTGATTGTTAAATCTTGTTTGTTTGATTGTAATTGAATAGAAATTAGAATCTGGAACACACAATTGGTATCAGAGCAGATCCAAAGGTGAAATCAGATCAAGAAAAGGTGGTTCATCACTGTTCATCGAAGAGAAAATCAAGCTTCTGTTTTTTGAGTGTTTTTAAGCAGATTTTGATTAGGAGTTGTACGAAAAGTGTACTAGATCGAGTCTATGTACTTTAATTTTCGTATTGCACTGTAATTTCAATCGAATTTGTGATTTTGGTCGAGTTTTGTTACACGAGTTGTTTTTCACTCTTTCATCGATCTTTTGGATTGTAATTATTTGTTTGTGAAATTCATCTATTGTAATTTGTTCGTTGATTGATTGTAAAGACTTCTGCAAAGTTTCAGATCATTTGGACCACGAAAAGATCGATTTCAGTTGAAAAAGATGGTGTTTGGGTCTACAAATGCTAGAACGCGCTAGATCGCTAGAACGCGTAAGTTCTTCGTGAAACGCACAAGTTCATCGTGAAACGCACAAGGTTTATCAGGGTAGAACACGCAAGTCGAAAGAAGAGTTTTGGCCTAAAACGCGCAAGGCTACTTGCGAGTTTCAAGAAATGCGCTAGTAGTGGCCAGCGAGTTCTACAAACTCGCTAATCAAAGCTAGCGAGTTTCAGAAGGAATAGTATTTTGCGAGTTCTTAGTCCTGCGAGTTTGAGGAGGAACAGTGATCAGGGAGTTCATTGACCTGCGAAGTTTGAAACTTAAGGAAATAATTCTAAGTGTTGAAACGTGCAAGAGTGGCTAGCGAGTTTGGTTTAAACGCGCAAGCTTCGATCTGCGAGTTTGGGAAACGCGCACTTCACAGTTAGCGAGTTCTAGTGTGAACAATGGTTAGCGAGTTTAGGCGCTTGCTAGTTTGGTTGTCTGCGAGTTTTATCTGAGAGTTTGATCTGCGTGTTTGCTTACGAGTTTCTCAAAACGCGCAAATATCTGCGAGTTTACTTGCGAGTTTGCTTGCGAGTTTGGTTGAGAATTTATAGAACGCGCAAGACTTAATCTGCGAGTTTTTCAGTCTGCGAGTTTTAGGACTTGCGAGTTCTGATACTTAGTCAAATTTTTCGAATTTTTCAAAACTGTAATATGGACTTCCTAGGGGGGCCCTCGTGCTAAGTCTTCCTAGGGGGACATTGTTCTTTCTGTGATCAAAATCTCTGAATTTCTTTTCAATATTTTTTTTCTTGTGATTTCATATTTTGGACTAACGATCAGTTCTAGTTTCTTATTGATATTTTTTTTCAAACAGGTTTAAAGAAGATGACTTCCAAAGATGCACTTTCAATCGGCACTGATGTAAAGCCTCCTGTATTGTTCAAAGGCGAATATGAACAATGGAAGGACATATTTTTAGACTTCATAGACAGACATTCAAATGGAGAGAATATACTTCTATCTATCACTGAAGGTCCCATGAAACCAATCACAATTCATGTACCTGCTGATGATGATGATGGTAATAATGTTGATGGTGAAAGTGATGATGGAGATGGAGAAAAGGAAATAAAGACAAAACCAGTTAAAGTTGACTTCTCTCAGTACTCAGAAGAACAAAAGAGTAGATTTAAAGATGACAAGCAAGCGAGATCTCTTTTACTTCAAAGCATTCCAAATGATATCTACATCAAGATAGACAACTTCAAACATGATGCTAAACAGATGTGGAATCAATTGGAAAAGATGATGATGGGATCAAAAATAGGGAATCAAATAAAGGTGGCCAACTGTATCAATAACTATGAGGAATTCAAGGCAAAGGAGAATGAGAGCTTAGAAGACACATATGAGAGATTTACTTTGCTTCTGAATGAGCTGACTAAGAACAAAGTCAAGAAGAAGCAGTTGGAAAACAATGTGAAATTTTTGAGCATCCTTCGTCCTGAATGGAAAAAGCACACGAGAAGGATGAAGCAAATGAAAGACTTGAATGAAATCCCTCTTCATGAAGTTTATGAGACCCTGAAACAAAATGAAGAAGAGGTTGAGGAGAAAAGAGCTGAGAAGAAGAAGGCAGTACAAGTTTCTGATCCTATAGCTTTGGTTGTTGATGAAAAGAAAAAAGAAAAGAAAGAGAATATTGAGAAGAAGAAGAAAAAGATAGTGAGTTCAAGTTCAGAGTCTGGTTCTGTGACTGATAGTGATGATGGCGAAAGTCTGAAACAAGCCATGATATTGCTGACCCGTGCCTTTCAAAAGAAATTTTATAAGAAGCCGGGATCAAATTCTCAACGCTGTTCGTCATCAAGTTCAAAGAACCACGAGCACCGAGAGAGAGCAGAAGGCAAGAGATTTGAAGAGAAATGGTATGGTGAGAAGAAACCGGATGATAAGAAGAAATTTGTGAATGATTACACAGCTGTTGAGAAGCCAACAACTGATTCAATCAAATGCTACAATTGTGGGAAGTTGGGTCATTATGCTAGAGATTGTCGAAAGCCGAAAGTTCGCAACTCTCAGTACTATCAGAACAAGTTGCTTTTGGCAAGACAACAGGAAGCTGGTATTGCTCTAATGGCTGAAGATGAGTTTTGGTTGGATCATTCTGAGGATGAAGGTGAAGAGAAAGAAGAAAATGCTCATATCTGTCTCATGGGCAAAGAAGAAAAAGATGATGATTCAGATGATGAGGCAGTTAATGAGGTATTAAACTTAACTCCAAAAGATTTTATTACCAAATTGGAAACCATGGTGGTTGAGCTTCAAAATTTACAAAATAATCTGAAAAATGAAAAGGAAAAGGTTGCTAAAAAGAACAAGAAGATCTTTGAACTTAATACTTCTGTTATTTCAAACAAAGATCTGATTGATTCTTTACGCAAATCTGATTCTGATTCTAAATCTAAAGTAGATGATTTTGAAAATAAGATTTCTGAGTTTGAAGGTAAAGTAAATAAATATGAGTTTGAAAAGAATAAATCTGCACTAACTGTTTATAAATTGCAGGTTGAAAACAAGAATTTGAACAAGAAGGTAAATGATCTGGAAGTTAAACTTTATAAAATAGGTCAAACAGATCAAACCATTTTTCTTAATGCTCCTAATGAAGAGGTTGATGTTAAGCAAAGATGGGGACTTGGTTTTAACAACCCCCATTATCTTAAGAAAGCCATCAGAAAACAGCCGACACTTTATAACTATGATTTTCTTGTTTGTGCTGGTAAACATACTCATTTAAAACCCAAATTTGTTACCAAATTGTCAGACGAAGATGAGGCCAAAGAAACTGAAAATAGAAAGAATAAAAAGAAAATGCAACTACCATTTAACTATGTAAAGTTAAATGATAGTTATCTTTCAGAAACACCAAAAGTTTTTTCAAATGACTATTTTGTTAGTTATTCTGCTTCAGAGATGAAGGCAAAACCTGCAATTGCAAAGGTTTATGTTCCTACATCTATTCTTGAAAGCAAAATAGTCGAGCTTGAAATTGTTTTATCTGATGAAAAACTTTTGGTTGATATAGAACAAAATGTATTTTCTACAGTTTTAAAGAACACTGTTTTTCAAGTTAGATCAACAAAGTGTTCTAAAGTTTCTAAGGCTTCTCAATCTTCATCTGATAATTCTGATGACTTATTTGAGTCTGCAAAATGATTTTTTTAATTCTGATGATGGGAGCATGGAAGAATCTGATTTGTTTGACATTCATTCTAAACTTCCTGATCATTCTACTTGTCTTGAAAATGACAAAGTGTTACCAAGTGGTGTTAGTAATGACAAAGTTTCTATAACTGCTGATTACTATGCTAATTGTAAGAAACATAAGAAGCAGCGATTACAGAAACAGAAATACACTGGTACACAAAAGAAACCTCAGTCACAGAAATCTATTTTTCCTAATAAATCTACATCTAATGTTTCAGATTTAAGGAAGAAAAAGTTGAAAGCTCAATCAAAATGGAGACCAAAACAAAAGGATGCTGAGATAGCTGAATCAGTTACTGATAATTTTTGTACTAAATCTGTTAGTAGTGATTATGATGTATTTGATCAATGTGCTTCTCGTAAACAAAACCTTGTAACATCTTACAAGCGTTATTCAATAAAGCAGTTGATTCAATTATCTCCTATTACTACTAAATTTCATCATAATTATCGGAAAACTGACTTTGCTTATTCTCATAATTCTTCTGATTGGTATGGATCTTATCATGTATATTCTTCTAGATCAAATGATTTTAAAGGTTTTCAAGTGAACAGAGGATCCATTTTCAAGTGGATACCAAAATCTTGTGCTAATCAGTTAGGGCCCGTTCTTAAATGGGCACCTAAAATTGTTATTGCCTGATTTCTCTTGCAGACCCGGCATATGTGGTACTTGGATAGTGGATGTTCCAAGCATATGACTGGGCAAAAAGCTTTATTGTCTAACTATACAGAGAAATTCAGTGGCAATGTAAGATTTGGAAACGATCAGCTTTCACCTATCTTAGGATATGGTGACATTATACAAGACAACATAACGATCAGTAAAGTGAGTTATGTCGAAGGCTTGGGGCACAACTTATTCAGCATAGGTTAATTCTGCGATAAAGGGTTAAAGGTCAACTTCAAGTCTAAGAGTTGCTCAGTTCGTACTGAAGACGGAACAGAACTCTTGGGTGGACATAGAAAGACAAACCTCTATACCATCAACTTGTCCAAAGTACAGATTGACAACCAAGTATGCTTGATGACAAAAGCTTCGTTGCAGCAAAGTTGGCTCTGGCACAGACGTTTATCTCACTTGAACTTTCGTTACATCAACAAGCTGGTTTGTGGGAAATTAGTAAAGGGACTTCCTGAGCTGGAATACGAAAAAGAACACTTATGTGCAGCTTGTGAGAAGGGTAAGATGAAAAGAGCCGCTCATAAACCGAAGCCTGAACCAAGCACTAGTTCTCCGTTAGAACTGATACACATGGATTTATGTGGACCAATGAGAACTCAGAGTTTGGGTGGTAAGAAATATGTGTTGGTAATTGTGGACGATTACTCCAGATACACGTGGGTCAAATTTCTTCGTTCAAAAGATGAGACACCGGAAGTTCTCATTTCATTCTTAAAGACGACCCAGGTGAAAATGCAGCGACCAGTCAAGTTTTTTCGTACTGATAATGGCACATAATTCAAGAACAAGATTGTTGAAGAATATCTCGAATCGGTCGGGATATCACATCAGTATTCTGCTGCTAGAACGCCTCAACAAAATGGAGTAGTAGAAAGACGTAATCGAACGGTAGTCGAGGCCGCTCGGACTATGCTTAGTCAATCGGATCTACCTCTATTCTTGTGGGCGGAAGCTGTGTCGACTGCATGCCATACGCAAAATCGTTCCATAATACACCGCCGTTTTCAGAAGACTCCATATGAGTTAATCAACAACAGAAGACCAACTATCAAATATTTTCACATATTTGGGTGTAAATGTTTTGTGCTTAACGACAGAGAGAGTCTGAATAAATTCAATGCTAAAGCGGACGAAGGCATCTTTATCGGTTATTCTTCAACTTCTGCAGCATATCGTGTTTATATAAAGAAGTCAAAGACAGTTGTGGAGAGCGTCAATGTCACATTTGATGAAGATATGGCTTCTGATCAAAACAATTCAGAACCCGTTATCACTGGTGTATTAGCTTCTGGGCAAATCAGTCCAGAACCTGTGTCTACAGCGACAAATTCGGATAACGCTTCTACATCTACTTCACATTTAACTGATTTAGATTTGTTATTTGAATTCTTTTATGATGAGTTTCTTGGAACTAATGTATCTAAATCTGCTATGACTGATAGGTCTGAAGATACAAGTTGTCATCATCCAGTCACTTCAGAAGTTATTACTGAACAAGCATCTACAATTCAGACAGAAATTCATATTCCTGTTGTTACTCCTACAGTTGAAGATGTTCAAACAAATGCTGAGTCAGAAGTAATTGTTTCAGTTGGGTGTAAAAACTTTGTCTACTCAACAGCCTGAATCTGTTGTCCCAACTGATACTTCTGCAACTGATATTTCAACTGAAAACCCCCCTCCTGTAATTCAAGCTGAAGATTCTAAAAGTGGATTTCAAGATGATGATCATATTCAATCAGTATCTATTCCACTCCCACATGAGCATCGCTGGACCAAAGACCATCCATTACATCAAGTAATTGGAGATTTTGACAAGCCTGTTCAGACAAGGTCAGCGACTCTTAATCAGTGTATGCATGACTCATTCCTCAGCAAGATTGAGCCAACTCGAGTATGTGAGGCTCTTGCTGATTCGGACTGGGTATCTGCAATGCAAGAAGAGCTCAATCAGTTTGAAGCCCTAAAGGTTTGGAGATTAGTTCCTAAGCCTGAAGGAAAGACCGTGATAGGAACTAAGTGGGTATTCAAGAACAAAAAGTATGAAGATGGTGTCGTCATCAGAGACAAAGCTAGACTTGTTGCCAAAGGCTACCGGCAAGAGGAAGGCATTGATTATGACGAAACGTATGCTCCAGTAGCGCGTATAGAGGCAATAAGAATGTTTCTCGCCTACGCTGCTCATAAGAACTTCACAGTCTTTCAGATGGATGTGAAAACAGCCTTTCTGAACGGCATTCTTAAAGAGGAAGTGTACGTGTCTCAACCTGAAGGGTTCGTCAATCAAGACAAGCCATATCATGTATACATTTTGGACAAAGCCCTTTATGGATTAAAGCAAGCCCCTCGAGCCTGGTACGATGTATTATCCAAATTCTTGGTCAAGTCTGGTTTCTCTAAAGGTAAGATCGATACCACTTTATTCATAAAGAAGGAAAAAACTGATATTATACTTATTCAGATTTATGTTGATGATATAATATTTGGTTCTACTAATCCAAAATATTGCAAAAACTTTTCTAACCTCATGGTGTCACGTTTTCAAATGAGTATGATGGGAGAGATGAATTTCTTTCTCGTATAACAAGTTAAACAACTTTCTACGGGGATTTTTATAAATCAATCTAAGTACATTTTGGACATTCTTCGGAAGTACAAAATAGAAAATAACAAATCTATTGGCACCCCGATGGCACCAGGAACTAAGATCCACACTGATCTTTCGGGAAAAAGTGTTGATGTTAGAACCTATAGAGGTATGATAGGATCGTTGATGTATTTAACTTCCAGTAGACCAGATATTATGTTCTCAACATGTCTTTGTTCTAGATATCAAGCTGATCCCAAAGAATCCCATTTGGCCGCTGTCAAACGGATTTTTAGATATCTGAAGGGGACTACAGACCTTGGTTTGTGGTATCCTAAGGATACAGGGTTTCAACTGACTGCATATTCAGATGCAGATCATGCAGGTTGCATGTTGGACAGAAAGAGTACTTCTGGTCACGTACAATTTCTTGGAGACAAGCTCGTTAGCTGGGCTTCAAAGAAACAGTTATGCGTTTCCACATCGACTGTAGAAGCAGAATATGTAGCTGCTACCAGTTGCTGCTCTCAAGTCTTGTGGATGCGAACACATCTACGAGATTTTGGATTCAAATATGACAAAATTCCGATATACTGTGACTCGAAGAGTGCGATTGCCATATCTGCTAATCCTGTCCAACACACCAAAACTAAACACATTGATGTAAGGTATCATTTTATAAAAGATAATGTAGAAAAAGGAACAATTGAACTTTATTTTGTAAAAACAGATTATCAACTTGCAGATTTATTTACCAAACCCTTAGATGAAAAGAGATTTAATTTTCTTGTCTCTAAGCTTGGTATGTTAAATCTTAAGATGTAATCGGTTGTTACCTACTAAAGTTACAAATTGTTATTTTTTTATCATTCCCTTTATTTATTTATTTTCTTTATTTCTGAAAGATACCTGCACTTTAATGGTTTGCTCATGATCTCAGGGGGAGTATGAGAAGATTGTTAGATGATCTATATTCATTTGAGGGGGAGTAAAACTAATTTCTGCATTTTTCTTAACTGACAAACTTTTTGCAATGCATGATTTTAGGGGGAGCTTATAAGTAACAAGGAGTAAGACAATGATTTCTGATTATTTCTGATCAGAACTCGTTCTATAATTGTTTTACTGTTTTCCGTTGTTTATTTTCGAATAAATTTTGTGAATAAATTTTTGACTAGACTTTGAGACTTACAGGATGAGAGAAGCTGACACGATCATATCTACATGACTACAGCTGACTTTCGGAGATTTAAGATTGAGCGACAAGGTAAACTTCTTATCTTAATCTCACATATATCTGAAAGAAGGACAACTTTCAGGTACAGAAAACATGTTCTTAAATGTTCAAACCACTTCCCAATTCTTAAACAGATTTTATAATTTGGAAGTGTGATTTTAAATGTTTTCATTTTATTTTTGTGCTTCATTGATAAACAAACCGTGTGTTTCCAAAGATAAATACTTGCGTATTGTCTTTTCTATATACTTTCAAGTATTCACACACACTGGTTTGAATTTTTGTTCAACATGTTCTTACCATGTCTCTAAATTGAAACAATTTTTCTTCAATGGTAAGACACTCCGCTTGTATTCAAAGAATTTTGAGCGATATTTCATTTCGAAACGGTCATTTCAAGAATGTCTATATCTTGTTTCGTATAGACAAATATCAATTTTATTTGACCTTAAGCTTTAATTGATATATCATTCATTTCTGATCATTTTATACAATGTCAGATTTCCAAACAAGTTTCTTGTATTCATGTTCATTCATTCAATTTCCTTGTTTGAAAATACTTCAATGGTTTAAAATGCTCATATCTTCATGATTATATCACTGAGCATACTTATATCTGACATTTGTATATGAGCTTTAACTGATATAGTTAAACCATTTGAGCAACTCATGCTTTATAGGACTGGGTTCTTTGTGCTAGGACTTATCTGAAACTTCTATGGATTCACGTTAACCAGTGTTTCCTACCCATGAAGTTAATCCCTTAGTAATTGAGTGTGAGGAGTCAAAAGAAATGAGTGTGGGTGTGCTGAGGTAAAATGGAAAAGAGAGTTTGGTTAGTAGTGAGCTTATTGATTAAAAAGAAAGAGGGTGAGAGATCAGAGTAAAAGAATATCAAACTCTGCACCAACTACTTTCTGAGCCGGGCAGCCACATTACTAGCATTTCACAATTCTTTGGTGAAAGTTATTGAATCAGGCAAATAGCCCATGCCAACTCTTGCTTAAACCCCACCAACCACTCATTTTCTTCTCAAAAAGAAAATGTTTGACATTTTCAAGGGGACGCAGCATATAATCTATCTGATTTTCATTTGGAAAATCTGGATATTGAAAAAGAAGGAAGTCTGCCCCACCTTCGCACTTCAATCATGCACTTAGAGTCTGTGTTTATCTACTGTTGTCTCAGTGGTTTACACAATGTTGAGCCTTATAAAAGCAATTATTCATGCTTAATTCTTTCTACACTTGCACGAGCACACAAAGAATTTGTTTCTTTGTCATAACATTCATAGAAATTGCCTTTGTGGTATTTCGATGATTGGATGGAAGCCCTGGGGGAGTGAACATCAAAAAGCTCCTTTATATTGTGTATTCGTTACACACAGTGACTTTATATTACTGACAGGCATTTTAACTGATTCATTTGTTGATTCAGGTGTTACATTCTTATTTTGTCCGGATTTGAAAAGATCTGGATTAATACATTGTTCGAATTGGCAAAGAATCAGATGCTCAGATCAGAATGGTCAAAGACATTTCTTGATGTAAGTTTTGATGATGATGATGCTCAATTCATCAAAAAGGGGGAGAAGAGTTCAAATCAAGAAATGTTGGTTGAAAAGTTTGAAGAAATATTGAATGTTAAAGGTTTGAAGAAATGTTAAAGTTTTTGAAGTTAAAGGGAGATGATATCAAAGAAATGACAAAGATTTAAAGTTTTGAAGACGATCAAAGAATTTCTGAAGTTTTGAGGAATTTTTCTTTGAGGATTATTTGCTAAAGCATTTGAACTGATTCTGAAGATAATTTCTTTCCAAAAGTCTGAAAGTGTTCTATGTAAGCATTGGGGAGATTGTTAATTGTTTGAAGACAGTTTTTGGAAAGAAGATCATCAATAAAAAAAAAGGGGAGTTTGCTTTGACAGAGCTTAAAGTGAAGACTGAATTACTAGATCTTTCAACAATGATCTTGAATCCAAAGGGGGAGATTGTTAGAGCATAAATCTGTTGGATACAAGATCAAGAATACTGAAGGTCAAAGTTGAGGAAGTCAAAGCTGCTAAAGTCAAATCTTATTAAAAGTCAAAGTCTATTTTGTAATAAGTCAAACGTAGTTGTATTTGTATTTGTTTTTTCCTTTGTATTAGGTGTTCGTATAAATACATTTTCTTCTTGTATTTTCAGTAGATATAAGAGTTAGAAGGTGGAATTTGTGAGAATACATATCAGATTGTAGAGAGAGAGAGTTCTAGAGAGAGAAAGTGTATTTGCCTTGGGTATTTAAGTCCCTTGGGTCTTTGTGTCATGCAAGGGACGAACGCAAATTCTAATATCAAGAACTCTTTCACGCTTAAAACTCTCTCTACTTTCTCTCTCTAGAGATTTAGTGATTTTGGGATTAACAATTGGTATCAGAGCTTCCATCTGCTAGCGCAAAACTAAGTTTACGTCACCAACAACTAGCGTAAACCTTCTCTTTTCCTCCTTTACTCTGATTTTGAAGATCTTAAGTTGTCTCGTCTCCAACATTTGCATGACCAAGTTGATCCAGATCATCAAGGTCATGAGGGGGAGAAGTTAAGGAGAAGTTAAAGAGACAAACAGTTCAAACGGTTATCTTCTGACAAAGATTAGCTCAAGATTCTATATTTTCTCAGCAACTAATTCTTTTGTTGTTCCAGCTCCGACCACCACAGTTTATTCAAGAACATTTAAAAGAGGTGTGTCGTCTAGAGCACAAGCTGATGAACCAATTGTTCTTTCAAAACATATTATATACTGGTCCAGTCTTGTCAAAGCAGCAAAGGCAACACAAACTGAAAGATGCTGAGACTAAATTTTTTTTAGTCAAGAAAGCTTCTTCACTAAGTCGCTTAGATGGTCTGTGCTGATTTAGAAGATGATTTTGAAGAACACAACGCCAATGATTACTAAGGGGGAGATTTTTAAGTCTGATTTTATAGTAATCATTGTATTTATAGGCTTGGTCTTATACTATGTTTAGAGTGTTATTCTGTGTTGTATAAGCCTTGGGTATTTAAGTCCCTTGGGTCTTTGTGTCTTGTAAGGGACGAACACATATTCTAATATCAAGAACTCTTTCACACTTAAAACTCTCTCTCTACTTTCTCTCTCTAGAGATTTTGGGATTTTGGGATTAACATAATCTATTCCTTCCTCTTGCCTATATCCCTTGGCAACAAGTCTTACTTTATTTCTGATAACAGTACCATCTTCATCTTTCTTGATTTTGAAAAACCATTTCGTATCGATAATAGATTAACCTTGAGGTTTGGGTACGAGTCTCCAGACTTCAAGTGCTTCAAACTGATTCAGCTCTTCTTGCATTGCAGTCACCCTATCGGAATCAGCAAGGCCCTCGGATACGCGAGTAGGCTCGATCTTGCTCAGAAAGGATTCATGCATACACATATTCATAGAAGCAGACCTAGTTTGCACAGGTTTTGTTGGATCTCCAATGATTTGACTTATCGGGTGCTCTTTGGTCAATTTGTGTTCATGAGGGAGTGGATTATATGTAGATAGATCAATATCATCATATATGAATCCACTATTATCTTCTACAGTTTGTTCAGTAGGAATGAGGGATTTAGTTGAAGTAGTAGGTGCAGAAGTCTCAGTAGGTACAACTTGGTCAGTCTGTAGATCAGTCCTTATAGAACACCCTACTGATTCAGCAACTTCTGTCTCTTCATTATGGGTCACAGCTTCAATTGTCGGAGTAGGTATTTGAACTTGAACTTCTTATTGAATCGTGGAGTCGGATTCAGTAGAGATATCTGAAATGGTTGGATGAGTAGTCATTGAGTCTTCCATCCTTTCAACCACAACAGATTTGGTTACTTTAGATCCAAGAAATTCATCATAAAATAGTTCAAATAATAAATCTAAATCAGATAAATGATTAGTAGACGTTGATGCCCCATCTAATTTGTTTGCTTGAGACATAGGTTCTGGACTGATTTGTCCAGAAGCTAGTACTCCGGTTATCACGGGTTCTGAACTGACTTGTTCAGAAGCCATTTCCTCATCAAATGTAATATTGACGCTTTCAACAATAGTCTTTGACTTCTTCATGTTGATCCAAGCTCTCTCAGTGATTTGATAACGACCCTCTTCTATACTTAGTGAAAATTACGTTTTAATATGTATTAGTGTTTCACCATCAACGATCAGACTGAGTCTGTTCAGTTATCGCTGATAGTATCTCTTATAAACATGTGTTTCACTATCAGTGATCAAACTGAGTCTGTTTAGTTATCACTGATAGTTTTGATGTAAACAGTAATGTAATCCCTGAAGACAAGTCTCGCGTCAACATATGTTCATAGCTGAATCAAAGACAAAGCCACTGAACAAAAAGAAGTCTACTAGTGACCTGATGCGGATATCAGTGAAGCAAAGACAACTCTAATTATACGCGAAGGAACATGAGGAAAAGCTTCAGCGATAGCTGAACTTCTTTATATCTCTAAAGAAAGAGATATTCAGCGATCAATCGATCACAAAGCTTATGCCTCAAGTTTCCTTTTGTCTTACCTTGCACAACTAGTACGATGTGTTAGAACGGATATATCTCTGCCACAAATTGTACAACAACTCTGTCAACTACACTATTAATGATACGGCCGAAAGCATGTCTCCCAAAAGTCAGACTACCAAAGCCAATCACTGAATGACACGCGTAAAGTACCCTGCCATGCATTTAATGCATAGGGTATAAATAGAAAGATCACCTCTCCTTCTGAGAGTGTGCTCTATTCTTGAACCAAGATAAAAACCTTTGTTTTCTATACTTCTAAAACTCCCTTTCTCTATATTCTTGTGCAACCATCTTAGTGTTTCTTAAGTTTGTTTAGATTGAGTCTGTCTTAATATTTTTCCGCAACAAACTTGTAAATTGTGTTTGATTTATCAATAAACAATTTATTAAACTTAAATTTATGTGTTTGTATTCAACCCCCCCCCTTCTACAAACTTGTTAAGCACCTCCGGGACCAACACTTCAACTACACACGGTATGAAGTAGATGTAGAGGAATAGCCAATAAAGATGCCCTCATCCGCCTTAGCGCTGAACTTGTTAAGACTGTCTCTGTCATTTAGAACATAACACTTACACCCAAATATATGAAGATATTTGATTGTTGGTGTTCGGTTGTTGATTAACGAATACGGAGTCTTCTTATATCTCCGGCGTATTATGGAACGATTCTGAGTGTAGCACGCAGTCGATACAGCTTCGGCCCACAAAAATAGAGGAAAGTCAGATTGGCTTAGCATAGTTGGAGTGGCCTCGACTAGCGTATGATTAAGCCTTTCGACCACTCCATTATGTTGAGGCGTACGTGCAGCAGAGTATTGATGTGAAATCCCGACTGATTCGAGATATTCTTCGAATGTGTTGTTCTTAAACTCTGTGTCGTTGTCAGTTCTGATAAGCTTGACTGGTTTCTGCAGATTCACCTGAGTCGTCTTCAGAAATGTGATGAGTACTTCGGGCGTCTCATCTTTTCTACGTAGAAATTTGACCCACGTGTATCACGAATAATCGTCCACGATAACTAACACGTATTTCTTTCCGCCTAAGCTTTGCGTTCGCATAGGACCACAGAGATCCATATGCAACAACTCTAAAGCAGAGCTGGTACTCGGTTCAGGCTTTGGTTTCTGTGGAGCTCTCTTCATCTTACCATTTTCACATGCTGCACACAGATGTTCTTTGACATACTTTAGCTCAGGAAGTCTGTTCACCAACTTTCCACTGACCAGTTTATTGATGTACCGAAAATTGAGGTGAGAGAGTTGTCGATGCCATAACCAACTTCGGTGCATTGAGGCTTTTGAGAGTAGACATACCTGCTTGTCAGTCTGGACGTTTGACAAACTAATTGTGTAGAGGTTGGACTTTCGAGTGCCGACCAAGAGTTCCTTGCCATCTTTAGTACGAACTGAACACCTCTTGGCCTTGAAATTTACCTCTAAGTTTTTGTCACAGAACTGACCTATACTGAAAAGGTTGTGTCCTAAGCCTTCAACATAGCTCACATTCTTAATCGTGATTTTGTCGTGTACCATATCACCATACCCAAGAATTGGTGAAAACTGATCGTTACCAAATCGAACTGTTCCGCAGTATTTCTCTGTATAGTTGGTCAACATACCTTTCTGCCCGGTCATATGCTTGGAACACCCGCTATCCAAGTACCACATATGACGGGTCTGCACAAGAGAAATTACGAAACAAGAGGTTTAGGTACCCACTTATAAATGGGACCTACAGTGTTAGCACATGATTTTGGCACCCATTGAAATTTGGGTCCGCTTTACTTTTGATGAAGAATTAGAATGATAAGAGTGTACATGATATGTGCCAAACCAAATATTAGAATCTTGACAAGAAGCATAATCATGTTTATCATAATATGAAGACTTTCTAGCAAACAGACGTAACTGGAATAATTGCTGCATAGAATATTTCTTGCGAGAAACGACAAGATTTGGTTTTATAATAGCAACATTCGCAATCAAAACACCTTTACTAGTCGTAGTCTTATTACAATCAACACTAGAAAAAGATTTAGCAGTCTCGTCAATCTCCTGTTTTGGTTGCCACTTAGATTTAACTACAAGCTTTTTCTTGCTCATATCTGAAACATTTGAAACTTTTGAGTTAGAATTGTGAGAATCAAACGAATTCTTCTTCTTTGGGTTACCAGTAGTGATCGATTTCTATGAATGCTGAGATTTTCTTCTTACCTTTAGCATTCTTAGTTTTCACAGAAACTGATTTATCAACTTTCGTTGATGTTGCACCTTTCTCAAACATACTGGATAATCCAAAGGAATTCACAATAACAGACGAATGATTTGGATGTTTGGTGCAAAAATCAAATTGATCAATACAATCATCCAAAACACCATCAAAGTTTAGAAAATCAAACCCTCCATCAGCTAAACCAAACATATGATCATATTTTGAAGCGTTAGATGATTTAGAAAAAACAATATTCTTAAGCATAGTTGAAAACACTTTTTTTTCAACATCAATCAAAAGTCTTTCATCTGCTAATGATTTCTCAAGTTCAGAAATTTTACTTTCCAAAATGAGAGGAGGGACGTAAAGTTTACCTTCAATAGGTTTAGCCTCCATTTCTTTTATAGAATAACTCTCAAAGAATTCATTTGAAAGAGATTTTGATTGAACAGAACTATAACTATGATTCAACTTCCCATAACGAAAATGGAAGTTGAAATATGGCTGTGTTCTTTCGTTTTTCTGTTTCGTTGGCTTCATCCTCTTTAGACAGTCCAGTCCAAAAAACTTTAAGGTCAGGGTATCGTTGAGAAAGTCTTAAGAATGTAAAATCATAAAGTGTTGGCACTTCAGATATACCCTTTTTAAGGTAGTGAGGATTCTCATAACCAAGTCCCCAACTCTCTTTATTCTCTTTTGGTTTGTTTAGATGAATGGTTTGTTCAGTTTGACCCAATGAGTATAACTTCCCTTCCAAAGCATTTAATTTTGCAAGTAAAGATTTGTTTTTCTTCGGAACGCGAAAAATACATTCTCGTAAGCTCTTTGAAATCAAACTCACACATTCTCAATTTAGAATTTGTTTCAGCAATCTCTTTAAGAATTATAGTCTTTTCTTTTGTGCTGGTGTCAATGAAGCAAAGATAACTCTACTTATACGCGAAGGAACATGAGGAAAAGCTTCAGCGATAGCTGAACCTCTTTATATCTCTAAAGAAAGAGATATTCAGCGATCAATCGATCACAAAGCTTATGCCTCAAGTTTCTTTTTGTATTACCTTACACAACCAGTACGATGTGTCAGAACGGACATATCTCTGCCACAAATCGTACAACAACTCCGTCAACTACACTGTTCATGATACGGCCGAAAGCATGTCTCCCAAAAGTTAGACTACCAAAGCCAATCACTGAATGACACGTGTAAAGTACCCTGCCATGCAATTAATGCATAGGGTATAAATAGAAAGATCACCTCTCCTTCTGAGAGTATTCTCTATTCTTGAACCAAGATAGAAACCTTTGTTTTCTATACTTCTAAAACCCCTTTCTCTATATTCTTGTGCAACCATCTTAGTGGTTCTTAAGATTGTTTAGATTGAGTCTGTCTTAATCTTATTCCGCAACAAACTTGTAAATTGTGTTTGATTTATCAATAAACAATTAATTAAACTTTAATTTATGTGTTTGTATTCAACCCCCCCCCCCCTTCTACAAACTTGTTAAGCACCTCCGGGACCAACAAGTGGTATCAGAGCAGACTGTTTAATCTGATAAACAAGATCTTGCTTTATTCTCTTCTTTGCTATTCTCAAATGGCACTTAACACAAACACTAACTACTATGATAATGGTTCACTTTCTAAACCTCCTCGATTTAGCAAAGATAACTTTTCTCTATGGAAAAATCAAATGATGCTATTTCTTGAAGGTGCAGATCCTACTATACTTGAGTATATAGAAAATGGACGATATGAACCTATCAGAATTATAGTTGCAGTTCCAGCTACTGCCACCACTTCTACTGTCCCTAAACGCTATGTAGTTAAGGATATAAGACAGTGGAGAGATGAAGACAAAAAGAAGGTTGACATAGATGCAAGGGCAAAAACCATTATCTCAATGGCTTTGCCTGATGAAGTTTTCCATTCCATCATGCATCTTAAAACTTCTAAAGAAATGTGGGAAACCATTTGTGTTCAATACGAAGGCACCACTGAAATCCAAGAGACTCGAAATATTAACTTGGTAAGACAGTATGAAAGTTTCATCGCTGGTAAGAATGAATCTCTCTCTGATGTTCATCAACGATTTAACTGCTTAATCATAAATCTGAGAACTGTTGGTAAGACCTATTCTAATTCTGAGGTCTTGACCAAATTCCTAGAATGTCTTCCTGAAAGCTGGGACAATTATTCAATATGTCTTAAGCTGACAAAAGACTTAACTTCTCTTTCACTCAACACCTTATATGGAATATTGCTTAACTATGAGCAATCAAACCTTCTGAAGGAGAATCTTATAAAAGATTCTAAAGACTCCAAAAGCACTCTTGTTGCTTTAGTCTCTTCAGAAATAATTCCATCTCAGCGATCTACTCTCACTATCACTGAGTTAGATTCTGAAGTTGAGGATCTATCAGACCTTGATCTTTCAGAGTTTGATGACTCCTTATCACTCTTGACAAACTCTTTTAAGAGATTTGCAAGAAAGAGCAATTTCCGAAGAAATAAGCCTCTCTCTCTTACTAACAAGCCAAAATCAACTCCTGTTGATAAGGCTTCTGCTACTTGCTATAACGGTGAAAATATTGGCCACTTTGCAAGTGAGTGCAGGTCAAAGAAAGTCTTCAAACCTTCTACCTCAAGAAGATCCAGCGATGACAAGTACCTAAAGCTGAAAGAGAAATATCAAAAGCTGAAAAGCTACAAGCGAAAAGGTAAAGGTCTCATTGATGAAGAACATGACTGGGTTGAATCAGAAGAATCAAGTTCTGATGAAGAAGAAGTCTCTAATCTCTGCCTTATGGCTGAGATTAAAGAAGAAGTGGAAGAACCAGCTGAAACTTCTATGAGCTATATATCATCTAAGGTATCTATCTCTACTAATCCCTCTCTATCTGAAGCAGAGAGAAGTCGCGCTGTTGATGTGTTGACTATTGATCTTTATAATGCTCTAAACGGCAAAACTCTAGCTGAGAACAAAAATGTTGACTTAGCTGAACAGTTAGAGAGATGTCATGAAAAGATCAAAGAACTGAATCTTTTAGAAGAAAAGTTGAAAGATCAAGTTATTATAAATGAAATCATCAACATTGAACGCGAACAAGCCATCGCTGCTCTAAAAGCAGAAAAGGCTCATGTTGAAAAATGGTGAAAATCATCAACAAAGATCTCTGAGATAATAAATGCTCAAATTCCTGAAAGTGATAGAACTGGTCTTGGTTTTTGGAAACCACAGGATGAGACTAAAGAAGAAATTTCCATGCTTAAGTTTGGAACGTTTGTCACTTCTATATCTGACACTTCTAATAATCAATTTTATCCTTTTTCTTCTTCTAATCCCATCCTTGAAAAAATATCCAAAGGCTATATGTCTGCGGATAAAGGAAAATCCATTCTCCATCCTCAAAAGGCTACCAGGAAAGCAAAGTTGAAGGTTCATTCTAAACCTTCAGCGAATCAATCATCTAGCCCTGTGATAGAAATATTCGATCTCTGTCCTCCGAAGCTAAAGATTGATCTCAAGCCTAAGAGATCTGAAGAAATCAAAATTCCTCCCAGATCTCATGCTAAAAGCATTCTTGGACCTGACCCTACTCATCTTAAATTCTCAAAACCTTTTACTACCGGTCCTAAAACCACTTTCAAATATAGAAAGTTCTATCATTGTGGTTTTACTGATCATATTGCAAGAAAATGTCCAACTGCCACTAAAGCTGATAAAACAGCTAAAGTGAAGATAAATGCCTCTAAGGTTGAGAAGGTCACCAAAGCTGAAAAATCAACCAAGGTGAAAAATACCACTAAGGTTAAGAAATTAACTACTGTAAAGATTACCACTGAAGCTGAATCTTCATCTGCTGTGAAGATTGTTGAACCTTCCATCTCCACTAACCCAAAAGGACCCATTGAAAAGTGGGTACCAAACAACGCTTATTCTTCTTTATGTGTGCAGGGATCAAAGGACATCTGGTATCTTGATAGTGGATGTTCTCGTCATACGACTGGACAAAAAGACCTGCTCACTGAATACAAGGTAGAGAAAGGTCCCTCTTTGACCGTTGGTGGAAATGGAAAAATCTATACCCGAGGGTTTGGTTTCCTCAGCAATGGGACAACTACCATCAGAAGAGTCGCTTATGTAGATGGACTGAAGCATAACCTTTTGAGCATCAGTCAGCTAAGTGACAAAGAATATGAAGTTCGCTTTTCTAAGAAAGCATGTTCAATGGTGAATGAGAAAGGAAAACTTGCTCTCAGTGGTTATCGCAGAGAAAATGTCTATGTAATAGATATGGACTCTACTACCACTGAAAACTTAGGTTTTATCTCTAAAGCCTCTTCTGATGTAAACTGGATATGGCACAAAAGGCTTTCTCATCTAAATTTCAAAACCCTGAATTCTCTCTCTTCTAAGGAATTGGTTTCTGGTCTTCCTTAGCACTCATATGCTAAAGAATCTCTCTGCTCGGCATGTGAAAAAGGAAAACAGACAAAAGCTAGTTTCAAGTCTAAACAAGTTTCCTCAGTGACAAGTCCTCTTCATCTCTTACATATGGATCTGTTTGGCCTTGTAAACATCCAATCAATAGCTGGAAAGAAATACACGCTTGTCATTATAGATGAATACTCTCTCTACACCTGGGTTATCTTTCTTCGCTGCAAGAGTGATACTCTAGAAGAACTAATATCTTTTGTTAAAAAGATGGAAGTGCTGAATAATCTTACTTTTCGCTTTATAAGAAGTGATCAAGGAACTGAATTCAAAAACAATTCTCTGAACAATTTCTTTGAGAACAAGGAAATTTCTCATAATTTCTCCTCAGTAAGAACACCTCAGCAAAACGGAGTCGCTGAAAGAAGAAACTGAACGATCATTGAAGCTGCTAGATCAATGCTCAGCGATTCTCACCTCCCTACTCAATTTTGGGCTGAAGCTGTTAACACTACTTGTTTTACTCAAAACAGATCGTTGATCGTAAAGCGATTTGGAAAGACAACTTATGAACTTTTTCATGGAAGAAAACCATCTATCAGTTTTCTTCATGTCTTTGGTTGTCAGTGCTTTATCTTAAACAACAAAGATCATCTTGGAATGTTCGACCCAAAAGCAGATGATGGAAAATTTCTTGGTTATTCCTCCATCTCCAAAGCCTACAGAGTTGTCAACAAGAGAAGACAATTTGTGGAAGAAACAATTCATGTCACCTTTGATGAAACTCGCTCAACAAATTCTAAACCAATTGCTGACAATGAAGAGTTAAATGCTTGGATGTTCTCTCACTACAGAAAAACATAACCTTTCTTCTCAAACCATCAACATTCAGATCCTCCAGTTGCTGATAATGATCCAAACATTATACCTCTCAGAAAACAATATTATATCTGACACTCAACACTTGATAGCTGATGAGCCTCAAACATCATCATCAGTGACCATTCAAATTGTTGATTCAATCTCTGAAGTAAGCGATCATGCTCACGCTCAGCGATGGACCAGAGATCACCCCAGAGATCAAATTCTTGGTGATCTCGATGCAGGTATTCATACACGTCGAAGTTCAGGTAATATCTGTCTCTTTGTCAACTTTATTTCTTTAATAGAACCAAAAAAAGTTGATGATTCCCTCAGAGATCCATACTGGGTCAGCGCTATGCAAGAAGAGCTGACTGAGTTTACTCGTAACAAAGTTTGGAATCTTGTTCCTAGACCATCTGACAAAACTGTTATAGGCACCAAATGGGTGTTTAGAAACAAGTTAGATGAACATGGAACTGTAACCCACAACAAGGCTCGACTTGTTGCTCAGGGATACAGACAAGAGGAAGGCATACACTATGATGAAATCTTTGCCCCTGTGGCTAGGCTTAAAGCAATTCGACTATTCTTAGCTTATGCAGTTTACAAAGACTTCATTGTTTATCAAATGGATGTAAAATCAGCATTCCTAAATGGAAAGCTGAATGAAGAAGTCTATGTAGAACAACCTCCAGGGTTCTATGACCCTAAGTATCCAAATTATGTTTATAAATTTGATAAGGCTCTCTCTAGTCTCAAACAAGCCCCTCGTGCTTGGTATGACACTCTCTCATCTTTTCTTATCTCTGAAAATTTTGAACGTGGCAAAATTGATAATACATTGTTTTTCAGAAAGATAAAAGGTCATATTATTCTTGTACAAATATATGTCGATGACATCATATTTAGTTCTACTAACCCATCTCAGTGTACTCGCTTCGTTGAAAGAATGAGGAAAGAATACAAAATGAGTATGATGGGTGAGCTGACATATTTTCTTGGTCTTCAGATTAAACAATCTGACAAAGGTACTTTTATCAACCAAGGTAAGTATGTTAAAGATATGCTGAAGAAGTTTGATTTTACACAAACTTCAGCGATGAAAACTCCTATGGCACGTCCCTTGACACTTAACAAAGATCCATCTGGAAAATCTGTTAATGTCACTGCCTATAGAGGAATGATAGGCTCCCTAATGTATCTTACAGCGAGCCGACCTGACATTATGTACTTTACTTGTTTATGTCCACGCTATCAATCTGAACCCAAGGAATCCCATCTGATCGCTGTTAAGCGAATTTTCAGATATCTGAAAAGAACTCCTAATCTCGGTCTTTGGTATCCCAAAGACTCAGAGATCGATCTAACTGGTTATTCAGATAGTGATTTTGCAGGTTGTAAACTCGATAGAAAGATCACCACTGGTGGATGTCAACTCCTAGGAGGAAAGCTGGTAAGCTGGACAAGCAAAAAGCAAAATTCAGTGTCCACTTCCACAGCTGAAGCTGAATATGTAGCCGCTGGAAGTTGTTGTGCTCATGTCTTATGGATGAGAAATCAACTATTAGATTATGACCTTCAGCTATCAAAGATTCCAATCTATTGCGACAGCAGTAGTGCTATCTCTATAGCAAACAATCCAGTACTACATTCAAAGAAAAAACACATAGAGATCATATATCATTTTATCAGAGATCATGTGATGAATGGTGATATTGAACTTCATTTCATTCCTACTGACTATTAGCTTGCTGATTTATTCACCAAACCTCTTGATGAGACAAGGTTCAACTTTCTCATCAGTGAGTTTGGAATCCTGAATCCCGAAGAAGAATTCTTCAGCGTTCAAGCATTATGTCAGTGATTATAAGTTCCCCTTTATCATTTCATCTCTGATAAGCATTCTGACTCTCATGTATGTTATCTCCATCCCTATCACTGAATCTTCAGTCAGTAAGACGTTTTAAATAAAATTTTGATCACTGAAGTTTTCTTCAAATGATTAAAATCTTTTTGAAAAAAAAATTCTCTCACTGAGCTTTCTCTTCAGTGATCCTTCTAATAATCTAAAAATCAGTCTCTGAATTTTCATCAGGGATTCTTTCAAAAGAAAACCTATCTCTGACTTTTCTTCAGAGATAATTTCAAAAAGGACAAATGAAAAGTGTTTCTCTCTCCTATGACATCATTTGAACCGACAATCCACGACATGCCTTTTTCTGACACGTTCGTCCGTTGCCCTTCTATCCAATCAACTTGGTTGGACGTGTCCATGTCATGATGAACATTTGTTTTCCCACCTCTCTCTCTCTCTCCTACTCTTTACTTATAAAAAGAATGTTTTTCCATTCTTATCATTTTACGCTTTCTGTAAATACTTTCAAAGAAAGAAAACTCTCGAAGCATTCTCGCATTCTCAAGCATCTACATCATCTTCATCTTTCAAGATCAACAGGTTATTTTTTATCTTCTTCTACTTACTCTCATTCTAAATCTTTTTAAAACTCCATTTATGGACTGCCATTATGGGTTTTATAAGATTTTTATCATATAAAATCATTTTTATTTTGATTTTATTCCTTCAAAACCACTGTTTTTGATTTTCTTCATTCAAAATCTTTTGTTTTTTCTTACTGTTCTTATATCTTCCTCTACGAACGTCACATTAATCTTCAAATATGCTGGTTTATCTATGTTTCATCCCTCAAATAGAAACTGGTAAATCCTTCTTTATTTTTAGACTAAATCCTTTTCTTCTACTCTTCTATTTTTTTTTCGCATTCAGAATGGCTCAATCTGCTCTCATCGCTTCCAAGAACGTGAAGTTCGCCATAACTGACTCTGAGATTCCGAAAAACAACCATCTCGCACAACTGGAATTTGATGGTGTCAAATACCCATATCTGGTGGACGCTGCAAAGTTTCTAAAGCAATCCTGCATTGCCTATGCCATCACTGTGGATCCCACGCATTCAAAAACTCTTCTCCAGCAATTCTGGTTCACCGCTGAAGAAACCTCAGTCACCAACAAAAAGGGTGATCAGGTTCCTGCTATTTCTTTCAGCACTAACCTCGGACCAGGGATGATGACTGCCTTAGGATTATGGAAAGCTCTGCGATTTCCTGACAAACCTAGGAATGGGTTCGATGCCTTGCTTACTGACGCTGAACTCATCCACTTTCTGGATGCAATGGAATACTGTTGGGATCCAAAGCCGCGGACGACAATCCCCAACAAGAAGGTGACTCTCATAAAGAAGGCGAACATGCCTTCTTAGCTTAACTACATATTTGCTCACTTCATTCAGTGTATGAGTGGGAAGAGTGGGTCACTGGACCAGGCCAACAAAATTCAGGTCCAGATGGCCTACTCCGTGATCGCTGGAAGAAATTTTGACTACGCCACAGCTATCTTTGACGATCTGAGGTCAAAGATAGAGAAGACGGAGAGGGATTCCAAGATCCCCTATGTACGCTTCATCTGTGCGTATCTGAAGTTCATCTACCCTGCTTCTTACCCCACTAATTTTGATGGCAGTTTTGCCAAAGTGGGCCAGCGTTCCTTGGAGGTCAAGCCGCTCTCAAACGAGGTAAGTATTTCTGATCTTCGCTCTCGACTCTCTCTCCACACTTCTTCTTCTTCAGCGGCCATGCAGAGGGTTCCTTCTTTTGCTATCCCTGCCGCTACCCACTCCAAACGACCATCTGTTAGTTCCCTTGGTCCATCGCCACTAGTTCAAGGCCTGAGGAAGTTTCTCGACAAAATTCCTTGGATGATTTTGTGGTCATCTCCTCCACATCCTCAGTATTACCCACTTCAACCGTGCCAGCGATTTCGGTCGCTGTCACAACAACAGTGACGCAACCTACAATCTCAGTTCAGCAACAAACTGAGGTAACTACTCCTCTCCCTACTTCTTCTATCCCCATCTCTAATCCTTCTATTTCTTTGGTCTATAATCTTCCATCTATTTCCACACAGCCACCGTTTGGAACCCTAGGACCAGATAATCAAACGTTTGACGATTCTCTACAATTCTACAAATTGTTTGAAAACTCAGGTACACCTATAACCCTAAACACTACTCCCAACTCTCCATATAAACCTGATTCTCAGCAAATAACATTTCTTTCACGTCCTAATATGGCTACTGTTGATGCCAATGTCAACAGTTTGGGAATCAAGGTGGATTCTCTCACGACAGCCATCAATGGCACCACCAGCGCTGTCATTTCAGCTGGTGAAGAGCTGAAGACATTGACAGCAACATGTTCAATGAAAGCTGAATCCTCTCAAATCTCCGCTCTTCAAGCCGCGATTGACCAAGTGAAGTAGGATTCCATGCGACAGTTTGATGTCTTGTATGCCAAGGTTGATTCCTGTGAAGTTCTTCTTCAGCAAATCCTGACTCACCTGAAGGCACCACCTCCGACTCCTACTCCCTCATTCACAGAGAACGATCGTACCTCTCTGAACATTGCCGTTGAGTTCATTCATCAGGCTACGTCAAATCTTCCTCCATTTTAAGGTCGTCTGGACAGTTTGGAGGTTGAAGTTCAGAAGTTGGCCCCTGTAAACACTTCATCTCCTTCCAAAGATCTCTCCCTCCGTGATAATGACAAAAAGGGGGAAAAAGCAGCTGAAGAAAATACGGAGTTAGAAGCTGCTGCTGAGGTCCAATAGAAAGAAACTCCCTCTCATGTTGAGGGGGATATGGTTGCTGATAAAGCCCCTTCTTCTCTCGAAGATTTAATTGATGATGAAGAAGAGGAGGACGATGAAGATGAAGCTCTTGATCTTGAAGATCAAGAGGATCAGCACCCTCATCAAGATGATGATGATGATGATGAAGAAGATCAGTATTTATGGCGTTCTTCAGCCATCACATCATCAACGATAACTTCGAAAGAAGTTTTCCAAGCAGGGGGGAGCCATGGAACATCCTCAGGAACTCCTTCTCAAAGCAAATCCAAGGATGTTGCTGCTGAGGGAAGTCTGAACATTGTTTCACTATCTGAGGAGACTCCTTCTCAGGTATGACTTTCTCTTGTTCCTATATCCTTCTATAAAACCCCACCCCTGTCTTTTTCTAACCTTTATCTCTCTTCTTCCCCAAAAATAAACTAACCTTCTTTTCATTTTCCGACCAGATAGTTCTCTCCCCTGCTTAAGGGTAAAGAACTCTAAATAATCCCAACTGTTGTAGCTGATGATCAAATAATCTCAATCTCTGTAAGAGAGATTGATGAAGAAGATGTGGAAGAAGAGTCTCTGCAACATCCAGGAAGGCCCTCTAGACCATCTCACTAGTCAGAGGAAGAGATGAAGAGACGAACAGAGATGATTTCTCATCTAGATAATCAACGACTGAAGATCCCCTCTCAATCAACAGATCTAGAGTTCCCGACTGAAGCTGAAATCGAAGAATCCGTCAGGGCCGAGAAGCTGATATCTAATTGCCAAAGAGATGCATCTCTTGCTCTCAAGGTTCAGTCATCTCAGGTCAAAGACAAGAAGCTTAAAAAGAAACCAGTAAAAGTCCAGGCTGCTCTTTTAAAGGAGATTGAAGAGGAGTGCTCAAAAGCTCTAGCGGTCAGCGATATCTCAGTCGATTGGTACAAACATAAACTCGACTATCGCTCTGACCCAATGAAGATCGTTTCGGTCGCTATCTCTTGAAGAAAGAAGAAGGATAATGTTTCTGTCACTATGGAAATTACTAGAGAGGATGGAAGCTGCGAGGCTATGTTCGTTTCAAAGCTGGAAAGCTTCGGCTATATAAAATGGCTTGAGTTCGAAGATGCACTAAAAAAATCAAAGTCAATCTACAGAGGCTATGTTGAAGGGATAAATGATGCTCTTATCAACAGATTCACTGCAATATTAAAGGTGTCGTCTGCTCTTCCTTCTAAGTCAAAACAATTCAAAAGGAAGCCTGTCTCCTCCTCCTCTGAAAATATCGTAGTGATAAGAAATGAAACCTCCATCAAGTTCTCAAGAGAAGCTCTGTTCGGTCCTCCTCCTGATCTTTCAGTTATCGATCTATCTCTGCCTCCTGGTGGACCATATGTTGCAGGACAAGTACTTAAAGAACCTTTTGGAATCTTCTTCAGAGATGATGAGGAAGAACTCAGATTTCAGAGAGTCTCTAAAATTCCTATATGTAGCCTCAGTCATCTCAAGGATCTATTGTGCTTATGGTGTGACTTCTCTCCCTCTGCTGAATCGATCAAGGAAATCATATCTGAAGAATCTTCTGATCGAAGGCAAAAAGGAGAAGAAATACCTGATTATATGATAAATCCTTCTAAGTCTTCTTTAGATAGTTGATAGATTAGTTTCCTATTTCTTGTAATCTATTAGTTAAACTTACAGTAGTTAGTTCTTCACTTGTACTTGTCATTTTCATACCTTGTAATTCTTTTATTGGATTAATGAAAATTTCAGTGATGTACTTAACTCCATCAGTACTGTAAAAGATCCCTCAAAATAGTAATTGGGACGTGTATGTTACGAGTCTTGATTATTCCTTATTTTGACCTTTAAAGTAATTTTCTTCAGTTACTTTGTCATTATCAAATAGGGGGAGATTGTTGATCCAAGATCTCTCAGTGATTTGATAACGACCCTCTTCTATACTTAGTGAAAATTACGTTTTAATATGTATTAGTGTTTCACCATCAGCGATCAGACTGAGTCTGTTCAGATGTAGCTGATAGTATCTCTTATAAACATTTCTTTGTATTGGTGTTTCACTATTAGTGATCAAACTGAGTCTGTTTAGTTATCGCTGATAGTTCTGATGTAAACTGTAACGTAATCCCTGAAGACAAGTCTCGCGTCAACATATGTTCATAGCTGAATCGAAGACAAAGCCACTGAACAAAAAGAAGTCTACTAGTGACCTGATGCGGATATCAGTGAAGCAAAGACAACTCTACTTATACGCGAAGGAACATGAGGAAAAACTTCAGCGATAGCTGAACCTCTTTATATCTCTAAAGAAAGAGATATTCAGCGATCAATCGAGCACAAAGCTTATGCCTCAAGTTTCCTTTTGTCTTACCTTGCACAACCAGTACGATGTGTTAGAACAGACATATCTCTGCCACAAATTGTACAACAACTCTGTCAACTACACTATTCATGATACGGCCGAAAGCATGTCTCCCAAAAGTCAGACTACCAAAGCCAATCACTGAATGACACGCGTAAAGTACCCTGCCATGCATTTAATGCATAGGGTATAAATAGAAAGATCACCTCTCCTTCTGAGAGTGTGCTCTATTCTTGAACGAAGATAGAAACCTTTGTTTTCTATACTTCTAAAACCCCCTTTCTCTATATTCTTGTGCAACCATCTTAGTGTTTCTTAAGTTTGTTTATATTGAGTCTGTCTTAATCTTATTCTGCAAAAAACTTGTAAATTGTGTTTGATTTATCAATAAACAATTTATTAAACTTTAATTTATGTGTTTGTATTCAACCCCCCCCCCTTCTACAAACTTGTTAAGCACCTCCGGGACCAACACTTCAACTACACACGGTATGCAGTAGATGTAAAGGAATAGCCAATAAAGATTCCCTCATCCACCTTAGCGCTGAACTTGTTCAGACTGTCTCTGTCATTTAGAACATAACACTTACACCCAAATATATGAAAATATTTGATTGTTGGTGTTCGGTTGTTGATTAACGAATACGAAGTATTCTTATATCTCCGACGTATTATGGAACGATTCTGAGTGTAGCACGCAGTCGATACAGCTTCGGCCCACAAAAATAGATGAAAGTCAGATTGGCTTAGCATAGTTCGAGCGGCCTCGACTAGCGTATGATTAAGCCTTTCGACCACTCCATTCTGTTGAGGCGTACGTGCAGCAGAGTATTGATGTGAAATCCCGACTGATTCGAGATATTCTTCGACTGTTTTGTTCTTAAACTTTGTGTCGTTGTCAGTTCTGATAAGCTTGACTGGTTTCTGCAGATTCACCTAGGTCGTCTTCAGAAATGTGACGAGTACTTCGGGCGTCTCATCTTTTGAACGTATAAATTTGACCCACGTGTATCGCGAATAATCGTCTACGATAACTAACACGTATTTCTTTCCGCCTAAGCTTTGCGTTCGCATAGGACCACAGAGATCCATAATCAACAACTCTAATGGAGAGCTGGTACTCGGTTCAGGCTTTGGTTTGTGCGGAGCTCTCTTCATCTTACCATTTTCACATGTTGCACACAGATGTTCTTTGACATACTTTAGCTCAGGAAGTCCGTTCACCAACTTTCCACTGACCAGTTTATTGATGTACCGAAAATGGAGGTGAGAGAGCCGTCGATGCCATAACCAGCTTTGTTGCATCGAGGCTTTTGAGAGTAGACATACTTGCTTGTCAGTTTGGACGTTTGACAAATTAATTGTGTAGAGGTTGGACTTTCGGGTGCCGACCAAGAGTTCCTTGCCATCTTCAGTACGAACTGAACACCTCTTGGCCTTGAAATTTACCTCTAAGCCTTTGTCCCAGAACTGGCCTATACTGAAAAGGTTGTGTCCTACGCCTTCAACATAGCTCACATTCTTAATCGTGACTATGTCGTGTACCATATCACCATACCCCAGAATTGGTGAAAACTGATCGTTACCAAATCGAATTGTTCCGGAGTATTTCTCTGTATAGTTGGTCAACATACCTTTCTGCCCGGTCATATGCTTGGAACACCCGCTATCCAAGTACCACATATGACGGGTCTACACAAGAGAAATTACGAAACAAGAGGTTTAGGTACCCACTTATAAATGGGACCTACAGTGTTAGCACATGATTTTGGCACCCATTGAAATTTGGGTCCGCTTTACTTTTGAGAATCAAATGAAGAATTAGAATGATAAGAGTGTACATGATATGTGCCAAACCAAATATTAGAATCTTGACAAGAAGCATAATCATGTTTATCATAATATAAGACTTTCTAGCAAACAGACGTAACTGGAATAATTGTTGCATAGAATATTTCTTGCGAGAAACGACAAGATTTTGTTTTATAATAGCAACATTCGCAATCAAAACACCTTTACTAGTCGTAGTCTTATAACAAACAACACTAGAAAAAGATTTAGCAGTCTCGTCAATCTCCTGTTTTAGTTGCCACTTAGATTTAACTCCAAGCTTTTTCTTGCTCATATCTGAAACATTTGAAACTTTTGAGTTAGAATTGTGAGAATCAAACGAATGCTTCTTCTTTGGGTTACCAGTAGTGATCGGTTTCTGTGAATGCTGAGATTTTCTTCTTACCTTTAGCATTCTTAGTTTTCACAGAAACTGATTTATCAACTTTCGTTGATGTTGCACCTTTCTCAAACATATTGGATAATCCAAAGGAATTCACAATAACAGACGAATGATTTGGAAGTTTGGCGCAAAAATCAAATTGATCAATACAATCATCCAAAACACCATCAGAGTTTAGAAAATCAAACCCTCCATCAGTTAAACCAAACATATCATCATATTTTGAAGCCTTAGATGATTTAGAAAGAACAATATTCTTAAGCATAGTTGAAAACACTTTTTGTTCAACATCAATCAAAAGTCTTTCATCTGCTAAAGATTTCTCAAGTTCAGAAATTATACTTTCCAAAATGAGAGGAGGGACGTAAAGTTTACCTTCAATAGGTTTAGCCTCCATTTCTTTTACAGAATAACTGTCAAAGAATTCATTTGAAAGGGATTTTGATTGGACAGAACAATAACTAATATTCAACTTCCCATAACGAAAATGGAAGTTGAAATTTGGATGTGTTCTTTCGTTTTTCTGTTTCCTTGGCTTCATCCTCTTTAGACAGTCCAGACCAGAAAACTTTAAGGTCAGGGTATCGTTGAGAAAGTCTTAAGAATGTAAAATCATAAAGTGTTGGCACTTCATATATACCCTTTTTAAGGTAATGAGGATTCTCATAACCAAGTCCCCAACTCTCTTTATTCTCTTTTGGTTTGTTTAGATGAATGGTTTGTTCAGTTTGACCCAATGAGTATAACTTCCCTTCCAAAGCATTTAATTTTGCAAGTAAAGATTTGTTTTTCTTCGGAACGCGAGAATACATTCTCGTAAGCTCTTTGAAATCAAACTCACACATTCTCAATTTAGAATTTGTTTCAGCAATCTCTTTAAGAATTATAGTCTTTTCTTTTGTGCTGGTGTCAATGTTTTTATGTAAAGTCTCAATCAATACTTTCTTCTCAGCAATATCCTCGCTAAGTTTCTGTATTGATTGGTTTTTGTCATTAATAACACCCTTTTCACGTTTAAGTTTAGACTCTAATTCTTGGAGTTTTGTCATCATGGCATGCATTTGATTTAAGTTATCTAATTTAGTTAAATCACATACCTCTTCATTGTCCTCTTCATCGGAATCAGCTTCAACTTCTATTTCCAGCTTGCCCATAAAGCATAGGTGTGCTGTCTCGTCCTTCTCTTCATTTTCATCTTCTTGGTCTGAATAATCTAGCCAGAACTCATCTTCTGCCTTCAATGCCTTTCCAGCTTCCTGTTGCTTGGCTAGAAGCATTTTGTTCTTGTAGTAATCGGAGTTCCGGACTTTGGGTCTTCGGCAGTCTTTGGCAAAGTGTCCAAGTCTACCACAGTTGTAGCACTTTGGAGGTTCTTGCTGATTGGTCTCTTCAGCTTTATACCCTTTCTCTTCTGGATTCCTTTCCTCTAACCTCTTTCCTTCAAATCTCTCCTTGTGAACATAGTTCTAGGACTAGATGAATACCTCTAACTGTTCGAGCTAGGCTTTTTGTAGAACTTCTTTTGAAAAGCCTTGGTCAACATAAGCATAACCTGCTTTAGTTTTTCACAGTCGTTAGAGTCAGAGTTCGCTTCACTTTCAACCTCTTTTGATTCAGACACAATCATCTTCTTCTTTTTCTTCTTCACAACAAGAGCAATTGAATCGGCAACTGTCTTCTCAGACTGTCTCTTTTCATCCATGATCTCATCCACCTCTTCCTCATTCTACTTGAGGGTTTCATATACCTCGTGAAGTGGAATATTCATCAAGGTCACAAATCTGCCATATGTTTCTGCTAGAGATTCTCCAACTCTGCCTTTGAACTCTTCATAGTTGTTAAGGCAGTTGGATATCTTGAGCTGGTTTCCAACTTTTGAACCAAGCATCATTTTCTCCAGTTGATCCCACATCTCTTTGCCTGTAGCTTTGTAGCTGTCAATCTTCACATATATTTCATTAGTAATGCCTTGAAGAATGAAAGACTTTGATAATCTATCAGCTCTTGCTCTCTTTAGGTCTTCACCATCGAGTTCATCAAACTTAAGTTGATATGGTATCTCCTCAGTCCCAACCGTACGAGTCTTCATAACAGGTGGCATAACTCCTTCTTCTAAATATTTCTTGATAAATTAACCCAAATCATGTCTTTCTATGAAGTCCATGAACTGATCTTTCCACTGCTCATACTCTACCATGAAGAGTATTGGTGCCTTTGTGTCAGTTCCGATAGCTAGAGCTTCTATTGATGTCATCCTGATTGATTAATGTGCAATAAGAACTTGTACTTGATCGTTAGTCCAAATAAAATTAAATGAATACAGATTAAAACGATTCAAAAAGACTAAGTCAGGTACTAGCGCAAAAGCACAATTTGCGCTAAGCAAGGCTGGCGCAAAAGAGACTTTGTGCTACAAGGAGTTGGCGCAAAAAAAAGGACTTCGCGCTAAGTGAAGCTGGCGCAAAGAGGATTTTGCACGAGAGGCGGGTCGCGCTAAATGGAGGTTTGCGCGAGAAGTGGGTCGCGCGAAATGGAGGTTTACGCGAAGAGTTGGTCGCGCGAAATGGATGTTTGCACGAAGAGTTGATGGCGCAAAAGAAGATTTGCGCTAAGCACTGAGTCACTTATGAACTGGCACAAAACTACAATCTCGCGAGTTCATCCCTGTAGCTTCGAAAAAATGATTGATTCACAAATAAACCTATCTAGACTTCGATTAGCAGTCCCAAATTTTGACAAATAGACCACTAACAGTTCTAGAACATATTACAAGCTTTTGATCTAAAAAGCAAACACTTTTTGAAGAGTTGATCGATGGAATAGTGAGTTTGAACTTGTGAAATGTTAGACACCAAAATCACAAAATGGGAATCGATTAAAGTGCTATACTGAAATTAATCTATACCAACTCGATCTAAAACACTTTTCGAATACTACCTGATCAATTTCAACACAAATAACACACTAAAACTCAAAAATGATTTTTAAAGATGAAGAACACAGTGTCGAGTTCTAGTTTTTGATTTGAATCTGGTTTTAGCTCTGATACCAATTGTCGGTCCCTATTTAAATCAAGTTCTTAACAAATAAACACAATCACAAATATATGATAAACAATCCTGATTGATTTCCAAATCCACATATTACAAATCACACTTATTTGTGTTTTTCTCTTTGAAGCTCTCTCTATTTTTCTCTCTAGGATTGTTGGCTGGATGATAAATCTCTTTTTAGAATAATATCTACTTTCTACCTAATATCTACTAACATAATATCTAATACTAAATATCCTAAAATATCTAATAAATAGATATTTAGGAATAATATAAAATACTAAAAACAAACTTTGACATTTTATTACAAACGGACATTAGACTAATATTAAGAGTGACTTTCCAGCTTTAGCTTCAGATTTCAATCTTCATATTGGATGATCTTGAATCCAATAAATATGTGCTCTAACACAAGTCTCAAAAGAAAAGGTTCAGGAGAAGGGAGGATGAAGAAAAAGATAGAGAAAATTGGATCTGGAGAGTTAAAAGATCTTTAGAGGAAAAGAAGAAAGAAGAATCATTAGTGCATACATCAAATGCTAAAAGGAACAATGTCCCGAAAGGTAAAACTTTCGGCAAACCTGATCTGGTTTACACTATCAATCAACTGATCAGGTTAGCACAAAAAAAAATAGTTGTTCTTATTGTGGTACAAATGATTTTGTAAGAAAAGATTATGTGAATAACTAGTATGGTTCTTATTTTATATCTCCCACTAGAACTGCAGCTAACTCATTGGGACCCAATTACCAGTGGGTACCAAAAGCTAAATTTGTGTTGCAGGCACCCAAGGTTTAAGGGGGATAAAGAACAATGACTTCTGATTACTATAGATCAGGACTCTTGCCTCATTGACAAAACTTCAATGTCAAAGAGAGAAGATTAAATAATATTCTCACCGGAGAATATGTATAATGGCTCTTGAATAAAGCAGTTCAAGACCCGATCTTCATTGATAAAACTAAATATTACTATTCTCACCGGAGAATAAGTAATCATGGATTTTGAATACTTAAGTTCAAAACCCATTTTCAAATGTTTTTCTTCTAAAGGATGCTTCAAAGATAACATCTTTTTAAAGAAGTTTTTTTATTTGATGGGGAGTTTGGATTCTTAATTGCTATATCTTTTAGGGGGAAGAGATATTATATTGTTATATTTTCATTGCTATATATTTCCACTAATTTGACTTAATACAGTTTTTGAGGAAGCTTAAATGAAAATATTCATTCCAGGGGAGTTAAGGATTCTGATTTACAGGAATATCTTCCTAAATCCTTACACTCAGTCACATGTTGAAAGATGAACAACTTTCACATGTGAAAAATAGTTTCTTAAATGTTCAAACCACTTCTTATTCTTCAAAGATTTTTATGAATTGTGAAGTATGATTTTAAATGATTTTTTGATACTTAATTACCAGCCACCTTTTGGTTTGAGGGGGAGAATTGCATTGTCAAACACAAATGTATTTGACTTCTCCAAATACTTATTCTTCATGTTTATTTTTGTTCCTTTGTGCTTACATGTATAAAAGGTTGTTGAACAACACATGCTTTTACGAAAATACTTGGGATTTGATGTGTGAGCTTAAATGAACTTCCATGAATTCACGATAACCAGTGTCTCCTGCCCAGGAAGTATTCCCTGTGTGATTGAGGGGAGAGGGGTAAAAAAATTGAGTGTTGGTTTGCGAAGAGGTAAAATGGAAAAGAGAGATTGGTTAGAATTGAGATTTAATGTTTAAAAGAAAGAGGGTGAGAGATCAGAGTAAAAGAATATCAGACTCTGCACCAAATTTTTTCTGAGTCGGGCAGCCACATTATCTGATTGTTTCACATTTCTTCGTGAACATCATTGAACAAGGCACCTAACCCATGCCATCTCTTGCATAAAACCTCACCAGCTACTCATTCTTTTCTCAAAAAGAGAATGTTTCACATTTTCTGGGGACGCATCACATACGCTATTGGTTCTTCACTTGGAAGATACTAATATTGAAAAAGAAGGAAAGTTTCCCCACCTTCGACCCTTTTCTCATGCACATTAAGTCTTGTATAATTTGTTGTTGTCTCAACAAGTTTACATACTTTGAGCCTTCCTTGAAAAGCAATCATCGGTGCTTAATTCTTTCATACACATGCACGAGCACACAGAAATTTGTTTTGTCAGAACGTTCATAGATAAGAATGTGTTATTCGATGATTGAATGAAAGTCCTGGGGAGCCAACATCAAAACCAGCTCCTTATATAGTAACTGTGTGTTACTGACAGGCATTCCAAACTGAGTCATTTGTTGATTTAGGGTTACCATTTTTCTTATTTAAATCTGCAGAGAAAGAAATAATCACTCTCTTTATCTGGGGAGACTGCTCGCATTTCCACATAGGGCTCTATACATGAAGAATGCGCTTAATTGTTGACTAGGGGGAGAAAATTCTTAGTTTGTTTTGATATGTTTTGATGATGCTGATTCTCAACACTCATCAAAAAGGAGGAGAATACAAAAAGAAAGACTATACAAGAATTTTTGTGAAGAATTCAAAGATATCAAAGTGTCTGAACTTATTTGATTTATCAAAAGTCTGACTGAAGATGATCGTCAGAAGGACACTTCATTGAAAGAAAGAGGAAGATGAAGACTGTGTAAAGCTACAAGCTTTGAAGCTATTAATATCATATCCGATACAATTTTCAAGAGAAGTGAAGACCCGAAGACAATTGAATTTTTTTTAATCTTGAATCCGAAGGGGGAGATTGTTGGATCAGTAATTGTATTCAAGATTAAATTACAAAAGGGGACTAGTTTATAATAGTGTTTAATACCTTAGGGGGTATTTTAGCAGATACTAGTAATATGTAACACCCTAAAACCAGGGTAAATTTAAAGCTGCGGAAACTGTACAAATAAGCATCAACCAAAGGTTTAAACCTCCCATAAAGGGGAACTGTACTTAACCTTTACAAAAATCGGAATACGGATAAGGATCTCAACAACAAACTAATCTAAACATATACTATCTAGATTACATTAATTGTTGATCCAGAATCATCCAAAAATATGGGACTTAACAAATGCCCACCAATCCAGTACTAATCATCTCAAAAACCCTCGAGGTCAAACCCCGACACTCAAGCCCTTGGCAACCCGCCGCTAACGAGAACCTGATATACATATCATTTGAGAAAAAGTGTCAGACTTAAAGCCTGGTGAGAACATACAGTTTATAATTTCAAGGGATAAAACATTTGCATCCAAAAAGGAAACCTTTCCAACAAGCATTTCCGAGTTAACTAATGTTAGGAATAAAATCCATTAAAATAAGGTCATAGACCTTCTTTCCAGAACCTCACAATTTAATGCACATGTAGTTCTTCGTTTTGATTACCTTATAGAACCTCACAATTTAATGCACATGTAGTTCTATAATTTATTAACGGCCAGAACCTCACAATTTAATGCACATGTAGTTCTATAGTTTTTAACGGTCAGAGCCTCACAATTTAATGCACATGTAGCTCTATATTGTTAACGGCCAGAGCCTCACAATTTAATGCACATGTAGCTCTATATTTACTTCACTTGGAATTTCCAATTAATAACAGTCGACTCAAAACCTATGGATCCACTAGTAATGGTATAGACTCGTCACAACAACATATGTGACCAACCATAAATAAACATATGGTATTAACACATTTTATAAACAAAAGGCCATTTCCAGTTCAACTTCTGGTAAGAATGAAAATCCTTAAAATGAGTCTTTAAACATTCTTTTTACATATCCACATAATGTGCAGGTAAAACATCATTTTACTTCAATAAGGCGGAACCCGTCATTTTGGTCAAAACTAATCGGGAACCCCGAGAATCACCAAAAACTTCATTTATATCAAAATGTAGAGAACATAAAATCATACCGTAGAAATACTTCAGATTTCGCAAATAAAAGTTTTGACATGTATAAAGTTTGTAAAATGGTAGTAGTAACTCACCAAACAGGTTTATACAAAAACCCGAAAACCATATATCGATCACGACAAAGAGGTGAAGCTTTACACACCGAAACCCCTAGCAATGCACTAAATACTAGCAACTTACGGGAACCTTGAAGATCTAGAGAAAATATATATATAGAGAGAGATTTTGAAGAGAGAGAAAGAGAAAACTGAAAAATGAGATATTTTGGGGTGAAAACACCTTTTAAGTCGGCCAGGAAACTACGCGGGTTATGCCGCGACTTCAACTCGCGGCATAACTCGCCCGTGTCCAAAACCCTAAATCATCCAGAGGGTTACGCGGGTTGTGCCGCGACCTCTAGTCGCGGTGTAACTCGCGTAGTTCACTGCTTGTCCCCCAAACTTCACAAAATCCAACTCAACTTCAAACCAAACACGGTGCTAACGATAAAAGCTTAATCATTAGAATACCAAAATTACGAAACGGAAATTCGGGGTGTTACATAATACTGATTAGGTCATGTTGACCTACGTATAAATAGGATTATTTTCTAGGTTTAGAGTGTGAATCGCAAAAGGTGTAGATTAAGAGGCCGTATTCTTTGTATTCATACGATCACAAGAGGTATCTGTATTAGCAAGAACACACACACACGTATTTATCTGATTTATTAAGAGATCATTGATATATTGTTTGATTTATTCATCTCTTATTCTTTATTGTGTTGTGATTATCAATCAACTATTTATCTGGGTTTAACAAAAATCATACTTGAAAAAATTTGACAACCAAGAAATCCGCATAAACCTTTGATTATTTTGAACTTAGCATGAAAATTATAAACAAGTTTATGAACACGCAGAGTTCTTCAAAAATTTGGAAGAACTCGCAAGCATCAAAAACACTTGTAAAATTTTAAAGTTCCGATTCCAAGTTCAAAATTTGTCTTTTTAATCCCAAAATTGTTTCACAGTCCAAGTCAAAATCATCATTAATCAACAATTTCAACAATAAATTTCAATTTAATGTCCATTATGTTCATTGAAATCCTTCCTGAGTTCAAGAACAGTCGAGAGTTCGAAAGGTCAAAATCAACAGCAGTCCAAGATTAATTCAATAAAGTCCAAAATTGATATTACTCTGTTGTTTGGAATCATAATTCAACAATATTGCATACGATCAATTCCATAAAAATGTCCATAATCTCAGTTCCACGTTCAATTATCAAAAGTTCGGTTCGAAGGGTTTTAGGATTAGGAACAAACTTAGATCAAAACCCTAACCTTGAATCAATATACATGAAATTTATGGATAAAAAAAAGATATAGTCAAGAAATGGACAACAAACAATCAACAAATACAACTATAACCTACCTTGGATTCGATTTGAAGTCTAGAAAATGAAGTTCGTATGAGAGGGTTTTTTAGAGTAAAAAATCGCCTAAGTGAGGAATTTGTATGGAAAGCAATCAGGAAAGTAAGTAAATCTGAGAGTGGAACACATATATATACTCAAAGATTAGGGTGACACGTGGCATGATTTGAGTGGATCACTTACTTTCCGTAGGCTTAAGAAATCGGTACTTGTCGCAAAAATTAACAAGTGGTATGTGAGCTTTTCGCAAGACACAATTTGCGTAAAGTTGTGCCTATGAGCAATCCGCAGACCACATGGTGCGAGTTGTGTGATCTCCATAGACCATGGTTACGGATTGTGACTTTCCGCAGAACACATCATGCGAATTGTCACTTTCCACAGAGCATTGCTTATGGATTAACACTTTCTGCAGAGCACTATTTTTGGATTATGGACTTAGCCAAAAATCCAAGCTTTCCAAAAAAATGGCATTTTCACTTTTAAAGCTTTCCAAAAATAAAAACTTGCTCAAAATGAAAATTTTCCAAAAATAGAAACTTTCCTAAAATGGAAACTTTTAAGCATAAAAAGGATTTTCACTTTGAAAAACCTTAGACAGACAGACAGACACACACACACACACACACACACTCACTTATAGACATTCAGATACTACCCCTTGAAATATGATAGTCCCAAACTATGTGCAATATGATCAAGATGAACAAGAATTGATGCCAAATGCCATTTTTATTGAATTCGAATATCACAAGTTACAACTCTTTCAATCACACTATTTCTATCTCTACAATATTTGCAATCAAAATCCTTCAAGACATATTACAAAGAGAAACTATTACTTTTACAAAGACAAAACAACTAACACTAATTGACTTGGAGAGACTTTGACTTTCAACTTTTAGCATTGACTTTGAACTTGCTTTTAGAGGCTTTCACTTGATCTTTGACTTTCAAAATTATATGATCTTGGATCCAACAAATATGCACTAACAATCTCCCCCTCTGGATTCAAGATCATCTTCAAAAAGATATGCATTCTAGCTCCCCCTTTGGATTCAAAAAGAATTTCAGCATCTCCGAACAATCTCCCTTTGTTTGTATTCTTCAAACAAATTCAATATCTCCATTTAAAGCTTTTGTCAAACAATCTCCTCCTTTGATAAGATAGACTGATAATTCCTTCTGTTAATCAATCTCCTATTTTGTTTAGACCGTCTTCAAATTTCAGCAATCTCCCCCAAATTCTGTGATCATCTTCTTCAAGAATTATAACAATCTCCCCCAAGGTTATAAAAACCTTTTTCCGACTTCAAAAAATAAACTTGTCTACAGATTTAGCTCACTCTGCATCAGTAGACAATCTTCAAAGAAAATTTCTTGAAAACTTTGAAATATCTTCAATAACTGCTTTTACAAACTGTCATCTCTTGATAAAATCTCCCTATAATTCTGACATTAAATCTTTCACATAACTTTCACTTCTTGATACTATCTCTCCCATAGATCATTTCTTGAAATTATTTCTCCCTCTTAATCTTGAAAAACAAACTTTCCCAGACTTCACCATTTCTTGCTACCATTTCCCCCCTTTTTGATGAACGTGAGCATTTACTTCATCAAAACTTTTTGCAAGAAATGTCATATTCCATTTTCTGATCTATGATCTTTCCAAATGATCCTCTGAACATCCGTCAATTCCTAGAATGTATTTAACCAAATATTTTCAAATTCAGACAAATAAGAATGGAACCCTGAATCAACAAATGAATTAGTTAAAATTGCCTGTAAGTAGCACACAACCACTTAGTACAACGAATGTACTGTACAAGGAGTTTTATTGATGTTCACTCCCTACGTCTTCCATTCAATCATCGAATAATACAAGTAAATCTATGAACGTTCTGACTATTAACAAATTTTCTATGTGTACGTGCTTGTCTTATGAAATAATTTAAGATTTTGTGCTATAATAGACTCAATATGTGTAAACCATTGATACAACAATAGTATTACATGGACTCAATTATGCATGATCGAAATGCGAAGATGGGTAGACTTCCTCTATTTCAATATGCACATCTTCCAAATGAAGATGAGATAACATATGTGTTGCGTCCCCAAAGAAAATGAAACATTTCTTTATTAAGAAAGAAACGAGTGGTTGGTTGGGTTAATGCAAGAGTTGGCATGGGCTAGTGCCTGTTTCAATGATGTTCACGAAAAAATTGTGAAACAATCAGTAATGCCGGTTGCCTGGTTCAGAAAAAGTTGGTGCATAGTTTTCATATTCTTTTAACTCTGTTCTGACACCCTCTTTTCTTTTAAACATTTGATCTCATTTCTAACCAAACTCTTTTTTCATTTTACCTCAACACACACCCACACTCTGATATTGACCCCTCGCCTCTCGATCACTCAAGAATAACTTATTGGGTAGGAAACACTGGTTAGTGTGAATCCATAGAAGTTATGTGACGCTCACGCATTGATCCCGTGAATTTGTCCTAAAAGCACAATGTTGCTCAATCGTTTAACTTCAATAGTTAAAGCACAATATTATGAAATATATATGTCAGATATATGTATGCTCAATAATATAATCATGAAGATTTGAGCATTTTAAACATGGAAGATTTTCTCAAAACAAGGAAATGAGATGAACAAAGTGAAATCAATAGAGATGTTTTAAGAATCTGACAATGTACTGAAAAGATCAAATATAAATGATTTTTCGATAAAAGCTTAGGTCATGAAAAACTGCATGTAGTATATATAAATCAAGTATAGAGAAGTCATGAAAGAAATGCTTTGAATAAATTAACACTCAAAATCTACAAAAGAAGTGTCTTACCATCAAAAATTGGGTCATTTTTGAGACATGGTAAGAACATAGTCAATAAAAGTACTAAACCGGTGTGTGTGAATACATGACAGTATATTGAAAAGACAATACGCATGTATATATCTTTGGAAACACACGGTTATAGAAACATTAAAGTTCATAAATGAAAACATTTAAAATCACACTTCTAAATTTATGAAATATTTTTTAGAATAAGAAGTGGTTTGAACATTTAGATTATGTTTTAATGTCTTTCTTTCAAACAATCAAATTATGAATATAGCATCCATAGCTCTTCCTCAAGTCATGATTAATGTGATCATGTAAACTCCCCCTCAAAATCTGCATATAGTCAAAAAGTTGTCAAAATACCAAAGTCTTATTGAAAGAAAACATATATTGAAGAATAAAGATTTGAAAAGCGAATTAAAACTTTGATAGTACGAGTTCTAAACTGAATGTTTAGAAGTCAATTTTCCTTACTCCCCCTGAAATAATGCATTCATAAGAATATGTCAGTATATATCAAATTCAAAAATTCTCTAACTCCATTAGAATGTAGATCATCTAATCTTTGTCTCACTCCCCTTTAAATCATTAGCAAACCTTCCGTGCAGATATCATTTAGACAAAAGAATGAAGAAGTGAAGAAAAATTACAAAATTGAACTGTACTACGTAAATACAGATTACGTTTTAAGATTCAACATACCTAATTTTGAAATGAGAAAATTAAATCTCTTTTCGTCCAAAGGCTTGGTGAATAAATCAGCTAATTAATAATCCGTGTTTACAAAATAAAGTTCAATTGTACCTTTTTCGACATTATCCTTGATGAAGTGATATTGCACGTCTATGTGCTTTGTTTTCGTGTGCTGAACAAGATTAGCAGATATCGCGACGGCGCTCTTCGAAACACAATATATTGGATATTTGTTGAAATGGAATCCAAAGTCTCGAAGCTGTGTGCGCATCCCCAATACTTGAGAGCAGCAACTTGCGGCAGCTACACACTCTGCTTCAGCGGTTGATGTGGAAATACATAGTTGTTTCTTTGACGCCCAACTAACGAGCTTGTCTCTTAGAAATTGAATGTGACCCGATGTGTTTTTCTTGTCAAGCATACAACCTTCATGATCTGTGTCTGAATACGTTGTTAGCTCAAAAATAGTATCTTTAGGATACCACAAACTAAGGTCTGCAGTCCCCTTCAGATATCTTAATATACGTTTACCACCGAGAGATGGGATTCTTTAGGCAAAGTTTGATATCTAGCGCATAAACATGTAGAGAACATAATATCTAGTCTACTCACCGTTAAGTACATTTAAGAACCGATTATTCCTCTATTGGTTATAAGATCAACAACTTTTCCCGAAAGATCAGCTCCAATCTTAGTTCCCGGTGCCATTGGGATTGAAATAGGAGTACAATTTTCCATTTTAAAATTTTTCAAAATATCATAAATATACTTTGATTGGTTAATGAAAATCCCCATAGAAAATTTTCTGGCTTGTAATCCGAGAAATAAATTCATCTCTCCCATCAAACTCATTTGAAATCTTAACACCATTAGAGCAGAAAAATTCTTACAATACTTCGGGTTTGTTGAACCAAAAATTATGTCATTGACATATATTTGAATAAGAATGATATCAGCTTTTTCCTTTTTAATAAAGAGAGTAGTATCGATTTTACTTTTCGAGAAGCCAAACTTGACTAAAAACTTGGATAGAAAATCGTACCAGGCTCGAGGAGCTTGCTTTAAGCCGTAGAGAGCTTTGTCAAGGATGTAGACATGATCCGGTTTTTACGTATTGACAAACATTTCTGGCTGTGAGACGTATACCTCCTCCTTCAATATGCCACTGAGAAAGGCAGTCTTCACGTCCATTTGGTAGATAGTGAAATTTTTGTGTGCAATGTAGGCTAGAAAAATTCTTATTGCCTCTATACGCGCAACTGGAGCGTATGTCTCATCGTATTCTATTCCTTCCTCTTGCCGGTATCCATTTGCTACAAGTCATGCTTTATTTCTGACCATGATACCATTCTCATCTTTCTTATTCTTGAATACCCATTTCGTGCCTATAATCGTTTTTTCTTCTTGTCGAGGCACGAGTCTCCAGACTTTAAGCGCTTCAAATTGGTTGAGTTTTTCTTGTTGGATGTATATTGTATTTGAAATTGAGTTAATCCCAATACAAATCAAGCACAATCTCAAGATTAATATGACAATCAAGAACTAGAGAGAGAGTAGAGAGAGAAATATTTTGTATTCATATATCTGACATGAAAAGCGTACAATTAAAGTTCATACAACCCTCACAAAGCATAAGGCTATTTATACCTCAAGATTTTCTCAAAAACCTATTTGAAAAGGAACTAATACAAACTTAAATCAACATTGACTAATGTTGACTTAGACTTAGTTGACTTTACAGACTTTGACTATTCCTATTAAATCTTGGATATAATTTTACACTAACAATCTCCCCCTTTGTATTCAAGATTTAATAAACATTTGACACTAGTCTTCAACTTTTGATTCTTCAACTTTTGTCTTTGACAGTCTTCGACTTTGAAGCTCTAACGATCTTCAGTCTTTGAAGAATCTTGAGCTACTTTCAAGGGGGAGCTGGAGGAGCTTTGAAGTTTATGCAACACTAAGTTTTATAAAGAAATCAAGGGGGAGAGGAGTTGAAGCTGGAGCTGATCAGAGAATGATTACTTTACAAAACTTAGGGGGAGAATGTTAGAACATAAATATGTTCTAGTTTAGAAGTTTAGTAAAGTAATCAACATTATGTTGTATTGGGGGTATTGGGTTAGGGCTTAATTGTGTACAAGGGATGTGGGTGTTAGTGCACAGATTTATTGGATACAATATCATAATATCTGAAGATTGAAGTCAAAGCTGAAGTCAACTCTCAAGCATAAAAGTCAAAGTCAAAGTTGTAATGTTGTAAGAGTTTAGTTGTTTGTTCCTTTCTTATGGCATGCTTGTTTGTTGTGTTTGTATAAATAGGTGTTGTGCATGTAATAATCATGTGGCATAGCATATAGTGATATACGAGTTCCAGAGTTAGAGAGAGAAAATTTGTAATCGATTTCAGAGATTAATACAAAGTTAATCTGATTGGAAATTAATTGTCATCTTGAATTTTACATCATAACCGATCCATTTGTTGATTCAGGTGTTACACTCTTATTTGTCTAGTTTTGAAAAGATCTAGATGAATACATTATTATGACTTGACGAAGAATCGGAGGCTCTTGATAAGATCAGTGGTCAGAATAGATGAAGTAACATTCCTTGTAAAGTTTTGATGATTTCATGCTTCTATCATCAAAAAGGGGGAGAGACAATCAGGAAACATCATAGATGGGGGAGAAGATCAAGAAATCTGAAAAGTGGTCAAGAAGTTTATGTCAAGTTGAAGAAAGATTGTTGAAGAATTGTTGAAATCTTGAAAGAGAAAAGTTCAAAGATTTCAAAATACGAGTTGAATTTACTGAAATTTTTCTATGAAGATATTTTGCTGAAGCAGTATGAGCTAAAACTGAAGATAATTTCTTTCCAGTATCTGAAAGATGTTTATACCAACCTTGGTGGAGAATGCTACTATTCTTGAAGAACAGATTTTGGAGAGATTGCTGAAAGTTTTGAAAATAGTTGATCAAAGAAAGAAGAGATTGTTTTAAGCATAAATAGAAGACTGAATTTTCAATGCTAGAGTTCTATAAAGGCGGAGATTACATTTACTGAGTTTAAAGAGGGAAGATTGAATTGCTAAAATCTTTTACAAATGATCTTGAATCCAAAGGGGGAGATTGTTAGAACATATTTGTTGGACACAAGATCATAGAAGTTTGAAGATTGAAGTCAAAGTTGTAGTCAACTCTCAATGTAATAAAAGCCAAAGTCAATGTTGTAAGAGTTTAGTTGTTTGCGCGTTTTAGTTGAGTGCGTGTTTGTTGTGTTTGTACAGATAGTTGTTTGGCAAATATCTGAATAAAACAATTATTTTACAAATGTAACTACATAATCAATATTATTAGTTCAAAAAAGCATTTCATAATAATCCAAACAATCATAACATTAATTCTTCAAGTTCTAAAATAAATAAAACATAACAATCAAATTCCAACAGATGTATCAAATCATCAAAGAATAGGAAAAAATCAGTATGTTATCGAGATGTATTCAACAGCAAAGAATAGCAAAAAATCTAAAAATCTGATCTTAGCAAAAATTTCAGATTTTAGCACTATGGAACAAAAAAAAACAAGAAACGATTTGAACTCTGTGGAAGAAAATTCAGATTTTAGCAAAAATTTCAGATTTGAGCAAAAATTTGAAATTTTAGCAAAACAATTCGATGGTACCTACAGATAAAGAAGAAAAAAAGAAGAACTCTTGATGGTACCTGCAGCTAAAGAAGAAAAGAAGAAAAAAAGAAGAATGGTAGTTCTCTCGATGGTACCTGGAGCCGAGAAGGGAGAATAAGAAGACGGTTCCTTTTTTTTTTTAAACAAGGGTGGCAATGGAAATATCAAGCATCTGAATGGTTGAAGGGAACCCATGACACAAAATGGTTAAGAGGAAATTGTAACCATTAAGAGGACAATTTTTTTTTTGCCAAACAGCCTCCACCTCTTACCGATTAAGAGGTAGGATCTTAATGGTTACATTAAGAGCTAACCAAACAACCCCTTAATCTGATTGGAAATTAATTGTCATCTAGAATTTTACATTGTTATCTGGGATAACAGTTTGGATCAACAGTTCTTTGTGGTAGAACACAAACCTTGGTACAGTGATTTTAATTTTCTCTTGATTTTGCTAGAGGATAATGTGGATCAGTCACACTAAAGATAAATACTCATAAGATGTACGATATTTAATGATAATCATTCTGTGTAATCAATTAGGGATGCTCACGGGTTGGGTTGATCGAGTTGAAGGTATTTGAACAAATCAGCTCAATGTTGGCGGTTTAAATATTTTCAACCCAACCCAACTCAAATAAAAAGGCAACCCAACCCAAACCGTTCGGGTTGGTCTGGTTGTGTTTGAACAAAGTAAAAACAACATTGAAAACATAAAAATAAGGAAATCTTCGTTCGAAACATGATCAATCATTCAAGAGAATATACGAGTTCATCAAATATTAAGGTATTACATGTAACTTTCCAATAATTTTCTCTTTTGAGTTCCATTGCTCATTATTGCCAAGTTGTTTTTGGAAACTTATACATAATAAGAAGAAATACAAATAATTTTAGAGAAGTCGCTAAAACTTTTATCGGGTTATCAGGTTGGTCGGGTTACTTTGGGCCTAACCCAATAGATTCGGGTTGCCATAATTTCGTATTGATTATATGTCGGTTTACCTCGGGTTGATTTTTTTTCGAGTTTTTTCGGGTTGGGTTGATCGGGTTGGTCGCGTTGGTTGGTTTTTTTACCACCCCTATAATCAATGCAATCTTTGTGTTAGGACACAAAATGTTCTATATATGAAAGTTTTGTAAAGGTTTTTTAAGTTGTATTTGGGCCTTGTTTTATAGCATATTAGGCCTGGGCATGATTGGACGTCTATCTATCTCACCACATTCCCCTACTCCTATAAAGGCCGGCAGAAGGAAAGCTCGTTACCGCAGCGCTCAGATGTTTGGTAGTATAAATAAGATCTTGTTTGTAATTTGTGTAAGTAAGAGAGTAACAATGTGGCCATGTGATGTTGTGAGAGTTTCTAGAGAGAGAATCTTCTTTCTCTCTCCAGGTTGTGTTTAATATGTTTTTGTGAATAGGTAAGAGCCAAATCGAAAATCAATCTCGATAAGATCATCTTCTTTACAATAATTTTTAATGTGTACGGTAACTTTCGATGATGCAGTTTTCGGATTTTGAAATTTTGAGCTCAAGTGGATGTTCTTTGATGCTAGATTGGTTCGATGATCATTGTTGAATCAATTGGAATAAATCACAGTGTTTAATTTCATCAAAGTTATGAGATTTGATCGATTTTTGAGATTTTGGTTCGAAAAGTGTATTTCACTGTGTTGTGATTGAATTCAAATTTTTAGTCGTTTTTGGACAAGATCATCAACAACAAACTTGTTCAGAATCATTTTTCGAGTATTCTCACCAAGTTTCATCTCAAAATTCGATGAATTGTGAAATTTATGATGATTTTTTAGTTACAAAGGTCGTTTGACACAAGATCTGTGGTTGACGCAAGTTCTTCAAGGTTGACGCAAGTTCATGTATTTGAGGCAAGATTCAAGTGATAGTTATCGCAAGCAATGGGCTGCATCAAGTGACTTGTCGGGTCAAGACTATTGCGTTAAGTTAAGTTTTCGGATGAAGTGCCTTGCGACAAGCAAGGTTGACGTATGAAGCGGCTTGCGTCAAGTGAGGTTGACACATGTAGTACTTTGCATTACGTAGTTTCTCGGCTCATGCCACTTGCGTCAAGTGAGTTTCATGGTTTAATGGCTTGCGACAAGTGGGTATGCGACAAGTTGAGATTGTTTGCTCTTCGTCAAGTTCCTGTACATGCTCAATTTTGCGACAAGTTTGCCCTATGAAGCCTAAGTGTTAAATTTTTTTCTCTCAAGGCGCTGCCCCAGACCCCGCAAGGCTGTAACCCCTTGAATTAACCGACCCCATGGAGAGCGCATTGGTACGTCCTTGGAAGGAACGCCTTACCAATAGCAAGGATAAATTATTAAGGAATTTTGGGAATTCTTTGGGTCGGGTGTTGATCATCGGAATACGGACCCAGAATCGTGTTGAGCTGGTACGGATTTGTCAGAAAGAGATTGAGGTCACAAACTACCCTTGAGGTAGTACGTGTCACCCAAGGATGGGAGACAACCGTAGTCTCATGGTTAAAGGTTGCTCTAGTAAGTTAAGCGTTCACTCGGATATAAGCGTAATATGCCCAAGGAGACGGTTGTCGTGAGTATCAGCATAAGGTTTATGGTAGTTATTCTGGAAAGTTGATTAAATACAACATAATATGCGGACAACGTTAAATGGGAATCTATATTTCGAGGACGAAATCTCTTTCAAGGATTGGAGGATTGTAACACCCGTAATTTTCGGTAAGTAAGGTCACCCGGACATTTTTACAACTTGGAAATGGTGGGATTTATGTTGGGAAAGCATTATTTAAATTCCCTAAGAGTGTCGGGAGTGTAGGCATTGAAAAAGTCGGGTTTCGGGGCTTGGAAAGGTGTTAGGACTGAAAGTCTTAGTGCGTTGAAAGTTGTATATCGCATTTATAGAGTTCAATTGTTTTATTATTTAATGCGTTGTAAAAAGCCTTTAATTGTTATTGGGTGTAGGTTTGGTTGTAATGGGCCTTGGGCTTTTAGACCCAAGCCCCTAGTATTTAATGTTTGTTTTGTTTGAGTTTAGGGTTAGAAGAACAGAGTTGTTTATTATAGGTTTACTTACACGTATTGAAATTCTCTCTGTAAACCTTAAACCCTTTATTGTTAAATCTAATCATATAACCAACAGTTGTGATTAAAGGTTTATTGTTTCTTGATTATTACTGTGATTGCACTATTTCTGGGATCTACAATTGGTATCATAGTCGGATCGAATAAATTTTCATTCGATACGATCAAAAGGTTTGTCTAAAACTCTTGTTTTTATCGACATATTATTAATCAACTTTTTGCCTCGGTGTTCTTCATAATCAAAAGTTTTAGATTTGAAGTTGAGTTGATTTTTTGCCAAATTAAAGCTAGTTTTGTGATTTTTAAACCAAAAGATCGATATTTTTTTTATTTTTGAAAAGCCTTATGTTCGATTTATAAGTCAATCGCCGTTTTTAGCGAAGAACACGAAGAAACCCAGATTCTTCGATCTCCCGGTTATGGTTTGAAATTGGTTACTTATTCGACTTACGTTTGTCTTTGTGCACCGAGTTTCTTTGGTTTACTGGGTTAACATAGTTTGTCGATTTCAGATTTACCGGTTTCGATTTCTAGGAATGTGTTTATTATCTGTTTGATTTGTTTGGATTCGTTTGATTATTGTTGATTTGTTTATCTTAGGGCCTGTTTGTTAGCAGCTTAATGAGCTTAATGAGACTCACATCTTATTCAGTCAGCTATATATGACTGTTTGGCAGTGGCTTAATGATATAGAAAGTGGCTTATTCAGTAAGATTTCAAGGGGGAGCTTTATGCAGAAATCCAAGTTTTTTCCAAACTAGTCCCTCTCATTAAAAAACATGTTCCTTCCATCTATGAAAAAACTCTCTCAAATAAAAACCTTCTAAATCTATACAGACAGATTAATCCACAAAGACAACTTTATCCATACAAAACTCAATGGAAAACCAACCAAACAGCCCCTTAGTCGGATTTTGTCAATTTTGGTTGATATTGGTTGGTCATCGCTCGATTTTGTCGATTTTGGTTGAGAGCCCGGTCATACCGAGACTTGGTTTTCCCTGTTCCACTTTGCTTCTCGGGCCTCCCTTGTGTGGTGTTGTTCCTGGGTCTGAATTAATCAATACACCCGGGTTATCAAGTTAATCAAAACTCCCGGGTAATACCGGGTTACATCTCCCAGTACCACATATACCGGGAGTTTATTATCATTCGGCAATTAATTGGTGACATCATCCCGACAATTTGGTGACATCGTCTGTCAGCCACAATTGCTAATTGTAATCTCATATCTCTCTCTCTCTCTCTCTCTCTCTCTCTCGCACTGATCCGAATATACTGCAGTCCCATCGACCGACCAACATCTTCTTTCAGATCCATTCTTAGCTTTCGATTAAGAGTTAAAGGGTTTTGTGTCACACCCCGCTAAAGCGGAAACACGAGGCATAACAGCTCCGATTTCATAGCGCAAGATTATAAACATACCAACATTCATTTAACTTTCAAAAGACATTACATTTTTAAGAACGTAGTATTGTCGTTGTTTACAACTCCCAAACTTAAAATATAACGATACGCATAAAGCAAAATAATCTTGCTTCAAAATATGAAGTGCGCTGCTAAAACATCATGGAATTACCTTCTCGATTCCTGAAAAGCATGAATAAAAACCAAGGTCAACTACAAAGAGTTGGTGAGTTCACAGGTTTTAGATATGCACAAATCAATTTATATGCAAGTTGACCTTGTAAATCACGTGTAAAAACCAATCTTCAATTCTTTGATTCATGAATACCATAATTCAATTTCTTTATGATAAGTATATACAAATATAATATTACGTTGAGCCACTACTAAGCCGTCCCTGACCAATTTCAACGCCCCCGATGAACTAACTCAGCGGTGGTTCGTGCCACATGTTTAGTCATCTTCTCTAGTATAGTGCACCCCTGCTCGTCAGCATAAGGTGGGCTTGTCACACCAAATAGCGCTATCCACTAATACTATAGGCCCGATTTTCTTCGAGTTAATAGTAGTGTCACGGGGTCTTAACATTTAATACTCAACACATCAATTGCATACTTATCATATAGCTTATAATTCCAGACGCTTTTAACAAAGCCTTATAAATTGCCAATTCACAATACTTTCAAACAATTCTCATGAATCTTTAAATACGCAACTAAAGCATGCTTTTCACCCCAAAATCAGTTAAAACAATAAAAGTGGGGCTGTGAATACTCACCTTAACGAATGGAACGGGTGAAACTTTACTTTAATACTTATGGAGTTTGCCACGCCCTTAGTTTCCCTATACAAGAGTTGCCATAGAGAAACGCATTAATGCCCTATTCCGATGTCCAACCAATATGTCCAATTGTCCCATGAAATGCCATTATATAAATTCCTTAGTCCATATCCATTTTTTAAACTATACAAAGTTCCAAAATGCAATAAAACAAAATTTAGACTTAATAAGATTACCTTTCTGGATTCAGCATATGCTGTCCAGAAAGTTATTCGATAAAATCACCACGGAAACTTAACTTCCCAAGAGAATTATTTAAATCATAAATTTTTGTGGTGTTCTATGATATGTTTAGAGTAAATTTGCATTTTTTTATAATTTTTGTATAACTTTTGATACCTCAAATAATTTTTACAAAACAGAGTGTCACTGATTTTCGGATCAGTGACATACCTCACTTGTAACAGACTTTTGGGGTATCAATTCTTGAAATTAGATAGGGATGGAAACCTAACTCAAAATCCTAACATTTGGAAAAAGATTCACTTATTTTGGATGAGTAATGAGGGAGTTATGGCCTCTACAAGATAGGTGTATGAATCTGTCTTCACTGGACAGATTGCACCATTTTCTTGTAAAATCTATTTAAGTGCTCAAATCATCTCCAAAATTAGTGTTTTCGGATTTTTTAGAAAGCTAACACCCTAAATTAAAGTCTGGAAGCAAAAAGCCCAAATTTTGACATGTAGAACATGATTTATGCATGTTGGAAGTAGGTCCATTTTCTGGACAGTAACTGTGGTAAAATCAAACTTGAAAGAAATGGTAAGATGGTCATTTTTGCACTTGGTTTATGATATAACCACATGCTCTCACATCTTAATCAAATACAAAATGACTTTAATATGAAAACTATACTTTTTGGACTCATAGCAACTTATGATGCTCATCCAATTACATGCATGTACAATATACCCATTTAATAACATCACTAATAAGCTCTTGATAATGTGGAATTTGGGAAATTACATCTTAAGAGTATTTTTATACTAAATTTTCATTGTAACAACATAGCTATAAGTTCAATAACACCAAAATTTTGTGGTTCATGATACTCTACTTACCAAAATTCAACATTATGATCAAAAACCCCAAATTTGATAATAAACAATTTTTTCTTTGAAAACAAGAATCAAAAACTCATTTTATGATACTATATACATCAAATGTAATCCATCTCACCATCAAAAACCCAATTTATACAACATTTAGATGTAAAATTTTACTCCTCAAACCCAAAATTCGAAAATGAGAACATGCATAAGAAAAATGTAGTTTTTGAGATTACCTTGAAGATTTGAGAAGGAAACTTGATTCTAACTTCAAATTGTTGATGATTTCTTGCTTGGATTTTGATTTTTTTAACAAAAATAATGGAATGGTGGTGGTGATGGTAGCTTCTTCGGCCGAACAAAGAGAGGAGAGGGAAGAGGGAGTTGAAGAGTTAATTTTGAAAATGAAAAGTATGGTTTTTAGTTTGGTTATTAATTAATAAAGATAATTAAAATAGAGTAGGATTAGGACAAGGGTCCTAATGACTCATCACACCATTATGAATTTTTTTTTTATATAAATAAATTATTAGTCTAAACCATAAAATATCAGATGTATTTGAGAACCGAAATACCCGATTCTCAGTATTTGCTAAAAAAAATATCAAATTTGAAAATTTTGCAATGCAAGACAAATTAAACATACTGATTCTTATAGTTTATGGATTTTGGACTTTTATTCACTTATTTTGGCATTTCTGGACAGTGACGGTCAGATGCAGAACTGTTCTGGGTTTTTAACGCAACTTCTAAATTTTTCGGGAAACTTTTATCTTAAAGGCTTTTAATTAAAATCTAGAAGTGACAAAACTTATAATATAATCTAAGGGTGCTAACCTTAATATTCAGAATTTGACAGGTATCACATTTTGAGCGTCACCGGGAATTGGTTTTTGTTTTTGCTATGCAATTCATAATTGGTTTTAAAGGCCTCCATAGCGGTTTTTTTTTTTTTGAATTTTTTTTACCGGATTTTGATCCCTTCGAGCATACTAGAAGATGTCAACTCAAACAAGAATTTGAGTGGTGCATGGTTACTTTGTGTTCTTATTTGGGAAGATTCAGTGTCGAAAAACAGAGAGTAGAAATCACAGGTTGATAACAATGTTGGTTTTTCGATCGTTTTTCGAAATTTTTCGGTTGATTCGGTAGTGATTGTAGAAAAAGTTTTTGAATTTTAAACTGTTAAGGGATATTTACACAGCTTAAACGAACGTTTTTGTTCGGAAATTTTTCACCCATATCGAGTTTTTATGTTTTTGTTTGGTTTCCAAAAAAAATTTGGTTGCTTCGTTTTTTATCGTGGGTTGATCATTTCAGTTATAAACTGTTAAGGCATTTTCACGAAGCCTAAACGATCGATTTTGGTCGAAAAGTCTTAATCCATACCAAGTTTTTAAGTTGTCAATCGTTTTCCGAAAAGTTTTCGGTTGGTTCGTGATACAGCCGAGGGGAGTCGGGAAAACCCAGCAGAACCTAAGACAGATGTGAGGTGAACTACTCGGGTACATAAGCACTCTTACGTATGCGGTCCAGACTTCGTCAAGTAATTTTCGAGGATTATCGGAAGGGTGTTTTGGATTCCTTATCCTTTAGTTAAGTTTATCGAATCTTTAGTTAACCTCTATCTTTTAGTTGCTTGTTTTAGTTAGAGTCCTTATCTTAGTTGGAGTCTGGTAATATTAGGAAACTAAGTTTAAGTATTTAAGGTGGTGTAACGGTGAAGGAAGCATAGAAGAATAAATTTATTATTTGTGCTCTCTAAAAGTTGAGAACATTAAGGTGTTTTCGGTAGCTTTTCACCCCAAAAGTTATCTCTAATCTGGTACTCCTATTCAGGCGTATCAACTGGTGCTTTCGTCGAGAGAGGATGGGAGAAAGCAAACACAACACAACCCCAAAACAGGTCGCCGACGAGATCAAGTCCGAAGTTAACACCGAATTCAAAAATCTAAGAGAAACGTTGGAGTTAAGCATCCCCTCATCGCTAACTACATGCCTACAGGAATTAAAGGAACAAGTTGTTCAAACCATCGGGACACAACTAGCCAATTTACAGCTGCCGAACAACAACTTACCGCCACAAAACAACTTATCCCGTTCCATAAAGTTGAAATTCCCAATGTTCAATGGGACAAACCTGACAGGGTGGATATTCAAAATCCAAGAGTATTTTGAATTTGATTTTGCTCCTGATGAGAATTGGTTAAAAATTGTCGCATTACATATGGAGGGAGACGCCTTAGAATGGTATCGTTGGATGAAGGCAAACAACTTGTATTCTGGTTGGGCTGATTTTTTAGAAAAAACTAAACGACGCTTCGGTCCATCCCAGTTTGAGGATTCCCAAGCCAAATTGTTCAAACTTATGCAAACCTCATCACTGACCGAATATCAATCACAATTCGAGAAGCTGATGAACAAGGTAACAGGATGTTTTTTGAGGAGCAACTTCTCTCATGTTTCATTGGCGTGCTAAAGCCTCACTTAAGTTGGGAGGTACGTCTAGCAAAACCGGGTGATCTATTGGAAGCGTTCGATCTCGCCAAAGAATTTGAGGCCCGAACCGAAGACCCTAGACAGGATCGACCACCTCTAAGTCGAAACCTATGGAGGAACACGGTTCAAACGACCATAAACCCGGGAGGACTAGGTAAACTAATGGACCAGATCCGCCCCAACAACTCATTCCCTGCTCCTGGGCTTGGGGTAGAGAAGAGATCCTTGCCATTCAAAAAGTTAACATGGAAGGAACAACAAGAACATCGATCGAAAGGATTATGCTTCAACTGTGACAAGAAGTATTCCCAAAATCACGATTGTAAGGGACGTTTCTTGATGTTAGTCGGCTATTACGATGAAGACGAAGGGGATGAAAATATGGAGCAACCTTACTCGGTATAGGACGTTGCTCATAAACTGGTACTTGTCGGCGACGTCTCTAGTCTACACTCCATGGTTGGCCAAAACAACCCTCGATCTCTACGTGTGGTGGGAAGATACATGGATAAAGATGTTCTCATTCTTATCGATAGTGGCAGCACACACAACTTCGTGCAACCATCGATTATCGAGAAATTAAAAATCCCGAACCAACCAATCTTACCGTTTCATGTCTATATCGGCAATGGTGAAACTTTAACTTGTTCCCACTTATGTAGACATATCCCCTTAGTCATGCAAGGGGTAAATTTTGATATCGATTTGCATGTGTTGCCAATAAAGGGACCAGATATGGTCCTTGGGGTCCAATGGTTACAAAGCCTAGGACGGGTAACCAACGATTATAGTCGGGTCGTTATGGAGTTTGAGTGGAATGGGTCTACCATACAGCTTAAAGAGGAACCGACTGCAGGACCCCAGCTTGTGTCGTTCTCACAGCTGCAAGCCATGATTACATCCTCCTCGATAGGCCAATTTTATGAGATCCATCAAGTAGATCCTGCCGCCAATTAAATACAAGAACTGAATTATGCTATGGACGACCAGAAAGCTCCATCTATACTGGTACCAGGTCCCATAGTGGAAGTGTTACAGCGATTTCGACACCTCTTTGATCCTCCGACATCATTACCCCCTAAGCGCATGTACGATCACTGGATTCACCTTCTGCCCAACTCCAAACTAGTCAACGTCCGCCCATATCGATATCCCCATTTAAAAAAAACGAGATGGAAAAGCTAGTACAGGATATGCTGACCCAAGGGGTGATTCGACAAAGCCAGAACCCTTTTTCGTCCCCTGTCCTTTTAGTGAAAAAAAAAAGACGGGACATACCGCTTCTGTGTAGACTATAAGGCCCTCATTACGGTAACAATTCGAGACAATTTCCCCATCCCGACTATAGATGAGTTGTTTGATGAGTTGGGGAATGCGACCATCTTCACAAAATTGGATCTCAGGTCCGGATACCACCAGATTCGGGTAAACGAGAGAGACGTCTACAAAACGGCTTTTCGCACCCATGAGGGACACTACGAGTTCCTCTGTTGGGAACTGAAGAAAAGCTCAAGTATGGTTAATGCTGCTAGTTCAGAATTACTGCTGCTAGAAGACTGCAAAGTTAATACTGCTGAGTATTACTACTGCTAGTAGAATTAATACTGCTAGTCAAATTTAGTGCTGCTTGAACAAAGTTAGTACTGCTTAGCTAGTTAGTACTGCTAGTGGTTAGTGCTGGTTAGTATTTAATATTGCTAATCAATTAGTGTTGCTTATAAGATGAAGATTTGAGTTAGAAAAATGACAGTTGGATATTCTGAAGATATTCAAGGAAGATATACTGAAGACATTCTATTTATTGTAATTATCTTTTTGTTAAGTATATGTATAGAATAGTTTAGAGAATAATTCTATTTTTTTTTTTGAGAAAATCAACCTCAAGGCATAGATCCTAATTCTAGAGAAGTAGAATTCGTATTGGTGAGCCTGTTCATCAATATTGAGGTTGTGTGTTTAATCTTGTAACTTCAAGTATTCAATACAAGTTTACAAGTTGTTGATCATATACTGTTTTGTTTACTGTTTCATTAAATATCAAAGTGTTATTCCGCAACTTCTTTGATATTAGTTTCTGAGAATTTATTCTTGTTAAGAAATCGATCCTGACAAGTGGTATCAGAGCCTGTTCTCTCAGAAACAACTAGTCATTCATCATGGAAAACCTTGCAGGATCAAACAGTGGAAGATCAGAATTAGACAATACATTCTTCTCACTGACTACTCAATGTGGGATATCATTGAGAATGGTCCTTCTGAAGCAGGAAAGATTAGACCAGATGGGAAAAGACCTCCACCAAAGACAGATGGTGAGAGAAAGATCAGACAGACAGAGATGAAGGCCTTGAGCACTCTGCTCTTGGCCATCCCCAATGAATATCAGCATCAATTTTGCAACTGCACTGATGCTCAGATTCCCTGGAATGCTCTAGAGAAAAGATTTGCTGGAACTAAAAGCATCAAAAGAAATCAAAGAGATGTTCTAAAGCAGCATTATGAGAACTTCACTTCTTCAAAGAATGAGTCTATGACTCAAACTTTTGATAGGTTCAACAAACTCATTGGTGAACTGGCTACTGTAGGAGTGAAGATGGAGCAAGATGATATCAACAGAAAGTTCCTCAGATCTCTTGGGGATGAATAGACTATGTACACTGTCTCATATAGACAGAGTGACAATCTAGAAGAGAAGGAACTTGATGATCTATATAATGATCTAAGAGTTTTTGAAACTGAGGTAGAAACCAAGAAGAAGCCCACTGGTTATATCCACAATGCCGCACTTCTATCAGCATCTACTGATACTACTGCCAATCCTGAAACAGTTAGTACTGCCAGTGGAGTAAATTCAGAAAAAGGCACTGAAACTATCTTTGAAGCCTTTTTGTCTAGTCATAGCAACAATTCATTGATTAATGATGATCTGGATCAACTTCACCCTGATGATCTGGAGGAGATGGACATTAAATGGCAGATGGCCATGTTATCTATGAGGGTGAAGAAGTTTATAAAAAGAACAGGAAGGAACAACTTCTCTCAAAGAAGAGAAGATGGAGCTGGTTTTGACAAGACAAAGGTGGAATGCTATAAGTGCCACATGAAAGGACACTTTGCTAGAGAGTGCAGAAGTGGGGTTCCAAACAACAACCACCAACAAACTCAGAATGGAGGCTACAATCAAAACAAGAATCTTGCTCAAGCCCTTGTTTCTCAACAAAGAATGGGGTTTGACTGGAGTGACCAAGCTGAGGAAGCCATTCAGAATCAAGCTCTTATGGCAGAAGTGTCTGATCTCCCCTCTGAGGTAATTTCTAATCTTTGCACTCAATCTTGCATAGACACTGTTAAAAGGTACAGGGATCACAACCAAAGTATGTGTGATGACCTCAAAAGATTAGAAAAGGACAGAAGAGACTATGTGTTGATAGTAGAGTGATTTGAAGAACAAATCAAAGGCTTTCAAGCTAATGAACTTCAACACTCTTATGACACAAATTATTGGAAGTGGGAAAAGAACGAGTTAGAGACCAAACTGTCTAAGTCCTTAGAAGAGAATGATAGACTGAAAGAGGAACTGTCTAAAGTTAAGCTTGACATAGAAAAGTTTTCATATGCTTCAAAAGAAATGGATTCTCTTCTAAAGGCTCAGATTCATGACAAGATGAAGCCTGGTATTGGATACAATAATACACCCCCTCCCTACAACAACAACTATATCTCTCCTTCTTCAGACTTGTTAGAGACCAAGGAGAAAAAGGACTTGTATGAGGAAGCTTTTAAGATAGATCCTTTGGATAAGGTAGTAGTTAAGGATTTGACTGAGAAAGAAGCCAGTGAGAATAGGGATAATGCTGTGAATAAAGAGATACCATTAGAAAACAACATTATCACCAATGAGGGATGTGGGAAAATCTGGGTCAAGTCCAAGGAGATAGAGAAGACCAAAGGAAAGGATAACAAGGTCCATTACAAACAAACCACGGTTGTGAATCCTGGATCTTGTAAACAGTGTGCTTGCAATAAAGCTAAGAGCCTAAATTCTGGTATAAAAAGAGGTAACCAAAGAAACTGGAATAATCAATGGGCTCAGAAACAAGGAGTTGATCTGAATAAAATCAATAGACCAAAACCTTGTTTCATCTGTGGCAAGCTGAATCATTTGGCTAAGTATTGTTTCTTTAACCCTATTAATCAACAAATGAACTTTCAAAGCTTTGTGCAAAAACCTGTTGGTTATAGGAAGGTTGGAAAGAAACATGTGATGAAGAAATCTGTTGAAACCAAAAGCCCCATAGGGAAAAAGGTTTTAAAAGAAAGCATTAAAATGTGGGTGCCTAGAAGCACTAAAACTGTTAGTACTACTGACAGGGATAGTGCTGCTAGAAGCATTACTGCTGTTACCAGTGTTAGTACTGCTGAAAATATTAATACTGCTAACACAGTTACTGCTGCTAACACAGTTACTACTTCTAACAAGGTTAGTACTGCTAAGCCTGCAAGTGCTGCTAAGGCAGTTAGTACTTCTAAAACCAGTACTGCTTCTAGCAAAAATGTTTCCAAGCCTATCATTGTGACAAAGTACTCCAAGAATGAGGAGTCAAAGTTTAAAAATCTTGTCAAGAAAGAATGCAAGTATTTTGATGAGAAAGGGGTACCCAAGACCACTTTGGCTTGGGTTCCTAATTCATACTAACTGATTTATCTTATGTGCAGGGCAACCAACAGCTCAAGGGGAAGAGCATATGGCATGTTGATAGTGGTTGCTCTAGGCACATGACAGGTAACATGTCATGCCTTCAGGATTTCAAGCATATCAATGGAGGACATGTTGCTTTTGGAGATAATCTTAATGGTGGTAAAATAAGTGGAAAAGGTAATGTTACAGAAGGTAAGATGACATTTGAGGATGTCTACTATGTTGATCAGTTGAAGTACAACCTGTTAAGTGTATCACAGGTCTGTGACAAACAACATAGCATATTGTTTACAAATACTGAGTGTATGATCCTTGCTCCAGGGTTCAAGGTAGTTGATGAAAGCATGATACTACTTAGAACTCCAAGAAAGGACAATGTGTATTGTCTAGATATGGACAATGTTGATAGTGATTCATCCCTGAACTGTCTTGTTTCAAAAGCTTCTGTGGATGAATCCTCTCTTTGGCACAGAAGGATGTGTCACATGAACTTCAAGACCATGAACAAACTTGTTAAAAACAACCTTGTAAGAGGTTTACCTTCAAAAGTATTTTCATGTGATGATCATTGTGTTGCATGTCTTAATAGCAAACAACACAAAACTTCTCATAAGACCAAAGAGATAAACTCTATTTCTTCTTGTCTCCAGTTATTGCATATAGATCTGTTTGGTCCTACAAATGTTATGAGTATAGGCAAGAAATCTTACTGCTTGGTTATTGTTGATGATTACTCTAGATTTACCTGGGTATATTTTCTAAGGACTAAGGATGAGACAAGTGGACTGATCAAATCCTTTATTTTAAGAATTGAAAACCAAACTAATCAAAAAGTAAAAGTCATTAGATCAGATAATGGGACTGTGTTTAAAAATTTTGATCTAAACACCGTCTGTGAAGAGAAAGGCATTGAGAGACAATATAGTGCTCCTAGGACTCCTCAACAGAATGGAGTTGCTAAGAGGAGAAATAGGACACTAATAGAGGCTGCAAGATCTCTGTTGGCTGATTCAAAACTGCCAATTACCTTCTGGGCTGAAGCAGTTAATACTGCTTGTTATGTCCAAAACAGAGTTCTTGTGGTCAAGCCAAAGAACAAGACCCCTTATGAGCTTTTAAATAAAAGAAAACCTTTCATTGGATTTTTCAAACCTTTTAGGTGTCCTTGTACAATTCTCAATACTAAATCTCACTTAGGTAAGTTTGATAGCAAAGCAGATGATGGATTTCTTGTTGGTTACTCATCTCAGAGTAAGGCTTACAGAGTTTTTAACTCTTCTTCCAGAATAATTGAAGAAAGTGACAATGTCAAATGCAATGAGAACACACCAAATCCAATTGGGTCTGGTCCTCAGTGGCTATTTGACATTGACTCACTAACTAACTCTTTTGGTTTCAGTAGTGATGATTATGCAGTTTCAGGGAGTGGAAGATCAGGGACTACACAAGTTCAAGAAAGTATATCTCAACCTGTGATCTTTTCCATACCCACAGTGGATCCTGTTGAAGACTGTGAAAAGGAAACATCTACTGGACCAAGTCAAAGAGAAGAAGAAAGAAGAGATGAGGAGACTCAAGAAAATAAAGAACCAGAAGTAGCTACTGAAAACACTTCAGTTGAGTTGAATGACTCTAATCTAGAGGTGGAACTTAATGAAGAACCTAGTCATCACAGCAGAATTCAAAAGAATCATCCTCCACAGCTAGTAATAGGGGATATATCTTCTCCTATGATGACTAGAAATCATAGTAGGCTTCAAGAAATGCGAGACCAACAACACACAGTGCTTTCTTGCTTTTTATCCCAGCTTGAGCCTAAAAAGGCACATGATGCTATGAAAGAGTCCAGTTGGATAGAAGCAATGCAAGAAGAGCTACTGCAATTCAAGCTGCAAGATGTTTGGGATCTGGTAGACCTTCCTAAAGTCCAAAGAGCAATAGGAACAAAATGGGTCTTCAGGAATAAGAGGGATGAAAGAGGTATAGTGATAAGGAATAAAGCAAGGCTGGTGGCTCAAGGGTATACACAAGAAGAGGGAATAGACTATGATGAAGTATTTGCACCTGTGGCCAGGATAGAAGCAATTAGATTATTCCTGGCTTATGCTTCCTATATGAAATTCAAAGTCTATCAAATGGATGTGAAAAGTGCATTTCTTTATGGTTCAATTGAAGAAGAAGTATATGTCTGTCAACCACCAGAGTTTGAAAACCCAAGCTATCCAGACAGGGTATACAAATTGAAGAAAGCACTTTATGGACTACATCAAGCTCCAAGAGCATGGTATGACACTCTGTCATCCTATCTCTTGGAAAATGGATTTGAAAGAGGAGTCATTGATAAGACTCTATTCATCAAGAGAAAGAAGTAGGATATCTTGCTGGTCCAAATCTATGTTGATGATATTATCTTTGGATCAACAAGAGACAACATGTGCAAGGAGTTTGAGGAACTAATGCATCAAAGGTTCAAGATGAGTTCCATGGGGGAACTTACTTTCTTCCTTGGACTCCAAGTTCAACAGAAGTCAGATGGAATCTTCATCTGTCAGTCCAAGTATGTGCAGGACATTCTAACCAAGTTTGGTTTCTCAGATTCAAAACCTGCCAGCACACCTATGGAGACACACAAGCATATAACAGCAGATCTTGAGGGGGAGGATATGGATGTTCATCCTTATAGATCCATGATTGGCTCTCTCATGTATCTTACAGCCTCTAGGCCAGATATAATGTTTCCAGTCTGTGTATGTGCAAGATTCCAAGTTAGGCCAAAGCAATCTCACTATCAAGCTGTTAAGAGGATATTTAGATATCTCAAAGGACAACCCAGATTGGGACTTTGGTATCCTCATGACTCATCCTTTGACCTACTTGCATACTCAGATAGTGATCTAGGTGGAGCAAACTTGGACAGGAAATCTACTTCTGGAGGATGTCAGTTTTTGGGTGCAAGACTAGTTTCATGGCAGTGCAAGAAACAAACCACAGTATCCACATCTACAACTGAGGCAGAGTACATAACAGCTGCAAGTTGCTGTTCTCAAGTCTTATGGATTCAGAATCAAATGCTGGATTATGGGGTAACCTTTCTACACACTCCAATTTTTATTGATAATAGCAGTGCTATTAGCATTGTGAATAATCCTGTCAAGCACTCAAAGACAAAGAACATCGAGATCAGGTATCACTTCATAAGAGACTGCAATGAAAAGAAACTTATTCAAGTTGTAAAAGTTCACACTGATAACTAGTTTGTTGATCTATTCACTAAAGCTTTTGATGTGGGTAGATTCACCTTCTTGGTAACAAGTGTGGGAATGATCAACTCTGAATAAGCCCCTTCTCAAAAAGTGGGTCTATACCTGTATATTGTTTATTCTTGGTGTTACTACTCTTCTTTTTCAGAATATGTATAGCAGTACTCAGTGGATCAGAAGCTTAAAAGAGTAAGTATGGTTAATACTGCCAGTACAGTGTTAATACTTCCAGTGCACAGTTAATACTGCTCTCAGTTAATACTGCTAGTTAGTTAATACTGCTAGTAGTTAATGCTGCTCTTAGTTAATACTGCCAGTGGTTAATACTGCTAGTTAGTTAATACTGCTAGTAGTTAATACTACTATCAGTTAATACTGCTATCAGTTAATACTGCTTTCAGTTAATACTGCTTTCAGTTAATACTGCTTTCAGTTAATACTGCTTTCAGTTAATACTGCTTTCAGTTAATACTGCTCTAGGTTAATACTACTTATGTCCCGAATACTATAAATACTCCTTGCATGCCTAAAAAGTTCATAACAACTCTTTGCATACTGTTCACTTGCGCTCTAAACCCTTTCTCTCTCAAGTTCAAAGTTATCAGGCAAATATCAATGGCATCAATGGCGTTCATTGACGAGCACAATGAAATCTCGATGCTCCAAAAGCCAAAACAAGCTGAAGGTTTTCATCCGATAGTCGACTTTCTTAGGAATAGCCACATTGCTCATGCTCTCACTATATCTCCTACTATCTTCATAGAGCATCAGAGGCAATTATGGGCACATGCCATCATTGTTACTGAGGATGGTGTGCAAATGATAAAGACGACGGTGTATGGCAAGCCATTGACAGTTACTGAAGAGGTGATTCGCATCAGTCTACGTCTAGACGATGCCTCTGGTATAACTTCTATCTCTAATGATGAACTGTTTTCTACTCTTACAAGAATGGGGTATGGAGGCCCATTGGGTGTGTTCAAGTTCTTAAAAGCAAAATTTTCACCTCAATGGCGTTTCTTTGTCCATACCCTTATGCGTTGTATATCTAAAAAGACTACTGGATCGAGTGAGTTCAGTAGCACCATTGCTTATGCTCTGGTATGCTTAGCCACTGCCAAAAAGTATAATTTTTCCCAAATGATTTTCAATGATCTTGTCTCAAACTTGGGAAACAAAAAGAGCTTTTATATGTATCCCAGGTTTGTTCAAGCAGTTATCACCCACGAATTGACGGATATTCCTCAGTCTGATGGGATATATGTACCAAAACCCCCTAAAGGCAAGGTTTTCTCAAATATGAGAAGATCTGCTGGGGACTCAGAAGGAGTAGACACCCCATTGTTCTCTACAATGATGGTGGTGTCCCAAACTGATGAAGGTATGGTAGCAGGGTCAAGGCCCCCATTAGACCAACCCACTGCTAGCCAATCCCAACCTTCCCTCTCTCAAATTTTCCTTCAGTCCTTTGCTGCTAAACCCACCCCCAGAATACCCAAGACTTATGTCAAGAGAAAGGTACACAAGGATCCTTCCCTTGGTGTACCTACTATTAACCAAGAGCCTTAAAGCCCTCTATTGGAGCACTCTCCAGTAGAGAATATCCAAAGGGAATCCACTAGGGTGTCTCCCAACCCTGAGGAGCTGCTCTCTAAGGAGATGGAAGAGCATATGGGTGAGAAGGCTGCCACTACTTCTGCTAGCACAGAGAAGGATAGTGGTAACATCTCTAAGACCTTCCCCATGGCAACTTTGAATGAGCAATCATTCAAAGGTCCCCGGTGCCAAGAAATCAAGGGAGTGGACAGTGCTTCTGTCAGGCAGAAGGCTTCCACTACTAAAAGATCCCATGATCCTTCAAAAGGGGGTAACACTCCTGGAGAAGGTGAGGACAGATATGACTACAATGAATTGATGGAAACAATGGGCAACATAAACATGGATGTCATCAAGCAGGGGAAAGACATTGAAGAGCTGAAACTGGTTATTCTATCTCAACAAGTACAAATCACCAAACTGAAGAACTTGGTGACAAGATTGGTACAGAAAAGGAGAAGGAAGCAAATTGTGTTAAAGAAGAGGGCAAGAGCTCAAGATGCTTCCAACAAGGGGGAGAATCAAGAGAATGAAACAGAGAAGGAAAGCAAATCTGAGATGGGATTTGATGTTGAGGGGGAGATAGAAGCTGAAATAGAGAAAGAAACAGAATTTGCCCAAGCAGCAGAAACTGTTAATGTTGCTGAGGTAAAAGAAGCAGCAGTAACAGGGCTTTCTGTAGAAGAATTGGAAATAGCAGAAACTCTGGTAAAAGCAAAGAATGACACTCCTAAGGCTACTCAAAAGGCCAAGGGAGTGGTCATCAATGAAGGAGGAGGCTCAAAGAAAAGAAAAGAATCAAGTAAAGAAAGTTTGAAGGATACAAAAGGAAAGGAAAAACTTATTGAAACTGAACTGCCTTCAAAGAAGAGGAGTCAGATTGAAATGGATGAGGAGATGGCAAAGAAGCTTCAAGAGCAAATGGAAAAGGAGGAACAAATTCAAACAGAAACAGACAGAGAGCTTGCAAAGATAATGGCCAGAAAAATAAATTCTGAGTATCAAGAAAGTTTAAAAGCAGAAACTGAAGCCAAGAAAAGCTCTGTGAAAGTGTCTACGCAGAAAATGCTAGTGATGAAGCAGAAAAGACAACCCTCCAAGACCTTTTTGGCCAATCAGGAAAGAAGAAAGATGATAAATTTCCTGAAAGGTGCAATTGGAGTCAAGGGGGAAATGTTCACCAACATGGCATACAGTCAAGTTGAGGAGCTCTACAGAAAGGAAATGGCAAAGCTCCAAGGGGATTTCTCTCAAAGGGAAGAAGCAAAAAGAAGGATGAAAGAGAGACATGATCTCAACATCCAACAACCATTCCCTGAGGAGACCACACCCTCAAAAGACAAAGCTGAAGAGAAAAAGGAAGAACATGAGGGTGTTGGTATAGAAGCCAAGTCTGGAAAGAGAGTGAAGTCAATTGCTTCAAAAAGGCAGTTGAAAATGCCAAGGGTGGAAGAAACTGAAAAGGAAGCAGAACCCTCAGTCACATCTCCAACAGAACCTGTGCAAAGTCCAGAGCAGTCCAACAAGCAAACTGTTGAGAGTATGGATTTGTATATGACCATAGTAGAACCTATGAAGGCTGTTCCAATCTCCATGAAAGCTCCTGAGATTACCTTCTGGGACATTCTAAGAGATAATGGACAGGATTTCTTCAGAATCAAAAGAGCTGATGGTTCATTTGAAGCATATTCAACATGGGGGAGAGTTATCAGAAGTTGTTCAAGAGCTGATATAGAAGAATTATACAAAGTGGGGATAAAACTCTATGAGCATGTGTTGAAAGGTACTGAAGAGAATCTTCTCAAGATATCAATAGAATACTTGTGCATGATGTTTGATCCAGAAAGAGTGGCTTATAGGATTAAAGATCATAATCATGAGTTTATATTCAAGAAGATTGATAAATGGATACTTTTTGAAAACTGTGGGGTATACATGATTACTATTGACAATTGTTATCATGAGTACTACCTGGTAGACAAAATTTATGAGCATAGCAAGGAGAAGCTAGAAGGGATGCTTAAAGCTACACTGGTATGCTCAAAGGATTCAGAGATGGCTAAACTTGTGGTGAGAAGAACTATAAATCAAAGTCTGGGGCTAAATCCAAATTTGGGAAACTGAACCTGAGGTGTTGAAAGCATCTTGAAGATCAGATCTGAAGAACTTGACTTCTTTTCCTAAAAGTCAAGTTAGGGGGAGATTGTTGGGAACTGAAGAAAAGCTCAAGTATGGTTAATGCTGCTAGTTCAGAATTACTACTGCTAGAAGACTTCAAAGTTAATACTGCTGAGTATTACTACTGCTAGTAGAATTAATACTGCTAGTCAAAGTTAGTGCTGCTTGAACAAAGTTAGTACTGCTTAGCTAGTTAGTACTACTAGTGGTTAGTGCTGCTTAGTAGTTAATACTGCTAATCAATTAGTGCTGCTTATAAGATGAAGATTTGAGTTAGAAGAATGATAGCTGGATATTCTGAAGATATTCAAGGAAGATATACTAAAGATATTCTATTTATTGTAATTATCTTTTTGTTCAGTATATGTATAGAATAGTTTAGAGAATAATTTTTTTTTTTTTGAGAAAATCAACCTCAAGGCATATATCCTAATTCTAGAGAAGTAGAATTCGAATTGGTGAGCCTGTTCATCAATATTGAGGTTGTGTGTTTAATCTTGTAACTTCAAGTATTCAATACAAGTTTACAAGTTGTTAATCATATACTGTTTTGTTTACTGTTTCATTAAATATCAAAATGTTATTCCGCAACTTCTTTGATATTAGTTTCTGAGAATTTATTCTTGTTATGAAATTGATCCTGACATCCTCGTTATGCCCTTTGGATTGACGAATGCTCCATCTACCTTCCAAGCCACGATGAATTTGCTCTTTGCATCCAACTTACGCAAATTTGTGATTGTCTTCTTTGACGACATACTTATTTACAGCGCTAACTCGAAGGACCATGTTTGTCATTTAACACATGTATTGGAACGCTTAGAAAAGAGCTTGTTTTATTTGAAACCCTCAAAATGCCTGTTTGGTCAAGACACGATTGAATACCATGGGCACATTGTATCCAAACAAGGTGTGCAGGCTGACCCAACAAAGGTGGAAGCGATAGTATCTTTACCAACATCAAAGACCGTCAATCAACTCCGAGGATTCCTGGGGCTCACCGGGTACTATCGAAGCTTCTTCAAACACTACGCCACCAACGCTGTTCCATTGACAGATCTACTCCGAAAAGAAGCTTTCATATTGTCCGAAGAAGCAATGAAAGCCTTTGAGGCTCTCAAGGGATCCATGACTACAACGCTGGTTCTACGATTACCGAAATTCTCGGTCCCTTTCGTGGTTGAAACCGATGCCTCTAATATTGGAATTGGAGCAGTATTAATGCAAGAAATGTCGCATTTTTTAGCAAAAATATGGGTCAACGGATGAAAGGAAAATCAGCCTATTTAAAAGAACTATTCGTTGTAACCTAGGCGGTTAAAAAATGGCGACAATATATGTTAGAGCATAAATCTGTAGGATACAAGATCAAGAAGACTGAAGATCAAAGTTCAAGAAAGTCAAAGCTGAGAAAGTCAACTTTCATTAAAGTCAAAGTCTATTTGTAATAAAAGTCAAAGTCAACATTTGTATTTTGTTTTTCTTGTATTTGTTTGTGAGGTATAAATACCTTGTGTCCTTTGTAATTCATAGTAAGCGTGTATGTAAAAAGAGTTGTAACTAAGTGTAGTAATCTGATTGAGAGAGAGAATACATTAGAGAGAGAAAGATTGTAATCGTTTGGTTTAGATTTGAAAAATTAATCAAACAGGTAATTGATTTATAAATCTTGTTTTCATATTGTTTGTGATTAGGAACTAGAATCTGGGAATAACAATTGGTATCAGAGCAAATTCAAAAGTGAAATCAAATCAAGAAATGGTCGACACTGTGTTCTTGAATATCCAGATTGATTTCTGAGTTTTTGTTCAATTTTTGAGTTGTAAACGATTAGAATTTGTATGTTAAGTGAATTCGATCGAGTCTGTATAGTTTAATTTGGAAATTGCACTATATTTGATCTTGATTTGGTGATTTTGTATGTTTCGAGTTCACGAGTTTCAAATTCACTGTAAAATCGAGTCAAAGTGTATCATTTTGTATTTGTTTTTGAAATTCTTGCATTTCTCGGCAGGTTCTTCATCATCGGAACAGACCACAAAAGCTTAAAAGAGCTATTCCAATAAGTGATAAAACACCGGAACAACAACACTATGTTAAAAAAATATTGTGCTATACCTTCGCCATTGAGTATAAAACAGGGATCACCAACAGCGCTGCCGACGCTCTCTCAAGATGAGAAGAAGACGTGGCCACATCCGAGTTACTCACATTATTGAGCAAACCTTTCTCGGCCACCCTATCAACGCTTAGAGACGAAAACAGAATACTCCCAGATCTGATCACATTACATGACAAGATTAAATCCGGTATGTTACCGGCGACATATGCTACTAAAGATGGGGTCTTATTTTATAAGGACCGAATATATGTAGGTGCGGAGTCTACTCTAAAAAAAAACTTGCTCGAAGAACTTCACAACTCACGGATGGCTAGACATGGGGGCGTCAAACGCACCTTCGTTCGTCTCTCACAATTATTCTTTTGGCCGAAAATGCATCAAGATGTCAAAGCCTTCGTGGAACGTTGCCTCACTTACCAACAAATTAAATCATCGACGCAGGCACCAGCGGGACTGCTCCAACCGCTCCCGATCCCGAACCAGGTGTGGGTGGACATAACGATGGATTACATTGTGGGTCTACCAAACTCACGAGGTTACACTGTCATCTTTGTGGTAGTCGACTGTTTAACCAAATATTCCCACTTTGGTGGCTTGCCAACGAATTTTACAACCCTAAAAGTGGCTCGGTTGTTTGTAGACATGGTAGTTAAACTACATGGGTATCCAAAATCCATTATATCGGACCAGGATCCCACCTTTATGAGCGAGTTCTGGAACATAGCACTTCCTATCAACCTCAAAACGACGGGCAGACAGAGGCCGTAAATCGGGGATTGGAGCAATACTTGCGAACTTTTTGTTCGACTAAACCGGGCACTTGGTACCAATTTTTAAGTTGGGCAGAATTCATCTATAACACGAATTACAACCAAAGTATTAAGATGAGCCCATTTGTGGCTCTGTAGGTTGGGAACCACCCATCATACCGATATATACCCCCGGTTCATCCAAAGAGTTGACTCTGGACGAGTTGTTAAAAAAGAGGGACGATCTTTTGCGAATCCTCAAGAGAAATTTGAGAGAGACACAACACCAAATGAAACAAGAGGCCGATTGAAAATGTCGGGACGTTGAATTTAAGGTTAATGACTGGGTATAGGTCAAACTAAGTCATTATCGGCAGCAATCGGTGGCTAAAAAGGAGTCTACAAACTCGCACCCCGCTATTTCGGGTCGTATTGAATTTTAGAACGGTTTGGCCAAGTGGCTTACCGTCTACGATTTCCTGTTGACTCAAAGATTCATAATGTCTTCCCTGTCTCCTTGCTAAAACCATTCAAAGGGGATTGTCCCATAGAAGATCAAATACCGCTTGCCTCTAGTGACTTTGGCAGCAATCTCAAACAACCGACAACAGTGCTCGGGGTGAGACGGGTAGAAGTCGAGGGGAAACTGGTACGACAATTGTTGGTGTGTTGGCAAGGGAAACCAGCTAAAGATGATACATGGGAAGACCAAGACGAGTTCCAATAATCCTTTCCTGATTACCACCTTGAGGACAAGGTGATTGTCCAAGCATCGCCGAGTGATACAACCGAGGGGAGTCGGGAAAACCTAACAGAGCAAAAGACAGCGACTCGGGTACATTAGCCCTCTTACGTATGCGGTCCAGACTTCGTCAAGTAATTATCGAGGATTATCGGAAGGGTGTTTTGGAGTCCTTATCCTTTAGTTAAGTTTATCGAGTCTTTAGTTAACCTCTATCTTTTAGTTGCTTGTTTTAGTTGGAGTCCTTATCTTAGTTGGTGTCTGGTAATATTAAGAAACTAAGTTTAAGTATTTAAGGTGGTGTAACGGTGAAAAAAGCATAGCAGAATAAATTCATTATTTGTGCTCACTAAAAGTTGAGAACATTAAGGTGTTTTTGGTAGCTTTTCACCCCAAAAGTTATCTCTAATCCGGTACTCCTATTCAGGCGTATCGGTTCGTTTGTGATCATGTGTTGACCGATTGAATTTTAATTTGTTAAGGACTGATTAGGGCGCTTTAACGATCGTTTTGCATTAAATATTTCTAACCAATGTTCAGTTTTGCAGGTGCGCTAGAGGTAGGAGATGATGAATAGTGTTTAGGTTAAGTTTTGGTTAAGTTTCCGTTAAATTCTTTACATTTTGGTCATTTTTACGTTAGTCTAGTTAGTTTGTTAGTTTGGTTAGTTTTATTTCTTTTTAGTCCTTTTTCCGTTAGTTTTCAGTTAAGTCTGTTAGTAGTTTCATGTTTTACACTTTTAGTCCCTCTAGTTATTAGTTTTAATATATGTCATTTTTGGTCCTTCTACCTTTAAGTTTAATTTTCTGTCACTTTTAGTCCCACTAGACTTAAGTTTCACTTTGTGTCACTTGTAGTCCTGGTACTTCAAGGTTTCAAAGTTTGTCAAGTTTAATCCCTAAACTTTCAAGTTTTACACGTTGTCACTTTTGGTCCTTGGACTTTAAAGTTTCATCTCTCATCAAGTTTAACCCCTGGACTTCAAGTTTTTCAGGTAACAATGTCTCATCCAACTTACTCTTAGCTAAAAGAGAAAGTTTCTCGTTTAGAAGCTAGGGTTGAAACTCAGCATAAGACCCTTGAGGATCTACTTGTAGAAAATGTTGGACAATTGTGCGAAATTTCAAGTCTAATGGAACAATGTGAGATCTTTCAAAAGAGACCAAGGAGTTAAAGACGAAAGTAGATGAACTGACTGACAAGCTTCATAAGTCAGAAAATGAGAGGACTGAGATTGTCAATAAAAGCATCTTTTTCAAAAGTGAAAACAAAAAGTTGACTGACAAGTTAAAGGATTTCGAACTTAAGTTTTACAAATGTGGTCAAACTGATCAAACGTTCCATATGAACACACCCAAAGAGTTCAAGTACTCCAATCCTGAATGGGGAATCGGATATGACAATCCTCATTATCTGAAAAAGGCCTTGTCCAATGTACCCACTTTATATGCTTTCAAATTTTTGGGAATGTACAAGACTTACCCAGAGTACAAAATCAGATGGACCAAGCCACTTGATAATGAGGATCCGGAACTGGAAACTTTGAGAAGGAAAAATAGTGTCACGATGCAACTTTCTTTTGTGTATGACTCATTGAATGTGTCATATATCACCGATAAACCCATTTTTCTTTCAAATGACTATTTTCGAAGCTATTCTCAGGCTGAACTTGATTCAAAAACCGTTGAACCTGAGGAGGAATTGATGGCTCACAAAATCATTGTTCCAGCTCTGATTTTAGAAAAGAAAATTGTTCAGCAGTTAGAGTCATTTGAACAGGAAAGAACTAATTTTCAAAAGGAAAAACAAGACTTACTATCCAAACTTGAGTGCCTCAATTCCGATCAAAAGGAATCTGGATCTAGGGAGGAAAAATAATATCTTCAGACAGAGATAAACAACCTCACTTCTCAACTGTCTGCCTTGGTAGCAGATCTGCTGAAAGAACAATTTCACAAAGTTGAGCTTCAAGCTAAGCATGACTTACTCCAAGGGGAGAAAATTAATCTGTCATAACATTCTTCTCCACCCTCATATACCTCTTCCTGTAAAGCTTTTCTAGGTGATTCTTCACGAAAATCCTCTGCTAAAGGAAAAGAGCCTCAGTTGAAGTGTTTCAAAAAGGATCACCATTCTGATTTTCAAAATGCTTCCGCAAATGATCCTTTGAAAAGCACAAATCCATCCAATTCCTCTAATCCCACAAGTGATAAGGTCACATCTGATGAGGAAATGGAATTCTCAACGTTCTTGAATTCAGAGGTATGTTCAGACAGTAAGTAAGACTAGTTTGATTTCGATCCAAAACTTGTTAAAGCAAGGTTTAGATCAAATAAGTTCTTTTCATGTATTGACTTTTTGTGTAAACTTATGTAGAGGTCAAGGGATGTTTGACCCTATATAAGTGTTGTTCTTTCTTTGTGTCAAGTAGTAAGCAAGTGAGTAAGTGTAAGAGGTGTTGTATGCATTCACTAAGAGATATATGAATACGAAACTCGTGACAAAATTCTCTCTCTAGATTCTCTCTTTGATATTGTTCTTTGATTGTTGCTTGAAATCTGGGATCACAATTGGCATCAGAACAAAATCAGATTGAAATGGGAAGATCAACAGCATCAAAGTTTGTAGAAAAATCGATTTCCAAGATTGGAAAGTTCACTGTTCATCGACTACTGTTCCATTGATCAAGATTTGGAAATAGTGATGTTTTGATTGTGAATTTCATTGCAATGGAATCGCATACTAGTATAGAACAAGTTTGGTTTACACTGTAATCACAATTGCACATTAGATTAGCATCAATTGATCATGTTTGCAATTTTTAGAAAGTTTCCTATGTCAAACTGTTCATGATCAAATTCACTTGATTGTAATTTTTCTTGGTGAAATTGATTCACAAGGGTTGTTCTCGATGCTACAGTGACCATTTGTACCAATTTACAGAGGCTAATTTCAAGTTTTGGGTGGAATTCAGTAAAATTTTCAAAGAAAAGGTCAAGATCTACAGAATTCGCACATACTATGAAGAACTCGCACGAAGAACTCGCATGGTGAAGAATTCGTATGATTATGTGAAAAATGTTCCAATGATAGAATTCACATAACAGTGTTGTACGAAAAGTGAAGATTTCACATAAAGGGATATACGAAAAGCTTGGATTTCGCACAAAGCTTCAACCTAAAAGCTTGGAATTTGCATCATGTTGTTGGAATTTTTTTCTAAGGCAAGAATTCTTATCGATACGAATTGTTCAAGCCTAGAAATTCTTCTAAGGGAGGAATTCGCATCACTGTTATGCTACTCATATGAATTGTTCAGAATTCGTACCCTCCTATATGCGAAATGTGCAGACTTCGCACATAGCTTTATGCGAAAAGCTTAGAACTCGCATACTGTGACATACGAAAAGTGAAGTTCTCTAATCTCTGCTTATGCAAATCGTGTGTATATGCGAATTGTTGAGGTTCATGCGATTGTTGTGTGTGAGTGTCATACGAATTCTACACATAGCTTTATTTTTTAGTGATTTTTCTGTGATTTCTAACAGTTGATTTTTCTGATTATCTGACTAACGATCTTTTCAAGCATTATTTTCAGATAAATACTAATCATGCCTTACATAGATAAGAAAGGAAACACTGTTCTCACAAACAGAGATTGTGCCTTGTCATTTATGTCTGAAATTCCCAAGATGGAAGCTGAACTTGAACAAATTAAACTTCAGAACTCAAAGTTGAAAGCTGAGATTGATACACTGAATGTCAAGCTGACAAAAGCTGAAATTCAAATTTCTATATACCAGGCAAAAGGCAAAGATTGGCTAAAGAGAGTTGATGAGAAAAGTAAGAATGAAAAAGCTGAAATTGAGAAAGCTTTCAACTAGAGATTATCTGATCTTTCTAAGAAAGCTGAAATAGAAAAGAAAGAGTTAGAAATTAGATGTGCTAAACTTTCTAGACAAGTTTCTGAATTTGAAAAAAAAATTATTTCTAAAAGAGATATTTTTAAAAGGAAAAGAGAAATACTGAAAAGAAAAATATTGTGTTTTTCAAAGAAATCTCTGAGAAAAATCAGAACTTGGAAAAAGAGTTTGAATCTGAAAGAAATTTTTTTCAAAATGAGATTTCTAAATTCACAAATAAGTTGGCTTCTTTATCTTCAGATATTCTGAAAGGACAGAAGAATAGATCAGATCTGCAAAGCAAGTTTGATAAACTTTGCAATGAAAAATCCAAGTTGAATTACAAGATCAAACAACTTGAGAAAGCTAATGCTGATTTGTCTGATAAGATAACATCTGAAACACCTGACTTATCTTCCTATGATGATTCAGTTGAATCAGCATGTTCTTTTCAATCAGTTTCAAGCTTATTTCAAAAGATGGTTTTCAAGAAAAAGAATGTCAAACCAGAAATTTTGAAACCAGATCAGATTAAGACTTCTAGTTCGTTTTATGTCAAATCTGCTGATAAATATGTTGCTTATTCTTCAAAATCTGCATTTAAAGCTTCTAAGAAAGAAAAGATGATATGGGTTGTAAAGGGATCTCCTGAATCAGTCAAATATCAGAAATCATCTGCACAAGCTGCAAAGAGAAACAAGAACAGACATGCAAAAGGTAAATCTTTTACTCCTGATTTTGTCAAGTCTATATAGCATCTGATCAGGTTAGCTAAAAGAAAACTTTGTTGTTCTTATTGTTGTACTGATGATTTTGTACACAAAGCACACATCAATAACTGCTTGTATGATTCTTACAAGAAATATTATGATACTGTATTTCACAGAGGTGAAAACCACTCAAGGAAGTTTTCACATACTAACCAGACTGGAACGAAATTTATCTGGGTACCAAAACCTGTTAAACCTGTGATGCAGGAGCCTACACTCAAGAAGGAGTAAAAGGGGTATGACTTTTGATAAAGCAGCTCATAACTCATTCTTCAATGTTAAAGAATTATGGCTTCTGAATACAACAGATCAGGACCCGGTCATCAATGTCATGTGAAGACTTCTGAACACAGCAGTTCAGGACTCAATCTTCAAAGAGTTATTCTGAAAGAATCTTTGAATGTCAAATCATTTTAGGGAGTATTTCTTACCTATGTAATCATTTTGATTTTTGGGAGATTGATTTTAAGAAGATTGTGTTTCAAATAATATATTTCTAAAGGAGAAACAGATCTAAAATGTTTTATTTTCAAAAAGGGATAAAAAGATCTACATGGTTATATCTTTTATTTCCAAAGGGAGAAACAGATTCATACTGTTATATTTTACTTTGTATGCAGATATGAAGGGGGAGTATATATGTACAATTTCTAGAAGATCCATCTCATGTCAGGGGGAGCAGCAAGATATCAAACATCAATTGTCATGCTAAGGGAGAAACAAACAAATGATGAACAAACCATAGATCAAGTCAAGGGGGAGCACAGCAAGAAAGATATGGCATGTCAAGGAGGAGCATTTAACATAAATATCATTTGAGAAGGGTTGTAAGTGTTGTTAGCTCTAATCACATTGTATAGAAGTATTGAAAAATAGGCTAAGTATAGGAATCACAGAAGTTTGTCCCAGAGTTTCCAAGTGCACCAAAGAAGATACAATCACAGAAGACATCTGTCGACCTTCTGCCAGAGGACACGAAACCTGATTATGCTCTTCAGATCACAGAGCCTCTGTGATCATTCACAGAGCCTCTGTGATGGCTAACCTCTCGAGGCAGTTCGAAGATGTGCAAACTCAGTTCAAGACAAGGTCACATGAAAATAACGTGATGCCTGCTATACAAAGACTTCCAGATCACCTTGGAGCGGCGCACGATGGTTTTACTTTCTAGGTGGAACTCCGTTTGTGGAATATCAGCCTTTGTCTTGTACTAAGGGGTGCATCCTTCTTGTATATTATGGGAGCACCACCTTAGAGTTTTAACATGCGAGCACACATAAATAGCTTTGAATAGAGATTGTATTTTGGAAAGAACATTTTGCACATACCTGTGCGTGTTCTTGGTGTTCTTCAGTAATCAATGAAATATTTCTTTGGGTAATCTCTTGCAATACTTTACTATTCTGTTTATTGATTACTTGTGTGTTTACTACCTTTTCTACACATCTTAAACGCTTCCGCACTCACATAATTTAAATCACTGTGTAATTAAAGGTCTATCAAGTTAAGAACGTCATTATTGGGATCAACAATTGGTATCAGAGATGACTTTGATTCTGAATATCAAAGGATTTTGTTCTATACTTGATTCCCATGCTCCAGGTAGTAGTTTGAAGTCTGTTTCTTCACCACAATCCCCACTCATAAACATACTCTGTTTTCTGGAGATACTTCAACTAGTTTGACGTAGATTCAAAGGCAAGTGTGTTTAACTCATTGAAGACAGATTCAAAGCTCAGTTAGTTAGTTGTCACTCTTCTCATACCAGAAATTCATCCCCGCTAGACACATTCCATATCTTTCTTAAAAGAACTCCTCATACTCTGTTTTACTCTTCATTTAAAAATGGTGAACCCTGTTAACCATTTCAGTGCAGGATCTCAATCAAAACCTCCCACTATACTAAGGGATGAATATCCTCAGTGGAAGATCAGGATGGTGCACTTTCTCGAAGGTCTGGATCCTGGTCTGGTTGAGTTTCTTCACAATCCTCCTTTCATCCCAATGACAATCGTTCCTCGTGTTCCTGCCACTACAAACCCCCCTGAAGTTCCTGAGTATCAGCATCCCAAACCAATCATCGAATGGACTAAAGAAGAAAAGGCATTACATGAACTTGCAAAGAAAACCAAAAGATTAATCATTATGGCTATCCCAAACGATATCTTCCAGTCCCTTGATTCCTGTGAAACATCGAAAGACTTATGGTTGGAGTTGGAGAAACAACTTGAGGGTGGTGCTAAAACCCTCAAGAACAACAGGGCTCTATGCATCAATGAATATTTTGCATTCAAGACTCTGCCAAGTGAACCCATTCAAAGCACATACAATAGGTACAATTCCTTATTAAACAAGTGCAAAAGGTATGGCATCCACAGAAGTTCTGAAGACAATAATGTCAGATTCCTTCAAAGCTTGAATGATGAATGGCTTCATCTAACCATGTCCATGCAAGCTACATTGGATCTCGATGTTTGGTCTATCTCAGACCTCTTCGGGACTTTGATAAGTCAAGAAAACAGGATATCAAAACTGATGACCCCTGCCGGTGGTCCTCTGGAATTGGTGGGAAACACCACAGAGGGTCAGTACAGAGGAAAAGAAAAAGCGACAGAGGATGCTCAAAGGAAGAAAATGACGAAAAAGGTCCTAGTGGCAGGAAGCGAAAGTGAGGAAGGATCGGAGGAAGAGATTGATATGGCTGCTTTGGCCAAGACTCTTGCATTAATGACCCGACAATTCAATCGTGGTCTCAAAAAAAAGCCAGAGTACAGAGGAAGAGAGGATAGAGATGAAAGAAGCAGAGGATTTGGATAGGTGAGAAAGTATGGAAGAGAAGAGTTCAAGGAGCAGAGACAAGAAGAGAAGAGGAGCGGACAGAGACCAGATGGAAGAAGTGGTGACAGGGTCCCAAAGCAAACTGAAGGATGCTTCAAATGTGGAAAACCAGACCACTTTTCCGCAGAGTGCAGGTCCTCTGCCATCAAAGGGAAACCCACAAGAGACGCTGCTTTCTACAAGAAAAGGGCAGAGTACTACACACAGAGGTCCCTAATGGCAGAACAACAAGACCTAGAGACTGATGAGTCCTCTGATGAAGGGGACAACAACGGACTCTTCTGTGGAATGGCAGAAGTCCACTCTTATGACAACAAGAGTGAGGTATCTACTTCTAACTCTTATGACTCTGACTCTGAAAACAAACTTCTTACAATACAAAATGTGTTTCTTGCTTACAAAACCATGTGTTCAGAACTAGAAAAGAAATTGGCCTTCTTTGAGAGAGAAACAAAACTTCTCACTCAAGAAAAGGACAAGCTCTATCAAGAAAGAAAAACTATTGTTTCTGAACATATTGGTGAAAAGAATGGGTTAAAAGAAAAGATTTCAAAACTTGACAAAACCCTGAAAGACAAGGTGAAAGAACTAAAGAACAGTGAAAGTGATCGATTAAATGCCATTTCCTGGAAAAACTTTTTTCAAAAAGAAAGAGAAGTCCTTCATCAAGATCTTTTCGACAGAGATCTCCAAATGTAACACTCTAAAACTCAGAGTAATTAAAACCTGGAAAATATGGCAATAAGACATCCGTAATGATATAAACTTCCCATAAAGGGGATCAGTCCTTAAGACTATACAAAATCTGAATGGATATGGAATTCATCAACAAACTAATCTAAACATATACTATCTAGATTACATAAGTTGTTGATCCAGAATCATCCAAAAATGTGGGACATAACAATGCCCAACAATCCAATACTACACAAATCTCAAAAACCCTCGAGATCAATCCCGGCACTCAAGCCCTTAGCAACCCGCCGCTAACGAGAACCCTGATATACATATCATTTGAGAAAAAAGTGTTAGGCTTAAAGCCTAGTGAGAACATACAGTTTATAAATTTCAAGAGATATAAACTTTTATATCAAAAGGAATCTTTTCAAATAAGCTTGTCCAAGTTAACTGTTGATAAGAACGAAATCCATTAAAATGAGACCATAAACCTTCTTTCCAAATCCTCACGATTTAATACACAAGTAGTTCTTTTATAGACTTCCTGAAATATAAACATCAGTATCATAAGGAAATCTTTTCATAAAGGTTTAATTTATAAAAGATAACGTTTCGCCACAACCGGGCCTTTTCGGTCCAAAACTCATTATACGATGACAAAAGAACCATTTTACCAAGGATTGTGGTATAAAACAAAGTAGACCACCAATACGAGTTATGAGCTAAATACTGGAACCATGACCATGAACGCTTCGGTACGTACTACGATGTGAGGGAGGCCCCCAAGGAACCAGTCATACTCGTTCGTTAGACTACATTTGACCCATGGCTAGTAACCGGCCTCACATAACCGTACCAAGTTGCCCCCGAGGATCAAATATATCTAACTACAACGAAAGGGGCATATCCTTCCCAGCCATAAGCCGACTCGATACCTAGGGATCCACTAGTATAGTCATGACTTGTCACAATATTTCATGTGACCATCAAAGCTAAATAAATAGCTATCAACACATTTATATTTCAAAATGCCATTTTCCAGACCAACTGCGGGTAAGAAAGATAATCATCAAACCAGTTTATATACATTCTTTCACTAAGCCACCATCATGGGCAAGTAAAACATCATTTTACTTCTGATAAGGCGGAACCCGTCATTTTAGTCAATACTGATCGGGAACCCCAAAAATCTCCAACAACTTCATTTATATCAAAATATAGAGAACATAAAATCATACCGTAGAAATACTTCGGATCTCGCAAATAAGAGTTTTGACGTGTATAAAGTTTGTAAAATGGTAGTAGGAACTCACCAAACAGGTTTATATGAAAACCCAAAAACCAGATATCGACCACGACGAAGAGGCGAAGCTTTATACACCGAAACCCCGAGAAATGCACTTAATACTAGTGATTAACGAACCCTTGAAGATCCAAAGAGACTTTAGACAAAGAGAGAGAGAGATTTGAAGAGAGAGAATGAGATATTTTGGGTTGAAACCTTTAAGTCGGCCAGAAAACTTCGCAGGTTATGCCGCGACCTCAACCCGCGGCATAACTCGCCCGCTTACACAAAACCAAACCCATCCAGAGGGTTTCGCGGGTTGTGTCGCGATCTCAAGTCGCGATGTAACTCGCGTAGTTCATTGTGGGTTGTCCAAAACCACCAAAAGCCAAACTCAAACTTGGAACCAAACGCCGTGCTAACGACAAAAGCTTAACACTAGAATACCAAGGTTACATAACGAAATTCGGGGTGTTACAATACTTCCAACCTTAGAATGATTTCGTACTCGAAATCTAGTCCTCTCAATGGAACAATGTCCGCAGAGAAGATCGTCTCAAACCCAAATGCGAGAATCATTAACTTGATCTTAATTCCGACACCCGAAATAGCTACCCTTCTTGGACATATTTCACTCCTAACCGAGCGAACACTCAACTCTCTAAAGTAACCTTTACTCACAAGGTTACGGTTGCCTCCCAACCTTAGGTGACAATTACTACCTCCAGGAAATTAGCGACCTCAACTTTCCATCTACCAATTTCTTTCGAACTGCACGGTTCCGAACTCAAAGCTAACGATCGACGCTAATATTCCCAAAACTCTCAGATGTCACTGATCCTTTCCTAATATCGATAAAGATATTCTTACAAGGCGCACTAATGCGTCTTTCCGGCAATCGATTAACACAGATTCTGTTAACACTAAACTCCGATCCGACTCCAAATCTGGAAATAGCCCTTTTCAAATTTCTTAATACTTCCATAAATACTTCGTCTACAATCACATTATAAAGATTAACCTCTAAACATACCACCAATCTATACATTCGGACAATAAAGGACGGGCGTTAATAAAACCCACAACAGGAATTTGATTCACATGCCGAAAATAAAAAGAATTAGGCTTAATGCCTTGAGAGCTCAAGAGTTTTACATAAGTAAAAGCAATTAAACTGATGAACTTCTCTTTAAAACAGAACCCTTCAAATAATGAAATTTAAACCATGGAACAACTCCTTTTCAAAGTTATGCAATTTCAAAGATGGATCCTTCATTTCAACGATGCTTTATAAATTGACAAGACTTATGCTAACTTGAACTATGAAACATTAGTAACACCATCCACATCGTACGTCCGAAAACATGGACACTAAGCCCAATACTCACACGACCAAAAACGAAAGAAAACTAAATATCAACATGCAGGAATAACACATTTCATTCAAAACTTAATATATGTGGGGAGAACCCAATATTAAAGCCCTTATTTACCGTCGACTCCACATAACCAAAGAAGGTAAAAATATGAAATTAGTGTTTAAAATACCCTGGGTCTACGACGGAGAGACCCGTCCACAAAGAGAATAGAAGGACACGCAAGTAGGCTGCCCATACAACTTCCTCGCATGACCTCTAAACGTTTCCATCTTGGGTGGCGAGAACAAATGAATAGGGCCACCCGTGACGTTATTAGATTTCACCACATATCCCGATCTTAGTTCCCATGCCATACCAGACATCACAACTTCAAACCGTTTATTGCCTCTAGCCATACTCCATCTAGTTCCATCTCAAGGGCTTACTGACACGGGTGCCTATCCAATCTAGACGAGTTCCAACACAGCAGCTCGTGCCACCTATTATCTACTCGCTAGCCAACCCGAGCGGTTACTAAGTGTAACCCAAAACCTCAGGCTTTACAAAACAGAGAGACTGTCTATGGATCTACAGCATTAGAGTCTAAAATGCTACATGACTCCAAATGAATGACCAGCGCACCCAAATCATGTAACTCCCAATGACATGAAATAATCGCCATCATACTCCAAAAATTCCACAACTGTTTTTAAACCGTACAAATGTCCTCAAGACTCCATTTAGTCAAAACTGAGCCAACGACCCAACAGTTTACGTAAATACCCAAATGAAAGCCGATATAAATATTGAAACACGTTTTGACCAACTATTATGCAAACACGACCAAAAGTATAATTAACTCAAATCTCATCGTTGGTTGAAACAAACCGTTTTCCAAATGACTCATACCCTTATGTTTTCAAAATGCCTCATAACACAATAATATGCATTTTCTGAAAAGGTTTATAAGATCAAATACACCAAATGACACTTACATCAATTGAACTCCAATTATATATGTAAAATCATCAAAGAAACACTTCAACATGATTTATTTACCAAAATAACCAAAGATCCCAAAATGGGTGTCTCAACATGTTCATAAAACTAAACATTTCAAAATAACCAAAACTTATCAGTAGTTAACAATTTAATGTAAAACACAAACACTTTAAAATAAACATTTTGGCATGTACTCCATTTTCACAAATCAACTTTAACTCACCAAAAACACGAATAAACTCCATCATACTAAAATCTTTCATTGCGGTTATAAATCCGGACAAATGTCCACACGACTCATTCAGTCAAAACCCGAGCCAAAGGCCCGACACTTCACGTAAATTTCCAATGAAAGCCTCGTAAACCTTAAAATACATTTAACCGACATTTAACGTTTCCCCAAATAATGAAATGTCTTTAAACAATGCATATTAAAACCCACACCACAAAGACATGCTTTCTCAAAACTCAACACGTATTGGGACCAAAGGTTTTCCAAAGGTTTTATGAATGCATATATACTAAGATACATATATCATGAAATAGACTTTGTTTGCACAAAATCGTCAAAGATGCATAAATCATAATGTAGATTTTACGTGTACAAAATCACCCAGAATATGTAAATCACGTTATTTACTTTTTGAAATATTCAAGCTCGACATGAGCAATTTATGATGTTAAAACAATCCAAGTTACCGAATACGAAAACTTAACCAAATACTCACACCTTGAGAAATACCGAGTAAAACACACGCAATAATTTATGCTATAAACGTGAAAATAGGTTCTTGCACTTCAACATGTGCAACAATTGTTTGTACATCCAAAGGGAAAAATCACAATTTTATCTTTAAAATTCCTCCTCTATAACCAAGAGGCGTTGCAGCAAAAGAATTTTCAACTCACCCCATATGCAACAATTCATTCCCCAAAGGGTGGTAAAATAACGGGGATGCAAATAAAATTTCAAATCGGGTTTAAAGCTTCACGTTGTAAAGATAAACACAATTGACCAAAATGGAAATTACAACGACAAAATACCGCTAACTCGCTAAATACTTTGCGGAAATTTTAACAGTAAGAGTTAATGATGGAAATATGATCAGAACGAAAGTCCTGTTTTAAAAATAACATAAATCGTTTATGCAATCATTCACACCAACGATATACTTAAATCCAATGCACATAGTCCACGATGGTTGACATTTATTAACAAAACCCCAAAATTAACGCACACAATGATGCATATGCACATGTTGTTGAAATTATTTATGCGACACAAAAAGTCGTAAGATGAGACACCATAATCCAACTGGATTATCATAAAACTCATTAACGCTAAAATCAAGTGGTGTCCAAATTTCCATTTTTCAACACAAGGTAAGACGACTATTTTGACAAGATTTTTGATGAGACACGACGCCCAAAGAACTCATAACTTGTACGCAATGAAATTAAACTCACGCATCTCAAAATATACGCACGCGACAAAAGAATCCGTAAAACAAAACTCCAAGAAATTCAAAAAAACTCACACAACTAAAAAAATTCTCAAGAAACTCCGACTCAAAAGCATGGAAATAATTCTTCCTTTAAAACCTTTGACATACGTGGAAGAGATCCAATGTCAAGGTCCAAATTCCACAGCTACTTGGCCATTAACTCAAAAAGCGTTAAAACACAGGTATTTCGACATCCAAAATAGCATTTAAACACAAGACGTGAATAAAGAGAGTTTTGATAACCATTTGAAATCAGGTGCAACAAACCCATTTTAAGCAATGCTTATGCTCATATTTTAAAATATGATGAGCGTTAAAATGTTTTGTCAAAACGTTATAAGGTAATTTACTTTATGGTTGGTGATCATGGAAAGCAATTTATGCAACCTTATTTTAGAAATAAATTTAATGCATGAATTCGGTCGGCACTCACATCTTAATACCATGCTTCTCAACATCCCGACATACTATAATCTACCGGATGCCTCAGGCATAATAGGGCAACCATCCCATTAATTAACTTACAAAACTCCTCGAAATAGAATCGATCTTAACAAGATATAATTCTAATTCCACTAATGAATCTAACTCAAGACGATTAACTTAATGCGTTCAACGCACTTACTATCATCTCGAAGAGACATTGCTATAAACAACAATCATTCCTTAGCTTACTCGCTTAGAAACTTTCGCACTACTCTAACGGTCAACATACTAAGGTAGAGCAGGTAAACTCAAGCACGAGAAAAGGGTAAGGAAGAGTTTAACTGAAACACGCACGAAAGAAACGTACCGCTACGTCTACCAATTGTCATAACATTAGAAAACCAATTACACTCACGTAAAATATCCTCATAATCACATTAGCTAAGTGAGATTATGAATATATAACACATAAGGGTTCTTGTTACCGTCATCACAACGCCTGATGAACATAACTTCCGTCGACTCTAAGAATGTCCCATCTTAGAAGTTATACCCAAGCTCACAATCAGTGCCTATCAAACTCAGTCTAAGTCTAGACATCTTACATTCATGCCTAGTTCGCTTAAACTAAAGCTCTGATACCAACTTGTAACATTCTAAAATTCAGAGTAAATTAAAACCTGGAAAATATGGCAACAAGAAATCCGTAATGATATAAACTTCCCATAAAGGGGATCAGTCCTTAAGACTATACAAAATCTGAACGGATATAGAATTCATCAACAAACTAATCTAAAAATATACTATCTAGATTACATAAGTTGTTGATCCAGAATCATCCAAAAATGTGGGACTTAACAATGCCCAACAATCCAATACTACACAAATCTCAAAAACCCTCGAGATCAATCCCGACACTCAAGCCCTTAGCAACCCGCCGCTAACGAGAACTGTTAAGACACAGTCTCATTGGATTCAAGATCATCCAATCTGAAGCTAAAGCCGGAACGTCGACTCTCGATATAAAAGTCTATGTTTATTTGTAATAAATGTCAATGTAATTGTTTGTTTATTGTTCTAGTTAACTTAGTTTAAATATCTAATTCTATTAGATATTAGACTTAGTTACTTTCTAGTTACATATATTAGATTTAGTTATAATATAGTTTGTTAGTTAATATCTAGATATTATTCTAGATATTATTGCAAGTGGTAGATAGTGTGTTAGACACACTTAGTAGAATAAGTGTATCTCTCTCTCTCTCTCTCTCAAGATCAGATAACAATTCACACACACAAACACACACTTCAAGGTGTAAAAGAGAGAAAACATAGAGAACACAAAACAAAGCTTCATAGATCAATCCTGTAATCGTTATTTTATATATCAAACAGGATGATAATCATATTGTGTTGTTATTCTATAAACTTGATATAAGTATTGTTGGACCGACAATTGGTATCAGAGCCTGATTAAGATCAAAACAAGTTTTCAGAAAAACGACTCTGTGTTCTTCAAGAAAATTTGATTTTGTGATTTTTAGTGTTTTAGGTGTTAGAATCGATCAGGTTGTGATCGTACTACATGCTAGATCGAGTTGTTGCATTTTGATTTCACTTTTAAGCTTATATCGAGTTCCAATTTTGTGATTTTGTGAGTAAACAGTCGAGTGAAGAACGTACTGTGCCATCAAATTATTCTCGAAAAAGTGTGTTTTTGAGAGATCAAGTGCTTAAATTCTATACTAAAAGTGTTTCTAGACATATTGTTAGGGTTTGGTATTGCTAAATCGTTTCAGGATCAAATTTTAGACGATTTTCAGAAGTTCAGGACGAACACCCGCACAACCGAGGAAGAATAGCCCGCAAACTTCAACTTTGCGGCTCCCACATCAAACGCATAGTTCTACTGTGCGTGTCCCAAAGGAAACACATACCTTACTTTGTGGTTCCAACATCAAACACATAACTTACTTCTCGGCTCTCAAAGCACCCACATATCTCAACTGTGCGGTTCTCACTAGACCCGCATACCTCAGTGTGCGCTTCTCACTACACCCGCACACCTCATTGTGCGCTCCTCACTACACCCGCACACCTCATTGTATGCTCCTCACTTCACCCGCACACCTCATTGTGCACTCCTCACTAGACCCGCATATCTCAACTTTGTGCTCCTTACTTAAAATCCATACTTAGAATTCCCTTCAGAATGACATCCAGAGAAGCTCTCGCAATAGGAACTGACACCAAGCCACCAGTTCTCTTTAGAGGTGAATATGAACAGTGGAAGGTTAGGTTCATAAACTTCATCGAAAGACAGGATTTGGGTGATTTCATCAAACAATCCTTAGAAAAAGGCCCCATGGAAACAAAATATAGGGAACCAGCAGAAGGAACTGAAGAAGTAAGACATTCACTGACTTATGAAGAACTAACCGGTGATAATAAGTTAAGAGAAAAAGCAGACAGATTGGCCAAGTCATACATTCTACAAGGGATTCCGAACGAATTCTACATAAAGATTGACAGTTATAAGGCCTCCGGCAAACAAATGTGGGATCAACTCAAGAAGATGATGATGCGTTCAAAGATAGGGAATCCGTTTAAAATCTCTAACTGCCTGCACAGTTTTGAAGAATTTAAAGGCAGAACTGGAGAAAATCTAAAAGGAACATATGATAGATTCGTGACCTTGCTAAACGCATTGAGCAAGAACAAGGTCAACAAATCTCAAATCAAACTGAATATCAAATTCCTGAGTATTCTACAACCAGAATGGAAAAGTTTTGCCAGACAGATGCGGCAGATAAAAGATTTGAATGAGATTCCACTTCACGAGGTGTATGAAACCCTCCGTCAAAACGAAGAAGAGGTGGATGAAATTCTAGCTGAGAAAAGACAGAAAGGAAAGACAGTTGAAGTTACAGTCGCTCTTGTAGTCAAGAAGAAGAACAAGACGATTGTATATGAATCAGAAGAAGATGAAGCTTATGCAAACTCTGACATGGATGAAAATGAACAAATGAAGAAAGCAATGTTGTTTCTGACAAATGCGTTTCAGAAAAAGTTCTACAGGAATCCAACATCAAACAGTCAGAGGTACTCTTCTGGACCCAACAACTACGCTCATGAGGAAAGGGTTGAAGGTAGTAGGTTTGAAAGGAAAAAGTTTGAAGGAAAGTGATTAGATGAGAAGAAAAGGGAAGAGAAAAGGTACCAGTCTGAAGGAAAGAGGATAGAGGAGAAGAAACCCGAAGAAAGAAAGTACAAGGATGAAGGATCAAGTCAGCCAGGTCCACCGATGTGCTACAACTGTGGCAAAACAGGTCACTTTGCCAAGGATTGCCGAAGATCAAAGGTCAGAAACTCCGATACTACAAGAACAAGATGCTTCTTGCAAAGTAACAGGAGGCAGGCAAGGCACTGATGGCTGAGGATGAATACTGGCTTGATCACTTAGATGAAGAAGAAGAAGATGAAGATAAAGATGAAGCCGTCAATATGTGCTTGATGGGCAAGATGGAATCAGATGCTGAAGTTGATTTAGAAAATGAAGAAGAGGAGGTATGTGATTTATCGTATAAAGATTTCATGAATAAAATGCATACCATGAGTTTAAAACAAGAAGAGTTAGAATCTAATCTTAAGCGAGAAAATGGTGTTATTATTAACAAAAACCAATTGATACAAAAACTTAGCAATGAAATTGCTGAGAAGAAAGTATTAATTGAGGTTTTACATACAAACGTTGACACCAACGCAAAAGAACAAACTATAATTCTAAAAGAGAATTCTGAACTCAAGTCAAAACTGAGAAATAGTGAGTTTGACTTATATAAGCTGACTAAAATGCATTCTTCATGTACTAAAGAAAACAAGTCTTTAATTGCAAAACTAGATGCTTTGGAAAAGAAGTTGTACTAATTAGGTCAAAGTGAGAAAACCATTCATCTTAACAAACCGAAAAAGAATAAAAAAAATTGGGGAATCGGTTATGTGAAACCTCATTGCCTTAAAAAGGGTATAAGAGAAGTGCCTGCACTTTATGATTATACCTCTATGCTAGTTTCTCACCGAATCTCTTCACTTAAAGTTTTTAATACTAATCTATCAAAGGAGGATGAAGCAAATGAAATTGAAAAACGGAAAAAGTCATCTAAAGTTCACCTTCCATTTTATTATGCGAAGTTGAATAATAGTTATGACTATCCAAATAATGAAAAGAAATCTCTTTCAACTGACAACTTTCAAAGTTATTCTGTAAAAGAGATGGAGGCAAAGCCAGTTATAGGTAAAATATATGTCCCTTCTCTCGTGTTAGAAAGTAAAATTTTTGAACTCGAGAACTCTTTATCAGATGAAAGACTTTTGATTGAGATTCAACAAAAAGTTTTTTCAACCGTTATGAAAAATGTTGTTTTTACAAAAGCTTCTAAATCTGATGACATGTTTGGTTCATCAAACGAAGGGTTTGATTTTCTTAATTCTGACGGTCGTTTGGATGGTTGTTTTGAACAATTTGATTTTAATGCTAAACTTTCAAACCATTCATCTTTTGTTGTGAAATCTTTGGGAAAAAAAACAGTATTCCTGTTAACAGTGTAAAATCAACGAAAGTTGATAAGTCAGTCTCTGTGAAAGCCAAAAATGCTAAAGGTAAGAAAATATCTCAGCATTCACAGAAACCGATCACTACTGGTAAGCCAAAGAAGGTGCATTCATTTGTTGCTCAGAAGTCTAACTCACCAGTTACACATGTTTCAGATCTGCGCAAGCAAATGTCAGAAGTAAATTCTCAATGGCAACCCAAACGGAAGCTTGACAAGACCGTTTTATCGCTTAGTAGTGTTAACTGTAATAAGACTTCGCTTAGTAAAGATGTACTAATTGTTGATATTGCTCTTTTGAACTCAAAACTTGTTGTTTCTCGTAAACAATATTCAATGAAGCAATTATTTCAGTTATCTTTATCTGCTGGAAAGTCCTCTATCTATGATAAACATGTTTCTATCACTTGTCAAGATTCTGGAGATTGGTTTGGAAATTACCATGTGCATTCGTCTCATATTAATTCTTCTCATACATTTCAAAAGAAAAGAGGAACCAATTTGAAATGGTTACCAAAATCTTGTGCTAACACAGCAGGACCCAAATTCCAGTGGGTACCTAAGGCTAAATCTGTGTTGCAGGCACACAAAGCTTAAAGAGAAGCGACTTCTGATTATGTACAGATCAAGACTCGTTCTTCAATGTCAAAATAGGTTTTTGGATAATGCAGTTCAAAACCCGAACATCAAAGTCAAAATAGGCTTTTGAACAAATCAGTTTAAGACCCGCACTTCGATAATCAAAGTGAAAATTCCAATGTTGTCGTATGAATATCTAAATTTGTAATTTCTCTTATGCAGACTAGTCATACATGGTTCTTGGATAGCGGATGTTCCAAGCACATGACAGAGCAAAAAGAGATACTGTCCAATTTCAAAGACAAATTTTGTGGAACAGTAAGATTTGGCAACGACCAGTTTTCTCCAATCATGGGATACGGTGATGTACAACAGAACAATGTCACTATCAATAAGGTGAGCTATGTTGAAGGCTTACGACACAACTTTTTCAGTATAGGCCAGTTCTGTGACAAAGAGTTAGAGGTCAACTTCAAAGCCAAGAGATGTTCAGTTCACAATGAAGAAGGCGAAGAACTCTTGGTCGGTACTCGAGAATCAGACCTCTACACAATCAATCTGTCAAATGTCCAGGCTGACAAGCAAGTGTGTCTACTATCGAAAGCTTCGATGCAACAAAGTTGGTTATGGCATCGACGTCTTTCTCACCTCAACTTTTGGTACATCAACAATGTGGTCAATATTACTTCAAGGGGGAGCTCATAAAATTTGTGCATGTACTTTTTAATGTGAAATTTATTTTGTAATGAAAGATTTTAGGGGGAGCTCTTCAAGTCAAATAGGGAGTACGGATATGACTTCTGATTATTTCTTATCAGAACTCATACTTTAAAAGTTTTACTGGTTTTTGTCTTTTCAATTTAAGTGAATAAATTTTACTTTGACTTGACATTAGACTTTTGCAGAATTTTTGAGAGAAGCTTACAAGTTCATATCTTTGACTTTAAGCTTAGCTTCATGAGATGTAAGATCAAACGTTAAGGTATAATCCTTTATCTTAATCTCATATATGGTTGAAAGAAGGACAACTTTCAATCATAGAAAACATTGTTTTTAATGTTCAAAAACACTTTCCGATTTTTCATCAGATTTTATATTTTGGTAGTGTATTTTAAATGTTTTCATGATCTAAATTGTGCTTTAACTGAAATAGTTAAACCAATCTGAGCATCACATGCATCATAGGAAAACAAGAATCATTGTGCTAGGAATTAACACAACTTCTATGGAATTACCTTAACCAGTAATTTCTACCCAAGAAGTTAATCCTTAGTGATTGAGTGTGCAAAACGAAAAGAAATGAGTGTGATTAGAGAAAGCAAAAATTTTAAAGAAAGAGCGTGTGAGAACAGAGTTAAAAGAATATCACAACTCTGCACCAACTTTTTCTGAGCCGGGTAGCCACATTTCTAGTGATTCACAATTCTTTGGTGATCATTATTGAAACAGGCAACTAACCCATGCCAACTATTGATCAAACCTCACCATCTACTCATTTTCTTCTCGACAAGAAAGTGTTTCACATTTTCAAAGGGGATGCAGCACATATGCTATCTGATTTTCATTCGGAAAATCTGGATATTGAAAAGAAGGAAGTCTGCCCCACCTTCGCACTTCAATCATGCACATTGAGTTTGTGTTTAACTTACTGTTGTCTCAGTGGTTTGCACAATTTTGAGCCTATAAGCAATCATCAAGTGCTTAATTCTTTCTAAAACAAGCACGAACACACAAGGAATTAGTTTCTTTGTCATAACGTTTATAGAAATTACCTTTGTGGTTTTGGTACCCACTGGTATTTAGGACCATGTGTGTTAGTTGCATTTCGAATGGGAGTAACTGAATAAGAACCATACCAGTAATGATCACTAGCTTTATGAACAAAATCATATGTATTACAGTAAGAACAATACCTTTTCCTAGATAACCTAAACATTTGATCTCTAGAATAAACAAGCTCATTACCTTTCAGAACTTTGTTCTTCTTGGCTGTTGATGCATGTACAAATGATTTGTTTTCTTTCTTCTTTCCTTTCTTTTCTTCCTTCTTCTCATCATTCTTTTCATCCACTGGTTAGACTTTCCATATCATCTTCTCTTCATTATATCTTCTTCTTCTTCTTTTTGTACCCGAACCATCTACATTTTGATCATAGAAAATATTAGAAGTACGAATCTGATTGAATGAATTGACTAACCTTTTTGAAGAAACAGGTTTCATGTATGAGCTTGAAGTTGTCTTTTTGAAGTCAGCTGAATTATTTCTAGGCGTGTGGATTTTTGACTCTGGAGTCGTTTGCTCAGTCACCACCACCTTTGAAACAATCTTTTCAAGCTCTTTAATCTTTGAAGATAGACTGTTCTTTTCTTTGATGTGCAGTTCAATCTCTCTCTTGAACTCAGACTTCGCTTTCTGATCTTTCAATGCAGTTGTAGATAACTCAGATAGCTTTGCAGTAACCTTTCTAATCTCAGCTTCAAACAAACTTCTTTCTTCCTCAAAGCCCATTTCAGCATTTGTCCTCTGACCAGATATCTCTTTGAATATCCCAACATTCTTTTGCTCTATTAACTTCTTTTCTTTGACAAAATTCTCCCTTTCCAGTATGATTACTTTCTCAAAATCAGAGATTTGTTGAGAAAGCTTAATGCATTTCAGCTCAACCGTCTTCTTCTCGTCAACACATTTTCTGGAAACTCGGAGAATTTCTTTGCAAATGATGTCTTTTCAGTCTCAAAATCAGATCTTTCTTTGACCATCTTTTTCTCCAGATTAGATATTTTCTTTTGAAACTCAGCATTAACATCCTCTAGATTCTTAACCTTCATCTCATAACTGTTAACAGAATCTGCTTGCTGAATCTGGATTATTTGAGATTCCAACTCAGAGATCTTTTGCAATAATTCAGAATTCTCAGTCTTTAACTTCTCAGCTTCCAACCATTTATCATCTTTCAAGACTTGAATAACTTCCTTTTCAATTTGTTGAAAATGTTCCTTGTATTTGGCAAAAAATTCTGAATATTGACCTGAACCTGTTGTTTTCTTCAAGTAATCTATATGTGCATGCATCCACTTATTAAGCTTATTATAATTGTCAACTTGATCATCATGTTTCTTCTTATAATATTCCAAATGAATTTTTCATACAGCAACGTCCATATGTAAATCTTTCAACTTTTTACATCTTTGTGCAAATTGGTCTTCAATATGAAGAAGCTCTGCTTTAAGTTTAGCAATCTCTTCTTTTGATGACATTTTTCTTTGAGAAGACATTTTGTTTCAATTAAAAAGAACTTGAAATGATCGTTAGTCCAAATATGAAATGTAACCCCTCAAAAATCAGAGTAAATTAAAACCTGGAAACTGACAATATAACGAAAGTAAATCTATTAACTTTCCATAAACGGAACCAATCATCAAGACTATACAATCCTATACAAGGATTTTATCAAAAGAATGGGACTTAACAATGCCCAACAACAATACTAATCAACTCCAAAAACCTCGAGACTCAAAACTCGTCTCTCCAAAACCCCGGCAACCCACCGCTAATGGAAACCTGATACACATATCATTTGAGAAAAAGTGTCAGACTTAAAGCCTGGTGAGAACATACAGTTTATGAAGCTCAAAAGATAAAACATTTGCATCAAGATAACATTTCCAAACAGATTAAGTTTACACAATAGGTCCTTGCCACAAACGGGCTTTTTCGTTATAAACATGCCATAAAAGGACCGAAGCAAAACATTTTACCAAGGATTGTGGCGAAACACAAAGTTAGGCCAACAAACCGAGTTACGAGCTAAACCAATTGGAGTCCACGGATACGAATCACAAAGTCCGTGCTTCAAGGTGAGATCAAGCCCCAAGCGCAAAACCAAGGTATACTCCTTCGCTAGGATCACTATGAACCATGGCTAGTATCCGGCCTCACAGAACCGTACCAAGTTGCCCCCGAGGAACAAGTGATCCATAGCTACAATTCTGGGGAATGTAACATCCCAACAAAACAGTCTACTCCAAAACCTAGGGATCCACTAGTAATGGTAAGGACTTGTCACAACAACATATGTGACCAACCATAAATAAACATATGGTTACAAACACATTTTTATAAACAAAATGCTATTCCTAGTTCAACTTCTGGTAAGAATGAAAATCATTTAAAAGAAGTTCCTTTGAATATTTGTTTCGCATAAACGCACAGGTAAAACATCATTTTACTTTTAAAATAAGATAAGATCAAAAAGGTAACTTTTGATATGTATACCGTTTAAAATGATAGTAGGAACTCACCTCTGTTTCCTTCTTCTTAACGAGCGCTACCTATGATAACACCGAAAGAATCGGTAAGTCGAAATACAAATAAACCTCTCGTTACTTGAATAGGACTCAAAGACACAGAAGCTAACAACTTAACAGAACCTAATCCGGTCAAAGGCAACAACCGGTCGAACACCACCCCGGTCGAACACCTCCCCAGTCCAACACTACCCCGGTCCAACACTACTCCGGTCGAACAGGCAACACCGGTCGAACAGGCATCCGGTCGAAGGACCATGCGGTCGAGTCAACCATCCGGACGAAGGACAATCCGGTCGAATCAACCATCCGGTCGAACGACCATCCGGTCAAATCAACCATTCGGTCGAACAACCATCTCCTTGTTCCTCAAGAACAGTTCGATGCAGATGATGAACAACACGATGCAGAACCCAGATCCAAATGAGAAATACTCAGATCTCAACATGGAACGGTTCAAAACCTTCACAACAAGATTCTACGCGGCTAAAAGCATTTAGATCAAAGCATTAAGCTAGATTCATACCTCGATTTGCCCGAAATGATCGACCCTTTAACACTGCCTTCTCCTGCTCTCTCTCTCTCTTCTTCCTAACTTCTCAAACGCAAAACAGATCAAATGAGATATTTAGAAAATATCTCAGATTTGATTTGTATTTATGTAACCCAAGTTACACTTTGCCCCCTTGAACTTTGGGTAAAGGTCAATTTCTCACCCAATCCCAAAATTCAGGGTGTTACATGAAATCACAAGAAAAATACATAAATCAGAGATTTTGATCACAGAAAGAACTTTTGTCCCCCTAGGCAGACTTAGCGGGCGGGGTCAAGGGGCAACGCCCTTGCGGGGTCGAGGGGCAGCACCCCTAGAGAAAAAAAAATTCACTATTGAAGGCCATATTACTATTTTGAAAATTTTGACTAAGTATCAGAACTCGCAAGTCACTATTAAACTCGCAAGCCCTAAAACTCGCAGACTGAATAACTCGCAGACTGAGTCTTGCGCGTTCTATAAATTCTCACGCAAACTCGCAAGCAAACTCGCAAGCAAACTCGCAGATATTTGCGCGTTTTGAGAAACTCGCAAGCAAACACATAGATCAAACTCTCAGATAAAACTCTCAGATCGACGAAACTCTCAAGTGCCTAAACTCAGTAAAGACTATTCACGCTCAAACTCGCAGATTGAAGCGTGCGCGTTTCCCAAACTCGTACGTCGAAGCTTGCGCGTTTAAACCAAACTCGCTAGCTACTCTTGCGCTTTTCAACACTTAGAATTATTTCTTGAATCTTTAAACTCGCAGGTCGATGAACTCGCTAACCACTGTTTCTCTTGAAACTCGCTAGCTTCAATTAGCAAGTTTGTAGAACTCGCTGGCCACAACTAGTGCGTTTCTTAGAACTCGCAGATAGCCCTTGCGCGTTTCAGACCAAAATTCTTCTTTTCGACTTGCGCGCTCTAAATGATGAACCTTGCGCGTTTCAAGATGAACTTGCGCGTTTTGACGATGAACTAGCGCGTTTTAGAGATCTAGCGCGTTCTTCCTTCTATCGACCCAAAAACTGATTTTTCAATCTGAAATCGATCTGAACTTTGTCCAAGTGCCATGAAACTTTGAAATGACGCTCGATTACAGTACTAGAACGAATTACAATTCAAGAAATTTACAAACAAACACTTACAATTCAAAAAGATCGATGAAACAGTGAAAAACGACTCATGAATAAAACTCAACAAAAATTTCAAAATTCGTGAAAATTACAGTGCAATACTAAAATTAAAGTACATAGACTCGATCTATTACACATTTCGAACACTTCCTAATCAAAATCTGCTCCAAAAACACTCAAAAATCCAAAATTCAATTTTTCTTGAATGAACAGTGACGAACCACCAAAATCTTGAATTTCTTGAACTGATTTCACCTTTGGATCTGCTCTGATACCAATTGTTATTCCCTATTTCAAGTTCTAATTGCTACAAACAGTCAAGATGAGAATTCGAAATTACATGTCATTGATTCATTCATCAAGATTACAAACTTACAACTTTCTCTCACTACTTTCTCTCACTAGAATGATATACCAATATGCTCTTCTCTAATATGCGTGTGTACTTCTGATTACAAAGACAAGGACAAAGGTATTTATACCCTCTATCAACTACAAGAAAACAAATTACACATACATTGACTTTGACATTTATTAACAAAAGACTTTGACTTTTGATAAGAGTTGACTTTCTAGCTTTGACTTCTTGATCTTTTGGTCTTCAAACTTTATGATCTTGAATCCAACATATTTGTGCTCTAACAATCAAACAGGTTGGTAATCATATTATGTTGTTATTCTATAAACTTCATATAAGTATTGTTGGACCGACAAGAACCCTGATATATATATATCATTTGAGAAAAAGTGTTAGGGTTAAAGCCTAATGAGAACATACAGTTTATAAATTTCAAGAGATATAAACTTTTGTATCAAAGGGAATCTTTTCAAATAATCTTGGCCAAGTTAACTGTTGATAAGAACGAAATCCATTAAAATGAGACCATAAACCTTCTTTCCAAATACTCACAATTTAATGCACAAGTAGTTGTTTTATAGACTTCCCGAAATATAAACATCAGTATCATAAGAAAATCTTTTCATAAAGGTTTAATTTATAAAAGATAATGTTTCGCCACAACCGGGCCTTTTCGGTCCAAAACTCATCATACGATGACAAAAGAACCATTTTACCAAGGATTGTGGTATAACACAAACTAGAACACCAATCCGAGTTATGAGCTAAATACTGGCACCATGGCCACGAACGCTTCGGTCCGTACTACGATGTGAGGGAGGCCCCCAAAGAACCAGTCATACTCGTTCGTTAGACTACATTTGACCCATGGCTAGTAACCGACCTCACATAACCGTACCAAGTTGCGCCCGAGGATCAAATATATCTAACTACAACAGAAAGGGCATATCCTTCCCAGCCATAAGCCGACTCGATACCTAGGGATTCACTAGTATAGTCATGACTTGTCACAATATTTCATGTGACCATCAAAGCTAAATAAATAGCTATCAACACATTTATATTTCAAAATGCCATTTTCCAGACCAACTGCGGGTAAGAAATATAATCATAAAACCAGTTTATATACATTGTTTCAATAAGCCACCAACATGGGCAAGTAAAACATACTTTTACTTCTGATAAGGCAGAACCCGTCATTTTAGTCAATACTGATCGGGAACCCCGAACATCTCCAAAAACTTCATTTATATCAAAATTTAGAGAACATAAAATCATACCGTAGAATACTTCGAATCTCGCAAATAAGAGTTTTGACATGTATAAAGTTTGTAAAATGGTAGTAGGAACTCACCAAACAGGTTTATACGAAAACACGAAAACCAGATATCGACCACGACGAAGAGCGAAGCTTTATACACCAAAACCCCGAGCAATGCACTTAATACTAGTGATTAATGAACCCTTGAAGTGCAAAGAAAATTTAGAGAGAGAGAGATTTGAAGAGAGAGAGAAAGATTAGAAAGAATGAGATATTTTGGGTTGAAACCCTTAAGTCGGCCAGGCAACTTCGCGGGTTATGCCGCGACTTCAACCCGCGGCATAACTCGCCCGCTTACACAAAACCAAACCCATCTAGAGGGTTTCGCGGGTTGTGTCGCGACCTCAATTCGCGGTGCAACTCGTGTAGTTCACTGTGGTTTGTCCAAAACCACCAAAATCCAAACTCAAACTTGGAACCAAACGCGGTGCTAACGACAAAAGCTTAACACTAGAATACCAAGGTTACATAACGAAATTCGGGGTGTTACACCAAATTAAGAGATATCAGGATGCTCAAAAGGTTCATGAAAAGGTAAACACCGAAATCGGCAGAAGAGGTTTAGGGTTCGAGGATATTGACCCTTTCACAGGAAATAAAAGAAACAATTCTTTATCAAACATCTTCTGCCCTGGACAATTTTTAAAACCAAGTCTCCCAACCCCTATTATCCACATTTAAGAGGCGTAGAACCTCTGAAGGACCACATCTGAGGAAACCTCTGCAGATGGCAAATGTATGGTATGAAAACAATGATCTACCATCTGCACTCTCATCAAAAAGAAAATCTATACCAAAGAAATATATGTCTCAAAAACAGATAGGGGTCTTCAGATTTGGTCACCCAGAAACGCAAACTCAAATGGATTTTATATGCATGATGATTCCTGAAAAGGAACTATCCTCTGATGTACCAAAGTTTGTTCCTGCCTCTGTTGAAGAAAAATTGTTCAAAAGGTTTTTGGAAAGCGACTTGAGAAGAACCTATGAAAATCATTTTCTCAACCATCCTGATCTAACCTCTAAAATAAGAGAAATCTTTGAGCAAGATCTTCTAAAATGTCTTAGTGTTCCTATGGTCATTCCTTGTATTTAAAAAGATTTAAATACTCCGAAGGACACTACATATGGACAAAGAAACACATCTCTAGAAAGTCACAGGGACTTTCTTGACACAGACTCTGAATCAGAATATGAGTCCTCTGTCAAATCAGAGAGAAGTTATGTGGAACTTAACATGGTCATATGTGATCCATAAGATAATAAACTACCCTCTGGCATCCTTAACAGGATAATTGCTCACAAGAGGAGAACCACAGGAATACCAATTTGCCCTGACTTCTTGGACATGTGTCTTCAAGCAAAGACTTCTCTTGAGCTTCAAATTTTGAAAAGTGAAAAGATCAAGATCACTCAAACTCCCAAAGTTCCAAAACCTGTTTTTGTATCAAAACCTTTTCAAGAAAAGCTCACCTGGCAACAGAAGGCAAAATGGCCCAAGATTGACAGAAATAATGCTTCTGTGGCAGTGAATGCTCAAAGGAAAGATCATCGAGGGAGAGTACACAGAGAGAGCCATCCAAATGGAATTTTTGACAAAAGGCAATCTAGATTAGACAAAGTTTTCTGTAAAAAGAAACCCAAATCTAAAATGGGTTGTTGTAAAAGTAGCTCTGTACACTCCTTTGACAATTTTAATGAAATATTTAAAAAGTTTGCTTCCAAGATTCCTCATTGCAAATGTTTTGATCTTGTGCATGCATTAAATCAACACTTCTCTAGGCCTTCCTGTCTTGTATCCCACCCAAATCCAATGAATGCCAAACTCAAGGGTGAAAAAGTACAAAATGGTACCTCCATTAAAGAGGATAAAACCAAAATCAAAGATGTTAAGGCATCTTTAAACACTTCTAACAAGACTGGACCCATTTGGAAATTGGTACCTAAATCTTCTTGATCTGTCCGCAGAAGAAACAACATGTGCCCATTTGGTACCTAGACTCCGGGTGTTCAAGACACATGACTGGCGACAGAGGGTTGCTCTCCGCCTACAAGGAAAAATATGGAGGTGGTTCTGTAACTTTCGGAGACAATAAGAAGGGACAAATCAAAGGCTATGGAGTCATTGCCAATGGAGACATCGACGTCAATTGAGTTGCATATGTGGATGGCCTTAAGCACAATCTGCTAAGTGTTATCCAACTCTGTGATAATGGACTCGATGTGATGTTCAAAAAGAAATACTGTTTTTTGTTCAGAGAAGACACCACCACAGAGATTCTGCTGGTCAAGAGACGAGGTGATCTATATCTCATGGACTTCAAGTCAATAAACAGAGATGAAAAGCTTTGTCTGGTCTCAAGTAAAAACAAAGAAGCTTGGGTTTGGCACAACAGGTTCTGTCACTTAAACTTTCACTCTTTAGACAAACTTGTGAAATTAGATCTGGTAAAGGGGCTACCAAGAATAAAATTCGACAAAGATCATCTATGCTCTACATGTGAAATGGGTAAACTCAAAAGAGCTGCCCATAAGACCATAACAGACATGTCTTGCACCAGACCTCTGCAGATGCTTCATGTAGACCTATGCGGTCCTATATCTGTGCAGAGTCTAGGTGGCAAGAATACATCCTTGTACTCATAGATGAATTCTCTAGATATACTTGGGTGGAATTCGTTAGAAAGAAATCAGATGTTCCTGAGGTACTAATCAATCTTCTTAAGAGGATACAAGTTCTTCATGATTGTAGGGTTCAGAGATTTTGAAGTGACAATGGGACAGAGTTCAAGAACTCAACAATTGAAGCATATCTCACGACAGAAGGCGTCTCACATAACTTCTCCGTTGCAAGGACTCCACAACAAAACGGGGTTTTTGAACGCAAAAACCGAACCCTCGTGGTAGCCACAAGAACCATGCTCACTGCCTCAGGACTTCCAATTTCCTTTTGGGCAGAAGCCACATCCACGTCATGCTTTACCCAAAATCGATCTTTGGTAGTAAAAAGACATGAAAATACCCCTTACCACCTACTCAATCAAAGAAAGCCAAATATCAAGTACTTCCATGTCTTCGGCTGCAAATGCTTTGTGTTAAACGACAGAGAGCAAATAGAGAAATTCAGTCCCAAAACTGATGAGGCCAAATTTGTTGGCTACTCATCAAACTCCAAGGATTATCGAGTCTATGTGCTCAAATCAAAACATATACTGGAAAGTATTAATGTTTCATTTGATGACTCGTTTCACTTGACTTCTGAGCAAATCAGCTCAGGACTCATGCTCCAAGATAAGAAAATTGGTGTATCATCAAGAACAAATGAACTTCATCATCTATTTGAAGATATGTTCAACGATGATGGGCCCTCAATGGATGGCCACAGAGCCTCTGGAGTTGAAGCCTCTGCAGAACAATCAGGTACCTCTCTGTCAGGTCCTAGCAATACTTCACCTTCCTCAAACACTTTGGAGATGCAAATGTCGAGGGGGAGCACTCAGAGGGTAATATTGACCAAGTCTCCACGCTTAATCAAGAACGTGGTCAACTTCAAAACATCTCTGAAGGGTCAACACCAGAGCAATCAGAAAACTCTGAACAAGGCACCACAGAGCTCGTGTCATCAACTTAGAATGACCAAAGTCTAGTGACAAGTGTTGGATCCCAGATTTAATCTTATAACAATAATGATATAAACAACAAGAGTATAAACAGCGGAAGCAATATAGTTTAATATCAAAAGCAGATTCAAATATCACAGTTCATATATAAAGCAAGTAGAAAGAACAAGATCTTCGTGAGATATATTCAGTTGATTCTTCTTATACAAGATATCAAAAAACACACTTTTGTCAAAAGAGTGATGGTCCTATTTATAGGACCATAAAGTAAACAGTGTACTATTCTGACAAATAGAAGCATGCTTGAACAGTGTCTTACCTAATAGGTAAGCTTAAGACATGCTTGAACAGTAACCTACTCTATAAAGTAAATCTTATCACTAAGTGATTGGTTATCTGTTCTGATACTTCAGGAGTCTTCAGCGTCATCTTCAGAGAGAATGTCTTCAGAGCTCTGACGTTGTCTTTAGAGCCTCTGATGAAGCCATCTCTAATGTCTTCTGCTGAAAGTTGCAATCTCTGATAAGTACTTCAGAGACAGGTTTGTTCTCTGAAGTCTTCGTCCTCTGAAATCTATCTTTGGAAGTCCTCTGAAATAGGACTTGGGTATTTTCAACACCTTAACAAACATAAGATTTGGAGCTAACAATCTCCCCCTAAGTGTTGAAAATAAAAGATACAATAATAGCAGAGAATAGAAGATTTAAAACTAGAAAGCGTAGAGGAGAAAAACATCCTCTTAAATATTACTTAAACATTTGGAAGTTTTAATACAGAGAAAGTAATATCCAAAAATAAAGAAACAAACTAAAATTTGTCACTTGAACAGATTCCATGGAATTTCATGATCAGAGCTCTGAAGTTGATCATCGAGTCAATCTCTAAGTCAAGCTTTGCAAATAAATCTGCTTTGTGCCTTTCTTCCTTCACATGGATCATTTTTTTATACCTCTCAAGGTTTCATCAAAGTACTTTGAAACTTCCAAAGCTAGAAAGATCTTCTTTACTTGGTTTACTCTGTAGACGAAACCCAGAGGTTCTGCAATGATTGATCCAGTCTTCTGTTCCTCAAGTTTATCGAATGACTCCACAGGTTCAGTTACCTCCAGCTTTTCTTTCCCTAGGTTCAGAGCAATTTGGAAGTCACGTTTTGCTCTGTGTTTGACATAGGCCTCCATTGCCCGTCTGACTTCAACCATGCTCATCCTGATTTCCCTTCTTCCATGATCATATATGGCAGAGAAATAGGCATATAAATGTGGTAAATCATATGGATTTAGATTTACGAGATCATTATCATTGATGATCTTGTTGTAAGCAAAGGTCTTCTCTGAGATTTTGTTGATTTTGATGATTGGATCATCAAAGAGGACTTGTGCTCTTGGTCTGGTTTTATCTCTGACAAACCTTCGCTCATAGTCCGGCATGTCCTCTCTGATCCTTGGATTCAGAGGAATGACTAGAGTGTCTGCCATATTGAACTCACAGTAGATGTATCTGGAGTGGTCTTCTATGGAAGCTTCGGGATTTGAATCAAGGAATGTAGGAGGTTTAGTGAACACTTTGGCTGGTATACCGATGCTTGCCTTCTGAACAGGATTCTCTGAATGAGCCTATTCATCAGCAACCATGGTTTATGGTTCCTTCGTCTATGGAGGATCTTCTGTTGTGGGTTCATAGATGTAGCCATCTATCTCAGATGATTCCCTCAGCTCTGTTGTTGTTGAAGTATGATGTGGTTGAGCATTCTTGAATATGTACTCTTCAACATCAATTAATTCAATTTGTTCTTCAGCAACTTCTTTTCCAAAATCTGATTTTTCTTCTTTTTCAGATTCTGATTCTGCACTTTCAACCTCGGATTCGTAAGCATCTTTCATCACATAAGTTGGTCTTTCTAGTGATGAGAATGCATCTTCTGATGTAGAGAAGTCTACTAGCTGCTCGTCTTCATCTTCTTCTAGAGCTCCAATAGTTTAGGGAGTTGCAGCTATTATTGGAACTATTGAAGCACTCGAAGTAGATGGTGCTAGAAAGATGACAGGTACTGGCGACTTTAGAGTGGCTTGGTTATCTTCAGCAAAGGTTGAGGTTGAACGTCTCTCTGTTCCTTTTTCCTTTCTTTGATTTGATTCAGAGGGAGTGGACTCTATTTGTGTTTCAACAGTTTTTGGAGTAGGAGTCTTCTCCCCCTTATGAAGATCGGATGACCCCTGAGGTTGGTCATCATTGTCATCAGAATATTCATACCTGGATTTTTCCGGGCCTCCTCAGAGCATGCGACCTCTGGTTTCTTTCTCTTCAATGATCCCTCTGAAGATTTGACATTCTGCAGAAGGTCTTCAATCTTTTTGTTCTGCTGAGTGGTCTTGGAGACGAATTTGCTGAAGATATTCATTACATTGTTGGTGATCTTCTTGGAGAAGTTGGTGAGGTCAGCCTTTGTAACAAATTCTGATGTAGCAGGAGCAGCAGCAGAGGATGTAGGGATCTTTGCAAGTCCCTCTGCCAAATAACGCAAGACTTCCTCTTTGCATTGAGAAAAGTCTGCATGTGTTCGAGTGGGGGCAGAGGGAGTTGGAATCGCCTGTAGGATCTCTGTTGTGGAGTTCTGAATTTCTCTGGATAAAACCGAGTCATTTTTGATGACCAGGCTTTCCAGAACAGCCAGTTTGTCGTTCTGAGAGATTATGGTCGTGCGCAGCTCAGAGACCTCTGAAGTAAGCTTTGCAACTTTAGAGTGAGAGGCAGAGGCCTCTGAGGTCTTCTCTATTTGAAGTTTAATCTCCTTCAGAGATTCTCTGATTTCATCACCAAAGATTCTGAACTCCTCTTTGGTAACGTAATCAGAGAGGGTGACCTTAGGATCAACACATGATTCTCAGTTTCCCTAGAGTTTAGAGGGTCCTTCTTTCGGAGTTGGCTTGATATTGACTCCGGAAGGACTTCCCATTAATCCTTAGGAACCCTTTTTCAAGGATTTCCCTATAATGGTTCCGATTGGTCTCTGATCATCAGAGTCCGAATCTGATTATGAGAAACGAATGTGGGTGGAAACCTTGTTGTCCAGGCTAAGGAGTCCATCTGCAAGAAGGTCATGGCATTCTTTTTCTGACAGGCAATCCTTACGAGAGATCGTAGGTCTCTTCTGATCTAAGGGACGGTCCAACTTTTTATGAGCCACAAAGGCATCATGTGTGTGTGGAGGTGACATACTCTGGGTGAATGAGTATTCTTATCTTGGTCTAAGTCCTGTTGGGAGGACTTAGCCGTATCAGAGGTTTCCCCTTTGGTGCGTGCTTCAGAGGTAGAAGTAGATGCCTCTGATCGGTTAGGATGGCAAGGGTTCGAGGTGTGCACCTCTGTTTCAATGTCCATTGATGCTGGACCACCTTGGACAGTAAATGTGTTTGCACGGGGATTTGGGCTTCGGAATCAATCATGTGTGTCAACAAGGACATCTTTTTCTACCTCACCGCCCTCAGATTCTAAGTTTAGAAACTCACCCTCTAGAATTCTCTCTGCCTCACCTTCCTCTGCTCTGACAGAGTTACTCTCTTCATCAGAGGGAGGGTTCTCTTGTTTTCTCTTCCTTACTCTCTCAGAGCCACCCTCTGGTTGCGCTCTGTTAATGTTTTGAGCAGTATCAGAGATATCACTTTCTGATTCAGGCTCAAGCTCAGAACCTAAGTTTGTTGGGGATCCCATCATCGGTTCTGATGATTAGGCAACACGACTAAGTAGGAGGTGGGTAGTAGAGTCAGCAGGAATTATCTCAATCATGATGTGTGGGAAACGTCGGTCATTTGGATAAGGAGGAACCTCTGTAGCTTTGAACGAGTTCATTATAAACAGAGGTGTCCTTGGGCCCTCCTCAGTGATGGAGAATTTCTCCATTGCTCGTTGAATGACCACAGAGATGAATCTGGGAAACAGTACCGAAATTGGTTGTTTTCCTTTGGCCAAGTCTTTGTTCTTCTTGTCCACCGCCGTCAGCATCTCACAGAAGAGAATGTGAGCCATATTTATGCTTCTATTGAAGAAGAGAGCATACATTATGGCTAGAATCGCTGGATGGGTTTGATCCTGGCTTCCAATATTGCAGGTAATTGTTCGGTTGAGAACACTAAACATAAAGTTCCACTTGGGAGGCAGGTACTGATGTCTGAATTGACTTAGGCGTGTGATTTCCCTGTTGTAGCCTAAGTGGTAGAGGAACTGAAGAAGAACTTCTTGAGTTAGTGGTTTCTCAAATGTTTCTATTTGGAGATCAGTTTTTGTGAGCAGTTTAAATCGACGAGTTAGGGTTTGTGGGGTGATTCTTATGTTCATGCTTTGTTCTCCTAGGTCAATGTACCCAACCAGTCCTTCCTTTTCATCATCGTATTCACTTGAATACCACCATTGTTGGACAAAGCGTAGAGGAATATCTGAGGCATGTTTGGTGAGGACATCGTTGAGTTCGCAGTTGGTCAAAAAGTCGAGGATTGGGCGAAACTGCTCATCGTATTTGGTTGGGGGTAACGTCCATAAAATAGTTGTTACCTTTTACTGGAACATAGAACTGTGCCATATTCAAGCTTGGAACAAGTTTGCTTGAGTTATCTGAGGTTTGGGAATGAGCCGCCATTGTTGCAGGTTTTTGAGAAAGATGAGAGCTTAGAAAGGGAGATTTGGAATATGGGATTCTGAGAGCGTAAAGAATAATGAGAAGAGAAAAAGGGTTTTTATAGACATAAAAAGAAAGGTGGAGGGAGAGGTTATGGAAACGGCTATAGAGAGTTCCAATGTCAGAAAGGACGTTCCATCATCCCCTAATTAATAGGTGACACGTTGAGGTTTGTAGGGGAGAGCTGCTTGGTGTCAAAAAACCGCCAGTTGGTTTTTTTTTTTTAAGAAACGAATGGTTATCCAAAAGATTTATTATTAAAAGAATTTCCTGGAATATTCGTTTAATGAGAAAAGATCAGAAGCTCTGATATAAATATCAGAGACAAGATCAGAGACTCTGATATAAATATCAAAGACAAGATCAGAGGCTCTGATATAAATATCAAAGCAAAGATCGTAGGCTCTGATATAATTATCAGAGAAAAGATCAGAGGCTCTGATATAAATATCAGAGACAAGATCAGAGACTCTGATATAAACATCAGAGAAGCTCACTTTCTCCCCACTTGAAAGATGAAAGGTTCTTTGTCTCCCCCTTGACCAAAGAATGAAGTCTTTATCTTCTCCCCCTTGACACATGCATGGAGATACAAAAGAATGATTTTTACCATTTGTGAAAAAGTCCAGAGGCTCTGATGAATGGATTAGAGACTCTGATGTTTTCCTGTGTTAGGCAGACATGTTCAATATACCCAACTTGCTAATTAAGAAATTGAACCTTCGTTCTTCTAAAGCTTTTGTGAAAAGATCAGCAAGTTCAAGTTCAGTTGGTACAAAATACATCTCTATTGTTCCCTTTTCAACATGATCTTTCAGAAAGTGGTACCTTACATCGATGTGCTTGGTTTTGGAGTGCTGTACTGGATTGGCAGAGATGGCTATGGCACTTTTTGAATCACACAGAATTAGAATTCTATCATATTGTAAGCCATAGTCTCGGAGCTGAGTTTGCATCCATATGACTTGAGAGCAACAACTAGCAGCAGTAACATACTCTGCCTCTGCTGTGGAAGTTGAAACACAGTTTTGCTTCTTGGATGTCCAACTTACCAGCTTATTTCCCAATAACTGACAGCACCCAGAGATACTTTTTCTCTCAAGCTTGCATCCTGCATGATCTGCGTCAGTGTAAGCTGTTAAATCAAAACTAGAAAGTTTTGGATACCAGAGGCCTAATGATGGTGACCCTCTTAGGTATCTGAAAATTCGTTTGACAGCAGATAAATGAGATTCTTTTTTATTTGCTTGATATCTAGCACAAAGACATGTTGCAAACATTATGTCAGGCCTACTTGCAATTAAGTATAATAGTGAACCTATCATGCCTCTGTAGGTTTTTATGTGCATCATAGGCTAAGAAGATTCTAATTGCTTCTAGTCTAGCCACAGGTGCAAAGGTTTCATCATAATCAATACCCTCTTCTTGGCAATATCCCTTAGCAACCAACCTAGCTTTGTTTCTGATTATAATGCTATCTTTATCTGTTTTATTTCTGAAGACCCATTTAGTTCCAATTGCAAATTTTCCTTTAGGAAGGGGAACTAAAGTCCAAACTTTGTTTCTTTCAAACTCTTGAAGCTCATTCTGCATTGCAGAGATCCAATGAGGATCTTCAAGAGCTTCATTTACCTTCTTTGGTTCAATGATGCTTAAAAAATTTACAAAAAATCATTCATTGATTGTGGCTGATCTGGTTTTGATACCCTCTGAAGGTGATCCAATGATCTGATCATGGGGATGATCCTTTGTCCATCTTGTGAGCGGAGCATGTACATGAGGTGGAGTTTGAGCTTCAGAGATGACAGTTGGAGACATCTCTGTTGTGCTGAGCAGAGGCTCTGATGTTGATTCCAGAGGATCTAAAGTTGATTCATTTCTTGGACCTGCATTCAAGGAAGCAGAAGTTGTAACTTCAGAGGGACCAGAGAGATTTGTACCTGACGTTTGCGGTTCCTCTTAAGTTTCTCTATGAATATCTCGGAAAAGAAACTTTGCATTTTCATCATCAAAGAAATCTTCGAAAATTTTGTTGAGTTCGGATTCTCTTATCTTTGATGATTCAGAGTTATTTTTGGCAATTTGATTGATATCTTTGCTGGCCAGACTATTGTCATCATCAAAAGACACATTGATACTCTCTTGGATTGTTCTGGTTGTTTGATTGAACACTCTGAAAGCTTTTGAGACTAAAGCATAGCCAATGAATTTGCCTTCATCTTCTTTCTTGTCAAACTTTCCAAGAGACTCTCTAACATTTAGAATATAATAGCTGCATACAAAAACATGGATATATTTAACATTAGGTTTCCTGTTGTTAATGAGTTCATAAGATGTTTTCTTGAATCTTTTGATAATTGTAGCTCTGTTTTGTGTGAAACAGGCTGTTGCCACTGCCTCTGCCCATAAGTTTATGGGAAGTTCTGATCCTGCAAGCATAGTTCTTGCAGCTTCAACCAGTGTTCTGTTTTTCCTCTCAACAACACCATTTTGTTGAGGTGTTCTAGCTGCAGAGAAGTTCGGAGTTATGCCTTCCTCTGAAAGATATGAGTTGATTTTTGCATTTCTGAACTCTGTTCCATTATCACTTCTCAGTTTCTGAACTTTGATATCAAACAGAACCTGCAATCTTTTAAACAATCTTATTAAAATTTCAGGGACATCAGACTTGGATCTGATAAATTCTATCCAAGTATATCTAGAGTATTTGTCAATCAAAACGAGGATATACTTTTTACCTGACAAGATCTGTATAGAGATAGGACCACAGAGGTCCACATGAAGCATATGCAGAGGTTTTGGACAGTTATTATCACTTTTGGTCTTGTGGGAAGATCTTTTCATTTTTCCCATTTCACAAGCAGAACAAAGATGATATTTGTTAAACTTCAGAGATGGCAATCCCTTAACCAGATTTAGTTTGACCAATTTATCAAGTGAAGAAAAGTTTAGATGTGAGAACTTTTTATGCTAGAGCCAAACATCTTCACTGTTCAGAGATACTAGACAGTTTTTATGTGTTTGGAAAAATTCATTCTGTATAAATTTCCCTTTCTGTCAGCTCTGAGCATTTCTTGACCTGTTTTTGAGTGAAGTAGTGAACAATGTTTTTCTTGAAATTTCACATCAAAACCATGGTCACAAAGTTGACTTTTGCTGATCAAGTTATGCTTTAACCCATCAACATAAGCAACTTTTGATACTGAAACATTACCTCTTGTAAGCTCACCATAACCCTTAATATGTCCTTGCATATTGTCTCCAAAAGTTACTGCTCCTCCAGATTTAGCTTTGAAAAAGGATAGTAACTTTTTATTTCCAGTCATATGCCTTGAACATCCAGAATCTAAGTACCAGATCGGCATTGACTGTTTTTGCAAGACAGATTAGATTTTTTTAGGTACCCATCTCATTATGGGTCCTATTTTGTTAGACTTCTGATTATCTTTTTGAAATTTTGCCTTCTTATCTTTGGATGTGTTGGCAGAATTGTCCTTTTTCTTTTGAGGCGTTGTCTCTGAATTTTTATTCACAGATTGATTAAAAAAACAGTGAGAACCTTTAAAGTGATTTTTTAGTTTCATCAAGAGTTGGATGCAATTGCACTTTACAAAACAAGAAGAAGTAGAAGCAAAGGATTTCATTTCATTAAATGCATTCGATACATTATGATTCCTTTTTGAATTAGTACTGGGAATATTACAAGTATTCCTAACTACTTCTTTTCTTTTAGCTTGAGAGACAGCCTTTTCAATTTGCCTTCTCTTGTTCAGAAATATCCTCTTCTCTTTGTTGCTCACTTCACAAACAGGATCAGAATGGTTAATTTCTTGCCATTTTCCTTTTTGTCCAGGAGTAAACTTGATTGGTTTATAAGTGTAGAGTTGAGAAGTGATAGTTTTATTCTTTGCCTTTTCTTGTAATTCTTTTTCAAGTTCCAGAGAAGTTTTTGCTTGCAGACACATTTATGCAAAGTCAGGACATATTGGTATTCTGGGTTTAATTTTTAAAATAGAAATAGGAATGTTCAAAATTCCAGAACCAACAGTATCTATCTTTTTATGAATTACTTTCTCTGGTTTGTAGAAAATCTGTTCATCTACCTCTGGATCAGATTCAGAATCAGAGTCAAGAAAGTCTCATTCAGTCTTACCAGAGATAACTACCTCTGATGGTTTCTCAACTTTCTTTGCTCTGGAGACTTTGATGATTCTTTTCATGCTTTCTTTCTTCTCTAAATCAGCTATGATGTTTTCTTGATTTATTTTCCTGATGTCATCCGCAAATGTATTTCTGAGGCATTCATCAGAGAAGGGTGAATACAGAGGAGCATCTGGATTAAGTGAACTCTGAGGTTCATCTTCAGAAGTACTTGCTTCAGAGGTACTTTGTTCAGATGTCTCTAACTCATCTTTGATAAATGCATTGAACATGAAAATCTCTTTAGGATCATTGCTCTGAGGTTTTGTGAAAAATACCATTGAAGTTTCTTTTTCTATTTTCAAGATAGAATTTGGAAAGTTTTGAACTTCAGAGTATGCAACATTTTTAAAGTTCAGAGCCCTAGTTTTTGATCTCTCTGAGGTTTTATTCTCTTGAAATTGTTCAGAGATGGACAGTCAGAGCTATGGACCTTTCCTTTACAGAAAGTGGAAGAAAGTGAAGTTTTCTTCAATCCAGTGAATGGATCCAATTCATTGAATCCAAGCCCTTGAGTATCCATTTGAGAGTTTATCTTTATATGAACATCCTGAGCATCAAGATAACTTTTGATTTGAAGTTCTTTCCTTTCCAAAGATTGATGTAAGATTTCTCTTTCTTTTTGGAAAAAATTGGTTAAGGCAACAGAATTGAGTCTTTCATACTCATATTTTTTTACTTCTTCTTCTTTAACTTTTAAAACTTTCTCAAGTTCTTTGAATTTTTCTGAAAATGATCTTTCCTTTTGTTTCTGAGCTTTTTCAAGATCAGATTTTTCAACAAAAATATCTCTCTTTTCTGATTCAAGAAGATCTTTTTCCCTTTTGTAGAAATTAAGATCTTTTGTCATTTGTTTTGCTTTTTCTTTTTCCTCAACAAGTTTTTGCTTTAGGATTTGAAATTCATCTGTTAGTTTAATAACATCCAATTCAATATCACTTTCAGAGGTGGAAGGAGAGTTTACCTTTTCAGAGTAGTCCTCTGATGATCCGTCACTTTGATCATCTGTGAATGCCATACCACAGAGATTGCTGGGTTCTTCCTCTCCATCGCTTGTTGAGTCTGACAGCCAGTCTTCCATCTCTGCTACAAGTACTCTTTCTTTGACATTGTATTTGTACTTGTTTTTGTAGTCTTCCTCCTTGATGAGTCTACCTCTGCAGTTGGCGGAGTAATGACCTGGCTTTCCACATCTAAAACATCTTCCATCGTTTTGGTTTGAGGGAAGAGCAGTGTCTGATTCTGTCTTCTGTGCCTGTACTTGTGGTTGTGGCTTGAAGTACCTCTGAGGTTGAGGATACCTCGGCTGAAATGATTGTTGAGATCTTGATTGTTGAGTAGAATTATGATTGGTGAAATGAACGCCCTTTTGATCACTATGCAGAGTAGATCTGGGCTCTTGTTGATATTCAGTTTTCTGAAATCTTCTCTCTAGATTTCCTCGTCTTTCTTCATCATCTCTTCTTCCTTCAAAGATTTTCTTGCCAAATTTCTTGTTAAATTGATGGGTGATTAATGCAAGAGATTTGGCAAAGGCATTGATGTCATCATCTAAGTCAGAATCTGAGTGTTCAACTTCTTCAGACATCAGAACCTTTTTGGATTTTCTTTTAGATTCCCTTTTTAAACAATTGTCTTTTTCTGCATTTCTACATTCTTGTGATACACCTTTCTGTTTTGACATGAGTGCAAGTGGACCACCTAAAGAGGTTTTTCATTTTTGTTTAACAACTTCTTTTTCCTGTGCTACCAAGGTACCATAAATGTCAGTCAATAACCATGATTCAAGATTTTGATTGGCTTGTATCGACATTGACAGTTGTGACCATTCTCCATTTAGACTTTTAAGAAAGAGAACATTGTTTTCTTCTTTTGTTCTCATGACCCCAAATTTTCTGCATTTGTTTATGAGGATGTTAAACCTTGAGTATGTTTGATGTAAGGTTTCTTCGGGTAATGCATGAAAATCATGATATTCATTGATACAAAGATTTCTCCTGTTCTTTTGAGTTTGTAGACCTCCTTCAAGTTGATTTAACAACTGATCCCATATCTCTTTTGCAGTCACGAAAGAATCAAGTTCTTGGAAGATATCATTGGGAATGGACATTATAAGTAATCTAACAGCTTTTGAATCGTTATCCATCATGTTAGTTTCTTCATTCGTAAATTTTGAAGTTTTCTTTTCATAGTAAGCAGGGATTTCAGCAGTATCTGCTGTTGCTGGAACTCTTGGTACCAACACCATTGGTTGGTGAGGTCCATCGTTCACTGATCTTAACAGATCCTTGTCCATGCCTTCTAAGAAATTTACCATCCTTATCTTCCATTGAGGATATTCATCCCTTAGAAGTGTAGGAGGTTTGGTTAATGATCCGGCTGTATAAATGGCACTTATGTTTAAGTTTGCCATTTTTGTGAAGAAAAGATGAAGATTTGAAGAACTGATGCTTTTCTATGAAGATCTTTCTATTTAAATGATGTAACTGTGGTTTACTTTTAAATATGTAGCATATGAAGTTTAATAAACCAGGGTTTACACAAACATGCACAGATTATAAAAGCTTGAATCAGTAAGAATTAAATCTATCCGAGTATGCAGATATGATCTTTCTTTGTTTAGAAAACAAAGGTGGCTCTGATACCAATTGTTGGATCCCAGATATAATCTTATAACAATAATGATATAAACAACAAGAGTATAAACAACGGAAGCAATATAGTTTAATATCAAAAGCAGTTTCAAACATCACAGTTCATATATAAAGCAAGTAGAAAGAACAAGATCTTCGTGAGATATATTCAGTTGATTCTTCTTATACAAGATATCAAAAAGCAGACTTTTGTCAAAGGAGTGATGGTCCTATTTATAGGACCATAAAGTAAACAGTGTACTATTATGACAAATAGAAGCATGCTTGAACAGTGTCTTACCTAATAGGTAAGCTTAAGACATGCTTGACTAGTAACCTACTCTATAAAGTAAATCTTATCACTAAGTGATTGGTTATCTGTTCTGATACTTCAGGAGTCTTCAGCGTCATCTTCAGAGAAAATGTCTTCAGAGCTCTGACGTTGCCTTTAGAGCCTCTGATGAATCCATCTCTGTTGGCTTCTGCTAAAAGTTGCAATCTCTGATAAGTACTTCAGAGACAGGTTTGTCCTCTGAAGTCTTCGTCCTCTGAAGTCTATCTTTGGAAGTCCTCTGAAATAGGACTTGGGTATTTTCAACACTTTAACAAACATAAGATTTGGAGCTAACAACAAGTACAAATGATCTCCCTTCCATAGAGGGTGATCAGATTCAAGAAACTGAACATGCTCCAGAAGTGTTTCTAGAAGGATCAAATGATCACCTACCACGAATGACTAAGTGGACCAAAAGTCACCCACAGAGCCAAATTATAGGTGACCCCTCTGACAGAGTCCAAACTCGATCAAGCACCGCAAATTTTTGTTACTATACAAATTTTGTAAGCATTATCGAGCCCAAAAAGATCTTTGAATCTCTTGAAGACCCAAACTGGGTAGAGGCTATGCAAGATGAGCTTCTGCAGTTTGAAAGAAACGAAGTGTGGACCCTAGTGCCTCTGCCGAAAGGCAAAACTGCAATAGGGACCAAATAGGTCTTTAGGAACAAAAAGGACGAGGATGGCGTGGTGATTAGAAACAAGGCAACGTTGGTGGCCAAGGGATACTGCCATGAAGAAGGGATTGACTACGAAGAAACTTTTGCCCCTGTGGCTAGGCTCGAAGCAATAAGAATATTTCTTGTCTTCGCAACCCACAAAGGTTTTAAAGTGTTTCAAATGGATGTTAAGTCGACCTTTCTGAATGGACAAATTCAAGAAGATGTGTACGTCCAGCAGCCACCAGGGTTTGAAAGTTCCAAGTACCCAAATCACGTATATTTTTTGGACAAGGCTCTGTACGGACTCAAACAAGCCCCCAGAGTCTGGTACGACAGACTTTCAAACTTTCTTCTTGCAAATGGTTTTGAAAGAGGTACAACTGATACAACTCTATTTTATAAAAAGAGAAAAGGTGAGATTCTACTTGTACAAATTTATGTTGATGACATTATTTTTGGGTCCACAAATGAATCTTATTGTAAAAAGTTTGAGTCTTTGATGAAGAGTGAATTTGAGATGAGCATGATGGGAGAACTTACCTTCTTCTTAGGATTGCAAGTCAAACAAACCAAAGAGAGAATTTTTATAAACCAATCTAAATATGTCTCTGACATACTTGAAAAATACAAGCTCTCTGACTCTTCATCAATGAAAACCCCTATGGCCACTGGATCTAAGCTTCATGCAGACCCAGAAGGCAAGTCTGTGGAGTGTAAACTCTACAGAGTTATGATAGGGTCTCTATTGTACTTAACCGCGATTCGACCCGATATAATGTTTGCCACATGCCTCTGTGCAAGATTTCAAGCTAACCCCAAAGAATCTCATCTTCATGTTGTCAAGAGGATCTTCAGATACCTAAAAGGGACCAAGTACCTTGGCCTCTGGTATCCGGAGAACTCTGGCTTTGATTTAGTGGCATACACAGATTCAGATTACGGAGGATGCAAGTTAGACAGAAAAAGTACCTCTGGGACTTGTCAATTCCTTGGAGGGAAACTAGTATGTTGGACTTCTAAAAAGCAGAACTTTGTCTCGACCTCTACGGCAGAAGCGGAATACGTTGCTGCTGCTAGTTGCTATTTGCAAGTTCTGTGGATGAGAACCCAACTCAGAGACTATGGATTTGACATCGAGAAAATCCCCATCCTCTGTGAATCCAAAAGCGCCATTGCGATCTCTGCCAATCATGTCCAGCACTCTAAAACGAAGCATATCGATATCAGGTACCACTTTCTGAAACATCATGTGGAGCATGGGACAATAGAAATGTACTTCGTCCCCACATATTACTAGCTTGCCGACCTTTTCACGAAGGCATTAGATGATAAAAGGTTCACTTTTCTTGTTGGCAAGATTGCCATGCTAAACATGAGTTGATCCACAGAGCCTCTTTACCTTTGCAAAGAGCCTCTGTAAGTACATATTGTATATTCGTTCATACTCCCTTGTGTATATACTCCCTTTTGTTAAAATAGTCCTCTTGCTCTGTGTCTTGCTCAATCGTCCATTTTTAAACCCAAGCACACATCAAGGGGGAGCTCAGATAAAGGACCTTGACACTTCAAGGGGGAGCTCGACATCTTTTGTCAAACATGTCGCTCTGCCCCTCAAAAATGCTTTCACAGCTATCGAGTGATCACCAACTCAGATCATTTCCTAAATTAGAAGTTTTGGATCTCAGAGCCTCTGTGACCCTTCACAGAGCCTCTGTACCTCACAAAGGGGTCTCTCGTCCATTACTCACTCAATTGGATTTGTGTTCGATCAACTCGTATGCTCTTTCGAAAGTCTTGGTCATCTCAAGTATCCTAAAACCTCATAATGACCTTAGAAGCTCTTGCCCCACAGAGCTTCTGCCAATTATGTGCGGATTATTTATCAAAATCACTGTCATGTGGGAATAGTAACTGCCATGCACATGAGAATAGAAAGAGGCGCACGTAGTCGATCGTGCACCGCCCATCCTGACGTGGCACATTCTTATTGGTTCGTATCTGTACCGTCGCTTTTTGAAAACGACTACTTATCCGTTAGCACTCATCACGGATTTCAAATTTTTATTTTTTACCGCTAATTCTTTTCACCCTCCACAGTATTTAAACCCCTCTATACCTTCTCTCTTTTTTTTACCTGCAATCTTTTCTCACAAGAACATCCTTTGCAAGCATTCTTCTTTATCTAAAGCAATGGCTACCCACTCAAGATCTTCTAAGAACTCCAACGGCTCCATAAACTCAAACAAATCCTTTCACTCCGCAGCTCAAAAAGTTGATTCAACCTCTATTGGACAAGAACAGGTACTCACAAGTAGAATGCTCTCTTTCACTCAACATGACTATCATCTCACTCAAATGAACAATAAGCCAAACAACCACTTTGTCACTCTTACCCCCTCTGGATTCCCCGATGAAGCTGCTCCCTTGATCAAAATCCTCAAGAACCACTTTCTGGTCAAAGGCCTAATAATGAAACGAAATGACATCCCTCAATCCTACATTCAGCAGTTCTGGATGAGCGTTCAACATGGTAAGATGGAAGGATACGGACACTGCATCATTGGATATGCAACCCATCCATCGACCACCAAAATTCTGGACTTAGGCATCAACCGAAGGAATCTATCTGATGCCTTTGAACTACCCACAAAGGAAGACCTCAACCTGCGCAAATTCTCAGAAGAGCCTACAGAGGAAGAAATACTGAAGTTTCTGAGTTCATTGGTTACGCAATTGCAATCACCAAACGCACAAACTTCAGAAGACAGAACCTGCCTCCTCTCTGGAACGTGCTCTTCTCAATCCTGAACAGATGCCTAACGTCGAAGGTAGGGAGCCCAGACCAGTCTAGCCACACCATTCTGGCCATCATGTATGGGATCTATTATGATCTCCCACTAGACTATGCGGGACTCATATTCAGGGAAATCAAGAATGTTGTAATCACCAAGCAGCAAGATCAGGAAAGGGGCACAGAGACCAAAAACATTGCTTTTGGACGCTTCCTAGGTTTACTTTTGGGTGATGACTTGATCGGAGAGGGAAAACTGCCAGCAGAGGGCAAGGCGATCAAAATACATGAGATGAAGTCTCACAAACCCACTACCCTCAAAACAGGGTACCCAAATGCAAGACCTCTGTCAACAAAGTTGTTGACATACCTGGGTAGTGAAGAGGGTGTTAAGGATTACATATGAGGGCACATGACTCCTGAACCAAGTCCTGCACCCCCCCTCGCGTAGGATTCCATGTAGGTGACATAGTCATTTATTTGAGAGATAAGGGAGACAGGGAGATAGAGGTTGTGGCCACAGAGGCACAAGTACGTAAGAGAGAGGTAGAGCTAGTTAGAGGGGAGGGGAGTGAGAAAAAGGCGAAAAATAAAAATAAGAAAAAGAGAACCAAAGAAGAAGAGGTTCCAAAATCCTCGAAGAAGAAACATAAGAAGACTGCAGAGGAGACTACATAGGTCAAATCCTCTGAGAAAAATAAAAGGAGAAAACTGCGAACGCTTGCAGAAAAGGAAAGATCTGTTGAACCCGTCCGGCAGGGAAGGAAAAAACTGGTAGAAGCTCTCACTGCTAGAACCAAACCTGTAGAAGGGAACGAAAAACCTCTGTAGAAGGCAAAAAGAGCACTAGTCTTTGAAGCAACCCCTGAGGATGAACATCAGAGCCCAATAAAATTGGCTTCTGACATAGCAAGAGAGGTCATTCTTCGATACTCGGGGGACCTAGGTGAAACCGTGTATGTAGAGTTGGAGGATGTGACCGGAAAGTCATAGAGTGCAGAAGAGGAAGGGAGGACAAAAAATTGATGGAGGAGAGTGGAATAAAAGATGCCTTGGGCATACAACCTAAACCAACTCCTCGTGCAACCCACGCCACTACCTCTGTAGTTCTAGTGCATAAAGGTATTGAAGAAGGACCGCACAATCTGATCCCAACCCAAACCATCCGGACAGAGGACATCCCTTCATCCTCTGTTCCACCATCCGGGGAAGCCAAATCCACCTCACCCTCTCAAAAGGGAGAAGGTTTTGTTTCTCGTGTCCATTTGCCCCAGGACACATCACCTCCACACACAGAGACATTTGTTGCCTCTATCACGCACGAGTGTGAACACCCAACTGCTTCAGAGATGGCAGTGAGAGATCTCACCAGTTTTGTGGTTCTAGAACAACCACAAAACTTATTCACTAGGACCCTTGAGGAAGCCTCTGAACCCTTCCTCAAGAAGTTTATTGACAAAACTTCTATATATTCTTCCTCTGTGGAACATCGAGGATTGGAAGGAAATCCTCCAGAGCTCAACCTTATCACAGGTTCTGAAGGTGCCAAACACATGTTGGCTAAATCTGGAACATGTGTTGTTCCAGAGGTCACGTCAGACACCTTTGTCACAAAAGGCGAGTTTAAAGCCTTTGTTGACATGGTGTTCCAAAAATTTGACGAGTGGAAAAGCTCTATCACACGGGACTCCCAAGGCAACTCTAAAATCCTTGCAGAGGCTCTCCAAGCAAACGCAGAGGCTCTGAAACCTCTTCATCAGTCTTCAGTGCAACATACTACAAAGATCAAGAAGCTGGTAGAGAACTCTGTGACTCGAGCTGATCTTCAAGCATGTGGAAAAACAATCATCGCTCATTTAGATCAAATTCAAGTCCTAGGGGATATCTGCATGGAGGAGATAGGAAAATTTACCGCACAAGTAGTTCAGTCAGAGGTGGATGACCTGACCAAGCTTTGAAACGAGATCAAGGACATAACTCGCAGTGTTATTGTTCCTTTCCAACCTCAGGCGTCCACTTCTGCACCTCCACCCTCCTCTGCCACTGACATTTCTGGCCTTGCTATAAAAGAAAAATTAGAAACAACGGGGTGAATGGTTCTAAGTAATCTCAACCTTATTAGATCTGACATCTCTCAAGAAGGTAAGAAACTGACAGAGGATCTGAAGAAGACTATAGCTATGATCGGGTTCAAGTCTGATATGGAAGTAAACAAACTATCGTTGGCTACAAAGGATGTACTGAATAAGATCTCCAAGCATGTTGAAGATCACCTCTGCAAGAGGCGGAAGAGGAAGGCACCTGCGACCTGCCAAGTAGAGGCGTCGCAGAAGAGGGCACGGCATGAGGACCAGGATCCTGATGCCATTCAGAAAAGCTGACTTTACGTCCATTTGATAGACAATAAAGTTTTTGTGTGTTGCATATGCTAAGAAGATTCTGATTGCTTCGATTCTCGCAACAGGGGCGAACATTTCATCGTAATCAATTCCCTCCTGTTGATAGTACCCCTTTGCTACCAATCGAGCCTTGTTTCTTACCACTACTCCAGCCTCATCCTTCTTATATCTAAACACCCACTTAGTACCAATAACTGATTTACCTTGAGTTAGTGGGATCAAGAACTAAACCTTGTTTCGTTTGAATTGCAGAAGCTCATCTTGCATAGCAGAAATCCAATCGGGATCGCATAGAACTTCTGATGCTTTCATTGGTTTTAGGGAACTAAGGAAGCTTGAGAACATACAGAAATTTGCTGACGCATCACGTGTCTTGACACCAGATTGTACGACACCTATCACGTTGTGTAGGGGATGATCCTTTGTCCATATGTGTGTTCTTGGTAAAGACTCAATGGTTTATTATGTGTTCGTCTCATTCTATTCATCATAAACTGCAGGTTGATCCTCAGATGTTCTCGGGACATCTTGTACAAGAGTTTCCGATACTGAAGCTTCGAGAATAGTAGCTGAAGTACTCGAGACTTCATTCCCAGAAGGAATATCTGCAGAAGCAGATTCAGTATTAGTCGAAACAGAAACTGTCGGTGTGGTTGTACCTGATGGGGTTGCAGTTTCAGTGACTTGATCAGAATGTCCAGATATGTCTTCAACAAGAATAGGAATCTCCGAATTTGGTGTTGACGTTATTATGCCTTTATCAAAGTCTGCACAAATTTCATCAAAGGCATCAATAAACAACAAATCTAACTCAGATGAAGTAGAGTTTAACTTAGAAGAAGTAGACGGTTTGGAAGTTGGTTCTATTTTGGGTTGGATAGAAGCTTTGTGCTTAAGTCCGAGTTCTGAACTGTTGTGTTCAGAAGTCCGAGTAGAATTCTCATCGAAGGATATATTCATGCTTTCAACAACCGTCTTGGTTCTTGTATTGTAAATCCGATAAGCTTTGGATGTCAACGAGTATCCAACAAGATAACCTTCATCCGCTTTCTTATCAAATTTTGAAAGTCCTTGACGCTCTATCAAAATGTAACACCTGCAACCAAAAACACGAAGGAATTTCATATTAGGTTTAAGATTGTTGATCACCTAATATGCAGTTTTATTGAAGCGTCTGATCAATGTGGTACGATTCTGAGTAAAGCAAGTTGTCGCAACCGCCTCAGCCCAAAGATACATTGGTAGTTCAATATAAGCAAGCATGGTACGAGTAGCTTCAACAAGGGTGTGGTTCTTTTGTTCAACAACGTCGTTCTGTTGTGGAGTGTAGGCAGCGAAGAAGTTGTGTGAAATTCCCACAGAGATGAGATAGCTCTGTAAGGTGTCATTTTTGAACTCTGTGTCGTTATCACTATGAAGTGTCTGAACGGACAATTGTAGACGTACTTGAATATGCTTAATAAAAGCGATAATCAGTTCTGGCGCATCCGACTTGTTTCGAAGAAACTCGAGCCATGTGTATCTTGAATAGTCATCTATCATCACTAAAACATATTTCTTTTCGTTGATAGACGTCGTTCGCATTGGGCCACAATGATCCATGTGAATAAGTTCTACCGCAGATGAGGTTGATGATTTAGTATTGGACTTGAATGAGCTTCGCTTCATTTTACCCATCTCACATGCTGAACACAGTGAGCCCTTTTTAAACACCTCATTTCTGGTATACCTTTTACCAGACCTTATCTCTGAAGCTTAGCTATTGATCTGAAATTCTGGTGACACAAGCGGCGATGCCACGTCCATAATGTGCTTTAGAAGCTTTAGCTAGTAATCATATGGGACATGTGACGGACAGTATTGGAAAATTCACATAATATAGATTTCCACAACGCTCAGCTATAAAGATTTCGTAACCATCTGGATTCTCAAGATAGTAATGAGTTGTTGTGAAGCGAACTTGGTATTTCATGTCACAGAAGTGATTGGTGCTGAATAGATTATGATCAAGGCCCTCAACATATAACACCTTCTGTATCTTCACAACTCCATTCTCAAGCGTTCCGTATCCTCAGACATGTCCTTCTACTTCAGAATTAGCAAAATGAACTGTTCCAGCAGGCTCCTCTACATAGTTATGTAGTAGGTGCTTGAATCCTGTCATGTGTCGTGAACATCCTGAATCTATCACCCACAATTGACAGGTCTGGCAAGGAAAACAATTAGTTTCGCTTTGGTACCCATATCCAAATGGGTCCTTTGTTGTTAGTTGCAAGCAGTTCAGGAATATCAGTAGATTTTACTTTTACTCTCCATTCCTATCGTGGTTTCGTAACCCATTTCCAAACCATTTTAACATTTAATTCCTGAAGTTGCTTTTTAGATCTCATATTAGCAACCTTAGCACGGAAAACATTATGTTGCGTGGAAGAATTGGAATTAAAGGTCATTTTAGCTTTTCTTTTGTTTTTCTTGGACTTAGGAGTGGAGTTTTATTTAAAAGAATTGTCCCTACAGTGTTTGCAATAGAAGTTATTTCGAGCAAATGTCAAAAATTTAGATTTATCGGAACAAATCTGACAATTATACTCATCAAAAGAAGTACATCTCAAATTATCACCGTCTTGGGTACAACTGTTTTCAACATCAGTTTCACAAACATTTAAACAATCATTTTTTTTATTCGTCCTCCTCCAAACTCCATTACCATTTAAATCTGAAACTGAAACAGAAACTTTGTCAGTCTTTTTCTTAGAAGGCAATCTTTTTCTTGACATACCAGAAGTTTCACCTTTCTCAAAAGTACTTGGTTGATACTCAGGGCACTCAGAGTAAATGACCGAAGGATTTGTAGACTCATCAAATTCTGGATTAGATCTTACCTTCCAGCTTTGATCATTAAGCATCTGTTTATCATTTGAAACATTTTTAAACAAACTGACTTTCAATTCATTGATCTCTTTGCAAGGCTCTTGATTATTTTTCAAAGACTTTTCAAGTTTAAATTTGAGATCAAATTTTTCTTCTTCAATTTCATCAAGAGATTTTTGCAACATATCAATTTGTTTCATCAAATCAGATGTATAATCACTCATAGAATTTGACTCTTTTGAAATAGAAACTGGATCAGGGTCTGAAGCATTCATCATTTCAGAAAATATTTCTTCAGTCATGTTCTCAATAAACTTCATTTTATCATTCTTGAAACAAAATTCATTCGTGACATTGGCCTCTTCTTCAACCTTTTCAACAAGTAAAGGTTCAGGAGTAATAGGGTTTGAAACTGATGGTATAGTTAATGAATCTGTCCGATTCATATTCATCGTATTTGCATTCATTTTCAGGCAGGACTTTGTCATTGTTGACTGATTCATTTGAAGGTGTGGTAAATATTTATTCAAACTCAACGAATTCAATCTTTCGAGTCTTATAACTCTTGTTTAAATCACCATATTTAAAACCAACCGATTTAAAAGAGTTTTGTGAATCAGTACCACTAGACTTATCCTCTTCTATTACTTCTTTACCTTTGGTCTCTGTAAGAGGTCTAGAAGTATCAGCTTTAACAAAAGTCGCACGAATTTTAGGAATGGGTTTAACCGTGGAGCCAAGTCTGTCAAAGTTATACAAGTGCTTCGAGGCCTTTTTCAAAACTTCATTTACTGGCACACCTAAACCTGGTTTAACTTTATAAAATCTTTCATCTTGGAGTTTATTGGTCAACATATTTAATGTTTGCTCAGTCTGACCATGCTTCATGTTTATGTCCTCCAGTTATTTAATCTTAGTGTAAGATTCATTTCGCTCTTGGAAACAGACTTCAAATTTAATTTTAAAATCACCTTTTTCAGTGTTAAGATTAACAAGATCATTTTCCAAACCAGATATTTTTCTTTTTAAGGATTCTTTTTCAGCTTTTAAATTGTCTTTCTCCTTTTCCTTTTCTTCCACGAAAACTTTCATCAGAGCGCTTTCATCACGAAAACTCAAAGTTGTTTGATGTTCTGAGCAAAGTTTACCTTTTAACAGTTCAAATTCATCTTTCATGTTGTGGATTTGGACCATAAGTGATTCAATGAGTTCAGAGTTTTCAACCTCATCATGAGCCTCAGAAGTCTCATCATCATCATCATTCAAATTTGCAATGTAGGAGACTTGACTGAAGTGTTCTTGCTCCTCCTCGTCCGAGCTTTGAAACAACCAGTTCTCCTCCTCGGCCACGAGCACCTTCCCTTCCTCCGATTTCTTGCCAATCATAGACTTCCCTGCGTAATACTCCGAGTTCTTGAATCTTTTAATCTTGCAGTCCTTAGCGAAGTGTCCAAACTTTCCACAGTTGAAGCACCTACCTGCTTCATCCTTCTTCTCTTCCTTCTTGTCCTCTCTCTTTTCTTCTTTCCTTTCTTCTTTCTTCTCTTCTCTTATGTCCTCTCTCTTCTCATCTCTTCTTCCATACTTGGGCTTGTACCTCAGCTAAGATTTGCCCTTCTTGTACCCTTCATACTTCGGCTTCGAATAGTAATTCTTTTTGCCAAAGGTTCTTTTGAATTGCCGCATAATCAGGGCCAAGGTTTCAGAAAATCTCTGTATATCGTCATCAGAATTGACCTCCAGATCCTCCTCACTAGTAGCAGAGTCTTAATCAGTAAGCTCAGTGACAAATGCTTACGACACTTTCTTCTTTGATTTTGAAGAAGAAACAGGACCAGAACTAGAACCTTTTTCCTTTCCCAGCAATAAGAGCCACTGAGTCCTTCAGATCTTTAGACTCATTGTTGATTGATCTCACTTCATCTTCATGTTGGGAAAGAGTGGAGAAGATGTCAGTCACATTTTCTTGGGCCATATTCTTTGACATCTGAAGATTGATGGAAAAGTTTTTCCACTCTAGGTTCAAGTTCTTAATAAACTTATAGTTTATTTCAGAAGAAGATTTTGTAATGTTGTTCCTCCTCAAATAATTCAAGATGATATTGTATCTGTTCTAAGTGTCCAGCAGTGTCTCCCCTTCCTTAGCATGAAATCCCTCATATGCATTGATGCACAAATTCTGTTTAGCTTGAATTGAAGCTTCAATTCCCTCGAATTGTCTAGCCAGCTCATCCCATATTTCTTTTGCAGAACTTCTGCTATCTACACGATTGTAGATGTGATTAGGAATGGCCATTGTCAAAAACATGAGAGCTTCTTCATCTATTTTGTACAAATCTTTCTCCTGATCAGTGAATTATTCATATGGTTTTGGAACAAATCTGTCAGGAATTTCAAGAGAGGTATCACTAGCGGCTTAACCAGGCACTCTGATCATGGGATTTACAGGACCAGAAGTAATAGATTCCAAGTAATCTCTGCTCTTATGATTCAGAAACTGGATCATTCGTTTCTTCCACTATTAATACTCATTGGCTAGCAGGACTGGTGGTTTGGACTGAGAGCCCATGGAAAGAAGTTGATTCGACATCTCTAGCAGTTGGATTAGTATGCAAACTTATCTGTACAGTTTAAATCAACAAATAAGATCTTTGAATCAAGAAATGGATAAAATCTACATTCAAAAATTTCCAGAAAAAATAAATTTCTAAAAAATACTCAAGTGTAGAATTCGTAAGCTATAAGAACCACAGAAAGATTCGCAGACAGAAAGAAAAACTTCAAAATTCGTAAACAAGATAGGTAGAATTCGTAGATAGGTAGAATTCGCAACCAAGCTTTCTGCGAATCCTAGAATTCGCAAACAATAGACCTGTGAAACCTTAACAATTCGAAAAGCAATACCTAGCGAATCCTTGCCTTAGAATAACTTCATAATACTAGATTTCGCAAGTAGAATTTGTAGAGTATAGAGTTGCGTGTTCTATACTTAGAAAAAAAATGTTTCAGGTTGCAAGTTTTCACAATTCGCACAACACAACTTTCGAAAGCAAGGATTCGCAAACCGTAGACTTATGAATCCTGGACTTAGAAAATTTTGATCTTTTCACTTAACTTTCGCAAGTAAACTTTCGCAACCTGAATAGATATATGATTTTAAGAATCTGCGAATCCTGTACTTAGTGAAAATTTTGGAAGTTAAGGATCAAGGATTCTGTTGGTCCCGGAGGTGCTTAAATAGTTTGTAGAAGGGGGGTGAATACAAACACATAAATTAAAGTTTAATAAATTGTTTATTGATAAATCAAACACAATTTACAAGTTTGTTGCGGAATAAGATTAAGACGGACTCAATCTAAACAAACTTAAGAAACACTAAGATGATTGCACAAAAATTTCAGAGAATGGGGGATTAAGGAATATAGAAAACAAAGGTTTCTATTTGGAGTTTAAGGATTGAGCACACCCTCAGATGGAGGGGTGATCTTCCTATTTATACCCTATGCATTAAATGCATGGCAGGGCACTTTACACGTGGCGTTCACTGATTGGCTTTGAAAGTCTGACTTTGGGAGACATGCTTTCGGCCGGATCTTGAACAGTGTAGTTGACAGAGTTGTACGAATTGTGGCAGAGACATGTCCATTCTGACACATCGTACTAAGTTGTGCAAGGTAAAACAAAAGGAAACTTGAGGTATAAGCTTTGTGATCATTTAATCGCTGGATATCTTTTCTTCAGAGACATCAAGAGTCCAGCGATCGCTGAAGCTTTCCTCATGTTCCTTCACGTATAAGTAGAGTAGTCTTTGCTTCACTGATATCCGCATCAGGTTACTAGTAGACTTCACTTTGTTCAGTGGCTTCGTCTTCGATTCAGCTATGAACATATGTTGACGCGAGACTTGTCTTCAAGGATTACGTTACTATTTACATCAGAACTATCAGCGATAACTGAACAGACTTAGTTTGATCACTGATAGTGAAACACTAATACATATTAAATGTTTATAAGAAAGACTATCAGCGATAACTGAACAGACTTAGTCTGATCGTTGATGGTGAAACACTAATACATATTAAACGTAATTTTCACTAAGTACAGAAAAGGGTCGTTATCAAATCACTGAGAGAGTTTGGATCAACAATCTCCCCCTATTTGATAATGACAAAGTAACTGAAGAAAATTACTTTATAATTCAAAATAATGGAATAATCTGGACTCATAACATACATGTCCCAATTACCATTTTGAGGGATCTTTTACAGTACTGATAGAGTTAAGTACTTCACTGAAATTTTCATTAATCCAATAAAAGAATTACAAGGTATGAAAATTACAAGTACAAGTGATGTACTAACTACTGTAAGTTTAAACTAATAGATTACAAGAATAAAACTAATCTATCAGCTATCTAATGAAGATTTAGGAGGATTGATCAAGTACTCAGGTATATCTTCTCCTTTTTGCTTTCGCTCTAAAGATTCTTTGCTAATGATCACTTTGATTTGCTCAGCAGCAGGAGAGAGATCACACCATAAGCACATGAGATTCTTGAGAAGACCGAGAGGACAAATAGGGATTTCAGATATTCTTTGAAATTTGAATTGTTCCTCGTCATCTCTGAAGAAGATTCCAAAAGGTTCTTCAAGTACTTGTCCCGCAACATATGGTCCACCAGGAGGCAGAGATAGATCCAGAACTGAAAGATCAGGAGGAGGACCGAACAAAGCTTCTCTTGAGAATTTGATGGAGGTTTCATTTCTGATCAACGCGACATTTTCAGACGAGGAGGAGACAGGCTTCCTTTTGAATTGCCTTGGTTTGGAAGGAAGAGCAGATGGTACTTTCAACACAGTGGAGACTCTGTTGATGAGGGCTTCCAAGATGCCTTCGATATAGCCTCTGCTGGTTGATTTGGATTTCTTCAGCGCTTCTTTGAACTCTAGCCATTCCATATAACCGAAGGTTACCAGCTTTGACACGAACATGGCCTTGCAACTTCCATCCTCTCTGGTAATCTCCATAGTGACAGAAACTCGATCCTTCTTCTTTTTCCCAGAGATAGTAACAGATATGATCTTCATTGGGTCAGACCGATAGTCGATTTTGTTTTTACACCATTCGACTGAGCTATCACTGACCCTTTGTTCTTTTGAGCGCTCCTCTTCAATCTCTTTCAAAAGAGCAGCCTAGACTTCAACTGGTTTCTTTTTTAGCTTCTTTTCTTTGACTTGAGAAGACTGAATTTTGAGAGCTAGAGAGGCATCTCTTTGACAATCAGCAATCAGCTTCTCAGCCCTGACGGATTCTTCAATTTCAGCTTCTGTCAGGAACTCTAGATCTGATGATTGAGAGGGGATCTTTCGCCGTTGATTCTCTAGATGAGAGATCATCTCTGTTCTTTTCTTCATCTCTTCCTCTGACTAATGAGGTGGTCTAGAGGGCCTCCGTGGATGTTGCAGGGACTCTTCTTCTTCATCATCCTCTTCATCAATCTCTCTTACAGAGATTGGGTTTATCTGGTCATCAGCTTCAGCAGCTGGGATTATTTGGAGCTCTTTATCCTTAAGCAGGGGAGAGAACTGTCTGGTCAGAAAATGAAAAAGGTTAGTTTATTTTTAGGGACGAAGAGAGATAAAGGCTAGAAAAAAACAGGGGTGAGATTTTTATAGAAGGATAAGGGAACGAGAGTAAGGCATACCTGAGAAGGATTCTCCTCAGGTAGTGAGGTAATCTTCAGGCTTTCCTCAGCAGTTGCACCTTTGCTTTCGGAAGGGGTTCCTGAAGATGTCTCATGACTCCCCCCTGCTTTGATAACTTCTTTTGAAGCTATCGCTGATGAAGTGACGACTGAAGAACACCATAGAGATTGATCTTCTTCATCGTCATCATCATCATCTTGATGAGGTTCTTCCTCTTGATCTTCAAGATCAAGGGCTTCATCTTCATCGTCCTCCTCTTCCTCTTCATCGATTAACTCATCGATGGTAGGAGGGGCTTTTTCAGCAGCTATCTCCCCCTCAACATGAGAGGGAGTTTCTTTCTGTTGGACCTCAGCAGCAGCTTCTAACTCCGTATTTTCTTCAGCTGCTTTCTCCCCTTCTTTGTCATTATCACGGAGGGAGAGATCTTTGGAAGGAGATGAAGTGTGTGCAGCGCCAACTTCTGAACTTCAGTCTCCAAACTGTCCAGACAGCCTTCAAGTACAAGGATATCTGACGTAGCTTGATGAATAAACTCCACAGCTATGTTCAGAGAGGTGCGATCGTTCTCTGTAAATGAAGGAGCAGGAATTGGAGCTAGTGCCTTCAGGTGAATCAGGATTTGCTGAAGAAGAACTTCACAGGAATCAACCTTTGTAGATAGGGCCGCAAACTGTTGTTGTGAGTCCTTGTAACACCCCAAATTTCCATTGTGTAGTTTTGGTATTCTCGTGGTTAAGCTTTTATTGTTAGCTCCATGTTTGGTTTAAAGTTGTTTTGGATTTTGTGAAGTTTGGGGACAAGCACTGAGCTACGCGAGTTACACCGCGACTAGAGGTCGCGGCACAACCCGCGTAACCCTCTGTTTAATATGAGATTTTGGAACTACGCGAGTTGCACCGCGACTAGAGGTCGCGGCACAACCCGCGAAACCCACTGAATGATTTAGGGCTTTTGGACACGGGCGAGTTATGCCGCGAGTTGAAGTCGCGGCATAACCCGCGTTGTTGCCTGGCCGACTTAAGGGTCCAGTCTCCCAAAATATCTCATTCCTCTCAAATCTCTAATCTCTCTTCTCTCTCTCTAAAATCGTTCTCTCTCTCTCTCTAGAGTTTGGTAGTAAATATCAAGTATTTGATCTGAGGTTTCGGTGTAGAAAGCTTCGGTTTGTCAAGAGGGTCGATATCTGGTTCTTCGGGTTTTCGTATAAACCTATTGGGTGAGTTCCTACTACCATTTTACAAACTTTATACATGTCAAAACTCTTATTTGCGAAATCCAAAGTATTTCTACGGTATGATTTCATGTTCTCTACATTTTGATATAAATGAAGTTTTTGGTGATTTTTGGGGTTCCCGATCAGTTTTGACCAAAATGACGGGTTCCGCCTTATCAGAAGTAAAATGATGTTTTACTTGCCCATGTTGGTGGCTTATTGAAAGAATGTATATAAACTGATTTTATGATTATCTTTCTTACCAGCAGTTGGTCTGGAAAATGGCATTTTGAAATATAAATGTGTTGATAGCTATTTATCTAGTTTTGTTGGTCACATGAAATATTGTGACAAGTCATGACTATACTAGTGGATCCCTAGGTATCGAGTAGACTTATGGTTGGGAAGGATATGCCCCTTCCGTTGTAGTTAGTTACATTTGATCCTCGAGGGAAACTTAGGTATGGTTATGTGAGACCGGATCCTAGCCTTGGGTCAAATGTAATCTAATGAACGAGTATGACATGGTTCCTTGGGGGCCCTCCCTCACATCGTAGTACGGACCGATGAGTTCGTGGCCATGGTTCCATGTATTTAGCTCATAACTCGGATTTGTGGATTACTCTGTGTTCCACTATATTCCTTGGTAAATCGGGTAATCCCCGTCATCGAAAGATGTATTTTGGACCGGTTGTCCATTTATTAGCAAAGAACTGTATTTTGCATAACTAAACCTTTGAAAATATTTACTTGATGCATTTGATTATATCTTTTGAGCTTTATAAACTGTATGTTCTCACCAGGCTTTAAGTCTGACACTTTTTCTCAATTGATGTGTATAACAGGTTTCCCTTAGCGGTGGGCTGCCGGGGTTTTGAGAGACGAGTTTGGTCTCGAGGCATTTTTGAGATGACTATAGTGTGTTGATAGTTTCGCATTGTTAAGTCCCATTCTTTTGATGAATATAGGATTGTCAACTGGTGTAATCTAGATAGTTATGTTTAGATTAGTTTGTTGATGAATTCTAAATCCATACAGGTTTTTGTAAAGTCTTAAGGACTAATACACTTTTGAGAAGTTTGTATCAATGCAGTTGTCATATTGCCTTAATTATGAAGTTTTAAATTACTCTGATTTTTAGGATGTTATAAGTTGGTATCAGAGCACTAGTTTAAGCGAACTAGGCATGAATGTAAGATGTCTAGACTTAGACTGAGTATGCTAAGAATTGATCTGCGAGATTTGGGTAGAGCTTCTAAGATGGGTTAGTCTTAGAGTCAACGGAAAGTGCGTTTATCAGGCGTTTTGGTGATCGTGACGAGAACCTTTATGTGTTATATGTTCATAATCTCACTTAGCTAATGTTATTATGAGGATATCGTACGTAAGCGTACTTGAATTTATATTGCTATAACGATTGGTAATGTGGTAGTACATTTCCTTTGTGTTTATTCAATCTCTCTCTTATCTCTTTCTCTATTCTGTGAAGCAGTTCAGTAATGGTGAATACGCATGGTAGACCGTGTACGCTTGTTGATGGTCTGGAAGCGACAACCTCCACCGTTGATCAGCCGGAAGGAGTTGAGGTTGTCGTGCGTCCACCAGTTCAACAAATACTAGGTGGGTGGCCAGAGGTCATTCCGCGTGTGGACCTGACTTCGTCCCACCCAGTAATCAGGGATGCTAGTTCTCCGTCTGAGTTGATGGCCAGCATGATGTTGGCAATGAGGGAAGAGATGGCAAAGCAGCAAGAGTTTCTGCTGAAAGTGATTGAGGACCGCGATGTGAACAATCGTAGAAGTGAGACGGTTGTGGAAAACATCGTAGCAGGTTCTGGAGGCGCTGGTACAGGGGTCAGGGTTGAGGAACGCAGGATTGTTAATACTTCAGGAAGTGGGAAAAGTTGTTCCTACAAGCCCTTTCTGGGTTGCGGACCGCCAGAGTTCTCTGGTTCCAACAACCCAGTCATGTGTGTGAAGTGGATTCGAACGGTTGAGCAAGCTTTTGGCTCTTTCGAATGCGGAGATGAACAGATAGTGCGGTTCGGTACCCAACTACTGAGGGATACTGCGCTCATTTGGTGGAATGTCATTCAATCCACCCTATCTCTTGTTGTGTTGGCCCAGTTGTCTTGGGCCGAGTTCAAGAAAAAGCTGTTAGAAGAGTTCTGCAATGAAAGAACCATGGACCGAATCGAGAAAGAATTCCGGTCTCTGGTAAAGGGAAGCCTGACGGTGAGAGAGTACACCCGTCAGTTCATGGAGAAGCTTGATCTGGTGGGGCACGCTGCCCCAACGGAGAAGGAAAGGATGAAGGCCTATCTGAATGGCCTACCTGTGGACATGCAATCTATGGTCCACAATTCTAGAGCTTCTAACCTCCGTGAGATGATTGAAGAAGCTCAATACATGGAAGAAATGTTCGCGAAAAGCAAATCTGAGAAAGCAGTGGTGGTGTCCGATAAGAGAAAGTGGGAGAGCAGTTCAATACCTCCCAAGCGGGCCCGACCTTTTGTCGGAAACCGCAACTTCAGCAGTTATGAGGAAGCAAAGTGGTGCCCGAAGTGTCGAACCAAGCACCATGGTAACCGTAAATCTACTTCTAAATTCTGCTACAAGTGTGGTAAGAATGATCACACCACCCGCGACTGTTCTGTCGTGGGGATGGTCTGCTTCGAGTGTAAGGCACCGGGGCATGTGAAAAGAGATTGCCCGAAGCTCAAGTCGGGTAGCGCGCCAGCAAGGAAGGAGAACCCGCCGAAGGTTCTGGGTCGAGCATTTCAGATGACGGTCGAAGAGGCCAGGGCATCCGCTGACGTAGTATCGTGTACTTTCCTTATAAACTCTGTACCTGCTCGTATTTTGTTCGATACGGGTGCTAGTTTCTCTTTCGTATCTGAATTGTTCCGTCAGAAAATTTCTATGCCCACTACTAGTCTTGAGAATGAATTAGTGGTAGAAATAGTCGATGGTAGTCAAGTTTTGATCCACGAGGTCCTGAAGCAGTGTACTCTTAGTATCGAGGGGAGAAAATTCTCAATCGATCTATTGTCGATGTTAATCGGGGGTTTCGATGTTGTGGTCGGCATGGATTGGTTGTCAAACAATCATGCTGAGATCGTATGTTCCAAGAAGTTGATTCGACTTCCCAACCACTCTGGCGAAGTCGTTGTCATCTATGGTGAAAAGAGAAAGGGTGAAGTGGCAATAATCACAATGGCAAGGGCACGTAAGTGCTTAGTAAAAGGATGTTCGTCTTTCCTAGCCTATGTGATCGATGCCAAGTTAAAGAAATCAAAGCTGGAAGATGTGAAGATCGTGCGTGAGTTTCCAGACGTCTTTCGGGATGACTTGCCCGGGTTGCCACCCGATCGTCTGGTAGAGTTTCGGATTGATCTTGTGCCTGGAGCAGCACCAATTGCGAAAGAACCTTACCGTTTAGCACCGTCGGAGATGCAAGAGATGATGGCACAACTCCAAGAGCTATTGGGGAAAGGCTTCATAAGACCGAGTTCGTCACTTTGGGGAGCTCCGGTCTTATTCGTCAAAAAGAAGGATGGAACAATGAGAATGTGCATTGACTATCGTGAGTTGAATAAAACTACAGTAAAGAACAGATATCCGCTTCCTAGAATAGACAACTTGTTCGATCAACTTCAAGGAGCGGGTTGTTTTTCCAAAATTGACTTATGTTCGGGTTATCACCAAGTGAAGGTAAGAGAAGACGATGTTCCGAAGACAGCTTTCAAAACGAGTTACGGCCATTACGAGCTTCTTGTAATGCCTTTTGGTCTAACGAACGCACCAGCTGTGTTTATGGACTTAATGAATAGAGTGTGTCGACCATTCCTCGACAAGTCGGTCATTGTATTCATTAATGACATACTCGTGTACTCCAAGAGTGAGTCAGAGCACGAGCAACATTTGCGTGAAGTTCTGGAGGTGTTGAGAAAAGAAAGGTTGTACGCCAAGTTTTCCAAGTGCGAATTTTGGCTTAAAGAAGTACAGTTTCTGGGTCACGTAGTCACTCAGGTCGGAGTGAAAGTAGACCCCTCCAAGATTGAAGCTATGATGAATTGGGAGCCTCCTAAGAGTCCGTCCGAGATCCGAAGTTTCTTGGGTCTGGCGGGATACTACAGGAGATTTATCCAAGACTTTTCAAAGATCGCTTCTTCCTTGACAGTTTTGACTCGGAAGAATGTGAAGTTTGAATGGACTGAAGCCCAAGAGAAGGCGTTCCGGATCCTTCAAAAGAAATTGTATGAAGCTCCGATCTTGGCGTTACCTGAAGGGTCGGAAGATTTCATGGTATACAGCGACGCTTCAAAGATGGGACTGGGATGTGTGTTGATGCAACGAGGCAAGGTGATCGCTTATGCCTCGAGGCAGCTCAAGATACACGAGCAGAATTATCCAACCCATGATCTGGAGTTAGCGGCGGTGGTGTTCGCTTTGAAATTTTGGCGACATTACCTATACGGCACGAAATGCACTCTGTACACAAATCACAAGAGCCTGAAATATGTCATTGATCAGAAAGAGCTGAATATGAGGCAAAGGCAGTGGCTCGAGTTGCTCAAAGATTACGATTGTAAATTGCTTTACCATACCGGTAAGGCGAATGTGGTGGCCGATGCGTTAAGTCGAAAGGACTATAGCGGTTGTATTCGGGCTACCCATTTGAGAATCGAGTTTGGATCTAGTCTTGTTGAGAAGATCAAGACATCGCAGATGGAAGAACTGTTAGAAGAGAATCTAAAGGATGAAGTCATGACGAAGCAGCGTTTACTTCTAACGGACGATAGCCGTGGAGTAAAACTGTTCAGTGGTCGTGTGTGGGTACCCAAGATTGGGGGTAACCATGAGCTGTTGCTAGAAGATGCACACAAGTCCAAGTATTCCATTCATCCGGGAAGTACAAAGATGTACAGGGACTTGAAGTTGCACTATTGGTGGCCGATAATGAAACTTGACGTGGCACATTACGTTGAACGTTGTCTGACATGTTCGCAAGTTAAGGCCGAACATCAGCGACCGTATGGGAGCCTTAAGTCTCTAGAGATACCCGAGTGGAAGTGGGAGCATATCACTATGGACTTCGTGACAAAGTTACCAAAAACTCTTCGGGGTCATGATACCATTTGGGTGATAGTTGATAGATTGACAAAGAGCGCTCACTTCTTGGCCATGTGCGAGACATTACCGATGGACAAGCTAGCGAAACTGTACATCGATGAAGTGGTCTCAAGGCACGGCATACCATTGTCGATCGTGTCGGATCGCGACAGTCGGTTCACTTCGAACTTTTGGGATGGGTTTCAGAAAGAGCTTGGTACACGAGTTAAGTTGAGTACGGCTTACCATCCACAAACCGACGGGCAAAGCGAGAGAACGATCCAGACATTGGAAGACATGTTGAGGTCTTGTGTCATTGATTTCAGGGGTAGCTGGGACTCTCATTTACCTTTGGTGGAGTTCGCTTACAATAATAGCTACCACTCGAGTGTTGGAATGGCACCTTTTGAAGCATTGTACGGACGAAAGTGTCGAACTCCTGTGTGTTGGCTTGAAGCGGGAGAAAAGCAGTTCGCCGGACCAGAAATTGTGCAGGAGACGGCCGATTAGGTCAAATGTATTCGTGAAAGATTGAAAGTGGCTCAGGATCGACAGAAGAGTTATGCCGATAAAAAGAGACGGCCGATGGAGTTCCAAGTGGGCGATCGTGTGTTGCTTAAAGTATCACCGTGGAAGGGCATTATTCGGTTCGGAAAGCGAGGGAAGTTGAGCCCCCGTTTCCTCGGACATTTCAAAGTACTCAAGACGGTGGGTTTGAAAGCCTACCAATTGGAACTGCCGCCAGAGTTGAACAGAATACACAACACGTTTCATATTTGTTATCTTCGGAAGTGTTTAGCGGAAGAGGAAAGCGTCATTCCTCTCTTCGAGTTAACAGTAGACGAGGGTAACCATTGTGTGGAAGAACCCGACGCCATTTTAGAGAGAAAGTCTAAGAAGTTGCGTCACAAGGAGGTCACTATGGTCAAGGTGCAGTTGAAGCATCATCGGGGAGCCAATGTGACGTGGGAAGCTGAAGAGGATATGAAGCGAAGATATCCTCATCTTTTCGAATAGTTAGGATTTCGGGGACGAAATCATTCCCAAGTTGGGGAGGATTGTAACACCCCGAATTTCCGTTGTGTAGTTTTGGTATTCTCGTTGTTAAGCTTTTATCGTTAGCTCCGTGTTTGATTTGAAGTTGTTTTGGATTTTGTGAAGTTTGGGGACAAGCAGTGAGCTACGCGAGTTACACCGCGACTAGAGATCGCGGCACTACCCGCGTAACCCTCTGTTTAATATGAGATTTTGGAACTACGCGAGTTGTACCGCGACTAGAGGTCGCGGCACAACCCGCGAAACCCACTGGATGATTTAGGGTTTTTGGACACGGGCGAGTTATGCCGCGAGTTGAAGTCGCGGCATAACCCGCGTAGTTGCCTGGCCGACTTAAGGGTCCAGTCTCCCAAAATATCTCATTCCTCTCAAATCTCTAATTTCTCTTCTCTCTCTCTAAAATGGTTCTCTCTCTCTCTCTCTCTCTCTCTCTAGAGTTTGGTAGTAAATATCAAGTATTTCATCCGAGGTTTCGGTGTAGAAAGCTTCGGTTTGTCAAGAGGGTCGATATCTGGTTCTTTGGGTTTTCGTATAAACCTATTGGGTGAGTTCCTACTACCATTTTACAAACTTTATACATGTCAAAACTCTTATTTGCGAAATCCAAAGTATTTCAACGGTATGATTTCATGTTCTCTACATTTTGATATAAATGAAGTTTTTGGTGATTTTTGGGGTTCCCGATCAGTTTTGACCAAAATGACAGGTTTCGCCTTATCAGAAGTAAAATGATGTTTTACTTGCCCATGTTGGTGGCTTATTGAAAGAATGTATATAAACTGATTTTATGATTATCTTTCTTACCAGCAGTTGGTCTGGAAAATGGCATTTTGAAATATAAATGTGTTGATAGCTATTTATCTAGTTTTGTTGGTCACATGAAATATTGTGACAAGTCATGACTATACTAGTGGATCCCTAGGTATCGAGTCGACTTATGGCTGGGAAGGATATGCCCCTTCTGTTGTAGTTAGTTACATTTGATCCTCGGGGGAAACTTAGGTATGGTTATGTGAGATCGGATCCTAGCCATGGGTCAAATGTAGTCTAATGAACGAGTATGACATGGTTCCTTGGGGGCCCTCCCTCACATCGTAGTACGGACCGATGAGTACGTGGCCATGGTTCCATGTATTTAGCTCATAACTCGGATTTGTGGATTACTCTGTGTTCCACTATATTCCTTGGTAAATCGGGTAATCCCCATCATCAAAAGATGTGTTTTGGACCGGTTGTCCATTTATTATCAAAGAACTGTATTTTACATAACTAAACCTTTGAAAATATTTACTTGATGCATTTGATTATATCTTTTGAGCTTTATAAACTGTATGTTCTCACCAGGTTTTAAGTCTGACACTTTTTCTCAAATGATGTGTATAACAGGTTTCCCTTAGCGGTGGGTTGTCGGGGTTTTGAGAGACGAGTTTGGTCTCGAGGCATTTTTGAGATGACTATAGTGTGTTGATAGTTGGGCTTTGTTAAGTCTCATTCTTTTGATGAATGTAGGATTGTCAACTGGTGTAATCTAGAGAGTTATGTTTAGATTAGTTTGTTGATGAATTCTAAATCCATACAGGTTTTTGTAAAGTCTTAAGGACTGATACACTTTTTGAGAAGTTTGTATCAATGCAGTTGTCATATTGCCTTAATTATGAAGTTTTAAATTACTCTGATTTTTTGGATGTTATAGTCCTCCCTGACTTTGACAATCGCTTCTTGGAGAGTAGCGATTTGAGAGACGTCAGCTTTGGAGGCGCATTGAGCTGTCCGCGTCTTCAGTGCTTTACCAGCGGTATGAACAGCGCTGGTGGTATTGTTGAGAGAGGCCGTCAGAGACTCCACCTTTGCACTCAAACTGTTGACATTGATATCAACAGTCGCCAAACTAGGACTTGAAATATAAGTTAGTTTTTCAGAAACAGGCTAATATGGTGAGTTGGGAGAAGTGTTTAAGGTTATAGGAGTACCTGAATTATCAAACATTTTGTAGAATTGAAGAGATTCCTCAAACGATTGATGTTCAGGTCCTATGGGTCCAAACTGTGGTTGTGAAAAAGTAGATGATGGGTCAGAGACCAAAGAAATAGAAGGATGAGAGATGGGGATAGAAGTAGGGATAGGGGTAGTTACCGTTGTGATCACCTCAGGATATGGAGGAGCTGAGATGACGGGTGGTGTCATTGTTGATGTGACAGCGACCGTAATCGATGGCACGGTTGATGTGGGTATCGCTGAGGTTGTGGAGGAGAGACCCACGAATGCATCCAAGGAGGTTTTTTGAGAAACATCCTTAGGTATTGAGCTAAAGGTACCTTTCTCCTTGGTCACCTTGGCCTTCTTCGAAGGACCAAGGGAGCCAGTTGATGGTCGTTTGGAAGGGGCAGCGGCAGGGATAGCAGAAGAAGGAACCTCCTGCGTGGTCGCTGAAGATGAAGAAGTGAAGAGAGAGAGTCGGGAGCGAAGTTCAGAGATACTTACCTCGTTGGGGAGCGTCTTGACCTCTAGTGAGCGCTGACCCACTTTGGGAAAAGTTGCATCAGAATTAGTGGGGTAAGTAGCAGGGTAGAAGAACTTCAGGTATGCACAGATGAAGCGTACATAGGGGATCTTGGGATCCCTCTCGGTATTTTCTATCTTTGACCTTAGATCGTCAAAGATAGTTATTGCGTAGTCGAAATTTCTTCCGGCGATCACAGACTAAGCCATTTGGACCTGAATCTTGCTGGCCTGGTCCAGTGACCCACTATTCCCACTCATACACTGAATGAAGTAAGAGAAGATGTAGTTAAGTTGAGAAAGCATGAGTGCCTTCTTCACGAGAGTCAGCTTCTTGTTGAGAATTGTCGTCCTTGGCTTGGGTTCCCAAGAGTATTCCATAGCATCAAGGAATTGGATGAGCTCAGCATCAGTGGGCAAGGCATCGAATCCATTCCTGGGTTTGTCAGGAAATCGCAGAGCTTTCCTTAGCCCTAAGGCCGTCATCATCCCTGGTCCAAGTTGAGTGCTGAAGGAAATAGCATAAACCAGTTCACCCTTTTTGTTGGTGATAGAGGTTTCTTCAGCGGTAAACCAGAATTGTTGGATAAGAGCTTTTGAAGGTGTGGGATCCATAGTGATAGCGTAGGCAATGCAGGATTGCTATAGAAACTTTGCGGCTTCCACCAGATGTGGGTATTTGACACCATCAAAATGAAGGCGAGCAAGATGATTGTTTTTCGGAAGCTCAGAGTCAGTGATGGCGAACTTGACGTTCTTAGAGGCGACAAGCAGATTGAGCCATTCTGAATATGAACATGTAGAAGAGTAGAAGAAAGGTTTTAGTCTAAAAATAAAGAAGGTTTTCCCAGTTTCTATTTTGGGGAAAGAAACATAGAAAAATCAACATATTTGAAGATTAAAAAGGTGTTCTTAATATAAGATATAAGAACAAGAAGAAAAACCAAATATTTTGAATGAAGATAATCAAGAGAAAATGGTTTTGAATGAATAAAATCAAAAAGAAAAATGATTTTATGTAAAAAAATCTTATAAACCCATAATGGCAGTTCATAAATGGGGTATTATGTAAAAAGATTTAGAACAAGAATAAGAAGAAGATCAAGAATAACCTGTTGATCTTTGAAGGAGACGATGCAAATGCTTGAGAATGCTAGAATGCTTTTGAGAGAGTTTCTTGCTTTGAAAGTATTTCTAGAAAGCGTAAAACGATAAGAATGAAAAAATATTCTTTTTATACGTGTGAGAGTAGGAGAGAGAGTGTGAGAGGCGGGAAAACAAATGTTCATCATGACATGGACACGTCCCACGAAGTTGATTGGATAGAAGGGCAATGGACGAACGTGTCAGAAAAAGGCATGTCGTGGATTGTCGGTTCAAATGACGTCATAGAAGAGAGAGACTGTTCATTTGTCCGTTTTGAAATTATCGCTGATGAAAAGTCAGCGATAGATTTTCTTTGAAAGTATCCCTGATGTGAAAGTTAGGGATGAATTTTCTTTTAAAAGGATCACTGACTAGAAATATCAGTGATAAATTTATTTTTCAAAAAGATTTTAATCATTTGAAGAAAGTTCAGTGATTAAAGTTTATATTTTGAAAAACATCTTAACTGAATGAAGATTCAGTTGTAGGGATGAAGAGAACATACCTGAGAGTCAGAATGTTTATCAGAGAATGATAAAAGGGGAACTTATGAGTATTGACACAATGCATGAACGCTAAAGAATTATTCTTCGAGATTCAGCATTCCAAGCTCACTGATGAGAAAGTTGAACCTTGTCTCATCAAGAGGTTTGGTGAATAAATCAGCAAGCTGAAAGTCATTAGGGATGAAATGAAGTTCAATATCATCGTTCATCACATGATCTCTGATAAAGTTCAATATCATCGTTCAAGAGGTTATGTGTTTCGTCTTTGAATGTAGCACTGGATTATTTGCTATAGCGATAGCACTAGTGCTGTCGCAATAGATTGGAATCTTTGATAGCTGCAGGTCATAGTCCAATAGTTGATTTCTCATCCATAAGATCTGAGAACAACAGCTTCCAGCGGCTACGTATTCAGCTTCAGCTGTGGAAGTGGACACTGAATTTTGCTTCTTGATTGTCCAGCTTACCAACTTTCCTCCTAGGATTTGACATCCACCAGTGGTGCTCTTTCTATCTAGTTTACAACCTGCAAAATCACTATCAGAATAACCAGTTAGATCGAACCCTGAGTCTTTGGGATACCAAAGACCGAGATTAGGAGTTCCTTTCAGATATCTGAAAATTCGCTTAACAGCGATCAGATGGGATTCCTTGGGTTCATATTGATAGCGTGCACATAAACAAGTAGAGTACATAATGTCAGGTCAGCTCGCCGTAAGATACAGCAAGGAGCCTATCATTCCTCTATAGGCAGTGACATTAACAGGTTTTCCAGATGGATCTTTCTTAAGTGTTAGGGGAGGTGCCATAGGAGTTTTTATCGCTGAAGTTTGTGTAAGATCAAACTTCTTCAGCATATCTTTAACATACTTACCTTGGCTGATAAAAGTACCTTTGTCAGATTGTTAAATCTGAAGACCAAGAAAATATGTCAGCTCACCCATCATACTCATTTTGTATTCTTTCTTCATTCTTTCAGCAAAGCGAGTACATAGAGATGGGTTAGTAGAAGCAAATATAATGTCATCGACATATATTTGTACAAGAATAATATGACCTTTTATCTTTCTGAAAAATAATGTATTATCAATTTTGCCACATTGAAATTTTTCAGAGATAAGAAATGATGATAGAGTGTCATACCAAGCACGTGGGGCTTGTTTTAGACCATAGAGAGCCTTATCCAATTTATAAACATAATTTGGATACTTAGGGTCATAAAACCCTGGAGGTTGTTCTACATAGACTTCTTCATTCAACTTTCCGTTTAGGAACGCTGATTTTACATCCATTTGATAAACAATGAAGTCTTTATAGACTGCATAGGCTAAGAATAGTCTAATTGCTTCGAGCCTAGCCACAGGGGAAAATGTTTCATCATAGTCTATGCCTTCCTCTTGTCTGTATCCTTGAGCAACGAGTCGAGCCTTGTTGCGGGTTATAGTTCCATGTTCATCTAACTTGTTTCTAAACAACCATTTGGTGCCTATAACAGTTTTATCATATGGTCTAGGAACGAGATTCCAAACTTTGTTACGAGTAAACTCAGTCAGCTCTTCTTGCATAGCGCTGACCCAGTTTGGATCTCTGAGGGCATCATCATTATTCTTTGGTTCTATTAAAGAGATAAAGTTGACAAAGAGACAGATATGACCTGAGCTTCGTCGTGTTTGAATACCTGCATCTGGATCACCAAGAATTTGATCTATTGGGTGATCTCTGGTCCATCGCTGAGCAGGAGCATGATCGCTTAACTCAGAGGTTAGCTCAACAAGATGTTTACTGATGAGGACGTTTAAGGTTCATCAGCAATTAACTATTGAGTATTGGACAAACTATTGTTATCAGAGAGATTTTCATACGAATGTAGATCTTATGGTAGCAGTGTGTTAAGAGGTTCAGCTGAAACCCATGAGTTAGATTCAGCGTTAGGATGTATGATGTTTGAATCATCATCAGCAGTAGGTGGTTCTGTGTGCTGATGGTTTGAAAAGAAAGGTTCTGTTTCTCTGTAATGAGAAAACATTCAAGCATTTAACTCTTCATTGTCAGTGATTGGTTTAGAGTTCGCTGAGCGAGTTTCATCAAATGTGACATGAATTTTTTCTTCCACGGATTGTCTTCTTTTGTTGAAAACTCTGTAGGCTTTGGAGATGGAGGAATATCCTAAAAATATTCCATCATCAGCTTTTGGGTCGAACTTTCCAAGTTGATCTTTGTTGTTTAAGATATAACACTAACAACCAAAGATATGAAGAAAGCTGATAGAGGGCTTTCTTCCATGAAAAAGTTCATAAGTTGTCTTTCCAAATCAATTTACTATCAGCGATCTGTTTTGAGTAAAACATGTAGTGTTTACAGCTTCAGCCCAAAATTGAGTAGGGAGATGAGAATCGTTGAGCATTGATCTAGCAGCTTCAATGATCGTTTTGTTTCTTCTTTCAGCGACTCCGTTTTGCTGAGGTGTTCTTACTGAAGAGAAGTTATGAGAAATTCCCTTGTTCTCAAAGAAATTGTTCAGAGATCTATTTTTGAATCAAGTTCCATGATCACTTCTTATTGAACGAACAGTAAGATTATTCAACACTTCCATCTTTTTAACAAAAGATATTAGTTCTTCTGGAGTATCACTCTTGCAGTGAAGAAAGATAACCCAGGTATAGCGAGAGAATTCATCTACAATGACAAGCATATGTAAGAGTTGAAGAGGACTTGTCACTGAGAAAACTTGTTTAGATTTGAAACTAGCTTTTTTCTGTTTTCCTTTTTCACATGCTGAGCAGAGAGATTCTTTAGCATATGAGTGCTGAGGAAGACCAGAAACCAGTTCCTTAGATGAGAGAGAATTCAGGGTTTTGAAATTTAGAGGAGAAAGCCTTTTCTGCCATAGCCAGTTTATATTAGAAGAGACTTTGGAGAGAAAACAAAAGTTTTCAGTGGTAGTAAAGTCCATATCTATTACATAGACATTTTCTCTACGATAACCACTGAGAGCAAGTTTTCCTTTCTCATTCACCACTGAGCATGCTTTCTTAGAAAAGCAAACTTCATAGTCTTTGTCACATAGCTGATTGATGCTTAGAAGATTATGCTTCAGTCCATCTACATAAGCGACTCTTCAAAATGCATTTGTTCCATTGTTGAGAACACCAAACCCTCGGGTATATCCTTTTCCATTTCCACCAAAGGTCACAGAGGGACCTTTCTCTTCCTTGTATTCATTGAGCAGGTCTTTTTATCCAGTCATATGACGAGAACATCCACTATCGAGATACCAGATGCCCTTTGATCTCTGCACACATGAGGAAGATTAAGCGTTGTTTGGTACCCACTTTTCAATGGGTCCTTTAGAGTTAGTGGATATGGAAGATTCATCAGTCTTCACAACAGATGAAGATTCAGCTTCAGTGATAACCTTCACCTTGGTTAATTTCTCAACCTTAGTGGTATTCTTCACCTTAGTCGGCTTTTCAGCTTTCGTGACCTTTTCATCCTTGGAGGCATTCATCTTCACTTTAGCTGATTTATCAACTTTAGTGGCAGTTGGACATTTGCTTGCAATATGGTCAGTAAAACCACAGTGATAACATTTTCTATATTTGAAAGTGGTTTTAGGACCAGAAGTAGAAGGTTTTGCAAGTTTAAGATGAGCAGGGCCAGGTCCAAGAATGCTTTTCTCATGAGATCTGGGAGAAATTTTCATTTCTTCAGATCTCGTGGGTTTAAGGTCAATCTTTAGCTTTGGAGGACAGAGATCGAAATTTCTATCACAGAGCTAGAGGATTGATTCACTGAAGGTTTAGAAGGAACTTTCAGCTTTGCTTTCTTGGTAGCCTTCTGAGGACGAAGAATGGATTTTCCTTTATCCGCAGACTTAAAGCCTTTGGATTTTTCCTCGGGGATAGAATTTGAAGAAGAAGGATAAAACTGATTATAAGAAGTGTCAGAGATAGGAGTGACAAACGTTCCAAACTTAAGCATGGAACTTTCTTCTTTAGGCTCATCCTGTGGTGTCCAAAAACCAAGACCAGTTCTATCACTTTCAAGAGTTTGAGCATTTATTATCTCAGAGATTTTTGTTGATGATTTGCACAATTTTTCAACATGAGCATTTTCTGCTTTTAGAGCAGCGATGGCTTGTTCGCGTTCAATGCTGATGATTTCATTTATAATGACTTGATCTTTCAACTTTTCTTCTAAAAGAGTTAGTTCTCTGATCTTTTCATGACATTTCTCTAGCTCTTGAGTTAAATGAACATTTTTATTCTCAGCTTGAATTTTGTCGTTTAGAGCATTATAAAGATCAATCGTCAGCACATCAGCGGCGCGACTTCTCTCAGCTTCAGCCATAGAGGGATTAGTAGAGATAGATACCTGAGATGATATGTAGCTCATGGGAGGTTCAAATGCTTCTTCCACTTCTTTTTTAATCTCAGCCATGAGGCAAAGATTAGCGACTTCTTCTTCATTAGAACTTGATTTTTCTTATTCAACCCAGTCGTGTTCTTCAGCGATGAGACCTTTCCCTTTTCGCTTGTAGCTTTTCAACTTTTGATATTTGTTCTTCAGTTTTAGGTATTTGTCATCACTGGATCTTCTTGAGGTAGAAGGCTTGAAGACCTTTTTAGACCTGCACTCACTAGCAAAGTGTCCAATCTTTTCACAGTTATAGCAAGTGGCAGTAGCCTTATCAATAGGAGTTGATTTGGGCTTTTCAGTTAGAGAGAGAGGCTTATTTCTTCGGAAATTTCTCTTTCTTGCAAATCTCTTAAAAGAGTTTGTTAAGAGTGCTAAGGACTCATCAAACTCTGAAAGATCAGGGTCTGATGGATCCTCAGATTCAGAATCTAACTCAGTGATGGTGAGAGTAGATCGCTGAGATGGAATTATCCCTGAAGAGACTAAAGCAACAGGAGTGCTTTTGGAGTCTTTAGAATCTTTTACAAGATTCTTCTTTAAGAGATTCGATTGATCATAGTTGATCAATATTACATACAGAGTGCTGAGAGAAAGAGAATTTAAGTCTTTTGTCAGCTTAAGACATATTGAATAATTGTCCCAACTTTCAGGAAGACATTCTAAGAATTTTGTTAGGACCTCAGAATTAGAATAGGTTCTACCAACGGTTCTTAGATCAATGATTAAGCAGTTAAACCGCTGATGAACGTCAGAGAGAGATTCATTCTTACAAGCGATGAAACTTTCATACTATCTTACCAAGTTAATCTTTCGAGTTTCTTGGATTTCAGTAGTGCCTTCATATTGAACACATATGGTTTCCCACATTTCTTTAGAAGTTTTCAGATGCATGATGGAATGAAAAACTTCATCAGGCAGAGCCATTGAGATAATGGTTTTTGCTCTTGCATCTATGCCTACCTTCTTTTTGTCTTCATCACTCCACTATCTTATTTCCTTAATGACATAGCGTTCAGGGATAGCTTCAGTGGTGGCAGTAGCGGGAACTGCAGATATAATTCTAACAGGTTCATAGGGTCCATTTTCTATATATTCAGGTATAGTAGGATCAGCATCTTCAAGAAATAGCATCATTCGATTTTTCCATAGAGAAAAGTTATCTCTGCTAAATCGAGGAGGTTTAGAAAGTGAACCATTATAATAGTAGTTTGTGTTTGTGTTAAGTGCCATTTAGAACAGCAAGGAAGAGAATAAATCAAGATCTTGTTTATCAGATTAAACAGTCTGCTCTGATACCACTTGTTGGTCCCGGAGGTGCTTAACAAGTTTGTAGAAGGGGGGGTTGAATACAAACACAAAAATTAAAGTTTAATAAATTGTTTATTGATAAATCAAACACAATTTACAAGTTTTTTGCAGAATAAGATTAAGACAGACTCAATCTAAACAAACTTAAGAAACACTAAGATGGTTGCACAAGAATTTCAGAGAATGGGGGATTAAGGAATATAGAAAACAAAGGTTTCTATTTGGAGTTCAAGGATTGAGCACACCCTCAGATGGAGGGGTGATCTTCCTATTTATACCCTATGCATTAAATGCATGGCAGGGCACTTTACACGTGGCGTTCACTGATTGGCTTTGGAATTCTGACTTTGGGAGACATGCTTTCGGTCGGATCTTGAACAGTGTAGTTGACAGAGTTGTTGTACGAATTGTGGCAGAGACATGTCCGTTCTGACACATCGTACTGAGTTGTTCAAGGTAAGACAAAAGGAAACTTGAGGTATAAGCTTTGTGATCATTTGATCGCTGAATATCTCTTTCTTCAGAAACATCAAGAGTTCAGCGATCGCTGAAGCTTTCCTCATGTTCCTTCCCGTATAAGTAGAGTTGTCTTTGCTTCACTGATATCCGCATCAGGTCACTAGTAGACTTCTCTTTGTTCAGTGGCTTCGTCTTCGATTCAGCTATGAACATATGTTGACGCGAGACTTGTCTTCAGGGATTACGTTACTGTTTACATCAGATTTATCAGGGATAACTGAACAGACTCAGTTTGATCACTGATAGTGAAACATTAATACATATTAAATGTTTATAAGAAAGACTATCAACGATAACTGAGCAGACTCAGTCTAATCGCTGATGGTGAAACACTAATACATATTAAACGTATTTTTCACTAAGTACAGAAAAGGGTCGTTATCAAATCACTGTGAGAGTTTGGATCAACAGATTCTTAAACACAACTTGCGAATCTTAGGGAATTCGCAAACTAGTAGCCAGTGAGTTCTTCAGTATTCGCAACCAAGGCACCTGCGAAACCTGTACTTCATCAAATTTTCAACCTTTTTAGGAGTCCTGCGAATCCTAACTTTCGTAGGTAAAGGTCTTGCGAGTCTTGAGGTTTTCGTAGTGCAAACACAAGCGAATCCTATACTTAGACAAATTCAACAATCTTTGCGAATTCAAAGATCTTGTGAGTTCTTCCTAGAACTTGCGAGTTCTTCACAAAAATGTCCATGTAATCAACTTTTAATCCAAAAACACCTCAAATGGTTAAATGTCAGTGTAAAAATCACACAATTCATTCACCAGTATATTTCGATCAAACCCCAATCAAAATCAATCACCAAAAACAACTTATATGCTCAGATTTGAATGGAACAGTGTGCGAACTTCTCATGAACAAAAACTTCAAAAATCTTCAAAAACAGTAATCTGTCGATGTTTTTAAATGAAATCAGACAATCTGATGATGTTCTATAACCTTATGCGCAACAAATCAAATCATTGTTAGGCTCAAAAACACAATAAATCTCAAAATTTTATTTTCACACAATGAAGTTTTCGAAAAACCATTTTTCAATCCAAAATCCTTGATTCTTGGCTCTGATATCAAATGTTAAGCCCAGATATTAGTTGATTTTTGATAACACAACACAATAAAGATAAGAGATCAAGATGAATCATTCAAAATAGCCATAAATCTCTTGAGTCACAAGTGTAAGTGTGAGTGTGTGTTCTTTGTGTCACTACCTTGTGTGTGTAATATTCAAATGAAGCCCTAGGGATTCTCAAAGAAACAATGCCTTATATAGGTCCACATGACCAAGGCATGGTAAAACCTAGACAAATACAAAATACCCCATAGGGAATTATAAACAAATACAAATAAGACCCCTTTTTACATTTTAATCTTGAATACAATTAATGATCCAATACAAATACACATTGGAAAGGAGATTTTGTGATGTTCACTCCCCCAGGTCTTCCATTCAATCATCGAAACACCACAAAGGAATTTCTATGAACGTTATAACAATAAAACATATTTCTTGTGTGCTCGTGCATGTGTTTGAAAGAATTAAGCACAGATGATTGCTTTTATATAGGCTCAAAATTGTGTAAACCATTGAGACAACAATAGTTAAACACAGACTCGATTGTGCATGATCGAAGTGCGAAGGTGGGGCAGACTTCCTTCGTTTTCAATATCCAGATTTTCCAAATGAAAACCAGATAGATTATGTGTTGCGTCCCTTGAAATATGAAACATTTTCTTGTTGAGAAGAAAATGAGTAGATGGTGGAGTTTTTATCAAGATTTGGCATGGGCTAGTTGCCTATTTCAATAATGTTTACGAAGAATTGTGAAACACTAGTAATGTGGCTGTCCGGCTCAGAAAAAGTTGGTGCAGAGTTCGATATTCTTTTACTCTGATCTCACACCCTCTTTCTTTTTAATCATTGAGCTCACATCTAACCAAACTCTCATTTTCATTTTACCTCATCGCACAACCCACACTCAGTATTTGACTCCTCACTCTTAGATCACTCAAGGATTAACTTGTTAGATCACATATCTATTGGATTCAAGATCATCCAATCTGAAGCTAAAGCCGGAAAGTCGACTCTCGATATTAAGTCTAATGTTACTTTGTAATAAATGTCAAAGTTTATTATAGTTTATGTTTAGATAATATCTTGTTAGATATTATATTAGTTTATTTAGATTAAATATTAGTTTAGTTTAAATTGTTTAAATATTGCAAGTTGTTTTTGCAAGTTGTTAGATAGTGTATCTTAGAAACTAAGATCAGATCTCAATAGATCAGATCTCATAATACACTCAAGAACACACACACACACACAAAAGGTGTAAAACACAGAGAGCTTCAAAGAGAGAAATCAATCAACCTTGTAATCGTTGTTATTAATCTAAACAGGTTGGTAATCGTTTATGTGTTATTGTCGATAAGAACTTGATAGTATTGTGGACCGAGAATTGGTATCAGAGCCTGAAAACAGATAAAAATCAAGTTTTTAAACTATCGACTCTGTGTTCTTCATTTCAAAATCATTTTCGAGATTGAGTGTTTTTGAGGTTGAAATCGATCAGGTTGTGATCGAATAGGGTGCTAGATCGAGTTGGTGTTGTTTGATTTCAGTATATAACTGCAATCGAGTCTCATTTTGAGATTTTTGTGTCCATCTGTTCACGTCAAAAAGAGTACTGTTCCATCGATCATTTCTTCGAAAAAGTGCTTATTTGTTAGATCAAAGGCTTGCAATCTGTTCTAAAAGTGTTTGTAGCCATTTTGTTAGAGTTTGGTACTACTAATTCGAAGTCTAGACAGGTTTTTAGATCGATTTTTTGAAGTACAGGGACGAACTCGCGCAAAGTTCACATTTGCGCCAGTTCATAGCATCTTTTTGCGCTTCACGTTATTCGTGCAAACCATACTTTGCGCCACAAGCTGCTCGCGCAAACCTACCTTTGCGCTATACACGACTCGTGCAAACCTCAATTCGCACGACCCTCACTTCACGCAAATCTCATCTTGCGCCATCACCTACTCACGCAAACCTCACTTCACGCCAACGACTTCTCGCGCAAACCTCAGTTCACGCAAAAGCTCAAGCTCAAGCAAGTACTTTGCACCAGTGTCTTATCACGCAAAGTTCTACTTTGCGCCACTCAAACCTCGCGCAAGTTGTCTTTTGTGCCACTAACGTCTAGCGCAAAACACCTTCCAATCCAACTAAAGTTTGCGCTACCTTCTCTTCGCGCAAAGTTCTGATTCGCGTCACCTACATCTCACGCAAAACTCTTTTGCGCTAGCTATCTTTAGCGGAAAGAGTGTCTTTTGCGCCAATACCAGACTTAGTCTTTTTCAAAGCAGAATGACTTCAAGAGAAGCCCTAGCTATCGGAACCGACTCAAAACCACCAGTACCCTTCAGGGGAGAGTATGAACAGTGGAAGGATCGGTTCATGGACTTTATTGAAAGACATGAGTTGGGTGAATTCATCAGGAAATCGATAGAAGAAGGGGTTATGAAACCAGTTTATGAGACTCGTATGGAGGGAACTATGGAAACAAAGTTTGAACTTAAGTATCATGAACTAGAAGGTGATAACCTAAAAAGAGCGAAAGGTGATAGATTAGCAAAGTCTTATATTCTTCAAGGCATTCCAAAGGAAATTATGTGAAGATAGACAGCTATAAGGCCTCAGGAAAACAGATGTGGCATCAGCTAGAGAAGATGATGCTAGGTTCAAAGGCTGGGAATCAGCTGAAAATATCTAACTGCCTAAACAATTATGAAGAATTTAAAGGCAGAGTTGGAGAATCTTTAGAAGAAACTTATGACAGGTTTGTGACTTTGCTGAACGAACTAAGCAAGAAAAGGTCACCAAATCGCAAATAGAGTTGAATGTCAAATTTCTCAGTATCCTCCAGCCTGAATGGAAGAGATTTGCCAGGCAGATGAAGCAGATCAAGGACTTAAACGAGATTCCACTTCATGAGGTGTATGAAACCCTCAAACAGAATGAAGAAGAAGTGGATGAAATACTCGATGAAAAGAGGCAGACTGAGAAAACAAGTACTGACTCAATTGCTCTTGTTGTGAAAAAGAAGAAGAACAAGATGATTATGTCTGAACCAGAAGAGATTGAAGTTGAAGCGAACTATGACTCGGATGACTGTGAACAACTAAAGCAGGCAATGCTTATGCTGACAAAGGATTTTCAGAAGAAGTTCTACAAGAAGCCAAGTTCTAACAGTCAGAGATATTCTTCTGGTCCGAGCAATTATATTCACAAGGAGAATGTTGAAGGATATAGATTTGAAGGTAAAAGAGTAGAGGAAAGGAAGCCGCAAGCCGGAAGAAAGAAAGATTAAAGCTGAAGCATCTAGTCAGACAGAACCTCCAAAGTGCTACAACTGTGGTAGACTTGGACATTTTGCAAGAGATTGTCGACAACCCAAAGTCATAAACTCAGACTACTACAAAAACAAAATGCTTCTAGCCAAGCAACAAGAGGCTGGAAAGGCATTGATGGCAGAAGATGAATATTGGCTAGATCATTCAGACCAGAAAGATGACGATGAAGAGAATGACGAGAAAGCAAACATGTGCTTCATGGGAAAGATGGAAATAGATGATGAAGCAGATTCTAATGAAGATGACAATGATGAGGTATGTGATTTAACTCAATCTAATTTCATAAATCAAATGCACGCCATGATGTCAAAACTCGAAGAGTTAGAGTCTAAGCTTAAGTGAGAAAAGGGTGTCATTCTTGAACAAAACCAATCAATACAGAAACTTAGCAATGTTGTTGCTGAGAAGAAAGTATTGGTTGAGACCTTACACAAAAACATTGACACCAGTGCCAAAGAACAGACCATAATTCTTCAAGAAGTTACTGAAACAAAGAATAAATTGAGAAAGAGTGAGTTTGATTTCATCGAGCTTACGAAATTGTATTCTTCAACTTCCAAAGAAAACATTTCTTTACTTGCTAAATTAAAAAGTTTGGAAGAGAAGTTATACAAATTGGGTCAAACTGAACAAACCATTCATCTGAACAAACCCAAAGAGGAAATAGAGAAATGGGGACTCGGTTACGAGAATCCTCATTACCTTAAAAATGCTAAATATGAAGTGCCTGCACTTTATGATTTTACATTTATGAAACTAGCTCGACGAATCCCTGAGCTTAAAGTTTTCTGGACTGGATTGTCAAAAGAGGATGAAGCCAAGGAAACTGAAAAACAAATAAATCATCTAAACTTTATCTTCCAGTTCGTTATGCGAAGTTGAATAATAGTTATAATGATGATCCTATATATCAAAAGAAAACTCTTTCAAATGACTTCTTTCAGAGTTATTCTGTCAAAGAAATGGAGGCGAAGCCTATTCAAGGTAAACTATATGTCCCTCCTCTCGTTTTGGAAAGTAAAATTTCTGAACTCGAGAACTCTTTAACAGATGAAAGACTTTTGATTGAGATTCAACAAAAAGTTTTTTCAACTGTGCTAAAAAATGTTGTTAATTCAAAGGCTTCAAAACCTAATGATAGTTTTGGTCTAACTGATGGAGGGTTTGATTTTCTAAACTCTGACGGTGGTTTGGATGGTTGTCTTAATCAATTTGATTTTAATGCGAAACTTCCTAACCATTCATCTTTTATTGTGAAATCGTTGGGAAGAACCAGTACGACTGTAAACAGTGAAAAATCAACGAAAGTTGATAAATCAGTCTCTGTGAAAGCTAAGAATGCTAAAGGTAAGACTAAATCTCAGCATTCACAGAAACCGATCACTACTGGTAACCCAAAGAAGAAGCATTCAGTTGTTTCTCACAAGTCTAACTCACAAGTTTCAATTGTTTCAGATCTGAGCAAGAAAAGGCCAGAAGTTAAATCTCAATGGAAACCAAAACAGGAGACTGACAAGACTGATAAATCTTTTTGTACTGTTGATTGTAATAAGACTTCGCCTACTAAAGATGTTTTAATTGTTGATGTTGCTATTTTGAAACCAAAACTTGTCGTTTATCGCAAGAAATACTCTATGAAGCAATTATTCCAGTTATCTTTATCTGCTAGAAAGTCTTCATATTATGATAAACATGTTTATGCTTCTTGTCAAGATTCTGATGTTTGGTATGGAACTTATCATGTGCACTCTAATCATTCTAATGCTTCCAATGAATTTCAAATGAAAAACGGACCCAAATTTAAATGGGTACCAAAATCTTATGCTAACACAGTTGGACCCAAATTCCAGTGGGTACCAAAAGCAAAATCTGTGTTGCAGGAACCCAAAGTTTAAGAGGGAGCATAGAATATGGTTCTTGAGTAAATCAGCTCAAGACTCGGACATCAATGTCATTAGGCTTTTGAACAAATCAGTTCAAGACCCGCATTTCAATGCTCATAAGTCTTTACTTCAAATTTTTGTTTTATGAAAATCTAAATCTCATGTTTCGTAATTTCTCTTGTGCATATCCGTCATATGTGTTACTTGGATAGCGGATGTTCCAAGCATATGACTGGACAAAAAGGTATGTTGACCAACTTTACGGAGAAGTACTGCGGAACAGTTAGATTCGGGAGTGATCAGTTTTCACCAATTCTGGGTTATGGTGATATGGTACATGACAATGCCACGATCAAGAAGGTGAGCTATGTTGAATACCTAAGGCACAACCTGTTCAGTATAGGCCAATTCTGTGACAAAGGCTTAGAGGTCAATTTCAAATCCAAGAGGTGTTCTGTTCGCACTGAAGAAGGCGACGAACTATTGGTCGGCACGAGAAAGTCAGACCTCTACACAATTAACTTGTCAAACATCCAAACTGACAAACAGGTTTGCCTACTGACGAAAGCCTCGATGCAACAAAGATGGCTATGGCATCGACGGCTCTCTCACCTCAACTTTCGGTACATCAACAAGTTGGTCAGTGGAAAACTAGTCAAAGGACTTCCCGAGCTGAAGTATGAAAAAGAACATCTTTGTGCAGCATGTGAAAAGGGAAAGATGAAGAGGGCTCCACATAAGCCAAATCCTGAACCGAGTACAATAGCTCCGTTAGAGTTGTTGCATATGGATCTCTGTGGTCCGATGCGAACGCAAAGTCTAGGCGGAAAGAAGTACATACTAGTTATTGTGGACGATTACTTGCGATACACTTGGGTCAAGTTTCTACGTTCAAAAGATGAGACACCAGATGTTCTCATCACATTCCTGAAGATGACCCAGGTGAATCTGAAGAAACCAGTCAAGCTTCTAAGAACAGACAACAGCACAGAGTTCAAGAACAAGAAGGTTGAAGAATATCTCGAATCTGTCGGGATATCACATCAATACTCTGCTGCTTGTACGCCTCAACAGAATGGAGTGGTTGAAAGAAGAAATCGTACGCTAGTCGAGGCTGCTCGTACTATGCTAAGTCAATCTGACTTACCTCTGTTTCTATGGGCTGAAGTTGTATCGACTGCGTGTTACACTCAGAATCGATCCATGATATACCGCATATTCAAGAAGACTCCTTATGCGTTAATCAACAACCGAACACCGACAATCAAATATTTCCATATATTTGGGTGTAAGTGTTTTGTTCTAAACGATAGAGAGAGTCTGAACAAGTTCAGTGCCAAGGCGGACGAAGGCATCTTCATTGGTTATTCCTCTACATCAACTGCATACCATGTATATCTAAAGAAGTCAAAGACAGTTATCGAAAGCGTCAACCTTACGTTTGATGAAGACATAGCTTCTGAACAACACAGTTTAGAACCCATTATAACCGGAGTACTAGCTTCTGGGCAAATCAGTCCAGAACCTGAGTCTCAAACGAACAAATCAGATGAAGCATCAACGTCTACTAATCGTTTATCTGATTTAGATTTATTATTTGAACTGTTTTATGATGAATTTCTTGGATCTAATGTAAAAAATCTGTTGTGGTTGATACGAATGAAGACTCAACGACTACTCTTCCAACCATATCAGATATCCCTACTGAATCTGACTCTCAGATTCAACAAGAAATTCCAGTTCAAATGTCGACTCCAACAGTTGAAGCTATGGTCAATAATGAAGAAACAGAAGTTGTTGAACAAGCTGAACCTACTAAGACTTCTACACCTACTACTTCAATTGCAACCATAATTCCTCCTGAACTACCAGAAGAAGGTACCAGTGGATTCATAGATGATACTATTGATATATATTCATATAATCCACTACCTCATGAACACAAATGGACCAAAGAGCATCCGATAAGCAGATCATTGGCGATCCAACGAAACCGGTGCAAACTAGGTCAGCATCAATGAATATGTGCATGCATGACTCCTTTCTGAGCAAGTTCGATCCAACTCGCGTATCAGAGGAACTTGCTGATCTAGAATGGGTGATTTCAATGCAAGAAGAGTTGAATCAGTTCGACGCACTTAAAGTCTGGAGACTTGTAACACCCGCAATTTTGGAGTTGGGTGAAAAGTTGACCTTTACCCGAAGTTCAAGGGGGTAAAATGTAACTTGGGTTATATAAATAGAAATCAAGTTTTAGATAGTTTTCTAAATATCATAATCTGATTTCTTGAGAAATCAGAGAGAGAAAGAGAAGGAAGCAGGTGATCAGAGGTCGATCGTTTTCTCCAAATCGAGGTACGAATCTAGCTTAAAACTTCGATCTAAGTGTTATCTGCCGTATAGAATCTCGTTGTGAAGGTTTTTAACCGTTTGATTTCGAGATTTACGTATTTTGATTTTTATCTGGGTTCTGTAAACGTCCCATCATAATAAGACCGGGAAGATGGTTTTGATCGGGTTCGACCGGATATCGGTTCGACCGGTATTGTTGTTTAGACCGGTATTGGACTCGACCAGTGCTGTGTTTTGGCAGGGTGTTGTGTTTTGTATTCCAGAGTTGTAAGTCAGTGAGATGTCTTTATTATTGGCTTACCGATTTATCGGTGTTGTCGTAGGTAGCAATCGTAAGAAGCAATCTTTAAACAGGAAGAAATCTGAGGTGAGTCCTTTAAGCTAAATCGGTCTGTATTACGAATGCTATGTGATAAATGTATTATTTAAATATGGAAAACCTGGTTTCAAAGTGACATATTTTCGTTGGGAAATACCTTCTAAAAATCCCATATTTTCAAGAATCAAGATTTATAGAATTGAACCGTTGTTCATATGAATTGCCTGTATATCTGATTTAATATGAGTATGCTCTGAAATGACATGCTTTGGCTTTGAGTCTTAGTGCAATGGATCCATAGGCACGGTGTCCCTATGTCCCCTGTTTTGGGCATTTGGTTCACGTTTTAGCACGGGATAGGCATCGGGTTGCCATGATAAGTAAGGTGTGGGCCTATACGGTCGGGCAGCGTCTCATGGTGCAGTAAGGTGTAATCCCATTATGTGCTTGAGTTCCCCCTGTTTTGGGAACTCTCAAGGATAGATCCAGAGGGGTTGACTTGAATGTTTTGAGCAACAGATCTAGAGGGGTTGAGCTCGTTATGTGATTTTGGGTATTACTTATACAAATGTTTAATCACTAATGGTTTGTTTGATTTCTTGACTTAGCTCATGGCTATACTCACCGTGTGACACCATTTGGGTTTAGTACTCTCTTTTATTTGGCTTGTTCTCACTAGGCTTTAGCCGAACGCTTGCTCTTGGTTGTCTTGTTGGCAGGTTATCTTAGCAGTGGGGCTCGTCGGGACTGAGGGAGCGACCTTGGGGTCGTGAGTGATTCTTTTGAAGATACATTTTTGGAAGTATAGCGACACCCGTCCCTAATCTAGTTATTATTATAGATTACTAGGTTGTCATTTTATATTTCATCCATCTACCACATTAATGTCTACTCTATACCCCATTGGATAAATGTGTATTTTGTAATTGTTACACCTTATTCCGCAAGTTAGTCTTTTGCTGAATTCTTTATCGAAAATTTTATTTCCGCAATTTCTAGGGTGTTACAAGACTCGTACCCAAACCTCAAGGTAAAACCATTATAGGTACGAAATGGTTTTTCAAGATCAAGAAAGACGAAGATGGTACCGTTATCAGAAACAAAGCAAGACTTGTAGCCAAAGGATACAGAAAAGAGGAAGGAATAGACTACGATGAGACTTATGCTCCTGTGGCGCGTTTAGAGGCAATTCGAATATTTTTAGCCTACGCAGCCCACAAGAACTTCACGGTCTTTCAAGTAGACGTGAAGATTGCCTTTCTGAATGGCATTCTCAAAGAAGAAGTCTACGTCTCTCAGTCAGAAGGTTTTGTCAATCAAGAGAAACCGAACCATGTCTACATTCTCGACAAAGCACTCTATGGACTGAAACAAGCTCCTCGCGCCTGGTATGATGTCCTATCTCAATTATTAGTCAAGTCTGGTTTAACAAAAGGTACTGTAGATACCACTTTGTTTATTAAAAAGGAAAAAGCCGATATCATTCTTATTCAAATCTATGTCGATGATATTATTTTTGGCTCTACAAATCCTAAGTACTGTAAGAATTTTTCAAACCTTATGGTGTCAAGATTTCAGATGAATATGATGGGAAAGATGAATTTCTTTCTCGGTTTACAAGTCAAACAATTTTCATCGGGTATTTTTATCAATCAATCAAAATACATTCTTGAAATTCTTCGGAAATTGAAAATGGAAAATTCAAAACCGATTGGTACCCCAATGGCACCAGGTACTAAGATTGGCACCGATCCTTCTGGAAAGGTTGTTGATGTTAGGACTTATAGAGGGATGATAGGTTCTTTAATGTACCTTACTTCTAGTAGGCCAGATATAATGTTTTCAACATGCTTATGTGCAGGATATCAGGCCAATCCCAAAGAAATCCATTTGTCTGCAGTTAAGCGCATTTTTAGGTATCTGAAGGGGACTGCAGATCTTGTTCTGTGGTATCCTAAAGATACTAGTTTTGAACTAACAGCGTATACAGATGCAGATCATGTTGGTTGTATGTTAGACAGGAAGAGCACGTCAGGACATATACAGTTCCTCGGTGATAAACTCGTAAGTTGGGTATCGAAGAAGGAACTTTTTGTTTCAACTTCAACGGTCGAAGCAGATTATGTAGCTGCTGCTAGCTGCTGTTCTCAGGTCTTATGGATGAGAACACAATTGTGCGACTACGGTTTCCACTTCAACAAAATCCCGATCTACTGTGACTCCAAGAGCGCCATCGCAATAACAACGAATCCTGTTCAGCACACAAAGACCAAACACATAGATGTCAGGTGTCATTTTATCAAAGATAATGTAGAGAAAGGAACAATTGAACTTTTCTTTGTAAAAACTGATTATCATCTTGCCGATTTGTTTACCAAACCTTTAGACGAAAAGAGGTTTACCATTCTTTTCTCTAAGATCGGTATGCTAAATCTTAAGGTATAATCAGTAGTTACCTATCAAAGTTTTCTAATTGTATACTTTTTCATCATTTCTTCATTCTTATTTCTGATTGATATCTGCACATTAACAATTCGTTCATGATCCAAGGGGGAGTATGAGAAGAATTGATAGTTGGTCAATCTTACTTTGAAGGAGAGCTCATAAAATTTTTGCATTTACCTTTTATGACAATTTTTTGTAATGCATGATTTTAGGGGGAGCTTGTCAAATCAAAGGAGTTTGGAAATGACTTCTGATTATTCCTGATCAGAACTCGTACTTTAATAGTTTTACTGCTTTTTGTCTTTTCAATTTAAGTGAATAAATTTTGCTTTGACTTAACATAAGACTTTTGCAGAATTTTTGAGAGAAGCTTACAAGTTCATATGTTTATGACTTTACGCTTAGCTTCATGAGATGTAAGATCGCACGTAAAGGTACTATCCTTTATCTTAATCTCATAAATGGTTGAAAGAAGGATAACTTTCAATCATTTGAAAACATTGTTCTTAATTTTTCAAACCACTTCCCGATTCTTAAACCGAATTCATGAATTGGAAGTGTGACTTTAAATGTTTTCAAGATCTCTTTGTGCTTTAACTGAAATAGTTAAACCAATTTGAGCATCATATGCATCATAGGAAAACATGATTTCTTTGTGCTAGGAATTAACACAGCTTCTATGGAATCACCTTAACCAGTGATATCTACTCACGAAGTTAATCCATAGTGATTAAGTGTGAGAAGTCAAAAGAAATGAGTGTGTTAAACAGAAAAAGAAAGTTTGGTTAGAGTGAGCTACATGTTTAAAAGAAAGAGGGTGTGAGAACAGAGTTAAAAAAATATCACAACTCTGCACCAACTACTTTCTGAGCCGGGTAGCCACATTTCTGGTGTTTCACATTTCTTTGGTGATCATTATTGAAACTGGCAACTAGCCCATGCCAACTCTTGATCAAACCTCACCATCTACTCATTTTCTTCTTAACAAGAAAGTGTTTCACATTTTCAAAGGGGAAGCAGCACATTTGCTATCTAATTTTCATTTGGAAAATCTGGATATTGAAAAGAAGGAAGTCTGCCCCACCTTCGCACTTCAATCATGCACATTGAGTATGTGTTTAACTTACTGTTGTCTCAGTGGTTTACACAATTTTGAGTCTATAAGCAATCATCCATGCTTAATTCTTTCTATCACATGCACGAACACACAAGGAATTTTTTTTCTTGGTCATAACGTTCATAGATATTACATTTGTGGTGTTTCGATGATTGAATGGAAGCCCTGGGGGAGTAAACATCAAAAAGCTCATTTTCAATGTGTATTCGTTACACACAGTGACTTAGTGTTACTGATAGACATTTTAACTGATTCAATTGTTGATTCAGGTCTTACACGATTATTTTGTCTGGATTTGCAAAGATCTGGATGAATATCTTTTTGAATTGACGGATCAGAGGCTCCAAATGAAAGACATTTCTTACACAGAGTTTTGATGAAATCGTTTCTCTATTCATCAAAAAGGGGGAGAACCTAAAGCTTGAAGAAATGTCCATTCAATTACAAGATTAAAGAAGAGAAAAGCTAACCAAGGAATGCGAGAGATCAAAGTATTCTGAAGACATGCTGATTTTAGAGAAATTTTCATTGAATATACTTTGCTAAAGCATTCTGAGCTAAACCTGGATATTATTACATATTGAAGACTAAAGAATGAGATTGCATCTTCTGAGATGAAAAAGAAGACTGAATTGCTAAAATCTTTTTAGTAATGATCTTGATCCAAAGGGGGAGATTGTTAGATCACATATCTATTGGATTCAAGATCATCCAATCTGAAGATCCAATCTGAAGCTAAAGCCGGAAAGTCGACTCTCGATATTAAGTCTAATGTTACTTTGTAATAAATGTCAAAGTTTATTATAGTTTATGTTTAGATAATATCTTGTTAGATATTATATTAGTTTATTTAGATTAAATATTAGTTTAGTTTAAATTGTTTAAATATTGCAAGTTGTTTTTGCAAGTTGTTAGATAGTGTATCTTAGAAGCGAAGATCAGATCTCAATAGATCAGATCTCATAATACACTCAAGAACACACACACACACACACACAAAAGGTGTAAAACACAGATAGCTTCAAAGAGAGAAATCGATCAACCTTGTAATCGTTGTTATTAATCTAAACAGGTTGGTAATCGTTTATGTGTTATTGTCGATAAGAACTTGATAGTATTGTGGACTTACATAACTTCTTGGGTAAGAAACACTGGTTAACATGAATCCATAGAAGTTTCAATTAAGTCCTTACACAATGAACCCATGTATTGTCCTAAAAGAACATGTTGCTCAACAATTTGTTTGGCAATTAAGCACAAAATACCACCGTCAGTGTATGTATGCATCACATTATCAATGTGTGAGATTTTGAACATTTAAGATTTCTCAAAACAATGAAATTGAACAAATGAAACAATGTCACGTGAAGTGTTTTGAGAATCTGACAATGATATAATCAGATTAGTAAAAAAAACGATTTAGCAATTAAGGCTTATGTCAGCAAGAATGGATATTGTCTATACGAAACAAAATATAGACACTCTTGAAAGAAACTATTTGAAATGAAATCAACGCTCAAAATTCTTTGAAATTCAATCGGGGTGTATCACCATCGAAAAATATTGTTCAATTTGAGACATGGTGATAACATATTCAACAAAAATTAAGCCGGTGTGTGTGAATACTTGAAATTATATGGAAAAGATAATACACAAGTATTAATCTTTGGAAACACACGGTTTATATAGCAATTAAAGCACAAGTAACATGAAAACATTTAAAATCTCACTTCTATATTCATGAAATCTTTTTAAGAATCAGAAGTGGTTTGAACATTTGAAGAACATGTTTTCATATCTGAAAGTCGTCCTTCTTTCAGACACCTATGAGAGTAAGATTAGAAATAAACCTTTTTCGTTCAGTCTTAAATCTCATCAAGTCAACTCTAAGTCATATATGATACGATCATGTAAGTTCTCTCTCAATACTGCAAAAGTCACAAAGTCGTCAAAGTGCAAATCTTTATTCACAACATTTATTGAAATGTAAATGACAGAAAGTAGTAAAACTTTGAATGTACGAGTTCTGATCAGATGTAATCAAAAATCATATACTCCCCCTGAAATTATGCATCATAAAATATGTCAGTGAAAAACTTGTGATAGAAATATACAACTCCCCCTCAAATGTAGATCATCTTATCTGGCGAATGCATAGTTTCCTTAAAAATATGTACTCCCCCTTGAAGATTGATCTTCTCATTTAAGCATTGAAGTACAATTCTCAATTAAGCACGGGAGTATCTTATCTTTTGATCATTAAAGAGCGAGTCCTAAACTATTGTGTTTAGAAGTCAAACTCCTTAATCTTTGAAGAACGGGTCCTGAACTGTTGTATTCAGAAGCCTTGGTTCTCTTACTCCCCCTTGGCTTGAGGTGCCTGCAACACAGATTCATCTTTCGGCTTTGGTACCCACTGGTATTTGGGTCCATGTTTGTTAATTGCAGTTCGGTTAGGAGTAATTGAGTAAGAACCATACCAGTAATGATCACTCGTTTTATGCACAAAATCATAATTACGACATTAAGAACAATACTTCTTTTTAGACAACCTGATTAATTGATTTCTCGAGTAAGCAAAATCATGTTTACCTTTCAGCACATTGTTCTTCTTGACTTTTGATCCATGTACAAATGATTTGTTTCCTTTCTTCTCATCCTTCTTCTCATCATTCTTTTCATCATTCTTTTCATCATCTACTGGTTTCAATTTCCAGACCAGCTTTTCTTCTTCATATCTCCTTCTTCTTCTTCTGTATGTATGTATCTGAACCATCTACATTTTTATCAAAGAAAATGTTAGTAGAACGAGTCTGATCATATGAATTAATTGACCTTTTTGTTAAAACAGTTCTATGATGTGAACTTGCAGCTGTCTTGAATGAAAATTCAGAATCAACTTAATCATCTCTAGGTGTGTGGATAATTGACTCTGGAGTCGTTTGCTCAGTCACCACCACCTTAGAAACAATATCTTCAAGCTCTTTTATCTTTGATGATAGACTGTTCTTTTCTTTGATGTGCAGGTCAACCTCTTTCTTGAATTCAGACTTCGCTTTATGTTCTTTCAAAGCACAAGCTGATAGTTCAGATAACTTATCAGTAAGCTTCCTTATCTCTGCTTCAAACATGTTTCTTTCTTCTTCAAAGCCTTTCTCAACATTATTTCTTTGACCATATATTTCCTTGAAGATTCCAACAATCTTCTGTTCAATGGTCTTTTTCTCTTTCTCAAACTTGTCTCTTTCCATGATTATTACTTTCTCAAAATCAGATGCTTGTTGAGAAAGCTTAGAAAATTTAAGCTCAATACCTTTCTTCTCTTCAAAACTCTTCCTTGAAAACTCAAAAAATTTCTTTGCAAACCCTCTTCTCATTCTCAAAAGCATCTCTGTCTTTGATTATCTTTTGTTCCAAATTTGATATGTTCCTTTTGAAGCTCGGAATTAACAGTTTCCAAACTCTTTTCCTTCTCCTCATCCTTATTGAAATCTAAAACTTTCTCCATCTCTGACATCTTCTGCCTTAACTAAGAATTTTCAGTCTTCAATTTTTCAGATTCTAACCATTTATCTTCCAAGACTGATATTTTTCTTTTCAGCTCTGTATTCTCAACTTCCAAACTTAGTAATTTTTCTTCATTCAACCCAGAAGTTTGTTTCAAAAGATCTTCATTAATCGTTTTTAATGCACTGCCTTCTTCTCTCTGTATCTTCCTTTCATCATGATATCTTTTTGATCGTTTCGAGTAAAATTCAACAGATGAAGCAATATTTTTGTTCTCTAAACTGAGTTTGGCAATCTTTTGTTCATCATCATCAGAAAAATATCCCATCTTGAATATATGTTTACAAAAAGAACTTGAATTTGATCGTTAGTCCAAGTGAAATCTCAAAATACAACAAAACTCAGAAAAATTCAGAAAATAAAATTTCCAAAAATTTCCAAGTATGGAATTCGCACCACACTAAAATTCAAAGAATTCGTATATAAAATTTGCACACAAATACAAATGACAGAATTCGCAGACACACACAAATCAGAATTCCTACACAAAAACTTCAGAATTTGTATGCAAGAGAAATCAACAAGAATTCGCACACTTCACAAATTTAACAAGAATTCGCACACAAAACCAAACAAAATTCGCATACAACTTTTCGCAAGAAAGACACACACGAATTCAACACTTTGATAAATTTCAAAACTTTTTAAGCACAAACAAAGGAATTCGTATGATGCTCTTATGCGTATTCTTAGGAATTCGTATCTCACTGTTATGCGAATTCTAGGAATTCGTATAATGTGTTATGCGAGTTCTTTCACTTTTCGCACAACAAGCTTATGCGAATTCTTGCCTTGGAAAGATTTTCACTAAAACTTTTCGCACAAACACCTATGCGAATTCTGTCAATTTCGCACAACTCACACAAGCGAATTCTAGACAATTCGCATATTTCACATGAGCGAATTCTACACTTGTAAAATTTCAGACAAGAATTTTATGCGAAACCAAGAAATCTGCGAATTCTTAGATGCGAAATCTTCAAATCCTATGCGAGTTCTTCATGATCTGCGAGTTCTTGAGATGTTCTGCGAGTTCTTTAGATCTCGTCAAAAATACCCTCTGTTTGACTCAAGAATCCATCAATTCTTCGAATTTTGATCTCAAACTTCGACAATTTGCTCACCAATACATCTAGAACGGACTACAATTACTGAATTTCAACAAGAATCACACAAAAGAACAAATTGATGCTAAAATAGTGTTCGAACTCGTGAACTCTTAAATCATGAAATTTCAAAAATTGAAGATCAATTACAGTGAAAATCTGTATCAAACCTATACAAGATTTTTCTATTATACTATACGCACACACTGAACACAATTACAACTCGAAAAACTCACAAAGACTCAAAATTCAATCTAAGACTCAAAACACAGTGTCGAACCCCATATTTTCTTGATTTCTCCTTTGGATTTGCTCTGATACCAATTGATAATGTCCCAATTCTATCAAGTTCTTACTACAATCATTATCACAAAAAAGATAACAACAACAAGATTAATACTCAACCTGTTATTTCAATTCCAATTAAAGATTTTGTATAGGAACTTTTTCTCTCAAACTTTCTCTCTCTATATCTCTGTATGTTCGCTTACAATACAATGACTTCTAGTTACAAACTTCTACAACCCCTAGACATATATCTATTAAAGGAAAACAAAGATAAACGCGCTAAAACATAAAGCACAAAACAAGACTTTGACTTATTGACTTATTACATTTTGACTTTGACTTTCACTTTGAGAGTTGACTTTGAACTTTGACTATCTTGAACTTTGACCTTCATTCTTTATGATCTTGTATCCAATAAATATGCTCTAACATTAGGGTTGGTTTAGGAGAGAAGAGGGGAAAGGATTTAGGGTTTTTGGTGAAAAAATGGGGAGGAAAGTCGGTTTCCCCTTTTTATTCACACAGGGGCTCCGCGCGGTTGGCGGCGCGGTTCAACCCGCGCGGAGAGTCGCGTCGTGTTCATGAGTTGGGAAGGGACAAAGGCCCGCATGGATGACCGTGCGGTTCCACTAGCGCGGAGAGCGACGCGGAACACTGGCGGCGCTCTCTGTCATTCTCTTGGCTACTTCGCTCAACATCGGATTAGGACAAAAACTCCCAGAATTCAAGGTGTTACAATCCTCCCAACCTTAAAAGAGATTACGGCCTCGAAATCTGGCCTCGACCCAAAACGTCCAACGTCTTATTTAGAGAGATCGATTGATTCTCTATCCAAAAGGGATTTCGCAACGATACCTTGCCTCATATGCGACCCAATTACGTCCCGGTTAAATTTGTCACTGCCCTTCTCATACTAAGCCGCCACATACCCAATCTTAACATTCGATATATCTTACGGATGACGAGGTAAACATCGAGTCCTTATCAAACCACTTTCCTATCCTTAAGATCTCGGTTGTTTCCCAACCTTAGGTTGCACACATCACCTCAAGAGCAGCAGACATCCTAGATAACTACTCCCACCAAGGACACCCGAAGGCGAATTTACCTTTAAATACATTCAATCGTCCTTTATGGAGTGACGTTAAATTCTTTCCTTGCTTCCAAACACAATCATCTTTGCAGAAGGGATCAAACCATCGCTGCCCATTCTCCTTTCAATTCTGAGTACTCGCAACCATGCTGACCTTACTCGAGTGGTGTAGGAATCCTTATAAAACTGTCGATCTAATCATTTATTGTTGTTATAGAATCGATACTTCCAATTCTGACACACCAAGTTCTCCTTAATAATCGTTGCGTACTTAAAATCTACCTCGGCATTCTCACCAAATTTCTCCAATAATCATTACCACCAAAGATTAACCGTCCTTCCTTTGGAGAAATTTCCTAACAACTAGTTTGGTCTGATCCAACACAACCTTAGGTCCGTTCCTCAAAGCTGACACAGACACATCATCTACAAGGGCTCCCGAAACTTCCATAGATACAAGCATTGGCCTGATGTTTCTTCTAGAAACGTACCCTTACACTCTACAGATAGTCGATTATCCCAAACTCCATGGTTACACAACTCCCATAATGCATTCAATCATCGATTGATGAATCAGCGAGAGCCTTGCCGATTATCAAAGCACCAATGATTGATTCTTAATTATCAATATCTAATCTCCTCAAGGTTACCACTTGACCTGCAGACACATCGGGTCCAACGGAAGTGCACTGAAGCACACCAATAGTCATTGTCCTCAAAACCGAGCGTCGACACCTATCCTCGGAATGGCCATTCTGAAACGTGGGTATACCACCAAATATTTCGTTCCAGAGTTGCAATGTCGAATAAGGTTGAGGCCTACTCATGGGATTAAAACCCCAAATCAAACAGTTGTACTAGCCAACCATAACCTCATCATTATTCACGATCACCCATTAAGATAGTACATCACCGACACATAGTATGTCGTCGTACTAATAACCCACAAATTCAAAACCAACTATACTTAAACAACCGCACACGGTTTTAACCCGAAGGTTTATCGAAGCGTAAAGATCATCACATAATTAACTGGGAGAAAGCATGAGTCTAACGCCTCAAATACTTTTGCGTGAACCAGTTCGTGAACTGAAGTCCAAAATTCAAAACTAAACATAAGGCACGTCCTCTGATACCTCAATCTTTAAGGACTCTTTTAATCCTTAATCACGACCTCTATCACAAGAGTGTTTACATTAATAGCTCTAATGAGTTCAAGGTTTTTCAAACTACTATGCCAATTTGAACTTTTATAAAATTTCTAAATGTAAAAGCTTTATATCTATTAGTACGAAAAAAAACCTACTACCGTTTACTCGATAGGTGTATAAGGTAGTTACCAACGTCACACGTATAAAATCATTTTGAAGACTATCTGATTATTATTCAAGATAATAATGACGATGAACAAGGATATACAACAAGCTTTTCGAGTGGACCACTAAGGTCCTAACATATATAAATTTATGCCATGAATGAGAAATAGTTTTACGTACTAAACAGTGTATAACAAGGCGTTTGTACAAAACTACAGAAGGGGAAATTCATGAAATCAAATTCCATAAATTCTCGTATTAACCATATAATGTCATGTAATAAAACCTCCCAACGTGACTCGCATACATCAGTTTATTCCCCATAACTTAGTAAAAGACAGATGCATGCAATTTTATCAAATGTAAGAATAATTTAGTTTAATTCCAAACTTTAGGTTGTACCGATAAAATGTTTGCAAAACCCAAAACAGAATTTTCATGATATCAAACTCTCAAAGTTTTCTCTGTTTTAGCCACAACAAGGCACGGAATAGGATCCCACAACAAAACTTGCATGCGATAGTTTATTTCACAAAACTAGCAACGTGGTATATGCATGTACCTCGATTAAAATACAAAATAATCTACATTGGTTTCAAGTTTAAAGCCAAGTTAACAATATGCTTCATAGTTCTAAAATGTTGGCTAAGACCCTATGACAGAAATCCTGTTATTCCCAATATCAAGTTCTAATTCAGTAACAAACAAACAAGATGAATCTCGTAATCACATGTCATTGATCTTCAATCACAAGATTACAAACTAAACTTTCTCTCACTACTCTATCACTAGAATGATGAAACTATATGCTCTTCTCTAATCTGCTCTCTTTCTTACAATGACTTACTTACAAATGAAACAAGGAAACAAGGTATTTATACCCTTGACAAATTACAAAGAAACAAAATACAAATACATTGACTTTGACTTTATTAACAAAAGACTTTGACTTTGATGAGAGTTGACTTTTCCATCTTTGACTTCTTCATCTTTTATCATCAATCTTTATGATCTTGAATCCAACATATTTGTGCTCTAACAATCTCCCCCTTTGGATCAAGATCATTACTAAAAGATTTAGCAATGCGATCTTCTCTTTGATTAAGCTCGATTGAATAAACTCCCCCTTTTAACAATTTGTATCTTCTTTTGAAATCTTCCCTTTTGATACAAACATGATTTACAAACTCCCCCTTAACACAATGAAATCCTTCTTTAGCTTTGTCTTCAAAAACTTTCAACAATCTTCCCAACGTCTGATCAACAAAAATATTAACAATCTCCCCCAAGGTTGTACACAAACCTTTTTCAGACTTGAGAAGAAAATATCTTCAGATTTAGCACACTCTGCTCCAGCAAATTATCTTCAACAAACTGAAATCTTTCATCTTTCAACAATCTTGAACAATTCTCCCATATCTTGAATTTCGGACATTTCTTCAAACTTTTCAACCAACATTTCTTGATTTGAACTCTTCTCCCCCTTTTTGATGAATTGAGCATCAACATCATCAAAACTTTCATCAAGAAATGTCTTTCACCATTCTAATCTAAGCCTCTGATTCTTTGCCAATTCGAACAATGTATTTATCCAGATCTTTTCAAATCCGGACAAAATATGAATGTAACACCTGAATCAACAAATGAATCAGTTAAAATGCTGGTCAGTAACACAAAGTCACTGTGTAACGAATACACAATATAAAGGAGCTTTTGTGATGTTCACTCCCCCAGGGCTTCCATCCAATCATCGAAATACCACAAAGGCAATTTCTATGAATGTTATGACAAAGAAACAAATTCTTTGTGTGCTCGTGCACGTGTAGAAAGAATTAAGCACGAATAACTGCTTTCATAAGGCTCAACATAGTGTAAACCACTGAGACAACAGTAGATAAACACAGACTCAATGTGCATAATTGAAGTGCGAAGGTGGGGCAGACTTCCTTCTTTTTCAATATCCAGATTTTCCAAATGAAAACTAGATAGATTATATGTTGCGTCCCCTTGAAAATGTGAAACATTTTCTTTTTGAGAAGAAAATGAGTGGTTGGTGGGGTTTAAGCAAGAGTTGGCATGGGCTATTTGCCTGATTCAATAACATTCACCAAAGAATTGTGAAATGCTAGTAATGTGGCTGCCCGGCTCAGAAAGTAGTTGGTGCAGAGTTTGATATTCTTTTACTCTGATCTCTCACCCTCTTTCTTTTTAATCAATAAGCTCACTACTAACCAAACTCTCTTTTCCATTTTACCTCAGCACACCCACACTCATTTCTTTTGACTCCTCACACTCAATCACTAAGGGATTAACTTCATGGGTAGGAAACACTGGTTAACGTGAATCCATAGAAGTTTAGTTAATTCCTAGCACAAAGAACCCATAATTCCTAAAAAAAAATGTGTTGCTCAAATGATTTAACTATATCAGTTAAAGCTCATATACAAATGTCAGTTATAAGTATGCTCAGTGATATAATCATGAAGATATGAGCATTTTAAACCATTGAAGTATTTTCAAACAAGAAAATTGAATGACTGAATATGAATGCAAGAAACTTGTTTGAAAATCTGACATTGTATAAAATGATCAGAAATAAATGATATAGCAATTAAAGCTTAAGGTCAAGAAAAATTGATATTTGTCTATACGAAACAGGATATAGACATTCTTGAAATGACGTTTCGAAATGAAATATCGCTCAAAATTCTTTGAATACAAGCGGAGTATCTTACCATCGAATAAAAATTGTTTCAATTTAGAGACATGGTAAGAACATGTTGAACAAAAATTCAAACCGGTGTGTGTGAATACTTGAAAGTATATAGAAAAGACAATACGCAAGTATTTATCTTTGGATACACACGGTTTGTTTATCGATTAAGCACAAAAGTTAAATGAAAACATTTAAAATCACACTTCCAACTTATAAAATCTGTTTAAGAATCGGGAAGTGGTTTGAGCATTTAAGAACATGTTTTCCATACCTGAAAGTTGTCCTTCTTTCAGATATATTTGAGATTATGATTAGAAATTTACCTTGGCACTCAATCTTAATACTCAGAAAGTCAAGCTATCGTCATTAATATATGATCGTGTCAGCTTCTCTCATCCTGTATAAGTCTCAAAGTCTAGTCAAAAACAAATTTATTCACAAAAATTAAAAGATATAAAGCAGTAAAACTTTTAAAATACGAGTTCTGATCTGAAATAATCAGAAATCATAATCTTTTACTCCCCCTGAAATTATGCATCTAAAATATGTCAGTTATAAAGCACATGATAGAGATCTACAACTCCTTTTTGGAATGTAGTTCGTCATATCTGTCGGATGCAAAAATTTCAGAAAAATATGTACTCCCCCTTGAAGGTGGATATCCTCGTTGGAGTCTCTGAGTACAATCTCTTATCCGCCCTGGAGTATCATCTCTTTTTCATCATTGAAGAACGAGTCCTAAACTGTTATGTTTAGAAGTCAAACTCCGTTGAAGCACGGGTTCTAAGTTGATGTACTTAGAAGCCTTGTTCTTGACATTGAGATGCGGGTCTTGAACTGTGTTATTGAAGAGCCATCGTTCTCTTACTCCTTCTTGACTTGTGGTGCCTGCAACATAGAATCAATCTTCGGTTTTGGTGCCCACTGGTATTTGGGTCCATGTATATTAGTTGCAGTTCGAATGGGAGTAACTGAATAAGAACCATACCAGTAATGATCACTAGCTTTATGAACAAAATCAAATGTATTACAGTAAGAACAATACCTTTTCTTAGATAACCTGAACATTTGATCTCTCGAGTAAGCAAGATCAGGTTTACCTTTAAGCACTTTGTTCTTCTTTGCATTTGATGCTGATACAAATGATTTGTTTTCTTTCTTCTTTCCTTTCTTTTCTTCCTTCTTCTCATCATTCTTCTCATCATCATCCACTGGTTTCACTTTCCATACCAGTTTCTCTTCTTGATATTTTCTTCTTCTTCTTTGTGTACCCGAACCATCTACATGTTGATCATAGAAAATATTAGAAGTACGAATCTGATTGAATGAATTGACTAACCTTCTTGAAGAAACAGGTTTCATGTGTGAGCTTGAGGCTGTCTTTTTAAAATCAGCTGAATTATTTCGAGGTGTGTGGATTTGTGACTCTGGAGTCGTCTGCTCAGTCACCACCACCTTTGAAACAATATGTTCAAACTCTTTAATCTTTGAAGCGAAACTGTCTCTTTCTTTTACAAGAAGATCAATCTTTGTCTTGAATTCAGACTTCGTTTGTTGCTCTTTAAGCGCATTCTCAGATAGTTTAGATAACTTTGCAGTTAATTTCCTTATCTCAGTCTCAAAAATAATTCTTTCTTCTTCAAAATCCTTTTCCACATTCTTTCTTCCATCAGATATTTCTTTAAAAAATCCAACATTCTTCTGCTCAATCTCCTTTTTATCCTTTGCAAACTTTTCTCTTTCAATAATGATCACTTTCTCAAAATCAGAGATTTGTTGAGAAAGTTTAACGCATTTAAGCTCAACCGTCTTCTTCTCGTCAGCACATTTTCTAGAAAAATCTGAGAACTTCTTTGCAAATCCTTTCTTTTTAGTCTCAAAATCAGATCTTTCTTCAACCATCTTTTTCTCCAGATCAGATATTTCCTTTTGAAGCTCAGCATTTGCATCCACTAGATTCTTAATCTTCATCTCATAACTATCAACATAATCTACTTGCTGAATCTGGATTATTTGAGATTCCAAATCAGAAATCTTTTGCAGAAAATCAGAATTCTCAGTCTTTAATTTCTCAGCTTCCAACCATTTATCGTCTTTCAAGACTTGAATAACTTCTTTTTCAAGTTGTTGAAAATGTTCCTTGTATTTGGCAAAAAATTCTGAATATCGACCTGAACCTGTTGTCTTCTTCAGGTAATCTATATGTGCATGCATCCACTCATTAAGCTTGTTATAACTGTCAACTTGATCATCATGTTTCTTCTTATAATATTCCAAATGACTTTTAGATACAGCAACATTCATATTTAAATCTTTCAACTTTTTACAACTTTGTGCAAATCGGCCTTCAAGATGAAAAATCTCTGCTTTAAGTTTAGTAATCTCTTCTTTTGATGACATTTTTCCTTGAGAAGACATCCTGTTTCAATTAAAAAGAAATTAGAAATTGAAAAATGATCGTTAATCCAAATTATGAAATCACAAGAAAAATTTTGAAATTAAATTTCAGAGTTTTGATCACAAAAAAAAAACTATGTCCCCCTTCGCAGACTTAGCACGGGGGTCCCCCTTAGAGAAAATTTGTCAAAAAATATTCTAAGTATAGAAACTCGCAGACAATGTCCCCCTTAGAGAAAATTTCACTATTAAAGGGCATATTACAGTTTTGAAAATTTGTCAAAAAATATTCTAAGTATAGAAACTCGCAAGTCACTATTCACTATGAAACACGCAGATCGAGACTTGCGCGTTTGATAAACTCTCAGGAAAACTCGTAGACAAACTCGCAAGCAAACTCGCAGATCAAACTCGCAAGGAAACTCGCAGATCAAACTCGCAGATGATGAAACTCGCAAGTGCCTAAACTCGCTAAAAACTGTTCACAATGAAACTCGCTAACTGAGTCTTGCGCGTTTACTAAACTCGCACGTCGAAGTTTGCGCATTTGAACAAAGCTCGCTAGCTTCACTTGCGCGTTTCAACTATTCCTCTTCAAACTCGCACGTAGAAGAACTCGCAAACCACTGTTCCTTCCAAACTCGCTAGCTTTGATGAGCGTGTTTGGAGAACTCGCAGATCGAAACGTGCGCGTTTTAGACCAAAATTTATCCTTTGACTTGCGCGTTCTAGCTGATGAACCTTGCGCGTTTCACGACGAACTTGCGCGTTTGGACGATGAACTAGCGCGTTTTAGAGATCTAGCGAGTTCTTCAAGATATCGACCCAGAAATTGATTTTTCCTTCTGTTTTGCGATCAAACCTTTGTCAATTGGCTTGAAACTTTGCAGAAATGATCGATTACAATACTATAACATATTACAATGCAAGAATTTCAAAAACCAATACAAAAAGATACATTTTGGATCAATTTACAGTGCATTAAACTCGTGAACAAAAATTCGAAATTTAGAAAAATTACAGTGCAATTGACAAATCAAATCATACAAACATGATCGATTATACTATATGAACATACTCTGATCGATTTCAACTCCTAAATCGCACAAAAACTCAAAATCGATTTGAACTTCGATGAACAGTAAACATGAACAGTAAAAATGAACTTTTCTTGATTTCTTGAATTGATTTCACTTTGGATCTGCTCTGATACCAATTGTTATTCCCAATATCAAGTTCTAATTCAGTAACAAACAAACAAGATGAATCTCGTAATCACATGTCATTGATCTTCAATCACAAGATTACAAACTAAACTTTCTCTCACTACTCTATCACTAGAATGATGAAACTATATGCTCTTCTCTAATCTGCTCTCTTTCTTACAATGACTTACTTACAAATGAAACAAGGAAACAAGGTATTTATACCCTTGACAAATTACAAAGAAACAAAATACAAATACATTGACTTTGACTTTATTAACAAAAGACTTTGAATTTGATGAGAGTTGACTTTTCCAGCTTTGACTTCTTCATCTTTTATCATCAATCTTTATGATCTTGAATCCAACATATTTGTGCTCTAACAAATCCCAAATAAAACATGTACGTATACTATATGCAACCCAACTGCCTACACAAAACTCAAGGGAAAAAAATACAACGGGACGCCATTAAATCACCCCATTAAATTTGCAAAATCGCATGGAGTAAAATTCTCAATTAAACTCAAACACCAAAATAATGGAAGATAACTCTTCGTCCAAAACCTTAACATATGTGGAGGAGATCCAATGTTAAAGTCATAAACCGCAGTTACTTGTCCAAGACCCTAAACAGCATCAAAATGCGCACATCGCAAAATCCGAAATAGCGTTGGACAAAAATGAGAATAAGAAAATCTCAACAAAGTTTGCAACCTCATGCCATGAAATAATTTATGCATGCTCGAAATCATGGTTTAAAACCTTGTGTGTGTTATAAATTGCTCCAAGATTTGTAATATAATCCATATGACGATTTGGAAACATGAGAAATAATTGACGTAATTTATTTTAGAAATAAATTTTGTGTGTGAAGTTGTTCGGCACTCAACATCTCGAAACCAGGCTCCTAAATTTCTTAGTCACATTATCGTCATCTGGATGTTCAAACATCTTAAGGCAATAATAGAGGATTTCATAGATTGACCTTGCAAATCTCCTCAAATAACGTTGGTTCTAAAAGTCTATGGTTCTAATCCAACCAATCATTCCGACCCGAAAGGGTCCACTTAATGCAATCACCATGCTTATTGTCACTCCAAGTGACGAACGCTAAAATCATCAGTCTCTTCTAACGGTTGTCACATCCCAGTAGTCCAAGTATACACATGTAACTCGTAGGTTCACCATAACACTGGCCAGGTGTAATTATGAACGTACTTTACATGATCATCCTTGTTACCCTTGACATGATTCTCGTTCCTAGTGACTCCATTATCCTCAGAACATCTAATCTTAAAGTGCCTATTGGTGCAATTTTCTATTTCAGTCACTTATAAGAACGCTAGTTTGAATCTAGGCATCCGAAAATCAATACATAATTCTCTCAAACTAATGCTCTGATACCAACTTGTAACACCCTCGAAAATGGAAAGAGCAACTAATTTAACACGTTCAAAAATACATCAGTTAAGGATAGAATCTATTCTTCAAAACAACACTAGAGTCACCAAGAATAGAAACCTAGGTTAAACTTCAACAATAATAGGTTTGGTCTGGTATAGAGGCTAATTAAAGTCAGGTGTTATGAAAACCCAATAACAGTTGCTTTTCTCAAAGGCTAAAGCGGAAGATTTCATCAAGCCACTCACCCTTGCACATACTCCTATCACTCACCACATCACCGATACGCTAGAACCATTTCCCCCCATCCGGGACCTGATGCACATGCCGACAAATAAAAATGTTAGGCTAACGCCTAGTGAGTTCAAGAGTTTACAACATGAAATAAATATATTTGTTAAAGGTAAATAATGCAGTTTAAATCATAAACCTTCAAACAGATTTACTTTAAATATTAAACGACATCATTTTCCAATAGCACACCTTTAAAACAAAGAACCCAACATGAACCTCCTTTCGTAAAACTACTTTAATCCCAACTCACCCAAAGTGTGAATAGTAAGCAAACTCCTAATTTATAATAATATGAAATAAAACTTTACATCTCGAAACACCCCAAACGTGGGCAAACATAATACACAACCCATAAACCTTGAGTAAACAAATCCGCATATGCAAGACGTCACCGAAAACATGGATAATAAAATGATACAATTTAATACCCAAATAACACCTTCCGGTGACGGGGGAGACCCGATTCTGTGGAATGTGGCGGAACACAAAGTCACGCTACCTAGCCACGTTGTCGAACTACACCTCTGATCGTAACTGTATTGCCTGCTCTACCGAGCTACACCTCCAGTCGGACTTTATTTCAAGTCCCCAAAACACCGTATCCCCCATTGCCTCCTCCGACGAGCGACACCTCAAGGATACACGATCTTATTGTTTGTTCGATCTCTAGTGGAGTTTCATCCTTAGGATACTCATTCGACCCTAGTGCCTACTCCCTATCATTCAAGATAGGAGTCACAACTCCTTACTTGATAACTCCCGATGTCTAACCCTCGTGCACAAGAATTAGACACCCAATCACAAGACCCATGGTCTCGAAGTACAACCTATAAAGGTTCCTATTCGCCAAACAACCTGGACGACATCAATGCCCACACGACATCATTTCCCAAAGTGAGAATCCCAAGAGTCCTCACCATTAATTACGACTGACTTACATGCCTATGGATCCAATGCATTATAGTCTAAGAGGCATGACTCCAAATGAATGAAACACACACTCCAACATGTATTCTCCAAAATAAAGCGCAATAAACGTAGCACTCACCCAAAGCTCCTCTTTAATCTATTAAACCGGACAAACGTCCCCAAGACTCGGTGATCACAAAAATTGAGCCTTAAGCCCAACTGACAAATGACCATATCCTAAAATCCACAAAATGCAATAAAATGCAACCGACCATGACTATGCATCCACATACTCCAAAAATGTATGAATACAATCCAATATCATTTAGACTTGTACAAATCGTTTTCTAAACAAGTTTATGACCACATAGGTTTACAATATCCGAAATATTCACAAGATTGCGAATGTCCAAACTCTAATGACTCACACGTTGGTATTTTCAAACCATTTTATAACCCGAAATACAGCTATTACCCATAACCACAAAATGTATTTTTACCAAATACCATCCGTTTATGAAAATGGTTATCAAATCATTTTTCATTATGATACATTTATCAACAATCCCAAAAATCCCAAAGGTGGGTGTTTTACAAGTTCATGAAGTCAAACGTTTCCAAATAAGCAAAACTTATCAGATAATCAACAGTTAACAAATTCATGTAAAACACATAAACACTTTAAAATGAACATTTTGGCATGTACATCGTTTTCACAAATCAACTTGAAACTCACCTTGGTTGATTTAAACTAAATATAGATTTTACCCAACTTGAGCTCCTTTGAAGAACACTTGTATCCTCAAGCCAAAAACTTCCAAACACCTAGATCCATACATTTCCAACCATAAATATTCATTTCCATCCATATAAAATTGTTCCCCAAACATTATACATAAAGATCTCAACTTATACCAAAACCCTAATTTTCCATATAAGAAGAAGGAGAAGATTACCTGAACCAATAACTTGAATCTACCAATCAAAACACTTCTAGGTTACCAAAATGAACCACAAACTTCCAATCTTCAAATGATGAAAGCGGTTGGATGAAATCCCAAGAGCTTGGTCGGAGTACAATCTTTTATCAGCACTGGAGTAAGGTCTTTTGATCATTGAAGTACGAGTCCTAAACTGTTGTGTTTAGAAGTCAAACTTCGTTGAAGTCCGGGTTCTAAGCTGATTTACTTAGAAGCCTTTGTTCTCCTACTCCCCCTTGACAGTAGGTGCCTGCAACACAGGTTTAGTTTTCTTTGGTACCCACTGGTATTTGGGGTCCATTTGTGTTAGTTGCAGTTCGTATGGGGGTTACTGAGTAAGAACCATACCAGTAATGGTCACTCGTCTTGTGAACAGGATCATGTGTACGACAATAAGAACAATAAAATTTCTTACCTGACAGACTGATTAATTTATCTCTTGAGTAAACAAAATCAGGTTTACCTTTCAGCGCATTGTTCTTCTTGGCATTCTGTGTATGTACACATGAGCTTTTACATTTCAGCTCTTCTTTAACTGGTTTCCTGTTCCAGACCAGTTCAGCTTCTTCCTGGAAGCTTCTTCTCCTTCTTTGTGTACCTGAACTATCTCTATTCCTGTCATAGAAAAGATTAGTAGAATGAATCTGATTAGAAGATTTAACTGACCTTTTGAAAAGAGCAGTTTTCTGATGTGAGCTTGCGGCTGGTTTGGTAGAACCAACTGAATTATTTCTAGGTGAGTGGATTTTTGACTCTAGAGTCGTTCGCTCAGTCACCACCACCGTCTTTGAAATAATATCTTGAAGCTATTTTACCTTTGAAGAATAACTGTCTCTTTCTTTGATAAGGAGCTCAATCTTCTTCTCAAATGCAAACTTCTGTTTCTTCTCTGTCAGTACACTCTTAGATAATTCAGATAGCTTCTCGGCAAGCTTCTTTATCGCAGCTTCAAGGATGTTTCTTTCTTCTTCGAATCCCTTCTTAGCACCCTTCTGATCATTTGCCTTCCTCTCCTTGGCAAACTGATCTCTTTCCAATATGATTACTTTCTCAAAGTCTTCAACTTTTTGAGAAAGCATTAAACATTTATGCTCGAGAGTCTTCTTCTCTTCACCACTTTTCTTGGAAAATACTAAGAACTTCAGTGCAAATTTTGAACTTTCTTGTTCAAACTCAGATTTGTCCTTGACAAACTCTTGATTTAAGTCTGATAGTTTATGTTGAAGATTAGTATTTGCACTCTCCAAGCTCATGAACTTCTCCCCGTTCATCTTTACAGACTCTTGCTTCTGTATTTGAGCTTCTAAATTAGAAATCTATCTTTTAAGTTCAAAGTTCTCAGCTTCCATAACCTTAACTTTTGATGACACTATTGATCCTCTCATCAGCTTCTCAATATGTTCCCATAACAGCTTTCCTTTAGTCTCTTTGATTTCTAATGTAAAAAATATCTCTTTTGAAATCTCCTCAGACATTCCATTTAGTAGGAAAGATAAAGCTAAGTTGTCAGCGTCATATCTCTTTCTTTGCTCGTCTGAGTACATACGAAGTGGTAATGGACAATCTAGATCTACTCTTTCTCCATTCTTCTTTATAGTATAACACATTGTCCTTGGAGCTGTCATACTCCCTTCACTCAGAGATTTTCTAATGAATATACCCAGATCATGTCTTTCAATGAAGCTCAGAAACCGATCCTTCCACTGTTCGTATTCTCCTTTAAAGAGAACTGGTGGCTTGGTGTCAGTTCCTATTGCAAGGGCTTCTCTCGATGTCATTTTGAAGAAAATTCTTAGTCTGGAAAAACTTTGCGTTTTGAGAAGGTTTGCGCGAGGGGTTGATTGCGCAAAGTGAGGTTCGACCTGTAAGACGTAAGAACCGGTAAGATGTAAAGACCGGTAAAATTTTCGACCGGTAAAACTGATTGACCGGTAAAAAGATTGGACCGGTAAAATGCTCGACCGGTAAAATTTTCTTTCGACCGATAAACAAACAATTTTATATGAGAGTTAAATGTGATTGGTGGAATTGAAATGTGAGAATTGGAAGTCAACAATTAGTAGTTGACCAAGAGAAATGAATCAAAGGACCGGTATAATGATTGGAAGAAATGAAGCTAGTGTGTTTAGGATTGGTGGAGGACACGTGGTGGTTAAGATATTATCTAGAAATAGGGTGAAGCCACGTGATCTCAAAGAAGCAAATGGAATAAGTTTTGCAAGTAAATTGTGAATGGAGTTGCATGTGAGTGAGTGAGGTCCACGTACAAATCTCAAAGTGGAAAGAGTTTTGCATGGAAAAAGAAAAAAAAAATAGACACTTGGAGTTGAGATAGAAGACCGAAAGAGAGAATAGAATACCGAGAAAGAGAGGTTTGATCGGTATTGGTTTTCCTTTGACCGGTATTGGTTTTCCTTTGACCGGGAAAGTGTTGAAGACCGGGATTGTGAGGGTTTCGACCGATAATATCCAAGTTCGACCGGTAAAACACAAGTTCGACCGGTAAAATTCAAGTTCGACCGGTATGTGAACAAAATAAGACCGGGAGTGTGTTTGACCGGTACAATGCAGATTTTAACAAAGGACCGATATTGCAACAACCGATATAATGTAAATTTCCTTTGACCGATATAATGTAAAAGATCGATAACAAAGGACCGATATATAGGAAAGGACCGGTATGCTTAAGACCGATACGTCGACTTCTTCGATTAATCGACCTGTAACTCTAAAATTAACCCAACTAGAGGTCGATTTAAAGCACCAAATTTTGACAGTATCTTCTCCTTATCAATAACAACAATACACAACCTTTTGATTTCGAAAATAACCGCAAAATCAAGTTTTGATCTAAAGATCAGTGTTCTTCAAAAATGAAGAACATAGAGAATTGAAAATTTTGATTTTGATCTGGATCAGCTCTGATACCAATTGTGAGCCCGTGATCGTTACCAGATAATCAAAACAACAAACAATAGATGATAAACCAACCTGTTTCGATATATAAACGCGGATTACACGGTTGAGTTCTTGAGTTTAAGCTCTGTTTGTTTTCTCTCTGATTACACCTTATCAGTATGTGTTGTGTGTGTTCAGTGTTTTCTGATAGATGATAGAGATAGATAATATCTGTTTAAGATATTATCAAAACTTAAACTAATAATAAAACTTAATATCTAAAACTATAATATCTAGATATTAAAACAACTTTGACTTTATTACATAATAGACCCTAGACTATTGTTGAGAGTAACTTTCAGCATTAACTTCAGATTGCGATCTTCGTATTGGATGATCTTGAATCCAATGAGACTGTGTCTTAACATCATGTTGTTTGTTAGATAGATATTGTTCTCGTATGAACACATCTCTCTCTCTCTCTGTGTGTGTGTGTGTGTGTATATATATATATATATAGAGAGAGAGAGAGAGAGAGAGAGAGGGAGAGGGAGGATCATGCGAGAAGCAAACTAATTTGCGAGAATGCGAGAAGGAATGTGGGTCACATAATTTATTAATTAAAAAACCATAAATAAAAAATAAAAAATAGTTTTAGAAATTAGGATAATTATCATTTTAAATTGGATAAATCCTTAAAATTCTCATTATATCTTTTAGATTTATTTATTTTTCAATTTCAATTATTTATTAATTTATTTATGAAACTTTTTTCTAATATACTTTTAATAAAAAAAATATTCACAATTTTAACCAAATATCACTTGTGATATCATTATATGAATATTTATGCATATCACATATCATATTATCACATGTGATAATTGTATATATTTTAATTAATCATATGTGATTATGTAAACTTCTATTTATAGATTTTTTGTGATGTAAATATTAGCACATGTGATAATTGTATATATTTTAGTTAATCATATGTGATTGTGTATACTTTTATTTATAGATCTTTTTGTGATGTAAATATTATTACATGTGATATGTGTAAATATTATCACATGTGATTATGCGTTATTTATATTCAGACATATATTATCATATGTGATATTTACAAAAATCCACCTAGTGGATCATATGTGATACATAATAATATATCACATGTTAAACGAAATTAATCACATGTGAATCAAAACGTAAATATAAAAAAATAGAGAAAAAATGGTGAAATAAATAATGAATTAGTTATGGATATCACATGTGATATTTGATGAAAAATTATGATTTTATCTAGAAAATAATAATATAAATTTGATAAAAATATTATGAATTTATTAAAATTAAAAAATAAATAAATTTAAAAGATATTATGAGATTTTTAAGGATTTATCCAATTGAAATTGTAAGTATCCTAAATTTTTTAAACAAAATTTATTTATGCTATTTTTTAATTAATAAATTATGTGGCTCATATTCTTTCTCGCCTTCTTGCAAATTGACTACCTTCTCGTTTGAACCTGTCCCTATATATATATATATATATATATATATATATATATATATATATATGGTTGGGTTCACGTGAGAACCAACCTGTTTTCGTGAGACCACGATTTTACACTTGAAACTTCACAACAAAACACTGTGAAGGTAAACAAATCCGAACCTTCACAGTGTTTTGCTGTGAAGTTTTAAGTGTAAAAACGTGGTATTACGGGTCTTATAAAAATAGGTTGGTCTCACGTGATCCCAAGTATATATATATATATATATATAGGGGTTAAATCATGTGAGAACCAAAAAAAGATTGAGAACCGTGAGAACCGATCTGAGCCGTAATTTGGTTTTGATCATGTGGTTTAAATTAAAAGTTGTTTGATTTCTAGTTCATTTCAAAATTGCATTGCCTTTAATGACCATAGATTAACATTAATTAATGGTTTAGATCGGTTTTCACGGTTCTCAACATTTTTTTGGTTTTCATTTGATTATCGTCCTATATATATATATAGGCCGATAATCAAATGAAAACCAAAAATATGTTACAAACCCTTGAGAACCGATATAAAAATATTTTTTACATGATTTTTTTTTCATCAAAACCTATGATTTAAGATATTGTTTCATATATATTAATGTTCGCCTTGTGAAAAGTTTACACGTGAAAAATAAAATTTGATTCACCTAGTGAAATGAAAAATACAGGTAAAAAATATTCATGTGTTGAAACAAATACATGTAAAATTATCATATTATGAAACAAATATATGGGAAGAAATATATTAAATCCAAGCATTTGGTGAAAATATATCATGTGAAAAAATATTTTTATATTGGTTCTCACATTTTTGTAACATATTTGTGGTTTTCATTTGATTTAACCCCTATATATATATATATATATATATATATATATATATATAGAGAGAGAGAGAGAGAGAGAGAGAGGAAGGATCATGCGAGAAGTTAAACATTTTGCGAGAAGGCGAGAAGTGTTTAATCATATATGATTACACGGCCTGTAGATATGTTTAATCATATATGATTAAACGTCTATGTGTTGCCAATATAACTTGTGTTTAATCATATATGATTAAGCTTGTGTATCATATGTGATTAAACACTTCTCGCCTTCTCGCAAAATGTTTAGCTTCTCGTTTGAACCTGCCCCTATATATATATATATATATATATATATATATTGAGGAAAGTTCAAATAAAAACTCATCTTTCATTGTGTACGTGAGGACAAATCTCAGTCACTCCATCTCTTTTGATACAACAACTCATATTAAATGCAGTTTTAAATTTTAAGATGCTTAGGGCTAAAAATGGAAGATAATTTAAATTCATGTCTACCATATTTGACTTTCTATTTTCTTTTTTAATTAAAATTTTTTACCAAATTAAAGTTTAAAATAAATTATCTTAAAAATTAATAATGTTTTAATAAAACAAATTACATCAAAAAAACGAGAATTTCGTGCTATTCGATATGACATCCATCTCGATATAGTTTTTTTTAACCGTTTTTTACGTAAAATGCTATATATGTGTTATATTTATTATGAATATCTATGTACGTTCAAGTCTGTACAACACCTCGACACCGTAAGTATGTAACTCGACGTCACCTTCTTCAACACTTTTTTCAACGTCGTAAAGAATCACGTTTCTTCAGCACCATAACCCAACACCCATCAAGACGAATCGAGAACCTATCTAGTATTCTGTTGTGAACCGTGGAATAAAATATAGCACGTCACGTCTCCATATCTTCACGGGTAATTCATGTATTATTCATCATGAATAATTTATCATTCAGGATGAATAATACAACATTCAGGGTTAATAATTCATGAATTCGTGTATTATTAATCATGAATGTTGTGTAATTCATCCTGAATACTGTATTATTCATCATGAATAATGAATGAACGTTCATATTTGTTATTAATACTGAATGTGGGACATCCGAGGATGCGCATACATTTCATAATGAATTAAACCAAATTTCGGTTGTAAATTGGGAAACAAAATAGAGTGTTCCATGTGTCTACACCTTCATGGGTCATTATATACTATTTATCATGAATAATGTATCATTCAAGATTATTAATACAACATTCAGGGTGAATAAATATACGATTTCTGTTGTGAATTGGGAAACAAAAGAGAGTGTGTCATGTGTCTACACCTTCACGGGTCATTCATATATTATTCATCATGAATAATGTATCATTCAAGATGAATAATACAACATTCAGGGTGAATAAATACACGATTCATGATAAATAATACATGAATCATGAATTCGTGTATTATTCATCCTGAATACTGTATTATTAATCCTGAATATTGTATTATTCATCATGAATACTGTATTATTCATCATGAATAATGTATTATTCATTATGAATAGTGAATGAACGTTCATATTTGTTATTCATACTGAATGTGGACACCCGAGGACGTGTATGCATATTCATAATGAATATAACACATATATAGAATTTCACGTAAAAAACGGTTAAAACGAAAAAAAAACTATATCGAGATGGATATCATATCGAAGAACACGAAATTCTCGTTTTTTTGGTGTAATTTGTTTGATTAAAATATTAGTAATTTTTAAAATAATTTATTTTAAAGTTTAATGGGGTAAAAAATTTTTAATTAAAAAATAAAATGAAAAGCCAAACAAGGTACGCATTGATCCAAATTTTCAATTTTGTTCTTATTCACTTCTCAATTAACTTTTATATGTATTAACCATTGATTAGTTTTCTAAGTTTTGATCAATGGTTAATATTTGGATTTTCATTTGAACTCACCCCTATATATATATATATATATATATATATATATATATAGGGGTTGTTTAATTTGCAACCCTTAAAAAAGTTGCAACCCTTGCAACCCACATCTTAACCGTCGGATTCATGATCGACGGTTACAATAGATATGGCGCCCAATATTTTAAAAAAAAACAGAAAAATAAAAATAAAATAACCGCCGATCATGAATCCGACGGTTAAGATGTGGGTTGCAAGGGTTGCAACCTTTTTAAGGGTTGTAAAATATCCTTCCTATATATATATATATATAGCCCAAAGGTGATTCAACCCATTTGTGGATTTATAAATTGATGGGATTATGGGAATGAAGGTTCGCACTTAGATCCCGGTTCACTAGTCTACATTTGCTGTTCCATTAAGTTTGCTATTGCACATGACCCACTTTCCCTCTTGATTAAAGGCTGCCTTTTGAGTACGATGTGTGCAACTCAAGTTCGAATTGTTACGTACACTAACACCACCCTAACCATCCTTCGAAAATAAAACCATTACGATATCGAAAGGTTCCAGTAATTCATCGTCTCATACACTTAACACGACAAGACTCTCATTCTTAAAAAAATGATACCGATACATCGAGGATCTTTCATCTATTTTAGTGGACAAAAATTTCTCGGGATGTTCCATTCCTAGGTTGTAAATGAACTGAAAGAACAGAAAAAGAGAGATTTATTTACGTTCATTCCAATTAATTTAACTAAACGAACAAACACCATCACATAAATGAACGTAAACAAACACAAATTAACAAAAAAAAAATATTATCACAAAAAATGTTAAATATATTTTAATTCAACTAATATAGAGTGATGTTCTCGGAAAAACCCTAAATAAATGAAAACCAAAAAACACGATTGACCGTTAATTATATTAGTTGATTTAATGGATGTGTTTAAATAGGCGGTTGTAACAGTATTTTTTTTAAACTAATAAAACATCACCCTATATATATATATATATATATTGGAAGAATATTTTGCAACTTTTAAAAAGGTTGCAACCTTTGCAACCACATCTTAACCGTTGGATTCATGATCGACGGTTATTTTATTTTTATTTTTCTCTTTTTTTAATTAAAAATATTGGGCCTCATATCTTTTATAACCGCCGATCATGAATCCGACGGTTAAGATGTGGGTTGCAAGGTTTGCAACCTTTTTAAGGGTTGCAAATGAACCTCTCCCTATATATATATATATATATATATATATATATATATATAGGGGTGGGTTCAATTGAAAATCATATTACATTGGAAACTTTGGAAACCATCTAGATACCATATATAGCATCAATAATACCATATTAATTAATATCATAATAATAATAATTACCATAAATAATACGAAATTAGGTAAAAGACTAAAATACCCTTATCAATTAAAAAAAATTAAAAAAGAGAAATTCATTGATTGGTCAAATATTGGTTTCCAAAGTTTCCAGTGTAATGTTGGTTTCCAATTGATCCCTCCTCTCTCTCTCTCTCTCTCTCTATATATATATATATAGGGTGCGTTTCATTTGAAAACCAAATAATTTGTGAAAACTTTGCAAACCACTATTTTAGGAAACATTTTGTTAAGTTTTCTAATCTAAAGTCATGATTATAATAAATGAATCTTATCATCTTCCATATATATCACAATCATTATTAATGAATCATAATAGTTTTCCATAAATATATATATATATATATATATATATATATTGTTTCCTAAAACAATGGTTTGCAGAGTTTCCACGAATTGATTGATTTTCAAATGAAACGCACCTATATATATATATATATATATATATATATATATATATATATATATATATATATATATATATATATTGTTTCCTAAAACAATGGTTTGCAGAGTTTCCACGAATTGATTGGTTTTCAAATGAAACGCACCCTATATATATATATATATATATATATAGGGAGAGGTTCATTTGAGAAATGGTAATGTATGAGAAATAGAGAAGTAATATTAGCCATTCATCTGGTCAACATTTGCGGCTTTGATCGCGAAGCACCGGATAATTCCTTGCATGGTCTATAGAAGGTAGAGGGGTAGTTTCGTAAAATACGCAGGATGAGTTCATATATAAATCAGTTAATTAGTTCATATATGAATTAGAAAAGTTCATATATGAATTTGTTAATTAGTTTAACTGATTCATATATGAACTTACGTTAATTAGTTCATATGTGAATCAGTTAATTAGTTTATATATGAATCACAAAGGTTCATATGAATAAGTTAAAAAAGTTTAGATGTGAATTACACTGATTCATATATGAACATATAGTTCATATGTGATTTATACATGTTCATATATGAACACAGTCCGTGTATTTTGTAAAAATTACGAAAGTGTCCTTTTATTTTTGGAATAGACGCAACTTTTGACCAGTCAAAGCCGCAATATTTGACCAGTCAAATCCGATCTTGGCCATATGAATGACTAGGATTACTTCTCTATTTCTCATATATTTACAATTTCTCAAATGAACCTAAGGCTATATATATATATATATATATATATATATATATATATATATATATTTATATATATATAGGGCTAAGTCAAGTGAGAAGCATAAAAATGTTGAGGGTCGTGAAAACCGATCTTAACCGTCTATGACTATGAAAAACAATAGCATTTTAATAATATTATGAAAATTCCAAATTACTTATTAGTAAAATGAGAAGTTTGGAAGGGTATAAATGAGATTTTACATGCAATTTAAATTTTCGAGGTTGTTACATCTTTTTCTTAATTAATTATATATAAACCATTCCATTTAGAAAAAAAATCCATATGAAAACCTTTTTTTACACTAAAACTTTTGAGATGATTTAACCAATCTTTTATTTTTTTTAAATTAAAACAGAACACTAATTTTTTGAATCTAAAATATTTTTAATATAATAGAAATTTTATAAAAGTTATATCATAAAAAGACAACACTAAACTATTTCATTTTATGTTATTCACTATCATAAATAAAACTTCAGTATTTTATAACATGTTTCAAATCAATGACACTTGTTTTCTCATTAAGAAACGACACATCATTTCATATTATGAAACAACATAAAATTATTTCATTCAATGATGTTCACTATGTGAAACAAAACTTCGATATTTTATAACACGTTTCGACACTTGTTTTCACATTATGAAACAACAAAACATTGTTTCAAAGTGTGTTGTTTCAATTTGTTTTCACAATATGTTACCACTTTACATCAACGACCATGTTTTATTCATAGTGTGAAGCAACAACCTAAGTGTTAACCAACATATTGTTTTGACATCAATACTATTATATATATATATATATATATATATATATATATATATATTTTAAAACTTTTTAATATTTGTAATTTTCACATTGTAGCTAATTTAACCATGTGTTGTTTCAGTGTATGAAACAAAAGTTCAATATTTCATGTGGCGTTCTACGTCAACGTCACTTTATTTTTTCATATTGTGAAACAACACTAAACTATTTCATTCTATGTTGTTCACTATGTGAAACAAAACTTCAGTATTTTATAATGTGTTTCAAATCAACGACACTTGTTTTCACATTATGAAACGACACACCATCGTTTCATACTGTGTTGTTTCATGATGTGAATCAATATTTTACCACTTCACATTAACGACCCTATTCTATTTCATAGTGTTAAGCAACAACTTAAATTTTAACCAATATATTGTTTCACACAGTGAAACAACAATAATATTATGTTGTTTTATAATTTGAAATAATGAAAATTGTATATATATATATATATATATTATAAATTGTATGATTAATAAAAAATATACTCAAAATTTATGTAAGTAATAAATAGTAGAAGGGTTTTCACATGTAAAATAAAAGAAAACAATTATTAAGTATTTAAACTACAAATATTAAAATCATGTTTTAAAATTACTTTTTAAAACAAATAAAAAAAAGTCAATCATGAAAGAGGGGTCATACATGACGGCTTTTCACCAAAGGATGATTTAAAATTACCATTATATCCTTAATAAATTAAAATTAAATAATTTTGTAATAGCATTGGATTAAAAGCCTTAAATGGTTGAGATTGGTCTTTACGGTTCTCAATAATTTTATGGTTCTTATTTGATTACCGTCCTATATATATATATATATGAAGAGAGAGAGAGAGAGAATTTCAAATACAAACCATGTCGATAAAAACCTTAGAAACCAAATCTTAACCATTAATTTTGGAATTTAGATACGGTTATCAAATCAATTCATATCGTAGTTTAAAGTAAATTTAGGATCTAATTTATTCTACACCATTGATTATTTAATTATACATATGGGCAATATTGGTTTGTATCAATGATATGGTTTATATTTGAAGTTCTCTCTCTCTCTCTCTCTCTATATATATATATATATTACGGTTGGGTATCAATGAGAATTAAAATTATGGTGCAAAAGTAAAAGAGATCTCCAGTCTTGTATGCACATTAAGACAAGATGCGTCGAAATACATCAGATCATCAAGCACGATATATTGGTGGATTTGAGATTAAAAGTGATCAAGGGTCCCAATTTATTCTTACCTTCTCATTTAACTCTTATTCTCACATGATCTTTCGTTTATATATGTATATTCGCCAACATAATGAATAAATAAAATCAATATTCGTGTTTATTGGTTTAACTAACTAAATAACCAAAAATTATAATTTATATTTGTTTATTTATCATTTAAAAGAACTTTTCGTCGATTTGTTTAATTTTTAGCCCAATCCCGGCCCGCCTCATACAAACTTGGGGGTTGTTTAGCAGTTGTTGAATGATTTAGTACAAAATGATTAAGTGGTCTGAATGATTAAGAAATTTTTATGATTTAGTGTAAAATGAAATATGGTTGTTTGTTAATTGTTCATAATGAAACCGGGGCTCTTAATTGTTAACGGAGGGTCAGGATACAAAATCATTAAGAGAATTTTGGAACCATTAAGAAACAATACTTTTTTTTCGCCAAACAAAATTTACCTTTTATCAATTCAGATGTTGCTTCTTAATGAAACCTTTAAGAGGTAAACAAATAGCCTATTAAAGGTGACTCAATACAATTTTGTTATATTTATTGGAGACTTAGTGGGTACCATCGGCATTGATGATTAATGAATGAAAGTAATGGCGGAGGACTCGGTTGCATTTAATGCAAACGTCGAAGACACATGGCACGTGATCAGATCTTACTTTGCTCATCTACGTACAGATTTCGACCACTATTTAGTCCCCCAACTCCAACTCTCTTCCATCAATCATACGTCCACTACTTTCATCGTAGCTTCAACAATGGCGAAACTCTTAGTCTTCTTGGCCCTTTCTCTCCTTCCACTGCTTTCAACTGCAACAGTCGAGGCTGGTAATCCCTTCCGTCTCAAAGGTCGCGTCTACTGTGACACTTGCCGTTGCGGATTTGAGACCTCTGTCACCAAATACTTGGCTGGTATGGCATCTCATCTCCCGCCCTCTCACTACTCATTTTAGCTATTCAGTTCATCGGCTTGCTTTTCGTGTGTTTAGCAAATTGAACGTAAAAATCTTTTCTGGGGTTTGAATTTTTATGAACGATGATGGATCGTTCTCTGCCTGCTCACCAACTGTTTCATAAATTGTTTGCTAACCAACTGTTTGATGAAATACTTTTTGCAATTCTAGGTGCGATGGTTAAAGTAGAGTGCAGGGACAGGAACTCAATGAACCTGAGGTACACCCTGAATGCAGTGACGGACGCGACTGGAACCTACGAGATGGAAGTTAAAACTGATCACGGTGATCAGAAATGCGAATGCACCCTTGTGAGCAGCCCGGACCCCGAGTGTGCCGAGCCCAACATTGGTCGTGACCGAGCCACCGTCATCCTTACCCGCAACAATGGTATGAGATACGATGCTCGTTACGCTAATGCAATGGGTTTCATGAAGAAGACTGAGTTGGCCGGCTGCCCCGAGCTCGTACGATCTTACTTCGCCGAAGACGTCTAGTTCAATTTCGTAGTTTTATTGTTTTTAAATCATCTTGGTAAAAAGTCTCATTTGCTGAAAAATAATCACACAGTTTAGTGAATCATATATTGTGTCTCATTGATCATAACAGTTGTGAAATGGTACGATTATAGTGTTCTTTGATTTCTCTTGTTGGCTTACAAAAGTGTGTGCAACATTTCTATATGATAACCACAAGGGTTGTGGTGTGGTGTTAAAGGCTTGGGGAGTTCATAGCGTACAACCCGGGTTCGAGTCCCACTAGCAGCACTTGTGGCCACTGAGGATAAACTCAGGGCTGCACGCTTTAGCAGCTGGGCCAAAGGCCCTAATTGCCAGCGATTAGTCTGGACCTTAGGCACAGGATACCCTTTAAAAAAAAAAGATTTCTATATGATCTTTTAGTTTTTTTTTTTGGTATGTGTCTCGTATTGAAATTTAAATTATCGATATATGCAAACTAGCTAATAAGCTAGGTATTACACTAAAGGCTAGGCGTTGACAAATTAATATTAAGTTTAGCGGGTGGGGTTAGCTAGGACCGTAAACGAACCGAATGAACACGAACGGAGGCTTGTTCGTGTTCGTTCGTTTAACTTAACCGAACAAACGAACGAACACTAACGGTAAACGAACGAAATTTCTTGTGTTCATGTTCGTTCGTTAAAAAATATGTTGTTCGTTTATGTTCGTTCATTAAGAGCTAAACGAACGTAAATGAATGAACATAAATAAACAATATACGAACGTAAACGAACGAACATAAATGAACTCAAATGAATAAAAATCAATTACCGTTACTCATCATTTTATTCGTAAAAAATAATTTAACAAAATAAAAAAACGGATACACTTAGGAGTTATAAAAAAAGAATTCTAAAAAATTAATTTAATTAATGTTTTGACACATTAATGTCAATATATATAAATATATTTATATATTTAAACAAATATAAGCGAACGTAAACGAACGTAAATGAACGAACGTTCAAGAACGTAAATGAACGAACGAGACCATTGTTCATGTTCGTTCATTTAACTAAACGAACAAAAAAATGTGTTCATGTTCATTCATTTATTAAATAAACGAACATAAACGAACTTTCCGCCGAACAGCTTACGAACAGTTCACTGAACGTTTGGTTCGCTTACAGGTTGGGTCAATAGACAGAGCCATTTGTGATGGGGTTTGGGGGCGTGCCCCAAAACGTAAAGGGTATGTAAGAGTAGCTAATATTGATACGTCTTCGATAATTTTAGTGGTTGTCAACTTGTCATCAATGCCGGATTATTAATTGTTTAAAAGGTATTTCTTTACTCAAATAGTCATAATACACTAAAAATTTGGTATTTTAAACTAGTTCCGCAATTACAGACCTAGCTAAAAAGACAAAAAAAAAACGAAAAAAAAAATGGACCTGATCAATTTTCTAAAAAAAAAAATTGGGCATGATTTTGCGCCACCTGGGCATGAAAATTGCGGACCTAGGTCCGCAATTGTGGACAAGGACCTAGCAATTGCGGATGTAGTGATATTTTGATAAAGGGAAACAGAAATGACTAAGAAACCAACTTAAGAGGGTAAAATGGCTATTTTTTTTGGAAGGCATAGCGGCATCGAACCAACGAAGGACTACCACGAACACACGCACACATGCACGCACACCTCCCCGGCGGTATCGGGCATCCACGGGCAGCCCACTAATCCGCCGCTGTCCCGGACCAGCTTACGCTGAACCTAGAGTCCAACCACATTCTAAAAATGGGCTGGGGGCAGCCCAGTCAACGACTGGACCGGCCCAAGGACTAGGTACTCCTCATACCCTCAAATTGACTCCCCTTAGATTTATTAAATTTTTAGGGCAATACTCAAAGTTTGTGGATGCATATTTTGTGAATTTATATTTGTTGAGCGTGTTTAATATTGTGTAGAGATCTATTTGGCGTTGATTGAGAATTCTATTATGTATTTACAAGGATATGATTGATAGTAACATATCTACAAATGGATATGATTGATAGTAACATATCTACAAATGTGACTCAAATATGGTACTCTAGAACTTTTAATCTTACTTAATCGGTAGTAACCTTATGCGACTTAAAAGCGGTTTATTAAATACTTATGTTGGTAAATGCTTACTAGTTAACCACAATGGTTGTGGCGTACTGGTTAAGGCCCTGAGGGATATGGTGGAATATTACATCTGTCCAGGGTTCGAATCCAAACGTACACAACAATTGTAGCCACTGAGGTTTAATCAGGGCTGATGTCTTACAGTCATAATTTGCCAAGGGATTAGTCAAGGCATAGTCTCGGGACATCCTTCCTAAAAAAAGTGCTTACTAGTTCAATTAACTTGTCGGGTGAACATAACAAGAACTGAGAATCTTTCTTGGTAAGAGAAAGCAAAAATCGAGAGTTTTACCCAGTAAGTGAGGGTGATGACTCTTACCCGGTAAGCGCTTATCAGGTTATAAACGCTTAACTGATTAGCTATTTTGATGACTGGTAATGTTACCCAATAAATTAATGAAAGTGTTAATTCTTACCAGTAAGTGTTTGATAAATGGTAACTTAGTTAAATAAAAATGTTAAATACCGTGAGAAGGAAAGATTTATATGTGAATAATTGAAAAAAATATATTTGAATATACATATGAGAACCCATATGAATAACCTATAACATCGGTTCACATGTGGATCTCTAAATATAATTTTTCGAATTTTTTCAATGGATTAACAAATGTAACTTCCTTTCTTACCTTCTTACAATATTTTGCCTTCTTATTTAAACCGAACTCATCAATTCTATATATCTATAAAAGTAAAATAGGAGCGTCTTAGATGGCAACTTCACAATCCACTATTTCACAATCTTGCTTCTTTAGTTCCCTCCTAATTGGAATTCCCTATTTTTCAGACTAGTAATTGTTATTATACATTACTATTTGTCCCTAATACCTAGGGTCGTGCTTGTGGGAGGCCGGGCCGGGCGTACGCCCAGGACCCACGAGAAATAGGGACCCCAATTTTTTTAGTATATAGCAGTAGTAAAAAAATAGTAATTAAAAGAGGCAAATTCTTTTAATATCTAATAGGACTCAAATACTTTCGTATTATATTATAGCTCAAACATGTATTAATTAATTAAATTGGAAAAGAAAAGATGTTAAAAGTTAATTGGTCGTACATTTTATTTAGTACCAAAATCTAAAACTACCACCCAAGAACTTTGATATATACTCAATCATTCATCTTTCACTTGTCGTGTTGGAAATCCAAAGTCTAATGAAACCCAAAAAATTTTGTATTATATTAAGGGCCAAAACATGTATTAATTAATTACATTATAAAAGAAGTGTGTAAAAGGTTAATTAGTCATTCATTTCATAGTATTGCCTATAATTTCTCTTATGTTTTTTTATATAGTATCAAAGTCTAAAACTACTTAACTAGAAAATATTCATATATTATCCATCATTCATCTCTCATTGATTTTCTTAATTATTTCATCCGCATGAATTCTATATTTGTATTAGAAATTTAGAATATAGTAGATTTCTTGGTATTAACCAAGAGAGCGCTCCTAGCTTTTGAAAAAAATTACCAACCATATGAGACGGGTTCAACTTATATCTATACCCTTGTTTTTCAAACATTATTGACTATTTATCACCTAATATTGAATGTATGAATCTTGAGTACTCTCCTATTTCTAAAACAATAATAAAATCTTACATCATAACCAACATGGGTTTTGATTATAAGATTGATGGTTCCGAAAAAGTTTGTTTCAACCCTACAAGTTTAAAATGGTAATGAAAAAAATTAACTTACGATGAAATGGAAACACAACTGATTTATATTGATTTACATAGAGTATTACTCCAAATAATCAACTTTTGGCTCAAAATTATACCATCTTATATACTAAATGTAAATCATAAGGACGTTTTTTACGGTGGAACAAATTAACGATGCTATGTTGTTGATCCATACTTTCTCAGTGATTTGAAAATGACCCTTTTCTATATTTAGTGAAAATTACGTTTAACATTATGTATTAGTGTTTCATCATCAGCGATCATACTGAGTCTATTCAGTAATCACTGTGATCTTTCTTGTAAACATTCATATGTATAAGTGTTTCACTATCAGCGATCAAATACTGAGTATGTTCAGTATCGCTGATAATTTCCAATGTAAACAGTTAGACGTAATCCCTGAAGACAAGCTTCGCGACAAAAGATGTTCACTGCTGAATTGAAGAAAAGTTGTTGAACAAAGACAAGTCAACTCATGACCTGATGCGGATATCAGTGAAGCCAAGACAAATCTACACACGCGAAGAAACCTAAGGAAAAGCTTCAACGATAGCTGAACTTCTTTGTATATCTGAAGGAAGAGATATTCAGCGATTGATGATCACTTAACTTATGCCTCAAGTCTCTTTTGTGTTAACCTTGCACACATCGTATGATTGTCAGAATAGACATACCTCTGCTGCAATTCGTACAACAACTTTGTCAATTACACTGTTCATCATACGCCCGAAAGCATGTCTCCTAAAGTCAGACCCATGCAACCAACCAATGAAGGACACGTGTAAAGTACTTTGCCATGCATTTAATGCATAGGGTATAAATAGAAAGATTGCAACTCCATCTGAGTTGCGCCCTGAGCCTTCATCTTTCTAAAAATATAGAAACCCTTGTTTTCTATACTCTCATAATCCCTCATTCTCTACTTCTAGTTCAACCATTCTTAGTGATTCTTAAGTTTGTTTAGATTAGGTTTTACTTAATCTTATTCCGCAACAAACTTGTAAATTGTAATTCGATTTATCAATAAACAATTTATTAAACTTTAAAATATTGTGTTTGTATTCAACCCCCCTTCTACAAACTTGTTAAGCACCTTCGGGACCAACAAGTGGTATAAGAGCAGATTGTTTAATCTCATAAACAAGATCTTGCTTTATTCTCTTCCTTGCTATTCTTAATATGACACTTAACACAAACACAAACTACTATGATAATGGTTCACTATCAAAACCTCCTCGATTTAGCAGAAATAACTTTGCTCTCTGGAAAAATCGAATGATGCTATTTCTTGAAGGTGTAGATCCTACTATACCTGAATACATAGGAAATGGCCCTTATGAACCATTTACAATCATAGATGTCGTTCCAGCTACTGCCACCACTCCTGCTGTCCCTGAACGCTATGCTATTAAGGAAGTAAGACAATGGAGTGATGAAGACAAAAAGAACGTTGGTTTAGATGAAAAGGCAAAAACCATTATCTCTATGGCTTTGCCTGATGAAGCCTTTCATTCCATCATGCATCTTAAAACCGTTAAAGAAATGTGGGACACTATATGTGTTCAATACGAAGGCACCACTGATCTTCCCTCCATCAGATCTTCCCTCATTTGAAAGCCTCTCAGTGACCAATGGTCTGTCTGACACTCAACAATTAATAGCTGATGAACCTCAAGCTTCTTCATCAATGAACATGTTAGGTCATCTGAAGATTTGAAGATGACCTCCTGATCTTCCATCTTATATCATCTTACTTAGAATATGTTTGAGGTTCTTTTAGCAGCTTGGTTTCTATACAAATGTTCGGTGAAGTCGAAGATCAGCCGAAGAAGACAAAGAAGAAGAATATCTCTCAAAGCGGATTGAAGATAGACTCCTCAGCCCAAAGCCAAGTATGCCTTCTTGATCAACACCATTGGCCAGGATGGTGTCGATCTCAGTCTTCAGGAGCCGAAGACCTCTCAGTCTTCAGGAGCCGAAGACCTCTTCGGCCGAAGACTTCTTCGGAAGCCGAAGATTTCTCAATCTTCGGAAGCCTAAGACTTCTCAATCTTCAGGAGCCGAAGACTTCTTAATCTTCAAGGCCTGAAGATTTCTCTCTTCACATTGTACTTTTCTGACAAAGTTTATTTGTGATATCTTGCATTGACGTGGACCTCATATGAAGATCAGATAAAGTAAGCTTTGTCTCCTACACCATTTTAAGGAAAGGTCTACACCATCCTGCAGGTCAACACTTCAAGCCAAAACACCTTAAGACAAAAGGTACAGGACTGAAGACCTGTGTCCATCCTTTGCTCAACAGGTGTCCCATGCATTTAATGCATGAGGCACTATAAATATGGAGGATGGTTCAACATGCAAGATACCCAGCAGACCCAGCTCTACTACCTTCAAGTTCTCTAAGTGTCTGGCAACTTTCTCTCTACGAAGTTCAATTGTTTTCTAAGTGTTTTACGATTGTTCTTTATTCTCTATGTGTAAGATTGTTTGAACATATCTCATATGTTCTCTTCCGCAACAATCAAAGTTTTCTATGTGTAATTCTTGATTTCAAATCAATAAGAATTAAAGTAAGTGAAAAACTGTGTGTATTGTATTCAACCCCCCTTATACAATACTTTGCTTGTTTATTTACTGCTATTTGGGACCAACAAGTGGTATCAGAGTGGTTTAGTTTAACTCAATAAACTCTGTGTGTGTTCCTAGAATCACCTATCCCTCCGATTCTGACCGTAATAGTCAAGAGGATCCCAATGATCCTTCAGAAGCCTATCTTAGTGAGGCTGATGACGAAGGTGAGGAAATTTCCAGTAACTCTCGCTTCTCTTCGAGAAAATCCAAGTTTTCAAGAAAATCCACTTCTACTTTTTCTAAAACCACTCCCTCTGATAAATCAAATGAGGAATGTTACAGGTGTGGGAGGAAGGGACACTTTGCTTCTGAGTGCAGAAGCATGTCTTCTGATAAATCCAGACTACCCTCCTCTAACCGTACCTCCTCTAGGTTTGTCAGAACCAAGTCTAATTCTAATCAACCTTCTTTCCAAAAGACAAATATGTCTGTCTCCTCAAAGTCTGACCGGGCTGAGAAATACAAGGCAAAATATAAGAGAGAGAAGGAGAGAAATGAAACCTTGCTCAAAAATGGAAAAGGTCAAATGACTGAAACCCATGATTGGGCAGATGAACCCACTTCTGAAAGTGACAAAGAAATGGTCAACCTTTGCTTCATGGCTAGAATAGATGATGTTGATAAACAGTGAAGCTCAATCCTTCTCTATGGCCCTTGTGTCTGCTGAGTGCTCTACCTCATCTACCAGATACATCCCTTTTCTCTACATCTCTCTTCTCATCTCTCTCTTTCGGCCTCTTAAACCCTCCAAAGAACAAACCTCCCTTATACCTCCCTTCCCTTTCTTCGACCCCTCTCTCTCTCACTCCTCAAAAGCCTACCCAGTCCACCATCTTCGGAGAAACTGCATCTACTCATGTGAAGTTTGATGATCTTAAGTGATCATCTCTTCATGAGATGATGATTGGTGGATATCATCATGTGTTGGTGAAGATTCTCATAATTCTTCATCTGACTTAAATCCATATGTTTCTTTCTTCTCAAGGCACATCTCATCATAATGGTGAACTACCTATCTTCTCATCTCCAATCCCTAATCTTCAGATAGTCTTCTCTGAAGATCAAGATCTCTCCTTTCTCCCATCATTACATTTCACACCTACCGATCTCATTTCTCATCATATCACTTCTCCTTCATCCATCATCCATATTTGATATCTCATCCTCGTCTCAACCTCAAACTTCACCACAAATCATCCCATTTTCTCAACCATACATTCCTTCTTTACCTATTCCTGTCGATCATCCATCTTTCTCTCTCAAAGATGTTCCATCCAACTCTAACCTACAACATTCCTTTCTTCCTCATCTTCCACCAAAACTTCGGTGGTACTGTTCATCCATCAAACATTAAAAAAAAAAATCGGCGGTACTGTTCATCGGCCGAATTTAAAAAAAAAAAAAAAACGGGTACTGTTCATCGGCCGAAGTACTATTCATTTTAAAAAAAAAAAAATTTGCTCTCTCAATCTCCCACCGACCCATTTCGATGGGTTTGGTTCTATTTAAAAAAAAATTTCCTTTTCCCTTTAGTCGTTAAGATTCAAAAAAAAAATATTAATTTTTTTTTCTTTTCCCCTCCCCTCTTTCGGTGGCTCTCTCTCCCCTTCCCCTCTCCCACCCACCGAAACCCCTCCTCACCCTCCCCCTATCCACCGAACCTCCCTCTCCCTCCCTCCCTTCTCCTCTCTTCGGTCCCCCTCTCTCTCTTCCCTCCTTCGGCTCCCTCTCTCACTACCCCCTCCTTCGGTTCCCTCTCTCACTACCCCTTATAACCACCGAACCTACCGCAACCCCTCCCCTTTCCCCTTCCTCCCTTTTCCCTCGCCTAGCCACCGAACCTACCGAACTACCACCCCCCTTCGGCCCCTTCTTCGGCCTCCCACACCCACCGAATCCCTTTCCCCTCATCACCCCACCGAACCTTTCCCACCCCCTCCCGTCTTCCCTTTGTCTTCGGCCTCCCTCTACCCAATCGAACCCCACCCCACCGAAATCCCAAACACCCCCTTATGCCTCCCACCGAATCCCTTGCCACTGAAACCCACACACTTACCCAACAGTCGCTAGGCCGAAACCCCCTCCCACCGAAACCCTCACACCCCCTCCCCCCACCCTTCGACCGATTCCCCCCCCCCTCTCACTACTTTTCTTTTGACCTTTTCTTCCATCCCACATCTCTTCCTCATTTTTTAATTATTTCCATTCCCTAACATTTTTCTTCCTTCCCACTTTTCAATACTTTCCCTACTAACCCCTTCCATCACTTCTTCTTTTTCTTACACCTCCTACCCCTCTCACCTTTAACCTTTTTTCTTCCATACTTAACCTTTTCTAACATACTCCTTTCCTTTCTCCACCTGCTACCATCTTTCACCATCATTACATACCATTTTCTAAACCCCTTCTCTCTTTCTTTTCTTTTATTTTCCTGTTACAAAAAAAAAAAAAAACAGAAAAGAGCCCCCCCCCCCCCCCAAAAAAAAAAAAAAAAAATGGGCCATTGAATTTATGAGTTTCTTCGTGTCTTGTAATTCTTCTGTGTGCAGTATCATTTTTTTTCTATGTGTTGGTGTCATCATCAAATAGGGGGAGAAATATTGTTGGCTCTCTGGTTGATTTGGTGATGACTCTCCTACCAACACTTAGAAACTCAAGAAAATCTCTCTCAACAAGGGATCTCTATCCACCAATCAAGCTCTCAACCCAGGTATGTTCTCCTTCATAAACTCTCCCGATCTACAATGGGGTGATACTAAAGACACTCCGGTGTCCAAAGGTCCCTCAACTGTAGTGGACCCTTCTTCCCCTTTCTTCAGTGACGCCGGCTAGCACTAAATCCTCAACTGCTACTGGCACCGCCGCACTTGCCCAAATGGCCATACCACCGAAAGAACCTTCAGCGGTTACCCAGGTCACACCCCATATCTCAAAGCGGCGGCACTCTACCTCTTCCCCTCCCTCTCCTCTCAAGAGGCTAAGGAAGGTTTCAAGGGCCAAGCCACAAACTCCACCCACCGATTCTCCACAATCGGCAGGTGTTGAAATTTTCCCATCCGGGCCCGGGGACTCTGCTAAACCCAAAGCCATCTCCTTTGTATCCTCACAAAAGGATACAATTGTAACATCGGGGACCCCTATTATTCCCTCATCAACCTTTTCCTTGGTTGATAAGGATGACTTGGACTCCTTCCCTATCCAAGGTGCCTCTTCTCCACCTCACAGCCTATCACCCAGGATTCTCAGTCCTGATGAATCTGCCTTTCCATAAGCAGGTTCGGAGGATTCCAAAAACTTTCTGACTTCTTACTTTCTGACACCGTGAATTAGTTGAGGGGGAGTATGAGTTGAGGGGGAGCAACTTACCACTCAAGCTTAAACTCTGCTTTTGCAATGGACTATGTGATCAAAGCCACCTGACATTAGTTGAGGGGGAATATGAATTGAGGGGGAGCAACCAACCACTCAAGTTCAAACAATCCCGACTACTGTCTTCTATATCTTTGTATTTTTTTCTCATTCTTTATTCATTGTATTCATTTATTCGTATGTATAGTTATACTTTTTCATTTCCATGTAAATGTCAAATATACAAAAAAAAAGGTCTATGTGAAAAGAACCCGAAAAGAGTAAAAATGGGTCAAAATGTATTTATTCAGTACACTCTTTGTTCTATTCTTTAGTATGGATGTCATCCTCAAATAGGGGGAGATTGTTCGGTCATCTGAAGATTTGAAGATGACCTCCTGATCTTCCATCTTATATCATCTTACTTAGAATATGTTTGAGGTTCTTTTAGCAGCTTGGTTTCTATACAAATGTTCGGTGAAGTCGAAGATCAGCCGAAGAAGACAAAGAAGGAGAATATCTCTCAAAGCGGATTGAAGATAGACTCCTCAGCCCAAAGCCAAGTATGCCTTCTTGATCAACACCATTGGCCAGGATGGTACCGATCTCAGTCTTCAGGAGCCGAAGACCTCTCAGTCTTCAGGAGCCGAAGACCTCTCAGTCTTTAGGAGCCGAAGACCTCTTCGGCCGAAGACTTCTTCGGAAGCCGAAGATTTCTCAATCTTCGGAAGCCGAAGACTTCTCAATCTTTAGGAGCCGAAGACTTCTTAATCTTCAAGGCCTGAAGATTTCTCTCTTCACATTGTACTTTTCTGACAAAGTATATTTGTGATATCTTGCATTGACGTGGACCTCATATGAAGATCAGATAAAGTAAGCTTTGTCTCCTACACCATTTTAAGGAAAGGTCTACACCATCCTGCAGGTCAACACTTCAAGCCAAAACACCTCAAGACAAAAGGTACATCCTGTACCTTGCTGAAGACCTGTGTCCATCCTTTGCTCAACAGGTGTCCCATGCATTTAATGCATGAGGCACTATAAATATGGAGGATGGTTCAACATGCAAGATACCTAGCAGACCCAGCTCTACTACCTTCAAGTTCTCTAAGTGTCTGGCAACTTTTTCTCTACGAAGTTCAATTGTTTTCTAAGTGTTTTACGATTGTTCTTTATTCTCTATGTGTAAGATTGTTTGAACATATCTCATATGTTCTCTTCCACAACAATCAAAGTTTTCTATGTGTAATTCTTGATTTCAAATCAATAAGAATTAAAGTAAGTGAAAAACTGTGTGTATTGTATTCAACCCCCCTTATACAATACTTTGCTTGTTTATTTACTGCTATTTGGGACCAACAGAACATTCCTATTGTTGATCCAAGTCCTGAAGTGAGCGATTATGTTTCTGCTCAGCGATGGACCAAAGATCACCCCATAGAGCAAATCCTTGGTGATCCCGATGCAGGCATTCAGACTCGATGAAGTACAGGTAATATCTGTCTCTTTGTCAACTTTCTTTCTTTATTAGAGCCAAAGAAGACTGATGATGCTCTCAGAGATCCAAACTGGGTCAGCGCTATGCAAGAAGAGCTTACTGAGTTTGCTCGAAACAATGTTTGGAATCTCGTTCCCAGACCATCTGATAAGACTGTTATAGGCACCAAATGGGTGTTTAGAAACAAATTAGATGAACATGGTACTGTAACCCGCAACAAGGCTAGAGTTGTTGCTCAGGGATACATACAAGAGGAAGGCATAGACTATGATGAAACCTTTGCCCCTGTGGCTAGGCTCGAAGCAATTCGACTCATCTTAGCTTATGCAGTTTACAAAGACTTCAAAGTATATCAAATGGACGTAAAATCAACATTCCTAAATGGAAAGCTGAATGAGGAAGTCTATGTTGAACAACCCCCAGGGTTCTCTGACCCTAAGCATCCAAATTATGTATATAAGTTGGATAAGGCTCTCTATGGTCTAAAACGAGCCCCTCGTGCTTGGTATGACACTCTCTCATCTTTTTTTATCTCTGAAAATTTTGAACGTGGTAAAATTGATAATACCTCGTTTTTCAGAAAGATAAAAGCTCACATTATTCTTGTGCAAATATATGTCGATGACATTATATTTGGTTCTACAAACCCATCTCTGTGTACTCGTTTCGCTGAAAGAATGAAGAAAGAATATAAAATGAGTATGATGGGTGAACTAACTTACTTCCTTGGTCTTCAGATCAAGCAAACTGGAAAAGGTACATTTATTAACCAAGGTAAGTATGTTAAAGACATGCTGAAGAAATTTGATCTTACTCAAACTTCAGCGATGAAAACTCCTATGGCACGTCCTCTGACATTAAAAAAGGATCCAACTGGAAAACCTGTTAATGTCACTGCCTATAGAGAAATGATAGGCTCCCTGCTGTATCTTACAGCGAGCCGATCTGACATCATGTACTCTACATGTCTCTGTGCACGCTATCAATCTGAACCCAAGGAATCCAATCTGATCACTGTAAAGCGAATCTTCAGATATCTGAAAGGAACTCCAAACCTCGGTATTTGGTATCCCAAAGATTCAGAATTCGATCTAACTGGATATTCGGATAGTGATTTTGCAGGTTGCAAACTCGATAGAAAAAGCACCACTGGCAGATGTCAACTTCTAGGAGGAAAACTGGTAAGTTGGACAAGTAAAGAGCAAAATTCAGTGTCCACTTCCACAGCTGAAGCTGAATACGTAGCCGCTGGAAGTTGTTGTGATCAAGTCTTATGGATGAGAAATCAACTATTAGACTATAACCTTCATCTATCCAAGATTCCAATCTATTACGGCAGCGCTAGTGCCATCGCTATAGCAAACAATCCAGTACTACATTCAAAGACGAAACACATAGAGATCAAATACCATTTTATCATAGATCATGTGATGAATGGTGATATTGAATTTCACTTTATCCCTACTGACTATCAGCTCGCTGATCTTTTTACCAAACCTCTTGATGAGACAAGATTTAACATTCTTATCAGTGAGCTTGGAATGCTGAATCATGAAGATTAACTCTTCAACTTTCATGCATTATGTCAGTGATTGTTGGATCCTAGATTTAATCTTACAATAATAATGATAGCAAAGATTCCTGGTTCTTCTGCCGAGCTGCTCCTGCCACATCAGAGTTTGTTACAAAGGCTGACCTCAACAACTTCTCCCAGGTTCAGAGCAATCTGGAAGTCACGTTTTGCACTATGTTTGACATAAGCCTCCATTGCCCTTCTGACTTCAACCATGCCCATTCTGATCTCTCTTCTTCCATGATCGTATCTAGCAAAGCAATAGGCGTATAAATGAGGTAAATCATATGGATTTAGATTTACGAGATCATTATCATTGAACTCGTAAATCTTCTGATCAGAGCGAGTTACCACATAGTGCCTATAGATGATCTTGTTGTAGGCAAAGGTCTTCTTAGAGATTTTGTTGATTTTGATAATTGGATCATCAGAGAGGACTTGTGTTCTGGGTGTGGTTTTATCTCTAACAAATCTTCGCTCATAGTCAGGCATATGCTCTCTGATCCTTGGATTCAGAGGAATGACTAGAGTATCTGCCAAATTAAATTCACAGTAGATGTATCTGAAATGATCTTCTATTGAGGCTTCGAGATTGGATGCTAGGAATGTAGGAGGTTGAGTAAACACTTTGGCTGGTAAACCAATGCTTGCCTTCTGAACAGGATTCTTTGAAGGAGCCTGTTCATCAACAACCATGGTCTCTGGTTCCTTTGTCTGTGGAGGATCTTCTGTTGTAGGTTCAGATATGTAGCCATCTATCTCTGGTGATTCCCTCAACTCTGTTGCTGTTGAAGTATGATGTGGTTGAGCATTCTTGAATACATACTCTTCAACATCAACTACTTCAATCTGTTCTTCAACAACTTCTTTTCCAGTATCTGATTTTTCTTCTTTTTCAGATTCTGGTTCTGCTCTTTCAGACTCTGATTCGTAAGCATCTCTCATCACATAAGTTGGTCTTTCTGGTGATGAGAATGCATCTTCTGAAGTAGAAAAATCTATCAGCTGATCGTCTTCATCTTCTTCCAGAGCCCTAATTGTTTCTGGAGTTGCATCTATGACTGGTATTGTTGGAGCATCTGAAGTGGATGGTGCTAGGAAGATGACCGGTACTGGATATTTGAGAGTGGCTTGATTGTTTTCACCAGAGGTTGAGTGCCTCTATGGTTCTTCTTGATCTTTTTCAGAGGGAGTGGACTCTTTCTGAGTTTCAGCTGTTCTGGGTGATCCAGTCTTCTCCCCCTTATGAAGGCCTGATGACCCCTGAGGTTGGTCATCCTAGTCATCAGAGTATTCATACCGAGCCTTCTTTCTGGCCTCCTCAGCACATGCGACCTCTGGTGCCTTCCTCTTCAGGGATCCCTCTGAAGATATAACATTCTTCAGAAGGTCTTCTATTGTATTGTTCTGCTGTGCGGTCTTTGAGACAAACTTGCTGGAGATGGTCATTATATTGCTGGTGATCTTCTTGGAGAAGTTGTTGAGGTCAGCCTTTGTAACGAACTCTGATGTGGCAGGAGCAGCAGCAGAGGAAGCAGGAATCTTTGCTATCATCTCTGCCAAGGTCCGCAAGACTTCCTTTTTGAATTGAGAAAAGTCTGCAGAGGTTGGAGTTATGGTAGAGGGAGTTGGAATCACCTTGAGGATCTCTGTTCTGGAGTTCTGAATTTCTCTGGATAGAACCGAGTCATTTTTGATAACCAGGTTTTCCAAAGCATCCATGTATGTGTATTACTGTATCCAAGATTTAATAGGAAAAGTCAAGTCAAGATAAGTCAACAAAGTCAAAGTCTGTCTAAGTCAATTTGAGTTTACTTAGGTGTTTAGCATGTAATTTTAGTCCTTGGTATAAATACCTTTAATCCTTTGTATTTGGTAGGAGACTTCGTTGTAAAACATTCAGACTTGTGATAAATACGATTGTTACTTTCTCTCTCTACTCTCTCTGTAGATCATGAACATAAATGTCATAATTTGTAACACCTCAAAAATCAGAGTAAAATAAAACATTTAAAACCTGACAATTGACAAAGATAAATTCATTAACTTCCCATAAATGGGATCAGTCCTTAAGACTTTATAATTCTATACAGGGATTTCATCAAAAGAATGGGACTTAACAATGCCCAACATCAATACTAAATTATCTCCAAAAACCTCGAGACTCAAAACTCGTCTCTCCAAAAACCCCGGCACCCACCGCTAATGGAAACCTGTTATACATGTCATTTGAGAAAAAGTGTCAGACTATAAATCCTGGTGAGAACATACAGTTTATAAAGCTCAAAAGATATAAACATCAGTTATCATAAAGAAATCTTTTCATAAAGGTTTAGTTCGTAAAGATAACATTCCGCCACAACCGGGCCTCTTCGGTCCAAAATTCTTAAACAGTGATAAAAGGACCATTTTACCAAGGAGAGTGACGAAACACAAAGTTAGGCCAACAAACTGAGTTATGAGCTAAACACTTAGAGTCCTCAGCAATGAACCCAGAGTCCGTGCTACGAGGTGAGATCGCGCTCCCAAGGGAAACCAGTGTATACTCCTTCACTAGGGTCACCATGAACCATGGCTAGTAACCGGCCTCACATAACCGTACCATAAACTCATCATGGAACATGTGACCCATAGCTACAATTTGGGGAATATAGCCTCCCAACAAAACAGTCTACTCCAAAACCTAGGGATCCACTAGAAATGGTAAGGACTCGTCACAACAACATATGCGACCGGGAACCCCGAGATTCACCAAAAACTTCATTTATAACAAAATGTAGAGATCATAAAATCATACCGTAGAAATACTTCAGATTTCGCAAATAAGAGTTTTGACATGTATAAAGTTTGTAAAATGATAGTAGGAACTCACCGGTAGGTTTTCAGAATAAAACCCGGAAAACCAGATAATGACCACGACGTAGAGGTGAAGCTTAAAACACCGACCCCTCGCTAGGAACACCGAAAACTAGCAACCAAACGAACACTTGAAGATTGAAAGAGAAAAGAGAGAAAAAAAGAGAAAGAGAGAAAAGAATATGAGATTTTTAGAAAATCTCACCCAAATGAGATATTTCAGCAAGGTTTTGCACAACTCCCAACACAGCGCACGACCCGTGCGTTTTCCAAAGGGAAGGGCGCACGGCCCGTGCGTTCTCTACTGACTTGCGCACTGCTTCATGCGCACGACCCGTGTGCATTTCCTGAAGGATGGCGCATGACCCGTGCGCCCTGTAGACAGAACCAAATACTTCCTTTCTTTACATCGCCGCAAAACAACGAAACTCGGGGTGTTACAATCCTCCCCAACTTGGGAATGATTTCGTCCCCGAAATCCCAACTACTCAAAAAGGTGAGGATATCTTCGCTTCATATCCTCCTCGGCTTCCCACGTCACATTCGCTCCCCGATGATGCTTCCACCGCACCTTGACCAAGGTGACTTCTTTATGACGCAACTTCTTAGACTTTCTCTCTAAGATGGCGTCGGGTTCTTCCACACAACGGTTACCTTCGTCAACCCTTAACTCTGAAAGGGGAATGACGCTGTCTTCCACCGCCAAACACTTCCGGAGGTAGCAAACATGAAACGTGTTGTGTATTCTACTCAACTCCGGTGGCAGTTCCAACTGGTAGGCCTGCAAACCCACCCGTTTAAGCACTTTGAAAGGTCCGAGGAAACGGGGACTCAGCTTCCCACGCTTTCCGAACCGTATAATACCTTTCCATGGCGACACTTTAAGCATAACACGGTCGCCTACTTGGAATTCCATCGGCTGTCTCTTCTTATCGGCATAACTCTTCTGACGATCTTGAGCCGGTTTCATTCTTTCACGAATGCACTTGACCTTATCGGCAGTCTCTTGCACGATCTCAGGTCCAGCGAACTGCTTTTCTCCCGCTTCAAGCCAGCATACAGGAGTCCGACACTTCCGCCCATACAAAGCCTCAAAGGGTGCCATTCCGATACTCGAGTGGTAGCTATTGTTGTATGCAAACTCTACCAAAGGCAGGTGAGTGTCCCAGCTACCCCCGAAATCGATGACACAAGACCTCAACATGTCTTCCAAAGTTTGGATCGTCCGCTCGCTCTGCCCGTCGGTTTGCGGATGGTAAGCCGTACTCAATTTCACTCGAGTACCAAGCTCTTTCTGAAATCCATCCCAAAAGTTCGAAGTGAACCGACTGTCGCGATCCGACACGATCGACAATGGTATTCCGTGCCTCGAGACCACCTCATCGATATAAAGCTTCGCTAGCTTATCCATCGGTAGAGTCTCGCGCATAGCCAAGAAATGAGCGCTCTTCGTCAATCTGTCAACTATCACCCAAATGGTATCGTGACCTCGAAGAGTTTTAGGCAACTTCGTCACGAAGTCCATGGTGATGTGCTCCCATTTCCATTCGGGAATCTCTAAAGACTGAAGACTCCCGTATGGTCTCTGATGTTCGGCCTTAACTTGCGAACACGTCACACAACGCTCAACGTAACGTGCCACATCAAGCTTCATTACCGGCCACCAATAATGCAACTTCAAGTCCCTGTACATCTTTGTGCTTCCCGGATGTATGGAATACCTGGACTTGTGTGCATCTTCTAGTAACAGCTCACGGTTACCCCCAATCTTGGGCACCCACACACGACCGCTGAACAGCTTCACTCCATGGCTATCTTCCGTCAATAGTAAATGCTGTTTAGTCATGACTTCTTCTTTGAGATTCTCTTCTAACAGTGCTTCCACCTGTGATGCCTTGATCTTCTCAACAAGGCTAGATACTAGCTCGATTCTCGAATGGGTAGCTCGAATACTCCCACTATAGTCCTTCCGACTTAGCGCATCGGCCACCACGTTCGCCTTACCGGGATGGTAAAGCAATTCACAGTCGTAATCTTTCAGTAACTCGAGCCACCTCCTTTGCCTCATATTCAGCTCTTTCTGATCAAAGACATACTTCAGGCTCTTGTGATCCGTATACAGAGTACATTTCGTGCCGTAAAGGTAATGTCGCCAAAGCTTCAAGGCGAACACCACCGCTGCTAACTCCAGATCATGAGTTGGATAATTCTGCTCGTGTATCTTAAGCTGTCTCGAGGCATAAGCGATTACCTTGCCTCGTTGCATCAACACACAACCCAATCCCATCTTTGAAGCGTCGCTGTAAACCACGAAATCTTCCGACCCTTCAGGTAAAGTCAAGATCGGAGCTTCACACAACTTCTTTTGAAGGATTCAGAACGCCTTCTCTTGGGTTTCGGTCCATTCAAACTTCACATTCTTCCGAGTCAGAACTGTCAAGGAAGAAGCGATCTTGGAAAAATCTTGAATGAATCTCCGGTAGTATCCAGCCAGACCCAAGAAACTTCGGATCTCGGACGGACTCTTAGGAGGCTCCCAATTCATCATAGCTTCAATCTTGGAGGGATCTACTTTCACTCCTTCTCGAGTGACTACGTGCCCCAGAAATTGTACTTCTTTAAGCCAAAAGTCGCACTTGGAAAACTTGGCGTACAATCTTTCTCTTCTCAACACTTCCAGAACCTCACGTAGATGCTGTTCGTGTTTTGACTCACTCTTGGAGTACACTAGTATGTCATCGATGAATACAATGACCGACTTGTCGAGGAAAGGTCGGCACACTCTATTCATCAAGTCCATAAACACTGCTGGTGCGTTCGTCAGGCCAAAAGGCATTACAAGGAACTCGTAATGGCCGTAACGTGTTCTGAAAGCCGTCTTCGGAACATCTTCTTCTCTTACCTTCACTTGGTGATAACCTGATCGTAAGTCGATTTTGGAAAAGCAACCCGCTCCTTGAAGTTGATCGAACAAGTCGTCTATTCTCGGAAGCGGATATCTGTTCTTTACTGTAGCTTTGTTCAACTCACGATAGTCAATGCACATTCTCATTGTGCCATCCTTCTTCTTGACAAATAAGACCGGAGCTCCCCAAGGTGACGAACTCGGTCTTATGAATCCCTTCTCAAATAACTCCTGGAGTTGTGCTACCATCTCTTGCATCTCCGATGGCGCTAAACGATAAGGTGCTTTAGCGATCGGTGCAGCGCCAGACACAAGATCAATCCGAAACTCTACCTGACGATCGGGTGGCAACCCGGGCAAGTCATCCGGAAAGATATCTGGAAATTCACGCACGATCTTCACATCTTCCAGCTTTGACTTCTCCAGCTTGGCATCGATCACATAGGCTAGGAAAGACGAACATCCTTTTACTAAGCACTTGCGTGCCTTTGCCATTGTGATTATTGCCACTTCACCCTTTCTCTTCTCACCATAGATGACAACGACTTCACCAGAGGGGTTGGGTAGTCGAATCATCTTCTTGGAGCACACGAACTCGGCCTGATTGTTTGAAAACCAATCCATGCCAACCACAACATCGAAACCCCCGATTAACATCGGCAATAGATCGATCGAGAATTCTTTCCCTTCGATACTAAGAGTACACTGCCTCAGAACTTCGCGGATCAGAACTTGACTACCATCGGCTATTTCTACCACTAATGCATCCTCAAGGCTAGTAGTGGGCATAGAAATTTTCTGACGGAACAATTCAGATACGAAAGAGAAACTAGCACCCGTATCGAACAAAATACGAGCAGGTACAGAGTTTATAAGAAAAGTACCCGATACCACATCAGCTGATGCTCTAGCCTCTTCAGCCGTCATCTGAAAAGCTCGACTCTGTACCTTAGGAGGGTTCTCCTTCCTTGCTGGCGCGCTACCCGACACGAGCTTCGGGCAATCCTTCCTCGAGTGTCCCGGTGTCTTGCACTCAAAACAGATGACCCCCCTGACCGGGCAATCTTTGACAGTATGACCAGGCTTCCCACACTTGAAGCAAGTTTGAGAATTGTTGTAACAGTTACCGTGATACTTGGTTCGACACCTCGGACACCACTTCGCTTCCTGATAACTGCCGAAGTTGCGGTTCCCAAAAAAAGGTCGGGTCCGCTTGGGAGGTACTAAACTGCTCTCCCACTTTCTCTTATCAAACACTATCATAGAATTCTCAGATTTGCTTTTCGCGAACATCTCTTCCATGAATTGAGCTTCCTCCACCATTTCTCGGAGGTTAGAAGCTTTGGAATTATGGACCATCGATTGCATGTCCGCAGGTAGGCCATTCAGATAGGCCTTCATCTTATCCTTCTCTGTTGGGGCAGCGTGCCCCACCAGACCAAGCTTCTCCATAAACTGACGGGTGTACTCCCTCACCGTCAGGATTCCCTTCACCAAGGACCGGAACTCTTTCTCAATTCGGTCCATTGTTCTCTCATTGCAAAATTCTTCCAGCAGCTTCTTCTTGAACTCGGCCCAAGACAACTGGGCCAACACTTCAGGAGATAGAGTGGATTGGATGATATTCCACCAGATGAGTGCAGTGTCCCTCAACAATTGGGTACCGAACCGCACCCTCTGATCATCACCACATTCGGAAGAGCCAAAAGCTTGCTCGACCGCTCGAATCTACTTTACACACAAGATTGGGTCATCGGAACCAGAGAACTCTGGCGGTCCGCAACCCAAAAAGGATTTGTAGGAACAGCTTTTCCTACCTCCCGGAGTACCAACAATCCTGTTCTCCTCAGCCCTGACCCCTGTACCAACGCCTCCAGAACCTGCTACGATGTTTTCCACAACCGTCTCACTTCAACGATTGTTCACATCACGGTCCTCAATCACTTTTAGCAGAAACTCTTGCTGCTTTGCCATCTCTTCCCTCATTGCCAACATCATGCTGGCCATCATCTCAGAAGGGGAACTAGCATCCCTGATTACTGGGTGGGACGAAGGCAGGTCTACTCGTGGAATGACCTCTGGCCCCCCACCTAGTATTTGCTGCACTGGCGGACGCACGACAACCTCAACTCCTTCCGGCTGATCAGCTGTGGAGGCTGTCGCTTCCAGTCCGTCAACACGAGTACGCGGTCTACCACGCGTATTCACCATACTGAACTGCTTCACAGAACAGAGACAAAGATAAGAGAGAGATTGGATAAACACAAAGGAAACGTACTACCACATTACCAATTGTCATATTAACAGTAATTCAAGCACTCTTACGTACAGTATCCTCATAATAACATTAGCTAAGTGAAATTATGAACATACAACACATAACGGTTCTTGTCACCACTATTACAACGCCCGATAAACGTACTTTCCGTCAACTCTAAGACTAACCCATCTTAAGAGCTCTACCCGAATCTCGCGGATCAATTCTTAGCATACGCAGTCTAAGTCTAGACATCTTACATTCATGCCTAGTTCGCGTAAACTAGAGCTCTGATACCAACTTGTAACAACTCAAAAATCAGAGTAAAATAAAACATTTAAAACCTGACAATTGACAAAGATAAATTCATTAACTTCCCATAAATGGGATCAGTCCTTAAGACTTTATAATTCTATACAGGGATTTCATCAAAAGAATGGGACTTAACAATGCCTAACATCAATACTAAATTATCTCCAAAAACCTCAAAACTCGTCTCTCCAAAAACCCCGGAACCCACCGCTAATGGAAACCTGTTATACATGTCATTTGAGAAAAAGTGTCAGACTATAAAGCCTGGTGAGAACATACAGTTTATAAAGCTCAAAAGATATAAACATCAGTTATCATAAAGAAATCTTTTCATAAAGGTTTAGTTCGTAAAGATAACATTCCGCCACAACCGGGCCTCTTCGGTCCAAAATTCTTAAACAGTGATAAAAGGACCATTTTACCAAGGAGAGTGACGAAACACAAAGTTAGGCCAACAAACCGAGTTATGAGCTAAACACTTAGAGTCCTCAGCAATGAACCCAAAGTCCGTGCTACTAGGTGAGATCGCGCTCCCAAGGGAAACCAGTGTATACTCCTTCACTAGGGTCACCATGAACCATGGCTAGTAACCGGCCTCACATAACCGTACCATAAACTCATCATGGAACATGTGACCCATAGCTACAATTTGGGGAATATAGCCTCCCAACAAAACAGTCTACTCCAAAACCTAGGGATCCACTAGAAATGGTAAGGACTCGTCACAACAACATATGCGACCAACCATAAATAAATATATGGTATAAACACATTTTATAACCAAAATGTCATTTCCAGTTCAACTTCTGGTAAGAACGAAAACCATTAAAATGAGTTCATAATCATCCTTTTCAAACGACCACATAATGTGCAAGTAAAACATCATTTTACTTCAATAAGGCGGAACCCGTCATTTTGGTCAAATCTGACCGGGAACCCCGAGATTCACCAAAAACTTCATTTATAACAAAATGTAGAGATCATAAAATCATACCGTAGAAATACTTCAGATTTCGCAAATAAGAGTTTTGACATGTATAAAGTTTGTAAAATGATAGTAGGAACTCACCGGTAGGTTTTCAGAATAAAACCCGGAAAACCAGATAATGACCACGACGTAGAGGTGAAGCTTAAAACACCGACCCCTCGCTAGGAACACCGAAAACTAGCAACCAAACGAACACTTGAAGATTGAAAGAGAAAAGAGAGAAAAGAAGAGAGAGAGAGAAAAGAATCTGAGATTTTTAGAAAATCTCACCCAAATGAGATATTTCAGCAAGGTTTTGCACAACTCCCAACACAGCGCACGGCCCGTGCGTTTTCCAAAGGTAAGGGCGCACGACCCGTGCGTTCTCTACTGACTTGCGCACTGCTTCATGCGCACGACCCGTGTGCATTTCCTGAAGGATGGCGCACGACCCGTGCGCCCTGTAGACAGAACCAAATACTTCCTTTCTTTACATCGCCGCAAAACAACGAAACTCGGGGTGTTACATAATTGTTTGATCTTGTTTTAATTGCTTGATTAAAAGGACAATTTCAATTGGTATCAGAGCAAACCAAACCAATTCAGAAAAGATCAGATCACAGATTGAATTCAATTTTCGAATTCTTGAATTTCACGAACTCATTTTTTTGAAACTCACTATTGGTCAAAATTTTGTTGATTTGTTGTTCTTTGATTGTAAAAATGATCCAATAGAATTCGTTTTGTATAATAGATTCATTCTTGTTCATAAAGATTGTCGAATTAATCACTAGAATAGTTTTAATTTTGGATTTTATTATGTTTTTCTTAAAAAATGTCGAACACTGTTCTTGAATCAATTTGGTGTATTTTGATGTTTTTAATCAAAATCTTGTGTTAGAATAATGTTCTAAATGATAAATCGATCATCTCTATGAAATTTCATGTTCTTTTTTGCAGGTTTGAGTTGATTTAGATCGATCGTGTGAAAAACCATGAAGAACGGGCAAGTTCTTTCTTATAACGCGCAAGCTTCATCATGCAAGAACACGCAAGATTCAAGTTGAAGAACACACAAAGAGTCTGAAGAACGCGTACGCAAAGCCTGCAAGTTCATCATCAAACGCGCAAGTCAAAAGATTTGATTTTTGGTCATAAACGCGCTAACAGAGTCGTGTGAGTTTCAGAAACACACAAGACAAAGCTTGCGAGTTTGAGCGAAACACGCTATTAGAGGCTTGCGAGTTTGATAGTCTTGTAAAAAAATTTAAGTGTTGAAACGCGCTACCAGTAGCCTGCGAGTTTTTCAAACGCGCACATAACGTCTAGCGCGTTCCTCAGTGAATAGTGACTAGCGTGGTTAGTGCCTTGCGAGTTTCATTGCTTTGCGAGTTTCAGAGTTGAAATTTTTTTTTCTTCTGAGAAAATTTTATTTTCAAGTGGTGATTCAAGTTTGACTTTTAGTCAACATTTCTGATTTGTTTGGGAACGATCATTTTATTCAAGCATTTCTTTCTAGAGAATAATATGTCAGAAAAATTTTCTCTAGGGGCGCTGCCCCCATACCCCCGCAAGGGCGTTGCCGCTTGACATATTTTGATAGTGGTCATAATTTTTTGACTTTTCACAATCATTTTTTAAGCTAACATGCTATTCAAGATGCCTACTACAGACGAGAGAGGGAATACTGTACTATCAGCCAGAGATTGTGCTATATTGTACATGCCTGAGATACCAAAAATAGAAGCTGAACGAAATCAACTGAAAAAATCAGAATTCAGTGATTCTAAAGGAGATACAGGAGTTGAAATTAAATTTGTCAAATTCTGATAAAACTTCTGACTGTAAAAAGTGTGCTAATATGGATAAATCTCATTTTACAGGTATCATCAGTGAGAAAGTAAAAGGGATTAAAGATAGAGAGAAAATGATGGGAATAAAAGATAATACTATTCAATCTCTTGAAGAAGTAATCAAGATGAAGGAGCCTTATGTTGAAAGTCTTCTAAGCCAATTGAAGATAACTGAACAAAGATCATCAGATCTGCATGATGAATCAGTTAAGCTTCAACAAAAGTATATGGCTTCTGAAGAAACTACATATGAATTGAAAGTGAAAAATGCTGATTTGATGGAAAGCATCAAAGAAGATAAAGTTAAAGCAAATCTTCAAAGCCAAATGAAGACGACTGAAAAGAAATCATCTTAGCTGAAAGATGAGTCAGTCAAGCTTCAAAACAAGTTTAAGGCTTTTGAAGATCAGATATCTGTTCTGGAGAAGAAAAATGCTGAACTGAAAACAAGCCTTCATGCAGAAAAAGAAAAATCAAATATGAAGACATCTTCAACTCAACAGTCATCTGAGATTTCTAAGAAAACTTTGCAAGAGAAAAAGGATCTTGAGCTGAGATGCATTAAACTTTCCAAGCAAGTGTCTGATTTTGAAAAGATTCTAATTACTGAAAGAGACACATTTGCTAAGGAAACAAAAGTTCTTGAAGATAAAAACACTGAATTTCCCAAACAAATCTCAGTTTTACAAGGCTTATTAGAAAAAGAAAGACAAATTTTCAAAGAAAAGAAAAAGTCTTTTGAGTCTGAAAAGAAAAATTCTGAAAAGAGAAATGTTGGGATCTTCAATGAAATTTCTGATAAATCCAAGAACTTACAAAAAGATTTTGAGCTTGAACGCTTACATTTTGAATCTGAAATATCAAAGCTCATATCCAAAATCATTGTCCTATCATCAGATGTCCAAAATGAAAAGAAGGCCAAATCTGATTTGAAACAGAAACTTGACACATTTACTTCTGAAAGAAACATTTTATCTGAAAAGATAAAGAACTTAGAAGCTGCAAATGTTGATTTGTCAGAAGAAGTTTGTGCTGATGTGATCAATCAATCACCAGTTAACAATTCAACCGAATCAGTTTGCTCTTTTAAAACTGCTTCTAGTTCTATCCATGAAAAAAATGTTTTCAAAAACAAAAGTGTCAAATCACAAACTGTCAAATCAAATCAGATCAGACCATCAAATCTATTTTATGACAAATCTGTTGATGGTTCAATGAGCTATTATGTAAAATCTCTTGGAAAGCAATCAAAGAAAAATCAGATGGTCTGGAGAGTGAAGAGTTCTTCAGATGAAGAGAAGAAGAAGGACAAAGCATCTGCGTCCACATCTAAAGCCAAAAAGAACAATGCATATAAAGGTAAATCTTTTGGTAATTCTGATATATATTACTCTACTAATCATTTGATCAGGATTGCTCAAAGGAAAATCTGCTGTTCTTACTGTGGAGAGAATGACTTTGTTCAGAGAGAAACTGCTCATAACTGGTACGGTTCTTATAGAATAACTTCTCAGAATTCTGTTTTTAAAAGATATACATCTAATGAGAATTGGATTCTTAAATCTAACATACCAGGACCCAAATAGCAGTGGGTACCAAAACCTGTTAAATCTGTTTTGCAGGTACCACAGGTTTAGGGGGAGCAAGATGTTTGACTTATGAGTACATCAACTCAGGACTCGGACTTCAAATTCAAAGAGTAAGGCTTTTGAACACAACAGTTCAAAACCCGAACCTTAAAGTCAAAGAGTTATGGCTTCTAAACACTTCAGTTTAGAACTCGAAATTTAATGTAAAGGATTGTGACTTCTGATCATATGACAGATCAGGACCCGTTCTTTAATGTTTAAAGATATAGATATTGTGCAAATATCCAGGGGGAGCTTAATAGACCTAAATAATTTTATCATGATTTGAGGGGGAGCTAAAAGGTAAATATCTTCTTACCTAGATCTCTGATTGTTTGAAAGAAGAACAACTTTCAAGCAAAAAAAACAATTTCTTAAATGTTCAAACCACTTCTCTATTCTCAAAAGATTTCATGAATTAAGAAGTGTGATTTTAAATGTTTTTCAATATTGAACTTTAATGTTTAATTGACCGTGTTTCTAAAGATCAATACCCGTGTATTATCTTTCCTATATACTGTAAAGTATTCACACACATCGGTTCAGTACTTTATTTTAATTTCTTATTACCATGTCTCTAAACGAACCTATTTTTCGATGGTAATACCCCCGTTTGTAAATCACTGTTGTTGAGCAACAATCATAATTTCAACTTGAGCGTTCATTGCTAAATTGTTTATATTTGTTCATATAAACAAAATATCTAGTTCTTTGATACTCTAACCATTTTATTTGATCTAATTGATACATTGTCAGATTCTCAAAATAATTCTCTTGATTTCATTTCATTCATTTAATATCCTTGTTTTGAGAGATCTTTAAAGTTCAATTGCTCAAATTTCATTCATATTTTTAAAAAGAGCATACATTCTGACACTGTTATCATTTTTGTGCTTATCTGTTCAAGTTAAACTGTTGAACAACCATTCTTTATAGGACTTATATGGGATTCATGTGTGAGCTTAAATAGAACTTCCATGGATTCACGTTAACTAGTGTTTCCTACCCAAGAAGTTATCCTTGAGTGATTGAGGGGTGAGGGGTCAAAATCAAAGAGTGGGGGAGATAACTCATCCGGTTGAGTTTTTCTCATTGTGTGGAGCGGTAAAATGGAAATGAGAGTTTGGTTAGAAGTGAGCATAATGATAAAAAGAAAGAGGGTGTGAGAACAGAGTTAAAAGAATATTAGAACTCTGCACCAACCACTTTCTGAGTCGAGCAGACACAAAATCTGATTGGTTCACATTCTTTGGTGACCATCATTGAAAAAGGCAGTGAGCCCATGCCAACTCTTGCATTAACCCCACCAGCCACTTGTTTCTTTCTTAACAAAGAAATGTTTCATTTTCTTTGGGGACGCAACACATCTGCTATCTAATCTTCACTCGGAAGATTTAGATATTGAAAAAGAAGGAACGTTGCCCCACCTTCGCACCTCTTTCATGCACATTGAGTTCGTGTAATACTTGTTGCTGTCTCAACAGTTTACACAATTTGAGCCTTATGAAACACAATCATTGTGCTAAATTCTTTCATACACAAGCACGAGCACACAAAAAATTTGTTTTTCTGTCAGAACATTCATAGATAAACCTTGTGTTTTTCAATGATTGAATGGAAGTCCTGGGGAGTCATCATCAAACCAGCTCCTTAAATTGTACATTCGTTGTACACAGTAACTCCGTGTTACTGACAGGCACTCCTAACTGTTTCATTTGTTGAATCAGGGTTACCAAGTTCATTATATATGAATTTGAAAAGATTCGATTGTATACAATTCATGATTCAGATACTCAGATCAAAGGTTGGAAAATGTCAAATCATCATAAATGAGGAGATTGTTACATTGAATACAAAGGGGATGATCAAAGAGAATGTTGAAATTGAGAAAGTTTTGATGATTATGAGGCTCACAATCATCAAAAAGGGGGAGAAATCTACAGAGATCAATTTCAAGGAATTTCAGAGTTATAATGTCAAGATTTGTGATGAATTTTCTGAAAAGTTCAAATCAGATGAAAAGAAATCATTCTCAAAGATTTTTGAAGACAAGTCAAAGTTAACATGATTCGTGAAAGTTTGTTTTAATGAAGACGGTCAAGAGATCAAAGAGATGAAGATAAAAAGTTCAAAGATCCCTCGAAGTTTCAAAAAGTTCGAAGTTTCAAAGAAGTTAAAGAATTTCAAAGTTCAAATGATTCAAGACTTCAAATGATTTGTTTTTCAAGACTTGTTGACTTTCCGAGATGTAAAGTGCAAAAGACTTTTCTAGATTCTTCAACAACTTCAGAAAGAGCTTCAAAGTTCAAAGTCATCATAGTTAAAGATTGAAGAATCAAGTGCTAAAGACAATTTTCAAAATTTTGTTAAATCTTGAATACAAAGGGGGAGATTGTTAGTGTATTATTGTATCCAAGATTTAATAGGAAAAGTCAAGTCAAGATAAGTCAACAAAGTCAAAGTCTGTCTAAGTCAATATGAGTTTACTTAGGTGTTTAGCATGTAGTTTTAGTCCTTGGTATAAATACCTTTAATCCTTTGTATTTGGTAGGAGACTTCATTGTAAAAACTTCAGACTTGTGATAAATACGATTGTTACTTTCTCTCTCTACTCCCTCTCTAGATCATGACCATAAATGTCATAATTGTTTGATCTTGTTTGAATTGCTTGATTAAAAGGACAATTTCAATCCAGTTTAGAGTTCTGAGAGATAACGATCGTGCGCAACTCAGAGACCTCTGAAGTGAGCTTTGCAACTTCAGAGTGAGAGGCAGAGGCCTCTGAGGTCTTCTCTAGTTGAAGTTTAATCTCCTACAGAGATTCCCTGATTTCATCACCAAAGATTTTGAACTCCTCTTTGGTGACATAATCAGAGGGGTGTCCTTAGGATCAACACATCATTATAAGTTTCCCTCGTGTTCAAAGGGGCCTTCTTTCGGAGTTGGTTTGGTTTTGACTCCGGAAGGACTTCCCATTAATCCTTGAGGACCCTTTTTCAAGGATTTCCCTACAATGGTTCTGATTGGTCTGTTATCATCAGAGTCAGAATCTGATGATGACGAGAACCTAATGTGTTTGGACACCTTGCTGTCTAGGCTAAGGAGTCCATGTGCAAGAAGGTCGTGCCATTCTTTTTCTGACAGACAGTCCTTACGAGATATTTCTAATATATCCTGATCTAAGGGATGGTCAGTTGTAGCATGAGCCACAGAGGCATCATGTGTGTGAGGTGGTGGCATACTCTGGGTGAATGAGTATTTTTATTTTGGTTCAAGTCCTGTTGGGAGGACTTAGCTGTATCAGAGGTTGCCCCTTTGGTGCGTGCTTTAGAGGCAGAAGAAGATGCCTCTGAGCGGCTGGCATGGGAAGGGTTCGAGGTGTGCACCTCTGTTTCAATATCCACTTGTGCTGGACTACCTTGGACAGTAGATATGTTTGCACGGGGAATTTGGCTTTGGAATCGCTCAGATGTGCCAACAAGGGCATCTTTTTCTACCTCACCGCCCTCGGATTCTAGGTTCAAAAATTCTCCCTATGGTATTTCTCTTCCTCACTCTCCTCTGCTCTGACAGAGCTAAGCTCTTCGTCAGAGGGAGGGTTCTTTTGTCTTCTCTCCCTCACTCGCACAGAGCCACCCTCTGGTTGCGTTCTGTGAATGTTTTGAGCGGTATCAGAGATGTCACACTCTGATTCTTACTCTGGCTCATAACCTAAGTGTGTTGGGGATCCCATCATCGGTTCTGATGATTGGGCAACACGACTAAGTAGAAGATGGGTACCAGAGTTACCAGGAATTACCTCAAGCATGGAGTGTGAAAAACGTCGCTCATTTGGGTACAGAGGAACCTCTGTTGCTTTGAAAGAATTCATGATGAACAATGGTGTTCTCGGACCTTCCTCAGTGAGAGAGAATTTTTCCATTGCCCGTTGGATGATAACAGAAAGAAATCTGGGAAACAGGACTGAAATAGGTTGTTTTTCTTTGGCCAAGTCTTTATTCTTCTTGTCCATCGCCGTCAGCATCTCATAGAAGAGGATATGAGCCATATTTATGCTTCTGTTGAAGAATAGTGCATACATTATGGCAAGGATGGCTGGATGTGTCTGATCCTGGATTCCAATTTTGCAGGTTATTGTGCGATTTAACACACTAAACATGAAGTTCCACTTGGGAGGCAGGAACTGACGTCTGAACTGAATTAGGCGTGAGATTTCCTTGTTGTAGCCTAAGTGGTGGAGGAACTGAAGAAGAACTTCTTGAGTGGGTGGTTTCTCAAACTTCTCTATTTGAAGATCTTTTGTCGTGAGCAGGTTGAATCTTCGAGTTAGGGTTTGTAGGGTGATTCTTATGTTGATGCTTTGGCCACCAAGATCAATATACCCAAAAGTCCTTCTTTTTCATCATCGTATTCACTTGAATACCACCATTGTTGGACAAATCGTAGGGGAACATCGTTAGCATGTTTGGTGAGTACGTCGTTGAGTTCCCAGTTGCTAAAAAAATCCAATACGGGGCGAAACTGCTCGTCGTATTTCGTAGGGGTGACATCCAAAAAGTAGTTGTTACCTTTCACTGGGACTTCAAATTGTGCCATGTTCAAGCTTGGAACCAGTCTGCTTGAGTTGTCTGAGTTTTGAGAATGAGCCGCCATTGTTGCAGGTTTTGAGATGGATGAGAACTTGGAGAGAGAGAATTTGGGATTTTGGATTCTGAGAGCGTAAAGAATAACGAGAAGGGAAAAAGGGTTTTTATGGACAAAGGTGGAGTGAAAGGTTATGGAAACGGCGATTGAGTGTTCCAATGTCAGAAAGGACGTTCCATCATCCCCTAATAAATAGGTGACACGTTGAGGTGTGTAGGGGAGAGACGCTTGGTGTCAAAACCGCCAGGAGGGTTTTTGAAAAGATACGAATGGTTATCCAAAAGAGATTTTATATTAAAATTATTTTTCTTTTAAAAGAAATTCCTGGAATATTCACAAAAATGAGAAAAGATCAGGGTTTATGATATGAGAATCAGGGACAAGATCAGAGGCTCTGATATGAGTATTAGAGACAAGATCAGAGGCTCTGATATGTGTATCAGAGACAAGATCAGAGGCTCTGATATGAGTATCAGAGACAAGATCAGAGGCTCTAATATTTGTATCAGAAAAGCTCTCTTGCTCCCCCTTGAAAGATGAAGGGTTCTTTTGCTCCCCCTTGACCAAAGAATGGTTTCTTTTTATCTTCTCCCCCTTGACAGAAGCTTAGATATACAAAAGAATGATTTTGACTATTTGAACAATGTTCAGAGATGCCGAAATTACTTTCAGAAGCTCTGTTGAGAACATGCTACTAATGTCAGAGGCTCTGATGAAAGGATCAGAGACTCTGATGTTTTCCTGTTTTATGTAGACATGTTCAACATTCCCAACTTGCTGATTAAAAATTGAACCTTCGTTCGTCCAATGCTTTAGTGAAAATATCAGCAAGTTGAAGTTCTGTTGGTACAAAATACATTTCGATTGTTCCCTTTTCAACATGATCTTTCAGAAAGTGGTACCTTACATCAATATGCTTTGTTTTGGAATGTTGCACTGGATTGGCAGAGATGGCTATGACACTCTTTGAATCACACAGAATTGGAATTCTGTCATACTGTAAGCCATAGTCTCTGAGTTGAGTTTGCATCCATATGACTTGAGAGAAACAACTAGCAGGAACAACATATTCTGCCTCTGCTGTAGAAGTTGAAACACAGTTCTGCTTTTTAGATGTCCAACTTACCAACTTATTTCCCAATAATTGATAGCATCCTGATGTACTCTTTTTGTCGAGTTTGCATCCTGCATGATCTGCATCAGTGTATGCTGTTAAATCAAAACTAGACAGTTTTGGATACCAGAGACCTAAAGAAGGTGTGCCTCTGAGGTATCTAAAAATTCTTTTAACAGCAGACAAATGAGATTCTTTTGGATTTGCTTGATATCGAGCACATAGACATGTTGCGAACATTATATCAGGCCTGCTTGCAGTTTGTTAGATCACAGTCTCATTGGATTCAAGATCATCCAATCTGAAGATCCAATCTAAAGCTACCGCTGAAAAGTCGCTCTCGATATAAAGTCTAATGTCGTTTGTAATAAATGCCGTAGTAAATTATTGTTTACTGTAATTTAGTATTTAGTTTAATTAGTTTTAATATCTAAGTTATTTAGATATTAGTTATTAGATATTAATTAGTTAGTGTTAGATATTATATTAGTTTAATTATAATATCTAGATATCAGTTTTAATATCTTAGTTTTAGATATTAAGGTTTAGTGTGTTGAGAAAGCTAACAATCAAGAAATCATATATCACTATTCACACACACAAAAAGGTGTAAAACAGAGAGAACACATCGAGAGTTGAAATAGATCAATCTTGTAACCATTGTTATTAATCTAAACAAGTTGGTAATCATTTAATGTGTTTGTATTGATAAACTTGACAAGTATTGTGGACCGACAATTGGTATCAGAGCCTGATTTTAGATTCAAATCAAGTTTTTCAAACTCGACTCTATGTTCTTATTTTTCAAAATCATTTTCGAGTTCTAGTGTGTTTTAGGTGTGAAAACCGATCAGGTTGTGATCGATCAGGGTGCTAGATCGAGTTGTGAGTGATTAATTTCAGTATATAACTGAATTCGAGTACCAATTTTGTGATTTTAGTGATAAAAGAGTCGATTTTTTAGAGTCACTATGCCATCAATTTGATTTTCGAAAAGTGATTTTTATCGAGATCGAGTGGTAACAATCTGTTCTAAATAGGTTAGAGGTCATTTTATTGCATATTGGGACTGCTAATCTTGGATAAACAGGTTTTTAGTCGATTTATCGAAGTACAGGGACGAACTCACGCAAACTTACGTTTGTGCCAGTTCATTGTCTCGTTTGCGCCATCAGTTCATCGTGCAAACTCTAACTTGAGCCACACGCTACAAACGCAAACCTCAACTCACGCCATCAACTCTTCACGAAAAGCCAAAAGTTACCTTTGCGCCAACACCTTGTAGCGCAAACCTCACTTTGCCGCAATTATTTTCGGCAGCAATACGAACATCTTCACTTTGCGCCACCAACAGCTCACGCAAACTTCATTTTGGGCGACCCTCTTGTAGCGCAAACCTCAGTTCGCGCGACCAACGAATCACGCAAACCTCAGTTCACACGACCAACAAATCACGCAAACTTCAATTCACGCAATCAACTCTAAACGCAAACTTCATTTTGTGCGACCATACTTCACGCAAACCTATTGTGCGCCAGTCTCTCATCGCGCAAACCATCCTTTGCGCCAACCACCACTAGCGCCAACCTCATTTGCGCCACCTTCTCAAAACGCAAAGTTTGCTTTACTCCTATACCAGACTTAAATCAGAATGACATCTAGAGAAGTTCTAGCCATTGGAACCGACTCCCAGCCACCAATACTCTTCAGGGGAGACTTTGATCAGTGGAAAAGTCGGTTCATAGATTTCATTGAAAGACATGAAATGAAGGATTTTATTAGAAAATCTCTGAGGGAAGGAAAAATGACAGTTCCAACGAAACCTTTTACTCATGTGAAGGAGAATGGAGAAATAATACCAGTTCAGCTTCAATTAAGACTTGATGAATACACTGATGAGCAGAAAAAGAGACATGAAGCTGACCAATTAGCCCGATCTTTCCTACTGAATAGAATGACTGAAGAGATTTCAAAAGAGATTTTTCTCATATTAGATCGCGAAAGGGCTATAGGAAAGCTGATATGGGAACATATTGAGAAGTGTATGACAGGATCAATAATGTCATCAAAAGTTAAGGTTTTGGAAGCTGAGAACTTTGAACTTAAAAGAAAGATTTCTAATTTAGAAGCTCAAATACAGAAGCAAGAGTTTGTAAAGATGAACGGGGAGAAGTTCATGAGCTTGGAGAGTGCAAATACTAATCTGTCAAGGACTAATCTTCAACAGAAACTATCAGACTTAAATCAAGAGTTTGTCAAGGACAAATCTGAGTTTGAACAGGAAAGTTCAAAGTTTGCACTAAAGTTCTCAGTATTTTCCAAGAAAAGTGGTGAAGAGAAGAAGACTCTCAAGCTTAAATGTTTAATGCTTTCTCAAAAAGTTGAAGACTATGAGAAAGTAATCATATTGGAAAGAGATCAGTTTTCCAAAGAGAGGAAGGCAAATGATCAGAAGGGTGCTAAGAAGGGATTCGAAGAAGAAAGAAGCATCCTTGAAGCTGCAATTAGGAAGCTTAATGCAAAGTTATCTGAATTGTCTAAATTTTCACAGAAAGAGAAGAAAAAGAAGTCTGAGATTGAGACGAAGATTGACCTTATTGTCAAAGAAAGAGACAGTTATTCTTCAAAGGTAAAAGTACTTCAAGATATTATTTCAAAGATGGTGGTGGTGACCGAGCGAATGACTCCAGAGTCAAAAATCCACTCACCTAGAAATAATTCAGTTGGTTCTAACAAACCAGCCGCAAGCTCACATCAGAAAACTGCTCTTTTTCAGAAGGTTAGTTAAATCTTCTAATCAGATTCATTCTACTAATCTTTTCTATAACAGGAATAAAGATAGTTCAGGTACACATCAAAGGAGGAGAAGAAGCTTCCAGGAAGAAGAACTGGTCTGGAAGAAGACACCAGTTAGAGAAGAGCTGAAATGTAAAAGCTCATGTGTACATTCGCATAATGCCAAGAAGAACATTGCGCGTAAAGGTAAACCTGATTTCGTCTACACGAGAGATCAATTAATCAGGTTGTCAGGTAAGAAATTCTATTGTTCTTATTGTCGTACACATGATTCTATTCATAAAACAAGCGATCATTACTGGTACGGTTCTTACTCAATAACTCCTATAAGAACTGCAACTCACACATGGACCTAAATACCAGTAGGTACCAAAGAAGGATAATGATTCTGTGTTGCAGGCACCTACTGTCAAGGGGCAGTAGCAGAGAAAGAGGTTCTTGAATACAATAGTTCAAGACCCGCACTTCAAAGATCAAAAGACCCTACTCTGTGCTGAAAAAGAGATTGTACTCCGATACTCGAATGAGGAAATCAACCATCAAGGGGGAGTACATACATATTTGTCTGAAATTATATGCATATCTTTTACAACTGATAATGTACTGATGCATAGTTTCAGGGGGAGTAAAGGTGATGACTTCTGATTATTTCTGATCAAAACTCGTACTTTCACAGTTTTATAGCTTTTTGTCTTTTCAATTTAAGTGAATAAATTTGCTTTGACTTGACATAAGACTTTTACAGAATTTTTGAGAGATGCTCACAAGATCATATGTTTATGACTTTAATCTTAGCTTCATGAGATGTAAGATCGCACTTAAAGGTACAATCCTTTATCTTAATCTCATAAATGGTTGAAAGAAGGACAACTTTCAATCATAGAAAACACTGTTATTAAAAGTTCAAACCACTTCCTGATTCTTAAACCGATTTCATGAATTGGAAGTGTGACTTTAAATGTTTTCAAGTTCTACATTGTGCTTTAACTGAAATAGTTAAACATATCTGAGCATCATATGCATAATAGGAAAACAAGGATTTCATTGTGCTAGGACTTAATTGAACTTATATGGAATCACGTTAACCAGTGATTTCTACCCAAGAAGTTAATCCATAGTGATTAAGTGTGAGAAGTCAAAAGAAATGAGTGTGGATTGTGTGATGAGGTACACAGAAAAGAAGAGTAAGCTAAATGTTTAAAAGAAAGTGGGTGTGAGAACAGAGTTAAAAGAATATCACAACTCTGCACCAACTTTTTTTGAGCCGGGAAGCCACAATTCTAATGTTTCACAATTCTTTGGTGATCATTATTGAAACAGGCAAGTAGCCCATGCCAACTCTTGATCAAACCTCACCATCTACTCATTTTCTACTCAAATAGAAAGTGTTTCACATTTTCTAAGGGAAAGCAACACATTTGCTATCTGATTTCCATTTGGAAAATCTGGATATTGAAAAGAAGGAAGTCTGCCCCACCTTCGCACTTCAATCATTCACATTGAGTCTGTGTTTAACTTACTGTTATCTCAATGGTTTACACAATTTTGAGCCAATAAGCAATCATCAAGTGCTTAATTCTTTCTATCACAAGCACGAACACACAAGGAATTTGTTTCTTTGTCATAACATTTATAGAAATTACCTTTGTGGTGTTTCGATGATTAAATGGAAGCCCTGGGGGAGTGAACATCAAACAACTCCTTTATACAATGTGTATTCGTTACACACAGTGACTTAGTGTTACTGACAGACATGTTAACTGATTCATTAGTTGATTCAGGTGTTACACGACTTTTTTGTCTGGATTTGCGAAGATCTGGATGAATATCTTTTGAATTGACGGATCAGATGCTCCATATCACATACATTTCTTCCTACTAGTTTTGATGAAAGCGTTGCTCTTTTCCTCAAAAAGGGGGATAATCTAAAGCTTAAAGAAAAGTTCAGTCTACAAGACCAAGAAATGTGAGATCAAAGTATTCTGAAGACATGCTGATTTCAGATAAATTTTCTTTGAAGATACTTTGCTAAAGCATTCTGAGCTAGAGAAAGAGATTGCATCTTCTAAGCTGAAAAAGAAGACTGAATTGCTAAAATCTTTTTAGTAATGATCTTGATCCAAAGGGAGAGATTGTTAGATCACAGTCTCATTGGATTCAAGATCATCCAATCTGAAGATCCAATATGAAGCTACCGCTGAAAAGTCGCTCTCGATATAAAGTCTAATGTCATTTGTAATAAATGTCGTAGTAAATTATTGTTTATTGCAATTTAGTATTTAGTTTAATTAGTTTTAATATCTAAGTTATTTAGATATTAGTTGTTAGATATTAATTAGTTTAATTATAATATCTAGATATTAGTTTTAATATCTTAGTTTTAGATATTAAGGTTTAGTGTGTTGAGAAAGCTAACAATCAAGAAATCAGATATCACTATTCACACACACAAAAAGGTGTAAAACAGAGAGAACACATCGAGAGCTGAAATAGATCAATCTTGTAACCATTGTTATTAATCTAAACAGGTTGGTAATCGTTTAATTTGTTTGTATTGATAAACTGGATAAGTATTGTGGACCGACACAGTTAAGTATAGAAGTGAACCTATCATGCCTCTGTAGGTTTTGACATCTATAGATTTTCCCGAAAGATCATAGTCAAGCTTGACTCTTGTTGCAATAGGTGTTTTCATAGAGGTTGAATCATTGGGTCTATATTTTTTCAAAATGTCAGAGATATACTTAGATTGAGTTATAAAAGTACCCTATGATGTTTGCTTTACTTGTAAGCCTAGAAAGAATGTTAATTCTCCCATGAGACTTATCTCAAATTTACTATTCATCAACTCTGAAAACTTATCACAATACTTTTGACTTGTAGAGCCAAATATAATGTCATCAACATATATCTGTACTAAAAGCATATGATTTTTGTACCTTTTTATGAACAAAGTTGTATCTATTGTACCTTTTTTAAAACCATTATTTATCAAAAATGTGGATAGAGTAGCATACCATGCTTTTGGAGCTTGTTTAAGTCCGTATAGAGCTTTATCAAGATAATAAACATGGTTAGGAAACTCTGTATTTTCAAATCCAGGTGGTTGCTGGACATAAACTTCTTCATTTAATTTACCATTCAGAAAGGCAGATTTAACATCCATCTGATATACTTTAAACCCTTTGTGTGCAACATAGGCTAAGAAGATTCTAATTGCTTCTAGCCTAGCTACAGGTGCAAAGGTTTCATTATAATCAATACCCTTTTCTTGGCAATATCCCTTAGCAACCAACCTTGCTTTGTTTATGATAATAATGCCATCCTCATCCCTTTTATTTCTGAAGACCCATTTAGTTCCTATTGCAAATTTTCCTTTAGGAAGGGGAACTAAGGTCCAGACTTTATTTCTTTCAAACTCTTGAAGCTCATTCTGCATTGCAGAGATCCAATGAGGATCTTCAAGAGCTTCATTTACCTTCTTTGGTTCAATGATGCTTAAAAAGTTTACAAAATAGCATTCATTGATTGTGGCTGATCTGGTTTTGACATCCTCTGAAGGTGATCCAATGATCTGATCATGGGGATGATCCTTTGTCCATCTTGTAAGTGGAGCATGAATATGAGGTGGAGTTTGAGCTTCAGAGATGATTGAAGGAGACATCTCTATTGTGCTGTGCAGAGGCTCTGAAGTGGGTTCCAGAGGCTCTGAAGTGGGTTCCAGAGATGAAGTATGCTCTTAAGTCTCTTCAAGAGATGTCTCTGGAAATTCTTCAGATGTTTCTTGATCATCTTCTGATCTGAAGATAATTGTCCTCCAGGTTATCTTGTTTCATATCTTGGACTTGTATTTAAAGAAGCAGAAGTTGTAACTTCAGAAGGACCAGAAAGATTTGTACCTGTATTTTGAGGTTCTTCTGAAGTTAATCTGTGAATATCTCTCAAAAGAAACTCTGAATTATCATCATCGAAGAAGTCTTCGAATATTTTGTTTAGTTCAGATTCTCTTATCTTGGACGATTCAGAGACATTCTTGGCAGTTGTATTGACATCATTGGTGGAAAGATTTCTGTCATCATCAAAAGACACATTGATTCTCTCTTGGATTGTTCTTGTTCTCTGATTGAACACTCTGAAAGCTTTTGAGGCTAATGAATATCCAATGTATTTGCCTCCATCTGCTTTCTTGTCAAACTTTCCAAGAGATTCTCTATCATTTAGAATATAACACCTGCATCCAAAAACATGGAAATATTTAACATTAGGTTTCCTATTGTTAATGAGTTCATAAGATGTTTTCTTGAATCTTTTGACAATGGTAGCTATGTTTTGAGTAAAACAGGCTGTTGCCACTGCCTCTGCCCACAAATTTGTTGGAAGATCAGATCCTGCAAGCATAGTTCTTACAGCTTCAACAAGTGTTCTGTTTTTCCTCTCAAAAACACCATTTTGTTGAGGTGTTCTTGCTGCAGAGAAGTTTGGATTTATGCCTTCTTCTGAAAGATATGTGTTGATTTTGGCATTTCTGAACTCTGTGCCATTATCACCTCTCAGCTTTTGAACTTTGCTATTAAATAGAACCTGCAATCTTTTTAACAATCTTATTAAAATATCAGGGACACCAAACTTGTCTCTGATGAATTCTATCCAAGTATATCTAGAGTATTCGTCAATTAAAACGAGAATATACTTTTTACCTGATAAACTCTGCACAGAGATAGGACCACTGTTGGGAACTGAAGAAAAGCTCAAGTATGGTTAATGCTGCTAGTTCAGAATTACTACTGCTAGAAGACTTCAAAGTTAATACTGATGAGTATTACTACTGCTAGTAGAATTAATACTGCTAGTCAAAGTTAGTGTTGCTTAAACAAAGTTAGTACTGCTTAGCTAGTTAGTACTGCTAGTGGTTAGTGCTGCTTAGTAGTTAATGCTGCTAAGACCAAGTTAATGCTGCTTGAAGAAATTAATGCTGCTGAGCATAATTAGTACTGCTTATGAATTAAAGATCCGGATGGAAAGGATGACAGCTGGAATGTTGGGTCTGAAATATTCATCATGGTTACTACTTCTAGTTCAACATGGTTACTACTTCTGTGGTTAATGTTGCCAGTTGTAGTTAATGCTGCTGGAACAAAGTTAATGCTGCTAGAAGAAAACAGTTAATACTTCTAGTTAGTACTTCTGTGATTAATACTTCTAGTTAATGTTGCTAGAAGAAAACAGTTAATACTTCTAGTTAGTACTTCTGTGATTAATACTTCTAGTTAATGCTGCTAGAAGAAAACAGTTAATACTTCTACTTAGTACTTCTGTGATTAATGCTGCTAGTTGATGGTTAATGTTGCTCAACAAGATTAGTACTGCTAGTTCAAAGTTAGTACTGCTTGAAGAGATTAATGCTGCTGAGCATGGTTAGTACTGCTAGAGTTAATACTGCTCAGAGTATTAATGCTGCTGAAGATTAATACTGCTTATAAGATGGAGATTTGTATGGAAAGGATGACAGCTAGATAAACTGAAGATATTCATGGAAGCTGAAGATATTCATGGAAGATATTCTGAAGATATTTTATTAATTGTAATTATCTTTTATCTTCAGTATATATATATAGTATTGTTTAGAATAGTTAGAGATAACTTTTGAGAATTATTCATTCTAAGTTTTAGAGAAAATCAACCTCAAGGCATAGATCCTAATTCTAGAGAAGTAGAATTCGTATTGGTGAGCCTGTTCATCAATATTGAGGTTGTGTGTTTAATCTTGTAACTTCAAGCATTCAATACAATTTTATAAGTTGTTGATCATATACGGTTTTGTTTACTGTTTCATAGAATATCAAAGTGTTATTCCGCAAACTTCTTTGATATTGTTTCTGAGAATTTATTCTTGTTAAGAAATCGATCCTGCCAAGTGGTATCAGAGCAAGTATTCTCAGAAACCTGCAATCATCATTCTTCCTTGAAATCAGAAATCATCAATGGCTAAAGTTTCAGATTCTTCAAGCACAGAAATCCCCACAGAGGTAATGTCTAATCTTTGCTCTAAAACTTGTATGGAAACTGTTAAAAGGTACAGGGATCACAACCAGACAATGAGTGATGACCTTAAAAGATTAGAGAGAGATATAAAAGACTATGTAAGAATTGTTGAGAGTTTTGAGGAACAGATCAAAGTTTTCCAAGCAAATGAACTTCAACATTCTTATGATACAAATTACTGGAAGTGGGAGAAGAATGACCTAGAACTTCAGCTGAAAAAGTCTAAAGAGGAGAATGAGAAGATAAAGAGTGAGTTTGAGAAAGCCAAGTTGGATATTGAGAAATTTTCCAATGCTTCTAAAGCAATGGACTCTTTGCTTCAAACTCAAATCCATGACAAACTTAGAAGAGGAATAGGCTATAACACCACACCACCACCATACAACAACAATTACATTCCTCCTATATCAAACTTACTAGAGACCAAGGATAGGAAGGAATTGCCTGTTGGAGCCACTAAGGTAGATCCTTTAGACAAAGTGGTGGTTGAAACAGACTCTGAAGAAGAGAACTCTAGTGAAAAGAGTAAGGAGAACACTGGGAGTGGTGAGATTCCTCTAGAAAATCACATTATCACCAATGAGGGATGTGGAACGACTTGGGTCAAATATAAGGACATAGAGAAGACTGAGGGAAAGTCTGAGAAGGTCCATTATAAGCAAACCACAGTTGTGAATCCTGTCCCTTGCAAACAGTGTTCTTGCAATAAATCTGAGCCCCAAAAACATGATAAACCAAGGGGAAATCAGAGAAACTGGAATAATCAGTGGGCACAAAAACAAGGGGTTGATTTGAGTAAAGTCAATAGACCAAAACCTTGTTTTATCTGTGGCAAATTGAATCATCTTGCCAAACACTGTTATTTCAACCCTATCAACCAAAGAGTCACTTTTCAAAGAAAACCACAAAACTCTTTTGGTTATAGGAATAAAAGAAGGAATCAATTGGATGAGAAAATAGCACCTTTAAAGTCTCATGCTCAGAACAAGTTTGGTAATACAAAGAAAAATGCTCCAAATAAGCCAAGGAGTAATTTAAAGACAAAGAAAGCAAACAACTTTGTTCAAGTTTGGGTTCCAATTGTAAAAAAACCTGTTAGTACTGCTATCCCAGATAGTACTGCTAACAGAAATAGTGTTGCTGCAACCAATACTACTGCTAACAAGGATAGTGCTTCTACTAGTATTAATGTTGCAAAGCCTATAATCTTGACAAAGTATTCCAGCCATGAGATTCCTAAACAACTCATCCAGACCAAACTGACAGACTATATAAATGAGAAAGGACAACCCAAGACCACTTTGGCTTGGGTTCCATCAAAGACTAAATGATTTATCAAGTGTGCAGGGCAATCAAAAGCTCAAGAGGAAGAGCATTTGGAATGAAGATAATGGTTGCTCTTGGCACACAACAAGGAACATGGACTGCCTTCAAAAGATTTGATGGAGGACATGTTACTTCTGATCCAGCAGAAGTGTTTCAGGTTGCTAATACTGAAAGGTAGTTAGTACTTCTAGTTCAATGAATACTGTCAGACTGTGTTAATGCTACTGGTATGTGTTACTACTGCCAGTCTGTGTTAATGCTGCTGATAAGTGTTACTACTGCTAATGTAAGTTTTCTATACCTAAAAATGATCTTCAATGATTTAATGTCAAACCTGGATATCAATCAAAAAGCTTTTATCTGTATCCAAGGTTTGTACAAGAAGTACTTAATAAGGAATTGACGGATTAACCTCATTTTAATGAGATATATGTACCTAAAACCCCTAAAGGCAAGGTCTTCTCAAATATGAGAAGATCTGCTAGGGACTCGGAAGGAGTTGACACCCCATTGTTCTCTACAATGATGGTGGTGTCCCACATTGATGAAGGTATGGCAGCAGGGTCAAGTCCCCTATTAGACCATCCCACTGCTAGCCAATCCCAACCTTCCCACTCTAAATCAATTCTCCAGTCTCTTCTTGATAAACCACATTCCTCATTACCATACTATATAAGGAAAAGATACAGAAGGTTCCTTCCCTTCTTGTATCTTCAACCTCAAAACGTACAAGCCCTCTGATGGAGCATTTTTCATCAGAGAATATCCAAAGGGAAACCATAGAGGTGTATCCCAACCTCAAGAAGGTTCTCAATAAGGAGATGCAAAAGCATATGGGTTGTAAGGCTCACACTACTGACTTTGCACAAAGTGCAGGACAGGACAGTGTGAACATATCTAAGACCTTCCCCATGGCAACTTTAGATGAGTAATTATCTAAAGGTCCCAGGTGCCAAGAAACCAAGGGAGTAGAAGGTGCTTCTTCTAGGCAGAAGATCTCTACTAAAAGATCCAAGGATCCTTCAAAGGTGGTAAACACACCTAAAGAAGGTGAGGACAGATTTAACTACAAAGAACTGATGGATACACTTGGTACAATTTGTCTGAAAGTTCACAATCAAATTATGGAGATAAAAGAGATGAAAAGATCATGATTATTTCAAAAAGGGGGAGACTTAAACATCTGAACTTGAGAAGACTTGAGAAGGAGAATCAAGTTGATATGAAATCTTATTTTGAGGGGGAGATAAGTGAAGAAGCTGAAATAAAGCATTAACTACAGCAGAAACAGAAAAGAAGATAACAGCAGAAACTGAATCAAGAAGAACTAGTAATTGCAGAAAGTTTTGAAATTATCATAAAGACCCTTTGCTGAAGAACTTAACTTCTCAGTTTTGAAAAGTTAAGTTAGGGGGAGATTGTTGGGTCTGAAATATTCATCATGGTTACTACTTCTAGTTCAACATGGTTACTACTTCTAGTTCAACATGGTTACTACTTCTGTGGTTAATGTTGCCAGTTGTAGTTAATGCTGCTGGAACAAAGTTAATGCTGCTAGAAGAAAACAGTTAATACTTCTAGTTAGTACTTCTGTGATTAATACTTCTAGTTAATGTTGCTAGAAGAAAACAGTTAATACTTCAAGTTAGTACTTCTGTGATTAATACTTCTAGTTAATGCTGCTAGAAGAAAACAATTAATACTTCTAGTTAGTACTTCTGTGATTAATGCTGCTAGTTGATGGTTAATGTTGCTCAACAAGATTAGTACTGCTAGTTCAAAGTTAGTACTGCTTGAAGAGATTAATGCTGCTGAGCATGGTTAGTACTGCTAGAGTTAATACTTCTTAGAGTATTAATGCTGCTGAAGATTAATACTGATTATAAGATGGAGATTTGTATGGAAAGGATGACAGCTAGATAAACTGAAGATATTCATGGAAGCTGAAGATATTCATGGAAGATATTCTAAAGATATTTTATTAATTGTAATTATCTTTTATCTTCAATATATATATATAGTATTGTTTAGAATAGTTAGAGATAACCTTTGAGAATTATTCATTCTAAGTTTTAGAGAAAATCAACCTCAAGGCATAGATCCTAATTCTAGAGAAGTAAAATTCATATTGGTGAGCCTGTTCATCAATATTGAGGTTGTGTGTTTAATCTTGTAACTTCAAGCATTCAATACAAGTTTATAAGTTGTTGATCATATACTGTTTTGTTTACTGTTTCATAGAATATCAAAGTGTTATTCCGCAAACTTCTTTGATATTGTTTCTGAGAATTTATTCTTGTTAAGAAATCGATCCTGCCATGGAAAGAATCAAGATATTCATGGAAGGCATGAAGATAATGATGGAAGATATACTGAAGATATTTTATTTATTGTAATTATCTTTTTGTTCAATATATGTATAGATTTGATAGAATAGTTAAGATATGATTCATTCATTCTAAGTTTGAGAGAAAATCAACCTCAAGGCATAGTTCCTAATTCTAGAGAAGTAGAATTCGTATTGGGGAGCCTGTTCATCAATATTGAGGTTGTGTGTTTAATCTTGTAACTTCAAGCATTGAATACAAGTTTACAAGTTATTGATCATATACACTGTTTGTTTACTGTTACATTGAATATCAAAGTGTTATTCCGCAAACTTCTTTGATATTGTTTCTGAGTATTTATTCTTGTTAAGAATTCGATCCTGACAAGTGGTATCAGAGCCTAACTCTCTCAGAAACATCTATTCATTCATCATGGAAAACTTTGAAGATTCAAACAGTACTCTGGTCTCAAAGGTTCCAATGCTCAGACCCAATGAATTCGATATGTGGAAGATCAGAATCAAGCAGTACATACTCCTCACTGACTATTCTATGTGGGACATCATAGAGAATGGTCCTTCTGAAGAAGGAAAGATTGGTGCAGATGGAAAGAGAACTCCACCAAAAACTGATGCTGATAGAAAGATTAGACAGACAGAGATGAAAGCCTTGAGCACTTTGCTCTTGGCTATCCCCAATGAATATCAACACCAGTTCTGCAACTGCACTGATGCAGAGATGCTCTGGAATGCTCTGGAGAAGAGATTCTCAGGTACCAAAAGTACCAAGAGAAATCAGAAAGCCATTCTGAAGCAACAATATGAGAACTTTAAGTCAACCAAGAATGAGTCCATGACTCAAACTTTTGACAGGTTCAACAAGCTTATTGGTGAACTTGCTACAGTGGGAGTACAAATTGATCAAGATGATCTGAACAGAAAGTTTCTAAGGTCCCTGAGTGATAAATGGACCATGTATACTGTGTCTTTCAGACAGAATGATCAACTGGAAGAAAAGGAACTTGATGATCTCTATAATGATCTAAGAGTTTTTGAATCTGAGGTAGAGGCTAAAAAGAGGCCTTCTGGATATATTCACAATGCTGCACTCCTTTCAGCATCAACTGATTCTACTTCCAACCCTGAATCAGTTAGTGCTGCCAATGGAGCAAACCAAGAGAAAGGCACTGAAACTGTATTTGAGGCCTTTCTAGCAAGTCATGGAAACTCTTCTCTCATTAATGATGACTTGGAACAACTCCATCCAGATGATCTTGAAGAGATGGACATTAAATGGCAGATGGCCATGCTCTCTATGAGAGTTAAGAAGTTCATTAAAAGAACAGGAAGGAACAACTTCTCTCAAAGAAGGGAAGATGGAGCTGGTTTTGACAAGACTAAGGTGGAATGCTATAAATGCCATAAGAAGGGACACTTTGCTAGAGAATGCAGAAGTGGAATGCCTCAAAACAATAACCACCAACAAGCTCAATCTGGAAGTTTCAATAATAACAGAAACTCTGCACAAGCCCTTGTCTCTCAACAAGGCATGGGGTTTGATTGGAGTGATCAAGCTGAAGAGGCCATCCAGAACCAAGCTCTAATGGCAGAGGTGTCAGATCTCTCAACAGAGGGCAACCAACAGCTCAAGGGGAAGAGCATATGGCATGTCGATAGTGGTTGCTCTAGGCACATGACAGGCAACATGTCATGCCTTCAGAATTTCAAGCATATCAATGGAGGACATGTTGCATTTGGAGATAATCTTACTGGTGGTAAAATAAGTGGAAAAGGTAATGTCACCAAAGGTAAGATGACATTTGAGGATGTCTACTATGTTGATCAGTTGAAGTACAACCTGTTAAGTGTATCACAGGTTTGTGACAAACAACATAGCATATTATTTACAAATACTGAGTGTATGATCCTTGCTCCAGGGTTCAAGGTAGTTGATGAAAGCATGATACTACTTAGAACTCCAAGAAAGGACAATGTGTATTGTCTAGATATGGACAATGTTTATAGTGATTCATCCCTGAACTGTCTTGTTTCAAAAGCTTCTATGGATGAATCCTCTCTTTGGCACAGAAGGATGTGTCACATGAACTTCAAAACCATGAACAAACTTGTTAAAAACAACCTTGTAAGAGGTTTACCTTCAAAAGTATTTTCATGTGATGATCATTGTGTTGCATGTCTTAAAGGCAAACAGCACAAAACTTCTCATAAGACCAAAGAGATAAACTCAATTTCTTCTTGTCTCCAGTTACTGCATATGGATCTGTTTGGTCCTACAAATGTTATGAGTATAGGCAAGAAATCTTACTGCTTGGTTATTGTTGATGATTACTCTAGATTTACCTGGGTATATTTCTAAGGACTAAGGATGAGACAAGTGGACTGATCAAATCCTTTATCCTAAGAATTGAAAACCAAACTAATCAAAAAGTAAAAGTCATTAGATCAGATAATGGGACTGAGTTTAAAAATCTTGATCTAAACACCTTTTGTGAAGAGAAAGGCATTGAGAGACAATAGTGCTCCTAGGACTCCTCAACAGAATGGAGTTGCTGAGAGGAGAAACAGGACACTAATAGAAGCTGCTAGATCTCTGTTGGCTGATTCAAAACTGCCAATTACCTTCTGGGCTGAAGCAGTTAATACTGCTTGTTATGTCCAAAACAGAGTTCTAGTGGTCAAGCAAAAGAACAAGACCCCATATGAGCTTTTAAATAAAAGAAAACCTTTCATTGGATTTTTCAAACCATTTGGGTGTCCTTGTACAATTCTCAATACCAAATCTCACTTAGGTAAGTTTGATAGCAAAGCAGATGATGGATTTCTTGTTGGTTACTCATCTCAGAGTAAGGCTTACAGAGTTTTTAACTCTTCTTCCAGAATAATTGAAGAAAGTGACAATGTCAAATGCAATGAGAACATACCAAATCCTATTGGGTCTGGTCCTCAGTGGCTATTTGACATTGACTCATTAACTAACTCTTTTGGTTTCAGTAGTGATGATTATGTAGGTACAGGGAGTGGAGGATCAGGGACTACACAAGTCTCAGAAAGTATATCTCAATCTGTGATATTTCCCATACCCACAGTGGATCCTGTTGTAGACTGTGAAAAGGAATCATCTACTGGACCAAGTCAAAGTGAAGAAGAAAGTAGAGATGAGGAGACTCAAGCAAATAAAGAACCAGAAGTAGCTACTGAAAACACTTCAGTTGAGTTGAATGACTCTAATTTAGAGGTGGAACTTAATGAAGAACCTAGCCATCACACTAGAATACAAAAGAATCATCCTCTACAGCTGGTAATAGGAGACATATCTTCTCCTATGATGACTAGAAATCAAAGTAGGCTTCAAGAAATGCAAGACCAACAACACATAGTGCTATCTTGCTTTTTATCCCAGCTTGAGCCTAAAAAGGCACATGATGCTATGAAAGAGTCCAGTTGGATAGAAGCCATGCAAGAAGAGCTACTGCAGTTCAAGTTGCAAGATGTTTGGGATCTGGTAGACCTTCCTAAAGGCCAAAGGGCAATAGGAAGAAAATGGGTCTTCAGGAATAAGAGAGATGAAAGAGGTATAGTGTTAAGGAATAAAGCAAGGCTGGTGGCTCAAGGGTATACACAAGAAGAAGGAATAGACTATGAAGAAGTATTTGCACCTGTGGCCAGGATAGAAGCAATTGAAGAAAACACTTTATGGACTACATCAAGCTCCAAGAGCATGGTATGACACTCTGTCATCCTATCTCTTGGAAAATGGCTTTGAAAGAGGAGTCATTGATAAGACTCTATTCATCAAGAGAAAGAAGAAGGATATCTTACTGGTCCAAATCTATGTTGATGATATTATCTTTGGATCCACAAGAGACAACATGTGCAAGGAGTTTGAGGAACTAATGCATTAAAGGTTCAAAATGAGTTCCATGGGGGAACTTACTTTCTTCCTTGGACTCCAAGTTCAACAGAAGCCAGATGGAATCTTCATCTGTCAGTCCAAGTATGTGCAGGACATTCTAACCAAGTTTGGTTTCTCAGATTCAAAACCTGCTAGCACACCTATGGAGACACACAAGCGGATAACAACAGATCTTGAGGGGTAGGATATGGATGTTCATCATTATAAATCCATGATTGGCTCTCTCATGTATCTGACAGCCTCTAGGCCAGATATAATGTTTCCAGTCTGTGTATGTGCAAGATTCCAAGTTAGGCCAAAGCAATCTCACTATCAAGCTGTTAAGAGGATATTCAGATATCTCAAAGGGCAACCCAGATTGGGACTTTGGTATCCTCATGACTCATCCTTTGACCTACTTGCATACTCAGATAGTGATCTACGTGGAGCAAACTTGGACATAAAATCTACTTCTGGAGGATGTCAGTTTTTGGGTGCAAGACTAGTTTCATGGCAGTGCAAGAAACAAACCACAGTATCCACATCTACAACAGAGGCAGAGTACATAGCAGCTGCAAGTTGCTGTTCTCAAGTCTTATGGATTCAGAATCAAATGCTGGATTATGGGGTAACCTTTCTACACACTCCAATTTTTATTGATAATAGTAGTGCTATTAGCATTGTGAATAATCCTGTCAAGCACTCAAAGACAAAGCACATTGAGATCAGGTATCACTTCATAAGAGACTGTAATGAAAAGAAACTTATTCAAGTTGTAAAAGTTCACACTGATAACCAGTTTGCTGATCTATTCACTAAAGCTTTTGATGTGGGTAGATTCACTTTCTTGGTAACAAGTGTGGGAATGATCAACTCTGAATAAGCCCCTTCTCAAAAAGTGGTTCTATACCTGTATATTGTTTATTCTTGGTGTTACTAATCTTCTTTTTCAGGATATGTATAGCAGTACTCAGTGTTTCGCAAGATTAAAGGAGTAAGTATAGTTAATACTGCCAGTGCACAGTTACTACTGCTAGTAGTTAATACTGCTAGTAGTTAATACTGCCAGTGCACAGTTAATACTGATAGTTAGTTAATACTGCTAGTAGTTAATACTTCTCTCAGTTAATACTGCTAGTTAGTTAATACTGCTCTCAGTTAATACTGCTAGTTAGTTAATACTGCTAGTTAGTTAATACTGCTAGTAGTTAATATTGCTCTCAGTTAATACTGCTAGTTAGTTAATACTGCTAGTAGTTAATACTGCTCTCAGTTAATACTGCTAGTTAGTTAATACTGCTAGTAGTTAATACTGCTCTCAGTTAATACTGCTAGTTAGTTAATACTGCTAGTAGTTAATACTGCTCTAGGTTAATACTGCTTATGTTCCGAATACTATAAATACTCTTTGCCCGCCTAAAAGTTCATAACGACTCTTTGCATACTGTTCTCTTGCGCTCTAAACCCTCTTTCTCTCAAGTTCAAAGTTCTTAGGCAAGAATTTTCAAAGTTTAATGGCATCAATGGCGTTCATTGACGAGCACAATGAAATCACGATGCTCCAAAAGCCAAAACAAGCTGAAGGTTTTCATCAGATAGTCGACTTTCTGAAGTCTAGCCACATTGCCCATGCTCTCACTATGACTCCTACTATCTTCATAGAGCATCAGAGGCAATTCTGGGCACATGCCACCATTGTTACTGAGGATGGTGTGCAAATAATCAAGACGACAGTGTGTGGCAAGCCATTGATAGTTACTGAAGAGGTAATTCGCATCAGTCTACGTCTAGACGATGCCTCTGGTATAACTTCTATCTCTAATGATGATCTGTTTTGTACTCTTACAAGAATGGGGTATGGAGGCCCATTGGGTATTTTTAAATTCTCAAAAGCTAAATTCTCACCCCAATGGCGTTTTCTTGTTCATACCTTGATGCACTGCATTTCTAAAAAGACTACTGGATGGAGTGAGTTCAGCAGTCCCATTGCTTATGCTTTGGTCTGTTTGGCCACTACCAGAAGGTACAATTTTTCACAAATGATTTTCAATGATCTTGTCTCAAACATGGGAAACAAAAAGAGCTTTTATATGTATCCCAGGTTTGTTCAAGCAGTAATCAACCACGAATTGACGGATATTCCTCACTCTGAAGGGATATATGTACCAAAACTCCCTAAAGGCAAGGTTTTCTCAAATATGAGTAGATCTGCTGGGGACTCGGAAGGAATAGACACCCCATTGTTCTCTACAATGATGGTGGTGTCCCAAACCAATGAAGGTATGGTAGCAGGGTCAATGCCCCCATTAGACCAACCCACTGCTAGCCAATCCCAACCTTCCCTTTCTCATATTTTTCCTCAGTCCTTTGCTGCAAAACCCACTCCTAGAATATCCAAGACTTATGTCAAGAGAAAGGTACACAAGGCTCCTTCCCTTGGTGTACCTACTATTAACCAAGAGCCTCAAAGCCCTCTATTGGAGCACTCTCTAGTAGAGAATATCCAAAGGGAAACCAACAGGGTGTCTCCCAACCCTCAGGAGGTTCTCTAAGGAGATGGAAGAGCATATGGGTAAGAAGGCTGCCACTACTCCTGCTAGCACAGAGGAGGACAGTGGTAACATACATAAGACCTCTCCCATGGCAACTTTGAATGAGCAATCATTCAAAGGTCCCCGGTGCCAAGAAACCAAGGGGGTGGATAGTGCTTCTGCTAGGCAGAAGGCTTCCACTACTAAAAGATCCCATGATCCTTCAAAAGGGGGTAACACTCCTGGAGAAGGTGAGGACAGATATGACTACAATGAATTGATGGAAACAATGGGCAACATCAATATAGATGTCATCAAACAAGGAAAAGACATAAAAGAGATGAAAATGGTGATTCTGTCTCAACAAGTACAGATTACCAAATTGAAGAAAATGATCACAAGATTGGTGTAAAAGAAGAGGAGAAGGCAATTTGTTTTGAAGAAGAGGAAAACTGCTAATGATGCTTTCAACAAGGGGGAGAATTCAGAGGCTGAAGCAGAAAAGGAGAGTATTTCAGAGATGGGATTTGATGTTAAGGGGGAGAAAGCTGCAGAAACAGAAGCACAAGCAGTGGAAACAGATAATGTTCAAGCAGCAGCAGTAACAGAACAGGTAGCAGCAATAACAGGGTTATCTGTTGAAGAATTGGAAATAGCTGAAACCTTGGTAAAAGCCAATAATGATACTCCTAAGGTTACCCAAAAGGCCAAGGGAGTAGTCATCAATGAAGGAGAAATTCAACAGAAGGAAAAAGAAAAGGCAAAGGAGTCAAAGGGAAAAGGAAAGGAGAAGATGGTTGAAGCTGAAATGCCTGCAAAGAAGAAGTCTCATATTGAATTGGATGAGGCAATAGCAAAGCAGCTTTAAGACCAAATGGAGAAGGAGGAACAGTTGCAAACAGAAAAGGATAGAGAACTTGCAAAGATTATGGCCAAGAAGTTAAATGCAGAATATCAAAAGAGCTTAAAAGAAGCAGCTCAGACAGCAGCTCAGGCCAAGAAGCTTCCAGTTAAAAAGATGCCAACTCAAAAACAGAAACAGAAAAGACAACCCTCCAAAACATTTTTGGCCAATCAGGAAAGAAGAAAAATGATAAATTTCCTGAAGGGTGCAATTGGTGTTAAGGGGGAGATGTTTACCAACATGGCATACACTCAGGTTGAAGAGTTGTATCAAAAGGAAATGGCCAAGATTCAAGGGGATTCAGCACAAAGGGAAGAGGCTGAGAGAAGAATGAAGGAAAGGCATGACCTGAATATTCAAAAACCATTCCCTGAGGAGACCACACACTCAAAAGATAAAGTAGAAGAGAAGAAGGAAGAACCTGAGAGTGTTGGTGTAGAAGCCAAAGCTGGAAAAAGGGTGAAGACAATTGCTTCCAAAAGGCTGTCTAAAAGGCCTAGAGTGGAAGAAACAACAGAATCTGCAGCAGAGCATTCAGAGGTACCTATAGTAGAATCAGTACAAATTCCAGAACAATCAAGGAAGCCAACTACTGAGAGTATGGATCTCTACATGACAATAGTAGAACTTTTGAAGGCTGTTCCAATCTCTATGAAAGCTCCTGAGATTACCTTCTGGGACATTCTAAGAGATAATGGAAAGGACTTCTTCAGAATAAAAAGGACTGATGGTTCATTTGAAGCATATTCAACATGGGGGAGAGTTGTCAGAAGTTGTTCAAGAGCTGACATAGAAGAATTATACAAAGTGGGGATAAAACTCTATGAGCCTGTGTTGAAAGGTACTGAAGAGAATCTTCTCAAGATAGCAATGGAATACTTGTGCATGATGTTTGATCCAGAAAGAGTGGCTTATAGGATTAAAGATCATCAGCATGAGTTTATATTCAAGAAGATTGATAAATGGATACTTTTTGAAAACTGTGGGGTATACATGATTACTATTGACAATTGTTATCATGAATACTACCTAGTAGACAGAATTTATGAGCACAACAAAGAGAAGTTAGAAGGGATGCTGAAAGCTACACTAGTATGCACAAAGGATTCAGAGATGGCCAAGATTATGGTGAGAAGAACTGTCAATCAAAGTTTGGGCTTAGATCCAAATTTGGGAAACTGAATCTGAAGTGTTGAAAGCATCTTGAAGATCAATTCTGAAGAACTTGACTTCTTTTCCTAAAAGTCAAGTTAGGGGGAGATTGTTGGGAACTGAAGAAAAGCTCAAGTATGGTTAATGCTGCTAGTTCAGAATTACTACTGCTAGAAGATTTCAAAGTTAATACTGTTGAGTATTACTACTGCTAGTCAAAGTTAGTGCTGCTTAAACAAAGTTAGTACTGCTTAGCTAGTTAGTACTGCTAGTGGTTAGTGCTGCTTAGTAGTTAATGCTGCTAAGACCAAGTTAATGCTTCTTGAAGAAATTAATGCTGCTGAGCATAATTAGTACTGCTTATGAATTAAAGATCCGGATGGAAAGGATGACAGCTGGAAAGAATCAAGATATTCATGGAAGGCTTGAAGATAATGATGGAAGATATACTAAAGATATTTTATTTATTGTAATTATCTTTTTGTTCAATATATGTATAGATTTGATAGAATAGTTAAGATATGATTCATTCATTCTAAGTTTGAGAGAAAATCAACCTCAAGGCATAGTTCCAAATTCTAGAGAAGTAGAATTCGTATTGGTGAGCCTGTTCATCAATATTGAGGTTGTGTGTTTAATCTTGTAACTTCAAGCATTGAATACAAGTTTACAAGTTATTGATCATATACACTATTTGTTTACTGTTACATTGAATATCAAAGTGTTATTCCGCAAACTTCTTTGATATTGTTTCTGAGTATTTATTCTTGTTAAGAATTCGATCCTGACAACCACAAAGATCCATATGAAGCATATGCAGAGGTTTTGGACAATTATTATCACTTTTGGTCTTGTGGGAAGATCTTTTCATTTTTCCCATTTCACAAGCAGAACAAAGATGATCTTTGTTAAACTTCAGAGATAGTAATCCCTTAACCAGATTTAGTTTGACCAACTTATTAAGTGAAGAAAAGTTCAGATGTGAGAACTTTTTATGCCAGAGCCAAACATCTTCACTGTTCAGAGATACTATACAGAGTTTCTCTGAGTCAGTTATGTGTTTGGAAAAATTCATTCTGTATAAATGACCTTTTCTGTCAGCTCTGAGCATTTCTTGACCTGTTTTTGAGTGAAGTAATGAACAATGTTTTTCTTGAAATTTCACATCAAAACCATGGTCACAAAGTTGACTTATGCTGATTAAGTTATGCTTTAACCCATCAACATAAGCAACCTTTGATACAGAAACATTACCTGTTGTAAGCTCACCATAACCCTTAATTTGCCCTTGCATATTGTCTCCAAAAGTTACTGCTCCTCCAAATTTAGCTTTGAAAGAGGATAGTAACTTCTTATCTCCAGTTATATGCCTTGAACATCCAGAATCTAAGTACCAGATTCGCATAGACTGTTTCTGCAAGACAAATTAGATTTCCTTAGGTACCCATCTCATTATGGGTCTTGTTTTGTTAGACTTATGATTATCTCTTTGAAATTTTGCCTTCTCATCATTTGATGTTTTGGCAGAGTTGTCCTTTTTCTTTTGAGGCTTTGTCTATGAATTTTTATTCAGAGACTGGTTTAGAAAACAGTGAGAACTTCTGAAGTGATTTTTCAGTTTCATCAAGAGTTGGATGCAATTGCACTTTACAGAACAAGAAGAAGTAGAAGCAAAGGTTTTCATTTCATTAAATGCATTCGATACATTATGATTCCTTTTTGAATTAGTACTAGGAATATTACAAGTATTCCTAACTACTTCCTTTCTTCTAGCTTGAAAGACAACCTTCTTTTCAAGTTGTCTCTTCTTGTTCAGAAACATCCTCTTCTCTTTATTGCTCACTGCACAAACATGATTAGAATGGTTAATTTCTTGCCATTTTCCTTTTTGTTTAGGAGTGAGAAGTGATGGTTTTATTCTTTGCCATTACTTGTAATTATTTTTCAAGATCCAGACAAGTTTTTGTTTGAAGACACATTTCTGCAAAGTCCGGACATATTGGTATTCTAGGTTTATTTTTCAAAACAGAAATAGGAATATTCAAAATTCCAGAACCAACAGTCTCTATCTTTTTATGAATTGCTTTCTCTGTGTTATTCCCTAGATTCTAGTTTCCAATCACAAACAATTAATCAAAACAAACAATTCAATTCAATTACCTGTTTTGAATTCAATTCTCAATTCAAATAGAACTTTCTCTCTCTAGAACTCTCTACAGATTTTCTCTCAATCGTATTTCTCAAAAAAAGCTTCCTACTATTGAAAATAGAAAATACAAGGTATTTATACCTACATCTAAAATACAAGGAAAAACAAATACAAATACAATACTTTGACTTTTTATTACAAATAGACTTTGACTTTAATGAGAGTTGACTTTCTCAGCTTTGACTTTCTTGAACTTTGACCTTAAGTTTTTTTTATCTTGTATCCAACAGATTTATGCTCTAACAATCTCCCCCTTTGGATTCAAGATCACTATTGAAAGATCTAGCAAATCAGTCTTCACTTTAAGCTCTGTCAGTACAATCTCCCCTTTTTCTTTGACGATATTCTTTCCAAAACTGTCTTCAAACGATTATCAATCTCCCCAAAACTTTCACAAAACACTTTCAGACGTTGGAAAAAAGTTATCTTCAGAATCGGCTTGAATTGCTTTAGCAAATAATCTTCAAAGAAAATTTCCTCAAATCTTCAGAAATTCTTTGATCTTCTTCAAATCTTTACTTTGAACATTTCTGGCTTGGACATTTCTGAAAATCATCTCTCAAAACTTTATCATTTCTTGATACCATCTCCCCCTTTTTGATGATTTGAGCATCTATATCATCAAAACTTTTATTCCAAGAAATGTCATTGACCAATCTGATCTGTCAAACTGAGCCTCTGATTCTGTGATCCATAACCAAGTATTCATCTAGATCTTTGCAAATCTAGACAAAATAAGAACATGTAACTCCTGAATCAACAAATGAATCAGTTAGAATGCCTGTCAGTAACATGAAGTCACTGTGTGTAACGAACACACAATATAAAGGAGCTTTTTGATGTTCACTCCCCCAGGGCTTCTATCCAATCATCGAAATACCACAAAGGCAATTTCTATGAATGTTATGACAAAGAAACAAATTCTTTGTGTTTTCGTGCATGTGTAGAAAGAATTAAGCATGAATAATTGCTTTTATAAAGGCTCAACATAGTGTAAACCACTGAGACAACAGTAGATAAACACAGACTCAATGTGCATGATTGAAGTGCGAAGGTGGGGCAGACTTTCTTCTTTTTCAATATCCAGATTTTCCAAATGAAAACCAGATAGATTATATGTTGCGTCCCCTTGAAAATGTGAAACATTTTCTTTTTGAGAAGAAAATGAGTAGCTTGTGGGGTTTAGTCAAGAGTTGGCATGGGCTAGTTGCCTGTTTCAATAACATTCACCAAAGATTTGTGAAACGCTAGTAGTGTGGCTGCCCGGCTCAGAAAGTAGTTGGTGCAGAGTTTAATATTCTTTTACTTTGTTCTCACACCCTCTTTCTTTTAATCATTATGCTCACTTCTAACCAAACTCTCATTTACATTTTACCTCATCACCCCCACACTCATTTCGTTTAGACTCCTCACACTCAATCACTAAGGATTAACTTCTTGGGTAGAAATCACTGGTTAACGTGATTTCATAGAAGTTTCAATTAAGTCCTAGCACAAAGAATCCATATAATCCTAGAAAGCATGTGTTGCTCAAATGGTTTAACTATAGCAGTTAAAGCTCATATACAAATGTCAGATGAATGTATGCTCATAAAATATAATCATGAAGATTTGAGCATTTTTAGACATTGACGCATTTTCAAACAAGTATATGAAATGAATGAATATGAATGGAAAATACTTGTTTGAAAATCTGACATTGTATGAAAATGATCAAAAATGAATGATATAACAATCAAAGCTTAAGGTCAATAATAATGGATATTGTCTATACGAAACAAAATATAGACATTCTTAAAAAACCGTTTCGAAATGAATTAACGCTCAAAATTCTTTGAAGTACAAGCAGGGTGTCTTACCATCGAAAAATTGTTTCAATTTAAAGACATGGTAAGAACAATTGGATCAAAAATTAAACCGATGTGTGTGAATACTTGAAAGTATATAGAAAAGACAATACACAAGTATTTATCTTTCGAAACACACGGTTTATTAATCATTGAAGCTCAAAATGAAAAATGAAAACATTTAAAATCACACTTCCAATTCATTAAATCTGTTTAAGAATCGGGAAGTGATTTGAACATTTAAGAACATGTTTTCTATATATGAAAGTTGTCCTTCTTTCAGATATATTTGAGATTAAGATAAGAAATTTACCTTTTCACGCAATCTTAAATCTCATGAACTCAAGCTGAAGTCATTAAGATATGATCTTGTCAACTTCTGTCATCCTGCAAAAATCTCAAAGTCTAGTCAAAGCAACTTTATTCACAAATTTATTCGAAAGTAAAAGACATAAAGCAATAAAACGATTAATGTACGAGTTCTGATTCGAGATAATCAGAAATCATAGTCTTACTCCTTTTGACTTGGCTTATAAGCTCCCCCTAAAATCATGTATCACAAAAATTTGTCAGTTAAGTAAAATGCAGAAATTAGTTATGCTCCCCCTCAAAATAATGTAGATCACCTTTAATCTTCTCTTACTCCCACTTAGATCATGAGCAAACAATTAAAGTACATATATCCTTCAGACATATAGATAAAGAAAATGATGAAAAATAACAATACGTAACTTTATTAGGTAACAACCGATTATGTATTAAGATTTAACATACCAAGCTTAGAGACAAGAAAATTAAATCTCTTTTCATCTAATGGTTTGGTAAATAAATCTACAAGATGATAATCTGTTTTTACAAAATAAAGTTCAATTGTTCCTTTTTCGACATTATCTTTTATAAAATGATACCTGACGTCAATGTGTTTGGTTTTCGTATGCTGAACAGGATTAGCAGATATTGCGATTGCACTCTTCGAGTCACAATAGATTGGAATTTTGTCAAACTTGAATCCATAGTCTCGTAGCTGTGTTCGCATCCACATGACTTGAGAGCAGCAACTAGCAGCAGCTACGTACTCTACTTCAGCAGTTGATGTGGAAACACATAATTGTTTCTTTGATGCCCAGCTAACGAGCTTGGCTCCAAGGAATTGAATGTGACCTGAAGTAATCTTTCTGTCCAACATGCAACCTGCATGATCTGCATCTGAATAGGCAGTCAGTTGAAAACCAGTATCCTTAGGATACCACAGACCAAGATCTGCAGTGCCCTTCAGATATCTAAAAATCTGTTTGATAGCAGCCAAATGGGATTCTTTGGGAGCAGCCTGATATCTAGAACATAAACATGTTGAAAACATAATATCTGGTCTACTAGATGTAAGATACATTAACGATGCTATCATACCTCTATAAGTTCTAACATCAACACTTTTACTCGAAGGATCAGTGCTAATCTTAGTACCTGGTGCCATCGGGGTTCCAATAGGTTTACAATTTTCCATATTGAACTTTCGAAGAATGTCCAAAATGTACTTAGATTGGTTAATGAAAATCCCCATAGAAAACTGTTTAACTTGTAATCCGAGAAAGAAATTCATCTCTCCCATAATACTCATTTGAAAACGTGACACCATGAGATTAGAAAAGTTTTTGCAATATTTAGGATTAGTAGAACCAAATATTATATCATCAACATAAATCTGAATAAGAATAATATCAGCTTTTTCTTTTCTGATGAATAAAGTGGTATCAACCTTACCTTTAGAAAAATCGGACTTGACCAAGAATTTGGATAGAACGTCATACCATGCTCGAGGGGCTTATTTTAAACCATACAGGGCGTTGTCCAAGATGTAGACATGATCTGTCTTATCTGGATTGACAAACCCTTCTTGTTGAGACACGTATACTTCCTCCTTAAGAATGCCATTCAGAAATGCTGTTTTCACATCCATCTGATAGACTGTGAAATTCTTATGAGCTGCGTAGGCTAGAAACATGCGGATTGTTTCTATACGCGCTACTGGAGCATACATCTCATCGTAGTCTATGCCTTCCTCTTGCCGGTAACCTTTGGCAACAAGTCTAGCTTTGTTCCTTATGACAATACCATCTTCATCCTTCTTGTTTTTGAATACCCATTTAGTGCCAATCACGGATTTACCTTCCGGTTTTGGAACTAATCTCCAGACCTTCAGGGCTTCAAACTGATTTAATTCTTCTTGCATAGCAGATACCCAATCCGAATCAGCTAAAGCCTCTGATACTCGCGTGGGCTCTATCTTGCTGAGGAATGAGTCATGCATACATTGATTAAGAGTCGCTGATCTAGTTTGTACAGGCTTGTTGAGATCTCCAATTACTTGATGTAATGGATGCTCTTTGGTCCAGCAATGCTCATGAGGGAGTGGAGTAGATGAAGATTGATCATTTTCATCATCTAAAAATCCACTATCGAACTCTTCAGTTTGAATAATAGGAGGGAGGTTTGCAGTTGAAGTTTCAGGTGCAGAAGCATCAGTTGGAACATCAGACTCTGGCTGTTGAGTAGACAATATATCACACCCAACTGAAACAGTTACCTCTGGCTCAACATTTACTTGTACTTCTTCAACTGTAGGAGTATTCAATGGAACATGAGTTTCTGACTAAACAGGGGATACAGGTTCAGTTATAACTTCTGAAGTGACTGGATGATTGCAACTTGTGTCTTCAGACCTATCAGTCACAACAGATTTAGGCAAATTAGATCCTAGAAACTCATCATAAAATAATTCAAATAACAAATCTAAATCAGATAAATGTGAAATAGATGTAGAAGCGTTATTCGAATTATTCGCTGTAGAAGCAGGTTTTGGACTGATCTGCCCAGAAGCTAATACTCCAGTGATCACGGGTTCTGAACTGAGTTGTTCAGAAGCCATCTCTTCATCGAATGTTACATTCATGCTCTCGACAACTGTCTTTAACTTCTTCAGATAAACACGATATGCTGCAGATGTGGAAGAATAACCAATGAAGATGCCCTCGTCCGCCTTAGCACTGAATTTATTCATACTGTCTCTGTCGTTAAGCACAAAACATTTACACCCAAATATGTAAAAATACTTGATTGTTGGTGTTCTGTTGTTGATCAACTCATATGGAGTCTTTTGAAAACGGCGGTGTATTATGGACCTATTTTGAGTATGACATGCAGTTGACACAGCTTCTGCCCACAAAAATAGAGGTAGATCGGATTGGCTGAGCATAGTACGAGCGGCCTCTGCTAGCGTCCGATTTCGCCTTTCAACTACTCCATTTTGTTCAGGCGTACGAGCAACAGAGTACTGATGTGATACCCCAACCGATTCGAGATATTCTTCAACTATCTTGTTTTTGAACTCTGTGCCGTTGTCCGTTCGAAGAAACTTGACTTGTCTTTGCATATTCACTTGGGTCGTCTTTAAGAAATTAATGAGAACTTCGAGCGTCTCATCTTTTGATCGAAGAAATTTGACCCATGTGTATCTTGAGTAATCGTCCACAATAACCAACACGTATTTCTTTCCATCCAAACTCTGAGTTCTCATTGGACCACACAAATCCATATGTAACAATTCTAACGGAGAACTAGTGCTTGGTTTAGGCTTCGATTTATGCGGAGCTCTCTTCATCTTACCCTTCTGACATGTAGCGCATAAGTGTTCTTTCTCATATTTCAGCTCAGGAAGTCCTTTTACCAATTTTCCACTAACCAGCTTGTTGATATAACAAAAATTCGGATGTGATAGTCGTCGGTGCCAAAGGCAGCTTTGTTGCATCGAGGCTTTTGATAATAAGCAAACTTGACTGTCATTCTGGACCTTTGAAAGATTGATGGTGTAGAGATTTGTCTTTCGCTTGCCTACTAAGAGTTCTGTGTCGTCTTCAGAACGAACCAAACATCTCTTAGCTTTGAAGTTGACCTCTAACCCTTTGTCACAGAATTTACCGATGCTAAACAAGTTGTGCCCTAAACCTTCGACATTAATCACCTTCTTCATCGTTATGTTGTCTTGAATGATGTCACCATATCCTAAGATTGGTGAAAGCTGATCATTTCCAAATCTGACATTTCCACTGAATTTCTCTGTATAATTAGACAATAAAGCTTTTTGCCCAGTCATATGCTTGGAACATCCACTGTCCAAGTACCACATATGCCGGGTCTGCAAGAGAAATCAGGAAACAATAGATTTAGGTACCCATTTAAAAACGGGTCCTAACAGATTAGTACATGATTTTGGTATCCATTTGAATATGGATCCTCCTTTTCGTTGAAAACTTTTAAAAACATTTGATCTTGAAGAATAAACATGATAAGATCCAAACCAATCAGAAGAATTATGAGAATAAGCAAAATTATTTCTCCGATAATGATAAGATTTAGTAGTAATAAGAGATAATTGAGTCAACTGCTTTATTGAATAACGCTTGTAAGAAGTTACAAGGTTTTGTTTATGAGAAGCATATTGACCAACTACATCAGAATCACTACTATTGGATCTAGTACAAGAATTATCAGAAACTGATTCAGTTATCTCATCATCCTTCCTTTTTGGTCGCCATTCGGTTCTCACTTTCGACCTTTTCTTCCTTATAACTGAAACAAAAGATTTAGATTTATTAGGAAAATCAGATTTCTGAGATTGATTTTTCTTACGTTTACCAGTGTTATTCTTGTTCTGTGAATGCTGTTTCTTATGTTTCTTACCATTAGCATAGTAATCAGCATTCCTAGAAACTGATTCACCAACCTTAGTTGATGATTCACCTTTCTCAGGTACACTTGGTAAAGATTTTCCATTTATGATAAAAGTAGAATGATTTGAAAGTTGAGTAGTAAAGTCAAACATATCAATTTCCTCGATACACCCTGTTGGTCCCTAAGGTGCTTAACAAGTTTGTAGAAGGGGGGGGGGTGAATACAAACACAGAAATTAAAGTTTAATAAATTGTTTATTTGATAAATCAAATACAATTTACAAGTTTGTTGCGGAATAAGATTAAGACAGACTCAATCTAAACAAACTTAAGAAACACTAAGATGGTTGCACAAGAAAATCAGAGAATGGGGGATTAAGAGATATAGAAAACAAGGGTTTCTATATGGGGTTCAAGGATTGAGCACACTTCAGATGCAGGGGGTGATCTTCCTATTTATACCTTATGCATTAAATGCATGGCAGGACACTTTACACGTGGCGTTCACTGATTGGCTTTGGGAGTCTGACTTTTGGGAGACATGCTTTCGGCCGGACAATGAACAGTGTAGATGACAGAGGTGTTGTACAAATTGTAGCAGAAACATGTCCGTTCTGTCATATCGTACTATGTTGTGCAAGGAGAGACAAAAGGAAACTTGAGACATAAGCTAAGTGATCATTCGATCCCTGAGTATCTCTTCCATCAGAGATATCAAGAGTTCAGCGATCACTGAAGCTTTTCCTCATGTTCCTTCGCGTATAAGTAGATTCGTCTTTGCTTCACTGATATCCGCATCAGGTCACTAGTAGACTTGTCTTTGTTCAGCAACTTCGTCTTTGATTCAGCTATGAATATCTGTTGACGCGAAACTTGTCTTCAGGGATTACGTTACTGTTTACATCAGAAACTATCAGCGATACTGAACAGGATCAATTTGATCACTGATAGTGAAACACTAATACATACTAGATGCTTATAAGAAGACTATCAGCGATAAATGAACAGACTCAGTCTGATCGCTGATGGTGAAACACTAATACATACTAAAACGTAATTTTCACTAAGTATAGAAGAGGGTCGTTATCAAATCACTGAGAAAGTTTGGATCAACAATCTCCCCCTATTTGATAATGACAAAGTAACTGAAGAAAATTATTTTATAATTCAAAATGATAGAATAATCAGGACTCATAACATACATGTCCCAATTACTATTTTGAGGGATCTTTTACAGTACTGATAGAGGAAGTACTTCACTGAAATTTTCATTAATCCAAGAAAAGAATTACAAGGTATGAAAATTACAAGTACAAGTGATATATTAACTACTGTAAGTTAAACTAATAGATTACAAGAAATGAAACTAATCTATCAGCTATCTAAAGAGGATTTAGGAGGATTTATCAAATACTCAGGTATTTCTTCTCCTTTTTTCCTTCGCTCTAAAGATTCTTTGCAGATGATCGCTATGATTGGGTCAGCAGCAGGAGAGAGAGTACACCATAGGCACATGAGATCCTTGAGAAGAGCGAGGGGACATATAGGGATTTCAGAGACTCTTTGAAATCTGAGCTGTTCCTCGTCATCTCTGAAGAAGATTCCAAAAGGTTCTTCAAGAACTTGTCCCACAGCATATGGTCCGCCAGAAGACAGAGATAGATCCAGAACTGAAAGATCAGGAGGAGGACCGAACAGAGCTTCTCTTGAGAATTTGATGGAGGTTTCATTCCTGGTCACTGTGACATTATCAGATGAGGAGGAGATAGGCTTTCTCTTGATTTGCTTGGACTTTGGAGGAAGAGTAGATGGAACCTTTAGTATAGCAGCGACTCTGTTGATGAGGGCATCATTTACCCTTTCAACATAGCCTCTGTATGTAGACTTAGATTTCTTCAGCACATCTTTGAACTCAAGCCATTCCATGTAGCTAAGGTCTTCCAACTTTGAAATGATTATAGCCTTGCAACTTCCATCCTCTCTGGTAATCTCCATGGTGACAGAGAGTTTATCCTTCTTCTTTCTTCCAGAGATAGCAACCGCTACGATCTTCATTGGGTCAGAGCGATAGTCAATTTTGTGCTTGCACCAATCGACAGAATTATCGCTGACCACTTTTTCTTTGGAGCGTTCCTCTTCAATCTCTTTCAACAAAGCTGCCTGGACTTCCACTGGTTTGCTTTTCAACTTCTTGTCTTTGACTTGAGAAGACTGAATTTTGAGAGCTAAAGAGGCATCTTTTTGACAGTCAGCAATCAGCTTCTCAGCCCTGACGGATTCTTCAATTTCAGCTTCAGTCAGGAACTCCAGATCTGATGATTGAGAGTGGATCTTTCGTCGTTGACTCTCCAGATGAGAGATCATCTCTATTCTTTTCTTTCTCTCTTCCTCTGACCAGTGAGATGGTCTAGAGGGCCTTCCATGATGTTGCAGGGACTCTTCTTCTTCTTCATCCTCTTCATCAATCTCTCTGACAGAGATTCAGATTATTTGATCATCAGCTTCAACAGCTGGGATTATTTGGAGCTCTTTACTCTTAAGCAGGGGAGATAACTGTCTGGTTAGAAAAAGAAAGAAGGTTAGATTTATTTTAGGGAAGGAGAGAGATAAAGGCTAGAAAGAAACAGGGGTGGGATTTTTATAGAAGGAAAAAGGAACAAGAGTAAGGCATACCTGAGAAGGATTCTCCTCAGGTAGTGAAATCATCTTCAGGGTTCCCTCAGCAGTTGCACCTTTGCATTGGGAAGGGGTTCTTGAAGGTCTCTCTTGACTCCCCCCTGCTTGGATAATTTCTTTCGAAGCTATTGCTGATGAAGTGACGGCTGAAGAACACCATAGAGATTGGTCTTCATCGTCATCATCATCATCTTGATGAGAATCATCCTCTTGATCTTCAAAATCAAGGTCTTCATCATCGTCTTCTTCCTCCTCTTCATCATCAACTAGATCAGTGATGGTGGGAGGGGCTTTGTCAGCAGCTATCTCCCCCTCAACCTGAGAGGGAGTTTCCTTCAGTTGTTCAGCAGCATCAACTTCTTTCTCCTTATTTTCTTCAGATGCTTTCTCCCCCTCTTTGTCATTATCACGAAGGGATAGATATTGGGAAGGAGTAGAGGTCTCAGTGGTGGACAACTTCTGGACTTCAACCTCCAGTCCTTTGAGCCGGTCTTCAAGTACAGGGATATCGGACATAGCTTGATGAATAAACTTCACAGCTACGTCAAGAGCGGTGCGATCGTCTTCTGTAAATGAAGGAGCAGGAGTTGGAGCTGGTTCCTTCAGGCGGGAAAGGATCTGCTGAAGAAGGACTTCACAAGCATCAACCTTTGTAGACAGAGCTGCAAACTGTTGCTGTGAGTCTTCCTTGACTTTGTCAATCGCTTCTTGGAGTGTAGCGAGTTGAGAAACGTTAGCTTTGGAGGCGCAGGTGGCAGTCAGCGTCTTCAGTGCTTCACCAGATGATTGAACAGCGTTGGTGTTGTTGTTGAGAGAGGCAGTCATAGAGTCCACCTTTGCAATCAGATTGTTGACATTGGTGTCAACAGTCGCCAAACTAGGACCTGAAATATAAGTTAGTTTTTGAGAAACATGTTTATATGGTGAGTTGGGAGAAGTGTTTAAGGTTATAGGGATACCTGAATTATCAAACATTTTGTAGAATTGTAAAGATTCCTCAAAAGATTGATGTTCAGGTCCTATGGGTCCAAACTGTGGAGTAGATATAGATGGAGGGTTAGAGATCAAAGAAATAGAAGGACTAGAGATGCGGATAGAAGATGTAAGGATAGGGGTAGTTACCTCAGGTTGTTGAACTGAGATCGTAGGTTGCGTTACTGTTGTTGTGACAGCGACTGAGATCGCTGGCACGGTTGAAGTGGTTGTTGCTGAGGATGTGGAGGAGAGACCCACGAAAGCATCCAAGGAAGTTTGTAGATAAACATCCTTAGGGATAGATCTAGAGGTAGCTTTCTCCTTGGTCACCTTGGCCTTCTTCGAAGGACCAAGGGAGCCAGTTGATGGTCGTTTGGAAGGGGTAGCGGCAGGGATAGCAGAAGAAGGAACCTCATGCATGGCCGCTGAAGTAGAAGAAGTGAGGAGAGAGAGTCGGGAGCGAAGTTCAGAGATACTTACCTCGTTGGGGAGCGTCTTGACTTTAAGGGAGCGCTGACCCACTTTCGGAAAAGATGCATCCGAGTTGGTGGGGTAAGTGGCGGGGTAGAGGAACTTCAAGTACGCGCAGATAAAGCGTACGTAGGGAACTTGGGATCCCTCTCGGTCTTCTCTATCTTTGACTTCAGGTCGTCAAAGATAGTTGTTGCGTAGTCGAAGTTGCGTCCAGCTATCACTGAGTAAGCCATCTGGACCTGAACCTTGCTGGCTTGGTCCAGTGACCCACTCTTCCTACTCATGCACTGAATGAAGTGTGAGAAGATGTAGTTTAGCTGGGAAGGCATCAGTGCCTTCTTCACAAGAGTCAGCTTCTTGTTTGGAATCGTTGTCCTTGGTTTGGGTTCCCAAGCGTATTCCATGGCATCCAGGAATTGGATGAGTTCAGCGTCAGTTGGCAAGGCGTCGAATCCATTCCTAGGTTTGTCGGGAAAACACAGACCTTTTCTCAGGCCTAGGGCAGTCATCATCCCTGAGCCCAATTGAGTGCTGAAGGAGATAGCAGGAACCTGTTCACCCTTTTTGTTGGTGATTGAGGTTTCATCAGCAATAAACCAGAATTGCTGGAGAAGAGCTTTGGAGGGTGTGGGATCCACAGTGATAGCATAAGCAATGCAGGATTGCTTTAGGAATGTTGCAGATTCCTTTAGGTGTGGATACTTAACACCGTCAAAATCGAGACGAGCGAGATGATTGTTCTTCGAAAACTCTGATTCAGTGATGGAGAACTTGACGTTCTTAGAGGCGACAAGAGCAGATTGAGCCATTCTGAATATGAGTAGATAAAAGAGTAGAAGAAAAGGTTTTAGTCTAAAAATAAAGAAGATTTTTTAGTTTCTATTTGAGGAAAGAAACATAGAAAATCAACTAATTTGAAGATTACAAAGGTGTTCTTAATATAAGATACAAGAACAAGAAGAAAAACCAGGATTTTGAATGAAGAATAATCAAAATAAAATGGTTTTTAAGAATAAAATCAAAAATAAAAATGATTTTATTTGATTAGAATCTTATAAACCCATAAATGGAGGTTTATGTAAAAAGATTTAAGATAAGAAAAAGAACAAGATCATTAATAACCTGTTGATCTTTGAAGAAGATGATGCAAATGCTTGAGAATGCTAGAATGCTTGAGAGAGTATTCTTGCTTTGAAAGTACTTCCAGAAAGCGTAAAAAGATAAGAATGGAAAAACATTCATTTTATACGTGTGAGAGAGGAGAGAGAACTTGAGAGGCGGGAAAGCAAATGCTCATCATGACATGGACACGTCCCACGAAGTTGATTGAATAGAAGAGCAATAGACGAACGTGTCAGAAAAAGGATCACTGAAGAAAAGTCAGCGATAGATTTTTCTTTTTGAAAGTATCCCTGATGGTAAAGATAGGGATAGATTTTCTTTTAAAAGGATCACAGACTAGAAATATCAGTGATTGATTTATTTTTCAAAAAGCTTTTAATCATTTGAAGAAGGTTTTAGTGATTAAAGTTTATATTTTGAAAATCATTTTAACTAAATGAAGATTCAGTTGTAGGGATTGAGAAAATATACCTGAGAGTCAGAATGTTTATCAGAGAGAATGATAAAAGGGGAACTTATGATTACTGACACAATGCATGAACGCTGAAGATTTATTCTTCGAGATTCAGCATTCCAAGCTCACTGATGAGAAAGTTGAACCTTGTCTCATCAAGAGGTTTGGTGAATAAATCAGCAAGCTGAAAGTCAGTAGGGATAAAGTGAAGTTCAATATCACCATTCATCACATGATCTCTGATAAAATGATATCTGATCTCTATGTGTTTCGTCTTTGAACGTAGCACTGGATTATTTGCTATAGCGATAGCACTAGTGCTGTCGCAATAGATAGGAATCTTTGATAGTTGAAAGGTCATAATCTAATAGTTGATTTCTCATCCATAAGATCTGAGAACAACAGCTTCCAGCGGCTACGTATTCAGCTTCAGCTGTGGAAGTGGACACTGAGTTTTGCTTTTTTGCTTGTCCAACTTACCAGCTTTCCTCCCAAGAGTTGACATCCACCAGTGGTACTCTTTCTGTCAAGTTTACAGCCTGCAAAATCACTATCAGAATAACTAGTTAGATCGAACCCTGAGTCTTTGGGATAGCAAAGAAGGAGGTTTGGAGTTCCCTTTAGATATCTGAAGATTCGCTTAACAGCGATCAGATGGGATTCCTTGGGTTTAGATTGATAGCGTGCACATAAACAAGTAGAGTACATAATGTCAGGTCGGCTCGCTGTAAGATACAGCAGGGAGCCTATCATTCCTCTATAGGCAGTGACATTAACAGGTTTTCCAGAAGGATCTTTGTTAAGTGTCAGGGGTGGTGCCATAGGAGTTTTCATTGATGAAGTTTGAGTAAGATCAAACTTCTTTAGCATATCTTTAACATACTTACCTTGGCTGATAAAAGTACCTTTGTTAGATTGTTTAATCTGAAGACCAAGAAAATATGTCAGCTCACCCATCATACTCATTTTATATTCTTTCTTCATTCTTTCAGCGAAGCGAGTACGTAGAGATAGGTTAGTAGAACCAAATATTATGTCATCGACGTATATTTGTACAAGAATTATATGACCTTTTATCTTTCTGAAAAATAACGTATTATCAATCTTGCCACGTTCAAAATTTTCAGAGATAAGAAATGATGAGAGAGTGTCATACCAAGCACGAGGGGCTTGTTTAAGAATAAACATAATTTGGATACTTAGGGTCATAGAACCCTGGAGGTTGTTCTACATAGACTTCTTCATTCAACTTTCCATTTAGGAACGCTGATTTTACATCCATTTGATAGACGATGAAATGTTTATAGACTGCATAAGCTAAGAATAGTCGAATTGCTTCGAGCCTGGCCACAGGGGCAAAGGTTTCATCATAGTCTATACCTTCCTCTTGTCTATATCCCTGAGCAACAAGTCGATCCTTGTTGCGGGTTACAGTTCCATGTTCATCTAGCTTGTTTCTAAACACCCATTTGGTGCCTATAACAGTTTTATCAGATGGTCTAGGAACGAGATTCCAAACTTTGTTTCGAGAGAATTCAGTCAGCTCTTCTTGCATAGCGCTGACCTAGTTTGGATCTCTGAGGGCATCATCAGTCTTCTTTGGTTCTATTAAAGAAAGAAAGTTGACAAAGATACAAATATTACCTGAGCTTCGCCGTGTCTGAATACCTGCATCTGGATCACAAAGAATTTGATCTATTGGGTGATCTCTGGTCCATCGCTGAGCAGGAGCATGATCGCTCAACTCAGAGATTGAATCAAGAATTGGAATGTTTACTGATGAGGATGTTTGAGGTTCATCAGCAATTAACTGTTGAGTAGTGGACAGACGGTGGTTATCAAAGAGGTTTTCAGACAGAGGTAGATCTGATGGTAGCAAAGTGTTTAGAGGTTCAGCTAAAACCCATGAGTTGGATTCAACGCTAGGAGGTATAATGTTTGGATCATCATCAGCGGCTGGAGGATCTGAATGCTGATGGTTTGAGAAGAAGGGTTTAGTTTCTTTGTAGTGAGAGAACATCCAAGCATTTAACTCTTCATTGTCAGTGATTGGTTTAGAGTTCGCTGAGCGAGTTTCATCAAATGTGACATGAATTGTTTCTTCCACAGATTGTCTTCTTTTGTTGAAAACTCTGTAGGATTTGAAGATGGAGGGAATATCCTAGAAATATTCCATCATCAGCTTTTGGATCGAACTTCCCAAGTTGATCTCTGTTGTTTAAGATATAACACTGACAACAAAAGATATGAAGAAAACTGATAGAAGGCTTTCTTCCATGAAAAAGTTCATAAGATGTTTTCCCAAATCGTTTTACTATCAGCGATCTGTTTTAAGTAAAACATGCAGTGTTTACAGCTTCTGCCTAAAATTGAGTAGGGAGGTGAGAATCGTTGAGCATTGATCTAGCAGCTTCAATGATCGTTCTGTTTCTTCTTTCAGCGACTTCGTTTTGCTGAGGTGTTCTTACTGAAGAGAAGTTATGAGAGATTCCCTTGTTCTCAAAGAAATTGTTCAGGGAACTGTTTTTGAATTCAGTTCCATGATCACTTCTTATTGAACGAACAGTAAGATTATTCAGCACTTCCATCTTTTAAACAAAAGATATTAGTTCTTATGGAGTATCACTCTTACAGCGAAGAAAGATAAACCGGGTATAATGAGAGAATTCATCTACAATGACAAGCATATATTTCTTTCCAGCTATTGATTGGATGTTGACAAGGCCAAAGAGATCCATACGCAAGAGCTGAATAGGACTTGTCACTGAGGAAACTTGTTTAGACTTGAAACTAGCTTTTGTTTGTTTTCCTTTTTCACATGCTAAGCAGAGAGATTCTTTAGCATATGAGTGTTGAGGAAGACCATAAATCAATTCCTTAGATGAGAGAGAATTCAGGGTTTTGAAGTTTAGATGAGAGAGCCTTTTATGCCATAGCCAGTTGACATCAGAAGAGGCTTTAGAGAGAAAACATAAGTTTTCAGTGATAGTAGAGTCCATATCTATTACATAGACATTTTCTCTGCGATAACCACTGAGAGCAAGTTTTCCTTTCTCATCCACCACTGAACATGCTTTCTTAGAAAAGCGAACTTCGTAGTCTTTGTCACATAGCTGACTGATGTTCAGAAGGTTGTGCTTCAGTCCATCTACATAAGCGACTCTTCAAAAGGTAGTTGTCCCATTGCTGAGGACACCAAACCCTCGGGTATATCCTTTTCCATTTCCACCGAAGGTCACAAAGGGACATTTCTCTTCCTTGTATTCAGTGAGCGGGTCTTTTTGTCCAGTCATATGACGAGAACATCCACTATCGAGATACCAGATGCTCTTTGATCCCTGCACACAAAAGAAAGATTAAGCATTGTTTGGTATCCACTTTTCAATGGATCCTTTAGAGTTAGTGGATAATGAAGTTTCAGCAGTCTTCACAGCAGATGAAGATTTAGCTTCAGTGGTGATCTTCACTTTGGTTAATTTCTTAACCTTAGTGGTATTCTTCACTTTGGTCGATTTTTCAACTTTGGTGACCTTCTCAGCTTTAGAGGAATTTTCACTTTAGCTATTTTATCAACTTTAGTGGCAGTTGGACATTTGCTTGCAATATGATCAGTAAAACCACAGTAATAACACTTTCTGTATTTGAAAACGGTTTTAGGACCAGTAGAAGGTTTTACAAGTTTAAGATGAGCAGGGCCAGGTCCGAGAAGGCTTTTCTCATGAGATCTGGGAGGAATTTTCATTTCTTCAGATCTCGTGGATTTAAGATCAATCTTTAGCTTTGGAGGACAGAGATCAAATATTTCTATCACAGAGCTAGAGGATTGATTAGCTGAAGGTTTAGAAGGAATTTTCAGCTTTGCTTTCCTGGTAGCCTTCTGAGGAAGGAGAATGGACTTTCCTTTATCCGCAGACTTAGTGTCTTTGGATTTTTCCTCAGGGATAGAATTAGAAGAAGAACAGGGATAGAATTGATTATAAGAAGTGTCAAAGACAGAGGTGACAAACGTTCCAAACTTAAGCGAGGAACTTTCTTCTTTAGGATCATCCTATGGTGTCCAAAAACCAAGACCAGTTTTATCACTTTCAGGAGTTTGAGCATTTATTATCTCAGAGATCTTTGTTGATGATTTGCACCATTTTTCAACATGAGCCTTTTCTGCTTTTAGCGTAGCGATGGCTTGTTCGCGTTCAATGCTGATGATTTCATTTATAATGACTTGATCTTTCAACTTTTCTTCTAAAAGATTTAGTTCTCTGATCTTTTCATGACATTTCTCTAGATCTTGAGTTAAATGAACATATTTATTCTCACCTTGAGTTTTGTCGTTTAGAGCATTATAAAGGTCAATCGTCAGCACATCAACAACGCGACTTCTCTTAGCTTCAGGCAGAGAGGGATTTGTAGAGATAGATACCTGAGATGATATGTAGCTCATAGAAGGTTCAGATGGTTCTTCCACTTCTTCTTTAATCTCAGCCATGAGGCAAAGATTAGCGACTTCTTCTTCATCAGAACTTGATTCTTCTGATTCAGCCCAGTCATGTTCTTCAGCGATGAGACCTTTACCTTTTCGCTTGTAGCTTTTCAGCTTTTGATATTTGTTCTTCAGCTTTAGGTATTTGTCATCACTGGATCTTATTGAGGTAGAAGGTTTGAAGACCTTTTTAGACCTGCACTCACTAGCAAAGTGTCCAATCTTTTCACAGTTATAGCAAGTGGCAGTAGCCTTATCAACAGGTGTTGATTTTGGCTTTTCAAGAAGAGAGAGAGGCTTACTTCTTCGAAAAGTTGCTCTTTCTTGTAAATCTTATAAAAGAGTTTGTCAATAATGCTAAGGACTCATCAAACTCTGAAATATCAGGGTCTGATAGATCCTCAGATTCAGAATCTAACTCAGTGATGGTGAGAGTAGATCGCTGAGATGGAATTATCTCTGAAGAGACTAAAGCAACAGGAGTGCTTTTGGAGTCTTTAGAATCTTTTACAAGTTTCTTCTTCAGAAGATTCGATTGCTCATAATTGAGCAATATTCCATATAGAGTGCTGAGAGAAAGAGAATTTAAGTCTTTTGTAAGCTTAAGACATATTGAATAACTGTCCCATCTTTCAGGAAGACATTCTAAGAATTTTGTTAGGACCTCAGAATTAGAATAGGTCCTACCAACAGTTCTTAGGTCAATTATTAAGCAGTTAAACCGTTGATGAACGTCAGAAAGAGATTCATTCTTACCAGCGATGAAACTTTCATACTGTCTTACCAATTTAATCTTACGAGTTTCTTGGATTTTAGTGGTGCCCTCATATTGAACACATATGGTTTCCCACATTTCTTTAGAAGTTTTCAGATGCATGATGGAATGGAAAACTTCATCAGGCAGAGCCATTGAAATAATGGTCTTTGATCTTGCATCTATTCCAACCTTCTTTTTATCTTCATCACTCCACTGTCTTATTTCCTTAACGACATAGCGTTCAGGGACAACTTCAGTGGTGGCAGTAGCAGGAACAACAACTATAATTCTAACAGGTTCATAGGGTCCATTTTCTATATATTCAGGTATAGTAGGATCCGCACCTTCAAGAAATAGCATCATTCGATTTTTCCAAAGAGAAAAGTTATCTCTGCTAAATCGAGGAGGTTTAGAAAGTGAACCATTATCATAGTAGTTTGTGTTTGTGTAAGTGCCATTTAGAATAGCAAAGAAGAGAGTAAAGCAAGATCTTGTTTATTAGATTAAACAAACTGCTCTGATACCACTTGTTGGTCCCTAAGGTGCTTAACAAGTTTGTAGAGGGGGGGGGGGGTTGAACAAACTCGCTAACCATCTTGCGCGTTCCACCACTTAGAAACTTTTCTTGAAATTCCAAACTCGCACGATGAAAGAACTCGCACCCTTCGATTAGCGCGTTGTAGAACTCGCTAACCACTACGTGCGCGTTCTGATCCTTAGAAAATTTTCCAGCTTCTCCAAACTCGCAGACTTCGATCAGCGAGTTTCTAGAACTCTCTAACAATGCCTTGCGCATTTTGACCAATACTGATGTCCTTCAGCTTGCACGTTCTAACGAAGAACTTGCGCGTTTTGCAGATCTAGTGCGTTCTTCAGAAATCCGTGCGTGTTCTTCACTTTTTCACCGAAATTCGATCTAAACTTTGAATTTTCGCACCAAACTTTGAGAGTTTACTCACATATTCATCTAGAACACAATATAATCAACTAATTTCGATCTAAAACAAAAACTATACGAATCGACTCGATTACAGTGTTTAGAACTCGTGAACACAAACTTCAACAAAATCCAAAATTACAAGAAAATTACAGTGCAATTGACAAATCAAATCATACAAACATGATCGATTATACTATATGAACAAACTCTGATCGATTTCAACACCTAATTTGCACTAAGACTTGAAATTCGATTTGAACTTCGATGAATAGTGACGATGAACAGTAACAACGAACTTTTCTTGATTTCTTGATTTCTTGATTTGATTTCAATTTGGATCTGCTCTGATACCAATTGTTATTCCCTAGATTCTAGTTTCCAATCACAAATAATTAATCAGAACAAACATTTCAATTCAATTACTTGTTTTGAATTCAATTCTCAATTAAAATAGAACTTTCTCTCTCTAGAACTCTCTCTATCTCTCTCTACAGATTTTCTCTCAATCGTATTTCTCAAAAAAAACTTCCTACTATTGAAAATAGAAAATACAAGGTATTTATACCTACATCTAAAATACAAGGAAAAACAAATACAAATACAATACTTTGACTTTTTATTACAAATAGACTTTGACTTTAATGAGAGTTGACTTTCTCAGCTTTGACTTTCTTGAACTTTGACCTTCAGTCTTCTTGATCTTGTATCCAACAGATTTATGCTCTAACACTCTGATCTGCAGAAAATCTGTTCATCTATCTCTGGATCAGATTCAGAATCAGAGTCAAGAAAGTCTCTTTCAGCCTTACCAGAGATAACTACCTCTGATGGTTTCTCAATTTTCTTTGGTTTTGAGACTCTGATGATTCTTTTCATGCTCTCTCTCTTCTTCAAATCAGCTATAATATTTTCTTTATTTATTCTTTTGATGTCATCCTCAAATGTAGTTCTGATGCATTCATCAAAGATTGGTGAATACAGAGGAGCATCTGGATTAAGTAAACTCTGAGGTTCATCTTCAGAAGCACTTGTTTCAGAGGTACTTTGTTCTGATGTCTCTGATTCATTTTTGATAAATGCATCAAACTTGAAAATCTCTTTGGGATCATTGCTCTAAGGTTTTGTGAAAAATACCTCTGAAGTTTCTTTTTCTATTTTTAAGATAGAATTTGGAAAGCTTTGCACTTCAGAGTATGCAACATTTTTAAAGTTCAGAGCTCTTGTTTTTTATCCCTCTGAGGTTTTTATTCTCTTGAAATTGTTTAGAGATGGACAAACAGAGCTCTGGACCTTTCCTATACAGAAAGTGGAAGAAAGTGAAGTTTTCTTCAATCCAGTGAATGGATCCAATTAATTGAATCCCAGCCCATGAGTATGCATTTGAGAGTTTATCTTTATATGCACATCATGAGCATCAAGATATCTTTTGATTTGAAGTTCTTTCCTTTCCATAGATTGATGTATGATTTCTCTTTCTTTTTGGAAAAAATTGGTTAAGGCAACAGAATTGAGTCTTTCATACTCAGATCTTTTTACTTCTTCTTCTTTAACTTTTAAAACTTTCTCAAGTTCTTTGAATTTTTCTGAAAAAGATTTTTCTTTATGTTTCTGAGCTTTTTCATGTTCAGATTTTTCAACAAAAATATCTCTCTTTTCTGACTCAAGAAGATCTTTTTCCCTTTTGTAAAAACTAAGATCTTTTTTCATTTGTTTTCTTTTTTATTTTTCCTCAACATGTTTTTGCTTTAAGATTTGAAATTCATTTGTTTGCTTATTAACATCCAATTCAAGTTCACTGTCAGAGGTGGAAGGAGAGTTTACCTTTTCAGAGTAGTCCTCTAATGACCCATCATTCTGATCATCTGTGAAAGCCATATAACAGAGATTGGTAGGTTCTTCCTCTCCATCGCTTTTTGAGTCTGACAGCCAGTCTTCCATCTCTGCTACAAGTACTCTTTCTTTGACATTGTATTTGTACTTGTTTTTGTAGTAGTCTTCATCTTTGATAAGTCTACCTCTGCAGTTTGCAGAGTAATGGCCTGGCTTTTGAAAATTAATTGAAAATGTATTTCCCAATCTATCAAGCAATCTCAATTCAAGATATGACAGTATTAAGATCTTAGAGAGAGAGTAGAAAGATAAACATTCATTCGTATATCTCACTAAAACAGAATATTACAAATGAGCTCTTAACAACCTAATGCTTAACTCCTAAGCAAAACTAATAACTCCTAATTCTAATTACATCACATTGACAAATCAAACTAAGCTAAGTTTGACTTTTAACAAAACTATCTTTGACTTTTGACTTTCATTGACTTTCTTTGACTTTTCTATTACAAAGACTTTACAAGACTTTTCCAATTAAATCTTGGATACAATTTATACTATAACAATTTCCCCTTTGTATTCAAGATTTAAAAAATTTGACAGCAGTCTTTAGCTCTTGATTCTTCAAAATTTAACTCTAACAACTTTGAATTTTGAAGCTTTGGCAATCTTCATGCTTTGAAGAATCTTGGAAAGTCTTTCACATTGTCTTTGAAAAGTCATTAAGTCTTGAACATTAAATCTTTGAAACTTCTTGAAATCCTTGAAACTTTGAGGAATCTTTCAAAACTTTGTTTGTATCTTCATCACTGGGATCTTCGAATTTTCTTTGAAAAACAAACTTTCTTGAATCATTTTTGTTTTTTGAATCATCTTTGTTTCTTCAGAATCTTTTGAGTCATCTTCAGATTCAAACTTGAAGTCATCTCCCTTTTTGGCTATATCAACTTTATATGACTTGAAAATTTCAGAAATTCTCCCCCTTTTTGATGATTGTGAGCACCATGTGTTAGATCCCATTTAGGCAAACAAAAGAAGATACTCCATAAAAATGTAGAGATAAGATGAAAATTAAGAACACTGATAAACAAGAACTTATCTCATATGCTTGGATTGATAATATGGAGGGGAAATTGTAGAGAACACCACACTAGGAATTTAATCGACTCTCATGAGAGACTCACTTTATCATTGTGTGTAAAAGAGTTCTCTCCAAAACCTAAATGACCAAATGAGCCATGTGCACCTATTAATAGGTCCCATTTACAATAAAAAGGCTCAAGCCCATACAACTATTTGAAAAGCCTAAAAATACAGTTCTTTATAAAACATTCAATTAAATTGGGGGCTAATTTAATCTAACAATCTCCCCCCTAAAGTTTTATAAAGAAATCATCATCATATAGTCTCCCCCTTGCTTACTTTAGAAGATTTCGTGTGCCGTTCTTAGAGTCTTCAAATCATCATAAGCTCCCCCTTAAATGTACGCTCATATTCTTGAAAGACTTAGACGAATTATCCCAATTTGTCCAACTTTCATGTCTCAACTTCACCTCTATTTTTGACCATCAAGGAGTCTGATTGAGAGAAAACATAAAACATGCACATTGAACGTCAACCTCTTAGATTTCCAACGAGCTTTGATTCATCCATTTTGGATGAAAAATGAGCGAGTTGTGCAAGTTTTCCCACAACTGCGCATAACGGTCGTCAAAACAGAAAATTTGACTCTTAAGATCCTGTTGACTAAGCGTTCAACACTGAGCCTTAAACTTGAATAACGGAGGAGGGGGTCACAAACAATGCGTCACATATGTATCTTGAAACCATGAAAAACTGACGAGAGAACACCGTTCTTGAAAGCGGAAAGAGCATGAGTGAAATGCAATGCTTTCGGTCCAACACCTTAACGCATACTTTGAAACAGATTCTGGCATATCAGCTCACGGAATTTGAGAAAACTCAAAACATAAAAGTCGTACGTCTGTGTTTTAGCAATCTAACTCAATTGGAGTCATGTCATTTGGAGCTTCGAGTAAAAAGTTGCGTGCATGTTTCTGAAACAGCGTAATGTTGTCAGAAAATTCAAAAATTTCGGGCTTCGGGCTCTTGGCTCATTGCGACCTCTAGACCATCGACCTCTGATGTGCGTGCTTGGGTAATTTATAAAAATACAATTCTTTATAAAACATTCAATTAAATTGGGGGCTAATTTAATATAACACCATGATCATCAAAACCTTTTCAAGTCATCCTTGTCTTTGAATTGCAATCTCCCCTTTGTGATAAACTAACAATCTCTGCCCTTTTTGATCTATGTATCCGTCAATTCATGAGTTGTATAGACCCGAATCTTTTCAAATTTAGATATAATAGGAATTGTAAATCTGAATCAACAAATGATACAGTTAGTATACCTGTAAGTAGCACGGAGCCACTTTGTACAACAGATGTACATTGGAAAGGAGCTTTTGTGATGTTCACTCCCCTAGGGCTTCCATTCAATCATCGAAAAAACACAAAGGAATTTTCTATGAATGTTATGACAAGAAAACTAATTCCTTGTGTGTACGTGAAAGTGTAGAAATGATTGAAGCTACTTAGCTTTTCAGGCTCAAATTGTGTAAACTATTGAGACAACAACAAGTATAACATGGACTCAATGTGCATGAACGAGGTGTGAAGGTGGGGCAACTTTCGTTCCTTTTCAATATCTAAATCTTCCTAGTGAATACTAGATAGCAGATATGCTGCGTCCCCAAAGAAAATGAAACATTTTTTGTTAAGAAAGAAACGAGTGGTTGGTGGGGTAATTGCAAGAGTTGGCATGGGCTCACTGCCTGTTTCAATGATGGTCACTAAAGAATGTGAACCAATCAGAAGATGTGGCTGCCCGGTTCAGAAAGTAGTTGGTGCAGAGTTTTGATATTCTTTTAACTCTGTTCTTACACCTTCTTTCTTTTGAACATTAAAGCTCACTTCTAACCAAACTCTCATTTCCATTTTACCGCTCAGCACAATGAGAAAAACTCAACCGGATTCGTTATCTCCCCTACTCTTTGATTTTGACCCCTCACCCCTCAGTCACTCTAGGATAACTTCCGGGGTAGGAAACACTGGTTAACGTGAATCCATAGAAGTTCTTTTTAAGTTTTCACACAAATCCCATGTAATTTTATCCTAAAAAGAATAGTTGCTCAACAGTTTAACTTGAACAATGAAGCACAAATATGATAACATTGTCAAAATGTATGCTCATCAAATATTAATGAAATTTGAGCAATTGAACAATGAAATTGAATGATTGAAATGAAATCAAGAGAATTGTTTTGAGAATATGACAATGTATCAATCAGATCATGTTAGCTCCATCTACCAAGATTAGAAGTGTTGAAAAATATGCTAAGTATAGAAACTTCTGTTGTCTGCTAAGTCACCACAGAAGATGCAAAGCTCAGAGGTTATTCCGCAGAAGATGTACCCGAAGTCAAACCTGATGATGATTCTCAGATCACAGAGCCTCTGTGAAGGCTAACCTCTGGAGGTCAATGTTGAAGCTTTTCTCAAAGATAGTTCAAGACAAGACCACGTGCAGAACATGTGAGGCCTGCTGTACGAAGATCCTAAAGATCAAATTAATGGTCGTCCCACGATGTTTTACTTTACAAGTGGCATTCCTTATATGGAATGTCAGCCATTGTCTTGTACTATGAGGTGCACACTCCCTGTATTATATATGAGCACCTCGTTCTTTGTCTAATGCATGTGAGCACACACAAATAGCAGTCTGTATAATCCTTGAGCATATTAACACACACTTGTGCATGTTCTTGGTGTTCTTGAGTGAATTAATAAAGCATATGACTCAGTGAAAACGTCGTTACTTATTGTGCTTTTTGTTGATCCAAACTCTCTTAGTGATTTGATAACGACCCTTTTCTATACTTAGTGAAAATTACGTTTAATATGTATTAGTGTTTCATCATCAGCGATCAGACTGAGTCTGTTCAGTATCGCTGATAGTCTTCTTATAAACATCTAGTATGTATTAGTGTTTCACTATCAGTGATCAAAATGAGTCTGTTCAGTATCGCTGATAGTTTCTGATGTAAACAGTAACGTAATCCCTGAAGACAAGTATCGCGTCAACAGATGTTCATAGCTGAATCGAAGACGAAGCTGCTGAACAAAGACAAGTCTACTAGTGACCTGATGCGGATATCAGTGAAGCAAAGACGAATCTACTTTTACGTGAAGGAACATAAGGAAAAGCTTCAGCGATCGCTGAACTATTGATATCTTTGAAGAAATAGATACTCAGCGATCGAATGATCACTTAGTTTATGTCTTAAGTTTCCTTTTGTCTCTCCTTGCACAACTTAGTATGATATGTTAGAACGGACATGTCTCTGCCACAATTCGTACAACACCTTTGTCAACTACACTGTTCATTGCCCGGTTGAAAGCATGTCTCCCAAAAGTCAGACTCCCAAAGCCAATCAGTGAACGCCACGTGTAAAGTGCCCTGCCATGCATTTAATGCATAGGGTATAAATAGGAAGATCACCCCTTCATCTGAAGGGTGCTCAATTCTTTAACCCTATATAGAAACCCTTGTTTTCTATATCTCTTAATCCCCCATTCTCTGAATTTCTTGTGCAACCATCTTAGTGTCTCTTAAGTTTGTTTAGATTGGGTCTGTCTTAATCTTATTCCGCAACAAACTTATAAATTGTATTTGATTTATCAATAAACAATTTATTAAACTTTAAATCTTGTGTTTGTATTCACCCCCCCCCCTTCTACAAACTTGTTAAGCACCATAGGGACCAACAAGTGGTATTAGAGCAGGTTTGTTTAATCTAATAAACAAGATCTTTCTTTATTCTTTTCTTTGCTGTTATAAATGGCACTTAACACAAACACAAACTACTATGATAATGGTTCACTTTCTAAACCTCCTCGATTTAGCAAAGATAACTTTTCTCTATGGAAAAATCGAATGATGCTATTTCTTGAAGGTGCGGATCCTACTATACCTGAATATATAGAAAGCGAACCCTATGAACATGTTAGAATTATAGTTGTTGTTCCTGCTACTGCCACCACTGAAGCTGTCCCTGAACGATATGTCGTTAAGGAAATAAGATAATGGAGTGATGAAGATAAAAAGAAGGTAGGAATAGATGCAAGAGCAAAGACCATTATTTCAATGGCTATACCTGATGAAGTTTTCCATTTCATCATGCATCTGAAAACTTCTAAAGAAATGTGGGAAACCATATGTGTTCAATATGAAGGCACCACTGAAATCCAAGAAACTCGTAAGATTAACTTGGTAAGATAGTATGAAAGTTTCATCGCTGGTAAGAATGAATCTCTCTCTGACGTTCATCAGCGGTTTAACTGCTTAATCATTGACCTAAGAACTGTTGGTAGGACCTATTCTAATTCCGAGGTCCTAACAAAATTCTTAGAATGTCTTCCTGAAATCTGGGACAGTTATTCAATATGTCTTAATCTTACAAAAGACTTAAATTCTCTTTCTCTCAGCACTCTATATGGAATATTGCTCAACTATGAGCAATCGAATCTTCTGAAGAAAAATCTTGTAAAAGATTTTAAAGACTCCAAAAGCACTCCTGTTGCTTTAGTCTCTTAAGAGATAATTCCATCTCAGCGATCTACTCTCACCATCACTGAGTTAGATTCTGAAACTGAGGATCTATCAGACCCTGTTCTTTCAGATTTTGATGAGTCCTTAGCACTCTTGACAAAATCTTTTAAGAGATTTGCAAGAAAGAGCAACTTCCGAAGAAGTAAGCCTCTCTCTCTTACTAAAAGCCAAAATCAACGCCTGTTGATAAGGCTACTGCTACTTGCTATAACTGTGAAAAGATTGGACACTTTGCTAGTGAGTGCAGGTCTAAAAAGGTCTTCAAACCTTCTACCTCAAGAAGATCCAGTGACGACAAATACCTAAAGCTGAAGAATAAATATGAAAAGCTGAAAAGCTACAAGCGAAAAGGTAAAGGTCTCATCGCTGAAGAACATGACTGGGCTGAATCAGAAAAATCAAGTTCTGATGAAGAAGAAGTCGCTAATCTTTGCCTCATGACTGAGCTTAAAGAAGAAGTAGAAGAACCATCTGAACCTTCTATAAGCTACATATCATCTCAGGTATCTATCTCTACTAATCCCTCTCTGCCTGAAGCTGAGAAAAGTCGCGCTTTTGATGTGCTGACGATTGACCTTTTTAATGCTCTAAACGACAAAACTCAAGCTAAGAATAAAAATGTTCATTTAACTCAAGAGCTAGAGAAATTCCATGAAAAGATCAAAGAACTAAATCTTTTAGAAGAAAAGTTGAAAGATCAAGTCATTATAAATGAAATCATCAGCATTGAACGCGAACAAGCCATCGCTGCTCTAAAAGCAGAAAAGGCTCATGTTGAAAAATGGTGAAAATCATCAACAAAGATCTCTGAGATAATAAATGCTCAAACATCCTGAGAGTGATAAAACTGGTCTTGGTTTTTAGACACCTCAGGATGATCCTAAAGAAGAAAGTTCCTTGCTTAAGTTTGGAACTTTTGTCACCTCTTTCTTTGACACTTCTTATAATTAATTCTATCCCTGTTCTTCTTCAAATTCTATCCCTGAGGAAAAATCCAAAGACACTAAGTCTGCGGATAAAGGAAAGTCCATTCTTCTTCCTCAGAAGGCTACAAGGAAAGCAAAGCTGAAAGTTCCTTCAAAATCTTCAGCTAATCAATCCTCTAACTCTATGATAGAAATCTTTGATCTCTGTCCTCCAAAGATAAAGATTGATCTTAAATCCACGATATCTGAAGAAATAAAAATTCCTCCCAGATCTCATGAGAAAAAGCCTTCTCGGACCTGGCCCTACTCATCTTAAACTTGCAACACCTTCTACTGGTCCTAAAACCATTTTCAAATACAGAAAATGTTATCACTGTGGTTTTACTGACCATATTGCGAGCAAATGTTCAACTTCCACTAAAGCTGATAAAACAGCTAAAGTGAAGAAAAATGCCTCTAAAGCTGAGAAGGTCACCAAAGTTGAAAAATCGACCAAGGTGAAGTATACCACTAAGGTTAAGAAATTAACCAAAGTGAAGATCACCTCTGAAGCTGAATCTTCATCTACTGAGAAGACTGCTAAAACTTCCTTATCCACTAACTCTAAAGGACCCATTGAAAAGTGGGTACCAAACAACGCTTAATCTTTCTTATGTGTGCAGGGATCAAAGGGCATCTGGTATCTCGATAGTGGATGTTCTCGTCATATGACTGGACAAAAAGACCTGCTCACTGAATACAAGAAAGAGAAAGGTCCCTCTGTGACCTTCGGTGGAAATGGAAAAGGATATACCCGAGGGTTTGGTGTCCTCAACAATGGGACAACTACCTTTCGAAGAGTCGCTTATGTAGATGGACTGAAGCATAACCTTCTGAGCATCAGTCAGCTATGTGATAAAGACTACGGAGTTTGATTTTCTAAGAAAGCATGTTCAGTGGTGGATGAGAAAGGAAAACTTGCTCTCTGTGATAATCGCATAGAAAATGTCTATGTAATAGATATGGACTCTACTATCACTGAAAACTTATGTTTTCTCTCTAAGGCCTCTTCTGATGTCAACTGGCTATGGCATAAAAGGCTCTCTCATCTAAACATCAAAACCCTGAATTCTCTCATCTAAGGAACTGGTTTCTGGTCTTCCTCAGCACTCATATGCTAAAGAATCTCTCTGCTCAGCATGTGAAAAAGGAAAACAAACAAAAGCTAGTTTCAAGTCTAAACAAGTTTCCTCAGTGACAAGTCCTCTTCAGCTCTTGCATATGGATCTGTTCGGCCTTTGCAACATCCAATCAATAGCTGGAAAGAAATATACGCTTGTCATTGTATATGAATTCTCTCGTTATACCTGGGTTATCTTTCTTCGCTGTAAGAGTGATACTCCAGAAGAACTAATATCTTTTGTTAAAAAGATGGAAGTGCTGAATAATCTTACTTTTCGTTCAATAAGAATTGATCATGGAACTGAATTTAAAAACAGTTCCCTGAACAATTTCTTTCAGAACAAGGGAATTTCTCACAACTTCTCTTCTGTAAGAACACCTCAGCAAAACGGAGTCGCTGAAAGAAGAAACAGAACGATCATTGAAGTTGCTAGATCAATGCTCAGCGATTCTCATCTCCCTACTCAATTTTGGGTAGAAGCTGTAAACACTGCATGTTTTACTCAAAACAGATCGCTGATAGTAAAGCGATTTGGGAAGACAGCTTATGAACTTTTTCATGAAAGAAAGCCTTCTATCAGTTTTCTTCATATCTTTGGTTGTCAGTGTTATATCTTAAACAACAGAGATCAACTTGGAAAGTTCGACCCAAAAGCTGATGATGGAATATTTCTAGGATATTCCTCCATCTCCAAAGCCTACAGAGTTTTCAACAAAAGAAGACAATCTGTGGAAGAAACAATCCATGTCACATTTGATGAAACTCGCTCAGCGAACTCTAAACCAATCACTGACAATGAAGAATTAAATGCTTGGATGTTCTCTCACTACAGAGAAACTGAACCCTTCTTCTCAAACCATCAACATTCAGATCCTCCAGTCGCTGATGATGATCCAAACATTATACCTCCTAGCGCTGAATCCAACTCATGGGTTTCTGTTGGGAACTAAATAAAAGCTTAAGTATGGTTAATGTTGCTAGTTCAGAATTACTACTGCCAGAGGACTTCAAAAGTTAATACTGCTGAGTATTACTACTTCTAGTAGAATTAATACTGCTAGTCAAAGTTAGTGCTGCTTGAACAAAGTTAGTACTGCTTAGCTAGTTAGTACTGCTAGAGGTTAGTGCTTCTTAGTAGTTAATGCTGCCAGGACAAAGTTAATGCTACTTCTGAGATAATGTGAAGATAATGCTGAAGAGATCGTGTTTAAAGATAAACATGGAAAGCTGAAGATATTCATGGAAAATATATTGAAGATATTTTATTTATTGTAATTATCTTTTATTTAGTATATGTATAGAATTGATAGAATAGTTTAGAATGATTTTTTAGAAAATTAATTCTAAGTTTTTATTTTAAAAGAGAATCAACCTCAAGGCATAGTTCCTAATTCTAGAGAAGTAGAATTCGTCTTGAAAAGAGCTTGTTCTTCAAGATTGAGGTTGAGTGTGTAATCTTGTGATTTTAATCATTCAATACAAGTTTACAATTTGTTAATCATATACACTGTTTGTTTACTGTTACATTGAATATCAAAGTGTTATTCCGCAAACTTCTTTGATATTGTTTCTGAGTATTCATAATTCTTGTTGAGAATTCGATCATGACAAGTGGTATCAGAGCTGTTCTCTCAGAAACATCTAGTCATTCATCATGGAAAATTTTGCAGAATCAAACAACACTCTGGTCTCTAAGGTTCCAATGCTCAAACCCAGTGAGTTTGACATGTGGAAGATCAGAATTAGGCAATACATTCTTCTCACTGACTACTCAATGTGGGATATCATTGAGAATGGTCCTTCTGAAGCAGGAAAGATTGGACCAGATGGGAAAAGACCTCCACCAAAGACAGATGGTGAGAGGAAGATCAGACAGACAGAGATGAAGGCCTTGAGCACTCTGCTCTTGGCCATCCCCAATGAATATCAGTATCAATTTTGCAACTGCACTGATGCTCAGATTCTCTGGAATGCTCTAGAGAAAAGATTTGCTGGAACTAAAAGCATCAAAAGAAATCAAAGAGATGTTCTAAAGCAGCAGTATGAGAACTTCACTTATTCAAAGAATGAGTCTATGACTCAAACTTTTGATAGATTCAACAAACTCATTGGTGAACTGGCTACTGTAGGAGTGAAGATGGAACAAGATGATATCAACAGAAAGTTCCTCAGATCTCTTGGGGATGAATGAACTATGTACACTGTCTCATATAGACAGAGTGACAATCTGGAAGAGAAGGAACTTGATGATCTATATAATGATCTAAGAGTTTTTGAAACTGAGGTAGAAACCAAGAAGAAACCCACTGGGTATATCCACAATGTTGCACTTCTATCAGCATCTACTGATACTACTACTAACCCTGAAGCAGTTAGTGCTGCCAGTGGAGTGAATTCAGAAAAAGGCACTGAAACTGTATTTGAAGCCTTTTTGTCCAGTCACAGCAATAATTCATTGATTAATGATGATCTGGATCAACTTCACCCTGATGACCTGGAGGAGATGGACTTTAAATGGCAGATGGCCATGTTATCTATGAGGGTGAAGAAGTTTATCAAAAGAACAGGGAGGAATAACTTCTCTCAAAGAAGAGAAGATGGAGCTGGTTTTGACAAGACAAAGGTGGAATGTTATAAGTGCCACATGAAGGGACACTTTGCTTGAGAGTGCAGAAGTGGTGCTCCAAACAACAACCACCAACAAGCTCAGAATGGAGGCTACAATCAAAACAATAACCCTGCTCAAGCCCTTGTTTCTCAACAAGGAATGGAGTTTGACTGGAGTGATCAAGCTGAGGAAGCCATTCAGAATCAAGCTCTTATGGCAGAGGTGTCTGATCTCCCCTCTGAGGTAATTTATAATCTTTGTACTCAATCTTGCATAGACACTGTCAAAAGGTACAGGGATCACAATCAAAGTATGTGTGATGACCTCAAAAGATTAGAAAAGGACAGAAGAGACTATGTGTTGATAGTAGAGAGATTTGAAGAACAAATCAAAGGCTTTCAAGCTAATGAACTTCAACACACTTATGACACAAACTATTGGAAGTGGGAAAAGAATGAGTTAGAGACCAAACTGTCTAAGTCCATTAAAGAGAATGATAGGTTGAAAGAGGAACTATCTAAGGTTAAGCTTGATATAGAAAAGTTTTCATATGCTTCAAAAGCAATGGATTCTCTTCTAAAGGCTCAGATTCATGATAAAATGAAGCCTGGTATTGGATACAACAATACACCCCCTCCTTACAACAACAACTATATCTCTCCTACTTCAGACTTGTTAGAGACCAAGGAGAAAAAGGACTTATCTGAGGAAGCATTTAAGGTAGATCCTTTGGATGAGGTAGTTGTTAAGGATATGACTGAGAAAGAAGCCAGTAAGAATAGGAAAAATGCTGTGAGTAAAGAGATACCCTTAGAAAATAATATTATCACCAATGAGGGATGTGGAAAAATTTGGGTCAAGTCTAAGGAGATAAAGAAGACCAAAGGAGAGGACAACAAGGTCCTTTACAAACAAACCACTGTTGTGAATCCTGGACCTTGTAAACAGTGTGCTTGCAATAAATCTAAGAGCCTAAATTCTGGTATAAAAAGAGGTAACCAAAGAAACTGGAATAATCAATGGGCTCAGAAACAAGGTGTTGATCTGAATAAAATAATCAGACCAAAACCCTGTTTCATATGTGGCAAGCTGAATCATTTGTCTAAGTACTGTTTCTTCAATCCTATTAACCAACAGATGAACTTTCAAAGATTTGTGCAAAAACCTGTTGGTTATAGGAAGGCTGGAAAAGAAACATGTGGGGAAGAAATCTGTTGAAACCAAAGGTCCCATGAAAAAAAAGGTTTTAAAAGAAAGTATCAAAATATGGGTGCCTATAAGCACTAAAACTGTTAGTACTATTGACAGAGATAGTGCTGCTAGAAGCATTACTGCTGCTACTAGTGTTAGTACTGCTGAAATTTTTTATACTGCTAACACAGTTACTACTGCTAACACCGTTACTACTTCTAACAAGGTTAGTACTGCTAAGCATGCAAGGGCTGCTATTGAAGTTAGTACTTCAAAAACCAGTATTGCTTCTAGCAAATGTGTTTCTAAACCTATCATTGTGACAAAGTACTCCAGAAATGAGGAGTCAAAGTTTAAAAATCTCGTCAAGAAAGAATGCAAGTATTTTGATGAGAAAGGGGTACCCAAGACCACTTTGGCTTGGGTTCCTAATTCATACTAACTGATTTATCTTATGTGCAGGGCAACCAACAGCTCAAGGGAAAGAGCATATGGCTTGTTGATAGTGGTTGCTCTAGGCACATGACAGGCAACATGTCATGCCTTCAGGATTTCAAGCATATCAATGGAGGACATGCTGCATTTGGAGATAATCTTACTGGTGGTAAAATAAGTGGAAAAGGTAATGTTACAAAAGGTAAGATGACATTTGAGGATGTCTACTATGTTGATCAGTTGAAGTACAACCTGTTAAGTGTATCACAGGTTTGTGACAAACAACATAGCATATTATTTACTAATACAGAGTGTATGATCCTTGCTCCAGGGTTCAAAGTAGTTGATGAAAGCATGATACTGCTTAGAACTCCAAGAAAGGACAATGTTTCTTGTCTAGATATGGACAATGTTGATAGTGATTCATCCCTGAATCGTCTTGTTTCAAAAGCTTCCGTGGATGAATCCTCTCTATGGCACAGAAGGATGTATCACATGAATTTCAAGACAATGAACAAACTTGTTAAAAACAACCTTGTAAGAGGTTTACCATCAAAAGTCTTTTCATGTGATGATCATTGTGTTTCTTGTCTTAAAGGCAAACAACACAAAACTTCTCATAAGACCAAAGAGTTAAATACAATTTCGTCTTGTCTCCGGTTATTGCATATGGATCTGTTTGGTCCTACAAACGTTATGAGTATAGGCAAGAAATCTTACTGCTTGGTTATTGTTGATGATTACTCTAGATTTACCTGGGTATATTTTCTAAGGACTAAGGATGAGACAAGTGGACTGATCAAATCCTTTATCCTAAGAATTGAAAACCAAACTAATCAAAGAGTAAAAATCATTAGATCAGACAATGGGACTGAATTTAAAAATATTGATCTAAACACCTTTTGTGAAGAGAAAGGCATTGAGAGACAATTTAGTGCCCCTAGGACTCCTCAACAGAATGGAGTAGCTGAGAGGAGAAATAGGACACTAATAGAGGCTGCTAGATCTCTGTTGGTTGATTCAAAACTGCCAATTACTTTCTGGGATGAAGCAGTTAATACTGCATGTTATGTCCAAAACAGAGTTCTAGTGGTCAAGCCAAAGAACAAGACCCCTTATGAGCTTTTAAATAAAAGAAAACCTTTCATAGGATTTTTCAAACCTTTTGGGTGTCCTTGTACAATTCTCAATACCAAATCTCACTTAGGTAAGTTTGAAAGCAAGGCAGATGATGGATTTCTTGTTGGTTATTCATCTCAGAGTAAGGCTTACAGAGTTTTTAACTCTTCTTCTAGAATAATGGAAGAAAGTGACAATGTCAAATGCAATGAGAACACACCAAATCCTATTGGGTCTGGTCCTCAGTGGCTGTTTGACATTGATTCACTAACTAACTCTTTTGGTTTCAGTAGAAATGATTATGCAGGTTCAGGGTGTGGAGGATCAGGGACTACACAAGTTCAAGATAGTATATCTCAATCTGTGATCTTTCCCATACCAACAGTGGATTTATGTGAAAAGGAACCATCTACTGGACCAAATCAGAGTGAAGAAGAAAGTAGAGATGAGGAGAATCAAGAAAATCAAGAACCACAAGTAGTTGCTGAAAGCACCTCAGTGGAGTTGAATGACTCAAATCTAGAGGTGGGACTTAATGAAGAACCTAGTCATCACACCAGAATTCATAAGGATCACCCTCCACAGCTGGTAATAGGAGATATATCTTCTCCTATGATGACTAGAAATCAAAGCAGGCTGCAAGAAATGCAAGAACAATAACATATAGTGCTCTCTTGCTTTTTATCCCAGCTTGAGCCTAAAAAGGCACATGATGCTATGAAAGAGTCTAGTTGGATAGAAGCCATGCAAGAAGAGCTACTGCAATTCAAGCTGCAAGATGTTTGGGATCTGGTAGACCTTCCAAAAGGCCAAAGAGCAATAGGAAAAAAAATGGGTCTTCAGGAATAAGGGAGATGAAAGAGGAATAGTAATAAGGAACAAAGCAAGGTTGGTGGCTCAAGGGTATACACAAGAAGAAGGAATAGACTATGATGAAGTATTTGCACCTGTGGCTAAGATAGAAGCAATTAGATTATTCCTGGCTTATACTTCCTATATGAAATTCAAAGTCTATTAAATGGATGTCAAAAGTGCATTTCTTTATGGCTCAATTGAAGAAGAAGTATATGTCTGTCAACCACCAGGGTTTGAAAACCCAAGCTATACAGAAAGGGTATACAAATTGAAGAAAGCACTTTATGGACTACATCAAGCTCCAAGAGCATGGTATGACACTCTGTCATCCTATCTCTTGGAAAATGGCTTTGAAATAGGAGTCATTGATAAGACTCTATTCATCAAGAGAAAGCAGAAGGATATCTTGCTGGTCCAAATCTATGTTGATGATATTATCTTTGGATCCACAAGAGACAACATGTGCAAGGAGTTTGAGGAACTAATGCATCAAAGGTTCAAGATGAGTTCCATGGGAGAACTTACTTTCTTCCTTGGACTCCAAGTTCAACAGAAGTCAGATGGAATCTTTATCTGTTAGTCCAAGTATGTGCAGGACATTCTAACCAAGTTTGGTTTCTCAGATTCAAAAACTGCCAGCACACCTATGGAGACACACAAGCAGATAACAACAGATCTTGAGGGGGAGGATATGGATATTCATCATTATAGGTCCATGATTGGCTCTCTCATGTATCTTACAGCCTCTAGGCCAAATATTATGTTTCAAGTATGTGTATGTGCAAGATTCCAAGTTAGGCCAAAGCTATCTCACTTTCAAGCTGTTAAGAGGATATTCAGATATCTCAAAGGGCAACCTAGATTGGGACTTTGGTATCCTCATGACTCATCATTTGACCTACTTGCATACTCAGACAGTGATCTAGGTGGAGAAAACTTGGACAGAAAACCTACTTTTGGAGGATGTCAGTTTTTGGGTGCAAGACTAGTGTCATGGCAATGCAAGAAACAAACCACAATGTCCATATCTACAACAGAGGCAGAGTACATAGCAGCTGCTAGTTGCTGTTCTCAAGTCTTATGGATTCAGAATCAAATGTTGGACTATGGGGTAACCTTTCTACACACTCCAATTTTCATTGATAATAGCAGTGCTATTAGCATTGTGAATAATCCTGTCAAGCACTCAAAGGCAAAGCACTTTGAGATCAGGTATCACTTTATAAGAGACTGCAATGAAAAGAAACTTATTCAAGTTGTGAAAGTTCATACTGATAACCAGTTTGCTGATCTATTCACCAAAGCCTTTGATGTGGGTAGGTTCACTTTCTTGGTAACAAGTGTGGGAATGATCAACTCTGAATAAGTCCCTTCTCAAAAAGTGGTTAAATACCTGTATATTGTTTTTGTTTGGTATTACTAATCTTCCTTTTCAGGATATATATAGCAGTACTCAGTGTATCACAAGCTTAAAAGAGTAAGTATGGTTAATACTGCCAGTGCACAGTTAATACTGCTAGTGGTTAATACTGCTCGCCGTTAATACTGCTTGTTAGTTAATACTGCTAGTGGTTAATACTGCTCGCAGTTAATATTGCTTGTTAGTTAAAACTGTTAGTGGTTAATACTGCTCGCCGTTAATACTGCTTGTTAGTTAATACTGCTAGTGGTTAATACTGCTAGTTAGTTAATACAGCTAGTGGTTAATACTGCTCGCCGTTAATACTACTTGTTAGTTAATACTGCTAGTGGTTAATACTGCTCGCCGTTAATACTGCTTGTTAGTTAATACTGCTCTAGGTTAATAATGTTAATGTCCCGAATACTATAAATATCCTTTGCCTGCCTAAAAAGTTCATAACGACTCTTTGCATACTGTTCACTTGCGCTCTAAACCCTTTCTCTCTCAAGTTCAAAGTTTTTCAGGCAAGAACGTCCAAGATCAATGGCATCAATGGCATTCATAGACGAGCACAATGAAATCGCAATGCTACAGAAGCCCAAACAAGCCGCTGGTTTCCACCAAATTGTGGATTTCCTCAAGACAACCCACATTGTCCATGCTCTCACTGTATCGCCATCAATCTATATCGAGCATCAAAGGCAATTCTGGGCACATGCCACCATTGTTACTGAGAATGGTTTGCAAATGATCAAGACAAAGGTGTGTGGCAAGCTCTTGACAATTACTGAAGAGGTAATTCGCATCAGTCTACGTCTAGACGATGCCTCTGGTATAACTTCTATCTCTAATGATGAACTGTTTTCTACTCTTACAAGAATGGGGTATGGAGGCCCATTGGGTGTGTTCAAGTTCTCAAAAGCCAAATTTTCACCCCAATGGCCTTTCTTTGTCCATACCCTTATGCACTGTATCTCTAAAAAGACTACTGGATGGAGTGAGTTCAGTAGCACCATTGCTTATGCTTTGGTGTGCTTGGCCACTACCAGAAAGTACAATTTTTCTAAAATGATTTTCAGTGATCTTGTCTCAAACTTGGGAAGCAAAAAGAGCTTTTATATGTACCCCAGGTTTGTCCAAGCAGTTATCACCCATGAATTGACGAATATGCTTCATTTTGATTGGATATATGTACCTAAACCCCCTAAAGGCAAGGTTTTCTCAAATATGAGAAGATCTGCTGGGGACTCGGAAGGAGTTGACACCCCATTGTTCTCTACAATGATGGTGGTGTCCCACACTGATGAAGGTATGGCAGCAGGGTCAAGGCCCCCATTAGACCATCGCACTGCTAGCCAATCCCAACCTTCTCACTCTAAATCAATTCTCCAGTCTCTTCTTGGTAAACCTACTTCTCCCATTACCCAAACTTACAAAAGGAAACAGGTAAAGAAGGCTCCTTCCCTTCTTGTACCTTCACCCACTCAGCCTTTAATCCCTCTAAGGGAGAATTCTTCTTTAGAGAATATCAATAGGGAAACCAAAGGGGTGTCTCCCAACCCCAAGGAGGTGCTCTCTGAGGAGGAGGAAGAGCATATGGGTGAGAAGGCTGCCACTACTTCTGCTAGCACAGAGAAGGACAGTGGTAACATAAATAAGACCTCCCCCATGGCAACTTTAAATGAGCAATCATTCAAAGGTCCCAGGTGCCAAGAAACCACGGGGGTGGATAGTGCTTCTGCTAGGCAGAAGGCTTCCATTACAAAAAGATTCAATGATCCTTCAAAAGAGGGTAACACTTCTGGAGAAGGTGAGGACAAATATAACTACTATGAATTGATGGTAACAATGGGCAACATCAACCAAGATGTTATTAAACAAGGGAAAGAAATAGAAGAAATGAAGCTGGTAATTTTGTCCCAACAAGTGAAAATTACCAAAATCAAGCAACTGGTGAAGAGGTTGGTACTTAAAAAGAAAAAGAAGCAATTTGTGCTGAAAAAGAGGGTCAGTGCTAAAGATGCTTCCAAAAAGGGGGAGAATTCAAGTTCAGAACAGATAGATCAACAGATTGAGGGGGAGTTTGTTGAAGAAAAGAAATATGCAGAAACAACACCAGCAGCAGTTCCAACCCCAGAAGCATAAATGGTTACTACTGCTGAGCCAAAACAAGCAGCAAAAACTGTTAGTGCTGCTGAAACTTCACAAGCAGCAGTAACAGAGTTAACACCAACAGAGATTGAAGTAGCAGAAATGCTTGTCAAAGCAAAGAATGACACTCCCAAAGCAAAGGGAGTGGTCATAAATGAAGGGGGAGCAAAGAAAATAGAGAAGAAAGAAATGGCTGCAGATGCAAGGAAAAAGGGAAAAGCAAAGATGATAGAATCTGATCAACCATCCAAAAAGCAAAGGATGATTGAGTCAGATGAAGCATTAGCAAAGAAAGTGCAAGAAGAGTTAGATCAAGCAGAAAAGGAGCAGGTTGAAAAAGACAGAGAAATGGCCAGAGCACTTGCAAATGAGTTAAATGAAGCATTCCAGAAAGGGTTGGAAACAGAGAAGGCAAAGCAAAGAGCAATGAGCTTGAGAAAGGCTATGATGGCCAGAACAAGTGCTAAGAAGAGAAGACCTTCACAAACTTACCTTGCAACTCAGGAAAGAAACAAGATGATAACTTTCTTGAGGAGTGCAATTGGTGTAAAGAAAGAAATGTTTGTGAAGATGACCTTTGATCAAATCAAGGACCTATATGAGAAAGAAATGGGAAAGCTGAAGAGCAATGAAAAGAATAAAGTGGAGTTTGAAAATAAAGCCAAGGAGAGGCATGATTGGAATATTAATCAACCCTTCCCTGAAAGTGAAGAAGGAACTCTTATCAAAGAAAAGGCAGAGAAAAGGGAAGAAAAGAAGAAGGAATCTACTATAGGGCAAGTTCAAAAGACTCTGAAGAGACCTAAGATGATGGCAAAAAGAAAGAAGAATGAAAAGAAGCCTAGAGTAGAAGAAAAGAAAAAGGTTGCTGTAGAAGAAGAGGCAACTAAGAATGAAGCTGAATCTCAGGAAGTACCACAGAGTTCAAATGTAAACATTTACTTGGTGGTGATGGATAAAATTCCAAAGCCTATCTCAGCTGAACCTGTTGGATTCAAACCTCCTGAAGTTATCCACTGGGATATTATGATGGTGGATGGCAAAGAGTATATCAGATTGAAAAGAAAGGATGACAAGTATGAAGTCTACAACACTTGGAACAAAATTGTTAGAGAGTGTTCAAGATCTGATTTCGAAGAAATGTTTGAAGTGGGTATGAAAGTACATGCAGATCAGTTGAAATCCCCAGGGTTACCAATAGTGAAGCTGGTCATGGAATACTTGTGCATGTTGTTCAATCCAGAAGCAGTGAAGCATTTAATCAGAGATGAGTTCAAAACTTTTAGAGGATGGACTCTGTATGAAAGGAGTGGAGTTTATGAATTAGCCTTGGATACTTTTCATATGGAGTATTACTTGGTGGATAGGATATACAACCACACAAATCTGAAGCTTCATGCCATGTTAAATAAGAAGTTGGGTTGTGCATCAAATTCATAAATGGCTAAGTACCTAATTCAGAGAACTATCAATCAGAGTATGGGACTGGATCCTAACATTGGAGTAGATCAATGAAGGTTTTGGAAGCATTTGAAGAACTTGACTTCTCTTTCTAAAAGTCAAGTTAGGGGGAGATTGTTGGGAACTAAAGAAAAGCTTAAGTATGGTTAATGCTGCTAGTTCAGAATTACTACTGCCAGAGGACTTCAAAAGTTAATACTGCTGAGTATTACTACTTCTAGTAGAATTAATACTGCTAGTCAAAGTTAGTGCTGCTTGAACAAAGTTAGTACTGCTTAGCTAGTTAGTACTGCTAGAGGTTAGTGCTGCTTAGTAGTTAATGCTGCCAGGACTAAGTTAATGCTGTTTCTGAGATAATGTGAAGATAATGCTGAAGAGATCGTGTTTAAAGATAAACATGGAAAGCTGAAGATATTCATGGAAGATATACTGAAGATATTTTATTTATTGTAATTATCTTTTATTCAGTATAGAATTGATAGAATAGTTTAGAATGATTTTTTAGAAAATTAATTCTAAGTTTTTATTTTAAAAGGGAATCAACCTCAAGGCATAGTTCCTAATTCTAGAGAAGTAGAATTCGTCTTGAAAAGAGCTTGTTCTTCAAGATTGAGGTTGAGTGTGTAATCTTGTGATTTTAATCATTCAATACAAGTTTACAAGTTGTTAATCATATACACTGTTTGTTTACTGTTACATTGAATATCAAAGTGTTATTTCGCAAACTTCTTTGATATTGTTTCAGATGCAATAAGAACACACCAAATCCTATTGGGTCTGGTCCTCAGTGGCTATTTGACATTGATTCACTAACTAACTCTTTTGGTTTCAGTAGTGATGATTATGCAGGTTCAGGATGTGGAGGATCAGAGACTACACAAGTTCAAGATAATATATCTAAATCTGTGATCTTTCCCATACCCACAGTGGATTCTTTTGAAGACTGTGAAAAGGAACCATCTACTAGACCAAGTCAGAGTGAAGAAGAAAGTAGAGATGAGGAGACTCAAGAAAATAAAGAATCAGAAGTGGCTGCTGAAAACACTTCAGTTGAGTTGAATGACTCTAATCTAAAGGTAGGACTCAATGAAGAACCTAGTCATAACACCAGAGTTCAAAAGAATCATCCTCCACAGCTGGTAATAGGAGATATAACTTCTCCTATGATGACTAGACATCAAAGCAGGCTTCAAGAAATGCAAGATCAACAACATACAATGCTTACTTGTTTTCTATCCCAGCTTGAGCCTAAAAAGGCACATGATGCTATGAAAGATTCCAGTTGGATAGAAGCAATGCAAGAAGAACTGTTGCAGTTCAAGCTACAAGATGTATAGGATTAGTAGAACTTCCTAAAGGTCACAAATCAATTGGCACAAAGTGGATTTTCAGGAACAAGAGAGATGAAAGAGGTATTGTCATAAGAAACAAAGCAAGGCTGGTGGCTCAAGGGTATACTCAAGAAGAGGGAATAGATTATGAAGAAGTTTTTGCACCTGTGGCTAGGATAGAAGCAATCAGATTATTCCTAGCTTATGCTTCTTACATGAAATTCAAAGTCTATCAAATGGATGTAAAAAGTGCGTTTCTCTATGGCTCAATTGAAGAAGAGGTATATGTCTGTCAACCACCAGGGTTTGAAAACCCAAGCTATCCAGACAGGGTATACAAATTGAAGAAAGCTCTTTATGGACTGCATCAAGCTCCAAAAGCATGGTATGACACTCTGTCATCCTATCTCTTGGAAAATGGCTTTGAAAGAGGAGTCATTGATAAGACTCTATTTATCAAGAGAAAGAAGAAGGATATCTTGCTGGTCCAAATCTATGTTGATGATATTATCTTTGGATCCACAAGAGACAACATGTGCAAGGAGTTTGAGGACCTAATGCATCAAAGGTTTAAAATGAGTTCCATGGGGGAACTTACATTCTTCCTTGGACTCCAAGTTCAACAGAAGTCAGATGGAATTTTCATCTGTCAGTCCAAGTATGTGCAGGACATTCTAACCAAGTTCGGTTTCTCAGATTCAAAACCTGCCAGCACACCTATGGAGACACACAAGCAGATAACAACAGATCTTGAGGGGGAGGATATGGATGTGCATCATTATAGATCCATGATTGGCTCTCTCATGTATCTCACAGCATCAAGGCCAGATATAATGTTTCCAGTCTGTGTATGTGCAAGATTCTAAGTTAGGCCAAAGCAATCTCACTTTCAAGCTGTTAAGAGGATATTCAGATATCTCGAAGGGCAACCCAGATTGGGACTTTGGTATCCTCATGACTCACCCTTTGACCTAATAGCATACTCAGACAGTGATCTAGGTGGGGCAAACTTGGACAGAAAATCTACTTCTGGAGGATGTCAGTTTTTGGGTGCTAGACTAGTTTCATGGCAGTGCAAGAAACAAACCACAGTGTCCACATCTACAATAGAGGCAGAGTATATAGCAGCTGCAAGTTGCTGTTCTCAAGTCTTATGGATTCAGAATCAAATGCTGGACTATGGGGTAACCTTTCTACACACTCCCATTTTTATTGATAATAGCAGTGCTATCTGCATTGTGAATAATCCTGTCAAGCACTCAAAGACAAAGCACATTGAGATCAGGTATCACTTCATAAGAGACTGTAATGAAAAGAAACTTATTCAAGTTGTAAAAGTTCATACTGACAACCAGTTTGCTGATCTATTCACCAAAGCTTTTGATGTGGGTAGATTCACTTTCTTGGTAACAAGTGTGGGAATGATCAACTCTGAATAAGCATCCTCTCAAAAAGTGGTTAAATACTTCAATATTATAGATTCTTGGTGTTACTAATCTTCCTTTGCAGGGCATACATAGCAGTACTCAATTCAGCTTAAGCTTCAAAGAGTAAGTATTGTTAATACTGCAAGTACAGTTTTAATACTGCCAGTGCGCAGTTAATACTGCTAGTTAGTTAATACTGCTCGCAGTTAATATTGCTAGTTAGTTAATACTGCTAGTGGTTAATACTGCTCTCAGTTAATACTGCTAGTTAGTTAATACTGCTCACAGTTAATACTGCTAGTTAGTTAATACTGCTAGTGGTTAATACTGCTCTCAGTTAATACTGCTAGTTAGTTAATACTGCTCGCAGTTAATACTGCTAGTTAGTTAATACTGCTAGTGGTTAATACTGCTCTCAGTTAATACTGCTAGTTAGTTAATCCTGCTAGGAGTTAATACTGCTCGCGGTTAATACTGCTTGTCCGTTAATACTGCTTATGTCCCGAATACTATAAATACCCTTTGCCCGCCTAAATGTTCATAACGACTCTATGCATACTGTTCACTTGCGCTCTAAAACCTTTCTCTCTCAAGATTCAAAGTTCTCAGACAAGTTTTTCGCAAAGATCGATGGCATCCATGGCATTCATCGATGAACACAATGAGATCGCGATGCTACAAAATCCAAAGCACGCTGCAGGATTTCATCAGATTGTGGATTTCCTCAAGTCAAGCCATATTGCCCATGCTCTTACTGTATCGCCTTCAATCTATATCGAGCATCAAAGGCAGTTCTGGGCTAATGCCACCATTGTTGCTGAGAATGGTGTGCAAATGATCAAGACAAGGGTCCGTTAATATTCTCTTGAACTTCTCTGTTACATTCAAATGCACTGATAAAAGATCCAATGATCCTTCAATAGGGGGTAACACTCCTGGAGAAGGTGAGGACAAATATAACTATGATGAATTGATGGAGACAATGGGTAACATCAACCTGGATGTCATCAAACAAGGCAAAGAGATAGAAGAAATGAAGCTGGTAATTCTGTCACAACAAGTCCAGATTGCTAAATTGAAGAAGATGGTGACCAGGCTTGTACAGAGGAAGAAGAGAAAGCAGTTTGTTTTAAAGAGGAGAAAAGGAGCAAACAAAAAGGAGGACAATGCTTCCAAAAAGGGGGAGAATTCAACCTCAGAACAAATAGATCAACAAAGTGAGGGGGAGTTTGTTGATGAAAGGGTTGAAATTGTTGAAGAAAAGGCAGCAGCAGAAACGGTTAGTGTTGCTGAAACTACACAAGCAGCAGTAACAGGATTAACATCTGAAGAGGTTGAAGTAGCAGAGATGCTGGTAAAAGCAAAGAATGACACTTCCAAAGCAAAGGGAGTGGTCATAAATGAAAGGGGAGCAAAAGGAACAGAAAAGAAAGAAATGGTTGAAGATGCAAAAAGAAAAGGAAAAGAGAAGATGATAGAAGCTGATCAACCAACTAAAAGGCAAAAGATGGTTGAATCAGATGAAGCATTAGCCAAGAAAATGCAAGAAGAGTTAGATCAAGCAGAGAAAGAGCAAGTGGAGAAAGACAGAGAAATAGCCAGAGCACTTGCAAATGAATTAAATGAAGCTTATCAGAAAGGGCTTGAAACAGAGAAAGCTAAGAAAGGGCAATAAGCTTGAGAAAGGCTATAATAGCCAAATCAAGTGCAAAGAAAAGAAGACCTTCACAAACTCACCTTGCCACTCAGGAAAGAAACAAAATGATAACTTTCTTGAGGAGTGCAATTGGTGTGTAGAAAGAAATGTTCATAAAGATGACTTTTGATCAGGTCAAGAGATTATATGAGAAAGAAATGGGAAAGCTGAAGAGTAATGAAATGGACAGAGTAGAGTTTGAAAAGAAAGCCAAGGAGAGGCATGATGTAAATATCAATAAACCCTTTCCTGAAAGTGAAGAGGGAACTCCAACAAAGGAAAAGGAAGAGATTAAAGAAGAAGAGACTATAGCTTAGAAGATTAAGAAGATAAAAAAGAGTTAAGTCTATTGCTTCTAAAGGTCCTAGATCAGAAGAAAGGGCTAAGGAAGAAAAGAAGAAGGAAGCTACTATAGAGCAAGGGCAAAAGATTCTGAAGAGAACCAAAATAATGGCAAACAGAAAGAGAGTTGACAAGAAGCCCAGAGGAGAAAAGGAAAAGAAAGCTGAAACTCAGGAAGAAGTACCACAGAGTTCAGATGCAAACATGTACATGGTGATATTGGATAAAATTCTAAAGCCTATCTCAGCTAAACCTGTTGGATTCAAACCTCCTGAAGTTATTCATTGGGACACTATGGAGGTGGATGGCAAGGAGTATATCAGATTAAAAAGAAAGGATGAGAAGTATGAAGTCTATAGCACCTGGAATAAACTTGTCAGAGAGTGTTCAAGATCTGATTTGGAAGAAATGTTTGAAGTAGGGATGAAGGTTCATGCAGATCAGTTGACAGCTCCAGGGTTACCTATAGTGAAGTTGGTCATGGAATACTTGTGCATGTTATTCAATCCAGAAGCAGTGAAGCACGTAATTAGAGATGTGTTCAAAACTGTTAGAGGATGGACTCTATATGAAAGGAGTGGAGTCTATGAACTAGCATTGGAAACTTTTCACATGGAGTACTACTTGGTGGATAGGGTCTACAATCACACAAATCTAAAGTTTCATGCCATGTTGAATAAGAAGTTGGGTTGTGCACCAAATTCAGAAATTGCAAAGTACCTAATTCAGAGAACTATCAATCAGAGTATGGGACTGGATCCTAACATTGGAGTAGATCAATGAAGATTTTGGAAGCATCTGAAGAACTTGACTTCTTTTCCTAAAAGTCAAGTTAGAGGGAGATTGTTGGGAACTGTAGAATTTACCAAGTATGGTTAATGCTGCTGGTTCAGAGTTACTACTACTAGAAGACTTCAAGGTTAATACTGCTGAGTATTACTACTGCTAGTAGAATTAATACTGCTAGTCAAAGTTAATGCTGCTTGAACAAAGTTAGTACTGCTTAGCTAAGTTAGTACTGCTAGTAGTTAGTGCTGCTTACAGTTAATGTTGCTTGAAGATTTTAATGCTGATGAGCATAGTTAGTGCTGCTTATGATTTGAAGATCCGAATGGAAAAGATGACAGCTGGAAAGAGTCAAGATATTCATGGAAGGCTTAGAGATATACATGGAAGATATACTGAAGATATTTTTATTTATTGTAATTATCTTTTGATTAGTATATGTATAGAATGTATAGAATAGTTTAGAAAATTATTATTCATTCTAAGTTTTAGAGAGAATCAACCTCAAGGCATAGATCCTAATTCTAGAGAAGTAGAATTCGTCTTGAAAGAGTCTGTTCTTCAAGATTGAGGTTGAGTGTGTAATCTTGCGATTTCAATTATTCAATACAAGTTTACAGTTTGTTATTCATATTTACTGTGTGTGATTACTGTTTCATTGAATATCAAAGTGTTATTCCGCAAACTTCTTTGATATTGTTTCTGAGAATTAATTCTTGTTGAGAACTCGATCCTGACATTTCTCTCTCTCTCTCTCTCTAGCATCATCTCTCTCTCTCTCTCTAGCATCATTTCTCTCTTCATTTCTCTCTAAACTCTATCCCCAAACCTCCTTCCAAATCATAATTTTTGAAGATCAAAACAACTCCTCATCATCAAGGTAACATTCTACTCTTGTATTTCATGAATCTTACCTTTAAATCTTCATAAAAATCAAGTTTTCATCATTTTTCTTCATCTTCTTGAACGTTTTCTGGAATTTAAGGCTTTGTAAAGTCCTTAAATGGTAGGTTATACACCAATGACATGTTAAATGTCAAGCAATGGTGATAACCCATGATCCATACCTCTAAAACTCAAGAAAATGAAGTTTGGATGACATGCATGTCCATTTTTCTTACAATCTAAAGATATTAGAGTCCATACATGTGTTTCAAAAAGTTAAAGGATGATTTTTACTAAAACTTATGTTAAAATGGAAGATAAAAACGTTTTCAATCAAGAAACCCCAATTTATGGGCCAAAAAGTGATAAAAAGTTCATAAAATGAAGTTATTTCACTTTTAGTTTATGTTAGATTTATTGCATGTTAGTATTTCGGGTATAACTTGAAACATATGTACTCAAATGCTATGAATTTCCTTCTGGAATTTAATATAATGAAATACCAATCAAACCCCACTAGAATCACTCAAAAATATTGAGTTTTGACCCGTCAACCTTACCTCTAAAGTTTATGGTGCAATCAGAATCCGGCTGGACAAAATCTTTCAATCAATCAACCATAACCATCATGCAAAACCATAAAAATTAATGATTCTTTTTCTGGAAGTAACTTTAATGAGCTGGAAACCAAACAAAATTTGATTCACTTGAAAATATAAAGATTTGAGTACTCAACCATCATTAACAAGTTGAGTGTGCAAAAAGCAACTTTCTGTCAGATTGGGACACTTGTCTTAAAACGGATGTAACTCACTCATTATTGGTCCAAATAAGATGAATCATTTCTGGAAGTTTCTTCTTTGAGTAAGGAACAAAACCCAACTTGAATCACCATAAAATAGTAAGTTTTGACCCTTCAAATGATCGAGACAAGCAGAAGGTGTACTCTGCATGGATCCCTGTGACCAATGAAGTTTATGAACATCATTGACCTATCTAATCAAATCCAAAAAGGGTGTTACCTATGCCAAAAGTTCACCAAGGCAGTAAATTAAACACTATAAAAATTTGGTAAAATAATAACATATGAAAAATGGTTATAATATCATTAAAAGTAGGCATAAAATTCTGACAGCTTAAGTCAAGGGTCAGATTTGTTAAAAAGGGGATTTTTGGACTTTATAACTTTATAATTTATTCAAAGATTTATATATTTGTACTTGAAATCACATTATAGTATATAATTTAGTAAATAGACTAAAACAACTAATTGAATGATTTTGGACTAAAATATACACTTATTGGCATTTCATAAATCACCCGGAAGGATTATTTGGACTTAGAGACGAGTAATGACGTATTTTCCTTGTGGCATCTTTCGTTATAGGAAATCTAGGGAGTAACGACCTTCGGTGATCACTATCTCAAAATCTTCGCACTTTCTCCAAAAGGTGAGTATTCACAGCCCCACTTTTATCGTTTTAATTGATTATTGGGGTGGAAAGCATGTTTAAATTGCGTATTTAAAGATTCATGAGAATGGTTTTAAAGTATTGCGAATTGTCAATTTATAAGGCTTTGTTAAAAGTGTTTGGAATTATAAGTTATATGATATGTATGCTCTTGATGTGTTGAGCTTCTAAAGAGTAAGACCCCGTAAGCACTACTATTAACCCAAAAAAAATTGGGCCTATAATATTAGTGGATAGCGCTATTTGGTGTGACAAGCCCACCTTATGCTGACGAGCAGGAGTGCACTATACTAGAGAAGTTGAGTATCCAAGTGGCATAGACCACCTCTGAGTTAGTCAACGGGGGCGTTGAAATTGGTCAGGGACGGATTAGTAGTGGCTCAACGTAATATTATTTTTGCATACTCTTATCATAAATAAATTAAATTGTGGTACTCATGAATCAAAGAATTAAAGTTTGGTTTATACGTATGTTTTACAAATGACAACTTATATATAAAAATGATTTGTGCATATTTAAAACCTGTGAACTCACCAACTCTTTGTAGTTGACCTTGTTTTATACATGCTTTTCAGGAAGTCAAGAAGGTAGACATCGATGTTTAAGCTACATGAATAATGTTTTGAAGCAAGCTTACCTTTACGAATATATTCCGTTATGTTTAAAATTTTGGGAATTGTAAACGATGATAAATATTTTTATTTTTTATTTTTTTATTGTAATGTTTTAAATAATTAAATTGTATGGTGGTATGAACTTTAATCTTGTGCTATGCGTATCGAGCTGTTATGCCCCGTGTTTTCGCTTTAGCGGGGTGTGACAAAGCATGCTCTCAATCTCTGAAGCAAAAAATACCGAAAAACCGAAAAATCTTGAAATCGATTTGAACTTCTGTTTTCTTCGAAATAAATCATCCTTTAGGTACCAAGAGACTTAATTCAATCTATTTGATCAATTATATCCCAAAAGAACATCTCAAACTCGAAAAAGAAGAATTCCGGCGAAATGTGAATTTTCCGGCGAGTTTTTTTCGTGAACTATTATGGACCGATATTACCTGAAAATCGATGAAAACATTAAATTAACAAGATTGTGAAACAAAAACGTCGAAAGAAACGGTTAATCTCGAATGTCCGCCCAAACCCGTTTTTCCGGCGAACTACTCCGGCAAACTTTCAAACAACAATATCTCGCTCGTTTCTTCATGAAAATCGATTCTGAAAGTTGCTAATTGTTCTAAATCAACAAACAAAGATATTAGGAATGATTAGATCCATTAAAAACAAGATTAAAATAAAAACCCACTTGTAATCATCGTGAAAAAAAAATTCAAACCAAGAAAAAATCTAAGTTCAGAACACGCAAAGGGATGGAAACTCGCAAAACAAGGTGCGTGAATTGAGGTTCTCGCAGAAGTGATGTGCGTGAACTATTACTTCTCGTTGAAATGGTGTGCATGAACTGTTACTTCTCGCTGAAATGTTGTGCGAGTTCTTCATGCAATCACACAGGCAGCTTGATGTTTAAAGCAACTTGCGAGAAGCAGGTTCACGAAGAAGACATATTAGAACAATATCAGCTTAACTCTGTTGACTTTTAAAAGTCAAATCTCTCATTTTTTTTGCTTCATCAATGAATCTACAAAAATAAAATCTCACAAACAAAGGTTAATCTCTTGAATTATGAATCAAAATCAATCTCAAACACATTTTAAAAAAAATTCATCACAAAATTTGGATCAAAAACTCAAATTTGGAACCTTTTTGCTCAAGAATATGAAGAGCACTATGAACATCAAAATTTTTTGAAAATGAGATTTATGATTTAAAACTTGAAAACAGTGATTGATTCACGTCTAAAACATGTTTTTAGAAATGAAATCGCATAAAAATTGATCAAAACATCACAAAATCTCAAAATCAAATTTTAAAAATATTCCACATACTCCATTTTTCAAGAACACCAAATTTTACAAAAACTTTCGAATTGATCAAATCATGTTGTGTTTTTGCAAAATTGATGATACAAAACCTTTTTAGAATGATGTAGAAACACTTTTGCAATCAAAATTAAACTCAAAAACAAACAAGAACTATCAAACCCATTTGAATTCTTGAAATCTTCAAAAATGGAGATTTCTTCAAAATTTTCTTCAATTCTTTATGAATCTTGGACGAATTTTGATCAAATTGTGCACAAATCTTCTCCCAAAGGTCTAATACCAATTGAAAATGTATTTCCCAATCTATCAAGCAATCTCTATTCAAGATATGACAGTATTAAGATCTTAGAGAGAGAGAGTAGAAAGAGAAACATCCAGTGGTATATCTCACTAAAATAGAATATTACAAATGAGCTCTTAACAACCTAATGCTTAACTCCTAAGCAAAACTAATAACTCCTAATTCTAATTACATCACATTGACAAATCAAACTAAGCTAACTTTGACTTTTAACAAAACTATCTTTGACTTTTGACTTTCATTGAGTTTCTTTGACTTTTCTATTACAAAGACTTTACAAGACTTTTCCAATTAAATCTTGGATACAATTTATACACTAACAACTTTCCACATCTAAAACATCTTCCATCGTTTTGGTTTGATGGAAGAGCAGTGTCTAATTATGTCTTCTGTGCTTGTGGTTATGGCTTGAAGTACCTTTGAAGTTGAGGATACCTTGGCTGAAATGATTGTTGAGTAGAACCATGATTGGTGAAATGAACGTCCTTTTGATCACTATGCAGAGTAGATATGGGCTCTTGTTTATAGTCAACTTTCTGAAATCTCCATTCTTGATTTCCTCTTCTTTCTTCATCAACTTTTCGTCCTTTAAAAACTTTCTTGCCAAATTTCTTGTTAAATTGATGGGTGATTAATGCAAGCGATTTGTCAACAGCATTGATGTCATCATCTGAGTCTGAATCTGAGTGTTTAACTTCTTCAAACACCAGAACCTTCTTGGTTTTTATTTTAGATTCCCTCTTTAAACAGTTATTTGTTTCTGTATTTCTGCTTTCTTGTGATACACCTTTTTGTTTTGACATGAGTGCAAGTGGTCCACCTAAAGACGTTTTTGATTTTTGTTTAACAACTTTTTTTTCCTGTGCTACCAAGGTGCCATAAATGTCAGTCAATGACCATGATTCAAGATTTTGATTGGCTTGTATCGACATTCACAACTCTTCATTTAGACTCTTAAGGAAAAGAACATTATTTTCTTCTTTTGTCCTCATGACCCCAAATTTTCTGCATTTGTTGATGAGAATGTTAAACCTTGAGTATGTTTGGTGTAAGGTTTCTTCGGGTAATGCATAAAAATCATGATATTCATTGATACAAAGATTTCTCCTGTCCTTTTGAGTTTATAGGCCACCTTCAAGTTGATTTAACAACTGATCCCATATCTCTTTTGCAATTACACAAGAATCAAGTTCTTGGAAGATATCATTGGGAATGGCCATTATAAGTAATCTAACAACTTTTGAATCATTTTCCATCATGTTAGTTTCTTCATCCGTAAAGTTTGAAGTTTTCTTTTCATAGTAGGCAGGGATTTCAGCAGTATCTGCTGTTGCTGGAACTCTTGGTACCAACACCATTGGTTGGTGAGGTCCATCGTTCACTGATCTTAACAGATCCCTGTCCATGCCTTCTAAGAAATTTACCATTCTTATCTTCCATTGAGGATATTCATCCTTTAGAAGTGTAGGAGGTTTGGTTAATGATCCAGCTGTATAAATGGCACTTATGCTTGAGTTTGCCATTTTTGTGAAGAAAAGATGAAGATTTGAAGAACTGATGCTTTTCTATGAAGATCTTCTATCAAATGATGTAACTGTGATTTACTTTCAAATCTGGAGCATATGAAGTTTAATAAACTAGGGTTTATATAAACATGCACATATATTAAAATCTTGAATCTGTAAGAATTAAATCTATCCGAGTATGGAGATATGATCTTTCTTTGTTTTAGAAAACAAAGGAGGCTCTGATACCAATTGTTGGATCCCAGATTTAATCTTACAGTAATAATGATATAAACAACAAGAGTAATAATAGCGGAAGCAATATAGTTTAATATCAAAAGCAGATTCAAATATCACAGTTCATATAATAAGATAAGCAGTAAGAACAAGATCTTCTCAAGATATATTCAGTTGATTCTTCTAATACAAGATATCAAAAAGCACATTTTTGTCAAAGGAGTGATGGTCCTATTTATAGGACCATAAAGTAAAAGTGTACTATTCTGACAAATAGAAGCATGCTTGAATAGTGTCTTACCTAATAGGTAAGCTCAAGACATGCTTGAACAATAATCTACTCTATAAAGTAAATCTTTTCACTAAGTGATTGGTTATCTGTTCTAATACTTCAGAGAGAATGTCTTCAGAGCTCTGATGTAGTCTTCAAGAGCCTCTGATGAAGCCATCTCTGATGTCTTCAGCTGAAAGTGTTCCTCTGATATGTACTTCAGAGGCAGGTTTGTCCTCTGAAGTCTTCGTCCTATGGTCTTCGTCCTATGGTCTTTGTCCTCTGAAGTCTTCATCCTCTGAAGTAGGACTTAGATATTTTCAACACTTCAACAAATGAAGATTTGGAGCTAACAGTGATAATATGTTACACTTCATCATGTAATCTGTGACTAAATATTCTAACTCTCAGGTATGTTTTCTTATTCTCTACCACTGTATATCTCATTTAGTGAGATGTTTTTCAAAAATGAAATCTTCAATCACTTATTTTCTTCAAGTGGTTAAAAGCTTTTTTGATAAACAAATCTTATCACTGATATTTCTCGTCAGTGATCATTTGGAAAGAAAAATTATCTCTGAATTTCTATTAGTGATACTTTATAAAAACGAAAGGTTTTTCTCTCTCCTATGACGTCATTTAAACCGACAATCCATGACATGCTTTTTCCTCTGATACGTTCGTCCGTTGCATTTCTATCCAATTAACTCCGTGGAACGTGTCCATGTCATGATGAACATTTGTTTTCCCGCCTCATTCCTTTCTCTCTCCTCATATATAAAGAATGCCTCTTTCCATTCTTATCTATTACGCTCACTTAAAACTTCCTAAGCAAGAAAAAGCTTTCAAAGCATTCAAGCAGACAAAAACTATCTAATCTTCAAATTTTCAAGAAGATCATCAGGTTTTTGTTCTTCACATTCTTCTCTCTTCAAATCATTCTTGAATCTTAAATATCATCTTATCTTTGATTTAAAAGGTGTTTCTTACATTAAAATTCATTTCTTTTGATTTTAATCTTGCTCAAAAACATTTGGTTTTAAGACTGTTCTTTCTTTTTCATAAAGAACACTGTTCTACTCTAAATCTTTATTCCACTCTACTTCTTTCTATTCATTGAAATGGCCCAAGCTACCCTCATTGCTTCCCAAAATGTCAAGTTCGCAATCACTGACTCAGAAATACACAAGAACAACCACCTGGCTAGGTTGGACTTTGAAGATGTCAAGTACCCACATCTGGTGGAAGCTGCTGCATTTCTGAAGCAATCATGCATTGCCTATGCACTCACTGTTGATCCCAAGCCCTCCAAGACACTCCTTCAACAGTTCTGGTTTACAACTGACAAAAGCTCGGTCACTAACAAGAAAGTTGAAGTGGTCCCTGCCATCTCCTTCGTTACTGAAAATGACCCCGGATTTCTCACTTCTTTTGGTCTCCGCAAAGCTCTTCGATTCCCTGTAAAGACCAACACTGGTTTTGACTCTCTGCCTACGATGTTGAGCTCATCCGTTTCTTGGATGACGTGGGATACTCATGGGACAACAAGCCTCGCTCCCAGATTCCCAACAAGAAGTTGACTAAGATTTAGAAGACAAACATGCCTTCACATATCAACTATATCTTCATTCACATCATTCAGTGTATGAGTGGCAAGATAGGGTCGCTGGACCAGGCCAGCAAGATACACCTCCAAATGGGATACTCAGTGCTTGCTAGAAAGCATTTTGATTATGCTGGAGCGATCTTTGACGATCTAGTGTCAAAGATCAAGAAGTCTGAGAGGGATCCCAAGATCCCTTACGTTCGTTTCATCTACGCCTATGTCCATATTATTCCCAGTTTTATGTCAAATTCTTATCTAATTCAATCACAACAACAATATTTACAAACTACCTGTTTCAATTCAATTTCAAGATTCGATTACAAAGATATTCACAGACCACTTTCTTTCTCTACAAGTCTCTCTCTCTCTAAATTGAATACGTACAAAATCAGTTCTCTTAGTTACATGCTTGTTACAACACAACTCTAAGCCATCTATCTATTAAAGAAAACAAAATACACGCGCACAACTAAAAACAAAGATACTTTGACTTTGACATTTATTAAAAGGACTTTGACTTTCATTTGAGAGTTGACTTTTGAGCATTGACTTGGCTTGACTTTCAGTTTCAGTTATTATGATATTGCATCCAACAAATCGGTGCACTAACAATCTCCCCCTTTGGATCAAGATCATCTCAAAAAGATTTTGTAATTCAATCTCCCTCTTTGTCAGTCTTCAACAAAATTTATCTTCTTCTTTGAGTTCAAAAATTACAATCTCCCCCTTTATGGAACTTTAGCAAGATAGTCTTCACAATTTCCTGTAATCTCCCCAACGTCTGTCTTCAAAAACATTAACAATCTCTCCCAAAGATGGTTATAAACCTCTTTTAGACACTGGAAAGAAATTATCTTCAGGTTTAGCTCATATTGCTTCAAGATTATCCTCAAATAAATTTTCAGTAAAATTTGCTTGCTTTCGGAATTCTTTGAACTTTTGCTTTCAACTTTCAACAATCTTTCTTCAAATCGACATAAAATTCTTATTTAAGCTCCAAACTTTATTTATCAAAACACATTTCTTGATACTGTCTCCCCCTTTTTGATGAATGAAGCATAAAATCATCAAAACTCTTGACAAGAAATGTCACAGAATCTGTCCTGGCCATCGATCTTTTATACTGAACCACTGAACATTTATCGATCCAGAGAAGATATTCATCCGAATCTTTTCAAATTCAGACAAATTATGAGTGTAACACTTGAATCAACAAATGAATCAGTTAAGATGTCTGTCAGTAACACAAAGTCATTGTGTGTAAAAATACACATTGGAAAGAAGCTTTTATGATGTTCACTCCCCCAGGTCTTCCATTCAATCATCAAAACACCACAAAGGAATTTCTATGAACGTTATGACAAGAAAAACAAATTTCCTTGTGTGTTTGTGCAAGTGTTTGAAAGAATTAAGCACATGATTATTGCTTTTGATATAGGCTCAAAATTGTGTAAACCACAGAAACAACAAAAATTAAACACAGACTCAATTGTGTATGATCGAAGTGCGAAGGTGGGGCATACTTCCTTCTTTTTCAATATCCAGATTTTCCAAATGAAAACCAGATAGCATATGTGTTGCGTCCACTTGAAATAATGAAACATTTTCTTGTTGAGAAGAAAATGAGTAGCTAGTGGTGTTTTTATCAAGAGTTGGCATGGGCTAGTTGCCTGTTTCAATAATGTTCACGAAGAATTGTGAAACACTAGTAATGTGGTTTCCCGACTCAAAAAAAGTTGGTGCAGAGTTTGATATTCTTTTACTCTGTTCTCACATCCTCTTTCTTTTAATCATTAAGCATACATCTAACCAAACTCTCTTTTCCATTTTACCTCAACACTCAACCCACACTCAGTATTTGACTCCTCACACATTATATCACTCAAGGATTAACTTCTTGTGTAGGAAACACTGGTTAACGTGAATCCATATAAGTTTCATTGAAGCTCACACAAATAACCCATGTAATGTCCTAAAAGAACATGTTTCTCAAATGGTTTAACTTGTCAGTTAAAGCACAAAATATACAAGTCAGATGTCTGTATGCTCAACGGATATAATCATGAAGAGTTGAGCATTTTAAAACATTGAAGCCTTTTCAAACAAGATAATTGAAGAAATGAAATGACTACAAGAAACTTGTTTGAAAATCTGACACTGTATTAAAAAGATCAAAATCTGTATGATTTACCGAATAAGGCTTAGGTCAGCAACAATTGAATATTGTCTATACGATTCAAAATATAGATAAATCTTGAAAGAACGTTTCAAAAAGAACTGTGTGTGTCTCGTTACACGATTCTCAAATGACTTTACACCCACACAATCCTATTCTTCTGACTTTGAATGACCCGTATTCTTCTGAATAACTTGTACACTTCTTGATGATAGACCCACACAATCTGATGAATCAAACACACAACTGATGAATCACCCACATACCTCGATGAACACCCGCATACCTTGAAAAATGTTCAAATTCACCAAAAACTCATTTATACCTTGAAATTAGACTCGAAACTTCGACAATTTGATCTTCTAAACAACTCGAACACAACACTATCACTAATATTCGATCAAATACACCAAAATTACAATTTTGATTCAAGAACAGTGTTAAGAACTCGTGTATACCAAAAACCACAAAATTCGAAAATTTGAATGAATTACAGTGCAATTCTTGATAACACCTATACAGACTCGATCGATTACACTTTCTTAACAAAACCTAATCAATTACAACTCCAAAAACTCACTAAAACTAAAAATCTATCTGGACTTCGATGAACAGTACGAACATACGCATTTCTTGATTTTTCTCGATTTGGATCTGCTCTGATACCAATTGTGTGTTCGAGATTCTAGTTTCTAATTCAAGTTTAATCAAACAAACACAAAATAAGAATCAATTACCTGTTTGATTAATTTCTCAATTCCAAGATTACAAGATTCTCTCTCTACAAACTCTCCAACGAACTCTCTATTTCTCTCAAACTTTCTCTCTCTAAAATACAACTGAATAATGCTCCAATTAAGTTCTCTACAAAATACAAATAAAGAAAAACTATTTATACTACAAGGAAACTAAAAACAAAAACAAATACAACTAAGTTTGACTTATTATAAAATAGACTTTGACTTTTAATAAGATTTGACTTTAGCAGCTTTGACTTTCTCAACTTTGACCTTCAGTCTTCTTGATCTTGTATCCAACAGATTTATGCTCTAACAAAATTCATTGAAGATCAAACGGGGTGTCCTACCGTCGAAAATATGTTTCAATTTAGAGACATGGTAAGAACAAATTCAACAAAAATTAAACCGGTGTGTGTGAATACTTGAAAGTATATAGAAAAGATAATACACAAGTATTTATCATTGGAAACACACGGTTTATAATCATTTAAGCACAATTAATCAATAAAACATTTAAAATCACACTTCTAAATCCATGAAATCGTTTAAGAATCAGAAGTGGTTTGAACATTTAAAAACATGTTTTCATATCTGAAAGTCGTCCTTCTTTCAGACATGTATGAGATTAAGATTTTAAATAAACCTTTTCACTCAGTCTTAAATCTCATCAAATCAACTCTAAGTCATAAAAGATATGATTGTTTAAGCTCACTCTCAGTTCTACAAAAAACACAAAGTCATCAAAGAACAAGGTTTTATTCACAACAACTTTATTGAAAAGTAAATGGCAGAAAAAAGATTAAGAAATGAAGAAAAATAACAATAAGAAAAACTTTAGTAGGTAATCACCGATTATGTCTTAAGATTTAACATACCAAGTTTTGAGATAAGAAAATTAAATCTCTTTTCATCTAAAGGCTAGATAAATAAATCTGCAAGCTGCTAATCAGTGTTTACAAAATAAAGTTCTATCGTACCTTTTTCGACATTGTCTTTTATAAAATGATATTGTACATCTATGTGTTTGGTCTTTGTATGCTGAACAGGATTAGCTGATATTGCAATGGCACTCTTAGAGTCACAGTATATCGGGATCTTGTCGAATTTGAAGCTATAATCTCATAATTGCGTCCTCATCCACAACACCTGAGAGCAGCAACTTGCAGCAGCAACATACTCCGCCTCAACCGTTGATGTGAAAACACATTATTGTTTCTTTGATGCCCAACTTACGAGTTTATCTCCAAGAATTTGTATATGACCCATGTTAGAGCACAAATTTGTTGGATTCAAGATCATAAAGATTGAAGACCAAAGTTCAAGAAGTCAAAGCTGGAAAGTCAACTCTCATGGAAAGTCAAAGTCAAAGTGTAATAAAATGTCAAAGTATTGTGTTGTATTAGTTGTAGGTATAAATAGTGTTTATCCTTTGTAATATGTAAGTCTAGCAACATATTGTACGCAGAGCAGATTAGAGAAGAGCATCATTGTATATCATTCTAGAAAGAGAATGTAGTGAGAGAAAGTGAGAGATTGTAATATGTGATTTAGTCAATGACATATGATTTGATTCATCTTGTTTGTTTGATTTGTATGATTAGAACTTGATGAAATTGGGAATAACAAATCGAGGCACTCTTCCTGTCCAACATGCAACCTGCATGATCTGCATTTGAGTAGGCTGTCAGGTTAAAACTAGTATATTTAGGATACCACAGACCAAGATCTGCAGTTCCCTTCAGATATTTAAAGATCCTTTTGACCGCAGACAAATGGGATTCTTTGGGATTAGCCTGATATCTTGCACATAAACATGTAGAAAACATAATATCTGGCCTACTTGAAGTTAAATACATCAAAGAACCAATCATCCCTCTATAAGTTCTAACATCAATAGGTTTCCCGAAGGATCCATGCCGATCTTAGTTCCCGGCGCCATCAGGGTTCCGATAGTTGTACAATTTTCCATTTTGAATTTTCTAAGAATATCAAAAATGTACTTTGATTGGTTTATAAAAATTCCCATTGAAAATTGTCTGACTTGTAATCCGAGAAAGAAGTTCATCTCTCCCATCATACTCATCTGAAATCTTGACACCATTAGATTAGAGAAGTTCTTACAGTATTTTGGATTTGTAGAGCCAAATATGACGTCATCCACATATATTTAAATAAGAATGATATCGGCTTTTTCTTTCTTAATAAACAAAGTAGTATCGATTTTACCTTTTGTGAAGCCCGACTTGACCAAAAACTTTGATAAAACTTCGTACCAGGCTCGAGGCGCTTGTTTAAGACCGTAAAGTGCTTTATCCAGAATGTAGACATGATCCGGTTTGTCTGGATTAACAAAGCCTTCAGGTTGTGAGACATAGACTTCCTCCTTAAGTATGCCATTTAGAAAGGCAGTCTTCGCGTCCATTTGGTAGGCAGTGAAGTTTTTATGAGCAGCATACGCAAAAAAACATTCTGATCGCTTCAATGCATGCCACTGGAGCGTAAGTCTCGTCATAATCGATTCCTTCCTCTTGCCGGTAGCCTTTTGCGACAAGTCGTGCTTTGTTTCTAATTACGATACCATCTTCGTCCTTTTTGTTCTTGAATACCCATTTGGTGCCGATAATGGATTTACCTTCTGTTCTTGGCACAGGTCTCCATACTTTTAAAGATACAAACTGGTTTAGCTCCTCTTACATTGCAGTCACCCAATCCGAGTCAGCTAGAGCTTTTGATACTCGAGTGGGCTCTATCTTACTCAAGAATGAGTCATGCATACACATATTCAAAGTAGCAGACCTAGTTTGCACCGGTAAAGTTAGATCTCCAATGATTTGGCTTATCGGGTGCTCTTTGGTCTACTTATGTTCGTGAGGGAGTGGATTTGATGTAGATTGATCATGTTCATCATCTAAGTATCCACTTTCATCTTCTTGTTCAGTTTGTTCAGGGAGTGGTTCAGTTGAAGTAGATGGTGCAGAAGTTTCAGTTGGTACAACAGTTTCTGGCTGTTGAGTAGTCGTTTCAGTACAACCAACTGATTCAATAACTTCTGGCTCGACATGAATATTCACATCTTCAAACGTTGAAGTAGGTTTTTGAATTGGAATTTCTTGCTGAATCGGGGAATTTGATTCAGTAGATATATCTGAAGTGGTTGGTTGATTTCTTTGTGAATCTTCTAATCTGTCAACCACAACAGGTTTAGACACTTTAGTTCCAATAAATTCATCATAAAACAATTCAAACAAAAGATCTAAATCAGATAAGTGTGATCTCTACGATGACGCTTCATATGATTTCTTGTTACTCGATACAGGTTCTGGACTGATCTGCCCAGAAGCTAGAACTCCTGTAAGTATGGGTTCTGAACTGCTTTGTTCAGAAGCCATATCTTCGTCAAATGTTACATTTACACTCTCAATAACAGTCTTTGAATTCTTTAGATACACTCTATATGCCACAGATGTTTGAGAATATCCAATGAAAATGCCTTCATCAGCCTTAGGTCCGAAATTGTTCAAGTTCTCTCTGTCGTTCAATAGGAAACACCTGCATCCAAAAACATGGAAATGTTTAATGCTAGGTGTATGATTATTAATCAAAGCATATGGAGTTTTACCGAACCGACGATGTATTATGGATAGATTTTAGGTGTAACAAGAAGTCGAAACAGCTTCGACCCAAAGAAACAGAGGTAGATCGGTTTTACTCAGCATAGTACGAGCGACCTCGACTAGCGTTCGATTTCGTCTCTCTACTACTCCGTTCTGTTCTTGCATTCTGGCAGCAGAGAATTGATGTGTTATCCCGACCTATTCGAGATAATCTTCCACAGTTTTGTTCTTAAATTCCGTGTCGTTATCAGTTCGTAGAAGCTTGACTTGCTTTTGCAAGTTCACTTGGGTTGACTTTAGAAAAGTGATGATGACTTCAGGCGTCTCATCTTTTGTCCTCATAAATTTCACCCATGTGTACCGCGAATAATCGTCCACAATAACTAATACGTATTTCTTGCCGTTAATGCTCTGCGTACGCATAGGGCCACAGAGATCCATATGCAGCAACTCCAATGAAGAACTTGTACTAGGTTTAGGCTTTGGCTTGTGAGCAGCTCTCTTCATCTTACCTTTCTCGCACGCTGCGCACAGATGTTCTTTGACATATTTCAGCTCAGGAAGTCCTTTTACCAATTTGTTCGTTACCAGTTTGTTGATATAACGAAAATCCAGGTGAGAAAGCCTTTGGTTCCATAAACAGCTTTGTTGCAGCGAGGCTTTTGACAGTAGACAAACCTCATTGTCAGTCTGGACTTTTGACAGATTAATTGTGTAGAGGTTAGACTTTCTCGTGCCGACCAAGAGTTCTTTACCATCTTCAGTACGCACAGAACATCTCTTGGCCTTGAAATTTACCTCTAGATCTTTGTCGCAGAACTGTCCAAAGCTGAACAGGTTATGCCTTAATCTTTCAACATATCTCACCTTTGTAATCGTCACATTGTCATGAATCACATCACCATAACCTATAATTGGTGAGAACTGGTCGTTGCTGAATCAAATTGTCCCACAATATTTATCTGTATAATTAGATAAAATATCTTTCCGCCCGGTCATATGCTTGGAGCAACCAGAATCCAAGTACCCCATATGACGGGTCTGCACATAAGAAATCAGGGAACAATGGATTTAGGTGCCCATTTAAATCTGGGTCCTACTGTGTTAGCACAAGATTTTGGCATCCATTTATATATGGACCCTTTGACCTTTTGAAAAGCATTTTGAAGCAATAGAATGATAAGAATATACATGATATGTGTCAAACCAAACATCAGAATATTGTCGAGACGCATAATCATTTTTTTATAATTAGAAGACTTTCTAGCAGAGGGAGATAATTGAAACAATTGCTTTATTGAATATTTCTTGTAAGAAGATACAAGTTTTGGTTTTGAAAAAGCAACATTCTCAACTACATCTGTTTTACTAGTTAATCCTCTATTACAATTCAAATCAGAACATGATTTAGCATTCTTGTGAGGTCCATTGAGATCAATGATTGGTTTGATTGTATGAAGAACAAGAAATTCATAGGGTAGAAATCAGTAATTATTGAAAGCAAATAAAAACTAAACTAAGAGAGCAAACACACAGTATACGGCTACATTGTGAAGGCTGTGGAATTGATCAAATGAAAAGTTAACCCTAAAAACTATTACATGATTTCTATTTATACTCCATGACCCTTGTAAACATTATAAGCCCAAACCCAATACAAGGCCCATTACAATATATTGATTACTTTATAAAACTTCTAAAATAGAACTTAAAATATGTTCTAACAATCTCCCCCTAAGTTTTGTAAAGTAATCATAATCTGATCAGCACCAGCTTCAGCTCCTCTCCCCCTTGATTTCTTTATAAAACTTAGTGTTGCATAAACTTCAAAGCATCCTTAAGCTCCCCCTAGAATGTAGCTTTTATCCTCGAAGTATCAACTGAAATATCAGATCTGATGTACACAATAACCTCGACTGAGTGCACAAAAAGACAACTTTTTCCTCTAGTAAATCCAACACATTCCTTAACGCCCAAAAGAAAGATATGTGTGGATTATGGAGTGACACCCAAGTGCATCTTTAAGTATATAACATCTGATATGTCTGTTAACCATGATTTGAAATAAGAATTCAGCTTAAGAACTTCATCTGATAAGCATACGGGCGGTAGCATCCGTTAGCAACACTACAAGGCAAGGGTTAAAAGGCAAGCATTGTTCAACAACTGATAAAAGGTACTCATTTTCTGACTGGTTTCCAGAATACTGAGTCATCAAACCCGGAACTCCTTTCTTCACAAATCAGCTGGATGATTATCGGCTCTCAGGATTTTGAAGCACAACTAAAGTGCAGAACAATGATTGCAGTCGCTCACACTACTGAGTGATCAAGTCAGAAGAATGATAAAGTGCTCTCAACGGTCTAACAACTGAAGAAGCTTTCCAGATTGATGATTGCAGATGCTTAGGCAACTAACTCAATCCAAGCAGAGACCAAAACATCAAATACAGAATCTGAAAAACTTTGCAGATCATGAGCACTCGTGAAATATAGACGAGTTGCTAATAATATGTGACCAACATATGATGGGAGTGATGTCACATATGCATTCAGCGTAAAAAGCACAGGAACAGGGAAAACTTGTACGAAATAGGGTTTAGAACAGTCAGAATTCTCAAAATAAACACCAACTTTCGCAACCAACTAGAATTCGCAGATCCCTATTTACCATAAATCTCGATTCGCAAGATGCATTAAGCTATACCACAATTCGCAGAGGCTTGCATTGCGAAGCCTCCAACTTTCGCAAGCCTCTTGTATGCGAATCCTCTCCTTTCATAAGATATATGTCTGCGAATCCTTCAGAATTCGCAAGACATACATCTGCGAATCCTTCAGTTCTTGCAATTCTCACACCTGCGAATCCAACACTTAGAACAATTTTCAAATATTTGGAAGCCATAATTCGCAAACTTAACCTGCGAAACATTGACATGTAGAATCAAGTGGCCTGCGAATCCTTAGGGATTCGCACACAACATGAGCAAAGTGGTCTACGAATCCTTCAACTTTCGCAGAAAGACCACTTGCGAATTCTATAATTATTAAAATTTGTTGTGTCCAATATTCTGCGAATTCTTCTCCGCGAAACCTTCACTTTGCGAGTTCTTCATCAATCTTGCGAAAATCGTGGATCTAGAACTTGTTTTCTGAAAATCTTCAATCGATTCTTCAAAACTTCTATTTCTGAGTTGATACTTTATCCACAGATTTGAAAAATACTAATAAGCACATTTGTAGTTGAATACTTTGTCTAAATCTGACTCTAAACCCAGATTCGATTCAACCACAGTGAAAACATATTTTCGAACAAAATAATCTCAAAATTGATCAATTCGACTTTCTGATTTTGAAATTGTTACAAGCAATTGAATCTATAATGATAAACTATTACTATTGAATCAATTAAACATCAAAAATCAAACAATCTCGCAGAAAAATCCAGAAATAGATTTATAGACTAAATTGTTCTATCAAACAACAACCAGAACTCAGATCGTTTAGAAAAGATGTTTATGTTAAGCTCTGATACCAATTGTGAGGTCCATTGAGATCAATGATTGGGTTGATTGTATGAAGAAAAAGATATTCATAGGGTAGAAATCAGTAATTATTGAAAGCAAATAAAAACTAAACTAAGAGAGCAAACACACAGTATACCGCTACATTGTGAAGGTTGTGGAATTGATCAAATGAAAAGTTAACCCTAAAAACTATTACATGATTTCTATTTATAACCCATAACCCTTGTAAACACTATAAGCCCAAACCCAATAAGAGGCCAATTACAATATATTGATTACTTTACAAAACTTCTAAAATAGAACATAAAATATGTTCTAACAGTTCTCGTCAATTTTCTGTTTCGGTCGCCATTCTGATTTAACTCCAGTCCTTTTCTTTCTCACATCTAAAACATTTAAAACTTTAGAGTTAGAACTGTGAGATTTGTAAGATTACTTTTTCTTTGGCTTACCAGTGCTTTTATGTTTCTGTGAATGCCTAGATTTCTTCTTTTTATCATTGGCACTCTTGGAATTCACAGAAACGGATTCATCAACTTTCGTTGATGTTTCTCCTTTCTCATACACACTTGGTAATCCGAAAGAGTTTATAACAAACTGTGAATGATCAGGAAGTTTAGCATTGAAATGAAATTGATCAACACAATCATCTAACTCACCTTCAGAGTTTAAAAAATCCAACTCTTCATCAATATAGATCAGAAATATCATCAGATTTTGAAGCTTTAAAAGATTTAGAAAAATTTGAATTTATAGGCACAGTGGAAAACACAGTTTGTTCTAAATCCATCAAAATCCTTTCTTCTGCTAGAGTATTCTCAAGTTCAGAAATTTTACTTTCTAACACGAGAGGAGGTACATAAATCTTACTTTCGATAGGCTTCGCCTGCAACTCTTTTGAAGAATAACTTTCAAAATAGTCATTAGAAAGAAATTTTGATTTATCAGAACTGTAACTATAATTCAACTTCTCATAACGGAATGGAAGTTGCATTTTAGTTGTGTTCTTCCATTTCTTTTTTTCTTTAGCTTCATCCTCTTAAGACAATTTGGTCCACTTAACTTTGAGTTCAGGGTATTGTGGTGCCAGTTTTAAAAATCCAAAGTCATAAAGTGCATGCACTTTTGAAATACCCTTTTTGAGGTAGTGTGGGTTCTCGTAACCAAGTCCCCAACACTCACTACTCTCTTTAGGTTTGTTCAGATGAATAGTGTGTTCAGTTTCACCTAAACTATAAAGCTTTTCCTGCAAAACACACCTTGTCAGTTAAAGATTTATTATCTTTTGATAGAGATGAACACTTTTTAGCAATCTGTTTTGATACAAATTGACACAATTTATACTTTGAAGTAGTTTCAGCTAATTCATTGTGAATTATAGTCTTTTCTTAAGCACTGGTATCAATATTTTTATGTAAGGCTTCAATCAATACATTCTTCTCAGCAAGATCCATGCTAAGTTTCAATATTGACTGATCGTTTTCTTTATTGATACCTCTTTTGCGTTTAAAATTAGACTTTAATTCCTGGAGTTCAATCATCATAGCTTGCATAACATTAAGAAAATCAGATTTAGACATATCACATACCTCTTATTTCTCCTCTTCTTTTGAATCAACTTCAGCTTCCACCTCTATCTTACCCATGAAGCACAAATAGGCTTTCTCTTCTTTCTCTTCTTCCTCGTCTGAATGGTCAAGCCAGAACTCATCCTCCGCCATAAGTGCCTTGCCAGCCTCCTGTTGCTTGACTAAGAGCGTCTTGGTCTTGTAATACTTGGAGTTTCAGACTTTGGATTTCCACAATCCTTAGCAAAATGTCCGAGTTTGCCACAGTTGTAGCACTTTGTCGATTCTGGTTGTTTCTTATATACAGCTCTATACTGCTTCTCATCTAACCTCTTTTCCTCTATTCTCTTTCCTTCAACTCTCTCCTTGTGTTCATAATTTCTGGACCTAGAAGAATATCTCTGACTGTTTGAGCTAGATGTTGTAGAACTTTTTCTGAAATGCTTGAGTCAACATCAACATAGCCTGCTTTAAGTTCTCACAATCGTCAGAATCTAAATTATCTTCATTCTCCGCCTCCTCAGACTCAGAAACTATAACTTTCTTCTTCTTTTTCAAGCTCACAGACTTTTTCTTCACCACCAGAGCAATAGGATCAACAACTGCCTTCTTAGTCTTTTTCTTTCCCTCTTTGATCTCATCGACCTCTTCCTTATTTTGTCTAAGAGTTTCATAGACCTCATGGAGTGGTATTTCATTCCAATCCTTCACCTGCTTCATCTGTCTAGTAAACCTCTTCCACTCGGGCTGGAGGATGCTGAGAAATTTGACATTAAGCTCAATCTGTGACTTCTTTACATATATCTCATTAGGTATGCCTTGGAGAAAAAAATATCTAGCCAATCTATCAGCCTTATGTCTTCTTCTTTGCTCATCTGTGTACTCCTTAAGTGGTAGAGGGTACTCTCTCTGTTCATCTTCTCCATTCTCTCCTACAACATTGAGTGTCTTTGTAGGAGGTTTCATGATTCCTTCCTTCAAAGAAATTCTGATATAATCCCCCAGATCATTGTGATCTATGAAATCTAGAAAACGGTCCTTCCAATGATCGTACTCTCCTTTGAAGAGAACTGGTGGCTTTACGTCCGTACCAATCGCAAGTGTTTCCCTTGATGTCATCCTGTTTCAAAATCTTACAATAAGAACTTGACAAACAATCGTTAGTCCAATAGAAATCAAGCAATTCAGAAAAACTTAGAAAGACATTCAGAAATGAAATTTCCAAAATTCTCTAAGTAAGAAATTCGCAGGCTACACAGAAGTACAAGGAATTCACAAATTACTGTGATACACACAGAATTCGCACACAAAATTCGTATATAAGAGAAAATGATCAAGAAATCTCACACAATCAAACTTCAGAATTCACAAACAATAACAAGTAAAGAATTCGCATACACCTTTTCGCAAGATAGGTATTTACGAATCCAACACTTAATTTTTTTTTAATCTTTTCGCACAAAGAGATTATGCGAATTCCTTCCTGCGAATTCTTTCCTTAAATATTTTCACACAACTTTTTGTAAACCAAGCTTATGCGAATTCTTGATAAATCTCAGATAGACCAATACGAATTCTAAAGATTTCTTAACACACAGATATGTGAATTCTAAGAAATTCGCATGAGACACTTATGCGAATCATGTACAATTCGCAACACACACTGATGCGAATCCTTTAGTTAGGAAATTTTTCAGAATCAACAATGCAAAATCCTAATATTCGGCGAAATCCATCGATTCTACGAGTTCTTCCTGCGAGTTCTTGAAGACTCTGCGAGTTCTTGATATCTGGATGAAAAACCACACTGATTCGCTCAAAAACCCATCTATTCTTCGAATTTTGAACTGTAACTTTGACAATTCACTCTTCTATACTTCTAGAATCGAATTCAAACAATGAATTTCGATAAAGAACACTGACTATTACAAATCGAATCAAAATACAGTGCGACTAACTCGTGAACTCTAAAACACGTACAAATTCCAAATTTGATATCAATTACAGTGCAAAACTCGAATTAACCTATACAAAGTTAATCTAAAACATTAAACGAATTCAATCTAACCAATTAAACTCGCCAAAACTCACAGAAAATCACAACTCACTCTAAAACGAAAATAGTTGCCAAAAACCATATTTCTCGATCGATTTCTACTTGAATCCGCTCTGATACCAATTATTATTCCTAGTTTTATGTCAAATTCTTATCTAATTCAATCACAAAAACAAGATTTTCAAACTACCTGTTTCAATTCAATTTCAAGATTCGATTACAAAGATATTCACAGACCACTTTCTCTCTCTACAAATCTCTCTCTCTCTAACTTGAATACGTACAAAATCAGTTCTCTTAGTTACATGCTTGTTACAACACAACTCTAAGCCATCTATCTATTAAAGAAAACAAAATACTCGTGCACAACTAAAAACAAAGATACTTTGACTTTGACATTTATTACAAGGACTTTGACTTTCACTTGAGAGTTGACTTTTAATCTTTGACTTGGCTTGACTTTCAATTTCAGTTATTATGATCTTGCATCCAACAAATTTTTGCACTAGCACTCCATTTCTCTAAGCTGAGAAGTACCCCACTTCAAATGATGGAACTTTCTCAAAGGTGGGCCAACGAGAGCTAGAGATCAAGTCTGCTGATAACGAGGTAAGTCTCTCTACCTTACGTTCTCGCCTCTCTCTCCACTCTTCGACTTCAACGGCCACGCAGGAGATTCCTTCTTCTGCTACCCCTGCCGCTACCACCCCTTCCAAACGTCCATCAACTGCTCTCTCTGGTCCTTCTAAAAAGGCCAGAAAGACCAAGGAGTCAACCCCTTCGGGAACAATACCTGAAGTAGTTTCTCGATAAACTACTTTGGATGCATTCGTGGGTATCTCCTCCACATCAACTGCTACATCAACCGTGTCAGTGATGACCACTGCTGACACCCCACCTGTGACAACACCCATTTTCTGAGTTCCTCAAGCTCCACAAACTAAGGTAAATCCTACTATCATAAGTGCTATCTCTACTTCTATCCCCATTACTTCTTCTTCTACTATTTCTTTTTTTGTTAACCCTCCCAACATTTCACAACAACCTCTTAATGCTGAACACATAGGACCTGGTACGCAAACACATCCTCCAAACTTTGAAGGAGACATGCAATTTTATAATATGTTTGATCCATCAGTTACTCCTAAACCCATATACACTTCTCCCACCTCTCCATATAAGCCTGAGCGTCCTTTTGCTCATCCCCTACGTTTTATTTCAAGTCCTACTTTGGGAACTGTTGACGCCAGCATCAACAAGCTTGCTGACAAAGTGGAATCTCTTTCCACTTCCCTAAATATCACCACCAACGTTGTCAACCAAGCTGGTGAAGAGCTGAAAAGACTTATAGATGCTTCTACTTCAAAAGCTGAAGCTTCTCAGGTCACTACTCTTTAGGGGGAGATCGCAAACATGAAAGAGGACTTGGTTAAAAACCATCAACAAGTCCAACTTTTACAGGGATGTTTTGGCTCTCTACAAACTGAGGTTAGGGGTCTATCTTCAAAGATCGATTCCTGCATAGACCAACTAACTCAGATATTATCACTGAATGAACCAGCTTCACTGTCGACGCCTTTCTTCACGGACACACACACGACTTCATTGAATATAGTCGTTGAGTTCATTCATCAGGATACTTCAGAACTTCCAAAAATTGAAGGACGTCTGGAAAAGTTAGTGGCTGATGCCCGTTTAACTCCTGTCGCTGATGCTGTCATTACTAACGCTGAGTTCCCCCAAGATGATAATGACAAAGAGGGGGAGGGATCACTAGAAGAAATCACAGCTAATGAATAGGAAACGGAGGAAACTCTCTCTCAAGTTGAGGGGGAGAAGATTGCTGAAATTTCAGCAGTTGATGATCAGCTCCATCCCTCTTCTTCCTTGGCTCTCGCTGATGAAGAAGAAGATGATGAAAAGGAAGATGACGATGAAGAATACCTTGATCTCTCTAGTCAAGAGAAAGACAATGCTGCTGATGATGATGATGATGAAGAGGATCAATCTCTTTGGTTCTCAGCTACAAACATCTCGTCAATGCAAGTTGCCAAAGGCATCGTCATTCCTAAAGCAGGGGGAGAAAGGAAGAAGCTTCAGGTGCTCCATCCCAAGGAAAGCAGAAGAGAATAGTTGTTGAGGGAAACCTGAAACTTGTTTCACCATCTGAGGGGGAGAATCCTTCTAAGTCAGTTCTCTCCCCTGCTTAAGGGAACTGAACTTCAAATAATCCTAACTCCATCAGCTGAAGATCAAATAATCACAACTTCCTTAAATGAGGTTGATAAAGAAGAAGAAGAAGCCCTGTTCCACCCAGGAAGGTAAGAAGATAAAGAAGACAAAGGTGGATGAGAAGAAGACTATTTTTGATACTAAAACATGTAATAGAGTAGCTCAAGCTTGTATTCCAAATTGTCAACAATGTTTCAATAAATCAAAAACTCTTTCTGGCACTGAATTGTTGACACAAGCTACTACTAAGTTACAATGTTCTTATTGTCACAAAAGTTCATTCTCTTTGAAACCCAAATTTTCTAAGAAAAGATAACCTACTCAGTTCGTGACAAAGAAAAGCTCTACTTAGTCAACTGTTAATCATAAAGCTGAAGTTTATTCTTTGAAAAAGAGATAATATTTTGAAAATGAACAAATTAGTTGACGTGAAATTTGTATGGAAGTGGATTCCAAAGTATGAACTTAAAGCATAAGTTTCATCGAAAGAACCCAAATTTGAATGGTGAATCAAAGGGTCGTCAACTGATTTGAAGAAGATTAAGGATACTAACAAGAAAGGACCCATATTAATATGGGTACTGAAGTTGAAGTGATTGTTTCTTGCAGGCTATTCATGTGTCGGTCATAGATTCAGGTGCATATGACAGCACATAAGCACCTACTGTTCAATTATGTAGAACATTATGCAGGTTCAGTCAGCTTCGACAACAATATGAAAGGTTACGTCAGAGGATATGGTGTGATAAAAAACAACATGATAACCATTTCAAAAGTTTTGTATGTAGAAGGATTGGAACACAATTTATTCTCCATCAGTCAATTTACTGAGAAACAGTGCAAAGTGGTTTTTGATGAAGACTATTGTTATATTCTAGACAAGAGTGGAGTGGAGTTGATTAAAGTAGGAAGAATGGGTCAACTATATGGTGTTCATTTTCCTACACTAACTGCATCTAAGTCTGTTTGTCTTATCTCTAAGGAAAAATCAGAAGATAGTTGGTTATGGCACCGAAGGTTTTCTCATCAGAACTTCAAAGATATCAACAAGCTCAGAAGCCAAGAATTGGTCATTGGTTTGCCATAACTGAAATTGGAAAAATAGTCTCTTTGTACAGCTTGTGAAATAGGCAAGATGAAGAGAAGTACACATAAGTAAAAATGTTGTCAAGCTGCATTGTCCCTCTTCAGCTCATTCACATGGATTTATGTGGATCAATGCGGACTCAATCCATAAACGGAAAAAAGTACATACTGGTGATGATTGATGAATATTCACGGTACACAAGGCTTGAATTCATGAGGCTTAAGTCAGAAGCTCCAGATCTAATCATAAAGTTCATTAAAAAGATACAAGTTCTTCTTCAATGCCAAGTTCAATAACTCAGAAGTCACAATGGAACCAAATTCAGAAATGAAACTCTTTAGAGTTATCTTGAATCTGTTGGCAAATCGCACAATTTCTCAGCAGCCATGACACCTCAGTAGAATAGGTTCATTGAAAAAAAGAACAGGACGTTGGCGGAAGCAGCACGTACAATGCTAGCTTATTTAGATCTACCTCTGTTCTTATGGGCTGAAGCAGTAGCCACCACATGCTTCACACAGAACATGACCATAATTAATAAACATTTTAATAAAACTTCTTATGAGATTATAAATGGTCGAAAACCTACGATTAAATTCTTTCGTATGTTTGGATGTAGGTGTTACGTGGTAAACGATAGAGAGCATCTATCAAAGTTTCAAAAGAAGGCTGATGAATGAGTGCTTATTGGTTATTCTCTACAATCTAAAGCATACAGAGTGTACACTACTTGGACAAAGACTGTGATTGAAAGCACTAAGGTATCATTTGATGAAACCTCAACAAGGACTTCTAAACACTTCATTTCAGAACTCGCACCTAGTGATCAAGCTTCTATATCAAAAGGAGTAGAACCTGAGCTAAAGCAAATTAAGATTTCTAAATCTCAAACCATAACTGAATCAGATCTTGATTTGTTATTCTTTGATGCTTTTAATGATATGATTACAGAAGATAACAAGCAATACAATTCAAAGAATACTAACATACTTACTACAAGTGCAGACATATCTGGCCCGTCTAAAGGAGTTGGTGATGCTTCAACTAGTCAAGAACAAGTTACTTCTAAGAGTGCAACACCAGACAGTTTAGTTTAGCTGGTTTTACCTTCAGTTGAACCATCCTCAACATCAGTTGTGTCTTGAGATTTACCATCAGAAATACAACTTCAAGAAGCAATTTCATCACCAAGTGCTATAACTCCATAAATACATGAAACTGAATTGCCTACGGTACAAGATGAATTTGATGAGACAAATAAACAGATAGATATTGAACATATGCCGAGCACACACATTTCTCTCTCTAGAAAATTCTCTTTACATTGTTTTGATCTTAATTGTGAAATTTGATGCTAAAGTGATTCAATGCATAGAGTCGAATCACAAGGAATCAATTACATGGTTTGATTTCACAAGGATTGAAAGAATTATTTGATTTTGAGATCGAATTCGATTATGGAGTGGTTTATAGAAAAAATTCTCAAGTTCATATGAAGAACTCGTAACCTTCATCCGTGGTTGGCGTACAACCAAAATTTCTAACGCAAGAACTCGCAAGTAACAGTCTGCGACAAGCGGAGAACTCATATGTTACTGTGCACAATGTTGTTTGCGTCAAGCAAAGAACTCGCAAGCCAATGCTTACGACAACTAGGAATTCGCACGAAGTAGCCTGCGACAAGTGTTCCTTTTGCGACAAGTTTTTTGTCTTAAATTTTTCTAAGTATAGAACTCGTATGCATTGCGACAAGTGATTTCTTAAATTTCACTATGTACAGAACTCGCAGATAGGCACTTGCGTCAAGTAAGAAATCGCAAGGCGTGCTCTGCAACAAATAAGGAACTCCCATATAGGCGTTTGCGACAAGTAAACTTCTCGACTTATGCCACTTGCGACAAGTGTGATCCTAAGTTCAATGTTTTGCGACAAGTCAGTCTGCGACAAGCTCATGCTAATGCTTTGCAACAAGTTACTGTTCACACCCAATTTTGTGACAAGTTGCCTTATGAGATTTAATTGCTAAAAAAATTTCTCTCGGGACGCTGCCCCTAAACCCGGCAAGGGCGTCGCCCCTTGACACCACCCGCTAATTGGGTAGCGGGACCCCCGTGCTAAGTCTCGGGAGGGGACATTTTGTTCATGATATTTTTGTTGAATGCATATGTGACATCACTTTTATTATCAGTTGGTCACAATTTGTAGCAACTGATCAGATTTTTACAGAGCTCATGCTAGTCAAGATTTTCAGATATTGGATTTTTTGATTTGGTCTCTGATTGGATTGGATTGGATTAGCAGCTTAAGTATCTGCAATCATCATTCTAGAGTTTTCTTAACGATGTTAGACCTTTGAGTGATCTTAATCATTCTTCGGACCTGATCAATCAGAATTGTGAGTGCTTGCAATCATTGTTCTGGTGCTTTGATTGTGATCTAGAATCTTGAGTGCTTATAATCATCTAGCTAACTCGTGAAGAAAGGAGGTATGAGTTTATTCATTATGTGTTCTGGAAAGCAGTTAGAAAATGAGCATTCTTCATCAGTTGTTGAACAAATATCAGATATTTCTTCTAACCCTTGCCAAGTAGTGTTTGCTACAAAATGTTTCCTCCTACGAGCTTATCAGAATAAGTTCTTAAGCTGAACTCCCTTTCAACTCACGGTTCAAAGACAAATTCATTGTTATAAATTGATGATGCACTGTGGTTGTCATGCAAAATTCACACATTTCTTTCTTGTGGGTGTAACGAATGTGTTGAATTTCTAGAGATAAAAGTTGTCTTGAGTGCACTCAGTCGAGGTTATTGTGTACATCGAATCTGGTATTAAAGTTGAAATTCCAAAGGAGCCAGAGTTATTTTGAAGATACGCAACGCTAAAGTTTGTCAAGAAATCAAGGGGGAGAAGAGCTAGCGCTGATAGAGATGATTCCTTTACAAAACTTTAGGGGGAGAATGTTAGGACATTTTATGTCCATTTATAGAAAGTTTTGTAAGAGGCTTTTAATTGTGTAAAAGGCCTTGTCTTAAGCATATGGGTTTAGGCTAATATGTGTACATGGGGTGATTGGATATAAATAGGACATGTGTTGTAATTTGTTAGTAAGCTTTCATTCAATATGTAGACGTATGATGTAATAGTGTTTCTAGAGAGATAAACTCTTTCTCTCTCTAGGTTGTGAATAATACAACATGTTCCTACCCAATCTATCTCATATTAATCTTCTTATCATTGATTAAGTTGTGAATTACTGGTTCCTATAAAAGCTACATTAGCTTCTTTTTCAAAAGATCTCAAGCTTCATCTTTTTCAAATCTTCATCTTCTTCTTTGCAAAAATGATAAACTCCAGTATAAGTGCCATATATATTGTTTGATCTTTGACAAAATCTCCTACTCTTCTGATAGACGAATATCTTCAATGGAAGATCAGGATGGTCAACTTTTTGGTAGGAATGGACAAAGATCTCTTTAGATCTGTCACTCAAGGACCTCACCAACCAATGGTTTTAGTTCCTATAGTTCCTGCCACAACAACAACCGCATGTAACACCCGGATTTCAGGTAAGTATTGGGAATCCGTTAAGCCTTGCATTTTACTTGATTAATTGAAGTTAATTGTATCCTTTATATTACTTTTCTAATTAAGCCTTTTATCTGTATGCATGTTGCCTTATGTGACTTTAGTAGTACTGTTATATTTGGTAATGGTAGTCGTGTGTGAGTCAGTTGCCCTTAGTTAGAAAAATCAGGCTCTGTAGGTAGGGGCGACATTACCCCAGCGACAATGCCCTGGGCAAAGTCGTTGGGCATAGTCGCCCAGGGTGTACCTTGGGTGTTGGTGCTTCGGCGACATTGCCCTATCGACAATGCCCTGGGAAAAGTCGTTGGGCATAGTCGCATACTTTGTACCATGGGTGGTGGTGAGACCGCGACAATGCCCCGGCGACAGTGCCAGGGGCAAAGTCGTTGGGCATTGTCGCCCGCGTGGTCCAGTCTTCTGTTTTAAATGCAATCTGATACCTCATTTCAACCATTCTCATCTAAAAACGGGAGAGAGTTCTTGAGGGCGATTTTTGAAGCATCCAAGTCTCATTTCACTTCAATCTAGGGTTTGGGTTGGTGGTCTCATTAATTGTTCTTCAAAGCTCCATCTAAGTGCATTTATTAAAGTGTTGGCTCAAGATTCTCACTCTTCTCCATCAAATCCATCTTTGGGCAACTTCTAGGGTTTTCATCTTTTATAGGTTTTAATAAAAAACCTAGATAGTGAGTTTACTAAACTTTTTGTTAAAACTAGATACACATCATAATCTATTACTTGCCATCCTCTTGCATAAATAACTTGAAATGTTCATATTAAATGCTCAAGTATTTAGGGTTTTCCTTATGAATACATACTTATATGTAACATGTTTTGACTTATTGGGAAATGAATATATGTATCTTGTTATGGAGATGATATCTTGTTTGGGACACTATTTGATGGGTTTAAAGCTACATGGTTAAATTATGGTCATATTAGTCCTGTTATGGACTTTACATCAAATGGCATAGTATTATTGTACCCATGGTTGGTATGGAGAATATTCTCGGACAAATTGTGCCTTGAGGCTTACTATTAAATTATGTTAGACGAACCAAGTTAGTAGACACTAGGAGGATGTAGTCTTGGGTACCACCGTGATGGTATGTACCTAGACCTCCACCATTCGGGGTAATACCATGGTTGTAGTCCTCGGATGTGTCGGGCCTTTCGGATCTCACTCGAGGTAGTTGGCATCAAGGTTTATTGACTATTTGGGTGGAACTTGATTGGTGCTATGGGTCACCCCCATTGACTCCACATTTAATGAACTTATGGTTAACTGCTGATAAGATTTGTATGTGGATTCATATGTTATTTCTTGTACATGCTCACTAGGTTTTTTGGCCTAGCACTTGTTTGGTGTCGATGTGTATCTCAGGTTCTAGCGGCACCGTTTCTAAGCAGGCCTAGCCGGACCTTAGTGAGAGCTTGGGGGAAAGTGCTTAGGATGCAATTTTGGTGAAGGCATTGTTTGGACTTCGACAACAACCCTTTTGTAATCTTCTTTCTAGTTTAAAAATTAGATTAGTTGGTTGTTACTTATTTCCGTTACATTACAATTGTAATTAACAGGTTTTATTAGTTCCCCATTTTTGGGAGGCTCTTGCTATGGCAAATTATGTACCACATTTCGGTTTAAAGGAAAGTTTTTGTTATCCCTATTTTTAGGGTGTTGCAAGTTGGTATCAGAGCTTTAGTTTAAGTGAACTAGGTATTGTCTTATCGTATCTATACTTAAGCTTTAGACATTGTTGCTTCAATGTCCATTTGGGGTAGAAGTCCTAGGTGGGGAGAGCATTAGGAATTACGGAATTACACTAATAGAGAGTTGTGATGATGGTGACAAGAATTCTTGTGTATGATTCGTTCATAATTTCACTTAGTTACTGCTATTATGAATGTATTGTTACGTAAGTATGCTTGAATTACTAATGTTATGATGATTGATAAATGTATTAGTACGTACAATGAGTTCAACTCACTTAGTATTCTCTCAATCTCTTTCTCGTACATGTATGGCAGATATCAATGGTAAACACTCGGAGCAGATTACCGAACACGCCAGAGAGACGTGTGGAAGTGGAATCTACTGCGGATTAACCTCCTGTGGTTGACCTCCATGGGACCTCCTATACCTACTATCTTGGGAGGAGGACCCGGGCATATCCCACGTACGAACCTTGTGGCTAGCAATGCTATCATGGAAGAGGTGACTTTGGAAACAAGAATTCGAGATAGTATGATGCTAGCCATGGCTCAACAACAGGAGTTCTTTATGAAGCTTTTGTAAGATCGAGATGCCAGTAACCGCCAACCCGAGACGATGGAAGAGAATATTGTGATGGGATCGGGTGGTGGACCGACCGTTGTGTTAACTGAGGAACAAATAAAATAAGGGGAAGGTCAAAGGATGCACCTACAAAGCTTTTCTAGGGTGCAACCCGAAGGAGTTTTCGGGCTCAGCAAATCTAGTCGTTTGTATATATTGGATGAAGGAAGTCGAGATGGCTTCTGAATGTAGTGAATGTGATGTCTCGTAGCGGGTGAATTTCGTTTCTCAACTACTGAGGGGTGAGGCCATGATCTGGTGGAATCTCACTCGGTCCTCCCTCACTCCCGAAGTTTTAGCCAAACTAACTTAGTTGGTTTTCAAACAAAAGACCATGGACAAGTACTGTAGCGAGCGGTCGTTGGACAAGCTAGAAGAAGAGTTCAGGAATCTGAAGAAGGGGGCTCTGTCCATTACAGACTACTCCAAGATTTTCCTGGAAAAGTTGAACTTGGCGGGACATCTCGTCCCTGATGAGAGATCTAAGATCAAAGCTTACCAGCAGGGGTTGTCGGCCAGGATGATGACGACAGTGAGGAATACTAGAGGGTTGACCCTTCAGGATGTTATTGAGGAGTTCTTGCTGGTAGAAGATGATTTGGAGGCAGAGAAGGATGAGAGAGTTTCAGTGGGCGAAAAGAGAAAATGGGAAGGGCCGTCTGGGCCCATTCGTCAATCTAAGCCATTTGTGGGTGGAAGAGTTGGTGATAATAGCCGTGAGGCACGATGGTGCCACAAGTGCAAAGTCAAGCACTCTGGCCCATACGACACCAAACCTCACCAGGGGCCCGTCGAATGTGACAAGTGCGGCAAGAAGGGTCATGTGATTCGGGATTGCCCTATCCGAGGGCCGGTATGTTTTTAGTGTCGGGAACCGGGACACATGAAGAAGGATTGCCCAAATCTTGTGGGTGGTCACTGTGTAAGTTCTTTGGGATCGACGGCAAGGGTCGAGCAACCATCGAGAGCGCCGAGCCGGGCTTTTCGGATGACTACCGAGGAGGCAAAGAAGACGGTAGATGTGGTTTCGGGTACGTTCCTAGTAAACTCATTGCCCGATCGTGTATTATTTGATTCAGGTGCTACGTGTTCTTTCGTATCGGTTATTTTCTGTAAACAATTCGTCACTCCAATTAGTGTCCTTCCAGATGCACTAGTAGTAGAAGTAGCTAATGGAGATCAAGTGATCATCTGAGATTGTTTCTATGGTTGTACTTTAGACATCGATGGGGGTTCCTTCGATGTAGACTTGTTACCAATGGCTATAGGGGGTTCGACGTAGTTATAGGCATGGATTGGTTGACGAGGCATAAGGTCGACATCTTTTGCTCCAAAAAGATGATCCAAGTGCCTTTGTCGGGAATCGGTCTAGTCACCATATACGGGGAGAAAGGGAAGAGAAGTAACCCTATCATCTTCTCTCTTAAGGCTCGCAAATTTCTAGTGAAGGGTTACCCTTCGTATCTGGCTTACGTGGTGGACGCAAAGAAAGAGAAAAAGTCGATGGAAGACGTGAAGATTGTGCAAGACTACCCGGACGTGTTTTTAGAAGATTTACCCGGGATACCGTCGGAACGTCAAGTGGAGTTCCAAATCGACCTCACTCCGGGAGTGGCTCCGATAGCTCGTGCACCCTATCGTTTGGCCCCGACAGAAATGTGAGAGATGATGACGCAACGTCAAGAGATGCTTGAGAAAGGATTCATTCGACCGAGCTCGTGACCTTGGGGAGCTCCGGTTTTGTTCGTAAAGAAGAAGGATGGGTCCATGCGGATGTGCATCGACTATCGAGAATTGAATAAGGTCACGGTGAAGAACAAGTACCCTCTACCACGCATTGACGATCTCTTCGATCAATTTCAAGGCGCGGGTTGCTTTTCGAATATCGATCTTAGATCCGGATACCATCAAGTTAGAGTGAAGAAGGAAGATATACCGAAAACGGCTTTTCGGACGAGATACAGTCACTACGAGTTTTTGGTGATGCCCTTTGGCTTAACCAATGCTCCGGCCATATTCATGGATCTGATGAACTGCGTGTGTCGCCCATTCTTAGACAAGTCCGTGATTGTCTTTATCGATGACATCCTAATCTACTCAAAAGACGAGGTTGAACATGAGGAACACTTGCGTGAAGTGCTAGAAGTTCTCCGAAAATAGAAGTTGTATGAGAAGTTCTCAAAGTGTGAGTTTTGGCTCAAAGAAGTGCAATTTTTGGGCCATGTGGTGTCTGAAGACGGGGTGAAGGTGGACCCAGCGAAGATAGAGGCGATGATCAGTTGGGAACCGCCAACGAGTCCGACGGAAATCTGAAATTTCTTGGGATTGGCGGGTTACCATCGACGTTTCATTCAAGACTTCTCTAAGATAGCTTCGCCACTCACCTCCCTCACAAGAAAGAATGTCAGTTTTCTTTGGACTGATGCGCAAGATCAAGCTTTTCAAACGCTCAAAAAAAGATTGTGCGAAGCTCCAATCTTATCCCTACCCGAGGGATCGGAAGATTTCGTAGTGTATAGTGATGCTTCCAAGATGGGGCTTGGGTGCATACTAATGTAACAGGGTAAAGTGATAGCTTATGCGTCGCGCAACTAAAGGATCACGAGAAGAACTACCTGACCCATGATTTGGAATTGGCAGCGGTGGTCTTTGCATTGAAATTATGGCAGAATTATTTGTATGGAACGAAATGTACTCTTTTCACTGACCACAAGAGTCTTAAGTACATCTTTGATCAAAAAGAACTCAATATGTGACAAAGAAGGTGGCTTGAGTTACTAAAGGACTATGATTGTGATTTACTCTACAATCCCGGTAAAGCCAACGTGGTGGCGGATGCGTTGAGTCAAAGGAGTTATGATGGCGGTGCTAAGTTATCCCTCACGAGAATCGATGTGGTATCGAGTCTATTGGAAAACATCAAAACGAGTCAAATGGAAGCACTCAAGGAAGAAAATCTCAAATCTGAAGTCATGGTGAAGCAAAGTGGACTTTTGACAGAAGATAGTCGGGGACTTAAACTCTTCCAAGGGAGAATTTGGGTGCCAAAGTTTGGTGGAAATCAGGATTTACTCCTCGAAGAAGCGCATAAGTCAAAATATTCTATACATCCCGGTAGCACCAAGATGTATAGAGACCTAAAGTTGAACTATTGGTGGCCGGTGATGAAACTGGACGTGGCAAATTACGTGGAGAGGTGTGTCACGTGTCTTCAAGTCAAGGCGGAACATCAAAGACCGTACGGGAGTTTACAACTATTGTCCATTCCCGAGTGGAAGTGGGAAAATATCACCATGGATTTTTTAACAAAGCTACCGAAGACCTTGCGAGGTCATGACACAATATGGGTGATCATGGATCGTCTAACCAAGAGTGCGCATTTCCTTGCTATGCGAGAGACCTTTCCAGTGGAGAAATTGGCTAAGATTTATATCGACGAGGTGGTGTCGAGGCACGGAGTAACGCAATCTATCGTATGGGATCGATACAGTCGGTTCACATCGAACTTTTAGGCTAACTTACAGAAAGAGTTGGGCACTAGATTGAATCAGAGCACAGCATACCATCCTCAAACGGATGGTCAAAGCGAGAGAAAAATTCAGACGCTCGAGGACATGTTGAGGTCGTGTGTCATAGATTTCGACGGAAATTGGAACTCACACCTACCTTTGGTGGAGTTCGCTTATAATAACAGTTACCATTCTAGTATTGGAATGGCACCATTCGAGGCGTTGTACGGACGGAAGTGCAGAACCCCAGTTTGTTGGCTTGAAGCGGTCGACAAACAATTCGTCGGACCGGAAATCGTTCAAGAAACAGCAAACAAAGTGAAAGAAACTCGAGAACGATTGAAGGCGGCTCAGGACCGACAGAAAAGTTATGCGAATAAGAAGAGAAGATCGGTCGAATTCCAAGTGGGCGATCGTGTCATGTTGAAAGTATCTCCATGGAAGGGGCTTATCTGATTTGGGAAGCGCGGGAAGTTTAACCCTCGTTTCCTTTGACCCTTCGTCATTTTGGAAAAGATTGGTTTGTAATCCTACCGGTTGGACTTGCCACCGGAAATGGAGGGAATACACCCTACCTTCCACGTGTGTTACCTTCGGAAGTGCCTAGCCGAGGAGGAAAGCGTGATACCCTTGACAGAAATCAGAGTAGACAATAGAAACAGTTACGTGGAATAACCGGAATCAATTTTGGAATCGAAGGTGAAAAAGTTGCGGCACAAGGACGTGGTTATGATCAAAGTCCAATTGAAGCACCATAGTGGTGCTAACGTCACTTTGGAGTCCGAAGATGATATGAGGAAGCGTTATCCTCAATTGTTCGTATGAGTGTGATTTTGGGGACGAAATCCAAATTAGGTGGGGAGGATTGTGACACCCGATTTCAAGTAAGTATTGGGAATCCGTTAAGCCTTGCATTTTACTTGATTAATTGAAATTAATTGTATCCTTTATATTAATTTTCTAAATGAGGCTTTTATCTGTATGCATGTTGGCTTATGTGACTCTAGTAGTACTGTTATATTTGGTAATGATAGTCACGCATGAGTCAGTTGCCCTTCGTTAGGAAAATCAGGCTCTGCAGGTGGGGGGCGACATTGCCCCAGCGACAATGCCCTGGGCATAGTCGCCCAGGGTGTACCATAGGTGTTGGTGCTTCGGCGACATTGCCCCAACGACAATTCCCTGGGAAAAGCCATTGGGCATAGTCGCAAACTTTGTACCGCGGGTGGTGGTGAGACCACGACAATCCCCGACGACAGTGCCAGGGGCAAAGTCGCTGGGCATTGTCGTCCGCGTGGTCCAGTCTTCTGTTTTAAATGCAATCTGATACCTCATTTCAACCATTCTCATCTAAAAACGGGAGAGAGTTCTTGAGGGCGATTTTTGAAGCATCCAAGTCTCATTTCACTTCAATCTAGGGTTTGGGTTAGTGGTCTCATTAATTGTTCTTCAAAGCTCCATCCAAGTGCATTTATTGAAGTGTTGGTTCAAGATTCTCACTCTTCTCCATCAAATCCATCTTTGGGCAACTTCTAGGGTTTTCATCTTTTCTAGGTTTTAATCAAAAACCTAGATAGTGAGTTTACTAATCCTTTTGTTAAAACTGGATACACATCATAATCTATTACTTACCATCATCTTGCATAAATAACTTGAAATGTTCATATTAAATGCTCAAGTATTTAGAGTTTTGCTTATGAATACATACTTATATGTAACATGCTTTGACTTATTGGGAAATGAATATATGTATATTGTTATAGAGATGATATCTTGTTTTGGGACACTATTTGATGGGTTTAAAGCTACATGATTAAATTGTGGTCATATTAGTCATGGCATAGTATTATTGTACCCATGGTTGGTATGGAGAATATTCTCGGTCAAATTGTGCCTTGAGGCCTACTATTAAATTATGTTGGACGAACCAAGTCAGTAGACACTAGGAGGATGTAGTCTTAGGTGCCACCGTGATGGTATGTACCTAGACCTCCGCCATTCGGGGTAATTCCATGGTTGTAGTCCTCTGATGTGCCGGGCCTTTCGGATGTCACTCGTGGTAGTTGGCATCAAGGTATATCGACTCTTTGGGTGGAACTTGATTGGTGTTATGGGTCATCCCCATTGACTCCACATTTAATGAACTTATGGTTAACTGTTGATAAGATTTGTATGTGGATTCATATCTTATTTCTTGTACATGCTCACTAGGCTTTTTGGCCTAACACTTGTTTGGTGTAGATGTGTATCTCAGGTTCTAGCAGCGCCATTTCTAAGCAGGCCTAGCCGGACCTTGGTGAGATCTTGGAGGAAAGTGCTTAGGATGTATTTTTGGTGAATACATTGTGTGGACTTAGACAACAACCCTTTTGTAATCTTCTTTCTAGTTTAGAAATTAGGTTAGTTGGTTGTTGCTTATTTCCATTACATTACAATTGTAATTAACAAGTTTTATTAGTTCCTCATTTTTGGGAGGCTCTTGTTATGGTAAATTATGTACCACATTTCCGTTTAAAGGAAAGTTTTTGTTATCCCTATTTTTAGGGTGTTACACTGTAGAAATACATGCATTCTTTGAAAAGAAAACATCAAATTTCACTAATGAAGAAAAGACTATGATGGAAAATGATTCCAAAGCTGTTAGACTGTTGATCATGGCCATCCCCAATGATATCTTTCAAGAAATTAACTCTTGTGTCACAGGAAAAGAGATATAAGACCAGTTGTTAAATCTACTTGAAGGTGGCATTCAAACTCAGAAAAACAGAAGAACACAATGCATAAATGAATATCATGATTTTAAAGCACTAACTGAAGAAAAACTTCATCAAACATATTCTATGTTTAATATCTTGATAAACAAATGCAGAAATTGTGGGGTCATAAGATCCAAGGAGGAGAATAATGTTCTTTTTCTCAAAAGTTTAAATGAAGAATGGTTGCAACTGTCCATGTCACTTTAAGTCAATCAAAGTTATGAATCGTGGTCATTAACAAACATTTATGGCACACTTGTTGCCCAAGAAAAAGAAGTTGTCAAGCAAAAGACGAAAACCTCTTTGGGTGGACCTCTTGCCCTTGTGTCAAAAGAAAAATCTTGCCCTTGTGTCAAAAGAAAAAGGTGTTTTAGAAGAAAGTCATGATGAAAACAAATCCAAAAGATCAAAATCTTTAAAAGAGAAGTTTTCTGAAAAAGAGTCCAAAAGAAAATCAAAAAGGGCCATGCTAGCTGAAGATGACAAGAATTCAGACTCAGATGAAGATGAAGATATAAATGCTTTTGCTAAATCTCTTGCTTTAATAACTCATCAATTTAACAAGAAATTTGGCAATAAAGTGTTTGAAAGAAGAAGACAAGAAGGAGATAGTAGAGGAGAAAGGAGATTTCAGAAGGAAGAACATCACCAAGAGCCAAGATCTACTTTGCATAGTGATCAAAATGTTGTTCTGTACATCCACCATGAACATGTTCAAAAATCAAGACATAAACAACAGTTTCAACAAAAGTATCCCTAACATCAGAAATACTACCAACAACAACCTTAAAAGACTGAAGGAAATGTTGCTCTTCCAACAAATCAGAATGACAGAAGATACTTCAGATGTGGAAAGCCAGGCCACTTCTCTGCAAATTGCAAGGGTAGACTGATCAAAGATTAGGACTACTATAAGAACAAGTACAAGTATAATGTCAGAGAAAGGGTACTTGTAGTAGAGATGGAATATTGGCTTTTAGACTCAACTAGTTATGGAGAAGAAGAGCCAACCAACCTCTGTTCAACTAGCAGATGGTGATCAATCGGATGGATCACCCCAGGACTACTCTGAAAAGGTAAATTCTCCATCTACTTCTAAAACTAAACTTGAAATGGATATTCTTAAACTCAGAGATGAATTTCAGAGCTTAAAGCAGAAACTTTCTGATGAAAAAGAAAAGAGAAAACAAGTTACAAAAGACTTGAACTTTTACAAAAGAGAAAAGGATCTTCCAGAATCAGAGAAGAAAGAGATTTTTAATGAAAAAACTGAGCTTCAAAAATCTCAGAGAATAAAAGAAAATTCTTTCTCTGAAAAGTACAGAGAACTTGAAAAGGTTTTAAAGGCTAAAGAAGAAGTTAAAAAATCAGAGTATGAAAGGCTCAACTCTGTTGCTTTGACCAATTTTTTTCAAAAAGAAAGGGAAGTTTTACATCAATATCTAGAGAGGAAAGAACTTCAAATCAAAAGTTATCAAGATGCACAAGATGTGCATATTAAGATCAACTCACAGCTAGATACTTAAGGCTTAGGATTCAATGAATTGGATCCATTCACTTGAAAGAAGAAAACATCACTATCTTACACTTTCTACATTGGAAAGGTCCAGAAGCCTGACATTCCATCTCTGGAAAAATCTAATATCTTCAAGAGAGTTAAAACCTCAGAGGGATCAAAACTCAGAGCTCTTAAATTCAAAAATATTTCATACTCTGAAGCTAAGACAGATTCAAAACCTGTTTTGGAATCAGAAAAATAAACTTTAAAGGATCATTTCATAAAATCTCAAAGCAATGATCCGAAAGAAATCTTCAGAGTTGATTCCTTCATCATTCAAGAACTAGAGGTCTCTGAAGCAAGTACCTCTGAAGTTAAAACTAAGAGCTCACTTGACCCAGAAGCACCTCTGTACTCTCCAAAGTCAGATAGATGTGATGATCTCTTCTAAAATCAATGAGACTCCACCATCAACCCCTACAATCCAAAGAACAGAACCAGAGACAACTCATCAACAGTCGTCTGCTGAAGACAAAACAATGGTTGATAATGAATAATTACCTCCCATTTCTGAAGCTGAAAGATCAGCCTAAGAGGTACCTGTTCAGAGATCAAACATTGGAATTCCTGCATTCTCTGTATACACAAAGCCCTAGAGTTCCTTATCACCGAAGATAAGACATCGATAGAAAACACCTTCAGATACTTGTATTGTGAATACAACTTAGAGGAAAGACTAGCTTTTCCTATAAACCCAAGAATCAAAGAAGGCATGGATGAAATAGAGAAGAGATTTATTAGAGATAAAACAAGCCAAAGATGAGATGTTCTTTCAGAGCTACCCATCCTCGAAATCAATAATATCTCTAAGAAGAAATATGGCTAAAACAAAATATTCTACAAGCACTATGAAGTCATTCATTCATATCACAAGGTTTACCAATTCAATGATAATGATTTGGTAAATCTGAACCCTTATGACTTGACTCATCTCTATGCCTTCTACTCTGCTAAATCGGAAAAGGGAAGAGTTTTCAGAATGGCTGAACATGAAGTGAAGAGAGGAATGGAAGCTCACATCAAACTCAGTGCTAGATTGGATTTTCAAATAGCTCTGAATCTTGGTGTAGAAAATCTAGGGGTCACTACTCCAAATGAAGTGATTGAAGACTTAGATAAATGCAAAACTAGGTCAATCATAGCAGACCCTCTGGGTTTCGTGTTCAGAGTATCAAATGTGAAGAAGATCTTCCTTGCATATGAAGTGACCAAATACTCAGATGAAACTCTAAAAGGGGGGTTGCGGATGTTGAATGTGAAGAAAGAAAAACACATAGTCGATATGCTTGAATCCTTATGCATAGAGATGTCAGGATCGAATTCTCCACAAGAATTATGAATACTCAGAAACAATATCAAAGAAGTTGTGGAATAACACTTTGATATCCAATGTAACAGTAAACAAACAGTATATGTTTAACAACTTGTAAACTTTTATTGAATGATTAAAATCACAAGATTACACACACAACCTCAATCTTGAAGAACAGACTCTTTCAAGACGAATTCTACTTCTCTAGAATTAGGATCTATGCTTTGAGGTTGATTCTTTCTTGAACCAAAACTTTTAAAAAATTTAATTATATTAAACTATTCTATCAATTCTATACATATACTGAATAAAAGATAATTACAATAAATAAAATATCTTCAGTATATCTTCCATGAATATCTTCAAGCTTTCCATAATCTTTAGTCCATCCAGCTGTCATCCTTCCATGCGAATTCTTTATCACATAAGCAGCATTATTCTTCAGCAGCATTAATACTCTGAGCAATATTAACTCTAGCAGTACTAACCATGCTCAGCAGCATTAATCTCTTCAAGCAGTACTAACTTTAAACTAGCAGTACTAATCTTGTTGAGCAACATTAATCATCAACTAGCAGCATTAATCACAGAAGTACTAACTAGAAGTATTAACTGTTTTCTTCTAGCAACATTGACTTTACTTGTGCAATTTCTTCAGTTCCCAACAATCTCCCCCTAACTTGACTTTTAGAAAGAGAAGTCAAGTTCTTCAAATGATTCTTCAAGATGCTTTCAACACCTCAGGTTCAGTTAACCAAATTTGGATCTAGGCCCAAACTTTGATTTACAGTTCTTCTTACCATAATCTTGGCCATTTCTGAATCCTTTGTGCATACTAGCTTGGCTTTTAACATCCCTACTAACTTCTCCTTGCTATGCTCATAGATTTTGTCCACCAGGTAATATTCATGATAACATTTGTCAATGGTAATCATATACACTCCATAATTTTCAAAGAGTATCCAATGATCAATCTTTTTGAACACATACTCATGATGAAGATCTTTAATCCTATGCATCACCTTCTCTGGATCAAACATCATACATAAGTATTCCATTGCCACTTTGAGAAGATTTTCTTCATTTCCTTTCAACACAGGCTCATAGAGTTTCATCCCCACTTTGTACATTTCTTCTATATCTGCTCTTGAACAGCTCCTGATAACTCTCTCCCATGTTGAAAATGCTTCAAATGAACCACCATTTCTTTTGAGTCTAAAGAAATCCTTTCCATTGTCTCTTAGAATATCCCAAAAGAGGATCTCTGGAGCCTTCATGGAGATTGGAACAGCCTGTACAGGTTTTACTATAGTCATATACATCCCCATATGCTCATCTAATTGCTCTTTGGACTGTTCTGGGTTCTGCACAGGTTCTGTTGAAGGTGTGACAGAAGGTTCTGCTTCAGTTTCTGCTCTTTCTTCCACTCTTAGCCTTTTAGACTGCCTTTTTGAAGCAATTGTCTTCACCCTCTTTGCAGATTTTGCCTCTACACTTACAAACTCAGGCTCTTCCTTCTTTTCTTTTGTAGGTGTAACTTCCTCAGGAAATGGTTGTTGAATGTTTAGATCATGTCTCTCCTTCATTCTTCTTTCAGCCTCTTCCCTTTGTGAGGAGTCCCCTTGAATCTTAGCCATCTCTTTCTTGTACAGATCGTCGACCTGACTGTATGCCATATTGGTAAACATTACCCCTTTGACACCAATTGCTCCTCTCAGAAAGTTAATCATTCTTCTTCTTTCCTGATTGGCCAAAAAGGTCTTAGAAGGTTGTCTTTTCTGCTTTTGAATTGGCATTCTTTTGACAGGTAACTTCTTGGCCTCAGTTGCTTCTTTTAAACTCTTTTGATATTCTGCATTTAGCTTTCTGGCCATTATCTTTGCAAGTTCCCTATCTGTTTCAGTTTGAATCTGTTCCTCTTTTTTCCATTTGCTCTTGAAGCTGCTTTGCTATTTCCTCATCCATTTCAATCTGAGTTTTTTTCTTTGAAGGTAGTTCAGTTTCAACTATCTTTTCCTTTCCCTTTCCCTTCAAAGTTGCTTGACTTGTTTCTTTTCTCTTCTTTGAGATTCCTTCTTCATTGATGACTACTCCCTTGGCCTTTTGACTAGCCTTAGGAGTGTCATTTTTGGCCTTAACCAATGTCTCTGCAATCTCTAGTTCCTCTACGAAGAGCCCTGTTACTGCTTCTTCTGTTTCTGCTGCTTCTTTTGTTTCAGCAGCATTAACTGTTTCTGTTGCTTCAGCAGCATTAGCAGTTTCTGCTGCTTGAACAACTTCAGTTTCTGCCTCTATTACATCCTCTGTCTCCCCCTCAACTTCAACTCTCTTTTCAGCTGAACTTTCTTTTTCTGTTTCCCTTTCTTGCTTCTCCCCCTTGTTGGAAGCATCTTGAGCATTGTTCCACTTCTTTAGAACAAACTGCTTTTTCCTCTTCTTTTGCAGTAACCTTGTCACGATTTTCTTTACCTTGGCAATCTGGACTTGTTGGGAGAGAACTATAAGTTTAAGTTCTTCTATGTCTTTGCCCTGTTTAAGTACATCCATGTTGATGTTTCCCATGGTTTCCATCAATTCATAATAGTTATATTTGTCCTCACCTTCTCCAGGAGTGTTACCCCCTATTGAAGGATCATGGGATCTTTTATTAGTGGAAGTCTTCGGCCTAGCAGAAGCACTATCCACCTCCGTGGTTTCTTGGCACCTGGGACCTTTGAATGATTGCTCATTCAAAGTTTCCATGGGGGAGGTCTTAGTTATTTTACCACTGTCCTTCTCTATGCTAGCAGAAGTAGTGGCAACCTCAGCACCCATATACTCAACCCTCTCCTCAGTGAGCACCTCCTTGGGGTTGGGAGACACCCCTGTGGTTTCCCTGTAGATATTCTCTAAGGGAGAATCCTCCCTTAGAGGGCTTAAAGGCTTAGTGGGGGAAGGTACAAGAAGGGAAGGAGCCTTCTTTACCTGTTTCCTTTTGTATGTTTGGGTGATTGGTGAGGTTGGTTTATCAAGAAGAGACTAGGAATTGATTTAGAGTGGGAAGGTTGGGATTGGCTAGCAGTGGGATGGTCTAATGGGGGCCTTGACCCTGCTGCCATACCTTCATCAGTGTGGGAAACCACCATCATTGTAGAGAACAATGGGGTGTCAACTCCTTCCGAGTCCCCAGCAGATCTTCTCATATTTGAGAAAACTTTGCCTTTAGGGGGTTTAGGTACATATACCCCATCAAAATGAGGCATATTCGTCAATTCATGGGTGATAACTGCTTGGACAAACCTGGGGTACATATAAAAGCTCTTTTTGCTTCCCAAGTTTGAGACAAGATCACTGAAAATCATTTTAGAAAAATTGTACTTTCTTGCAGTGGCCAAGCACACCAGAGCATAAGCAATGGTGCTACTGAACTCACTCCATCCAATAGTCTTTTTAGAGATACAGTGCATAAGGGTATGGACAAAGAAACGCCATTGGGGTGAAAATTTGGCTTTTGAGAACTTGAACACACCCAATGGGCCTCCATACCCCATTCTTGTAAGAGTAGAAAATAGTTCATCATTAGAGATAGAAGTTATACCAAAGGCATCGTCTAGACGTAGACTGATGCGAATTACCTCTTCAGTAACTGTTAAGGGTTTGCCACACACCTTTGTCTTGATCATTTGCACACCATTCTCAGTAACAATGGTGGCATGTGCCCAGAATTGCCTTTGATGCTCGATAAAGATTGATGGCGAGACAGTGAGAGCATGGGAAATGTGGTTTGTCTTGAGGAAATCCACAATCTGGTGGAAACCAGCGGCTTGTTTGGGCTTCAGTAGCATCGCGATTTCATTGTGCTCGTCTATGAAAGCCATTGATGCCATTGATCTTGGATGTTCTTGCCTGAAAACTTTGAACTTGAGAGAGAAAGGGTTTAGAGCGCAAGTGAACAGTATGTAAAGAGTCGTTATGAACTTTTTAGGTGGGCAAAGGGTATTTATAGTATTCGGGACATAAGCAGTATTAACTAGCAAGCAGTATTAACGGCGAGCAGTATTAACCACTAGCAGTAGTAACTAACGAGCAGTATTAACTGAGAGAAGTATTAACTACTAGCAGTATTAACTAACTAGCAGTATTAACTGAGAGCAGTATTAACTACTAGCAGTATTAACTGACTAGCAGGATTAACTGAGAGCAGTATTAACCACTAGCAGTATTAACTAACTAGCAGTATTAACTGAGAGCATTATTAACCACTAGCAGTATTAACTAACTAGCAGTATTAACTGAGAGCAGTATTAACTACTAGCAGTATTAACTAACTAGCAGTATTAACTGAGAGCAGTATTAACTACTAGCAGTATTAACTAACTAGCAGTATTAACTGAGAGCAGTATTAACCATACTTACTCTTTTAAGCTTGTGATACACTGAGTATTGCTATATATATCCTGAAAAAGAAGATTAGTAACACCACAAATAAACAATATACAGGTATGTAACAACTTTTTCATAGTCTATTCCCTCTTCTTGTGTATACCCTTGAGCTACCAACCTTGCTTTGTTTCTTATTACTATGCCTCTTTCATCTTTCTTATTTCTGAAGACCCATTTTGTTCCTATTGCTCTTTGGCCTTTAGGAAGGTCTACCAGATCCCAAACATCTTGCAGCTTGAACTGCAGTAGCTCTTCTTGCATGGCTTCTATCCAACTGGACTCTTTCATAGCATCATGTGCCTTCTTAGGCTCAAGCTGGGATAAAAGGCAAGAGAGCACTGTATGCTGTTGTTCTTGCATTTCTTGCAGCCTGCTTTGATTTCTAGTCATCATAGGAGAAGATATATCTCCTATTACCAGCTGTGGAGGGTGATCCTTATGAATTCTGGTGTGATGACTAGGTTCTTCATTAAGTCCCACCTCTAGATTTGAGTCATTCAACTCAACTGAGGTGTTTTCAGCTGCTGCTTCTTGTTCTTGATTTTCTTGATTCTCTGTTGGGAACTGAAGAAAAGCTTAAGTATGGTTAATGCTGCTGGTTCAAAGTCACTACTACTAGAGATATTCAAGGTTAATACTACTAAGTATTACTACTGCTAGTAGTTAATACTGCTAGTCAAAGTTAGTGCTGCTTGAACAAAGTTAGTACTGCTTAGCTAGTTAGTACTGCTAGTAGTTAGTGCTGCTTAGTAGTTAATGCTGCTAGCAGAAATTTAATGCTGCTGAAGAATTAATACTGCTTATATGATGAAGATTCGCATGAAAGGATATACATGTAAGCTTAGAGATATACATGGAAGATATAATGAAGATATGTTTATTTTTTTGTAATTATCTTTTTGTTTAGTATATGTATAGAAGATACAGAATAGTTTTAGAAGTGTGATTAATTCTAAGAAAAAGAGAGAAATCAACCTCAAGGCATAGATCCTAATTCTAGAGAAGTAGAATTCGTCTTGAAAGAGTCTGTTCTTCAAGATTGAGGTTGAGTGTGTAATTTTGTAACTTCAAAGCATTCAATACAAGTTTACAGTTTGTTCTTCATATTTACTGTGTTGATTTACTTCTTTGATATTGTTTCTGAGAATTAATTCTTGTTGAGAATTCGATCCTGACAAGTTAGTTAATACTGCTAGTGGTTAATAATGCTCTCAGTTAATACTGCTAGTTAGTTAATACTGCTAGTAGTTAATACTGCTCTCAGTTAATACTGCTAGTGGTTAATACTGCTAGTGGTTAATACTGCTAGTTAGTTAATACTGCTCGCGGTTAATACTGCTCGCAGTTAATACTGCTAGTTAGTTAATACTGCTTGCAGTTAATACTGCTCTCAGTTAATACTGCTCTCAGTTAATACTGCTAGTGGTTAATACTGCTAGTGGTTAATACTGCTAGTTAGTTAATACTGCTCGCGGTTAATACTGCTTGCAGTTAATACTACTAGTTTAGTTAATACTGCTCGCAGTTAATACTGCTTGCAGTTAATACTGCTCTAGGTTAATACTGCTTATGTCCCGAATACTATAAATACCTTTTGCCCGCCTAAAAGTTCATAACGACTCTTTGCATACTGTTCACTTGCGCTCTAAACCCTTTCTCTCTCAAGACTCGAAGTTTTCAGGCAAGCTTTGCACTAAGATCAATGGCATCCATGGCATTCATCGATGAACACAATGAGATCGCGATGCTACAAAAGCCAAAGCAAGTTGCAGGATTTCATCAGATTGTGGATTTCCTCAAGTCAAGCCATATTGCTCATGCTCTTATTGTATCACCTACAATCTATATAGAGCATCATAGGCAGTTCTGGGCTAATGCCACCATTGTTGCTGAGAATGGTGTGCAAATGATCAAGACAAGGATCTGTGACAAGCCACTAACAGTTACTGAAGAGGTTATTCGCATCAGTCTACGTCTAGACGATGCCTCTGGTATAACTTCTATCCCAAACGATGAACTGTTCTCCAATCTTACAAGAATGGGGTATGGAGGCCCATTGGGTGTTTTCAAATTCTCTAAAGCCAAATTTTCACCCCAATGGCGTTTCTTTGTTCATACTCTTATGCACTGTATCTCCAAAAAGACTACTGGATGGAGTGAGTTTAGTAGCACCATTGCTTATGCTTTGGTGTGCTTGGCCACTGCCAGAAAGTATAACTTTTCTAAAATGATTTTCAGTGATCTTGTCTCAAACATGGGAAACAAAAAGAGCTTCTTTATGTACCCCAGGTTTGTTCAAGAAGTCATTACTCACGAATTGACGGATATACCTCAACCTGTTGGGGTATATGTACCTAAACCCCCCAAAGGCAAGGTTTTCCCAAATATGAGAAGATCTGCTGGGGACTCGGAAGGAGTTGACACCCCATTGTTCTCTACAATGATGGTGGTGTCCCAAACCAATGAAGGTATGGCAGTAGGATCAATGCCCCCATTAGACCATCCTACTGCTAGCCAATCCCAACCTTCCCACTCAAAATCTATCCCCCAGTCCCTTCTTGAAAAACCAACCTCTCCCATCACACAAACTTACAAGAGGAAACAGGTAAAGAAGGCTCCTTCCCTTCTTGTACCATCATCCCCTAAGCCTTTAAGCCCTCTAAGGGAGAATTCTCCTTTAGGGAATATCCATAGGGAAACCAAAGGGGTGTCTCCCAACCCCAAGGAGGTGCTCTCTGAGGAGGAGGAAGAGCATATGGGTGATGAGGCTGCCACTACTCCTGCTAGCACAGAGGAGGAAAGTGGTAACATCAATAAGACCTCCCCCATGGCAACTTTGAATGAGCAATTATTCGAAGGTCCCTGGTGCCAAGAAACCACGAGGGTGGATAGTGCTTCTGCTAGGCAGAAGACTTCCACTACTGAAAGATCCAATGATCCTTTAAAAGAGGGTAACACTTCTAGAGAAGATGAGGACAGATATAACTTCCAGGAATTGATGGATACAATGGGAAACATCAATCTAGATGTTATAAAACAAGGAAAAGACATAGAGGAGATGAACCTGGTGATTATGTCACAACAAGTCCAGATTGAAAAATTAAAGAAAATGGTGACAAGGTTATTGCAAAAGAAGAGGAGAAGGAAGTTTGTCTTAAGAAGAGGTCAAAGAATAAAGATGCTTCCAACAAGGGGGAGAAAGAGGCAGAATCAGAAAAAGAAAGTTCAGTTGGAAAGGGAGTTGAAGTTGAGGGGGAGACAGAGGAAGAAATTGAAAAAGAAACAGTTAATGCTGCTAAAGTAAAAGTAGCAGCAGAAACTGAAGCAGCAGAAATAGGGCTCTCTGTGGAAGAAATAGAGATAGCAGAAACTTTGATCAAAGCCAAGAATGATACTCCTAAGGCTACTCAAAAGGCCAAGGGAGTAGTCATCAATGAAGGAGGAAGCCAAGAGAAGGAGAAAGAAAAGGAAAAAGAGGTAAAAGGAAAAGGAAAGGAGAAGATGGGTGAAGCTGAAATACCTGCAAAGAAGAAGTCCCAAATTGAAATAGATGAGGCACTTGCTAAACAGCTTCAAGACCAAATGGAGAAGGAGGAACAGTTGCAAACAGAAAAGGATAGAGAACTTGCAAAGATTATGGCTAAGAAGTTAAATGCAGAATACCAAAAGAGCTTAAAAGAAGCAGCTCAGACAACAGCCCAGGCCAAGAAACTTCCAGTTAAAAAGATGCCAACTCAACAACTGAAACAGAAAAGACAACCCTCCAAAACATTTTTGGCCAATCAGGAAAGAAGAAAAATGATAAATTTCCTGAAAGGTGCAATTGGTGTTAAGGGGGAGATGTTTATCCACATGGCATATTCTCAGGTTGAAGAGTTGTATAACAAGGAAATGGCCAAGCTCCAAGGGAATTCAGCATAAAGGGAGGAGGCTGAGAGAAGGATGAAAGAGAGACATGATCTCAACATCCAAAAACCATTCCCTGAGGAAACCACACCCTCCAAAGAAGAAGCAGAAGAGAAGAAGGAAGAACCTGGAAGTGTTGGTATAGAAGCCAAGTCTGGAAAAAGAGTGAAATCAATTGCTTCAAAAAGGCAGTTGAAAAGGCCTAGGGTGGAAGAAACTGAAAAGGAAGCAGAACCTTCAGTCACATCTCCAACAGAGCCAGTACAGAGTCCAGAGCAGGTTACTAAGCAAACAGATGAGAGTATGGATCCGTACATGACAATAGTGGAACCTTTGAAAGCTGTTCCAATCTCTATGCAAGCTCCAGAGATCATCTTCTGTGATATTCTGAGAGATAATGGAAAGAATTTCTTCAGAATCAAGAGAGTTGATGGTTCATTTGAAGCTTATTCAACATGGGGGAAAGTCATCAGAAGTTGTTCAAGAGCTGATATGGAAGAACTATATAAAGTTGGGATGAAACTTTATGAACCTGTGTTGAAAGGTACTGAAGAGAATCTTCTCAAAGTGACATTGAAATACTTGTGCATGATGTTTGAGCCTGAAAGAGTGCAATATAGGATTAAAGATCATAAGCATGAGTTTATATTCAAGAAGATTGACAAATGGATACTGTTTGAAAACTGTGGAGTATACATGATTACTATTGACAACTGTTATCATGAATACTACCTGGTGGACAAAATCTATGAGCATAGCAAGGAGAAGTTAGAAGGGATGCTTAAAGCTACCCTGGTATGTACAAAGGATTCAGAGATGGCAAAGATTGTGGTGAGAAGGACTGTAAATCAAAGTTTGGGCCTAGATACAAATTTGGGAAATTGAACCAGAGGTGTTGAAAGCATCTTGAAGATTAATTCTGAAGAACTTGACTTCTTGTCCTAAAAGTCAAGTTAGGGGGAGATTGTTGGGAACTGAAGAAAAGCTTAAGTATGGTTAATGCTGCTGGTTCAAAGTTACTACTGCTAGAGATATTCAAGGTTAATACTGCTAAGTATTACTACTGCTAGTAGTTAATACTGCTAGTCAAAGTTAGTGCTGCTTGAACAAAGTTAGTACTGCTTAGCTAGTTAGTACTGCTAGTAGTTAGTGCTGCTTAGTAGTTAATGCTGCTAGAAGAAATTTAATGCTGCGGAAGAATTAATACTGCTTATATGATGAAGATTCGCATGAAAGGATATACATGGAAGCTTAGAGATATACATGGAAGATATACTTAAGATATGTTTATTTTTTTGTAATTATCTTTTTGTTTAGTATATGTATAGAAGATACAGAATAGTTTTAGAAGTGTGATTAATTCTAAGAAAAAGAGAGAAATCAACCTCAAGGCATAGATCCTAATTCTAGAGAAGTAGAATTCGTCTTGAAAGAGTCTGTTCTTCAAGATTGAGGTTGAGTGTGTAATCTTGTAACTTCAAAGCATTCAATACAAGTTTATAGTTTGTTCTTCATATTTACTGTATTGATTTACTGTTTCATTGAATATCAAAGTGTTATTCCGCAAACTTCTTTGATATTGTTTCTAAGAATTAATTCTTGTCGAGAATTCGATCCTGACATTCTCCTCATCTCTACTTTCCTCTTCACTCTGATTTGGTCCAGTAGATGGTTCCTTTTCACATAAATCCACTGTTGGTATTGGAAAGATCAGAGATTGAGATATACTATCTTGAACTTGTGTACTTCCTGATCCTCCACTCCCTGAACCTGCATAATCATCACTTTTCCACTTATTTTACCACCAGTAAGATTATCTCCAAATGCAACATGTCCTCCATTGATATGCTTGAAATCCTGAAGGCATGACATGTTACCTGTCATGTGCCTAGAGAAACCACTATCAACATGCCATATGCTCTTTCCCTTGAGCTGTTGGTTGCCCTGCACATAAAATAATTCAGTTAGTATGAATTAGGAACCCAAGCCAAAGTGGTCTTGGGTACCCCTTTCTCATCAAAATATTTACATTCTTTCTTGACCATTGTTTTGTCCACATCCCTCATTGGTAATAATGTTGTTTTCTAATGATATCTCTTTACTCACAGCAGTATTCCTGTTCTTACTGGCTTCTTTCTCAGTCAAATCCTTAACTACTACCTTATCCAAAGGATCTACCTTAAATGCTTCATCAGACAAGTCCTTTTTCTCCTTGGTCTCTAACAAGTCTGAAGTAGGAGAGATATAGTTGTTGTTGTAAGGAGGGGGTGTGTTGTTGTATCCAATACCAGGCTTCATCTTATCATGAATCTGAGCCTTTAGAAGAGAATCCATTGCTTTTGAAGAATATGAAAACTTTTCTATATCAAGCTTAACCTTAGATAGTTCCTCTTTCAACCTATCATTCTCTTCAATGGACTTAGACAGTTTGGTCTCTAACTCATTCTTTTCCCACTTCCAATAGTTTGTGTCATAAGTGTGTTGAAGTTCATTAGCTTGAAAGCCTTTGATTTGTTCTTCAAATCTCTCTACTATCAACACATAGTCTCTTCTGTCCTTTTCTAATCTTTTGAGGTCATCACACATACTTTGGTTGTGATCCCTGTACCTTTTGACAGTGTCTATGCAAGATTGAGTACACATATTAGAAATTACCTCAGAGGGGAGATCAGACACCTCTGCCATAAGAGCTTGATTCTGAATGGCTTCCTCAGCTTGGTCACTCCAGTCAAACCCCATTCCTTATTGAGAAACAAGGGCTTGAGCAGGGTTCTTTTTTTTATTGTAGCCTCCATCCTGAGCTTGTTGGTGGTTGTTTTTTGGAACACCACTTCTGCACTCTCTATCAAAGTGTCCCTTCATATGGCACTTATAACATTCCACCTTTGTCTTGTCAAAACCAGCTCCATCTTCTCTTCTTTGAGAGAAGTTGTTCCTCCCTGTTCTTTAAATAAACTTCTTCACCCTCATAAATAACATAGCCATCTGCCATTTAATGTCCATCTCCTCCAAGTCATCAGGGTGAAGTTGATCCAGATCATCATTAATCAACGAATTGTTGCTGTGACTGGACAAAAAGGCTTCAAAGATAGTTTCAGTGCCTTTTTCTGAATTCACTCCACTGGTAGCACTAACTGCTTCAGGGTTGGCAGTAGTATCAGTAGATGCTGATAGAAGTGCAGCATTGTGGATATACCCAGTGGGCTTCTTCTTGGTTTCTACCTCAGTTTCAAAAACTCTTAGATCATTATATAGATCATCAAGTTCCTTCTCTTCCAGATTGTCACTCTGTCTATATGAGACAGTGTACATAGTCCATTCATCCCCAAGAGATCTGAGGAACTTTCTGTTGATATCATCTTGCTCCATCTTCACTCCTACAGTAGCCAGTTCACCAATGAGCTTGTTGAACCTATCAAAAGTTTGAGTCATAGACTCATTCTTTGAAGAAGTGAAGTTCTCATATTGCTGCTTTAGAACATCTCTTTGATTTCTTTTGATGCTTTTAGTTCCATCAAATCTTTTCTCTAGAGCATTCCAAAGAATCTGAGCATCAGTGCAGTTGCAAAATTGATGTTGATATTCATTGGGAATGGCCAAGAGCAGAGTGCTCAAGGCCTTCATCTCTGTCTGTCTGATCTTCCTCTCACCATCTGTCTTTGGTGGAGGTCTTTCCCATCTGGTCCAATCTTTCTTGCTTCAGAAGGACCATTCTCAATGATATCCCACATTGAGTAGTCTGTGAGAAGAATGTATTGCCTAATTCTGATCTTCCACATGTCAAACTCACTGGGTTTAAGCATTGGAACCTTAGAGACCAGAGTACTGTTTGATTCTGCAAAATTTTCCATGATGAATGACTAGATGTTTCTGAGAGAACAGGCTCTGATACCACTTGTCAGGATCGAATTCTCCACAAGAATTATGAATACTCAGAAAAAATATCAAAGAAGTTGCGGAATAACACTTTGATATCCAATGTAACAGTAAACAAACAGTATATGATTAACAACTTGTAAACTTGTATTGAATGATTAAAATCACAAGATTACTCACACAACCTCAATCTTGAAGAACAGACTCTTTCAAGACGAATTCTACTTCTCTAGAATTAGGATCTATGCCTTGAGGTTGATTCTTTATTGAACCAAAACTTTTAAAAAATTTAATTATATTAAACTATTCTATCAATTCTATACATATACTGAATAAAAGATAATTACAATAAATAAAATATCTTCAGTATATCTTCCATGAATATCTTCAATCTTTCCATAATCTTTAGTCCATCCAAATGTCATCCTTCCATGCGAATTCTTTATCACATAAGCAACATTATTCTTCAGCAGCATTAATACTCTGAGCAGTATTAACTCTAGCAGTACTAACCATGCTCAGCAGCATTAATCTCTTCAAGCAGTACTAACTTTGAACTAGCAGTACTAATCTTGTTGAGCAACATTAATCATCAACTAGCAGCATTAATCACAGAAGTACTAACTAGAAGTATTAACTGTTTTCTTCTAGCAACATTAACTTTACTTGTGCTTGTACTTGTGCAATTTCTTCAGTTCCCAACAAGAGATTAGCTCAATGATTCAGTTTAGATAGTTGATCATGAAATTTCATAGGATATGTTCTGGTGTTAGTATGTAACTTTCTTTTATGTAATTTTTCTTTGTTATCTTCTCTTGTTATGTAACTTAAATGTTTAGTGAGAAGTTACAATTAATAGAGGATGATTTTTCTCCTCTTTGCATTCTAGTTAATTATCTCTGTTATTCTTCAATTTTTTATTTTCAATACTTAGGGGGAGATTGTTATCCCCAACTCTGATATGTTAAAGTATTGAAAATAGTCTAAGTCCTACATCAGAGGACTTCCAGAGATAGCCATCAGAGAACAAACCTATCTCTGAAGAACATTCCAGAGTTAGAGAAATTCAGCAAGAAGACATCAGAGATAGCTTCATCAGAGGCACCTACATCAGAACTCTAAAGACATTGTATCTGAAGTTCCAGCTGAAGAAATTCTACAAGTGTTGACACACATTCAGAAGACAAGTCACATAGTGATAAGATTTACCTTTTAGGTAGGTTAGTGTTCAAGCATGTCTTGTGTGTCAGGAAAGTACAATGTTCACTTTATGGTCCTATAAATAGGATGTGCAACCCATAACTCAAAGTGTGTTTTCCTTTACCTACTTGTAATAGAATTATTTCTTTGTGTATTGTGAAGTGTAGAAGAAGATCTTGTAAGATTAAACCACCTTTTGGGTGTTCTTCATAATCTACATTGAATTATCCAATAAATATTGGTTCTTTATTATTTACTTTATTGGATATATCTTCTTAGCTGTGAGTACGAATCTAACTTGGTTTAAACTTTGTTTGCTTTCGCTGTTACTATTATTGTTATATGTTTATTTATTTAAATTATTGTTAAAGACTAGAATCAGGGATCTAATGAAAACCAAATGAATGTCACTCTCAAAATAATCCGCACCCAAATAAGATTCAAAAACACATAAGTGTTGAGAATGATAGAAGCTCTGTGGTGGAATGAGCTTATGTGGTATGGGGTTGACCTTAACTCATAATGTACTGCACCTATTTTTTACCTAAATCATTTGAAAGTCATTGAGATGATTGAGAGAATCTCTCCGAAGAAATTAGAGGTGTTAGACACTTCTGTGGCACAGAGGCTATATGAGACGTCATAGAGACTCTTTGACCAAAAGTTTCTATTTATGGAAAGATCTCAAAAGATTTTGACCATTCAAAGTTTTGATTTGTTTAAATAGGTATTATGGGACATATATGGAAAGTTGTGTTCGATAAAAGTGTTTTTGAAAATGGGTTTGTTCGCTATACTTACCTTCTTAAGCAATCTTCTCGATTAGATGGCTCCTTTAGCTCCCCCTTGAATGATCAACTTCTGTGATCCTTATCAAGGCTTACTTATGCTCCCCCTTGATCTTACTTAAAAGTAGTACACAAGACATAGATCAACAAACCAAAGAGGTAATGGGACTAGGGCCAAAAAGAGCTTTGTGTAATGTCACAAAAGCTCTTAAACAATGAAATGAACAATTGTACATAAAGAAATAAAACTATTTATAAGAGGGACTCTGTACCAAGGTGTAGAGGCTTTGTGGATCAACTCATGTTCAACATACCCAACTTGCCAACCAAGAATAAGAATCTCTTCTCATCTAAGGCTTTAGTGAACAGATCAGCAAGATGATACTCTGTGGGCACAATATATATTTCGATCGTACCTTTTTCCACATTATGCTTCAGAAAGTGGTACCTTATGTCGAAATGCTTTGTCTTGGAATGTTGTACTAGATTGGCAGATATGGCTATGGCACTCTAAGGTATCTAAAGATCCTTTTTACAGCATAAAGATGTCATTCTTTAGGATTTGATTGATATCTTGTACAAAGACATGTGACATACATGATATCTGGTCTACTTACAGTTAAGTACAAAAGAGACCCTACTATACCTCTGTAGAGCTTGCACTCGACAGACTTGCCCTCTGGATCATAATGTAGCTTTAATCCAGTGGCCATAGGGGTTTTCATCACATAAGAGTCAGAGAGTTTGATTTTTGAAAGTATGTTAGAGACATATTTGTAATGATTTGTAAAAATCCCCTCTCATGTTTGTTTGACATGGAGCCCGGGGAAGAAGTTTAATTCTCCCTTCATGATCATTTCAAACTCACTCTCCATGAGTGTTTCAAACTTTTTGCAATAATTTTCATTTGTAGAACCAAATATGATGTCGTCCACATATATTTAAACAAGCAAATCTTACCTTTTTCTTCTTTCGAAAAACAAAGTAGTGTCAGTTGTACCTCTTTCGAATTTATTGACAAGCAAAAAGTTTGAGAGTTGATCATACCAAACTCTAGGGGCCTGTTTGAGTTCGTACAGAGCCTTATCTAGAAAATAGACATGATTTGGGAATTCTGAACTCTCAAAACTTGGTGGTTGTTGGACAACTTCCTCTTGAATCTGACCATTTAGAAAGGCATACTTGACATCCATCTGTACACCTTGAAACCTCTGTGGGCTGCAAAAGGCTAGGAATATCCTGATTGCCTCTAGCCATGTGACAGGGGCAAAGGTTTTCGTGTATTCAATCCCTTCCTCTTGGCAGTATCCCATGGCCACCAATCTTGCTTTATTTCTAATGACCACTCTATCTTCATCTTTCTTGTTCCTGAACACCCATTTGGTCCCAATAGCAGTTTTTCCCTTCGATAGAGGTACTAGGGACCACACTTTGTTGCGCTCAAATTGTAGAAGTTCTTCTTGCATGGCTTCTACCCAATTTGGATCACCTAGGGCTTCAGAAACCTTCTTTGGTTCGATCATACTAACAAAACTTGTATAGAAACAAAAGTTGGCAGTAAAGAGGAGTAGTTATGAATCCTGTAGACCATCCACATGGGGGTGGTGAAGGAAGGGCCCCAATTGGTAGAAAAAAACCCACAACCCCTTGGGATTATCCTGCACTTGGAAAAAGAAGTAGAAAAAGGAATTCGAGTCTTGACCTTTTCAGAAGGATCACCAATAATTTGGCTCTGTCGATGACTTTTGGTCCATTTGGTCATCCGTGGTAGATGGTCATTAGTTGCATCAAGTTAGACTTTTGTGTGTGTATCAGTTGGTACTTGCACATCTTCTGTCGTAGAAGTTTGATCGTTTGTGCTCATCACAGAAGTTGATGTTTCATCCTGAATTGGAGTAGAGACCTTTTTGGTATCTAGTGTTGAGTCCTTAGCATGCTCTGGTGATGTGTCCTCTGTGGTCGTTGGAGTAAGATTTTCTTCTTGGTTAGGCATGGAATCTTCATAAATTGTGTTCTCTGCATGCTCCCCCTCAATTATTGTACCTACACATGTAGGTTAAGAGGGTGAAGAATTATTAGGATCAGTGAGAGGTATACCTTGTGGTGCTTGGTCCGCAGAGTTTTCGATTCTAGAGACCCTCTAACCGTTCGCAGAGGGATCATCATCTTCGAACATTTCCTCGAACAATTGATTGAGTTCAGCTACTCGAGAAGATGTTGCACCAGAGGCTTATGGTTGTTGTCTGAGTCCTGAGCTGATTTGCTCAGAATTCATTTGGAATGAGTCATCGAAAGATACATTGATACTTTCTAGTATCGTTCTTGATTTTAGCATGTAGACTCTGTATTCCTTGGAGGTTGATGAATACCCAATGAATTTGGCTTCATCGCCTTTTCTGTCGAACTTTCCAATTTGTTCTCTGTCGTTCAAGACAAAGCATCTGCACCCAAACACGTGGAAAAAATTGATGTTTGGTTTCCTCTGGTTGATCAGTGATAAGTTGTCTTTATATGTCTCTTCACAATCAAAGATTTATTATGTGTGAAACATGATGTTGAAATTGCTTCTGCCCAAAAATAAGTTGATAATCCAAATACGGTGAGCATAGTTCTGGCGGATTCTACTAGTGTTCGATTTATTCGTTCAACAACACCATTTTTTTGTGGAGTTTGTGCGGCAGAGAAGTTTTGTGAGATACCTTCTTCGGCAAGATAGGCCTCAATGGTTGAGATTTTGAACTCAGTACCATTGTCACTTCTGAGCTTCTGTACTTTGCTATCATACAGAACCTGGATTTTTCTCATTAAAGTTATTAGTATCTGGGGAACATCTGACTTCTTTTGGATAAATTCATCCCATTTATATCTGGAAAATTCATCGATTAGAACAAGAATGTATTTCTTGCACCTAAGCTCTGTACAGATATTGGACCGTAGAGGTCAACATGAAGCATATAGAGAGGCTTAGTGCAAAACACATTTGACTTGGTTCTGTGGCAAGCTCTTTTGAGTTTTCCCATTTCACAAGTAGAACATAGATGATCTTTGTCGAACTTTAGATTTGGAAGACCACTTACCTTATTTAGTTTCACAAGTTTATCAAGAGTGTGGAAATTTAAGTGAGAAAACATATTGTGTCAGAGCTAAGCCTCTTCGTTCTTACTTGAAACAAGACAATGTTTTTCATCTTTGTTTGTTGTCTTGAAGTTCATGAGGTACAGATCACCTCTTCTATCATCTCTCAAAAGCTCTGTGCTTGTCCCTTCACTTAGCAGAAAACAAAATTTCTTGTTGAACTTTACATCGAATCCACTATCACATAGTTGACTTACATTGAGTAAGTTATGTGTAAGGCCATCTACATATGCAATTATGGATACATCGACATCCTCCAAAGCAATGACTCCGTAGCCTTTAATTTTTCCCTTTCCGTTATCTCCAAAGGTTATAGAATCTCCTCCTGATTTTTCCTTGTATGAGGAGAGTAACCCTCTGTCGCCCATCATGTGCCTTGAGCACCCGGAGTCTAGATACCACACGGGCACATGCTACTTTTGTTGCATAGATTAAGGGGATTTAGGTACCCATATCCAAATGGGTCCATTCTTGTTAGGGGCTTTTAATGTTGCCTTAGCATCCTTGAGTTTGGTTTTAACTTATTTCACAGAAGAACCATTTTGTTTCTACTGACCCTTGACTTTAGCATTCTTTGATTTGGGTCTCGAGAGGAAACACTGTGGACCATAGAAATTTTGTTACAATTGGAACATAAGCTCAAAACAATCACAATAATCAACATTCGATGCAACTTTCTTAAACTTTTCATTGAATTCATTGAAAATGGGTACAGTGGCTTTATGATGACAATCTCTCCTAGCATCAGACTTCTTTTTACAAAAAGACCTATCTAGGATAGATTTATTTTTGTAAAAACACCTCTTCGGAAGATCCTTTGGTTGTACCCATCTTCTGTGGTAACCTTCCTTTGGTTTTACTGCCACAGAAGTAAAAAGATTTGTCATTATGAATCCATTTCTCTTTTTGTTGCCAAGTATATTTGTCATGATTTGGCCTTAAATATTTTGAAGTCTTAGGACTTTGAGGTGATATTTCTTTTTGTTTCTTAATCTTTTCAAGCTCAAGAGAAGTCTTAGCTTGTATACACATATCCAAGAAATTAGGGCAGATAGGGATTCTTACAAAGTTTTCCTTGGGATGAATTGTTCTATTAAGAATGCCAGAAGGAAGCTTAATCCCCTCTAATTTGCAAGGCACTATCTCTTGTTCAACAGAATCAGTCTCTGAGTAGACAGAGGTTGAATCATCCTCATATTCTGAGTGTGAATCAAGGAAGTCTGTTGGCAGATGAAAGATTTTATGGACATATGTCACAATTTCTTCCATCATTGTCCATTGAAATAGTTAATTCTTTTGAAACACAAGGGACAATTTCAAGAGCTCTGAAGATTTCCATCAAATCTTTCTCAAAGATATCTTGTACGACAGAGGATAAATCAGGATTGTTAGAGAAGCAATTTTCATTGGTTTCTTTCAAATGATTTTCAAAATCTTGATTAACTTTTCCTCTGTAGAAGAGTGGATAAACTAAGGTGCTTCAGAGGATAATTTCTTTTCAGGGATTATTTTACACACGAAGGCCACATGAGCTTGAGTTTCTGGATGGGCAAATTTGAAGAGTCCTGTCTAATCTTGAGTTTTCAGATTTTTTTTTCTTTGCTTTAGAGGCTCTTTTGACAGAGGTTGAAGATGGCAAATCTGTGTTTTGATACCATACATTTGTCATCTTCAAAGGACTCCTCTTATAAGGTTCTCCAGAAGTTCTGCACCTCTGGAATACAGAAGTTAAGTTTGGAAATCCATATTTTTGAACTTTTCTAATGCAGAACATAGAAGAAAAGGATTTGCTCCTTTTGGTTCTTGTATAAGGATCCAAATCACATATCCTAATTCCTCTTCTGCCTACTTGGGTATTTAGATTTTCTTGTACTTTTTGTGGATCCTGATATTTCCTTATTACAAGGTCTCTGTTGAGCAACTCTTGATGAATAACTTCTCTTTCTCTTTGAAAAAAGTTTCTAAGAGCAAGAATATTCATTCAGTCACTTTCATTGTCCTTAAGTTCTTTTGACTTCGTTTTTAAAGCCATATCAGGATTAGCAACCTTTTCTTTTAGAGATTTTACTTCTGTGAAATGTTTTGTTTTAAGATTTTTCTTGTCCAAGGAAATCTTTGCCTTTTCTTGAGTGAGAAGTCTAGCTTCTCTTTCATAAAAGGTAAGTTTCTTCTCTAAATCACAACAAGTCTTTTCAAAAACATGAATTTCTTCTGTAAGTTTAAGCTACTTGATTTATGTATCATTTGAACAAGAGTTAGATGTAGATACCTCACTTTCAGTCTCTGAGTTGTTGACTTCTGCCATACCACAGAACATGGCATTCTTTTCTCCCTCATTAGACACCCATTTTTTCCTGTTCAGCCATCAGTGATTTTTAAGCATAGTACTCAGCTTTCTTCTTGTAAAATGTTAAATCTCGAACAGATTGTTCTCTGTTGGGTTGGCTTCTACATTCTGGGGCATAATGTCTAGGCTTACTGCATTTGAAGCACCTTGTGTTCTGTGGAGTGGGGTTCATCACCTTCTCAAGTACTCTCAGATCTTCCTTTTGTGCACCCCTCTATGGATACTCCGTATGTCCCTGGTGGTACTCACTTTCTTTTTGCTTGTATCTTCTTGGATCAAACATCCTCTCTGGTTATAGAATTCCTCTCTTCCCTGAGTTCTTAATTCATAAGCTTGTGGCGGGGTAAACTATCTTGGGTCTTGAAAAGCTCTCTCCATCTGTGCCCCATGACTCTGGAATCTGCCACTCCTGTTGTCTCTCTCATCTGTACCTCTGATGAAGTTAGGCTTCTTCTTGAGGCCTATGTTGAATTCCTTTGTGATCAAAGCTAAAGATTTAGCTATTGAGGTCATGCTAACCTCATCCTCTTCGGTCATCTCCTCCTTTTCACTGTCAGCTACCAATACCTTCTTCATCTTCTCATTTCCCTTTGAACTCTCATCTTGGCCTTTCTCCTTCTATGGCTTGCCTTGGGCCTCTGTGTCTTTTCCTACTAGTACCAGAGGTCCACCCATCTGGGTTTTATTCTGAGCAACATAACTCCCTTGTGCAACTAATGTGCCAAAGAGGTCAATGAGAGTCCATGTGTCCAAGTCTTGGTTTGTCTGTAGTGACATGGACAATTGAAGCCACTCTTCATTTAGACTTTTGAGGAACATCACGTTGTTTTCCTTAGAGGTTCTGTGAATTCCAAACCTCTTACATTTGTTGATTATGGAGTTTAATCTGTCATAGGTATTCTGGAGTGATTATGTTGGCATAGACTTAAACGCATAACATTCATTTATGCACTGGGCTCTTCTGTTCTTTTGGGTTTTCACTCCACCCTCAAGTTGTTTTTCGAGCTCTACCCACAAGATCATGGGCTTAATCACGTGCATCTAAGGATTGGAAAAGGTCATTTGGGATAGCCATGATAAGTAATCGTTTGGATCTTTTTCCCAACTGATATTTCTCCCAATCTTGAGGAGACCATTCGATAATGGGCTTGGGTTTTTCATATTCAGGTACCTCAGGTGTTGTTTCAGTTGCAGGTACCCTAGGAATAGTGACCATGGGAACATATGATGGATTCTTGACATTGGTGACAGGCTCTTTATCAACTCCTTCCAAAAAATGGGCCATACGGATCTTCCATTGAGGATATTCATCTCTCAATAGAGTTGGAGGTTTAGTTTGGGATCTACCAGTGAAAAAGTTTTTTGGATTGGACATTTTGAAAGAAAATGAGTTTTGAAGAAAAACAGGGTACTGAAACTTAGAGAAGAAAAATGAACTATTTAAAAACAGGACAGTACGAGAACCTAGGATTACACTGGAATGAAAAGAGTTCTAGATGATCAACAGCGTATACTGGAAAGATTTAAAGAAGAAATAGATCATATAAGTGAGTCAAATCCAAACTGGTTGAAGATGACACAAAAACAGGAACAGTTCTTTATCAGTGAAGAACAAGTCTAAAATCAATCCAAATAATCTACCAAGTGAGTCAAAATCATTGTAGAGATGATCCTTTGATATTGAGAATCAAAGTTTTCTCTGATACCAATTGTTGTTCCCAGATTGACTCAACAATGATATGATAAAACACAAATATGCAAAACAGGTTGTATGCGGAAGCGTTTTAATAGCACAAAATGGTTTGAACAAATTGGTAGATTCACACACACATATAATAAAGATAACAAGAATAATAACAAGGATTTACTCAATATGTCATCTTCATTAACTTCGAGTTTACACCAAGAACACACACTACTATGTGATATTTTTCTAAAAAATGCTCTCACTTATAAAATTAAGCGTGTGTAAATTATGTGTTGCATTGCCAAAATGGCTGATGGTGCTCCCTACATATAGAGATCGTGGAGCATGCAATAGTACAAACAAAAGGCTGTCACCCATAGTAGGATGACACCTGGAAAGTTGTCCATTGTGGGCGTACTATTTGATCTTCAGAATCTTCGTACAAGTAGAGGCACGTGAGAGGCACGGGATCATTTGTCTTCAAAATTCACAAGTTTTCGACTTCAAGAGGTTTGCCCACACATAGGCCCTGTCACAAAGTCTAATCTAAAAGTCCAAATTCTTGAAAATCTTCAAAGTCCAATCTTCAAAGTCAACCACAAAAAAGTACAATCTTCAAAGTCCAATCTAAAAGTCCAAATTCTTGAAAATCAAACCTACAAGTCAAACAAGAAAAGTCAAGTTAGGAAAGTCAAACTTTCCACATAAAATGTAAAACGTCCACATAAAATCAAGCTTTTCAAACGCTCAAGAAAAGATTGTGCGAAGCTCCAATCTTATCCCTACCTAAGGGATCGGAAGACTGTAGTGTATAGTGATGCTTCCATGATGGGGCTTGGATACGTACTAATGCAACAGGGTAAAGTGATAGCTTATGCGTCGTGCAACTAAAGGATCACGAGAAGAACTACCTGACCCATGATTTGGAACTGGCAGCGGTGGTCTTTGCATTGAAATTATGGCAGAATTATTTGTATGGAACGAAATGTACTCTTTTCACTTACCACAACAGTCTTAAGTACATCTTCGATCAAAAAGAACTCAATATGTGACAAAGAAGGTGGCTTGAGTTACTAAAGGTCTATGATTGTGATTTACTCTACAATCCCGGTAAAGCCAACGTGGTGGCGGATGCGTAGAGTCGAAGGAGTTATGAAGGCGGTGCTAAGTTATCCCTCACGAGAATCGATGTGGTATCGAGTCTCTTGGAAAACATCAAGACGAGTCAAATGGAAGCACTCAAGGAAGAAAATCTCAAATCCGAAGTCATGGTGAAGCAAAGTGGACTTTTGACGGAAGATAATCGGGGACTTAAACTCTTCCAAGGGCGAATTTGGGGGCCAAAGTTTGGTGGAAATCAGGAGTTACTCCTCGAAGAAGCGCATAAGTCGAAATATTCTATACATCCCGGTAGCACCAAGATGTATAGAGACCTAAAGTTGAACTATTGGTGGCCGGTGATGAAACTGGACGTGGCAAATTACGTGGAGAGGTGTGTCACGTGTCTTCAAGTCAAGGCGGAACACCAAAGACCGTACGGGAGTTTACAACTGTTGTCCATTCCTGAGTGGAAGTGGGAAAAGAATGAGCTAGAGACCAAACTGTCTAAATCCTTAGAAGAGAGTGATAAGCTAAAGGAGGAACTGTCTAAAGTTAAACTTGACATAGAAAAGTTTTCATATGCTTCAAAAGCAATGGATTCTCTTCTAAAGGCTCAGATTCATGATAAGATGAAGCCTGGCATTGGATACAACAGTACACCTCCTCCTTATAACAACAATTATATCTCTCCTACTTCAGACTTGTTAGAAACCAAGGAGAAAAAGGACTTATCTGAAAAAGCATTTAAGATAGACCCTTTGGATGAAGTAGTAATTAAGGATTTAACTGAGAAAGAAGCCAGTAAGAAGAGAGATAATGATATGAGTAAAGAAATCCCAGTAGAAAACAATATAATCACCAATGAGGGATGTGGAAAAATCTGGGTCAAATCCAAGGAAATAGAGAAGACCAAAGGAAAAGATAACAAGGTTCATTATAAACAAACCACAGTTGTGAATCCTGGATCTTGTAAACAGTGTGATTGCAGTAAAGCCAAGAGCCTAAATTCAGGTTTAAAAAGAGGAAATCAAAGAAACTGGAATAATCAATGGGCTCAGAAGCAAGGAGTTGATCTGAGTAAAATCAATAGACCAAAACCTTGCTTCATATGTGGCAAGTTAAATCATCTGGCTAAATATTGCTTCTTCAATCCTATTAATCAACAAATGACCTTTCAAAGATGTGTGCAAAAACCTGTTAATTATAGGAAGGCTGGAAAGAAACATGGTGAAAAGAAAGCTCCCATGAAGAAAAAGATTTTAAAAGAAAGTATTAAAATGTGGGTGCACAAAAGCACTAAAACTGTTAGTGCTGCTGACAGGATTAGTGTTGCTGGAAATATTACTGCTGCTACCTGTGTTAGTACTGCTGAAAATATTAATGCTGCTAATACAGTTAGTACCTCTTCAAAGGTTAATACTGCTAACACAGTTACTGCTGCTAACACAGTTACTAATGCTAACAAGGTTAGTACTGCTAAGCATGCAAGTGCTGCTAAGGCAGTGAGTACTCTAAAACTAGTACTGTTTCCAGCACACATGTTTCCAAGCCTATTATTGTGACTAAGTACTCCAAGAATGAGGAGTTAAAATTCAAAAATCTTGTCAAGAAAGAATGCAAGTATTTTGATGAGAAAGGGGTACCCAAGACCACTTTGGCTTGGGTTCCTTACACAAACTAACTGATCTATCTTATGTGTTGGGCAACCAACAGCTCAAGGGAAGGAGCATATGGCATGTTGATAGTGGTTGCTCTAGGCACATGACAGGCAACATGTCATGCCTTCAGGATTTCAAGCATATCAATGGAGGACATGTTGCATTTGGAGATAATCTTACTGGTGGTAAGATAAGTGGAAAAGGTAATGTCACCAAAGGTAAGATGACATTTGAGGATGTCTACTATGTTGATCAATTGAAGTACAACCTGTTAAGTGTATCACAGGTATGTGACAAACAACATAGTATATTATTTACAAATACTGAGTGTATGATCCTTGCTCCAGGGTTCAAGGTAGTTGATGAAAACATGATACTACTTAGAACTCCAAGAAAGGACAATGTTTACTGTCTAGATATGGAAAATGTTGAAAGTGATTCATCTCTAAATTGTCTTGTTTCAAAAGCCTCTGTAGATGAATCCTCTCTTTGGCACAGAAGGATGTGTCACATGAATTTTAAGACAATGAACAAACTTGTTAAAAACAATCTTGTAAGAGGTTTACCATCTAAAGTCTTTTCATGTGCTGATCATTGTGTTGCTTGTCTAAAAGGCAAATAGCATAAAACTTCTCATAAGACCAAAGAAATAAATTCAATTTCTTCTTGTCTCCAATTATTGTATATGGATCTGTTTGGTCCTACAAATGTTATAAGTTTTGGCAAGAAATCTTACTGCTTGGTTATTGTTGATGATTACTCTAGATTCACATGGGTATATTTTCTAAGGACTAAGGATGAGACAAGTGGACTGATCAAGTCCTTTATCCTGAGAATTGAAAACCAAACTAATCAAAAAGTAAAAGTCATTAGATCAGATAATGGGACTGAATTCAAAAATATTGATCTAAACACCTTTTGTGAAGAGAAAGGGATTGAGAGACAGTATAGTGCTCCTAGAACTCCTCAACAGAATGGTGTTGCTGAAAGGAGAAATAGAAGACTAATAGAGGCTGCTAGATCTCTGTTGGCTGATTCAAAACTGCCAATTACCGTCTGGGCTGAAGCAGTTAATACTGCCTGTTATGTCCAAAACAGAGTTCTAGTAGTTAAGCCAAAGAACAAGACACCATATGAGCTTTTAAATAAAAGAAAACCTTTCATTGGATTTTTCAAACCTTTTGGGTGTCCTTGTACAATTCTCAATACCAAATCTCACTTAGGTAAGTTTGATAGCAAAGCAGATGATGGATTTCTTGTTGGATATTCATCTCAGAGTAAGGCCTACAGAGTTTTTAACTCATCTTCTAGAATAATTGAAGAAAGTGACAATGTCAAATGCAATGAGAACACACCAAATCCTATTGGAACTAGTCCTCAGTGGCTATTTGACATTGATTCACTAACTAACTCTTTTGGTTTCAGTAGTGATGATTATGCAGGTTCAGGATGTGAAAGATCAGGGACTTCACAGGTTCAAGACAGTATATCTAAATCTGTGATCTTTCCCATACCCACAGTAAATTCCTTTGAAGACTGTGAAAAGGAACCATCTACTGGACCAAGTCAGAGTGAAGAAGAAGGTAGAGATGAGGAGACTCCAGAAAATAAAGAATCAGAAGTGGCTGCTGACAACACTTCAGTTGAGGTGAATGACTCTAATCTAGAGGCTGGACTTAATGAAGAACATAGTCATAACACCAGAGTACAAAAGAATCATCCTCCACAACTGGTAATAGGAGATATATCTTCTCCTATGATGACTAGACATCAAAGCAGGCTTCAAGAAATGCAAGATCAACAGCATACAGTGCTTTCTTGCTTTCTATCCCAGCTTGAGCCTAAAAAGGCACATGATGCAATGAAAGAATCCAGCTGGATAGAAGCAATGCAAGAAGAACTGTTACAGTTCAAGCTACAAGATGTATGGGATCTAGTAGACCTTCCTAAAGGTCACAGAGCAATTGGCACAAAGTGGATCTTCAGGAACAAGAGAGATGAAAGAGGAATTGTCATAAAGAACAAGGCAAGGCTAGTGGCTCAAGGGTATACTCAAGAAGAGGGTATAGATTATGAAGAAGTTTTTGCACCTGTGGCTAGGATAGAAGCAATCAGATTATTCCTAGCCTATGCATCTTACATGAACTTCAAAGTCTATCAAATGGATGTAAAGAGTGCTTTTCTCTATGGCTCAATTGAAGAAGAGGTATATGTCTGTCAACCACCAGGGTTTGAAAACCCAAGCTATCCAGACAGGGTATACAAATTGAAGAAAGCTCTTTATGGACTGCATCAAGCTCCAAGAGCATGGTATGACACTCTGTCATCCTATCTCTTGGAAAATGGCTTTGAAAGAGGAGTCATTGATAAGACTCTATTTATCAAGAGAAAGAAGAAGGATATCTTGTTGGTCCAAATCTATGTTGATGACATTATCTTTGGATCTACAAGAGACAACATGTGCAAGGAGTTTGAGGACCTAATGCATCAAAGGTTTAAAATGAGTTCCATGGGGGAACTTACTTTCTTTCTTGGACTCCAAGTTCAACAGAAGTCAGATGGCATCTTCATCTGTCAATCCAAGTATGTGCAGGACATTCTAACCAAGTTTGGTTTCTCAGATTCAAAACCTGCCAGCACACCTATGGAGACACACAAGCAGATAACAGCAGATCTTGAGGGGGAGGATATGGATGTGCATCATTATAGATCCATGATTGGCTCTCTCATGTATCTCACAGCATCTAGGCCAGATATAATGTTTCCAGTCTGTGTATGTGCAAGATTCCAAGTTAGGCCAAAGCAATCTCACTTTCAAGCTGTTAAGAGGATATTCAGATATCTCAAAGGGCAACCCAGATTGGGACTTTGGTATCCTCATGACTCACCCTTTGACCTAATAGCATACTCAGACAGTGATCTAGGTGGGGCAAACTTGGACAGAAAATCTACTTCTGGAGGATGTCAGTTTTTGGGTGCTAGACTAGTTTCATGGCAGTGCAAGAAACAAACCACAGTGTCCACATCTACAACAGAAGCAGAGTACATAGCAGCTGCAAGTTGCTGTGCTCAGGTCTTATGGATTCAGAATCAAATGTTGGACTATGGGGTAACCTTTCTACACACTCCCATCTTTATTGATAATAGCAGTGCTATCAGCATTGTAAATAATCCTGTCAAGCACTCTAAGACAAAGCACATTGAGATCAGGTATCACTTCATAAGAGACTGTAATGAAAAGAAACTTGTTCAAGTTGTGAAAGTTCATACTGACAACCAGTTTGCTGATCTATTCACCAAAGCTTTTGATGTGGGTAGATTCACTTTCTTGGTAACAAGTGTGGGAATGATCAACTCTGAATAAGCATTCTCTCAAAAAGTGGTTAAATATCTGTAAGTATAGTTTCTTGGTGTTACTAATCCTCATTTACAGGGCACACATAGCAGTACTCAATTCAGCCTAAGCTTCAAAGAGTAAGTATGGTTAATACTGCTAGTTGGTTAATACTGCTAGTTGGTTAATACTGCTAGTGGTTAATACTGTTAGTGGTTAATACTGCCAGTTAGTTAATATTGCTCGCAGTTAATACTGTTAGTTAGTTAACACTGCTAGTGGTTAATACTGCTAGTTAGTTAATAATGCTAGTGGTTAATACTGCTTTCAGTTAATACTGCTATCAGTTAATACTGCTAGTGGTTAATACTGCTAGTGGTTAATACTGCTCGCAGTTAATACTGCTAGTTAGTTAATACTGCTAGTGGTTAATACTGCTAGTTAGTTAATACTGCTGGTAGTTAATACTGCGCTAGGTTAATACTGCTTATGTCCCAAATACTATAAATACTCTTTGCCCGCCTAAACGTTCATAACGACTCTTTGCATACTGTTCACTTGCGCTCTAACCTTTTTCTCTCAAGTACCAAGTCTTCCAAGCAAGAACATCACAGTTCAATGGCATCCATGGCGTTCATCGACGAGCACAATGAGATTGCAATGCTACAAAATCCAAAGCAAGCTGAAGGATTTCACCAGATTGTGGATTTCCTCAAGACAAGCCATATCGCTCATGCACTCACGGTGTCTCCAACCATCTTTATAGAGCATCAGAGGCAGTTCTGGGCCAATGCCACCATTGTTTCTGAGAATGGTGTGCAGATGATCCAGACAAGGGTGTGTGACCAACCCCTGACAGTTACTGAAGAAGTTATTCGCATCAGTCTACGTCTAGACGATGCCTCTGGTATAACTTCTATTCCTAGTGATGAACTGTTCTCAACTCTTTCCAGAATGGGGTATCAAGGCCAAATGGGGATTTTTACGTTTTTCAAAGCAAAATTTTCACCCCAATGGAGGTTCTTTGCTCATACTTTAATGCATTGTATTTCAAAGAAAACAACTGGCTGGAGCCAATTTAGCAGTCCCATTGCTTATGCATTGGTGTGTTTATCCACTGCTAGAAAATTCAATTTTTCTCAATTGATTTTTCATGATCTTGTCTCAAATCTGGATAACAAGAAGAGTTTCTTCATGTACCCCAGGTTTGTTCAGGAAGTTATTAATCATGAATTGACGGATATACCTCAACCTGTTGGGGTATATGTACCTAAAACCCCCAAAGGCAAGGTTTTCTCAAATATGAGAAGATCTGCTGGGGACTCGGAAGGAGTTGACACCCCATTGTTCTCTACAATGATGGTGGTGTCCCAAACCACTGAAGGTATGGCAGCAGGGTCAAGGCCCCCATTAGACCATCCCACTGCTAGCCAAGCCCAACCTTCCCACTCAAAAACAATCCCCCAGTCCCTTCTTGCAAAACCAACCTCTCCCATTACCCAAACTTACAAGAGGAAACAGGTAAAGAAGGCTCCTTCCCTTCTTGTACCAACACCCCCCAAGCCTTTAAGCCCTCTAAAGGAGAATTCTCGTTTAGAGAATATCCATAGGGAAACCAAAGGGGTGTCTCCCAACCCCAAGGAGGTGCTCTCTGAGGAGGAGGAAGAGCATATGGGTGATGAGGCTGCCACTACTCCTGCTAGCACAGAGGAGGAAAGTGGTAACATCAATAAGACCTCCCCCATGGCAACTTTAAATGAGCAATCATTTGAAGGTCCCTGGTGCCAAGAAACCACGGGGGTGGATAGTGCTTCTGCTAGGCAGAAGACATCTACTAATAAAAGATCCAATGATCCTTCAATAGGGGGTAACACTCCTGGAGAAGGTGAGGACAGATATAACTATGATGAATTGTTGGAGACCATGGGAAACATCAACCAGGATGTCATCAAGCAAGGAAAAGAAATAGAGGAGATGAAGCTGGTTATCCTATCTCAACAAGTTCAGATCACCAAACTGAAGAAATTGGTGACAAGATTGTTACAGAAAAGGAGAAGGAAGCAGTTTGTGTTAAAGAGGAGGGCAAGTGTTCAAGATGCTTCCAACAAGGGGGAGAAGCAAGAGAATAAAACTGTTGAAAAGAAAGTTGAAGTTGAGGGGGAGACAGAGGAAGAGATGGAAAAAGAAACAGAAATAGGGCTCTCTGTGGAAGAAATGGAGATAGCAGAAACCTTAGTCAAAGCAAAGAATGATACTCCTAAGGCTTCTCAAAAGGCCAAGGGAGTAGTTATCAAAGAAGGAGGGACCACAGAGCAGGAAAAAGAGAAGGAAATTTTGAAAGAATCAAAGGGAAAAGGAAAAGAGAAGGTGATTGAAGCTGAAATGCCTCCAAAACAGAAGTCTCAGATTGAAATGGATGAGGCAATAGCAAAGCAGTTGCAAGATCAAATGAAGAAGGAGGAACAGCTGCAAACAGAAACTGATAGAGAGCTTGCAAGGATAATGGCCAAGAAGTTAAATGCAGAATACCAAAAGAGTTTGAAAGAAGCAGCTCAGACAGCAGCTCAGGTCAAGAAACTTCAAGTTAAGAGGATGCCTATTCAGAAGCAAAAGCAGAAAAGACAACCCTCCAAGACCTTTTCGGCCAATCAGGAAAGAAGAAAAATGATTAACTTCCTGAAAGGTGCAATTGGTGTTAAGGGGGAGATGTTTACCCATATGGCATACTCTCAGGTTGAAAAATTATATAACAAAGAAATGGCCAAACTCCAAGGGGACTCAGCACAAAGGGAGGAGGCTGAGAGAAGGATGAAAGAGAGACATGATCTCAACATCCAACAACCATTCCCTGAGGAAACTACACCCTCCAAAGAAGAAGCAGAAGAGAAAAAGGAAGAACCTGGGAGTGTTGGTATTGAAGCCAAAGCTGGGAAAAGGGTGAAGACAATTGCTTCCAAAAGGCAGTCTAAAAGGCCCAGAGTAGAAGAAACAGCTGGTACTACAACAGAGCATTTAGAGGTACCTATAGCAGAATCAGTTCAACTTCCAGAACAGTCTAGTGAGCCAACAGATGAGAATATGGATCTGTACATGACCATAGTAGAACCTTTGAAGGCTGATCCAATCTCTATGCAAGCTCCAGAGATCATCTTCTGGGATATTCTAAGAGACAATGGAAAGAATTTCTTCAGAATCAAGAGAGCTGATGGTTCATTTGAAGCTTATTCAACATGGGGGAAAGTTATCAGAAGTTGTTCCAGAGCTGATATTGAAGAACTATACAAAGTGGGGATGAAACTTTATGAACCTGTGTTGAAAGGTACTGAAGAGAATCTTATCAAAGTGACATTGGAATACTTGTGCATGATGTTTGATCCAGAAAGAGTACACCATAGGATTAAAGATCATAAGCATGATTTCATATTCAAGAAGATTGACAAATGGATACTATTTGAAAATTGTGGAGTATACATGATTACTATTGACAACTGTTATCATGAATACTACCTGGTGGACAAAATATATGAGCATAGCAAGGAGAAGTTGGAAGGGATGCTTAAAGCTACACTGGTCTGTACAAAGGATTAAGAGATGGCCAAGATTGTGGTGAGAAGAACTGTGAATCAAAGCTTGGGCCTAGATCCAAATTTGGGAAATTGAACCAGAGGTGTTGAAAGCATCTTGGAGAGCATCTGGAAGAGTATCTGAAGAACTTGACTTCTCTGCCTAAAAGTCAAGTTAGGGGGAGATTGTTGGGAACTGAAGATTCTATCAAGTGTGGTTAATACTGTTAGTACAGAATTACTACTGCTGATTACTACTGCTAGTTCAGAGTTAGTACTGCCAGAGTACTTTAAAGGTTAATATTGCTGAGTATTACTACTGCTAGTTCAATTAATACTGCTAGTCAAAGTTAGTGCTGCTTGAACAAAGTTAGTACTGCTTAGCTAGTTAGTACTGCTAGTAGTTAGTGCTGCTTAGTAGTTAATACTGCTAGAAGAAGTTAATGCTGCTGAACATAATTAGTGTTGCTTAAGAGATCCGGATGGAAAGAATGACAGCTGGATATACTGAGGATATACTGGAGATATACATGGAAGATATACTGAAGATTTGTTTATTTATTGTAATTATCTTTTTCTTTAGTATATGTATAGAATGTATAGAATAGATAGAATGAACTTTTGGTAATTAATTTTGAGTGAGAAAATCAACCTCAAGACCTAGATCCTTATTCTAGAGAAGTAGAATTCGTATTGGTGAGCCTGTTCATCAATATTGAGGTTGAGTGTGTAATCTTGTAACTTCAAGCATTCAATACAAGTTTACAGTTTGTTCTTCATATTTTCTGTGTTAATTTACTGTTTCATTAAATATCAAAGTGTTATTCCGCAAACTTCTTTGATATTGTTTCTGAGAATTAATTCTTGTTGAGAATTCGATCCTGACAAATCTAAAAGTCCAAATTCTTGAAAATCAAACCTACAAGTCAAACAAGAAAAGTCAAGTTAGGAAAGTCAAACTTTCCACATAAAATGTAAAACGTCGCTGAAATTTCAAACTGTTGCGAAAAGTTACTCAAACCATCACAAAAGATAACACAGTGTTCCACTCCATGCATTCCCCGCAACGTACGATAAACAAAACGTGGAAGCTTTGTCGTGCGATGAAACAAAAAATTACAGCTCAATTATGCGTCGTACAAAAACATTCAAGTTGTCAATCACCTTCGTTCGAAAATATGCAAACTCTTGATATCGATCACCTTTATGCAATAAAGATGAACTATCGGATAAATGTCGTGTGAGACATGAAAATTATCGAACAAGAATCATGTGACAAACTCCTCTTTATCGTACGATAAAACGGTATATCGTGGACAAGTTTCATGTGATAAAACAAGTCCTCGCAGGTGCATGGTGCTAGTTTTGTGTGATAACCTACTGTGAATACAAAGAGAAACCTTTGATGTGATAGAGCCTCTGTGATTAAAAAACTTTGTTGAGTTGTTTTACTCATGCACCTATTGATGAATCATAATTTCTCCCATGCATCGTCCAATTAAAAAAATCACTATTTCAGTAGCCACGTATACATGGAAAGAGTATGATAAGTACATTCATATTATGATAAGTATAGTCAACATGTGATAAGCATCAAACAAACAAAGAAAAATATGTTATAGTGTTGTGCGACAAGTTGTCTTTTGATGTGTGATATGGAAACATATCACAGATGACTTCTATGATTAACATTAGGGGTGTACAAAAAACCTTCAATCCGTGACCGTCCAACCCAAACCGTTAACCCCAATTAAACTCAACCCGTCCAACCGTCAAACCGCCTACCCGCCAAACTGCCAACCCGCAAATTATATATATATATATATATATATATATATATATATATAATAAAAGAATAAAAAACAATTATTCTATTTAGAAAAATTTATAGCTCAAACTATATTATATTATATATATAATACATTTTGCTTAACCAAACAAACTAATGAGGCTTGTTCGTGTTCGTTCATTATACTTAACCAAACAAATGAATAAACACGAACGGTAAAGGAACCGAATTTTTGTGTTCATATTCGTTCGTTAAGAAAATATGTGTTTGTTCGTGTTCATTTACGTTTGTTCGTTAAAATGCTAAATGAACGTAAATAGACAAATATAAATAAACGAACACAAAGAACAAAAAAAATAACATTAATCATCATTTCGTTCCGAAATAACAAAACAAAATGAAAAACCGGGTAAATTTAGGAATGATAAAAAAAAGAATTCTAAAATCATTAATATAATTAATGATTTTACATATTAATATCATAATATATATGTAAATATATATTTATATGTATAAACAAACATCAATAAACAGACATTAACGAACGTAAATGAACGAACGAGCTCATTGTTAATGTTCGTTCATTTAACTAAACGAACCCAAAAATGTATTCATGTTCGTTCATTTAACTAAACGAACACAAAAATGTATTCATGTTCGATTAATTCTTAAATAAACAAATATGTAGATCCCAGTGCAGTGCAATCACAAGTAAAAATGAATAATGATGAACAGATTATAGGCCACAGCAACTAGTCATATGATTTATATAACTTCAAAGGGTTAAGATTTACAGAGAGAATTTCTGATTAGGATATGTAAACCTAATGACTAGAAAACTGAATAATGAATTTCTAAACTAACAAATGAAATAGAATTAACTTTAAATACGCAGGCTCGCAGGCCTAATGGGCTTATGGGCTTTAAGGCCCAACAAGCTTACAACTTTGATAACTTGCCATAATCTACCCTGAACTTCTATTTAACAACAAATTAGCCCTAACAATCTCCCCCTTTAAATAGAAGTTGAAACTCGCGCCAGTTAGGAACATATATCTTCCGAAAACCAAAACTGATCTCGAAATATCTGATTTGCGTTCTATACTCTAGTCGTTCTTCGATAACTCTCAGTGCTTTAAGAACAAGTGCTTTGTATGAAGAATCCAGTATCTGAACTCCTTTTTCATCTTGACTCAGCGTACGCTTCAACTTGTCTTTCAAGAGCATCAACGTACCATCACAAAATCTGGCAATCTGATCAAAACGGATAAAGCGTAGAACACCTTTGTTGTTCACGTATGACATACCAAACTCTGAAATCTTTATAACTGTGAATGCAGGTACATTTAGAGCATCAGACGGAACACTCAGATCAGGCTTGAGCAGATTAATCTTCGGTTGATCGCTTTCTAACCCAATCTGAAAATCTTCCACCGAAGCAAGTTTCATTGCGCACTTCATGTATCTTTTCACGGTTTCTAGTGCATCAATGACTTCTCCGGGTCTGACGGTTCTGGTCTTTAAATCACGTAGGATGAACAGCAGATCTTGTGGCTCTAGACATGGAAAATTAGCATCAGAAAAGCAGTATTGTTGACCATCTTCTCTTGTAACCATAAAGTCCGTATACTTAACCTTCATGAAGTAGGCAGGTATAATCTTATCAACTGATACGATCCTGAGCTTCGTTTTGGAGTACTTGTGCTGGAACTTTCTGTACACGAACACAAGTTCACGCTGTTTTTCTTTGTTTTTCACTGACTGTAGACCATGGATAACGACTTTATCATACTTTCTGATCCATTGGGCAAAGATCTTTTTCTGGCTTTCTTCGAGGAAAGGAACTTTTATTCGGACTCTTTCCCACTTGGATGGACGAACTGGAGTAGTACGAAATGGTACTCTAACTGGTGAAGCTGGAGGAGATCTCTCGGGAAAAACTGTAGAAGAGAAGTCAGGGTGATTAACTTGATAGGTCAATAAAGGAATCACGGCAGAAGACTGATCATCTCGATGCAGTATTTCATCAATTTCTTCTTGCATAACCACCAGAGCTCTTTCAGTATTGGCACATTCTTCAGTCGTGTCTGTCACTTCATACGGATCTAGTATTATTGCCCAATCTTCAGGAACTATCGGAGAACCATCTTCAAATTCCTCAGGCTTTTCAACCGTCGGATAATCGTATAGTATCAAGTCTGTCACTGGTTCCCGTTCCTGTTCCTGTCTCTGTCCCTCTGTTCTTGTACCGGAACCCGTACCCTGTTCAACCTGTTCTGATTCCACTAGGTGTGTCTCCGGCTCAGATAGGTGTTGGCGCTTCTCCCCCTCATGGTGATCAGGATCATCCTGATCATCATGTCGGCGCTTGAGCCGTTCTGCCTGGCTGCGGCAGGTATCCTCCACTGAAGATAGGCATTCAGTCAAAACAGCTACGGTTTGCTGAAGTGACTGAAGCATAGCTTGTTGGATCTGGAAGGCTTCGATAGAGACACTAGACTGGGGGTTTGGTGGGGTTGGTGTGGATGCTTGAGAACGAAGTAGAGATAGCAAATCGGCATCCTGGGTGGGTTCGGTTTGAGACTGGGCTAGAAGTTTGGCAAGAAGGATGGATTTAAGCTCTGGGATAGAAAGATCCGTGGCTGGTAGGGAAGGTGGAATAGGTGTGGTCTCCGGCTCAGTCGCAGGACCTTTGCATTTGACCATGCGTTTGATGTTGTCCATCTCTTCCCTCATCATAGATTGGATAGCCTTTAGGGTGCCGTCCATGTATTCCCTTGAGACAAACTCAGTTGGGGTAACTCCGGGGTCACTTAGACTTCCCGTTGTAGCTACGACTGTAGAGGTCGAGCCGCCTACGTTCACGGTTGGCGTGATGATAGCCGTGGTAGGACTTCCACCCAATCCTCGTAAACTACCCGAAGGCGGGTTTACTTTGGATGTTCCGGCCGGGCCACTTAGGCTACCGGCAATAGCCGAAAAAGGAATCTGTGTCCTAGGAATGGCATGTATAACAAATGGCTCTAAACTCCGTGCATTCAAAGATGGCGAGAACGGGGGCAGTTGTTCTCTTGTTTCAATATCGGCACCCTCCAAGTGAGAGTCCGATAGCGTATGTGCTAAATCCCCGTGAGAATGTGAAACCACCATCTGTTGAGAGATGGTGGAGTGGCTTGGTGGGGTGTGCAAATGCGCCGCTAGGTCCACGGCGGCTTCTTCAATACCCTGTCCCAACAAATGAGACTGGGTAGCAGATGTGGCTACCTGGCTAGACGTGGCTAGGAGGGATACAACCGATGAATGTTGTCCCGTCACTCGTATACTCTCGGAATGCATTTTACTCCGCCTTTCCCTCACACAGCTCACTTCTTGATTTTCAACTGAGACTCCCTCCGCTCTCCTTATCTCTCCAGATGAGGGCTGATCATCGTCACCATCGGAGTCAGAAGACTCTTCATTTGATGCCGATGATGCAAATTGGGTTTCTTCGGAGTCGGAATTGGCTGTCGTGTCTTCAGTAGCAGCGACAGAAGAGGACTGAACATGAACGGTTTCAGAATTTGTGGCTTCTTCTGCCATTTGAATCTCGGTTGGTGGCGGTGAAGGTGGTTGTCTTGAAGAACTAGGCTGGCTCGATCCAACGGCACTGCCCACGCCAGATCCCCTCACGATAATCGCTCTCGACACACCCTGTCCGGAAGCCCCAGCTATCTGGACGCTCCCGCCTCTCGTTCGTGGACGCAGACCCTCACGTCGCTCAGGTCTTGCTCCCTGGGCAGGTCCTGCCGATCATGGCTGGACCATAGGAGCTGGAATGTTGTGTGTGTGCCTATAAGCTATCACACTCAGTGCCGTGGGACGAGCATGGTCTAGTACCCCGACTGGGATTTGTCGGGCGACAACACCTTCCGGATCAGCGCGGGAAGGAATCTTGCGAGTTGGATGTTGTGGACACGTCGGGTGGGTAGAGCGGCGTTGTATCTCGGGATACAGGTTCATGTAGTTCCGGATAATGATCTGTAGGAACCGCATGAATGGAATGAAGTTTGATCGGTGAGATGCAGTAGACCGAACTCTCTGAATGAGTTCAAACCATAGAAAGTCGGCAAAGTCCACGTAGCGATTGAAGGCCACCGCGTGAAAGATTCGTAGAATCAGGGCGCTCGTCTGATCAATGCCCTTCGTTATAGAGGAAAGGCACCGATTGATGTATGTGAACAACGTGTACCATATCGTCGATAGATGTTTGCGGTTGAAGGTTGATGGTATGCGAAGTTTTGCGCCGTAACCCAAAGAGAGAAGGTCGGTGCACAGTGTAGCATCAGTGACCATGGGGTCAAAGTTTTCGCGGCCTGCTACGGATCCGGCGGTCGGTAACCGAAGGAATTGTCGGAAGAGATCACATGTGAGAAGCACTAGTGTGTGATCTATCCGTCCTTCAAGATGAAATCCGCCATCGGCCTCTAACGCATGGAGAGAATGCCAGAACTGATGTAAGTATAAGATTGGTACGGTTGCAGTTTCCGTTAGAGCATACGAGATTGGATGGCCCCTGAGTATCTCATGATGACCTGATATTGAATAGCAGGTTGGGTTACATCGAGATGGTAGTTATTGGCAGTAAGAGGAAGGAACTGATCCTCGGGAATCAGTTCCGCATATACGATTGGATCAATCGATGGTGGCTGGTTTTGTGCCATTGTACCTGTGAAGAATTAATCGATTAGTACGCAGGTTTGGAAAAAAAATAATAGCCGTTGGAGTTATACAGTCATGATTTAGATCACAACGGATAGTAACTCCAAATCTTGGAAGAACAAAACCCTATTCGTGAATTAGGGTTAGTCACCAAGGCGCATAGACTTGCACCAGCACATAGAACCACCAAAATTTCCTCATAAACACACATATTAAAAGGTGTAACTATTATCACCAAGAACTTGGATTCTACCGGATAAGATTCAACCGGGGTTCTACTAAGACCGGAGAAGTGCATGATCGGATAAGGCATTCGACCGGATAAGATTCAACCGGGGTTCTACTAAGACCGGATAAGTGCAAGATCGGATAAGGCATTCGACCGGAGGTCACTAAGACCGGATAGGTGTTCGACCGAATGTTACTTAAGACCGGATATGGTCTTCGACCGGAGGAGATATTCGACCGGTGGTTAAACCACCGGATATTTGTTCGACCGGAGGGACCTTTGACCGGGGGAGTCTTCGACCGGGGCGTAACCCTAGATCGGAGTATACCCCCAGAGAAGATAAAGCGACACCAGAGCAACCCCCGGGGAACATCCAGAGCAGAAAACAAACTTGAAATCGATCGATTACAATCGATCGATGTTGACTAAAAAAACGAATCGATTACCTACCTGATCGAATTACGACGAAGGGTTCGGTCGAAGGAGGTCGGTCGAAAGGGTTATCCGGACGAGAGAGAGCTAGAAGATTATGAAAGAAACAAAGAGATCGATCGAATGAGGGACAAAGGGGTTCGATCGGGGTTCTTATAACCCCGGAGGTGTCTTGGGCTTGGGCCGTGGGGGGGACGGGTAGGCTTTGGGCCGAATCAAACCAAGCAAACAAAAAACAAAACAAAATAAACCAAACCTTTAAAACATATTTTTGGAGTTTTCGGTGATATATAAAGCAACTTAAAAAACAATCCTAATGGGAAGAAAAAAACAACAATTAAACCTATGGAGAGAGAGAAAAAATAAAAATAAATAAAATAGAAAAAAATAGAAAAAAATGAACATCGAAGACACGAGACCTAGCTCCCCCTTGAATGATTACCAGGAGGAGGTCCATACACAGAACCCTCTTACCTGCTCCCCCTCGAATGGAGGACCCGTGAGACTTACCAACCATCTGACGGTAGTGTTCCCCCTGAACACATTACCGGGTTGTAGATCCACCACAATCAACTTGCACTTTTCAGAGAACAAGAGATAAACTGCACACAAAATCACAAAAGGAGCGGGAAAAATCCGAAATCTACTTTGTTGATACAGAAGTTCGTAACGGACACAGAGTTGAATGAGTAAAATGCAATAACCAAGGAGTGTGGATAATAGCAACCAGAGACAAGGCACTGGTGCAGTTGTCACAGTCGTTCGTTATTGAATGAAACTCGTAGAGATCTGCGAACGGATCAAACTTTCAGATTTAGCATACCTAGCTTGGACACAAGGTAATTAAATTGTTTTTCGTCCAAGGCTTTGGTAAATAGGTCTGCTAACTGATGCTCTGAATTAGCAAAACAGAGTTCGATAGTACCTTTTTCCACATGATCTTTTATAAAGTGATAGCGCACATCAATGTGCTTCGTCTTCGTGTGCTGGATGGGATTGCTTGATATGGCTATAGCGCTCTTCGAGTCGCAGTAGATGGGAATCCTGGAGTAATTAAATCCATAATCTTTGAGCTGGGTGCGCATCCAGATGACTTGCGAGCAGCAACTGGCGGCTGCTACATACTCCGCCTCGGCGGTGGAGGTGGACACGCAGTTTTGCTTCTTAGAAGCCCAGCTGACAAGACGATCGCCCAAGAACTGAACATGACCCGACGTGCTTTTCCGGTTCAGCATGTTTCCAGCATGGTCAGCGTCCGAGTAGGCTGTCAATTCAAAACCTGTCTCTTTTGGGTACCACAAACCAAGATCAGCAGTACCTTTTAAATATCAGAAAATTCGCTTAACCGCAGCAAAGTGAGACTCTTTAGGTTTCGACTGAAATCATGCACACAAGAATGTCGAAAACATAATGTCAGGCCGACTAGCCGTCAAGTACATCAGAGAGCCAATCATACCTCTATAAATAGTACCATTCACATCCTTACCGTCAGGATCGGAGTGAAACTTTAGAGTAGTGGACATGGGGGTTTTCATAGATGAAGATTGTTCCATCTGGTATTTCCAAAGAATATCCGAGATGTACTTAGATTGATTAATGAAAATTCCTGTATGTAATTGTTTTACTTGTAGACCCAGGAAAAAATTCATTTGGCCCATCATGCTCATTTGAAAATGTTTACTCATTAGGGCAGAAAAGTTCTGACAATACTTGGGGTTCGTGGAGCCAAAGATTATATCATCAACATAAATTTGTACAAGAATGATATCTTTCTTTTCTCTTTTAATAAATAACGTAGTGTAAATTTTACCTTTAGAGAAGCCAGACTTGACTAAGAAGGATGAGAGTGCATCATACCAGGCTCGTGGTGCTTGCTTAAGACCGTATAGGGCCTTGTCAAGAAAATAGACATAATGCGGATTTTCAGAACTCACGAAGCCTTCGGGTTGCGAGACATATACTTCCTCCTTGAGAACGCCGTTGAGGAATGCGGATTTCACGTCCATTTGAAAGACGATGAAATTCTTGTGAGCGGCGTAGGCGAGGAACATACGGATCGCTTCAATGCGGGCAACCGGTGCAAACGTCTCATCGTAATCAATTCCTTCTTGCTGGCGATATCCTTTAGCCACTAGACGCGCTTTGTTCCGGACAATGATGCCGTTTTTGTCCTTCTTGTTCTTAAAAATCCATTTTATCCCTATCACCGTCTTATTCTTAGGTCGAGGAACCAGGCGCCATACTTTGAGGGTCTCAAATTGGTTGAGTTCCTCTTGCATAGCAATTACCCATTCCGGATCATTCAGCGCTTCAGAGACAGTGGAAGATTCGATACGGCTGAGGAATGAGGAAAATAAGCAGTCGTTCGCGGTGGTGGATCGAGTTTGAACTGGTGTGGAGGGATCACCGATGATCTGATGAAGGGGGTGTGCTCGAGTCCACTTGGTGGTGTGTGGATGAGGTTGATATGTCTGGTGAGAGGTGTCGACATCCATATACCCACCGGGGGGTATATCCTGAACTGCCTCGAGGGATGATGGCCTGTGAGGTGGAAGCTTCGTAGTGGGAGTTGAACAAGGAGTAGAGGACGACTCATCTGAAGATGAAACGATGGGAGGTTCCGGGATTGCCGGAGAGGAAGCTTCGAGAGCACCTTCAACAGGAGTCGGTGCAGGAAGTTGAACGGAAACAGGAGTCGGTTCAGGAGCACCGTCAGCAAGAACTTGAGCAAGAGTATGTCTATCACTTGAGCTTGGGGAAGCTTGATCATTGGCAGTAGAAGATGGAACACCAGGCGAGGATGGACCATCGGAGTTGGTAGGGCCAGTGACTTGTGTCACTTCTGGTGCTTGAGCAGTATTCCTATCACATGACGTAGTATTAGACTTAACATTAAATAAGTCATTATAAAATAATTCAAACAGTAAATCCAAATCAGAAAGATGTGCTTTTGACGTAGACGCATGATTTGGATCCACTGGAGATTGTGTAGCCTCTGAACGGAATTGTCCAGAAGCTAACACACCAGTAAGCGCGGGTTCTGAACTGAGATGTTCAAAAACCATTTCAGGGGCCTCGTCAAACGTCATGTTTACGCTCTCAACGACGGTCTTCGTCCGTTTGTTGTAGACACGGTAGGCATTTGCTTGCTGAGAGTAGCCGATAAAGACTCCTTCATCCGCTTTGGGACTGAATTTGCCAAGATCATCCTTATCATTTAAGACAAAGCAGGTGCATCCGAAAGCATGAAAGTAGTTGATGTTCGGGATACGCTTGTTGATTATCTCGTACGGAGTCTTGTTGAACCGCTTGTTGATGATAGATCGATTTTGAGTATAGCAAGCGGTAGCAACAGCTTCTGCCCAAAGAGATAGTGGTAGCTTGGAATGAGATAACATTGTGCGTGCTGCTTCAACTAGAGTTCTGTTTCGACGCTCTACCACCCCATTCTGCTGAGGAGTACAAGCGGCGGAGAAAGTATGCGAGATACCCACGTAAGTGAGATAACCGGTGAGTATTTGATTCTTGAACTCAGTGTCGTTGTCCGTCCTGATGGTCTGAACTACTTGGTTGAGACTGACTTGAATGCTCTTCAGAAGTGAGATTATCAACTCGAGAGTTTCGTCCTTTGAACGGAGAAACCGGACCCAAGTGTAACGAGAGAAATCGTCAACCATCACCAGGACATACTTCTTGTGATTTATGCTTTGTACGCGCATCGGTCCACATAAGTCCATGTGGATTAGCACAAGGGACCGAGAAATACTAGGAACGGCTTTAGGCTTGTGAGACGCCTTTTTCATCTTGCCGTTTTCGCAGGTAGCGCACAGATGATCTTTTGCAAACTTTAGGTCTGGCATACCTTTGACATGTCCACCGAGCACCAACTTATTGATATTCTTGAAGTTCAAGTGCGAGAGACGACGGTGCCATAGCCAGCTTTGTTCAGCAGATGCTTTGGACAACAAACAGACTTCCTTGTCGGGTTTCAAGGACGAGAGGTCAATCATGTAGAGGTTGGTGCATCGCGTTCCAGCAAGTATTTCTTTACCATCCTCAGTTCGAACGTTGCACCTTTTAGCCTTGAACGTAACTTCGAGATTCTTGTCGCAGAATTGACCGATACTGAAGAGATTGTGACCGAGACCTTCGACATAGGAGACTTTCTTGATCGTGATGTTATCTTTGACAATATCGCCGTAACCCCTGATGAAAGAGGAGTGATCATTCCCGAACCGTACATTCCCATAGAACCTCTCGGTGAAGTTTGTGAGTAGCTCCCTTCTTCCGGTCATGTGTTTGGAGCAGCCTGAATCTAGATACCACACATGACCGTCCTGCAAATAGTTTATTTCTTTTTAGGTACCCATTCGTAAATGGGTCCTTTGGGGTTAGAATTAACACCCGACTTAGAGACCCGTTTAGATTTGGGTCTTTTTCTATCACGGGAAGCATCACAATGAGAATAATCATGAGCAACATGATATGAGCCGAACCAATCAGACGCAAAACGACTATCAACAAAATTATTTGATCCACAATAAGAACAACACAGAAAATCATGAGACAGTTGAAGTAATTGCGGAATGGAATAAACTATTAAAGGAAGAGTTCCACTACAGTCAACTAAAGGTTTAGAAATAAAAACATCATGATTGTTATTGTTCTTTTTAGACTTTAAGACAGGATCAACTAATTCTGATGTTGCCGAGCTTTCTTTTGACTTCTTTGCTACCCAAGCATATTTCACTTCTTTCCGCCGACCAAAAGTATCTGAAATGTCGTTAAACCTATAGTCAGTGGATCTGAAAATTGAAGATTGTGACCTTTGCGAGCGACCGGTCTTTTTCTTCTTCTGTGAATGCTTTTTAGATTTGGACTTTGAAGATTTTGAAGAATTGTTCACAGAAGGTTTTTGTGGGGCAGATGTGGAACATTCGCCCTTATAAAAAGTAACCGGAGGCTCACAGGACTCATTTATAAAATCAACATGGCTAGGTAGAGAAGGATTAAAATCAAATTTGCTCAAATCACCATCTAAACACACCTCAGAATTCAAAAATGCGGAAAATTCTGATTCCTCATCTGAAAGGACCTTATCACATGAGGACTTCAGAACAGTGGAAGAGTTTGTTGAGAGCAGATCATATGCGGAAGCATTTTTACTATCAGAACACTGATCTGATTCAAAACCTTGAGGCTCTTTCCCTTTATTTGAAATGATTGGTGACGAGTCACCCATAAAAACTTTGCAGGAAGATGTGTCAGAAGGAGGATAAGAGTTTTCAGACAGATGAGATATCTCTCTTTGGAGAAAGGAAGGCTGAGCTTGAGGGTCAACCTTGTGAAGTTGCACTTTCAGATGATCTGCTGCCATAGCAGCCAGTTGTGAGTGCAACTTCTTTATTTCCGTCTAGAAATATTCTCTTTCCTCATCCGACATAGTCTCCTTTTTGTTGGAACTGAGACACTCAATTTGAGATAAAAAAACCTTGTTTTTCCTTTTGAAATTTTTCCCTTTCTAGTGCATACGATTCTTCTAGCTGAACAAGTTTCTTTTCTAAAATCAGAGTTGGAACATAAACTTTGGGAGCTAGAGGTTCCTCCTCAGTTTTAACGGTTTTAGTATCTAGTTCAGCTTGAGAGTAACTATGAAAATAATCGGATGACAGAAAACGGGGTTTGTCAGTATTATAAGTAGCATTTAATGAATCATAGACAAAAGGAATTGTCCTTTTAGAAAGAGCAGAGTTTTCTCTTCTCAACTTATCTTCCAATTCTTCCTCCTCAGTGGGTGTGGTCCATCGTATCTTATATTCTGGAAAAATTTTGTCTAATCCAAAAAATTCAGATGCATATAAAGTAGGAACTTTGGATAAAGCCTTGTTTAAATAATTAGGGTTATCGTACCCGATACCCGCATTTCCGTACTTTGGTTCTTTTGGTGCGATTAGCTTTAGCGTTTGATCAGATTGACCAAATTTATAGAGTTTCTTTTCAAGCCCTTCTAATTGATTAGATAACCTTTTGTTCTCATTCTTGTACGCCACGTTTTGAGTGATTAAAGCAATTTTCTCGGTCTCAGACGTACGTAGCTCATCGGTCAGGTCATCTACTTTGGTCTTTAGCTTTTGTGACTCTGTTGAACACCTGTCATTCTCTTCTCTTAAATTAGAAATCGTGCACAGGTAGCTAGAAATTTCTAAGCTTTGTTTTTCCATAAATTCAGACTGTTTAGTGACACGGTTTTCCAGAGATGAGAGAAGTTGTTCTTTTTCTTTTAAAAGAAGCTTGTAAGAGTCAAGTTTGTTCATTGAAAGTTGCATCTGATCAAGTAAAGCTTTATGAAAAGGGGCACATACCTGGCATGGAGCATTGCGATCTTCATCATCAGTGTCAGATGGTGATGAATGTTTGCCCATGAAACACAAATGAGCTTCAGCATCCTCAGGTTCTTCATCCGACACTTGCAACTAGTAATCGTCTTCAGCCATTAGAGCTTTACCGGCTTCCTTTTCTTTGGCAAGAAGCAGCTTGGCTCGGTAGTAGTCGGCGTTGCGCACAATTGGTTTGCGACAATCTTTGGCGAAATGACCTAGCCGACCACAATTGTAGCATTTGATCGGCTCGTCTTTCGACTTTTCTTCATTTCTCTTGTCAGACTTCTTAACAGCTTCAAAGCGACTATTACCTTCAGTCTTTTCTCGATGATCACGTCGAGTAGAGACTCTTTGCTTGTTGGAGGACTTGTTAAAAAACTTCCCCTTTTGAAATGCTTGAGTGAGAAACACCATTGCTTCTTTCATCTTGGCAAGTTCTGGATCCGAGTCGCTATCGGGATCTTCAGGTTCAGAATCACTCAGCACGGGCTCTTTTCCAGATGATCGGTTGACGGACTTGCCTCTTCTCTCAGATACGAGTGCTATTTGATCAGTTGCTGGCTTTTCCTCTGCTTTCCCAATAAGTTCCATCACTTCTTCTTCGTCCTGGAGCAGCATTTCATAGAGTTCGTGAAGGTACAGCTTCTCCAAGGTCTGAGTGTGGCGTATATGGGAGACGAACGGTTTCCACTCAGGCTGTAAGTTGTTCATAAACTTTATGTTGTTTTCCGTGTTCGTCTTTGTGATCTTATTTTTCTGAAGATCATTCAGAAACATATTAAACCTCTCGTAGGTTTCCGTCAGCGTTTCACCCTTTCGTGCTTTAAACCCATCATATCTGGTGATACAGTTGGTCACCTTTAGCTGGTTATTGATGTGGCTTCCCATCATCATCTTCTCTATTTGGTCCCACATCTTTTTCGATAAGTCCTTGAAGCTATCTATACAAGCATAGATGTCATTCGGTAGACTTTGAAGAAGGTACGATTTTGCCAGCTTTTCTGCCTCGTACATTTCCTTTTCCTCCTTAGTAAAATCACCAATAGATTTCCGAATCTATCGCTCTGGCCATCCTTCAGCTGGGTTTTCTGGTATCACTTTCATTGGCCACTCTTGTGGACCCTCAGTCAGGCATTTATATATATTTTCATAGTGGGGTTTTGCTTCTATGAAGTTCATAAATCGGTCATGCCACTGAGGGTACTCTCCCCGAAAGAGCACCGGGGGCTTTTGGTCAGAACCGATGGCTAAAGCTTCTCTTGAGTTAATCTTTACTTCTTAACTTAAAAGCACTGTAATGATCGTTAGGCAAGTAGGATGATCCAAATATAAAATATAGAAGAAACACAAAAACACTTGGTTTGACAGAATATCAGGTCAAACGAAAGACCGGAGTATGCAAGATATCGGTCGAAGGTAAGCCCGAAGGAAGCAGGTATCCGGTTGAATGACAGGACCGGGGATACACTTATCCAGTCGAATGATACGACCGGGGATACACATATCCGGTCGAAGGACAAGACCGGGGATTACACGTATCCGGTCGAAGGACAAGACCGGGGATTACACGTATCCGGTCGAAGGGACAAGACCGGAGATACACAAGTCCGGTCAAAGGACAAGACCGAGGATACACGTATCCGGTCGAAGGGACAAGACCGGAGATACACGAGTACGGTCAAAGGACAAGACCGGGGATACACGTATCCGGTCGAAGGGACAAGACCGGAGATACACTAGTCCGGTCAAATGCTCAGATCGAATGCTCAGGTCGAATGTCTATGAAAGCGATAAACACAAATAACAAATAAGCCGATAAACACGAAGAATTGATCGAAGAACACGATGAGTTTCTGGGATTCGATCGAAACCAAACCCATAAACTTTAAACGATCGATTAAACCAACAGAGATTTCGATCCTTCGATCGAATAAAACACACAATAAACCAATAAAAGATCGACCGGATGATAACACCCCAAACTCACTTAGACCGAAGGTTTGCACATAACTAAACCCAGATTCGATCGAAAAGAAAAATTCCAGAAAATCACTTTCGAACGAAAACCAGATACAAAAAAAAATAATTTTGCAGATAACGAGAAAATCAGATAAACACTAATAATCAATTAAAGCAAATAAAGCAATTATCACAAGTAATTGATTTTAGGGTTTCAGACAAACCTTTTTACTGGATCAAACCTTTTTGCCTACTTGCTCTGATACCAATTGTAGATCCCAGTGCAATGCAATCACAAGTAATAATGAATAATGATGAACAGATTATAGGCCACAGCAACTAGTCATATGATTTATATAACTTCAAAGGGTTAAGGTTTACAGAGAGAATTTCTGATTAGGATATGTAAACCTAATGACTAGAAAACTGAATAATGAATTTCTAAACTAACAAATAAAATAGAATTAACTTTAAATACGCAGGCTCGCAGGCCTAATGGGCTTATGGGCTTTAAGGCCCAACAAGCTTACAACTTTGATAACTTGCCATAATCTACCCTGAACTTCTATTTAACAACAAATTAGCCCTAACAAAATATAAACGAAATTTTTCCCGAACGGTTCGCTAAACATGTGTATATTCTTATTAGTATTTATCGTATTTTATTCTACAATTTTATGTAAACTACTAAACCGCCAAACCCGCCCAACCCGCCATAACCCGCAAGGGTTGGGTTGGGTTGAGTTATACTTTATAATGGGTTGGGTTGGGTTGAGTTTTTCCAAACCGCCATAATTGAGTTAGGTTGTAAAAATATCCCAAACCGCCCAACCCAACCCGAGTACACCCCTAATTAACATTGTACCTCACAGATAGTTATGTGATAAGCATGAAGATCATATCTCTTTATCATTCGATAAGTTTGAAGACTACAGAAGCCATCATCAGTTCAATCATGAATTTATAAAAAACATAAGTTAATAACTAAATCTTTGAAATAAAGATTGAATATTGATCACAAACACAATTGAAGAAGATCTTTACATCACATTTGAATCAAATCACCACTTTTCACAAAAAAAATTCAAGATCACAAAGAACACGTTCGAACTCAAAATTTTCAAATCTATCCACAATTCTTCAATCAAACATGAAATTGTTGAACAAAATCACTTCAGATCAACTTTATCATGATAATCGAGACACTTAAACCTCAAATCAAATAAAAAATCATCAAATAAAAAATTTCATCAAAAAAATTTTGATCACTTTTTAAAAAAAATCAAAATCTTCAAATTTGATCCAATTGAAACCAATTTAGAATGATTTTTATAATAATCAATGAATCAAGTAGAAATCAAATTCAACCAAAATCATCAAATAAAAAAAATCAAGAACACAAATGACTTTTTTGATAATCTTCAAGAACATCAAATCCTCAAGAATTCTTGAATAATCTTCCAAATTGTTGTTGTAGATCACATTGAATCTGCTTTGATACCAATTGTAAGTCCAAGATTCAAGTTCCAAATGTAAGATCAAGATCAGGATGTGAGAAATTCACATGTCATATTATTGAATGTAGAGAGACAATTTTTACAAGGCAAGCACTCAAATTTTGCACACCATTGAATGAATGAGAGTTCTTAGCAAAACTAACTAACCCAAAGGTATTTATAAGAAGGATGTCACAAACTGACATCTCAAGGCATTCTCATAAAATTACACTTATGCCCTTAAATCTTGAATACAGCATTTAGCACCTAACAGAATTCAATTGAATTTTTGTCGAAACATCTGTTAATTGCTACTGACTCAAGATGTCAAAGGAATATGTGAGTATCGGATCAGAAACAAAACCCTCTGCCTTGTTCATTGGAGAGTATCATCAATGGAGAATTCGCATGATTCAATTTCTAGATAACATTGATGAAGATCTCATGTGATCCATTACTGAAGGTCCTTTGGAAGTCTTTATTGAAATTCTTGGAGTTCCTACAACAAATGATACTCCTAAGATCCCTCCATCCAGGATGAAGAAAAATCCAAAGTATTACAATGAAGCACAAAGGAAGAGATATAATGTTGATAGAAGAGCTCTTACTATCCTTAACCATGGCAATTCCAAATGATATATTCAACAAAGTTGATAACACAAAGTTAGTCAAGGCCATGTAGGATGAGTTGGAAAAGTAGATGTAGGTGGTGAAAAATCTTTGCAAAGTAAATGAAATAAATACATAAGTGCATGTGAATGTTTTCATGCCAAAGAGAATGAAACTCTAACTGAATCTTATAACGGGTTCAATAGTTTATTAAATGATCTGAGAAGAAATGGAGTTCTAAAGACTACTTCAGAAAAAAAAACATCAAATTTTAAAAAATCTAAGGCCTGAGAGGGATTCATTCTTTGTAAATCTACAGATGAATAAGAACATGTGTAAGGAAGACATTCATGATCTATATGTAACTCTATGTCAGCATAAGGACAAAGTCAAAGAAATTATTATTGAAAAAAAGTGTCAGTCTCACTAGCTTTGATTTCAGAGAAGCAGACAATGTCCAGATCTAGTTCTAAGTACTCAAGGTTATCTTCAAATATCACTAAGATTCCAAAGTTGGTATGTAATGGACTTTGGGGAAGAATGTGATTCAGAGGTAGAGTTGAAGAGAATGGCTGAAAATCTTGCTTTGTTGACCGATGCATTCAATAAAAGATTTGGAAAGAAAAAGTTCAATTCAAACTCTAACTTTGATTATTATAAGGGTGACAAGTTTAAGGCTAAATCTGAAGAGAAGTTTAAATTTGAGAGAAAGAGTAATGAAAGAGAAGAGAGAGAAGAAAAGAAGAAGACAAAAAAGATTCACGGTGTTTTAATTGTGGTAAACATGGTCATTTTGCAAGGGACTACAGATTTAAGAAAAAAAAATACTCAGATTACTATTGAAGGAAGGCTCAGATGGTAAAAAAGAAGGAATGTGGAAAAGTTTTGATGGATAAAGAGGAAAATTGGTTGGATGATACTTCTGATGAAGAAACAACACATTTCATTCAAATCAATAAGTGTTTCATGACTTCTCTAGACAAGCATGCCTACAACTCTTAAGCCTCTAATCCTAACAATGAATCTGAGGTAACTAACTCTCTTGAAGATGATTTATTTAGTATAATGAAAATAATGAATTCTGAATTTGATGACTTGAAGAAAAGAAGTAAGGGTGAAAGAATCTTGGTCAAAAAATTTAAAGAAGAAAAAAAAAACTTTATAAAGTTATGTATGAAGACTCAGAGAAAGAAAAGGATGGTTATAAAAATGTAAAATATGAATTGATTGATAAAATTTCTATTTTATAAAAGAGTTTTGAGATGATAGAAGCTGAAAATAGAGATATTCAATTGAAATATGGTATGCTTTCAGAGGAGAGAAAAGAACTTTACAAGAAGATAAAATTGTTGGAGGATTTGAATTTTAAAGAGGACAAATTGGACAAACTCTAAATCTGTTGACAAACAATCCCAAAGACACAAGGTTTTACAATCCAGAAATGGGTTTGGGATTATCTGAAAATTCTATTTTGAAAAGTGAACCAAGTAATCTTTACAATTTTTCAGAATTGGGTGCTTATCAAGAAAAAGTTCCACAGATTTATGAAACATTTGTTAGGTCTCATCAACAAATTCTGAATTCAAAGGAAATGAGATAATTGATGAAGGATGTAAATATGGAAAGGATGAAAGTTCTCAGACTTGAGAAAAAGTTTATAAAAGTGTAGGCTTTGAATATTTTGATTTAAACCAAAGTTACAAAAATAGAAAGCCTTAGTTTTCTTATAAAGAGTATGCTTCATTTTATCCAAATGATTCAAAAAAAAACAATTCTGAAGATAAAATGAAATTTGAGACTAAATGTTCAAACTCTGAATAAAATGTTTAGAGTTCTGAAGCTTATTCTTAGAATTTTGAAGAAATTGTCCAAATTTCTGAACCTGAACCAGTTATCTCTACAACTGATCAGAGTAATGTTAAGATTTCAAATCTGTAAAATTATCTGAATTCATCAAAAATATGTCTGAAAATATGTTTGAAGATTTGATGAATTCTTTTGATTCTGAATCTGACACTAGAGTGAGTGATTCAATCCCTGAAAGGAAGTCTTTTAATAAAAAGAAAATATTGGAAAGTTCATTCAAATCTAGAGTTTGTTTCACAAGAAAAATCAAAACTTTGTTTTCTAACTCTGAAAATGAAATCAAACAAAGTGTCTTTTAGATAGGTGAATCTTCTGGAACTAAATCTGGTATATCTTCTAAGAGTTCTCCTAAATCCAAAATTAATCAGTTAAATCTTCTGTTATTTCAAACATTTTGTTTTCTACAGAAAGAAAAGGGAAACAAAGTTTAATATGGAGAAAATGGGTTCAAAAGAGAAGGAAAATATGGTTTCATCAAATAGTCATTCTTTTGTGAAGAAAGTTGCTATTGACAATGTTATGAGACATAAAAGTCTACTTTTGTAGTTGCAATGTAATCTGAATACTAAAGTAAATAAATGAAAATTATGTTTGTGTTCAGATTTGTTGACTTTATCTCAAAAGTATATATTCATTGTAATCATTGTGGACAACACAACTTTACTTTAAACTCCGATGTTTCAAGAAACCCATAAATAAATTGAAGTTTAACTCCTGTGAGAAATCTATGCATAACTCTGTAAAGGTTTTTAAGGTTAATAAGAGAAAGTTCGAAAAGAAAAGGGTTATTTGTTCAAATGATGTTAAGTTTGTATAGAAATGGATACCTAAAGATAGATCCAATAAACAAACTTCAAAGAAGAAGCCTAAATTTGAATGGAGAATCAAAGACACATCAAACATATTTTAAAGCTTTGCAACATGCTAACAACAAAGGACCCGTTATGATATGGGTACCTAAAACAAAGTAATTGTTTTTGCAGGTTAAACATGTGTGGTACATAGATTCTGATTGTTCTAGACACATGACTAGATTCAAGTGCTTACTGACAAATTTTAAAGAAAGACTTGGAGGAACAACTAATTTTGGAAATAATGGCATTGGATATGTAAGAGGTTATGGATTTATTTCAAATGAAAATGTCACCTTTCAAAAAGTTCTGTATGTTGATGGATTATAACATAATCTTATCAACATATTTCAATTTTATGACAAATTTTACCGTGTTAGATTCTTTATATCTGGATGTGCAATAGATGACAAGATGACATTGAAGTTATAAGAGCTAAAAGATCAGGTGACCTGTATGCTATAAATTTTCCAACTCTGACGGTATCAAGACGCATATGTTTGATAACAAGAGCATCTAAAGTGGATAGTTGGATATGACACAAAAGGTTGTCTCATCAAAATTTCAATGACATAAATAAGCTTGTATATTTTCTCTATATAAATAAATATGTATTCGTATAAATTTGTATAAATTTATTTATCTTAATAAAAATATAAATGATATAAAGTTAACAAGATGATGGACACAATGTATAAGGAAAAAGTTATGAAAACCTTAGGGGCGTTTACCCAAATGTTTACCCGGTAAGCGCTAACCAATAAAACTCGACCCACTAATTTATTTTACCGGGTAAGATTGTAATTATCACGATGGTATCATATACAACAATTTACCCGGAAAGCACTTACCCAGGTAAGAGTTGTCGCTCTCACTTACTGGGTAAGACTCTCCATCTTTATCCTCGCTTTTACCGAGTAAGATTTTATGCTCTTGTCATGTTCATCTGCTAAGATAAATGCCCCAGTAAGCGCTTACCGGGTCAGAGTTTTGTAAACGGCCCCATAGTAAGTGTAACGACCTTGAAACCAATAAAAACATACATATTCAAATACGACCGATAAGGTCCTATATGACAGGTTACAACGAAAGCCAACAATAGAAAATCGTTCTAAGAAAGTATAACAACAGCTGAGATAGTCTAAACCTACCAGACATCGGGTTCCCTCCAAGATCTACCACGGCACGCCTCCCAAAGTATCTCGTACGAACTTCTAACTAAGACTTTCCCTGAAAAGGTTTTCAGTTTTGTAAAAGTGAGGGTTAGACCATGAGGTCTAGTAAATTCCCTTCCAACAGTAATTTAAATAAAAAATAACATTTTATTCGCAACAATAGTAATCAATAAGTTTTAAAATAACAAAGGACAATAACGAAAGTAGTTCCACACCGATAGCATTTCACATCGACTCAATTCCATCACCTCGTGATGTCCACACTCGGGGCCCCCGGTAGATCCCCATTTTTTTTGGCCCCCGAGTAGATGCCATTTCCGTGTGCACGAGAAACGGATTCAAGGCACACGGCTCCAACCGGATCCTCATGACTTTTCCACAAAACAATGATATTTGACTCCACATTCAAACGACAATTTCCAATGAATAAACTTAATAACAGTGAATAAACGGGAAGTCTTTGGTTATAAAATCAAGTGAACCATATATCACGTTCCAACCACTAACCACACCAAATAGTTCAAGCATTTAAGAATTAAACGTATTTCCAGAAAAACGGGAAGGGTAACAAGGGAACTCACCTGTCAACGGAAACTCGGTACTCAACTCGGGAATTCTACCGCAAAACAGGACGGAATACCTACAATTTTCGATTAAACAATCTTAGTTAAACTCCCATAATTTTCGATTACACCCCGGATATGAAACCCACCCAAACCTCTCGTTCCAAATTCCCGATTCATCCAGGTTTTAATCTCAAACCGGGCCCATCCGGGTCTCAATCTCGGTCACGACCCAATCCTATTTAGATCTCGGTTTGGGTGTTATCCAGGTCTAACCCCCCCCCCCGAACTTCGACATCACCCGGTTCCGGTACCACCCGGTTCACACTCGGGTTCTCAATCTCGGTTTACCCTAGTCTCGATGGAACGCTGCTTGAATCAATCCTTACTTTCTCGTCAGGGTTTTCGATCGAGTTATAAGTCAATCCCAACACCGACCCACGATCTCACAAATGGAGATTTCCCAGGTTCCTATCTCTCCAAATCGAATATCGACAAAATCAATAAGGTAATCCCCGATACGGAAAGTCCAACCCAACTCGACACAGATTTCTCCCAAGACATTCTTAATATTTACAAACTCCTCAAGACAAAATGAAAGCTCCTAAAATTTGCATACAGAGCTTCTAATTCTTTCTAATTCTTAATCAAACGAGATAGATTAGAGTGGGACGTTACCTTCTAGGATGAAATCCTTCAATTCTTTGTATTTTTCTTCATTTCTCTTCAAGGTTGGAATCTCCAGCTTGACTCCATTGCTCCTTTCTCTTCTATCACACGCCGCCCCAAAATAAAATGGTGGAACTTTTAGGTTTTTACTCCTAAATGCACTCCTTTCATCTATTTTCTAAAATCCCCCCTTAGTCTATTTTATTTTCCAACTTAGACCACTATTTAACCAAAGGAAAAATGGTTACGGTCAATACACAAATAAGTATCATTTTTAGGTCCTTTTCATACAAATATTCATATCTGAGTTATGCCCCCCAAAATTTGCACATATTCCTTTAATTAATTTTTTAATACATGTCTAAACGTGGACTTAATAATAAAATATAATAAATACTATTTTGTCTGTTTTATATACCGTTTTTTTTAATTGTAGCATCCAATTTTGGTAAACCGACTATACATCATTATAATAAAATTGGATTACGGTCATTACAACACTCTCCCCCTTAAAAGAATTCCGTCCTCGGAATTCACCCGAGTCAAACCCTAAAAGGGTAACCAAACACCAACTCAACTCGAAATTCCACATCACCTCTTACCTTGGGTACTTCCGACAGACAAGCACACCAACAACTTCTTTGTTAATCTAAGAAAATCATTTGCTACGTCTTCGAACGAGCTTCTAATAAACCACGTATACCAATACATTGTCATGCTTCACTGCACAAACTATAATTAACGCCACAAGGCACCTGATATATCTCTTAACCACTTATCAATTAAGTATATATTTCTTTTATTGATAAATCGTAACAATTTACCCCAGTCCCACTTTTTAAAAAAAAATAATACTCCCTACCCATAACCGCAAGAAGGACTTTCCACATTCCAAAATCTGAAAAATTCACTGATCAACGTTGACCCAATCCTAACTCACACATAATTGAATCCTACTGAGTCTACCAATAGTCCAAGCATTTTGAGAATAACTCCTTCACCAAGGTTCATACCATGTCTACTCATAACTATTACAGATGGCACTACATGACCCCACGATCGCTCTTAACAAAATCCACCAAAATTACCAGTTTAATTCCACGAGCCTTCCCTTGAGTGCCATATCGAACCACCTTTTTACCACGCCCTTTCTGGAATATAAGACATACCCTTTCAAAGAAAGCCTTGCTAGCAATCACATGGTTGAAATCGATCACCCGAACTAGTCTACCAATAGATAGATTTAAACATATCTTCACCCTTCTCTCTCTCTTTTTTTACATCACCCGAACAGTTCCTTATTTTCCATCTTTCCCGCTCAAATCACTCTGCCATAACCGTTTGCTCGCCCCAAAATAGATACTGATGCTCCACCTAAAATTTACTTTCCTACTCTTATCAAATTCGACACCACAATCACACATTAGACTAAATTTAGCGGGTCGGTTCCACCACCACCTACAAGGTCAGTGCGATACGTTACTCGGTACTTCTGGAGCCATCACATTTCCAGTTCTTAAATGGAGTTAATCGAACCACTTAGACACTTTTCTACACAAGGGATGTTTCAATGCTTTACTTCAATTCCGCAAAACTATTACTAAGCCCACCTCAACTAATCAAATTTGGCATTTTCATCAATGTCCAACTGGAATGAAATTAACCTTTCCATAATTACAACTCGACTAGAAGTGATGCAAATAAAAAGTCACTAAATTATCCCCAACAATCGCTTCTCACTCCCACATAAGCATATGATCGCTTAATAGCATTGACATCCTAGACAATTTTTTTCACTTACCACATCACATCTTCCAAAAACACATGATGTTGATCTTTTGCATGACGATAGTATCACAATCCTTTTCACACGAACTTCTTTCCTCATAACCACGCGAGGAGTTCATGGGCTCAACAGATGACAATTTTCCGCTTTCACCAAAAGACTTCTTACTTCTAGCTTACTCACTTACTGCAACAAACCAAGTTCACCTTCTCACACTAGCCTGGAGCGATATTTCCCTTCATTACGCACCTAATTTAATTATAGTCTTCTCTTGAGACATTCACCTGTCTCGTCACAAAACAATACTCGCCACTGAAAGTACCATGCATTTTCCCGTTCTTCGAACAGAGTCGGCCTATCCACTGGGATTCCTTTGCCCTCAAGGAATATTTCACCCCTTCCGGTTTAACGTCAAATCGACATATAGAACTACCACAAATCAAACACGTCATTCTCGTTAGCAATCTATTGGAGTAAGATAAACACACCTAAAATTTCAACACATCCGAGAAAGACACAATCCTTCTTTTAAGTTATCGCCAACGATCACTCACCCCTTTTACCTTAAAAGAGCATGAACATAACACTTATCTCAAGCCTGCTTGTCACAATGGATCTCTCTCCATAACTCCTCAACCCAAAGTTATATTTCCATTTACAACACAATTTCCCTGCCCAATATAACAACTCACTTTCACAACAACAACTTATTCATTTACCTTGGTGTAAACCCACCGACTTGCCACACCACTGTCACACCGCCCCATCAAACTGTAACAAAATCTTCATGATTCTCTTTACATCCATAATAGCTACTGTCACATCGCCCCATCCTCTTTTTTTTCTTTCCCTTAAAAACCTTATCATTTACATTGTAGATGAACAAAGTAAAGATTCGTGGAAATTCGACGAGGTCGGTCCAGACGAGAAAACAAGAAGGGTACCCCCTTTGCCGAATCGACCAAAAATGGGTATCGGGCTTAAACGCCCATAACTTTTGCTACGGGGATCCGTTTTAAGCCAATGACCCGTCAAAACAAACCTTAGAACGATAAGCACATCATGGCTTGGTCTCTTTCTGGAAATACACCATGATTTGAGTGGGTATCGATAAACTGCATGATGTACGTTCTTTCGGTTTGACCATTGAGGGGTTTCGGCAATATCCTGCACGAGATTGGTTTTTTTGCAAGTTATTTCCTTTGAAAAACCTTATCATTTAAATTTTATATGGACAATGTAAAGATTCGTGGAAATCCGACGAGGTCGGTTTGGATGAGAAAACACAAAGGATACCCCCTTTGCTGAATCGACCAAAAATGGGTGTCTCCGTTAAACGTCCATAACTTTTTCTATGGGGATCCGTTTTAAGCCCATGACCCGTCAAAACGAACCTTAGAACAAGAAGAACGTCATGGATTGGTCACTTTCTGGAAATATACCATGATTTCAGTGGGTAATGATAAACTACATGATGTACGTTCTTTCAGTTTGGCCAATCCGTGGCTTCGACAATAACCTTTTTGCCACACCACTGTCACACCGCCCCATCCTCCTTTTTTTCCTTTTTTCACCAACCACAACACCAATAAATTGAACCCAAGTGTTATCATGACTTCGTCTTTCCCAAATTTAGATAAACCCTAAATCATGATCTTCCAAATCACGGAACAAAAGCCTATGCTGCCAAAAAAATGGAACGTTACCAACTTTAACATCTGAGATTTCCGTTAACCATCACTCTTACCTAATTAAGGCACTAGAGTTTTAACTCAACCATTTACGACCCAATGAAAATTTCCACTCTCGAAGCATTTCCTTAACTGCAATTGCACCATCCTCTATGACTTAGCGAGTTCATAGCCTTCATGCATTATGACACAATGATTAAAAAAACGTTTTGCATTTTGAAAATTTCAAAGTATGACACCATGAATCAAAATCGTGTATGCAAATAAATCGAATCACCATAGCTGAATACTCAGGCGCAAGGATCTCGAGGATCCTCCCCACGTCCCCCATAAAATCATCAATCTAGACAACTAAGCCAATGGTGATGACAACAAAAATAAAGGTAGTGAGACTCCTCCAGACAACTAGAAAATCTATAAGTAAAATCGCCTATCCTGAGTGAGTCAACCGACTCTTACACTCATGGAAATGACAAAACTATGTGATCAAGGGTTACCATGACTGCCACGATAAAGGTTGTCTCAATAAGAAATGAATGCAGTAGTTCACCAGTTATTGAATTCAAATGAATAACTCAAATTTCATTTGACAATATAAATAATTTTTTTGTAAATTACCAAAACATAGGCTTTGCGTTGCATTATCTTCCAAAAAAAATTCCAACATACACATAATATGTTGCGACTTGTGTAGTCTATTTAAAACACAATGCATGAAACTCATTTTCTAATTGAAGGCTACTCACTGTAACAGGGTCAACAGTTTGTATTCACGGCTATCTCTCACTAACCCCCTGCTTTTGACCAGAAAGTTGAGTCCCTCATTCTTGTAACATATTCTAATACAAGTTCTCTCCTGCATACTCGCTTAACCTAACTATATCTCTTCCATTCCTCCTGTGGATTTGCAAAGTACCTGGTTCCGAAACTTGAACTATAAAGTTCAACAACGACCACTTACCCTTCAATATATTCTCACTCCATACTTCATATTAACACTGATACCTTGCCCACACATTTGTGTCACCCCACTACTCGATTAACGAGCCAAAGACTTATTGCTTTCCCCCGACCTTAAATTAAGGCATTCAAAATCCAACCTGTAAAGTCCAATTCAAGCCATTTCTAATCAATTCAATCTAAATCAAACTCACAATATAGAGAGAGAATATAGAGAGAGAGAAATAGTCATATGTATTGTATAAAGTCACAAGATTACAAAGTACACACAGCTCTCAGTTACAAGATTCACTCAAAGCAAAGAACTATGTATACATGACACTTTTCTCAAAGAACTAAACTCTCAAGACATAAGAACTCTCAAATACTTAGACAAAGTCAAAGTAAAATACAAACAAAAGTCAAACACTTGATCTAAACTATACATTAACATTCTCCCCCTTTTAGATCAAGCATTAATGATAGGCATGCCCCAACGAGAATGACTTCCTTGTCTGATTCCGAGTAAAGATTCAAAGATTCTAATTCCCCTTCTAAAGTGCAGTTTATCATCCAAAGCATCCAGTACTCGGACCAAAGCAAGTCTATCGAACTTTCCAAGACCTTTCTCTCCTCTGTTAACTTTTTCTTTATCCTCTTTGAACTTTCTATCGAGCTGAAGTCTGACCACCTTGATAGTTCCATCTAAAAACTTTGACAATTCAGATATCCTCATGAACCTCTTCATATTCTCTCCATTTTTACAAACAACTCCAAGCTCCGGTTGATCAATGACTGTAAACAGATCAAGATTTTCCAAGTTTTCATAATCCAGATTAGGCTTTTTCATGTTTACCCTCTTCTGATTAGTCTCCAAAGCTAGCTGGAAATCATAACAGTATGTGTAGTTGACATGCCTTCTCATGAATCTTTTAACTACTTCCAAGGCAAATACAATATTCTTCGGAAGTACTGTCATGTTTCTGAATAGATGATAAAGATATTGAATATCGTCTACATCTAGATGAGAGAAATCCGCTTCCGAAAATTCACAGTGTGTAAGATCTCTTCTTTGAACATATAACATTGGATACCAAACTTTTATATGAAACTTTCTCAGCTTGACATGCTTAACTGTGACAATTCCAGATTTGTTCTTGACATATTTCTCAGCTTTTCTCTCCCAAGTGATCAGCCTTGCATATTCTTCCTGAACATCCCATGGTAAATGAGAAACACCCGTGTCTAACTCCCAGACCCTGTGCACAAATAATTTTCTTATCCTCCTCCAGAAAAGAACTCTCAGAGCATTCTTCATGTGTTTGATTTCAGCATCAGTAGGTACAAGAGATGCTTGAGGTGCATCTGAGGGTCCTGCTTGAGTTTCAATAGTGTTAGAAGGGAAAAAAGTTTCTGGTTCGGCTTCAGGGTTGGTTTCATGTATTGGGCTTGGAAGGTTAACAGGGCTAGGTGGAATATTTTGGCTAGGTGGGTTTTCTGGGCTAGGTGGAGGTTGGTTTACTGGGATTGGAATATTTTATGGTTGGTTGGAAGGTTCAACAAGGTTTATTTCTTTAAACGTAGGTATTTCAGGTGGGGTTCGGACAGTTTCTGAAATATCATGGTGCACAGGACTCAGTTGTAAGTCATCTAGAGTGCCCGTCAAGATGTCAAGGATGTTCTCATTACCCTCTTCATCATAATCCGTCAGACCTTCTCTTTCTTCCTCTTTCAACCTCCAGAAGTTATCATACTTCTCATACGTTGTCTCCTCTTCATCTGATGAAAGATTAATAATATCAATGTCAAGCATCCCAGTTAGCAACAAAATTTCATCTCTTGTGGCAACCTTAGTCTTTTCAACCCTTGGTTCTACCTCCTTATTCAAATACAACATTATCTCATCAACTAGTTCATCAGCCCCTACATCTGTCATCTCAACATCATCTCCCTCTTGAGTATGAACCTGAGTAGCTTCAGTATCGGTAGCAGTTCTCTGTCTCTTACTTATCTCCCCCTCATGATCTTGATCAGAATCATGATCATGTCTTTTGCTGAGAACTACTTGAGCTTTGCAAGATTCCTGAACTGCTCGGGTGAGATTTTGAAGATTTTGTACCACTTTAGATTTGAAAGACTGAAATTCTGCAGTTGTGACATAATCTGAAGGTGCCTGTTGGTGCTGTGATCTCAATAACCCAATCAGATCAACCTCAGATTCATCAGCTGGTGCCTGAGATAGTAATTTGACATAGAGTAAGAATTTCAGCTCCTCCACAGATTGATCAGCAGACTGTACTGGTGGCGGTGGAGGTGGTTGAACAGGCATCTCTACAGCTAGGCCTTTCCCTTTCAATAGGCTCTTAACTTTCCCCCAGTTTCTCCTCAAATTTCGCCGACATACGATCTTCAACAACCTTTAAGGCGCCGTTGAGAAACTCCTTTGACACAAAGTCAGGTAAGCTCACACCGGGGTCACTTAGACTTCCCGTTTGCACAATTGTCGAAGATTCAACAGTGTGGCATGTGATCAAAGATGGCATCGTGTTAGCAATGACAGGACTTCCACTTGATCCTCGTAGTCCGGATTGCGGATCTACTACTAGTGTTCCGACCAGGTCACTCAGACAACCAGTGATAGTAGAAGTATGTATGAGTGTTCTAGGAATAGAAGTTGGAAAAACAATTGGCGTTAGACTCGATTGTGCACTGAATGACATTGAGCTCTGAGGCAGTTGAGCTCTATTTTCAACACCTACACTTTTCGAGTGAAAGGTAGATAGAGTATGTGCTAAAACCCCGTGCAAATTTGAGACTAAAGCCTGTTGATAGTCTATAGAATGTCTGGCAGAGGTGTGCAATTGTATAAGTGGGTTACTTATGTCTTGTACATTCGATCACAACACATGCGATGGAGTACTAGGTGTGGGTTGCCCTTCTGGATTGGTAGGTTCGGTTACACACTCTCTCACCATATTCTTTTACTACATTCTTACTTGACCTCATATTTTCTGTATTTTCAACTTCAACTCCCTTAGATCTCCTTATATCTCCCAAAACATTTTGAATATCAGTGGTAGTTGTATCAATCTCCATATCATCATGATGTAAAGAAACATCATCAAGAAATCCAAAACTGTGTTGGAGATTTTCATCTTCAACGTCAGCAGGATTTACATTCTCCACCTGTTGTTCTGAAGTGGCAGATGGAATAGAATATGCTGAATTTGCTTGCCGATCCGACTCAGTTTCAGAATTCTCACCTTCATTAGCAATCTCTTCCTGAGGACTTGATTGGCGAATAATTGTCCTTTCAGGTTGAGATGTAGAGACTTATTGACGAATGGCAACTTGTGCCGAAGTCCCCACAGCTTCAGGTAGAGTATTCAGACCCCCGCCTGTACCCCTCTCTAAATTTTCCCTCAACTCTCCCTGTTCCAGGACTCCCATAGTCTCAGGAACCCTCACTGACTCCCCTCTTCTAAGGTTAGAGTCTTGGGTAGGGATAGCCGGTTCTGACAATCCTATCGACTCTCTATATTCCCTAACGCACTCAAAGATCGGATTGGCATAGGAAAGCAAAGCTGCTGGGATAGGCATGGAGTAAGGAAAATACTTCTTCTGCTTCTGAAGATATTTCATTTCAAACTTAGGAGCAAGTTCATGATGAAGCCTCTTTGGAATGTCTCTACTAGATCGGATCATATTCGAACAATCAGTTGAAGAAACCTCTGATATGGCACATATATGGGTTTCTTTGAAGTTCTTTTGTTGATGACCTTTTCATAAAGCTCCGTGCCACTGAGTAATCTACGTACAGATCGTACACGATAGCATGGAAAAGTCTCAAAGTGTGCATATTGGTGTTGTCAAGGCCTGAATTCCGTGAGGTCAAACAGCGGTTGATAATAGAGAACATCTGATAGTAGAACGGTGGAAGATTCGTCTTTTTGAATTCGTTGATTTTAGTTAATGAACCCACATACCCTAAGGCGCAGATGCCTTCAAATACTATTGAGTCAATAGGGTATGGGTCAAATGTAGTTATGCCCTCTCTTGAGTCTGCCTTAGGTAAGTCAAGAATCAATCTGAGTCTTTGATATGTCAGGATTGAAGTGAAGTTATCAATCCTGAGTTGGAAGAATTTGATCTTGTCACTCTGCACCACATACTGTATTGTCTTCCAGGCCTGTTGCAAGTATAGCACTGGAATTGCTGCAGTGTCTGTCAGGGCTTTGCTTATCGGATGACCCTTCAGAATCTCAATGACTAGTTGATTGACATTTAGGCTGTCAAAATCTACATGGTGGTTGTTTGGGTAGAGCAACAAATACTCAGACGGATTGATCAGGGCAAGATCAGGATCTTCACCGACAGCTGACTGTTTGTGAGATCGGGAAGATGGCATAGGAGTCTCTTTTGACACATTTGGATCATTTTCATCCATCTGGACAATCGGATCATGAGTGTTATTCCAGATATTCAAGTTCTAATTTAGTAACAAACAAACAAGATGAATCTCGTAATCACATGTCATTGAATCATTCACAAGATTACAATCTTACAACGTTCTCTCACTACTTTCTCTCACTAGAATGATATATCAAAGAAGCTCTTCTCTAATCAGCTCACTTTCTTACAATGACTTACTTACAAATGAAACAAGGAAACAAGGTATTTATACCTACAACAATTACAAGGAAAGTAAAATACAAACAACATTGACTTTGACTTTATTAACAAAAGACTTTGATATTGATGAGAGTTGACTTTTCCAGCTTTGACTTCTTGATCTTTTATCATCAATATTTATGATCTTGAATCCAACATATTTGTGCTCTAACAATCTCCCCCTTTGGATCAAGATCATTACTAAAAGATTTAACAATGCGATCTTCTCTTTGATTAAGCTCAATTGAATAAACTTCCCCTTGGAACAATCTGTATCTTCTCTTGAAATCTCCCCTTTTGATACAAACATAAATTTCTCAACCAACTCTCATACTCCCCCTATTAGTATGAAATCTTTACAATCTCCCCTTCTCTGATAAGCACAGTATCTTTAAAAACTTTCAGCAAAATCTGATCTGATCTTCAAGAATATTAACATTCTCCCCCAAGGTTGTACACAAACCTCTTTCAGACAAAACACACTTTGCTTCAGCAAATAATCTTCAACACTTCTATTCTTTTTCATTCAAAAACTTTCAAACATTTCTTGTATTCTTCTTTGCTTTCTCAAACATTTCTTGAACTCTTCTCCCCCTTTTTGATGATTTGAGCATTAATATCATCAAAACTTTCTCTCTAAGAAATGTCTTTGACCAATCTGATCTGTCATACTGAACCTCTGATTCTGTCAATCCTCCAAGATAATCATCTAGATCTTTTCAAATCCAGACAAATTAAGAACATGTAACTCCTGAATCAACAGATGAATCAGTTAATATGTCTGTCAGTAACACAAAGTCACTGTGTGTAACGAATACACAATATAAAGGAGCTTTTTGATGTTCACTCCCCCAGGGCTTCCATCCAAAGGCAATTTCTATGAATGTTATGACAAATAAACAAATTCTTTGTGTGCTTGTGCAAGTGTAGAAAGAATTAAGCACAGTGATTGCTTTTAATAAGGCTCAACATAGTGTAAACCACTGAGACAACAGTAGATAAACACAGACTCTAAGTGCATGATTGAATTGCGAAGGTGGGGCAGACTTCCTTCTTTTTCAATATCCAGATTTTCCAAATGAAAATCAGATAGATTATATGTTGCGTCCCCAGAAAAATATGAAACATTTTCTTTTTAAGAAGAAAATGAGTAGTTGGTGGGGTTTAAGCAAGAGTTGGCATGGGCTATTTGCCTATTTCAATAATGTTCACGAAAGAATTGTGAAACATTAGTAATGTGGCTGCCCGGCTCAGAAAGTATTTAGTGCAGAGTTTGATATTCTTTTACTCTGATCTCACACCCTCTTTCTTTTAATCATTAAGCTCACTACTAACCAATCTCTCATTTACATTTTACCTCGTCACACCCACACTCATTTCTTTTAGACTCCTCACACTCAATCACTAAAGGATTAACTTCATGGGTAGGAAACACTGGTTAACGTGAATCCATAGAAGTTTAGTTAATTCCTAGCACAAAGAACCCAGTCCTACAAAGCATATGTTGCTCACAATGGTTTATCTTGAACATTTAAATCATAGGAAATATGGGTCAGATATATGTATGCTCAGAATATTATCATGAAAATATGAGCATTTTTAGACATTGAAGTATTTTCAAACAAGTATACTGAATGAATGAACATGAAAGCAAAAGACTTGTTTGAAAATCTGACATTGTATGAAAATGATCAGAAATGAATGATAAAACAATTAAAGCTTATGGTAAAAAAACAACAGATATTGTCCATACGAAACAAAAATATAGACATTCTTGAAATGACATGTAGAAATGAAATGACGCTCAAAATTCTTTGAATACAAGCGGAGTGTCTTACCATCGAAGAAAAATTGTTTCAATTTTGAGACATGGTAAGAACATGTTGAACAAAGATTCAAACCGGTGTGTGTGAATACTTGAAAGTATATAGAAAAGACAATACGCAAGTATTTATCTTTGGATACACACGGTTTGTTTATCGATTAAGCACAAAAGTTAAATGAAAACATTTAAAATCACACTTCCAAATTATAAAATCTATTTAAGAATCGGGAAGTGGTTTGAACATTTAAGAACATGTTTTCTATACCTGAAAGTTGTCCTTCTTTCAGATATATTTAAGATTAAGATAAGAAATTTACCTTTTAGTTTAGTCTTAAATCTCATGAAGTCATGCTGAAGTCATTAAGATATGATCTTGTCAGCTTCTCTCATCCTTCATAAGTCTCAAAGTCTAGTCAAAATCAAATTTATTCACAAAAATTAAAAGACATAAAGCAGTAAAACGATTAAAGTACGAGTTCTGATCTGAAATAATCAGAAATCATAATCTTTTACTCCCCCTGAAAATATGCATCTGAAATTTATCAGTGAAAAAGCACATGATAGAGATCTACAACTTCCTTTGAAGTGTAGTTCGTCATATCTTCCGAATACATATTTCCAGAAAAAAATTATGTACTCCCCCTTGAAGGTTGATTTCCTCATTTGAGTATCTGAGTACAATCTCTTATCAGCCCGGGAGTAGCATCTCTTTAAGCATTGAAGTACGAGTCCTAAACTGTTGTGTTTAGAAGTCAATCTTCGTTGAAGCACGGGTTCTAAGCTGACATACTTAGAAGCCTTGGTTCTCTTACTCCCCCTTGACTTGAGGTGCCTGCAACACAAAATCAGCTTTCGGTTTTGGTACCCACTGGTATTTGGGACCATGTGTGTTAGTTGCAGTTCGAATGGGAGTAACTGAATAAGAACCATACCAGTAATGATCACTAGCTTTATGAACAAAATCATATGTATTACAGTAAGAACAATACATTTTCTTAGATAACCTGAACATTTGATCTCTCGAATAAGCAAGATCAGGTTTACCTTTCAGAACTTTATTCTTCTTGGTTGTTGATGCATGTACAAATGATTTGTTTTCTTTCTTCTTTCCTTTCCTTTCTTTTCTTCCTTCTTCTCATCATTCTTCTCATCCACTGGTTTGACTTTCCATATCAGCTTCTCTTCATTATATCTTCTTCGTCTTCTTTGTGTACCCGAACCATCTACATTTTGATCATAGAAAATATTAGAAGTACGAATCTGATTGAATGAATTGACTAACCTTCTTGAAGAAACAGGTTTCATGTGTGAGCTTGAGGCTGTCTTTTTAAAATCAGCTAAATTATTTCGAGGTGTGTGGATTTGTGACTCTGGAGTCGTCTGCTCAGTCACCACCACCTTTGAAACAATCTTTTCAAACTCTTTAATCTTTGAAGCGAAACTGTCTCTTTCTTTTACAAGAAGATCAATCTTTGTCTTGAATTCAGACTTCGTCTGTTGCTCTATAAGCGCATTCTCAGATAATTCATATAGCTTTGCAGTTAGCTTCTTTATCTCTGACTCAAAAATATTCCTTTCTTCTTCAAAACCATTTTCATCATTTGTCCTCTGACCAGATATTTCTTTGAATATCCCAACATTCTTTTGCTCTATGATCTTTCTTTCCTTTGCAAATTTTTCTCTTTCCAGAATAACTACTTTCTCAAACTCAGAAATTTGTTGAGAAAGCTTAATGCATTTTTGCTCAACCATTTTCTTCTCGTCAGCACACTTTCTGGAAAACCCTGAGAATTTGTTAGCAAATTCTTTCTTTTCTTTCTCAAGAACTGATCTTTCTTCAAGAATTTGAAGTTCTAACTCAAAAATCTTCTTTTCATTTGCACACCCGGTTAATTCAGAAACCTGAACAATATGATTTTCTAAATCAGAAATCTTGTTCTTTAGTTTAGCATTTTCAGCTTCCAAAAGCAAGACCTTTTCTTCATTATGCTCAGAAGTCTGTGCCATCAGATCTTCATTTGTCTTCTTTAACACGCTGACTTCTTCTTTCAGTAGATTTATTTCATCTTTGTATCTCTTTGATCTCTTTGAATAGTAGGTAATTGAGGAAGAGAGAGTTTTGTTTTCTAATTCGAGCTCGACAATCTTCTTTTCATCATCAGAAAAATATCCCATCTTGAATATCTGTTACAAAAAGAACTTGACAAAAATGATCGTTAATCCAATATGAAATCACAAGAAAAATACAGAAATCTTAAAAAAAAAAATCAGAGATTTTGATCACAGAAAGAACTTTTGTCCCCCTAGGCAAACTTAACACGGGGGTCCCGCTACCCGGTTAGAGGGTGGGGTCAAGGGGCAACGCCCTTGCGGGGTCGAGGGGCAATGCCCCTAGAGAAAAAAAATTCACTATTAAAGGCCATATTACAGTTTTGAAAAATTCTCAGAAAAAAAAAATTCTAAGTATAGAAACTCGCTAGTCACTATTCAAGCTTAAAACTCGCAGACACTGAGAAACACGCAGATCGAGACTTGCGCGTTTGATAAATTCTCAAGCAAACTCGCAGACAAACTCGCAAGCAAACTCGCAAATCAAACTCGCAGACGATGAAACTCGCAAGTGCCTAAACTCGCTAACAACTGTTCACGCTAAAACTCGCTAACAAAGGTGTGCGCATTTTCCAAACTCGCACGTCGAAGAACTCGCTAATCACTATTCCTCCTGAAACTCGCTAGCTTCGATTAGCGAGTTTGTAGAACTCGTTGGCCACTACTAGCGCGTTTCTTAGAACTCGCTGATATCCCTTGCGCGTTTCAGACCAAAATTATTCTTTCGACTTGCGCGTTCTAAATGATGAACCTTGCGCGTTTCAAGATGAACTTGCGCGTTTTGACGATGAACTAGCGCGTTTTAGAGATCTTGCGCGTTCTTCCGTTTGTCGACCCAAAAACTTACTTTTTCATCTGAAATCGATCAAACCTTGTCCAATCGATCTGAAACTTTGAACGAAACTTTGTAATCAACCCAATAACATGTTCCAATACATGATTTTTACAACCAAACACTTACAATACAACTTGATTGATGAAACAGTGAACTTCGACTTGTGAACAAAAACTTAACAAAAATCACAAATTCGATTGAAATTACAGTGCAATACGGAAATTAAAGTACATATACTCGATCTAGTACACTTTGCGATCAAAACCTAATCAAAATCTGCTCCAAAAACTCACAAAAACTCATAATTCGAAATTTCTTTCAAGAACAGTGACGAAACCAACAAAATCTTGAATTTCTTGATCTGATTTCACTTTGGATCTGCTCTGATACCAATTGTTATTCCAGATATTCAAGTTCTAATTTAGTAACAAACAAACAAGATGAATCTCGTAATCACATGTCATTGAATCATTCACAAGATTACAATCTTACAACTTTCTCTCACTACTTTCTCTCACTAGAATGATATATCAAAGAAGCTCTTCTCTAATCAGCTCACTTTCTTACAATGACTTACTTACAAATGAAACAAGGAAACAAGGTATTTATACCTACAACAATTACAAGGAAAGTAAAATACAAACAACATTGACTTTGACTTTATTAACAAAAGACTTTGACATTGATGAGAGTTGACTTTTCCAGATTTGACTTCTTGATCTTTTATCTTCAATATTTATGATCTTGAATCCAACATATTTGTGATCTAACAATGAGATATTTATTGTTCCATTTAGTACCTGAAAAAGATAGAAAGTATTGGATAGAATCCAATATGTTAGCAATAAGCACAAAAACTTGTTTTTCAGAAAAAGATTTCGATACACATAGTATCAAGTACAGAAAGATTGTACTTTGAAGCACACAAGATAAGCACAATTAGTTGCATGAAACAAAATGCAACTGAACAAAAAAAATTACAGAAAGAAAATGACTAACACTGAAAAAAAATGACAAAAACTAAACAAGACACTTGTTAGTTTGATTTTGTTCTAAAAAATGAAGTTGTATTGCATGAACTCTCAATCATCTGAAATGATTAAAAAAAATTAACTTTTGAAAAACAATGTCTAAGTCTAGAACTCTCAAGACAAAGAGTTTGACTAGAACTCGCATGATACTCAAGAGGAACCATGAACTCGCATGTCATTAAAACTCGCATAGAATTATAACTCATATGAACTTAGAATTCTAACAATGAACTCGCATGAATTGCAATCAAGGTTCAAAATTCGCAAAAAGTTTGAACTTAAACAAAAACTCGCAAGAAGTTATGTTCTAAGCCAAGAACACGCAAGGAACTGTTCATTTAATAATATTTGAATTTCAAATTTCCAAAATGAAATCTTTACCCAATAATCTGAAGATTTTGCCTTTGTTAAGTTCGAATTTGGGTTTAAAGATTAATATGTTCATAATAACAGTCCAAAGATTTGAGTTCGATATAGTTCAACATAAATCCAACAGTTCGATAGTTCATAAGTTCAATTCAAAAATTTGAGTCCAAATAAATTCCATGTCAATGTATCCCTGCAAAACAACCAAAATCGAACAAGACCCATATAGAATTTGAGCTCAAACATTGATACAAACAACATTTTTAGAGCAACAAAATCAAATAACCAGATATCGTGTTCATAAAAGATGAACAGTCACAAACACCTAAACAATTAGAAACCCTAGAACAAGTAAAATCGAACATGGAAATCAAACCAAAAAGATACAAAACATATTATCAAACAAGAAACAAGTATTAAAAGAACATAACCTACACTGATTCGATGATTTGATCAAAGAAATCGAAAAGTCACAGAGAGTTCGAGAGAAAAAAAAACTGTCTAAGTGAAAAACCCGCACAATAAGTCTGAAAGAAATGAGTCGAAAAAGGGAAAACTCGTAGATATATACTCAGATAAACACGCATACACGTGGCAAGATTTGATTTGTTGACTCACTTCGCGCAGACTGAAGAAAAGGCACTTGCCGTACAAAGAATGGCAAGGTTGTGTGTGCACTTCGCGTATGAAGCGATGTGCGCGAAGTGTGATGAACAGTGTAAACTCGCAAGCAGTATCGTGCGTGAAGTAAAAACTCGCAAGCAATGTTGTGCGGGAAGTGGAAACTCGCAAGCAATGTTGTGCGTGTTTTGTACTTCGCGCAGCCTTTGCTATGCGTGAAGTGAGAACTCGCACGACACTGTGTGCGCGTTCTACATTTTGCGCATGCAATGATGTGCGCGTAGTAGAAACTCGCATAACACTATGCGCGTTCTATACTTAGAATTTTTTTTGAGAAATTTCCAAAAATGGAAAGTTTCCAAAAATATTTTGTTCCACTTTCCAAAAATAGCAAGTTTATTAAAAACCCTTTTAAGCAAAAAAAATGCAACTTTTTCTCTGAAAAAATACTTTCTGATTTCAAAAACTTTTTCAAACACTGACACACACACCCACTTACAGACTGTCCAATTTTGCTCCCCCTTGAAGTGTGCATGTCTGTTTTCTCCCCCTTGATATATTCAATCTTCTCAGCATACTGAAGTACGAGTCCTGATCTGACTTGATCAGAAGTTAAATTCTTGACATTGAAGTCCGGGTTCTGATCTGATATAATCAGAAGCCAAAGTTCTTGCTCCCCCTAAACCTGTGCATCCTGCAAAACAATTTTCACAGGTTTTGGTACCCATATTGTTAGGTCATTATATTGTATCCAAGATTTAATAGGAAAAGTCAAAGTGTAAAGTCAACAAAGTCTTAGTCAAGTTTAGTCAATATTGTTTAGTTCCTTAGCTTGTAAGTCTTTGTGTTTAGAGTTGTGGTATAAATAGGCTTTGTGCCTTGTAGTTTTGGAAGAACCTCATCAGAATTTCAATATACGTGTGATTGGTTTTCTCTCTCTACTTTCTCTCTCTAGTTCTTGATATTGTCATAATCTTGTTTGAGATTGAGATTGCTTGATTTGATTGGGATTTTGCATTCATACATATATACTTGGGTCCTGGTTTGTCAGATTTACGAATCCACTTCTCAATAGGTTTATGCCTTTTAACTACATTATTCTAAGAAGTTATTCGGTAAGTACCATACCAGTTATGAGTAGACTCTTTATTCACGAAATCATTCTCGCCACAGTAAGAACAACATATCCTCTTTTCAGCTAACCTGATAATATGATTAGTAGAGAAATACATATCAAGTGAAGCAAAAGATTTAACTTTACGAGCTCTGTTCTTGTTAGCTTTTGATGTGGTTGCAAATGATTTCTGAACAACTTTGCTATCTGAAGAACCTTTAACAACCCAAACCATCTGATCTGTCCTTGATTGTTGTCCAAGAAATTTATTTTTAGAACTAGTTGTTCCATCAACAGATTGATTATAAAACATATTAGTAGGACGAATCTGACTTTTATCAACAACTTTTGTTTTGATATTGTTCTTGCTTGAAACTTTTTCAGACATAAAAATGGAAGCAGTTTTATAAGAGCAAATTGATTCAGTTGACTTGTCAAGCAGTGATTGATCAATCACTTCTGCAGAAATCTTTTCTGACAAATCAACATTTGCAACTTCCAGATCATTTATCTTTTTAGATAAAAGATTCTTTTCTTCAAGAACTGTATCAAGTTTCATTTGTAAATCAGACCTGGCCTTCTGTTCATTTAACATATCAGTTGATAGAACAGTTAATCTTTTAGAGAGCTTAGAAATTTCATTTTCAAAATTTTGACCTTCAAGCTCAAAATCCTTTTCCAAGTTCTTGTTCTTAGCAGATATTTCATTAAAGATCCCAACATTTCTCTTTTCAGATTTCTTCTTTTCAATCTCAAAACACAAAATGTAACACTTTTCTAATGCACTAAGCCAACTAAAAACAAGAAATTACAGTGCCCATCGTTGAAATACAGTGTTCGTAGTCTTTCAAGAAAATTTGAATAAATCCAAAATTGAGTCTAATTCTGTGAGAAATTCGTGAAACAAGATGAATGAAAACTGATCTATTACAATCCACGAAACCTATGGAACCATTTTTACACTCTAAACACTAGGGGTGTTCAAAAAAACCGTCGGACCGTTCAAACCGGTCGAACCAAGTCAAACCGAACCGTTTTTGCCGGTTTGAGCGGTCTGGCGGTCCGGTCTGGTCTGAAAAATAGCTAAACCGCTCGGTCTGGTGTGGTCTGCGGTTTGAACATTTTTTTGAGCGGTTTGGACCGAACCGGCCGCCAAAATTATATTTAGTTTTCGTGTTATATGCTTACCTATTATGTCCCAATTTAAAAGAAAGTTCATCCAAGACATTAAGCTCTTAGTTTTCACCTTCAATTGTTCGTGTTCCATACGTCGGCAAAATTCTGAAATCCTTCAAAAATCAAAATCTAAAATTTCAAATCGTCTTTCGATTTGCTAAACGTTTGTCCAAAATTCCAACTATTGTTTGTGAACTTGCTTAATTTTTTTTTCAACTTGCTTAATGATTTTTAATTTTGTAGATTTTTCTTCTGTAATTTGCAAATTTTCTAATAAGGTAACATCGGTGGAAATTTTAAATTGGACATAGATTTTACGTTTAGTTTAGTTTAAAGCCCATAATTGGCTTAAACCGCCTAAACCGGTCAGACCAAACGGCTTTTTTGTGGTCTGGTTTGACCGGTTTGGTCACTTGCTGTCAAACCGCTCGGTTTGAAAATTTTCTAAACCGCCATTGGTTTGGTTTGTGGTTTGGGGGGTTAAACCGCCCAAACCGGACCGCGAACATCCCTAATAAACACAACAATTCAAGAAAAATCGATCCAACAGTGACGTTCTGCGTGTTCTTGATGAAATCAAGAAATCGATCCAATTCAGTAATCAAATTGTTTTGAATTTGTAAGGGTAGGCTCTAATACCAATTGTAATGTCCAATTCAAGCCATTTCTAATCAATTCAATCTAAATCAAACACACAATCTAGAGAGAGAATATAGAGAGAGAAATAGTCATATGTATTGCATAAAGTCACAAGATTACAAAGTACGCACAACTCTCAGTTACAAGATTCACTCAAAGCAAAGAACTATTTATACATGACACTTCTCTCAAAGAACTAAACTCTCAAGACATAAGAACTCTCAAAGACTTAGACAAAGTCAAAGTCAAATACAAACAAAAGTCAAAGACTTAATCTAAACTATACATTAACACAACCATAATCCTCCCCTCCTACCCTGACTGAACGGTACAACCAACCCCAGAATTAGAGTCTCATCCAAAATTAAAGCATAAACTTACAATTTCAATCTTTGATCCCTTACGGATCGATAAGCCACCAAATTTTCTTCAAATTCTGCTCCTCCAATAACTTAATCCAACCCCGATATCTTCTCTCCAACAACTTTGTCGCTCTATCGTTGATTTGAGAGTCATAAGCTCACTTCCTTTACCCGACCTTGAGTTAAAACTTTTCAAAATCCTAACCCAATCCTCATCTCCTGCCCGAAATGATCTGCACAACTGCTCCCAGCATGGGGACCCACTAAAACTAAAAGTTTACCCTTAATCAGTCATTCACCCAAACCGAACTCATGAAGTTCTACCTTTGGTCGTTCTACCTTTGGACGTCACGCCTCACAACAAAACCATTAGTAACGTCGCAAGGCCAAAACTTTACCCCATGCCACCACCCCTCCTAGACAGTATCATCAATAACAACCCTCCGGACATGATGAAACTAACTTTTCGCACATAACCAACATTCTATTGACATCTACGCACACTAAGGTAATTTGAGTTCATTCATGTACTGGTAAATTCGCAATTACACTGGCCAGGTGTAATGTAAATTTACCCTACAAGAGAATCCTCCCTGCCTTATGTTTAATGCACTAGGGATCTTTCTAAAGACATCCTACATCTCAGCTGTGTCTCCCTCTACTCCATAGTTTAAGTTTAGGCCCATCCGGTCACCTAAATCCCTTAAACTATGGCTCTGATACCATTTGTAACAACCCTAAAACCAATAAAAACATACATATTAAAATACGACCGATAAGTTCCTATATGACAGGTTACAATCAAAGCCAACAATAGAAAATCGCTCTAAGAAAGTATAAAAACAGTTGAGATAGTCTAAACCCACTGGACATCGGGTTCCCTCCAAGACTCTACCACTCATGCCTCCCAAAGTATCTCGTACGAACTTCTAACTAAAACTTTCCCAGAAAAGGTTTTCAGTTTTGTAAAAGCAAGGGTTAGACCATGAGGCCTAGTGAATTCCCTTCCAACGGTAATTTAAATAAAGAATAACATTTTATTCGCAACAATAGTAATCAACATTTCACATCGACTCAATTCCATCACCTCATGATGTCCACACTCGGGGCCCCCGGTAGATCCCCATTTCCTTTGACCTCCAGTAGATGCCATTTCTGTGTGCACGAGAAACGGATTTAAGGCACACGGCTCCATCCGGATACTCAAGAATTTTCCACAAAACAATGATATTTGACTCCATATTCAAACGACAATTTCCAATGAATAAACTTAATAACAGTGAATAAACGGGAAGTCTTTCGTTATAAAATCAAGTGAACCATATATCACGTTCCAACCACTAACCACACCAAACAGTTCAAGCATTTAAGAATTAAACATATTTTCAGAAAAACGGGAAGGGTAACAAGGGAACTCACTTGTCAATGAAAACTCGGTACTCAACTCGGGAATTCTACCGCAGAACAGGACGGAATACCTACAATTTTCGATTAAACAATCTTAGTTAAACTCCGACTATTTTCGATTACACCCCGACTAAGAAACCCACCCAAACCTCTCGGTCCCAAATTCCCGATTCATCCAGGTTTTAATCTCAAACCGGGCCCATCTGAATCTGAATCCCGGTCCCGACGCAATCCTATTTAGATCTCGGTTTGGGTGCTATCCGGATCCAACCCCCCGGGATTCGGCATCACCCGGTTTCGATACCACCCGGTTCACACTCGGGTTCTTTATCGTCCGGGTTCTCAATCTCGGTTTACCCTCGTCTCGATGGAACGTTGCTGGACTCAATCCCTACTTTCTCGTTGGGGTTTTCGATCGAGTTATAAGTCGATCCCAACACCGACCCATGATCTCATAAATGGAGATTTCTCAGGTTCCTATCTCTCGAAATCGAATATCGACAAAATCAATAAGGTAATCGTCGATACGGAAAGTCCAACCCAACTCGACACAAATTTCTCCCAAGACATTCTTAATATTTACTAACTCCTCATGACAAAATGAAAGTTCCTAAAATTTGCATACAGAGCTTCTAATTCTTAATCAAAAGAGAGAGATTGGAGTGGGAGGTTACCTTCTAGGATGAAATCTTTCAATTCTTTGGATTTATCTTCATTTCTCTTCAAGGTTGGAATCTCCAGCTTAACTCCATTGCTCCTCTCTCTTCTATCACACGCCGCCCCAAAATAAAATGATGGAACTTTTAGGTTTTTACTCCTAAATGCACTCCTTTCATCTATTTGCTAAAAGCCCCCCTTAGTCTCTTTTATTTTCCAACTTAGACCACTATTTAACCAAAGGAAAAATGATTACGGTCAATACACAAATAAGTATCATTTTTAGGTCCTTTTCATACAAATATTCTCACCCGAGTTATGCCCCCCAAAAATTGCACATATTCCTTTAATTAATTGTTTAATAAATGTCCAAACGTGGACTTAATAATAAAATATAATAAATACTATTTTGTCTGTTTTATATACCTTTTTTTAATTGTAGCATCCAATTTTGGTAAACCGAGTATACATTATTATAATAAAATTGGATTACGGTCATTACAGTAAGAACCGAAAATCTTACCCAGAAAACTTTTATCCAGTAAGCCGTAGGAAATGTTTAGCAGAGAATGTTACCCAATAAGGTTGTGAGGGTGGTGCTCTTGCTGGTAAGCTTAGTCGGTAAACGTTTGGTAAATAACCACTTCATACATTGAATGATGTTAATAATATATAAGGATGTAATTAACTAGAAGTGATAATCATATTAGATTTGGAACATAAGTTTGATTGAGATTTAAGAATGTTTTATTGACAATCATCCATTATGAGTTATGACTTATGGAGGTAGTTTACACTTTACAAAGCCAAGGCTCTCTTCTCCGGCGTATTCCACCATTTGCATATTCATGCCTTTTTCTTTATTGTCCTTTTCTCATCATATCACAATGACCCACCACCACAAAACCCTGATTTCATACCTTCACAAAAAGTGATTTCCGTCTGATTTCTAGAGATTCAATTAATTCATTTCCCCGTCTTAAATTCACTCTGCAAGTCTTAACTCGTCTCTGCCTCTTTGCCCTCAGCTTCACTCTTTTCTTCTCTTGATTAGCAAATGCACATTCTTCTGGATCCTTGTTCTTCAAAATCCAACTCATTTTACCTTACAAAAGGGTACTTGAAGCATTTTTATTTGGGTTTCTAGTTATTTCTTGGATTCTATCCGGGTTTTCTGGACTAATTGGTTGATTTCACCTAATGGGTTCCTTTTTGTTCCCCTTTTTGAGCTAGTTTCTGAGAAAAGTTGCAAAATTTTGGTTCAAAGGCTAGTTTATCTTGAGCTTTTCTTGAAATTTCTAGAATAAAAGAGTTGCACAAATTTTAGGGTAAAGTTTGCCGCATTTGAAGAATGGGGATAGCAAGTTCAAAGGCAGAGAGATGCGAAGCTTTGCGTTTATGCAAAGAGCGAAAGAAATTCATCAAGAAAGCAATTGATTCAAGGTACGATTTTGCAGCAGCCCATCTTGCTTATATTCGATCGCTTCGAAACATTGGAATGGCCCTGCGTAGATTTGCAGAGGCTGAAGTGTTGTTAGATACATCTTCAGCCACAGAAATCGACAAAACCCCAACACATTCATCACACCCATCACCATCTCCGCCACACCTCGGCGATGGTGGTGGTGGCGCTGCCGCTTCAGATGGTAGCCACCATCCACCTCCTGTTTCAAGATTAAGTTACATGAGGTCTGGTGGGACCAATGCAGTCACTGTTAGCCTTAATCCTTCCAAGATTGATATTAGCACTAGGGTATATGTAGATGATGTTGATTCTATGTCCTTTTCAATGCCGCCACCACCGCCACCACCGCCGCCGGAATCAGCATCCTCTTGGGATTACTTTGATCCTGCTGATGATAATGAGAGCTTTAGATTTGTGGGTCATGATGGATTTCATGTGAACTTCAATGATATGAGTGTTCGCAAACAGTTCAATGTTAAAGATTCTAATATCGATGGAGGATCTGCCACACCTCCTGATTCTGCAAAAAAGGATCAAAATGGGGATGACGATTCGGTTGCTTTTAATATCGAATCAACAACAGTAGAATTCAATAATGGAAGCGATTCAGCTGCTGGAGCTTTGATCTGCAGAACTTCTGAATCGGTTTTGAAGGAGGATAGTTGTTTGGGTGAGGGTGAAAGGGAGGATCCTTCGGAGTTTATAACGCATAGGGCTAAAGATTTTCTTTCTAGCATCAAAGAAATAGAAAGTCGATTCTTTCGGGCATCTGAATCAGGGAAGGAAGTTTCTAGAATGCTTGAGGTAAACAAAATCCGGGTCAGCTACTCTGAGACTAAAGGTATAATACTATTCGAATTGGATTTTTTTTGTTTTCTTTAAGTTCATGTGCTTATAAATGTCATTGGTTAGCTACGAATCTTTATAATCATCCAATGCAGGTAGCTCGCCCGCATCAACTTTTTTGTGTGTGAATTGTTGTAAAGGGAAAACCGCACTCGTTTCACATGGTGAGTATTGTAGCTTTTGCTTGTCATTTGGTGTAAATTCTTGTTAGGGAATGGCTCGGTAATAGTCCACATAAACCAAAATCAAATGAGCCCGGTATATCCCACCTGTAGGTGGTGGTGGGGTTTGGGGAGAGTAACTCAATGAGCACAGCGGTTGTGGTTGTTTCTATGAAGACCTCCGGCTTGTGAAAAGTGTGAGAAAGAGAGAAAAGCAGTTAAGCTTAAGTTTTGAACATCATTAATGGTCCACATAAACCAAACGAGCCCAATATATCCCACCTGGAGGTGGGGTCTAGTGGGGAGGGTAAGACGTAGGCAGAATTGGCCTTTACCTAATTACCTTGACAAGTAGATGGTTGTTTCCATGAAGCCCCCAGTCTGTGAAAGTGTGAGAAAGAGAAAAAAAAAGCTTAAATTTTGAAAAGCGGTAATAGTCAACATAATGGGGTCTAAACCCAAACAAATGCTGCGCTGAAGAGGCCTTGGACCCTATCAACAAACCCCCATCGACTTAACGACATATGTGTAAAAGCAAGAATTTAATAATGTCAACTAACTCATAAGGGGGTCTCTTTGGTGATATAATATGTGGCAATTGGGTGGGATATACTTGGCTTGTTGGGTTTGTATAATAGTGGCAATTGGGTGGGATATATTTGGCTCGTTTGGTTTGTATAATATGTGGCAATTTAATGTTTCTGCATAAACATTGGCGTCCTTCTACCGATTTCGTGTTTCCATTTGTAGAACCTTCACATGTGACGAAAGTCATAACATGGAAACGGTCAACATCATCACATTCATCGTCGTCACAAAACCCTCTAGCGTCAAGGTCGAAAGATGATAATGATGATAGTGGAAGCGATTTCATAGAAGAGTTTTGCATGATTGCGGGAAGCCACTCCTCGACTCTTGATAGACTGTATGCATGGGAAAGAAAGCTCTATGATGAAGTGAAGGTAGTCATTTAATGTCATTTTCTTAGTTACATGCCTTTTGTTTTAGAAGAAAGGTACACTTTGACATTTGAGATCTAAATGTCTAGTTACCTACTTCGGAAGTTGATAAGAATCCTCTCAAATTCTTAAGAAATAAGTGTATGACGCCACCCTCTGGAGCGCCCACACCGTTCCGGTCCCACACCCATCATGGGGGAGGTAAATCACGTGTCCCGTGGGCAAGCATCATTGTAGAATGAGTCGAACCTCAAACCTTCTACTCATTCACAAGGATGCCCACCTCTATACTTGCTAGGCTAAAGCCTTAGGTTTTGAGATCAAGTCTTGGGGGCTGTTTACTAAACAGTAAACACTTGTCGTCTGGGTAACTAAACGCTTATTGCCTCTTGTCGGGTAAGAGATGATGGTCTTTACCGACAATTTTGCAATGCCATTTTGCTAATCGAGAATCATACCTGGTATGTAAGGGTGGTGAAGCTTATGTTATGCTATTTTGATGACAAAGAATGTTCCCTGGTAAGGTAACTGAGGGTTGTGACTCTTACCCCTTAGAGACACCAATTTATTAGTTGACCATTTAGAAACAAAATGTCAACCGGTGCCATCCAAAACAATCCAAACGAACCCGGTGAATCCAATACATAGAGGGTTTGGAGAGGGTAGGATTTACACCGACCTTTAACTCGGCCTTGAGGAATTGAGAGGTTGTTTCTATGAAAACCCCATGCCAGTTAATGACCATAACTGATCTTAATGAAGTCATTTTATACAGTTTTTTGTCGGGATTCTGCAGGCAATCGAATCTATCAGGAAAGAGTACGACAGAAAGTGTAACCGACTTAGACACCAATTTGCAAAGGATCTCAAAACTCATGTGATCGATAGAACTAGATCTCTGGTGAAAGATCTTCATTCCAGGATCATAGTTGCACTGCATACCGTGGATTCCATATCCAAACGGATCGAGAAAATGAGGGACGAAGAATTGCAACCGCAACTCTTGGAACTCATTCAAGGGTAAGAATCGTTTTCCTTTACGGATAAGCTTCTTTGTTACTGTCCACTTTGAAAAGTAATTGCTTACTTTCCAATTCACCTTTAAATTTGAGATTAGATATTTATTACTCCCTCTACTATTATGGGTAAAATTGTTGTTTAATTAGTTATAGAGTGTAATAATTACATATCTCTAAAACCGTATGTCTTTTTCATCGTGGACATTTATTTTGAAGTTGAAATCGGTTCTCGAGAAGTGAAACATGAATTGTTTTCGTGCAGCTTAAACAGGATGTGGAAGGCGATGCTTGAGTGCCATCATGCACAGTATATAACCATCTCTTTAGCATACCATTTAAAGAAACCGACAAACGGAACTCATCAAGAAGAAGCAAAAAAACAGATTATGGACGGGCTTCAACACGAGATCGAATGCTTCGGATTGAGCTTTGCTGACATGGTAAACAGTCATACTTCATATGTCGAATCGATCAACAGTTGGCTCCAAAACTGCATCATCCAACCACCAGAACGTGTGAAGGGTCGACGGCCGTTTTCCCCTCGAAGAGCTGTGGCCCCACCTATTTTCGTTATCTGTCGGGATTGGTCTGCCGGGATCCAGACTTTGCCGTCTCAACAACTGAGTGATGCGATTAAAGCGTTTTTATCTCAGCTCCATCAACAACAGTCGGCCGAGGAAGGTGATCAGAAACTGACGAGTTCGAACGATGATGACACGAAGAACGATGGCATTAGAAGAGTGGTGAATGCAGGATCGATGCATTCGAGTTTGACCAAAGTTCTTGATGGGTTGACCAAGTTTTCTGAGGCTTCGTTGAAGATGTATGAAGATATCAAACAGAAAAGTGAGACTGCTCAAAATATGTATTCCAATTACAGGCCACCACCCAGGGCTTATAGTATATGAAATTGTCCAGCCTTTTGTTTTGTGAAGGAATATGGAACTTAATCAATCAAGTGTTTAAGCATTTTGAGCAATTATTATGAATTTTAGTTTTTCATTGGTTGGTTGGGGTTGTTGATCTGGGGCTGTTGTCAGTTGCTGAATGGTTTAGTGCAGAATGATTAAGTGGTATTAATGATTAAGAGGTTTTAATGATATAGTGTAAAATGAAATATGGTTGTTTGTTAATTGTTCATAATGAAATCAGGGCTCTTAATGGTTAAGAGAGATTCAGAATACAAAATCATTAAGAAGATTTTGTAACCATTAATGGACAATTTTTTTTTTTTATCAAACAGGATTTACGTCTTAGTGATTCAGAGGTTGCCTCTTAATAGAACAATTAAGAGATAAACAAACAGCCCCTGTAGGCAAACTACCCTGGATTTCGTAATAACCGGTTGTGCCCAATTAAATAAACAGGCTTTGTCACGGTTAAAGATTTTGAAATCCAAAATAACCGGGTTTTTTTTTGAATGTGCAACATGTCATAGTGGTGGGGCCCAACAGCTTTTCTACCGAGGAGAAAATGGAATTTTAAGCGAATATTTTACTCCAATGGCAATCCCAAAACTATCTCCAAAATGGAGAATGTAGGAGATATAAGAGCTTTTTCTTTAAATATGGACATTACCCCAAAAATTAGGGGTGTTCACGTGTTGGGTTGATCGGGTTGAATGTATTTCAACAACCCAAACCAATTTTGGCGGTTTGAAAATTTTCAACCCAAACAAAAGTGCAACTCAACCCAACCCAACCCGTTCGGGTTGGGCGGTTTGGTCGGGTTGTGTTTAAACAAAGTAAAAACAATATAGAAAACATAAAAATAAGAAAATTTTTCTTTCAAATACGATACATCATTCAAAAAAATATAGGAGTTCATCAAATATATTGCTTGTTATTGTCGAATTGTTTTTGGTAACTTATACATATTAAAGAGAAATACAAATAATTTTAGAGAAGTCGTTAAAACGTTTATCGGGTTATCGGGTTACTTTGAGTCTAAACCAGTATCAAGTCAATAGATTCGAGTTTTTCTAATTTTGTATCGATTATATGTCGGGTTACCTCGGGTTTCTTTTTTTTTCCGAGTTTTTCGGGTTGGGTTGATCGGGTTGGTCGGTTTTTGAGCACCCCTACCAAAAATGATTACCAAGTGAAAGGACCAATAGAAAACTTTAAAAATAAATATGTAGAGCGAGAAATAATTTTTTAATAGGTGAATGGAGTATTTTTAATATTATAATCAATGTTTGATTCTATCATGGGAAATCTGTTAAGAGATGGATGTAATTTTTTTTTAAAGATTATGGTTTCGATTCTCCATTTTGAATTAATTTTGTGGAAGTTGTTGGAAATGCTCTTATATCTTTTTTGTGACCGTTTTATGATCGTTTTTTTAAACGACATATTAAAATCACGTGTACACTTATCTCCATAGCTTGGGGAACTTTAAGAGCTACTAGAAGCGTACTCGCGCAATGCAGTGAGATATATATCACGATTTTAATGTTTCATTTTATTTTTTGTTTTTTTGTCGATTTACAGTACGATTTTGGATGGTTTTGAGAAAGTGATAATGTTTTTTTTTTATAAATTTGTTTAATTTAGGCTTAATAATATAATATTTTTTATATAAAAAATTAAGTATTTTGTTATAATTAATGATTATCTTATATATTTCAATGACATATAGAAAAAATAACCAAACAAATTTATAGTAATATAATATATTAATTAATAGTGATACATGAAAAGATCTGCATAAAAGGAAGGTCCTGCACATACCAAATTGGTGGGTGTTAGAAGCTTGCAGTAGTAATATGTATCTTGTACTTTGATACTTGTAAATTAAGAGATTTTTAAAATTTTGCATTAAATGATGGTACCTTGTGCCTAATAATTTGTATTTAAGAGTTTTTTTATCATTGTTTTATCATACTAGTGTTGGGCCCGTGCATTGCACGAGAGGATAAATTTTTTGTTGGAATATTGAACCAAGTTAAAATGAAACGTAATTTCTCTGTTAACAGTTAATGAAATACAATGTGAAAAACGAATGTATTTTCCTAAGTGGTTAACTTGCATATATATTCTTAATCGTTTGTTGTTATGAGTTTGTGCAATAATATTAGTAATAGTTTTATATTATATTATTTAAAACTCAAACGACATGTCTCACAATATATCACTATTATTGAAATAATTATAAATATGAACATACGTTTTTACAGATTTTGCAATTTTTCTGAAACCTCCTCGACAACACTTGACAATCACTTTGAATGTATAAATCTGTAGATTAATTAACAACATTCAACCCACATCAAATATGACAAAGAAAATAAATGATTTCTATCTTTTGTAACCGGCAACTCAACTGGTATAGTTCAAATTCACTGAGTACCACTTGAAAATTTATCTGATTATTGACTTCAAGACCTCATAGTATAAGTCGATAAAAATAAAGATATGTATATATATCTTATTCCCCTACTTCGAAAAATATGATTGTGGGTTTTGAAAAATATAAACAAATTCTCAGTAAATAAAATAAAATAAAAAAGTAGTTTTTCAAAGAAACAAAAATATAGTGGAATACCTTTTGTTCAATTGCAAGTTTCGTCATTGACACCCGACCGTTCGTTTTCTTCTTGTACTCGGATGATACATAGAGAAGTTATATATATTTATAGTGAATTTAGAGAATATTTTAAAATCTTTTATTTTCATTTTCGATTTTACATTTAAATGTAAATATATTAAAATATGGAAGAATATTTTTATATCTACATCGTTTATATTTTATTTTCTTTGCACTTGGTTAATTTGGAAAGTATTGCGGAATATTTTTATTTTAAAGAATACGATAATTTATTAGTGTATCTCGTTATTTTTTATTTTTAATTCATATCAATTTTTTTTTCTTCTTTTAATGCTCGTGAAAAAAAATACGTGTAGATTTTATATTAGCAAAAAAATACGTGTAGATTTTATATTATGCTAAAATAAAATACGTGTAGATTTTATAAAATAAAATAGATTTTATATTAGCAAAATAAATACGGAAGAAAAAGAGTTTATATTACATCTCATTATGTAAAAAGATTTTATAAAATAAAATATGGAAAAATATTTTATAAAATAAAATATGGAAAAATCATTATGAGATGTAATATAAAAAAATACGGAAGAAAAAAGATTTTATATTACATCTCATTAATATAGATTTAAATGTAAAATCTATATTTAAAATAGATTATGCTAATATAAAATCTATTTTATAAAATCCTTCACCAAAAAAACAAATATTTATATTAATAAATGAGTATCAATTCTCCAAATAGATGATTATGTGAGATATTGTGCTTGAAAAGGTTGTACTAAAGCATTAAAAAATTGTAAATTAAGTAATTGACTTTAATTAGTAGTAACTTGTGCTTAAAATGTTGAAATTATAAGTTTTTTATGTCGTTTTTATAATATAGTATATATAGTATAGATTAGATTCAATGGGCTATTTTCTTAAATAACGTTTATGAAAGTCGATTTTACAAACTAATCTTCTATTATTTTTCACTTTTTTTAAAAAAATATTACAAGGCAGACCAGTTGTTTAACGACAAAGACATGTCATTCAATCATTTGAATGTTACCAAGTTAAAAGTATTTAAAAGATCATACTTTTAACTGGAAACTAATTTAAGATCCTTTAGAGGTTCAGAACTATGCTTGGAATCAACCGAACAATGCAAATTAACACATAAATGCTAAAACTTATATTCATTAGAACCAAGGTTCTAAATGCGGGAGGCCTGGCGTGGCGTGGTGGCGAGGCAAGCCTTAGGAGTCACGGCGAAGCCATGACGTTTTCAAGGCGTGACTTATGGCGTCAAGTTTCTATTTCATATATAATATTATATATAAAAACGTATGTTTTGTACTGTTACTCAGTGAGTCAATAGTAATAATGAAGTTAAATTTGGTTGTATATATAAAAAACTTGCAAATAAGACATTAAAAACATAAAGAAAATCAAATATCTCATTACAATAACCGCGCATTAGGCCATGGCGTGACATGGGCTTAACGTAGCGTGACACACAAACCTTGGTGCCATGGCGCGCCATGACGGCTGTGCGACGAGTTTTTTAGAACATTGATTAGAACACATACCAAATAATAATTTTTAATTTTGCACTAAATTATACAAAACATTTTAATCATTTATCAAACTACTCTTAAGTCTCACTGGAAAATATTACACATAGAGAACTCTTGTACAATAGTACACATAAAACATAATGCTGGATATGATGCAAAATGGATCTTGTTCTATCCTTGATCAAAGATTTCTCTATGAAAAAGACGAATCGGAATTAATTGTTGAATTAATTGGGTCTTCTAATAATTTTTAGTAGAAAAAAAGAAGTTTACAAAAGCTGATTTTATTATATTTAATTAACACTTGACAATCTGGTTTTTTTTTTTTTGAACGGCAAGTTAACACACGCACACGTTCCCGGGGTATCCGGACTCCCACTTAAGGGTGTCAGCCGACTAATCACCGTCGATCATGACCCAGACCAATTAAAGGTACCACTATGTGGCAGACCCATGATCATGGATGTCACATGATGCTCACCACGGGGTTCGAACCTGGGTAGTCAGGGATACCATCCACTGACCCCTTAAGATGTTACCTTACCACTGGGCTACAACATGAAAGACGACAATCTCGTTGTTTTGCCGAAATGCTTCTACAATCGTCAAATCTACAAAAAAAACGAAACTGGCTTTGAAAAGCAGTATCATCTCCGATCTTCACCAAAGTATTATCACGAGAAGTGAACCGCCAAGAATTTATTGAAGATTTAATGGCCAACAAAGTTTTTGGAAATTATTAAACAATAAACACTCATGATAAATATAAGTGAACTATTTGGATGAATTTTATAAAATAATACAAAGTTTATTATATAATAAATCTTGAAATCATAAAAAGTACTTTTTTTTTCCATCACCATCATTATGTTTGTAAATCAGACATTTACAAATATGTCTCTTGTTTTTTTTTAAAATTTTGAATGACAAGTTAACACACGCACATGTTTTCAGGGTATCTGGGCTTCCACTTAATGGTGTCATTCGACTAATCCCCGTCGACCACAACTCAACCCAATTAAGGGTACCACTAAGTGGCAGACCCATGATCTGGATATCACAACATGCTCACCACGGGGTTCGAACCCGGGTAGTCAGGGATACCATCCACTGACCACCCAGGATGTTACCAAACCACTGGGCTACAACATGAAGGATTATGTCTCTTGTTGCTTGTTAAAGCAATTATGTATTAAATTAAAAGATGACTCATTAAATGGTGATAGCTGTCAAATACAATGCAGACGTCCGCTTGGTTCATGCGGACGTCCACACTGAATCTTCCATGACACGACAATACTTTTAAACTATCATCTTCCAAAAAAGTCATTGCGGACGTCCACTTGATAATACGAACATCCACATAGGTCCAAATTTTCAAAATAATTGTATAAAGCTAGGGTTTTATCCCAGCCTTTAGGGACAAGTTTTGGAGCATTCAAAGCAAAATAATTCTAGTTGTTGAGCAAATACAACAAGCATTCAAAGCTCTCAAGCATTCTTTGATTATCCAAAGTGTTATGTCATAGATTACAACATAATTCAATGTAGATTGATTGACAAGAGATGATTTGTGAGAATCATGTTTGATTTATTCACAAAAACATATTACACACAACCTAAAGAGAGAAAGAAGTTTCTCTTTCAAGAAACTCTCACAACATCACATGGGTACATTGTTACTCTCTTACTTACACAAATTACAAACAAGATCTTACTTATACTACCCAACATCCCTTGTACAACTCTTAAACCCAAGCCCAATATGCCATAAAACATGGCCCATATACAACTTAAAAGGCTTTTACAAAGCTTTCAAATATAAGACATTTTGTGTCATAACATTCTCCCCCTAAAGTTTTGTAAATGAATCATCATCTTTAGCTCCAGCTCTTCACCCCCTTGATTTCTTTGAAAATTTTTAGTGTTGCGCATCTTCAAGACGGTTCATGCTCCCCCTTGAATAAAGCACTTACTCTTCATAGTTTCAACTTTAGAACCAGATTCAATGTGCAATAATTACGACCGAGTGCACTAAAGACAATTTTTTCTATAGAAACTCAACATATTCGTTACGCCCACAAGAAAGAAATGTGCGAGTTTGCGTGACAAACCACAGTGTATCTTCAGTTTATAACAAAGATCTGTCTTTGAACCACAAGTTGAATAGAAATTCAGCTTATTGTTCTGATCAGTTTGTAGGAGGAAGCAACTTGTAGCAAACACTACATGACAAGGGTTAGAAAAAATACCCAATAATATTGTTCAACAACTGAAGAAATATGCTTATTTCCAAAACACTTTTCTAGAAAACTGAATGAAGAAACCCATAACTCCAATCTTCACAGATCGGCTGAATGATTATAAGCACTCAAAAGTCTGAATCATAACCAAAGCACTAGAACAATGATTGCAAGCACTCACAATTCTAATTGATCAGGTTAGAAGAATGATTAAGAGCACTCAAAGGTCGAGTACCATCAAGAAAAACCCCAAAATAATGATTGCAGATACTCAAACGTCTAATCCAATCCAATCCAATCAAAGACTAAATCCAAACACCCATTATATGAAAATCTTGACAAACTTGAACTTTGTGAATCTTGGTCAGTTGCTAAAAATTATGTGACAAACTGAAGATAGGAATGATGTCACTGTTGGGAACTGAAGATTTGTTAGTATGATTACTGCTGCCAGTACAACATGGTTACTACTGCTGAGCTAAATTACTACTGCTTGTAGAAATTAATACTGCTAAGCATAGTTACTACTACTGGTGAAGATTAATACTGCTCAGAGTGTTAATGCTGCTATGACTTAATACTACTTATGGGATAATCTTGGTAAGCCACGCAGGTTTGAAGATAATCATGGAAGGTTGAAGATAATTATGGAAGAATATACTGAAGATCTTTTATGTTTTGTAATTATCTTTTATTTTCAGTATATGTATAGAATTATTCAGAATAGTTTGTTAGACGAGTATTCTGAGTTTTTGTTTTGAGAGAGAATTGACCTCAAGGTTTACAACCCTAGTTCTAGAGAAGTAGAATTCGTCTTGGTGAGTCTGTTCATCAAGATTGATGTTTTGTGTGAAAGCTTGTAACTTTAATCATTCAATAAAGTTTACAAGTTGTGATTTCTACTTTACTGTTACATCGATATTTGAATATTAAAGTGTTTTTCCGCAACTTCTTTAATATTGTTTCTGAGTTTCATTATTCTTGTTAAGAATCAGATCCTGACAAGTGGTATCAGAGCCTAGTATTCTCAGAAACCTTCATTCATCATGGACAACACAGTTGAATCAAACAGTACTCTTGTTTCAAAGGTTCCCATGCTCAAACCTAATGGGTTTGACATGTGGAAAATTAGGATCAAGTAGTACATCCTCCTTACAGACTTTTCTATGTGGGAGTGGGACATTGTTGAGAATGGTTCCTCTGCTGAAGGTAAAATTGGACAAGATGGAAGAAGTCCACCTCCAAAAACTGATGCTGAGAAGAAAGTGAGACAATTGGAGATGAAAGCCTTAAGCACCCTGCTTTTGGCCATTCCTAATGAGTATCAACATCAGTTTCACCACTGCACTAATGCTCAGATTCTATGGAATGCTTTAGAGAAGAGATTTGTTGGCACCAGGAGCACTAAGAGGAATCAAATGGATATTCTCAAGCAGCAATATGAAAATTTTACATCTTCAAAGAATGAGTCTATGACTCAAACTTTTGATAGATTCAATAAGTTAATTGGTGACAGTTAGCTACTGTTGGAGTCCAGATGGAACAAGATGATGTCAACCGAAAGTTCCTCAGATCTCTTGGAGATGAATAGACCATGTGCACTGTTTCATTCAGACAGAATGACAAATTGGAAGAAAAGGAACTGGATGATCTGTACAATGATCTGAGAGTGTTTGAATCTGAGGTGGAAGCAAAGAAAAAACCTACTGGATATGTTCATAATGCTGCACTCCTATCAGCATCAACTGATTCTACTGCTAACCCCGAATCAGTTAATGCTGCTAATGGAGTAAATCAAGAAAAAGGCAATGAATCTGTTTTTGAAGCCTTTCTTTCCAGCCATGGTAACTCCTCTTTAATCAATGATGACTTGGAACAGCTTCATCCTGATGATCTTGAAGAGATGGATATTAAATGGCAGAGGCCATGCTTTCTATGAGGGTGAAAATGTTCATCAAGAGGACTGGGAGGAACAACTACTCCCAAAGAAGAGAAGATGGAACAGACTTTGATAAGTCAAAGGTGGAGTGCTACAAGTGTCATATGAAGGGACACTTTGCCAGGGAATGCAGAAGTGGAGTGTCTCACAACAATCACCAACAAGCTCAGACTGGAAGCTTCAACCAGAAAAGAAACTCTGTTCAAGCTCTTGTTTCTCAACAAGAAATGGGGTTTGACTAGAGTGATCAAGCAGAAGAGGCCATTCAAAATCAAGCTCTCATGGCAGAGGTATCTGATCTTCCAACTGAGGTACTCTCTAATCTCTGTTCTCAAACTTGTATAAACACTGTTAAAAGGTACAAAGATCATAACCAAAGTATGAGTGATGACCTTAAGAGGTTAGAAAAGGATAGAAAAGACTATGTGAAAATTGTTGAGAGGTTTGAGGAACAAATTAAAGGGTTCCAAGCCAATGAACTTCAACACACATATGATAAAAATTACTGGAAGTGGGAGAAAAATGAGCTAGAAATCCAACTGACAAAGTCTAGAGCGGAGAATGAAAAGTTGAGAGGAGAGCTAGCCAAGGTTAAGCTAGATGTGGAAAAGTTTTCATATGCTTCTAAAGCCATGGATTCAATTCTAAAGGTCCAAATCCATGATAAGCTTAAACCAGTAATTAGGTACAATACCACACCACCACCATACAACAACAACTACATCCCTCCTAAATCAGACTTGCTAGAGACCAAGGATAGGAAGGACTTGAATGAGGGAGCCACTAAGATAGATCCTTTAGATGAAGTAGTTGTTGAGGACAAGACTGAGAAAGAAGCTGGTAAGAGTAAGGATAATACTGTGAGTGGTGAGGTTCCCTTAGAAAATAACATTCTTACCAATGAGGGTGGTGGAAGGGATTGGGTCAAATCTGATGACGTAGAGAAGACTGAGGGAAAGTCTAAAAAGGTCCATTACAAGCATACTACAGTTGTGAATCCTGTTCTTTGCAAACAGTGTGCGGGTAATAAGTCTGAGCCCCTAAAATATGATAAAAGGAGGGGCAATCAAAGAAATTGGAATAATCAGTGGGCTCAGAAACAAGGAGTTGATCTGAGTAGAATCATCAAACCAAAACCTTGTTTCATATGTGGCAAAATGAACCATCTTGCCAAGCACTGTTATAATATTCCTATTAATCAAATGATAAATTTTCAAAGATCTGTGCAAAAACCCTTTGGTTATAGGAAGGATGAAAGGAACCATGTGGCTAAGAAACCTGTTAAATCTAAAATCCACATGAAGAAAAAGACTGTAAAGAGAGTGTCAAGATGTGGGTTCCCAAAAGCACTAAAACTGTTAGTACTGCTACCACAAATAGTGCTGCTGACAAAGATAGTGCTGCCAGAAGCAATACTGCTACTATCAATGTTAGTGCTGCTGAGAGTATTAGTACTTCTAAAACTAACATTGTTAGTACTTCATTAGATGTTAATACTACTAACTCTGTTAGTGCTTCTAACAAGGTTAGTACTGCTAAACCTGTTAGTGCTGCTAACTCTGTTAGTACTTCTAAAATTAGTACTGCTTCTAGTGTTTGTGCTTCTAGACCAATCATCTTGACAAAGTACTCCAGTAAAGAGTATTATAAATTTAAAAATCTCATCAAAAGGGAGTGTAAGTACTTTGATGAGAAAGGGAGGCCTAAGACCACTTTGGCTTGGGTTCCCAGTCAATACTAATTGATTTATCTTATGTGCAGGGCAACCAACAGCTCAAGGGAACGAGCATTTGGCATGTTGATAGTGGTTGCTCTAGGCACATGACAGGGAACATGGCTTGCCTCAAGAATTTCAAGAAAATTGATGGAGGGCAGGTTGCCTTTGGTAATACTCCAGATGGAGGTAAGGCTAGTGGTAAGGGAGATGTAACAAAAGGTAAGATGACCTTTGAAGATGTTTACTATGTTGAGCAGTTAAGATACAACCTGTTAAGTGTATCACAGGTTTGTGACAAAAAGCATAGTATATTATTCACTGATTCAGAATGCATTATCCTTACTCCTGGATTCAAGGTAGTTGATGAAAAGATGATACTACTAAGAACTCCTAGAAAGGATAATGTCTATTGTTTGGATATGGAAAATGTTTCAAATGATTCATCCCTAAACTATCTTATTTCAAAAGCCTCTTTGGATGAATCATCACTTTGGCACAGAAGGATGTGTCACATGAACTTTAAAACAATGAATAAACTTGTTAAAAACAACCTTGTAAGAGGTCTGCCTTCAAAAGTCTTTTCATGTGATGATCATTGTGTTGCTTGTCTCAAAGGCAAACAACACAAAACTTCTCATAAGTCCAAAGAGTTGAACACAATTTCTTCTTCTCTTCAGTTGTTGCATATGGATCTGTTTGGTCCTACAAATGTCATGAGCATAGGTAAGAAATCATGCTGCTTAGTTATTGTTGATGATTACTCTAGATTTACTTGGGTATATTTTCTAAGGACTAAGGATGAGACAAGTGGACTGATGAAATCCTTTATTCTAAGAATTGAAAACCAAACAAATCAAAAGGTAAAAGTCATTAGGTCAGATAATGGTACTGAATTTAAAAATCTTGACCTAAACACCTTTTGTGAGGAAAAAGGAATTGAGAGACAATACAGTGCTCCTAGGACTCCACAACAAAATGGTGTTGCTGAGAGAAGGAATGTGACACTGATTGAGGCTACTAGATCTCTGTTAGCTGATTCAAAACTTCCAATTACTTTCTAGGCTGAAGCAGTTAATACTGCTTGCTATGTCCAAAACAGAGTTCTAGTAGTCAAGCCTAAGAACAAGACACCATATGAGCTTTTAAATAAAAGAAAACCATTTATTGGTTTATTCAAACCTTTTGGGTGTCCTTGTACCATTCTCAATACCAAAACTCACTTAGGAAAGTTTGATAGCAAAGCAGATGATGGTTTTCTTATTGGTTACTCATCTCAGAGTAAGGCTTACAGAGTGTTTAATTCTTCTTCTAGAATAATTGAGGAAAGTGACAATGTCAAATGCAATGAGAACTCACCAAATTCTATTGGTTCAGGTCCTCAGTGGTTATTTGACATTGATTCACTAACTAACTCTTTGGGTTTCAGTAGTGATGATCATGCAGGATCAGGAAGTAGAGGATCAGGGGAGGAACACGTACAAGATATTATTCCTCAGTCTATGATCTTTCCCATACCTACAATGAACCCTGTTGAAATATGTGAAATGGAGACTGTTACTGAACCAATTCAGAGTGAAGAAGAAAGAAGAGATGAGGAGAATCCAGAGCATGAAGAGCCAGAAGTAGCTGCTGAGATCCCCTCAGCTGACTTAAATGACTCCAATTTAGATGTGGGAATTAATGAAGAACCTAGTCATCAGACAAGAACTCAGAAGAATCATCCTCCTGAGCTGGTAATAGGAGACATCACTTCTCCTATGATGACTAGGAATCAAAGCAGACTTCAAGATTTACATGGTCAGCAACATACAATACTCTCTTGCTTTCTATCTCAGATTGAGCCTAAGAAGGCTTATGCTGCAATGAAAGATTCAAGTTGGATAGATGCCATGCAAGAAGAGTTGCTACAGTTTAAATCGCAAGATGTTTGGGACTTGGTGGACCTTCCAAAAGGTCATAGAGCAATTGGCACCAAGTGGATTTTCAGAAATAAAAAGGATGAGAGAGGAATAGTAATTAGGAACAAAGCAAGGCTAGTGGCACAAGGGTACACTCATGAAGAAGGCATAGACTATGAGGAAGTCTTTGGTCCAGTTGCACGGGTAGAGGCAATTAGGCTGTTTCTAGCCTATGCTTCATATATGAAGTTCAAGGTATATCAGATGGATGTGAAGAGTGCCTTTCTATATGGAATAATTGATGAAGAAGTATACGTCTGTCAGCCCCCTGGATTTGAAAATCCATCATATCCTGACAGAGTATACAAACTTAAGAAAGCACTCCATGGTCTACATCAAGCCCCAAGAGCATGGTATGATATTCTGTCTACCTATCTCTTGGAAAATGGGTTTGAAAAGGGAATCATTGACAAGACCCTTTTCATTAAAAGAAGTAAGAAGGATACCCTACTTGTTCAGATCTATGTGGATGACATCATATTTGGATCCACAAAAGATCAGATGTGTAGAGGCTTTGAAGAGTTGATGCACAAGAGCTTCAAAATGAGTTCAATGGGTGAACTCACTTTTTCCTTGGGCTTCAAGTGAAACAACAGAAAGATGGGATTTTCATAAGTCAATCAAAGTATGTGAAAGACATCCTAGATAAGTATGGTTTATCAGACTCAAAGCCAGCAAGCACACCAATGGAAACACACAAACAGATCACTGCTGATCTCGAGGGGGAGGATGTTGATGTCCATCTTTATAGATCAATGATTGGATCTCTCATGTATCTCACAGCCTCAAGACCAGATATCATGTTTCCAGTGTGTGTGTGTGTGCCAGATTCCAAGTCAAGCCAAAGCAATCACATCTTCAAGCAGTTAAGAGGATTTTCAGATACTTAAGAGGGCAACCTAGATTAGGTCTTTGGTATCCTTATGAATCTACTTTTGACTTGATTGCATATTCAGACAGTGACTTGGGTGGTGCTAATATGGATAGAAAGTCTACTTCAGGAGGATGTCAGCTTTTGGGTGCAAGACTAGTTTCTTGGCAGTGTAAGAAGCAAACCACAGTATCCTTATCCACAACAGAAGCTGAATACATTGGTGCTGCAAGTTGCTGCTCTCAGGTTCTATGGATTCAGAATCAAATGCTGGACTATGGGGTAACCTTTCTTCACACTCCAATCCTCATTGACAATAGCAGTGCTATTAGCGTTGTTAACAATCCAGTCAAGCACTCCAAAACAAAGCACATTGAAACCAGGTATCACTTTATTAGAGACTGCAATGAAATGAAGTTTATTCAAGTTGCTAAAGTTCATACTGATAACCAGTTTGCTGATCTATTCACTAAAGATTTTGATGTGGGTAGATTCACTTTCTTGGTCACAAGTGTGGGCATGATCAACTCTGAATGAGCTCATGTTTAAAAAGTGTTTGTATACCTGTTATTTGTTTATTTTTTGGTGCTACTAATCATCTTTCTCAGGAAGTTTATTGCCTTGCTCAGACTAACACAAGCTTCAACAGTGTAAGTATCGTTAATGCTGCCAGTGCAGTTTTAATGCTGCCAGTGCAAAGTTACTACTGCAGGTTCATTATTACTACTGCTAGTCTGAGTTACTACTTCAGGTATGTGTTACTCCTGCTAGTTAGTTAATACTGCTAGCTGGTTACTACTGATCTCAGTTAATACTGCGAGTGGGTCAGTACTGCTTTAACTGAAATTAGGGTTAATACTGCTTCTTTCCTGAATTCTATAAATACCCTCTTTGCCCGCCAAAAAGCTCACAACGACTCTTTGAATACTGTTCGTCTTCTCTCTAACTCTTTTCTCTCAAGCAACCAGTGTGTTTCAGTCAAGAATCCTCAAGCTAGATGGCATCCATGGCATTTATTGATGAACACAATGAGATCGCAATTCTTCAAAAGCCTAAGCAGGCTGCTGAATTCCATCAAATAGTTGATTTTCTCAATTCCAGTCATATAGCTCATGCTCTTAAAGTGTCACCACAAATTTACATCGAGCACCAGAAGCAATTTTGGGTGAATGCCACCGCTGTTACTGAAAACGGTGTGTAGTTTATCAAGACAAGGGTGTGTGACAAACCCTTGATAGTCTCTGAAAAGGTCATTCGCATCAGTCTACGACTAGACGATGCCTCAGGTATTACCTCTATCTCTAATGAGGATTTGTTTTCCAATCTCACAAGAATGGGGTATGAAGGCCAACAGGGTGTTTTCAAATTTTACAAAGCTAACTTTTCTCCCCAATGGTGTTTCTTTGTTCATACTCTTATGCACTGTATTTCTCGAAAAACTACTGGATTGAGTCAGTTCAGTAGTACCATTGCTTATGCTTTGGTCTGCTTGTCCACTGCCAGAAAGTATAATTTCTCATAAATGATTTTCAATGACCTTGTGTCAAACTTGGATAATAAAAAGAGTTTCTATATGTATCCAAAATTTGTCCAGACAGTTATCACCTCTGAATTGATGGATATGCCTCAGTCTAATGCGGTATATGTACCTAAAATCCTTAAGGGCAAGGTCTTTTCAAATATGAAAAGATCTGCCAAGGACTCGGAAAGAGTTGACACCCCATTGTTCTCTACAATGATGGTGGTGTCCCACAACCAAGAAGGTATGGCATCAGGGTCAAGGCCCTCACTAGACCATCCCACTTATAGCCAAACCCAACCTTCAACCACTATATCACTCTCTCAGTCCCTTGTTCTTAAGCCAACCCAGTTATATCCAAAACTTATACTAAGAGAAAGGTACACAAGGCTCCTTCACTTGTTGTACCTCCTACAAACCCAGAACCTCAAAGCCCTCTAATGGAGCATTCTCTATTAGAGAATATCCATAGGGAAACCACTGGGGTGTCTCCCAACCGCAAGGAGGTGCTCACTAAAGAGATGCATGAGCATGTGGGTGAGAAGGCTGCTACTACTCCTGCTAGCATAGAGGAGGCCAGTGGTAACATCACTAAGACCTTCCCCACGACAACTTTGAATGAGCATTCATTCAAAGGTCCCGGGTGCCCAAAAACCAAGGGAATAGGTGGTGCTTCAGTATGGCAGGAGATCCCTATTAAACATTCCAATGATCCCTCAAAAGGGGGTAACACTCCTGGAGAAGGTGAGGATAGATATGACTACCAAGAATTGATTTCTGCCATGTCCAACATGGCAACTGAACTGGATTCTCATAAGAAGGTTATAAATGAACTCAAGAAAGTCATCATCAACCAGCAAGAAGAAATCAACACCTTAAAGAAGTTGGTTAAGAAGGTCAAAGCAAAGATTTGAGCTCAGAAGAAGGAACCCAGTGGATGATGCTCCCAAAAAGGGGTAGTCAGAAGCTGAGGTCAACATGGAGAATGCTAAGAATAAGGGGGAGAAACATGGAGATGAGGGGGAGTTTGCTGGTGGTAGTGGGGATAAGGTACAAGCAGTAGAAACAGAAACAGGGTTTGAAAAAGCAGCAGTTACAGAGAAAGCAGTAAAAACATAAACAGTGTGTGAGAAAGCAGCAGAAACAGTTAATGCTGCTGAAGCAAGCAAAGCAGCAAAAACAGTTAATGCTGCTGAAATAAATAAAGCAACAGAAATTATTCAAGAGATATTAACCGACATCCTGAGCAGCAATTTGGAAGAAATTGAGATAGCTGAAGCATTAATCAAGGCTAAACATGACACTCCTAAGGTCACTTCAAAGACCAAAGGAGTTGTCATCAAAGACAATGCTGAGGTTATCAAGAAAGCTAGTGCTGATAAGGTAGCAAGCAAGGACAAAGGCAAAACCTAGATAGTGGAATCTGACCAACCACTTAAAAAGCAAAAGTTGGTTGAGTCAGATGAAGCTTTGGCTAAGAAAATTCAGGCCGAACTTGAGCAAGCAGAAAAAGATCAAGTGGAAAAAGATAGGGAGATGGCAAGAGCTCTAGCTGCAGAGCTTAATGAAGCATATCAAAAGAGTTTGGCAACAAAGATGACACATAAGAAATCTGCAATTCTAAAGAAGCCTGTAATGATCAAAATGGGTGCAAAGAAGAGGCAACCTTCACAGACCTACCTTGGCACCCAAGAGAGAAAGAAGATGATCACTTTCCTTAAAGGTGCTGTGGGAGTCAAAAAGGAAATGTTCACAAAAATGTCATTTGATCAAATCAAAGGTTTGTATGAGGCAGAGATGACTAAGTTACTAGGAAATGACCAAGCAAGAGTTGAAGTGGAAAAGAAGATGAAAGAGAGGCATGACCTTCAAATACAAAAACCATTTCCTGATGATCAAGAAACACCAAGGAAGGAAGCTACTCTAGGTGAAAGTTTGAGGACTTTGAAAAGAACAAAAATGATGGCAAGAAGAAAACCAACTAAGAAACCTAGAGTGGATGAGGAAGAAGCTTAGAAAGAACAGAAGGTAGCTGAAGAAGAAGGGGCACCTAAGTCTGATGAACAGGAAGCTCAATCTCAGGAAGAACCATCCAGTACTTCTGATGTGTATATGTACATGGTGGTGATGGAAAAAGTACCTGAGCCTATAACAGCTGAACCGGTTGGTGTCAAGCCTCCTGAGATTATTCACTGGGATACCATGGAAGTAGATGGAACGGAGTATATCAGGCTTAAGAGGAAAGATGACAAGTTTGAAGTGTATCCTACTTGGGCCAAGATTGTAAAAGTATGCTCCAGATCTGATTTAGAGGAAATGTTTGAGGTGGGGATGAAATTATATGCTGATAAGCTGAAAACTCCAGGGATACTAGTTACAAAACTTGTGATGGAATATCTATGCATGTTGTTCAAGCCAGAGGAAGTTCAGCATGTTATGAGAAATGTTTTCAAAACCATTAACAACTGGACTCTGTATGAAAGAAATGGAGTATATGTACTGGCTATGGATACAAATCACATTGAATACTTCTTAGTGGATAGAGTTTACAACCATAGAAGGCTAAAGTTGCATGCTATGTTGAAGAAAAAGCTTGGTTGTGCACCAGATTCTGAAATGGCAAGATACTTGATCCAGAGAACTCTTAATCAAAGTTAGGGGCTGAATCCTGATACAGGATTATGAGTAATGGAGTTTTGGGAGCATCTAAAGAACTTGACTTCTCTTCTCTAAAATTCAAGTTAGGGGGAGATTGTTGGAAACTGAAGATTTGTTTAAGTATGATTACTGCTGCCAGTACAACATGGTTACTACTGCTGAGCTAAATTACTACTGCTTGTAGAAATTAATACTGCTAAGCATAGTTACTACTGCTGGTGAAGATTAATACTTCTCAGAGTGTTAATGCTGCTACGACTTAATACTGCTTATGTGATAATATTGGTAAGTCGCGCAGATCAAGGTTTGAAGATAATCATGGAAGGTTGAAGATAATTATGGAAGAATATACTGAAGATCTTTTATGTTTTGTAATTATCTTTTATTTTCAGTATATGTATAGAATTATTCAGAATAGTTTGTTAGACGAGTATTCTGAGTTTTTGTTTTGAGAGAGAATTGACCTCAAGGTTTACAACCCTAGTTCTAGAGAAGTAGAATTCGTCTTGGTGAGCCTGTTCATCAAGATTGAGGTTTTGTGTGAAAGCTTGTAACTTTAATCATTCAATAAGGTTTACAAGTTGTGATTTCTACTTTACTGTTACATCGATATTTGAATATTAAAGTATTTTTCCGCAACTTCTTTAATATTGTTTCTAAGTTTCATTATTCTTAAGAATCAAATCTTGACAGTCACATATGCTTTATGTAACACCCTTAAATTTGGAAAGAGAAACTAATTTAAAATTTTCAAATATACATCAAATAGAGATAAAATCTATTCTACTAATCGTTACTTGAGTCACCTCATTTGGAATTCTAAATTGAACTTCAACAGATAATAGGTCATGTATTGTATAAAGACAAATCAAAGTCGGGTGTTACTAAAACCCAATGACAGTTGCTATCTCAAAAAGTGCGGAAGGCTTCACCAAGCTACCCTCTCTCGTGTAGGACTAGCACTCATCTCACCACGAAGTCGCTGGCAACAATCCTCAACCAAACTTGATGCACATGCCGACAAATAAAAAGGTTAGGCTAACACCTATTGAGTTCAAGAGTTTTCATCGTGAAACAAATATATTTGTTAAAGGGAAAGAATGCAGTTTAAATCATAATATTTCAAAAGGATTTACTTTAAATATTAAACGACTCATTTTCCTATAGCACAAACCTTTAAAAACAAGTAACCCACCATAAACATTATTTTGTAAAACACTTCAGCCCCAAACTCACCCAATACGTGAATAGAAAAATGAACTCCTAATTTATAAAAGTGCGGATAAAAACTTTATTTCCCGAAACACCCAAAACACGGGCGGGGCATAATACTCAACCCCTATGTCTTGAATAACAACCATATAAGCAAAATGTCACCGAAAACATGGATAATAAAATGACACAATTTAATACCCAAAATAACACCTTCCGGTGACGGGGGAGACCCGATTCTGTTGTACAGGCCGAAACACAAAGTTAAGCCACATAGCCACGTTATCGAACTACAACTCGGATCGTAATTGTATTGCCTTCTATGCCGAGCTACACCTCCAGTTGGACTGTATTCCAAGTCCAAAAAACACTGTATCCTCTATTGACTGCTCCGTCGAGCTACACCTCAAAGATACGCGATCCTATTGCCTGTTCATTCTTAAGTGGAGTTTCATCCTCAGGGTGCTCATTCGACCCCTAGTGCCTACTCCCTAGCATTCAAAAGAGGAGCCTTAGCTCCTTACTTGATAACTCATGATGTCTAACCCTCGTGCACAAGAATTAGAACATCAAACAGCAAACCCAAGGTACCGGAGTACAACCCATAAAGGTTCCTCTCTGCAAAACAACCGGGATACAACAATGTCAACACGACATAAACCCTAAGGTGAGAAAATCAAGACTTATCACTATCATATGACCAACTTACATGCATATGGATCCAATGCATTATAGTCTAAAATACATGACTCCAAATGAATGACACACGCACACAAAATCATGTATTCCCCAAAGTAAAATGCAATAAATGCAACTCACACCCAAAGCCCCACCTTAAGTTATTAAATCCGGACAAATGTCCTCAAGACCCGACACCGACGAAAACCGAGCTTTGAGCCTAAAATCAAACGACTATATGTTAAAATCCACACAATGTAATAAAACACAATCGACCGACATTTATGCAAACACATGCTCTAAAATACATGAATAACTCCAACACAATTTAGATTAGGAGAAATAATTTTTTCCCAATGAGTCTCTACCGTTTCAAAAACGTCCCTTAACACAAAATCAATCATTTTCCCAAACCACACTCTAAATGTACATTTATACTCCAAACACCTACTTCCACAAAATAACTCATTAAAAACATAAATACTTGAGATTTATTTGTCAAAATGTCCAAAATCCCTAATGTGGGTGTTTTACAAAATTTATAAAGTTAAACTCTTCAAATAATCTAGACTCATTAGATAATACAAAGTTGATAACTTCATGTAAACATAAACATTTAAAATTTGACATTTTGGCATGTACATCGTTTTCACAAATCAACTTGAACTCACCTTTCTAGATTTAGGCTAAATCTAGATTTTTTCCCAACTTGAGCTCCTTAAAAGAAATTGAATCCTCAAGCCAAAACTTTCAAAAACCTAGATTCACAAGTTTCAACCATAAATATACTTAATAAACCATTTAGAATCGATCCCCAAACATTTTACAACAAAATCTCTATTTTGGCAAAAACCCTAATTTTTGACCTAAATCCTTCAAAATCATCAAACCCGAAATTTGAGGAACCAATCACTAGGAAATCATCAATGAAATATTTATATCTTATAATAAGGTTTAGAAATGGAGAGAATAAACTTACTGTTGGGAACTGAAGATGTGAACAAGTCTTTAATGCTGCTAGTTCAGAATTACTACTGCCAGAAGACTTAAATGGTTAATACTGCTGAGTATTACTACTGCTAGTAGAATTAATACTGCTAGTCAAAGTTAGTGCTGCTTGAACAAAGTTAGTACTGCTTAGCTAGTTAGTACTGCTAGTGGTTAGTGCTGCTTAGTAGTTAATGCTGCTAAGACCAAGTTAATGTTGCTTGAAGAAGTTAATGCTGCTGGAACAAAGTTAATGCTGCTAGAAGAGATTAATGCTGCTGAGCATGGTTAGTACTGCTTATGACTTAAAGATCCGGATGGAAAGGATGACAGCTAGAAAGAATCAAGATATTCATGGAAGGCTTAAAGATAATGTTGGAAGATATACTGAAGATATTTTTATTTATTGTAATTATCTTTTTGTTCAGTATATGTACAGATTTGATAGAATAGTTTTTTTTAGATTAATTCATTCATTCTAAGTTTTAGAGAAAATCAACCTCAAGGCATAGATCCTAATTCTAGAGAAGTAGAATTCGTATTGGTGATCCTGTTCATCAATATTGAGGTTGTGTGTTTAATCTTGTAACTTTAAGCATTTAATACAAGTTTACAAGTTGTTGATTATATACTGTTTTGGTTTACTGTTTTATTGAATATCAAAGTGTTATTCCGCAACTTCTTTGATATTAGTTTCTGAGAATTTATTCTTGTTAAGAATTTGATCCTGACAAGTGGTATCAGAGCTAGTATTCTCAGAAACCTGCAATTATCATTCTTCCTTGAAATCAGAAATCATCAATGGCTAAAGTTTTAGATTCTTCAAGCACAGAAATCCCCACAGAGGTAATGTCTAATCTTTGCTCTAAAACTTGTATGGAAACTGTTAAAAGGTACAGGGATCACAACCAGACAATGAGTGACGACCTTAAAAGATTAGAGAGAGATATAAAAGACTATGTAAAAATTGTTGAGAGTTTTGAGGAACAGATCAAAGTTTTCCAAGCCAATGAACTTCAACATTCTTATGATACAAATTACTGGAAGTGGGAGAAGAATGACCTAGAACTTCTGCTGAAAAAGTCTAAAGAGGAGAATGAGAAGATAAAGAGTGAGTTTGAGAAAGCCAAGCTGGATATTGAGAAATTTTCCAATGCTTCTAAATCAATGGACTCTTTGCTCCAAACTCAGAAAAGAAAGACATGGCTGCAGATGTAAAAAGAAAAGGAAAAGAAAAGATGATAGAAACTGATCAATCAACCAAAAAGCAAAAGATGATTGAATCAGATGAAACATTAGCCAAGAAACTGCAAGAAGAGTTAGACCAAGCAGAGAAAGAACAGGTTGAGAAAGACAGAGAGATAGCCAGAGCACTAGCCAATGAACTAAATGAAGCATTTCAGAAAGGGTTGGAAACAGAGAAAGCTAAGCAAAGAGCAATAAGCTTGAGAAAGGCTATGATGGCCAGATCAAGTGCAAAGAAGAGAAGACCTTCACAAACTTACCTTGCAACTCAGGAAAGGAACAAGATGATAACTTTCTTGAGGAGTACAATTGGTGTGAATAAAGAAATGTTCATAAAGATGACTTTTGATCAAGTCAAGGGACTATATGAGAAAGAAATGGGAAAGCTGAAGAATAATGAAAAGGATAGAGTAGAGTTTGAAAAGAAAGCTAAGGAGAGGCATCATGTGAATATCAATAAACCCTTCCCTGAAAGTGAAGAGGGAACTCCAACAAAGGAAAAGGCAGAGATTAAAGAAGAAGAGACTCTAGCTCAGAAGATCAAGAAGATAAAAAGAGTTAAGTCTATTGCTTCTAAAGGTCCTAGATCAGAAGAAAGGACAAAGGAAGAAAAGAAGAAGGAATCTACTTTAGGGCAAGGGCAAAGGATACTGAAGAGAACCAAGATGATGGCAAACAGAAAAAGATTTGACAAGAAGCCTAGAGTAGAAGAAGAAAAGAAAGCTGAAACTCAGGAAGAAGTACCACAGAGTTCAGATGCAAACATGTACATGGTGATAATGGATAAAATTACAAAGCCTATTTCAGCTGAACCTGTTGGATTCAAACCTCCTGAAGTTATTCATTGGGATACTATGGAGGTGGATGGCAAGGAGTATATCAGATTAAAAAGAAAGGATGAGAAGTATGAAGTCTATAGCACCTGGAACAAAATTGTCAGAGAGTGTTCAAGATCTGATTTGGAAGAAATGTTTGAAGTGGGGATGAAAGTTAATGCAGATCAGTTGACAGCTCCAGGGTTACCAATTGTAAAGTTAGTTATGGAATATTTGTGCATGTTGTTCAAACCAGAAACAGTAAAGCATTTGATAAAAGATGTATTTAAAGCTGTTAGAGGATGGACTCAATATGAAAGGACTGGAGTCTATGAACTGGCATTGGATACTTTTCACATGGAGTATTACTTGGTGGATAGGGTCTACAATCACACAAATCTAAAGCTTCATGCCATGTTGAATAAGAAGTTGGGTTGTGCACCAAATTCAGAAATGGCAAAGTACCTAATTCAGAGAACTATCAATCAGAGTATGGGACTGGATCCTAACATTGGATTAGATCAATGAAGATTTTGGAAGCATTTGAAGAACTTGACTTCTCTTTCTAAAAGTCAAGTTAGGGGGAGATTGTTGGGAACTGAAGATGTGAACAAGTCTTTAATGCTGCTAGTTCAGAATTACTACTGCCAGAAGACTTAAATGGTTAATACTGCTGAGTATTACTACTGCTAGTAGAATTAATACTACTAGTCAAAGTTAGTGCTGCTTGAACAAAGTTAGTACTGCTTAGCTAGTTAGTACTGCTAGTGGTTAGTGCTGCTTAGTAGTTAATGCTGCTAAGACCAAGTTAATGCTGCTTGAAGAAGTTAATGCTGTTGGAACAAAGTTAATGCTGCTAGAAGAGATTAATGCTGCTGAGCATGGTTAGTACTGCTTATGACTTAAAGATCCGGATGGAAAGGATGACAACTGGAAAGAATTAAGATATTCATGGAAGGCTTAAAGATAATGTTGGAAGATATACTGAAGATATTTTATTTATTGTAATTATCTTTTTGTTCAGTATATGTACAGATTTGATAGAATAGTTTTTTTTAGATTAATTCATTCATTCTAAGTTTTAGAGAAAATCAACCTCAAGGCATAGATCCTAATTCTAGAGAAGTACAATTCGTATTGGTGAGCCTGTTCATCAATATTGAGGCTGTGTGTTTAATCTTGTAACTTTAAGCATTTAATACAAGTTTACAAGTTGTTGATTATATACTGTTTTGGTTTACTGTTTTATTGAATATCAAAGTGTTATTCCGCAACTTCTTTGATATTAGTTTCTGAGAATTTATTCTTGTTAAGAATTCGATCCTGACAAATGGTATCAGAGCTAGTATTCTCAGAAACCTGCAATCATCATTCTTCCTTGAAATCAGAAATCATCAATGGCTAAAGTTTTAGATTCTTCAAGCACAGAAATCCCCACAGAGGTAATGTCTAATCTTTGCTCTAAAACTTGTATGGAAACTGTTAAAAGGTACAGGGATCACAACCAGACAATGAGTGATGACCTTAAAAGATTAGAGAGAGATATAAAAGACTATGTAAAAATTGTTGAGAGTTTTGAGGAACAAATCAAAGTTTTCCAAGCCAATGAACTTCAACATTCTTATGATACAAATTACTGGAAGTGGGAGAAGAATGACCTAGAACTTCAGCTGAAAAAGTCTAAAGAGGAGAATGAGAAGATAAAGAGTGAGTTTGAGAAAGCCAAGCTGGATATTGAGAAATTTTCCAATGCTTCTAAATCAATGGACTCTTTGCTCCAAACTCAAATCCATGACAAACTTAGAAGAGGAATAGGCTATAACACCACACCACCACCATACAACCACAACTACATTCCTCCTATATCAGACTTACTAGAGACCAAGGATAGGAAGGAATTGCCTGTTGGAGCCACTAAGGTAGATCCTTTAGACAAAGTGGTGCTTGTAACAGACTCTGAAGAAGAGAACTCTAGTGAAAAGAGTAAGGAGAACACTATGAGTGGTGAGATTCCTCTAGAAAATAACATTATCACCAATGAGAGATGTGGAAAGGCTTGGATCAAGTCTAAGGACATAGAAAAGACTGAGGGAAAGTCTGAGAAGGTCCATTATAAGCAAACCACAGTTGTGAATCCTGTCCCTTGTAAACAGTGTTCTTGCAATAAATTTGAGCCCCAAAAACATGATAAACCAAGGGGAAATAAGAGAAACTGGAATAATCAGTGGGCACAAAAACAAGGGGTTGATTTGAGTAAAATCAATAGACCAAAACCTTGTTTTATCTGTGGCAAATTGAATCATCTTGCCAAACACTGTTATTTCAACCCTATTAACCAAAGAGTCACTTTTCAAAGACAACCACAAAACTCTTTTGGTTATAGGAATCTGAGAAGGAATCATATGGCTGAGAAAAGAGCACCTATAAGATCACATGCTCAGAACAAGTTTGCTAAACCAAAGAAAAATACTCCAAATAAACCAAAGAGTAATTTAAAGACAAAGAAAGCAAACAACTTTGTTCAAGTTTGGGTTCCAATTGTAAAGAAACCTGTTAGTACTGCTATCCCAGATAGTACTGCTAACAGAAATAGTGCTGCTGCAACCAATACTACTGCTAACAAGGATAGTGTTTCTACTAGTATTAATGTTGCAAAGCCTATAATCTTAACAAAGTATTCCAGCCATGAGATTCCTAAACAACTCATCCAGACCAAACAGACAGATTATATAAATGAGAAAGGACAACCCAAGACCACTTTGGCTTGGGTTCCATCCAAGACTAACTGATTTATCAAGTGTGCAGGGCAACCAACAGCTCAAGAGGAAGAGCATTTGGCATGTAGATAGTGGTTGCTCTTGGCACATATCAAGTAACATGGACTGCCGTCAAAGCTTCAAAAGGTTTGATGGAGGACATGTTGCTCTTTGTATGATACTCCAGATGGAGGTAAGTTCAAAGGTAAGTCAAGTAGTTAAAGAATGATGGAAAATGGAGAGATGGAATAAAAGTGTGAGGTATAAATGAAAGGTTATGGGCAACACAAGCTTAAAAGGTGTAAGCACAGTTAATACTGCTAGTAGTTAATACTGTTTTCAGTTAATACTGCTAGTGGTTAATACTGCTCTCAGTTAATACTGCTAGTGGTTAATACTGCTTTCAGTTAATACTGCTAGTGATTAATACTGCTCTCAGTTAATACTGCTAGTGGTTAATACTGCTTTCAGTTAATACTGCTCTCAGTTAATACTGCTAGTGGTTAATACTGCTTATGTTCCGAATACTATAAATACTCTTTGCCCGCCTAAAAGTTCATAACGACTCTTTGCATACTATTCTCTTGCGCTCTAAACCCTCTTTCTCTCAAGTTCAAAGTTCTCAGGCAAGAAGTTTCAAAGATTCATGTCATCAATGGCGTTCATTGACGAGCACAATGAAATCGCGATGCTCCAAAAGCCAAAACAAGCTGAAGGTTTTCATCAGATAGTCGACTTTCTGAAGTCTAGCCACATTGCCCATGCTCTCACTATGTCTCCTACTATCTTCATAGAGCATCAGAGGCAATTCTGGGCACATGCCACCATTGTTACTGAGGATGGTGTGCAAATGATCAAAACGACAGTATGTGACAAGCCATTGACAGTTACTGAAGAGGTAATTCGCATCAGTCTACGTCTAGACGATGCCTCTGGTATAACTTCTATCCCTAATGATGAACTGTTTTCTACTCTTACAAGAATGGGGTATGGAGGCCCATTGGGTATTTTTAAGTTCTCAAAAGCTAAATTCTCACCCCAATGGCGTTTTCTTATTCATACCTTGATGCACTGCATTTCTAAAAAGACTACTGGATGGAGTGAGTTCAGCAGTCCCATTGCTTATGCTTTGGTCTGTTTGGCCACTGCCAGAAGGTACAATTTTTCACAAATGATTTTCAATGATCTTGTCTCAAACATGGGAAACAAAAAGAGCTTTTATATGTATCCCAGGTTTGTTCAAGCAGTAATCAACCATGAATTGACGGACATTCCTCATTCTGATGGAATATATGTACCAAAACCCCCTAAAGGCAAGGTTTTCTCAAATATGAGAAGATCTGCTGGGGACTCGGAAGGAGTAGACACCCCATTGTTCTTTACAATGATGGTGGTGTCCCAAACTAATGAAGGTATGGTAGCAGGGTCAAGGCCCCCATTAGACCAACCCACTGCTAGCCAATCCCAACCTTCCCACTCTAAATCAATTCCTCAGTCTCTTCTTGACAAACCAACTTCACCAATCACCCAAATTTATCAAAGAAAACAGGTAAAGAAGGCTCCTTCCCTTCTTGTACCTTCACCCACTCAGCCTTTAAGCCCTCTAAGGGAGAATTCTCGCTTAGAGAATATCCAAAGGGAAACCAACAGGGTGTCTCCCAACCCTGAGGAGGTGCTCTCAAAGGAGATGGATGAGCATATGGGTGAGAAGGCTGCCACTACTTCTACTAGCACAGAGAAGGCAAGTGGTAACATCTCTAAGTCCTTCCCCATGGCAACTTTGGGTGAGAAATCAACCAAAGGACCCTGGTGCCAAGAAACCAAGGGGGTAGTTGGTGCTTCTGCTGGGCAGAAGGCCACTACTAAAAGATCCAAGGATCCCTCAAGGATGGGCAAAACATCTAAAAAGGGTGAGGACAGAAATGAAACTGATGAATTGATGGCAAAACATTCCAAGGATCCTTCAAGGGTGGGTAAAACACCTAAAGAAGGTGAGGATAGATATACTTACTGGGAATTGATTGAAGCATTAGCCAACATCAATGTTGATGTGGTTAAACAAGGAAAGGAAATTAAAGAATTGCAGCAAGTGGTCATCTCCCAACAAGAGCAGATTTCCAAACTCAAACAATTGGTAGGAAAACTCACTGCCAATAAAAGGAGAAAGCAGTTTGTTCTAAGGAGGAGAAATGGGGCAAACACAAAGAAGGAGGAAAATGCTTCCGAAAAGGGGGAGAATTCAAGCTCAGAACAGATAGATCAACAGATTGAGGGGGAGTTTGTTGAAGAAAGGGATGAATTTGTTGAAGAAAAGGCAGCAGCAGAAACAACACCAGCAGCAGTAACAACCCAAGAAGCAGAAACTATTACTACTGCTAAGCCAAAACAAGCAGCAGAAACTGTTAGTGCTGCTGAAACTACACAAGCAGCAGTAACAGGATTAACATCTGAAGAGGTTGAAGTAGCAGAGATGCTGGTAAAAGCAAAGAATGACACTCCCAAAGCAAAGGGAGTGGTCATAAATGAAGGGGGAGCAAAGAAATCAGAAAAGAAAGACATGGCTGCAGATGTAAAAAGAAAAGGAAAAGAAAAGATGATAGAAACTGATCAATCAACCAAAAGCAAAAGATGATTGAATCAGATGAAACATTAGCCAAGAAACTGCAAGAAGAGTTAGACCAAGCAGAGAAAGAACAGGTTGAGAAAGATAGAGAGATAGCCAGAGCACTAGCCAATGAACTAAATGAAGCATTTCAGAAAGGGTTGGAAACAGAGAAAGCTAAGCAAAGAGCAATAAGCTTGAGAAAGGCTATGATGGCCAGATCAAGTGCAAAGAAGAGAAGACCTTCACAAACTTACCTTGCAACTCAGGAAAGGAACAAGATGATAACTTTCTTGAGGAGTGCAATTGGTGTGAAGAAAGAAATGTTCATAAAGATGACTTTTGATCAAGTCAAGGGACTATATGAGAAAGAAATGGGAAAGCTGAAGAATAATGAAAAGGATAGAGTAGAGTTTGAAAAGAAAGCTAAGGAGAGGCATCATGTGAATATCAATAAACCCTTCCCTGAAAGTGAAGAGGGAACTCCAACAAAGGAAAAGGCAGAGATTAAAGAAGAAGAGACTCTAGCTCAGAAGATCAAGAAGATAAAAAGAGTTAAGTCTATTGCTTCTAAAGGTCCTAGATCAGAAGAAAGGACAAAGGAAGAAAAGAAGAAGGAAGCTACTTTAGGGCAAGGTCAAAGGATACTGAAGAGAACCAAGATGATGGCAAACAGAAAGAGATTTGATAAGAAGCCTAGAGTAGAAGAAGAAAAGAAAGCTGAAACTCAGGAAGAAGTACCACAGAGTTCAGATGCAAACATGTACATGGTGATAATGGATAAAATTCCAAAGCCTATTTCAGCTGAACCTGTTGGATTCAAACCTCCTGAAGTTATTCATTGGGATACTATGGAGGTGGATGGCAAGGAGTATATCAGATTAAAAACAAAGGATGAGAAGTATGAAGTCTATAGCACCTGGAACAAAATTGTCAGAGAGTGTTCAAGATCTGATTTGGAAGAAATGTTTGAAGTGGGGATGAAAGTTAATGCAGATCAGTTGACAACTCCAGGGTTACCAATTGTGAAGTTAGTTATGGAATATTTGTGCCTGTTGTTCAAACCAGAAGCAGTAAAGCATTTGATAAAAGATGTATTTAAAGCTGTTAGAGGATGGACTCTATATGAAAGGACTGGAGTCTATGAACTGGCATTGGATACTTTTCACATGGAGTATTACTTGGTAGATAGGGTCTACAATCACACAAATCTAAAGCTTCATGCCATGTTGAATAAGAAGTTGGGTTGTGCACCAAATTCAGAAATGGCAAAGTACCTAATTCAGAGAACTATCAATCAGAGTATGGGATTGGATCCTAACATTGGATTAGATCAATGAAGATTTTGGAAGCATTTGAAGAACTTGACTTCTCTTTCTAAAAGTCAAGTTAGGGGGAGATTGTTGGGAACTGAAGATGTGAACAAGTCTTTAATGCTGCTAGTTCAGAATTACTACTGCCAGAAGACTTAAATGGTTAATACTGCTGAGTATTACTACTGCTAGTAGAATTAATACTGCTAGTCAAAGTTAGTGCTGCTTGAACAAAGTTAGTACTGCTTAGCTAGTTAGTACTGCTAGTGGTTAGTGCTGCTTAGTAGTTAATGCTGCTAAGACCAAGTTAATGTTGCTTGAAGAAGTTAATGCTGCTGGAACAAAGTTAATGCTGCTAGAAGAGATTAATGCTGCTGAGCATGGTTAGTACTGCTTATGACTTAAAGATCCGGATGGAAAGGATGACAGCTGGAAAGAATCAAGATATTCATGGAAGGCTTAAAGATAATGTTGGAAGATATACTGAAGATATTTTATTTATTGTAATTATCTTTTTGTTCAGTATATGTACAGATTTGATAGAATAGTTTTTTTTAGATTAATTCATTCATTCTAAGTTTTAGAGAAAATCAACCTCAAGGCATAGATCCTAATTCTAGAGAAGTAGAATTCGTATTGGTGACCTTGTTCATCAATATTGAGGTTGTGTGTTTAATCTTGTAACTTTAAGTATTTAATACAAGTTTACAAGTTGTTGATTATATACTGTTTTGGTTTACTGTTTTATTGAATATCAAAGTGTTATTCCGCAACTTCTTTGATATTAGTTTCTGAGAATTTATTCTTGTTAAGAATTCGATCCTGACACTTACCACTTAGGTTTTGGTGAAAACCTAGAAAACCCTAAAATGGAGCTTGAGGTTGAAGATGGAGATGGTGAACTCTTGGTCATAGCTTCCAATCTAACACTCGATGATGGTTTAACTCCATAATACCCAAGGATTTGAGCCAAAAATGACCCAAAATCGCCACATACATTTTAGGTTTGTTCTAGAGAGAGTTTGGGAAGAAGAGGAAAGTGAATAATGAAGAAAAGGGCTGAAATCTGATTTTATCAGTAGGTCCTCCCCCTGGTGCTACAATGACATGTGACTATGACACGATCATTGTCGCGTGTCATAGTCTCACCAAGTATACCGTAGGCGTTCCAACTTGTGTGACTATGACCGTGCAGCTATGACATTGTCATAGTCGCTGGGCATTGTAGCCGGACCTTTTAGTAGATCCCATAAACAGTGCAATCACAGTAATCAAGAAACAATAAACCTTTAATCACAACTGTTGGTCATATGATTAGATTTAACAATAAAGGGTTTAAGGTTTACAGAGAGAATTTCAATACGTGTAAGTAAACCTATAATGACCAACTCTGTTCTTCTAACCCTAAACTCAAACAAAACAAACTTTAAATACTAGGGGCATGGGTCTAAACGCAAGGCCCATTACAACCAAACCTAAGCCCAATAACAATTAAAGGCTTTTTACAACACATTAAATAATAAAACAATTAAACTCTATGAATGCGTTATACAACTTTCAACGCACTAAGAATTCCAGTCCTAAAAATCTCCCCCTAAATTTGAATAAGACATTTATCATCTTGAAATCTTCAGGCCTTGATCTTCTTTCCCTCTTAAATCTTTGAAAAACTTTGGTGTTGCTTGTCTTCATATCTTTCCAAGCTCCCCCTTGAATAAAGCTCTTGGTTTTCATAGTTTCAACTTTGTAACCATATTCAATGTACAATAGCCTCAACTGAACGCACTATTGAATATCTTTCAACTGTAGAAACTCAACACATCGGATCAGTACACAAGAAAGATAATGTGTGAGTTACGTTACATTCCAAAGTGCAACTTCAGTTTAAAAAAACAAGGAATTTGTCTTTGAACCGCAAGTTGAATATGCTTTCAGCTTAAGAAGTTGTTTCAATCAGCTCGTAGGAGGAATCAACTTGTAACAAACACCATATGATAAAGGATAAGAAGAAACAATCACATCAATTGCAGAAATGCAATCTTGAAATCCAATGGCTTTTCAACCTCAAATTTAAGAAATTTTGCTACCCCCTCAACTTTTTCTAGCTCCTCTTCAATATAATGATCTGTGTCTTTGAAATGTGTGTCGTCCTCCCCTTCATGATGATTAGGAGAATCTTAAGCTTCATGTAACTTCAACGACTAAATAGATGAGTAGCAAAATACCAGATAAAACGATCCAGTAACCAAGGGTAACAACTAACACATAAACACGCAGTAACTGTTATCACAACAATTGAAATAATTGTGTGGCCTATTTTCAGAGTTGGCTAAGGGGTATCTCTGATAGGACTTCCAGTTATCACCAAAGTAGAATATTAAAACTTACTTCTCAAACTGTTTTGGAAATATCACAAAGATATGCGATTGGAATCACAAAGATTTATGCGTGTGTGAAAGAAATATAATCATGTCGATTAGGCTCAAAGATTGATTCAACCTGGGACGCAGGTTAGAAATCAATAGACAGTGAGATGAATATGAAGTTTGGAGACCGGAGCTGATGTCTTCATTTTTCAATATCTAAGACCTCCGAGTGAGGAATAGATGGATTATGTGTTAAATCTCCGTGCATATATGAAACAAGTATCTTTTATGAGATACTTGAGTGGCTGGGTGGGGTGACACGAGTTATCGACACTGGATCTATGTCTGTTTCAATATCCATCTCCAAAGATTGAGAATGAATAGATTATGTGGTAACCCGGATAACTGACTCGGTTTGGTAAGGACCAATAATTCTTTTAAGTCCTATCACATCCTCACCATATTCTTTTCACTCTGAACTCATCTATCAATCTAGACCCCTCACTGATATCTATGAATTGGATGTGTTTCTTGGGTAGGTCCTTCCGATTCTGGATTGACCATAGAAACATTAAAATCCCTAACACTCCTTTAACTCGCCAAAATAGAACATTCAAGTAAACATTAAAGTACGAGTCAAAACATTGAAGTACGAGTCCTGAACTGAAGTGGTCAGAAGTCTATATGAAAAATAAACAACATGGTACTCCCCCTCAAAAGATGGCATAACTCTTTATTGTAGTCATGTGATGTGAATAATTTGAATTAAATTACACATGACATTCCTGCAAAACAGATTAGGAAGATTTTGGTTTTGGTATACATGTTGTGATGGATCCTTGATGGTTAGTTGCCTTAGCTTTGAAGTTATTAAACTGAGGATTGGGGATGCTATAAGTACCATACCAATTATTAACATACCTTGAATCCATGAAGTCACTATTTCCACAGTGAGTGCAACAAATCTTTGCTCGGTTTCGACTAATTAACTTTCCTATAGAATAACATGAATAGGTGAATCAGTCTTGGAAATTGATGACTTTGTATCAACTACAGGAGAATCATGAGACTTGTTTCCTTCACTGTCTTCTATAGTTGGTTTCTTTCTCCAAACCATCTTTACTTTTCTAAAAAAATGATTATCTGAAGAATCATGAAGTTCGCAATCAGAAGAACTGGAGTAGTAAGTATGTCTTTTGTTAGAGGCGTCGGTCTTTCTTTGTTTCTGTAAACGTCTTTTAGATTTTTGCTTTGAAGATTGTTCCCACAAAAACCTTTTGAGAGGCAGATGTTGAACATTCGCCTTTAAAAAATTTGACCGGTGGCTCACAGTTGAATCCAAAAAATCAACATGACTTCGAAATTTTGTGATCTCAGATTTCAAGCAATAATAACAATCAAAGAACAATATCAAAGAGAGAATCTAAAGAGATAATCTAGAGAGAGAATTTTGTCACAAGTTTCATATTCATATATCTCTTAGTGAATGCTTACAACACATCTTACGCTTACTCACTTGCTTACTACTTGACACAAAGAAAGAACAACACTTATATAGGGTTAAACATCCCTTGACCTCTACACAAGTTTACATAAAAAGTCAATACATGACAAAACTTATTTGATCTAAACCTTGCTTTAACAATCTCCCCCTTTTAGATCAAATAAAAAAAAACTTTATCTACACCATCTTGAAAAACTTTATTGTCTGATGCCAAGCAAAGATTCAAAGTTCCTTATACCTCTTCTGAAATGGATTCTATCATCCAATGCATCAAGAACTCTCTCCAAAGTTAATCTGTCAAACTTTGACATTGGCTTTTCTCCTCGCTTTATCTTTTCTTTATTCTCCTTGAATCTCTGATTGAGTTGAAGTTTGATCACTTTCAAAGTTCCATCAGAGAATTTAGCTATCTCTGACACTCTGAAAAATCTCTTCTTGTTTTCTCCATTTTTGTAAATCACACCAAGTTCTGGAACTTCAAGAATAGTGAACAGATCATAACTATCAATGTCTTCCAGATCCAGATTAGGCTTTAACATGTTGACTTTCTTCTGGTTTGTTTCAATTCCCAGTTGAAAATCATAGCAGTAAGCATAATTCACCTGTCTTCTCATGAATCTCTTCACTGCTTCGAAAGAAAAAATGATGTTTTCAGGTCTGATTGTCATATTCCTGAACGAATGATACAAATATTCAATATCATCAACATTTAAGAACTTAAAATCTGCTTCAGAAAATTCACATCCAGTCAGATCTCTTCTCTGAACAAAGAAGACTGAATACCAAATACGTTGAAATTGTCTGAGTCTCATTTCTTTTACAGTTACAATCCCAGATTTTTTCTTGACATACTTTTCTGCTTTCTTTTCCCAACTCATGAATCTTGCATATTCAATCTGATATTCCATTGGCTGATTGGTAACTCCCAAAAGTTTGTAAACATCCATCTTTCTAAGCTTATGAACAAATTCCTTCATCATTTACTCTTCAAGAAAAGGTGCTCTTAAAACATTTCTCATCTGTCTTAACTGAGCTTCAGTGGTTACAAGAGGAACTTCTGGTTCATTTGAAGGACCTGCTTGAGCGTCAACAGGGTTAGATGGAAAATGCAATTCTGGTTCAGCTTCAAGGTCAGGTTGGTCATCATTTCTGGGTTGGTCATTTTGAAGTGGACTAGGAATTCTATTTAGGCTTGGTAATCTGACAGGACTAGGTTGGTTCAAAGGACTTGAAATGCTTTGGGGTATCTCTGCTTGTTTAGAAAGGTTGAATTCTTTAAAGGTAGGAATTTCAGGTGCAGAACTTGAAGGTTCAGGCAAATCATTTTGCATCGTGCTCAACTGAATATCCTCTGGATTTTCTACCAAAATATCCAAAATGTTTTCATTTCCTTCATCATCTGATCCCATCAAATTTTCTCTTTCTTCCTCTTTCAGCTTCCAAAAGTTGTCATACTTTTCATTGGCAGTCTCCTCTTCATCAGATGATAAATCAATAACATTTATTGCATCAATCCCAGTAAGCAACAATATTTCCTCCCTAGTAGCAACCTTAGGCTTTGTAACCCTTGGTTCTACTTCTTCATTTACATACAGAACAAGCTCTCTCCCTTCACCAATAATCTCAAGATCATCATCTTTATCACCAATAACCTTAGCTTCCTCCTCATCATTCACATTTTGATCATTTTGCTTTTCACCATGATCAACATTTCCTTCAACATTTTCACCTCTTTCATCAACTATAACAACCTCAGATCCAGCAGCTGCCTGTTTCTCCCTTTTCTCCCCCTCAAGATCATGATATTGATCAGGATCATGTCTAGGCTTAGAAACAACTTCATGGGCTTTACATGATGTTTGCACTACCTGTTTAAGATCAGATGAAGAATGCAAAACATCATATTTAAAAGTAAAAAACTCTGAAGCACTAACCAAATCTGCTGGTTTCACAGACTGTGGCGGTTGTTGTGGAAGGTGGGATCGCAGAAGTGAAAAAAAATCTGCATCTTGCTGGTTATTAGGAGCTTGTGATAACAGTTTAGCGAATAACAAAGATTTCAGCTCATCAATGGATAGGTCAGTAGGTTGAGGATTTTGTGGAAGTTACTGAGTTTGTTGAATAGGCTCAGGTTCAGCAGAGTGTTTCCCTTTCATCATCCTTTTGATCTCATACATCTCATCCTCCAACTTCTTAGATAACCTGGTTTCAACAACCTTTAAGGCACCATCGAGAACTTCCTTTGACACATAGTCAGGGTTAGTAACATCAGAATTACATAGATTATCCGTTTGCATAACAGTAGTATAACCAACTGCATGGCCTGTGTTTATAGCTGGCACAATTTTAACTATAACACGACTTCCATTCTGTCCTCGTAGTCTGGAATACGGATCTACTCGGGATGTTCCGATCGGGTTACTAAGACTTACGATGGTAGCCATTTCAAAATGTGTCATAGGAATGATAATTGGAATCTCAAAAGGCACCAGACTCAACGGTGCAATGAAAGAAGTTGAGAACGGGGGCTGCTATTCTCTATGTTCAATACCAACATTCTCCGAATGAGAAACCGGTAGACTTTGTGCTATATCCCCGTAAGAAGATGAAACTATCTCCTGTTGACAGGAGGTAGAGTGGATGGCTAAGGTGTGTATTTCCATAAGTGGGCTACTTATGTCTTGAATACTTGCACACAACACATGTGGCGAAGCATTTGATGTGGTTGCCCTTTTGGAACGGTAGGTTACAAGGCACTCACTCTCACCATGTTCTTTTTCTCCCCTATCACTCTCTCTCACAACATTTTCAACTAAAACACCCTCATATCTCTTTATATCTCCCATCACTGTATTGACAGTATCATTAACCTGGTCATCAATTTCCATGGAATCATTACCATAGAAAGGTTCAAAAATATCAACATTCTCATCAGTATCTGAATCATCAGCTTGAGCAGTCTTAGCATGAGTATCAACATGGATTTCAACAACATTATCATTATCATCATTATCTGAATTATCATCATCAGCAGGAGTCTAAGTATCAGAATCCTCATCACTTTCATTGGAAACATTCTCAGTATCACTAGTAGCCGAATGAACTTCACTGGTATCACTTTCATCAGCCAATCTGTTTGCTTGATCCAGGTCATTATCAGAGCCTTAGCCGTCATCAGCAGGAGGTGTCACTGAACGTTGGGTAAGACCCATGACCCTTGTCAGGATCGAATTCTTAACAAGAATAAATTCTCAGAAACTAATATCAAAGAAGTTGCGGAATAACACTTTGATATTCAATAAAACAGTAAATCAAAACAGTATACAATCAATAACTTGAAAACTTGTATTGAATGCTTGAAGTTACAAGATTGCACACTCAACCTCAATATTGATGAACAAACTCACCAATACGAATTCTACTTCTCTAGAATTAGGATCTATGCCTTGAGGTTGATTTCTCTCTTGAACAAAACTTAGAAATCATTATTTCTAAACTATTCTATACATTCTATACATATACTGAATCAAAAGATAATTACAATAAATAAACATATCTTCAGTATATCTTCCATCATTATCTTCAAGCCTTCCATGAATATCTTTATTCTTTCCAGCTGTCATCCTTTTCATTCAGATCTTTAAGTCATAAGCAGTACTAACTATGTCCAGCAGCATTAATTTCTTCAAGCAGTATTAACTACTAAGAAGCACTAACCACTAGCAGTACTAACTAGCTAAGCAGTACTAACTTTGTTCAAGCAGCACTAACTTTGACTAGCAGTATTAATTCTACTAGCAGTAGTAATACTCAGCAGTATTATCCTTGAAGTCTTCTAGCAGTAGTAACTCTGAACCAGCAGCATTAACCATACTTGAGCTTTTCTTCAGTTCCCAACAATCTCCCCCTAACTTGACTTTTTGGAAAAGAAGTCAAGTTCTTCAGATTTTCTTCAAGATGCTCCCAAAACTCCATCATGGCCTAAATTCCAGTATTTGCATCCAACCCCAAACTCTGATTGATGGTTCTTGGATCAAATATTTAGCCATTTCTGAGTCTGGAATACACCCTAGCTTCTTCTTCAGCATGGCATGAAGCTTCAATCTGCTATGGTTGTATACTCTATCCACTAGGAAGTACTCAGTATGATTCAGATCCAAAGTCACTGCATATACCCCACTAGTTTCATATAGAGTCCAATTATTCACTGACTGAAAGACATTCCTTATTATCTCTTCCACTTCATCAGGTTTAAACATCATACACAGATACTCCATTACCAGTTTTGTAATTGAAATCTCTGGAGCTTTCAGTATATCTGCATACAACTTCATTCCTATCTCAAACATCTCTTCAAGATCTGACCTAGAGCATGTTCTGACAATCTTTGCCCAAGTATTGAACACCTCATACTTTTCATCCTTCCTTTTGAGCCTTATGTATTCCTTTCCATCCACTGTCAATGTATCCCAGTGAATGACCTCAGGAGGCTTTATACCAACAGGTTCTGCTGAAATTGGTTCAGGAACTTTGTCCATCACTACCATATACAAATTCACATCATCTGTGTTTGATGGCTCTTTCTGTTTAGATGACTCAGGTGCTCCTTCTTCTTCAGCAACCTTCTCATCCTCTCCTTCAGCTATTCTAGGCTTCTTGATTGACTTTCTCCTTGCCATCATCTTGGTTCTCTTTAAAGTCTTTAGACTTTCTTTCAGAGTGGCTTCTTTCTTTGGTGGTGTTTCCTGCTCATCTGGAAAGGGCTTTTGAAAATCAAAGTCATTACTTTCTTTCATCCTCTTCTCCATCTCCACCCTTGCAGTTTCATTCCCCTGAAGCTTTATCATCTCTGAATCATACAGTTCTTTAATCTTCTCAAAGGACATCTTTGAGAACATCTCCTTTCTGACTCCTATAGCACCTTTGAGAAGTATAATCATCTTGTTTTTCTCTTGGGTACCTAGGAAAGTCTTTGAGGGTTGTCTCTTCTTTACAGCTGTTTTCACCACTGATTTCTTCAGAGTTGCAGCTTTCTTCTGTGCAATTTCAGTTGCCAGACTCTGTTGATAAGCTTCATTCAGTTCAGCAGCTAGAGCCTTTGCCATCTCCCTGTCCTTTTCAACCTGAACTCTTTCTTCTTTTTCAATGTCATCCTGCATCTTCCTGGCTAAGGCTTCATCTGATTCAACCAACCTTTGCTTCTTGACTGGTTGATCAGATTCCACCATCTTTGCTTTTCCTTTGTCTTTGTTCATTGCCTTCTTACTGTTATCTTTCTTGATCACTTCACCTTGTTCTTTGATGATTACTCCTTTGGTCTTTGAAGTGACCTTGGGAGTATCATTCTTGGCTTTAAGTAAGGTCTCTGCAATCTCAAGATCTGTTAATACTTCTTTCACCTTTTCTGCTGCTTGTTTAATTTCAGCAGTATTAACCATTTCTGCTGCTTCTTGTGTTTCTATTTGCACTGATTCTCTTTCTGTTGCTGCTTCCTACTCCCCCTCAACATCAAATTTCTCTCCCTTATCACCATATTTCATCCCATCAGGCTCCCTCTTTTCTGTAGCTTCTTCCATGTTGATCTCCCCCTTTTTGGGAGCATCATTCCCAGATTTCCTTCTCCTTAGCACAAATTGTCTCTTCTTCTTTTTTTGTTCTAGCTTCATCACCATTTCTTGAGTTTGGTAATCTGCACTTGTTGGGACAAGATTACCAATTTCATTTCTTCAAGTTCTTTTCCTTGTTTGAGAACATCTAGGTTGATGTTGCCCATTGTTTCCATCAATTCATAGTAAGAATATTTGTCCTCACCCTCTCCAGAAGTGTTACCTTCTTTGGAAGGATCATTGGATCTTTTTGTAGTGGAAGTCTTCTGCCTAGCAGAAGCACTGTCCACCCCCTTGGTTTCTTGGCACCAGGGACCGTTGAATGATTGCTCATTCAAAGTTGCCATAGGGGAGGTCTTATTTATGTTACCACTGTCCTTCTCTGTGCTAGCAGAAGTAGTGGCAGCCTCATTACCCATATGCTCAACCTCCTCCTCAGAGAGCACCTCCTTGGGGTTGGGAGACACCCCTTTGGTTTCCCTATTGATATTCCTTATAGGAGAATTCTCCTTTAGAGGGCTTAAAGGCTTGGGGGTTGATGGTACAAGAAGGGAAGGAGCCTTCTTTACCTGTTTCCTCTTGTATGTTTGGGTGATTGGTGAGGTTGGTTTTTGAAGAAGGGACTGGGGAATAGATTTAGAGTGGGAAGGTTGGGATTGGCTAGCAGTAGGTTGGTCTAATGGGGGCATTGACCCTGCTACCATACCTTCATTGGTTTGGGACACCACCATCATTATAGAGAACAATGGGGTGTCTACTCCTTCCGAGTCCCCAGCAGATCTTCTCATATTTGAGAAAACCTTGCCTTTGGGGGGTTTAGGTACATATACCCCAACAGGATGAGGTATATCCGTTAATTCATGAGTAATAACTTCTTGGACAAACCTGGGGTACATAAAGAAGCTCTTTTTGTTTCCCATGTTTGAGACAAGATCACTGAAAATCATTTTAGAAAAGTTGTACTTTCTGGCAGTGGCCAAGCACACCAAAGCATAAGCAATGGTGCTGCTGAACTCACTCCATCCAGTAGTCTTTTTGGAGATACAGTGCATAAGGGTATGGACAAAGAAACGCCATTGGGGTGAAAATTTGGCTTTTGAGAACTTGAACACACCCAATGGGCCTCCATACCCCATTCGTGTAAGAGAAGAGAACAGTTCATCATTTGGGATGGAAGTTATACCAGAGGCATCGTCTAGACGTAGACTGATGTGAATAACTTCTTCAGTAATTGTCAAGGGTTTGTCACACACCCTTGTCTTGATCATTTGCACACCATTCTCAGTAATAATGGTGGCATTTGCCCAGAATTTCCTTTGATGCTCGATATAGATTGTAGGTGATACAGTAAGAGCCTGGGCAATATGGCTTGACTTGAGGAAATCCACAATTTGGTGGAACCCAGCGGCCTGTTTGGGCTTCTGTAGCATTGCGATTTCATTGTGTTCATCTATGAATGCCATTGATGCCATTGAGCTTTGAGAAAATCTTGCCTGAAAGCTTTGAACTTGAGAGAGAAAGGGTTAGAGCGCAAGTGAACAGTATGCAAAGAGTCGTTATGAACTTTTAGGCGGGCACAGGGTATTTATAGTATTCGGAATATAAGCAGTATTAACCTAGAGCTGTATTAACGGACAAGCAGTATTAACTGCGAGCAGTATTAACCACTAGCAGTATTAACTGCGAGCAGTATTAACCACTAGCAGTATGAACTAACTAGCAGTTTTAACTGCGAGCAGTATTAACCACTAGCAGTATTAACTGACTAGCAGTATTAACTGCGAGCAGTATTAACCACTAGCAGTATTAACTGAATAGCAGTATTAATTGCGAGCAGTATTAACCACTAGCAGTATTAACTGAGTAGCAGTATTAACCACTAGCAGTATTAACTACCTATCAGTATTAACTGCGAGTAGTATTAACCACTAGCAGTATTAACTAACTAGCAGTATTAACCACTAGCAGTATTAACTGTACTTACTGCTTTAATCTTGCGAAATACTGAGTACTGCTATACATATCCTGAAATAGAAGATTAGTAACACCAAGAATAAATAATATACAGGTATAAAACCACTTTTTGAGAAGGGACTTATTCAGAGTTGATCATTCCCACACTTGTTACCAAGAAAGTGAATCTACCCACATCAAAAGCTTTAGTGAATAGATCAGCAAACTGGTTATCAGTGTGAACCTTTACAACTTGAATAAGTTTCTTTTCATTACAGTCTCTTATAAAGTGATACCTGATCTCAATGTGCTTTGTCTTTGAGTGCTTGACAGGATTGTTCACAATGCTAATAGCACTGCTATTGTCAATAAAAATTGGAGTGTGTAGAAAGGTTACCCCATAATCCAGCATTTGATTCTGAATCCATAAGACTTGAGAACAGCAACTTGCAGCTGCTATGTACTCTGCCTCTGTTGTAGATGTGGATACTGTGGTTTGTTTCTTGCACTGCCATGAAACTAGTCTTGCACCCAAAAACTGACATCCTCCAGAAGTAGATTTTCTGTCCAAGTTTGCACCACCTAGATCACTATATGAGTATGCAAGTAGGTCAAAGGATGAGTCATGAGGATACCAAAGTCCCAATCTGGGTTGTCCTTTGAGATATCTGAATATCCTCTTAACAACTTGATAGTGAGATTGCTTTGGCCTAACTTGGAATCTTGCACACACAGACTGGAAACATTATATCTGGCCTAGAGGCTGTAAGATACATGAGAGAGCTAATCATGGATCTATAATGATGAACATCCATATCCTCCCCCTCAAGATCTGCTGTTATCTGTTTGTGTGTCTCCATAGGTGTGCTAGCAGGTTTTGAATCTGAGAAACCAAACTTGGTTAGAATGTCCTACACATACTTGGACTGACAGATGAAGATTCCATATGACTTCTGTTGAACTTGGAGTCCAAGGAAGAAAGTAAGTTACCCCATGGAACTCATTTTGAACCTTTGATGCATTAGTTCCTCAAACTCCTTGCACATGTTGTCTCTTGTGGATCCAAAGATAATATCATCAACATAGATTTGGACCAGCAAGATATCTTTCTTCTTTCTCTTGATAAATAGAGTCTTATCAATGACCCCTCTTTCAAAGCCATTTTCCAAGAGATAGGATGACAGAGTGTCATACCATGCTCTTGGAGCTTGATGCAGTCCATAAAGAGCTTTCTTCAATTTGTATACCCTGTCTGGATAGCTTGGGTTTTCAAACCCTGGTGGTTGACAGACGTATACCTCTTCATCAATTGAGCCATAGAGAAATGCACTTTTTACATCCATTTGATAGACTTTGAATTTCATGTAAGAAGCATAAGCTAGGAATAATCTGATTGCTTCTATCCTAGCCACAGGTGCAAAGACTTCTTCATAATCTATTCCTTCTTCTTGAGTATATCCTTGAGCCACCAGCCTTGCTTTGTTCCTTATGACAATTCCTCTTTCATCTCTCTTGTTCCTGAAAATCCACTTTGTGCCAATTGCTCTGTGACCTTTAGGAAGGTCTACTAGATCCCATACATCTTGTAGCTTGAACTGCAACAGTTCTTCTTGCATTGCTTTTATCCAACTGGATTCTTTCATAGCATCATGTGCCTTTTTAGGCTCAAGCTAGGATAGAAAACAAGAAAGCACTGTATGCTGTTGATCTTGCATTTCTTGAAGCCTGCTTTGATGTCTAGTCATCATAGGAGAAGATATATCTCCTATTACCAGCCGTGGAGGATGATTCTTTTGAACTCTGGTGTTATGACTAGGTTCTTCAGTAAGTCCTCCCTCTAGATTAGAGTCATTCAACTCAACTGAAGTGTTTTCAGCAGCTACTTCTAGTTCTTTATTGTCTTGAGTCTCCTCATCTCTACTTTCTTCTTCACTTTGACTTGGTCCAGTAGATGGTTCCTTTTCACAGTCTTCAACAGGGTCCACTGTGGGTATGGGAAAAATCACAGATTGAGATATACTTTCTGAAACTTGTGTAGTCCCTGATCCTCCACTCCCTGTACCTGCATAATCACTACTACTGAAACCAAAAGAGTTAGTTAGTGAGTCAATGTCAAATAGCCACTGAGGACCAGACCCAATTGGATTTGGTGTGTTCTCATTGCATTTGACATTGTCACTTTCTTCAATTATTCTAGAAGAAGAGTAACCAACAAGAAATCCATCATCTGTTTTGCTATCAAACTTACCTAAGTGAGACTTGGTATTGAGAATTGTACAAGGACACCCAAACGGTTTGAAAAATCCAATGAAAGGTTTTCTTTTATTTAAAAGCTCATATGGGGTCTTGTTCTTTTGCTTGACCACTAGAACTCTGTTTTGGACATAACAAGCAGTATTAACTGCTTCAGCCCAGAAGGTAATTGGCAGTTTTGAATCAGCCAACAGAGATCTAGCAGCCTCTATTAGTGTCCTATTTCTCCTTTCAGCAACTCCATTCTGTTGAGGAGTCCTAGGAGCACTATATTGTCTCTCAATGCCTTTCTCTTCACAAAAGGTGTTTAGATCAAGATTTTTAAACTCAGTCCCATTATCTGATCTAATGACTTTTACTTTTTGATTAGTTTGGTTTTCAATTCTTAGGATAAAGGATTTGATCAGTCCACTTGTCTCATCTTTAGTCCTTAGAAAATATACCCAGGTAAATCTAGAGTAATCATCAACAATAACCAAGCAGTAAGATTTCTTGCCTATACTCATAACATTTGTAGGACCAAAGAGATCCATATGCAATAACTGGAGACAAGAAGAAATTGAGTTTATCTCTTTGGCCTTATGAGAAGTTTTGTGCTGTTTGCCTTTAAGACATGCAACACAATGATCATCACATGAAAATACTTTTGAAAGTAAACCTCTTACAAGGTTGTTTTTAACAAGTTTGTTCATAGTTTTGAAGTTCATGTGACACATCCTTCTGTGCCAAAGAGAGGATTCATCCACAGAAGCTTTTGAGACAAGACAATTTAGGGATGAATCACTATAAACATTGTCCATATCTAGACAATACACATTGTCCTTTCTTGGAGTTCTAAGTAGTATCATGCTTTCATCAACTACTTTGAACCCTGGAGCAAGGATCATACATTCAGTATTTGTAAATAATATACTATGTTGTTTGTCACAAACCTGTGATACACTTAACAGGTTGTACTTCAACTGATCAACATAGTAGACATCCTCAAATGTCATCTTACCTTTGGTGACATTACCTTTTCCACTTATTTTACCACCAGTAAGATTATCTCCAAATGCAACATGTCCTCCATTGATATGCTTGAAATCCTGAAGGCATGACATGTTGCCTGTCATGTGCCTAGAGCAACCACTATCAACATTCCATATGCTCTTACCCTTGAGCTGTTGATTGCCCTGCACATAAGATAGATCAGTTAGTATGAAATAGGAACACAAGCCAAAGTGGTCTTGGGTACCCCTTTCTCATCAAAATACTTGCATTCCTTCTTGACAAGATTTTTAAACTTTGACTCCTCATTTTTGGAGTACTTTGTCACAATGATAGGCTTAGAAACATTTTTGCTAGAAGCAGTACTGGTTTTAGAAGAACTACCTGCCTTAGCAACACTTGCATGCTTAGCAGTACTAACCTTGTTAGAAGTAGTAACTGTGTTAGCAGCAGTAACTGTGTTAGCAGTATTAACCTTTGAAGAGGTACTAACAATATTAGCAGCATTAATATTTTCAGCAGTACTAACACTGGTAGCAGCAGTAATGCTTCCAGCAGCACTATCCCTGTCGGCAGTACTAACAGTTTTAGTGCTTCTAGGCACCCACATTTTAATACTTTCTTTTAAAACCTTTTTCTTCATGGGGCTTTTACTTTCAACAGATTTCTTCATCACATGTTTCTTTCCAGCCTTCCTATAACCAACAGGTTTTTGCACAAATCTTTGAAAGTTTATCTGTTGATTAATAGGGTTAAAGAAGCAATATTTAGCCCAATGATTTAACTTGCCACATATGAAACAAGGTTTTGGTCTATTGATTTTATTCAGATCAACTCCTTGTTTCTGAGCCCATTGATTATTCCAGTTTCTTTGATTACCTCTTTTTATACCAGAATTTAGGCTCTTGGCTTTATTGCAAGCACACTGTTTACAAGATCCAGGATTCACAACCGTGGTTTGTTTGTAATGGACCTTGTTATTCTTTCCTATGGTCTTCTCTATCTCCTTGGACTTGACCCCGATCTTCCCACATCCCTCATTGGTGATAATGGCGTTTTCTAATGGTATCTCTTTACCCACAGCATTATCCCTATTCTCACTGGCTTCTTTCTCAGTCAAATCCTTAACTACTACCTCATCCAAAGGATCTATCTTAAAAGCTTCCTCAGACAAGTCCGTTTTCTCCTTGGTTTCTAACAAGTCTGAAGTAGGAGAGATATAGTTGTTGTTGTAAGGAGGAGGTGTATTGTTGTATCCAATACCAGGCTTCATCTTATCATGAATCTGAGCTTTTAGAAGAGAATCCATTGCTTTTGAGGCATATGAAAACTTTTCTATGTCAAGCTTAACTTTAGACAGTTCCTCTTTCAGCCTATCATTCTCTTCTAAGGATTTAGACAGTTTGGTCTCTAACTCATTCTTTTCCCAATTCCAATAGTTTGTGTCATAAGAGTATTGAAGTTCATTAGCTTGAAAGCCTTTGATTTGCTCTTCAAATCTCTCTACTATTAACACATAATCTCTTCTGTCCTTTTCTAATCTTTTGAGGTTATCACACATACTTTGATTGTGATCCCTGTATCTTTTGACAGTGTCTATGCAAGATTGAGTGCAAAGATTAGAAATTACCTCAGAGGGGAGATCAGAGACTTCTGCCATGAGAGCTTGATTCTGAATGGCTTCCTCAGCTTGATCACTCCAGTAAAATCCCATTCCTTGTTGAGAAACAAGGGCTTGAGCAGGATTCTTGTTTTGAATGTAGCCTCCATTCTGAACTTGTTGGCCTCCATTCTGAGCTTGTTGGTGGTTGTTGTTTGGACTAACACTCCTGCACTCTCTAGCAAAGTGTCCTTTCATGTGACACTTATGACACTCCACCTTAGTCTTGTCAAATCCATCTCCATCTTCTCTTCTTTGAGAGAAGTTGTTCCTACCTGTTCTTTTAATAAACTTCTTCACCCTCATAGATAACATGGCCATCTGCCATTTAATGTCCATCTCCTCCAGGTCATCAGGGTGAAGTTGATCCAGATCATCATTAATCAATGCATTGTTGCTATGACTGGACAAAAAGGCTTCAAAGATAGTTCCAGTGCCTTTCTCTGAATTTACTCCACTGGCAGTACTAACTGCTTCAGGATTGACAGTAGTATCAGTAGATGTTGAAAGTAGTGTAGCATTGTGGATATAACCTGTGGGCTTCTTCTTGGATTCTACCTCTGTTTCAAAGACTCTTAGATCATTATATAGATCATCAAGTTCCTTCTCTTCCAGATTGTCACTCTGTCTATATGAGATAGTGTACATAATCCACTCATCCCCAAGGGATCTGAGGAACTTTCTGTTGATATCATCTTGTTCCATCTTCACCGCTACAGTAGCCAGTTCACCAATGAGCTTGTTGAACCTATCAAAAGTTTGAGTCATAGACTCATTCTTTGAAGAAGTGAAGTTCTCATACTGCTGCTTTAGAACATCTCTTTGATTCCTTTTGATGCTTTTAGTTCCATCAAATCTTTTCTCTAGAGCATTCCAGAGAATCTGAGCATCAGTGCAGTTGCAAAATTGATGCTGATATTCATTGGGGATGGCCAAGAGCAGAGTGCTCAAGGCCTTCATCTCTGTCTGTCTGATCTTCCTCTCACCATCTGTCTTTGGTGGAGGTCTATTCCCATCTGGTCCTATCCTTCCTGCTTCAGAAGGACCAGTCTCAATGATATCCCACATTGAGTAGTCAGTGAGAAGAATGTATTGTCTGATTCTGATCTTCCACATGTCAAACTCACTAGGTTTGAGCATTGGAACCTTAGAGACCAGAGTACTGTTTGATTCTGCAAGGTTTTCCATGATGAATGAATAGATGTTTCTAAGTGAATTAGGCTCTGATACCACTTGTCAGGATCGAATTTTTAACAAGAATAAATTCTCAGAAACTAATATCAAAGAAGTTGCGGAATAACACTTTGATATTCAATAAAACAGTAAATCAAAACAGTATACAATCAATAACTTGAAAACTTGTATTGAATGCTTGAAGTTACAAGATTGCACACTCAACCTCAATATTGATGAACAGGCTCACCAATACGAATTCTACTTCTCTAGAATTAGGATCTATGCCTTGAGGTTGATTTCTCTCTTGAACAAAACTTAGAAATCATTATTTCTAAACTATTCTATACATTCTATACATATACTGAATCAAAAGATAATTACAATAAATAAACATATCTTCAGTATATCTTCCATCATTATCTTCAAGCCTTCCATGAATATCTTTATTCTTTCCAGCTGTCATCCTTTTCATTCAGATCTTTAAGTCATAAGCAGTACTAACTATGTCCAGCAGCATTAATTTCTTCAAGCAGTATTAACTACTAAGCAGCACTAACCACTAGCAGTACTAACTAGCTAAGAAGTACTAACTTTGTTCAAGCAACACTAACTTTGACTAGCAGTATTAATTCTACTAGCAGTAGTAATACTCAGCAGTATTATCCTTGAAGTCTTCTAGTAGTAGTAACTCTGAACCAACAACATTAACCATACTTGAGCTTTTCTTCAGTTCCCAACAACCCTGATGCCTCTAGTCTTGGTCTATGACCCCCTCCAGAGCCCCTCTCAGTATTTTTCCTCCTCTCTCCCCGTTTCTGAACTCCCACAGTATCAGAAACCCTCACGGACTCCACTCTCCTAGGGTTTGAGCCTTGGGTAGGGTCAACCAGTCCTGGTTGTCCCATAGACTCTCTATATGCTATCATACTATCACACTCTGGATCAGCATAGTCTAGCAAACTTTTCGGGACTGGCATAGAGATACTGAACTATTTTTTCTGCTTCATCAGATATCTCATCTCACTTACCTGTGCAAGTGGATGATTAATTCTTGTTAGAATCTTTCGGTTGCTCCTTAGCATACTTATGACAATCACAGTCATGAATCTTTGATATGGAATGTAGTTCGGTGCCTTTGACGTCTTATTAGCAACAACTTTTTCATAAAGTTCTGTCCAGAAAATGCTTACATAATCAATGTGAAGATCATGAACCACTGAGTAGAACAACTTGAGAATGTGAATACTTGCATTGTCAGTTCCATAGATTTTGGCAGTTAGACACCTATTGATGACAGAAAACAAGGTGTAGTAGAACGGAGGCAAGTTATTCTTCTTGACATGGTTGACCTGAGTCAACTCTCCAACATAGCCCTTTTCTCTGATGCCCTGGAAAACTTCTGCATCAGATGGCAATTCATCATAAGTGGTTCTTCCCTCTCTGGCATTTGGAGCAGGTAGACTTAGCATAAATCTGAGTCTTTCAAGATTTAGCACTGAAGTGAAATGATTTATCTCCAGTTTGAATATTGGAATTCTTTCACCTTCTACCCGCATGTGACTGAACAAGATAGTTTTCAATGCCTGCTAAACATATAACTCTAGAACGGCTGCTTGAGTTGTCAAAGCATTTCTCAGTGGATGATTCTTCAGAATGTCTAGGACAAGAGGATCTATGTTTATGGTAAACTGCAGATGATGATTGTTTAGCTGCAGTGGTTTCATCTCTGATGGTGAGATAAGGAATAGATCAAGATTGAAATTTGGTGGCACTTGAAGTTCTGATGTAGAAGATGGCATTGGACACTCCTGGGATGCCTCATTAGGTGGGTTTTCACCCATCTGAACATGTTGGTCAATAGATTGTTCAGCCATTGGTACCTGAAAAAGATGAACAGGTTAGACAAGGCCTAAGTGGTTAGTGCAAAAACATAAGGTTTGACAATGAAAACCAAGTTTGAGAAAATCACTAAGTATAGAATTCGCATGGATGAGATATGAAAATTCCTCACTTAGGAATAACACATAATTCGTATGGAACCTATATACGAATTCTTCCCTTAGAAGATATTTCAACATGACAAAACCAAGAATTCATATGAAACAACTATACGAATTATGAGCTTAGAAACATTTGGCACTGACTTTCTAGGAATTCGTATAACTCTTGAAATTTCAAAAATTTTACTTAAAAATTTTCTAAGGTCAAAATTATGAGCACCAAGAACATCAACATGAACACCTTCAAATCTTCATAAATTTCACATGAACCCAGATTCATCAGAATTTGAATTTTTTAATTTTGAACCTAAAATTTATACTGTGATGTTCGATTATTGATTTTAAACAAGATTAATGAACATCTTTTGAGATTAGAACCCATTTGGACCCAATAAATTCGAAATTTCATCAAGAACTTAACATGAACAGTCGAAAGGTCCAATATCAAATTAAATCCCAAACATGATGAATATGGACAAAATTAATGAATATCAAGGTTCGAATCATTCATACTAACGTTCCTTTGTGTTCAAAATTATCACTTAGATCATTCAACAAGATCCAATTTGTTCAAAATTTCAAAAGTTAGATCGAAGTCTTGAAGATAAATAGTTCAATCAAAGATTAAGACCCTAAATCTAATCCAGTCAAGGTAAACTTGCAAGACAAGAATCACAAACAACAACATACAAACAATAAACAAAACAAAATAAAAAGCAACCTTAGAATCGAAGAACTTGAAGAATCAGAGTCTGAAATTGAAGGGTTCGTAGAAAGGGGTTTAAAGGTTATGTGCTCGAAAGGATTCGTATGAAAACTGGAGCTTTGAAAAGTGAGGGTTAAAATGAACAAGTTACGTTTTTATACCCTTGAATAGAATAGACACGTGGCACGAATTGATTGGGCCACTCACTTTTCGTAGAACACTTGTATGCGAATTATCTAGAAAGAATTAGACAATAGTGTGTGAGAATTCACATGAAACGATATGCGAATTCTGTGCAAAACAAGCAATTCTCATGGCAAAGGATGTGAACTCCTCACTTTTCGCATATAGGGGCATGCGAAAAGTTAGAACTCGTATGACACAATGTGCGAATTCCATCAATTCGCATGCAACAGTGTGCGAATTCTTTAGAATTCGTATGACACTGTATGCGAATTCTAGACTTAGCAAAATTTCCCAACTTTTGAAAAACATTCTAATCATGGAAACTTGCTATTTTTAGAAACTCTTCCAAAACTTGCCAAAAATAGAAAATTTCCAATAATGGAAACCTTCCAAAAATGAGATTTTAAGCTCATTTTAACTTCAAAAAGTTTTACACACACATACACACTTGTTGATCCCAATAATGACGTTCTTAACTTGATAGACCTTTAACTATACACTGATTTAAATGATGTGAGTGCGGAAGCGTTTAAGATGTGTAGAAAAGGTAGAACAAGCAAGGTAGTAAACACACAAGTAATCAATAAACATAATAGTAAAGTATTGCAAGAGATTACTCAAAGAACTGTTTCATTGATTACTGAAGAACACCAAGAACACGCACTAGTATGTGCAAAATGTTCTTTCCAAAATACAATCCTTATTCAAAGCTGTTTGTGTGTGTTCGCATGTTAAAACTCTAAGGTGGTGCTCCCATAATATACAAGAAGGATGCACCCCTTAGTACAAGACAAAGGCTGACATTCCACAAACGGAGTGCCACCTGGAAAGTAAAACCATCGTGCGCCGCTCCAAGGTGATCTGGAAATCTTCGTACAGCAGGCATCACGTGATTTGCATGTGACCTTGTCTTGAACTGAGTTTGCACATCTTCGAACTGTCTCTAGAGGTTAGCCATCACAGAGGCTCTAAGAGTGATCCCAGAGGCTCTGTGATCTGAAGAGCATAATCAGGTTTCGTGTCCTCTGGCAGAAGGTCGACAGATGTCTTCTGTGATTGTATCTTCTGTGGTGCACTTGGAAGCTCTGGGACAGACTTCTGTGATTCCTATACTTAGCCTATTTTTCAATACTTCTATACAATGTGATTACAGCTAACAATCTCCCCCTAAGTGTTGAAAAATAAAGAAATGAAAAATGAGAGTTTGGCTAAGTTAGAAACACAAAGAGGTGAAAGGCAATTACATTTGAGTACAATGAAATTGAAAGTATGAGAAAATACATTTCTTCAAAGCCTATACTTTGGCGTATGGAAAAGCATTTATTTTTCTTCCAAACCCTCCTTCCTTCTTCAACTCTCTATAATAGAACACGCACAAATTTCTGAAGTTGATGGTTGCACTTATATTATCCAGAAGAACGTTTGTAGGTTCTGTGGGTACAAGTGGTGTGCCTCTGTGTTTGATGATTAGTTCTTGGATGAACAACAGAGACTGAGTCGAGTATTTGTGACTTTCAATCCCCATAAATATCTTCTTTTCGCCCATGGGATTTATGTACACAAAGCCAAAGGAAGGTGAGTTGACTATGGAATTCGGAAGAATCGTGGCAGAGGTTGGTAGACTATCCTCTGGTGGAGGAAAGTTCAGCTTCTTGACCCCTAGGTCAAGTGCCACCTGAAAGTCCACCACGCTGTAGAAGAGCAACTTTTCCCTCATAGTACTTTTAATCGTGAGGTGGGCTTTTTGGTACTTTTTCTTCCACCCGAACTTGTCTTCTGTCCATTTGAGTAGCTCTAGGAGATCGTGAGGATGAAGAGTTGGTAGATCTGCATCTGTGAACGTCCATATCTCCCCATCATCTCTCTTCACGGCATACTGACTTAAACAGAAATTTTTGCATTTTGTATGGCCAAGTTTTATGGATAGAACCTCTGTGATTTTGGCCATTGAGAAGACTTGACCTCTTAGCTTGGATTTATCTTTGTAGAATCTTCTCCTTTCCTCTGAAATGATTTCCTCTAAGAGCTTTATAGACGGCTGATCGTGGACCCCTCGGCTGTAGAGGTACTTGTAGACGTCTTCTTCTAGGTTCTTCTTCTGAGGAACATGGAAGGGTCTTCTCAAGCTCTCGAAGCCTTGTATTACCTCTGTAACTTTGTCCTTTGATAATTTTTCAATAGGGTCAAGGACAGGGAGTTCAGAGAGGGGCTGCAGATCGATTGCCCAATCTTCTTCTTCAGGTTTTATGCCTCTCAGAGCCTCACTTCTGATGGCGTCCATGGAGCTTTGGAGGAGCTTCTTTGTGCTAGGAGTGCCTTCTTCTTTAGAGGTTCTGTAGCAATAACCTTGCCTTTATCTTTCGCGCTGGGTGGTGCTTTCATTTGGATTTTAGGGATTTGGACTGTGGGAGATGATAAAGCAGCAGAGGCCTGTTTTTGATCTGGCTTCTGAGGTCCAGGCTCTGTGCTTGTAGGGACTTGGTTCAGGGGTTCTACTGAAATACGAACTGTTTGTATGATCTCCACCTCATGAGGACCAGAGTGTTAAGACACAGTCTCATTGGATTCAAGATCATCCAAACTGAAGATCGCAATCTGAAGCTAAAGCCAACACGTCGACTCTCGATATATAAGTCTATGTGTATTTGTATTAAATGTCAATGTAATTGTATTAGTTTACTTAGATTTAATATCTAAATTATAATATTGTAATAGTTAGATAAAGTTAATTTAGTTAGTTTCTAGTAACTTAGTTTATATTTGATGTAATATCTAGATCTAATATCTAGATATTATGTTAGATTGTGTGTTCAACACACTTGGTTAGATTAAGTGTATCTCAATCTCTCAAGATCAGAAGAACAAGAATTCACACATACAAACTGTCAGGATCGAATTCTCAACAAGAATTAGTTCTCAGAAACAATATCAAAGAAGTTTGTGGAATAACACTTTGATATTCAATGAAACAGTAAATCAACACATAGTAAATATGAATAACAAACTGTAAACTTGTATTGAATGCTTTAAAGTTACAATATTACACACTCAACCTCAATCTTGAAGAACAGACTCTTTCAAGACGAATTCTACTTCTCTAGAATTAGGATCTATGCCTTGAGGTTGATTTCTCTCTAGAACTTAGAATGAATGAATAATTAAAAATTATCTATCTATTCTATACATTCTATACATATACTAATCAAAAGATAATTACAAGAAATAAAAACATCTTCAGTATATCTTCCATGTATATCTCTAAGCTTCCATGAATATCTTCAGTCCATCCAACTGTTATTCTTTCATGCGAATCTCCATCTTATAAGCAGTATTAATCTTCAGCAACATTAATTTTGTTCTAGCAGCATTAACTACTAAGCAGCACTAACTACTAGCAGTATTAACTAGCTAAGCAGTACTAACTTTGTTTAAGCAGCACTAACTTTGACTAGCAGTATTAATTCTACTAGCAGTAGTAATACTCAGCAGTACTAACCTTGAAGTATTCTAGCAGCAGTAACTCTGCACCAGCAGCCTTAACCACACTTAAGTTTTTCTTCAGTTCCCAACAATCTCCCCCTAACTTGACTTTTAGGACAAGAAGTCAAGTTCTTCAGATGCTCCCAAAATCTTCATTGATCTACTCCAATATTAGGATCCAGTCCCATACTCTGATTGATAGTCCTCTGAATTAGATACTTGGCCATTTCTGAATTTGGTGCACAACCCATCTTCTTATTCAACATGGCATGAAGCTTTAGATTTGTGTGATTTGAGACCCTATCCACCAAGTAGTACTCCATGTGAAAAGTATCCAATGCTAGTTCATAAACTCCACTCCTTTCATAGAGAGTCCATCCTCTAACAGTTTTGAACACATCTCTGATTAAGTGCTTCACTGCTTCTGGATTGAATAACATGCACAAGTATTCCATGACCATCTTCACTATAGGTAACCCTGGAGCTGTCAACTGATCTGCATAACTTTTCATCCCCACTTCAAACATTTCTTCCAAATCAGTTCTTGAACACTCTCTGACAATTTTGTTCCAAGTGCTGTATACTTCATATTTCTCATCATTTCTTTTCAATCTGATGTATTCTTTGCCATCCACCTCCATAGTGTCCCAATGAATAACTTCAGGAGGTTTGAATCCAACAGGTTCAACTGAAATAGGCTTTGGAATTTTATCCATTACCACCATGTACATGTTTACATTTGAACTCTGTGGTACTTCCTGAGATTTAGCTTCATTCTGAGGTGCCTCTTCTTCTTCAGCAACCTTTTGCTCTTCTTCTACTCTAGGCTTCTTTACACTTTTCTTTCTTTTAGCCATCATTTTGGTTCTTTTCAAAGTCTTTTGAACCTGCACTAAAGTAGTTTCCTTCTTCTTTTCTTCCTTGTTCTCTGCCCTTTCTTTGATAGGAGTTCCCTCTTCACTTTCAGGAAATGATTGATTGATATTCACATCATGACTCTCCTTGGCCTTCTTTTCAAACTCCATTCTATCCTTTTCATTGCCCTTCAGCTTCCCCATTTCTTTTTCATAAAGATCCTTGATTTGATCAAAAGTCATCTTCACAAACATTTCTTTCTTTACCCCAATTGCACTCCTCAAGAAAGTTATCATTTTATTTCTTTCCTGAGTTGCAAGGTAAGTTTGTGAAGTTCTTCTCTTCTTAGCACTTGTTCTGTTCATCATAGCCTTTCTTAAGACCAATGCTCTTTGTTTTGCCTTTTCTGTTTCCAACCCTTTCTGGAATGCTTGATTTAACTCATTTGCAAGTGCTCTGGCCATTTCTTTGTCTTTTTCAACCTGCTCCTTTTCTGCTTGTTCTAACTCTTCTTGCATTTTCTTTGCTAATGCTTCATCTGACTCAATCATCTTTTGCTTTTTAGATGATTGATCAGATTTTATCATTTTTGCTTTTCCCTTATTCTTTGCTTCTGCAGCCATGTCTTTCTGTTCTGATTTCTTATCTCCCCCTTCATTTATGACCACTCCCTTTGCTTTGGGAGTATCATTCTTTGCTTTGATGAGCATTTCAGCAACTTCAATTTCTGTTGGAGATAACTCTGTTACTACTGCTTGTGAAGTTTCAGCAGTACTAACAGTTTCTGCTTCTAACTCCCCCTCAATACTGTTCTTCTCCCCATCATGCTCCCCCTCCACCTTTTCTTTTTCCTCATCCAGGTTTACTTCAGCCTCTGACTCCCCCTTTTTGGGAGCATCAGACACTGGTTCCCTTCTTTTCAGCACAAACTGTTTCCTTTTCTTCTTTTGAATCAGCCTGATCACCATCTTCTTTAGTTTTGCAATCTGGGCTTGTTGTGATAGGATCACCAGCTTCATCTCCTCTATGTCTTTTCCTTGTTTCAGAACATCTAGGTTGATGTTTCCCATTGTATCCATCAATTCCTGGTAGTTATATCTGTCCTCACCTTCTCCAGGAGTGTTACCCCCTATTGAAGGATCATCGGATCTTTTATTAGTGGAAGTCTTCTGCCTAGCAGAAGCACTATCCACCCCCGTGGTTTCTTGGCACCAGGGACCTTCGAATGATTGCTCATTCAAAGTTGCCATGGGGGAGGTCTTATTGATGTTACCACTTTCCTCCTCTGTGCTAGCAGGAGTAGTGGCAGCCTCATCACCCATATGCTCAACCTCCTCCTCAGAGAGCACCTCCTTGGGGTTGGGAGACACCCCTGTGGTTTCCCTATGGATATTCCCTAAAGGAGAATTCTCCTTTAGAGGGCTTAAAGGCTTGGGGGTTGATGGTACAAGAAGGGAAGGAGCCTTCTTTACCTGTTTCCTTTTGTAAGTTTGGGTGATTGGTGAGGTGGGTTTTTCAAGAAGGGACTGGGGAATAGATTTAGAGTGGGAAGGTTGGGATTGGCTAGCAGTGGGATGGTCTAATGGGGGCCTTGACCCTGCTGCCATACCTTTATTGGTTTGGGACACCACCATCATTGTAGAGAACAATGGGGTGTCAACTCCTTCAGAGTCCCCAGCAGATCTTCTCATATTTGAGAAAACCTTGCCTTTGGGGGGTTTAGGTACATATACCCCAACAGGTTGAGGTATATCCGTTAATTCATGAGTAATAACTTCTTGAACAAACCTGGGGTACATAAAGAAGCTCTTTTTGTTTCCCATGTTTGAGACAAGATCACTGAAAATCATTTTAGAAAAGTTATACTTTCTGGCAGTGGCTAAGCACACCAAAGCATAAGCAATGGTGTTGCTGAACTCACTCCATCCAGTAGTCTTTTTGGAGATGCAGTGCATAAGAGTATGGACAAAGAAACGCCATTGGGGTGAAAATTTGGCTTTAGAGAATTTGAAAACACCCAATGGGCCTCCATACCCCATTCTTGTAAGAGAAGAGAATAATTCATCATTTGGGATAGAAGTTATACCAGAGGCATCGTCTAGACGTAGACTAATGCGAATAACTTCTTCAGTAACTGTTAAGGGTTGGTCACACACCCTTGTCTTGATCATCTGCACACCATTCTCAGCAACAATGGTGGCATTAGCCTAGAACTGCCTTTGATGCTCGATATAGATTGTAGGAGCAACAGTAAGAGCATGAGCAATATGGCTTGACTTGAGGAAATCCACAATCTGGTGGAACCCTGCGGCCTGTTTGGGCTTCTGTAGCATCGCGATTTCATTGTGTGCATCTGTGAATGCCATTGATGCCATTGATCCTTGCAAAAAGCTTGCCTAAAAACTTTTAACTTGAGAGAGAAAGGGTTTAGAGCGCAAGTGAACAGTATGCAAAGAGTCGTTATGAACGTTTAGGCGGGCAAAGGATATTTATAGTATTCGGGACATAAGCAGTATTAACCTAGAGCAGTAATAACGGACAAGCAGTATTAACCGCGAGCAGTATTAACTACTAGCAGTATTAACTAACTAGCAGTATTAACCGCGAGCAGTATAACTACTAGCAGTATTAACTAACTGGCAGTATTAACTGAGAGCAGTATTAACTAGTAGCAGTATTAACTGGGAGCAGTATTAACTACTAGCAGTATTAACTAACTAGCAGTATTAATTGAGAGCAGTATTAACTACTAGCAGTATTAACTAACTAGCAGTATTAACTGCAAGCAGTATTAACCGCGAGCAGTATTAACTAACTAGCAGTATTAACTGAGAGCAGTATTAACTACTAGCAGTATTAACTAACTAGCAGTATTAACTGCAAGCAGTATTAACCGCGAGCAGTATTAACTAACTAGCTCTTTGAAGCTTGACCTGAATTGAGTACTGCTATGTATGCCCTGCAAAGGAAGATTAGTAACACCAAGAATCCATAATATTCAAGTATTTAACCACTTTTAGAGAGGATGCTTATTCAGAGTTGATCATTCCCACACTTGTTACCAAGAAAGTGAATCTACCCACATCAAAAGCTTTGGTGAATAGATCAGCAAACTGGTTGTCAGTATGAACTTTTACAACTTGAATAAGTTTCTTTTCATTGCAGTCTCTTATAAAGTGATACCTGATCTCAATGTGCTTTGTCTTAGAGTGCTTGACCGGATTATTCACAATGCTGATAGCACTGCTATTATCAATACAAATGGGAGTGTGTAGAAAGGTTACCCCATAGTCCAACATCTGATTCTGAATCCATAAGACTTGAGAACAACAACTTGCAGCTGCTATGTACTCTGCCTCTGTTGTAGATGTGGACACTGTGGTTTGTTTCTTGCACTACCATGAAACTAGTCTAGCACCCAAAAACTGACATCCTCCAGAAGTAGATTTTCTATCCAGGTTTGCCCCACCTAGATCACTGTCTGAGTATGCTATTAGGTCAAAGGGTGAGTCATGAGGATACCAAAGTCCCAATCTGGGTTTCCCTTTGAGATATCTGAATATCCTCTTAACAGCTTGAAAGTGAGATTGCTTTGGCCTAACTTGGAATCTTGCACATACACAGACTGGAAACATTATATCTGGCCTTGATGCTGTGAGATACATGAGAGAGCCAATCATGGATCTGTAGTGATGGACATCCATATCCTCCCCCTCAAGATCTGTTGTTATCTGTTTGTGTGTCTCCATAGGTGTGCTGGCAGGTTTTGATTCTGAGAAACCAAACTTGGTTAGAATGTCCTGCACATACTTGGATTGACAGATGAAGATACCATCTGACTTCTGTTGAACTTGGAGTCCAAGGAAGAAGGTAAGTTCCCCCATGGAACTAATTTTAAACCTTTGATGTATTAGGTCCTCAAACTCCTTGCACATGCTGTCTCTTGTGGATCCAAAGATAATGTCATCAACATAGATTTGGACCAGCAAGATCTCCTTCTTCTTTCTCTTGATAAAAAGAGTCTTATCAATGACTCCTCTTTCAAAGCCATTTTCCAAGAGATAGGATGACAGAGTGTCATACCATGCTCTTGGAGCTTGATGCAGTCCATAAAGAGCTTTCTTCAATTTGTATACCCTGTCTGGATAGCTTGGGTTTTCAAACCCTGGAGGTTGACAGACATATACCTCTTCTTCAATTGAGCCATAGAGAAAGGCACTTTTTACATCCATTTGATAGACTTTGAAGTTCATGTAAGAAGCATAGGCTAGGAATAATCTGATTGCTTCTATCCTAGCCACAGGTGCAATAACTTCTTCATAATCTATACCCTCTTCATGAGTATACCCTTGAGCCACTAGCCTTGCTTTGTTCCTTATGAAAATTCCTCTTTCATCTCTCTTGTTCCTGAAGATCCACTTTGTGCCAATTGCTCTGTGACCTTTAGGAAGGTCTACTAGATCCCATACATCTTGTAGCTTGAAATGTAACAGTTCTTCTTGCATTGCTTCTATCCAGCTTGATTCTTTCATAGCATCATGTGCCTTTTTAGGCTCAAGCTGGGATAGAAAGCAAAAAAGCACTGTATGCTGTTGATCTTGCATTTCTTGAAGCCTGCTTTGATGTCTAGTCATCATAGGAGAAGATATATCTCCTATTACCAGTTGTGGAGGATGAATCTTTTGTACTCTGGTGTGATGACTATGTTCTTCATTAAGTCCAGCCTCTAGATTAGAGTCATTCACCTGAACTGAAGTGTTGTCAGCAGCCACTTCTGATTCTTTATTTTCTGGAGTCTCCTCATCTCTACCTTCTTCTTCACTCTGACTTGGTCCAATAGATGGTTCCTTTTCACAGTCTTCAAAGGAATTCACTGTGGGTATGGGAAAGATCACAGATTTAGATATACTTTCTTGAACCTGTGTAGTCCCTGATCCTCCACATCCTGAACCTGCATAATCATCACTACTGAAACCAAAAGAGTTAGTTAGTGAATCATTGTCAAATAGCCACTGAGGACCAGACCCAATAGGATTTGGTGTGTTCTCATTGCATTTGACATTGTCACTTTCTTTAATTATTCTAGAAGAAGAATTAAACACTCTGTAGGCCTTACTCTGAGATGAGTAACCAATAAGAAATCCATCATCTGCTTTGCTATCAAACTTACCTAAGTGAGTTTTGGTATTTAGAGTGGTGCAAGGACACCCAAAAGGTTTGAAAAATCCAATAAAGGGTTTTCTTTTATTTAAAAGCTCATAGGGAGTCTTGTTCTTTTGCTTGACCACTAGAACTCTGTTTTGGACATAACAAGCAGTATTAACTGCTTCAGCCCAGAAGGTAATTGGCAGTTTTGAATCAGCCAATAGAGATCTAGCAGCCTCTATTAGTGTTCTATTTCTCCTTTCAGCAACACCATTCTGTTGAGGAGTCCTAGGAGCACTATATTGTTTCTCAATTCCTTTTTCTTCACAAAAGGTGTTTAGATCAAGATTTTTAAACTCAGTCCCATTATCTGATCTAATGACTTTTACTTTTTGATTAGTTTGGTTTTCAATTCTTAGGATAAAGGATTTGATCAGTCCACTTGTCTCATCCTTAGTCCTTAGAAAATATACCCACGTAAATTTTGAGTAATCATCAACAATAACCAAGCAGTAAGATTTCTTGCCAATACTCATAACATTTGTAGGACCAAACAGATCCATATGCAATAACTGGAGACAAGAAGAAATGGAGTTTATCTCTGTGGTCTTATGAGAAGTTTTGTGCTGTTTGCCTTTAAGACAAGCAACACAATGATCATCACATGAAAAGACTTTAGATGGTAAACCTCTTACAAGGTTGTTTTTAACAAGTTTGTTCATGGTCTTAAAATTCATGTGACACATCCTTCTGTGCCAAAGAGATGATTCATCTATAGAAGCTTTTGAAACAAGACAATTTAGAGATGAATCACTATCAACATTGTCCATATCTAGACAATAAACATTGTCCTTTCTTGGAGTTCTAAGTAGTATCATGCTTTCATCAACTACCTTGAACCCTGGAGCAAGGATCATACACTCAGTATTTGTAAATAATATACTATGTTGTTTGTCACAAACCTGTGATACACTTAACAGGTTGTATTTCAATTGATCAACATAGTAGACATCCTCAAATGTCATCTTACCTTTGGTGACATTACCTTTTCCACTTATCTTACCACCAGTAAGATTATCTCTAAATGCAACATGTCCTCCATTGATATGCTTGAAATCCTGTAGGCATGACATGTTACCTGTCATGTGCCTAGAGCAACCACTATCAACATGCCATATGTTCTTTCCCTTGAGCTGTTGGTTGCCCTGCACATAAGATAGATCAGTTAGTATGAATTAGGAACCCAAGCCACAGTGGTCATGGGTACCCCTTTCTCATCAAAATACTTGCATTCTTTCTTGACAAGATTTTTGAACTTTAACTCCTCATTCTTGGAGTACTTTGTCACAACAATAGGCTTGGAAACATTTTTACTAGAAGTAGTACTGGTTTTAGAAGTACTAACTGCCTTAGCAGCACTTACATGCTTAGCAGTACTAACCTTGTTAGCAGTAGTAACTGTGTTAGCAGCAGTAACTGTGTTAGCAGCAGTAACTGTGTTGGCAGTATTAACCTTTGAAGAGGTACTAACAGTATTAGCAGCATTAATATTTTTAGCAGTACTAACACAGGTAGCAGCAGTAATACTTCCAGCAGCACTAACCCTGTCAGCAGTACTAACAGTTTTAGTGCTTTTAGGCACCCACATTTTAATACTTTCTTTTAAAAACTCTTTCTTCATAAGGCCTTTCCTTTCACCATGTTTCTTTATCACATGTTTCTTTCCATCCTTCCTATAACCAACAGGTTTTTGCACAGATCTATGAAAGGTCATCTGTTGATTAATAGGGTTAAAGAAACAATGTTTAGCCAAATGATTTAACTTGCCACATATGAAACCAGGTTTTGGTCTATTGATTTTACTCAGATCAACTCCTTGCTTCTGAGCCCATTGATTATTCCAGTTTCTTTGATTTCCTCTTTTTAAACCAGAATTTAGGCTCTTGGCTTTACTTCAATCACACTATTTACAAGATCCAGGATTCACAACTGTGGTTTGTTTGTAATGGAACCTGTTATCCTTTCCTTTGATCTTCTCTATCTCCTTGGACTTGACCCAGATTTTCCCACATCCCTCATTGGTGATAATGTTGTTTTCTAATGGGATCTCTTTACTTACATCATTATCCTTATTCTCACTGGCTTCTTTCTCAGTTAAATCCTTAATTACTACCTCATCCAAAGGATCTATCTTAAAGGCTTTCTCAGATAAGTCCTTTTTCTCCTTGGTTTCTAACAAGTCTGAAGTAGGAGAGATATAATTGTTGTTGTAAGGAGGAGGTGTATTGTTGTATCCAATACCAGGCTTCATCTCATCATGAATCTGAGCCTTTAGAAGAGAATCCATTGCTTTTGAAGCATATGAAAACTTTTCTATGTCAAGTTTAACTTTAGACAGTTCCTTTTTCAGCCTATCACTCTCTTCTAAGGACTTAGACAGTTTGGTTTCTAACTCATTCTTCTCCCACTTCCAATAGTTTGTGTCATAAGAGTGTTGAAGTTCATTAGCTTGAAAGCCTTTGATTTGCTCTTCAAATCTTTCTACTATCAACACATAATCTCTTCTGTCCTTTTCTAATCTTTTGAGGTCATCACACATACTTTGATTGTGATCCCTGTATCTTTTGACAGTGTCAATGCAAGATTTAGTACAAAGATTAGAAATTACCTCAGAGGGAAGATCAGACACTTCTGCCATAAGAGCTTGATTCTGAATGGCTTCCTCAGCTTGATCACTCCAGTCAAATCCCATTCCTTGTTGAGAAACAAGGGCTTGAGCAGGATTCTTGTTCTGATTGTAGCCTCCATTCTGAGCTTGTTGGTGGTTATTGTTTGGAACAACACTTCTGCATTCATGTCCTTTCATGTGACACTTATAACATTCCACCTTGGTCTTGTCAAAACCAGCTCCATCTTCTCTTCTTTGAGAGAAGTTATTCCTTCCTGTTCTTTTAATGAACTTCTTCACCCTCATGGATAACATGGCCATCTGCCATTTAATATCCATCTCCTCCAGGTCATCAGGATGAAGTTGATCCAGATCATCATTAATCAATGAATTGTTGCTATGACTGGACAAAAAGGCTTCAAAGATAGTTTCAGTGCCTTTTTCTGAACTTACTCCTCTGGCAGTACTAACTCCTTCAGGGTTGGCAGTAGTATCAGTGGATGCTGAAAGAAGTGCAACATTGTGGACATAACCAGTGGGCTTCTTCTTGGTTTCTACCTCAGTTTCAAAAACTCTTAGATCATTGTATAGATCATCAAGTTCTTTCTCTTCCAGATTGTCACTCTGTCTATATGAGACAGTGTAAATAGTCCATTCATCCCTAAGAGATCTGAGGAATTTTCTGTTGATATCATCTTGTTCCATCTTCACTCCTACAGTAGCCAGCTCACCAATGAGTTTGTTGAACCTATCAAAAGTTTGAGTCATAGACTCATTCTTTGAGGAAGTGAAGTTCTCATACTACTGCTTTAGAACATCTCTTTGATTTCTTTTGATGCTCTTAGTGCCGGCAAATCTTTTCTCTAGAGCATTCCAGAGAATCTGAGCATCTGTGCAGTTGCACAATTGATGCTGATATTCATTGGGGATGGCCAAGAGTAGAGTGCTCAAGGCCTTCATCTCTGTCTGTCTGATCTTCCTCTCACCATCTGTCTTTGGTGGAGGTCTTTTCCCATCTGGTCCTATCCTTCCAGCTTCAGAAGGACCATTCTCAATGATATCCCACATTGAGTAGTCAGTGAGAAGAATATATTGTCTGATTCTGATCTTCCACATGTCAAACTCACTGGGTTTGAGCATTGGAACCTTAGAGACCAAAGTACTGCTTGATTCTGTAAGATTTTCCATGATGAATAGATGTTTCTGAGAGAGTTTGGCTCTGATACCACTTGTCAGGATCGAATTCTCAACAAGAATTAGTTCTCAGAAACAATATCAAAGAAGTTTGCGGAATAACACTTTGATATTCAATGAAACAGTAAATCAACACACAGTAAATATGAATAACAAATTGTAAACTTGTATTGAATGCTTTAAAGTTACAATATTACACACTCAACCTCAATCTTGAAGAACAAACTCTTTCAAGACGAATTCTACTTCTCTAGAATTAGGATCTATGCCTTGAGGTTGATTTCTCTCTAGAACTTAGAATGAATGAATAATTAAAAATTATCTATCTATTCTATACATTCTATACATATACTAATCAAAAGATAATTACAAGAAATAAAAACATCTTCAGTATATCTTCCATGTATATCTCTAAGCTTCCATGAATATCTTCAGTCCATCCAACTGTTATTCTTTCATGCGAATCTCCATCTTATAAGCAGTATTAATCTTCAGCAACATTAATTTTGTTCTAGCAGCATTAACTACTAAGCAGCACTAACTACTAGCAGTATTAACTAGCTAAGCAGTACTAACTTTGTTTAAGCAGCACTAACTTTGACTAGCAGTATTAATTCTACTAGCAGTAGTAATACTCAGCAGTACTAACCTTGAAATATTCTAGCAGCAGTAACTCTGCACCAGCAGCATTAACCACACTTAAGTTTTTCTTCAGTTCCCAACACAAACACACACTTAAAGGTGTATTTGAGAGAAAAACATAGAGAACACAATCAAAGCTTAATCGATCAACCTTGTAACTCGTTTGTTATAATCAATACAGGTTGGTAATCATATTGTGTTGTTGTTTCTATAAACTTGATAAGTATTGTTGGACCGACAATTGGTATCAGAGCCTGATTAAGATCAAAACAAGTTTTATAGAAAAACGTCTCTGTGTTCTTCAAGAAAATTTGAGTTTGTGATTTTGAGTGTTTTAGGTGTTAGAATCGATCAGGTTGTGATCGTACTACATGCTAGATCGAGTTGTTGATATTTGATTTCACTTTTAAGCTTAAATCGAGTTCCATTTTGTGGATTTTATGTGAAAAAGTCGAAGTGGGTAAGTTCACTGTGCCATCGATTTTAATTCGAAAAAGTGTGTTTTTGAGAGATCGTGTGATAGAATTCTGTTCTAGAAGTGATTCTAGAAATAAGGGTATTGTTTGGTTGTGCTAATCCTTACAGGAACAAATATTAGTCGATTTGTTGAAGTTCAGGAAGAACACCCGCACAACAGAGGAAGAATAGCCCGCAAACTTCAACTTTGCGGCTCCCACATTAAACACATAGTTCTACTGTGCGTGTCCCAAAGGAAACATATACCTTACTTTGCGGTTCCAACATCAAACGCATACCTTACTTCTCGGCTCCCAAAGCACCCGCATAGCTCAACTTCTCGGTTCCAAGTCAGAATCGCAAACCTTCAGACCCGCAAACCTAAAGACATCGAGTTCATCTCTTCAAAAGATCAAAGTCCAACTTTCGCGTCCCAAGTGAATCGCATTTCTCAACTTTGCGATTCCCACTTGAAATGCGAAGCTCAATTGTGCGCTCCTTACTAGACCCGCACACCTCATTGTGCGCTCCTCACTAGACCCGCACACCTCATTGTGCACTCCTCACTACACCCATACACCTCAATTGTGCGCTTCCCACAAGACCCGTAAACCTCAATTTACGATTCCCTCTTGAAACGCAAACCTTCACAAAAGCAAGGCTCCTATCCTATAGTTAGAATTTTTCATCGAAATGACATCCAAAGAAGCTTTCGCAATAGGAACCGACACCAAGCCACCAGTTCTCTTTCGAGGGGAATACGAACAGTGGAAGGATAGGTTTCTAAACTTCATTGAAAGACATGATTTGGGTAATTTCATTGTACAATCCTTAGAAGAAGGCCTAATGGAAACAAAATATAGGGAACCAGCAGCAGGTACTCAAGACATATGACATGCACTTTCTTATGCAGATCTAACAGGTGATGATAAGCTAAGAGAAAAAGGCGACATGTTAGCCAAGTCATACATTCTACAAGGGATTACAAATGAAATATATGTAAAGATTGACAGCTACAAGGCCTCCGGAAAACAAATGTGGGATCAACTAGAGAAAATGATGCTGGATTCAAAGATTGGGAACCAACTGAAAATCTCTAACTGCCTGCACAGTTTTGAAGAATTCAAAGGTAGAACTGGAGAAACTCTAGAGGGAACATATGATAGGTTTGTGACTTTTCTAAACGAATTAAGCAAGAATAAGGTCAACAAATCTCAATTCGAGCTGAATATCAAATTCCTGAGTATTCTTCAACCAGAATGGAAAAGTTTTGCCAGCCAAATGAGGCAGATAAAAGACTTGAATGAGATTCCATTTCACGAGGTGTATGAAACCCTCCGACAAAATGAAGATGAGGTGGATGAAATTCTAGCAGAAAAGAGAAAAGGAAAGACAGTTGAAGATACAGTCGCTCGTGTTGTAAAGAAGAAAAAGAACAAGACGATTGTGTATGAATCAGAAGAAGCTGAAGCTGAGACCGTCTCTGACTCGGATGAAAATGAACAAATGCAGCAAGCAATGCAGTTTCTGACAAATGCATCTCAGAAAAAGTTCTACAGGAATCCAACGTCAAACAGTCAGAGGTACTCTTCTGGACCAAACAACTATGCTCAAAAGGAAAGAATTGAAGGAAGCAGATATGAAGGAAATAGGTATGAAGGGAAGAGATTTGAAGGGAAGAGACAAGAGGAGAAGAAAACTGATGAGAGAAGATATCAGACTGAAGGAAAAAGGTTAGTGGAGAGGAATCCTGAAGAGAGGAAATTTAAAGCTGAAGGATCAAGTCAGCCAGGACCACCGATGTGCTACAACTGTGGCAAAACAGGTCACTTTGCCAAGGATTGCTGAATATCAAAAGTCAGAAACTCCGATTTCTACAAGAATAAGATGCTTCTTGCAAAACAATAGGAGGCAGGCAAGGTACTGATGGCTGAAGATGAATACTGGCTGGATCACTCAGATGAAGAAGAAGATGATGAAGAAAAGGATGAAGCCGTCAATATGTTCTTGATGGGCAAAATCGAATCAGATGCTGAAGCTGATTCAGAAAATGAAGAAGAGGAGGTATGTGATTTATCGTATAAAGGTTTAATGAATAAAATGCATGCCATGATTTTAAAACAAGAAGAGTTAGAATCTAATCTTAAGCGAGAAAATGGTGTTATAATTAACAAAAACCAATTGATACAGAAACTTAGCGATGAAATTGCTGAGAAGAAAGTATTAGTTGAGGTTTTACATACAAACGGTGACACCAACGCAAAAGAACAGACTATAATTATAAAAGAGAATACAGAGCTCAAGTCTAAATTGACAAAAAGTGAGATTGATTTTTATAAGCTTACTGATATGCATTCTTTATGTACTAAAGAAAACAAGACCTTAATTGCTAAATTACACGCTTTGGAAAAGAAGCTATACTCATTAGGTCAAAGTGAGCAAACCATTCATCTTAACAAACCGAAAAAGAACAAAGAAAATTGGGGAATCGGTTATGTGAAACCTCAACGTCTTCAAAAGGGTATAAGAGAAGTGCCTGCACTCTATGACTATACCTCTATGCTAGTTTCTCACCGAATCTCCTCACTTAAAGTTTTTAATACTAAACTATCAGAAGAGGATGAAGCTAATGAATTTGAAAAACGGATAAAGTCAACTAAAGTTCACACTCCATTTTATTATGCGAAGTTGAATAATAGTTATGACTATCCCAATGATGAAAAGAAATCTTTTTCAACTGACTACTTTCAAAGTTATTCTGAAAAAGAGATGGAGGCAAAGCCTGTCATAGGTAAAATTTATGTCCCTTCTCTCGTGTTAGAAAGTAAAATTTCTGAACTCGAGAACTCTTTATCAGATGAAAGACTTATGATTGAGATTCAACAAAAGGTTTTTCAACTATTATGAAAAATGTGCATTCATCTCATACAAATTCTTCACATGTATTTCAAAAACAAAGAGGAACCAATTTGAAATGGTTAACAAATTCTTGTGCTAACACAGAAGGACCCAAATTCCAATGGGTACCTAAGCTAAATCTGTGTTGCAGGCACACAAAGCTTAGAGAGAAAGCGATTTCTGATTATGTACAGATCAGGACTCGTTCTTCAATGTCAAAAATAGGTTTTTGGATAATGCAGTTCAAAACCTGGACTTCAACGACGTGATGACTTCTAAACACAACAGTTTAGGACTCACACTTCAATGATCAAAAGACCTTACTCCTGTGCTGATATGAGAAATTGTACTCCGATACTCCAATGAGGAAATCAACCATCAAGGGGGAGTACATACTTTTCTGAAAATTTCAAATGCATATCTTTTTCAATGATAAGTTTCAAATGCATAATTTCAGGGGGAGTTAAAAAGGTGATGACTTCTGATTATTTCTGATCAGAACTCGTACTTTAAAAAGTTTTACTGCTTTTTGTCTTTTCAATTTAAGTGAATAAATTTTACTTTGACTTGACATAAAACTTTTGCAGAATTTTTGAGAGAAGCTTACAAGTTCATATGTTTATGACTTAAAGCTTAGCTTCATGAGATGGAAGATCGTACGTAAAGGTATAATTCTATATCTTCATCTCATATATGGTTGAAAGAAGGACAACTTTCAATCATAGAAAACATTGTTTTTAATGTTCAAACCACTTCCCGATTTTTCATCACATTTTATATTTTGGGAGTGCATTTTAAATGTTTTCATGATCAATATTGTGCTTTAACTGAAATAGTTAAACCAATCTAAGCTTGACATGCATCATAGGAAAACAAGAATCATTGTGCTAGTAATTAACACAACTTCTATGGAATCACCTTAACCAGTGATTTCTACCCAAGAAGTTAATCCTTAGTGATTGATTATGCAAATAGAAAAGAAATGAGTGTGATTAGAGAAAGCAAAATGTTTAAAAGAAAGAGCGTGTGAGAACAGAGTTAAAAGAATATCAGAAGTCTGCACCAACTTTTTCTGAGCCGGGTAGCCACCATTCTAGTGATTCACAATTCTTTGGTGATCATTATTGAAACAGGCAACTAACCCATGCCAACTCTTGATCAAACCTCACCATCTACTCATTTTCTTCTCAACAAGAAAGTGTTTCACATTTTCAAAGGGGATGCAACACATTTGCTATCTGATTTTCATTTGGAAAATCTGGATATTGAAAAGAAGGAAGTCTGCCCCACCTTCGCACTTCAATCATGCACATTGAGTCTGTGTTTAACTTACTGTTGTCTCAGTGGTTTACACAATTTTGAGCCCAATAAGCAATCATCCGTGCTTAATTCTTTCTATCACAAGCACGAACACACAAGGAATTATTTTCTTTGTCATAACGTTTATAAAAAATTACCTTTGTGGTGTTTCGATGATTAAATGGAAGCCCTGGGGAGTCAACATCAAAACAACTCTTTTCCAATGTGTATTCGTTACACAAAGTGACTTAGTGTTACTGACAGGCATGTTAACTGATTCATTAGTTGATTCAGGTGTTACACGATTACTTTGTCTAGATTTGCAAAGATCTGGATGAATCTCTTATGAATTGACGAATCAGGGGCTCTAACCGCAAGATTGACATTTCTTACCACAAATTTTGATGAAGTCATTGCACTTAACATCAAAAAGGGGGAGAATGACTACACAAGAAATGTCAAAGATGACATGTTTCAAGAATCACGTCCACTCTTCAAAAGGGGAGATTGTTAGATTGAATACATGCTGATTTAAGAGCTAAAGAAAGAGATTGCATCTTCTGAGCTGAACAAGAAGACTGAATTGCTAAAATCTTTTTCGTAATGATCTTGATCCAAAGGGGGAGATTGTTAAGACATAGTCTCATTGGATTCAAGATCATCCAAACTGAAGATCGCAATCTGAAGCTAAAGCCGGAACGTCGACTCTCGATATATAAGTTTATGTCTATTTGTAATAAATGTCAATGTAATTGTATTAGTTTACTTAGATTTAATATCTAAGTTATAATATTGTAATAGTTAGATAAAGTTAATTTAGTTAGTTTCTAGTAACTTAGTTTATATTTGATATAATATCTAGATATTATGTTAGATTGTGTGTTCAACACACTTGGTTAGATTAAGTGTATCTCAATCTCTCAAGATCAGAAGAACAAGAATTCACACATACAAACACACACTTAAAGGTGTATTTGAGAGAAAAACATAGAGAACACAATCAAAGCTTAATCGATCAACCTTGTAACTCGTTTGTTATAATCAATACAGGTTGGTAATCATATTGTGTTGTTTCTATAAACTTGATAAGTATTGTTGGACCGACAACATTCTGCATGAGGAGGTCTATGTTGCTCAACCTGAAGGTTTCGTAAATCCTCATCACCCTGATCATGTCTACGTATTAGACAAAGCGCTATATGGTCTCAAACAAGCACCACGAGCATGATATATGTGTGTCCCAATAATTAATGATTCAATCATGTAATACGAATAAACAGAAACGATTATGCAAATCTGATACGATTATACCAAAGAATCAAAGTATTACAAGGTTTTTGATCAAACTCTTTCTCTCTTCCTCTTGATGTTCATGGCGCACCACCACCACCACCCTATCCTCTCAATAATTAATTTTTTCCAATTAGCTTCCCTAACATAATAAACTCTAAACTAAACTAATTTATAATTAGGCTTAGCTAAATGGGCTTGGCATGGCTTGGGCCCAAAAGCTAAAACTATTAACTAAATTATATAAAAACAAAAGGACTAATAAGAAAATACATAAAACAAACTTTGACTATTGTTACAAAGTGACCCTAGACTATTTATTGAGACGACTTTATCAGCTTTGACTTCAGTTTTCCATCATCAAATAATTATGATCTTGAATCCAATAAATATGTGCTTTAACAATCTCCCCCTTTGGATCAAGATCATTCTTTAAGCTCAGAAAATGTAATCTTTCTCTTTGTCTTTAGAATGTAACAATCTCCCCAATAGATGAGAATAAATCTCTTGGAAAGAAATTATCTCCAGTTTCAGCTCGGAATGCTTTAGCAAATCATCTTCAAATAAAATTTCTTCAGAATATCTTCCATTTCTTGATTGACGCTTCTCCCCCTTTTTGATGAAAATAACAAAGAGTTCATCAAAACGTGTCTTCAAGAAATTTCTTCCACCATTGATCTTGCAAACAGAACCACTGATTATCCGTCAATTCATTAAGATGTTCATCCAGATCTTTGCAAATCTAGACAAATTAGAAAATGAAGTGTAACACCTGAATCAACAAATGAAGCAGTTAAAAGTGCCTGTCAGTAACACAAAGTCACTGTGTGTAACGAATACACAATATAAAGGAGCTTTTATGATGTTCACTTCTTTAGGGCTTCCATTCAATCATCAAAACACCACAAAGGTAGTTTCTATGAATGTTATGACAAAGAAAAAAATTCTTTGTGTGTTCGTGCAAGTGATAGAATAAATTAAGCATATGATGATTGCTTATAAGGCTCAAAAAGTGTAAACCACTGAGACAAGTAGTGAAACACAGACTCAATGTGCATAAACGAAGTGTGAAGGTATGGCAGACTTCCTTCTTTTCAATATCCAGATTTTCCAAATGAAAACCAGATAACATATGTGCTGCGTCTCCTTTTGAAAATGAAACATTTTCTTGTTGAGAAGAAAATGATTAGCTGGTGGGGTAATGACAAGAATTGGTATGGGCTAGTTTCCTGTTTCAATAATGTTCACCAAAGAGATGTGAAGCATTAGAAATGTGGTTGCCCGGCTCAGAAAGTAGTTGGTGCAGAGTTTGATATTCTTTTACTCTGATCTCTCACCCTCTTTCTTTTAATCTTTAAGCTCACAGCTAACCAAACTCTCTTTTAACATTTTTCCTTATCACACATCCCATACTCATTTCTTTTTGAACTCCTCACATTCAATCACTACAGGATTAACTTGTTGGGTAGGAAACACTGCTTAACGTGAATCCATAGAAGTTTCTTTTAAGTTCTAGCACACTGATCCCATATTTTCCTATGAAGCACATGATGCTCAGATAGTTTAACTTTATCAGATAGGACTCAAAGATGAATCAGAAAACATTTAAAATCACACATCCAATTCAATAAATCTGTTTGAGAATAGGGAAGTGGTTTGAACATTTAAGAACATGTTTTCTTATGATTGAAAGTTGTACTTCTTTCAACCATAAATGAGATGAAGATAATGAATTATAACTTTTGAGTGCAGTCTTACATCTCACGAAGTCAAGCTTAAAGTCATAAAGATATGATCTTTGAAGCATCTCTCAACCTACAAACGTCTAAAAGTCTAGTCAAAGAAATTTTATTCACTGAAATTGAAATGACATAAAGCAGTAAAACACTTAATGTACGAGTTCTGATCAGAAATAATCAAAAGTCATTGCCATACTCTTTTGACTTGAACGCTCCCCCTAAAATCATGCATTACTGACACATTATCAGTAAGTACAATGCATTCAGTATTGCTCCCCCTCAAAATAACATTGACCATCCATAAGATACTTCTCACACTCCCCCTGATATCATGAACAAACTATTAAAGAACAGGTATCATGCGAAAATAATAATAAAGAAATGATAAAGAGACACAATAAGAAACTTTAATAGGTAACCACCGATTAGGTCTTAAGATTTAGCATACCAAGTCTTGAGACAAGAAAATTAAATCTCTTTTCGTCTAAAGGTTTGGTAAACAAATCTGCAAGCTGATAATCGGTTTTTACAAAGTAAAGTTTAATTGTCCCTTTTTCTACATTATCTTTTATAAAATAATACCGGACATCTATGTGTTTGGTCTTAGTATGCTGAACAGGGTTAGCGGTAATCGCAATAGCGCTCTTCAAACCACAATAGATCGGGATTCTATTGAATTGAAATCCATAGTCTCGCAGTTGTGTTCTCATCCACAAGACTTGAGAACAGCAGCTAGCAGCAGCGACATATTCCGCTTCCGCCGTTGATGTGGATACACATAAGTGCTTCTTCGAAGCCCAACTGACGAGTTTATCTTCGAGGAATTGTATATGACCCGAGGTGCTTTTCCTGTCTAACATGCAACCAACATGATCTGCGTCTGAATAAGATGTTAGTTCAAAGCTTGTATCCTTAGGATAGCACAAACCAAGATCCGCGGTCCCCTTCAGATACCTGAAAATCTGCTTTACAGCAGACAAATGGGATTCTTTAGGATTGGCCTGATATCTAGCACATAAGCATGTAGAAAACATTATATCCGGCCTACTTGAAGTAAGACACATTAAGGAACCTATCATCCCTCTATAAGTCCGAACATCAACAGCCTTTCCCGAAAGATCGGTGCCAATCTTAGTACAGGTGCCATTGGGGTACCAATTGGTTTACAATTTTCCATTTTGAACTTCCGAAGAATATCCAGAAGTATTTAGATTGATTGATAAAAATCCCCATTGAAAATTGTTTGACTTGCAATCCGAGAAAGAAATTCATCTCTCCCATCATGCTCATCTGAAAACGTGACACCATGAGGTTTGCAAAGTTCTTACAGTACTTAGGATTTGTAGAACCAAAAATAATATCATCCACATATATTTGAATAAGAATGATATCGCCATTATCCTTTTTAATGAAAAGAGTGGTATCAACCGTACCTTTTGTAAAACCTGGCTTGACCAAGAATTGAGATAGAATATCATACCAGGCGCGAGGAGCTTGTTTCAGTCTATAAAGAGCTTTATCCAAGATATAGATGTGGTTCGACTTATCTAGATTTACAAACCCTTCTGGCTGTGAGACGTAGACTTCTTCCTTGAGTACTTCATTCAGAAAAGCTGTCATCACATCCATTTGATAGACGGTGAAGTTCTTGTAGGCTGCATAGGCTAAGAACATCCGAATCGGCTCTATACGTGCCACTGGAGCATAAGTATCGTCGTAGTCTATCCCTTCCTCTTGCCTATATCCCTTGGCGATAAGTCATGCTTTGTTTCGGATAACGGTGTCATCTTCATCTTTCTTGTTTTTGAACACCCATTTCGTACCAATGATGGTTTTACCTTGCGGTTTGGGTACGAGTCTCCAGACTTTCAGTGCTTCAAATTGATTAAGCTCATCTTGCATCGCAGTTACCCAATCTGAATCGGCAAGGGCCTCAGATACGCGAGTAGGCTCGATATTGCTTTGAAAGGATTCATACATACATAGATTTGATGTGGCAGACCTAGTTTGCACCGGTGCAGAAGGATCTCCAATAATTTGATGTACCGGGTGCTCTTTGGTTCACTTATGTTCACGAGGAAGTGAATTAGATGCATGTTGATCATTGTCAGCATCTAGGAATCCACTGTTATCACCTTCAGATGGTTCAGAATCAACGGGGGTTTCAGTTGAAGGAGTCGTTGCAGAAGTGGCAGTAGGTACAACTTGGGGACTCTGTTGATCAGTCCTTACAGTACATCCTACAGAGTCAGCTACTTCTGTCTCATCAGTGTTGGTCACAACTTCAACTGTCGGAGTAGGCTTTTGAACTGGAACTTCTTGCTGAATTGGGGAATTGGATTCAGTAGAGATATCTGAAGTGATTGGATGAGTAGTCAACGAGTATTCCATCCTGTCAACCACAACAGATTTAGGCAAACGAGATCCAAGAAATTCATCATAAAACAGTTCAAATAATAAATCCAAATCAGATAATTTAGAAGTAGACGATGAAGCGCCATCTGATTTTTTCTTTTGAGGTGCAGGTCCTGGACTGGTTGGTCCAAAAGCTAAAACTCCGGTAATTAAGGGTTCTGAGCTGACGTGCTCAGAAGCCATTTCCTCATCGAATGTAACATTAACGCTCTCGATCACAGTCTTCGACTTCTTCAGGTAAACACGGTATGCAGTAGATGTAGAGGAATAACCAACGAAGATGCCTTCATCCGCCTTAGCACTAAACTTGTTCAGATTCTCTCTGTCATTTTGAACAAAACACTTACAACCAAAAACATGAAAATATTTAATGGTTGGTGTTCGGTTGTTGATCAACGCATACGGAGTCTTCTGAAATCTACGGTGTATCATGGAGCGATTCTGAGTGTGACACGCAGTCGATACAGCTTCAGCCCACAAAAATAAAGGTAAGTCAGATTGGGTGAGCATTGTCCGAGCGGCCTCGACAAGTGTATGATTTCGCCTTTCAACGACTCCGTTCTGTTGAGGCGTGCGAGAAGCAGAGTATTGATGTGATATCCCGACCAATTCGAGATATTCTTCAACTATCTTGTTCTTGAACTCTGTGCCATTGTCAGTCCTGAGAATCTTGACTTGTTTTTACAGATTGACTTGGGTCGTCTTCAGAAACGTAATGAGAACATCGGGAGTCTCATCTTTAGACCATAGAAACTTAACCCAAGTGTATCGCGTATAGTCGTCCACGATAACTAACACATACTTATTTCCTCCTAAGCTTTGCGTTCGCATAAGACCGCACAAGTCCATATGCAACAACTCTAAAGGAGAGCTGGTACTCGGTTCAGGATTTGGTTTGTGTGGGGCTCTCTTCATCTTGCCCTTTTCACATGCTGCACATAGATGTTCTCTTTCATACTTCAGTTCTGGAAGACCTTTCACTAGCTTGCCACTGACCAGCTTGTTGATGTACCGAAAGTTTAGGTGAGAAAGCCGTCGATGCCATAACCAGCTTTGTTGCAGCGAGGCGTTTGATAGTAGACAGACCTGATTGTCAGCCTGGACTTTTGACAAGGTGATGGTGTAGAGGTTTGACTTGCAAGTGCCGACCAAGAGTTTTTTTCCTTCTTCAGTGCGTACTGAACATGTCTTGGCTTTGAAATTAACCTCTAAGTCTTTGTCGCAGAATTGGCCAATGCTGAATAGGTTATGCCCTAAGCCTTCAACGTAACTCACCTTCTTGATCATAAGATTTTCATGTACAACATCACCATATCCCAGAATAGGTGAAAACTGATCATTCCCAAAACAAACTGTGCCGCAGTATTTGTCCGTAAAATTAGACAACATACTCTTCTGCCCGGTCATATGCTTGGAACACCCGCTATCCAAGTACCACATATGACGGGTCTGCACAACACAAATCAAGAAATAAGAGGTTTAGAAACCCATTTAAAAATGGGACCTCCACTGTTAGTACTTGATTTTGGCACCCATTTAAATTTGGGTCCGCTTTTTCTTTGATAACCAGAAGCAGGATAAGACGAATGATAATGATAAGATGAAACATTATATGAACCATACCAAACATCAGAATATTTACGAGAAGCATAATCACATTCACCATAATTTAAAAACTTTTTATTTGATGGTGCTAACTGGAATAATTGCTTTATAAAGTACTTCTTGCGAGAATCAACAAGATTAGATTTAAAAGTAGCAACATTCACAATCACATCATCTTTACTAGAAGTCTTTTTATTCAAAATAAAACTAGAACTAGATTTAGCTTTCTCGTCTATCTTCTGTTTCGGTATCCATGCAGTCTTAACTCCAACCCTTTGCTTTCTCAAATCTGAAACATGTGAAACTTTAGAGTTAGAATGATGAAAATTAAGAGAATGCTTCTTCTTTGGCTTACCAGTGAGGATCGGTTTCTGTGAAAGCTGAGATTTTTGTTTCTTACCTTTTGCTTTCTTTCATTTTACAGAAACTGATTTATCAACTTTCGTTGATGTTTCACCTTTGTCAAAAACACTGGGTAATCCAAAGGAATTAACAACACAAGTTGAATGATCAGGAAGTTTAGAAGTAAAATCAAATTGAGCAACACAATCATTCAAAATACCATCAAAGTTTAGGAAATTAAGATCATTCTCAGGTGAACCAGACCTGTCATAAGAATTTAAAGCCTTGGAGTTTTTAGAAAAACTAGAATTTTTGAACACTGTTGAAAATACAGTTTGTTCTAAGTCCATCAAAAGTCTTTCTTTTGTAAGAGTATTCTCGAGTTCAGAAATTTTACTTTCCAAAACTAGAGGAGGTACGTAAAGCTTACCTTTGATAGGTTTAGCCTCCAACTCTTCTACAGAATAACTCTCAAAATAATCATTTGAAAGAAATTTTGATTTATTAGAACTATAACTGTTATTAAACTTCTCATAGCGAAATGGAAGTTGAACTTTAGCTGTGTTCTTTCTTTTATCATATTGCTTGGCTTTATCTTTTTCCGACAGACTAGTCCAAAATGGTTTGAGTTCTTGATGTTGAGGAGCCAATAACATAAACCCAAAGTCATAAAGTGCAGACACTTCAGATATACCCTTTTTGAGATGATGTGGGTTCTTGTAACCAAGTCCCCAAGTATCAGGTTTCTCTTTAGGTTTGTTCAAATGAATAGTGTGTTTAGTTTGACCTAAAGAATGTAATTTCTCTTCCAAAGCATTCACCTTGTCTATTAAAGAATTGTCTTCTTTTGAAGTAGAAAAATACCTTTTAGAAATCTCTATAGACTTAAACTCACATTCTTTATATTTATAAATAGTTTCAGATAACTCTTTATGAATTATAGTCTTTTCTTTAGCGCAGGTGTCTATATTTTTGTGCAAAGTTTCAATTAATACATTTTTCTCAGCAATATCATTACTAAGTTTATGTATAGATTGATTTTTCTCATTGATGACACCTTTCTCACGCTTCAGTTTAGACTCTAATTCTTGGAGTTTAGACATCATGGCATGCATTTCGTTCAGAAAATCAGATTCAGTCAAGTTACATACCTCATCATTGTCTCCATCATCAGAATCAACTTCAACTTCTGACTGGTTCATCCCCATTAAGCACAGATGTGCTGTCTCATCTTTCTCTCCTTCTTCAGACTCTTGATCCGAATGGTCGAGCCAGTATTCATCCTCCGCCATTAATGCTTTTCCAGCCTCTTGTTGCTTGGCTAGAAGCATCTTATTCTTGTAATATTCGGAGTTGCGGACTTTAGGTTTTCGGCAGTCCTTGGCAAAATGAACGATTCTGCCACAGTTGTAGCACTTTATCGGTTCTTCCTTCTTGAACTCTTCGGCTCCATCCTTCTTCTTGTTTTCTGGTCTCTTTTCTTCAACTTTCTCCTTATGCTTGTAGTTATTCGAACCAGATGAGTACCTCTGACTGTTGGAGTTTGGATTTTTATAGAACTTCTTTTGGAAAGCCTTCGTTAACATTAGCATGGCTTCCTTCAGTTGTTCACAATCGTCAGAGTCAAACTTTGCCTAACTATCAGCTTCTTCATATTCAGATTCTATCACCTTCTTCTTCTTGGACTTTTTCTTGACCACAAGAGCAACTGGATCAACAACTTCTTTGTAAGCCTTCTTCATCTCAGCCTTGATTTCATCCACCTCTTCCTCATTCTGTTTGAGGATTTCATAAACTTCATGAAGTGGAATGTCGTTCAGATCTTTCAACTGCCTCATCTGTCTGGTGAATCTCTTCCACTCTGGCTGAAGGTTGCTGAGAAATTTCACATTTAGATCAACTTGAGATTTGTTGATCTTGTTCTTGTTGAGCTCATTCAGCAATGTGACAAATTTGTCATAAGTGGCTTCGAGTGATTCTCCAGCTTTGGCTTTGAATTCTTCATAATTATTCAAGCAGTTGGAAACTTTAAGCTGGTTGCCGACTTTCGATTCAATCATCATCTTCTCCAACTGATCCCACATTTTCTTGCCGGTAGCATTGTAGCTATCAATCTTGATGTATATTTCATTTGGTATGCCTTGGAGAATAAATGATCTTGCCAGCTTGTCACCCTTGTGTCTCTTCAGCTGATCTTCAGAATATTCACCAATCGGTAATTTATACTCTGTCTCTTCTTATTCACCATTTTCTCCAGCTATAGTGAGAACCTTGGTCGGAGGTGTCATGATTCCTTCCTTCAGAGATTTTCTGATATAATCTACCAAATCATGTCGATCGATGAAGTCCAAGAATCTGTCCTTCCACTGCTCGTACTCCCCCTTGAAGAGTACTGGCGGCTTAACATCGGTTCCAATAGCAAGAGCTTCCCGAGATGACATTCTTACTGATACGATTTCACAAAACTGATAAGAAACTTGAACTGATCGTTAGTCCAGATAAAATTTGATCACACAAGAAATTTTGTCCCCCTAGGCAGACTTAGCACGGGGGTATGGGGGCAGCGCCCCTAGAAGAAAAAAATTCCACTATTAAAAGCCATATTACAGTTTTGAAAAATTCTCAAAAAAAAAAATTCTAAGATTGGAACAATGATTGGCGCAAACAGTGGAGTGCTCGACCGATATACTTGTTCGACCGGGGAATTGCAACGACCGGTAAGATGATAAGACCGGTACTTTGTTCGACCGATAAATTGTATGAACCGGTATTAGCTTAGACCGATAGAGGTCTTCGACCGGTAAACTTCCTTAGACCGGTATTCAAATAGACCGATATACACTTAGACCAAGAGAGGTCTTTGACCGGTAATGGTCTTCGACCGGACTTGGTCTTCGACCGGTAAGAAAGACCGATAGAATGCGGTCGACCGATAAAACACAAAGACCGATATGCTCTTAGACCGGGGTGGACTGTGTGTGTACCGGTCGACCGATAAGGTGTGGTCGACCGATAGTGAAAGACCGATAAAGTTCGACCGATATAGGCTTAGAACGATATGTTCTTGATACTTATCGACCCAGAAACACAGAAATCAACCCAGAAAATAATCAATACTCAAAATTGAACAACCAAACTTTGCAAAAACGATCGATTAAACGATTAGAACTGATTGCTACCAATTAATTTCACTAATAACCACTCTATGAAAAATCAAAGAATTAGACAGTGTTGTGCTCATGACGACCAAACATATCCAAATTCCCCAAATAAGCAATCAAATTCAATTCAATACTCAAATGAAACATTATCCAAACGAGATAATAAGCAAACCGATCACTAAGCAATGAAAAATACTCGATTAACAATCTCACAATGCAAAAAAAATTGAATCTTTGACAGATAACAGAACAAAAAAAATATTCAATTTAATCTGTACTAGCTCTGATACCAATTGTGTGTCCCAATAATTAATGATTCAATCAAGTAATACGAATAAACAGAAACGATTATGCAAACCTGATACGATTATACCAAAGAATCAAAGGATTACAAGGTTTTTGATCAAACTCTTTCTCTCTTCCTCTTGATGTTCACGGCGCACCACCACCACCACCCTAACCTCTCAATAATTAATTTTTGCCAATTAGCTTCCTTAACCTAATAAACTCTAACCTAAACTAATTAATAATTAGGCTTACCTAAATAGGCTTGGCATGGCTTGGGCCCAAAAGCTAAAACTATTAACTAAATTATATAAAAACAAAAGGACTAATAAGAAAATACATAAAACAAACTTTGACTATTATTACAAAGTGACCCTAGACTATTTATTGAGACGACTTTATCAGCTTTGACTTCAGTTTTCCATCTTCAGATAATTATGATCTTGAATCCAATAAATATGTGCTTTAACAGTATAAAACTCTTACTAAATTTCTCCTAGCTTCCAGTTTCAAAAAAGGTACAGTTGACACTACCTTATTTCTAAAACGGCAAGGTGAGGACTTGATTCTCATACAAATTTATGTTGACGACATTATATTTGGGTCGACAAATCCGAAATTCTGCAAGAACTTTTCAAAGATAATGGAAACGAAATTTGAAATGTCGATGATGGGTGAATTGAATTTCTTTCTTTGTTTGCAAGTAAAGCTATTACCCGAAGGTATTTTCATTAATCAAGCCAAATATATTAAAGATATTTTGAGAAAGTTCAAGATGTCAGATAGTTTTGTCATGAAAACACCAATGGCTACTGGTACACTCTTAGACACAAATTTATCTGGTAAACATGCTGATCAAAAAGTGTATTGTAGCATGATTGGTTCTTTACTTTATCTGTCTGCAAGTCGTCCAGATATCATGTTTGCAACCTGCTTTTGTGCGAGATATCAAGATAATCCCAAAGAGTCGCACTTTAATGTTGTTAAGCGAATCTTTAGATATCTTAAAGGCACTCCTGATTTAGGCCTTTCGTATCCAAAGGATTCCCGTTTTGATCTCACCGCCTTTACAGATGCTGACCATCCAGGATGTAAGTTAGACCGTAAGAGTACTTCTGGATCATGTCAATTCATAGGAGACAAATTTGTTAGTTGGACTTCAAAGAAACAAAACGGTGTTTCTACATCCACTGTTGAGGCAGAGTACGTAGCTACTGCTAGTTGTTGTTCGCAAGTCCTCTGGATGAAGACATAGATGAAGGACTTTGGGTACAACTACAAGCGAGTGCCTATTTATTGCGATTCCAAGAGCGCAATTGCAATAACTTCTAACCTGGTCCAGCACTCGAAGACCAAGCACATAGATGTACGCTATCACTTCATAAAGGACCACGTAGAAAAAGGTGATATTGAAATGTACTTTGTTCATATCGACTTCCAGTTAGCTGACCTTTTCACGAAGCCGTTGGATGAAAAGAGGTTCAAGTTTCTAATCAGCAAACTTGGAATGTTGAACATGTCAACTTAGACCTTTTCTCATGACTCGAGGGGGAGTTTTTTGTATCTAAATCTTGTTGCTTGTGTATTGATTCTCAAACAGTTGCCATTAATATCTTTCACTGACGGACGCAAAATCATTTTTATAAATGATTACCAATATTTTTTTTCTCTGCAGGATACTTCATGTGACTTTGGCTTCTGATCACATCTGATTAGAACCCGCACTTCAAAATTTTTCTTCTAAGAAGGATGCTTTACCGCTCACATCATTCTAGAAGTTTTTGCGTTGAGGGGGAGCTTAACTGTCAAATATTTCTGTTTTGAGGGGGAGAAAAATGTTGAATTAGAGAGAAAAGATATGCGGGTTGATATTGTCATATTTTTCTGATGAGTTGACTTTTCACAGGTTACATAGGGAGAACCTGCGTTTTTGTCACAAAACTCAAAAGATAATATCTTTAGGGGGAGTTAAGGATATCATAATCAAGGTATATCTTTCTAATCCTTAGACTCCATAACATCAACCGACCATGTGTTTCCAATGACAAATACTTGTGTACTCATCATTTCTTTATACTTTTGAAATTTGTCCTTTTAATCAAGCAATTCAAACAAGATCAAACAATTATGACATTTTTGTTCATGATCTAGAGAGAGAGTAGAGAGAGAAAGTAACAATCGTATTTATCACAAGTCTGAATGTTTTAAAATGAAGTCTACTCCCAATTACAAAGGATTAAAGGTATTTATACCAAGGAACTAAAACTACAAGCTTAACACCTAAGTAAACTAATATTGACTTAGACATTGTTTGACTTAACTTGACTTGACTTTTCTCACTTAAATCTTGGATACAATAATACACTAACATTCTCCCCCTTTGTATTCAAGATTTAAAAAAAATTGATTCTTGTCTTCAGCGCTTGATTCTTCAACTTTTGTCTTTGACATTCTTGGACTATGAAGCTCTTCCTAGAGTTGTTGAAAAATCTTGAAAAGCCATTCATGATTAGCATCTTTGAATAGTCAACAAGTCTTGTAGACGAACCATTTGAAGTCTTGAAACAATACTTTGAAAACTTCTTTAAACTTCTTTGAAACACTTCATCATTGAAACATTTGAAACTTCGAGAAACTTGAGGAATCTTTGAACTTTGTATCTTCATCTCTTTGATCTCTTGACCATCTTCGGAAAAACAAACTTTCTCGAATCATCTTAATTTAGGCTTGTCTTCAGAATCTTTTCACTTGTCTTCAAAATCTTTTTAGAGTGATTTCTTTTCATCAGATTTGAACTTTCAGAAATACTCCCCAAATCTTGACTATGAACATTCTTCAGTACTTTGGAATTGTTTTGAAATTGAACTCTGTAGATTTCTCCCCCTTTTTTGATGATTGTGAGCTTCATGATCATCAAAACTTTCTCAATTTCAGCACTTTCTTTGAATCTCCCCCTTTTACAAATATTCTCCCCTTTTGAGATACATTTAACATTCTCTGTACTTTGATCTGAATAGCTGAATCATGAACTAAATATACCTGAATTATTTCAAATCCAGATATAATGAACTTGGTAACCCTGATTCAACAAATGAAACAGTTAGAAGTGTATGTCAGTAACACGGAGTTACTTTGTACAACGAATGTACAATTTAAGGAGCTGGTTTGATGATGACTCCCCAGGACTTCCATTCAATCATTGAAAAACACAAGGTTTATCTATGAATGTTCTGACAGAAAAACAAATTTTCTGTGTGCTCGTGCTTGTATGTATGAAAGAATTTAGCACAATGATTGTGTTTCATAAGGCACAAATTGTGTAAACTGTTGAGACAACAACAAGTATTACACGAACGGAATGTGCATGAAAGAGGTGCGAAGGTGGGGCAACATTTCTTCTTTTTCAATATCTAAATCTTCCGAGTGAAGACTAGATAGCAGATATGCTGCGTCCCCAAAGAAAATGAAACATTTCTTTGTTAAGAAAGAAACGAGTGGCTGGTGGGGTTAAATGCAAGAGTTAGCATGGGCTCACTGCCTTTTTCAATGATGGTCACCAAAGAATGTGAACCAATCAGATTTTGTGGCTGCCCGACTCAGAAAGTGGTTGGTGCAGAGTTTTGATATTCTTTTAACTCTGTTTTCACACCCTCTTTCTTTTTAACATTAAATCTCACTTCTAACCAAACTCTCATTTCCATTTTTCCGCTCAGCACAATGAGAAAAACTCAACCGGATGAGTTATCTCCCCCACTCTTTGATTTTGACACCTCACCCCTCATTCACTCAAAGATAACTTCTTGGGTAGGAAACACTTGTTAACATGAATCCATGGAAGTTCTGTTTAAGCTCACACATTAATCCCATGTAAGTCCTATAAAGAATGGTTGCTCAACAATTTAACATTAGCAGTTAATCTCAAAAATATATGATGACATTGTCAAAATGTATGCTCATGAGATTTGAGCAATTGAACTTTGAAGATTTCTCAAAACAAAGATATTGAATGAATGAAATGAAATCAAAAGAATTGTTTTGAGAATCTGACAATGTGTCAATCAGATCAAATGAAATGGTTAGGGTATCAAAGAACTTGTCAGTTTGTTTATATGAAAGAATATAAACTATTTAGCAATGAACGCTCAAGATTAGAAATGATGATTGATGCTCATCAACATTTGAGAGCAAACGGGAGTATTATCATCGAAAAATTGTTTCTTTTAGAGACATGGTAATAATAAATTCAAATGAAGTACTGAACCGGTGTGTGTGAATATTGGACAGTGTATAGTAAAGATAATACGCAAGTATTAATCTTTGAAAACACACGGTCAGTTAAACATTGAAGCTTAATAATGAAAAACATTTAAAATGACACTTCTTAATTAATGAAACCGTTTGAGAATCAGAAGTGGTTTGAACATTTCAGAAATTGTTTTGACTACTTGAAAGTTGTTCTTCTTTCAAACAATCAGAGATCTAAGATCATAAGATATTTACCTTTAAGCTCCCCTCAAATCATTATATCATGATTTGTTTTCTTTTAAGCACCCCGTGGATATTTGCAAAATATACATGCCTGAACATTAAAGAACGGGTCCTGATCTGTCATGTGATCAGAAGCCACAATCTTGACACTTAAGTCCGGGTTTTGAACTTTTTTTTGTTCAAAAGCCTTAGTTCTTAACATTGAAGTACAGGTCTTGAATTGTATTATCCAAGAGCCTATGTTCTATGCTCCCCCTTAAACCTTGGGTGCCTGCAACACAGTTTTAGCTTTTGGTATCCACTGGTATTTGGGTCCTGATGAGTTAGTTGCAGTTCTTGTGGGGTTAAAATAATAAGAACCATACCAGTAATTTACAAAATTCTTACTTACAAAGTCATGTGCTCCACAGTAAGAACAACATATTTTCTTCTGAGCACTCCTGATCAAATGATTAGTAGAGTAAAACATATAAGGATTACCAAAAGATTTACCTTTATGCGTTCTGTTCTTTTTAGGATTGGTTGTGGACGCAGATGCTTTGTCCTTCTTCTTCTCTTCATCTGAAGAACCCTTCACTCTACAGATCATCTGATTTTTCTTAGAATTCTTTCCAAGAGATTTAACGTAAAAATTTGCTAAACCATCAACAGATTTGTCATAAAATAGATTAGATGGTCTGATCTGATTTGATTTGACAGTTTGTGATTTGACACTTTTGTTTTTAAAAACATTTTTATCATTAATTGAACTTGAAGCTGTTTTGAAAGAACAGACTGATTCTGTTGAGTTATCAATAGGTGATTGGCTAATCACATCAACTGTTACTTTATCTGACAATTCAATGTTTGCAGCTTCTAAGTCATTTATCTTTTTAGTGAAAATGTTTCTTTCATGTGAAAGTGTGTCAAACTTTTGTTTCAAATCAGATCTAGCCATCTGTTCTTTAAGAATATATGATGATAGAACAGAGATCTTGGACATGAGCTTGGATATTTCAGTTTCAAATTATGAACGTTTTTGCTCAAAATCTTTTTGTAAGTTCTTGGATTTATAAGAAATTTCATTGAAGATCCCAACATTTCTCTTTTCAGAATTTTTCTTTTCAGATTCAAAAGACATTTTCTTTTCTTTGAAAATTTGTCTTTCTTTTTTCAATAAGTCTTGTAAAACTGAGACCTGTTTGGGAAATTTAGTGTTTTTATCTTCAAGAACTTTTCTTTCCTTAGCAAATGTGTCTCTTTCAGTAATTAGAATCTTTTCGAAATCAGACACTTGCTTGGAAAGTTTAATGCATCTCAGCTCAAGATCCTTTTTCTCTTGCAAAGTTTTCTTAGAAAGTTCAGATGATTGTTGAGTTGAAGATGTCTTCAAATTTGATTTTTCTTTTTCTGCTTGGAGACTTGTTTGCAGTTCAACATTTTTTTCTCCAGAACAGATATCTGATCTTCAAAAGCCTTAAACTTCTGTTCAAGCTTGACTGACTCATCTTTCAACTCAGATGATTTCTTTTCAGTCGTCTTCAGTTGGCTTTGAAGATTCGAAATCTTTCTGTCTTTCATCTTGATTTCTTTTTCACAAGCTTGAATAGTATTTCCTTTTATTTCAATCATTTCCTCTTTCTCTTTAATCTCCTTCTCTCTTCCACTAATGATATTAGCACACTTTTTACAGTCAGAAGTTTTATCAGAATTTGACAAATTAAATTTCAACTCCTGAATCTCTTTAAGAAGCTTTTAATTCTGATTTTACAGATTGTCTCTTTCTGTTCTATTTTCGGTATCTCAGGCATGTACAAAACTGCCATATCTCTGGCTGATAGTACAGTATTTCCTCTCTCATCTGTAGTTGGCATCTTGACAAATTAGCTTGATGTGAATGATCGTTCCCAAACAAATCAGAAATGTTGACTAAAAAGCCAAAATTTGATCACACAAAAAAAAATTTAATTTTCAGAAAAAAAAATTAAGTCTTCAAACTCGCAAGTCACTATACACGCTAGTCACTGTTCACTGATCAAACTCGCTAACCACTGAAACGCGTTAATCGTTAGTCACGGAAAGGATGAAACTCACAAGACACTGGAAGCGCAAAGCACTATTCACACTAAAACTCGCTAGTAGGCACTTGCGCGTTTCTAGAACTCGCTAGCCGTTACGTGCGCGTTTTATGACGTTTGCGCTTTTAAGCACTTAGAAAAATTTTCACGGATTTCAAACTCACAAGCCTCTTAGCGCGTTTCAATCAAACTCGCAAGCTTTGTCTTGCGCATTTATCAAACTCGCTTGCCTCTATTAGCGCGTTTTAGCAAACTCACACGTTTTGCTTGCGCGCTCTTCAGATACTTGCATGTTCTAGCCAAGAATTAGATCCTTTCACTTGTGCGTTTGATGATAAACTTGCGCGTTTGATGATGAACTCGCAGGCTTTGCTTGCGCGCTCTTCAGACTCTTTGCGTGTTCTTCAATTAATTAACCTTGCGCGTTCTACGGATGAACTTGCGCGTTTCTTGGATCTTGCGCGTTTTGACAGTTGTTCACAAAATCAATCTGAATTGTTCTAAAACCTGCAATTTGATTCTCTAATCCATCCGCAGTGATCAAAATGCAACTTGTAACACATTTCTATCAATACAAAGTTGCTAAAATTATCAAATTACAGTGCAATTGATCGAACATACAAACTCTGAGTTCGTGAAACAGAAAAATCAAGAAAATCGAAAATTACATCAAACAAATGATCAATTCGTGTTTGTGTGTGAATACAAAGTGTTTACAAACATAAATCGAATCCAACTGAACCAATTATACACACAAATTTGAACAATTCAATGAAAAACTTGATCAAACAGTGACTTTTTCAAGAAACGACTATTTTCTTGAATTATCAAGAATTTGAATCTGATTTGGTGATGAAATCTTTCTGAAATTGTTTGGTTTGCTCTAATACCAATTGAAATTATCCTTTTAATCAAACAATATCAAACAATTATGACATTTATGTTCATGATCTAGAGTGAGAGTAGAGAGAGAAAGTAACAATCGTATTTATCACAAGTCTGAATGTTTTACAAAGAAGTCTCCTCCCAATTACAAAGGATTAAAGGTATTTATACCAAGGAACTAAAACTACAAGCTTAACACCTAAGTAAATTCATATTGACTTAGACATTGTTTGACTTATCTTGACTTGACTTTTCTTACTTAAATCTTGGATACAATAATACACTAACAACTTTACCAAGTATTCTTACACATATTGGTCAGTACACTCATTTTTGTGACTTTGTGATTACGACTTCTCAAAAGATAAATCTTTCGATGGTAATCCTCCCATTTAAAATTTCATTGTTTGTTTGAAAATCAGACGTCATTTGATTTTCATGTGCTTTCATTGCCAATATGTTTAGACAATGTTCGTATAAACACTTTACGTCTTCGGTCTTCCAAATCTTTGTTCGTCATGATTAATTGTGTTTTATTGTGCTTTCATGTACAAATGACTGTTGAACATCATGTTCTCTGTGAACTTTGTTGGGAACTGAAGATTCTATCAAGTGTGGTTAATGCTGCTAATACAGAATTACTACTGCTGATTACTACTGCTAGTTCAGAGTTAGTACTGCCAGAGTACTTTGAAGATTAATACTGCTGAGTATTACTACTGCTAGTAGAATTAATACTGCTAGTCAAAGTTAGTGCTGCTTGAAACAAAGTTAGTACTGCTTAGCTAGTTAGTACTGCTAGTAGTTAGTGCTGCTTAGTAGTTAGTGCTGCTTAGTAGTTAATACTGCTAGAAGAAGTGAATGCTGCTGAGCATAATTAGTGCTGCTTAAGAGATCCGAATGGAAAGAATGATAGCTGGATATTCTGAAGATACATCTGGAAGCTTAGAGATATACATGGAAGATATACTGAAGATTTGTTTTATTCTTTGTAATTATCTTTTGATTAGTATATGTATAGAATGTATAGAATAGATAGAATTAACTTTTGAAAATTTTTTATAAAGAGAAAAACAACCTCAAGGCACAGATCCTAATTCTAGAGAAGTAGAATTTGTATTGGTGAGTCTGTTCATCAATATTTAGGTTGAGTGTGTAAACTTGTAGCTTCAAGCATTCAATACAAATTTACAAGTTATTGATTTTATACTGTTCTGGTTTACTGTTTTATTGAATATCAAAGTGTTATTCCGCAACTTCTTTGATATTAGTTTCTGAGAATTTATTCTTGTTAAGAATTCGATCCTGACAAGTGGTATCAAAGCCTGATTTCTCAGAAACATCTAGTCATCATGGAAAATCTTGCAGAATCAAGCAGTACTTTGGTCTCAAAGGTTCCAATGCTTAGACCCAATGAATTCGATATGTGGAAGATAAGAATCAAGCAGTCATACTCCTTACTGACTATTCTATGTGGGACATCATAGAGAATGGTCCTTCTGAAGAAGGAAAGATTGGTGCAGATGGAAAGAGAACACCACCAAAAACTGATGCAGACAGAGATGAAAGCCTTGAGCACCTTGCTCCTGGCTATTCCTAATGAATATCAACATCAGTTCTGTAACTGCACTGATGCAGAGATGCTCTGGAATGCTCTGGAGAAGAGATTCTCTGGTACCAAAAGTACCAAGAGAAATCAGAAAGCCATTCTGAAGCAACAATATGAGAACTTTATGTCAAGCAAGAATGAGTCCATGACTCAAACTTTTGATAGGTTCAACAAACTTATTGGTGAACTAGCCACAGTGGGAGTACAAATTGATCAAGATGATCTGAACAGAAAGTTTCTAAGGTCCTTGAGTGATGAAAGGACCATGTATACTGTGTCTTTCAGACAGAATGATCAACTGGAAGAAAAGAAACTTGATGATCTCTATAATGATCTAAGAGTTTTTGAATCTGAGGTAGAGGCCAAAAAGAGGCCTTCTGGGTATGTTCACAATGCTGCACTCCTCTCAGCATCAACTGATTCTACATCCAACCCTGAATCAGTTAGTGTTGCCAATGGAACAAACCAAGAGAAAGGCACTGAAACTGTGTTTGAGGCCTTTCTAGCAAGTCATGGAAACTCTTCTCTCATTAATGATGACTTGGAACAAATACATCCAGATGATCTTGAAGATATGGACATTAAATGGCAGATGGCCATGCTCTCCATGAGAGTTAAAAAGTTCATCAAAAGAACTGGGAGGAACACCTTCTCCCAAAGAAGAGAAGATGGAGCAGGATTTGACAAGTCTAAGGTGGAATGCTACAAATGCCATCAAAAGGGACACTTTGCCAGAGAATGCAGAAGTGGAATGTCTCAGAATAACAACCATCAACAAGCTCAATCTGGAAGCTTCAATAATAATAGAAACTCTGCACAAGCTCTTGTCTCTCAACAAGGGATGGGGTTTGATTGGAGTGATCAAGCTGAAGAGGCCATCCAGAATCAAGCTCTAATGGCAGAGGTGTCCGATCTCCCAACAGAGGTAACTTCCAATCTTTGTACTCAAAATTGCATTAACACTGTTAAAAGGTATAGGGATCACAACCAGAACATGAGTGATGATCTTAAAAGATTGGAAAAAGACATAAAAGATTATGTGAGGAATGTTGAGAGATTTGAAGAGCAGATTAAGGGTTTTCAAGCTAATGAGCTTCAACACTCTTATGACACAAATTACTGGAAGTGGGAGAAGAAGGACTTAGAGCTTCAACTGACCAGATCTAAAGAAGAGAGTGAAAAGCTAAGAGGAGAGCTAGCTAAAGTCAAACTTGATGTAGAAAAGTTTTCTAATGCTTCCAAAGCAATGGATTCTTTGTTACAAACTCAGATTCATGATAAACTGAGAAGAGGAATAGGGTACAATAACACACCACCACCCTATAACAACAACTACATCCCTCCTAGTTCAGATTTGTTAGAAACAAAGGATAGGAAGGATCTACCTAAGGGAGCAACTGAGATAGATCCCTTAGATAAAGTGGTTGTTAAGGATAACACTGAGAAAAAAGTTGTCAAGGATAAGAACAATACTGGGAGTGGTGAGATTCCTATAGAAAACCACATAATCACCAATGAGGGATGTGGAAAGCACTGGATCAAGTCCAAAGAGATAGAAAAGACTGAGGGAAAGAACAAGAAGGTTCACTATAAGCAGACCACTGTTGTGAACCCTATCCCTTGCAAGCAGTGTGCATGCAATAAATCTGAGCCCCAAAAACATGATAAACCAAGGGGAAATCAGAGAAAATGGAACAATCAATGGGCACAAAAACAAGGGTTTGATCTGAAAAAAATTAATAGACCAAAACCCTGTTTTATCTGTGGAAAGCTGAACCACATTGCCAAATACTGCTACTTTAATCCTATGAACCAAAGGATGAATTTTCAAAGACCTACTCAAAAATCCTTTGGTTATAGGAAGAAAGAAAAGAACCATGTGGCTAAGAAAGTTGTTAAAACTAAAAGCCACATGAAGAAACATAATATGGAAGATAATGTCAAGATGTGGATTCCAAAATGTACTAAAACTGTTAGTACTGCTACTACAAATAGTACTGCTAGAAGCAATACTGCTGCTAGCAATGTTAGTACTGCTGACATTGTTAGTACTTCTATAAATGTTAATACTGCTAACTCTGTTAGTGTTGCCAACAAGGTTAATACTGCCAAACCTGTTAGTACTGCTAAATCTGTTAGTACTTCTAAAGACAGTGCTGCTTCTAGTATTAGTGTTGCTAAGCCAAAAATCTTGACAAAGTATTCAAATACTAAGTGTTCTGTTTTAAAAAATCTTGTCAAGAAAGAATGCAAGTATTTTGATGAGAAAGGGGTACCCAAGACCACTTTGGCTTGGGTTCCTAATCCATACTAACTGATCTACCTTATGTGCAGAGCAACCAACAGCTCAAGGGAAGGAGCATATGGCATGTTGATAGCGGTTGCTCTAGGCACATGACAGGCAACGTGTCATGTCTTCAGGATTTCAAGCATATCAATGGAGGACATGTTGCATTTGGAGATAATCTTACTGGTGGTAAGATAAGTGGAAAAGGTAATGTCACCAAAGGTAAGATGACATTTGAGGATGTCTACTATGTTGATCAATTGAAGTACAACCTGTTAAGTGTATCACAGGTATGTGACAAACAACATAGTATATTATTTACAAATACTGAGTGTATGATCCTTGCTCCAGGGTTCAAGGTAGTTGATGAAAGCATGATACTACTAAGAACTCCAAGAAAGGACAATGTTTACTGCCTAGATATGGACAATGTTGATAGTGATTCATCCCTGAACTGTCTTGTTTCAAAAGCTTATGTGGATGAATCCTCTCTTTGGCACAGAAGGATGTGTCACATGAACTTCAAGACTGTGAACAAACTTGTTAAAAACAACCTTGTAAGAGGTTTACCTTCAAAAGTATTTTCATGTGATGATCATTGTGTTGCATGTCTGAAAGGCAAACAGCACAAAACTTCTCATAAGACCAAAGAGATAAATTCAATTTCTTCTTGTCTCCAATTACTGCATATGGATCTGTTTGGTCCTACAAATGTTATGAGTATAGGCAAGAAATCTTACTGCTTGGTTATTGTTGATGATTACTCTAGATTTACTTGGGTATATTTTCTAAGGACTAAGGATGAGACAAGTGGACTGATCAAATCTTTTATCCTAAGAATTGAAAACCAAACTAATCAAAAAGTAAAAGTCATTAGATCAGATAATGGGACTGAGTTTAAAAATTTTGATCTAAACACCTTTTGTGAAGAAAAAGGAATTGAGAGACAATATAGTGCCCTAGGACTCCTCAACAGAATGGAGTTGCTGAGAGAAAAAATAGGACACTAATAGAGGCTGTTAGATCTCTGTTGGCTGATTCTAAACTGCCAATTACCTTATGGGCTGAAGCAGTTAATACTGCCTGTTATGTCCAAAACAGAGTTCTAGTGGTCAAGCCAAAGAACAAGACCCCATATGATCTTTTAAATAAAAGAAAACCTTTCATTGGATTTTTCAAACCTTTTGGGTGTCCTTGTACAATTCTCAATACCAAATCTCACTTAGGTAAGTTTGATAGCAAAGCAGATGATGGATTTCTTGTTGGGTATTCATCTCAGAGTAAGGCCTACAGAGTTTTTAACTCATCTTCTAGAATAATTGAAGAAAGTGACAATGTCAAATGCAATGAGAACACACCAAATCCTATTGGAACTGGTCCTCAGTGGCTATTTGACATTGATTCACTAACTAACTCTTTTGGTTTCAGTAGTGATGATTATGCAGGTTCAGGATGTGGAGGGTCAGGGACTACACAAGTTCAAGAAAGTATATCTAAATCAGTGATCTTTCCCATACCCACAGTGAATTCTTTTGAAGACTGAGAAAAGGAACCATCTACTGGACCAAGTCAGAGTGAAGAAGAAAGTAGAGATGAAGAGAATCAAGAAGATAAAGAATCAGAAGCAGCTGATGAGAACCCTTCAGTTGAGTTGAATGACTCTAATCTAGAGGCTGGACTTAATGAAGAACCTAGTCATAACACCAGAGTTCAAAAGAATCATCCTCCAAAGCTGGTAATAGGAGATATATCCTCTCCTATTATGACTAGACATCAAAGCAGACTTCAAGAAATGCAAGATCAACAGCATACAGTGCTTTCTTGCTTTCTATCCCAGCTTGAGCCTAAAAAGGCACATGATGCAATGAAAGATTCCAGCTGGATAGAAGCAATGCAAGAAGAACTGTTGCAGTTTAAACTACAAGAAGTATGGGATCTAGTAGATCTTCCTAAAGGTCACAGAGCAATTGGCACAAAGTGGATCTTCAGGAACAAGAGAGATGAAAGAGGAATTGTCATAAGGAACAAGGCAAGGCTAGTGGCTCAAGGGTATACTCAAGAAGAGGGTATAGATTATGAAGAAGTTTTTGCACCTGTGGCTAGGATAGAAGCAATCAGATTATTCCTAGCCTATGCTTCTTACATGAACTTCAAAGTTTATCAAATTGAAGAAGAGGTATATGTCTGTCAACTACCAGGGTTTGAAAACCTAAGCTATCCAGACAGGGTATACAAATTGAAGAAAGCGCTTTATGGACTGCATCAAGCTCCAAGAGCATGGTATGACACTCTGTCATCCTATCTCTTGGAAAATGGCTTTGAAAGAGGAGTCATTGATAAGACTCTATTTATCAAGAGAAAGAAGAAGGATATCTTGCTGGTCCAAATCTATGTTGATGACATTATCTTTGGATCTACAAGAGATAACATGTGCAAGGAGTTTGAGGATCTAATGCATCAAAGGTTCAAAATGAGTTCCATGGGGGAACTTACTTTCTTCCTTGGACTCCAAGTTCAACAGAAGTCAGATGGTATCTTCATCTGTCAATCCAAGTATGTGCAGGACATTCTCACCAAGTTCGGTTTCTCAGAATCAAAACCTGCCAGCACACCTATGGAGACACACAAACAGATAACAGCTGATCTTGAGGGGGAGGATATGGATGTGCATCATTACAGATCCATGATTGGCTCTCTCATGTATCTCACTGCATCAAGGCCAGACATAATGTTTCCAGTCTGTGTTTGTGCAAGATTCCAAGTTAGGCCAAAGCAATCTCACTTTCAAGCTGTTAAGAGGATATTCAGATATCTCAAAGGGCAACCCAGATTGGGACTTTGGTATCCTCATGACTCACCCTTTGACCTAATAGCATACTCAGACAGTGATCTAGGTGGGGCAAACTTGGACAGAAAATCTACTTCTGGAGGATGTCAGTTTTTGGGTGCTAGACTGGTTTCATGGCAGTGCAAGAAACAAACCACAGTGTCCACATCTACAACAGAGGCAGAGTACATAGCAGCTGCAAGTTGATGTTCTCAAGTCTTATGGATTCAGAATCAAATGCTGGACTATGGGGTAACTTTTCTACACACTCCCATCTTTATTGATAATAGCAGTGCTATCAGCATTGTAAATAATCCTGTCAAGCACTCTAAGACAAAGCACATTGAGATCAGGTATCACTTCATAAGAGACTGTAATGAAAAGAAACTTGTTCAAGTTGTCAAAGTTCATACTGACAACCAGTTTGCTGATCTATTCACCAAAGCTTTTAATGTGGGTAGATTCACTTTCTTGGTAACAAGTGTGGGAATGATCAACTCTGAATAAGCATTCTCTCACAAAGTGGTTAAATATCTGTCTATTATAGGTTCTTGGTGTTACTAATCCTCCTTTACAGGGCATACATAGCAGTACTCAATTCAGCCTAAGCTTCAAAGAGTAAGTACAGTTAATACTGCTAGTGGCTAATACTGCTAGTGGGTAATACTGCTAGTTGGTTAATACTGCTAGTGGTTAATACTGCTAGTTGGTTAATACTGCTAGTTGGTTAATACTGCTAGTTGGTTAATACTGCTAGTTGGTTAATACTGCTAGTTGGTTAATACTGCTAGTTAGTTAATACTGCTCGCAGTTAATACTGCTAGTTAGTTAATACTGCTCGTAGTTAATACTGCTAGTTAGTTAATACTGCTAGCTAGTTAATACTGCTCGCAGTTAATACTGCTCGCGGTTAATATTGCTCGCAGTTAATACTGCTAGGTGGTTAATACTGCTCTAGGTTAATACTGCTTATAATCCGAATACTATAAAAACCCTTTGCCCGCCCAAACGTTCATAACGACTCTTTGCATACTATTCACTTGCTCTCTAAACCTTTTTCTCTCAAGTCCCTAGTCTTCTAGGCAAGAACATCCCTGTTCAATGGCATCCATGGCATTCATCGACGAGCACAATGAGATCGCAATGCTACAAAAGCCAAAGCAAGCTGAAGGATTTCACCAGATTGTCGACTTTCTGAGGACAAGTCACATCGCTCATGCACTCACGGTGTCCCCAACCATCTTTATAGAGCATCAGAGGCAGTTCTGAGCCAATGCCACCATTGTTGCTGAGAATGGTGTGCAGATGATCAAGACAAGGGTGTGTGACCAACCCCTAACAGTTACTGAAGAAGTTATTCGCATCAGTCTACGTCTAGACGATGCCTCTGGTATAACTTCTATCCCTAGTGATGAACTATTTTTAAGTTTTTCAAAGAAAAATTTTCACCCCAATGGAGGTTCTTTGCTCATACCTTAATGCATTGTATTTCAAAGAAAACAACTGGCTGGAGCCAATTTAGCAGTCCCATTGCTTATGCATTGGTGTGTTTATCCACTGCTAGAAAATTCAATTTTTCTCAAATGATTTTTCATGATCTTGTCTCAAATCTGGATAACAAGAAGAGTTTCTTCATGTACCCCAGGTTTGTTCAAGAAGTTATTAATAATGAATTGACGGATATACCTCAACCTGTTGGGGTATATGTACCTAAACCCCCCAAAGGCAAGGTTTTCTCAAATATGAGAAGATCTGCTGGGGACTCAGAAGGAGTTGACACCCCATTGTTCTCTACAATGATGGTGGTGTCCCAAACAAATGAAGGTATGGCAGCAGGGTCAAGGCCCCCATTAGACCAACCCACTGCTAGCCAATCCCAACCTTCCCTCTCTCAAATTTTCCCTCAGTCCTTTACTGCTAAACCCACTCCCACAATATCCAAGACTTATGTCAAAAGAAAGTTACACAAGGCTCCTTCCCTTGGTGTATCTACCTTTAACCAAGAGCCTCTAAGCCCTCTAAGGAAGAATTCTCCCTTAGAGAATATCCAAAGGGAAACCAACAGGGTGTCTCCCAACCCTCAGGAGGTGCTCTCTAAGGAGATGGAAGAGCATATGGGTGAGAAGGCTGCCACTACTTCTGCTAGCACAGAGAAGGATAGTGGTAACATCTCTAAGACCTTCCCCATGGCAACTTTGGGTGAGAAATCACCCAAAGGACCCCGGTGCCAAGAAACCAAGGGGGTAGATGGTGCTTCTGCTAGGCAGAAGGCCACTACTAAAAGATCCGAGGATCCCTCAAGGATGGGCAAAACATCCAAAAAGGGTGAGGACAGTCCTGAAACTGATGATTTGATGGCAAAACATTCCAAGGATCCTTCAAGGGTGGGTAAAACACCTAAAGAAGGTGAGGATAGGTATACTTACTGGGAATTGATTGAAGCATTAGCCAACATCAATGTTGATGTGGTTAATCAAGGGAAAGAAATTAAAGCATTACAGCAAGTGGTCATCTCCCAACAAGAGCAGATTTCCAAACTCAAGCACTTGGTAAGAAAACTAATGGCCAAGAAAAGGAGAAAGCAGTTTGTTCTAAGGAGGAGAAATGGGGCAAACAAAAAGGAGGAAAATGCTTTCAAAAAGGGGGAGAATTCAAGCTCAGAACAAAAAGATCAACAAGTTGAGGGGGAGTTTGTTGAAGAAAGTGTTGAATCTGTTGAAGAAAAGGCAGCAGCAGAAACTGTTAGTGCTGCTGAAACTCACAAGCAGCAGTAACAGGATTAACATCTGAAGAAGTTGAAGTAGCAGAAATGTTGGTAAAGGCAAAGAATGACACTCCCAAAGCAAAGGGAGTGGTCATAAATGAAGGGGGAGCAAATAAAGTAGAAAAGAAAGACATGGCTGCAGATGTAAAAAGAAAAGGGAAAGAAAAGATGATAGAAACGGATCCACCAAACAAAAAGGAAAAGCTAATTGAATCAGATGAAGCATTAGCCAAAAGACTGCAAGAAGAGTTAGATCAAGCAGAGAAAGAACAGGTTGAGAAAGACAGAGAGATAGCCAGAGCATTAGCCAATGAACTGAATCAAGCATTTCAGAAAGGGTTGGAAACAGAGAAGGCTAAGGCAAGAGCAATAAGCTTGAAAAAGGCTATGATGGCCAGATCAAGTGCAAAGAAGAGAAGACCTTCACAAACTTACCTTGCAACTCAGGAAAGGAACAAGATGATAACTTTCTTGAGGAGTGCAATTGGTGTGAAGAAAGAAATGTTCATAAAGATGACTTTTGAACAAGTGAAGGGACTATATGAGAAAGAAATGGGAAAGCTGAAGGATAATGAAAAGGACAGAGTGGAGTTTGAAAAGAAAGCTAAGGAGAGACATGATGTAAATATCAATATACCCTTTCCTGAAAGTGAAGAGGGAACTCCAACAAAGGAAAAGGCAGAGATTAAGGAAGAAGAGACTCTAGCTCAGAAGATCAAGAAGATAAAAAGAGTGAAGTCTATTGCTTCTAAAGGTCCTAGATCAGAAGAAAGGATAAAGGAAGAAAAGAAGAAGGAAGCTATTGTAGAGCAAGGGCAAAGAATACTGAAGAGAACAAAGATGATGGCAAACAGAAAGAAACTTGGAAAGAAGCCTAGAGTTGAAGAAGAAAAGAAAGCTGAAACTCAGGAAGAAGTACCCCAGAGTTCAGATGTAAACATGTACATGGTGGTAATGGATAAAATTCCAAAGCCCATTTCAGCTGAACCTGTTGGAATTAAACCTCCTAAAATTATTCATTGGGATACTATGGAGGTGGATGGTAAAGAGTTCATTAGACTGAAAAGAAAGGATGAAAAATATGAAGTCTACAGCACCTAGAGTAAAATTGTCAGAGAATGTTCAAGGTCTGATCTGGAAGAAATGTTTGAAGTAGGAATGAAAGTACATGCAGATCAGTTGACAGCTCCAGGGTTACCAATTGTGAAGCTAATCATGGAGTATTTGTGCATGTTGTTCAAGCCAGAAGCAGTAAGTCATTTAATAAGAGATGTGTTTGAAGCTGTCAGAGGATGGACTTTGTATGAAAGGAGTGGAGTGTATGAATTAGCTTTGGATACCTTTCACATGGAGTATTACTTAGTGGACAAGGTATACAAGCATACACCTCTGAAGATTCATGCCATGTTAAAGAAGAAGTTGGGTTGTGCACCAAATTCAGTAATGGCAAAGTACCTAATTCAGAGGATAATCAATCAGAGTTTGGGACTGAATCCAGATATAGGAGAATGAACCATGAGGTTTTGAAAGCATTTGAAGAACTTGACTTCTCTTCCTAAAAGTCAAGTTAGGGGGAGATTGTTGGGAACTGAAGATTCTATCAAGTGTGGTTAATGCTGCTAATACAGAATTACTACTGCTGATTACTACTGCTAGTTCAGAGTTAGTACTGCCAGAGTACTTTGAAGATTAATACTGCTGAGTATTACTACTGCTAGTAGAATTAATACTGCTAGTCAAAATTAGTGCTGCTTGAAACAAAGTTAGTACTGCTTAGCTAGTTAGTACTGCTAGTAGTTAGTGCTGCTTAGTAGTTAATACTGCTAGAAGAAGTGAATGCTGCTGAGCATAATTAGTGCTGCTTAAGAGATCCGAATGGAAAGAATGATAGCTGCATATTCTGAAGATACATCTGGAAGCTTAGAGATATACATGGAAGATATACTAAAGATTTGTTTTATTCTTTGTAATTATCTTTTGATTAGTCTATGTATAGAATGTATAGAATAGATAGAATTAACTTTTGAAAATTTTTGATAAAGAGAAAAACAACCTCAAGGCACAGATCCTAATTCTAGAGAAGTAGAATTCGTATTGGTGAGTCTGTTCATCAATATTGAGGTTGAGTGTGTAAACTTGTAGCTTCAAGCATTCAATACAAATTTACAAGTTATTGATTTTATACTGTTCTGGTTTATTGTTTTATTGAATATCAAAGTGTTATTCCGCAACTTCTTTGATATTAGTTTCTGAGAATTTATTCTTGTTAAGAATTCGATCCTGACAAACTTATCAGAACTTCCATAGATTCACACTAACCTGTGTTTCCTACCCGGGAAGTAATCCTGAGTGATTTAGGGGAGAAGGGTTTATTAAAAATAGACTTCGGGGAGAGTGCTGAGTTAAAATGCAAATGAGAGTTTGGTTAGAAGTGAGCTCAATCGATTTAAACGAAAGAGGGTGATAGATCAGAGTAAAGGAAAATTAAACTCTGCACCACATCTTTTCTGAGTCGGGCAGCCACATAATCTATTGTTTCACAGTCTTTGGTGAACAATATTGAAACATGCAACTAGCCCATGCCACCTCTTGCATATTGCCCCACCAGCTACTCATCTTCTTCTCAACAAAAATACGTTTCATATTTGAATAGGGAAGCAACACATACTCTATATGATTATCACTTGGATAATTCGGATATTGAAAAAGAAGGAAAGTTTCCCCACCTTCAACCCTTTCTCACGCACATTGAGTCTTTGTATAATTTGTTGCTGTCTCAACAAGTTTACATACTTTGAGCCAAAGTTAAAAAGCAATAATCTGTGATTAATTCTTTCATACACATGCACGAGCACACATAAATCTATTTTATGTCAGAACGTTCATAGATAACCATGTGTTATTCGATGATTGAATGGAAGTCCTGGGGAGTCTACCTCACAACCAGCTCCTTACATAGTAACTTCATGTTACTCAGTAACTTTGTGTTACTAACAGGCACTTCTAACTGTTTCATCTGTTGATTCAGGGTCACAACTCCTTAATTGTTTGAATTTACAAAGATTCAAATAGTTATATTTTATGAATTGACGGCCGAATCAGATTCAGATTGTATTTTGAAGATATTAGTATCTTTCTCTATTTGGGGGGGGGTGCTATTATTTCCAATGACGTAGATATTCATGGAGACTGAGCTTAAATGTTGATTTGGAAGAAATAATTCCAAGACTAACCTGCTTTGAAATGTTTTGATGATGTTGATTCTCAATATTCATCAAAAAGAGGGAGAATATTCAAGGACTTAAAAGTCAGATATGAGCTACTTTATTCAAGGATTTCAAAGTCAGATCTGAGCTACTTTATTCAAGAAAGAAAGTTTGTTGAAGATTGCTAAAGGATTCAAGTTTTTCAAAGACTTCACAGTGTCTGAACCTATCTGAATTATCAAAAGTTTGACTGAAGATGATCGTCAGAAGGACACTTCATTCCAATTTCATCAAAAAAGGAAAGGTTACAGTCTCCTCAAAGTTATGAAGACTGTGAAGAGCTACAAGTTTTGAAGCTGTTAACGACATATCTGCTACAGTTTTCAAGAGAAGTGAAGACCCGAAGAAAATTGCCAATTTTTTTTAATCCTGAATCCAAAGGGGGAGATTGTTGGATCATTAATTGTATTCAAGATTAAAATGTAAAAAGGGGTCTTATTTGTATTTGTTTATAATTCCCTAAGGGGTATTTTGTATTTGTCTAGGTTTTACCGTGCCTTATATAAGGTATTGTTTCTTTGAGAATTCCTAGGGCATCATTTGAATATTTCACACACAAGGTAGTGACTACACCAAGAACACACACTCACACTTAGACTTGTGACTCAAGAGATTTATGGCTATTTTGAATGATTCATCTTGATCTCTTATCTTTATTGTGTTGTGTTATCATAAATCAACTAATATATGGGCTTAACAATTTGTTACACACAGTGACTTCGTGTTACTGACAGGCACTTCTAACTGATTCATTTGTTGATTCAGGTGTTACACTCATATTTTATCTGAATTTACAAAGATTCGGATGAATATCTTCTTTGATCGATGAATAATCAGAGGCTCAGTGTTCAAAAAGATCAGTGGTCAGATCAGATTGTTACAGACATTTCTTGTAAAGTTTTGATGATTTCATGCTTCATTCTCAAAAACGGGGAGAAGAGTTCAAGAAATGTGTGAATCAGAATTGAATAAGGGACAGTGAATCAAAGAAAATGATTCAGAAATGTTCAAGAAATGAAAAGTTTGAAGTTGATTGTGCTAAGATTGTTGAAAGCTGAAAAAGACAAGGTCAAAGATTTTAGAATACGAGCAGAATTTGCTGAAATTTTCTTTGAAGACAATTTGCTAAAGCAATCTGAGGATAATTTATTTCCAATGTCTGAAACAGGTTTTTACAACCTTGGGGGAGATTGTTACTTTGTTTAGAGACAGACTTTGGGGAGAATACAGAAATTTTTGAAGACAATTTTTTATCAATCAGAAGGGTAGATTGCTCTTCAATGCTTATGTTGATTTCTGAAAATTTTCTGAGCTGACAAGAATTTTACAAAGGAGGAGATTAGAGTTGAAGATCAACTGAGCTCAAGGGGGAGATTGTTTGCAAAATATTTTAGAGATGATCTTGAATCCAAAGGGGGAGATTGTTAGAGCATATTTATTGGATACAAGATCATAAAGAATGAAGGTCAAAGTTCAAGATAGTCAAAGTTCAAAGTCAACTCTCAAAGTGAAAGTGAAAGTCAAAATTTAATAAGTCAATAAGTCAAACTCTTGTTTTGTACTTTATGTTTTAGCGTGTGTATCTTTGTTTTCCTTTAATAGATATATGACTAGGGGTTGTAGAAGTTTGTAACTAGAAGTCATTCTATTGTAAGAGAACAGACAGAGATATAAAGAGAGAAATTTTGAGAGAAAAAGTTCCTATACGAAATCTTGAATTGGAATTGAAATAACAAGTTGAGTATTATCTTGTTGTTGTTATCTTGTTTGTGATAATGATTTTAGTAAGAACTTGATAGAATTGGGATATTATCACCCAACCTCTAAAAACGAACCCTAACCGAATTTTGAGAATTTCCCTTCTAAAATCAATGATTCTTTTTCATCTAGCAAGAGTTGGGAGCTAGAGCCATAACCCCTCCACCTTCATCTTCCTAACCAAGTTCTTGGGATTTCATCCAACTTCTTTCATCATTTGAAGATTGGAAGTTTGTGGTTCATTTTGGTAACCTATAAGGTTTTTGATTAGTAGATTCAAGCTATTGGTTAAGGTAATCTTCTTCTTCTTCTTCTTCTTCTTATATGGAAAATTAGGGTTTTGGTATAAGTTGAGATCTTCATGTATAATGTTTGGGGAACAATTTTATATGGTTGGAAATGAATATTTATGGTTGGAAATGTATGGATCTAGGTGTTCGGAAGTTTTTGGCTTGAGGATCCAAGTGTTCTTCAAAAGTGCTCAAGTTGGGTAAAATATAGATTTAGTTTAAATCTACCAAGGTGAGTTTCAAGTTGATTTGTGAAAACGATGTACATGCCAAAATGTTCATTTTAAAGCGTTTATGTGTTTTACATGAATTTGTTAACTGTTGATTATCTGATAAGTTTTGGTTATTTGGAAACGTTAGACTTCATGAACTTGTAAAACACACATCTTTGGGATTTTTGGGATTGGTGATAAATGTATCATAATGAAAAATGATTTGATAACCAATTTCATAAACGGAGGGTATTTGGTAAAAAAATACATTTTTGTGGTTATGGGTAATAGGTGTATTTCAGGTTGTAAAATGGTTTCAAAATACCAACGTGTGAGTCATTAGATTTTGGACATTCCCAACCTTGTTAATATTTCGGATATTGTAAACCTATATGGTCGTAAACTTGTTTAGAAAACGATTTGTTCAAGTCTAAATGATATTGGATTGTATTCATACATTTTTGGAGTATGTGGGTACACAATCATGGTCGGTTGCATTTTATTGCATTTTGTGGATTTAAGCATATGGTCATTTGTCGGTTGGGCTTAAGGCTCAGTTTTTGTGATCAATGAGTCTTGGGGACGTTTGTCTGGTTTAATAGCTTAAAGAGAAGCTTTGGGTGAGTGCTACGTTTATTGCGCTTTATTTTGTAGAATACATGTTTGAGTACGTGTGTCATTCATTTGGAGTCATGTATCTTAGACTGTAATGCATTGGATCCATAGGCATGTAAGTCAGTAGTAATTAATGGTGAGGACTCTTGGGATTCTCACTTTAGGAAATGATGTCGTGTGGGCATTGATATCGTCCTATTTTATTGGCGAAGAGGAACCTTTATGGGTTGTAATTCGGGACCATGGATCTTGTGATTGAGTGTCTAATTCTTGTGCACGAGGGTTAGACATCAGGAGTTATCAAGTAAGGAGTTGTGACTCCTATCTTGAATGCTAGGGAGTAGGCACTATGGGTCTAATGAGTACCCTGAGGATGAAACTCGACTAGAGACCGAACAGGCAATAAGATCGTGTATCCTTGAGGTGTCACTCGGCGGAGCAGGCAATGGGAGATACGGTGTTTTGGGGACTTGAAATAAAGTCCGACTGGAGGTGTAGATCGGCAGAGCAGGCAATACAATTACGATCTGAGGTGTAGTTCGACAACGTGGCTAGGTTGCTTAACTTTGTGTTCCACCACATACCTTGGAATCGGGTCTCCCCTGTCACCGGAAGGTGTTATTTGAGTATTAAATTATATCATTTTATTCTCTATGTTTTCGGTGACATCTTGCATATGCAAATTTGTTTACTCAAGATTTATGGGTTGTGTATTATGTCCGCCCACGTTTGGGGTGTTTCGAGAAGTAATGTTTCATTTCGTATTATTATAAATTTGGAGTTTGCTTACTATTCACATTTTGGGTGAGTTGGGATTAAAGTTGTTTTACAAAAGAAGGTTCATGTTGGGTTCCTTGTTTTAAAGGTGTGCTATTGGAAAATGATGTCGTTTAATATTTAAAGTAATTATGTTTGAAGATCTATGATTTAAACTACATTCTTTCACTTTAACAAATATATTTATTTCATGTTGTAAACTCTTGAACTCACTAGGCGTTAACCTACCCTTTTTATTTGTCGGCATGTGCATCAGGTCCCGGATGGGGGAAAATGGTTCTAGCATCTCGGTGAAGTGTTGAGTGCTAGGAGTATGTGCAAAGATGAGTGGCTTAATGAAATCTTCCGCTTTAGCCTTTGAGAAGAGAAATTGTCATTGGGTTTTCGTGACACCCGACTTTAATTATCCTATATACCAGACTCGACCTATTATTGATGAAGTTTAACCTAGGTTTCTATTCTTGGTGACTCTAGTGTTGTTTTGAAGAATAGATTCTATCCTTAGCTGATGTATTTTTGAAAATTTTTAATTAGTTGCTCTTTCCATTTTCGAGGGTGTTACAAGTTGGTATCAGAGCATAAGTTTGAGAGAATTAGGTATTGATTTTCAGATGCCTAGACGCAAACTAGCGATCTTCTAAGTGATAGAAAGAGAGAATTGCACCAATAGGCACTTTAAGATTGGATGTTTTGAGGATAATTGAGTCACTAGGAACGGGAATCACGTCGAGGGTAACAAGGATGATCATGTACAGTATGTTCATAATTGCACCTGGCCAGTGTTATGGTGAACCTACGAGTTACATGTGTATACTTGGACTACTGGGATGTGACAATCGTTGGGGTAGTGAAGAAGTTTCTAAGTGGGTAGCCGTCAGAAGAGACTGATGATTTTAGCGTTCGTCACTTGGAGTGACAATAAGCACGGTGATAGCATTAAGTGGACCCTTTTAGGTCGGAATGATTAGTTGGATTAGAATCATAGATTAAATTTTTTTGACACGAATCTTCAAGTCTTCTTCCTCTTAAAAATTCTTCAGCTTTGTATCTTTCATAACTTTGAAGCTTTCAAATCTTCATCACTTGAACAAACTTACTATTGTTTACATTTCCCCCTTTTCATCTTTTCAACAAACCCTTTCTACAAACTTCATTTCTTCAAAACTTGACGCCTATATCTATCCCCCCCTTTGGTAAATATATGTATCTGTAGCTTTGTAACTATTTCAGTCTTTCCAAATAATCTCTCCTTTCTGATAAAATCTTGAAATTATCTTCTGATTTGATTTGAACTTTCAAAAAAAACTTCTGTATATCTGACTTTGCATTGAAATCTTCTCCCACTTTTACTTGAAATTGAACATTGAAATTCTCTCCCCCGTTTTGATGAATTGTGAGACATCAGAATCATCAAAACTTTGTCAATTTCAGCATTGTCTTTGATAGAAACAATATCCCCCAAGAATAAGATAAACAATCTCCCCCGAAGAAAATAGGATCTCCATCTATAACACCCGAAAATCACGGTAAGTCTTAGGGGCTGTTTGGTTGGTTTTCCATTAAGTCTTGTATGGATAAAGTTGACTGTATAGAAAAAGTTAACTGAATGGATTTTATAAATTGTTGTTTGTTTGTTTTGCTGAATAAACTGTCTGAACGATGAAAATGACCATTTTAACCTTCTACTTTTTTTTAGTTTATTGAAACATACATCACAAGCAATGCTTTATACATTTGGAGAACACCCCACCATTACACCAGAAGATCAAATCTCAACATAAAATCAGAAGATTGAGAATGGAACATTCATCTTGGAGAACACCATCATCTTCCGCTTTAAGAACATACACGAATATTGAATCTAAAAAAAAAAAACTGAATCTTAACAAAAGTCTGATTCTCAACCTCATCTTCATCTTCCAGAACATAGCAAAAACCTGAATCTCAACAAAATAATACCTTCATCTTCCAATTTTTCATAAAGCACGTCCTTTTCGAGAGCCTTCAGATTTGAAAGAAAAAAGACTAGAACATCGAGAAGACATCAAGGAGGAGGACAAATTACTTTCAATTAGAACATCATCTTCATCCTTTTTAAATCAGTCAAAAACCTACAGATTACTTCCTATTTTTCAAAAAATAAAACCCATCTCATTTGATGCTCCGCCGAGAGAGAGGGTTGCAGTCGTGGGTTCTGTGGGTTGCAGTTGTGGGTTCCTTGCGACCAGATGCTCCGACGTGATACTCCGGCTAGAGAGAGGGTTGTAGTCGTGGGTTATGTGGGTTGCAGTCGTGAGTTTGTGCGACCAGATGCTCCGGCGAGATGCTCCGGAGAGAGAGAAGGTTGCAGTCGTGGGTTCTGTGGGTTGCATCCATGGGTTTCGTGCGACCAGATGCTCCGGCGAGGGAGTGGGTTAGCGTTAGAGGGTTATGGTGTGATGGAGAGTTTATTTTGTCCAGACAAGAAATGTAGATCCCAGATTCAATAATTCATGATCAAATAGAGATAACAAGATAAGATTGGGAGAGAATACGTTTATTCACCTTGAAAACGAAGAACATAACACAAACCTAGAGAGAGAATGTGTTTCTCCCTCTAGAACATGCAATGCCTCTCAAAGACGGCTACATTGTGAATAATGACTTAACACAAAACCCTAAACACATAAACTATATATACCTCCCCCTCTCTCACTTGTTTTAACCTAAAGCCCAATCCCAATTACAATTTAAATCCCAAATACAAATATTAATTGTAAACTCCTTTATAAAACTTTCAAACTTGGACAATTTATGTCCTAACAATCTCCCCCTAAAGTTTTGTAAAGGAATCATCGTCTTTGAAGCGCCAACTCTTTCCCCCTATATTTCTTTGAAAAACTTTAGCTTTGCGTATCTTCAAAATAGCTCATGCTCCCCCTTGAGTGAATCTCTTATCCTTCAAAGTTTCAACTTTAAATACCAGATTCGATGTGTGCAATAACCTCGACTGAGTGCACTAAAGACAACTTTTATCTCTAGAAACTCAACACATTCGTTATGCCCATAAGAAAGAAATGTGTGAGTTTTGCATGATAAACACAGTGCATCTTCAGTTTATAACAACGAATCTGCCTTTGAAGCGCGAGTTGAATAGGAGTTCAGCTTAAGAACTTGTATTGATCAGCTCGTAGAGGAAGCAACTTGTAGCAAACACTACTAGACAAGGGTTATAAGAACCAATCAACAACTGTTATAATTTACCGACCCATAATGTTGGCACCTAATCACATTAAACATTAAAATAACAAAAAAAAAACGAGGATGGTGCTGATGATATCAAAGGTTGGTGCTGGCTTCATTAAACCCACAACCGCTAGACATAAAATTGGACACCGGCGATCCATTATTTTGAAATCATAGCCACCGATTTAATCTAATTTGAAAAAAAGCTGCAAGCTACTATTCACAACTTCATACATCGACCCATGATCTCTTTAACACCAATCATATTTACGCTTAAAACTCTTGGATGGCATGGGCTAAAATAAAGTCCCGGCCATGAGTGTTTGATTCCCGGGTGCAGCGCTAACTTCATACAAAACAAACCCGGATGCCCATGGAGATCAAGAGTCGTCGGTCATGTGGCTACATTTTAAAATTAACCCACTACAACCGTCATTCTCAAGTGAAAAACTAACAACCACCATCAACCATTAGTCTTCCACCGTCGCATTATCAAAACAATCAGGTGATTACAATTTTGTCCATTGACGCCATCAACAAAAAATATTTAAGCATCCCACTATCTTGTATCAACCAATCACATTACACTTCAAAATCACAAAACCCAGATGGTAGATGGTAAGTTGCTGCATTTTAGGTATGGGCTTTTATTCACAAAGAAAACCATAGCCTTCACTTACAAATTTTTGGAACCGACCCACTAAAAGTTTTATCACCCAATCACAAATTGGATCTCATTTAAAAATAAAAACATAGCCGCCGATGAAAAAGGTTTATCCACCGATCCATTATGGTTTGAATCAAAAATTAAACAAACAGTCGTCGGTCTCCAAACTTAACAAATCAAATCCAAAAATCAACAATTTATCAAAAACCTTGGGCTGTAGAAACATGAACTGTCGAAAAACGATCGAATCGATGAAAAAAAATTCGTCGATTAGGCTCTGATACCACATGTAGATCCCAGATTCAATAATTCATGATCAAATAGAGATAACAAGATAAGATTGGTAGAGAATACGTTTATTCACCTTGAAAACGAAGAACATAACACAAACCTAGAGAGAGAATGTGTTTCTCCCTCTAGAACATGCAATGCCTCTCAAAGATGGCTACATTGTGAATAATGACTTAACACAAAACCCTAAACACATAAACTATATATACCTCCCTTTCTCTCACTTGTTTTAACCTAAAGCCCAATCCCAATTACAATTTAAATCCCAAATACAAATATTAATTGTAAACTCCTTTATAAAACTTTCAAACTTGGACAATTTATGTCCTAACAAGAAAAAAGAGACTGTGTTTACAAAGGGTAGGGTTGGAAATTTGAGTCTGTACCCATAAAGCATGGGTCTCAAAGCTGAGCGAATAAGTTAGTTTTTAAAATTTTATGCTCCTTTCAAACACCCCAATATAGCTTAGCGAATAAGATGGACCCCTTATTAATCCCATTAAGTCAATTCCAAACAGGGCCTTAGTGTATCATTTCCTATATACTTATTCATAATTGAGTTTTGGGATGCACTAACACCTTTCGGGTAGACCTCGAATCCATCTAGCGTTGAAATTCCAACTTTTGGATTTCGATACCTCTCAAGCGAGAGAGCCCAGATATAGTCTCGGTGTCACAATCACGGATCTCAACCGAGTTACGGTACACATGGGGTGACAGTGCCCAAGTCACTGTTGTGGTGTCACTATCACGAGACTCGTACCGTGGGGGGTTCTTTAGCGGGCGACAATGCCCGACGTTTGTGCCAAGGGCATTGTCGCGAGGGCATAGTCGCCGGCGGGTGCTGGACCACTTGAAAACCCCTCCTTCCCCTTTTTCATTTATTACTCTTAACCTAACTTTCCAAAAACCTCTCTCTATCTCTCCCTTCATTAAAAGTCTGAATATAGGGCTCAAGAGGAGCATTTACTCTCATTTACTCCATTTTGAGAGTTATCAATCAAGTTTGGAAGCTAGGGACTTCATCTCATCAACTCTTTGCCATCCCCTACAAGTAGAGTCCATCTTTTATATTTAAGGTATATATATGTCAACATGAATTTCTTGTTACATTACTTGACCTTTTCAGTAATCTTTGTTATTTGAACCTCTTGAACTAATGGGTCGAAATCTAGGGTTTTGACATTCTTGGAATATTTTGGAATATGATGACACAAAAGGTTAAGAGATTATATTTACATTGTTACTTATGGATTATACAATAAGGGAGCCAAATGGAAGTAGATGGTGAGTTTATGAAGTTATATGTATTATTGGTATTTGGTAAATGGATTAACATGCTACTAGTTCTTACATTTTGGGTAAGCTTATATTATGTGAAGGGATGTTATGATGATGATTTGGGGTTATCTTGTGATAACATAATGAAATATGAGGTTTGCATGTTGGGTGTTGCTACTAAATGCAAATTGTTATGTTGGTAAATCATGAAGCTTAGGGAATGGTGAGGTTCCAAGGTAAAGACCCATAGATAGGGTTAAACATGGAAATTCTTTGGTGTAAAGGATTGAAAAGATTTAAACCCATATTTACATTGAACTCAAGATTCATGGATAGAGTTGACGCCAGTAAATAACCATTCCGATTAAGTACTCCATATGAGTTGTGGCCTACTTTTGTGTTCCGTCATAACCTATGGAGGGACGGGTCTCCCCCGTCTTGCGTGAGGTTCAAACGTTGGAAGTTTTATTTATTGTTATTATCATGTCTTAAATTATCAAGTTCTAATCACATATTACGATCACAAAAGGAAACAATCAAACAATTACAATTCAACAATCAACCTGTTTTCAATTCCAACAATGAATTCGTATACAAAATGTCTATGTGATACTTTCTGTCTCTAGAACAGGATGCGCACAATTCAAACTCAACTTCTCACTTCTAACTTGTAACTATTAACTAGACTAAACTAGTCATATGATATGTCTATTAAAGACACATGCACACAACACTTACAAACACAAAATACAAAATACAATTAACTTTGACTTTGACTATTATTACAAGGAGACTTTGACTTTGCTTTGAGAGTTAACTTTGGCTTTGACTTGCTTGACTTTCTGTCTTCAGACTTTATGATCTTGTATCCAACAAATATATGCTCTAAAATTCTCCCCCTTTGGATTCAAGATCATCTCTAAAAGATTTTGCAATTCATTCTCCCCTTTGTTGCATTGTTCAACTTTAAGAACTTATCTCCCCCTTTTAGACTTCTTGTCAACTCAGATCATCTTCAGAAAGAAAGTAGACATTAAAGTTCAATCTCCCCTTCATCTTTCAAAAATAATTTTGTATTCTTCCCAATGTCTTTGAGCAACAACTTTTACAATCAGCTTTAACATTCTCCCCAAAGGTAGTAAGAACCTCTTTCAGACATCGGAAAGAAATTATCTTCAAATTCAACTCAGTTTGCTTTAGCAAATTGTCTTCAAAAACTTGAATTCAGTAAAATCCAGCTCACATTCATAATTCTTTGAATTATCTCTTTCATCTCAGAACAATCTTTAACAATCAGAAACAAAAACTTGAAATTAACTCTCTTCAAACTTTGCATTTCTTGAACTTTTCTTCTCTCCAATATTCAGTTCTTGATTACTTCTCAAACATTTATTGATCCTCTCCGCCTTTTTGATGATTGGAGCATGAGTTCATCAAAACTTTGCACAAGAAATGTCAAATACCAAACTGATCCGACCACTGATCTTTTCCAAGAGCCTCTGATTGTTTATCGATCCAAAAAATATTCATCCGAATCTTTGCAAATTCAGACAAATTATGAGTGTAACACCTGAATCAACAAATGACTCAGTGAAAATTTCTGTTAGTAACACGAAGTCACTATGTGTAACAAATACACATTGGAAAGGAGCTTTTTGATGTTCACTCCCCCAGGTCTTCCATTCAATCATCGAATAACACAAGTTTATTCTTTGAACGTTTTGACAGAAAAAATGAATTCTCTGTTTGTTCATGTTTGTGTTTGAAATAATTAATCACATATGATTGCTTTTGATAGGCTCAAAATTGTGTAAACCATTGAGACAACAACAGTTAAACACAGACTCAATTGTGCATGATCGAAGTGCGAAGGTGGGGCAAACTTCCTTCATTTTCAATATCCAGATTTTCCAAATGAAAATCAGATAGATTATATGTTGCATCCCTTAAAATATGAAACACCTTCTTTTTGAGAAGAAAATGAGTAGCTGGTGGGATTTTTATCAAGAGTTGGCATGGGCTAGTTGCCTGTTTCAATGACGTTCACCAAAGAATTGTGAAACAATCAGTAATGTGGTTGTCCGACTCAAAAAAAGTTGGTGCAGAGTTTGATATTCTTTTAATTTGTTCTCTCACCCTCTTTCTTTTAATCATTGAGCTCACTTCTAACCAAACTCTCTTTTTCCTGTTACCTCATCACACCCACACTCATATATTTTGACTCCTTGCCTCACGATCACTAAGGATTAACTTCTTAGGTAAGAAACACTGGTTAACGTGAATCCATAGAAGTTCAACTAAGCTCTCACACAATGAACCCATGTAATCCTAAAAGCATTAGTTGCTCAAACGGTTTAACTATGCAGTTAAAGCACAAACTACATGTCAGATGTATGAATGCTCATGCATATAATCATGAAGATTTGTGCATTTTAAACATTGAAGATATTTCAAACAAGCATATTAAATGAATGAAATGAATACAAGAAACTTTTTTAAAAATCTGACATTGTATGATAAAGATCAAAATCGTAATGATTTATCAATTAAAGCTTAGGTCAGCAAAAACTGGATATTGTCTATACGAATCAAAATATAGACACTCTTGAAATAAATGTTTAGAAATGAAATCAACGCTCAAACTTTGAATATCAAGCAGGGTGTATCATCATCGAAAAATTTGTTTGATTTGAGACATGGTGATAACATATACAAAAAGTTAAACCGATGTGTGTGAATACTTGACAGTATATGAAAAAGATAAAACACAAGTATTTATCTTTGGAAACTGTTAGAGCATATATTTGTTGGATACAAGTGTTATCCCAGATTTAATCTAGTTGGTAAACAATCAATTAAGTAATCAAGCAACACAATAATAATCAAGAGATATATAAATCAGAGTAACATACCAATCCCTTGAATAAACAATGAAACCTTGAGTGTTCTTGATACCCTTTGAATACAGAGAAAACTTCACCTCACTCTATTATGATTATGAAAGTAATTGTGAGGATTCTTAACCCTAAAACTAATTAAACAAAGCTTTAAATACCAAAGCCATATGGGCTTTAATCTTAATGGACTTTCTAATGGGCTTGGGCCCAATAGCTTAAAACTATTAACTTATTACATAATAAACCCTCTAATTAACTTTAGCATAATTGCAGTTTAAACCCTTAACTTTAACTTTAATCTTGAATACAATTATTTGATCCAACAATCTCCCCCTTTGGATTCAAGATTAAAAAAAATTTACAATTGTCTTCGGGTCTTTCACTTGTCTTCACTTTTCTTCAGATATGTCGTTGATAGCTTCAAAACTTCAAAACTTGATATCTTTAAATAATCTTCAAATCTTTAAAATTTTGAAGATCTTCAGATTGTATTCTCCCTTTTTGTATCTTCTCCCCTTTTTATATCTTCTCCCCTTTTTTGATGAGTGGTGAGAATCAACATCATCAAAACTTGGCAAAACAATCTCCCCCTTTTTAAGACAATCTCCCCCTTTGTCTATGATCATCATGTAAGCATAGTCTTCATGATGTAACGAGCCCTGTATGGAAATAAGAGCAGTCTTCCCAGATGGAAAGAGTGATTATTTCAATCTTTTCAGATTCAAATAACATAAATGTAGTAACTATTCGAATCTTTTCAAATTCAAACAGTTTAATAGTTGTAACCCTGAATCAACAAATGACTCAGTTAGAATGCCTGTCAGTAACACAAAGTTACTGAGTAACACAAAGTTACTATATAAGGAGCTAGTTTGATGTAGACTCCCCAGGTCTTCCATTCAATCATCGAATAACACATGGTTATCTATGAACGTTCTGACAGAAAACAAATTTTTCTGTGTTCGTGCATGTGTATGAAAGAAATTAAGCATAGATGATTGCTTTTCAATTTAGGCTCAAAGTATGTAAACTTGTTGAGACAGCAACAAATTATACAAAGACTCAATGTGCATGAGAAAGGGTTCGAAGGTGGGGCAACTTTCCTTCTTTTTCAATATTAGTATCTTCCAAATGAAGAACCAATAGCGTACGTGTTGCGTCCCCAGAAACTGTGAAACATTCTCTTTTTGAGAAAAGAATGAGTAGCTGGTGGGGTTGTATGCAAGAGATGGCTTGGGCTAGTTGCCTTTTTCAATGATGGTCACCAAAGAATGTTAACCAATCAGATTATGTGGTTGCCCGGCTCAGAAAGAAGTTTGGTGCAGAGTTTAATATTCTTTTACTCTGATCTCTCACCCTCTTTCTTTTAATGCTCACGTCTAACCAATCTCTCTTTTTCATTTTACCTCTTTTCACACACCAACACTCAAATCTTTTGACCCCTCTCCCCTCAATCACTCAGGGAATACTTCCTGGGCAGGAAACACTGGTTATCGTGAATCCATGGAAGTTCTGTTAAGTTCTCACACTGAATCCCATGTATGATCCTAAAAGAACATGCTGTTCAACAGGCTTTTTGTACATGTAAGCACAAATACCACTTGTTACATGAAGAAAAAAATATTCGGAGATGTCAAAACATAAGATGTTTGACGATGCAATTCTCCCCCTCAAACTAAAAGAGTTTGACTATTTAAGCTCTTAAGGAGTTTTCAATTAAGGTTATAGACGATTTGTCATGAAGAATACTATGCTGGAGAATCAAAAACGAATGTTGTTTATATGAACAATATATAAACATATGTTCAATGAAAGCACATGAAATGACGTTTGATTCAATCAACAGTGAATACAACTAACGTGAGTATTACCATAGAAAGATTTAACTTTTGATACATGGTAATAACAAAAATAGAATGTTCTGAACCGTTATGTGTATGAATACTTGACAAAGTATATTGACAAGATAAAACGCAAGTATTTATCTTTAAGAACACACGGTCAGATAAACATTTAAGTATCCAAAAAAAATCTGTTAAAATCACAGATATTCTCCCCCTTAAATCACTATAGTTTTTTTTTTAATAAAGAAATAAAGCATATAAAAAATAGATAGAGCACTGAAGTGCGGGTTCTAATCCGATGTGATTAGAATCCATTCTCCGTTGAAGTACGAGTTCTAAGCTGATTTACTTAGAAGCCTTCTTTTTAACAATGAAGTCCGGGTTTTGAACTGTGTTGTTCAAAAGACATAGTTCTTCCTCCCCCTTAAACATTGGGTGCCTGCAACACAAATTTAGCTTTTCGTACCCACTGGTATTTGGGTCCTAACGGGTTAGTTGCAGTTCTATTAGGAGATATAAAGTAAGAACCATACCAGTTATTAACGTAATCTTTTCTTACAAAATCATTTGAGCCACAGTAGGAACAACTAATTTTCTTTTGTGCTAACCTGATCAGTTGATTAATGGTGTAAACCAGATCAGGTTTGCCAAAAGTTTTACCTTTAGAGGCATTGTTCCATTTAGCATTCGTTGTATGCACAAATGATTCTGCTTTCTTCTTTTCCTCCGGAGATCCTTTAACTCTCCAGATCCAATTACCTTTATCTTTCTCATCATATTTTCTCCAGAGGCTTTTCTTCTGAGACTTATTCTTCTTGAAGTTACCTGAACCATCAACATTTTTGTCATAAAAAAGGTTAGAAGGATGAATCTGATCAGTAGTTTTAGAAGTAAGACAATCATCTGAATCACAGAAAGGATTATAGGAAACATTTGAAAAATGTGAACTTGAAGCTGTTTTTAATGAACTATTTGAGTCAGTTAGATCGTCTCTTGGTGATTGAGCTATGGACTCTGGCGTCTTATGCTCAGTCAGCTTCACCTTGAATACGATCTCTTCAAGTTCCTTTATCTTTGAAGACAAACTGTTTCTTTCCTTTTCAATCAGATCAAACTTCTTATGCAACTCAGATTTTGCATTCTTCTCCTTCATGATGTTTGTTGACAATTCAGCTAGCTTTCCTGTCAGCTTGGCTATCTCCGTCTCAAATATCTTCTTTTCTTCCAAAAAGTCTGTATTTGCTTTCTTCAGCTCATCTTTCTTCTTCTCATTCTCAGCCTTTTTTCTTTCAATAATGATAACCTTCTCAAAGTCTGAAACTTGTTGAGAAAGTTTAACACATCTAAGTTCTAATGCTTTCTTCTCTTCAAAGGCTTTTCTGGAGAAGTCAGAGAATTTCTTGGCAAATTCTTTTCTCTCTTTCTCAATCTTTAACATTTCCTCTTGAGCTTTTGAATTGTCTCTGTCTTGGGTTGGCTTTTCTTTTAGCTTATCGATCTCAACCTCAAGATTGAGAACTTTATCTTTAAACTTATCTCTGTCCGCACATAGTTGAGAATTTATCGTTCTAAGTCCTTCAGATGTCTCACTCGCAATGTTTGCTCTTCTTCGCAATTGATCTAGCTCTTTTTGCATTAGTTCCTTCTTTGACCATATTGAGCTTGACTCAGATTTTTTCAACTTTGCTTGAAGATCGAAGATCTCTTTTTCTTTTGACTCAATTATTCTTGCAAAGTTAATTAAAGAATCAGAATCTTTTGAATTTTCTTTTAAAACATTGATCTGAATAAGAAGAGATGAGTTATGAATCTGTAAATCCTTGTTTTTAGCTTTGAGCATTTTTTCTTCTTTGTCATACTCATCAATCATGCGAGATGATGTTGATAACCGTCCACCAAGTTGTTTAGCCTTTTCTCTTACTTCAGATAGAGTCATGTTGTTAAAATCAAGGCTGTAACCTGCAGACATATTTAGCTGATACGACATCCTAGCTGTAAGGTTAGAAATCAAGCTAATTTGTACCAAAACAACCAACTAGATGAGATCGTTAGAATCAAAATAAAAACCACACTAAAAAATTTTCAGAAAAATAAATTTCCAAAAAATATTTAAATGCAGTCCTTTTAATCAGTATAAACCACAAACAATAATACTGAAGAATGAAATTAGGAAGATTTTGATCAAGCACAAATCTTTGTCCCCCTTCGCAGACTTAGCACGGGCGCCCCTAGAAAAAAAAATTAGGCAGTTAGATACCCTATCACAGTTTGCAAAAATCGACCGGGGAATGAACTGTACCGGTCGAAGCAAAGACCGGAATATGCAAGGCACCGGTCGAATGGCAAGACCGGAGTAACAAGTATCCAATCGAATGGCAAGACCGGGAATACGAGTATCCGGTCGAATGGCAAGACCGGATTAACAAGGTATCCGGTCGAAAGGCGAAGACCGAAGTAACAAAGTATCGGTCGAATACTAGACTGGAAACCACTAAGGTCCGGTCGATACTCGTATCCGGTCGAAGGAAAGACCGGGGAATACTAAGGTCCGGTCGAAGGAATGACCGGAGATCACAACTATTCGGTCGAATGGGAAGACCGGAGAAACAATTATCCGGTCGAAGGTGCAAGACCGGATTAACAAGTATCCGGTCGAAGGACGAAGACCGGATTGAGCAAGTATCCGGTCGAAGGATGAAGACCGAAGAACACGATGAATTTCTGGATTCGACCGAAACCAAACCCAGAAAATTGAAATGACCGATGAACACAATTAAACCAACAATTCAACCACTTTATGATCTATAATGCGTTTAATTAATCAGATAGCATTCAGAAGCATAAATCTCAACTATCATGCAATCGATTTTCGATGAACAGTAACTTTCACGATGAATAGTGATTTTTCGATGAACAGTAAATTCGAAAAAAAAATATAGATTTAATCCTAAAACTTGATTCTTTAGGCTCTGATACCAATTGTTATCCCAGATTTAATCTAGTTGGTAAACAATCAATCAAGTAATCAAGCAACACAATAATAATTAAGAGATATATAAATCAGAGTAACATACCAATCCCTTGAATAAACAATGAAACCTTGAGTGTTCTTGATACCCTTTGAATACAGAGAAAACTTCACCCCACTCTATTATGATTATGAAAGTAATTGTGAGGATTCTTAACCCTAAAACTAATTAAACAAAGCTTTAAATACCAAAACCATATGGGCTTTAATCTTAATGGACTTTCTCATGGACTTGGGCCCAATAGCTTAATAACTATTAACTTATTACATAATAAACCCTCTAATTAACTTTAGCACAATTGCAGTTTAAACCCTTAACTTTAACTTTAATCTTGAATACAATTATTTGATCCAACAACAAGATCATGAAGACTGAAGGTCAAAGTCAAGCAAGTCAAAGCCAAAGTCAACTCTCAAAGCAAAGTCAAAGTTCCTTTGTAATAAAGTCAAAGTCAAAGTCAATTGTATTTGTTTGTGTTTGTGTTGTAAGCGTGTGTTTTCTTGTTAGACATATGTCTAGTTGTTTAAGTTGTAGTTGGAAGTTGTAAGCAGTTAGAAGCTTTTGTACGCATCCTGTTTCTAGAGAGAGAAAGTGACAGAGTCTGTATACGAAATCTTGAATTGGAAATCAATACAGGTTAATTGATTGAATCATTCTCATCTTATTGTCCTAATTGAATTAGCAATTAGAACTTGTTAATTGGGACATAATAATTGGTATCAGAGAAGAATTCAAGTTGAAATCAATCGAAAAATGTGGATGTTCGAATTTTGTATCGAGTCTTGATCGAGTTTGAGTTTTTGTGTGAATTAGTGATTGTAATTGGTTCGATTGTGTTCGTAGAGTGTATTAGAACCATCTTGTATTGGTTTGTTGTAATCTTGCACTGTAATTGTACATCAATTTGATGATTTTGTTGGTTTTAGAAACACGTGTTCGTCAAGCACTGTATTGGATCAAATTGTATGTGTAACTGAATTTCTTGGAAATTCAGTGATTGTAATCGACTCTAGGAGTGTTGGTGATTGAATTGTTAAAGTTTCAGATCGAAATTTGAAGGTTTGATGGATTTTTGAACCAATCAGAGTGGTTTTTCATCAAGATCTCAAGAACTCGCATAAGTACATGAAGAACTCGCATATCCTGACGAACTCGCATAGAATCTAAATAATTTGCATCTATAATTCTCAGATCTTTAGTTTTCGCATAATTGTGTTGCCTGAAAAATTTTCAAGTGTAGAATTCGAATGTGTCAGATATGCGAAATGCATAGATTTCGCATATGTGTGTGATAAGGATTCCTCATATTCCGTACAAGGCTATTTGCGAATAGTTAGAATTCGCATAGTGTTTTATACGAAAATCTTTTGTGAAAATCTTACAAGGACATAATTTGCATATACTTGTATGCGAAAAGTTAAGAATTCGCATCAGAGTGTTATACGGATTCCTCAGAACTCGCATAAAAAGTTTTAAATTTTTCAAAGTTCAGAATTCGTATGTATTTGTTATACGAATTGTTCATTCGAAAAGTTTAATTTTTCAAAAAAATTTCCATGTATAGATCTCGCATAGAGTTGTATGCGAATTCCTAAAACTCGCATAAAACTTAATGCGAATTCAGTTGCATGCGAATTCTAAAATTGTCTTGTGTACGAATTCTAAGGTTGGTGTGTGTAGTGTGTGAATTATGTAGTTTGTGCTTGTGTGCGAATTGCGCATGCGAATTCTTTGTATTTCACAGTAATATGCGAATTCCATACTTGGTAGATTTTTGGAAATTTAATTTCTGAATTTCTTTCTAAGAATTGTTGTATTGCTGATTTCACTTGGACTAACGATCATTTTCAAGTTCTTATTGTATATTTAAACATGATGACTTCCAAAGACTCACTTTCAATCGGTACAGATGTAAAGCCTCCGGTACTGTTCAAAGGGGAGTACGAACAATGGAAGGATATATTTCTTTACTTTATGGACATACATACTAACGGGGGGAACATCTTGATGTCTATTATGGAAGGTCCAATGATACATCCCACTTTGGAAATTACTGATGAGAATAATGGATCGTCTGATGATGGAGATGATAATCAACCTAAAGTTCCAAAGACAAAGAAAGTTTCAATGGATTTCTCTCAATTTTCTGAAAAAGAGAAGGAAAGGTATAAAGCTGATAAGCAAGCTAGATCTCTGCTCTTACAAAGCATGCCTAATGAGATCTAAATCAAAATAGAAATCTACAAAGCAACTGCCAAGACGATGTCGGATCAGCTACAAAAGATGATGATGGGATCTAAGATTGGTAATCAAATAAAGGTGGCTAACTGCATTAACAATTATGAGGAATTTAAGGCTAAGGAGAATGAGAGCTTGGAAGACACTTATGAGAGGTTTGTTCTGCTTCTGAATGAGTTGAGAAAAAATAAAGTCAAGAAGAAGCAAATAGAGAACAATGTCAAGTTTCTAAGCATCCATCAGCCTGAGTGGAAGAAGCACACTCGAAGGATGAAACAGATGAAAGATCTTAGTGACATCCCACTTCATGAAGTGTATGAAACGTTGAGACAAAATGAAGAGGAGGTAGAAGAGAAAATAAGTGAGAAGAAAAAGCCTGAGAAAGCAGTTGACCCCATAGCTTTGGTTGTGGCTGAGAAAAAGAAAGAGAAAGAGAAGAAGAAAAAGAAAAAGAAAGTGGTGATTCCAAGTTCCGATGACTCCGATGATTCTGATTCTGACAGTGACGATGGAGAGAATCTCAAACAAGCAATGTTACTGCTGACTCATGCCTTTCAAAAGAAATTTTACAAGAAACCGGGTTCAAACACTCAAAGATACTCGTCAGGGTCAAGAAATCATGAGCACAGAGAAAGAGTGGAAGGAAGAAGATTCGAGGAGAAGAAGTTTATGGAGAGAAAGCCTGAAGAGAAGAAAAAGTTTTCCAATGACTATGGAATTGAGAAGAAGACTGAGGATATGGTTATGTCAGGATCGAATTTCTTAACAAGAATAAAGTCTCAGAAACAATATCAAAGAAGTTGCGGAATAACACTTTGATATTCAATGTAACAGTAATCAAAACAGTATATGATCAACAACTTGTAAACTTGTATTAAATTATCAAATCACAAGATTACACACTCAACCTCAATCTTGAAGAACAGACTCTTTCAAGACGAATTCTACTTCTCTAAAATTAGGATCTATGCCTTGAGGTTGATTTTCTCTAAAACTTAGAATGAATGATTTTTTTTAAACTATTCTATCAATTCTATACATATACTGAATAAAAGATAATTACAATAAATAAAATATCTTAAGTATATCTTCCATCATTATCTTCAATCCTTCCATGAATGTCTTGATTCTTTACAGCTGTCATCCTTTCCATCCGGATCTTCAATTCATAAGCAGTACTAATCATAAGCAGTATAAACAACTAAGAAGCACTAACCACTAGCAGTACTAACTAGCTAAGCAGTACTAACTTTGTTCAAGCAGCACTAACTTTGACTAGCAGTATTAATTCTACTAGCAGTAGTAATACTCAGCAGTATTAACTTTGAAGTCTTCTAGCAGTAGTAAATCTGAACTAGCAGCATTAACCATACTTAAGCTTTTCTTCAGTTCCCAACAATCTCCCCCTAACTTGACTTTTAGGAAAAGAAGTCAAGTTCTTCAGATTTTCTTCAAGATGCTCCCAAAACTCCATCATGTCCTAAATTCCAGTATTTGCATCCAACCCCAAACTCTGATTAATTGTTCTTTGGATCAAATATTTAGCCATTTCTGAATCTGGAATACATCCTAGCTTCTTCTTCAGCATGGCATGAAGCTTCAATCTGCTATGGTTGTACACTCTATCCACTAGGAAGTACTCAATGTGATTTAAATCCAAAGTCACTGCATATACTCCACTAGTTTCATATAGAGTCCAATTATTCATTGTTTGAAAAACATTCCTTATTACCTCCTCTACTTCATCAGGCTTGAACATCATACACAGATACTCCATTACCAGCTTTTTAATTGAAATCACTAGAGCTTTCAGTATATCTGCATACAACTTCATTCCTATCTCAAACAATTCTTCAATATCAGACCTTGAGCAGGTTCTGACAATCTTATTCCAGGTGGTGTACACTTCATATTTCTCATCCTTTCTCTTCTATCTGATGTACTCCTTGCCATCTACCTCCATGACATCCCAGTGTATGACTTCAGAAGGTTTAACCCCTACAAGTTCTGCTGAAATTGGTTCAGGCACTTTGTCCATCACTACCATGTACATTTTGACATCCTCAGTACTTGCAGGTTCTTGCATTTTAGATGACTCAGGTGCCTCTTCTTCTTCAACAACCTTCTCAGCCTCTTCTTCCACTATTTTGGGCTTCTTTGTAGGCTTTCTCCTTTCCATCATCTTGGTTCTTTTTAAAGTCCTTAGACTTTCACCAAGAGTAGCCTCTTTCTTTGGAGTTTCTTGCTCATCTGGAAAAGGCTTATGTATTACAAAGTCATTGCTCTCCTTCATCCTTTTCTCCATTTCCACCCTGGCAGTGTCATTCTCTTGAAGCTTTTTCATCTCTGCATCATATAGTCCTTTGATTTTCTCAAATGACATCTTTGAAAACATTTCCTTTTTAACTCCTACAACACCCTTGAGGAAAGTGATCATCATGTTTCTCTCTTGGGTACCAAGGAATGTCTTTGAGGGTTGTCTCTTCTTCTTTGCACTCATTGTGAATTTTCCAATCGTCCTTAGAGATGTGACTTTTTTTTAGCCATTTCAGTTGCCAGACTCTGTTGATAGGCTTTATTCAGCTCTGCAGCCATTGCTTTTGCTATCTCTCTGTCTTTTTCCACTTGGACATTTTCTTCTTGTTCCAATTCAGCTTGTATCTTTCTTGACAAAGCTTCATCTGCCTCAATCAACTTCTGCGTTTTCTTTGTTTGATCAGATTCAACTAGCTTTGCCTTACCCTTTTCTTTGCTTATCTCATTCTCAGAACTAGATTTCTTTGCAGCATCACCTCTTTCTTTGATGACAACTCCTTTGGCCTTTGAAGTGACCTTAGGAGTATCATGCTTGGCTTTAAGTAAAGTTTCTGCAATCTCCAGCTCTGTTAAAACTTCTTTCACAGTTTCTGCTGCTTTGCTTATTTCAGCAGTACTAACCATTTCTGCTGCTTTACTTGAACTAGCAACATTAATGGTTTCTGTTGCTTGCTCTGTTACTGCTCCTTTCTCCCCCTCCACACCATATTTCATCCCATCAAGCTCCCCCTCTTCTGTAGCTTCTTCCATGTTGATCTCCCCCTTTTTGGGAGCATCATTCCTAGATTTCCTTCTTTTTAGTTCAAATTGCTTTCTCCTTTTCTTCTGCATAAGCCTGGTCACCATCTTCTTCAACTTAGCAATCTGTACTTGTTGTGACAGGACTATCAGCTTCAATTCTTCTATTTCTTGGCCTTGTTTGATCACATCCCTGTTGATGTTGGCCATTGTGTCCATCAATTCAAGATAGTCATATTTGTCCTCATCTTCTCTAGGAGTGTTACCCCCTATTGAAGGATCATGGGATCTTTTAGTAGTGGAAACCTTCTGCCTAGCAGAAGCACTATCCACCCCCTTGGGTTCTTGGCACCGGGGACCTTTGAATGATTGCTCATTCAAAGTTTCCATGGGGGAGGTCTTATTTATGTTACCACTGTCCTCCTCTGTGCTAGCAGGAGTAGTGGCAGCCTCAGCACCCATATGCTCAACCTCCTCCTCAGAGAGCATCTCCTTTGGGTTGGGAGACACCCTTGTGGTTTCCCTGTAGATATTCTCTAAGGGAGAATCCTCCCTTAGAGGGCTTAAAGGCTTAGGGGTTGTTGGTACAAGAAGGGAAGGAGCCTTCTTTACCTGTTTCCTTTTGTATGTTTGGGTCATTGGTGAAGTTGGTTTATCAAGAAGAGACTGGGGAATTGATTTAGGGTGGGAAGGTTGGGATTGGCTAGCAGTGGGTTGGTCTAATGGGGGCCTTGACCCTGCTATCATACCTTCATCAGTTTGGGGCACCACCATCATTGTAGAGAACAATGGGGTGTCAACTCCTTCCGAGTCCCCAGCAGATCTTCTCATATTTGAGAAAACCTTGCCTTTAGGGGGTTTTGGTACATATATCCCATCAAAATGAGGAATATCCGTCAATTCGTGGGTGATAACTGCTTGAACAAACCTGGGGTACATATAAAAGCTCATTTTGTTTCCCAAGTTTGAAACAAGATCATTGAAAATCATTTGGGAAAAATTATACTTTCTGGCAGTGGCTAAGCATACTAGAGCATAAGCAATGGTGCTACTGAACTCACTCCATCCAGTAGTCTTTTTAGAGATGCAGTGCATCAAGGTATGAACAAGAAAACGCCATTGGGGTGAGAATTTAGCTTTTGAGAACTTAAAAACACCCAATGAGCCTCCATACCCCATTCTTGTAAGAGTAGAAAACAGTTCATCATTAGAGATAGAAGTTATACCAGAGGCATCGTCTAGACGTAGACTGATGCGAATTACCTCTTCAGTAACTGTCAACGGCTTTCCACACACCTTTGTTTTGATCATGTGCACACCATTCTCAGTAACAATGGTGGCATGTGCCCAGAATTGCCTTTGATGCTCGATAAAAATTGATGGCGAGATAGTAAGAGCATGAGCAATGTGATTTGTTTTGAGGAAATCCACAATCTGGTGGAAACCGACGGCCTGTTTGGGCTTCTGTAGCATCGCGATTTCATTGTGCTCGTCTATGAAAGCCATTGATGCCATTGATCTTGAACGTTCTTGCCTGAAAACTTTGGACTTGAGAGAGAAAGGGTTTAGAGCGCAAGAGAACAGTATGCAAAGAGTCGTTATGAACTTTTTGGCGGGCAAAGAGTATTTATAGTATTCGGGACATAAGCAGTATTAACCTAGAGCAGTATTAACTGAAAGCAGTATTAACTGAAAGTAGTATTAACTGAAAGCAGTATTAACCACTAGCAGTATTAACTAACTAGCAGTATTAACTGAGAGCAGTATTAACTACTAGCAGTATTAACTAACTAGCAGTATTAACTGAGAGCAGTATTAACCACTAGCAGTATTAACTAGTTAGCAGTATTAACTACTAGCAGTATTAACCACTAGCAGTATTAACGACTAGCAGTATTAACCACTAGCAGTATTAACTACTAGCAGTATTAAAATTGTACTGGCAGTATTAACCAGACTTACTCTTTTAAGCTTGTGATACACTGAGTACTGCTATATATATCCTGAAAAAGAATATTAGTAACACCAAGAATAAACAATATACAGGTATATAACTACTTTTTGAGAAGGGGCTTATTCAGAGTTGATCATTCCCACACTTGTTACCAAGAAAGTGAATCTACCCACATCAAAAGCTTTAGTGAATAGATCAGCAAACTGGTTATCAGTGTGAACTTTTACAACTTGAATAAGTTTCTTTTCATTAAAGTCTCTTATGAAGTGATACCTGATCTCAATGTGCTTTGTCTTTGAGTGCTTGACAGGATTATTCACAATGCTAATAGCACTGCTATTATCAATAAAAATTGGAGTGTGTAGAAAGGTTACCCCATAATCCAGCATTTGATTCTGAATCCATAAGACTTGAGAACAGCAACTTGCAGCTGCTATGTACTCTGCCTCTGTTGTAGATGTGGATACTGTGGTTTGTTTCTTGCACTGCCATGAAACTAGTCTTGCACCCAAAAACTGACATCCTCCAGAAGTAGATTTTCTGTCCAAGTTTGCTCCACCTAGATCACTATCTGAGTATGCAAGCAGGTCAAAGGATGAGTCATGAGGATACCAAAGTCCCAATCTGGATTGCCCTTTGAGATATCTGAATATCCTTTTAACAGCTTGATAGTGAGATTGCTTTGGCCTAACTTAGAATCTTGCACATACACAGACTGGAAACATTATATCTGGCCTAGAGGCTGTAAGATACATGAGAGAGCCAATCATGGATCTATAATGATGAACATCCATATCCTCCTCCTCAAGATCTGTTGTTATCTGCTTGTGTGTCTCCATAGGTGTGCTTGCAGGTTTTGAATCTGAGAAACCAAACTTGGTTAGAATGTCCTGCACATACTTGGACTGACAGATGAAGATTCCATCTGATTTCTGTTGAACTTGGAGTCCAAGGAAAAAAGTAAGTTCCCCCATGGAACTCATCTTGAACCTTTGATGCATTAGTTCCTCAAACTCCTTGCACATGTTGTCTCTTGTTGATCCAAAGATAATATCATCAACATAGATTTGGACCAGCAAGATATCCTTCTTCTTTCTCTTGATGAATAGAGTCTTATCAATGACTCCTCTTTCAAAGCCATTTTCCAAGAGATAGGATGACAGAGTGTCATACCATGCTCTTGGAGCTTGATGTAGTCCATAAAGTTCTTTCTTCAATTTGTATACCCTGTCTGGATAGCTTGGGTTTTCAAACCCTGGTGGTTTACAGACATATACTTCTTCTTCAATTGAGCCATAAAGAAATGCACTTTTGACATCCATTTGATAGACTTTGAATTTCATATAAGAAGCATAAGCTAGGAATAATCTAATTGCTTCTATCCTAGCCACAGGTGCAAATACTTCTTCATAGTCTATTCCTTCTTCTTGTGTATATCCTTGAGCCACCAACCTTGCTTTGTTTCTTATGACTATTCCTCTTTCATCTCTCTTATTCCTGAAGACCCATTTTGTTCCTATTGCTCTTTGGCCTTTAGGAAGGTCTACCAGATCCCAAACATCTTGCAGCTTGAACTGCAATAGCTCTTCTTGCATGGCTTCTATCCAACTGGATTCTTTCATAGCATCATGTGCCTTTTTAGGCTCAAGCTGGGATAAAAAGCAAGATAGCACTGTATGTTGTTGGTCTTGCATTTCTTGAAGCCTACTTTGATTTCTAGTCATCATAGGAGAAGATATATCTCCTATTACCAGCTGTGGAGGATGATTCTTTTGAATTCTGGTGTGATGACTAGGTTCTTCATTAAGTCCCACCTCTAGATTAGAGTCATTCAAGTCAACTGAGATATTTTCAGCAGCTACTTCTGGTTCTTGATTTTCTTGATTCTCCTCATCTCTACTTTCTTCTTCACTCTGATTTGGTCCAGTAGATGGTTCCTTTTCACATAAGTATACTGTTGGTATGGGAAAGATCACAGATTGAGGTATACTGTCTTGAACTTGTATAGTTCCTGATCCTCCACTCCCTGAACCTGCATAATCATCACTACTGAAACCAAAAGAGTTAGTTAGTGAATCAATGTCAAATAGCCACTGAGGACCAGACCCAATAGGATTTGGTGTGTTCTCATTGCATTTGACATTGTCACTTTCTTCAATTATTCTAGAAGAAGAGTTAAAAACTCTGTAAGCCTTACTCTTAGATGAGTAACCAACAAGAAATCCATCATCTGCTTTGCTATCAAACTTACCTAAGTGAGATTTGGTATTGAGAATAGTACAAGGACACCCAAATGGTTTGAAAAAACCAATGAAAGGTTTTCTTTTATTTAAAAGCTCATATGGGGTCTTGTTCTTTGGCTTGACCACTAGAACTCTGTTTTGGACATAACAGGCAGTATTAACTGCTTCAGCCCATAAGGTAATTGGCAGTTTTGAATCAGCCAACAGAGATCTAATAGCCTCTATTAGTGTCCTATTTCTTCTCTCAGCAACTCCATTCTGTTGAGGAGTCCTAGGGGCACTATATTGTCTCTCAATTCCTTTTTCTTCACAAAAGGTGTTTAGATCAAAAATTTTAAACTCAGTCCCATTATCTGATCTAATGACTTTTACTTTTTGATTAGTTTGGTTTTCAATTCTTAGGATAAAAGATTTGATCAGTCCACTTGTCTCATCCTTAGTCCTTAGAAAATATACCCAAGTAAATCTAGAGTAATCATCAACAATAACCAAGGAGTAAGATTTCTTGCCTATACTCATAACATTTGTAGGACCAAACAGATCCATATGCAGTAATTGGAGACAAGAAGAAATTGAATTTATCTCTTTGGTCTTATGAGAAGTTTTGTGCTGTTTGCCTTTCAGACATGCAACACAATGATCATCACATGAAAATACTTTTGAAGGTAAACCTCTTATAAGGTTGTTTTTAACAAGTTTGTTCATAGTCTTGAAGTTCATGTGACACATCCTTCTGTGCCAAAGAGAGGATTCATCCACATAAGCTTTTGAAACAAGACAGTTCAGGGATGAATCACTATCAACATTGTCCATATCAAGACAATAAACATTGTCCTTTCTTGGAGTTCTAAGTAGTATCATGCTTTCATCAACTACCTTGAACCCTGGAGCAAGGATCATACACTCAGTATTTGTAAATAATATGCTATGTTGTTTGTCACAAACCTGTGATACACTTAACAGGTTGTACTTCAACTGATCAACATAGTAGACATCCTCAAATGTCATCTTACCTTTTGTAACATTACCTTTTCCACTTATTTTACCACCAGTAAGATTATCTCCAAAAGCAACATGTCCTCCATTGATATGCTTGAAATCCTGAAGGCATGACATGTTACCTGTCATGTGCCTAGAGCAACCACTATCAACATGCCATATGCTCTTTCCTTTGAGTTGTTGGTTGCCCAGTACATAATATAAATCAGTTAGTATGAATTAGGAACCCAAGCCAAAGTGGTCTTGGGTACCCCTTTCTCATCAAAATACTTGCATTCTTTCTTGACAAGATTTTTAAACTTTGACTCCTCGTTTTTGGAGTACTTTGTTTCAATGATAGGCTTGGAAACATTTTTGCTAGAAGCAGTACTGGTTTTAGAAGTACTAACTGCCTTAGCAGCACTTGCATGCTTAGCAGTACTAACCTTGTTAGAAGTAGTAATTGTGTTAGCAACAGTAACTGTGTTAGCAGTATTAACCTTTGAAGAGGTACTAACAGTATTAGCAGTACTAACACTGGTAGCAGCAGTAATGCTTCCAGCAGCACTATCCCTGTCAGCAGTACTAACAGTTTTAGTGCTTCTAGGCACCCACATTTTAATGCTTTCTTTTAAAACCTTTTTCCCTATGGGGCCTTTGGTTTCAACAGATTTCTTCATCACATGTTTCTTTCCAGCCTTCCTATAACCAACAGGTTTTTGCACAAAGCTTTGAAAGTTCATTTGTTGGTTAATAGGGTTAAAGAAACAATACTTAGCCAAATGGTTTAACTTTCCACAAATACCTTGCTGTTGTGCCCATTGATTGTTCCAGTTTCTTTGATTTCCCCTTGGTTTATCATGTTTTTGGGGCTCAGATTTATTGCATGCACACTGCTTGCAAGGGATAGAGTTCACAACAGTGGTCTGCTTATAGTGAATCTTCTTGTTCTTTCCCTCAGTCTTCTCTATCTCATTGGACTTGATCCAATGCTTTCCACATCCCTCATTGGTGATTATGTGGTTTTCTATAGGAATCTCACCACTTATAGTGTTGTCTTTATCTTTGACAACTTCTTTCTCAGTTTTATCCTTAACAACTACTTCATCTAAGGGATCTATCTCAGTGGCTCATTAGGTAGGTCTTTCCTATCCTTTGTTTCCAACAAATCTGAGCTAGGAGGGATGTAGTTGTTGTTATAGGGTGGTGGTGTGGTATTGTACCCTATTCCTCTTCTCAGTTTATCATTAATCTGAGTTTGTAGCAAAGAATCCATTGCTTTGGAAGCATTGGAAAACTTTTCTACATCTAGTTTGACTTTAGATAGCTCTCCCCTTAGCTTTTCACTCTCTTCTTTGGATCTGGTCAGTTGAAGTTCTAAGTCATTCTTCTCCCACTTCCAGTAGTTTGTGTCATAAGAGTGTTGAAGCTCATTAGCTTGAAAACCCTTAATCTGCTCTTCAAATATCTCAACAATCCTAACATAATCTTTTATGTCCTTTTCTAATCTCTTCAGGTCATCGCTCATGGTCTGGTTGTGATCCCTGTACCTTTTAACAGTGTTAATGCAATTTTGAGAACAAAGATTGGAAGTTACCTCTGTTGGGAGATCTGACACCTCTGCCATTAGAGCTTGGTTTTGGATGGCCTCTTCAGCTTGATCACTCCAATCAAACCCCATGCCTTGTTGAGAGACAAGGGCTTGTGCAAAGTTTCTGTTATTATTGAAGCTTCCAGATTGAGCTTGTTGGTGGTTATTGTTTTGAGGTATTCCACTTCTGCATTCTCTAACAAAGTGTCCCTTCTGATGGCATTTATAGCATTCCAACTTTGACTTGTCAAAACCTGCTCCATCTTCTCTTCTTTGAGAGAAGTTATTTCTTCCAGTTCTTTTGATGAACTTCTTAACTCTCATAGAGAGCATGGCCATCTGCCATTTAATGTCCATCTCTTCAAGATCATCTGGATGGAGTTGTTCTAAGTCATCATTAATGAGAGAAGAGTTTCCATGACTTGCCAGAAAGGCTTCAAATACAGTTTCATTGCCTTTCTCTTTATTTGCTCCATTGGCAGCACTAACTAATTCAGGGTTGGAAGTAGAATCAGTTGATGCTGAAAGGAGTGCAGCATTGTGAACATACCCAGAAGGCCTCTTCTTAGCCTCTACCTCAGATTCAAAAACTCTTAGATCATTATATAGATCATCAAGTTCCTTTTCTTCCAGTTGATCATTTTGTCTGAAAGACACAGTATACATGGTCCATTCATCACTCAGGGACCTTAGAAACTTTCTGTTCAGATAATCTTGATCAATTTGTACTCCCACTGTAGCAAGTTCACCAATAAGCTTGTTGAACCTGTCAAAAGTTTGAGTCATAGACTCATTCTTGGTTGACATAAAGTTCTCATATTGTTGCTTCAGAATGGCTTTCTGATTTCTCTTGGTACTTTTGGTACCTGAGAATCTCTTCTCTAGAGCATTCTAGAGCATCTCTGCATCAGTGCAGTTGCAGAACTGATGTTGATATTCATTGGGAATAGCCAAGAGCAAGGTGCTCAAGGCTTTCATCTCTGTCTGTCTAATCTTTCTTTCAGCATCAGTTTTTGGTGGAGTTCTCTTTCCATCTGCACCAATCTTTCCTGCTTCAGAAGGACCATTCTCTATGATATCCTACATAGAATAGTCAGTGAGGAGTATGTACTGCTTGATTCTGATCTTCCACATATCAAATTCATTGGGTCTGAGCATTGGAACCTTTGAGACCAGAGTACTGTTTGATTCTGCAAAGTTTTCCATGATGAATGAATAGATGTTTCTGAGAGAACAGGCTCTGATACCACTTGTCAGGATCGAATTTCTTAACAAGAATAAAGTCTCAGAAACAATATCAAAAAAGTTGCGGAATAACACTTTGATATTCAATGTAACAGTAATCAAAACAGTATATGATCAACAACTTGTAAACTTGTATTAAATTATCAAATCACAAGATTACACACTCAACCTCAATCTTGAAGAACAAACTCTTTCAAGACGAATTCTACTTCTCTAGAATTAGGATCTATGCCTTTAGGTTGATTTTCTCTAAAACTTAGAATGAATGATTTTTTTTAAACTATTCTATCAATTCTATACATATACTGAATAAAAGATAATTACAATAAATAAAATATCTTAAGTATATCTTCCATCATTATCTTCAATCCTTCCATGAATATCTTGATTCTTTACAGCTGTCATCCTTTCCATCCGGATCTTCAATTTATAAGCAGTACTAATCATAAGCAGCATAAACAACTAAGCAGCACTAACCACTAGCAGTACTAACTAGCTAAGCAGTACTAACTTTGTTCAAGCAGCACTAACTTTGACTAGCAGTATTAATTCTACTAGCAGTAGTAATACTCAACAGTATTAACTTTGAAGTCTTCTAGCAGTAGTAAATCTGAACTAGCAGCATTAACCATACTTAAGCTTTTCTTCAGTTCCTAACAGGTTAAGTTCTACAATTGCGAAAAGGTTGGTCATTTTGCCAAAGACTGTCACAAGCCTACCGTCAGAAATTCCGACTACTACAAGCAAAAGATGCTACTGGCCAAACAGAAGAAAGCTGGAAAAGCTCTAATGGCTGAAGATGAGTTTTGGCTTGACCACTCCGATGAGGAAGAAAAGGAAGAAACAACACACATGTGTTTGATGGGTAAAGAGGTCAAGTATGATGAGACTGATGAAGAAACATCTGATGATGTACAAAAAATTTCTAAGTCTGATTTTTTAAACAAAATGGAAGCCATGATGATTGAGCTTCAAGACCTTCAAAATAAACTGAAAAAGGAGAAAAGCAAGGTTGCTAAGAATCGTCAAACAATTTTTTATCTCAACAAGGAACTTGTTGGGAACAAACACTAGATTAACTCTTTGAACAAGTCTGCTACAGTTTTTAAACAAGAAAAAGATTGTTTTGAAACTAAGATTTCTGAAGTTGTGTCTAAACTTTCAAAATTTGATCTAGAAAAACAAGAATTTGTGCTAAAAACTCATAAATTACAGGTTGAGAATATGAATATGGAGAAAAAGGTAAAAGGTTTGGAAGCCAAACTGTATGCTAGAGGACAAACAGATCAATCTATTTTCTTAAACACACCTAATGAGGAAACTGATGTTAGAGAAAAGTGGGGACTCGGTTACGATAACCCTCACTACTTAAAGAAATCAATCAGAAAACAACCAGCATTATATAACTTTGATTTTCAATATGCGGCTGGTAAATATCCTCATTTGAAACCCAAATTTGTTACCAAATCACCTGAAGAGGTTGAGGCCAAAGAAGACGAGAATAGAAAGAATATTAAGAAAATGCAACTACCATTCTGTTAGCTTAAATTAGCACCCAATTTAATTGAATGTTTTATAAAGAAATTGTATTTGGGCTTTATAATTAGTTGTTTGGGCTTGAGTCTTTTTATTGTAAATGGGCCCTATATAAAGGTGCCCATTGCTCATTTTCTCATTAGGTTTTTGAAGAGAAAACACTTTTCACACACACAGACTAATGAGAGTCACTTACATGTTTAATATAGTGTTCTTCCCATTTTTCCCTCCATTATTGAAATCAAAGCATTTGAGGTGAGTTCTTGATAATTATGTTCTTAATTTTCATCTTATCTCTACATTTCTATGGAGTATCTTCTTTTGTTTTCTGTATTGGGATCTAACAATTGGTATCAGAGTCAAATGAAAAAACTTTTCTTCATTTCGGTCATCTATGGCAACAATTGAAGATTGGATGATTATTTTGTTGTTTTGGTGCTTAGATTGATTCAATCACATGAGCCTTGACACAAATATCATTTCTGTGATTTATTCATTGTTTTGTGCTTATTGGAAATCCATTTTTTGATTTAGATGTGATTTGGATGATCTTTGATAGAATATTTGCTTGATTTCTCACAAAATCTATTTCTGCACACCACATGTTTGATGAAATGCCTATGAGAAGATGTAATTTCATTTTGGTTAAATCTGATCAGTTTTATTACATGTGTGTGTTCTTGATATTTCTAATTCATTGGTCTAGCACTTGATAAGCACTAAGTAGATGATTGATCTATGATCTCATCCTTGTATGTGCTTTAGTCCATAGCCTTTATGTCATCTTGGATTCAAGGTTGTTGATCTTTGATCTGGATTTAATTATATCCAAGATTGGGCTCTCTTTTTGCTTATATTTTGGTTTGTGAGATATTGAATATGTTTGGGATAGGCCAATGCTTAAATCAACCATCATTTGTTATTAAATATGGTCTCAAATTGTGTTTCTCAAAGCCAAAATTGAAATAAAATTGTAATCAAGACGTGTTCAAGAATGTAATATGGTGGATATGGCTTGATTAAATTCAGATTTGTGCACACACTTATGAACAATGCATATTTAGAGTCAATGGTATTATTGTGTATCAAATAAGGAAAACTAGCATCATAGACCTCGATATGGTATTTGTTAGGTTGAGAACATATTTTATTTGGATTTAACAGCAACAATTATTTCATGATCAAAACAGAAAGTTGTTGTCAATCTGTTTGGTTTCAGAGTTTAGATTGTTGTTAATCCAAATTCTCTTTAACAACTTTTCCCAAGTTATGACAACATGCTCGAAGGGATCAATATGAACAGATCTATTGACACAAAATGTGTCCAGAAATTGCTTCCAAATTTGAACCCTTGTTATTTCGAAACCCGATCAGACATAATATCGCATCAACTTATTTGATTTCAAAGTGCAGCAACCCCCTATGTGTGCTGTAAATTTTGTTGTAGTTTGTCTCAGAATCAGAACAGAATTAGGCTGTTGTTCGAAAATGTTCAAAGTTTTAACTCTGCGTAATCAGAGTTTGATCATGTTTATTCAGATCATGTTCAAAAGTTGCTACAACCGCAGAGGTGCAGTATGATGTTGAATGGAACTAGACTAACTGTTGTGATTGAAGCTTCGATCCTGTGATTGATCAAGGTTGTCCATAAAAGGCAACATGGTGCAAATTCTGAAGTGGGCAGTAGGTTGGTCAAAATATAGAGATGAGATGTTGGTGACAGCTGTGTGATTGTTCTACATAACTGGCAGATTTAACTCTTGTTCATATGTTTGATCGTGTTGAGTTTTTGTTGAATATTTCAGAGTTAAAAAAATCCTGTGTAGTGGATAAACAACACATGATTATGTGTATGCATATGTAACAGGAAAAAGATTTCGAAGTGCATCAATTGTCCTAAATGTGGAGAAAATCGTTGTTGTGTTGATGTGTAAAACAGAAAGTTGCTGTTTGTTGCTGTCAATTTTGCACAACTGTAGCTTTTTAATCATATCTCTCTCACTATCGCTTCAATTTGCATGATTTTAGATGCGTTGGAAAACTAAGACATAGTTGTTCAACTTTGATGTTTTGATTTTTCCCAAAATAAAAATGCTTATAGGTCAAAAATAGTGTTGAACTCGACTGATAGTTGTTGGACAGAAACTGTTGTTAAGTTCAAAACAGGAATTGCTACTATAATTCTGGTTGTGACCATTGTCCTTGAGTTGGTTGGGTGCTCTGGATTTCTACTGACTTTATTGCCAAAGTTTCTTCAAAAAATTGGAATCTGATTGAAGTCCATAGCTTAGAAACTCAGCAGACCATCACAGAAATCAAACTACCATAATTTGCTGCTGTGTACAAAGTATGCGCAGAGCTTGATCAAATTGTGTAGAATATTCGTGCAGAGGATGCTTTGTAAACTAATTGTTGTTGTGTTCATATTTGATACTTGATCATGGTGTTGTTCAAAAGTTAAGACACATAGATATGATATTGTTGAAAGTGCTTGTGTTTCGAAGTTCTAAAAGTGCAGCAGAAGTTGCTATTGTATCTGTTATGGACAAATTCGAATTTTTGTAGAATTTTAGAGAAGTACAGATCATCAAAGAGGTGGATTGATAATATGTGCAGAGGCAATCCATGTTGGTCCAGAGGCTCTGGACACACAACCTGAGGCTCTGAGATGGTTCTTTAGTTGTCCAGAAAGTTATGTGCAGAGAGCAGAAAATAGTTATCATGAAGAAGCTCTGTAGAGGCTGTCCAGAGCCTCTGTGTGCGTTCATAACATGCCAGCTTCTTAGATTTATGAAGAGGCTGGTGCATAGAGCCTCTGTAAGCTTGTTTAGAGGTAAAAAGGTGCAGAGGCATTCATAGAACCTCTATGCACGTGCAGAAGATCAAAGGTGCGGAAATTTCACATCAGACGATTAGTGCAGAGCCTCTGTAAGGCTGCAGAAGTAAATATGTGCAGAGCCTCTGAGGCTTTCCAGATATACACGTGCAGAAGTTCAGAGGCAGAAAGTTCACGTACAGAAGCAGATCACGGAGACTCTTAGGTTGTGAAGAAGCATACGTGCGGAAGTAAATTTTAGAGATGCTCTTAAAGGGTCCATAGAGCCTCTGTGGACCAAAACCTCTGAAGAGCAGCGACCAGAAGGGGGGGACCTGAGGTAGACCTAAACACGCATATCATAGGTCGATGGTCCAGAGGTTGAAGTGAGCCAAAAACCCGAAGCCCCAATTTTTCGAATTCTCTGACAGCATTGCGCTGTTTCAGAAACACATGCACAAATTTTAACTCGAAGCTTCGATTTACATAAGTCCAGTTGCATTGAATCGCTAAAAAACATACGTATGAATTTGACGTTTTGACTTCTCTCAAATTCCATGATCTATTGTGCCAGAATCAGTGTCAATGTTTGCGTTAGGGTGCTGGACCGAAAGCATTGCATTGCACTCATGCTCTTTCTGCTTTCAAGAACGGTGTTCTCTCATCTATTCTTCATGGATTCAAGCTACGTTTGTGACATATTTCATGTCACTCTCTCCTCTGTTTTTAAAGTTTAAGGCTTGGTGTTGAACCCTTACTCAACGGGATCTTAAGAGTCAAAATTTTCTGTTTTGACGACTATTTTGCGCAGTTGAGGGAAAACTTGCACCACTCACTCATTTTTCATCCAAAATTGATGAATCAAAGCTCGTTAGAAAGCTAAGAGGCTGGAGTTCAATGTGCCTGCTTTATGTTTTCTCTGAATCAGGCTCCTTGATGATCAAAAACAGCGGTGAAGTTGAGTCATGAACGCTGGACAAAAAGGGGTAAATTGTCTCGGTCTTCAAGAATATGAGCCTACATTGGAGGGGGAGCTTGTGATGCCTTGAAGACTCGATGAACGGCACACCAAAGATTCTAAAGAAAGCAAGGGGGAGACTATATGATGATGCTTTTTTTATAAAACATTAGGGGGAGATTGTTAGCTTAAATTAGCCCCCAATTTAATTGAATGTTTTATAAAGAAATTGTATTTGGGCTTTATAATTAGTTTTATGGGATTGAGTCTTTTTATTGTAAATGGGCCCAATATAAAGGTTCCCATGGCTCATTTTCTCATTAGGTTTTTGGAGAGAACATAATTTACACACACCAACTAATTTTCATGAGAGTCGCTTAAATGTTTAGTGTGATGTTCTTCCTTATTTCCTCTCCATTGATTATCAATCCAAGCATATGAGATGAGTATCAAAAGCTGAATGATAGTTATCTTTCAGAAAAACCAAAGTTTCTTTCAAATTAATATTTTGCAAGTTATTCTACACAAGAGTTGGAGGCAAAACCTATTAAAGCAAAAATTTATGTTCCTCCACTCGTGTTAGAAAGCAAAATAACTGATCTTGAAAATGCTTTATATGATGAAAGAATTTTGGTTGATATTGAACACATTGTATTTTCTACTGTAATGAAGAACACTGATTTTAAAACTGAATCCAAAAAGTGTTTGATAAGTCAAGATCTATCAAAATCTATAGAGAGAGAGAAAGTAGAGAGAGAGAATAAGACGCATGTATTCAATATCAGTTCAATAGTTGTTTACAAGACAAGGCAAAAGGGACTTAAATACCCTTGGCGAAAACAGATATAAAAGGCAAGCTAAACTACAGTAAAGGCCACAAGGGATAAATACATTGATTACTACAAAATCAAACTTAACAATCTCCCACTTAGTATTCAATGGCCCTCCGGTCTTCAATGTAGGCTGTTACACCCATCTTTGAACTCAAATCAGACCTTCTAAGCGTCTTAGCGTAGCTTCTTGACTAAACAAAAATTTCTTCTAAGCATCTTTCAGTCTATGTTGTCTTTGCTGCCTTGACAAGATTGGAGCAGATTGTAATAAGCTTGGAGGAACAATCGGTTCATGAACAGGAACATCAGCTTGAGCTCTAGATGACGCATCTCTTTCAAATGTACTCGAAGGAGCTGTGGTGGTCGGAGCTGGAACAACAGAAGGACTAGTATTTCTGAAGAAATAGAATCTTGAGCAGATAAACTTTGAACTCTTTGTCTCTTTAACTTCTCCCCCTCATGACCTTGATGATCTGGATCATCTTGGTCATGGCTACGCTGGAGACGAGACAGCTTCAGATCTGCAAGACTGAGTCGAAGAAGCTAGCAAGAAATCTGTAGGAGGCGAAAATCTGACTTGAGACTTGAAATGATTCACCTGTCCACTGTATTCACTTTATGTACTCCCCCTCGAAATGAGATATGAACAGATGTTCTTTCAGAATTTTCTCCTTATTCACTCCCCCTCGAAATATGTACAGACCCACTTACACAGATATGAGAACACAAGTATCGAAACATCAATCGTAGAAAGAAAAATATACTGAATATAGATTTTGAAACAACTAAATATATAAAAAATTTAAACACTATACCAATTAAATTCTACTCAGTAAAATATCACATATTAATCCATCAGTTGAAATCAAGTGTGTGTTTTTGGATACAGATACAAGTTTCATTGCATATCAAGTTAATACATGTTTTCAGTTTCAAGAACTTTCATCAATCTATTCAGTGTGCTAGCATGCGAACTTTGATTAGCTTCAAGTAAATGTAATTCTAAAAATATAATAGAAAACTTTGCCTTTACTCACACTAAGCTGTCAAGAATTAAGACTTTCACAAATTTATAGGTTTATCGCAACTTAAAAATATCACCAAGTATCATGAGATGTGTTCTCATTGGCATCTTTTAAGCTTGTGCACAATGGCATCTTCACATTTTTGTGCTCTTTGGCATCTTTTAAAATTGTGCACATTGGCATCTTTAAATCAAGAAGTTTTGTAAGTAAAAAAACATGTCGTAAACGTAACTTTCTATTTGATCCTATTGCAGGATTTGGGTCAGCCGCTCCCAGACCAGTTGGCCTTAGGGGACTAAGTGTCAAGCACCCCTTGGAACTTACTCTCCCAGATCAGAAAGGCTACATCGACACATTCTAAAACCCATTTATACCAGTAGAACATGACTTTCGATCTGGTTCTATAGAAGGATTTGGGTTCGATCACTCCTAGACCAATTGACCTTAGGGGACCAGATGACAAGCATCCCACGGAACTTACTTTCCCAAACCAGAAAGTTCACAGGTATAAACTTTTAAACTTAGTGATATCTGTATTTTATATATATTTAAATTTCATCTCAATCACTCGGTTTTACGTCTAAGTGCTTAGCCTATATTTTCATTACGATCCATAATTCTGACTTTTTAGGTTTTCTAAGCATTGTAAACTATAAATATTCCGAATGACACAACTTTAAAGCATTCTCAAAATTTCAAACATGTTTTGCTTGACCTTTCGATTTTTGTAAGACTTGAAATATGAACATATAAAACTTAGATATAAACAAAGCAACTTGAAAGTTTATCCTAGGCACACATTTTATTCAAAAGAAAGAGAAATTGTAAAAATTTTACTTTATAGAATAAAATTTGTGTAGGTTTAAACTTTTAAATTCAACATGCTTAGTTTTGAAAGCAGAAAATTAAATCATTTTTCATCTAAGGCTTTTGTAAAAATATCAGCAAGTTGATATTCAGTTAGAACAAAATATAATTCAATAGTACCTTCTTCCACATGATGTTTAATGAAGTGGTACCTCATATCAATGTGTTTGGTTTGCACTTATTCAGGTTCTTGAATAGCTTTATGTAACTGGAACAACATCACTGTCAGAGATAGGTGCAGCGGAATTTGAAGTAGATGTGCTCACAGTTTCTCATATGTCCAGAAGCTAAACACATTGAAGGGCGAGTCCTAAGCTACTTTACTCAGAAGTCATTAACAGTTGAAGAACGAGTCCTAAACAGATATATTTAGAAGTGGAAGTTATGATTTCCCTTTAATTTTTGGATGCCTGCAACACAGATTTAGCTTTTGGAATCCACTGAAATTTGGATCCAGGTTTGTTAGTTGCATTTCTAAAACGAGAAAAGTTGTTAGATTTGACAAACAAAGCATGAGTAAAATTATCAGAGAAATGAACATAATCATCAGTAGAGGACGAAGCATAATCATCTGAACTAGAACCAGAGGAAGAATATGAGACATCTTTTGCAATTTGAATCATTTGCTTTATTGAATATTTGTTGGATTTATTACAACCCGCAAATGTATCCTTATTCCAAAAATTATCTACACATTGATCTTCTAGAATTGCAGATTCATTTTATTTTTGCTTCACCCTCCATATCTGCCTCGTAGACTTCTTCAAAGTCCGATCTGAAATATTAAAATCGAAAGAATTAGAATTTTCAGTTTGGACTGACTCTTTCCTCTTTGACTTACTTGACCTTATTCTTTTACGCTTTGGTTTATAATAATCAACATTTACCATAAAAGAATCATCAATAATTTCCGATTCAATATTTGAATTTGAAGAAGAGATTTTATCTAAGAAACCAAACTGATCATTCATCGTTTTTGAACTAGCCTCGGAGTTATAATTTTCAGAAAAACACAAGTCTGGAGGAGATTTGCGCGACTCATTAGTGGCGCAAAACTGGTTTTGTGCTACCAGAGGATGGCGCAAACAGTCAGTTTGCGCTACCAATGGGTGGCGCAATTCTGCAAAAATTGGAACTTCTTACGTATTTTCTTTAGAATCAGTAGAAAATCCAGAATTAATTTTCTCATCAAAATCTTGTTTTTGAGAAATTAAATTTTCTTCAAAACTTGATTTCATAATAAAAAGAAGTAAATTGTTTTCAAATTCATTTTGAAGACTTTGTTCTTCAATTTTAACTTCTAGATCAACGATTTTGCCCTCTAACACTAATGAGGGAATATATCTCTTAATGTCATAAGAAACCGGAGATATATTTTCCTTATTAGCGTTAATGGCATATATATCGAAATAATCGTTTGGTAATGAAGATTTAATGGAAGATTTGACATTTAAAACATTTTTAGATCTTCTGGACTTCTTTGATTTTTCAGGAAAATATTTTGCATTTTCGCGAGTATAAACAAACGGAAGTTCCATTTTAGTGTTATTCATGTTTTTCTCATTTTCGATTTCTAGGATTTGCTTTTCATTTCTCCAATCAGTTTTAAATTGAGGAGCATATCGAGCAAGTCTTAAATAATCGAATTTATATAAAGTGTGGACTTTTTCTATAGCTTGATTTAAAAAAATGCGGATTTTCAAAACCAAGTCCGCATTTTTCTTTTATTGAATCATAACTCCTTGGTTTATTCATATAAATGATTTGCTCAGTTTGATCTCGCAGATATAATTTTTCCTCTAATTCAATTATTTTATCCGTAAAATTGTGGTTTAATTTGGTCATTTCCGTCAAAGAATCAAGATAAGTCTGCTTTGAAATTTCTAAGTCATCCAATTTCTTTTGAAATTTCTCTTTTGTATTTGTCAAAATAAAATTTTCATCTTTCAAAGAAATTTGCAATTTTTCAATCGAGATTGACTTTTCTTGATTAATATGCTTTTCAGATAAAAACTTTGAACGTAAGTCATGTAAGGCAATGATAATGACGTTCATTTGTGATGAAATAAATTTGTAATCAAATTCTGAAGGTACCTCAGATTCGTCAGTAGAGGTATCCTCATCCTCATTGTCACTGTCATAATCTCCGATAAAACACATGGCGGCAGTTTCCTCATTTTCTGCTTCGTTATCGGAGTGATCTAGCCATTGTTCCTCCTCAGCTAGCAAGATGGTTCCGGTCTCTCTCTTTTCAGCAAGTTCCATCTTCTTCCGGTAATATGCAGAATCCCGGACAACCTTTACCCGACACTCCTTTGCGATGTGACCCGACTTTTCACAGTTGAAGCACGCAGTAGCTTTCTTAGGCTCGGGCACTTTGGCAGTCTCGTACTTTTTAGACCCCGAAGTGAAGCGAAGGTTGTTGGAACCCGAACGATGCTAGAACTTCTTGTTGTAGTACTGGGAGAGAAGAATCATCGCTTTCTCTAGCGCCTCTCCATCGTCATCAGTGGCCCCGTCATAAGCATTCTCAGACAATGCTTGTTCAGCCAATTGGCTCACGAGGAGTGCAATCGGGTCCACTGTCTTCAGCTTGTTCTTCTTATCAAGCTTAGCTTTCTTCTCCTTGACAATGCTCTCATCTGTCATCAAAATCTCATAAAGCTCTTGGATTTGCATGGTAGAGACCCGGACATCATTCCTCAATCGGTGGCATGATTTGTTCCATTTCGGTTGAAGAGCGTTGAGGAACTTCAGATTACCCTCTAACTCAGTATTGGTCACTTTGATCTTGTGCAAATCATTCAGCACTGCCAAGAACCTGTCGAAGACAGTCTTCAGAGACTCACCGTCCTTGGCTTTGAACTCCTCAAAGTTATTCATGTAGCGCGTTTGCTGGAGTTGTATTGCAACCGCTGATCCAAGTATAATTTTCTCTAACTGTGTCCACATTAGCATTGGATTGTTCTTGTAACAGTCAATCCGGTTGTAGATAGAATTTTGCCAGGCTAGGATCAGGTTAGGCTTTATCTCACGATCGGCTTTATATCGCAAAGTCTCTTCGGATGTGTACTCGTCGGTAGGCTTCAAAACCATAGTAGCCGGTGTAGTTGAAGTCGCGGGAATCTCTTTCAAGGATTTTTCGAAAGGTCCTTGAGTGAGTGACTTCATCATGTTTTCTCCATTTGCTTGACGCTCAATGAAATTAATGAATCGATCTTGCCATTGAGGGAACTCATTCTCATTGACCAAAAATGGAGAACGAGTGTCCGTTCCCAAAGACATCATGATGTCGTTCTTGTAAATCTGATCTTGAAGAGAAAATTTTGAAATATCCATAAAGTCGGTAAACTCAGAAAATGCCAAGTCTGGAAGTAGAGAGAACCTGGCGCAAAGTTGAGATTTGCGCTACTGTAGGTGGCGAGATTCTGACTTTTGCTCTAGAAACTTAACCCCTGATGAATTTATTGATGTTAACGAAAACCTTGAAGAATTGGCGTAAAAAAACGATGATCTGGCGCAAACCACTTGAAGACTTAGTCGAATAAGACAATCTTCAAGAAGATGAAGATGGCGCAAACTAGGAAGAACTGGCGCAAAATAGGATGAATTGGCGCAAAATGTAGATCTGACGCAAAATAACCAATTCGATCACAAAATCTTCTAATTCGATCATAAATCAAACCTGATGAATTATACCCACTCAGAAATGATCGAAACTTGTTTTCTAACCACTATGAACAATCAATTCGAACAAAGTCCAAAACCACGAGTTTCCTAAAATTGATCTTCAAAAACTGAAATTCTTGCAATTTAATGTGAAACAAAGATGATCTACCACTGATTGCGAATCCAACAAACCAAATTTCAAGAAAAAACGAACAAATTTCAGTACAAATTTGTGAAAAATTCAGAAAATCGATCAAATTCTCTGAATTAATAACAAATTTACATTGAAAATTGTTTCTCTCAAATCTCTCAGAATTAGATTGGCTCTGATACTAATTGATAAGCCAAGATCTATCTAAATCTATAGAGAGAGAAAGTAGAGAGAGAATAAGACGCATGTATTCAATATCAGTTCAATAGTTGTTTACAAGACAAGGCAAAAAGGACTTAAATACCCTTGGCCAAAACAGATATAAAAGGCAAGCTAAACTACAGTAAAGGCCACAAGGGATAAATACATTGATTACTACAAAATCAGACTTAACAGTGTTCAACATCTTCTAAGGCACCTCAAACTTAGGAAGTTGATTTTGATGACTTATTTGTGTCTGCAAATGATTTTCTAAATTCTGATGATAGGTGTGTTAATGAATTTGATATGTTTGACTTTAATGCTACACTTCCAGATCATTATGCTTTTATAATTAACTCTGAAGCTTTACCTAGTGTGTATGAAGTAGGTGAATCATCAACCAAGGTTTGTGATTTAATTTCTATGAGTACTGAATACTATGAGAAAGGTAAGAAGCAAATGAAACGGCACTCACAGAAACGGACCAATACTGGTAAGCTTAAGAAAAAACAAAATCAGAAATCTGATTTTCCTAACAAATCTAAGTCTTTTGTTTCAGAGTTGAAAAAGAAAAGGTCTGAAGAACGAACTGAGTGGCGACCAAAACAGAAGGTTGATGAGAAAGCAGAATCATGTCCTGATATTTTTTGTAATAGACAGACTGGCAGTAGTTCTGATGTAATTGGCACTGTTGCTACTAATAAACAAAAACTTGTAATTCCTTACAAGAAATATACAATAAAGCAATTACTCCAATTATCTCGGTCTACTTCTAAGTCATCTACATATAGACGAAATGATTTTGTTTCTCGCCAATATTCTGATGATTAGTTTGGTTCTTATCATGTTTATAATTCTAAAGCTTCTCATGTTTTTCAAAACAAAAGAGGACCCAAATTTATATGGGTGCCAAAATCTTGCGCTAATCTGAAAGGACCCACATTTAAATAGGTACCTAAAGTTATTATTCCCTGATTTCTCCTGTGCAGATCTGTCATATGTGGTACTTGGATTCTGGTTGCTCTAAGTATATGACTGGGTAGAAAGATATTTTGTCTAATTATACAGAAAAATTATGCGAGAACGTGCGTTTCGGGAACGACCAATTTTCACCAATTTTGGATATGGTGACGTGATTCAAGATAACGTAACGATTACGAAGGTGAGCTACGTTGAAGGTGTTAAGACACAGTCTCTTTGGATTCAAGATCATCCAAACTGAAGATCGCAATCTGAAGCTACAGCCGGAACGTCGACTCTCGATATAAAAGTCTATGTCTATTTGTAATAAATGTCAATGTAATTGTTTTAGTTTACTTAGATTTAATATCTAAGTTATAATATTGTAATAGTTAGATAAAGTTAACTTAGTTTGTTTCTAAGTAACTTTCTAGTTTGTTAGATATTATATAGTATACTATCTAGATTTTAATCTAGATATTATGTTTAGGTAGTGTGTTGAACACACTAGTTTTGTCAAGTGTATCTCTCTACTCTCACACAATCAGATATAGAACAGACACACACAAAAAGGTGAAAAAGAGAGAAAAACATAGAGAACACATCAATAACTTAATCGATCAACCTTGTAATCATTTGATATATTCAATACAGGTTGGTAATCGTTATTGTGTTGTTGTTTCTATAAAACTTGATAGTAGTAGTATTGTTAAAGGACCGACAATTGGTATCAGAGCCTGATTAAGATCAAAACAAGTTTTATAAAAGAAAAACGTCTCTGTGTTCTTCAAGAAAATTTGAGTTTGTGATTTAAACTGTTTTAGGTGTTAGAATCGATCAGAGTGTGATCGTACTACATGCTAGATCGAGTTGTTGCTATTTAATTTCACTTTTAAGCTTAAATCGAGTTCCAATTTATGGATTTTCAGTGAAAACAGTCGAAGTGGGTAAGTCACTGTGCGATCAGATTAAATTCTAAAAAGAGTGTTTTAGTGAGATCGAGTGCTTACATTCAGTTCTAGAAGTAATTCTAGACATATTGGTAGAGTTTGGTATTGCTAAATCGTTTCAAGAACAAGATTCAGTCGATTTTCAGAAGTACAGGACGAACACCCGCACAACAGAGGAAGAATAACCCGCTTACCTTATTGTGCGCGTCTCAAAGGAAACGCATATTCTATTGTGCGCGTCCCAAAGGAAACGCATTCCTTACTTCTCGGGTTCCAAAGCACATGCATACCTCAGACACGCATACCTCAAGACATCGAGTTCATCTCTTAAAAAGAACAAGTCAACCTTGTGTGTCCCATTTGAATCGCATATCTCAATTGTGCGGTTCCCTCTTGAAACGCACAACTCCATTGTGCGCGTCCAACTAGACCCGCACACCTCAATTGTGCGCTCCTAACCAGACCCGCACAACTCCATTGTGCGTGTCCAACTAGACCCGCACACCTCAATTGTGCGCTTCCCACAAGACCCGCACACATCATTGTGCGCTCCTCACTTGAAACGCAAACTTTCTCAAACGCAAAGCTCCAATTTCCAGACTTAGAATATTTTTCTGAGAATTTTTCAAAACTGTAATAGGGTCTTTAATTGTCATAAATTTTTTCTCTAGGAGCGCTGCCCCCATACTAGACCGTGCTAAGTCTGCCTAGGGGGACAAAATTTCTTGTGTGATCAAATTCTATTTGGATTAACGATCATATCTGTCAAGTTTTCTCTTATTCAATATAGGATGACATCCAAAGAAGCTCTCGCAATAGGAACCAACACGAAGCCACCAGTTCTCTTTCGAGGGGAATACGAACAGTGGAAGGATAGGTTTCTAAACTTCATTGAAAGACAGGATTTAGGTAATTTCATTATACAATCCCTATAAGAAGGCCTAATGGAAACACAGTATAGGGAGCCAGCAGCAGGAACTCGAGAAGTAAGAGTTGCACTTTCTTATACAGATCTAATAGGTGATGCTAAGCTAAGAGCAAAAGGCGACAAGTTAGCCAAGTCATACATTCTACAAGGGATTACAAATGAAATATATGTAAACATTGACAGCTACAAAGCCTCAGCCAAACAAATGTGGGATCAACTAGAAAAAATGATGTTGGGTTCAAAGATTGGGAACCAACTGAAAATCTCTAACTGTCTGCACAGTTTTGAAGAATTCAAAGGCAGAACTGGAGAAACTCTAGAAGGAACATATGATAGGTTTGTGACATTGCTAAACGAATTGAGCAAGAACAAGGTCAACAAATCTCAAATCGAGCTGAATATCAAATTCCTGAGTATTCTACAACCAGAATGGAAAAGTTTTGCCAGGCAGATGAGGCAGATAAAAGACCTGAATGAGATTCCACTTCACGAGGTGTATGAAACCCTCCGACAAAATGAAGATGAAGTGGATGAAATTCTAGCAGAAAAGAGAAAAGGAAAGACAGTTGAAGACACAGTCACTCATGTTGTGAAGAAGAAGAAGAAGAATAAGACGATTGTGTATGAATCAGAAGAAGCTGAAGCTGATGTTGTCTCTGACTCAGATGAAAATGAACAAATACAACAAGCAATGCAGTTTCTAACAAATGCATTTCAGAAAAAGTTCTACAAGAATCCAACGTCAAACAGTCAGAGGTACTCTTCTGGACCCAACAACTATGATCACAAGGAAAGAATTGAAGGAAGCAGATATGAAGGAAATAGGTATGAAGGGAAAAGATTTGAATGGAAGAGATTTGAAGGGAAGAGACAAGAGGAGAAGAAATCTGATGAGAGAAGATATCAGACAGAAGGAAACAGATTGGAAGAAAAGAAACCGGAAGAAAGGAAGTACAAAGCTGAAGGATCAAGTCAGCCAGGACCACCCATGTGCTACAACTGTGGCAAAACCGGTCACTTTGCCAAGAATTGCCGAATATCAAAGGTTAGACACTCCGACTTCTACAAGAACAAGATGCTTCTTGCAAAGCAACAGGAGGCAGGCAAGGCGCTGATGGCTGAAGATGAATACTGGTTGGATCACTCAGATGAAGAAGAAGATGAAGAAGAAAAGGATGAAGCCGTCAATATGTGCTTGATGGGCAAAATCGAATCAGATACTGAAGCTGATTCAAAAAATGAAGAAGAGGAGGTATGTGATTTATCGTATAAAGATTTAATGAATAAAATGCATGCTATGGTTTTAAAACAAGAAGAGTTAGAATCTAATCTTAAGCGAGAAAATGGTGTTATTATTAATTAAAACCAATTGATACAAAAACATAGCGATGAACTTGTTGAGAAGAAAGTATTAGTTGAGGTTTTACATACAAACGCTGACACCAACGCAAAAGAACAGACTATAATTCTAAAAGAGAATAGTGAGCTCAAGTCTAAATTGACAAAAAGTGAGATTGATTTTTATACGCTTACTGATATGCATTCTTTATATATTAAAGAAAACAAGACTTTAATTGCTAAATTAGATGATTTGGAAAAGAAGCTATACTCATTAGGTCAAAGTGAGCAAATCATTCATCTTAACAAACCTAAAAAGAATAAAGAAAATTGGGGAATCGGTTATGTGAAACCTCAATGTCTTAAAAAGGGTATAAGAGAAGTGCCCGCACTTTATGACTATACCTCTATGCTTGTTTCTCACCGAATCGCCTCATTTAAAGTTTTTAATACTAAACTATCAGAAGAGGATGAAGCCAATGAATTTGAAAAACGGATGAAGTCAACTAAAGTTCACGCTCCATTTTATTATGCGAAGTTGAATAATAGTTATGACTTTCCAAATGATGAGAAGAAATCTCTTTCAACTGACTACTTTCAAAGTTATTCTAAAAAAGAGATGGAGACGAAGCCTGTTATAGGTAAAATTTATGTCCCTTCTCTCGTGTTAGAAAGTAAAATTTCTGAACTCGAGACCTCTTTATCAGATGAAAGACTTATGATTGAGATTCAACTAAAGGTTTTTTCAACTGTTATGAAAATTGTTGTTTTTACAAAGGCTTTTAGTTCTAATGACATGTTTGGTTCATCAATTCTGACGGTGGTTTAGATGGTTGTTTTGAACAAATTGATTTTAATGCGAAACTTCCTAACCATGCGTCTTTTGTTAAGAAAACTTCAAGAAAAACCAGTTTGCCTGTGTTCAGTGCAAAATCAACGAAAGCTTTCGTTGATAAATCAGTCTCTGTGAACGCTAAGAGTGCTAAAGGTAAGAAAATATCTCAGCATTCACAAAAACCAACCACTACTGGTAATTCTAAGAAGAAGCATTCAGTTGTTGCTCAAAGGTCTAACTCACCAGTTTTACATGATTCAGATATGAGCAATTCAAGACCTGAAGCCCATTCTCAATGGCAACCAAAACGGAAGCTTGACAAGGCCGTTTTATCGTCTAGTAGTGTTAATTGTAATAAGACTTCGCTTACTAAAGATGTTGTGATTGCTGAAATTGCTGTTTTGAATCCAAAACTTGTTGTTTCTCGTAAACAATATACAATGAAGCAATTATTTCAGTTATCTTTATCTGCTGGAAAGTCCTCTATCTATAATAAACATGTTTCTATTACTTGTCAAGATTCTGGAGATTGGTTTGGAAATTACCATGTGCATTCATCTCATACCAACTCTCATGCTTTTCAAAAGAACAAATGATCCAATTTGAAATGGATACCAAAATCTTGTGCTAACACAGCAGGACCTAAATTTCAGTGGGTACCTAAGGCTAAATCTGTGTTGCAGGCACAAAAAGATTAAAGAGAATCCGACTTCTGATTATATACAGATCAGGACTCGTTCTTCAATGTCAAAAATAGGTTTTTGGATAATGCAGTTCAAGACCCACACTTCGAGAATCAAAGTGTAAATTCCAATGTTGTCATACGAAAATCTAAATTATGTTATTTTCTCTTATGCAGACTTGTCATACATGGTTCTTGGACAGCGGATGTTCAAAGCACATGACAGGGCAAAAAGAGATACTGTCCAACTTTAAAGACAAATTTTGTGGAACAGTAAGATTCAGAAACGACCAGTTTTCACCAATCATAGGATACGGTGATATACAACATGACAATGTCACTATCAAGAAGGTGAGCTATGTAGAAGGCTTAGGACACAACTTGTTCAGTATAGGCCAGTTCTGTGACAAAGACTTAGAGGTCAACTTCAAAGACAAAAGATGTTCCATTCGCAATGGAGAAGGCGAAGAACTTTTGGTCGGTAAACGAGAATCAGACCTCTACACAATCAATTTATCAGATGTCCAGACTGACAAGAAAGTTTGTCTACTATCGAAAGCTTCGATGAAACAAAGTTGGTTATGGCATCGACGTCTTTCGCACCTTAAATTTCGGTACATCAACGATCTGGTCAATGGAAAGCTCATCAAAGGACTTCCATAGCTGAAATATGAAAGAGAACATCTATGCGCAGCTTGTGAAAAGGGGAAGATGAAGAGGGCACCTCATAAACCGAATCCTGAACCAAGTAAAAAGCTCCTTTAGAATTATTGCATATGGATCTATGCGGTCCAATGCGCACTCAAAGCTTAGGCGGCAAGAAGTACATACTCGTGATCGTGGATGATTATTCGCGGTACACATGGGTCAAGTTTCTACGTACAAAGGATGAAACACCAATTGTTATCATTACATTCCTGAAGACGACCCAGGTGAATCTGCAAAAACCGGTCAAGTTTCTAATAACAGATAACGGCACAGAGTTCAAAAACAACAAAGTTGAAGAATATATCGAATCTGTCGTGATTTAAAATCAATACTCTGCTGCTCGTACGCCTCAACAAAATGGAGTGGTTGAAAGAAGAAATCGAACGCTAGTCGAGGCTACTCGTACTATGCTAAGTCATTCCAACTTACCTCTATTTTTGTGGGCAGAAGTTGTTTCGACCGCATGCTACACACAGAATCGATCCATGATACATCAGAGATTCAAGAAGACTCCTTACGCGTTAATCAACAACAAAACACCGACAATCAAATATTTCCATATATTTGGATGTAAGTGTTTCGTATTAAACGATAGGGAGAATCTCAACCAATTCAGCGCTAAGGCAGATGAAGGAATCTTCATTGGAAATTCCTCGACTTCAACTGCATATCGTGTCTATCTAAAGAAGACAAAGACGGTGAATGGAAGTGTCAACGTCACCTTTGATGAAAATGGCTTCCGAACAACACAGTTCAGAACCCGCAATAACAGGAATACTAGCTTCTGTGCAACTCAGTCCAGAACCTATGTCTCAACAGAATAAATCAGATGAAGCAACAACTTCTACTAACCATTTATCTGATTTAGATTTATTATTTGAATTGTTTTATGATGAATATCTCGGATCTAATGTAAAGAAATCTGTTGTGGTTGACAGGATGGAAGACTTAACGACTACTCATCCAACCAGTTCAGATGTTACAATTGAATCAAACGCCCCGATTCAACAAGAGATAACAATTCAAATGCCGACTCCAACAGTTGAAGAAGTAACAAATCAAAAAGAGATAGAAGTAGCTGAAACAGTAGGATGTTCTGTACAGATCAATCTACAGCCAGAACAAGTTGTACCTGCTGAGCCTTCTGAACCTGCCACTTCAACTGAAATCACTCCTCATGAACAAACAGAAGAAGGTACAAGTGGATATGTTGATGAAACCTTTGACATACATTCATATAATCCACTACCTCATGAACATAAATGGACCAAAGAGCATCCGATAAGCCAGATCATAGGCGATCCATCAAAACCGGTGCAAACTAGGTCAGCATCAATGAACATTTGCATGCATGACTCCTTTCCGAGCAAGATTGAGCCAACAAGAGTATCAGAAGCTCTTGCTGATCCAGAATGGGTGATCTCAATGCGAGAAGAGCTAAATCAGTTCGATGCACTTAAAGTCTGGAGACACGTACCGAAACCTCAAGGTAAAACCATAATAGGTACGAAATGGGTGTTCAAAATAAAGAAAGACGAAGATGGAATCGTCATCCGAAACAAGGCACGACTAGTAGCCAAAAGATACAGACAAGAGGAAGGAATAGACTATGACGAAACATATGCTCCTGTGGCGCGATTAGAGGCAATCAGAATGTTTTTAGCCTACGCAATCCACAAGAACTTCACGGTCTTTCAAATGGACGTTAAGACAGCATTCCTCAATGGAATTCTGAAGGAGGAAGTCTACGTCTCTCAGCCAGAGGGATTTGTCAATCAAGAGAAGCCAAATCACGTTTACATTCTCGACAAAGCACTCTACAGTCTGAAACAAGCACCTCGAGCCTGGTATGATGTCATTTCTAATTTTCTAGTCAAGTCTGGGTTTTCAAAAGGTACGGTGGATACCACTTTGTTTATTAAAAAGGAAAAAGGCGATATTATTTTAATTCAAATCTATGTAGATGATATTATCTTTGGCTCTACAAATACTAAGTACTGTAAGAATTTGGCAAACCTTATGGTGTCTAGATTTCAGATGAACATGATGGGAGAGATGAATTTCTTTCTCGGATTGCAAGTCAAACAGTTTTCTACGGGTATCTTTATCAATCAATCAAAGTACATTAGGGATATTCTTCGGAAGTTCCAAATGGAAAATTCAAAACCGATTGGTACCCCAATGGCACCAGGTACTAAGATTGGCAGCGATCCTTCGGGAAAGGCTATTAGGACTTATCGAGGGATGATAGGTTCTTTAATGTATCTTACGTCGAGTAGGCCAGATATAATGTTTTCAACATGCTTATGTGCACGATATCAGGCCAATCCTAAAGAAATCCATTTGTCTGCTGTGAATCACATCTTTAGGTATCTAAAGGGCACTGCAGATCTTGATCTGTGGTATCCTAAAGATACTAGTTTTGAACTAACAGCCTATACAGATGCAGATCATGCAGGTTGTATGTTAGACAGGAAGAGCACGTCAAGACATGTGTAGTTCCTCGGTGACAAATTAGTAAGTTGGGGATCAAAGAAGCAACTTTGTGTTTCAACTTCCACGGCAGAAGCAGAATATGTAGCTGCTGTTCTCAGGTCTTGTGGATGTGAACTCAATTATGCGACTACAGTTTCCACTTCAACAAGATCCCGATATACTGTGATTCCAAGAGCGCCATCGCAATAACGGCGAATCCTGTTCAACACACGAAGACAAAGCATATAGACTTCAGGTATCATTTTATCAAGGATAATGTAGAGAAAGGAACAATTGAACTTTTCTTTGTAAAGACTGAGTATCAACTTGCTGATTTGTTCACCAAACCTTTAGACGAAAAGAGGTTTACCTTTCTAGTCTCAAAGCTTGGTATGCTAAATCTCAAAGTATAACCAGTAATTACCTATAAAAGTTTTCTAATTGTATACTTATTCATCATTTCTTCATTCTTAACTCTGATTGATATCTGCCATTCTATCATATGTTCATGATCCAAGGGGGAGAATGAGAAGAAATTGACATCTGGTCAATATTACTTCGAAGGGGAGCTCATAAAATATTGCATGTACCTTTTAATGCCAATTTTTTTTTAATGCAAGATTTTAGGGGGAGCTCTTCAAGTCAAAAAGGAAGTACGAATATGACTTCTGATTATTTCAGATCAGGACTCATACTTTAAATAGTTTTACTGCTTTTTGTCTTTTCAATATAAGTGAATAATTATTACTTTGACTTCACATTAGACTTTTGTAGAATTTTTGAGAGAAGCTTACAAGTTCATATTTCTATGACTTAAAGCTTAGCTTCATGAGATGGAAGATCGTACGTAAAGGTATAATTCCAAATCTTCATCTCATATATGGTTGAAAGAAGGACAACTTTCAATCATCGAAAACATTGTTTTTAATGTTCAAACCACTTCCCGATTTTTCAACAGATTTTATATTTTGGGAGTGTATTTTAAATGTTTTCATGATCTAAATTGTGCTTTAACTGAAATAGTTAAACCAATCTGAGCATCACATGCATCATAGGAAAACAAGAATCATTGTACTAGGACTTAACACAACTTCAATGAAAACACCTTAACCAGTGATTTCTACCCACGAAGTTAATCCTTAGTGATTGAGTGTGCAAATAGACAAGAAATGAGTGTGATTAGAAAAAGCAAAAAGATTAAAAGAAAGAGCGTGTGAGAACAGAGTTAAAAGAATATTACAACTCTGCGCCAACTTTTTCTGAGCCGGGTAGCCACCATTCTAGTGATTCACAATTCTTTGGTGATCATTATTGAAACAAGCAACTAACCAATGCCAACTCTTGATCAAACCTCACCATATACTCATTTTCTTCTCAAAAAGAAAATGTTTCATTTTTTAAAGGGATGCAACACATTTGCTATCTGATTTTCATTTGGAATATCTGGATATTGAAAAGAAGGAAGTCTGCCCTACCTTCGCACTTCAATCATGCACATTGAGTCTGTGCTTAACTTACTGTTGTCTCAGTGGTTTACACAATTTTGAGCCAATAAGCAATCATCCGTGCTTAATTCTTTCAAACACAAGCACGAACACACAAGGAATTTGTTTCTTTGTCATAACGTTTATAGAAATAACCTTTGTGGTGTTTCGATGATTAGATGGAAGCCCTGGGGGAGTCAACATCAAAACATCTTCTTTCCAATGTGAATTCGTTACACTCAGTGACTTAGTGTTACTGACAGGCATTCTAACTGATTCATTAGTTGATTCAGGTGTTACACATCTAAGTTGTCTGGATTTGCATAGATCTGCATGAATCTCTTATAAATTGATGAATCAGGGGCTCTAACCGCAGGATTGACATTTCTTATCACTAATTTTGATGAATTCGTTGCACTTAACATCAAAAACGGGGAGAATGACTACAAGAAGAAATGTCAAAGATCACATGTTTCAAGAATCACGTCCACTCTTCAAAATTAGATTGAAGACATGCTGATTTCAGAGCTAGAGAAAGAGATTGCATCTTCTTCTGTGCTGAAAGAGAAGATTGTATTGCTAAATGACTTTCGTAATGATCTTGATCCAAAGGGGGAGATTGTTAAAACACAGTCTCATTGGATTCAAGATCATCCAAACTGAAGATCGCAAACTGAAGATCGCAATCTGAAGCTAAAGCGGAACGTCGACTCTCGATATAAAAGTCTATGTCTATTTGTAATAAATGTCAATGTAATTGTTTTAGTTTTCTTAGATTTAATATCTAAGTTATAATATTGTAATAGTTAGATAAAGTTAACTTAGTTTGTTTCTAAGTAACTTTGTAGTTTGTTAGATATTATCTAGTATAATATCTAGATTTTAATCTAGATATTATGTTTAGGTAGTGTGTTGAACACACTTGTTGGATCTCAGATCTAATCTCGTAACAATGATATAAATAATAAGAGTAATGACAGCGGAAGTAATACAGTTTAATATCAAAGAAAATTCACATATTACAGTTCATAAAGCAGATAAAGATAAACAAGATATTCTTAGAATAAAATATTCAACTTATATTATCAAATATATAACTTCTTAAGCACACTTTGAACAATAAGGTGATGGTCCTATTTATAGGACCATAAAGTAAGCAGTGTACTTGCATGACAACAAAGAGCATGTTGAACAGTGACCTACTCTAGAAAGTAAATCTTATCACTAAGTGACGTGTCATCTGTTCTTCTGTTTATTCGTAGAAAACTTCAGTGTGAACATCTTCAGAGAGAATGTCTTCAGAGCTCTGACGTTGTCTTCAGAGCCTCTGATGAAGCCATCTCTGATGTCTTCTCTGAAAGTTGCAATCTCTGATAAGTACTTCAGAGGCAGGTTTGTCCTCTGAAGTCTTCATCCTCTGTCGTCTTCGTCCTCTGAAGTCTTCGTCCTCTAAAGTCTTCGTCCTCTGAAGTAGGATGGGTATTTTCAACACTTTAACAGATGATTTGGAGCTAACAATCTCCCCCTAAGTGTCGAAAATAAAAGATACAAAAAAATAACAGAGAATTGAATTTTAAACTAGAAAGCATAGAGGAGAAAATCATCCTCTTAAGTATTACTTCTTAAACATTTGGAAGCTTAATACAAAGAAAGTAATATCAAAAAAATAAAGAAACAGACTAAAAATTGTCACTTGAACAGATTCCATGGAATTTCATGATCAGAGCTCTGAAGTTGATCATCGAGTCAATCTCTAAGTCTAGCTTTGCCAGTAAATCTGCTCTGTGCCTTTCTTCCTTTGCATGGATCAATTTCTTTATACCTCTCAAGGTTTCATCAGAGTACTTCGACACTTCCGAAGCTAGAAAGATCTTCTTTTCTTGATTTACTCTGAAGACGAAACCCAGAGGTTCTGCAACGATTGATCCAGTCTTCTGTTCTTTAAGTTTGTCGAATGACTCCACAGGTTCAGTTACCTCCAGCTTCTCTTCCCCTAGGTTCAGACCTATTTGAAAGTCACGTTTTGCTCGGTGTTTGACATAGGCCTCCATTGCCCGTCGGACTTCAACCATGCCCATCCTGATTTCCCTTCTTCCATGATCATACCTGGCAGAGCAATAGGCATATAAATGTGGTAAATCATATGGATTTAGATTTACGAGATCATTGTCATTGAACTCGTAAATCTTCTGATCAGATCGAGTTACCACATTATTCCTATAGATAATCTTGTTGTAAGCAAAGGTCTTTTCTGAGATTTTGTTGATTTTGATGATTGGATTATCATAGAGGACCTGTGCTCTTGGTTTGGTTTTATCTCTGATAAATCTTCACTCATAGTCTGGCATGTCCTCTCTGATTCTTGGATTTAGAGGAATGACTAGTGTGTCTGCCATGTTGAACTCACAGTAAATGTATCTAAAGTGGTCTTCTATGGAAGCTTCGGGATTTGATTCGAGGAATGTGGGAGGTTTATTGAACACTTTTGCTGGAAGACCGATGCTTGCTTTCTGAACAGGATTCTCTGAAGGAGGCTGTTCATCAACAACCATGGTTTCTGGTTCCATCGTTTGTGGAGGATCTTCTTTTGAGGGTTCAGAGATGTAGCCATCTATCTCTGGTGATTCCCTCAGCTCTGACGTTGTTGAAGTATGATGTGGTTGAGCATTCTTGAAGACATATTCTTCGACATCAACTACTTCAACTTCTTCTTCAACCTCTTTTCCAGAATCTGATTTTTCTTCTTTTTCAGATTCTGATTCGTAAGCATCTCTCATCACATAAGTTGGTCTTTCTGGTGATGAGAATGCATCTTCTGATGTTGAGAAGTCTACGAGTTGTTCATCTTCTTCTTCGTACAGAGCTCCAATAGTTTCTTGAGATGCAACTGTGATTTGTTCAGCTGTGATTGGAACTATTGGAGCACCTGAAGTGGATGGTCCTAAAAAGATGATCGGTACTGGCGACTTTAGAGTGGCCTGAATATCTTCAGCAGAGGTGGAGGTTGAATGTCTCTCTGTTCCTTTCTTCTTGTGTTGATTTGATTCAGAGGGAGTGGACTCAGTTTGTGTTTCAACAGGTTTAGGAGTAGGAGTCTTCTCCCCCTTATGAAGATCGGATGACCCCTGAGGTTGGATATCTTCGTCATCAGAATCTTCATATCGATCCTTCTTTCTCGCTTATTCAGAGCATGCGACCTCTGGTTCTTTTCTCTTCAATACTCCCTCTGAAGATTTGATATTCTTCAGAAGGTCTTCAATCTTCTTGTTCTGCTGAGTGGTCTTGGAGACGAACTTGCTGGAGATGTTCATTACATTGCTGGTGATCTTCTTGGAGAAGTTGGTCAGGTCAGCCTTTGTAATGAATTCTGTTGTAGCAGGAGCAGCAGCAGAGGAGGTAAGACTTCCTCTTTGAATTGAGAGAAGTCTGCATGTGTTGGAGTGGGGGCAGAGGTAGGTGGAATTGCCTGGAGGATCTCTGTTTTCGAGTTCTGAATTTCTCTGGACAATACGGAGTCATTATTTATGACCAAGCTTACCAGAGCATCCAGTTTTTCATTCTGATTGAGAACCGTCATGCGCAGCTCAGAGACCTCTGAAGTGAGCTTTTCAACTTCAGAGTTAGAGGCAAAGGCCTCTGAGGTCTTCTCCATTTGAAGTTTTATCTCCTTCAGAGATTCTCTGATTTCATCACCAAAGATTTTGAACTTCTCTTTGGTAACGTAATCAGAGGGGGTAACCTTAGGATCAACACATGATTCTAAGTTTCCCTCGAGTTCAGAGGGGCCTTCTTTCGGAGGTGGTTTGATGTTTTCTCCGGAAGGACTTCCCATTAATCCTTGGGGACCCTTTGTCAAGGATTTCCCTATAATGGTTCCGATTGGTCTCTGATCATCAGAGTCAGAATCTGATGATGAGAACCGAATGTGTTTGGAAACCTTGATGTCCAGGCTAAGGATTCCTTGTGCAAGAAGGTCGTGCCATTCTTTTTCTGACAGGCAATCCTTACGTTATAAGGGACGGTCCAACTTAGTTTGAGCCACAAAGGCATCATGTGTGGGTGGAGGTGACATACTCTGGGGTGATTAAGTATTTTTATCTTGGTCTAAGTCCTTTTGGGAGGACTTAGCCGTATCAGAGGTTTCCCCTCTGGTGCATGCGTCAGAGGCAGAAACAGATGCCTCTGAGCGGTTAGGATGGGAAGAGTTCGAGGTGTGCACCTCTGTTTCAATGTCCATTGATGCTGGACCATCTTGGATAGTAAATTTGTTTGCACTGGGATTTGGGCTTTGGATTCTCTCATTTGTGTCATCAAGGACATCTTTTTCTACCTCACCGCCCTCAGATTCTAAGTTTAGAAACTCACCCTCTGGAAATCTCTCTTCCTCACCTTTCTCTGCTCTGACAGAGTTATTCTCTTCGTTAGAGGGAGGGTTTTCATGTTCTCTCTTCCTCACTCTCTCAGAGCCACCCTCTGGTTGCGCTCTGTTAATGTTTTGAGCAGTATCAGAGATATCACTCTCTGATTCAGGCTAAGGCTCAGAACCTAAGTGTGTTGGGGATCCCATCATCGGTTCTGATGATTGGGCAACACGACTAAGTAGGAGATGGGTAGAAGAGTCAGCAGGAATTATCTCAATCATGGTGTGTGGGAAACGTCGGTCATGTGGATAAGGAGGAACCTCTGTGGCTTTAAATGAGTTCATCATAAACAGAGGTGTCATTGGGCCCTCCTCAGTGATGGAGAATTTCTCCATTGCTCGTTGAATGACCACAGAGATGAATCGGGGAAACAGTACCGATATTGGTTGTTTTCCTTTGGCCAAGTCCTTGTTCTTCTTGTCCACCGCTGTCAGCATCTCACAGAAGAGAATGTGAGACATATTGATGCTTCTGTTGAAAAAGAGAGCATACATTATGGCTATTATCGCTGGATGAGTCTGATCCTGACTTCCAATCTAGCAGGTTATTGTTCGGTTGAGAACACTGAACATAAAGTTCCATTTGGGAGGCAGGTACTAACGTCTGAATTGACTGAGGCGTGTTATTTTTTTGTTGTAGCCTAAGTGTTGGAGGAACTGAAGAAGGACTTCTTGAGTTGGGGGTTTCTCAAAGGTTTCTATTTGAAGATCAGTTTTGGTGAGGAGGTTGAATCGGTGAGTTAGGGTTTGTGGGGTGATTCTTATGTTTAAGCTTTCTTCACCTAGGTCAATGTGCCCAACCAGTCCTTCCTTTTCATCGTCGTATTCACTTGAATACCACCATTGTTGGACAAAGCGAAGGAGAATATCTGAGGCATGTTTGGTTAGAACATCATTGAGTTCACAGTTGGTGAAAAAGTCGAGGATTGGGCGAAACTGTTCATCGTATTTTGATGGGATGACGTCCAGAAAGTAGTTGTTTCCTTTGACTGGAACATCGAACTGTACCATATTCAAGCTTGGAACAAGTTTGCTTGAGTTATCTGAAGTTTGGGAATGAGCCGCCATTGTTGCAGGTTGAGAAAGATGAAAGCTTAGAAAGAGAGATTCGGCTTTTGGATTTTGAGAGCGTAAAGAATAATGAGAAGTGAACAAGGGTATTTTATAGCTACAAGGTATAGGGAGAGGTTATTGAAGCGGCGAATGAGAGTCCCAATGTTAGAAAGGACGTTCCATCATCCCCGAATTGATGGGTGACACGTTTAGGCGTGTAGGGGAGAACCGCTTTGTGTCAGAAAACCGCCAGTTGGGTTTTTGAAAAGAAACGAGTGGTTATCCAAAAAGATTTATTATTTAAAAGAATTTCCTGGAATATTTGTTTAATGAGACAAGATTAGAGGCTCTGATAAAAACATCAGAGACAAGATCAGAGGCTCTGATACAAACATCAGAGACAAGATCAGAGGCTCTGATAAAAACATCAGAGACAAGATCAGAGGCTCTGATAAAAACATCAGAGACAAGATCTTTTCTCCCCCTTGAAAGATGAAAGGGTCGTTGTCTCCCCCTTGACACATGCTTGGAGATTCAAAAGAGTGATTTTTACCATATTTGAAAAAGTCTAGAGGCTCTGATGAAAGGATCAGAGACTCTGATGTTTCCATTTAAGTATGATATTCTACTCGATTCAGAGACTCTGATATATTATCAGATACTCTGAGTTTCTCTTTTGTTAGGTAGACATATTCTACATTTCCAACTTGCTAATTAAAAAATTGAACCTTCGTTCATCTAAAGCTTTTGTGAAAATATCAGCAAGTTGAAGTTCAGTTGGTACAAAATACATCTCTATTGTTCCTTTTTCAACATGATCTTTCAGAAAGTGGTACCTTACATCGATGTGCTTGGTTTTAGAGTGCTGTACTGGATTGGCAGAGATGGCTATGGCACTTTTTGAATCACAGAGAATTGGAATTCTGTCAAATTGTTGGCCATAATCTCTGAGCTGAGTTTTCATCCATAATACTTGTGAGCAACAACTAGCAGCAGCAACATATTTTGCCTCTGCAGTTGAAGTGGAAACACAGTTTTGTTTCTTGGATGACCAACTTACCAGCTTATTGCCCAATAACTGACAACACCAGAGGTACTTTTTCTGTCAAGCTTACATCCAGCATGATCTGCATCAGTGTAAGCTGTTAGATCAAAACTTGAAAGTTTTGGATACCAGAGGCCTAATGATTGTGTCCCTCTGAGATATCTGAAAATTCTTTTGACAGCAGTTAAATGAGATACCTTTGGATTTGCTTGATATCTAGCACAAAGGCATGTTGCAAACATTATGTCAGGCCTACTTGCAGTTAAGTATAATAGTGAACCTATCACGCCTCTGTAGGTTTTTATATCCACAGATTCTCCTGATGGATCAGAGTCAAGTTTGACTCCGGTGGATAGGGGTGTTCTCATCGAAGTTGAATCATTGAGTTTGTATTTTTGCAAAATTTCAGAGACATACTTAGATTGACTTATGAATGTACCTTCTGAAGTTTGTTTTACTTGTATGCCTAGAAAGAAAGTTAATTCTCCCATGAGGCTCATCTCAAATTCACTCTTCATCAACTCTGAGAACTTGTCACAATACTTTTGATTGGTAGAGCCAAATATAATGTCATCAACATAAATTTGTACTAAAAGCATCTCATTCTTGTATCTTTTGATGAATAAGGTAGTATCAATTGTGCCCTTTTCGAATCCATTGTTAATCAGAAAAGTGGACAGAGTTTCATACCAAGCTCTTGGGGCTTGTTTGAGTCCATACAGAGCTTTATCCAAATAATAAACATGATTAGGATACTCTGTACTTTCAAATCCAGGTGGTTGCTGGACATATACTTCTTCATTTAATTTACCATGAAGAAAGGCAGATTTAACATCCATTTGATAAATTTTGAATCCTTTGTGTACAGCATAGGCTAAGAAGATTCTGATTGCTTCTAGTCTATCTACAGGTGCAAAGGTTTCATCATAATCAATGCCTTCTTCCTGGCAATATCCTTTTGCAACCAACCTGGCTTTGTTTCTGATTATTATTCCATCCTCATCCTTTTTGTTTCTGAAAACCCATTTCGTTCCAATTGCAAATTTTCCTTTGGGAAGGGGAACTAGGGTCCAGACTTTGTTTCTTACAAACTCTTGAAGTTCATCCTGCATTGCAAAAATCCAATGAGGATCTTCAAGAGCTTCTTTTACCTTCTTTGGTTCAATAATGCTCAAAAAGTTTACATAGAAGCATTCATTGATGGTGGCAGATCTTGTTTTAACTCCTTCAGATCAGGATCCAATGATTTGATCAATTGGATGATCTTTTGTCCATCTGGTGGTTGGAGCAATAATTTGTGCAGTTTGAGTTTCAGAGGCTCTGACGTTTGGTGACACCTCTGTTGTATTGTTCAGAGGCTCTGAAGGTGATGCCTCTGTTGTACTCTTCAGAGGCTCTGTTGGTGATGCCTCTGTTGTATTGTTCAGAGGCTCTGAGTTTTGTTCCAGAGATGCATATTCTTGTTCTTCATCATTTGGTTCTGGAGTTGCTTCAGATACTTCTTGATCATTTTTCTGATTCACTTTGCTGATCTGCATTTGGTGAAACAGAAGGTGTTAGTTCAGAGGGCCCTGAAAGGGTTGTACCCGTTTCTTGAGGTTCTTCTGAATTCTCTCTCTGTCTATCTCTGAAGATAACTTCAGAGATATCTTCATCATCAAAGAAATCTTCAAATATTTTGTTTAATTCAGATTCCCTTGATGATTCAGAGATTGGTGATGAACTTTCTTGATGTTCAGAGCTTTTATTGTCGTCAAAAGTGATATTGATGCTTTCTTGGATAGTCCTTGTTCTAAGATTGACCACTCTGAAAGCTTTTGAGGCTAATGAATATCCAATGAATTTGCCCTCATCAGCTTTCTTGTCAAACTTTCCAAGATATTCTCTATCTTTCAGAATATAACACTTGCATCCAAAAACATGAAAATATTTAATATTAGGTTTCCTATTGTTAATGAGTTCATAGGATGTTTTCTGAAATCTCTTGACAATTGTAGCTCTATTCTGAGTGAAGCAGGCTGTTGCTACTGCTTCTGCCCAAAAATTTGTGGAAATATCAGATTCAGCAAGCATTGTTCTGGCAGCTTCAACAAGTGTTCTGTTTTTCCTTTCAACTACTCCATTTTGTTGAGGAGTTCTTGCTGCAGAGAAGTTAGGGATAATGCCTTCTTCTGATATATAAGAATTGATTTTGGCATTTCTGAACTCTGTTCCATTATCACTTCTTAGTTTCTGAACTTTGCTGCTGAATAGAACCTGTAATCTTTTCAACAACCTTATTAATATGTCAGGTACATCAGATTTAGCTCTAATGAATTCTATCCATGTGTATCTGGAAAATTCATCAATCAGAACCAGAATGTATTTCTTACCTGCTAGACTCTGTACAGAGATAGGACCACAGAGGTCCACATGAAGCATGTGTAGAGGTCTAGGACAGTTGTTTTCACTTTTGGTTTTATGGGAAGATCTTTTCATTTTTCCCATCTCACAAGCAGAACAAAGATGATCTTTGTTAAACTTTAGAGATGGTAATCCCTTAACCAAACTAAGTTTAACTAACTTATCAAGTGAGGAAAAGTTTATATGTGAAAACATTTTATGCCAGAGCCAAATTTCCTCACTATTCAGAGATACAAGACAAATTTTCTCTGAATCAGTGTTTGTGATTTTGGTAAAGTTCATTCTGTAGAGGTTACCTTTTCTGTCTGCTCTTAGCATTTCTTGACCTGATTCTGAGTGAAGAAGTGAACAATATTTTCTTTGAAATTTCACATCAAAACCATGATCACAAAGTTGACTTATGCTTATCAGATTGTGTTTTAATCCATCCACATAAGCAACCTTTGATACTGAAACATTTCCTCTTGATAACTCACCATATCCTTTAATTTTTCCTTGCTTGTTGTCTCCAAAAGTAACTGCTCCTCCAGATTTTGCTTTGAATGAGGATAGCAGTTCTTTGTTTCCAGTCATATGCCTTGAACATCCAGAATCTAGGTACCAGATTGGCATTGACTGTTTCTGCAAGACAGATTATTGTTTCTTAGGTACCCACCTCATTATGGGTCCTTTTGTGTTAGACTTTGGTGGAATTGTATGACTTTTTGGCATCTCATCTTTTGATGTCTTGCCTTTACTTGTCTTCTTTTGAGATTTTGTCTCTGAGATATTTTTCAGAGATTTATTCAAAAGGCAGTGAGATCCTTTAAAATGATTTTCAGTTTCATCAAGAGATAAATGCAGTTACAATTAATGGAACAAGAAGAAGTAGGAGCAAAGTTTTTCTTTTTATTAAAAGCATTTGTTACATTTTGACTTCTTTTGTAACTAGCACTAGGAATATTACATTTATCCGTAACTACTTCTTTTCTTTTTGCTTGATAGACAGTCTTCTTTTCAAGTTGCTTTTTCTTGTTCAAAAACATCTTCTTTTCTTTGATGTTTACTGCACAGACAGGATCAATATGGTTAATTTTTGTCCATTTGCCTTTTTGTTCAGGAGAGAATTTTATTGTTTTATAGGTGTAAGAACCAGAAGTGTTTGTTTTATTATTTGCCTTTTCTTGCAATTCTTTTTCAAGTTCCAGAGATGTTTTTGCTTGTAAACACATATTTGCAAAATCAGGACTTATTGGTATTCTGGTTTTGGTTTTAAATACTGAAATTGGAACATTCAAAATACCAGAGACAACAATTTCTATCTTTTTGTGAATTACATTCCCTGGTTTACAAAAAAATCTGTTCATCAATCTCTAAATCAGATTCTGAATCAGAGTCAAGAAAGTCTCTCTTAGATTTAATAGAGATATCTACCTCTATTGGTTTTTTAATTTCTTTTGATCTAGAGACTTTGATGATCTGTTTCATGCTTTCTTTTCTTTTTAAGTCCTCCATGACATTTTCTTCCCAAATCTTTTGAACATCATCTTTAAACGTAGTTCTGATGTTTTCATCTGACTTTGGTGAATACAGAGGAGCATTCGGATTAAGTGAACTCTGAGATTCATTTTCAGAAGTACTTGTATCAGAGGTACTTGGTTCAAATGTCTCTGATTCTCTTGAGATGAAAGCATCAAATCTGAAAATTTCTTTGGGATCATAGCTCTGAGGTTTTGTAAAGTGTACCTCTGAAGTTTCTTCTTTTATTTGTAGCACAGATTCTTTAATGTCTTTTACTTCAGAGTACTTTGTATTTTTGAAATTTAAAGCTCTTGCTTTTGATCCCTCTGATGTTTTCATTCTTTTGAAATTATTCAGAGATGGATCTTCAGAGGTTTGGACCTTTCCTATACAGAAAGTGGAAGAAAGTGAATTTTTCTCCAATCCATTAAATGAATTCAACTCATTGAATCCTAGCCCTTGAGAGTCCATCTGAGTTTTTATTTTGTCGAAAACACTTTGTGCATTGACATAGCTTTTGATTCGAAGATTTTGTCTATCTAGAGATTGATGTAGGATTTCTCTTTCCTTTTGAAAAAATTTGGTTAAGGCAATAGAATTGAGCCTTTCATACTCAGATTTCTTTACTTCTTCTTCTTTTCCTTTTAAAACTTTTTCAATCTCTTTTATTTCTTCCGAAAATGATTTTTCTTTTTGCTTGTTGGTTTCTTCAAGTTTGGTTTTTTCAAGAAAAATTTCTTTCTTTTCTGATTCCAGAAGATTCTTTTCTCTTTTGTAAAAAATGAGCTCTTTTGTTACTTGCTCTCTTTTCTCTTTTTCTTCAACAAACTTTTGCTTTAGATCCTGAAGTTCATTAATTAGTTTAAAAGCATCTATTTCAGGATCACTGTCAGAGGTGTAAAGAGAGTTTACCTTTTCAGAGTTGTCTTCGGATGCTTCATCAGTTTGATTTCCATCTGAAAAAGCCATACCACAGAGATGGGTAGGCTCTTCCTCACCATCACTTGTTGAGTCAGATAGCCAGTCTTCCATTTCTTCTACAAGAACTTTTTCTTTTACATTGTATTTGTATTTGTTCTTGTAGTAATCTTGATCTTTGACAAGTTTTCCTCTGCAGTTTGCAGAGAAGTGGCCTGATTTTCCACATCTGAAGCATCTTCCATCATTTTGATTTGGTGGAAGAGTGACAGTACTTGTCTCTAGCTTCTGTTCTTGAGGTTTGAAGTATCTTTGTGGTTGTGGATACCTTGGTTGGAATGGTTGTTGTGGTCTTGTTTGTGGTGTTGCATTTTCATGGTTGAAGTTTGCACCCTTTTGATCACTATATGGAGTGAATCTGGGTTCTTGTTGAAATCTTCTCTCCGGATTTCTTCTTTCTTCATTCTCTCTCCTTCCTTCAAATACCTTCTTACCAAATTTCTTGTTAAACTGATGAGTGATTAATGCAAGAGATTTGGCAAAGGCACTTATATCTTCATCTGAGTCTGAATCAGTATGAGTTTCTTCTGCTATCAAAACCTTTTTGGATCTTCTTTTTGTTTCCAAACATTTTTGTGACTCTTCACAGTTGTTTTCTTTCGATGTTTGTTTTGAAACAAGTGCAAGGGGTACACCCAAAGAGGTTTTTGATTTTTGCTTCATAACTTCTTTTTCATGTGCAACAAGAGTACCATAAATGTCAGTTAATGACCATGACTCAAGATCTTGATTAGCCTGTATAGACATGGACAGTTGTGACCATTCTTCATTCAAGCTTTTTAAAAAAAGAACGTTGTTTTCCTCTTTTGTTCTTATCACTCCAAACTTTCTACATTTGTTTATTAGAATGTTGAATCTTGAGTAAGTTTGGTGTAACTTTTCTTCTGGTAGAGCATGAAAATCATGATATTCATTGATGCATAGATTTCTTCTATTTTTCTAAGTTTGTAGGCCACCTTCAAGTTGATTTAACAACTGATCCCATATCTCTTTTGCAGTTTTACAAGAATCAAGTTCTTGAAAGATATCATTGGGAATGGCCATTATGAGTAATCTAACAGCTTTTGAGTCATTATCCATCATATTATTTTCTTCATCAGTGAAGTTTGTGGTTTTCTTTTCATAATATGCAGGTATTTCGGCAGTATCTGCTGTTGCAGGAACTCTTGGTACCAACACCATTGGAATGTGAGGTCCAACGTTCACAGATCTAAAAAGATCCCTGTCCATACCTTCTAGAAAATTTACCATCCTTATTTTCCATTGGGGATATTCATCCCTAAAAATTGTAGGAGGTTTTGTTAATGACCCAGCTGTATACATGGCACTTATGCTTGAGTTTTCCATTTAAAAAAAGAAGATTTGAAGAACTGATGCTTTTTGTAATGAACTGTGATTTACTATCAAATCTAGAGCATATGATGTTCTTGAATAAACTGGGTTTTTATGAACATGCACAGATATTGAAAGTTTAGAATCAATGAGATGTAAATCTATCCGAGTATGCAGATATGATCTTTCTTTGTTTTAGAAACAAAGGAGGCTCTGATACCAATTGTTGGATCTCAGATCTAATCTCATAACAATGATATAAATAATAAGAGTAATGACAGCGGAAGTAATACAGTTTAATATCAAAGAAGATTCAAATATCACAGTTCATAAAGCAGATAAAGATAAACAAGATATTCTTAAAATAAAATATTCAACTTATATTATCAGATATATAACTTCTTAAGCACACTTTGAACAATAAGGTGATGGTCCTATTTATAGGACCATAAAGTAAGCAGTGTACTTGCATGACAACAAAGAGCATGCTGAATAGTGACCTACTCTAGAAAGTAAATCTTATCACTAAGTGACGTGTCATCTGTTCTTCTGTTTATTCGTAGAAAACTTCAGTGTGAACATCTTCAGAGAGAATGTCTTCAAAGCTCTGACGTTGTCTTCAGAGCCTCTGCTGAAGCCATCTCTGATGTCTTCTCTGAAAGTTGCAATCTCTGATAAGTACTTCAGAGGCAGGTTTGTCCTCTGAAGTCTTCATCCTCTGACGTCTTCGTCCTCTGAAGTCTTCGTCTTCTGAAGTCTTCGTCCTCTGAAGTAGGATGGGTATTTTCAACACTTTAACAGATGATTTGGAGCTAACAACACTAGTTTTGTCAAGTGTATCTCTCTACTCTCACACAATCAAGTATAGAACAGACACACACAAACACACACAAAAAGGTGAAAAAGAGAGAAAAACATAGAGAAGACATCAAGAACTTAATCGATCAACCTTGTAATCGTTTGATATATTCAATACAGGTTGGTAATCGTTATTGTGTTGTTGTTTCTATAATAGTAGTAGTATTGTTAAAGGACCGACAGAAGGTTTAGGACATAACCTCTTCAGCATTGGACAGTTCTGTGACAAAGACTTAGAGGTTAATTTCAAGGCCAAGAGGTGTTCTGTGCGAACTGAAGATGGTAAGGAACTCTTTGTCGGAATGGTAACCTCTACACGATTAATGTGTCAAAAGTCAAGACTGACAATGAGGTGTGTCTTCTGTCAAAAGCCTCGCTGCAACAAAGCTGGTTTTGGCATCGAAGGCTTTCTCACCTGAATTTTCGTTACATCAACAAACTGGTCACATGAAAATTAGTCAAAGGACTTCCAGAGCTTAAGTATGAGAAAGAACATATGTGCGCAACATGTGAGAAGGGCAATATGAAAAGAGCTGCTCATAAGCCAAAGGCTGAGCCTAGTACAAGTTCTCCACTTGAATTGTTTCATATGGAACTCAAAGCATAAACGGCAAAAAGTATGTACTAGTAATTATGGACGATTACTTGCGGTACACTTGGGTCAACTTTCTGAGAACAAAGGATGAGACGCCCGAAGTCATCATCACTTTTCTAAAGACTATCCAAGTGAATCTGCAAAAGCCATTCAAGCTTCTTCGAACAAACAACAGCACAAAATTCAAGAACATAATTGTTGAAGATTATCTCGAATCGGTCGGGATAACACATCGGTATTCTGTTGCCAGAAGGCCTGAACAGAATGGAGTCCTAGAAAGACATAACCGAACGCTAGTCGAGGACACTCGAACTATGCTAAGTCAATCGGCTCTACCTCTGTTTCTATGGGCTGAAGCTGTATCGACTGCTTGCTACACGCATAATCGATCCATAATCCATCGTTGGTTTGGTAAAACTCCATATGCTTTAATAAATAATCATACACCTAGCATTAAACATTTTCATATTTTTGGGTGCAGGTGCTTCGTTCTAAACGACAAAGAGAACTTAAATAAGTTAAGTCCAAAGGCTGACAAAGGCATTTTCATCAGCTACTCTCAAATGTCTGCAGCTTACAGGGTGCATTTGAAGAAGTCGAAGATCGTAGTAAAGAGCGTAAACGTTACATTTGATGAGGAGATGGCTTCTGAACAACACGGTTCAGAACCCGTTATCATTGGTGTACTAGCTTCTGGATAAATCAGTCTAGAACCTGTGGTTAATGCACCTAATTTAGATAAACCATCTACTTCTACTTATCATTTATCAGAATTAGATTTATTGTTTAAATTCTTTTATGATGAGTTTCTTGGATCTAAATTACCTCAATCTGTTGTGATTGACAGACCGGAAGAGTCAAGCAGTCATCATCCAATCACTTCAGATGTGTCTACTGAATTTTCATTCCCCCGGTTCAGCAAGAAACTCTGATTCAAACATCTACTCCTTCAGTTGAAGTTGTACATGATACTGTCGAGACATAAGTTGCTGACTCAGTTGGTTGTACTGTAATCAAGGTTCTAAATGGCGTGAGGCGTGGCGTGGCGGCGAGGCCAAGCCTCAAGCCTTAGGAGCCATGGCGAAGCCTTGGCGTTTTCAAGGCGTGACTTATGGCGTCAAATTTCTAATTTATATATAATATTAGATATAAAAACATATGTTTTGGCGTGTTATTCAATGAGTCAATAGTAATAAACAAGTTAAATTAGGTTATATATATTAAAAACCCGCAAATAAGACATTAAAAACATAAAAAATATCAAATATTGCATTACAAAAACTACGCAATAGGCCATGGCGTGCCACGAACTTAACGTGGCGTGAGACACAAGCCTTGGTGCCATGGCACGCCATGGCGGCTGTACGGCGAGTTTTTTAGAACAGTGACTGTAATGCCTACTCAACAGCCAGATACTACTGTACCAACTGATGCTTCTGCACAGAATCCTTCAACTGAACCCCTCCCTGTACAAGAAGAAACTAAAAGTGGATTTTTAGATGAAAACCATGATCAATCTACATCAAATCCACTCCCTCGTGAACATAGGTGGACCAAAGAGCACCCGATACATCAGATCATAAGAGATCCATCTAAACCGGTGCAAACTAGGTCTTTTACTTTAAACATGTGTATGCAAGACTCATTTCTGAACAAGATAGAGCCAACACGCGTATCTAAAGCTCTAGCCGACTCAGATTGGGTAACTGCAATGCAAGAGGAGCTGAATCAGTTCGAAGCACTCAAAGTCTGGAGACTTGTGCTTAAGCCTGAAGGAAAGACCATTATTGGCACAAAATGGGTATTCAAGAATAAGAAAGACGAAGATGATATCGTGATAAAAAATAAAGCAATACTAGTGGCTAAAGGATATAGGGAAGAGGAAGGTATTGACTATGATGATACTTATGCTCCAGTGGCGCGTATCTAGGCTATTCACATGTTTCTTGCATATGTCGCCCATAAGAACTTCATCGTCTACCAAATGGATGTGAAGACTGCCTTTCTCAACGGCATCTTAAAGGAGGAAGTCTACGTTTCTCAGCCTGAAGGCTTTGTCAATCCAGAGAAACCAAATCATATTTACATTATGGACAAAGCTCTTTATGGTCTGAAGCAAGCCCCTCGAGCCTGGTATAAAGTTTTATCTAAATTTCTAGTCAAGTCTGGCTTCTCGAAAGGTAAGATCGATACTACTTTGTTTATCAAAAAGGAAAAAGCCGATATTATTTTAATTCAGATTTATGTGGATGGCATCATATTTGGCTCAACAAATCCAAAATACTGTAAGAATTTTTCTAACCTCATGGTGTCCAGATTTCAGATAAGTATGATGGGAGAGATGAATTTCTTTCTCGGATTACAGGTCAAACAATTTTCCACGGGGATTTTTATCAATCAATCAAACTACATTTTCGATATTCTTAGAAAATTTAAAATGGAAAATTTTACACCTATTGGAACCCCGATGGCACCTAGAACTAAGATTGGCACTGATCTTTCAGGAAAAGCTGTCGATGTTAGAATCTACCGAGGGATGATTGGTTCTTTAATGTATTTAACATCTAGTAGGCCAGATATTATGTTCTCTACATGTCTATGTGCTAGATACTAGGCTTCTCCAAAAGAATCCCATTTGTCTGCAGTTAAAAGATTTTTTTAGATATCTGAAGGGCACTGCAGATCTTGGTCTGTGGTATCCTAAGAATACAGGTTTTGAACTGACAGCATATTCAAATGTAGACCATGCGGGTTGTATGTTTGATTGGAAAAGTACGCCGGGTCACATACAATTTCTTGGTGATAAACTCGTAAGTTGGGCTTCAAAGAAACAACTCTGTGTATCCACATCAACAGCTGAGGTAGAGTACGTCGCTGCGGCGAGTTGTTGTTCTCAAGTGCTGTGGATGAGAACACAACTCCGAGATTATGGCTTCAAATACAACAACATCTTGTTGAGGGGGAGTTAACAAACTTTGCATATGTTTATCACTGATAAATTTTCTGATGCATAATTTAAGGGGGAGTAAGACTTAAGGAGTATGGTATATGACTTCTGATTATATCTGATCATAACTCGTATTTTAAACGTTTTATTGCTTTATGTCTTTACTTTTCAATAATTTTTTGTAAATAAAGCTTTGTACTTTGACAGACTTTTGATTTTTGTAGAATTGAGAGGGCGCTTAAACCGTCATATTATATATGACTTAGAGATGACTTGATGAGATTTAAGACTGAGCAAAAAAGGTTTATTTCTAATCTTAATCTCATACGTGTCTGAAAGACGGACAACTTTCAGATACGAAAACATGTTCTTAAATGTTCAAACCACTTCTGATTCTTAAAAGATTTCATGAATATAGAGGTGTGATTTTTAAATGTTTTCATGATTATATGTGCTTCATTGATATACAAACTATGTGTTTCCAAAGATAAATACTTGCATATTGTCTTTTCCTTATACTTTCAAGTATTCACACACATCGGTTTATTTTTTGTTGAATATGTTCTTACCATGTCTCTAAATTTCGATGGTAAAACACCCCGTTTGTATTTCAAAGTTTGAGCATTGATTTCATTTCGAAACGTTCTTTCAAGATTTGTCTATATTTTCATTCGTATAGATATTATCCAATTTTTGTTGACCTAAGCCTTAATCGATAAATCATTCAGATATATTGATCTTTTTCATACAATTTCATATTTTCAAACATGTTTCTTGTATTCATTTCATATACTTGTTTGGAATATCTTCAATGTTTAAAATGCTCAAATCTTCATGATTATATCTATGATTATACAAACATCTGACTTGTATATATGTGCTTTAACTGAAAAAGTTAAACCATTTTGAGCAACATGTTCTTATAGAAAAACATGGGTTCATTGTGAGGACTAAAATGAAACTTCTATGGATTCACGTTAACCAGTGTTTCCTACCCAAGAAGTTAATCCTAGAGTGATCGAATGTGTGAGGAGTCAAAATACTGAGTGTGGGTTAAGTGATGAGGTAAAATGTAAAAGAGAGTGTGGTTAGAAGCGAGCTCATTATTAAAAAGAAAGAGGGTGAGAGAACAGAGTAAAAAGAATATCAAACTTTGCACCAACTTTTTCTGAGTCGGGCAGCCACATTGCTAGTGTTTCACAATTCTTCGTGAACATTATTGAAACAGGAAACTAGCCCATGCCAACTCTAGATAAAAAAAAACCCCACCAGCTACTCATTTTCTTCTCAAAAAGAAAATGTTTCATATTTTCAAGGGGACGCAGCACATAATCTATCTGGTTTTCATTCAGATCTTGGTCTGTGGTATCCTAAGAATACAGGTTTTGAACTGACAGCATATTCAAATGCAGACCATGCGGGTTGTATGTTTGATTGGAAAAGTACGTCGGGTCACATGCAATTTCTTGGTGATAAACTCGTGAGTTGGGCTTCAAAGAAACAACTCTGTGTATCCACATCAACAGCTGAGGCAGAGTACGTCGCTGCGGCGAGTTGTTGTTCTCAAGTGTTGTGGATGAGAACACAACTCCGAGATTATGGCTTCAAATACAACAAGATCCTGATATAATGCGATTCGAAGAGCGCAATTTCCATACCTGTGAATCCTGTTCAACATCCTAAGACCAAACACATTGATGCCCGATATCATTTTATCAAAGATAAAGTGGAAAAAGGTACAATCGAACTTTATTTTGTAAACATAGATTACCAACTTGCTGATTTATTTACCAAGCCTCTAGATGAAAAGAGATTTAATTTTCTTGTTTCAAAACTTGGTATGCTAAATCTCAAGACTTAATCTATGATTACCAACTAAAGTTTTGCTATTGTTATTTTTTCTTCATTTCTTTATTTTTAATCTGAAAGATATTTGCACTTAAATTTGTTCATGATCTCAAGGGGAGTGTGAGATAATACAAGAAAATATGATTTACATACATTTGAGGGGGAGTTAACAAACTTTGCATATGTTTATCACTGATAAATTTTCTGATGCATAATTTAAGGGGGAGTAAGACTCAAGGAGTATGGTATATGACTTCTGATTATATCTGATCATAACTCGTATTTTAAACGTTTTATTGCTTTATGTCTTTACTTTTCAATAATTTTTTGTAAATAAAGCTTTGTACTTTGACAGACTTTTGATTTTTGTAGAATTGAGAGGGCGCTTAAACCGTCATATTATATATGACTTAGAGATGACTTGATGAGATTTAAGACTGAGCAAAAAAGGTTTATTTCTAATCTTAATCTCATACGTGTCTGAAAGACGGACAACTTTCAGATACGAAAACATGTTCTTAAATGTTCAAACCACTTCTGATTCTTAAAAGATTTCATGAATATAGAGGTGTGATTTTTAAATGTTTTCATGATTATATGTGCTTCATTGATATACAAACTATGTGTTTCCAAAGATAAATACTTGCATATTGTCTTTTCCTTATACTTTCAAGTATTCACACACATCGGTTTATTTTTTGTTGAATATGTTCTTACCATGTCTCTAAATTTCGATGGTAAAACACCCCGTTTGTATTTCAAAGTTTGAGCATTGATTTCATTTCGAAACGTTCTTTCAAGATTTGTCTATATTTTCATTCGTATAGATATTATCCAATTTTTGTTGACCTAAGCCTTAATCGATAAATCATTCAGATATATTGATCTTTTTCATACAATTTCATATTTTCAAACATGTTTCTTGTATTCATTTCATATACTTGTTTGGAATATCTTCAATGTTTAAAATGCTCAAATCTTCATGATTATATCTATGATTATACAAACATCTGACTTGTATATATGTGCTTTAACTGAAAAAGTTAAACCATTTTGAGCAACATGTTCTTATAGAAAAACATGGGTTCATTGTGAGGACTAAAATGAAACTTCTATGGATTCACGTTAACCAGTGTTTCCTACCCAAGAAGTTAATCCTTGAGTGATCAAATGTGTGAGGAGTCAAAATACTGAGTGTGGGTTAAGTGATGAGGTAAAATGTAAAACAGAGTTTGGTTAGAAGCGAGCTCATTATTAAAAAGAAAGAGGGTGAGAGAACAGAGTAAAAAGAATATCAAACTTTGCACCAACTTTTTCTGAGTCGGGCAGCCACATTGCTAGTGTTTCACAATTCTTCGTGAACATTATTGAAACAGGAAACTAGCCCATGCCAACTCTAGATAAAAAAAACCCCACCAGCTACTCATTTTCTTCTCAAAAAGAAAATGTTTCATATTTTCAAGGGGACGCAGCACATAATCTATCTGGTTTTCATTTGAAAATTCTGGATATTGAAAAAGAAGAAAATATGCCCCACCTTCGCACTTTGATCATGCACAATTGAGTTTGTGTTTAATTGTTGTTGTCTCAATGGTTTACACAATGTTGAGCCATATAAAAGAAATCATATGTGATTAATTCTTTCAAACACATGCACGAGCACACAAGGAATATGTTTTCTTGTCATAACGTTCATAGAAATTCCTTTGTGGTATTTCGATGATTGAATGGAATCCCTGGGGGAGTGAACATCACAAAAGCTCCTTTCCAATGTGTATTTGTTACACACATTGACTTCATGTTACTGACAGACACTTCTAACTGATTCATTTGTTGATTCAGGTGTTACACTCATATTTTATCTGAATTTGCAAAGATTCGGATGAATATCTTCTTGGATCGATGAATAATCAAAGTCTCAGTGTTCAACAAGATAAGTGGTCAGATCAGATTGTTACAGACATTTCTTGTAAAGTTTTGATGATTTCATGCTTCATTCATCAAAAAGGGGGAGAAGAGTTCAAGAAATGTGTGAATCAGAAATGAATAAGGCAGAGAGAATCAAGAAAATGATTGAGAAATGTTCAAGAAATGCAAAGTTTGAAGTTTATTGTGCTAAGATTGTTGAAAGCTGAAAAAGACAAGGTCAAAGATTTCAGAATACGAGCAGAATTTGCTGAAGTTTTCTTTGAAGACAATTTGCTAAAGCAATCTGAGCTAAATCTGAAGATAATTTCTTTCCAATGTCTGAAAGAGGTTTTTACAACCTTGAGGGGCATTGTTACTTTGTTTAAAGACAAATTTTGGGGAGAATACATAAATTTTTGAAGACAATTTTTTATCAATCAGAAGGGGAGATTGCTCTTCAATGCTTATGTTGATTTCTGAAAATTTTCTAAGCTGACAAGAAGTTTACAAAGGAGGAGATTAGATTTGAAGATAAACTGAGCTCAAGGGGGAGATTGTTTGCAAAATCTTTTAGAGATGATCTTGAATCCAAAAGGGATTTGTAAGAGCTTCATAGTGTTGTACGCATATCTGAGTTAGAGAGAGAAAGTTGTGAGAGCATACTTGTACGCATTTTGTGATTGTGAAATAATAATGGAGATTAATTAAAATCGAAATTTTCATCTTGTTTACATTGTTATCTGGGATAACAATTGGTATCAGAGCAGAAGAATTCATAAATAATTGGATCAAATTCAAGAATCTTGGTCGACATTTCAAGAACTCGCAAGAACACTGTTCATAATCAAATTTTGCAATTTAGTGATGTTTTTTATCTGAGTTTGACTTGTTTGTACTCTATTGGATGTTTAGAACAAATTACGTTTGAATTGCTTTGCCAAATTCACAACTTTTCAGCGTGAATTTTGGATTTTGTTGGATTTTGTGTTCGAAGTTTGAATATGTAATGTGTTAAGATCAATTCTGTATTTTTAGTGTTTTTGATTGAAAGTTTAATTGTCATCTTGTTTGCATTGTTATCTAGGATAACAAATTCCTTATCCTCAACAACAACCTTCAACAATGCATTTTCATCACGAAAACTCATAATTGATTGTCGTTCATTGTTAAGTTTGTCTTTTATGTTTTCAAACTCTTTTTCCATATTTAGAATTTGAACCTTTAAAGATTCAACAAGTTCAGAGTTTTCAAAAGAAGTACTTACCTCAGAGTCACCATCTGAATGCTCAGAAGTTTCTGCATTCTCATCTATCTTTGCCATTAAGTAGACCTGAGTAAAATGAGTTGATTCGTCATCTGAACTTTGAAAGAACCAGTTTTCTTCTTCAGCCATTAACTCTTTGCCTTCTTCTTGCTTCTTTGCCAGTAAGAACTTCTTGGCATAGTAGTCAAAGTTCTTGACCCTCTTGAACTTGCAATCCTTTGAGAAGTGGCCTAGCTTTCCATAATTATAGAACCTCCCAAATTTAGACTCAGACTTCTCTTCTTTCTTCTCATCTCTTTTCTCTTCTCTCTTCCCAAACTTTGGTTTGTACTTCTCTTATCTATCCTTCCTGTACCCTTCATATTTTGACTTTGAGTACCTCTTCTGTTGATCCAAACTCTCTCAGTGATTTGATAACGACTCTCTTCTATACATAGTGAAAATTACGTTTTAATATGTATTAGTGTTTCACCATCAGCGATCAGACTGAGTCTGTTCAGTTATCGCTGATAATCTCTCTTGTAAACATTTATATGTATTAGTCTTTCACCATCAGCGATCAGACTGAGTCTGTTCAGTTATCGCTGATAGTGCTAATGTAAGCATTTGACGTAATCCCTGAAGACAAGTTTCGCGTCAACAGATGTTCATAGCTGAATCGAAGACGAAGCTGCTGAACAAAGACAAGTCTACTAGTGACCTAATGCGGACATCAGTGAAGCAAAGACGACTCTACTCATACGCGAAGAAACCTGAGGAAAAGTTTCAGCGATAGCTGAACCTTCTTATATCTCTGAAGGAAGAGATATTCAGCGACCGATGATCACTTAGCTTATGCCTCAAGTCTCTTTTGTCTTTCCCTGCACAACCAGTACGATGTGTCAGAACGGACATACCCCTGCCACAATTCGTACAACAACTCTGTCAACTACACTTGTCATGATACGGCCGAAAGCATGTCTCCCAAAGTCAGACTCTCTCAGCCAATCAATGAAGGACACGTGTAAAGTGCCCTGCCATGCATTTAATGCATAGGGTATAAATAGAAAGATTACCTCTTCATCTGAAGAGTGTTCTCACCTCTAACCTTCATCTTTCTATCATATAGAAACCTTTGTTTTCTATACTTCTCCAATCCCATTCTCTATATTCTTCTGCAACCATCTTAGTGTTTTCTTAAGTTTGTTTAGATTAAGTTCTACTTAATCTTATTCCGCAACAGACTTGTAAATTGTGCTTGATTTATCAATAAACAATTTATTAAACTTTAAATTATGTGTTTGTATTCAACCCCCCCCTTTAAAAACTTGTTAAGCACCTTCGGGACCAACATCTTCTTACCAAAACTTTTTTGGAACTATTTGGTGATGAGTGCCAGGTTTTCAGCAAATCTCTGAATGTCATCGTCAGAGTGTAGCTCAGTCTTATAGGAAGATAATTCAGAACTTGATTAGCTCAGTTCTGTGAGGAAACCTTTAGACTTCTTTGACTTGTATTTCGCAGAAACGGACTTAGAACTTGAACCCTTTTTCCTTTCAGATAGTAGAGCTAGAGAATCCCTGGCGATCTTCTTTTCTTCGTTCAATGCTTTGACCTCATCTTCATGTTGTGAGAGGGTAGTGAAGATGTCATTTACATCCTCTTGGGCCATATTTTTTGTCATCTGGATGTTTATGGCATAACTCTTCCATTCAGGATCCAGGTTCTTGATGAACTTGTAGTTGATTTCAGAAACAGATCTGTTCATCCCGTTCCTTCTCAAATCATTCAGTATAACATTGAATCTGTTGTAAGTGTCCACTAAAGCTTCCCCTTCTTTGGCATGAAACCCTCCATAGGCATTGATGCTCTGGTTTAGCTTCGCTTGTGTTGACCGTTATGTACCCTGAAACTGTCTTTCGAGCTCATCCCACATGGTGTTGGTTGATTCACGATTATCTACTCGGTTGTAAATATCGTTAGGAATAGCCGTTGTGAGATATATAAGAGATTCTTCATTTATCTTGTGGAGTGCCTTCTCCCTCTCGTTGAAGTATTGATATGGCTTTGGCACATATCTGACAGGAATCTCAGGAGAAGTATCAGTAGCAGCTTGTCCAGGTACAGTCACAACAGGCTCATCCGGTCCATCTATAATTGATTTCATGTAGTCTCGCTTCTTGTGGTTTAAGAATTGAACCATCCTCCTCTTCCACTAAGCATACTCTCCAACATACAACACCGGAGGATTGAATTGGGAACCCATCGAGAGAAGTTCTTTAGACATTTTGAATAATATTTGCACACACAAAAATTAGCTAGTATTGATCTTTTAGTTCAACAAATTGAGATAAAAGATATAAGACTTAAAGATTTTCAGAAAATGAAATTTCTAAAAACTTCAAGTATTGAATTCGCATACACTGAGATTTAAGAGCAATTCGCATGAAAATGTGACAGAATTCGTATAACACTTAGAATTCGTATAAGCAAGACACAATTCGTATAAGTCTACAATTCGCATGTAAGAGACACTCAAAACAAAGCAATTCACATGAGCCTCTTATGCGAATTCTTAAGAATTCGTATAAAGCTTTATGTGAGTTCTTCAAAATTCGCACGTATCTCTTATGCGAAATCCAACCTTAAAAAAATTTGAATACAAGCTTTTCGCACAATAACTTTTCGCACACATAATTCGTATCAAAGAGAGATGCGAGTCCTTTACTTAGAAAAAAAATTGAGATTTTACAAACTTTTCGCATCTTATACGAATTCTGAACTTGGAAAGAATTTTGAAGATTTATGCGAAATCCTTTAAAATTCATATGAAAACTTATGCGAAAACTAGCAATTCGCACCACACAGATATGCGAATTCTACGCAATTGGCATCACATACATGTGTGAATTTTGTGCAATTCGTATAAGACCACTTGCGAATTCTTGCCTTTTGTATATAAAGGTATACGAATTCTACACTTCAAATGATTTTTCAAGAAATTTTATGCGAATTCCTCCACTTTTCGTACATCACTGTTGTACGAATTCTATACTTGATGAATTTAGATGGAATTAAACGAATTATTTCTGCGAAATCTTAATCGTGCGAGTTCTTCGTACGAATTTGAGTTACGGTCCTATAAATTCAATTCTAGTCCAAAATCCAATCAAAGACTTCGATCTAGAGGTTGTAACTTCACAAAGATGATCAGGTTAGTACATATAACAATCCAATTTAATAACAAATTCAAATTCACACTCAAACATCGAAAATCATGATTAAACAGTAAACGAACTCGTTCGACCAAAATTTTAAAAAATTCACAAATTGATTATCCAAATCGATTTTCCAATGAAATTCAATCACATAAAGATGTTCTAAATCATATTTTGACCAAAATTCTACCAAAATATTTATCAAAAACACATTTAATCACAAAAATTCAAACAATAACTCAACAAAATAGTGTACGAACTCATTTTTCTCAAAATTGTCGAATATGTGCTCTGATACCAAATGTGATCCCAGTTTACTAGCATACAATCAATACAGATTAACACAAAACAAGTTTATTCATTTAATCACAAGATTAACATATAGCCATATCCCTATTTGTGATTAATACTCTAACGTACTTTGTATATCTGTGTGTGTTCTACTGTATGTAATCTTACCAAACTTCTACGCATTACTTATGACAGAAAACACAAAGACTTGCTATTTATATGTGGTCAACATGACCTATTAGAAAAGTCAACCCTTAACACTATTTACACTAAACACCCACAACTTTACAACAATTACACTTTAGACCATCTATTTTAATCTTGAATACAATTCATATCTAACAATCTCCCTATTAACCCTAAAACCAACCTTCTAATAAGGTACAAATATCATGTTTTGAGACGACATATAAATCCTAATTTCCATAGGAATACCTTTACTAAAAACCCCCAAAGAACTGTAGGATGCCCCGAAAGGGAGAATCGAGAGTACTCATGAATATGTACTTCTGAAACTAATCATACAGCGGAATGAAACCCACTTACTCGATTACAAAAAGGAAACTAATCTCAACAAAGAAATGTTATATCCAAAATGTGTCTCAATCTCTATGGCAAGGAACACGCAGAAGATGACATGATTTATAACATTATTTCCACCTTTCATATATCAGTAAAAATTAATGAACCAATATAAGTTGGAACGCAATCTTTAGACAAACTCATCAACCTACTGCAAGTGGTTGAGAGACACAACAAGGTTCTTTCAAGTAACAACACCAGATATGTCGGGACAAAGAAAATTCCCGAGATCAATAATGAAAGTGTTAGAGGTGGAACAACTCCAAAGAATAGTGAGTGAAAGACAATTTCTCACACGTGGCATCTATGTACCACGTGGACAAAAATCGTAGAAAGGGTCGGGGTCATGACAATAGTTGGAAAGATTTTCCAATCCTTAGAGCAGAGATGCAACTACTGCCAGTTGATATTGGATAGTCAAAGATGGAATACACTAATCACTAGTTCTTTTGAGAAAGGCACAAATTGAAAATAAACTATATCATATTAATTTAAAAATTGATAAGCATATGCTTCCTTGAAATTTATTTTAAGCATAAAATTAATATACACACTCAAATCGATAACCATTATAGATGTAAATAAATACATCAAAGACAAATACAAAACTCTCAATATTCTTCGTTCTGTGTAGGAATGTATCGACGAGAACTTGATTTTTTGTAGGACATTTCACACAATCTACAAAGATTGACTAACATTTTTTTTAATTTATCCAATCAAAAGACTTAGACGATGTACTGTCATTTTCTTGTTGGTACAAGATTAATAGTCATTAAAGCACTATATTAATGAAAACCTTGTTAAGATATTCATATCAACTAGAAATCATATTATAAGAATGGAATTGAGTATATGTACATCAACTCTAATGATATTAAAGGAACATATATTAGAGAAATTAATGTGTCAAATTAGTGGATTATTTAGGTCACTAAATCATATTTTGTCACCAATAAAGAATTTTTGGACAATGACACATATATGTTTCACATGGGACACCATGGTCATGACATAGTGATCCGTGTTTGCAAAATACACATAAACACATTCTCTTTCGAGTGAAAGGCAAAAATGAGGCAAATTGCAAATGTTGACTTCTACAGCATAAGAAGCAACACCATTATCATAATATGCCCTCTAGAATACCTAAAACTTTTATATACCCTGATCCTTATCCAAGACAGGAATGAGACCATCCTAAAGCCAAGGACATAATACTAAAATATTCCATTCTTAAAACGAATACAAAATGATATTTATGGACATAAACATCCAGAATGCAGGTCATTAAAGTACGTTATGGTTCTAGTTTCGACACGATGAATGTATGTCGTATTATTGTTTTAGTGCATATATTTGTGGATACAAGATCATGAAGACTGATGGTCAAAGTCAAGCCAAATCAAAGTTCAAAAGTCAACTCTCAAGCAAAGTCAAAGTCATTGTAATAAAAAGTCAAAGAAAGTGTTGTAAGAGTTTAGTTGTGTGAGTGTTTATGTAGTGTGCACGTTTTTGTGTCGTGAGTGTTTCTATGTTGGGTATAAATAAGGATATGACACTGTGTTGTGGGTGTAGTAGTTCTTGTAGCTTCATTATAGTGTCATATGTGTTCAAGAATTAGAAAAAGATAGTTTGAGAGAGCATTCACTATATCGAATTTGATTGTGAAATAGAAATGAAAATTGATTGAAACTGTTATTGTCATCTTGTTTACATTGTTATCTGGGTTAACAATTGGTATCAGAGAAGATTAAGATTCAAGAATTGGATTGAATTCAAGATTTTTGGTCGATATATCAAGAACTCGCAAGTCTATCTGTTCAGATTCAATTTCACGATTCAATGATGTTTTGAATCTAAATTTGGTGATATAGTGATCTATTCTTCACCTAGAACACATTTAACTTGTACTGTTTCGTCTAATTCACATCCTATTAATGTGAATTTTTTATTGTTGAAAGTTTCTGTTTGAAGTTCGTAATTTTACTGAGTTGTAATCTTTAGTGATTTAGTTTAAAATCTTTTGATTGTAAATTGTTCTAGACATGAAATCGATATGATTTGCAGAGTTTCAGGCTAATTGGTGAAGGATTTGATCGAAATCAGTGAAATACTCAAGTTTTTATTTGAAAACTCCAAGAACTCGTTAGATCTCAAGAACACGCAAAGGAAGAACTCGCAGAGGAAGAACTCGCATAACTGGAGAACTCGCAAAGAGCTTTGTACGAGAAGCAGAAACTCACACATCCTTAGGTGCGAGTTTATACTATTCATTTTCATTGTTATGCGAGAAGTGCATCGTGCGAGAAGTTGGTCTACGCGTTTCCATTTAGTGTGAAGTAAAAAGTTTAAGTCTGAAACTCGCACATCCTTAACTCGCAAGAATTCTGGGAGAAATGTTTTGCATTTAGCTCGAACTAGAAAATTGAAAATTTTCTAAGTCTGAAACTCGCAAAGGTCTTAGAGAAGTGGATAAAACTCGCACATTGTATCGTGCGAGAACCAGAAAATCGCACAAGGCTTCTTGCGCGAACTAGACTTCTCTCGTCTTTCTTTGTGCGCGAAGCTCAAACTCGCACAACCCTGTGTGCGAGAAGTGAGTTCACTTAGTCTTCCTTGTGTACGAGATCAAACGCGCATAAAAGGCTTTGCACGAAGTCCTATTCTTCTTTGTTATGCGCTTTCTGTACTTAGAATTTTTTTTTTTTCTGAAATTTGACAAAGTTTGATTTTTGTAGATCCAATTTTATTTCTGAATTTTGACGATCATTACAAGCAGCGTAAAGAAAATGATGACTTCCAAAGACGCACTCTCCATTGGTACTGATGTAAAGCCTCCGGTTTTGTTCAAAGGGGAATATGAATAGAGGAAAGATCGGTTCCTTGATTTTGTTGACCGGCATGCAAACGGAGAAAACATTCTCTTGTTCATTATGGAAGGTCCAATGGTACCTCTTACCATTGAGATACCTAATGATGAATCTTCGGACAATGAAGATAGAGTTAGAAAAACAAAGACTGTTCTGAAAGATCTTTCACAGTACACTGAGGAACAAAAGAGCAGATACAAGGCATACAAGCAAGCAAGATCTCTACTCTTACAGAGAATTCCCAATGAGATCTACATCAAGATCGACAGCTACAAAGCCAATGTTAATAAGATGTGGGATCAACTTCAGAAGATGATGATGGGTTCGAAGGTCAGAAACCAAATTAAGGTAGCAAACTGCATTAATAGCTACGGAGAGTTTAAGGCAAAAGAGAATGAAAGCCTTGAGGATACATATAAGTGATTTGTTCTTCTACTAAATGAGCTTTCAAAGAACAAAGTTAAAAAGAAGCAAATCGAGAACAATGTCAAGTTCCTCAACATTCTTCATCCTGAGTGGAAAAAGCACACAAGACGAATGAAACCAATGAAAGACCTAAGTGATATCCCACTCCATGAAGTGTATGAAACATTAAGGCAAAACGAGGAATAGGTTGAAGAGAAAAGAAGTGAGAAGAAGAAGACTGAGAAAACTGTTGATCCGATTGCTTTAGTAGCTAGTCAGAAAGAGAATGAGAAGAAAGAAAAGAAGAAGAAGAAGAAGAAGAGGAAGAAGAAGATGGTGAGAGTGAGCGTGTGTATACCCGAACCTACCTATCCAAAAGGACAACCACATCCAGTGCTCCGTCGCATGTGTTGTATACAGATGACCAAGACATAAGTAGTCCACTTATGCACTCGCACACCAGGCCATCCACTCTATTTCTTCTCAACAAGAAATAGTTTCATGTTCTCATGGGGATATAGCACAACGTCTATCGGGTTCTCATTCGGAGAATCAAGGTATTGAAAATAGAGAACACCTGCCCCAGTTCTCAACTTCATTTCATTCACAATTGAGTCTAGTGCCTTATAGTTTACCAATTATTCTTCCTAGAACACTTTTTACTGATTCTACCATCGAATGTCTTAGTGACATGATCGGAACAACCGTAGTAGCTCCGCAATCCGGACTACATGGATCGGTTGAAAGTCCTGTCATCGACACGTCTTTGCCAACGATGAACACAGGCCATGCAGTTGTTTCCACAACTGACATGTCAACGGTTAATCTAAGTGATATTGGTGTTATTCACCCTGACTTCGTGTCAAAGGAACTTCTCGACGGTGCCTTAAAGGCTGTTGAATCTCGTATTCTTGAAAAGGTGCAGGAGGACGTTAGAAGTATTAAACGTTTTATGAAAGGGAAGGATCCAGTAATTGAACCTGTGCCTGTCCAACATAATCAGCAAACTCCAAACACTCAACCTGCTGATTTATCCATTGATGAGCTTAAATCTTTGCTTCTTGCAAAGTTGATATCTCAAGCTCCGGATTCTCAGCATGATGCAGATCTTCTTACCCTTCTGCAATCCCACCAACAAAATCAACCGCCACATACTGTTCAACCATCAGATGTGGTTAGTGCCTCAGAGTTTTATTCTTTTAAATCTGATGTTAAGTTTGCTCTATGTGAAATCAAACAGGTAGTTCAAACTTCTTGCAAAACCCAAGCAGCTATTTCTACGAGAGAACATGATCATGATCCAGATAATGATCATGAGGGGGAGAAAAAGGAGAAACAGGCACCTGCCACTGGATCTGGTGTATCAGTCATGGTGGAAGAAAGGACTGAAAATGTTGAAGGTGAAAAGAGGGGAGCTGATAATGATTCTGAGCAGAATGATCAAATGGAGATTGTATTTGTTGGAATGGGTGTCCAAAGTTATAACTAATTATTCATGACTTTCCATTAATAGTAGGGTCCTTTTTGGGTTGCCCTCGATTGTCCAAGGGTTATTAGAATAAATAAGAGATAGAGATAAATAGTTTATTAATTATTATTTGATAATAATTAATTAGAAATTATCATGGAAATTTTTATAGAATTAATTGGAATTAATTTAGAATTAATTTGTGCCAATTAAAAGTGCAAGTGAAAGGACTTTTCTCTAAGCTACTTGCCACTATAAATAGAGGTCCATGACTCCTAAATCAAGTGTACCAACTCAAGCATTCTTCCTTGAGTTTTTTCTTCTCTCTTTGCTCCATTCCTTGTGGGTACTCTTACTACACTTGGGTGGATATTCCAAAGTCTAATAATCTTGGACAAATTGGGTACAAACCATTAGAGGTAATCTCCTTTGGTTACTACCTTCCTAAGCAATTTGGAATCGAAGTGTTCGAGTTCTTCACGTGGATAAATCCAATTACGAGTTTGGATTAAAAGGTTGGTGATCCTTTTTCCCTTTCTTGTTGCTAATATCATTCACTGAAGTTTCCTTGTAGGGTTTAGTTATATGATTCTTGTTATAGTTTCCGCTGCATTGTTTATTTATAGTTTATATAAAACCCAACAGTGGTATCAGAGCCATTAGTTGAGATGATATTAGCACTTGTTTAAATCTTGTTTGCTAAATTTCGATATATATATATATATATATATATATGTGTGTGTGTGTGTGTGTGTGTGTGTGTGTGTGTGTGTGTGTGATCGAAAATTAGGATCATTTTATTAGTTAAAAATGTTGGTATTTTTGGCTATTATCTCCTAACTTTTGGTAAACAGTTATTAAATGACAATTATACAATGTTCATCTAATAGTCAAGATTTCCGATAATCTTGAGGATTACATGAAAGATTGGATAATTATGGCTATTATATTATTTGGCAAAATTGAAAGATTTAATAGGCTCATATTTTAAAAGGTTTAAAATTGAAAGAGTTTTTATATGCCAACCATGTTTTCAATTTTTAATCATTATCATATGTCCTCATATGATTTAAGTTTAATTGGCTAGATTTAAATTTCCATATGATTCAATCTGATAATTAGGATTAATTGAATTGCAAATAGTTTTTTTTGCATGTATTATTTAATGTTAATTATTAACATGTGACCTCACATGTTTAGAATGTTTAATTATAAATTAAAATTATCTTGTTAGGTTACTTGGTTAATTAGAATTAATTTGATTAAATAATTGGTAAGTTTTAAAATGTTTAAAATTTACCCTATACTTATAAATTGTTTATACAGTATATAGTATAACCTAAAGTTAAACACATCGTAGTTGGATCACTACTAGACCCATCAAAATCCTAAAACTATAAGAAGGTACTAGGAGTCTGCCTATAAAATGGCGGCAAATGAGAAGGGCTTTCAAAACGCCGTGTGTTGCCAGCTCACCGACCTTTTGTGTGAAGGAGTGCGAGTTATCGAATGGATCCAATATTGTCGATGTTAAGATTAAAAGTATTAATCTAAAACTTATATTTAATTTAAATTCCCTTCTTAGATACACATAAGAAAATGTGAATATGTATGCAAATCCATGAAAACGCACATCACTTCTAGATGGTCTATTAATGGAGCGTGTGTGGATAACCGGCACATTAATTTGAGACTATGATAGGCAAGGCGATGTGGCAATTCGGTTTTATAGTTTATTGATGGAGCGTGTGTGGATAACCGGCACGTCAATTTGAGAACTATAAATAGAATGAATGTGCCAACGCGATTTTTGCATGGTTAATTCACAATCTTAATTGTGGTCTTCGGCGTCCCAGCCACAATGAGTAAGATGTATATCCGAGACTAAACATGCCCTTGAATGTACAAGGAGTCTCTAACGTTCCAGGAATTTCATAAAGATGAAATTGGCAAGTTGTATGCCTACTAAATTAAATTCATATATTATTACGGCATCCCTCTTTATATAGTGAATGTTAGAAATTGGATCCTAGCCTTAATATATTAATTGGGTAAATAGTTAAGGATTATTTAAATATCACTAACTAAAACCACTTGTCTTATAGATGTCTGGAATCAATAATGATCTTCCTCCTACTCCTGCTCCTACCGGAAACTCCGGTTTCACTCTCCTTCCTATTATGGCAAAGGAAAAGCTTATAGGACCCAATTATCTTGATTGGATGCGTGCCCTAAGATTGACCTTACGCTATGAAGACAAGGAATACGTACTCGATGAATAAATCGTTGAAATCGATCGGAACACTGCCTCTCCCGAAGAAATTACTGCTTACAACAAGCATTGCACCGACTCTACCAAAGCATCTTGCATCATGGTGTCCACCATGTCCTCTGAACTTCAAAAGATGTTCGATGAGAGCTAGGCATAAGAAATAAATGAGAAACTTCGCGAAATGTTCGCTAAGGGACAAAGGCAAGAGCGCTTGGAGGTTCTTAAAGCCCTGAAAAAGTGTCAACACAAGGATGGTGAGTCAGTATGTGCCCATGTGCAAAAGATGCAAAGGCTCATTGAAATACTCGAGAAACTGGATGTGAAGTTCGACAAGAACTTGGCCATTGACATGGTCCTTGATTCACTTCCAGATTCTTATGATCCGTTCATTATGCAGTTTCATATGAATGATGGTGAGACCAATATGATGCAACTACATAACCTTCTGCAAAGAGCTGAGCAAGGCATGAAGAAGTCTCATGTCTTATCAAGCTCAACTGTTATTGCACAGGTAAATGCCATTCGGCCTGGAAAAGGGAAGAAACGAAAAGCCACTACTCAACCCGCTTGGAAAGGGAAAGCCCATGTTGGAGAGTTCAACAAAGGGTCAAAGAGAACGGTTAATCGTGACATCCCGCCTTCCAAAGATCCGAAGCAGGCAACATGTTTTCACTGTGGACAACCAGGGCATTGGAGGAGAAATTGCCCAAAATACCTTCAAGAGTTGAAAGAAAGCAAGGGCAAATCGTCTGCCACTGTTTCAGGTATGTACTTAATCAAACACACTAATTTGAAATGTTCAAATTCCTGGGTCCTTGATACAGGATGTGGTGTTCACATCTGTTCTGTTTTACAGGGATTAAGTGAATGCAAGGAGTTGCAGCCAGGAAAGTTAAATCTCATCATGGGCAATGGGCGTTCTGCACCTGTTACGAAGATGGGGATTTTTGAGCTTGTCTTGGATAGTGGATTTAGATTAGAGTTAGTAAATTGTTGTTATTCATCCGATATGTCTCGGAATATCATTTCATTTCACGCATTTTTTAAACAAGGATTCCGTTATTACTTTGATAATTTGAATGGAGATATTTTGGTTTTTAAAGATGACTTGTTTATTTTTAAAGCTACTCCTTGTAATGGTGTTTATGAATCTGTTGTGTGTGATAATAACTTGAGTAATGTGGTAGCTATTGATTCTTCTAATGAGTTAGACCATGCATCTTTGTGGCATTGTCGTCTTGGTCATATAAACAAGAAACGCATCGCCCAACTCCAAAAGGATGGAGTTTTGGAATCATTTGACCTAAAATCATATGATGCATGTGAGTCTTGTTTACTTGGCAAAATGACCAAGTCACCATTCACCGGTTCTTTACAAAGAGGTGAAGGATTGTTAGACCTAATACATACAGATGTATGTGGTCCATTTAGATCCACCACAAAAGATGACAATCGCTACTACGTGACTTTTATCGACGACTATAGTAGATATGGTTATGTTTACTTGATTAAACATAAGTCGGATACTTTTGAAAATTTCAAAGAGTTCAAGAACGAAGTAGAGAATCAATTGGGTAGAAAGATTAAAGTACTACACTCCGATAGGGGTGGTGAGTATCTTAGTCTTGAGTTCAATGAGTATCTTAAGGAATGTGGAATTGTTTCACAATTGTCGCCTCCTAGAACACCACAACTTAATGGTGTAGCCGAGAGACGCAAACGAACCTTGTTAGACATGGTCCGTTCCATGATGACTCGAGCTCCTCTTTCGAACTATTTCCGGGGATATGTCTTAGAGACAACCGCCCATATCCTAAATCTTGTACCAACAAAGAAGGTTGAAAAGACACCTCATGAAATGTAGACTAGGAAGAAACTCTCACTCGCACATATCAAGGTTTGGGGTTGTGAGGTTTTCGTGAGACACGAGAGCCAAGATAAACTTGCCAACAAATCTGAGAAGTGTCTATTCATCGGTTACCCACAAAAGTCTTATGGTTATTTGTTTTACCGACCCACTGAAAATGTGGTGTTTGTAGCTCAAAGAGGAGTCTTTCGAGAAAGAGAACTTATAGCTAAAGAAGTCAGTGGGAGTAACATTGATTTTGAAGAAATTCAAGAATCAAATGATGAAATACCTGACGTTGGCACTAGCACTCAACCCGAGGTAGAAATACCTGTTGAGACAGTTGACGAGTCATTACCTTTTCGTAGATCCTCAAGAGTTAGCCACCCTCCTGAGTTCTATGGTCTTCATATTACTGCGGAAGGGGATACGTTAATAAGTGATAGAACACTTGTTAATTTGGATGAACCAGCTAACTATAAGGAAGCCATGGAAGGCCTTGAGGCTGCTAAATGGAAAGAGGCAATGGACAGCAAGATTCAATCCATGTATGATAACCAAGTTTGGAATTTGGTTGATCAAACACCAGGTCGTAAGACGGTCGGTTGTAAATGGATCTTCAAAAAGAAGATCGACATGGACGGGAATGTACACATGTTCAAGGCTAGGCTAGTGGCAAAGGGTTATACTCAAACCCAAGGGGTTGACTATGATGAAACCTTTTCACCGGTAGCCAAGATCAAGTCTATTAGGATAATGCTTGCCATAGTCGCCTTCTATGATTATGAAGTATGGCAAATGGATGTCAAAACCGCTTTCCTTAACGGGAAACTTTCAGAGGATGTGTATATGACACAACCGGAAGGTTTTGTAGACACCAAGCATCCCAATTAAGTGTGCAAGCTTGAAAAGTCTATTTATGGACTTAAACAAGCTTCTCGCAGCTGGAATCTTTGCTTCCATGAAAAGGTCAAAGCGTTTGGATTTTCTAGAAGTGAAGATGAGTCCTACGTATATGTCAAAGCTAGTGGGAGTACGATAACCTTCCTAGTCTTATATGTGGATGACATACTCCTTATAGGAAACGATACACCAACCTTGAATGGTGTAAAAGCCTGGCTTGGGAAATGTTTCGCTATGAAGGATCTAGGAGAAGCAATGTACATACTGGGTATAAGGAATTATCGAGATAGAACAAAACGTCTAATAGGACTAAGCCAAAGTACATATGTGGATAAAGTATTGAAAAGGTTCAATATGGAAAATTCCAAGAAAGGGTCTTTACCCATTCATCAAGGCATAAAGCTTAGTAGATCTCAATGTCCCGTCACTCGTGATCAGGTGGACAAAATGAGTCGAGTCCCATATGCTTCGGCTATAGGATCGATCATGTATGCCATGACATGTACTCGCCCTGATGTCTCGTATGCTTTGAGTATGGTGAGTCGATATCAGGGTAATCCGGGCGAAAGTCATTGGATAGCAGTGAAGACTATTCTCAAGTATTTGAGAAATACGAGAGATATGTTCTTGGTGTTCGGTGGGAGTGAGGAACTTAGAATTAGCGGGTATACTGATGCCAGCTTCCAAACGGATGTGGATGACAGTTGTTCACAGTCCAGTTGGGTGTTTCTATTGAATGGAGGTGCAGTGACATGGAAGAGTTCCAAGCAACCTACTGTGGCAGAATCAACCTGTGAGTCCGAATACATTGCAGCTTCTGAAGCTGCTAAGGAAGCTACATGGTTACAAAACATTATTGGTGATCTGGAAGTCGTTCCAACTATCAGTGAACCCATAGAGATCTTTTGTGACAACACTGGTGTTGTCTCCCTTACGAAGGAACCAAAAGATCATGGAAAGACCAAGCACATCAAGAGGAAATTTCACTATATACGACATAGAGTGGAGGATGGAGACATTTTAGTGAGTAGGATATCATCGGAAGAAAACCCGGCTGATCCTTTCACAAAGGCACTTAGCAAAACCAAGCATGACCTGCATGCTAGGAGCATTGGCTTGAGACAAGATATTAGTTTTAGTAATTAAGTGATATTCGAAACATTGTAACAGTAATAAATTGTAATTGATTTGGTGATGAATAATAGAGATTATTTATGTGTTAGTGAACTGCCATTCGAATTATTTATTATTGTGGTTTTTGCATGTTTAACTTCCCGAGTATTAAGTCGATGTTTATAGAGATAAACATAGCATGAGAATGCGACTGAATATTCAAAACTCTACAGTCGGTCATACTCTTGGAAGTAAGTATTGATTTAAGACTGTCATGGAGTGTTAGTTGATGTCTATAGAGATAGACATAGTATAGAGATGCATCTAACCCTCATTAGTACTTAAATAGAGATTTAAGTATTAGAGAAACCCGGACTTAGAGATTACTTAATGGATTAAAATCACAAGTAATTCTAAGATGATAATATCTGTTATTCTTCAAATGGAGATGCATGAGTTTAAGTTTATGATTCAGTTATGCATTAGTACATCTAAACGCTACTGTAACTGGAAGTTATAAAAGATGTTGCCATGTATGATTTGAAGAATAGATTTGGACTATGTAGTCAAAGTTTATTCGTTCCTTTTGTCTAATAATGGAAAAGCGATATCTGTGGGCCCCTCGGTGATTTAATGACGACATTATAGTGTTGGGCCCAGCCTGGACTAGATTGATGTGTTCAATTCAGTAATCTAATAAAGTCCTCATAAATCGAAAACCGGGAAACAACCTTGAACTTGAGATTGATTCATGTCCATGACTCAGTTCATACGATATCTTGAAGAACGAAGGAATAAGTTGATCACTTATCTAGGGCTGTCTCTGAATCAGAGTTCGGCAGTTGCTAAGGAAGCACTCTCTGCTGATTGTTTGGTTAGTTTATGACTAATAGTAGTTAATGACTTGTCCAAGTGGGAGACTGTTGGAATGGGTGTCCAAAGTCATAACTAATTACTCATGACTTTCCATTAATAGGAGGGTCCTTTTTGGGTTGCCCTCGATTGTCCAAGGGTTATTAGAATAATTAAGAGATAGATATAAATAGTTTATTAATTATTATTTGATAATAATTAATTAGAAATTATCATGGAATTTTTTATAGAATTAATTGGAATTAATTTAGAATTAATTTGTGCCAATTAAAAGTGCAAGTGAAAGGACTTTTCTCTAAGCTACTTGCCACTATAAATAGAGGTCTATGACTCCTAAATCAAGTGTACCAACTCAAGCATTCTTCCTTGAGTTTTCTCTTCTCTCTTTGCTCCATTCCTTGTGGGTACTCTTACTACACTTGGGTGGATATTCCAAAGTCTAATAATCTTGGACAAATTGGGTACAAACCATTAGAGGTAATCTCCTTTGGTTACTACCTTCCTAAGCAATTTGGAATCGAAGTGTTAGAGTTCTTCACGTGGATAAATCCAATTACGAGTTTGGATTAAAAGGTTGGTGATCCTTTTTCCCTTTCTTGTTGCTAATATCATTCACTGAAGTTTCCTTGTAGGGTTTAGTTATATGATTCTTGTTATAGTTTCCGCTGCATTGTTTATTTATAGTTTATATAAAACCCAACAGTATTATATGTTGGAGAAGGTGTAGAATCGAGGGTTGAAAATCCTATGATTGCAACAAGGCAGGAAATTATGGAGATTACAGGTCTTCCTAATCCAGATGTAATTTCTCTTGAAGATGATACTTTTGAAGAAGTTGATGCAAAGTATGAGCTGTATTGGAAAATGAAAGAGGAAGATCAAAAAGATGAATTCTTGGAGCTGGAATCTGATGATGAAGTTGTTGATGTTACTGAGTTTGTTAAAAGAGCTCAAGAGATTCCAAAGAATGAAGCAAGCATACTTGATGATTTATTTGAGGATAGGGACACAGAAACTTTGAATGATATGTTCGCTCAGAGTACACCTGAGGGATTACATTTAAGTCATGTTCATGAGAGTATTCCTGAACCAAGTATTTTTGAAGTTCAATCTATTCCTTCATTCAGTGAGTTTAGTTCTCATCCCAGTGTTGTTCAAACTGATGTTGCTGAGCATAATGTTGAATCATCTGTCAATCCTGATTCTGATGTTCATATGTTTGATACTCATGTTTCTGGTACTCATATGGAAGAAGTGTTGCCATACCAGAAGAAGCCTGGAAGTCCAGTTCATCAAGAGGATTTTGTTAAGGAACCTCCAATTGTGTCAATCTTTCCACAAGTTGAAGCAGGTCCTTCAGATAAACCAGAAGGAAGTTCTACTCCATTTACTGGTTATGATGAATCTGGTATGTCTATGGAAGAGATTAAGAGAATCACAAGAATGTTAAGAGTTCCTTACTTAGAAGAAGGTGTTAAGATTTTTGTGAGCTATATCAGACAGTTAGATCAAGCTCAACTTCTGGGTATTCAAGACAAGTCACCAAAACACCAGAAGGATTACATCAAGTTGTTGCAAGTAAGGAGCCGAACTCAAAAAGAAGTCAGGATCAAGCATGAAATTGTGCAAGTGTACTTTGTTACCATGAAGAAGTACAATAGTATTTGGTATCCTCAGTTTTAAGTTCAGAGAAAGAAATTGTCTACTTATACTTCCAGTGAAGCTGATTTTCCCAACATAAACTTTTGGGATATTGAGTTTATGTATCATGACTTCAGAAGTAGAACTATCAGACATCCTGATATTGTGTTTGCTTTGGATTGCATCAAGAGATTTATCCGAAAGCATATGAAAATGTAATAATCCCAAATTCAATCAAGCACAACTCAAGATTTGACAATTATATGTTCTAGAGAGAAATTAGAGAAAGAATTTCCAAGTCGTATGTATTGAAGATGTAACAGTTACAATACTTAACTTCTTACAACTCTCAAGACACTAATCTATTTATACTCACTACTAAAACTCTCACAAGCATAAACTCTCACAATATGACTTCTCTCAAGTTACTAATGTTGACTTTGTTGACTAAACAAACTCTGACTTTTCTTATTAAATCTTATATACAATTTATACGCTAACATTCTCCCCCTTTGTATTCAAGATTTAATAAAAATTTGACAATCCTCTTCAACACTTTGATTCTTCAAACTTTGACTCTGACAGCTTTAAACTTTGTAGCTCTGACAGTCTTTAGTCTCTGATGCTTTGAAGGATCTTGAAAAGTCTTTCACATTTAACATCTTTGGAAAGTCAACAAGTCTTGAACACGAATCTGAATTCTTGAAACTCCTTTGAATCTCTATATTTAAGATAACTTTGAAACATTTTTGAAATCTTCATCTTTGAACTTTGAGGAATCTTTGATCTCATATCTTCATCTCTCTGGTCTCTGAATTATCTTCAGAAAACCAACTTTCTCGAGTCATTTTGACTTGTCTTTGAATCATCTCGGAGTGATTTCTTTTCAATCTTGAATGAATTGAACTTTCTGAATTTCTCCACAAGTCTTTTCACTTTGTGCATGATGAAGGTTCGAAGGTGGGGAAACTTTCCTTCTAGTTCAATATCAGTATCTTCCGAGTGAAGTACCAATAGAGTATGTGATGCTTCCCCAGAAAATGTGAAACATTCTTTTTTTGAGAAAAGAATGAGTAGCTGGTGGGGTGTTATGCAAGAGTTGGCATGCGCTCACTGCCTGTTTCAATTATGGTCACCAAAGAATGTGAACCAATCAGTATATGTGGTTGCCCGACTCAGAAAGAAGTTGGTGTAGAGTCTGATATTATTTTACACTGTTCTCACATCCTTTTTCTTTTTTTAATCTTTTAAGCTCACATCTAACCAAACTCTCATTTCTATTTTACCTCTTCACACACCAACACTCAAATCTTTTGACCCCTCTCCCCTCAATCACTCAAAAGATGACTTCCGAGGTAGAAAACACTGGTTATCGTGAATCCATGGAAGTTCTGTTAAGCTCACACATTGTATCCCATGTATTGTCTTAAAAGCATGTATTGCCTCAATGATTTTCTTGACATTAAAGAAGAAGAAATCATTTGTCAGTATATGTATGCTCATAACAGATAAGAATGAAATTTGAGCATTTTAAGCATTTAAGATTTCTCAAAACTTTGAATGAATGAATAATCATGAAAGAATAGAAATGTTTTGAGAATCTGACAATGATTTAAATCAGATCAAAATTCATGAAGAATTAGAAATAAGGGATATCAAATACGTAAAACATTTATATGAAAAAAATATAAACATGTAAACAATGAAAGCACATGTATAGAAAGAAATGATGTCTGATCTCAATCAATTAAGAATATCAAACGGGAGTATTACCATAGAAAGATTTATCATTTGATACATGGTAATAACAAGTTCAAGAAATGTACTGAACTGATGTGTGTATGAATACTTGACAGTATATAGACATGACAATTACGCAAGTATTTGTCATTGGAAACACATGGTCAGATAAGCATCAAAGTATCCAAAATCATTTAAGAACACACTTCTAAATTCATAAAACAATTTGAGAACGCGAAGTGGTTTGAACATTTAAAAAAAATTGTCACAAGTGAAAGTTGTTCATCTTTCAACAAGTGTTAAAGATTAAGGTAAAAAAAATATACATGTAAGCTCCCCCTAAAATGAATGTTCTCTTTTAAGCTTCCTCGTAAGCTGTAATAATTCAAATCATTAGAAAAATATAATAATGAAAGTATAATAACCTTCTTATATCTCCTCCCCTTAAAAGATAGAGCAGTGTAATTCACTAATTCCCCTTCAAATGAAAAAACTTCTTGAAAAAAAAATGTTATCTTTTAAGCATCCGTCAGAAGAAAAACAATTTGAGTACGAGTTCTGAACTTAATTATTCAGAAGCCATGATTACGTATTCTCCGGTGAGAATAGTAATTTATAGATTTACCAATGAAGAACGGGTCATGATCTGATGTAACCAGAAACCATAGTTCTGAAACATTGAGGAACGAGTCTTGAACTGTTTTATCCAAGAGCCATAGTTCTTTCTCTGAAGTACGAGTCCTAGACTGCTTTGTCTATAAGTCAAAGTTCTTTGAAGAACGAGTTATGAACTGTTGTATTCAGAAGTCTTTGTTCTTTCTCCCCATAGTCTTTATTTTCCTGCAACACAGGTTTAGCTTTTGGTATCCATTGGTATGTGGAACCTGATTTGTTAGTTGCAGTTCTAGTAGGAGAGATAAACTAAGAACCATACCAGTTATTTTCATAATCTTTGTTTACAAAATCATTTGAACCACGATAGGAACAACTAATTTTCTTTTGAACTAACCTGATCAATTGATTTATAGTGTAAACTAGATCAAGTTTCCCAAAAGTTTTACCTTTAGAAGCACTGTTCCTTTTAGCTTTGAATGTATGTATAAATGATTTTTGTTTTCTCTTCTTCTCCTCCGAATATCCTTTAACTCTCCAAAACCAATTCTCTTTATCTTTTTCATCTTTCTTTCTCCAGGTAATTTTCTGCTGAGTTTTATTCCTTTTGATGTGACTTGAACCATCAATATTTTTGTCATAGAAAAGGTTAGAAGGACGAATCTGATCATTTGATTTAGAAGTATGACTGTCAATTGAATCAAATAAAGGATGTAACACCCTCGAAAATGAACAGAGTAACTAATTTAAAACTTCCAAATTAAACAACAAAAAGGATATAATCTATTTTACAATCATCACTTGAGACACCTCAAAAGAATATTGGATTTAACTTTAACAACTAAAAGGTCAAATCTCGCAGAAAGACAAATCAAAGTCGGGTGTTACTAAAACCCCAAAGAAACAGTTGCTCTTATCAACGTCTAACGCGGAAGACTTCATTAAGCTACTCACCCTTGCACAAACTCTAAGCACTCAACGCTTCACCAAAAAGCTAGAACCTTTTCCCCCATCCGGAACCTGATGCACATGCCGACAAATAAAAAGGTTAGGCTAACGCCTAGTGAGTTCAAGAGTTTACAACATGAAATAAATATATTTGTAAAAGGGAAATAAAGTAGTTTAGATCACAGACTCTCTGACAGATTTACTTTAAATAACAAACGACACCATTTTTCAAAAGTACATCTCTAGAACAAAGAACCCAACATGAACCTTCTCTCGTAAAGACCACTTTAATCCCAAACTCAACCAAAACGTGAATAATAAGCAAAGCTCTTAATTTATAAAAATATGAAATAAAACTTTACTTCTCGAAATCCTTCAAACGTGGATGTCATAAAACGCAACCCATAAATCTTGAGTAAACAATTCCCCATAAGTAAAACGTCACCGAAAACATGGATACCCAAAATAACACCTTTCGGTGACGCGGAAGACCCAATTCCATCGAATGTGGCGGCACATAAAGATAAGTCACGTATCTATGTTATAAGCATAACTTCAAGGATAAACCACCATTGGCATCAACCCAAAGAAGTCTTTATCCAAGGTAGACATCAACCCTATCCAGGTCTTTAGTCGTAGCAGACATCAACTCAAACCGAGTCTTTAGTCATATCGGACATCAACTCAAATCGAGTCTTTAGTCAGGATAAACAACCAATGGCATCAACCCAAACAAGTCTTTAGCCAAGGTAGACATAAACCCTATCCAGGTCTTTAGTCATAGCGTGACATCAACTCAAACCGAGTCTTTAGTCATATCGGACATCAACTCAAACCGAGTCTTTAGTCATATCGGACATCAACTCAAACCGAGTCTTTAGTCAGGATAAACAACCAATGGCATCAACCCAAACAAGTCTTTAGCTAAGGTAGACATCAACCCTATCCAGGTCTTTAGTCGTAGCGGACATCAACTCAAACTGAGTCTTTAGTCATATCGGACATCAACTCAAACCGAGTCTTTAGTCAGGATAAACAACCGTTGGCATCAACCCAAACAAGTCTTTAGCCAAGGTAGACATCAACCCTATCCAAATCTTTAGTCGTATACAATAAAACCGACTTTTATGCCTATGGATCCATTGCATTACGGTCAAAACGTTACACGACTCAAAGGAATGACAACGCACTCAAAACATGTAATTCCCAAATAAGGTGCAACTAGGTACACCATACGACCAAGGCTCCTTAACGAGCTACGAAGATTGAACAAATGTTCCAAAGACACCACCGAGTACAAATCAAGCCCCAAGAGGCTTAATAAACGTTTGGCTAAAACACGAGAGCCAATATGGTTACACAACCCAAAATACACATTTTCCCAAAATATTTGATTCTCAAATTATCATTGGCCTTTGGCCCAAAACCCAAAAGGTTTTCCATTTCTAAAATGTTCCCCAAAGCCGGCAATGACCCAAAACCAAAGGATCCATACATTAGTACCTTTCAAAACATTTCATTTCATGAATGATGCATAAAACCCGACAAAACACTCAAAGGTGCATTTTTGATCAAATTCCTATTTATGCAATAATTCATCAAAACCCATTCATTTATGGCACATTTAACAAAATGCTCAAAAATACCAAAGATATATGCTATATAAGTTTATAAAGTTACACACTTTCAAAATAACCAAACTTGTCAGCAGTTAGCAATTTCATGCAAGACGCAAAACACTTTTAAAATAAACATATTGGCATGTACACCGTTTTCATAAATCAACTTGAACTCACCTTGCTAGATTTAGGCTAAATCTAGATTTTTCCCCCAACTAGAGCTCCTTTGAAGGACACTTGGATTCTCAAGACAAAACTTCCAAAAACCTAAATCCATACATATTCAACCATAAATAAACATAATCAACCACAAAGAATCGTTTCCCAAACCATATACATGAATACCTCAACTAATACCGAAACCCTAACTTCCATAACTGAAGAGAATAGAAGATTACCTTAACCCAAGCTTGAATCCACCAACCAAAACACTTCTAGTTCACCAAAATGGTTACAAACCTCCAATCTATGAAAGGAAGCACAAAGGGTGGATGAAACCCTAGAAAACTTTGGTGAAGAAGATGAAGAGGGAGGGATGAGGAGCTTACCACCACAAAATACTCTTGTATACCAATAAACTTCTAATCTTTTGCTAGATCCTTGAAGAGCTCTCAAAAACAAAACCGTAGCAATTTGAATCACCCAAATCGGAGTTGGGATGAAGGAGATATGAAGGAATGAAGTTTGGTGGCTGAAAATCGGTTTTAAGATCGTCCAGGGGGTTTCGCGACTTGTGCCGCGACCTTAAGTCGCGGCATAAGTCGCCCGCTTCCCCTGGTTTTCTTCCCGATTCTGTTTTGGCCATAACTTCTTCGTTATAGCTCTGATTTTGCTCCGGAAAGAACCGTTGGACTCGTAATTGAATCCTTCATCCATATAGACTATAAAATCCAGGATTGAAGTCCAAAATATTTTATCTTATTTTTCCCTAATATATCGGTTTCGGTATTAACTCGAAATGATACCTTTCGAAAATCGGGGTGTTACAAAGGATTAATAGAAACATATGTGAAAATTGAACTTGCAGCTGATTTGAACGAACATTCGGATGCAGCTAGATCATCTCTTGGTGATTGAGTTATTAATTCAAGCGTCTTGTGCTCAGTCAGCTTCACCTTGAACATGATCTCCACAAGTTCTTTGATCTTTGTAGACAAACAGTTTCTTTCCTTTGACAATATGTCAAACTTTATATGCAACTCATATTTTGCATTCTTCTCCTTCTGAATGTTTGTTAACAGGTCAGATAGCTTTCCATTCAGCTCCTTTATCTCAGCTTCAAATGCTTTCTTTTCTTCTCCAAAATCTTTCTTTACACACTTTTGCTCAGCTATCTTTTTCTCCTTATCAAACTTATCTCTCTCCATTATGATTACTTTCTCAAAGTCTGAAACTTGTTTAGAAAGCTTTACACATTTAAGCTCCACTGATTTCATTTCTTCAAAAGCTTTTCTAGAAAATTCTGAAAACTTCTTAGCAAATTCTTTCCTTTCTCTTTCAAAATCAACTTTATCTTTCGTCTCTTTATTCACTTGATCTTCCAATTCAGATATTTCTTCTTCAACTCAGCATTATCTCTTTCAATTTCCTTTCTCTTCTTCTCAATCTTCTTCATCTCATCTTGAGCTTTTGTATTGTCTCTGTCTTGAGTTGCTTTTTCTTTCATCATATTAATCTCAACCTCAAGACTGAAAACTTTATCTTTCAAAGAATCTCTTTCAGAAAATATTTGAGAATTTATCTTTCTCATCTCTTCAGATGTCTCACTAGAGATATTTGCTCTTCTTCTCAATTCATCAAGCTCTCTTTACATTTGGTCCTTCTTTGACCATGTAGTATCTACATTTAGACCTTTAAACTTTTTCAACTTTGTTTGCAGAGTAGAAATCTCTTTTTCCTTTTATTCAATAATCCCTGCAAAATTAATTTGGGAGTTAGCTAGACAGTCTGAGCAAATAAAATCTTTCTTTGAATCTTTATCATCTTTCAGTTTATTTATTTGAGCAAGAAGAGATTAATTTTGAATTTTCAGATTTTTGTTCTCTGCTTTCAGTGATGAAGACTCTAGCATATATGACAATATACACTCTTTGTTGATTTGAACTATGTTTCCCTTCTCGTCAATGTAACGCATTTTGACAATCTGCACAACACAAAAAATTAGCTAGTAATGATCTTTAATCAGAAAATCAGAAAAATCACTATTTAAAATACAGAAAAATCACTCAAAAATGATGAAAAGTCAATAATTCGTATGTAAGAATTCGTAAGATACTCACAACAAGCACAATACGCATGCACTAATTCGTATAAGAAATACAGTTCGCACGCACAATTCGTATAATACAATTCGTAAAACACTCACATGCAAGAATTCTTAAGAATTAGAATTCGTATGATCACAATTCGTAAGACACTCACAAGAAAAAATTCACAAGTATAGAATTTGTAGACACAATTCGCATAGCACTCATACTCAAGAATTCGTATAAAACAATTTGCATAAAAGGATATCAAAAAGGATACGAAATCTGAGATTTTCGCATGAAGGCTTATGCGAATTCTTTGAAATTCGTATGAGACTCAGATGCGAATTCCTTGAAATTCGTATGTCTCTCAGATACGAATTCTTCTCAATTCGTACATGTCACTTATGTGAATTCTACACTTCTCGTATATGCCCTTGTGCGAGTTCTTAACTTTTCGTAAGCACTCTTGTATGAATTCTTCCCTTAAACAATTTTGTTCTCTGTGAGGTACAAATTCCTTCAGTCTGCGAGTTCTACGTGCGAGTTCTTCATCATGTCTACGAATTCTTTAAATCTCGACAATATTTTCTAACTTTTCACTTGAAATCCAATCAAACCTTGATGTTTGACTATGAAACTTTGCAGTCTTGATCACTTTACCATCACGAACAACCCTGTAGAACGAATTTTTCTAAAAGTGACTATGAAATTGAGAATCGATCAATAGCAGTCCGCGACCTTCAACTTTCTATAATGGACATTTTGATCAAATTTGACAAATTTGTTGGTCAAATTGATTTGAAACTTGAACAAGAATTGTTCAGTGATGTTGTGCGATTACTGTGAATGCAAAATCAATCCCAAATCTCAATTGAATCATGAAATCCGTTTTTGAGCAGAACCAATGTAACAGTCACTTTTTAAAGATAGAAAATCGATCTTTCTTATTAGTCTGATCTAGCTCTGATACCAATTGTGATCCCAGATTACTAGCTATCAAATCATACACACATATTATCAAGAAGTCATTATCATTAATGTCACAAGATTACAATGTTACATCTCTGACTTTGACATACGAGTTATGTGTTCTTCTCTGAGTATACAAATCTCTTGTGTTCTGAATTATGCGCGTGTCTATCAATCTAACAAAGAAACCTTGCTATTTATACCTGGTCAACATGACCTATAGCAAGTCAACCCTTAAAAGACAATTACATTACACACCATACACTATCAAACTATTACAACTTTAGACCCTCTATTTAATCTTGAATACAATTCTAGTCTAACACATGTGTATGCATGACTCATTTATGAGCAAGGTAGAGCCAACACGTGTATCTGAAGCTCTAGCCGACTAGGATTGGGTAAGTGCGATGCAAGATGAGTTGCATCAGTTCGAAGCATTAAAATTCTAGAGACTCGTGCCTAAGCCAGAAGGTAAAACCATTATCGACATGAAATGGGTATTCAAGAACAAAAAGGACGAAGATGGTATCATGATCAGAAATAAAGCAAGACTAAGGGATATCGGCAAGAGGAAGGTATTGACTATGACAAGACTTATGCTCCAGTGGCGCGCATCGAGATTATCCGTATGTTTCTTGCATATGCCGCCCACAAGAACTTCACCGTCTACCAAATAGACGTGAAGACTGCCTTTCTCAACGGCATTCTAAAGGAGGAAGTCTACGTCTCTCAACCTAAAGGCTTTGTCAATCCAGAAAAGCCGAATCATGTCTACATTATGGACAAAGCTCTTTACGGACTGAAGCAAGCCCCTTGAGCCTGGTATGAAGTCTTATCTAAATTCCTAGTCAAGTTTGGCTTCTCTAAAGGTAAGATCGATACTACTTTGTTTATTAAAAAGGAAAAAGCCGATATCATTATAATTCAGATTTATGTGGATGACATCATATTTGGCTCAACAAATCCAAAATACTGTAAGAATTTTTCTAACCTCATGGTGTCCAGATTTCAGATGAGTATGATGGGGGAGATGAATTTCTTTTATGGATTACAAGCCAAACAATTTTCGAAGGGGATTTTTATAAATCAATCAAAGTACATTTTCGATATTCTTAGAAAATTCAAAATGGAAAATTGTACACCTATTGGAACCCCGATGGCACCTGGAACTAAGATTGGCACTGATCCTTCAGGTAAAATTGTCGATGTTAGAACCTACCGAGTGATGATTGGGTCTTTAATGTATTTAAATTCTAGTAGGCCAGATATAATGTTCTCTACATGTCTATGTGCTCGATATCAGGCTAATCCAAAAGAATCCCATTTGTCTGCAGTTAAAAGGATTTTTAGATATCTGAAGGGCACTACAGATCTTGGTCGGTGGTATCCTAAGGATACAGGTTTTGAATTGACAGCATATTCAGATGTAGACCATGCAGGTTATATGCTTGACAGGAAAGTACGTCGGGTCACATATAATTTCTGGCCGATAAACTCGTGAGTTGGGCTTCAATGAAACAACTATGTGTTTCCACATCAACAGCTGAGGCAAAGTACGTCGCTGTGGCGAGCTGTTGTTCTTAAGTGTTGTGGATGAGAACACAACTCTGAGATTATGGCTTCAAATACAACAAGATCCCGATCTACTGTGATTCAAAGAGCGCCATTGATATATCTGCGAATCCTGTTCAACATACAAAGACCAAACACATCGATGTACGATATCACTTTATCAAAGATAATGAGGAAAAAGGTACAATCAAACTTTATTTTGTAAACAGTGATTTCCAAGTTGCTGATATATTTACCAAGCCTCTCGACGAAAAGTGATTTAATTTTCTCGTTTCAAAACTTGGTATGTTAAATCTCAAGACTTAATTTGTGATTACCTACTAAAGTTTTCATTATTGTTATTTTTCTTCATTTCTTTATTTTTTATTCTGAAAGAAATCTGCACTTAAGATTTGTTCATGATCTCAGGGGGAGTGTGATATGATACAAGAATAGATGATCTACATACATTTGAGGGGGAGTTAACATCTTTTTGCATATGTTTATCACTGATAAATTTTCTGATGCATAATTGCAGGGGGGAGTAAGAGATAAGGAGTACTGTATATGATTTCTGATTATATCTTATCAGAACTCATACTTTAAACGTTTTATTGCTTTATGTCATTTTAATTTCAATAAATGTTGTGAATAAAGCTTTGTACTTTGATGACTTTGTGACTTTTGCATAATTGAGAGTGAGATTACACGATCATATTATATCTGACTTAGAGTTGACTTGATGAGGATTTAAGACTGAGCAAAAAGGTTTATTACTAATCTTAATCTCATACGTGTCTGAAAGAAGGACAACTTTCAGATATGAAAACATGTTCTTAAATGTTCAAACCACTTCTGATTCTTAAAAGATTTCATGAATATAGAAGTGTGATTGTCAAATGTTTTCTTGTTATATGTGCTTAATTGATAAATAAGCCGTGTGTTTCCAAAGATTAATACTTGCGTATTATCTTTTATATATACTTTCAAGTATTCACACACACTAGTTTAAATTTTTGTTGCAAATGTTATCACCATGTCTCAAATTGAACCAAATTTTTCGATGGTGATACACCCCGCTTGTTATTCAAAGTTTGAGTGTGATTTCATTTCAAAACGTTTCTTTCAAGAATGTCTATATCTTGATTCGTATAGACAATATTCAATTTTTGTTGACCTAAGCTTTACTTGCTAAATCATTCAGATATTTTGTTCTTTTTCATACAATGTCAGATTTTCAAACAAGTTTCTTGTATTCATTTCATTCATTTCAATATACTTTTTTGAAATATCTTCAATGTTTAAAATGCTCAATTCTTCATGATTATCTTTATGAGCATACAGACATCTGACTTGTATATATTTTTTGCTTTAACTGCAAAGTTAAACCATTTTGAGCAACTTATTCTTATAGGACTACATGGGTTCATTGTGTGAGGAATTAATTGAAACTTCTATGGATTCACGTTAACAGTGTTTCCTACTCAAGAAGTTAATCCTCGAGTGATCGAAGAGTGAGGAGTCAAAATAACTAAGTGTGGGTTGAGTGATGAAGTAAAATGAAAAAGAGAGTTTGGTTAGAAGTGAGCTCAAAGATTAAAAAGAAAGACGGTGTGAGAACAGAGTAAAAGAATATCAAACTCTGCACCAACTTTTTCTAAGTCGGGCAACCACATTGCTGGTGTTTCACAATTCTTCGTGAACATCATTGAAATAGGAAACTAGCCCATGCCAACTCTTGATAAAAACCCTACCAGCTACTCATTTTCTTCTCAAGCTACTCATTTTCTTCTCAAAAAGAAAATGTTTCATATTTCAAGGGGACGCAACACATAATCTATCTGGTTTTCATTTGGAAAATTTGGATATTGAAAAAGAAGGAAGTCTATCCCACCTTCGCATTTCGATCATGCACAATTGAGTTTGTGTATTACTGTTGTTTGTCTCAATGGTTTACACAATTTTGAGCCTATTAAAAGCAATCATATGTGCTTAATTCTTTCAAACACAAGCACGTACACACAGAGAATTTGTTTTTCTGTCAAAACGTTCATAGAATAAACTTGTGTTATTCGATGATTGAATGGAAGACCTGGGGAGTGAACTTCACAAAAGCTCTTTTCCATTGTGTATTCGTTAGACACAGTGACTTCGTGTTACTGACAGCATTTTAACTGATTCATTTATTGATTTAGGTGTTACACTCAATTTGTCTGAATTTGTTAAGATTCGGATGAATATCTTTTTGGATCGATGAATAATCAGAGGCTCAGTGTTAAAAAGATCAGTGGTCAGATCAGATTTTCAATAACATTTCTTTTAAAGAGTTTTGATGATTTCCATGCTCTAATCATCAAAAAGGGGGGAGAGCTAATCAAGAAATGTTATAGATGGGGAAGAAGAATCAAGAAATATGTGAAGTGATCAAGAAAATTATGTCAAGACAGTGAATTTGAAGAAAGTTTGTTGAAAGATGAAAGAGAAAATTCAAAGAATTCTGAACACGAGCTGATTTTACTGAAATTTTCTTTGAAGATAATTTGCTGAAGCAAATTGAGCTAAACTTGAAGATAATTTTTTTCCGATGTCTGAAAGAGGTTTAACAACCTTGGGGAGATTGTTACAATTTTTGAAGACAGACTTTGGAGAGATTACAAAAGTTTTGAAGACAGTGTTAGAGCACATATTTGTTGGATTCAAGATCATAAAGATTGAAAATTAAAGTGAAGCAAGTCAAAGCTGAAAGTCAAACTCTCAAGCATCAAAGTCAAAGTCTATTGTAATAAAAGTCAAAGTAAATATATTGTATTTTGTTTCTTTGTTTTAGGAGGTGGTATAAATAGTCCTTGCCTTGTAATCTTTGTGTAACAATCAGGAAGTAAGTGTGTGAGCAGATTAGAGAAGAGGATAATAGAACATCATTCTAGAGAGAGAATGTAGTGAGAGAAAGTTAGATTTGTAATCTTTGTTCTTGAATCAATGACATGTGATTTCACGAATTATTCATCTTGATTGTTAGTATAGATTAGAACTTGAATTCTGGGAATAACAGACAGAATGTTTGAAGTTTGCTAAGCAAAGGGGGAGATTGTAATTTCAATGCAACGAAAGGGGGAGATTACAAATTGAGCTTAAAAGGGGAGATTGAATTGCAAAATCTTTTAGAGATGATCTTGAATCCAAAGGGGGAGATTGTTAGTGCATATATTTGTTGGATACAAGATCATAAAGACTGATGGTCAAAGTCAAGCCAAGTCAAAACTAAAAAGTCAACTCTCAAGCAAAGTCAAAGTCATTGTAATAAAAAGTTAAAGCAAGTGTTGTAAGAGTTTAGTTGTGTGAGTGTTTATGTAGTGTGCGCATTTTTTTGTCGTGAGTGTTTCTGTGTTGGGTATAAATAGGGATATGACACTGTGTTGTACGTGTAGTAGTTCTTGTTGCTTCATGATAGTGTCATACGTGTTCAAGAATCAGAGAGAGATAGTTTGAGAGAGCATTCACTGTATCGAATTTGATTGTGAAATAGAAATGAAAATTGATTGAAACTGTTATTGTCATCTTGTTTACATTGTTATCTGGGATAACATATTGTCCACATGAAATGATGCACTCCTAGCACTAGCTATACGTTTAAGGGCTCACCACCCTGATTATCTCATCAAGTCTACATGACTTGGAAATGCTAGAGAATTTACATCATAAAGATTTGATGATTATTGCATATGTATTGGAATCAATGTAGAGTTTCCTGCACCCCATATGTATATCTAAAATGGTCTCATAGAAGTTGTCATCAAAAGAATATAGATGGTAGCCAAGACATTAGTTATGCGTACTGATTTACTTACATATGTTTGGGGTTATGTAATACTATACGCAACTTTACTTCTTCATTTTGAGACCTATTACTAGCTAACAGTCTCATGTGTACCAGTTGGTAACTGGATATAAGCCTGATATTTTACATTTACACATGTTTGGTTGTGCAGTATATGTGCCAATTGCGCCCCACAGCGCACCAAAATGGGTCTTTAAAATGATTAAGTATATTTGTTGGATATGAATCTCCAAATATTATCCGCTAGTTAGAATCCTTGACGGGTGATCTTTTTACCGCTAGATTTGCAGATTGTCACTTTGATGAGACAGTCTTCCTGTCGTTAGGGGGAGATAGGAAAAAGGATTTTCTGTAGGAACGACAGGAAGTGTCATTGAATATTCTCACTCTGTCTCATTTTGATCCCGAAACTTCATAATGTAAAGTTGAAGTCAAACGAATCAAACTCGATACCTAGTATGTTTAATGTTATTCCAGAAGTGACAATATCACATATACGAGCTGCAAATATACTCGCAAGGTTAAAGTCCTCAAACAAATGCACAACGTCGCTGGAAAGTGTGTTGCAATCACACATGGTGGAGTTGTGGTTGAGGTCGTAGCTCCCAAACGGAAATGGGGGAAGCTACTTGGTTCGATAGATACTCATCTAAAGGAAGAGAAGAGTAAGACACAACTATTTGTCATCAATACATAAACCTCTCATGAGATTGTCTCTGATTAAATTATGTCTATGAATCATTACTGGAGGACGCTCCTAAGTTAATATTGATTCCAAAGATCAAAGAAATCTCAAATGAATTATGAGAGTGCATATGAGTCGATGGACAGATCATACATACTCATTGATGATATATTTCGCATATATATTGTTGTTTATGAGGTCATAGAGCACATTGACATCGAACCATGCTCAGTTGAAAAATATCAACAAAGAGCAATTTAGCCTAAATAAGCAATCCATGAGAATCGTATTATTTGACAAATGAACAGGTATTTGGTTTGGTAGTGCTAACCCACCAAGTGTAAAGCCTGTAAAACATAGATAAATCATTTGTCGTAAAGCGTAATGAGAATAATTAAGTCATAATGTATGAGACTCTCCTTTGGCGCAAGGTTTCTCACAACGCCCTGGATTGACCACGATAAGACTTAATTTCCCGTGATGAATGTCATAACGTTCTGCTAATTAATTAGCCTAGTAGTTTCCGAAGGACTGGAAATGCATCTCATGAATGTGGTTACCACATATCTCTACGGGGATCTAGATTGAAAGATATAAAAAAAAGTGTTTGATGATATTACATTACCAAAATCAAGTAACTTTAAACCACGAAATACGTTTGCAATAAAATTAAAACACTCACTTTATAAATTAAAGCAATCTATGTGGTGTGGTATACCCACCTAACTGAATACACGATTGGGAAATGGTATATAAGAACGATGAACTGTGTCTTTGCGTATTTATTTAGGAAAACAAGTTTTAGATCTTCAAAGTAGCTTTATATGTCGATGTTGTGAATATAATAGACACTCTTGATGAACTAAGAGAAACCACAAGCTACTTGAAATCTAAATTTGAGATGGAAAATCATGGGAAAACTTGGTTTTGTCTAACTATTTGAGCTAGGACACCGAGTTTGTGAAATATTAATTCACCGATCGCATATGTCTATAAAATAATCAGGCAATTTAATATGCACAAAGCGCATCCGGCTAGCACTCCCATGATTAGTCAAAGTGTTGGATATAAGGAAAGATCCATTTCGTCTAAAGGATGATGACGAAAAAGTGTTGGTGAGCTGGAATTCTCTATCTAAGTACAATATGCGATTATCATACTTAACACAATACACTTGACCGTATATTGTATTTCTCAGTGAACTTGTTAGCTAGATTTAGCTCAGCGCCAACGCAACGTCATTGGAATGGTATCGAATTAATCTTTTGAAACCATTGACATAGGCTTATACTTTCCCTATAGAAAGAAAAATGGGATTGATAATGAAACTTCAATACATACTTAGAATATAAGCAGCAAAAGTAATAGCTCTTTTAGAAAAACACCAAACAATATATTGGTATGTCTTTGCTAATATTAGGTATGTGTCTGATTCATACAAATGTTGTTCCCAAACTTGATAAGGAATTACCATGGGGAACGCTCCAATTGCTTGAAGTAAGCTAAGTTAACCCTTGCAACTACCTCCTTGAACGATCCAAGAATATTACTCTCCATGAGACTGTTTAAGAAATGTATATGATTAAGGACTGTCATTACACATATTAGAGGAGCTAGTAATTTTGAGTTCAACCACTATCCTACATGCATATATGGAAATAATGCATCATGTATCGAATAAATGAAAGTAAGATATATCAAGGGTGATAACACAAAGCATATTCTGCTTAAGTTTTTATACAATCAGTAGTAACAAACTATCCTCTAGATTGAAGAGAATCAAGTAAGATGTCAGGAGAATGTGACATATTTTTCCAAATCATTACCTAAAATCATATTTTGGAAACATGTAGAAAGTATTAAAATGCAAATGTTTTCCAAACTCCCGTGATTAATGTACGAATCAGGGGAGTAGTAAATAAAAGAGAGAGTCTACTATACATTTGAAATGGGTTGTTGTGCTCTTTCCTTCACCCAAGGTTTTATTTTTTCCACTAGGTTTTGTTCATTGGTGCAAGGTTTTAGTGAGACAACAATTTATAAATCATCTTGTTTTATAAATCCCTTGATTGATGTACAAATCAAGAAATATAATAAACTAAAGAAATTGTTTATTGGTGCCTTGTACTTTTTTCTTCGTCCAAAGTTTTTATTTTTTCCATTGGGTTTTGTTTCTTTGGCGTAAGGTTTTAATGAGGCAAGAACTATGCGCCATCACTCATTTGACTCGGCACAAGGGGGAGTGTTGAAAGATTATGTGTCATCATCAAAAGGAAGTGATTGACAGAATATTTTCTTAGTATTATATTACCATAATGAATGTTTCATTTTCTTTGTAAACCCATCCCTATTTAAAGGGTTTATGATTAATGAGAATTACATAATTCTTCTCTCTATCTTATTGTTATTCTCTCTATATTGATTGTTCTGTAACACAAGGATCAATCTGTTTGGGCTAATATTGTTGCCAACGATGCTCTTGTGTAGTTGTTATGCGATAGGTTTTAAGAGGCACATGGGTAACATGAGCCTCCACAATAGGAACACTTTTTCAACTGGCTTTTTCGTACCTCATCAATGCCAATTCAATAGGCAAAAATCTTAACTTTTTCCACCATATCAAAAGCCTTTCTCAAGTTCTTTTTCTTAATTTATATCATTTTTTAATAAAAATTAATGTATTCAAATTATATACATATACATTTATTTTTAACAAAAAAAATATTAATACTTTAATTATATGTTTATTTTACATTAATTACTAATTAATTAAATATATTGATACACTATATACTATGAATAATTTCTATTAAAGATTAACAAAAATAAAATTATAAATATTAATAAATTATTTGATTCAACTTGCTCAAGTGAAAAATAACACAAAATATATCGAAATGCAACAAAGTTTGGCTTAATTCCTATTTAGGGGTTGTTTGGCAGTTACTGAATGGTTTAGTGCAGAATGATTAAGTGGTCTGAATGATTAACAGGTTTTTATGATATAGTGTAAAATGAAATATGGTTGTTTGCTAATTGTTCATAATGAAATCAGGACTCTTAATGGTTAAGGGAGGGTTAGAATACAAAATCATTAAGAGGATTTTGGAACCATTAAGAGGCAGCCCCTGTTTTTTGCCAAACAAGATTTACCTCCTAACGATTAAGAGGTTGCCTCTTAATGGAACCATTAATGTAACGAAATTTCAAAATTTTATATTTAATGTAACGAAGCTTCAAGGTTTTCTATTTTTCAAACCATTTTAACCAATAGCCTATTGCTTTGATAACATTTTGACACGCATGTCAAAATTATCTACCGTAAACATTTCGCAAATTGTTCATTGATGGGTATCAACAAACGTCACAACATCAGTAGGTGACCGGTCAAAATGAGTATAAGAGAACCAAAAGTCAAAATCTCTAAAAACAATTAACTCCAACAAATTATCTATTTTAGATATTTCAACATTCATTGTATTATTAAAATACTCCATAAATTTATCATTACACTTTTTTTTTAAAAATTTATATAAAATAATAATGATTTAATCTCTTCGATGGAATGAGTAAAATATTAATTTCTCTCTCTATACATCAACTTTTAAAAAATTTTCTAAACTTGGAGTTTTCTTTATTTTAGAGAACAATATAGAGAACTTGTTGGAGTAAAATAAAAAACAAAAACATCATTTTATCTATTTTAGAGGATCTGTTGGAAATACTCTTAAACAAAAAAAATCTTTATACTAAATAGAATTTAAACCAAATTTTTGTTGCGTTTGTCCCAAATAATACAATAAGGTAGCGTGTGATACGCAAGCATGATTGGACATGACTGTACATGACAGATAGGACATGAGTAGACATGACAGGACAAGTGTATGTCTCGGTTTGGTATGACGAAGACTAGATAACACATGACTAGACAAGTTGCCCCCAAAAGTTGTTTAATGTTTAGTATATCATATAATAGTTATAAATGACAAGTATATATTTAAATAATTTAATTTATAAGAATTTTTAGTTCTTTACACAATTTTCATATACATAAATAATAGTACGAAATTTTAATGAAGAATCTGAAATAACTGATGGTAGCTCAAAAACAACTCAATTCATATAAAGAAAATATTATATTTGATTCAATTTGAAAGATCTTTATAAATTGGTGGAGGCATGGTTGCAACAACAGGTAGAGGTAAAGGTGTGGGTGTCTGGTGAACGACGGTGGTTGTAGAGGACGTGAAGAGGGTGGAGGAGGTAGTTGTGGCCGATTTGGCAGAAGTATAGGCGGTGGTGGTGATCGATAGATGTGGAGGTGGTCGACGATGATAGTGGTGAATGACGGTAGTTGTGGAGGTTATAGAAGAGGTTGTTGTAGTGGAAGAAGAGATGGATGGCGACGAGGGTGGTGATTACTAGTGATGGCCAAATGGCGGGTCGGGTCGGGCCGGGCCCAAAACAGCAACCTCAAGGACCGGGCCAAGTGGGCTTCGGGCCGGGTTTCACCCAATTATCAGTTGCCCGGTTAAGGGAGGGATGGACCGGTTCTTAGACAACCGGGCCGGGCCGGGCCTGAACAGGTCCTTCGGTCGGTCCTTCCTTTTTTTTAAAATTAGTTTCTTTATAATTTATATAATAATTAATTATATAATAAAATTTAAAAAATAGGTTTACTTGTCAATTAATAAACTTAAAAAACGCAATTATATCAATTACTAAACTTTAAAAAATAAAAATTGGATTGGATCACTCAAATACTTGCGAGAAACGAATATAGCGAGACCGATAAATGAGAATTGTATGCGTTTTTTGCGTTTTGTAAGTTGATGTCTAACTCCATAATCAACACAAGTATTTATAGGGGTTTGGGGGGTTAGAAAATAAAAAAAAGGGTCAAAAAATCGAATATAACAGCTATTTTTTTGAAAAATTCAGATCGGACCGGGCCGGGCCAAAAACCGGTCCATGAACTGGTCCAGGCCGGGCCGCCAAAACTTCTAAATACCTGGACCGGTCCTGATTTTCAGGCTATGAACCGGGCCTTCATCGGGCCGGGTTGCGGTTGACCACCCAGATAGGATCGGGCCAGGCCCATTTGAACAAATACCATGTTACGTTTATATATCAAATGAGGGTACATCAGTAATTTTTTAGTTTATATCTCACTCTTGTCCCAGGTTGTTCCGCCTATTTGGATGAAACAAGAAAAACCTTTTTTGTACCATCCTATCCCATATCGTCCCAAACATGAATAGTGAATTTTTGTTCTGCCTCATATCATGTCAAACATGTGAGTTGTTATGTACCAAAAACAATCTAGTATTTTTTTTTTCAAAATTAAAATTAAAGCAAAAATACGTTGCAGCTTTGGAGTTGATTCACGACGAGCACGTATCCCCCCTTGGATATATTTAAAGAAAAAACACCAATGCCGTGTTATGCTGCGTGTGGGGTGGGTTATTTATTGGTGTACCATTATTTGGAATTTGCAACAGACCATAGACCCACACAGAGTAAGGGAGAAGAAGAAGAAGAAGAGCAGCAAAAATGGCGACACTCAAGGTACCATCCACCGTTCCTCCACCTTCTGAGGACTGTGAGCAACTCCAAAAAGCTTTTGCAGGTAGTTATCATCTTAATTATTACAAATTCCTCTTACGGACATTTTGATTTCGAATGTTTGTTGGATCTGGTTGTTGTTTCTATCACCGATCTGTGGTGTTTTTATCTCCGATCATCGCAATCATACCTGTTATTCTGTTTTGGACGATGTTCTCATTGATTTGCTGTTGATCCTTGAATCCTTTTTCGCCGATCATGTTGTATGATGTGTATAAATGTTAATATATATATATATATATATATGTGTGTGCGTGTGTGATTGTTTTTGTCACATATGATTCACATATTTTGGTTGTATACATGATGCATTGATGCCTGAATTGCATATCGGTTGATGCGATTCTGGCGATATTTTTGACGAGAAGTTTTTTGGTTCTGTTGATCTGTGATTAACCGGATTAGGATTTCAGTCACACATCCAGAAAATATAATTTATATGATGAGTATATTGTGTTCAAATCTCCATGGTTAGTCCTAATCCCCCTTTTCTCCCGCACTAACCTGGTTTTGAAGGCATGATGAGGAAAAGGAGAGGTGAAACACATGACTCATTGATGCATGTGACCAAACCATGATCAGAATTCAAATTTGATAAGTCAAAACCCCAGGATAATGTTGAGTGAAATCCAAACAAGGGCATGTCTAGTGGGCCTAAACTTTCCCTTTATAAAGAAAAATCTTATAAAGAAATCATAGGTATAAACAAAAGCCGACCAAATAGAGAACTTTTTCTTTGGACAATATGACATACATATAAACAACTTCAAAATGGTAAAAGATCATATTTTGGCCATAGTAGTTTCTTGATTTTAATAATCAGATCATTTCAATTTTAACAACTGATCACTTCAAAATGGGGCTGTTTGTTTACCTCTTAATGGTTCCATTAAGAGGCAACCTATGAATCGTTAAGATGTAAATCTTGTTTGGCAAAAAAAAGGTTTGCCTTTTAATGGTTTCAAAACCCTCTGAATGATTTAGTATCTTGACCATGTCTTAACCATTCAGAGCCCTGATTTCATCCTGAACAATTAGCAAACAACCATATTTTATTTCGCATTATATCATAAGAGCCTCTTAATCATTCTGCACCTAACCATTCAGCAACTGCCAAACAGCCCCTAAAGTTGCCTGGGATAGTCAAGACACGAATTTCAAATTGTAATTTCAGATCTATATCACATACATTGCGAAAGCAGCTCTTCTTTCTAAATCTAATAGTGTATTGGAAATTCCTTTATGTTCTTTTTAAAACTTTATGTTATTAATTTACTTTACTATAAAATAGTTGTTGATATGATTTTTTAAATATGTGTTTAATTTATTTAAAGTCGTATCTTAAAAAATAGTATGTAATTTCATGTGTTTGAATGTTGTCATGGACATCAAAAACTTGATGTTGGGATGTCTATGTGACATTTTACAATTCTACAATTTGTTTGTTGTTGTTTATTTATAATACTCAATTTAATAATGATATCCATTTTTGTCCATCAATACAACTCCTATCACGTAACAATGTGAAAAATGATGAAAATATTATCACATTTTCAAAATTAAGGTTACAAGTATATGATTTTTATTAGAAAATAACCTAATGACCACCATATAGACATACATTATAAGCAAATTATCAAAAATGAAAAAGATCACTTTTTTCATTGAACTAATTTTACAGAAAAACTTTTTGTATCTGACAAAATCTTTCAAAAGGATTTACCATTTGAGATGCTTTTAGTTGGTTTTTAGTTAGTTAATCAAAGGATAGCACTTTGATTAGATCTGCTTTCCATTTTCAAATTTCCTTGTTAACAACACAAATTGCAAATTTTCTTCTCTGCTGAGTCTATGGTTGTACTATAGGTTGGGGAACAAATGAGGCATTGATCATTCAGATTCTGGCCCATAGAAATGGAGCTCAGCGCAAAAAGATTCAAGAAACATATTATGAAGCATATGGTGAAGATCTCCTCAAAGATTTGGACTCTGAGCTTTCCAGCGATTTTCAGGTTAGTTTGAATCAGGAGATCTTCATGGGAGCTGCCACTCTATCCTTTGGGGCAGAGATCTGCTTACATCTCATCTCCGGACCCCTGCTCTTAAGCAGGATATACCGGGATCGTTTCGTTTGGATTCGAATCATGAGATCTTCTGTTTCGATTGTTTTTGACTGGGATGTTTAGCTTTGTTTAATAGGAGTCAACTACAAAATATGCATTTTACTTGTTATAACAGCGGGCAGTTATGTTATGGACCCTGGAGCCAGCAGAGCGTGATGCGTATTTGGTGAATGAAGCAACAAAGAAGCTGACTGCTAGCAATTGGGTTCTGATGGAAATTGCTTGTTCTAGGTCTTCAGATCACCTGTTTTGTGTGAGGAAGACATATCATGCTAAATACAAGAAATCAATCGAGGAAGATGTTGCACATCACACATCTGGGGATTTCCGAAGGGTATATATCTCCATAATTAAGCGTGTACATGAATTGATGTTGAATCATGAAAGTTATCATCTTTCATATGTTACCCACCCTCTACTTCTATATATGGTGGAACCTGGAGACGAGTAATTTTATGGGTTCCACATATCTTACATGGTTTCAGAGCAAGAGTCTGGATTTGGGACATCTGTGTCCATGTAACCTCTGTTGGAGGTGTTATGGACTCTAGCCAACCATATGATTGTAGATAAACCGATGTTGAATCATGAAATTTATTAATCTTCATATGTAACTTACATTAGCTAGAGTGGATCTTTTCACTTCATTATATGTTGGAACCATCCTTCTTTCCTTGATGGGTTCTACATATCTGACATGGTATCAGAGCCCAAGCTCTTATAGCCTCTGTCACTAGCACCTCCTAAAAAACTTCAAATAGTGTTATTTTGCAATTTCTACTGTATGTTATCGGTCATTAATATGGTTAATTTTTTATTTTATTTTTTCTCACCTGCAGCTTTTAGTACCTCTTGTGAGTGCTTTTCGTTATGAGGGAGATGAGGTGAACATGAGTTTAGCGAAATCAGAGGCTAAAATCTTTAATCAGAAGATCAATGACAAAGCTTACAACGATGATGAGCTGATCAGGATTCTTACAACAAGGAGCAAAGCTCAACTCAATGCAACACTCAACCAATACAACGATCAATTTGGAAAAGCCATCACCAAGGTATTATATCTCCCTATCTTGTTTGAAACCATATATTCAATCCCCCTTAGGGCTACCGGAGGGTTTGTCTGACTTTAACTTGAGGCCCACAAGCTGGCCTGGACACCCAGAGTTACCCAAAAAAAAAACTAGAACGGCCCTTTTTGAGTTCCAACTTCCAAACAATCTTGGATTTGTTAAGTTTAACCCACGAGTCTCGTAATAATGTGTGTATAAACAATCGCGAAACAATATTATGAGTTAGGGCTCTATTTCTCATGAGTTACATACGGAACATGTTCATCATTTTTGCAGGACCTGAAAGCTGATCCTAAAGATGAGTATCTCAAACTGTTAAGATCTGCAATCAAGTGCTTGACCATTCCAGAGAAATACTACGAGAAGGTTCTGCGACTGGCAATCAACAAACTAGGGACAGACGAATGGGCTCTGACCCGTGTGATCATCACTCGTGCTGAGGTTGATCTGAAGCGTATTGCAGAGGAATACCTGAGAAGGAACAGCGTGCCATTGGATAAAGCAATTGCTGGAGACACGTCTGGAGACTACGAGCGCATGCTGCTTGCATTGATGGGCCATGATGATGCTTGAGTACTGGTTTTCGGTTTTCATGAATGTGGTGCAGAATCTTCCGGGTTCTCATATCGTGGTGTTTGATGGCATATTGCTAGCGTTCTAAATGTGGACATATTTGATTATTTTGATATTTATCATGCGAATTTGTTTTCTATGACTATATATATGGGGTTGCTGAGAACATAATTGTTGGTTATTTCAGTGTCATCAATCATTTTTAGGTAATTGTGATTTACATGAGATCGATATGGTGATAAAGCAAACATAAGTGAGTCAGGAGGTGTAGAGTGCATACTCACAAATGTTGTCTTTATCACCTTTGATCGCCATAAGGCGGGGGCCGAGGGGCAGCCCTAGCAGGGTTCGGGGCAGCGCCTCGAGGTCGGGATGATTAGGAGGAATTTCAGAAGGTCGGAAACCTTCTTGAAATTGTTTGTGCACTTGGTGATATTTTAACGAAGTACGGATTAGAGACGGTGTAATCAAGGCCTCTGAGCCTCTCAGAGCTCTAACTCTCTGTTGATTTTCTCTAGTGTTGAGGATCAGAGCATGCAGTACTTAAGATCAGAGTGTCTCAGAGCCTCCGGTCCGTGTGATCAGAACTTTTGACCTCTTTTGATGTTGTTTCCGACTCTGATTCAGTTGTAATTGCTCTCAAATCTTATTCGTTAACGGTTGTAACTTCCATGCATTATGTTTTAACCGTTTAATTGCTCATAACCGTCGGCCTTTCATATAAATATGTAAATGTTAAACTTCTTGTTTGAACCTGTCCCATGGGTTTAAAGAAAGAATCATGCGAGAAGTTAAACATTTTACGAGAAGTGTGATATCATATATGATTACACGACCTGTACTGTGTTTAATCATATATGATTAAACGTTTATGTATTGCCAATGTAACATGTGTTTAACATATATGATTAAGCTTGTGTATCATAAATGATATCACACTTCTCATTTTCTCGCAAAATGTTTAGCTTCTCGTATGAACCTGCCCCTATGGGGTGTATATATAATCTTACAAGCCTATAAGATGAGAGTTTTCTCTAGGATTACCCCAATACGAAGTTCGTTATACCTAAGGCAATAAGAGTCAAATTATTGTATCAGGAAAGTGAACTTTCACGATTCAAAGAGATTATCCGGTCCAGGAATCATCTCCAATCCCCAAAAATCGAACAATAATTTGGTGATCAAGTATGGGTCTTGTGGGGATTTTTCTAAAGCCGAGACAAAAAGGTACTAAATGCTCGAAATGTGTGAAAGGACACAACTGAAATCAGAAACAAAATGGTTAACAAATGATATACGATGTGTCACGATAATAAAAATCAAGGAAATTAAACAATAATGTAATGACACAAATATATAATGAGGTTTCATAGCCTTATAACTGTGTACGTCCTACCAACAAACCTGAGATAATGTATTATATTCAACTAGTAGTAGGTCACAACGAGGACGTTTACCAAACAAATAAGGTGATAACGAAATGACACATACATATAATGGGGTTCAACTACGTTACAACTGTCTACGTCCTTCAACGAACCATATTCAACAAGTAGGTTACTACTAATATTGACCGAACAATTGCAAGAATCCAAATGTAAGCCAAAACAAGCCTACTACTTCAAATTGAAGAGGTGGAGATCACCACAATGCTTGTTCTACTTCTATAAAATGAATTCCCACATTTGACTCCTACTTTTCACGTATTTAGTCTTTGTCCGCATCCGACTACCTAGACCAGTCACTTGGCATCGCATGGGTAGGTTGCCTTGTCTGTTTTCATACCTCAACAAGTATTTCGACATAACCAAATATTGAGTACATTCCAACACCTTATTGAACATTCGCTTATGAACTTGGCACATTTAACTCGGTGATACAAAGTCGGTCGTGGGCCCACGTCGCGAATCAAGTGTGGGTGTTTTTGGTATCACAACTCATATGTCTACAGTTTCATGGATGTCAAGTGTAATAGGTTTAAGTTGGATTTAGTATGCTGAATCGAACCTTCGGCGCGAGAATGGTCAACCAACACTTCAATGGTCTTAAAGAGCACATTAACACAAGGGCGAAACAACTAATCGAAAGAACGAGTCATGTTGCGAAGTAAACAAAACCAAAAAGGGTAATTAGCATAAAAATTGAACATACTTTGTTCTCATTCCTAATTTGCGTAACATACTTTCAAAACCTTCATTCTTATATCTAAGATGAAAATTTTCAAACACTTGGGTTTAACAATTTTCATTCTTACGTAATTGATGGCATGGCATACATCAACATTATTTGTTGAGGTGGCTATTGATATGGATTTTGTTATATAAAATAGATTAAATTACATGATTGGTCCTGTGGTTTATATAAAATTATACTGTGCGCCTCTAAATAAAAATAATTATGGAAAACGCTCCTATGGTTTACACGTCTTATGTCGTAACACCGTTAAAAATATATGTTAAATATGTTTACCTTAAGAATGAGAATAAAGTAGGTTACATTTTTATACAATTTTGTCCAACCAAAAATTCTAGGTATGGTTTGACCTCACTCGTATGGAAAGGACATTTGGTGTCACAAAGGCATATGACAGTTTTTAAATGCAATTTGGATATATGGTGAAGGCTCGTGTGAGATGTTGAGGTTAACGTGAGAAGCGTGAGAAGTGGATCTGAACCATTGATCACTTTTAATCAAATGCCCTCCCATGAATTGCGGCTTAGAAGGGAATTGATCCGATACATTTCGGTGCATCTTATCTCGGTGCATCTCATCCTAATGTGTATCCATTTCTCATCCAACGGTTGATAACCATTTTTCACGTTAACCTCAACTTCTCATCGGAATCAAACCCATATATATATATATACATATATTTACCCTCATTGGAGTAAATTGAACAAAAATTTGAGCGTCACTATTTGACTTTGTTAATTTAGTAACTTTATTTTTCATCTATAAGTTCAATAATTCTTCTATTTCTTGAATAAAAATTATTATTAATAGTAAGTTCTAAACCTACAACAATTGGTTCAAATCATCATAACTTGAGAACTTAACGTAAAAGGAATTAAGTAAGCTTGTTGAAACAATAAGATATAAAAACTTTGTTAATTTTGAAAACCCAACATTTTTGGGAAATTGGCCGAAATGGCCAAACTAAGGAGAGGGATTGGCCTCTTAGCCATCCCTCTCCCTGAATTGCACAAAAGTCCAAACATGCGCAATAGAGCCCCTGTGCGCAATGGCCCAGGGGGGCGCAATTGGGCCCCTATGCAAGGGAAATCATAAAGATTCATGCATGTGTGAAAGAAATATAATCATGTCGATTAGGCTCAATGATTGATTCAACCTGAGACGCATGTTAGAAATCAATAGATACAGTGAGATGAATATGAAGTTCGGAGACCGGAGCTGATGTCTTCCTTTTTCAATATCTAAGGCCTCCGAGTGAGGAATAGATAGATTATGTGCTAAATCTTCGTGTATATATGAAACAAGTATCTTTTGAGAGATACTTGAGTGGCTGGGTGGGGTGACATGAGTTTATCGACACTAGGTCCATGTCTGTTTCAATATCCATCTCCAAAGAACGAGAATGAATATATTATGTGGTAACCCAGATAACTGATGCGGTTTGGTAAGGACCAATAATTCTTTTAAGTCCTGTCACATCCTCACCGTATATTTTTTTTTACTCCGAACTCATCTATCAATCTAAACCCCTCACTGATATCTATGAATGTGATGTGTTTCTTGGCTAGGTCCTTCCGGTTTTGGATTGACTATAGAAACTTTATGAGACCTAACACTCATTTAACTCACCAGATAGAACATTGAAGTAAAATTTCTGATTTGAGAGAATTAGAAGTCAATAGCATTTAAGAATGAGTCATGAACTGAAGTGTTCAGAAGTCGATATGAAAAATAAACAACATGGTACTCCCCCTCAAAAGATGGCATAACCCTTGATTGTAGTCATGTGATGTGAATAATCTGAATTAAATCACACATGACATTCCTGCAAAACAGATTAGGAAGATTTTTGTTTTGGTATCCATGTCGTGATGGATCCTTGATGGTTAGTTGTCTTAACTTTTAAGCTATTAAACTGAGGATTGGGGATGCTATAAGTACCATACCAATTATTAACATACCTTGAATCCACAAAGTCACTATTTCCACAGTGAGTGCAACAGATCTTTGCTCGGTTTAGACTGATCAACTTTCTTGTAGAATAAACATAAGTAGGTGAATCAGTCTTGGAAATAGATGAATCTGTATTAACTACAGGAGAATCATGAGACTTGTTTCCTTCACTGTCTTTTGTAGGTGGTTTCTTTCTCCAAACCATCTTTACTTTTATGCAAAAATGATTATTTGAAGAATCATTAAGCTCGCAATCAGAAGAACTGGAGTAGTAAGTATATCTTTTTTTAGAGGGGTCGATCTTTCTTTGTTTCTGTGAACGTCTTTAGATTTTTGCTTTGAAGATTTGTTCACATAAACCTTTTGAGAGGCAGATGTTGAACATTCGCCTTTTTGGGAATACAATTTCAGTTTATTCGTCCTAGTACCTCACCATGGGGAGCACCGGTGTTGTTTGTTAAGAAGAAAGACGGGTCTATGAGAATGTGCATAGACTATCGGGAGCTCAACAAAGTAACTGTCAAAAATAAGTATCCGCTTCCCAGAATTGACGATCTTTTTGATCAACTTCAAGGAGCGAGCTACTTCTCGAAAATAGATCTACGATCTGGGTATCATCAGTTGAAGGTGAGGGAGGAGGATGTACCTAAGACTGCTTTTCATACGAGGTACGGACACAATGAATTTCTAGTTATGCCCTTTGGATTGACCAATGCGCCGACAACTTTCATGGACTTGATGAATAGAGTGTGTAGTCCGTTATTAGACAAGTGTGTCATAGTCTTTATAGATGATATACTGATCTATTCACGGTCCAAAGAAGATCATGAAACTCATTTACGAGCAATATTAGAATTGCTTAAGCGCTAGAAATTATACGCCAAGTTCTCAAAATGTGAATTTTGGTTGAAATAAGTTCAGTTTCTAGGTCACGTGGTGTCGAAAGATGGGATTAAGGTTGACCCGGCTAAGATTGAGGCTATTAGAGGGTGGGAAGCGCCAAAAACACCATCAGAAGTAAGAAGTTTTCTAGGATTGGCGGGTTATTATCGAAAGTTTATCCAGGACTTCTCAAGGATAGCCACACCACTAACGGCGTTAACCAGGAAGAATGTCACATTTGTATGGGCGGAAGCTCAGAATGAAGCGTTCAGTAAATTGAAGGAGAGTCTAAGTAGTGCACCTATCTTGTCCCTACCTAACGGAACAGAAGGATTCGTAATCTATAGCGATTCTTCAAGATTGGGTATGGGGTGTGTGTTAATGCAAGAAGGCAAGGTGATTGCGTATGCATCTCGTCAGTTAAAAGAGCACGAAAAGAATTACCCAACGCATGATTTAGAGTTGGTAGCGGTAGTCTTTGCTTTAAATATTTGGAGGCATTATCTGTACGAAATTAAGTGTCATATTTACACGGATCACAAGAGCCTTCAGCATCTTTTCAATCAAAGTGAGCTCAATATGAGGCAGCGTAGGTGGATGGAGTTGTTGAGTGATTATGACTGTGATATCCTATACCATCTGGGCAAGGCCAATGTGGTGGCGGATGCTCTAAGTCGTAAGGAACGAGGAGAAACAACAAAGATGGTGGCCTATCGAGTTGATGTCGTTTCCGATTTCTTGGAAGAAGTCATAAAGTACCAAAAAGAAGCGGCGTCAGAGGAAAATTGGAAGAGTGAGAGAATAGTTGGAATTGTTAATTCATTAGTCGTCGATAATCACGGACTGAAGTGTTTCAATAAGAGAGTGTGGATTCCAAAAGCAGGAGAACTGTGAAAGAAAGTATTGGAAGAAGCACATAAGTCGCATTACTTAGTGCATCCGGGAACCAACAAGATGTATCGAGATCTGAAGCAAAGTTATTGGTGGTCGGGTTTAAAGAAGGATATTTCTCACTTTGTCGAGCGATGCCTGACATGTTTGAAAGTTAAAGTAGAGCACCAGAGACCTTACAGGGAGCTTCAATCGTTAGAAATTCCAGTCTGGAAGTGGGATGATATTACAATGGATCTTGTTACCGGGTTACCACGATCACCTAAGGGGCACGATGCCATTTGGGTGATAGTGGATCGACTCACAAAGTCGGCCCACTTCCACCGATCAAGGAGACGTACCCATTAGAGAAATTGGCTCGATTGTACATAGACGAGATATTAACCAGACATGGAGTACCGTCGTCAATTGTGTCAGACAGGGATGCTCGTTTTACATCAGCTTTTTGGAGAAGTCTACAAAGAGAGTTAGGCTCGCAACTCAAGCTGAGTACGGCCTATCACCCGCAAACCGATGGCCAGAGTGAGAGAACCATCCAGACGTTAGAAGACATGCTTCGAGCATGTGTCATTGATTTCAAGGGTTCGTGGGAAATTCATTTGCCGTTGATTGAATTTTCTTACAACAATAGTTACCATGCTAGCATCCGAGCGGCCCCGTTTGAAGCATTGTATGGACGTAAATGTAGAACACCTTTATGTTGGAATGAGGTGGGTGAAAAACAGCTAGCGGGACCGGAAATCGTGCAGGTGACAGCCGATAAGGTCAATCAGATTCGAGAAAGGTTAAAGATAGCTCAGGATCGTCAGAAGATGTACGCAGATAAGCGGAGGAAACCAATAGAGTTTCAGGTAGGAGACAAAGTAATGTTAAAAGTCTCGCCCTTGAAAGGGGTAGTCCGCTTCGGAAAGAAAGGGAAATTGAGACCAAGGTTCGTTGGACCATTTACCATCACGGGACGTGTTGGTGAAGTGGCTTACAAAATTAATCTACTAGAGAGTTTGAGTGGAATTCACTCTACCTTTCATGTGTCAAATTCGAAAAAGTGCTTGGAAGAAGCAGATGTAGTAGTTCCATTAGAGGACATTCAAGTGGATGAGAAATTAAGTTATATTGAAGAACCCGTAGCAATTTTGGATTACAAATTGAAGAAGCTAAGGAACAAGGAGATCCGGTTGGTGAAAGTCCAGTGGAAATTTCACAAAGGACAAGAATCAACATTTGAAGTAGAGGCAAACATGAGATCTCAGTATCCCCATCTGTTTAACGATGGAATTCCGGGGACGAAATTCTATTGAGGGGGGGATATTGTAATATCTGGGTACGAAAAATTTTAATAATTTTGAGAGTTGGGTGAAAAGTTAAGCGAGACCCAAAGTTCGAGGGGGTTAAATGTAACTTGGGTTATATATATATATATATATATATATATATATATATATATATATATATATATATATATATAGTTCATAACCCTTAGGATATTTATTTTAGTCTCAAAACCTAAGATTTCTGGAGCGACTGAAGGAGAGCGAGAACAGGGAGAAGAAGAGCTAGGTTTCAAAGGAACGATCGTTGTTTTTGAAATAAAGCTATGATTCTAGTCTAAAACTTCATTTTAAGTGTTGTAGTCGGTTTGATCTCGTTGTTAAGGATTTAAACCGCGTCTTTTAGATTACTGGGTTCGATCGAAGTTTATGAAATCGCTCTGGTGATCTGTTTGAATATTGACAGGTGTCGACCGATGTGGGGAACCGGTGTCGACCGGTGTGTCGACCGAACCAATACCGACCGGTGTGTCGACCGAACCCATGCCGACTGGTGTGTCGACCGGACCAATGCCGATCGGTGTGTCGCCCAGAGCGATCTCGACCGGGTCTACAGTGTGTTGTGTTTTATATTTTAGTTAGTGAGAGAGAGAGTAGGTTATCTGTGTTTTGGCTTACCGATTCATCGGTGTTGTCGTAGGTAGTGAATCGTTAGAAAGCAGGCTTTAAGCAAGAAGGATTTGAGGTGAGTTTTTCAAACTAAATCTGTTATGATTTCGAAAGTCGATTTAATCATGTTGGCATGTTCATGCTATGCTTATATAAACTTGTTTTATATAATGTTGTTAATTAGATGTATGCATACATTTGATTCAGAAGTTTGACCTAAGTCAGGAAGTGTGACCCGCCTTCTCGTACCGGGGAGTGTGGCCCGTTTATGCCATTGGGGTGTGTCCCCAAAATAAGACAGTACGAGACAGACATACCGTCTTTGACGATAGTGTTGGTCAGTAGTGCGAGTTACGCTTGCGAAGCGTAAAAGTATGATAAATGTTTGATCAGTAAAGTGAGTTACGCTCGTGAAGCGTAAGGTTTTGTTTAAATGTTCTAAATAATATTTGAACTGTTGCAGTATTGCTTGGAGGGGACTCACTAGACCATTGGTCTAACCCTCGCTCTTTCAAAATTATAATCTTGTTTCACGTTATCGCAAGATAGCAAGTACCGATAAGGGTAAGGAGAAGATGTGAGATAAATCCAGGAGCTAGAAGACTCCTTGTAATAGTTTCCTTTTTTGACTCAGTTGTGTAATAGTTTGTAGTGGCAACCCTATTCTTTTGATTGTAGGCTTGGGGCCGTTTCTAGTTGAAATATTATATTTTGATGTAGTTACATGTTTTTCGATGATTGAATGGAAGTCCTGGGGAGTGAACATCACCCAAGATCCATATATAGTACATTCGTTGTACTCAGTAACTTTGTGTTGCTGACAGACACTTTAATTGTTTCATTTGTTGATTCTGGGTTACCATTCCTAATTTGTCTGAATTTGAAAAGATTCGGATGAATACATTTATGAATTGACGGCAGAAACTTTCTATCAGATAGATTGGAGGAGATTGAATATTTTTCTACATGGGAGAGATTGTTCATGAAGACTGAGCTTATACTGATCATTTGGGGGAGATGATTTCAAAGACAGAACTGACCTTGAAATGTTTTGATAATTCTGATTCTCATCTCATCAAAAAGGGGGAGAATTTCAAGATTTCAAAGTCAGATTAAAGTTGATCTTATCAGAAATGGGGGAGATATTTAGAGAAGTCAAAGTCAGAATTATTTCAAAGTGAAAGTCAAGGGAAATGATTCAAAGAAGGAGTTAGTCAAGAAATGTTGAGCTTATCTGAAATTGGATTTTTACTCAAAGAGGAAGATTATCTGAAAGCGTTATTAAAGTCATAGATTGAAGAAAGTGTTAAAGTTCTACTCAAAGCTACTCAAAGTTAATCAAAAGAGGGAGAATTATTTCAAGTGCCATCAAAGTGATAAAGATTTGAAGATGTCAAAGTTGTGAAAGACTATTTGCTGAAGATTTTATCTGAGAAAAGAAGACCTGAAGTTTATTGCCAAATTTTTTTTAATCTTGAATCCAAATGGGGAGATTGTTAGAGTTGAATTGTATTCAAGATTAAAAGAAGGTTCTAAATTGTAATTGTTGTAAAGTATGTGGTAGTATTTGTAATTGTTGTTTAGAAGTTGACTTTTGCTAAAGGTCGTGTTGACTATATAAATAGCAAGTCATAGTTGAGTTTGGTCATAGAACACATGCACAGTAAGAGTACGATTACATTGTTCTTACACACATACATAGAGCTTATTGATATATTGCACGAAATAGGGATATGACTCTTTGTAGATTGTTTGATTAATAAAAACAAGTTGTTCTTGATAATCTGTGAATCGATTGATAGCTAGAATACTGGGATCACATTTTCTCAGTAAGCAAAAAAAAATCCTGGGTCCTTTTAGACCCGGGTTGGGCTATAGGGTTGAAAGAGGGTCCGATCAAGATTTTTTAGGCTAGGACAATGTAACACCCCGGATTTCCGATTGTGTAATCTTGTTATTTTTGTGTTAAGCTTTTGCCGTTTAGCTCCGTGTTTGGTTGGTGTTGTTTTGGAGTTTTGAGAGTTTTGGGAAGAAACAGTGAGTTACGCGAGTTACACCGCGAGTTGAAGTCGCGGCACAACCCGCGTAACCCTCTGTTGGATGTTGGATTTTGAGAACTACGCGAGTTACACCGCGACTAGAGGTCGCGGCATAACCCGCGTAACCCACTGGATGGTTTAGGGTTTTTGGACACGGGCGAGTTATGCCGCGAGTTGAAGTCGCGGCATAACCCGCGAAGTTGCATTGACCGTCTTAAAGAGGTTCAGTTTCCCAAACTTCACTTTATCTCAAAATCAAAATATCTCTTCTCTCTCTCTAAACTCTCTCTCTTTATCATTCGATCTTCGAAGTCTCGTTTGGTTACTAGCTTTCGGTGTTTCTAGCAAGGGGTCGGTGTTTTAAGCTTCACCTCTTCATCGTGATCGTTATCTGGTTTTCTAGGTTTTTATTCCAAAAACCTATCGGTGAGTTCCTACTACCATTTTACAAACTTTATACATGTCAAAACTCTTATTTGCGAAATCTAAAGTATTTCTACGGTATGATTTTATGTTCTCTACATTTTGTTGTAAATGAAGTTTTTGGTGATTCTCGGGATTCCCGGTCAGATTTGACCAAAATGACGGGTTCCGCCTTATTGAAGTAAAATGATGTTTTACTTGCACATTATGTGGTCGTTTGAAAAGGATAAATATGAACTCATTTTAATGGTTTTCGTTCTTACCAGAAGTTGAACTGGAAGTAGCATTTTGTTTATAAAATGTACTTATTACCATATATTTATTTATGGTAGGTCACATATGTTGTTGTGACGAGTCCTTACCATTACTAGTGGATCCCTAGGTTTTGGAGTAGACTGTTTTGTTGGGAGGCTATATTCCCCAAATATGTAGCTATGGATCACATGTTCCGTGATGAGTTTATGGTACGGTTATGTGAGGCCGGTTACTAGCCATGGTTCATGGTGATCCTAGTGAAGGAGTATACATTGGTTTCCCTTGGGAGCGCGATCTCACCTCGTAGCACGGACTCTGGGTTCATTGCTGAGGACTCCAAGTGTTTAGCTCATAACTCGGATTTGTGGTCTACTTTGTGTTACACCACTCTCCTTGGTAAAATGGTCCTTTTATCACCGTTAAAGAGTTTTGGACCGAAGAGGCCCGGTTGTGGCGAAATGTTATCTTTACGAACTAAACCTTTATGAAAAGATTTCTTTATGATACTGATGTTATATCTTTTGAGCTTTATAAACTGTATGTTCTCACCAGGCTTTATAGTCTGACACGTTTTCTCAAATGATGTGTATAACAGGTTTCCATTAGCGGTGGGTGTCGGGGTTTTTAGAGAGACTAGTTTTGAGTCTCGGGGTTTTTGGAGATGTTTTAAGTATTGTTGTTGGGCATTGTTAAGTCCCATTCTTTTGATGAAATTCTTGTATAGAATCGTATAGTCTTCAGGACTGATCCCATTTATGGGAAGTTAATGGAATTGCTTACGTCATATTGTCAGATTACCAGGTTTTAATTTACTCTGATTTTTGAGGTGTTACAAGTTGGTATCTGAGCTCTAGTTTAAGCGAACTAGGCTTGAATGTAAGATGTCTAGACTTAGACTGCGTATGCTAAGAATTGATCCGCGAGATTTGGGTAGAGCTCCTAAGATGGGTTAGTCTTAGAGTCAACGGAAAGTACGTTTATCAGGTGTTGTAATGGTGGTGACAAGAACGGTTATGTGTTGTATGTTCATAATTTCACTTAGCTAATGCTATTATGAGGATATTGTACGTAAGAGTCCTTCATTTGCTGTTGATATGACAATTGATAATGTGATAGTACGTTTTCCTTTCATGTTTTCCTATCTCTCTCTTATCTCTTTCCTTGTTCTGTGAAGTTGTTCAGCATGGTGAATACGCGTGGTAGACCGCGTACTCGTGTTGACGGTCTGGAAGCGACAGCCTCCACAGCTGATCAGCCGAAAGGAGTTGAGGTTGTCGTGCGTCCGCCAGTTCAACAAATACTAGGTGGGGGGCCAGAGGTCATTCCGCGTGTGGACCTGGCTTCGTCTCACCCAGTCATCGGGGATGCTAATCCCCAGTCAGAGTTGTTGGCCAGCGTGATGTTGGCAATGAGAGAAGAGATGGCTAAGCAACAAGAGTTTCTGCTAAAAGCGATGGAGGACCGCGACGTGAACCATCGGAGAAGTGAGACGGTGGTGGAGAACGTCGTAGTAGGTTCTAGTGATGATGATATAAGGGTCACGGCAGTAGAGCGCAGGAGTTCTGAAGCTCCGGGGAACAGGAAGAGTTGTTCCTATAAGTCCTTTTTGGGTTGCGGACCGCCAGAATTATTCGGTTCTGACGACCCGGTGGTGTGCGTTAAGTGGATCCGAGCGGTTGAGAAAGATTTTGGCTCTTCCGAATGTGGTGATAATCAGAGGGTGCGGTTTGGTACCCAATTGCTGAGGGACACTGCACTCATCTGGTGGAATATCATCCAATCCACTCTATCTCCTGAAGTGTTGGCCAGTTGTCTTGGGCCGAGTTCAAAAAGAAGTTGCTAGAAGAGTTCTGCAACGAGAGGACCATGGACCGAATTGAGAAAGAATTCCGGTCCTTGGTAAAGGGAAGCCTGACGGTGAGGGAGTACACCCGTCAGTTTATGGAGAAGCTTGGTCTGGTGGGGCATGCTGCCCCAACAGAGAAAGACAAGATGAAAGCTTATCTCAACGGCTTGCCTGCGGACATGCAATCCATGGTCCATAATTTCAAGGCTTCTAACCTCCGAGAGATGGTGGAGGAAGCACAATTTATGGAAGAGATGTTCGCGAAGGGCAAATCTGAGAAGGCAGTGGTGGTGCCTGAAAAGAGAAAGTGGGAGAACAGTTCAATACCTCCCAAGGGGGCCCGACCTTTTGTCGGAAATCGCAACTTCAACAATTATCAGGAAGCAAAGTGGTGCCCGAAGTGTCGAACCAAGCATCACGGTAACTGTTACAACAATTCTCAAACTTGCTTCAAGTGTGGGAAGCCTAGTCATACTGTCAGAGATTGCCCGGTCAGGGGGATCATCTGTTTTGAGTGCAAGACACCGGGACACTCGAGGAAGGATTGCCCGAAGCTTGTGTCGGGTAGCGTGCCAGCAAGGAAGGAGAACCCTCCGAAGGTTCCGGGTCGAGCATTTCAGATGACGTCTGAAGAGGCTAGAGCATCCGCTGATGTGGTATCGGGTACTTTTCTTATAAACTCTGTACCTGCTCGTATTTTGTTCGATACGGGTGCTAGTTTCTCTTTCGTATCTGAATTGTTCCGTCAGAAAATTGCTATGCCCACTACTAGTCTTGAGGATGCGTTAGTAGTAGAAATAGCTGATGGTAGGCAAGTTCTGATCCACGAAGTTCTGAAGCAGTGTGCTCTTAGCATCGAGGGAAGAGAATTCCCGATCGATCTGCTACCGATGTTAATCGGGGGTTTTGATGTTGTGGTCGGTATGGATTGGTTGACAAACAATCATGCCGAGATCTTATGTTCCAAGAAATTGATTCGACTTCCCAACCCCTCTGGTGAAGTCGTTGTCATCTACGGTGAAAGGAGAAAGGGTGAAGTGGCAATAATCGCAATGGCAAAGGCACGCAAGTGTCTAGTAAAAGAATGTTCGTCTTTCCTAGCCTATGTGATCGATGCCAAGTTGGAGAAATCAAAGCTGGAAGATGTGAAGATCGTGCGTGAGTTTTCAGATGTCTTTCCGGACGACTTGCCCGGGTTACCACCCGATCGTCAGGTAGAGTTTCGGATTGATCTTGTGCCTGGCGCTGCCCCGATCGCTAAAGCACCTTATCGTTTAGCGCCATCGGAGATGCAAGAGATGGTAGCACAACTCCAAGAGCTATTGGAGAAGGGATTCATAAGACCGAGTTCGTCACCTTGGGGAGCTCCGGTCCTATTTGTCAAGAAGAAGGATGGCACAATGAGAATGTGCATTGACTATCGTGAGTTGAACAAAGCTACAGTGAAGAACAGATATCCGCTTCCGAGAATAGACGATTTGTTCGATCAACTTCAAGGAGCGGGTTGTTTCTCCAAAATCGACTTACGATCAGGTTATCACCAAGTGAAGGTAAGAGAAGAAGATGTTCCGAAGACTGCTTTCAGAACGCGTTACGGCCATTACGAGTTCCTTGTAATGCCTTTTGGCCTGACGAACGCACCAGCTGTGTTTATGGACTTGATGAATAGAGTATGCCGACCTTTCCTCGACAAGTCGGTTATTGTATTCATTGATGACATACTAGTGTACTCCAAGAGTGAGTCGGAACACGAACAGCATCTACGTGAGGTTCTGGAAGTGTTGAGAAGAGAAAGATTGTACGCCAAGTTCTCCAAGTGCGATTTTTGGCTTAAAGAAGTACAATTTCTGGGGCACGTAGTCACTCGGGACGGAGTGAAAGTAGATCCCTCCAAGATTGAAGCTATGATGAATTGGGAGCCTCCTAAGAGTCCGTCCGAGATCCGAAGTTTCTTGGGTCTGGCGGGATACTACAGGAGATTCATTCAAGACTTTTCGAAGATCGCTTCTTCCTTGACAGTTCTGACTCGGAAGAATGTGAAGTTCGAATGGACTGAAACCCAAGAGAAAGCGTTCCGGATCCTTCAAAAGAAATTGTGTGAAGCCCAGATCTTGACGTTACCTGAAGGGTCGGAAGATTTCGTGGTGTACAGCGACGCTTCAAAGATGGGATTGGGTTGCGTGTTGATGCAACGAGGCAAGGTAATCGCTTATGCCTCGAGGCAGCTTAAGGTTCACGAGCAGAATTATCCAACTCATGACCTGGAGTTAGCAGCGGTGGTGTTCGCCTTGAAGCTTTGGCGACATTACCTATACGGCACGAAATGTACTCTTTTCACAGATCACAAGAGCCTGAAATATGTCTTTGGTCAGAAAGAGCTGAATATGAGGCAAAGACGGTGGCTCGAGTTGCTGAAAGATTACGACTGTGAATTGCTTTACCATCCAGGTAAGGCGAACGTAGTGGCCGATGCGCTAAGTCGGAAGGACTATAGCGGAAGTATTCGAGCTACCCATGCGAGAATCGAGCTAGTGTCTAGTCTTGTTGAGAAGATCAAGACATCACAGGTGGAAGCACTGTTAGAAGAGAATCTAAAGGATGAAGTCATGACTAAGCAGCGTTTGCTCTTAACAGAAGATAGCCGTGGAGTGAAACTGTTCAGCGGTCGTGTGTGGGTGCCCAAGATTGGGGGTAACCGTGAGCTGTTGCTGGAAGATGCACACAAGTCCAAGTATTCCATTCATCCGAGAAGTACAAAGATGTACAGGGACTTGAAGCTGTACTATTGGTGGACAGTAATGAAGCTTGATGTGGCACGTTACGTTGAGCGTTGTGTGACGTGTTCGCAAGTTAAGGCCGAACATCAGAGACCGTATGGGAGTCTTCAGTCTTTAGAGATTCCCGAGTGGAAATGGGAGCATATCACCATGGACTTCATGACGAAGTTGCCTAAAACTCTTCGAGGTCACGATACCATTTGGGTGATAGTTGATAGATTGACGAAGAGCGCTCATTTCTTGGCTATGCGCGAGACACTACCGATGGATAAGTTAGCAAAGCTTTATATCGATGAGGTGGTCTCGAGGCACGGCATACCATTGTCGATCGTGTCGGATCGCGACAGTCGGTTCACTTCGAACTTCTGGGATGGATTTCAGAAAGAGCTTGGTACTCAAGTGAAGTTGAGTACGGCTTACCATCCGCAGACCGACGGGCAGAGCGAGCGGACGATCCAGACTTTGGAAGACATGTTGAGGTCTTGTGTCATCGATTTCGGGGGTAGCTGGGACACTCACCTGCCTTTGGTGGAGTTTGCCTACAACAATAGCTACCACTCGAGTATCGGTATGGCACCCTTTGAGGCTTTGTATGGACGGAAGTGTCGGACTCCCGTGTGCTGTCTTGAAGCGGGAGAAAAGCAGTTTGCCGGACCTGAAATCGTGCAAGAGACTGCCGATAAGGTCAAGTGCATTCGTGAAAGAATGAAAGCGGCTCAAGATCGTCAGAAGAGCTATGCCGATAAGAAGAGGCGACCGATGGAATTCCAAGTGGGCGACCGCGTTATGCTTAAAGTGTCGCCGTGGAAAGGCATTATACGGTTCGGAAAACGTGGGAAGTTGAGTCCCCGTTTCCTTGGACCTTTCAAAGTGCTTAAACGGGTGGGTTTGCAAGCCTACCAGTTGGAACTACCACCGGAGTTGAGTAGAATACACAACACGTTTCATGTTTGCTACCTCCGCAAATGTTTGGCGGTGGAAGACAGTGTCATTCCCCTTTCAGAGTTAAGGGTAGACGAAGGTAATCGTTGTGTGGAAGAACCCGACGCCATCTTAGAGAGAAAGTCTAAGAAGTTGCGTCATAAAGAAGTCACCTTGGTCAAGGTGCAGTGGAAGCATCACCAGGGAGCGAATGTGACATGGGAAGCCGAGGAGGATATGAAGCGAAGATATCCTCATATTTTCGAATAGTTTGGATTTCGGGGACGAAATCATTCCCAAGTTGGGGAGGATTGTGACACCCCGGATTTCCGATTGTGTAATCTTGTTATTCTTGTGTTAAGCTTTTGCCGTTTAGCTCCGTGTTTGGTTGGTGTTGTTTTGGAGTTTTGAGAGTTTTGGGAAGAAACAGTGAGTTACGCGAGTTACACCGCGAGTTGAAGTCGCGGCACAACCCGCGTAACCCTCTGTTGGATGTTGGATTTTGAGAACTACGCGAGTTACACCGCGACTAGAGGTCGCGGCATAACCCGCGTAACCCACTGGATGGTTTAGGGTTTTTGGACACGGGCGAGTTATGCCGCGGGTTGAAGTCGCGGCATAACCCACGAAGTTGCATTGACCGTCTTAAAGAGGTTCAGTTTCCCAAACTTCACTTTATCTCAAAATCAAAATATCTCTTCTCTCTCTCTAAACTCTCTCTCTTTATCATTCGATCTTCGAAGTCTCGTTTGGTTACTAGCTTTCGGTGTTTCTAGCAAGGGGTCGGTGTTTTAAGCTTCACCTCTTCATCGTGATCGTTATCTGGTTTTCTAGGTTTTTATTCCAAAAACCTATCGGTGAGTTCCTACTACCATTTTACAAACTTTATACATGTCAAAACTCTTATTTGCGAAATCTAAAGTATTTCTACGGTATGATTTTATGTTCTCTACATTTTGTTGTAAATGAAGTTTTTGGTGATTCTCGGGATTCCCGGTCAGATTTGACCAAAATGACGGGTTCCGCCTTATTGAAGTAAAATGATGTTTTACTTGCACATTATGTGGTCGTTTGAAAAGGATGAATATGAACTCATTTTAATGGTTTTCGTTCTTACCAGAAGTTGAACTGGAAGTAGCATTTTGTTTATAAAATGTACTTATTACCATATATTTATTTATGGTAGGTCACATATGTTGTTGTGACGAGTCCTTACCATTACTAGTGGATCCCAAGGTTTTGGAGTAGACTGTTTTGTTGGGAGGCTATATTCCCCAAATATGTAGCTATGGATCACATGTTCCGTGATGAGTTTATGGTACGGTTATGTGAGGCCGGTTACTAGCCATGGTTCATGGTGATCCTAGTGAAGGAGTATACATTGGTTTCCCTTGGGAGTGCGATCTCACCTCGTAGCACGGACTCTGGGTTCATTGCTGAGGACTCCAAGTGTTTAGCTCATAACTCGGATTTGTGGTCTACTTTGTGTTACACCACTCTCCTTGGTAAAATGGTCCTTTTATCACAGTTAAAGAGTTTTGGACCGAAGAGTCCCGGTTGTGGCGAAATGTTATCTTTACGAACTAAACCTTTATGAAAAGATTTCTTTATGATACTGATGTTATATCTTTTGAGCTTTATAAACTGTATGTTCTCACCAGGCTTTATAGTCTGACACTTTTTCTCAAATGATGTGTATAACAGGTTTCCATTAGCGGTGGGTGCCGGGGTTTTTGGAGAGACGAGTTTTGAGTCTCGGGGTTTTTGGAGATGTTTTAAGTATTGTTGTTGGGCATTGTTAAGTCTCATTCTTTTGATGAAATTCTTGTATAGAATCGTATAGTCTTCAGGACTGATCCCATTTATGGGAAGTTAATGGAATTGCTTACGTCATATTGTCAGATTACCAGGTTTTAATTTACTCTGATTTTTGAGGTGTTACAGACAAGTTCTCAAAAAACAGAGCAATAAAATAATGATTAAAAGGGGGTTCCAACTCCAGATTTATATCGTTGGATGGATCTTTACACCCATAAACCTAAATATGTGGGAATCTGAAGACATAGTTCATAATCATCTAGTGACTTACAGTAGTGGATAGGAGTTAGCTCAAGTTATCTAAAATATTATTATGGATTTCCCTATCCAACAACAATTTTAATTTACAATGACTTTATGTTGTTCTCCATTGACTAAATAGCATACTAACGCTCTTTTTATGGGTTCAAACTTCAGACCTTGTTATGATACAATATTGGGGTTATTTAAAAGAATAATGTTTCGACATGTTTCTCTTAAATGCATGACTTTTTGATAGATCACTACAACAAAAAAGGGGTTTATAGGACACCCATTAGTGTCCTAATAGGGTAGTTAATAGGACTTTTAAGTTTATAGGACAAAAGGCATATGTGTCCCCTCTAAAGGCGTTGTATTAGGTTAGTAGGATGAATTTGAGCGTCCTAATAAGTTCTACGATTATGATACAAATTCCGTAGTCCTATAAAATGGATTAAGTAACACTAAAAAGTGTCCTAATAGATTATAATATAGGACACTTTATGTTGTCACAAAATGTTTAGATTTAAAAACAAATATGGGCGTCCCAAAAATTGGTTCTATAGGGCGAAATTCGATGTCGCCAAAACAGTTATATAGTACCAAAATACATATCTTAATAAATGAACTAAGTAACACTAAAAAGTGTCCTAATAGACTATAATAAGTAACACTAAAAGCATCCTAAAAGACTAATATGGGACGCTTGATGCAATTATAAAATCCTTCTGTAATATTGCATTTAAAAACAGATATGAAAGTTTTACGAATTGATTCGAGAGGACAAAATTCAATTTTGTACAAGTACTTATATGAGTACCTAATACCAAGCTATGAATCCCACTACAAAGTCGTATCATGACAAAACTAAGTACCAATCAAGAATTACCAAAATACAAACAATCTTATTGTCCCCTATGAATGGGAGATATCAATCTTCGTCATGAACCACCTACAATTAAAGAACACATATATGAGCTTGAAGTTATATGATAAAAAATTCTATACATACTAAATCTCACAAGTTTCAAAAGATTAACATACCAAAGTGAAAGGACAGGGCCATGCGATCGTTGCTCAAATAGCATCTTCAACTGTAATAAACAAAACATATGGTCTGACCAAACGTTCCCGCTTTTTAATAGAAACTAGAACATGTACCTCACCAATTTGGACCAATCTCCTCGCCACCAACCAATTCATCTGGATCTAAGATCCTGACTCGTCCTCTTGCCACAGTCTCCATGGAATTTATAATACTCTTAAGATGAACAATATCCCCAACCTACAAAAACGTGGATATTAAACTTGTTGCAACCATTTAACCAAAATCTTAAGCAACAAATAATCATTAATGAATCCCATTTGAGAATCAAAAACAATATAGAACATCCGATATCAAAACCGTTTTATTCGGCAACAATATGTGCCACAATTGTTTGCAACATACGGTTGCTTGATTTCAATAAATTTAGTCATCATTAACATGGTAAGTGCTCTATATTAAGAGGTTCAAATTGGGTGTTTTTTGATGCAACACAATGAAGTAAAATGGCAAAGGCAAGAAGCTTTGAGGAATCAAAACTTCCCACATAGATAGAAATCTTACATACAAGTAACAAATATGGATGAAAATTTAAAAGCTGCAGCTACAAGACACCCAAAAGTTAAGTGCTGAAGTTTTTAGCGACCAGAAGACAGAAGACACAGCTACTAAAAGTTGACAATAGTTATGTATTAACAGATAAAACAAACGAACCACTCTGGCCTGATTATAAAATAAAGTCCAACGCATGCTCCTGCTTGAAAAAAAAGAACCCAAATAACGTGGTTCCTCAAGCATGTACTAAAACAAATTAGATTATGCAGTTAAATTACATGACCATATGTGGATGCCAATATCAGTACAAGTTCATCTGACGGTAAATAACATGCTTGAGTAATGCATGCAAGGGGACATTCAGAACAACCAGAAAAATGTAGTCACTTTTGATAATCTATAATACTGCAGACCAGATCCTATTGCAGATCGAGCAGTGGTTGTTTCTCCATACGTCATCCATCTGTACCTTCAGTTACATATCAAACACGTTGATAAGCTACCGTACTCTCTGGTCAACATGGAATGGCATCGTGAATTAACAGTAAATACTCTCCAACAGTCCCATCTTCTCGTACACGTGAACCTAAGTACTTGTATTCTGGGAATGTATCGACTGCATGTCTGAAAACACAATATTATTTGGAACCAAGTGTACCGATTTAGATGTAAATCCTGATGTGAAATTACTTTTAAGATTACAAGGGAGGTGATGATTCAGTTATGTTACAAGCTCTTAATCTAAGTAAAACTAGTAAAACATAAGCTATGATAGATGGCAACAATTTGTCGAGCAGTGTGCCTAGGGGAGATGATTGAGATGCTTACACAAAGTTCTATTTAAATCATATACACAAAATAAATCAAACAAAAAATTAAGCAATTAGTAAAAACGAAAATATTACCTAAAGAGCATAAGAGAGGATGGACTTGATGAAATTCCTAACTCATTCTCGATGAAATTAGTTCGAAACAGAGCTTGGCTTTCAGATTTTGAGCGTAAAATTGATTACCAAAGTGAAATCCCAAAGTGTTATGTCACGTTCGCGTTTGCGTTTGGTGTCAAAGTTGTCACAACGATACGGTATCTAAAAGTCGATTATCAACACTGAAATCCAATGTCAAAGCCGTCTAGACTTTTTCTTTGTTTAGGATTTTTTTTAATTGGGCTTCCAATTAGGGTTGGATAGGCTTTTCCAATTGGGCTTCTAAGTATTTATAATTTATCTGTGTTTTTAAAACAGATCTAAAAGATTTTTCATTAAATAGAATGTTGGGCCTTTTGAAAAGAAACAGATGTCAAATGTTCTTGTAGCTATTCTGCAAAAGAGTTCAAAATGTGCAGCAGAATGTCTATAGTTGCTTCTAATTTGTTTCAAAACAGAAATAAAACAGCAACATTTTCAAAAAAGAAATTTGTTCGTCCAGATTTCGTGTACAGAATCTGAAAACTATGGCTGAAAGTATGTCAATTCGAATTATGCAGCAGAAGATTGATTTCAGAGTTCGATCATGTTTTATCAGAGTTCTATCTAAGGCTTATCAGAGTTGCTCAAGAGTGATGAGAGTTATGCTCATGTTTATTCAGAATTTTGATCAAGGCTAATCAGAGTTTACACTTAGCCTATTTCATAGCAAAGTTGATTTTTCAGAAATACTTGACAGCTTTGCGCGCCTGTCGAATTTTGCTCAGATCTCCCTCTTCGAAGCTCCAAATTTGACGAGTCCAGATGCGTTAGATTCCTAAGACACATATGAACATTTTTCGTGTTTTGAGTTTGTGTTGAATCAGTGTGCTGATTGGCCAGAATCTATGTTAAAGTCAGTACATAGCTGCTGTATAAATCAAATTTTGCTGTCGTCGAAGAATTAAAATAAAAGTTAATTATTAGTTAACTCAAGCCAAACTTGTGTGGCAGTGATCATGGTGTATTAGCTCATTTGGTTATGTAACTGTAGTGAGGTTTCCTTTTCATTTGATGATAAACTTGATGTATGGTACAGGCTATTTGTTTTCTCATTAACAATCCTGTCCTTTCCCTTTGTTGTCTCTTACACTGGCTTCTCAAATGCTAATCGGATATTCTAAAGCATCATAGGCAAATTCCATTTGGTTCAATGTCTGTTTCTGCTATTGCTCCATTCTTATTGCTATTGTTTGTTCGAATCCAAAGGGATATGAAAATTCATTAAAAAATTCCAAAGATTCCAGCAATTCATGTTTGACATTGTGTTATGTAAATTTGTTGCTTAAGTTAGTTAGCTTTTTTCCTCTAAATTAGTGCATTTCTATCTGCCAATACCAACCATAGAAATGCATTTTATCTGTTTGATGAATTATCCCTGGCTAAGCAAATTATGTTCAGTAAATTAAGTTGATCAAATAGGTTAGTTGGATAATGCAAAGTTCTCACCAAGTAGTGCTTTTTGTGCAAGATTACAATATCTTTCTCAGTGGTGCCCTAACAGTATCAAGTGGTCAAGTTTGTCAAGATCATAAAGAACAAGGTTTTATGAAGGTATTTTGGAGTGTTGCATATAGACAATTAGATGCAGTTAACGTGAAGGAAATTGAATTTGGATTTAACTAGAGTAATCATTGGTTGAAAAAGCAATACAACATAGATAGATACATCTGGGAAAAGCTATTCTTTAAAAGGTTTGTGGAGAAAAACTTTTAAGTTAAATTCAACTTAGGTCTCCGGATCAAACAGAGCTAGTAAAACAAATCACAAGCTGTAGCTCAAATCTAGCAGAGTATTTCACATCACGATACATTTCAACACAAGCTGTAGCTCAAATCTGTATCTCAATTATACAAAATAAATCAAACAAAAAAGCAATTAGTAAAAATGAAAATATTACCTAAATCAGATAGAGGAGTAGAAACGAGCAGAACAGATGAACTCGATGAGATTCCTAACTCGTTCTCGATGAAGATATTCCTAATTCTTCAATTCCATCCTGAAAGAACATCTGCAATGCAAATTAAGCCATTAAGATGTTTAATCCATAAGCAGCAAATTCATGAATAAGCACTACAATTTCATGAGTTGTATCCTGAGATGATAGAAATTCAGTATTAAACCTTCACAATGAAATTAGTTCCAAACCAGCAACAACTTGGAGAAACCGAGAAACTACACTTCATATAGTACTACCACAGTTGAGGGGAAGGGGAAGAGGTAAGATGAGAACACGTCACACCAAGTGTTTTATGATCATATCTGATACATTGTATCTTTGAACACATACCAAAGCTGCCTGAGTTTTTAAATCCTCCAAGTTAAAATTCTAGATACTAATTCCTCGTATATACTCTTGATGCATGTTGTAAGAGACCATGATAATAAATTCTGAATGAGATAACATATTACGCAAAAAATGCTTTAACCAAGGGTGCGAACAACAGTGTATGATTGAGAAACTGGGTATGAAAAGCAAAGTACAATGGTATTGACCTTTCACATCGTTTGTGTGTGAATGCTCTTAAAAGAAAATGAATCATAGAATGGATAAAGAAACGGATTTTGAATTAACAGCATATACACAGTTGGTAAACACAAGTATAGGGAGATTACTTGCTTGGTAAAATTACTTTCTCAGATGTAGATGCAATTTCTCACAAAGGATTATTAATATTCCCTCTAGTCAGCTGCTTAATTCAATAATTATTTAACTACCAGGTTTGCCAAATCAAAATCAAATGGTGCCAACTAATCAAAGCAGTGGGAACAACTTAATAAGCGTAAGTCACCACAAGTGCATATTTAGTTATTTAGTTCTACCGTTTACAAGTGCAGATTTAGCTAATCAGAGAGTCAAAGAATCTTATTCTAGTTGTCTTTAATATATACCCGTGTTTATGTGAAATCATAAAGTTTGTGCAAGTTTTTCATTTAGAGCAGACCTATCTATCAATCAAGTCCCAAAGAGAGTTGATTTGTATCAATGATGCTGCTTGAATCTTATTGATCTGATAGAAACTTGAATCTCATCAAATGGAAGAATATTTCATCCTATTCAAACCATAGACTCTCAACTTGAATAACGAAATTACCTTACACCCTGTATCCTTCCAATTTTTCACAGAGTTGAAATAGAAAAGAGAATCGAATGTACAAGAGCTAAATTTAAGCATATTGTACTCCATTGATTCCTCCAGAATCGAATGACAAGGAATTTGTACATAAATTCACATCTACCATAACTTGCTACGAGAAATTAAGCATAACCTGATGTCGATTGCTTGATTAGCTAGAAAAATGAACCCTAGCGTGAGGGACATGAGAACAGGCGAGAGCAAGCTGTGAAGTTCACAAAATCCTTGAGCAATTAGTGTAAGCGATGAGCGAGAGTGGTGAAGCTCACGATCGTGGTTTATCGTTGATAAGGATTTTTTTTTGGTTTTGAATCGGTACTGATTGATGAAACGATGATGATGAGAGAAAAGCTTCAAACTTTTAAGAATAGGTTTAGACAATGGAGATGATCTTTTGGGCCCAACGTTTAAGAGCCCAGTAAGTCTTTTAAAATTAGAAGATATTATTCTATTACTAAATCAATGTTAATTAATCTTGGGCGTTTTTATATAAAGATACTTCAAATATTGTATTTATAAACTCTAATACAACAATCAAAAGTGTCTTATTAAGGTATGTTAATAAGACATTAAAATAAGAGTCGTATTAGATGAAATAAAATAGGACTAAAAGGTTAATGTGTCGTATTAGCCTTTTTATAGGTCGGGTCTCGAAAAGTGTCTTATAAACCTTTTTTTGTTGTAGTGGATTTTGAGACATTCTTAAATAAGTGAGAAATTCATGTATCTAAAAATTTAAGCATGGCAACCTCCACGTAATTAGGGATTAGATTGTTATATTCACAAAATATGGACGATTTGCTCTGGACGATTTTTCTTTTCTTTTATGTGGTTATCTCCTTCCATAATCTACATCTCATCACCATTTTCATATCATCATCTCTTTCGCAGTAGTGCTAATCATCGTATAAAAATTACTCTTTTTTACTTCATCGTTTAATTGGAAATAGTGGTTTCGTTATGGACGATACCTACTCGATGAATGAGATATACGTTAAAGACGTTGTTGGGTCATCATCGCGTTTTCAGGCGAAGAAGATTCAAATGTCGATGGACTAACCGGTGCTTCATCGGATTCTAATATTTCAGGGCGGAAATGCGGTGAATTAGCAAGGCATGATTCTCGTAATTGTCCTGAACGTTGATTTCGACTACGCGTTATGTGACATTTTTTTTCTGTTTTATTTAGTTCATTCAGTGTGGTTTTTTTTTTGTTTGTGGAACCATTATGAATATTGATTTTAGAAAATGGTGGGTTTTTATAATAGAATGATTTTTATTTGAACATGTTCATGTGTTGGTCGATGATGTAATGAAGAAGCTATGTGGATGCTAGTATAACACATGGGATATGATGTAATCATGTTTTGTACGTACTCTTTTGGATATGGGTGGGAAGTGAGGGAGGGGTTCTAGTAGGGGATCACTATCCGGTTTCAAATGAAGTTTATTTAGTGATGTTATTTTGGTATTTTGGTATAACAATTCACCATGTTCATGTTTTTATATTAACAAAGGTCATATGATGTGATCGTATTTTTTAAATATTACGTAATCAAATTTGCAGAAATTAATTTGGTGATTCATGGATTCATTGATGGAACTTTCAATCATACTAGGCTCCTTTTGGATTAATGAGTAAATTTAATGTGTTGATTCATGGATGCATTGTTTGAGCTTTCAGTCATATTAGGCTCCTGTTTGATTAATGAGTAAATTCGATGCGACATGTTAGCCATATGAACAAACTTGTTTTTTCAAAATAATATGTTATACTTGTGATGAATATGTAACAACCTGTTTTGATGTTGAATTTGTGTCTATATAATTACAGCTCTCAACTTTAAAAAAAAAAAAAAGGCAAGATGTAATCTTAATCATCTAGTTCGAAACCAATTTCTCCAACTTTAGTGTAATAGAATTAAACTTCAAACTTAAACACCAAATATTCAAGTAGCATTATAAAATTAAAAAAACTAATCCTCGGAAACCAGGATACATAAAGTATTATTCATGAAAGCAAAAGTTCTAATCTGAGTTGATGATTAACCTAAAACAACCCGATAAAGACGGAACTTCCGTTTCTTATCGCAGTCACACATTTATTCTTTCAAAACGACTATCTTTTTCCTGCCGAAGCATTTGACTTTTAATGTCGGCATCCATTGGACTGAACCTTCCAACCTCTTTACTCATCGCATCTTTCTTCAAGTTATGGTTGTGCATGGTGATTTTCGACACATACTTCTTTCTGAGGTCATCTAGTTGGGTTTGTTGTTGTTGACCTTCATCTGCGAATCCCGTTTTCCAAGCACGTAGGTCTCCCATAAAAGTTTCCATATGTTTCATAGTGAAAATACCACTGTCGTATGAGTTGTGAACAGTTTGCCATTCCATTTCCAACCTCTCTTGTTTAACCCCTTGTAGTAGGTTTGCAGATCCATGGTCTACGGTGACTAGATGGTTCACCACCATTCTTTGCTGTCACCAAGATAAAATTTGTTATTAAATAGTAATTAATGTTATTTCTACTGTGTAATGCACTTAGACTATAGAAACTACTTACCAACACATCAGTAACGTAACCATATCTTCTCAATAAGTATTCTCCATGTGCCGACCTCCACTTCCGGTTGTCAATGATTGTGATAGACCAGATAGTGGAATGACCCATCCATCATTGGGAAGAAAACCTACATATATTGAGTTTCATTAAACTTTTATAACGTACATTGCTTTACGAAATATTTGTTCCGCTCAATAAAACATACCAAGTCACTGTCTTTCATGACTCTTGATTCACATGTTATTACACAAATTGATTCCTGATTCAGAAACAAAAAACAATTCATCCATATTCATGATTCAGAAAGAGAAACAAATCATCCATATTCATCCATTGCATCATGATTCAGAAACAGAAAAAAAATCATCCATTGCATCATGATTCAGAAAAAAATTCACCTATATTCATGACTCATTATCCATATTCATGATTCCATATTTTATGACTCATTATCAATATTCATGATTCCCTAATGCATGACTCATTCTCCATATTAAAGATTCCGGTATGCATGATTCACTAATTTCCAAAACAAGATTATAATATATACTTTTCACATAAACCTAAACTTATAGTTTTCAAAAGGACTAAATGTAATTCCAGTCTCATTATCCCAAATCTTGATAATTGCAAGTGAAATAAAGATTACAGTTTGCAAAATAATTAATAGAACTTCCATATTCATGATGAATATTATTTCAAACCCAATATTTGAATGACATTTCACATAAACCCACTCTTGTAGTTGGTAGAAAACTGTAATTCCATATTTTTTAATTCCTGATTGGGAATTAGGCTTTTATTAAGAATTAGGCTTTTATTGTATCTGCATCACCAAATAGGCAACCAAAATACTGAACACATAACTAATAATGAAATAAAGCATTATGTTTAGGGTTTACCGTGTGTTTTCGGGGTGTCTTTGGTGGTCGGATCCTGTAATGGTTTTAGCTCTGGTATGTTCTCATCACCATGCTTCACACCATGCTTCACATTTTTTGATTCCAGGGTGTCGCCTTCGTCAAGCACAGGATTGTCGACAGGATTGTCGACAGGATTGTCGACAGGATTGTCGACAGGATTGGTGAACCTTGAGAAGGATATCTTCATCTTTATTCTCTCACTCGGCGGGCGAACTGAATGAATCAGTTGACACCGTAGATGATTAATCAACAGATTCGAAAAACCTTGTTGTGAAGATGAATACGATACTAACCTCTTTTTGGATGCATTTCCCTTTAATCAAAATCTCCTCCCTTTTCGATCGGTGATGATTACTCAAACATAATTTTGGTTGTGATTCTTTTCCCAAATCTGTCTCAAGAATGAAGCCGATAAGTTAGGGATTTCAGAATCTCTAATTGAAGTGTGTTTTAGATTAGGAATCCCAAATTTTTGGTTTTCCCTGAATACCCCGCACGGGTTTTTTTTTTGTGAAAAAAATTCTATTTTTTCTACAAATTACAATAATTGCCATCCTTGAATCATAGTCGTGGATCTAATATTCTAAGGGTTGTGATTGGTTTCCATAGTTTACACAAAATGATTTTTCCAAATGAAACCAACCCTATATATATATTCAAACGAGAACGCTAACTATTTAAGAAAACAAAAAATCATGTACATTAACGGCAAAAAATGGATGCGGATGACTTTGGCTGCGACTTAAGCCCCCTGCAATAATATATGATTTGTATGTGAATCATATAAGATTTGTATGTGACTCGTTGTTTTTGTGTTTCTTAATTAGATATTGTTTTCGTATGAACCCACCAATATATATATAGAGAGAGAGAGAGAGAAAAAGAGAGAGAGAGGGGTGGGTTCAAACGAGAACAACATCTATTTAAGAAAACACGAAAACAGCCGAGTACATACAAAATAATATATGATTCACGTACAAAATCATATATGATTCACGCGACCATGCACGCGACCTGTGACTCACAGTCGACATCGCCCGTGTCTGAATTTTTCGGGTAGTGCAAATTCACATATGATTTTGTACACGATCCGCTGTTTTTTGCCTTTTTCTTGTTTTCTTAAATAGTTAGCGTTCTCGTTTGAACCTTCCTCTATATATATATTAGAAACGTACTCGCGCAATACAGCGAGATAAATCACGATTTTAATGTTTCATTTTTTTATCGATTTACGGTACGATTTTGGATGGTTTTGAGAAAGTGATAATGTTTTTATATATAATATATATATATATATATATATATATAATTTGATATATAATGGAACATAAAGGAAAGGATCTCAAATCCTTCAAGTATATCAAGTGTGCACTAGACCATTGAAAAATAAAGGCTCTAGTTGGGGTCGGTTGATTTTGTGGACTTTTATATTAGATTCTGATTACTCCCACTCAATCTTTTTCTCTCTCCTATATATATATGCACACACCCCATTCTTCTTAGCCACCCAATTACTTGAATAACTCCTTAATCTCTCTCTCTCTCATCAATTCAAAGGTGAAACACATTCAAAACAATACAGAAATGGATGCACTAAAAGCTCTATCATCTCTTCACTGTGAATTGAAGATCAAGAATGCTAAAAACATCCAAGTTACCAACTCCAATGGTTACTTGTTTGTTAGATGCTATCTTTCTGCTGGAAACAACAAAAGGGTGCGTTTGGATAGCCGACAAGTGGCTCCAGATGGAGACTTCTCTTGGGACGAATCCTTCTCCTTGGATTGTATAGGAACAAATCAGTCCATGGACATGATCATCCATGGAACCATTGTCTTGGAGCTTCGTTGGAGGAGCAATGCAACCTTGTTTAGAGGGTCACGGCTCCTGGGAAGATCGGAGATGTCATGGAGAAGTGTTTTTGAGTCTCCAAAAATGGAATTGGAGACATGGGTGATGATGAAATCAAAGAAAAATGTCGTCAAATCGCCATGTGTTCGTATCGCTATGAAGATTGAAATCCCATCTGGAGTTGATTTGGTAGAAAGGAAGAGGAAGAACAGATGGGATGAAAGCTGTGGGTGCTGCCATGGTGATTGTTGCAATAACGATACATGCTTTGATAGTGAGCTTTTTGTCATAGGTGCTGTCTTGGATGCTTTCTAGACCAAATACATACAGAAGAGAAATCATATACATGATTAGTAATTAGAGAGGAATTAATTAAAGGAGATGATTTAATTTTGGTTCTAGTGTAAATTGCGTACATGTATATGTTATCATCATGAAGAAGTATAAACGAATTTTTTTTGGTTATATCATTGCAGTTTCCTGATCATAAAACAATGTGATTGAAGCCAAACTTTTGAAAACAGTTAACAAAACTATTTAACTTCATCATGGTCATCATGACGTGTTCTTTTTAACAAAATTACCCAAAATAATTAATTTTAAAAAATATAATGATTTTTAGTAACTGTTTTAAAATACGAAACTCAAGAAACAACTAAATATGGCCGGTCTTCCAATCTTGAAATAGAGTTTTGATGCATGAAGAACAATCAAAGGGATATTTCTCTATATCTTCCACTCTTGGAAGTTGAAAAATGTGGCTTTGTTTATGGTTAATAACCCCTTTATGAATATAGAGTTTTGATGCATGAAGAACAATCAAAGGGATTTGTTTATGGTTAAATATGCCAAAGTTAACCCCTTCTTTGCAAACAAATATCTCAAGTACATATAGCAATATGGACAATGATTCATGAATTGAAGCAATGCAAATAAAGCATGTTTATGCAACTACAATATTGTATGACTGTTGAGTTGTGATGCCCTTTCATCAATACAAGAGCCAACTTTAAGAAAGAGTAGAAAGGTCCGTGCGTGTATTAAAGTTTTCTCAATCTCGTTTACCATTACGAATTCATACCCAAATTACCATTGTGTGGATAAGATAGTATAAGATATTTTTTTTTGGAAGGGTGTCCTAGGCTATGCCTAAACTAATCGCTTGACATTAAGACATCAACCCTGATTAAACCTTAGTGACCACAGTTATTGTATATACCTGGATAGATGGGATATTTCACCACATCCGCAGGACCATGTGGTTAGATAGTACAAGATATGGTTTACATGCTAAGCTCCTGATACACAAAATGTCCATGGCTATGCATGGAAAAGAGAATTGAAATCGATAACTACAGATAGCCTTTGGGTTCATGAAAGCTTGTCCTTTCAACATAGGTAAGGTTATTTTGAAAGCTTCTGTGTCCCAGACTACTTAATTACATGTAAATTCAAGATAACTATCAACTGATATATTGGAAGGAAACGCATCGTTTAGAAATTGTCAAAATCTTTTCTCGTTTTACTTTTACTAATTTTTAAAGTTTTTTCTTCAAAAGCAAAGACAAGAATCATTGAAATTAGTGTCAACATTAGCAACTCATCTCTATCACTCTCAAACCCCCTCCCTTCCCAACCACATATATATAATATATGTATATATTTTTATTCCTGATAGATCTCAAATCCTAACAATACACCAAGGATGTGGTTGAAATGGGTTAATGTTTCTTCGTTTTTATAATCGATTTTGGATAACTCCACTATAGGACCACTACATACCATAACTATATTTTCTTAACCAGATGAACTTTCTATTTTATATGTCCTGTTGATGTATTTTATAGCTTACATATTAATTATTTTATATACTATTTATTTCTTTGCATTTTAATATATTAGAAGCATACTCGCGCAATACAACAAGATACATCACGATTTTATGTTTTATTTTATTTTTTGTTTTTTTGTCGATTTACAGTACGATTTTAGATGTTTTTTTTTTATAAATTTGTTTAATTTAGGCTTAATAATGTAATGTTTTTTATATAAAAAAAATAAGTATTGTGTTAGAATTTGATTATTATCTTATATATTTTAATTTTATCTAAAAAAATAACCAATTACATATATATTTAATAATATAATTAAAACAAATTTATCTATACTCCTTTATAAACCAAATTTCCCAAAAGTCTTAAAGTGTTAAATACATATGGTACTACCTTTTAAAGCATGAAGTCTTAAAAACAACCCTTAAAACATAAAGTACTACATATTTAAGCAAAAAAGTCTTAAAATCTTAAAAAACAACATTTTAAACATCATGTACAACTAAAGATTGCACGCTTTAATTCATTTGGGTGTCGGTGATAAGTGATTCACGCTCCTCTCCCAAGACCGGCAATTCATGCCTCAAGAACGACGATTCCCTCTCCCAACAAGTGATAAATTCAAATCCCAGGCTTTAATTCATTTGGGTATCCGTGATAAATGATTCACGCTCCTCTCCCAAGACCGGCAATTCATGCCCCAAGAACGACGATTTCTTTTTCTCTTTTCTTTCTCTCGACAATCGAACAACCGATTCATCGATTCTCTCTTTGTGATTTTGGGGTTTAAGATTTGAAGCAATTCAATGGGGCTGGTAGTTATTTGAAGCTATTATAACGTTTGATTGTGTTTTATTTTTTTCTAATTTAGGAGGTTATTTGAAGCTACAGTCAATTCATGATTTTTCAACCATAGACATTAACACAGGTATGTATCCTCTTTTTCCTTGAAAGTTTGGTTTCGTCATTTTTGTATATTGTAACAGATCTTTTTATGTCTGAACACAAAGAGTTTACAATATCACTTCTCATACAGGGTTTTAGTTTAATTTCTTTGCTCAATCTTCAGCATCCACGCCTGTTCCATTCTCGATTCAAGGTAATATTCTCTTCTCTCGGTTGTTACACTCTCGCTGGTTCCACTCTAGCTTGTTCTATTCTTTGAATCTTTGTTTATAACATACCCCTTTTTTTGTGTGTTATTTTATGGATATGCTTGAATTGGGTTTTGTGTATCACAGGATACGATTCCAAATTATTTATGGGTTTATGGAATGAATGTAGAAACCAACATCCAGTGATACAAATTAAAATATATACCTGAATGGTTTTTTATTTGCTTTATGTCGTTTTGATGCTTAATTCATTGTCACATATAATTGACAAACCTGCTTAGAGATCGAAGGCTAACATATAATTGACATATAATTCACATTTTTGCATTAGATTTAAAAACATGGGTGAGTGGAAAATTCTGAAGGCAAATATATGACTTTTTTTTTAATTTCCAACGAGCTGCCCTTTGACCTCCATGTGGGCATTATTGCCTTGACTATAAGTCTATAACCAAGATTAGTAAGTAATACCTAACACTATTTGCCAGCAACAATTGCTCGAAGTGCCATGCCAATTAGAAAGGTAAATATATTTAGAAAATTAAATTGAAACATTGGGAATGACATAGATACTCCTTTGATAACCTGTTGAACTACTGTGAAATGTTCGTTGGGTTGTTGGGTTGATCACGTGTATTAACTTGATTTATCTAAATCTAAATTTTAGGATTGACTGACTTGGTGTTTTTACTAGGTGATGATGGTTTGACCTGATTGGCTTGGGTTGTGTAATCTGTAAGAGGGTTAGCCAATGGAGCATACACAAATTTCTTTTGTTTTAAATAAGGAAATTATTAATTGGACGTATGTTATTTACAGCTATAATATAATGGCCAACCTATACTCTCTTTCACTTGTTTTTTGGTAGGGCTTAGACACCATTTCCAGGAGATGCTGAATAAGAAGATCTACAATGTTACACACCGTTTTTTGGGTTCCCTTTGATTGTTTCGTCTTTTTCTGCAGCTGCTTGAATCCATTTCACCATTCAGAGTCACATTGTATTTATATACATATTGTACTGAAATCTATTAGTACTTGCAATGAAGAAAGTGGTGAGGGAGTGGGGAGCCAAGGGTGCAGTGGAAGAGGCCCTTTAATTGCAAGAGCTAACTCTTCACTTACTGGGAGAGCCACTTGGAAGTAATAGGCCTGGTTGTGAGAAGAATTGAAGGTGCTATGCTCTATGGATTTGGAAATAACATATAGTTTATCATTTGATTCTTTTTGGTTTTTTCATGAATGATACCATATAGGGTTTTTTATATGTGTTTTTTCACTCCTCTCGGTTTCCCACTCCTCTTGCTCCTGTCGCTCCATTTGTGTTTATTCTTTCTTATCGTTCGAAGACGCAGTAAGGTATGGTTTCTTCTGTGGTTTTACATACCAAAGTCTTTGGTTCTTCTGTTGGTAGTTTCCCCCTTGCTCCTCTTGACGATTTGTGTTTGTTCTTATGTGGTTTTATCTTACCAACTTGTTTGTTTTACGGTTTTGGTTGTTCTGTTTGCTCTTTTACAATCAGTGTTACCAGAGTGGTGTTTGATTCTTCTGTTTGCTCTTTTTCACCCCTCTCAGTTTTGGGAATTTTCAGTGTTCAAGTAAAAATTATTTTGGTAAGATGTTCGATGAACATATAGATGATTTTTGGAATTTTTAGTGTCGTCAGGTAAGATGTTCAGCTGAACCGGCTATCTCATCTCATCAACGTCAGTTTATGTATATATATATATATATATATATATCAGTTTTGGGTTTTAATCCATGCTCTACAGGCACAAGCTCATCAGATGTTCAATGTTAATCCCTTGTGTATGATGATTGTGTAATGCAAATCGTGGAATACAGCTGTTGAGGTATGATATACTATCTTATATGCTTTTCACATTTATAAAAACTATTTTTTTTTTCTTTTTGGATGATTCTTTGTGTTTCAATTGGAACTAATATACAATATGTGTTCATTATTTCTTTTCTAGAAGTTAGTTTTATTCATAATTTCATTGCTTATCTTTCCACCGAGGTTAATTTGGATTTGCTTATCTATGCCTAAATAGAGAAATGTTACGATATTATATGTTTGTGTAAATAAGGAAATATTTTGATATGTTTGTCTAAGATTTATAGTCATAAGAATTTTGCTTTTTTGCATATTTTGGTTCACAAATACTCATCTTTACAATGAAAGTTTTAGACTAATCAAAGTTGTGTTTTCTGTTGGTTATTTTTTGTTTCTTTTGTAATATTTAGGTATGTAGCTATAAGTTTAGATTCGTATAAAAAGTCCCATTACAACTTTTACTTTTTGGGAATGAAGTTATGTCAATGTAGGTTGTGGTATACATAGTAATTTGATTGTTTATTAGATAATTTGGATTTTGAAGTGTTTGTTTCTTAATTGATATTGTATACAATTAGTGGTCCAGTTGATAGTGTTGTAATTAGATTTTTAGCCAATCTAAATTGTTCAATCTCGTGTATTTATGGGTTTTGTTTACCTTGTGAGAGTTGTATATATTCAATCTGCTAAAGTTTCATTATAGATTTAAACAAAGCAGGAGCAACTAGCATATCAATGGACTTTGTGATCGATGAAGATGACGGGTAGAGAGCACGGAATGGGCTTTCCGTCTTTGATGTTATGATAACAATACTCGGAACTCCTTTGGTAACACAGACATGATGAGGAAATTTGTGATATTACATTAGTTAATCACTACTAAATAAAAGACTATTTTCGGCGGATTTTTCCGACGGAAATTTTCGGCGGATTTCCGACGGAAGTCAAACGGGTCAACCCACTTTGACTTTCGCCGGAAATCCGCCGAAAATCCGCCGGAATTTTTTTTTAATTTAATTTTATTAAAAAAATCAATTATTTTCGGCGGATTTCCGACGGAATATAATTTTTTTTAATTTTGTTCTTATTAATTATAATTAATTAACTATTTTTGGCGGATTTTCGGCGGATTTTAATTAATTAATTTAATTAATTAAAATTCGCCGAAAATAGTTAATTAATTATTATTTTTAAATGAATTAAAAAAAATAAAAAATAAAAATAAAAATCCGTCGGAAATCCGCCGAAAATCTTATAAAATTTTCGATGGATTTTCGGCGGATATTCTATATTATTTAAAAAAATAAAAAAATAAAATCCGCCGAAAATCCGCCGAAAATAGTTAATTAATTATTATTTTAAAATGAATTAAAAAAATAAAAAATAAAAATCCGTCGGAAATCCGCCGAAAATCTTATAAAATTTCCGACGGATTTTCGGCGGATATTCTATATTATTTAAAAAAAATTAAAAATTAAAATCCGCCGAAAATAGTTAATTAATTATTATTTTAAAATGAATTAAAAAAATAAAAAATAAAAATCCGTCGGAAATCCGCCGAAAATCTTATAAAATTTTCGGCGGATATTCTATATTATTTAAAAAAAATTAAAAATTAAAATCCGCCGAAAATAGTTAATTAATTATTATTTTAAAATGAATTAAAAAAATAAAAAATAAAAATCCGTCGGAAATCCGCCGAAAATCTTATAAAATTTTCGGCGGATTTTCGGCGGATATTCTATATTATTTAAAAAAAAATAAAAAATTAAAATCCGCCGAAAATCCGCCGAAAATAGTTAATTAATTATTATTTTAAAATGAATTAAAAAAAATAAAAAATAAAAATCCGTCGGAAATCCGCCAAAAATCTTATAAAATTTCTGGCGGATTTTCGGCGGATATTCTATATTATTTAAAAAAATAAAAAATAAAAACCGCCGAAAATCCGCCGAAAATAGTTAATTAATTATTATTTTTAAATGAATTAAAAAAATAAAAAATAAAAATCCGTCGGAAATCCGCCGAAAATCTTATAAAATTTTCGGCGGATTTTCGGCGGATATTCTATATTATTTAAAAAAATAAAAAAATAAAATCCTCCGAAAATAGTTAATTAATTATTATATTTAAATGAATTAAAAAAAATAAAAAATAAAAATAAAAATCAGTCGAAAAATTTATAACATTTTCGGCGGATTTTCGGCGGATATTCTATATTATTTAAAAAAAATAAAAAATTAAAATCCGTCGAAAATAGTTAATTTTCGGATCCGGTTGGGCTTTAACGTTCCTAGTTGGGCTTCAACGGATCCAGCTGGGCTTTAATTGATCCAGTATGACTTTAATGGATTCGGTTGGGCTTTAATGAATCCGATTGTTGACCCTGTTGGGCTTTAACAGATCCAGTTAGTATTTAAAGGATTCAGATGAAATTTAAAAGATCCAATTAGTCTTTAAAGGATCTAGTTGAGCTTTAATGGATACGGTTGGGTTTTAACGTACATAGTTGGACTTTAACGGATCCAGTTGGGCCTTAATGGATGCAGTTGTGCTTTAACGTATACAGTTGATCATTAATGGATTTAGTTGGGCTTTAACTACACAGTTGGGCTTTAACAGATTAGTATTTAAAGGATCCAGTTGAGCTTTAATGGATACGGTTGAGGTTTAAGGGATCTAGTTGGGTTTTAACGTACCCAGTTAGGCTTTAACGCACCAGTTGGGCTTTAATGGATGCAATTGGGCTTTAACGGATCTAGTTGAGGCTTTAACGTACCTGGTTGGACTTTAACGTACACAGTTGGACTTTAACAAACACTATTGGGTTTTAACATACCCAGTTGGACTTAAGGGATTCTATCGGGCATTGAAAGGTTCTATTGGGCTTTAAAGGGTTTCATTGGGCCTTAATGGATCTATCGAGCTTTAAGGGATTTTACCAGGCTTTAAAGGGTTCTATTGGGATTTAAAGGGTTTCATTGGCCCTTGAGGGATTTTATCGGGCATTAAAAGGTTATATTAGGCTTTAAAGGGTTTCATTAGGCTTAATGGACTATCGGGTTTTAATGGATCTATCGGACTTTAAAAGGTTATATTGGGCTTTAAAGTGTTTCATTGGGCCTCAAGGGATTCTGTCGAGCATTAAAATGTTATATTGGGCTTTAAAAGGTTTCATTGGGCCTTAATGGACTATTGGGTTTTAAGGGATTCTATCGGGCTTTAAAGGGTTCTATTGGGCTTTAAAGAGTATCACTGGGCCTTAATGGATCTATAAGAGTTTAAGGGGTTCTAATAGGCTTTAAAGGGTTTCATTAAAATTCGTTAAATGGTTCTATTGTGCTTAGTGTCCCTTAGTGGATCTATCGTGGTTTAAAGGGTTATATTGGGCTTTGAAGGGTTTCATTGGGCCTTAATGGATATATGTGGTACAAACCACACGCATATTGACATATGTTGGTTTAGTTGGCTTTTCGAACCGACTACAAACCACACGCATATATGTGGTACATATAGGATTTTAAAGGGTTCTATTGGGCTTTAAATGGTTTTATTGAGCCTTAATGGATCTATCAGGGCTCTAAAGGGTTTCATTAGGTCTTAATGGATCTATCGGGGCTTTAAAAGTTTTCATTGGGTCTTAATGGATATATCGGGGCTTTAAAGGTTTTCATTGGATCTTAATGGATATATCGGGTTTTAAAGGCTTCTATTGGACTTTAAATGGTTTTATTGAGCCTTAATGGATCTATCGACGCTTTAAAGGGTTTCATTGGGTCTTAATAGATTTATCGGGCTTTAAACGGTTAGGCCTTGTTTGTTTTTTCCTATTTCAGCTCTTCAGACATTTTTTAATTCAGACCGTTTTTTTTTCCAGATATATGTGGTTTGATTTATGTGTTTTTTTTCCAGATATATGTGGTTTCATTTAAAAAACAAACCGCTTTTTTTATTCAGATTTTAATACCCCAATTTCCCCCCTCCAATTTTTTCACGGTTCCCCCCTTCTTTGTTCTTTCTTCACACACAATTGATAAAAACCTATCTAAAATTTTACTAACCCCCAATTTCCCCCCCAAAAATTTTCACGGTCCCCCCCCCCCGCCCATTTTTTCACGGTTCCCCCCTTCTTTGTTCTTTCTTCACACACAATTCACACTGCGTACCTTTCAAACACAGATTCTAATCGATCATCGCCGCTTCGATTTCACATTGCTCTTCGATTTCAAATAGTATCACCAATCAGATTTCAAAAGCAGCAGCTAATAGGTAATGTTTCCTCTTTATTGTTCGATTGAATCCCTTCATAGTTCGATTTCTCCTTGGCTATTTCTCTCGTCTTCTCCATCTCGTCTTCTTCTCCATCAGACCATCGTCAGAAGGTGAATGGTAATCGAATATGTTTCTAGGATCGATTATGGGTGCTTAGTCCAGATTTGTAATCGATTTTGAGTTTGTTTAAATCGTTGGGTTCGATTTAGGGTTTTTTTGATTTTAGGGTCCGATTTTGATTTTGAGTTTGTTTAAATCGTTGCGTCACCGAGTTGTTGGTACCCATAGGGTCGATTTACTTGTTACTCAGGACGACAATGGTGATTTCTCAACATCTTTTTGCATATCATCAACTTTCTACGTTGTACTTTGTTTATCAGTTAAAACAAAATTGAAACCTGAATGTGTTCTATCATTTTTTCTTTTCAACTTTCTATGTGTTCTAGAAAACTTGCAAAAGATTTCTTCTGTGAACTTCTGTAATTAACTTTAGTAATGTCCAAATTTAATGAGATGATGGACCCATTAATTCAGTGAGAAATTTTTGGCCTATGTACACCAACAATACTTAGTTTGTTATTAATTGTGTTTGCCAGCCACTCGTCCCAACTATTAGCGTCGAAGATGGCCAGTGGTTAGCAAAGGGACAGTTCACCTTTTTTTCTTTTGTCTTGTCTGAAATAGTTAAAAATTCATATAAAACTAAGGAAGCAATAGAACCAAACTAAGAACTATTCTAAATTTCATTCTTGGAAGCTGTGGTCTCCAAGGGGCATATTTATGACCATTTGTTTATTCAAAATTTCTGATTGCTTTGTCTATAAGAAATTTGGCACTAAATTTGTCTATAGATCTCAGCAAGTGAACTAATGGTTTTCTGAGTTGAGATGCAGGTGTTGAGGAACTCGGGCTTGGGAAATCGACCGTGTTTATCAACGATGTAGCGTTTGAGGTAGCAGACGGTCCCTTCAATGTGAGGGAGGAATTCGGCGATGACGCGGTGCTGATAAACTCTTATGGGCAGCCGGTGCTAACCAATGAGTGGGGTGTCACCCTCTAGTCTCTCCAGCATGGCGCAGTTTATTACCTGGTGCGCTCGTTCTCATTCGATCATTCCAGCACTATCGACATGGTATACATGCTTTCCATCCACATCTTGATCACAGACCACCTAGATTTAGTTCATAGATTACCATATCGACATGGTATACATGCTTTCCATCCACATATATGATCACAGAATATATGTGGCTGTGTGTTTTCACCTGATTTCTCGATTTGTTCCTGATATGCACGAAATCTTGGCAGGGATGGAGGAATCCTGATTTCTCGGTTTGTCGTCATCGAGGTGAGTTTTTCTTTTAACCATTTTCGAACTGAAACGCATATATTGATGAATACATTGAGCTACCATTTGAACTAGGCTATATGCACTTGTGCATATAGGCTATATGCACTTGTGCATATAGGTGGGTTGGTTGGTGATATCGCCCATTTTAGCGTCTCTTTCTTGACATTTTACTTCAAAGTTTGTGCAAGTGTTTGGTTTCGATCGTCGTCTCGGTTAAAGTTTAAATTCCTCGTTTTTCGTCATCGAGGTGAGTTTTTCTTTTAACCATTTTCGAACTGAAACACATATATTAATGAATACATTGAGCTACCATTTGAACTAGGCTATATGCACTTGTGCATATAGGCTATATGCACTTGTGCATATAGGTGGGTTGGTTGGTGATATCGCCCATTTTAGCGTCTCTTTCTTGACATTTTACTTCAAAGTTTGTGCAAGTGTTCGGTTTCGATCGTCGTCTCGGTTAAAGTTTAAATTCCTCGTTTGTCGTCATCGAGGTGAGTTTTTCTTTTAACCATTTTCGAACTGAAACGCATATATTAAAACACATATATTGATGAATACATTGAGCTACTATTTGAACTAGGCTATATGCACTTGTGCATATAGGCTATATGCACTTGTGCATATAGGTGGGTTGGTTGGTGATATCGCCCATTTTAGCGTCTCTTTCTTGACATTTTACTTCAAAGTTTGTGCAAGTGTTTGGTTTCGATCGTCGTCTCGGTTAAAGTTTAAATTCCTCGTTTTTCGTCATTGAGGTGAGTTTTTCTTTTAACCATTTTCGAACTGAAACGCATATATTGATGAATACATTGAGCTACCATTTGAACTAGGCTATATGCACTTGTGCATATAGGTGGGTTGGTTGGTGATATCGCCCATTTTAGAGTCTCTTTCTTGACATTTTACTTCAAAGTTTGTGCAAGTGTTCGGTTTCGATCGTCGTCTCGGTTAAAGTTTAAATTCCTCGTTTGTCGTCATCGAGGTGAGTTTTTCTTTTAACCATTTTCGAACGGAAACGCATATATTGATGAATGGTTATTATTTTGATGTTATACCAAATTGGTATGTTTGAATTATTACCGTTAACTGTGTACGGTTGTACTAGAATCTCGAATTAATGATTGATTGTTAATTGGAATAATTCAAGATCTTATTTGATTAACATAGATATCCTATTTTTGTGGTTGCAGATCGATTGGGCGTGCAAAGCTAAGAATGGAGCTCATAACGAAAGAGAAGACCCGAAACACCACTTACCATTACCAATGTTTTAGTTTACAGACTACATTGAATTTAGTTTACAGATTTGAGATGATATTGTATTAAAGACAACAGTGTTTTGTAATGGTTTTTGCATATGAAATATCAATGTTTTTTAATAGGTTTTTATACAGATTTTTTGTATTTTTAATTATTTTTTTTAACGTTCCGTCGGTAATCCGTCTATAAACGTCGCTGTCACGTAGTCGTCGTTAATCCGTCGCTAAAATCCGTCGGTAATACTGATCGTCGATAAATAACGTATCGTTGGTATTCCGCTGAAAATAATAAATAAATAAATAAATAACTATTTTCGGCGGAATATTTCGCCGAAAATCCGCCGACATATTTCGCCGAAAGTTTTTTAAATAAAAATAAATAAATAAATTAAGTACAAATAAAAATAAATAAATAACTATTTTCGGCGGAATATTCCGCCGAAAATCCGCCGCAAATAGTTAAAATTAATTTTCTTAATTAATCAAATCATTTAAATTTTAAAAAAAATCGGATCCGTTTCCGACGGCCAAATCCGCCGAAAATCTCAATCCGCCGAAAATGCCGCCGAAAAAAATGATTTGCGGCGCCCCTGTTTCCGACCGACCAAATCCGCCGAAAATCCGCCGAAAACGCCGATTTCCGGCGGATTTCCGGCGGATTTGACCGTCGGAAAAGGTCGAAAATTTTGTAGTGAATGTTTTTGGTATACGTTGTAATGTTTGTTATAACAATAACTATTACTTGGATTTGATCATGCTACGTTAAACTAAAAATATCCCTAAACAAACCACTTTTTGGTACCACAATACTGATTCAAGTTGGTAATATCAAATTGTGTTTAGTTGATCAAGAGTTATTTTAGTGATATCAAGTTGTTTTAGTACTTGAGCAACCTAATGTGGCAGGGTGGTGGGATTTTTATTTTTTATTTATGATTAAAAAAAAGTTCACATCTTGCTCACCCGGTTTGAGTATGACAACAACAAATTTAAGTCCAACATTACGTGCGGTTGTAGCCTCTTTATCACTTCGGGTACATGATTGCATGTGTACATCTTATCTACTTAGACCCTGATTTTGACTGGGATATACCAAGTAGATTAGAGATTATTTCTTGATTCACTATAAAAGTTGATATCCCGCCGCATTGTGTGGGTACATAACTAGTAGTAATATAATATATTAATTAATAGTGATACATGAATGTCTGCATAAAAGGAAGGCTCTGCACATAACAAATTGGTGGGTGTTACAAGCATGCAGTAGTAATTAGTATTTTGTGCTTTGATACTTGTAAATTAAGAAAATTTTAAAATCTTGCATAAAATGATGGTACCTTATGCCTAATAATTTGTATTTAAGAGTTTTTTATCCGTGCTTTATAATATAGTATAGATATAGATGTTCGATTTGATAAAGGTCATACGAGGGATTCGAAAGTTTACGGTTATCTTAATTGGCCATTTCCAGTGTTACCCGCAAACTAACTTGTCACATGTAGATCGTTAGAGACAATTATATTTTTTGGACAAATAATTGAAATAAGTCTTTTAACAAACAAATATCAAAAATGTTTCTGAATAACATAAAATTGAGAAACTTCGAAATTACAACCATTATCCTACCAATGTTTTGTAATGAAATACATCTACTGAAGGTCCTTTTATATTGACACTTGCCACCAAAAGGAAGCATGAAAACACACACGCACAATATTCACACATGATATGAGTGGAAAAAAAAATATTACAATTCAATATCCGAAATTATGGAAATTATCATTTAAGGGTTGGATCTATTAATTTGGATGGTGGCCAAATTTATGAAATTCTAAAACTAATAAAAAAGTAACTAGTTTTGTGTATATAGAGACGTGAAAAAATGATGGTTTGACGTAATATGCGTATTGTAACATAAATAAATAAAACCGAAAATTGAGAAAAAAAAACTATGTTTAATTTTGCGGACAATATGATGAAGTATGGGACCATAAATTGCAATCGTGCTACACTAACCAAACATTAATTTGCATGAGGTATGTCTCATCGTTAGCTTTCCATACATATCTTACAACCCCATAAACTCTGTATGGAAAAAAAGTTATAACCACTTAAGTTGGTATTTTGTCCATTCCGTTCACTACACCGAGGAATATTATTGACTCGGAAAATTCCGTTGGTAATTACATGTGGATCACCGAGGCTTCTTCGAAATTTCCAAACCCCAAAAAACATAGGCGGATTATCGACGAGTTATGGAGAGATTAACGATAAGGCAAATGTCGTCGGATCACTAATTAGTGACGGAATAACACACTACAAAAAAGAGGCCTATCAGCGACGGAATTTTCCGTCGCTAATCCGTCGCTAAAAGGAAATTCCATCGCTAATCCGTCGCTGAAAGTCTGTAGCTAAATACCTGGTAGCTAATGCTTATCAGCGACGGATTAGCGACGGATATTAGCGACGGATTAGCGACGGAATTATTAGCGACGGATTTAGCGACGGCCGTAATTTAGCGACGGATTATTTTAGCGACGGATTTAGCGACGGAAATATTTAGCGACGGATTTAGCGACGAAATATTTTAGCGACGGATTTCCGTCACAAATTCCGTCGCTAATATTAAAAAAAAATAAATTCAAAAATCAGCATTTCCTGTATTTTATACAAATAATCTGCCCATTAAGTTGACACAAATAACCTGTCCATTAAATTACGAATCATCCTAATAAAATAAAAATCCAAATTCATATGATTCTGAATTCATACAAATGAATGTAGCAATCTAACTGGGGGGGGGGGGAGGGGGGAAACTGTATCCCTGCTGCTGCATAAAGGCAGCAAACTGCTGCGATAATGTGAGCTGCTCAGCTAGCTGGGTAGCATGTTTGACCTGTTCCGCCTGCAACTCTTCATTGCGCTTCCTTTCGATCTCCAACTGAGCCAAATAGCGCTCCTCCCGCAGCCTCGCATCCTCCTCCATCTTTGCCATCTGCTCTCTCAACGCCGCTAACTGTAAATACAGTAATTGACAAAAATTAGTATTTATTAGCAATGAAAAGTAACAATATGATACATAACTAATATAACAAACATAACCAACATACCTCATCTGCCGATGCAGTCCCAGATGATCTCCCACCGCTGCTGCTACTACACTCACCGGTCATAGCATAACGGGGATCCTGGGTCGACCAACCAAAAATACGGCCCTTCTTCCGCCCTCCAGCACTCTGCTCCCAAAGAGCTGCCTCGTCAATCGGAGGGGAATCGGGAGTCTGGCTAGCCTACGCCTCATCCTTAAGCTCTCGAAAGCGCGTCTATGGTTACCAAAACAAAAACGGGTAAGAAGAAATTTTTGCAGCATAACGGCTCTAAATCAAACATATCCAACTTATCTACTAACATAGCCTAACGTCTTCCCAACAGTGGCAACCCAAACTACATGTATACAACACACACACACACACAGATATATATATATATATATATATATATCCATTGCGGTTACCAGACAAAACATACGTTGAACATATTTGTATACACATGCATATAAACATATACAATACATATATTAAGTGTAATGGTTTTAGAAAACTTACGTGGATTATAGCCGCTTTGGGAAGCATACACCGGAGGATGAGTAGGCGGCTTGGAACCCGAAGGGCCCGTCCGATTCCCACAGTACATCCGCTCAAACACCTCACTAGAGGTGGGATCGCGACCCCATGCCTGTGCCTACGATAGAAAATTAAGATAAGAAGTAAACATACAAACTAATCTCGGGTACATATTCAAAAAATTGACGACTTACCATCTTGTATCGGTGTTGTCCAGTACTAATCGATCCCCCAACATGCCGTGAGGACACCCCGTCAAACTCGGTCAACCGATTGGCCTTACCGGTCCTAGACTTTGCTTTCCAACGCTCAGTATCCCACTCCTGTAAAAATCATAACACATAAGTGGATATAAAACAAAGATAATGCACAAATCAGAAACTATAGATAAAAACCTGATCTATCATCTGGTGCCAATAGGGCTCTGGGATCCAGGGAGGGTGGTATGGTCTAATGACCGAGAAATCTTCTTTGTCCCAAGTCACACCATCAATCTGTTTGGCCTTTACTGCGGCCCAATCGCGTGCGGCCTTCATCCAGTCCTTGTACCTATTGCCCATGGTACGCTCCCATATAGCATGCACAGTTGCCTCCTGATCAACATCCCACTGGAACTTTCCCTACATGCATATTATTTGTATCAAGGTAAAAACAATAATATGATATGTACAATTAAAAGAGATTCGTTTACCGACCTGAAAGCCCTGGTACATACGATCACGATCAGCCTGCGGGACGAGTCTCCAACTGTGCCAAGGTCCACGAAACAAACCTCTAAAAATTGTGGTCATCTCTCGAACAACATGTATATCAAGAAACCTATACACAATAAAAAATTATACAACATAAAACCATTTATATAAGTTTATTACGTAATATAAGGCCTTATACCACATCTACTTACCCTTCGTCAGTAATCCCTAGCCGCGGTCGCTGACTAGGGTGTCGTGGTGTCGGCAACGAACGATTGGGTCCTCTCGTAGACCCCGAAGCACTCGATCCCCCAATGATATCCACTGGCTCGTCCTCGTCACGAAGTCCAAGGGTGGGTTGAGGGTCACCAAGAAACTCATCACAATCATCAGCACGTGGGTCCCCACGCCCGCTAGAGCTACTGCTGCTTCTACCTCTACCTCTACCTCTACCTCTATCACCCTGTGGACGACGTGCCATCACCTGAAAAAAAATGAAACTTCTATTTTATAAAACAAAATGGGAGAATGTCACATGTCAATTATATAATTGCGAACTAAACATACAGAAGATAAGATACTCATCAGAAGAATTATCAGATAAACTAAGTTCATTTTCGTTATCTGAATCATCATCTGTGTCTTCAAATTCTGCTTCTTCTTCGCTATCTTCATTAACAGGTCCATCGTCACCGTCATGAGCATCGACTACATTTACCTCCCCTGTGACAAGAGGGACGGTATCGATGTCATCATTTAATCCTGCAGACATTGTATGAGTTACCCTTTCGTTGATTTGAAAGAAGTGTTCTCCATCCACATTTCCATCAACCTCGACATTGCTAACAGATTCTGCTACTTCATATAGGCCACGAGGCTTCGTCTTGACAACCGCCCACCAATCTTTCAAATCCCTTGTCATCGAAGGATATGGAGTATAATATACTTGTTCTTCCATGTCATCGAAGGATATGAAGTATAATATCCCGTGGAATTTCTTTTTTATTTATTTTTTAAATATATTCCGTCGCTAATCCGTCGCTAATTAGCGACGGAATAAGTTCCGTCACTAATCCGTCACTAATTAGCGACGGATTAGTGACGGAACTGGTTCCGTCGTTAATTAGTGACGGAAATTTCCGTCGCTGATTTTCGTCACTGATGCCCCTTTTTCTAGTAGTGACAACAAATTTGAAATCAACAACATATACGTTGCTAATTATTTAAAAAAATATTTTTTTATTTATTATCTGATACCCCTCGCGGTAATCCATTACTGATAGGATTAAATCATGTTATTCCCAGATATGTGCAAGTAATCAAGATGAATAATCAAATTCAGCTTCAAATGTCATATCCATTAATCTCAATCAAACGATTACAAATCTCTCTCTCAATGAATATTTCTCTCTGTAGAATAATTCTCTATCAATGTGTTCTCAATGGTAAGCTCTAGTTACAAGATTAACAAAGACAAAAATTATTTAAACCTACATATTACAAGGAACAAAACTAACAAAACTAAAAAGCTTGACTTTGACTTCTCTTTAAGACTCCTTTGATTTATATTTAAAGCTTGTTGACTTTGACTTGAACTTGAGGCTTTGACTTTTAGCTTTTGTAAGTCCAAGATTCAAGCAAATCAACAATTAAGATCAAGATTATGTATGAACTAGAGAGAGGAGAATCCATATGTCATATATCTCACTTGTGCTTAATGATTCAAGAACTTACTTCAATACAATGACACTCTACTTACTATATCTAACAAGAAGCAAATGCTATTTTTATGGTCAAAGGACCATGTAATCACAAGGTAAACAACATTGACTTACAAGACTTTGACTATGTTTGACTTTACAAGCTTTGACTTTTATACATTAAATCTTGGATACAATAATACACTAACAATCTCTCCTTTTGTATTCAAGATTTAAAAAAAATTGACACTAGTCTTCAGCTCTTGATTCTTCAAAACTCTATCTCTGACGGCTTTAATCATTGAAGCTCTGACAATCTTTAAACTCTTATGCTTTGAAGAATCTTGAAAAGTCATTCACTTTTTCTTTGAAAAGTCATTCTCTTTTGCTTTGAAAAGTCATCAAGTCTTGAATCATGAAATCTTTGAAACTTTAATTTTGCTGGCTTTGAAGGATCTTTGCATCTTTGAAATTTGAGGAATCTTTCAACGCTTCTATATTCAGTCTTTGGTCTCTGATCAGTCTTTGAAAAACAAACTTTCTCAAATCATTTTGTAAAACTTTGACATATATTCTCGAGCTTCTTGACTTTCACAAATCTTCTTTCTTTAGAAATTGAATTATCTCTCTTTTTCTTTTGTATTCTATGTCTCCCCCTTTTTAAGAGATGTATCTCTTGATCAAAACTTTCATCTGACTTGAAAATATTCATCTGACTTGAAATTTCCAGATTATCTCCCCCTTTTTGATGAGTTGTGAGCAGCAAAATCATCAAAACCTTTTCAAGTCATCAGTGTCTTTGAATATTAATCTTCCCTTTTATGATAAAATAACAATCTTCGCCCTTTTGATCTGAGTACCCGTTAATTCGTAAAATGTATTCATCTAATTCTTTTCAAATTCAGACAAAATAAGAGTTGTAAACCTGAATTAACAAATGATACAGTTAAAATGCCTGTAAGTAGCAATGAGCCACTTTGTACAACAGATGTACATTAGAAAGGAGCATTTTGATGTTCACTCCCCCAGGGATTCCATTCAATCATCGAAAAACAAAAAGGAATTTCTATGAACGTTATGACAAGAAAACACATTCCTTGTGTGTACGTGCTGTGAAAAAAAAATGATTGAAGCTACTGAAGCTTTTTCAGGCTCAAATTGTGTAAACTGTTGAGGCAACAACAAGTATTACATGGACTCAATATGCATGAAAAAGGTGCGAAGGTGGGACAACTTTCCTTCTTTTTCAATATCTAAATATTCCGAATGAAGACTAGATTGAGTATGTGCTGCATCCCTAAGAAAAATGAAACATTTCTTTGTTAAGAAAGAAACGAGTGGTTTGTGAGGTTAATGCAAGAGTTGGCATGTGCTAGTGCAAGAGTTGGTGCAGAGTTATGATATTCTTTTAACTATGGTCTCTCACCCTCTTTATTTTTAACAATAAGCTCATTTCTAACCAGACTCTCTTTTCTATTTTACCTCATCACACCGAGAAGAACTCAACCGGATGAATTATCTCTCCCACTCTTTGATTTATGACCCCTCGCCCCTCAATCACTCTAGGATAACTTTCGGGGTAGGATACATAGGTTAACGTGAATCCATGGAAGTTCTGTTTAAGTTCTCACACGAATCCCATGTAATTTTGTCCTAAAAAGAATAGTTGCTCAACAGTTTAACTTGAACAATTAAGCACATGATATCATTGTCATATAAATGTATGCTCATCAAGGAGATGAATGAAATTTGAGCATTTGAACTTTGAAGATCTCTCAAAACAAGGATATTAAATAAATGAAATGAAATCAAGAGAATTGTTTTGAGAATCTGACAATGTATCAATCATATAAAAAACCATGAGTGTGAACATTTAAGGTTGGGGTATCAAAGAACTTGATAGTTTGTTTATATGAACGAATATAAACAATTTAGAAATGAACGCACAAAGATTAAAATGATGACTTATGCTCAACAACAGTGAAATCAAACGAGGGTATTACCATCGAAAAATTGTTTCGTTTTGAGACGTGGTAATAACAATTTCAAATAACGTACTGAACCGGTGTGTGTGAATATACTTGACGGTATATATACAAGATAATACACAAGTATTGATCTTTGGAAACATACGATCAGTTTAACATTAAAGCTCTAGTATGAAAAACATTTAAAAATCACACTTTTAAATTCATGAAATCTTTTGAGAACCAGAAGTGGTTTGAACATTTAAGAAAACATTTTTCATGCTCGAAAGTTGTTCTTCTTCCAAACAATCAGAGATCTAGATCAGAAGATACTTACAAACATTTAAGCTCCCCCTCAAATCATGGTAGAATTATTTAGATTCAGATAAGCTCCCCTTGATATTTGCAAAATATTCTTATCTGAACAAAATATTCTTTGACATTGAAAATCCAAGATTTCAAGCATAATCAAACAAGATTAATCAAGATATGACAATTTAGCTTTGAATCTAGAGAGAGAGTGTAGAGAGAGAAAGTGTTATATTCATATATCTAACAACGTATTACACCATATCCCCTGACGTAACCTTTCATCTCATTACCAAAATTGACTGAACATGCATAATGATCTACATAGTCGAATAGCAAGTGCTTGTGTGCTGTCATGTGTCTTGATGCACCGGAATCTTAATCCTCACATGACAAGCCTGCAAGAAACAGTCACTTCAATTTAGGTATCCATATTAATATGGGTCATTTCTTGTTAGTATCCTTTAATTTCTTCAAATCAGTTGACGACCCTTTGATACGCCATTCAAATTTGGGTTCTTTCGATAAAATTTGTGCTTTATGTTTAGACTTTGGAATCCATTTCCACACAAATTTTATGTCAAATTATTTGTTCATTTTCAGCTCATTATTTTTCTTTTTAAATGTATAAGCTTCATATTTATGATTAACAGTGGAATGAGCAGAAGTTTTCTTGTTCGCAAACTGAAGAGATTTTCTTTTCTTGGAAAACTTTGGTTTCAAAGAGAATGAACTTTCATGACAGTTTGAGCATCACAATTTTGTAGTAGCTTGTGTCAACAACTCATTTCAAGAAAGAGTATTTGTTTTATTCAAACAACGTTGACAAGCTTTATTACAAACGTTGACTACTCTATTACAATTCAAACTATCACGATCATTCATCTTCCTTTCCACCGGCGTCTCCTTTTCATTCTTTCTTTCCTTCTTCACATCTTTATTTGAAGAACAACAATCATTAGAATCATTGAAAGTAAATTTCTCAAAAGAAGAATCAGAAGTAATGTTAGAAACTGAATTGGATTTAGTTTCCGAACATTCTCCTTTTTCACTAACACTAAACTCCTTTTCTGAAGATTTTAAAATCTTTAAAGATGTTTTCATTTGTGGGGTTTCAGTATCAATTGTTGAAGAATCAGATTTTATATCAGCATATAGATTTTCAGAAGAAGGAGAATCCTTATCAGAACAAGCCTCTTTGCCTTTTGAAAATTTGAAAATTTGGGATTCCAAATTCCAGATTTCTTTTTGTAAAACCTCATTTTGAATCAGACTTGAGTCTAGTTCCATCCTAAAATTTTTATTTGCATCTTCCAGTTCAGCAATAAGAATATTGAGAGCTGAAATTTACCTTTCTAAGTCTGAAATGGTTTTTAAGGTTGTTTGATATTCAAGATCAGTAAAATTTGAAGTCTTAACAGGAACAGACTTTGTTGTAGAATGAGATTTCTCATCTATATCTTCTAAAATAAAACAAGTTAGAACAGTTTCAGTTGGCTTAAAATAGAATTGGATTTGGAAGTCTCATCTGAGGTCGGAAAAAAGATTTTCAAATTCAATGAAACTTTTCTTTTAATTTTAATAAGATGTATTTAAGTCATCGTATTTGAAGTTTACAGATTTAAAATCAGGAGAGTCCGAATCAGTTTTAAAATCTAATTTCACTAAAATCTAATTTCACTTCAACTGGTTCTTCTTGTTTAACTTTAGGAGTTTCAGGTGATGAAGTCTCAGACTTGACAAAAGTTTCAAGAATATGAGGTATTAAAACAATGTTGTTATTATCACCCTTTGATTTAAAATTATAAAGATTTTTCGGGTGCTTTCTTTAAAACCTCAACATCTTGAAGACCTAAGCCAGGTTTAGCTTTATAAAAACGAGTATCTTTTCATTATTTGTTAAAAGCTTTAATGTCTGTTCTGTTTGACCTCGTTTAAAATTTAAATCCTCCAACTATTTAATCGTTGCATAAGCTGCAGTCATGTCCTTCAAAACAATATCATACTGTAGAGTTAGCTCAACATTTTTATCTTTCAAAGAGACTAATTCTTTTTGTAGTTCAGATATTTTATTTTGAAGATTTATCTTGTCCAGTTTTAAAACATTATTTTCTTCTTCTCTTTCCGCTGCTAAAGTTTTATAGATCAAAGTTTGATCTTGATGTTCCTGAATGGTACTCTTTTGTTGTTTAAAATTTTCTTTCAGCTTTTGAAATTCAGAGTTCATTAAAGTTAACTGGGACATCAAGTTCATTACTTCTTCATTTTCAGAGAAAATATCAAAATTGTCAGAGACAGAGTGTACCTCAGAGTCAAATTCCTCTTGAAGATGATCCATGAGGTTATAATGGACCTGAGTCAGATTGACTTTCACTTCCTCATCATCATCATTAGAGTATTCATACCAGATTTCCTCTTCAGCTTTTAAGGCTTTTCCCTTCTCCAAGGCTTTGGCCAACTGTGCCTTCTTGGCATAGTACTCATAGTTTTTCACCTCTTCTCAGGACATTCTCTGACAAAATGACCTGATTTCCCACCCACAGTTAAAGCATTTGTCAGCTTTCTCTTTTTCTTTCTCATCTCTCTTATCCTCTTTCTTCTCATCCCTTCTTTCTTTGTCTTTATCAAACTTCCCTCTGTACTTGCTCGATCTGTAAGAATCAAATTTGGGCTTGTTGTAGTACTTCTTTCTTCCAAACTTCTTATGAAAGTTTGATATCAGTAGGGCAAGTTTCTCAGCAAATTCCATCAATTCATTCTCGGATTCCACTTCCTCTTCCTCATCGGAGCTCTCAGATGACTCAACCAATATATTTATATATATATATATATATATATATAATTTGATATATAATGGAACATAAAGAAAATGATCTCAAATCCTTCAAGTATATCAAGTGTGCACTAGACATTGAATAATAAAATCTCTAGTTGGGGTCGGTTGATTTTGTGGACTTTTATATTAGATTCTGATTACTCCCAATCAATCTGTCTCTCTCTCCTATATATATACACACACCACACCATTCTTCTTAGCCACCCAATTACTCTCTCTCTCTCTCTCTCTCTCATCAATACAAAGGTGAAACACATTCAAAACAATACAGAATGGATGCACTAAAAGCTCTATCATCTCTTCACTGTGAATTGAAGATCAAGAATTCTAAAAACATCCAAGTTACCAACTCCAATGGTTACTTGTTTGTTAGATGCTATCTTTCTGCTGGAAACAACAAAAGGGTGCGTTTGGATAGCCGACAAGTAGCTCCAGATGGAGACTTCTCTTGGGACGAATCCTTCTCCTTGGATTGTATAGGAACAAATCAGTCCATGGACATGATCATCCATGGAACCATTGTCTTGGAGCTTCGGTGGAAAAGCAATGCAACCTTGTTTAGAGGGTCACGGCTCCTGGGTGTTGAAATTAATGATATAATCGGAATGTATTTATAATTATTATTTAGATTATGTTTTAATGATGTATGGGTCAAGAGATTAGGAAGAAGAGGTGTCGATTGGCAACCATGGCAACCTTTGTGAATAGTCACAACCGTCGGTAACTACCACCACCGAACAGTCGCGTCGGTTCAGAAACACCTCTTCATGAAAAGTCACAATTGTTAGAATAGTTATAACATTTAGCGAACCATCACAATGGTTCAAGAGATACCTTTTCGGTATCTATATATATGTAGCGATTTGTACTTTCCAAAATAAGGGAATTATCAATAAAGTTAGTAGAATTCTTGGTTATATTGTTCTATTCAATCCAACATTTGGTATCAGAGCAAAAGGTGCGATTAAGAGAAGAGAGAAAGAAGAAATTGATCGGGAGTAGATCAATAAGGACAAATCGATTAAGAGAAATCGATTAAGAGAAGAACCGATCGGGAGTAGATCGTTCTTCAGAAAGGGTTTGCGAAGGAGAAACCGCTGCCAGAGAAGAAGAGAGAAACCGCTACCGCCATTGTTGCTGGAAAAGATAAACCGCCGCTGCCATCGTTGGTGAAAAGAAAAGGCCATTTATATTTGTTTTAGAAGAAAACCAAATCAAAAGGATATGACGGGAGATAAAAAAGAAAACAACAATGTTATTTATAGATAAGTCGCGATACCGTTATCATCATATCAATGCCCTGTTCTAAACAATACGAACTACACATTATGGGCATTAAGAATGAAGAAAATACTAGTGGCAAATGGAGTATGGGATTTAGTAGAAGGAATAAGTACATCAAAAGAGATTGATGTAAAAAAGGATAGTTCTGCGTCAGCATACCTATTTCAAGGGTTACCAGAAGATTTGCAAATGCAAGTCGCGGGATGTGAAACAGCAAAAGAAATTTGGAATTCCCTAAAGTCCAGATTTATTGGGACAGAAGATGTACAACAGGCACACTCGCAACAACTTAAATCAGAATTCGAGAGACTTGTAATGAAAGAAGATGAATCAATAGATTCATATGCCGGGAAGTTGATGAGTATTATTACAAAGGCTGCCACATATGGATTAACGTTTGATGAGCAAACGAAAGTACGGAAGGTACTTAATGCAGTACCAGATAAATTTGTACCAGTAGTAGCAACCATTGAAATGATTGTTGATTTCAAGACTATAAAGTTAGAGGATATTATCGGGAAACTTAAGACTTATGAAGAAAGGATTAAGTTTAGAAAAGGAAGTCAGGAAGATAATAGTAAGAAGTTGTTGCTCACACGTCAAGGGAATGACAGAAATTATGAACACATCTATGGAAATGGTAGACGAGGAGGTGGTAATCAGACACGAGGTAGAGACCGAGGAAGATTCTCAAGAGATAGTAAGAATGAAGATACATCGGAGATGTCGTGGAGAAGTGTTTTTGAGTCTCCAAAAATGGAATTGGAGACATGGGTGATGATGAAATCAAAGAAAAATGTCGTCAAATCGCCATGTGTTCGTATCGCTATGAAGATTGAAGTCCCATCTGGAGTTGATTTGGTAGAAAGGAAGAGGAAGAACAGATGGGATGAAAGTTGTGGGTGTTGCCATGGTGATTGTTGCAATAACGATACATGCTTTGATAGTGAGCTTTTTGTCATAGGTGCTGCCTTGGATGCTTTCTAGACCAAGTATATATAGAAGATAAATCATATACATTAGGAATTAGAGAGGAATTAATTAAGGGAAAGGCTTTTTTCTTTTTTTGGTTTAATGGAATTTTTTGTGGTTAATTCATTGAAGTTTCCTGATCATATAATTATGTGATTCAAACCAACATTATGAACCAATATTCACTGCACTTGACAACTAACTCGTTTGAATCAAGATATATATCAACAGTATACACAGTGGAATGACCTTCTCACAAAATTTTCTTTTCAAAAAGTTATGTTGTAAATAAAATTGTTATATATTTAAGGTTATCGAGCAAAATTGTCCACATTATACTACCTTGATGCCATTCTAACTCGGTGGACAATAGAACATTATTAAACATTATCGATATATGTTTGTGTGTGAATTATTCTGGAGAGATCTCAAATCCTATGTACATCAAGAATACACAAAGGATGTGGTTGGAATGGGATGATATTTCTTTTTGTATAATAGTATCATACCAATCTTTTCTTAGCCACATGAACTTTCTATTTTATATGTCATGTTGATGTGTTTTATAGCTAAGATATTAATTGTTCCATATTCTTTTTCTTTCAGAGGATTTTAAAATGCGTTCGAAACTTTACAGCTATCATCAATGGCCATTTGCTAGTGTCATGTACAAAATTATGCGTCACTTTTTCATCGTTAAAGTTAAATACACTGTGTTTTTAGGGTAGATAATTTAAACAAGGGCCAATCACTAAAATGACTGAAATCCCAACCCCTCGCGTCGTTTTGACCCATTTTTAACTAAATCACCAAAACAAACAAATTTTTTGTGAGTTGATCATGCAAAATTCCAATATTTTGTCGCTTTTTCATCATTAAGGTAACGTTTGTTATGTATACAAGACTGTATCTATACAGGACACGATATGACTAATTGTTTGCCGCACGTTTGGTACGATTAGAACAAGACTGGACTAATTGTTTGTCTTGCGTTTGATAAGAGACGGGACAAAACTGTAAAAATGACCAAGTTGCCAAAATAATGTTTAATGTTATTTTATACCATATAACATATAACAGTTGTAAATGACACAAATCAACGTAAATATAATTAAATAGTTTTATCTATAATATTTGTAAAATTATTTATATATTATTTTTTAAATACAACACAACAATTGTGAATACATACATAATTTAAAAATATTCCAACAAAACAACTGTAAATACATACATAATTTAAATTTTAAACTAAAAATGTTTTAATATGTTTTTCAACAATTTTAAATACATACATTTAAAAATATTTTAAAATTTTAAAAACATACCAACACAACAATTGTAAATCCATACATAATTTAAAAAGTTTTAACATAACAATTGTAAATACGTACATAATTTAAAAACATTTCAACAGAACAAATATAAATGCACTCACAATTTAAAAACTTTTTCCATCACAACAATTTTAAATACCACGGGTCACAAATAAGCATCATCAAAAGTTTAAATATTTGAAGACAACAATTGTCTTCACAAATATATGTCAACTTCACCAACTTCAATCGCTCATAAGCCGAAAATGACTTGTAGGCTATGTAGTTCTTGCTGGGATGTTTCTATGATAACAAACAAACAAACAATAAAAAAATTACAAAAACGTTATACATAACCCATTATAATATCTAATTAAACTTTAAATACTCCTCTAAAATATCGGGAGCTTCGACGGTTAGACCTTGGTTTGCGTCATTCCACCCAAATCCGCTCGTATTAGGCATGTCATAAGCAACTGAATATTTATCTTTAAGACACTTTATTTTGTTTTGAACATGCTTTGACATTATTTTGATATCGGGAATTCGTTCTGCATCCTTGAGACAACAATCTAATAAGTACCACCTGAAGCTTCTTGTCACCTCTACCTTCATGCTAGTAATGGTGTAAAATCAAAAGGGATGCTCTATAAATATGACCACCTTAATATTGGTTAACCTGAAGAATTGACCTACATGTTGAGTATTGATCTAATGTGATAAAATGACTATGAGACATTTGTGTATTTATATGTTGTTTTAATATCTTTATGAAATAAACATGTTTAAGAGATAATGCTACTAAGTATTGGAGCGTATCACATGTGGGATCTCATATATTGTGGACTTGGAATATTTGGAAGTTTCAAAATGAGCCTTGTATGTCATACGAAGTGTTGGACCATGATAGTCACCCATATTTGGGATTAATTACATTAGTTGTGGAACTAAAGCGTCTTATCGTCTTGGGTGCCACCGTGAAGGTATGTACCTAGACCTCCGCCATTCGAGGTAATGGCATGGTTGTAGTCCTCGGATGTGTCGGGCCTTTTGGATGTCACTCATGGTAGTTGATATCAAGGTGTATCGTCTCTTTGGGTGGAACTTGATTGGTGCTATGGGTCTCCCCTATTGACTCTACATATGGGAACTTCTTGATAAATCTTATTCGTATAATTCAATTGATGCATTGTTATTGTTTGTACACATGTTTGGTATCGATGTGTATCTCAGATTCTAGTGGTGCCGCATCTAAGAAGGTCCACTACTAGAAAAAATACCATTTTCGACGGCAAAATCCGTCGGAAAATCAAATTACCGGCGGATTACGCTGTCAAAAAATCCCCCGCCAGAAAATGAATTTTCCGACGGATTTCCGACGGATTTATCATTTCCGACGGAATTTTCCGTCGGAAATCCGTCAGAAACTAATTTCCCTTTTTTTTTTAGAAAATCATATTAATCAATAAATTCTTAATCTGATTAATTAGTTTCCGACGGATAAAAAAATTAGTAATTAATTTATTTTTAACTGTTTATTTATTAAAAAAAATGTAAAGAAAAAATTTTAAAAAAGAAAAACAAATTTCCGACGGAAAATCCGTCGGAAATCCGTCGGTAATTCCGCCGGAAATCCGTCGAAATTAATTTTTCTTTTTAAAAATTGTTTTTTAAAATTATTATTTAAATTATCCGTCGGAAATCCGTCGGAAACTTTTTTTAAATTATAAATTTGGATATATTTCTTTAATTTCACCGACGGATAATCCGTCGGAAATCCGTCGCAAATTAACTGGATATTTAAAAAAAATAATAAAAAAAAGGATTTTAAAATTTTAAAATCCTGTAAATGCAAAAAAGCTGTAAATAAAATATTAAAATAAATTAAAGTCATCATCGATTATAAAGGATGCTAAAAATACAAATTGTCACAATTGTTCACTAAATCAAGTTCATGTACATGAATTCAAATACAAAATAGGTCATAATACTCAACCATCAAGACTCTGGGGGTGGGGGAGGCGGAGGCGGAAACTGCGATTGAGTAAACTGACTTTGGGTTAACCTGGTCACCATCTCCATCATTTCCTGATGCTCCTTCCTGCAGATCTCGTCTCTTCGGCGCATCTCCTCCATCTCCTTGTTGCGGGCCTCTTCTGATTCGAGCAGTCGGGCCTCTAATGCTTGAATCTACAAAAAAAAAACATTAGAGTTTTTAATAAGAAGTATATACGAAGTAAATGAACATCAAAGGAAAAAGAGATACACACCCGAGCATCAGAAGAAGATGCACCACTCGAATATCCACCTGAGGGCACCCTGGTCAAGACCAAATTTGGATCCCTGATGTTCCCAAAGCCGTATGTTCGGCCTTTCTTGCTTCCCCCGACCGCCTGTTGCCACAATTCTTCATCTATTATGGGATGGGAAGTGGCATCCTCGCCATATTTTTGGGTGAGATTGGCATTATAGTTACTCTGTGGTTTAAGACACAAGTCAATTTCAACAGCATAACGGCTATAATTGGGACATTTCCAAATAAAACAATCCTAACGTTTACCCAACAAATGGCAATCCAGACTAAAATGGAGATATATATACCAACATTTAAACTAAAACAATATTAATTTCCGCAAACAATGAAACCAAAGACAGATATAGCCGCTAAACAATAAGATGTATGCCCCAAAAAATGGCAACCCAATCTAGATATAACACTAACATTTTAACTTAAACAATCCTAACGTTTGCCCAAGAAATGGCAACCCAGACTAAAATGGAGATATATATATATATATATATATATACCAACACTTATACTAAAACAATCTTAATGTTTGCTCAACAAAAACTAGACATAGATAGATAGATATAATAACATTTTAACTTAAACAATCCCAACGTTTACTAGAAAAAGATTTGGAATTAAAGGTAAACAATTATATAAACTTACCGCAATACGGCTATCCCTCGAAGTCACGTAACCCCCTAGTGAGGACCCGCCATCCGAAGAAGATGACTCTGTGCTCGACCTCTTCCTATGTGTATAATCGAAGAGGAACCCACAGGTCGGTGGCACGCCATTTATAGCTTTTGTATACAAAGGTAAATACAAACATGTATTAATTGTCAAATACTAAAAATCAAGCTACTAAAGTAATTGTTCTTAAGGACCTACCAAACGAGCACGATGCATAGAAATCGAGATCGACCCGGTGGTGTGTTTGGAAATTTCACCATCAATCTCTGTCATTCTATTATCACTGGACTTCTTGGATACCTTTTTCCAATGTTCGGTGTTCCATCGATCGATCATCTCGCTCCATATTTCCTTAGTGAGCCATATGGGAGGGAAGTCCTTCAATAAATTCATATCCCGATCCCGGATCTTAGGATTATAGGGTCGTCCATCGTTGACGGCCTTTACGCCTGCATTCGTCCTTGCTGAATTCAAGCCGTCGTTGTAATTTTTCAATGATTTGGCCTCCCAAATCTGCAGCATAATGCTATCTAACGCCGAATCCCAGCAATAAAATGCCTATACATAAAGTGTTAGTTGATATTTACTTTCAAAACGATTACAAATTAAATACATACTACAAACCTGAAATCGCTCCCACATCTTAGCCCTAACCCCTTAGGGATCTCCATCCAAAAACACCAAGGCTCATCAATAAAGGATCGATTGATCTGGCTTATAAGGCGAGTGGCATGCGTATTGTTGAAACTATATATATATATATATATATATATATATATATATTGACTTGAATTAGTATCAATACCCTAACACAATTAATTTGATCAATTAATTAATATGACACTTACTCGGTGCCGTTTACCCCAAGTCGATGTCTTTGCAACGGAGGTTGTTCGGGATTGGTGATGCCACAGCCATTTCCTGACTCAAGTTCATCAGCGATAGGTGTTGAAGGTAGAGATGTCGAATCCTGAGGTGCCGAAGCACTACTAGAGGCTCCGGGAGTAGAAGTGCCTTCTCCTCGGTTGCTAGAACTACCCCTACCTCCATAACACCATATGCGTACCATGGTTGGAAGTCTACAAAGCAAAGTTAGAAAGCATAGAACAATGATGCAAGTATACAAAACAATGTTAGATTTAAAAGACCTAGACAAATAAAAAACACAACATTTTGTCTCCAAATTCATAAGGGTAACAAATAAACAATTAAACATGTTTGCCAAATAAAGATTTAAAACATCTAGACAAAGTTTAATAAGACTAAAATTAACCTAATATTTAATCATCCGATCCTTCAAACTCTTCTTCTTCGTCACCACTCTCGTCACCATCCGAGTCTTCAGACTCTTCTTCTTCGTCACGACTCTCGTCAACATGCCAGTTGTCGGGATGATCATTGGCAATTTCCATGTCATCTTCCTCTGTGACATTGTGACAAGACATATAGGTTCATCCACATCTTCATTTCTACCTCTGGATGTTATTCTATCATTTTCTTGGAAAAATTGTTCATCATCCATATTTTCATCCGACGATACTTCGGCCGCTAACTCGTAGACCCCTCTTGGATTTGTTTTCACCACAGACCACCAATCTTTTAATGATTTCGATGGATGTGGTACATAATAGACTTGTTCAGCTTGTGATGCTAGGATAAACGGGTCGTCTGAACGAAGTGCAAGTGGGCGTACTTTTTGTGAAGATTCTTTTGGGTCTATAAACAACACCCTTTTTGTAATCTTGTTTATGTTGTAGAAAAGTAGATTAGCTGGTTGTTGTTTATTACCGTTAAATTACAAATTATAATTAAACAAATATTAAACATTCCCCATTTCTTGGAGGCTCTTGCTATGGCAATTTTATATACCACATTTCCGTTTTTCCAGAATTTTGTTATCCCTATTTTTGGGATGTTACATATGATGTGTGCTTACTTTTCCTCTGTCTTAAGGGGCAGTTTGGTTCATGGCCAATTGGATAACCAAATAGGTATCTCATGTTTGGTTCACGAAATGAAAGAGATGAAATCCTTCCAATTCCATTAAATTCCACAATTAAAGGAATTCATCGTTCCTTGGTTTAAGTGAAAGATTTGAATTCCATCAAATTCTATTCTAATTCCTTCAAAGTCAAATTCTTTCGATGTATTCTAATTCCATCAAATTCCATTATGTAAACCAAACACCCCCTCACCCCCTAAGGGTCTGTTTGGTTTGCAGGAATGGAATGAACTTGGGGGGATTTGGATTTCATATCCATTTCAACCCCGTGTTTGGTTTGTAGGATTGTCTGTATTTGAAATCTCAAACATAGTGGCTAGGATTTCAAGGGATTTTGTATGATTTATATATAATAATATTTAAAAATATGTTAAAAGCATTTGTATTCTAATGATCGGTTAAATAAAATATAATTTAATTATTTTTATAATTATTTTTAACGATTTTGTTATAAATAATGGAATTCAATTCCATTCCAAATTTTCCAAACCAAACATGCCAAAGATTCCAAATCCTTCCACGATATCCAGATCCCTCAAAAACCATTTTATCAAACCAAATCTCTAAGGGATAGAGAAGTTTAGTTTCCAGAAAAAAAAAACACCCTTTTCAAGGTCAACCATTTGTTCCAAAGATTTTGATAAAGAGATCTCTAGCCAGTCGGTCGGCCACCTTAAATAGCCCATCTTGAGAGGCACAATGGGAGCTTCCTGCCTCCAAGTCTTCCGTAAAGACCCCAACTTACGAAATCTCATTTTTCTTTTTAATGTTAATATATAAAACAGGTTACAAGTTACAACTTGATGACTTAAAGTTGAGTGACTTGTTAGAAACTTTATTACTATCTATAGAACATATTTATTAGTTACACAAAGTTAGAAAATTTTCCCCTCTAGACATTCTTTAGGTGGTGCCAACTCTTGCATAGGAGGCCTAAAATTCTATTCATATACATCATATTTTATATGAAACTTGAATGAACAGGATATCATGAGATAGAACATATGTACTTTTTCACTTTAGAACTACTAAACAAGTTACTCAAGCACCACCATTGATGTCATTGGCAAAAGCAAAAGTCTCAACTCCTCTCCAATATGCCCCCATTCCTTAATATATAGAGTAAACTACAATTTTCGTCCATGTGGTTTAAGAAATATTGTAATTTTCATTTATATAGTTTTGAAATTACGGATTTCGTCCCTATAGCTTGTAATTTATTGCTTTTGTCCCTGATACTAAATATGTTAAAAGTCCTCCATTAAGTTAGGGGTATTTTAGGTTTTTTTTTTTTTGATTTTTTTGATTTATTTTGGTTTATTAAATATATTTTTGTGTATTTTAGTCTTTTTGATATAATAAAACTAAATATTTGTTGCTTAAAAAAATTATATTATTTTGTTATTGTTTATGATAAAATGATAAAATATTTTAATATCATTATTTTTTTTATATTTTTGATCATTATAGTTTTAGTTTCTTATGAGTTCGATTTATGCCACTAACATCGTTCAAGTACAACTCGTTGAGTACCCCTCATGTAAGAGTATTTTAATTTTTTATTTCTTGTTTAGAGACCAATGATTATACTTAATAGGAGCAAACAATTAACTATTTTTAGGCTATTTTTACCATGCAAATAGATATAATTTAATTAATACGACGTATAATTATTTGGTCTCATAAGTCATTCAATTATACCAAATAAGTATATGTCTTAAACATTTTTTAAATTAAGTGTTCAATATGAACAATAATAAAATAATATAATTCTTTTATGTATTAATTATTTTATCAAAAAATATATGGTGAAAATATACAATCAAAAAGACTAAAATACCTAAAAAAAAAATAAACCAAAAAAAGATATTTAATAAACCAAAAAGAAAGAAATCAAAAGACTAAAATACCCCTAAATTAAATGGAGGATTTTTAATAAATTTAGTTTCAGGAACGAAAACAGAAATAAATTATAAACCATAGGAATGAAACATAAATAAATTACAAAGTATAGGGACGAAATCGAAATTTTAAAATCAAGGATGAAAATCCCAATTTTTCACAAACCACAAGGACGAAAAACATATTTTACTCTTACTAACACACACACATATATATAGAGTAAATTACATTGTGTGTCTCTATGGTTTACTCAAAATCTAGATATAGTCCTTATTTTAAAATAAGTACACGAGGAATTATGTGATTTGCATTTCGTTGCACTCTAGTCCTGTGGTTTGCATTTCGTTGCACTCTAGGTTCCTAACCACAGGACCAGAGTGCAACGAAATGCAAACCATAGAACCCTGATGTACTTATTTCAAACCACAAGGACCCAGAAGCAACAAAATACAAACCACATGGATCCCTGATGTACTTATTTCAAAATAGGGACCATATATCCAGATTTTGAGTAAACCATAGGACCAGAGTGCAATTTACTCATATATATATATATATATAGAGAGAGAGAGAGAGAGGGGGGGGGGGGGGAGTTCAAAAGCAACTCATTTACGTGATGCAATCCACTCATTTTATGTAATTTAGAAAAAGAAAAAAAGGTGAAAATAAAACGAGTGGTGAATATAGGGGTTGCATCATGTAAAGGGGTTGCATAATAAACCCCCTATATGTTGGGTTCTGGTGATAAGTTGAGTAAATGATGAGAAACATGAGAAGTTGTTATCAACCGTTGGATGAGAAATAGACACACATTAGGATGAGATGCACTGGATCAATTACCATCTAAGCCACAATTCATGGGATGACTTGAGATTAAAAGAGATCAACGGTTCAGATCCACTTCTCACATTTCTCACCGTTAACTCAACTTTTCACACGATCCTTCGCCTATATATATATATATATATATAAATATATAAATAATATACTAGATAGGTAACGGCGTGCGATGCCGCGCGAACCGTCTCGAATCTAAAGTCGAGAACTCGAAAGAATAATCTTGTTTCATGTTCAGTTTAATTATTCTCCATCACACAATGCCAATTTTATGGTTTTATGTGTTTTTAAATCGCATATCGGATGTATAAAATCCAAGGTCAATATGGTCAAAAAAATTTGAAAAAGATTTGCTTGATAATGTTGTCTACAAACCCATAACATTTGCGCTCATTTTGAAGGTTTTGATGAGATACTTATAATGTTTTTAGTTTATATACGATTATGTATGTTAATATGATAATAGTGTAAAATAAAAAATCAAAAGAGATGAGATATGTAGTAAATTAAATAACTAATTATAATTGTATAAAATGTAATTTATATCAATAAAATATAATTATATTTTTAATTATCATGTTGAAGGTGGAGCTTTTGGAGCTTTTAAGCTTTTACATGATGTAATTGAGATTTGTATCTTTTAAAAATTCAAGATAATCATAAATAGAATTTTTTTTAAAGGATTATAGAGAGATAAATATAGATAAGGGTGTAAAATGTATAAGTTTAAAAAAATCTCGATATGTATTTATAATATTTTACAATATTATTAAATTAAAAAAATATTCGATGGTAAACTTATTTCGAAATTATTGACGAGAAGATTATAATGGTAAAATTTGTAAAAAAATATACATTTTATAATGTATTTTAATTAATCTATGATTATGTATTTTTAATATGATAAAGATGTAAAATATAAAATGAAAACGTAAAAAATATAAAACATATTAATTCGTATATATTAATGATATTTAATATATGATTAAAAATGCAAAAATATTCAATATTGGACTCATTTCGAAGATATTTGTCGAGACAATTACAATGGTATATATTTTAGTTTATATCGGCTACGTTTGGTACATGGAACAAGACAGGACGGGACAAAACTCATTGTCTCATGTTTAATTGGCATGGAACAGGGGACAAGGACCGGTATGGACAAGGACCGGTATAGGGTGGGACAAAAAGGGCTTTTTCTTGTTCCACCAAAATAAGCGGAACAACATAGGACAAGAGTGGGATAGAAACTAAAAAACTACTGATTTACTCTCATTTGATGTATAAACCTAACATGTTTGTTTTAATGGTCATCACCACACATTGTCGCCGCGGTCACCATCGGCTGCCACTGCCAACCATCGTCGGCCACCTCCACCTCTTCCTCCACTACAACAACCACCTCCACCACCGACTTCACCACCACCACCTCCACTTTCACCGATCACCACCACCTATCACTGCCACTACCATCGATGGCCACCGGTAATCACCGCCAAACACCATCGGCCACTTCCACCTCTTCCTCCACTACAACACAACCTCCTCCACCACCTCCACAACCATCGCCCATCGCCACACCACTACCATTGCCAACCACCTCCACCTCCACTACAACAACCTCTTCTACCAATAATATATGATTTTGTACGTGAATCATATATGATTTGTATGTGATTCGTTGTTTTCGTGTTTCTCAATTAGATTATGTTTTCGTATGAAACCACAAATATATATACACTACTAAAATTAATCGTATTACCGATGGCTGAAACAGTCGGTAAACCGTTGGAAAAAGGCTTTAACGACGGTTTTTCGACAGGAATGACCATTGGTAAAAAGCTGGTCGGTAATATTTAGCGACGGTTTTCCGACGACAACTACCGACAACTTACCGACGGTTTTCCGACGGTATTTACCTATTAAAAATAAATATAAAATAAAATAAAAAAACCAGCCGTCGGTGTATCACCAATTTTTCCGACTGTTTTCTGACGACTTACTAAAAATAAATAAAAAATAAAATTAAAAAGATACCGTTGGTGGGCCGTCGGTTTGCCGTCAGTAAATACCGACTGTTTTTTGCCGTCGGTAATTGTTGTCGGTATTTCACAATTTTCTAGTAGGGATATATATATATATATATATATATATATATATATAGAGAGAGAGAGAGAGAGAGGTGGGTTCAAACGAGAACAACATCTATTTAAGAAAACACGAAAACAGTCGAGTACATACAAAATCATATATGATTCACGCGACTATGCGCGCTGAGTCACAATTGACATTGCCCGTGTCCGAATTTTTCGGGTAGTGCAAAATCACATATGATTTTGTACACGATTTGCTCTTTTTTTTTGCCTTTTTCTTGTTTTCTTAAATAGTTGGCGTTCTCGTTTGAACCTTCTACTCTATATAATATATATATATATATATATAAGTTGATATATAATGGAACATAAAGGAAAGGATCTCAAATCGTTCAAGTATATCAAGTGTGCACTAGTCATTGAATAATAAAGGCTCTAGTTGGGGTCGATTGATTTTGTCGATTTTTATATTAGATTCTGATTAATCCCAATCTCTCTCTCTCTCCTATATATATACACACACCACATCATTCTTCTTAGCCACCCAATTACTTGAATAACTCATCACTCACTCTCTCTCTCTCTCATCAATACAAAGGTGAAACACATTCAAAACAATACAGAAATGGATGCACTAAAAGCTCTATCATCTCTTCACTGTGAATTGAAGATCATGAAAGCTAAAAACATCCAAGTTACCAACTCCAATGGTTGCTTGTTTGTTAGATGCTATCTTTCTGCTGGAAACAACAAAAGGGTGTGTTTGGATAGCCGACAAGTGGCTCCAGATGGAGACCTCTCTTGGGACGAATCTTTCTCCTTGGATTGTATAGGAACAAATCAGTCCATGGACATGATCATCCATGGAACCATTGTCTTGGAGCTTCGTTGGAGGAGCAATACAACCTTGTTTAGAGGGTCACGGCTCCTGGGAAGATCGGAGATGTCGTGGAGAAGTGTTTTTGAGTCTCCAAAAATGGAATTGGAGACATGGGTGATGATGAAATCAAAGAAAAACGTCGTCAAATCGCCATGTGTTCGTATCACTATAAAGATTGAAGTCCCATCTGGAGTTGATTTGGTAGAAAGGAAGAGGAAGAACAGATGGGATGAAAGCTGTGGGTGTTGCCATGGTGATTGTTGCAGTAGCGATACATGCTTTGATAGTGAGCTTTTTGTCATAGGTGCTGCCTTGGATGCTTTCTAGACCAAGTATATATAGAAGATAAATCATATACATTAGGAATTAGAGAGGAATTAATTAAGGGAAAGGCTTTTTTTCTTTTTTTGGTTTAATGGAATTTTTTGTGGTTAATTCATTGAAGTTTCCTGATCATATAATTATGTGATTCAAACCAACATTATGAACCAATATTCACTGCACTTGACAACTAACTCGTTTGAATCAAGATATATATCAACAGTATACGGGTGGAATGACCTTCTCACACAATTTTCTTTTCAATCCACGACCTTTTAACATAATGCCACTTTCATATATAAAAATGACACTATACTTAATTTTCAGAAAGTTATGTTGTAAATAAAATTCTCATTTGAGGTTATCGAGCAAAATAGTCCAAAGTACACTACCTTGATGCCATTCTAACTCGGTGGGCAATGGAATTGGTTCACCCCAGATGAGCGATCCCGTGGGTGTAAAATAGAACATTATTAAACATTATCGATATATGTTTGTGTGTGTATTATTCTGGAGAGATCTCAAATCCTATATACATCAAGAATACACCAAAGATGAGCGATCCCGTGGGTGTAAAATAGAACATTATTAAACATTATCGATATATGTTCCTTTTTTATAAATACCAATCTTTTCTTAGCCACATGAACTTTCTATTTTATATGTCATGTTGATGTATTTTATAGCTTAGATATTAATTGTTCCATATACTTTTTTGTGAACTCAAGATCTTAAGATTCTAGAGAGAGAAAGATAGAGAGAGAGAGAGAATGTGGAGCCAAAAATATATGATATGAAAATGTAGTCTGTTATTTTTAAAAACAACTAACACAAGGGTTTATATACCCTCAAAGTAAAATAAATACAAAGGTTACAACTAAAAATGATCTAACAATCTCCCCCTTTGTAACCTTTGGCACCGAGCTCTAAAATCAAGAAAATCTTCTGATATCCACTTGAGCTTCAAGGCGACGTAAAGCATTTCGAAAGTTGATTCTGTCTTGAATTACATCAATTGCCTTCTCCAATCTCAGTAACTCTTTGTTTCCTTCCTTTTGTGGATAAAAATTGAATCTCTGTCTGTTTGCCACATTTTGCTTTTCATAATTCAACTTCTGAATTAGATGCATCTTGATAAGCTTCAAAGTTCCATCAGAATACTTGCAGACTTCTTCAAATCTCATAAAACAATGACGACCCTTCAAGTTTCTGTACACCACTCCATACGGTTCATCAACAACAGTAAATAATAAGAAACTTTCAATATTGTCGAGCTTCTGTTTTGGCTTGTGCAAGTTGATCGTAGGTTGATGATTTTCAACACCCAACTGAAAGTCAAATAAGCTATAAAAGCGAATAGTTCTGATAATATGTCTTCTTACAGTGTTGAAGGCTCTATTCATATCATCTGATCGTTCATTGAGAGAGCTGAAGAAATTGAATAGAAACTCAATATCATCCACATGAACTTCATTAAAATCTGCTTCTGTGAAGGTATAGTCTTTGCAGTCTCTTCGTTGAACAGTGAAATTAGAAACCCAGATGTTGAATATGTTGAACATTGAAACACATTTAAATTGTACAATCCCCTTCTCAGAATATACTTTTTCTTTCCCTTGTCTCAAATACCTCATGGCCATCAAATAGTTTTGTTTAACAAGATCAGACTCTTTTTCAATGCCCAAGAAAAACTCAAAACTCAAAGCAGTCTTGTGTTTCACAAAAATACTTCTGTGAGTATCTTCAAGGTATACATTTCGAAACACCTGTCTCATATCTCTAGCCTCAAACCTTTGTCGTCTATGCTCCCTTGAAATAGGAATTCCTGAAGATCTAAGATTTTCTGGAATAAAATCAGGAGCCATAAAATTAGGATCCACTGACTTACCAGATTTACTTGTTGGAGCACGAGGAATCTTGGTAGGTGGAATCATAACTGGAATAGACACATTAGAAACACTCGTTGGAAGCTCAGAGACAACTGATGTAGAAGATATAAGAGTTGTAGAGACAATCAGAGGATTTGAAACTGCTTCAGACTGAATCTGAGAAGAATCATCTTGTGGAGAATTCTGTTCATCTTGAAAAGGAAATCTAACTTCTTGAGATGAAAGATCTGCATACAATACATCAGTATCACTATCATCATCATCTTCTTCTTCTTCTTCTTCTTTGACTTTCCAAAAACTTTCAAACTTGGCATCAATTTCATTTTCAGAATCCACATCAATAATATTTTCATAAGATGCTCTGAAATTCTCAAACGCTTCAGCCTCAGACATATTCACAGATTTTGGTATAACAGAAGAAACTGGCTCAGAATCTGGATCAACATAAAGTACCAATTGTAAATTGTTTTCTGTAGAAATATCAGTCTCTGGAAGATTTACTTTGCTTAACATGTCTTCAAACATAGACTGCATTTCTGTTTCTGCTTCTTTAGGCTTTTCTTTATCAGCAGAGCATGTTTCACTTGGAGCAGTTTCTGCTTTATTTTCGTTAGAAAGATCAGCTGCAGACTCATCCAAGCGTCTCTTTTTCTCCCCCTCATGATCAGGTTGAGAATCATCATGATCATGTGAACGCTTGTTAGATGGTCCAGCTTCAGCACGACACGAGACATTTGGAACCTGCAAGTGTTGAGCAATAGCAAAAACAGTGGATTGCAACTGACCCAAACCTAACTGTACCTCATCTCTAAATTTCTCAAAATCTGATCTTAAAGCAGAGAGAGAATCTTCAGTTGTATGTGATCGAAATGATGGATGAAAAGATCTGAGAAGAGACAAAAGATCGATGGACTGTTGATTTGTTGGAGCCATAGATGCAAGACGAGCTCTTAATTGCTCAGCTACTTCCTGAACAGAAAGATCATCAATACAAGGACCTGCAGGAGTAGAAGAAGAAGATGCACCCGCAAAAGTTGATGACATAGTAGCACATGAAGTCATTTGAGCAAAAGAAGATTGAAGACCCAATGACATAGTAGAAGACGAAAAAATCGGTGCAGATAGTGAAGGTGCAGAACCTAGAGCTGCTGACTGAGAAAGATGAAGTTCTATTGGTTTGCCGGTCAACAACTGTGGAGGGATAATAGAAGGATCAATATTTAACAGATTTCCTTGCAGAAACGCCTCCATCCTGGCTAATTGAGTATCCCTTTCTGCATCCATAGAAGCCTTTGTTGTCCGTAGAAGATTATGAACAACGTCTAATTTTGAAGAAGAGTGCAAACCAGAAGAAGTAAACCCCATAGCCAATGCAGAATCAGTTGTAGATACAACAACAGTAGAAGATTCATGAGCAGCAGAAAATTTCTTCAGTGAAAGATCAAGTTCGTCTACAACAAGATGGCCAACACTTGGATTTATTGGAACAGACTCATCATCAGAACCTTCTTGATTGGATTGAAAATCAACAAACTCTTGATTATCATCATCAGCATGTAATTCCTCAAGTTCATCTTCAATGACAAAGTGAATATCTGAACCTGATTCAGGGATTGCCTGAACCAAACGAGAACCAACAGGGAATTCCTGTTGTTGTTTCTGAATTTGCTCTGCAACTTCTTGAACTTCATCAGCTTGTTCCTCTGCAATCTGGTCTTGAACTTGTTGTTGTAATTGAGCAACTTGAACATCTGTATCAGCATTCTCTGACTGTGGAATCTCATAATCATGATCTAGCATATATTCGACCACAGCTTCATTTGTCAGATTTGCATAATTCACGATAAGAATTGCTGGAATGGGCATCCATTGATCTTCATTCGTAAACGTATGCTTTTGAATCTGGAAGTATTTACACTGATAATCAGCAATGCGAGGCCACTGTGTGCGAGCAGGAAAATTCTCTGTGCTATCCATAATGCTTCGAACAAATATCTTCAAAAATCGCAAAAACGGCACAAACTTTCTCCTATTGTTTGTCGCCTTAGCATATACAACTTCTGAAAGACCAGTCCAGATGGCCAAAGTATAATCGATATGAAGATCGTGAATAACACAGTAGAATAGCTTCAGAATCGGCATGCTTGTGCTATCTGTACCAGTAGCCTTTGAAGTTAAGCACCGATTGAATATAGAGAAGAAATCATACCAGAGAGGTGGAAGCTTAGCCTTGTGAAACTGAGTCACTTTCCTAAGTTCACCATTATAACCAAGTGCAATAATGCCATCAAGAACAGTTTGATCAGAAGGGAACGGATCATAAGCAACTTTGCCTGGTCTGGAATCAGGGCCTGGAAATTGTAGAAGCACACGTAACCTTCTGAAAGTAAGCCGAGATTCAAACTGATCGACATTTATCAGGAAATGTGGAGGATTTACTTTATCATTCTTTGAAATATAGTGCCAGGCTTGCTGCACATATACCTCAGGAACATCAACTGTTTTTGTCAACGCATAAGCAAGGGGATGTCCTCTTAAAATTTCTTTCACCACTCCACGTATGTTCAGATGTCCAAAATCAACATAATGATTATTGCCCTTGTAAGGAAGGAAGTGAGAATGATGCAGAAAATCATCCGGAACTAGTCCTTGAGCAGATTGATCAGCAGTTGTTGAAGGCTGAGAAGGCATAAGACGAAGCCTAGAAATCTGTTCTTGATCATTAAGATGATCCAAGAGATCATTCTCATCTTGTTGTACTTGAACATCAGCCATTAAGTCTGAAAAGTAAGCATAGTTAAAAAGTTAGGACATAATCAATCTGAAAGAACCAAGTGAGGTTTTCGGTTGTAGAACAAACCGAAAAGCATAAAATTCGGTTGAAACAAGAACCGAAAAGCAAGGTTCTCGGTTGCACTAAGAACCGAGAAGAGAGGTTCTCGGTTATAACATAGACCGAGAAATGAGATTCTCGGGTATGTAATGAACCAAGAAGCAAAGATGGCAAAACAAATAGTAAACCAAGGTGAAGTACTCGGTTGAATGGATGGAACCGAGAAATGAAGTTTTCGGTTAGTGAGAGAATCGAGAAGTGAAGTTCTCGGTTATGAGTGAACCGAGAAGTGAAGTTCTCGATTATGAGTGAACCGAGAAGTGAAATACTCATTCCAGATTAAAATCGAAAGAACTTCCTTTGCCCCCCCTACAAAAATGCATACATAAAACCTTTCAATTGAATCATAAGAGTAGAAAAACATACCTGTAATGCGGAATTTGTTAAAAAACAAAAAAATCGACTTAAAATCTTGAAGAACAAGTCGATTCGAATACTCCCCGTGAACTTCACCACCACCGAAATGAGCAAATCGATTCGTAGAAGAATCAGCGAACCACGAAACACACAAATGAAATCAACAAGAGTCGAAGACAATATGAAATTTCAAAAGATATCTGAAACCCAAAGAAACCGGCTGGAAAAAGAAAATGAAGAAGAAGATGAATAGTTACCTTGGGAAAAGTGAGATTTTGAAAACCGTTTAAATGACCCGGGTTTTCTAGAAAAACACAAAAAAAAAATTGATAAAAGAAAATCATTTAATATTACATCAACATTTTTAGAAAATAAAATTGAACAAGATTTTGTAATTACTGAGTATTTTAAAAAATACAAAATAATTGACAAATAAAATTTGACCTAATAAAATTTTCATAAAATAAACCATCTAATGAAATCCTATGCATGCTTTTGGAACTATAGACATGTATTATTGCATAAAGAGTTTATATAAGTTCGAAAACTAAGATTTTCATCCTTCTAATAGGTGGACAAACATGAGAAAAAATGACCAGTTTTTTAAAAAAATGTATTTCACTATATAAGAGTAAAATCAGTTGTTACTCATACTAAAAAAAATAGAACTTTTGATAGATTTACAGGTTTATCACATCTTAGAAGTTTTACCAAGTATCATGAGATGTTGTGCTCATTGGCATCTTTTTTTTTTTTTTTTTTTTTTTACAGTGTGCACATTGGCATCTTCAAATGAGTGTGCTCTTATAGCATCTTTTGCATTTGTGCACTTTGGCATCTTTTTAACCAGAGAGTTTAGTAAACCTGGAAAACATCGTAAACATAACTTTCTATCTGATCCTATAGCAGGTTTTCTGATCAGCCGCTCCCAGACCATAAAATAGCCTTAGGGGACTAGGTGACAAGCACCCCTCGGAACTTACTTACCCAGATCAGAAAGGCTATATCGATATTCCCTAAGCCCATTCATATCAGTAGAACATGACTTTCTAACTGGTTTTATAGCAGAATTTCTGATCGACCGCTCCCAAACCGTAGCCTTAGGGGGTCAGTTGTCAAGCAACCCGCGGATCTTACTCTTCCAAACCAAAAAGGTCACAGATATGAACTATCAAACTAAATGATTTCTGTATTATGAAATATGAATTATTTTATCATCTCAATCACTAGGATCAACTAACTAATTAGTTTAGCCTATATCTCCATAATCATCCATAAAATTTGTATAATAGGATTTCAAAGCTTTGATGACTATTATATATTGACCTACATATCTTAAAACACATATCAAAATTTTCATGAAGTGGACCATTCGAGATCAGAAATTTTGAAATTTGAACAAATAACACTCATTTATAAACAATAAACTTGTAAATATTTCCTAGGCATGCACAAGCAATCAAAAGATAGAAAATTTATAAAAATTCTATTCTGTTAAACAATATTTGTTAATCATTTTGAATCTTTAAATTAAGCATTCCAATTTTTGACAGAAGAAAATTAAATCGTTTTTCATCCAATGCTTTAGTAAAGATATCAGCTAATTGATACTCAGTAGGTACAAAATAAAGTTCAATCGTACCTTCTTCGACGTGATGCTTTATAAAATGATATCTCATATCAATATGCTTTGTTTTAGTGTGCTGAACCGGGTTTACAGAAATAGCAATGGCAGATTTGCTATCACAATAGATTGGAATCTTGTTGTAATTCATCCCATAGTCCCGCAGCTGTGTTTTCATCCATAACACTTGAGCACAGCAGCTTGCAGCAGCCACATATTCTGCTTCAGCAGTACTGATTGACACACAGTTCTGTTTCTTTGATGACCAGCTAATCAAACGATCTCCCAAAAACTGGATATGTCAGGAAGTGCTTTTGCGATCAAGCTGATTACCTCCGTAATCTGCATCTGAAAAAGCTGTTAATGAATAATCAGAAGATTTAGGATACCACAAACCTAGATATGGTGTTCCTTTGATGTAACGGAAGATCCGTTTTACAGCTAACAGATGAGATTCCTTTGGATTCGCCTGAAATCGTGCAAGTAAGCATGTTGAAAACATGATGTCCGGTCTACTAGCAGTTAAATACATTAGAGATCCTATCATGGCTCTGTAAGTCTTGATGTCAACAGTTTTTCCATCTGGGTCCAAGCCTATCTTTGCACCATGAGCCATTGGAGTTCCAATGCTTGTAGATTTATCCATATTGAACTTCTTCAGAATGTCAAAGACATATTTAGCTTGATTGATAAAAATCCCATCTGAAAGTTGCTGAACATTGAGTCCGAGAAAGAATTTAATCTCTCCCATCATACTCATCTGAAATCTAGAAGTCATGAGATCGGAAAACCAAGTACAAAGTGAAGGATTAGTAGCGCCGAAAATAATGTCATCAACATAAATTTGAACTAAGCAAATATCAGAATCTTTTCTAAAAACAAATAGAGTAGTATCGATTAAACCTTTTGTGAAACCTGAGCTTAGTAGAAATGCAGATAATTCGTCATACCACGCTCTTGGAGCTTGTTTCAAGCCATACAATGCTTTGTCTAGGATGTAAACATGATCTGGATGATCTTTGTCCATAAAACCTTCCGGTTGAGAGACATAGACCTCTTCTTTTAAGCGACCGTTAAGAAACGCTGTCTTTACATCCATGTGATAAACTTTAAAGTTCTGATAAGCAGCAAAAGCAAGAAACATTCGAATAGCTTCAAGACGTGCAACGGGAGCAAATGTCTCATCATAGTCTATCCCTTCTTGTTGACGATAGCCTTTTGCAACAAGTCTTGCTTTGTTTCTGACAACAATACCCTCTGAATCTTTCTTGTTTTTAAAGATCCACTTTGTTCCGATAATGCTCTTTCCTCGTGGTTTTGGAACAAGACGCCATACCTTTAATGCCTTGAACTGATTCAGTTCTTCTTGCATTGCAATGATCCAGTCTGGGTCGGCCAATGCTTCAGAAACTTTTGTAGGTTCAAGCTTGCTTAGAAAACAAGTGAACAAACACTCAAAGGCTTGCTCAGTAAATTTTGCAGTCATTAAAGCAATAGGATCTACATCTTTTCCTTTCTTCTTCTTTTCTTGCTTTTCTTTCTTTGCCACAATCAGATTTTCTTCATTCAGGAGAATTTCAAACATTTCTTGAATTGGCATGATTGAAATCTTTGGATCGATACGAAGTCTGTGACATGCCTTTGTCCATTCAGGTTGAAGAGCGTTCAGAAACTTTAAGTTTGTTTCCAACGGGGACTTTTCCACACTAATCTTGTATAAATCATTTATCACAGCACAGAATCTATCAAAGACAGTCTTCAAATCCTCCCCACTCTTTGCTTTGAACTCCTCAAAACTGTTCATGTATCTCGTTTTTCGAAGTTGAGTAGCCACCACTGAGCCAAGCATGATTTTCTCCAAATGAGTCCACATGAGCTTTAGATTGTTCTTGTAACAATCTACACGATTGTATATGTGATTTGGCAAGGCAAGAATGAGATTAGACTTAGCAATTCTTTCTCCGTTGTACTTTAAAGATTCTTCTTCATTGTACTCATCAACTGGCTTTAGTATTGTGGATTGTTCAGTATTAGCAGTGGCTGGAATGATCTTGACAGGTCTCTCAAAAGGAGGATTGGTTAAAGCATGAACCATGTAATCCCCATTTTGTTGTCTCTCAAGAAAATTAATAAATCGGTCTCTCCATTGAGAATACTCATTCTCATTAATGAGCACAGGTGGACGTGTATCTGTCCCGAGAGACATCATCAACTCATTCTTATAGACTTGAGATTGAAGAGACATGCTGAGTAGTAGCAGAGAACTTTTCGGCTGAAGAAAATAAGAACCGAAAACCACGCTTTTCGGTTGATGATGAAACCGAAAACCAAACTTTTCGGTTGTAAAAGAAACCGAAAACTTAGCTTCTCGGTTGAAGAGGAAACCGAAATACTAAGATTAATACTGAAAAGATCGAAAACCCTTAGCCGAAAAGAACAAAAACCAGATGAATGAACCGAAAACCTTGAAGAATGAACCGACAACACTGATGAATAACCCGAAAAATCTTATGAATAAACCGAAAATCGATTCTGTCCAGTTTACGAACGAAGAAAATCACACAAGTCCAAAATATCTCAAAACACACTCACGGAATTCACTTAGAAACAGGTTCAAAAACCAAAACTAATCCAAATATAGATCAAATATCCAAATTCAGCAAGAATTCGTGAAGAACAGAGAACTCGAGAACTTTTCTGGAAAAAAACAAAATTGACAAATTCGATTACAAAATGATCAAATCTTTGCACGAATCAAGAACAAAAAATGTTCTAAACTGAATTCCGAATCAATAGAATTCAAATTCACTGAAAAATGCTCAGAAAGTCAACATAGATCTAGAGAAATGTCCAGAAAACGATTTTCTTGAAAATAAAAAATTCTGACGAATTAGAAAATCGATTGATCTGATTAACATGAACTCTACTCTCAAATCTCTCAAAATCTAACCTGCTTTGATACCAATTGTGAACTCAAGATCTTAAGATTCTAGAGAGAGAAAGATAGAGAGAGAGAGAGAATGTGGAGCCAAAAATATATGATATGAAAATGTAGTCTGTTATTTTTAAAAACAACTAACACAAGGGTTTATATACCCTCAAAGTAAAATAAATACAAAGGTTACAACTAAAAATGATCTAACAATTTTCTTTCATAGGATTTAAAAATGCGTTCAATATGATAAGGTCATACTACCATTTGTTCGAACTTTACAACTATCATAAATGGCCATTTGCTAGTGTCATGTACAAAATTAGATGTTGCTTTTTCATCTTAAAAAATCGTTTGGTACGTAGACAGGAATAGATATGACTAATTGTGTTTCCCACGTTTGATATGACTAAAACAAAATTGGACTAATTAATTGTTTGTAAGCTGGACAAGACATGACAATTAAAATTGTTAAAATGACCAAATTGACCCTAAATGTTGTTTAATGTTATTTTATATCATATTACAGTTGTAAATGACACAAATCAACATAAATGTATTTAAATAATTTTATTTATAATATTTATAAAAAATTACTTATATATACTAGTTTTTAAATACAACACTACAATTGTAAATACGTACATTATTTAAAAACATTTCAACAGAACAAATGTAAATACGTTCATAATTTAAAAACTTTTTTCAACACAACAATTTTAAATACCACGGGTCACAAATAAGCATCATCAAAAGTTTAAACATTTGAAGACAACAATTGTCTTCACATATATATGTCAACTGGATCCAAAAAAAATTTAAATTATTTCAAGACTATTACTGTAACATCTCATACTAGTTATATTAGCTTAAACACATACAGAGCAACTAAGTAAACTTTACAACAAAATAGTACTAGTTATTGACAACCGGACATTAAGGTACATATATATACAATCCCAAAAGTAACTATTTACAAAATATGGTTGTCCGGTAAATCAGTCTTTAAAATATCCATTTTGGACCCTCAACCCGGATAATCCCCAAGTCTGTCTCTAGAACGTGCCACGGAATAACAAACGTGGCTGAGCAATAACTCAGTGAACAAATCAATGGAATCAACAATAAACAATATAGGGTAAGTACAAATTATCCCCATAATCATGAAACGATAAAATAAATCAATCGAATATCACAAAGATATAACAAAGGGGTTCACGTAATCACCCGTTCCGTGTTTCGTGTTATTTGAGTTCACATAAATCACCCGAATACACTAAACCCGTTGTTCCCAAAGAATGTACGGTTCTATGGGCATAAGTGAGAACTAGCGGTGTGGGCACGACACCCACTAGCCCTCAACTACTATTAAAGCAGTCTTAGTTCTGTTCTGTTCCTAGGATATCTATTCGCCCCTATGGCCGGATCAGGGCCAACGCACTTTCCACGCATACACAAGGACGCCATAGAGATTATAGCCACCATGGAAGCATCACAAAGTCGGTGCCCCGACTAAGTGTCTGGGTAAACGATCACAACATATGTGATCTAACCGAATCACAAAGATATAACAACAATCAATGAAAAATGTCAATATGGCATGACTCTATCTAGTTGTACCATTCTCAATCTGATAATATCACGGTCATTGGACCGATTCAACAAACCATATCACATTCCATTCGCGCCTCAGCATTGAGAGTAAAACTCAAGAACCAGGCCAACAATCCCTATTAGGGGCAACAGACTTTGGAATACTCCAAAGTTGTGATCAACTAATGGGACACCAAATGGAATTCAACAAAGAAATTACATGATAAAAATCCAAGAATCAACATCATTGAGGTATTTTCGTATATCAAGTTTACATTTCGTGAATCATATTTGAATGGATTAACCCTCAACAATAGGTCAATCCCGTTCCAAGAAAATAAGAGATTCGTACCTTTATATAGTCGAGATAACCAAAATACAACGCCCAATGCCAAAGTGTCCAAAATCCTTGCTAGTCGGATTTTCCTTTCACAAGTAATATATATACACTTAGAATTATACAATGATTTCGTATATTTGTTTGATCTCTTTATCCTATTGGCACCCTTTTATTAGTTTATGCTAACTTTATTTCCACCTTATATGCTTATAGTTCAATGCTAGTGTTTATGAAATGGTGCAAAAGGACTTGAACAAAACAACCAAAATATTGCAAAAGAAAGTTCCCCTGCACATTTCAGCTTCTGTCTATCTCTGTGTTGGACATATTACTCATACATAGGAGCTTATTTTGGTGATATTGTCTAAACGAAAGTTGTACCTATGCATCTTAGGAATCCAATCGCACCGGATTCATGTTGTTTGAAACTATGATCGATTTTATATGAAATTTGCACTAACAGTGTGCAAATCTTGAGTTTACAGAGACCAACTACTGTAATTTGGTATTTTGGCACACTTAAACTCAAAATTAGGTTTTGGACTTTCATAAAAATTGTTCTAGACACACTAAGGTTTCTGACCACATATCACACACCTCATTTGGATCAATGGTTAATTTTATACACATTTTAAAAGTAACCTGCAGATTTGGGTTTGTTCCAACAGCATCATTTTTAACTATTTCAAGATATCAACACTACCATTTTGATTTGATAATCATTCTAAACTATCTATTAACCAATTTGAAGTAATTTTATTTTGTTTTCACAGCCTTGAACATCACATAATCAAAAGTTCACTAGAATTTTAGATTACCAAACATGTAATGAAGGATTTACAAACTTCTTACCTTAAGGATGGTTACAAAATCTTCAAGATGTAGATTCCTTTAATCCCTTACTAGCTCTAGCCCCTAATTAACAAAAACACACACAAAATTAGTATGAATCTTCCTCAAATAACCTAGATTTCAAAATTACAAGCTTACCTAATGGTTACCTTCAAGATTTAGCTTCAAAATCATCAATTTCTCATCATTTCATCAAAGTTTTGAGGTCTAATTTCATGGGGATAGGTTTGGTTCAAGGGTTTTAAGAAGAAAACGTTGAAGAAGAAGAAGATATAATCTGATTATGATTTCTTTTATTTTCATAATTTGTTTTTATATTTTTCAATTATTCACTTTAAGTCCCTCAAGTTTCATAAGTTGCATATTTACCATGATTAGTCAATTCTTTTACATTTTGGTTTAAATTAAGTTTCACTTGTCCATGTTTAACCCTTATGATGGCCATGTTTGACAAGTTAGTTCGGTTTAAGTCCATATACTATATGTACAAGCATACAAAGCAATAACCAACTCCAAACACTAACTTTTCACTTAAAGTTCGATATGAAAGTCCGGTTATTATATTCCTCCCCCCCCCTTAAAATAAGATTTCGTCCTCGAAATCTAGAATAGGGTTAGAGGACTTACAATTTTTTTAAAGAAGTCTTGATAATCATTTTTAAACGATTCCTCTTTTTCCCATGTCGCTTCTCGATAATCCTGATTCCTCCAAAGGACTTTTATATATGGAATCGATCAGGTTCTTCTTTGTATGAAAGATCTGACTCAATTTGATCTAGCGGGTAGTTGATTACATGTAGGGGATGATAATTATACCCGCGTAACAAAGAAACATGGAAGACATTGTGAATGTGAGACTTCTGTGGAGGTAAGGCAAGACGATAAGCAACTCCACCCACTCTTTCCAGAATTTCAAACGAACCAACATATCGAGGGCTCAATTTGCCTTTAATTCCAGACCTTCGCGTACCACGGATCGGGGACACTTTAACGAAGACATGATCACCTGGATGGAACTCTAAAGGTCGACGATGTTTGTCGGTGTAACTTTTCTGTCGAGATTGGGCCTCTCGCATTTTCTGTTTTGCCAACTCGACCTTTTCAGTAGTGATCTGAACTAATTCGGGATCCTCAATCTTCCTTTCGCCCACTTCATTCCAACATATTGGAGCTCTACACTTTCGGCCATATAGAGATTCAAACGGGGTCATTCCGATCGAAGATTGGTAACTGTTGTTATACGCAAATTCAACCAAAAACAAATACTCGTCCCAAGTTCCAGACCACTCCAAAGTACATGCACGTAGCATATCTTCCAAAGTTTGAATAGTTCTTTCAGACTGGCCGTCTGTGTGTAGATGATATGCGGTAGTTATATTCAACCGGGTTCCCCAAGCACTTTGAAGTCCGACCCAAAATCGTGAAGTGAATCGTGGGTCTCTGTCAGAAACAATAGAAACAAGAGCACCATGCAATCGAACAATTTCACGGTTAAAAAGATCGACAAGTTTACCGATATAATCCGTTTCTTTAATAGGGAGAAAATGTGCCGATTTTGTAAGTCGATCGACAACAACCCATATTGCATTATTCTTCCGGGATGTTTTCGGCAAACCGGTTAAGAAATCCATCGTGATATTCTCCCATTTCTACACGGGAATATCCAACGGATGTAACAATCCACCGACTCGTTGATGTTTAATTTTGACTTTCTGACAAGTTAGGCATTTAGCAACAAACTCGGCTACATCTCTTTTCATCCCGTTCCACCAAAAATGTTGTTTTAAATCATGATACATCTTTGTGGAACCTGGGTGAATAGAAAACGGAGAATTATGAGCCTCAGCCAAGATTTCTTCTTTCAGTTTCTGAACGTTCGGAACACACAATCTTTCCCGAAACCACAACACACCTTTACCATCAACATGAAAGTTAGTTTCAGAATCACCTTGGATCTTTTGTTGTATTCCCCAAAGCTCCCTATCAGATTGTTGAGCTTCTTTAATTTTGGAAATGAGGGTCGGTTCGATAGTAAGATTAGTTAACACTCCGTCTCCAACTCGACAACATAATTCAACTCCTATTCTTTCCAAATCTGTTGCTATTTGGGGTTGAACAAAAAAACATGATACAGATCCGACACCTTTCCGACTAAGAGCGTCGGCCACAAGATTTGCTCTTCCAGGGTGATATTGTATTCGGACATCATAGTCCTTCAACAATTCAAGCCATCGACGTTGCCTCATGTTGAGTTCTTTTTGTGTGAAAATATATTTTAGGATTTTGTGGTCGGTGAACATGTCACATGTTTCACCATACAAGTAATGCCACCAAATCTTTAAAGCGAAGATAACTGCAGCTAGCTCCAAATCATGTGTCGGGTAGTTAACTTCATACGACTTGAGTTGACGCGAATCATAAGCTATAACCCATCCATTTTGCATTAATACACACCTATTTTTGTATCTTATAATGACTCCTTACTTATTTCAAACCTAGTGTGTGAAAAGTGTTGCACAATCATGAAAAAAGAAGCTTAAAAAGTGAAAATTGTCATCTTCTTTTGAAGCACATACAGACCAATATTATTAGATTTGATACAAAGCACATTTCTAAACAATTATTTTTCCTTTCCATTATCATTACCCGTAGGTCGTTACGAAGCAAATACTGACCTAAGAGAAGTTCTCCATGAGTTGCCGATCAAAAATTTCCTTTTTTTATACAATAACAAAAGAAGCACATTTCTCTTTCTATAAGCCAAATAAGTTATATCTCGATCTAAACTGATAACCGAAACACATATATGAGGTTCACAACGTTATTAACACATCAAAAACCAAACAGAGTTTGCAGCCATAATGCTAGTGTAATTTGATAATTTTCCTCAATTCCAATCGAATACTCACCTTATGAAATGCATTCAGCCTAATAACAAACACATAAAATGACTAACCAAATGGAGAATCAGACAATGAAGAAGCAGATTAGGGCAAAATACATACCATTTATGTATATAAACTAAACCAAATAGAGGGATATGAGGAGTGATAGAGAGATGATGGCGACATGACGACGACTGAGAAATCGACGCAGGCAATGTCAAATAAAGAGAAGGATTTGAAGCTGGAAAGTGAAGCCGGAGTGAGAATCTTGGATGAAAGGGACCGGGAGAATTGGGTAGAAGCAAGTCAAAAGTGACTAGAGGTGGAAAAATCGAAAATAGAAATTGATAACCAAAAAGCTAAGATAAAATGGTTGGTAGAGGGAGATGAAAAAATGGCATTCGTGGAATGAGCATTAACGGGGAATGGTCGGAAGATCCAAAACAAATAAAGGAATTTGTGTGGGAATTCTTTAAAAGAAAATTCTCTTCGACGCAAAGGAATGGTCCGAAACTTCAAAGTAATAAATTAAATAAGATGTCGAGGGAGGAAGCAGATAGTCTCGAGCAACCATTTAAGGAGGAAGAAGTTTGGGGAGCGATTAAAGCGTGTGGAACCTTCAAATCTCTGGGGCAGATGGAATTTCTTTCACCTTCATCAAAAAGTTTTGGAATATCATAAAGTTCGATCTTCTAAGAGCTCTAGACCGTTTATGGGAGGGAGAAAAAAAATAAGTGGATGGTGTAACGCCTCATTAATCACCCTCATCCCAAAGAATGACAATCCGTTGGGTCTAAACAAATATAGGCCGATTAGCTTGATTAGGGCGTTTTATAAAATTCTTGAATAAGTGTTGGTGGAAAGGATGAAGAGAATTATGGGGAAAATAGTCGGGGAATGTCAAGCGGCTTTTATAAAAGGTAGGTACATTTTAGACGGGGTATTGGTGGCAAATGAAGCGGTGGAGTTCGTTAGAAAGTAAAAAAAAGAAGGGTCTAATTTTCAAAGTGGATTTTGAGAAAGCATATGATAATGTGGAGTGGTCGTTCCTTCTCAAGACTATGTCCTTGAAGGGTTACGGAAAAAAAATGGTGTAATTGGATCAAGTCGTGCTTGGAGTCCGCAACGGTGTCGGTATTGGTAAATGGGTCTCCTACAAAAGAGTTCAAAATGGAGAAAGGGCTTAGATAAGGCGATCTACTTGCTCCGTTTCTATTCTTAGTGGTGGTTGAAGGTCTAAACATGATGATGTTGGAAGCGAAAGAAAATGGTGTGTTTGAAGGATTGAAGATTTGTAAAGAGCAAATAGAGTTGACACACCTAAAATATGCCGACGATGTTATTTTCTTCGGTAAATGGGATGCAAAGAATCTTATAAATCTTACGAAAATCCATGAGTGTTTCCATGCGTTTTCGGGGTTAAAGTTAAATATTGGAAAGAGCAAGCTTTTTTGTTTGGGAGTAGGTCTAGAGGAGAATCAAGATTGGTCAAGAGGTTTGGGATGCGGTTATGGTGAATTACCATTCTCTTATCTTGGTCTTCCGGTAGGATGTAACATGAGCAATATTGATAGTTGGAAGGTCGCAATAAAAAAGGTTCAAAATAAACTAGCTAATTGGATTCATAAATTGATCTCATACGGCGGTAGACTTACGTTGGTAAAGTCGGTTTTGGATAGTATCGCTTTATATTATTTCTCGCTTTTTAGATCCCTGAGAGGTGAGATAGAGAGGTTGAGAGCTCAATTATTTTGGGGTGGGGGAAAGGGTCCGGAGACAAAGAGAGGGGTGGCTTGGGTGAAATGGGATCGAGTGGTGAGAAGTCTCAAGAGAGGTGAGAGGTGGGCTAGGTGTAGGAAGTCTTCAATCGTGTAATTGGGTCTCTTGGGGAAATGGTGGTGGAGGTTCGACGTGGAGAAGGAGGAATTATGGGTAAAGGTAATAAAGAGCATATATGGGAGGGAGGGGGGTTTAGGAAGGGAGGAGAACAATATGGCGAGGGGAGGCCAGTCGGTATGGTGCAACATAATCAAAGTTGGACAAGATCTAGAGAAGATAGGTATAAACTTCGTCTCATCGTTTGGGATAGATGTGGGAAGGGGGGATGAAACGGGCTTTTGGGTGGATAGATGGATTGGGCCGAGAAGTTGGGTGAGAGATTTAAAAGACTTTTCCTTCTTGAATAAAATAAAGAAGGGACGATAGCCGATAAGGGGGAGTGGGTAGAAGGTAGATAGGTTTGGAAATGGAGTTGGAGGAGAGAGTCGAGGGGTAGAGAGAGGGTGAATTAGAGAGTCTAAAGGAGATAATCCAAGGGTGGGAGCCGAAGAATGAAGTTCGGGATAAAGTGAAATGGGTAGAGGGAGGGGATGGGGAATTTTCGGTGCAAGGGTTGAAAGTGTTGATAGAAGAAAGGGTGGAGAATATTGGGGTCAACTATTAGGAAATTACTTGGTCCAAACTAGTACTAAAGAAGGTTTGTATCTTCATTTGGAAAGCTAAACAATGAGATTGCCATGTCGAGTAATCCTTGATAAAATGGGAGTGGATGTAGATACGACGCTTTGTCCGAGATGTGGGTTAGAAGTGGAATCGGTAGGCCATACACTTATTAAGTGTAGGGAGGTCATACTTATTTGGAAAAAGGTATTTAGATGGTGGAATCACGTGGAAGAAAACATCAACTCGTTGCAGGATCTCTTGGACGTTAATTTTTCCGTGACAGGTTCGTTCTCGCAGCCTAAGTTTTGGCAGGAAACAATTTAGAGCATCCTCTATTTAGTATGGTCACATCGTAATCAAGTAGTTCATAAAAATGAGAAAATCAAATTGGTGGATCGATTCTTTGAAATGCAACGTCGATGTTTCGAATGGATGACAAACATGATGAAAGGGCGTAAGATCGGTTGGGCGGAGTGGCTCTCTAATCCAAGTGAGGCGCTTTAATCAAGCTTTAGTGAATTGTCGAAGATCGGAGGAAGTTAAGGCGAGTTCATATTGGTTCGAGTGTGGGGAACAGTTGAATAGCTGACGGTCGGGAAATCGTCACAGGTACCGGGGATGTCTCGTGGTAATGGTTGGGTGTAGCATCTTCTGTTTTGAGAGGCATCTTCAATAGAAAGTGTGTTAGTTGCAAGTTACCTTACCTTTGTTTTAATACCATCGTATGTGGTGTTAATCAATAGAAGTCACAGTTTATTTCAGAAGAATCAGAGGTGAGTCTTTCAACTAAATCTTTTATGATTTGAGCAGTTAATTTATAAATGTGAGTTTGTATACTGCGCATTTATAGTATTAAAAGTTATGCAGATTTATTGCAAAAGATTGATTTAATCAGTTGGGCATGTTTATGCTCAGTGTATATAAACTTGTTTTATATACAGGCATGACTAGGTGTATGCATACATTTGAGTCAGAAGTCTGATCTAAGTCGGGAAGTGTGACCCGCCTGCTCGTATCGGGGAGTGTGGCACGTTTATGCCATTAGGGTGTGTTCCTAAAATAAGGCAATGCGAGACAGACATACTGTCTTTGACGGGAATGTTGGTCAGTAGTTTAAAGTACGCTTGTGAGCGTAGAAAGTGGTCAGTGATGGCCAATAGATTTAAATTATGTCTGCGAAGCATAAAATGTTTTAAAGTTTGATTTAAAGAGCAAGTTACGTATTGAGATATACAGTGTTGTTTAAATGTTTTAATTAATATTTGAACTGTTGCAGTAGTGATTGGAGGGGACTCACTAGACCTTTGGTCTAACCCTCGCTATTTCGAAATTTTAATCCTGTTTCAGGTTATCCTAAAGTAGCAGATAAAGGTAAAGAGAAGATTTGAGCTATAAGTAGGAGATAGAAGACTTCCTGTAATAGTTATCTTTTTGGGAAACTCAGTTGTGTAGTAGGAGATAGTGTAACCTTGTAATCTGTATTGTAAGCCTGGGACAATGTTTAGTAATGAATGCTATTTTATTATATTTATACATGTTCAGGTTGTTACATGAGCAACCTAATGTGGCAGGGTGGTGGGATTTTTATTTTTCATTTATGATAAAAAAAAGTTCACATCTTGCTCACCCGGTTTGAGTATGACAACAACAAAGTTAAGTCCAACATTACGTGCGGTTGTAGCCTCTTTATCACTTCGGGTACATGATTGCATGTGTACATCTTATCTACTTAGACCCTGATTTTGATTGGGATATACCAAGTAGATTAGAGATTATTTCTTGATTCACTATAAAATTTGACATCCCACCACATTGCACGGGTACATAACTAGTAGTAATATAATATATTAATTAATAGTGATACATGGAAATTATGCATAAAAGGAAGGCTCTGCACATACCAAATTGGTGGGTGTTAGAAGCATGCAGTAGTAATTAGTATTTTGTGCTTTGATACTTGTAAATTAAGAGATTTTTAAAATCTTGCATAAAATGATGGTACCTTATGCCTAATAATTTGTATTTAAGAGTTTTTTATCCGTGCTTTATAATATAGTATAGATATAGATGTTTGATTTGATAATGGTCATACGAGGGATTCGAAAGTTTACAATTATCTTAATTGGCCATTTCCAGTGTTACCCGCAAACTAACTTGTCACATGTAGATCGTTAAAGACAATTATATTTTTTGGACAAATAACTGAAATAAGTCTTTTAACAAAGAAATATCAAAAATGTTTGTGAATAACATAAAATTGAGAAACTTCGAAATTACAACCATTATCCAACCAATGTTTTGTAACAAAATACATCTACTGAAGGTCCTTTTATATTGACACTTGCCACCTAAATGAAGCATGAAAACACACACGCACAGTATTCACACATGATATGAGCGGGAAAAAAAATATTACTATTCGATATCCGAAATTATGGAAATTATCATTTAAGGGGTGGATCTATTAATTTGGATGGTGGCCAAATTTATGAAATTCTAAAACTAATAAAAAAGTAACTAGTTATGTCTATATAGAGACGTGAAAAAATGATGGTTTGACGTAATATGCGTTTTGTAATAGAAATAAATAAAACCGAAAATTGAGAAAAAAAAACTGCATTTGATTTCACGGGCAATATGATGAAGTATGGGACCATAAATTGCAATCGTATTACACTAACCAAACATTAATTTGCATGAGGAATGTCTCATCGTTAGCTTTCCATACATATCTTACAACCCCATAAACTCCCTATCGAAAAAAAGTTATAACCACTTAAGTTGGTATTCTGTCCATTCCGTTCACTACACCGAGGAATATTATTGACTCGGAAACTTCCGTTGGTAATTACATGTGTATCACCGAGACTTCTTCGAAATTTCCAAACCCCAAAAAACATAGGCGGATTATCGACGAGTTATGGAGAGATTAACGATAAGGCAAATGTCGTCGGATCACTGATTAGTGACAGAATAACAACAAATTTGAAATCAACAACATATACGTTGCTAATTATTTAAAAAAATATTTTTTTATTTATTATCTGATACCCCTCGCGGTAATCCATTAGTGATAGGATTAAATCTTGTTATTCCCAGATATGTGCAAGTAATCAAGATAAATAATCAAATTCAGCTCCAAATGTCATATCCATTAATCTCAATCAAACGATTACAAATCTCTCTCAATGAATATTTCTCTCTCTAGAATAATTCTTTATCAATGTGTTCTCAATGGTAAGCTCTAGTTACAAGATTAACAAAGACAAAAATTATTTAAACCTACATATTACAAGGAACAAAACTAACTAAACTAACAAGCTTGACTTTGACTTTGACTTTAACTTCTCTTTAAGACTCCTTTGACTTCTATTTAAAGCTTGTTGACTTTGACTTGAACTTGAGGCTTTGACTTTTAGCTTTTGTAAGTCCAAGATTCAAGCAAATCAACAATTAAGATCAAGATTATGTATGAACTAGAGAGAGGAGAATCCATATGTCATATATCTCACTTGTGCTTAATGATTCAAGAACTTACTTCAATACAATGACACTCTACTTACTATATCTAACAAGGAGCAAATGCTATTTTTATGGTCAAAGGACCATGTAATCACAAGGTAAACAACATTGACTTACAAGACTTTGACTATGTTTGACTTTACAAGGTTTGACTTTTATACATTAAATCTTGGATACAATAATACACTAACAATCTCCCCCTTTGTATTCAAGATTTAAAAAAAATTGACAATAGTCTTCAGCTCTTGATTCTTCAAAACTCTATCTCTGACGACTTTAAACGTTGACGCTCTTACAATCTTTAAACTCTGATGCTTTGAAGAATCTTGAAAAATCATTCACTTTTTCTTTGAAAAGTCATTCTCTTTTGCTTTGGAAAGTCATCAAGTCTTGAATCATGAAATCTTTGAAACTTTAATTTTGCTGGCTTTGTAGGATCTTTGCATCTTTGAAATTTGAGGAATCTTTCAACGCTTCTATATTCAGTCTTTGGTCTCTGATCAGTCTTTGAAAAACAAACTTTCTCAAATCATTTTGTAAAACTTTGACATATATTCTCGAGCTTCTTGACTTTCACAAATCTTCTTTCTTTAGAAATTGAATTATCTCTCTTTTTCTTTTGTATTCTATGTCTCCCCCATGTTTATGAGATGTATCTCCTAATCAAAACTTTCATTTGACTTGAAAATATTCATCTGACTTGAAATTTCCAGATTATCTCCCCCTTTTTGATGAGTTGTGAGCAGCAAAATCATCAAAACCTTTTCAAGTCATCACTGTCTTTGAATATTAATCTTCCCTTTTATGATAAAATAACAATCTCCGCCCTTTTGATCTGAGTATCCGTCAATTCGTAAAATGTATTCATCTGAATCTTTTCAAATTCAGACAAAAAAAGAGTTGTAAACCTGAATCAACAAATGATACAGTTAAAATGCCTGTAAGTAGCACGGAGCCACTTTGTACAACGAATGTACATTGGAAAGGAGCATTTTGATGTTCACTCCCCCAGGGATTCCATTCAATCATCAAAAAACAAAAAGGAATTTCTATGAACGTTATGACAAGAAAACACATTCCTTATGTGTACGTGCATGTGAAAAAAAAATGATTGAAGCTACTCAAGCTTTTTCAGGCTCAAATTGTGTAAACTGTTGAGACAACAACAAATATTACATGGACTCAATGTGCATGAAAAAGGTGCGAAGGTGGGACAACTTTCCTTCTTTTTCAATATCTAAATATTCCGAGTGAAGACCAGATTAAGTATGTGCTGCATCCCTAAGAAAAATGAAACATTTCTTTGTTAATAAAGAAACGAGTGGTTTTTGGGGTTAATGCAAGAGTTGGCATGTGCTAGTGCCTGTTTCAATGAAGTTCACCAAAGAGTTGTGAAACAACAGTAATGTGGTTGCCCGACTCAGAAAGAAGTTGGTGCAGAGTTATGATATTCTTTTAACTCTAGTCTCTCACCCTCATTATTTTTAACAATAAGCTCACTTCTAACCAGACTCTCTTTTCTATTTTACCTCATCACACCGAGAAGAACTCAACCGGATGAATTATCTCTCCCACTCTTTGATTTATGACCCCTCGCCCCTCAATCACTCTAGGATAACTTTCGGGGTAGGATACACAGGTTAACGTGAATCCATTGAAGTTCTGTTTAAGTTTTCCCACGAATCCCATGTAATTTTGTCCTAAAAAGAATAGTTGCTCAACAGTTTAACTTGAACAGTTAAGCACATGATATCATTGTCATATAAATGTATGCTCATCAAGGAGATGAATGAAATTTGAGCATTTGAACTTTGAAGATCTCTCAAAACAAGGATATTAAATAAATGAAATGAAATCAAGAGAATTGTTTTGAGAATCTGACAATGTATCAATCATATAAAAAACCATAAGTGTGAACATTTAAGGTTGGGGTATCAAAGAACTTGATAGTTTGTTTATATGAACGAATATAAACAATTTAGAAATGAACGTACAAAGATTAAAATGATGACTTATGCTCAACAACAGTGAAATCAAACGAGGGTATTACGATCGAAAAATTGTTTCTTTTTGAGACGTGGTAATAACAATTTCAAATAACGTACTGAACCGGTTTGTGTGAATTTACTTGACGGTATATATACAAGATAATACACAAGTATTGATCTTTGGAAACATACGGTGAGTTTAACATTAAAGCTATAGTATAAAAAACATTTAAAAATCAAACTTCTAAATTCATGAAATCTTTTAAGAACCAGAAGTGGTTTGAACATTTAAGAAAACATTTTTCATGCTCGAAAGTTGTTCTTCTTTCAAACAATCAGAGATCTAGATCAGAATATACTTACAAACATTTAAGCTCACCATCAAATCATGGTAGAATTATTTAGATTCAGATAAGCTTCCCTTGATATTTGCAAAATATGCTTATCTGAACAAAATATTCTTTGACATTGAAAATCCAAGATTTCAAGCATAATCAAACAAGATTAATCAAGATATGACAATTTAGCTTTAAATCTAGAGAGAGAGTGTAGAGAGAGAAAGTGTTATATTTATATATCAAACAACGTATTACACCATATCCCCTAACGTAACCTTTCATCTCATTACCAAAATGGACTAAACATGCATAATGATCTACATAGTCGAATAGCAGGTGCTTGTGTGCTGTCATGTGTCTTGATCCACCGAAATCTTAATCCACACATGACAAGCCTGCAAGAAACAGTCACTTCAATTTAGGTACCCATATATGGGTCATTTCTTGTTAGTATCCTTTAATTTCTTCAAATCAGTTGACGACCCTTTGATATGCCATTCAAATTTGGGTTCTTTAGATAAAATTTGTGCTTTATGTTCAGACTTTGGAATTCATTTCCACACAAATTTTATGTCAAATTATTTGTTCATTTTCAGCTCATTATTTTTCTTTTTAAATGTATAAACTTCATATTTATGATTAATAGTGGAATGAGCAGAAGTTTTCTTGTTTGCAAACTGAAGTGATTTTCTTTTCTTGGAAAACTTTGGTTTCAAAAAGAATGAACTTTCATGACAGTTTAAGCATCGCAATTTTGTAGTAGCTTGTGTCAACAACTCATTTCAAGAAAGAGTATTTGTTTTATTCAAACAACGTTGACAAGCTTTATTACAAACGTTGACTACTCTATTACAATTCAAACTATCACGATCATTCATCTTCCTTTCCACCGGCATCTTCTTTTCATTCTTTCTTTCCTTCTTCACATACTTAATTGAAAAACAACAATCATTAGAATCATTGAAAGTAAATTTCTCAAAAGAAGAATCAGAAGTAATGTTAGAAACTGAATTGGATTTAGTTTCCGAACATTCTCCTTTTTCACTAACACTAAACTCCTTTTCTGAAGATTTTAAAATCTTTAAAGATGTTTTCATTTGTGGGGTTTCAGTATCAATTGTTGAAGAATCAGATTTTATATCAGCATATAGATTTTCAGAAGAAGGAGAATCCTTATCAGAACAAGCCTCTTTGCCTTTTGAAAATTTGAAAATTTGGGATTCCAAATTCCGGATTTCTTTTTGTAAAACCTCATTTTGAATCAGACTTGAGTCTAGTTCCATCCTAAAATTTTCATTTGCATCTTCCAGTTCAGCAATAAGAATATTGAGAGCTGAAATTTACCTTTCTAAGTCTGAAATGGTTTTTAAGGTTGTTTGATATTCAAGATCAGTAAAATTTGAAGTCTTAACAGGAACAAACTTTGTTGTAGAATGAGATTTCTCATCTATATCTTCTAAAATAAAACAAGTTAGAACAGTTTCAGTTGGCTTAAAATAGAATTGGATTTGGAAGTCTCATCTGAGGTCGGAAAAAAGATTTTCAAATTCGATGAAACTTTTCTTTTAATTTTAATAAGATGTATTTAAGTCGTCGTATTTGAAATTTACAGATTTAAAATCAGGAGAGTCCGAATCAGTTTTAAAATCTAATTTCACTTCAACTGGTTCTTCTTGTTTAACTTTAGGAGTTTCAGGTGATGAAGTCTCAGACTTGACAAAAGTTTCAAGAATATGAGGTATTAAAACAATGTTGTTATTATCACACTTTGATTTAAAATTATAAAGATTTTTCGGGTGCTTTCTTTAAAACCTCAACATCTTGAAGACCTAAGCCAGGTTTAGCTTTATAAAAACGAGTATCTTTTTATTATTTGTTAAAAGCTTTAATGTCTGTTCTGTTTGACCTCGTTTAAAATTTAAATCTTCCAACTATTTAATCGTTGCATAAGCTGCAGTCATGTCCTTCAAAACAATATCATACTGTAGAGTTAACTCAACATTTTTATCTTCCAAAGAGACTAATTCTTTTTGTAGTTCAGATATTTTATTTTGAAGATTTATCTTGTCCAGTTTTAAAACATTATTTTCTTCTTCTCTTTCCGCTGCTAAAGTTTTATAGATCAAAGCTTGATCTTGATGTTTATGAATGGTACTCTTTTGTTGTTTAAAATTTTCTTTCAGCTTTTGAAATTCAGAGTTCATTAAAGTTAACTGGGACATCAAGTTCATTACTTCTTCATTTTCAGAGAAAGTATCAAAATTGCCAGAGAGAGAGTGCACCTCAGAGTCAGATTCCTCTTGAAGATGATCCATGAGGTTATAATGGACCTGAGTCACATTGACTTTCACTTCCTCATCATCATTAGAGTATTCATACTAGATTTCCTCTTCAGCTTTTAAGGCTTTTCCCTTCTCCAAGGCTTTGGCCAACTGTGCCTTCTTAGCATAGTACTCATAGTTTTTCACCTCTTCTCAGGACATTCTCTGACAAAATGACCCGATTTCCCACCCACAGTTAAAGCATTTGTCAGCTTTCTCTTTTTCTTTCTCATCTCTCTTCTCCTCTTTCTTCTCACCCTTTCTTTCTTTGTCTTTATCAAACTTCCCTCTGTACTTGCTGGATCTGTAAGAATCAGATTTGGGCTTGTTGTAGTACTTCTTTCTTCCAAACTTCTTATGAAAGTTTGATGTCAGCAGGGCAAGTTTCTCAGCAAATTCCGTTAATTCATTCTTGGATTCCACTTCCTCTTCCTCCTCGGAGCTCTCAGATGACTCAACCAATATATTTATATATAATATATATAGGGGTCTAATCAAATGAGAACTGGGTAGTTTGTGGTAACTGTGATATCCAATATGAGCCACACATTTAGAATAATTAATATTAATTTTAAATAAATAGAAAATGATATTTTAGTAAATTTGTTTAATTCCTAAAATATAACCTAATTCCTAAATTTTCTTATTTTCTTTTACAAAAGGGTATCACAGTGTGTTATCACGTATTTTTTATGTTTACAAAAGGGTATCATATTGTACTATCATGTATTTTCGATCTTTACAAAGTGTATCACAGTGTGGATCACTTATTTTCGATGTTTTTTTCGATCTTTACAAAGTGTATCATGGTGTGCTATCACCTATTTTTGAAGTTTTTTCGATGTTTACAAACGGGTATCATAGTGTGTTATCATGTATTTTCAATTTTTACACAGTGTATCACAGTGTGCATCATGTATTTTCGATGTTTATAAAGTGTATCACAGTGGGCATCATGTATTCACCGGAATAATATTTGTTGGAGAGAGGAGAGAGGAGAGAAGAGAGAGAAGATCTCAAAAATACCTAAAATTCCCTTAATTAAAATTTTTAATTAAAATTATCAAAATTATTGATTTGTTAATTTATCTTCTGATTTGTGGTTAAGATTGAATCTCACGGTTACCACAGATAACTGAGTTCTCCCTTGAATGACCCCCTATATATATATATATATATATAAAATCTGATATATAATGGAACATAAAGAAAATGATCTCAAATCCTTTCAAGTATATCAAGTGTGCACTAGTCATTGAATAATAAAGGCTCTAGTTGGGGTCGATTGATTTTGTGGATTTTTATATTAGATTCTGATTAATCCCAATCTCTCTCTCTCTCTCCTATATATATACACACCACGTCATTCTTCTTAGCCACCCAATTACTTGAATAACTCATCACTCTCTCTCTCTCTCTCTCTCTCTCTCATCAATACAAAGGTGAAACACATTCAAAACAATACAGAAATGGATGCACTAAAAGCTCTATCATCTCTTCACTGTGAATTGAAGATCAAGAATGCTAAAAACATCCAAGTTACCAACTCCAATGGTTACTTGTTTGTTAGATGCTATCTTTCTGCTGGAAACAACAAAAGGGTGCGTTTGGATAGCCGACAAGTGGCTCCAGATGGAGACTTCTCTTGGGACGAATCCTTCTCCTTGGATTGTATAGGAACAAATCAGTCCATGGACATGATCATCCATGGAACCATTGTCTTGGAGCTTCGGTGGAGAAGCAATGCAACCTTGTTTAGAGGGTCACGGCTCCTGGGAAGATCGGAGATGTCATGGAGAAGTGTTTTTGAGTCTCAAAAAATGGAATTGGAGACATGGGTGATGATGAAATCAAAGAAAAATGTCGTCAAATCGCCATGTGTTCGTATCGCTATGAAGATTGAAGTCCCATCTGGAGTTGATTTGGTAGAAAGGAAGAGGAAGAACAGATGGGATGAAAGTTGTGGGTGTTGCCATGGTGATTGTTGCAATAACGATACATGCTTTGATAGTGAGCTTTTTGTCATAGGTGCTGCCTTGGATGCTTTCTAGACCAAGTATATATAGAAGATAAATCATATACATTAGGAATTAGAGAGGAATTAATTAAGGGAAAGGCTTTTTTCTTTTTTTGGTTTAATGGAATTTTTTGTGGTTAATTCATTGAAGTTTCCTGATCATATAATTATGTGATTCAAACCAACATTATGAACCAATATTCACTGCACTTGACAACTAACTCGTTTGAATCAAGATATATATCAACAGTATACACAGTGGAATGACCTTCTCACAAAATTTTCTTTTCAAAAAGTTATGTTGTAAATAAAATTGTTATATATTTAAGGTTATCGAGCAAAATTGTCCACATTATACTACCTTGATGCCATTCTAACTCGGTGGACAATAGAACATTATTAAACATTATCGATATATGTTTGTGTGTGAATTATTCTGGAGAGATCTCAAATCCTATGTACATCAAGAATACACAAAGGATGTGGTTGGAATGGGATGATATTTCTTTTTGTATAATAGTATCATACCAATCTTTTCTTAGCCACATGAACTTTCTATTTTATATGTCATGTTGATGTGTTTTATAGCTAAGATATTAATTGTTCCATATTCTTTTTCTTTCAGAGGATTTTAAAATGCGTTCGAAACTTTACAGCTATCATCAATGGCCATTTGCTAGTGTCATGTACAAAATTATGCGTCACTTTTTCATCGTTAAAGTTAAATACACTGTGTTTTTAGGGTAGATAATTTAAACAAGGGCCAATCACTAAAATGACTGAAATCCCAACCCCTCGCGTCGTTTTGACCCATTTTTAACTAAATCACCAAAACAAACAAATTTTTTGTGAGTTGATCATGCAAAATTCCAATATTTTGTCGCTTTTTCATCATTAAGGAAACATTTGTTATGTATACAAGACTGTATCTATACAGGACACGATATGACTAATTGTTTGTCGCACGTTTGGTACGATTAGAACAAGACTGGACTAATTGTTTGTCTTGCGTTTGATAAGAGACGGGACAAAACTGTAAAAATGACCAAGTTGCCAAAATACTGTTTAATGTCATTTTATACCATATAACATATAACAGTTGTAAATGACACAAATCAACGTAAATATAATTAAATAGTTTTATCTATAATATTTGTAAAATTATTTATATATTATTTTTTAAATACAACACAACAATTGTGAATACATACATAATTTAAAAATATTCCAACAAAACAACTGTAAATACATACATAATTTAAATTTTAAACTAAAAATGTTTTAATATGTTTTTCAACAATTTTAAATACATACATTTAAAAATATTTTTAAATGTTTTTAAATTTTAAAAACATTCCAACTTAACACAACAATTGTAAATCCATACATATTTAACATAACAATCGTAAATACGTACATAATTTAAAAACATTTCAACAGAACAAATGTAAATGCGTTCACAATTTAAAAACTTTTTCCATCACAACAATTTTAAATACCACGGGTCACAAATAAGCATCATCAAAAGTTTAAATATTTGAAGACAACAATTGTCTTCACAAATATATGTCAACTTCACCAACTTCAATCGCTCATAAGCCGAAAATGACTTGTAAGCTATGTAGTTCTTGCTGGGATCGATGTTTCTATGATAACAAACAAACAAACAGTTAATAAAAAATAACAAAAAACATTATACATAACCCATTATAATATCTAATTAAACTTTAAATACTCCTCTAAAATATCGGGAGCTTCGACGGTCAGACCTTGATTTGCGTCATTCCACCCAAATCCGCCCGTATTAGGCATGTCATAAACAACTGAATATTTATCTTTAAGACACTTTATTTTGTTTTGAACATGCTTTAACATTATTTTGATACCGGGAATTCGTTCTGCATCCTTGAGACAACAATTTAATAAGTACCTGACCTGAAGCTTCTTCTGTTGTCACCTCTACCTTCATTGATAACCAATGTCTTGGAGAAGTATGATCAACAAGTGTTTCTTATCCGTTGTCCACCCACGTCTGCAATTGTTTACAAATCTGCAAAACAATAACAAATTCCAAGACAAACGAATATAATTCCATAGGGAAAAAATAACATGTACCATGACAAACAAATATTATTCCATCAAAAACAATAACAAATACCAAGATACACCAATAGTATTCCTTTAGAATTTAAAACAAATACCAAAACAAATAAATATGATTCCATTAGGAACACCGATCCAAATACCATACAAAACAATTGTCTCAATTACGGTTTAGCATCCAAGACTCAAACATCATATTTAAAGGTTGAATGTGATAATTCTTTGAAACATAGCAACTTAATCTGACAATTTTACCAAGCAAATTTAACACGACAAGATATTAATCTCAATGTAAAATTTTCCATATCTCATGTCCTTCTTTTGCATCCTTAAAGACATGCATGATTGTAAATCCAAATATATTCAATCATAAAACTATACAAGCATCATCAAGGTTCGTTAGAATCTATAACAACCCATAAGGTTTTTAGAATTAACCTATTAGTAATCGTTAGACTATGGAAAATAAGAATAACTGTTAGGATCGAATTCTCAACAAGAATTAATTCTCAGAAACAATATCAAAGAAGTTTGCGGAATAACACTTTGATATTCAATGAAACAGTAATCACAAACAGTAAATATGAATAACAAACTGTAAACTTGTATTGAATGATTGAAATCACAAGATTACACACTCAACCTCAATCTTGAAGAACAGACTCTTTCAAGACGAATTCTACTTCTCTAGAATTAGGATCTATGCTTTGAGGTTGATTTCTCTCTAGAACTTAGAATGAATAATTAATTAAACTATTCTATACATTCTATACATATACTAATCAAAAGATAATTACAATAAAATAAAAATAGTATATCTTCCATGTATATCTCTAAGCCTTCCATAATCTTCAGTCCATCCAGCTGTTATCCTTCCATGCGAATCTCCATCATATAAGCAGTATTAATCTTCAGGAGCATTAATCTCTTCTAGCAGCATTAACTACTAAGCAGCACTAACTACTAGCAGTACTAACTAGCTAAGCAGTACTAACTTTGTTCAAGCAGCACTAACTTTGACTAGCAGTATTAATTCTACTAGCAGTAGTAATACTCAGCAGTATTAACCTTGAAGTCTTCTAGTAGTAGTAACTTTGAACCAACAGCATTAACCATACTTGGTAAATTCTTCAATTCCCAACAATCTCCCCTAACTTGACTTTTAGGAAAAGAAGTCAAGTTCTTCAGATGCTCCCAAAATCTTCATTGATCTACTCCAATGTTAGGATCCAGTCCCATACTCTGATTGATAGTTCTCTGAATTAGGTACTTTGCCATTTCTGAATTTGGTACACAACCCAACTTCTTATTCAACATGGCATGAAGCTTTAGGTTTGTGTGATTGTAGACCCTATCCACCAAGTAATATTCCATGTGAAAAGTATCCAGTGCCAGTTCATATACTCCACTCCTTTCATTGAGAGTCCATCCTCTAACAGTTTTGAACACATCTCTGATTAAGTGCTTCACTGCTTCTGGATTGAATAACATGCACAAGTATTCCATGACCAGCTTTACTATAGGTAACCCTGGAGCTGTCAACTGATCTGCATAAACTTTCATCCCCACTTCAAACATTTCTTCCAAATCAGATCTTGAACACTCTCTGACAATTTTGTTCTAGGTGCTGTAGACTTCATACTTCTCATCCTTTCTTTTCAATCTGATGTACTCTTTGCCATCCACCTCCATAGTATCCCAGTGGACAACTTCAGGAGGTTTAAATCCAACAGGTTCAACTGAAATAGGCTTTGGAATTTTATCCATTACCACCATGTACATGTTTACATCTGAACTCTGTGGCACTTCCTGAGATTTAGCTTCATTCTGAGGTGCCTCTTCTTCTTCTCTTCCTTGTTCTCTGCCTTTTCTTTGATAGGAGTTCCCTCTTCACTTTCAGGGAATGGTTGATTGATATTCACATCATGTCTCTCCTTGGCCTTCTTTTCAAACTCCATTCTATCCTTTTCATTACTCTTCAGCTTCCCCATTTCTTTTTCATAAAGATCCTTGATTTGATCAAAAGTCATCTTCACAAACATTTCATTATTTACCCCAATTGCACTCCTCAAGAAAGTTATCATTTTGTTTCTTTCCTGAGTTGCAAGGTAAGTTTGTGAAGGTCTTCTCTTCTTAGCACTTGATTTGGCTATCATAGCCTTTCTCAAGCTGATTGCCCTTTGCTTAGCTTTCTCTGTTTCAAGCCCTTTCTGATAAGCTTCATTTAATTCATTTGCAAGTGCTCTGGCTATTTCTCTGTCTTTCTCCACTTGCTCTTTCTCTGCTTGATCTAATTCTTCTTGCATTTTCTTGGCTAATGCTTCATCTGATTCAACCATCTTTTGCCTTTTAGTTGGTTGATCAGCTTCTATTATCTTCTCTTTTCCTTTTCTTTTTGCATCTTCAGCCATTTCTTTCTTTGTTGTTCCTTTTGCTCCCCCTTCATTTATGACCACTCCCTTTGCCTTGGGAGTGTCATTCTTTGCTTTGATGAGCATTTCAGCTACTTCAATCTCTGTTGGTGATAACTCTGTTACTGCTGCTTGTGAAGTTTCAGCAGCACTAACAGTTTCTGCTGCTTGCTCTGAGTTTCTTTCAGTTTCTGCTTCTAGCTCCCCCTCAATACTGTTCTTCTCCCCATCATCCTCCCCCTCAACTTTTTCTTTTTCCTCATCCAGGTTTACTTCAGCCTCTGACTCCCCCTTTTTGGGAGCATCAGACACTGGTCCTTCTCTTTAGCACAAATTGTTTCCTTTTCTTCTTTTGAATCAGCCTGGTCACCATCTTCTTTAGTTTTGCAATCTGGTCTTGTTGTGACAGAATCACCAGCTTCATCTCCTCTATTTCTTTTCCTTGTTTCATAACATCTAGGTTGATGTTTCCCATTGTATCCATCAATTCCTAGTAGTTATATCTGTCCTCACCTTCTCTAGAAGTGTTACCCTCTTTTGAAGGATCATTGGATCTTTTAGTAGTGGAAGTCTTCTGCCTAGCAGAAGCACTATCCACCCCCGTGGTTTCTTGGCACCAGGGACCTTTGAATGATTGCTCATTCAAAGTTGCCATGGGGGAGGTCTTATTGATGTTACCACTTTCCTCCTATGTGCTAGCAGGAGTAGTGGCAGCCTCATCACCCATATGCTCTTCCTCCTCCTCAGAGAGCACCTCCTTGGGGTTGGGAGACACCCCTTTGGTTTCCCTATTGATATTCCCTAAAGGAGAATTCTCCCTTAGAGGGCTTAAAGGCTTGGAGGTTGATGGTACAAGAAGGGAAGGAGCCTTCTTTACCTGTTTCCTCTTGTATGTTTGGGTGATAGGTGAGGTTGGTTTTTCAAGAAGGGACTGGGGGATAGATTTAGAGTGGGAAGGTTGGGATTGGCTAGCAGTAGGATGGTCTAATGGGGGCCTTGACCCTGCTGCCATACCTTCATTGGTTTGGGACACCACCATCATTGTAGAGAACAATGGGGTGTCAACTCCTTCCGAGTCCCCAACAGATCTTCTCATATTTGAGAAAACCTTGCCTTTGGGGGGTTTAGGTACATATATTCCAGTAGAATGAGGAATATCCGTCAATTCATGGTTGATTACTGCTTGAACAAACCTGGGATACATATAAAAGCTCTTTTTGTTTCCCATGTTTGAAACAAGATCATTGAAAAGCATTTGTGAAAAATTGTACCTTCTGGCAGTGGCCAAACAGACCAAAGCATAAGCAATGGGACTGCTGAACTCACTCCATCCAGTAGTCTTTTTAGAGATGCAATGCATCAGGGTATGAACAAGAAAACGCCATTGGGGTGAGAATTTAGCTTTTGAGAACTTAAAAACACCCAATGGGCCTCCATATCCCATTCTTGTAAGATTAGAGAACAGTTCATCGTTTGGGATTGAAGTTATACTAGAGGCATCGTCTAGACGTAGACTGATGCGAATAACCTCTTCAGTAACTGTTAGTGGTTTTTCACAGACCCTTGTCTTGATCATTTGCACACCATTCTCAGCGACAATGGTGGCATTTTCCCCGAACTGCCTTTGATGCTCGATATAGATTGAAGGCGATACAGTAAGAGCATGAACAATATGGCTTGACTTGAGGAAATCCACAATCTGATGAAATCCTACAGCTTGCTTTGGCTTTTGTAGCATCGCGATCTCATTGTGTTCATCGATGAATGCCATGGATGCCATTGATCTTAGTGAAAAAAAAACTTGCCTGAAAACTTCGAGTCTTGAGAGAGAAAGGGTTTAGAGCGCAAGTGAACAGTATGCAAAGAGTCGTTATGAACTTTTAGGCGGGCAAAGGGTATTTATAGTATTCGGAACATAAGCAGTATTAACTAACTAGCAGTATTAACTGCGAGCAGTATTAACTGCGAGCAGTATTAACTGCGAGCAGTATTAACTGCGAGCAGTATTAACTGCGAGCAGTATTAACTAACTAGCAGTATTAACCACTAGCAGTATTAACTAACTAGCAGTATTAACTGTGAGCAGTATTAACCACTAGCAGTATTAACTAACTAGCAGTATTAACTGCGAGCAGTATTAACTAACTAGCAGTATTAACTGCGAGCAGTATTAACTAACTAGCAGTATTAACTGTGAGCAGTATTAACCACTAGCAGTATTAACTAACTAGCAGTATTAACTGCGTGCAGTATTAACTGCGTGCAGTATTAACTACTAGCAGTATTAACTAACTAGCAGTATTAACTGCGAGCAGTATTAACTAACTAGCAGTATTAACTGCGAGCAATATTAACTAACTAGCAGTATTAACTGCGAGCAGTATTAACTGCGAGCAGTATTAACTGCGAGCAGTATTAACTGCGAGCAGTATTAACTGCGAGCAGTATTAACTGCGAGCAGTATTAACTGCGAGCAGTATTAACTGCGAGCAGTATTAACTGCGAGCAGTATTAACCATACTTACTCTTTGAAGCTTAGGCTGAATTGAGTACTGCTATGTATGCTCTGCAAAGGAAGATTAGTAACACCAAGAATCTACAATATTCAGGCATTTAACCACTTTTGGAGAGGATGCTTATTCAGAGTTGATCATTCCCACACTTGTTACCAAGAAAGTGAATCTACCCACATCAAAAGCTTTGGTGAATAGATCAGCAAAGTGGTTGTCAGTATGAACTTTTACAACTTGAATAAGTTTATTTTCATTACAGTCTCTTATGAAGTGATACCTGATCTCAATGTGCTTTGTCTTAGAGTGCTTGACAGGATTATTCACAATGCTGATAGCACTGCTATTATCAATAAAAATGGGAGTGTGTAGAAAGGTTACCCCATAGTCCAGCATTTGATTCTGAATCCATAAGACTTGAGAACAGCAACTTGCAGCTGCTATGTACTCTGCCTCTGTTGTAGATGTGGACACTGTGGTTTGTTTCTTGCACTGTCATGAAACTAGTCTAGCACCCAAAAACTGACATCCTCCAGAAGTAGATTTTCTGTCCAAGTTTGCCCCACCTAGATCACTGTCTGAGTATGCTATTAGGTCAAAGGGTAAGTCATAAGGATACCAAAGTCCCAATCTGGGTTGCCCTTTGAGATATCTGAATATCCTCTTAACAACTTGAAAGTGAGATTGCTTTAGCCTAACTTGGAATCTTGCACATACACATACTGGAAACATTATATCTGGCCTTGATGCTGTGAGATACATGAGAGAGCTAATCATGGATCTATAATGATGCACATCCATATCCTCCCCCTCAAGATCTGCAGTTATCTGCTTGTGTGTCTCCATAGGTGTGCTGGCAGGTTTTGAATCTGAGAAACCGAACTTGGTTAGAATGTCCTGCACATACTTGGATTGACAGATGAAGATGCCATCTGACTTCTGTTGAACTTGGAGTCCAAGGAAGAAAGTAAGTTCCCCCATGGAACTCATTTTGAACCTTTGATGCATTAGTTCCTCAAACTCCTTGCACATGTTGTCTCTTGTAGATCCAAAGATAATGTCATCAACATAGATTTGGACCAGCAAGATATCCTTCTTCTTTCTCTTGATAAATAGAGTCTTATCAATGACTCATCTTTCAAAGCCATTTTCCAAGAGATAGGATGACAGAGTGTCATACCATGCTCTTGGAGCTTGATGCAGTCCATAAAGAGCTTTCTTCAATTTGTATACCCTGTCTGGATAGCTTGGGTTTTCAAACCCTGGTGGTTGACAGACATATACCTCTTCTTCAATTGAGCCATAGAGAAAAGACTTTTTACATCCATTTGATAGACTTTGAAGTTCATGTAAGAAGCATAGGCTAGGAATAATCTGATTGCTTCTATCCTAGCCACAGGTGCAAAAACTTCTTCATAATCTATACCCTCTTCTTGAGTATACCCTTGAGCCACCAGCCTTGCTTTGTTCCTTATGACAATTCCTCTTTCATCTCTCTTGTTCCTGAAAATCCACTTAGTGTCAATTGCTCTGTGTCCTTTAGGAAGGTCTACTAGATCCCATACATCTTGTAGCTTGAACTGTAACAGTTCTTCTTGCATTGCTTCTATCCAACTAGATTCTTTCATAGCATCATGTGCCTTTTTAGGCTCAAGCTGGGATAGAAAACAAGAAAGCACTGTATGTTGTTGATCTTGCATTTCTTGAAGCCTGCTTTGATGTCTAGTCATCATAGGAGAAGATATATCTCCTATTACCAGCTGTGGAGGATGATTCTTTTGAACTCTGGTGTTATGACTAAGTTCTTCATTAAGTCCAGCCTCTAGATTAGAGTCATGCAACTCAACTGAAGTGTTTTCAGCAGCTACTTCTGATTCTTTATTTTCTTGAGTCTCCTCATCTCTAGTTTCTTCTTCACTCTGACTTGGTCCAGTAGATGGTTCCTTTTCACAGTCTTCAACAGAATTCACTGTGGGTATGGGAAATATCACAGATTTAGATATACTTTCTTGAACTTGTGTGGTCCCTGATCCTCCACTTCCTGAACCTGCATAATCACTACTGAAACCAAAAGAGTTAGTTAGTGAATCAATGTCAAATAGCCACTGAGGACCAGTTCCAATAGGATTTGGTGTGTTTTCATTGCATTTGACATTGTCACTTTCTTCAATTATTCTAGAAGATGAGTTAAAAACTCTGTAGGCCTTACTCTGAGATGAATACCCAACAAGAAATCCATCATCTGCTTTGCTATCAAACTTACCTAAGTGAGATTTGGTATTGAGAATTGTACAAGGACACCCAAAATGTTTGAAAAATCCAATGAAAGGTTTTCTTTTATTTAAAAGCTCATATGGTGTCTTGTTCTTTGGCTTAACTACTAGAACTCTGTTTTGGACATAGCAGGCAGTATTAACTGCTTCAGCCCAGAAGGTAATTGACAGTTTTGAATCAGCCAACAGAGACCTAGCAGCCTCTATTAGTGTCCTATTTCTCCTTTCAGCAACACCATTCTGTTGAGGAGTCATAGGAGCACTATATTGTCTCTCAATGCCTTTTTCTTCACAAAAGGTGTTTAGATCAAGATTTTTGAATTCAGTCCCATTATCTGATCTAATGACTTTTATTTTTTGATTAGTTTGGTTTTCAATTCTCAGGATAAAGGATTTGATCAGTCCACTTGTCTCATCCTTAGTCCTTAGAAAATATACCCAGGTAAATCTTGAGTAATCATCAACAATAACCAAGCAGTAAGATTTCTTGCCTATACTCATAACATTTGTAGGACCAAACAGATCCATATGCAGTAACTGGAGACAAGAAGAAATTGAATTTATCTCTTTGGTCTTATGAGAAGTTTTGTGCTGTTTGCCTTTAAGACATGCAACACAATGATCATCACATGAAAATACTTTTGAAGGTAAACCTCTTACAATATTGTTTTTGACAAGTTTGTTCATAGTTTTGAAGTTCATGTGACACATCCTTCTGTGCCAAAGAGAGGATTCATCTACAGAAGCTTTTGAAACAAGACAATTTAGAGATGAATCACTATCAACATTGTCCATATCTAGACAGTAAACATTGTCCTTTCTTGGAGTTCTAAGTAGTATCATGCTTTCATCAACTACCTTGAACCCTGGAGCAAGGATCATACACTCAGTATTTGTAAATAATATACTATGTTGTTTGTCACATACCTGTGATACACTTAACAGGTTGTACTTCAATTGATCAACATAGTAGACATCCTCAAATGTCATCTTACCTTTGGTGACATTACCTTTTCCACTTATTTTACCACCAGTAAGATTATCTCCAAATGCAACATGTCCTCCATTGATATGCTTGAAATCCTGAAGGCATGACATGTTGCCTGTCATGTGCCTAGAGCAACCACTATCAACATGCCATATGCTCTTTCCCTTGAGCTGTTGGTTGCCCTGCACATAAGATAAAACAGTTAGTATGATTTAGGAACCCAAGCCAAAGTGGTCTTGGGTACCCCTTTCTCATCAAAATACTTGCACTCTTTCTTGACAAGATTTTTGAACTTTAACTCCTCATTCTTGGAGTACTTTGTCACAATAATAGGCTTGGAAACATTTTTGCTAGAAGCAGTACTGGTTTTAGAAGTACTAACTGCCTTAGCAGCACTTGCATGCTTAGCAGTACTAACCTTGTTAGAAGTAGTAACTGTGTTAGCAGCAGTAACTGTGTTGGCAGTATTAACCTTTGAAGAGGTACTAACAGTATTAGCAGCATTAATATTTTCAGCAGTACTAACACAGGTAGCAGCAGTAATACTTCTAGCAGCACTAACCCTGTCAACAGTACTAACAGTTTTAGTGCTTCTAGGCACCCACATTTTGACACTTTCTTTTAAAATCTTTTTCTTCATGGGGCCTTTACTTTCACCATGTTTCTTTATCACATGATTCTTTCCATCCTTCCTATAACCAACAGGTTTTTGCACAAATCTTTGAAAGGTCATCTGTTGGTTAGTAGGGTTAAAGAAGCAATATTTAGCCAAATGATTTAACTTGCCACATATGAAACAAGGTTTTGGTATATTGATTTTACTCAGATCAACTCCTTGCTTCTGAGCCCATTGATTATTCCAGTTTCTTTCATTTCCTCTTTTTAAACCAGAATTTAAGCTCTTGGCTTTACTGCAAGCACACTGTTTACAAGATCCAGGATTCACAACCGTGGTTTGTTTGTAATGGACCTTGTTATCCTTTCCTTTGGTCTTCTCTATCTCCTTGGACTTGACCCAGATTTTCCCACATCCCTCATTGGTGATAATGTTGTTTTCTAATGGGATCTCTTTACTCACATCATTATCCCTATACTCACTGGCTTCTTTCTCAGTCAAATCCTTAATTACTACCTCATCCAAAGGATCTATCTTAAAAGCTTTCTCAGATAAGTCCTTTTTCTCCTTAGTTTCTAACAAGTCTGAAGTAGGAGAGATATAGTTGTTGTTGTAAGGAGGAGGTGTATTGTTGTATCCAATACCAGGCTTCATCTTATCATGAATCTGAGCCTTTAGAAGAGAATACATTGCTTTTGAAGCATATGAAAACTTTTCTATGTCAAGTTTAACTTTAGACAGTTCCTCTTTCAGCCTATCACTCTCTTCTAAGGATTTAGACAGTTTGGTCTCTAACTCATTCTTTTCCCACTTCCAATAGTTTGTGTCATAAGAGTGTTGAAGTTCATTAGATTGAAAGCCTTTGATTTGCTCTTCAAATCTCTCTACTATCAACACATAATCTCTTCTGTCCTTTTCTAATCTTTTGAGGTCATCACACATACTTTAATTGTGATCCCTGTATCTTTTGACAGTGTCTATGCAGGATTTAGTGCAAAGATTAGAAATTACCTCAGAGGGGAGATCAGACACTTCTGCCATAAGAGCTTGATTCTGAATGGCTTCCTCAGCCTGATCACTCCAGTCAAATCCCATTCCTTGTTGAGAAACAAGAGCTTGAGCAGGATTCTTGTTCTGATTGTAGCCTTCATTCTGAGCTTGTTGGTGGTTGTTGTTTGGAACAACACTCCTGCATTCTCTAGCAAAGTGTCCTTTCATGTGACACTTATAGCATTCCACCTTAGTTTTGTCAAAACCAGCTCCATCTTCTCTTCTTTGAGAGAAGTTATTCCTTCCTGTTCTTTTAATAAACTTTTTCACCCTCATGGATAGCATGACCATCTGCCATTTAATATCCATCTCCTCCAGGTCATCAGGGTGAAGTTGATCCAGATCATCATTAATCAATGAATTGTTGCTATGACTGGACAAAAAGGCTTCAAAGATAGTTTCAGTGCCTTTTTCTGAACTTACTCCACTGGCAGTACTAACTGCTTCAGGGTTGGCAGTAGTATCAGTGGATGCTGAAAGAAGTGCAGCATTGTGGATATAACCAGTGGGCTTCTTCTTGGTTTCTACCTCAGTTTCAAAAACTCTTAGATCATTGTATAGATCATCAAGTTCTTTCTCTTCCAGATTGTCACTCTGTCTATATGAGACAGTGTACATAGTCCATTCATCCCCAAGAGATCTGAGGAACTTTCTGTTGACATCATCTTGTTCCATCTTCACTCCTACAGTATCCAGTTCACCAATAAGTTTGTTGAACCTATCAAAAGTTTGAGTCATAGACTCATTCTTTGAGGAAGTGAAGTTCTCATACTGCTGCTTTAGAACATCTCTTTGATTTCTTTTGATGCTCTTAGTTCCAGCAAATCTTTTCTCTAGAGCATTCCAGAGAATCTGAGCATCAGTGCAGTTGCAAAATTGATGCTAATATTCATTGGGGATGGCCAGGAGCAGAGTGCTCAAGGCCTTCATCTCTGTCTGTCTGATCTTCCTCTCACCATCTGTCTTTGGTGGAGGTCTTTTCCCATCTGGTCCTATCCTTCCAGCTTCGGAAGGACCATTCTCAATGATATCCCACATTGAGTAGTCAGTGAGAAGAATATATTGTCTGATTCTGATCTTCCACATGTCAAACTCACTGGGTTTGAGCATTGGAACCTTAGAGACCAAAGTACTGCTTGATTCTGTAAGATTTTCCATGATGAATAGATGTTTCTGAGAGAGTTTCGCTCTGATACCACTTGTTAGGATCGAATTCTCAACAAGAATTAATTCTCAGAAACAATATCAAAGAAGTTTGCGGAATAACACTTTGATATTCAATGAAACAGTAATCACAAACAGTAAATATGAATAACAAACTGTAAACTTGTATTGAATGATTGAAATCACAAGATTACACACTCAACCTCAATCTTGAAGAACAGACTCTTTCAAGACGAATTCTACTTCTCTAGAATTAGGATCTATGCCTTGAGGTTGATTTCTCTCTAGAACTTAGAATGAATAATTAATTAAACTATTCTATACATTCTATACATATACTAATCAAAAGATAATTACAATAAAATAAAAATATCTTCAGTATATCTTCCATTATTATCTCTAAGCCTTCCATAATCTTCAGTCCATCCAGCTGTTATCCTTCCATGCGAATCTCCATCATATAAGCAGTATTAATCTTCAGCAGCATTAATCTCTTCTAGCAGCATTAACTACTAAGCAGCACTAACTATTAGCAGTACTAACTAGCTAAGCAGTACTAACTTTGTTCAAGCAACACTAACTTTGACTAGTAGTATTAATTCTACTAGCAGTAGTAATACTCAGTAGTATTAACCTTGAAGTCTTCTAGCAGTAGTAACTCTGAACCAGCAGCATTAACCATACTTGGTAAATTCTTCGGTTCCCAACAATAACACAAACTCCATCAGTGATCCATCGGTAATCTATAGTTGGTTGAGGGATTAAAATAATACTTTTTATTATAATAGTGTCGTTGACTTGCAAAAAATTAATTTCAAATATATATTATAGTTGGTTGAGGGATTAAAAAGCCCAGTTGGGCAGCCCGTGACCCATGGCTTTGGTTGGGGATTCGTTTGTGGTGTTGGGGACTTGGACTTTTTACGAGCCAAAGTCAGCAATTCTATTAATTCTCGAGGTGTGGAACGATTCGACTAGTGGTTGCTCGGGACCTACCGGTAGAATTTAACAATGTATATTTCGCATATTGTAGGAAATCGGCCCATCGGATTTGTTTAACCTCATTTGTGCCAAGGGTCAATTGACCAGGTGAGTTCTCTTATCTGAAAGTTTTCAAAACTGAAAATGGTGTTTGAGCTTTATGGTTGTCTTTTATATATATGCGTAAGTTTAAGCCCTGGATTATTATGACAAATTGTATGATGAATACTTTCAAATCTCCATGCTTTCAAGTATGGAGAAAATGGGTTGAATCACCATATATGTCTAGAAAGTTGATTACGTGTTACTGTATTTTTTTATGCATTTATATATGTGAGTTTTATTATTATAAGCATGATGAACATTATTATTTCTATACACTTATAACTACGGTTTTTCTTGTCCACATTTAATAGTGTTGCAAATATTATTTTATACATGTGTACACAAAGGATGGACCGAACTCGTGTTTATGTTTATACGTGTCGTATTTGTGATGAATTCGTGTTATAATTATTTGGATTGCTTGCCATGGCTTATCCGAAACTATCGGGGTTGGTGGAACCATGTGCGTGGAATTTGTTTCCTATGCATATGGATGACGGCATCTACAAGGGGCGGGGGGATGGGATCAACTGGGGCCGAGTGAGTTGCGATGATTACGCGGATATTGATTTCGGGCACGAAATAAATTGTAATTTCGTCATAAATGGTATTTGTTTATTTATAATATTTGTATGTTGATATTTTTAAAATGTGAACCGGGCCGAGGTGGAGAATTCACTAGACCCTCTGACCCTCGCATTCAAATATTTCCAAAACCCATTTTCAGGTATGAGTGTTGTAGGTGCTTCGTGCAAGAGATAGGAGAAGTGCTAAGAGCTTTAGAGAGTGAGAGTCGTTGACCGTTAGGTAAAGGCGATGCTAGCGTTGGCTTTTAGCTTCTCGGTTGTGATACCAATGTTTTCTCTAAATTATGTTAATCTTTCGTCTAGTATAGTTTGTATTGGGATGTGTTACAGGATGTTGAATTTTATTTTATGTTATGCTAATTTTGGGTTGTTACATCTATTAGTGCACGTTTGTTGTCTTCAAGATCATCATTGGAAAGATTGTTAGTGCATTATTGTATCCAAGATTTAATGTGTAAAAGTGAAAGCTTGTAAAGTCAAACATAGTCAAAGTCTTGTAAGCCAATGTTGTTTACCTTGTGATTACATGGTTCTTTGACCATAAAAATAGCATTTGTTCCTTGTTAGATGTAGTAAGTAGAGTGTCATTGTATTGATGTAAGTTCTTGAATCATTAAGCACAAGTGAGATATATGACATATGGATTCTCCTCTCTCTAGTTCATACATAATCTTGATCTTAATTGTTGATTCGCTTGAATCTTGGACTTACAAAAGCTAAAAGTCAAAGCCTCAAGTTCAAGTCAAAGTCAACAAGCTTTAAATAGAAGTCAAAGGAGTATTAAAGAGAAGTCAAAGTCAAAGTCAAGCTTGTTAGTTTAGTTTGTTTTGTTCCTTGTAATATGTAGGTTTAAATAATTTTTGTCTTTGTTAATCTTGTAACTAGAGCTTACCATTGAGAACACATTGATAGAGAATTATTCTAGAGAGAGAAATATTCATTGAGAGAGAGATTTGTAATTGTTTGATTGAGATTAACGGATGAGACATTTGGAGTTGAATTTGATTATTCATCTTGATTACTTGCACATATCTGGGAATAACATGATCATCCTATCACTAATGGATTACCGCGAGGGGTATCAGATTATAAATAAAAAATATTTTTTTAAATAATTAGCAACGTATATGTTGTTGATTTCAAATTTGTTGTTATTCCATCACTAATCAGTGATTCGACGACATTTGCCTTATCGTTAATCTCTCTATAACTCGTCGATAATCCGCCTATGTTTTTTGGAGTTTGGAATTTTCGAAGAAGCCTTGGTGATCCACATGTAATTACCAACGGAAGTTTCCGAGTCAGTAATATTCCTCGGTGTAGTGAACGGAATGGACAGAATACCAACTTAAGTGGTTATAACTTTTTTTTCATAGGGAGTTTATGGGGTTGTAAGATATGTATGGAAAGCTAACGATGAGACATACCTCATGCAAATTAATGTTTGGTTTGTGTAGCCCGATTGCAATTTATGGTCCCATAATTCATCATATTGCCCGCGAAATCAAACGTAGTTTTTTTTCTCAATTTTCGGTTTTATTTATTTATGTTACAATAAGCATATTACGTCAAAATATCATTTTTTCACTTCACTATATAGACAGAACTAGTTACTTTTTTATTAGTTTTAGAATAACATAAATTTGGACACCATCCAAATTAATAGATCTACCCCTTAAATGATAATTTCCATAATTTCGGATATTCAATAGTAATACATTTTTTTTCTGCTCATATCATGTGTGGATACTGTTCTGTGTGTGTTTTCATGCTTCCTTTTGGTGGCAAGTGTCAATATGAATGGACCTTCAGTAGATGTATTTCGTTACAAAACATTGGTAGGATAATGGTTGTAATTTCGAAGTTTCTCAACTTTATGTTATTCAGAAACATTTTTTATATTTGTTTGTTAAAAGACTTATTTCAGTTATTTGTCCAAAAAATATAATTGTCTCTAAAGATCTACATGTGACAAGTTAGTTTGCGGGTAACACTCGAAATGGCCAATTAAGATAATCGTGAACTTTCGAATCCCTCGCATGACCTTTATCAAATCGAACATATATTAAAATGCAAAGAAATAAATAGTATATAAAATAATTAATATGTAAGCTATAAAATACATCAACAGGACATATAAAATAGAAAGTTCATCTGGTTAAGAAAATATAGTTATGGTATGTAGTGGTCCTATAGTGGAGTTATCCAAAATCGATTATAAAAACGAAGAAACATTAACCCATTTCAACCACATCCTTGGTGTATTGTTAGGATTTGAGATCTATCAGGAATAAAAATATATACATATATTATATATATGTGGTTGGGAAGGGAGGGGGTTTGAGAGTGATAGAGATGAGTTGCTAATGTTGACACTAATTTCAATGATTCTTGTCTTTGCTTTTGAAGAAAAAACTTTAAAAATTAGTAAAAGTAAAACGAGAAAAGATTTTGACAATTTCTAAACGATGCGTTTCCTTCCAATATATCAGTTGATAGTTATCTTGAATTTACATGTAATTAAGTAGTCTGGGACACAGAAGCTTTCAAAATAACCTTACCTATGTTGAAAGGACAAGCTTTCATGAACCCAAAGGCTATCTGTAGTTATCGATTTCAATTCTCTTTTCCATGCATAGCCATGGACATTTTGTGTATCAGGAGCTTAGCATGTAAACCATATCTTGTACTATCTAACCACATGGTCCTGCGGATGTGGTGAAATATCCCATCTATCCAGGTATATACAATAACTGTGGTCACTAAGGTTTAATCAGGGTTGATGTCTTAATGTCAAGCGATTAGTTTAGGCATAGCCTAGGACACCCTTCCAAAAAAAAATATCTTATACTATCTTATCCACACAATGGTAATTTGGGTATGAATTCGTAATGGTAAACGAGATTGAGAAAACTTTAATACACGCACGGACCTTTCTACTCTTTCTTAAAGTTGGCTCTTGTATTGATGAAAGGGCATCACAACTCAACAGTCATACAATATTGTAGTTGCATAAACATGCTTTATTTGCATTGCTTCAATTCATGAATCATTGTCCATATTGCTATATGTACTTGAGATATTTGTTTGCAAAGAAGGGGTTAACTTTGGCATATTTAACCATAAACAAATCCCTTTGATTGTTCTTCATGCATCAAAACTCTATATTCATAAAGGGGTTATTAACCATAAACAAAGCCACATTTTTCAACTTCCAAGAGTGGAAGATATAGAGAAATATCCCTTTGATTGTTCTTCATGCATCAAAACTCTATTTCAAGATTGGAAGACCGGCCATATTTAGTTGTTTCTTGAGTTTCGTATTTTAAAACAGTTACTAAAAATCATTATATTTTTTAAAATTAATTATTTTGGGTAATTTTGTTAAAAAGAACACGTCATGATGACCATGATGAAGTTAAATAGTTTTGTTAACTGTTTTCAAAAGTTTGGCTTCAATCACATTGTTTTATGATCAGGAAACTGCAATGATATAACCAAAAAAAATTCGTTTATACTTCTTCATGATGATAACATATACATGTACGCAATTTACACTAGAACCAAAATTAAATCATCTCCTTTAATTAATTCCTCTCTAATTACTAATCATGTATATGATTTCTCTTCTGTATGTATTTGGTCTAGAAAGCATCCAAGACAGCACCTATGACAAAAAGCTCACTATCAAAGCATGTATCGTTATTGCAACAATCACCATGGCAGCACCCACAGCTTTCATCCCATCTGTTCTTCCTCTTCCTTTCTACCAAATCAACTCCAGATGGGATTTCAATCTTCATAGCGATACGAACACATGGCGATTTGACGACATTTTTCTTTGATTTCATCATCACCCATGTCTCCAATTCCATTTTTGGAGACTCAAAAACACTTCTCCATGACATCTCCGATCTTCCCAGGAGCCGTGACCCTCTAAACAAGGTTGCATTGCTCCTCCAACGAAGCTCCAAGACAATGGTTCCATGGATGATCATGTCCATGGACTGATTTGTTCCTATACAATCCAAGGAGAAGGATTCGTCCCAAGAGAAGTCTCCATCTGGAGCCACTTGTCGGCTATCCAAACGCACCCTTTTGTTGTTTCCAGCAGAAAGATAGCATCTAACAAACAAGTAACCATTGGAGTTGGTAACTTGGATGTTTTTAGCATTCTTGATCTTCAATTCACAGTGAAGAGATGATAGAGCTTTTAGTGCATCCATCTCTGTATTGTTTTGAATGTGTTTCACCTTTGTATTGATGAGAGTGAGAGAGAGAGAGAGAGAGAGATTAAGGAGTTATTCAAGTAATTGGGTGGCTAAGAAGAATGGTGTGGTGTGTGTATATATATATATAGGAGAGAGAGACAGATTGATTGGGAGTAATCAGAATCTAATATAAAAGTCCACAAAATCAACCGACCCTAACTAGAGCCTTTATTATTCAATGTCTAGTGCACACTTGATATACTTGAAAGATTTGAGATCATTTTCTTTATCTTCCATTATATATCAAATTATATATATGTATATATATTATATAAATATATTGGTGGTTCATACGAGAACATTATGTAATTAAGAAAACATGAAAACAGCGAATCACATACAAAATCATATATGATTGTGGGCGACTTAAGTTGCGGCCAAAGCCGCCCGCGTCCATTTTTTGCCTTTAATGTAAAATGACATATGATTTTCAATATGATTTATTGTTTTCCTGTTTCCTTAAATAATTAGCGTTCTCGTTTGAACTTAATTAAAGTATATGAATGTTAGGGTTATTGAACTTTATTAAAAGTTATTGAATGTAATTGAAAGTAATTGAATGTTATTGAAATTTCTTAAAGGTTATTGAACGTAATTGAATATTGTTTACTTCTATTTTTGAATTATTTACTAGAATGTTGTATAAAATGAAAGTTGTTGAATATTTCTTAATTGAATGTTTTGTACTCTTGACTTCAATGATATGTACTTCTAATTGAATAGGAAAATAGATTAAGGTTGAGAAGATTGAGAAAAAAATTGTAAAGAGAAAAGTAAAATAAGAAGAACAATATGATAATGAAAGAAAGCTGAAAAGAGCAATTATTTCCAATGAAGATGATGAAGTTAAAGTTTTTGAATGGTTAAAGTTGAGAAGCTCCCCTTCGCAGTTAGAATTAGCCATAAAGAGTATTAAGAAAAATGACACTAAAAAACAATTGCTTGTAGAAATGGGTTTTGAATCTCTTTTAAGCCTTTAAATAGAAAGTCTTCCTACAAAGATGTCATATTATATTTTTGATAGATTTGATCCATCAACAATGACCTTAAACATGAAAAAAAATGCAAAATCAAGATCACAAGGAAGAATGTCCATGATATGTTAGGTCTTCCGATGGGTAATATTAGAATTAAAAGAGAAAGAGCATTGGCAAGTGACAATTTTGTAGGTGAGTGGAGAAATCAGTTTAATAATATCAGTAAGATAAATCCAACTCATGTTGTCAAGCAATTGAAGGAGTTAACAGATGGTGGAAGATTGTGCAAACAAACTAAACTTTCTTGTCCTTATGGGGAGCTGTGTTGGAGAAGCAATGAAATCTGGAAATGTAAACCAAAGATTCTTGCGTTGCCTTAATGAAGATACTGACATCAAACAAATGAACTGTGTGGGTTTGTCATTAATTGTTTGAATGTAACGATCGTAAGATCCCGTTATCTCCAGTTAAATGTTTAGTGGTGTAAAAAGTATGAAATAAGAAAAATGGGGGACCTTTTTGGAAATTTAGGCATTTAAGACCTAAAACCCTATGTGCTTTCTCATTTTATGTCAAAGAGTCTGTGTGTGAATGTGTGCGGCGCTAGGAGAAGAAGGAAAAAGAAATTAATTTCTAAGCAAAGGGAGTGAAGGAGCAACACTGAAGAACCGTTCTTGAAAGCAAATCAACAAAACAAAGAGGGGTTTTCTCTAAGAGGTACGCTTTCCTAATACGTGTTTGGATAGTGATGAGTAATCTGATTTGGGAGGTTGCTTTGTACTAAATGATTTATTAAGAATCTGATGTGGGAATCGGCTGTGAGAAATCAGAAAGAAGTTTATTTAGTATCCTTCGATCTAATAGCGAGAAACGGGTTCACCCGGTGGTCAAGACCCGGGGTCACCCGACTGTATTTTAGACCGGGGGTCCGCATGATCAAGGGACACCCGGGTGTCGTGTTGTGGAGTCATCTGCCAGATCTGGACGGCGTGTCTAGATCAGACCCGGGCCTCGGCCCGACACATTTCGTGTTTGAGTCACAATTTTCCTTAGATTCCAAAGTATGGATTAGAGGGATTTATGGGGTTTCATTCTGATATTTTAATTTCATTTTCTAAACTCAAATGTAGGAGTTTGACCATCTCGGAGCTAGTTAACTTTGTGTGTGACAAATTTCAACCCAACCGGTGAGTTCCCTCATTAAAAATCCTTTTGATTGGAAATGGCATGATTTGATGGTGTTTATATAATAAATGCATAACCGTACAAGTTTCTTGAAATATGAGGTCTTGGCTTACGCAATTATCGTGCAAAAATTGTTTACGTGCTTATTTATATGCAATTTGGTAGTAATTATAATTGGTGTGCCATACTTACTATCAATCATCGGGGATGATTGAACTGCGCGTACGGAATTCGTTTCCTTATGCACGAGAACGACATCGACATCGACATTGGGGGAGCCGGATGGGGATCTACTGGGGGGCGGGAGTGGATAAACCGCAACCTTGGAGAGTTGATTCCAAGCATGGATAGATTTGTTATCTTGTGACAATCAACTTCGTGAGGCAAATTTATTTTAAATTGCACTTCTAATGTTATTTTCTATGGCCGAGTTCGGGAATTCACTAGACCCCTTTGGTCTAACTCTCGCTTTCAAACTTCTTAAAACCATTTTCAGGTAAGGGGAGTATTGGTGGTTCATCGAAAGGGAAAGAGAAGTGTTGAGCTATCGGTTCAAGTGGAGTTGTGCCTTAGTACGGTGTTATTTGTTGTTTTTGAATTTCTCGGTTGTGATAAAATGATACTTTTGAATGGTGTTGACTTTAAAAATTTCTTCTGTGTGTTTGTATTGGGACCTGTTTTGAGGAAATTAAATCTTTCTTTATGATATTGGTTTTGGGTTGTTACAAATTATAAGAAATCCTTTATGAATCTGTGAAAATCACTTAATCTGCGAGTTCTTGAATCTATCAGCGAGTTCTTGATCTTTCAGTGAGTTCTTCAGATATGGAATGAAAATAGCCTTTGATTTGCTAAAAAAAACACATCAATTCTTCAAATTCAAGATTGAAACTTTGACAATTTGATCACCTATACTTCTAGAACTTAATTCGGCCAATGAATTTCAACAAGATGCACTCAACAATATAAATTGATCTCATTACGATGAACTCGTAAAACTCAAAAACTTGAAAATTCAAGAATTGAAGAAAATTACAGTGCAATTCGACACAAAACCTATACAAGATTTATCTAATACACTATACGTACATAATGAACTCGATTAAAAACCCAAAAACACACAAACATTTAAAAAATGATCAAGATTCGATGAACACCGTGTCAAACATTCATTTCTTGATTACATCTCTTGATTTCAATCAATCTACTCTGATACCAATTGATAATGTCCCTAATTCAAGTTCTCATTGTAAATCAATCACAATAACAAGATGAATACAAATATAATAGTCATATGTCATTTATTTAATCATCACAGGTTACAATTTCACTTTCTCTCTCTACAATCTTTCACTAGAATGAATATGCGATCACCTCTTTTCTAATTTGCTCCATATATTGTTCTATCTCATTCTGATTACAAAGACTAAAGGTATTATACCAACTACAAACAACAAAACACAAAATACAAGAGACTTCGACTTTGACTTTTATTACAAAGACTTTGACCTTCTTGCTTGAGAGTTGACTTTGAGCTTTTACTTCCTTGAATTTTGACCTTCAGTATTAATGATCTTGTATCCAACAAATCTGTGCTCTAACAGAATGTTATATCTTCAGGCTGAAGAGCAGTCCGCGAGAGCTGGTTTCAGCAAGAGAGTTAGCTACTTTTCAGGCGACCGTTAATGCGACTGAGATGACAGAGATGGAAAAGAACCGTCAAGTGACGGAAAGAGTTGAAGACAAGCAGAAGTGGGATGCACCGATATCAGATCCGAGAAAGGGAAAGAGTTTCTGGGCAGAGCCGAGTGGAGGTCGTGGGTTTGGAGATAAGCCTTGTGGAAAGTGTCGTCGGGTGCATCGGGGAGAATGTGGATCAGAGGTATGGTCATGCTTTCAGTGTGGGATGCCAGGGCATATGTCTAGAGATTGCCCAAGCAAGAGGACCTCCTATCAATGTGGGTCGCCTGGTCACCTACGGTCTGAGTGCCCGCAAATAAAACGGGGTGGACCAGTTCAAATTAGGGAGCGTGGCGGAGGAAAAGGGGAGGAGAAGAAGTGGGAACCGACTCGTTCGAAAGGAAGAGCCTTCAATATGACAGCGATGGACGCGGAGGAGGTTTCTAATGTAGTTACATGTATGTTTTTGGTGAAATCCATTTGTGCTAGAGTATTGTTTGATTTGGCGGTGAGCTGGTCTTTTATATCTCCTGAATTTGCAAAGTGCTTGGGTGTAAAGCCTAAACGCTGAGAGCGGGTGTTCGAAGTGGAAACCGCCCATGCTAGTCAGGTGTCTATTAAGGAGGTTTTTGAGGGGTGTGTCATAGACATCGAAGGGAGTCTAGTGCCAGTAGTGTTATACCCAATGGCAATGAGAGAATTTGACGTAGTGCTCGGGATGGATTGGTTGGCTAGGAATGATGCTAGTATTGTCTGTAATAAAAAGTTGATCCGTGTTTTATTACCCGATAAGGGGACGGTAGTGATTTATGGAAATAGACGAGATAGGAGTTCTAGTCTAATCTCCATGCTTAAGGCGACGGTAGTGATCGGGGATTCTTAGCGTATGTCGTAGATGATAAAAAGGGGAAGCGCAGGGTGAAGGATGTGCGAGTAGTGAGCGAGTAACCAGAGGTATTTCTGGAGGATTTGACGAATCTACCCCCAGACCATCAAGTCGAATTTCGGATTGACCTGGTGCCTGGAGCCGCACCAGTAACACGTGCACTGTACAGATTGGCACTTGAGGAAATGAAGGAAATGATGTCGCAATTGCAAGAATTGCTAGATAAGGGGTTCATAAGGCCTATCACCTCTCCATGGGGAGCACCGATCCTCTTTGTGAAAAAGGATGGAACTATGCGAATGTGCAAAGATTACCGGGAGCTAAACAAGTTGACGATTAAGAATAAATATCTGATCCCAAGGATAGAAGATTTATTCGATCAACTCCAAGGAGCAAGTTTCTTCTCCAAAATCGACTTGAGGTCGGGTTGTCATCAGTTCAAAGTGAGAGAAGAAGATATACTGAAAAGGGCTTTCCGTACGAGATACGAACATTTCGAATTCCTCGTAATGACATTTGGTTTGACCAACACTCTTGCAACCTTCATGGATATGATGAATATAGTGAGAGTCCGTAATCGTTACCAGATAATCAAACAACAAACATATAGAAGATAAACCAACCTGATTCGATAACAAACAATGATTACAAGGTTGATTCTTTGTATTTGAAGCTCACTTTCTCTCTGTGTGTTCTTGGTGATCGATATCTGATGTTTTGAGATATTAGAAGTTATGAGAAAATAAATATCTCATAACCTTATATATCTCAAACATAATATCTAAACTAAATATAATATCTAAAACTTAAACTAATATAATAACTAACTAAATATCTAAATTATAAAATCTAGATATTTAGGATAATAATAAAATACTAAAAACAACTTTGACATTTATTACAAACTGACCCTAGACTATTGTTGAGAGTGACTTGTCAGCTTTTAGCTTCGGATTGCGATCTTCGGATTGGATGATCTTGAATCTAATAAGACTGTGCTCTAACAATATCCCCCTTTGGATCAAGATCATTACTAAAATGATTTAGCATTTTGGTCTTCTCTTTCAGCTCAGAAGATGCAATATCTCTCTTAGTCTTCAATTTAGCTTTAGAATGCTTGAACAAAGTATGTTCAAAGAAATTTCTCTAAAATCAGCATGTCTTCAGAATACTTTGATCTCTCGCATTTCTTCAAGTTTTAGATTCTCCCCTTTTTGATGAAAAGTGCAACGACTACATCAAAACTCAGAGTAAGAAATGTTTTTCAGTTGGAGCCCCTGATCTGTCAATTCAAAAGATATTCATCTAGATCTTTGCAAATCCAGACAAAATAATCGTGTAACACCTGAATCAACAAATGAATCAGTTAACATGCCTGTTAGTAACACTAAGTCACTGTGTGTAACAAATACACATTGGAAAGGAGCTTTGAGATGTTCACTCCCCCAGGTCTTCCATTCAATCATCGAAACACCACAAAGATAATTTCTATAAACGTTATGACAAAGAAACAAATTCCTTGTGTGTTTGTGCAAGTGTTAGAAATAATTTAACACTTGATGATTTCTTATTAGGCTCAAAATTGTGTAAACCACTGAGACAACAGTAAGTTAAACACAAACTCAATATGCATGATTGAAGTGCGAAGGTGGGGCAGACTTCCTTCTTTTCAATATCCAGATTTTCCAAATGAAAATCAGATAGCAAATGTGTTGCTTCCCCTTTGAAAATGTGAAACACTTTCTTGTTGAGAAGAAAATGAGCAGATAGTGAGGTTTGATCAAGAGTTGGCATGGGCTAGTTGCCTGTTTCAATAATGTTTACTAAAGAAATTGTGAAACACTAGCAATGTGGTTGCCCGACTCAGAAAAAGTTGGTGAAGAGTTCTGATATTCTTTTAACTCTGTTCTCACACCCTCTTTCTTTTAAACATTAAGCTCACTCTAATCACACTCATTTATTTTCGACTTTTCACACTTAATCACTATGGATTAACTTCTTAGGTAGAAATCACTAGTGAACGTGATTCCATAGAAGTTGTGTTAAGTCCTAGCACAATGAAATCATGTTTTCCTATTATGCATATGATGCTCAAAATGGTTTAACTATTTCAGTTAAAGCACAATGTTGATCTTGAAAACATTTAAAGTCACACTTTCAATTCATGAAATCGGTTTAAGATTCGGGAAGTGTTTTGAACATGTAAGAACAATGTTTTCTATGATTGAAAGTTTTTCACTTTTCAACCATATATGAGATGAAGATAAGGAATATACCTTTTGAGTGCAATCTTTCATCTCATGAAGTTAAGCTTAAAGTCATAAAGATATGATCTTGTAAGCATCTCTCAAAAACTGCAAAATTCATATGTCTAAGTCAAAGCAAAATTTATTCACTTAAATTGAAAAGACAAAAAGCAGTAAAACTATGAAAGTACGATTTATGATCAGAAATAATCAGAAGTCATATCCATACTCCTTTGACTTGACGAGCTCCCCCTAAAATCATGCATTACAAAAAAATTGATATAAAAGGTAAATGCAGAATTTATGAGCTCCCCCTCAAAATAATATTGACCATCTGTCAATCTCTTCTCATACTCCCCTTTTGATCATGAACAGATTGTTAATGTGCAGATATTGTGCGGGAAAATGAAGAAAATGATGAAAATTTTACAATAAGAAACTTTAATAGGTAACCACCGATTAGGTCTTAAGATTTAGCATACCAAGCTTAGAGACAAGAAAATTGAATCTCTTTTCGTCTACGGGTTTGGTAAACAAATCTGCAATCTGATAGTCAGTTTTTACAAAGTAAAGTTCAATTGTTCCTTTTTCTACATGATCTTTTATGAAGTGATACCTGACATCGATGTGTTTGGTCTTTGTATGCTGAACAGGATTAGCAGTTATCGCAATGGCGCTCTTTGAGTCACAGTATATCGGGATATGGTTGAAGTGAAAACCATAGTCTCGCAGTTGAGTTCTCATCCACAAGACCTGAGAACAGCAGCTAGCAGCAGCTACATATTCTGCTTCGGCCGTTGAAGTTGAGACACATAGTTGTTTCTTCGAATCCCAACTAACGAGTTTATCATCGATGAACTGTACATGACCTGAAGTGCTCTTCCTGTCTAACTTGCAACCAGCATGATCTACATCTGTATATGCTGTTAGTTCAAAACTAGTATCTTTAGGATACCACAGACCAAGATCTGCAGTCCCCTTCAGATACCTAAAAATGCGCTTAATGGCAAACACATGGGATTCTTTAGGATTATCCTGATATCTTGCACATAAACATGTTGAAAACATTATATCTCGCCTACTTGAAGTGAGATACATTAAAGAACCTATCATCCGTCTATAAGTCCTAGCATCAACAGCCTTTCCCCAAGAATCGGTGCTAATTTTAGTACCTAGTGCCATTGGGGTACCAATCGGTTTAGAATTTTCCATTTTGAACTTCCGTAGAATATCAATAATCTATTTTGATTGATTGATAAAAATACCAGTTGAAAATTGTTTGACTTGTAATCCGAGAAAGAAATTCATCTCTCCCGTCATATTCATCTGAAATCTTGACACCATAAGGTTTGAAAAATTCTTACAGTATTTAGGATTAGTAGAGCCAAAAATAATATCATCTACATATATTTGAATTAGAATGATATCGGCTTTGTCCTTTTTAAGGAATAAAGTGGTATCGACTGTACCTTTTGTAAAACCTGACTTGACCAAAAATTTAGATAATACCTCATACCAGGCGCGAGGAGCTTGTTTCAGACCATAAAGAGCTTTGTCGAGAATGTACACGTGATTTGGTTTCTCTTGGTTGACAAAACCTTCTGGCTGCGAGACGTAGACTTCTTCTTTGAGAACGTCATACAAAAATGCTGTCTTCACGTCCATTTGAAAGATCGTGAAGTTCTTGTGAGCTGCGTAGGCTAAAAACATTCGAATTGCATCTAATCGCGCCACAAGAGCATATGTCTCGTCGTAGTCGATTCCTTCCTCTTGCCTGTATCCCTTGGCAACAAGTCGTGCTTTATTTCTGATAACAGTATCATCTTCATCTCTCTTGATCTTGAAAACCCATTTCGTACCAATGATGGTTTTACCTTGAGGTTTGGGTACGAGTCTCCATACTTGAAGTGCTTCGGACTGATTTAGCTCTTCTTGCATTGCAGTTAGCCAGTCTGAATCGGCTAGAGCCTCGGATACGCGAGATGGCTTGATCTTGCTCAGAAAGGATTCATGCATACACATATTCATGGAAGCTGACCTAGTTTGTACCGGTTTTGATGGATCACCAATGACTTGGCTTCTCGGGTTCTCTTTGGTCCATTTTTGTTCGTGAGGGAGTGGATTATAAGGAGATAAATCAATATAAAAAGGAATGGGGGGTTCAGTTGAAGTAGATGGTATAGAAGGCTCAGTAGGTACAAGTTGGATAGGCTGTAGAATAGTCCGTATAGAACAACCTACTGATTCAGCAACTTCTGTAGCTTCGTTTTTTATCATAGCTTCAAGTGTCGGAGTCGGCATTTGAACTAGAATTTCTTGTTGAATCTGAGAGTTAGATTCAATAGGGATATCTGAACTGGTTGGATGAGTAGTCGTTAAGTTTTCCATCCTGTCAACCACAACAGATTTCTTCACATTAGATCCAAGAAATTCATCATAGAACAATTCAAATAATAAATCTAAATCAGATAAATGGTTAGAAGATGTTGATGCTTCATCTGATTTATTCTTTTGAGACGCAAGTTCTGGTCTGTGTTGCCCAGAAGCTAGTACTCCGGTTATTACGGGTTCTGAACGAACGTGCTCAGAAGCCATGTCTTCATCAAACGTGACGAAAGAACGTTTTTGACTTCTTTAAGTATACACGGTATGCAGTTGATGTAGAGGAATAACCAATGAATATGCCTTCGTCCGCCTTGGCACTGAACTTGTTCATACTCTCTCTATTGTTTAGAACAAAACACTTACACCCAAATATATGGAAATATTTGATTGTCGGTGTTCGATTGTTGATTAACGCATAAGGAGTCTTCTTGAATCTGCGGTGTATCATAGATCGATTCTGTGTGTAACACGCATTCGATATAGCTTCAGCCCACAAAAATAGAGGTAAGTCTGATTGACTTAGCATAGTACGAGCAACCTCGACTAGCGTACGATTTCTTCTTTCGACCACTCCATTTTGTTGATGCGTAAGTGCAACAGAGTATTGATGTGATATCCCGACAGATTCGAGATATTCTTCAACAGTTTTGTTCTTGAACTCTGTGTCGTTGTCTGTTCTTAGAAGCTTGACCGGTTTCTGCAGATTCACCTGGGTCGTCTTCAAGAATGTGATGAGAACAGCTGGTGTCTCATCTTTTGAACGTAGAAACTTGACCCAAGTGTATCGCGAATAGTCGTCCACGATAACTAGTATGTACTTCTTTCCACCTAGACTTTGCGTTCGCATCAGACCAAAGAGATCCATATGCAGCAACTCTAGCGGAGAGCTTGTACTCGGTTCAGGCTTTGGTTTGTGTGGAGTTCTCTTCATCTTTCCTTTTTCACACACTGCACATAAGTGTTGTTTTTCATATTTGAGCTCTGGAAGTCCTTTCACTAACTTCCCACTGACCAGTTTGTTAATGTACCGAAAGTTGAGGTGAGAGAGTCGTCGATGCCATAACCATCTTTGTTGCATCGATGCTTTAGATAGTAGACACACTTCCTTGTCAATCTGGACTTTTGAGAAATTGATTGTGTATAGGTCGGTCTTTCGAGTGCCGACCAAGAGTTCATCGCCTTCTTCTGTGCGAACAGAACACCTCTTGGCTTTGAAATTGACCTCTAATCTTTGTCACAGAACTGGCCGATACTGAACAGATTGTGTCTTAAGCCTTCAACATAACTCACCTTCTTGATCGTGACATTGTCATGTACCATATCACCATATCCAAGTATTGGTGAAAACTGGTCGTTCCCAAATCTAACTGTCCCGCAATATTTATCTGTATAATTGGACAACATCTCTTTCTGCCCTGTCATATGCTTGGAACACCCGCTATCCAAGTACCACATATGACGTTCCTGCATAAGAGAAATTACGAAACACAATATTTAGATACCCAGAAAACAAAAACTAGAATAAACACTTTTGAACATTGAAGCGCAGGTCTTGAACTGATTTGTTCAAAAGCCTATTTTCTATGCTCCCTCTTAAACGTTTGACGCCTGCAACACATATTTAGCTTTTGGTACCCACTAGTATTTGGGTCCAACTGTGTTAGCACAATATTTTGGTACCCATTTAAATTTGGGTCCGCTTTTCATTTGAAGCATTAGAATTATATGAGTGCACATGATAATTTCCCAACCAAACCTCAGAATATTGACAAGAAATAGACACATGTTTATCATAAAAAGAAGACTTTCTAGCAGATAAAGATAACAGAAATAATTGCTTCATAGAATATTGTTTGCGAGAAACAACTAGTTGTGGTTTCCAAATACCAACATCAACAATTAAAACATCTTTACTAGGCGAAGTCTTATTACAATTAACAGTACAAAAAGATTTATCGGTCTTGTCATTCTTCCGTTTTGGTTTCCATTGAGATTTAACTTCTGGCTTTTTCTTGCTCAGATCTGAAACATTTGTAACTTGTGAGTTAGATCTCTGAGAAACAACTGAATGCATCTTCTTTGGAATACCAGTATTGATCGGTTTCTATGAATGCTGAGATTTATTCTTGCCTTTAGCATTCTTAGAGTTCACAGAAACTGATTTATCAACTTTCGTTGATTTTGCACTTTTTACAAACATACTGGTTTTTCCCAATGATTTCACAATAAAAGATGAATGATTAGGAAGTTTCGCATTAAAGTCAAATTGATCCAAACAATCATCCAAACCACCATCAGAGTTAAGGAAATCAAACCCTCCACTTCACGAGGTGTATGAAACCCTCCGTCAGAATGAAGAAGAGGTGGATGAAATTCTGGATGAGAAGAGACAGAGAGGAAAGGTAGTTGAAGACACAGTCGCCCTTGTAGTCAGAAAGAAGAAGAACAAGGCGACTGTATATGAATCAGATGAAGAAAATGAAGGTTGTGCAAACTCAGGATCAGATGAAAATGATCAGCTGAAACAAGCAATGATGATGCTGACTAATGCCTTTCAGAAAAGGTTCTACACTAAGCCAACATCAAATAATCAGAGATATTCATTTGGTCCGAACAACTACATTCATAATGAAAGGATAGAAGGTAGCAGATACGAAGGGAAGAGATTTGATGGGAGAAGATCAGAGGAGAGGAAACCGGAAGAGAGAAGGTTTCAGTCGGAAGGAAAGAGGATTGAGGAGAGGAGGACAGAAGAAAGGAAATTCAAAGCTGAAGGATCAAGTCAACTAGAACCGCCTACATGCTACAACTGTGGCAAACCAGATCACTTTGCCAAAGACTGCCGTAGATCAAAAGTCAGAAATTCAGACTACTACAAGAACAAGATGCTTCTTGCAAAACAACAGGAGGCAGGCAAGGCACTGATGGCTGAGGACGAATACTGGCTCGATCACTCAGATGATGAAGAAGAAGATGATGAAGATAGAGAAGAAGCGTCAACATGTTCTTGATGAGCAAGATAGAATCAGATGCTGAAGCTGATTCTGACAATGAAGAAGAGGAGGTATGTAATCTATCTGATTTAGAATTCATGATTAAAATGCATGCCATGAGTATGAAACAAAGAGAGTTAGAATCTAATCTTAAGCAAGATAATGGTGTCATGACAGACAAAAACCAGTTGATACAGAAACTTAGCAATGAAATTGCTGAGAAGAAAGTATTAATTGAGGTTTTACATAAAGATAATGACACCAACGCTAAGGAAAAGACAATAATTCTAAAAGAGAATTCTGATCTTAAGTCTCAACTTCTAAAGAGTGAGATAGATATTTATGAGCTTAAAAAGTTGCATGCTTCTTGTACAAAAGAAAACTTTTCTTTACTCGGAAAACTAAAAAGTTTGGAAGAGAAGTTGTATAAAATGGGTCAAACTGAACAAACTATTTTTCTGAATAAACCCAAAGAGGAGAAAGAGAGATGGGTAATCGGTTATAAGAATCCTCATTGTCTTCAAAAGGGGATGTCTGAAGTTCCAGGACTTTATGATCATCTTAATATGCAATTAGCCCGCAGACTCCCCGCGTTTAAAACTTTTTGGACTAAGCTATCAAAACAGGATGAAGCCAATGAAACAGAAAAACGGATGAAATCAGCTAAAGTTCATCTTCCATTTTATTATGCGAAGTTGAATAATAGTTATGATGAAAACCCAATATACAAAAAGAAGGAAACTCTTTCAAGTGATTTCTTTCCAAGTTATACTGAAAAGGAAATGGAGGCGAAGCCTATCAAAGGTAAATTATATGTCCCTCCTCTCGTTTTAGAACGTAAAATTTCTGAACTCGAGACTTCTATATCAGATGCAAAACTTTTGATAAATATTGAACAAAGCGTTTTTACAACCGTGTTTTCAAATACTGTTCTTTCAAAAGCTTCAAACTCTAAGGAGTTGTCTGGTTCATCAAATAAAGGAATTGATTTTTTGAACTCTAACGGTAGTTTAGATGATGGTTCCAATCTCTTTGACTTTAATACAAAACTTCCCAACCATTCATCATTTGTGAAGAAAACTTTAAGAAAAACCAGTAAGCCCGTGAACAGTGCAAAATCAACGAAAGCTTTCGTTGATAACTCAGTCTCTGTGAACGCTAAGAGTGCTAAAGGTAAGAATTTATCTCAGCATTCACAGAAACCGACCACTACTGGTAATTACAAGAAGAAGCATTCGTTTGTTGCTCCAAGGTCTAACTCACCAGCTTTACCTGTTTCAGATCTGAGAAATCAAAGACTAGAAGCAAATTCTCTGTGGCAACCCAAACGGAACCTTGACAAGACCGTTTTATCGTCTAGTAGTGTTAATTGTAATAAGACTTCGCTTACTAAAGACGTTGTAATTGCTGATATTGTTGTTTATCGTAAACAATATTCAATGAAGCAATTATTTCAGTTATCTTTATCTGCTGGAAAGTCTTCCTTTTATGATAAACATATATCTAACTCTTGTCAAGATTCTGAAGATTGGTTTGGAATTTACCATGTGCATTCATCTCATACCAATTATTCTCATGCATTTCAAAAGGAAAAAGGATCTAATTTGAAATGGATACCAAAATCTTGTGCTAACACAGAAGGACCCAAATTCCAATGGGTACCTAAGGTGAAATCTGTGTTGCAGGCACACAAAGCTTAAAGAGAAAGCGACTTCTGATTATGTACAGATCAGGACTCGTTCTTCAATGTCAAAAATAGGTTTTTGGATAATGCAGTTCAAGACACACACTTCGAGAATCAAAGTGTAAATTCCAATGTTGTCATACGAAAATCTAAATTATGTTATTTTATCTTATGCAGACTTGTCATACATGGTTCTTGGACATCGGATGTTCAAAGCACATGACAGGGCAAAAAGAGGTACTGTCCAACTTTAAAGACAAATTTTGTGGAACAATAAGATTCAGAAACGACCAATTTTCTCTAATCATGGGATACGGTGATGTACGTCATGACAATGTCACGATCAAAAAGGTGAGCTATGTAGAAGGCTTAGGACACAACTTGTTCAGTATAGGCCAGTTCTGTGACAAAGACTTAGAGGTCAACTTCAAAGCCAAAAGATGTTCCGTTCGCAATGAAGAAGGCGAAGAACTTTTGGTCGGTAAACTAGAATATGGCCTCTACACAATCAATTTATCAGATGTCCAGACTGACAAGCAAGTTTGTCTACTAACGAAAGATTCGATGAAACAAAGTTGGTTATGGCATCGACGTCTTTTGCACCTCAACTTTCGGTACATCAACGATCTGGTCAATGGAAAGCTCGTCAAAGGACTTCCAGAGCTGAAATATGAAAGAGAACATCTATGCACAGCTTGTGAAAAGGGGAAGATGAAGAGGGCACCTCATAAACCGAAGCCTGAACCAAGTACAAAAGCTTCTTTAGAGTTATTGCATATGGATCTATGCGGTCCAATGCGCACTCAAAGCTTAGGTGGCAAGAAGTACATACGCGTGATCGTGGACGACTATTCGCGATGCACATGGGTCAAGTTTCTTCGTTCAAAGGATAAGACACCTGATGTTCTCATTACATTCCTGAAAACGACCCAGGTGAATCTGCAGAAACCGGTCAAGATTCTAAGAACAGACAATGGCACAGAGTTCAAGAACAACAAAGTTGAAGAATATCTTGAATCTGTCGGAATTTCACATCAATACTCTGCTGCTCGAACGCCTCAACAAAATGGAGTAGTTGAAAGAATAAATCGAACGCTAGTCGAGGCTGCTCGTACTATGCTAAGTCATTCCAACTTACCTCTATTTTTGTGGGCAGAAGCTGTTTCGACTGCGTGCTACACACAGAATCGTTCCATGATACATCGGAGATTCAAGAAGACTCCTTACGGTTTGATCAACAACAGAACACCGACAATCAAATACTTCCATATATTTGGATGTAAGTGTTTCGTACTAAACGATAGGGAGAATCTCAACAAGTTCAGCGCTAAGGCAGATGAAGGAATCTTCATTGGATATTCCTCAACAGCGACTGCATATCGTGTCTATCTAAAGAAGCCAAAGACGGTGATTGAAAGCGTCAACGTCACCTTTGATGAAGAAAATGGCTTCCGAACAACACAGTTCAGAACCCGCAATAACAGGAATACTAGCTTCTGGGCAACTCAGTCCAGAACCTATGTCTCAACAGAATAAATCAGATGAAACATCAACTTCTACTAACCATTTATCTGATTTAGATTTATTATTTGAATTGTTTTATGATGAATATATCGGATATAATGTAAAGAAATATGTTGTGGTTGACAGGATGGAAGACTTAACGACTATTCATCCAACCAGTTCAGATGTTCCAATTGAATCAAATGCCCCGATTCAACAAGAGATTACAATTCAAATGCCGACTTCAACAGTTGAAGAAGTTCCATGTGATAAAGAGACAGAAGTAGCTGCAACAGTAGGAGATTCTGTACAGATCCATCTACAGCCAGTTCAAGTTGTACCTGCTAAGCCTTCTGAACCTGCCACTTCAACTGAAACAATCAATCCTCCTGAACAAACAGAAGAAGGTACAAGTGGATTCATAGAGGACACAACAGAAATACAATCATCTAATCCACTGCCTCATGAACAAAAATGGACCAAAGAGCATCCGATAAGCCAGATAATTGGCGATCTATCAAAACCGGTGCAAACTAGGTCAGCATCATTGAACATGTGCATGCATGACTCCTTTCTGAGCAAGTTCGAGCCAACACGCGTATCGGAAGCACTTGTTGATCCAGAATGGGTGATCTCTATGCAAGAAGAGCTAAATCAGTTCGATGCACTTCAAGTCTGGAGACTCGTACCAAAGCCTAAAGGTAAAACCATTATAGGTACGAAATGGGTTTTCAAGATAAAGAAAGATGAAGATGGTACCGTCATCCGGAACAAGGCAAGACTAGTATCCAAAGGATACAGACAAGAGGAAGGAATAGACTATGACGAAACATATGCTCCTGTGGCGCGATTAGAGGCAATCAGAATGTTTCTAGCCTACGCAACCCACAAAAACTTCACGGTCTTTCAAATAGACGTGAAGACAACATTCCTAAATGGAATTCTGAAGGAGGAAGTCTACGTCTCTTAGCCAGAGGGTTTTGCCAATCAAGAGAAGCCGAATCACGTCTACATTCTTGACAAAGCACTCTACGGTCTGAAACAAGCACCTCGAGCCTGGTATGATGTCCTTTCCACTTTTCTAGTTAAGTCTGGGTTTTCCAAAGGTACGGCGGATACCACTTTGTTTATTAAAAAGGAAAAAGGCGATATCATTTTAATTCAAATCTATGTAGATGATATTATCTTTGGTTCTACAAATACTAAGTACTGTAAGAACTTCGTAAACCTTATGGTGTCAAGATTTCAAATGAACTTGATGGGAGAGATGAATTTCTTTCTCGGTTTACAAGTAAAACAGTTTTCTACGGGTATCTTTATCAATCAATCAAAGTATATTAGGGATATTCTTCGGAAAATTCAAAAACGATTGGTACCCCAATGGAAAATTCAAAAACGATTGGTACCCCAATGGCACCAGGTACTAAAATTGGCACCGAGCCTTCGGGAAAGGCTGTTGATATTAGGACTTTTCGAGGGATGATAGGTTCTTTAATGTATCTTACGTCGAGTAGGCCAGATATAATGTTCTCAACATGTTTATGTGCACGATATCAGGCCAATCCTAAAGAAATCCATTTGTCTGCTGTAAAGCGCATTTTCAGGTATCTAAAGGGCACTGCAGATCTCGGTCTGTGGTATCCTAAAGATACTAGTTTTGAACTAACAACCTACACAGATGCAGATCATGCAGGTTGTATGTTAGACAGGAAGAGCACGTCAGGACATGTGCAGTTCCTCGGTGACAAACTTGTCAGTTGGGGATCAAAGAGGCAACTTTGTGTTTCAACCTCCACGGCCGAAACAGAATATGTAGCTGCTGCTAGCTGCTGTTCTCAAGTCTTGTGGATGAGAACTCAATTACGCGACTACGGTTTCCACTTCAACAAGATCCCGATCTACTGTGACTCCAAGAGCGCCATCGCAACAACAGCGAATCCTGTTCAGCACACGAAGACAAAGCACATAGACGTCAGGTATCACTTTATTAAAGATCATGCTGAAAAAGGAACAATTGAGCTTTTCTTTGTAAAGACTGATTATCAACTTGCCGATTTGTTCACCAAACCCTTAGATGAAAAAAGGTTCAACTTTCTTGTCTCAAAGCTTGGTATGCTAAATCTTAAGATATAATCGGTAATTACCTAACAAAGTTTACTATTGTATACTTTTTCATCGTTTCTTCATTCTTAACTCTGATTGATATCTGTCATTCTATCAAAATGTTCATGATCCAAGGGGAAGTATGAGAAGAAATTGACATCTGGTCAATATTACTTCGAGGGGGAGCTTATAAAATTTGCATATACCTTTTAAAATGTCAAATTTTTTTTGTAATGCAAGATTTTAGGGGGAGCTCTTCAAGTCAAAAGGGGAGTTCGGATATGACTTCTGATTGTTTCATATCAGGACTCATACTTTAAACAGTTTTACTGCTTTTTGTCTTTTCAATATAAGTGAATAATTATTACTTTGACTTGACATTAGACTTTTCAGAATTTTTGAGAGAAGCTTACAAGTTCATATTTCTATGACTTAAAGCTTAGCTTCATGAGATATAAGATCGCACATAAGGTATAATCCTTTATCTTAATCTCATATATGGTTGAAAGAAGGACAACTTTCAATCATTGGAAAACATTGTTTTTAATGTTCAAACCACTTCCCGATTTTTCATCACATTTTATATTTTGGGAGTGTATTTTAAATGTTTTCATGATCTAAATTGTGCTTTAACTGAAATAGTTAAACCAATCTGAGTATCACGTGCATCATAGGAAAACAAGAATCATTGTGCTAGGACTTAACACAACTTCAATGAAAACACCTTAACCAGTGATTTCTACCCACGAAGTTAATCCTTAGTGATTGAGTGTGCAAATAGACAAGAAATGAGTGTGATTAGAGAAAGCAAAAAGTTTAAAAGAAAGAGCGTGTGAGAACAGAGTTAAATAAAATATCACAACTCTGCACCAACTTTTTCTGAGCCGGGTAGCCACCATTCTAGTGATTCACAATTCTTTGGTGATCATTATTGAAACAGGCAACTAACCCACGCCAACTCTTGATCAAACCTCACCATCTACTCATTTTCTTCTCAAAAAGAAAATGTTTCATTTTCTAAGGGGATGCAGCATATTTGCTATCTGATTTTCATTCGGAAAATCTGGATATTGAAAAGAAGGAAGTCTGCCCTACCTTCGCACTTCAATCATGCACATTGAGTCTGTGTTTAACTTACTGTTGTCTCAGTGGTTTACACAATTTTGAGCCAATAAGCAATCATCTGTGCTTAATTCTTTCAACACAAGCACGAGCACACAAGGATTTAGTTTCTTTGTCATAACGTTTATAGAAATTACCTTTGTGGTGTTTCGATGATTAAATGGAAGCCCTGGGAGAGTCAACATCAAACAGCTCCTTTCCAAAATGTATTCGTTACACACAGTGACTTAGTGTTACTGATAGGCATTATAACTGATTCATTAGTTGATTCAGGTGTTACACATCTAATTTGTCTGGATTTGCAAAGATCTGGATGAATCTCTTATGAATTGACGAATCAGGGGCTCTAACCGTCAGATTGACATTTCTTACCACAAATTTTGATGAAGTCGTTGCACTTAACATCAAAAAGGGGGAGAATGACTACAGAAGAAATGGCAAAGATCACATGTTTCAAGAATCACGTCTACTCTTCAAAAGGGGAGATTATTAGATTGAAGACATGCTGATTTCAGAGCTAGAGAAAAGAGATTGCATCTTCTGAGCTGAATTAGAAGACTGAATTGGATAAATCTTTTTATTATATGATCTTGATCCAAAGGGGGAGATTGTTAGACCACAGTCTCATTGGATTCAAGATCATCCAATCTGAAGATTGTAATCTGAAGCTAAAGCCGGAACGTCGACTCTCGATATAAAAGTATATGTCTATTTGTAATAAATGTCAATGTAATTGTTTTAGTTTACTTAGATTTAATATCTAAGTTATAATATTGTAATAGTTAGATAAAGTTATTAGTTAGATTTATTAGTTATTAGTTAGTTTCTAGTTTATTTTAGATTTAATATCTAGATCAAATATCTAGATATTAATTAGATTGTGTGTTCAACACACTTGGTAGATTAAGTGTATCTCTAGTCTCTCAAGATCAAAAAAAGAATCACTAATACAAACACACACATCAAGGTGTAAAAAGAGAGAAAACATAGAGAACACAAAGCAAAGCTTAATCGATCAACCTTGTAATCGTTATTCTATATATCAAATAGGTTGGTAATCTTATTGTGTTTTTCTAAGAACTTGTTATAAAGTATTGTTGGACCGACAGTTTTGCACACTCAACTTGCCATGAGAGGTTGAACACCCAAATCTTCATATTTTTAATTGAAACCAATTTTGTTTGAATTCTAACTCATCAAAGTTACTTTATGAAGAAAAAGCATAAATTTTTATGGATTTAAAATATGGTTATGGTTGTTTGAATGGAGGTTTCTGTCCAGACGGATTCATCTTGCGCACATAACTTTTTAGGTGAGGATGAGGGGTCAAAACTCAATATTTTTGAGTGAAACCAGTTGGGTTAGATTTGTAACTCACTAAATAAACTTCCAGGAGAAGATTCATAATATTTGGTTGAATATGTTTCAAGTTATGAGCAAAACAAGAACATGCATGCAATCTGCCAGATTCTAAAACGAGATTTCATGGCAATTTGAATGCTTTTTAACTTTTATTCTCACCCAAAGGGTGGTATTTTTTGTTTAAAAACGTTTTTACAATGATTTTTAACATAGTAGAAGACTTACCCACCTAGAATGGATGTTTTGGTCTTCAAAAATTTGAACTTTGAGGTGGTTTAGGGCTGATTTTCAGCCAAAAGTGGTTTAGAGAGGAGAGGAGAGGATAGTTTGAAGTGAGAAAGAGGAAATGAATGACTTTTCTTGAAAAACGGTGAAGGGAAATGATGTTTTTAAGGAAAAGAGGAAGGGAAGAGAGAGAGAGGGCTAATTTTTTTTGGGCCACTCTTTATCTTCTTTTTTTTAAATAATAATAATTATTATTATAATATTAATAGGTAATTATTTAAGTAGGTAATTTTTTTTTATAAAAACTCTTTGATTTAAGGCTTTATTCTCACATATTTTCTAATAAAATTGCACAAGGTTAATTTTTTTTTTGGTAGGTAAAATATATTTTGTCTTATTTAATATTTTTGATATATTCAGATGTTAATTATTATCGTATTGGCATTTTATAAGACAACGTATACCGTTACGCGTAGTAAACGGATATTATAAGCGCACTGCCGGGAATCTTAGGAAACTAAAACCCTGACCTACATAAGTAGGTCATATTAGGGTGTTCCTACCTGATAAGACATGTATCATACTGTTCGGGCTCTAACCTGTACATTCTGTTTGTCAGATGTCACGGTCTCCCCTTCTTAGAAGAATTTTGTCCCGAAATTAAATGATTGACACTCCCGGAGTGATTCTTTGCAAAGATGTATGGGTACTTAAGTTTCATGAGATCTTCTCGTTCCCAAGTATACTCAGGTCCACGCCTCGAATTCCAATGAACTATTAGGATTCAGATCTTACGGCGCCTTAAACGCTTGACTTCACGGTCAAGGATCTCAATTGGTTCTTCTACAAAGTTCAATCGATCATTGATCTGAACGTCTTCCAGAGGTAGAACCAATGATTCATCAGTTAGACATTTCTTAACGTTTGACACGTAGAATGTGTCATGGATGGCGCTCAATTCTTGCGGTAACTTGAGTTTATACGCTACTAGACCAACCCTTCCAACCATTTCAAATGGCCCAATATATCTCGGACTCAGTCTGTCGCTTTTTCCAAAGCGTACTAGTACTTTCCAAGGTGACACCTTCAGGATCACTTTATCACCTACTTGAAACTCCAATGGCCTTCGGCGGTTATCAGCATAACTCTTTTGACGATCTCTTGCGACCTTAAGTCTATCCTTGATAATTGAGATCTTGTCAGTTGTCTCATGCACGATATTGGGCCTAGCCAATTGTCTGTAGCCAATCTCCAATCAATTGAGTGGGGATCTACACTTGCGTCCATATAAGGCCTCATAAAGTGCACACTGAATGCTAGTGTGATAAATGTTGTTATAGGAGAATTCAACTAATGGTAGGTGAGTATCCCAACTTCCACCAAAATCTATCACACAGGCATGCAGCATATCCTCTAGCGTCTGAATAGTCCTTTCCGTTTGCCCATCCGTTTGTGGATGGTAGGACGTGCTCAAGTCCAAGCGCGTACCCAACGGTTTCTAGAGTGATTGCCAAAATCATGATATAAATTGACTATCTCTATCTGAGATGATAGAAATGGGTACCCCATGACGCATTACGATTTCACTGATGTAAATTTGTGCAAGCCTTTCCATCTTGAAGTCTTCTCGGATAGGGAGAAAATGAGCAGATTTCGTAAGCCGATCCACTATAACCCAGATTGAGTCGTGACTCTTCCCAGTTCTAGGTAACTTGGTTACGAAATCCATAGTTATTTGCTCCCATTTCCATTGGGGAATTTTGGGTTGATGCAACAGACCAGAGGGTTTCTGATGTTCGACCTTAACTTTTGCACATGTTAAGCACTTGCTTACATACAAAGTTATGTCTCTCTTCATCACCGGCCACCAATACAATTCCTTTAGATCTCTATACATTTTGTTCTCCCGGGTGAATCGAATACCTTGATTTATGGGCTTTATCCAGAATTACAAATCGTAAATCCTTAACCCTTGGTATCTAGACTCTGTCCTCAAAGTAGTGTATCCCATCTGACTTTATGTTCAAGTTACGCTCGCATTTATGTAAGACCTCGTCTTTCAAATTCTCTATTTTTAATGCCTCTTCTTGAGCTTCGAGGATTTGTGCCTTCAGACATGTCTGCACGATCGCACCCAAAGCTCGCACCCTTGACGGATTCACTCTTTCCTTCCGACTTAGTGCGGCGGCTTCCACATTAGCTTTGCCTGGGTGGTACTTTATTTCACAATCATAATCGCCAAGCAGTTCGACCTATCTTCTTTGCCTCATATTAAGCATCTTCTGATCAAGGATGTGTTGAAGGCTTTTGTGATCGGTGTAAACGGTGCATCTCGTGCCGTAAAGATAATGTCTCCAATACTTGAGTGCGAACACCACAGCTCCTAACTCCAGATCGTGAGTGGTATAGCTCTTCTCATGAGTTTTAGGTCATCTTGAAGCATATGCAATGACCTTGTCCTTTTGCATCAACACACACCCCAAACCTTGGTGTGATGCATCGCAGTAGACTACGAAATTCTCTGTGCCTTCTGGTAATGCCAGAATTGGTGAATTATATACCTATGCTTAAGGGATTGGAATGCTTCTTCTTCTTTCTCTCCCCAAATAAACTTTTTATCCTTTTGGGTTAATGCCGTTAGTGGTTGCACAATTTTTGAGAAATTCGCAATGAATCGCTGATAATAGCCTACTAAACCGAGAAATTGGCGAATTTATGTTGGAGTCTTTGGGGCTTCCCACTTTTTGATGGCCTCTATTTTTGCAGGATCCACATGTATTCCTTTCTCATTAATGACGTGACCAGGAAAAATGTATTTCGCGAATCCAGAATTTGCATTTGGAGAACTTCACATACAATTTATGGTCCTTGAGTAGTTGTAAAATCAACTTTAGATGCTGCTCACGATCCTCCTTGATTCGTGAATAAATTAATATATCATCTATGAACATGATCATGAACATATCCAAGTACGGTCTCAAACTCTGTTCATCAAGTCCATAAAGACAGTTGGTTCGTTTGTTAGCTCGAAAGGCATAACCAGGAACTCGTAATGACCGTATCGAGTCCTGAACGTTGTCTTGGGAACATCCCCTTCATGGACCCTCATTTGATGATATCCAGATCGAAGATCAATCTTTAAAAAGTAAGTAGCACCTTGGAGTTGGTCGAACAGGTTGACGATTCGAGGAAGAGGGTAACGGTTTTTGATGGTTTGCTTATTGAGTTCTCTATAATCGATGCACATTCGCAATGATCCATCTTTCTTTTTTTTAACGAAAAGAACTGGGGCTCCCCACGGCGAAGAGATGGGTCTTATGAATCCTTTGTCGAGCAACTCCTGGAGTTGTCCGGACAATTCTTGTATTTCCAATGGGGCTAAACGATAAGGTGATTTAGCCACTGGTGCAGCTCCAGGAATTAAGTCGATGTGGAATTCGACTTGTCTTGGTGGTGGAAGTCCTGGTAGCTCATTCGAAAACATCTCGGGAAAATCCTGAACTATTTGAAAGTCCTGAATGCGTTTCTCTTAAATTTTCTTATCTATGACATGAGCCAAAATCGCAATACTCTCCTTTTTGAAGCACTTTCGCATCTTCATACACGATATTATCTTAAAACTCTTTCCGGGCCTCTCTCCCTGAACGATGAGAGTTTCTCTTTCTAGTGACGGAATCCGGACGATCTTCTCGGAACAACATATTTCGGCTCGGTTTTTGGATAGCCAATCCATGCCCACAACCATGTCGAAGATTCCTAGATCAATTGAGATAAGATCTATGCTAAAATTCTTATTAGCTAAGCTTTGATTGCAGTCCGAAATTATATCCTTAGCTCTAACTTCTTGCCCATTCGCAAATTCAATAGTGTAGTCTTCTTTCAGCCTTTGGGGTTTCAAATTAATTTTTGGCTTAAACTTTAATGATACAAAGCTCCTATCCGCTCCAGAGTCAAACAATACTGATGCATAGTGAGTTGCGATAATATTAAACTTAATTACCAAGGGTGTTATGGGAATAAGGAATGTCTAAGATATGCGATGTTTATGCATGCACACACAAAATTCATGCTCGACGCATTTAAATAGAAAAATCCTTTTGTACTCATAATACAACCAGTTCAAGCCCCCCATTATGCATACCTAAATTAGAAAGAGGTGATCAGGCTTTGTCTAAGTTATGGTATAATAATACGACACTCAGCCTAGTTATACTAGTGATACACTTCAGCCTTTGTGAATCATTTCGAAAACCGTTTTGAAATTATGTTTATATTTTGTTATAGTTTGAGGTTTCCATAAGGAAACCGACATTCTCTATAACCTTAGGCTCTGATACCAAATCTGTCACACCCCGCTAAAGCGAAAACACGAGACATGACAGCACACGGTTTCATTGCATTAAGTAATAGATAACACCAACCACAACATTCCATAAAATAGTACAAATATTGTTGTACAAGTCATAACCAAAAGGTTCTCAAAGTAAGCGGCAGTTACAAAAAATTGACCAAATATTTTAATGTTCTTGCAGTTGATGATGTCACACATATGCACCCTATATGCCACCACATACTTATCAGCACCTGAAAAACATGGTAAAAGAAAAAGGGTCAAAAACATTGAGTTGGTGAGTTCACAAGTTTTCGTATGCACAAAAGTAATTTGAATGCAGATATTTTTATTGTGAAACGTTCGTTCACAAGACGCTTCAGAAACTGGTTGTTCAACTATTTGCACGAGGTTAACTGTATACAGTAATGCCTTAACATTGAGCCACTACCAAACCTTTCGACCAACCAATGCCCCTTAATTTACACGTCATTACCTCAGCGGTGGAATAAATCCACATGTTTAAGACAATTATTGTTACGTCATTACCTCAGCGGTGGAATAAATCCACATGTGAAAGATAATTATTGTTACGTCATTACTTCAGCGGTAGAATAAATCAGCATGTGTAAGACAATTATTGTTATGTCATTACCTCAGCGGTGGAATACATCCACATGTGTAAGACAGTTATTGATATGTCATTACCTCAGCGGTGGAATAAATCCACATGTGTAAGACAGTTATTGATATGTCATTACCTCAGCGGTGGAATAAATCCACATGTGTAAGACAATTATTGTTATTGGTAAATTGCACTTCTAGTTCTCAGCGAAAAGTGGGGTTGTCAATCTAAATAGCACTACCCACAAATACCATCGGCTCCCGTTCGAGTTAATAGGTAGTGTCTAACCAGTGGGGACTTATTCATTTAACACTCAATTGCATCGTAAAGTATACATACCATAATGCATAAACAATTTAATTCAAAATTCAATAATTTTAATGAACAATCATTCGGTAATAACAATTTGTAAATTTACATGCTTTTCACCGTAAAACGTATAAAAACGGTAAAAGAGGGGCTGTGAATACTCAAGATGTTCAGTAGGATTCCAGAAGTGGCCTCACGGTTGTACAAGACCCGGTGTTAAGTCCCTCCTATAAAAGTGAAACACACTATCAGTTCGGGACCTACTCTTAGCGTTAAAGTGCTAGTTAGATCGCCATATCCTATAAAATGCCTTAAGTGACCTTTAATTGGTTTTTAAGTAATATTTTACGTTGCGAAATACACGGTAATTTTGTATTTATATGATTTGAGAACCTTACCATTTTAAAAATTGACATTGTGACATACATATAGGAATTTATCCTTGAATTATGTCTTAAGAATGAATAATGAGTACTTACATTATTTATGTTTATAAACGTGCATCTTTTGGTCACCTTATATTTTAACCCAAGATTAAAATTTACATGTATATATTATTATTTGATGTTTTAACAAAAAACTATAACTTATAAGCCTATTATTATTTTTAACAACCAAAAACTTATTTTTCTAGAACTAGAGTTTTACTTTTCCGCTGGCAGAAATTTAGGTTCACTTATTGGCATATTTAAGTATTTTTCCCAAATTCATTATTTAACCAAATTTTTATATATTTAAATTTGGTGTCTGAGAGAACTTTTGACATAAAAAACACCATTTTTAGAGGTGCATAGGTAACATAATCATTACATGCAAGTTTAAGTGTCACAGTTATCAAGGCAGCCTGCACATGCTTTTTGTCACATCTATTTCACGGGTCTAAACTCATCATTTTTGAGTGAATCAAATTGGGTTCCACTCCTAACTCATAAAGGTAACTTCCAGAAAAAGATTCACCCTTTTTGGGTTAAAAATGAGTGAGTTATGTCTTTTTTTTTAATCCAAGTGTTAGAGCATCTGCAGCGGTCGGTTTAACAATTTGATAAACCGGTTCAAAAAAAAGAGGCGCCGCTGGGAAGGAGCGGTACACCGCCATGTAAGAGGGAGCGGTTCCTATCCATGGACCGATTCATTCCCAATAAATGTTGGGCCCACTATTAATTACTTTCAAATTTTAATGAATAAAATATTAGGAATTATAAACAAATAAAATTTCTCCCATTATCATCACTACATCACGAGTTAGTTTTAAATAAATTTAATTTTATATTAATTTTCTTTAAAGTTTATTACCATTATTAATTGTTATAATTTCAAGTTTTATTGTTATTTTAATTTATTGTAATTTTTTAAATTATTGTTGTTGATTTTCTTTTATTTGATATATATTATTGTTAATTTTTTTTCATTATAAAACTTTTATTAGTTGTTAGATTTTATTTGTTTTAATTATAATTTTTAATTACTATAATTTATAATATTGTATTTTTTATTATATAAACTATGAACCGTTTCATGATTGACATTAAAAGGTTTATAATATGTGTAGGAAATAGAAAAACTGATGTGACAGAGAGAGAAATCTGATATGGCAAGATCATGAACCTCTTAAGAGGTTCATGGTTGTGGATGCTCTTATAATCTATCAGGTTTTTCTGTTTTGCACACTCAACTTGCCATGAGGGGTTGAACACCCAAATCTTCATATTTTTAATTGAAACCAATTTTGTTTGAATTCTAACTCATGAAAGTTACTTTAAGAAGAAAAATCATAAATTTTTATGGATTTAAAATATGGTTATGGTTGTTTGAATGGAGGTTTCTGTCCAGACGGATTCATCTTGCGCACATAACTTTATAGGTGAGGATGAGGGGTCAAAACTCAATATTTTTGAGTGAAACCAGTTGGGTTAGATTTGTAACTCACTAAATAAACTTCCAGAAGAAGATTCATAATATTTAGTTAAATATGTTTCAAGTTATGAGCAAAACAAGAACATGCATGCAATCTGCCAGATTCTAAAACGAGATTTCATGGCAATTTGAATGCTTTTTAACTTTTATTCTCACCCAAAGGGTGGTCTTTTTTGTTTAAAAACGTTTTTACAATGATTTTTAACATAAGTTTTGTAAAAGAACATCTTTTAGATTACAAAGAAGGAGATACACATGCATGAACTTTACCATCTTAGATGGTGAGAAAAATAGCCATGCATGTCATCTAAGCTCCATTTTCTTGAGTTTTGATTACATGGATCATGGGTTATCACCATTTCTTGACATTTAACATGCCATTGGTGTATAACCTACCATTTTAAGACCTATGAAGGTCCTTTATTTTAGAAACTTCAAGAGAAGAATGAAGAAGGGATGAAGAAAGTAAGAAATGTGAGAAATTTTGAAAGAAAAAGCGAAGAAAAAACATAGTAGAATACTTACCCACCTAGAATGGATGTTTTGGTCTTAAAAAATTTGAACTTTGAGGTGGTTTAGGGCTGATTTTCGGCCAAGAGTGGGTTAGAGAGGAGAGGAGAGGAGATGATAGTTTGAAGTGAGAAAGAGGAAATGAATGACTTTTCTTGAAAAATGGTGAAGGGAAATGATGTTCTGAAGGAAAAGAGGAAGGGAAGAGAGAGAGGGCCGACTTTTTTTGGTCCTCTCTTTATCTTTTTTTTTTTAAATAATAATAATTATTATAATATTAATAGGTATTTATTTAAGTAGGTAATTTTTTTTTTTATAAAAACTCTTTGATTAAAGGCTTTATTCTCACATATTTTCTAATAAAATTGCACAAGGTTAAATTTTATTTTTTATTTTTGGTAGGTAAAATATATTTTTGTCTTATTTAATATTTTTGATATATTCAGATGTTAATTATTATCGGATTGGCATTTTATAAGACAACGTATACCGTTACGCGTAGTAAACGAATATTCTAAGCGCACTGCCGGGAATCTTATGAAACTAAAACCCTGGCCTACATAATTAGGTCATATTAGGGTGTTCCTACCTGATAAAATATGTATCATACTGTTCGGGCTCTAACCTGTACATTCTGGTTGTCAGATGTCACAGCTTCGGATTGCGATCTTCGGATTGGATGATCTTGAATCCAATAAGACTGTTCTCTAACATATAGTGTGTCAACCCTATCTAGACAAGTTTGTCATAGTATTCATCGACGACATCGTGGTGTACTCGAAGACAGAGAGGGAGCTCGAGGACCATTTGCGGGTGGTATTAAAGTTGCTAAAACAAGAAAGGTTGTACGCGAAATTCTCGAAAGAAATGCGAGTTCTGGTTGCGGGAAGTGCAGTTCCTTGGGCACGTCGTGTCTCAAGATGGGATCAAAGTGGATCCGGCTAAAGTGGAAGTAATCCATGATTGGGAAGCACCGAAGAACCCTTCGGAAGTCCGAAGCTTCTTGGGGTTGGCCGGATACTACTGAAAGTTTATCAAAGACTTTTCTCGTATCGCAACACCTTTAACTTCGTTGACAAAAAATAGCGTAAAGTTCGCCTAGATGGAAACGCAGAGAGAAGCCTATTAGAAATTGAAGGACATGTTGAGCAACGCTCCAATTTTGACCTTGCCGGAAGGAACAGAGGACTTCGTAGTGTATAGCGATGTGTCAAGGCTAGGTTTAGGATGTGTTCGAATGCAACGTGGAAAGGTAATTGCATACGCATCTCGCCAGCTAGAGGATCATGAATTGCAATACCCTACTCACGACTTGGAGTTAGCTTCCGTTGTCTTCGCATTGAAAATCTAGAGACACTATCTTTATCGGACGCAGTGTCAGGTCTTTACGGACCACAAGAGTCTCTGTCACCTTTTTGATCAAAAGGAGTTGAATATGCGTCAACGAAGATGGATGGAACTACTAACGGACTACGATTGTAAGATCGAATATCACCCCAGGAAAGCCAACGTTGTAACCGATTCCTTAAGTCGGAAAGAGAGGGGTGAAAGTCTAAGAGTGGTAGCTATGAGAGAAGAAGTGATACCAACATTGTTGGAGGAGATAAAGAAGTTCGAGATGGAAGCTTTGGCGTCCGAAAACCTAAAGAATGAGTGGATAGTCGATCTTCTAAATTTGTTAGTGGAGGACAGTCGGGGACTAGAGTGTTTTAACGGGAGAATTTGGGTCCCTAGACTCGGGGAAAAGAGAAAAATCATCCTGGATGAAGTTCACAAGTCGAAGTATTCAATTCACGCGAGAACGAACAAGATGTATAGAGATTTGAGATGGGATTACTGGTGGTCGGGGTTGAAGAAGGACATAACTTATTTTGTAGAAAGATGTTTAACTTGTTTGCGAGTAAAAATGGAGCACCAGTGACCGTACGGGAAACTGTAACTATTAGATATTCCTGTCTGGAAATGGGAACAGATTACGATGGTCTTTGTGAATAAGTTGCCTTGAACCCCGAAGAGTTACGATGCAATTTGGGTCATCGTGGATCGACTTACCAAATCGGCGCATTTCTTACCTATCAAAGAGACCTACACTATGAAGAGATTAGCGAAGTTGTATATTGACCAGATTGTCGTTCGCTATGGGGTACCATTGTCGATTGTGTCTGACCGTGATAGTTGGTTCACATCAACACTCTATAAGAGTTTTCAAAGAGAAATGGGCCCGCAGATTAAGATGAGTACGACCTACCATCCGCAAACCGATGGTCAGAGCGAGCGAACTATTCAGACGTTGGAAGATATGCTGCGGGCATGCACTTTGGATTTCCAAGGATCATGGGAGAGCCATTTACCACTGATTGAATTCGCTTACAACAATAGCTATCATGCGAGAATCAAAGCTGCCCTGTATGAGATGCTCTATGTTAATGTATTAATTGTATCCAAGATTTAAGTAAGAAAAGTCAAGTCAAGAAAAGTCACCATAGTCTAAGTCTATTGTGGTTAAGCATGTGGTTTTAGTCCTTAGTATAAATACCTATTGCTTTGTAAATCATGTAGCTCTAAGAACTAAGTCATACATGTAATTGTCATATTTTCAATAGACTTGTGATTGATTCTCTCTCTACTCTCTCTCTCTAGTTCTTTGATATTGTAAAATCTTGAATTGAGAATTGCTTGATTGATTGGGAATTCATTTTCAATTGGTATTAGAGATATACCAAACAAATTCAGAAATAATTTCATAAAAAAAGATGGATAAATTTTCTGAAAATGTCAAGAACTTGAAAAATGATCACTGTTGAAATTTTCTGGAAATTTTCATTGAATCATTAATTCTCAGATTGTGAAAATGGTTCACAGGATTCATTTGATATCATAGATTTGATCTTATTCATATATTTTCTTGGATCGAATTTTGAATTTTCAAGAACATGCAGATCGTGAAATTGGTTTACTGATTGAATCAAATTCGTGATGGATAATTGTTGATTGAATGTAAAACTGATTCCATTGAACTCATTTGTTGTTGTAGAATCACTTTTGTTCACACAATCTCATGAATCAACCACAAGATCAGTTAAAATTTTTGAATTTTTGAATCTGGTTGTTAAAAAATGTCGAGCACTGTGTTTTGATCATGCACTGTGATTTGTTGCTTTTAATATGAAAATTGATATTAGAAATCTTTTCAGAAGTGATTTTCGATCATTGTTATACAGATTTTGAAAATCAATTTTCAGGATTGAAGTGATTTGGATTGATCTGTGGAACAAACATGAAGAACACCCAAAGGTTATGAAGAACACACAAAGGCCAAATCAATTGATCTGTGCGTTTAAGTCACAATTGATTTGCGCGTTCTAAACCCAATTGATTTTGCGAGTTTCAGTCCCAATTGATTTGCACGTTCTAAGAAACACGCAAACCTTGACTTGCGAGTTTCACAGATCAAAGCTTCTGCGCGTTTCTCTTCCTGTTGTTTGCGCGTTTAATCCATTCAATTTACACATTTCAATTTCATTCAATCTGCGCGTTTTAGGGCAATTCGATTTGCACGTTTTAGTTCAATGAACTTTGCGAGTTCCAATCATTTCAGTCTACGAGTTCTATTGATTTGAAATCATTTCATTCAAATTAATTGGTTCAGTTCAATTGATTTGCACCAACCAGGTTCCAATTGATGTTCAATTTGATGTAATATGTGTTTTTCAATGTCATTTGATTTGCAAGTTTCATGAACAGCCTACGAGTTCTATTTGATGTGATCTGGGTTCTATTTGATTTTCGATTTCAATTGATTTGCAGGTTTCAATCGTTGTAATCTACGATTGTCAGTCCCATTAATTTGAAAGTTCATGATTGTTAAATCTGCAAGTTTTCAAACTCATTGATCTGCGATTTTGAGTATTTCATTCTGTGCAGTCTGCGTGTTTCAAAATATGCAATCTGCGATTTTCAGCTTCTTTGGATACGCGAGTTTGATGTTGAAGCTTCATTTTATTTGATTCTACAAGTTCCAAGCCCAGTTCAGTGCACACAGTCTGTTATTCGATATGCAATTCTAGTGTTTCAATCAGTTCACATAGCCTATTTTTAGCATCTAGGAGTTTATGATCCTTTGATTTGCAAATTCTTGATCACTTGGTCTGCAAGTTTTAGGCTATGTAGTCTACAAGTGTTATAACCCTTGCAGTTTGCGAGTTCTGATTCAAGAAGTCTGTGAATTTCAATTCACTTGATCTACGTGTTATACTTCACACAACTTGCAAGTTTACATGGTCTGCAAGTTTTACACAGTTTGATCTGCAAGTTTCAAGTTTCACACAGTCTACTTGTTTTAGCTTAAATGATCTGCAAGTTTAAGTTCTAATAGCTTGCAAGTTTTAATTCACAGCATCTGCGAGTTTTAATTGTTGTGATCTGCAGGTTTTGAATCTACTTAATCTGCAAATTTCAGTCTGTGAAAATCCAAGTTACTTTAAGAGTTCCAGAGACAGAAAATTTTTCAGAGTTAGAATTTTTTTCTGAGATTATTTTGTGGTGATCTGTTTTTGACTTTTAGTCAAACTGTTCAGAATTGTTTGGGAACGATCATTCAATTCAAGCTAATCATTCATGATGCCAAAGACTGATGATAAGGGAAATACTGTATTATCAGCAAGATATATGGCAGTCTTGTACATGCCTGAGATACCCTAAATAGAAGCTGAACGAGATCAACTGAAAAATCAGAATTCAGTGCTTCTAAAACAAATTCAAGAGTTTAAATCAAAATTGTCAAATTCTGATAAATCTTCTGATTGTGTAAAATGCGCTAATCATGCTAAATCTGATTGTGCAGGTATCATGAAGGCTAGAGAGAAAGAAATTACAGAGCAAGAGAAAGATATAAAAAGGAAAGATAATTTGATAAAGACTGTTGAGAGAGCTATCAAAGTCAAAGAGTCCATAATTACGAATCTTCAAAGCCAACTGAAGACGACTGAACAAAAATCATCTGAGCTGAAAGAAGAATCAGTTAAGCTTCAACAGAAGTTTAAGGCTTTTGAAGATCAAATATTTGCTCTGGAGAAGAAGAATGTTGCACTGAAAACAAGCCTCCAAGTAGATAAAGATAGATCAAATGTGAAGACATTTTCTACTCAACAGGCATCTGAACTTTCCAAGAAAACTCTCCAAGAGAAAAAGGATTTAGAACTGAGATGTTCAAAACTTTCTAAGCAAGTGTCGGAATTTGAAAAAATAATAATCACTAAAAGAGACACTTTTGCGAAAGAAAGACAAGTTCTTGAAAACAAAATAACTGAACTTCCCAACCAGATTTCTACTTTACAAGACTTGCTTGAAAAAGAAAGACAAATTTTCAAAGAAAAGAAGTAGTCTTATATGAGCTTGAAAAGAAAAATGCTGAAAAGAGAAATACTGGGATTTTCAAAGATATTTCTGAGAAAACCAAGAACTTGGAAAAAGATTTTGAACGAGAAAGTTTACATTTTGAATCTGAAATATCTAAGCTCATATCCAAAATAACTGCTCTATCATCAGATGTCTAAGAAGAGAAGAAGGCCAAATCTGATTTGAAAATAAAGTTTGACACATTGATTTCTGAAATAAACATTTTATCCGCAAAGATAAAAGACTTGGAAGCCGCAAACAGTGAAATGTCAGAAAAAATTACAGCTGATGTGATTAGTCAATCACCTGTTGATAATTCAACAGAATCAGTCTGTTCTTTCAAAACAGCTTCAAGTTCTATTCATGATAAAAATGTTTTGAAAAAGAAAAGTGTCAAATCACAAACTGTCAAATCAAGTCACATCAGACCATCTAATCTATTCTATGACAAATCTGTTGATGGTTCAACAAACTTTTATATAAAATCTTTTGGAAAGCAATCTAAGAAAAATCAGATGGTCTGGAAAGTGAAGAGTTTTTCTGATGAAGATAAGAAGAATGACAAAGCATCTGCATCCACATCCAATGCCAAAAAGAACAGAGCGCATAAAGGTAAATCTTTTGTTAATCCTGATATGTTTTACTCAACTAATCACTTGATCAGGGTTGCTTAAAAGAAAATATGTTGTTCTTACTGTGGAGCACATGACTTTGTAAGTAAAAACTTTGTGAATTACTGGTATGGTTCATATTTTGTTAACCCCACAAGAACTACAACTAACACATCAGGACCCAAATACCAGTGGGTACCAAAAGTTAAAACTGTGTTGAAGGCACCCAAGGTTTAAGGGGGAGCATGTAACTATGGCTCTTGAATAATTTACTTCAAGACCCGGACTTCAAAGTAAAAGATTATGACTTCTAAACAAAACAGTCTAAGACCCGTTCTTCAAAGTTCAGAGAACGATGGCTTCTAAACACTTCAGTTTAGAACCCGAACATTAAGGTAAAAGATTATGGCTTCTGATCACATGATAGATCAGGACTCGTTCTTCAATGTTCAGACATGGATATTTTGTAAATATCCAGGGGGAGCTTATCTGACCTAAATCATTTTATCATGATTTGAGGGGGAACTTAAAGGTAAATATAGTCTAATCTAGATCTCTGATTGTTTGAAAGATGAACAACATTCAAGCATGAAAAACAGTTTTTTAAATGTTCAAACCACTTCTCAATTCTCAAACGATTTTATGAATTTAGAAGTGTGATTTTAAATGTTTTTCATTATTGAGCTTTATTGTTTAACTGACCGTGTGTTTCCAAAGATCAATACTTGTGTATTATCTTGTCTATATACTGTAAAGTATTCACACACATCGGTTCAATACTTCATTTGAAATTGTAATTACCATGTCTCATAAAGAAACAACTTTTCGATGGTAATACCCTCTTTTGTTTTCAAATATTGTTGATCATCAATCATCATTTCCAAATTTGTGTTTTCATTGCTAAATTGTTTATATTTGTTCTTGTAAACAAAATATTCAATTCTTTGATACCCTAACCATTTTATTTGATCTGATTGATTCCTTGTCAGATTATCAAAACAATTCTGTTGATTTCATTTCATTCATTCAATATCTTTATTTTGAGAAATCTTCAAAGTTCAATTGCTCAAATCTAATGAGCATACATTTTGACAATGTTATCATATATTTTGAGCTTATCTGTTCAAGATAAACAGTTGAGCAACCATTCTTTTTAGGACAAACTTACATGGGATTCGTGTGAGAGCTTAAACAGAACTTCCATGGATTCACGTTAGCCAGTGTTTCCTACCCAGGAAGTAATCCTAGAGTGATTGAGGGGTGAGGGGTCATAAATCAAAGAGTGGGGGAGATAACTCATCCGATTGAGTTATTCTCATTGTGCTATGTGGTAAAATGTAAAATAGAGTTTGGTTAGAAGTGAGCTTGAATGTTAAAAAGAATGAGGGTGTGAGTTCAGAGTTAAAACAATATCAAAACTCTGCACCAACCACTTTCTGAGTCGGGCAGCCACATCTTCTGATTGGTTCACATTCTTTGGTGACCATCATTGAAAAAGGTAGTAAGCCCATGCCAACTCTTGCAATTACCCCACCAACCACTCGTTTCTTTCTTAACAAAGAAATGTTTCATTTTCTTTAGGGATGCAACATATCTGCTATCTAATCTTCACTTGGAAGATTTAGATATTGAAAAAGAAGGAAAGTTTCCCCACCTTCGCAACTCTTTCATGTACATTGAGTCCGTGTAATATTGTTGTTGTCTCAACAGTTTATACATTTTGAGCCTGAAAAAGCTAAGTAGCTTCAATCATTCATACACTTGCACGTACATACACGGAATAAGTTTTCTTGTCATAACATTCATAGAAAATTCCTTTGTGTTTTTTCAATGATTGAATGGAAGCCCTGGGGAGTGATCATCACAAAAGCTCCTTTCCAATGTACATCTGTTGTACAAAGTGGCTCCGTGCTACTTACAGGCATACTAACTGTATCATTTGTTGATTCAGGGTTACCATGTTCATTATATCTGGATTTGAAAAGATTCGGATACATACATTTTTTATGAATTGACGGATACTCAGATCAAAGGGCGGAGAATGTCAAACCAACCATAAAAAGGGGAGATTGTTAGTTTATTACAAAGAGGAAGATCAAAGATTGTGTTGAAATTGAAGAGTATTGATGATCATGATGTTCACAATCATCAAAAAGGGGGAGAGATTTACAAAGTTTAATTTCAATGCCGAGATATCAAAAAGGTGGAAGAAATTTCTGAAGATTCAAATTTCATAACTGATTTGAAGAAAAGAGACTTTCTAAAGATAATTCTGAAAGTCCAAGACTTTCTAAATGTTAGTGCATTGAAAGTTTGGAAAGTAAATCTATTTTAAATGTATTTTATATTTTGTAAAATGATGTGCAAGGGCTTTGTGCTTAAAATATGTAGCAAGGGAAGGTGGTAGGTAGGAATTGTGGCTATAAATAGATGGCTAAGGTTTGTAATATTGAGAATCATTCCATTTTATAAAATGTAGCCTTTACATCTCAAAGCTCTCTCTAGATTAGGTTTATATGCTTTCAATAAATAAAGCTTAATCCTTTCCTATCCTAACCTAGATACAAAAGCTTGAAATGATCTAGATCTAGGACCTAACATGTGGTATCAGAGCCTAACGATAAAATTCTTATCGAAGCGATTATCGGATCTCGACATTTCATGCGTTTTTAAGTCCGATATACATGTAAGTGCCTTCATATCTCAATTCCTTTTGAAGATTTGTTCTTGATGAGATTACAGATCTACTACAATTTCTGGATTCGAATTTCGTTGAGTTTTGAAGATTTTTCGAATTTCCGTTCGAAATTTTCGGTGTTCTTCGCGTCAAATTTTCGATCTGAAAATTTTCTTGCATTAAGCGATTTGACTTGTCTAGATCTGTTTGTTATCGAATTTCGAGCATTCTACAATTTTTAGATTCGAATTTCGTCGAAAAACGAATGAGATATGAGCTTCGAAAGATCGTTTGCCGGAAAATATAGATTTGACCGGATTTCTCGCCGGAGTTTGAGGTATGAGCCATGATACTGTCATATCTACGTTACAGATCTGTTCTTCACGTTTACCTCGATTGCTTGATGCATTTTGAACATAAAATTCGAGAAATTATGATCTGGTGTACACACCTCGCCGGAAAAACGAGTTGCCGGAATTTGTACTGTTCACTGCCGGAGTTCGAGGATTAAAGCCGTGATATTATCAAATTTTCGTTCCAGATTTGTTATTATTGTCTATATCGATCGATTCTTACCTGTTTAAAGAAAAATAGAACATAAGATCGTGATCTATCATCTGTGAAAACATCCTCGCCGGAAAAACGACCGGTGGCCGAAAAGTTTCTGATTCGCCGGAAAGTTACTGTAAATCGATCCAGAATTGTTTGTTGTGTTACATTGATCGATTTCCAAGTGGTTTACAACGTTTTCCAGCAGAAATTCGAGATCTTTTTGGTTGTTTGAAAAATCTCGTCGGAGAAGCTGTTGAGTCGTCGGATTCATTCTGTTACATCACCGGCCATATTTTTTTCACGATGTTTGGTTGTTTTAGCTGCTGAAATACATTTAATTGGTGACTAGTGAAGCAATTAGATGCATCAAACAGTTTATTTGAACCTGTTTTGAAGCAAAGCAAAGTAAAAAAAAAATGCACAGTGTGTGATTTCATGTGAAGAAGATGGTTAAAAGTTTTTAAGTCCGTTAAGTTTTTTCTAACTTTTGGTCCAAAGTTTTCTAAAATTGGCCAATAATTGTTTCTCGACCCTACCTTGTGGTGTACGACTACACGTTCCCTCTTCGAGCTAAAAGTTTATGTCTCTCAAGCGGAATGCTTATTCGGCTCGCGGTTAATCGACGGATTCTTTGTTTTACACTAAGTTTGCACCGGTTCGTCACGTCAAATCCTCTTGTTGTCATTCTTGTGGGCTTAACGTAACAAGTTGGATTTCAACATTCCAAGATGTTTCGAAGTGCTCTTAGTCGGGATTAATGTCTACAATGAATTCAATTTTAAAGCCGAAATTTCAAGAGTGAGAGCAACAATAAAGGGGGAGCCGAGCCTTTCATTGTCAAAGTTGTGCCAAAGTTTGTCAAGTAAATCAAGGGGGAGAGGATCTAAAGTTTCAAGAAGATGATTTACTTTCTCAAACTTTAGGGGGAGAATGTTAGTGCATTGAAAGTTTGGAAAGTAAATCTATTTTAAATGTATTTTATATTTTGTAAAATGATGTGCAAGGGCTTTGTGCTTAAAAGATGTAGCAAGGGAAGGTGGTAGGTAGGAATTGTGGCTATAAATAGATGGCTAAGGTTTGTAATATTGAGAATCATTCCATTTTATAAAATGTAGCCTTTACATCTCAAAGCTCTCTCTAGATTAGGTTTATATGCTTTCAATAAATAAAGCTTAATCTTTTCCTATCCTAACCTAGCTACAAAAGCTTGAAATGATCTAGATCTAGGACCTAACACTAAAGATTCGTGAAAGTTTGTTTTTCCGAAGACTGATCAGAGTGATGAAGATACAATTTTGAAAGATCCCTCAAAGTTTCAAAAGATTTTCAAAGTTTTCAAAGGTTTGCTCAAGACTTGTTGACTCTTCAAAGATACAAAGTGCAAAAGACTTTTCAAAATTCTTCAAAGACTGAAAGACTGAAGATTCAATGTCAAAGATAAAAGTTCAAGAATCAAGGGTTGAAGACTGTTGTCAATTTTTTTTAAATCTTGAATATAAAGGAGGAGAATGTTAGTGTATTAATTGTATCCAAGATTTAAGTGAGAAAAGTCAAGTCAAGAAAAGTCAACATAGTCTAAGTCTATTGTGGTTAAGCATGTGGTTTTAGTCCTTAGTATAAATACCTATTGCTTTGTAAATCATGTAGCTCTAAGAATTAAGTCATACATGTAATTGTATATTTTCAATAGACTTGTGATTGATTCTCTTTCTACTGTCTCTCTAGTTCTTTGATATTGTAAAATCTTGAACTGAGAATTGCTTGATTGATTGGAAATTCATTTTCACTCTATGGTAGGACGTGTCGCACTCCCTTGTGTTGGAACGAAATCTGAGAGAAACAATTGTCCGGACCTGAGTTGGTGTAATTAACAGCTGATAAAATCGTTCAAGTGGGAGAGAGGTTGAAAGTAGCACGTGATCGACAAAAGAGTTATGCAGACAAACGTCAGAAGGATATAGAGTTCCAAGTTGGGGTTAAAGTAATGTTGAAAATATCACCTTGGAAGGGAGTGGTATGTTTTACGAAGAAAAGGAAGCTAAGCCCACACTATATTGGCCCTTTCGAAATTATCGAACGGATCGGGGAAGTGGTGTACAAGTTAAAATTACCCGAAGAGCTAAGGGGTATTCACAATATGTTTCACGTTTCCAATCTAAGGAAGTGTTTAGTGGAACCTGATATGGCGGTACCACTGCAGGACGTCCAGGTAGACAAGAAGTTAAATTTCATCGAAGAACTAGAAGCAATAATCGATTGTAAAGTCAAACATCCGAGGACGAAAGAGATAAATCTGGTGAAAGTCCAGTGGAAGTTTCATAAGGGACGTGAAGCGACGTTGGAACAGGAATCTGATATGAGGTCCAAATATCCCTACTTGTTTGATAAGGAAATTACGAGGACGGAAATCTTCTAAACGGGGGAGTGTTGTAACGACCGTAAGATCCCGTTATCTCTAGTTAAATGTTTAGTGGTGTAAAAATTATGAAATAAGAAAAATGGGGGACCTCTTTGGAAATTTAGGCATTTAAGACCTAAAACCCTATGTTCTTTCTCATTTTGTGTCAAAGAGTCTATGTGTGAAAGTGTGCGGCGCTAGGAGAAGAAGGAAAAAGAAATTAATTTCTAAGCAAAGGGAGTGAAAGAGCAAGACTGAATAACCGTTCTTGAAAGAAAATCAACCAAACAAAGAGGGTTGTTCTCTAAGAGGTAAGCTTTCCTAATCTGTGTTTGGATAGTGATGAGTAATCTGATTTGGGAGGTTGCTCTGTACTAAATGATTTATTAAGAATCTGATGTGGGAATCGGCTGTGGAAAATCAGATGGAAGTTTATTTAGTATCTTTGGATTTTCTTCGACTGCCTTGGGTTGTACATTGTTTAGATTCGAGATTTTTATGGAGTTAGTTTTGGCGAAAATCCACTAGGGATTTTATCCCCAAGCCGTCGCCCCAAATCGCTCGACCCGGGTGTGGAGTGGGATTCTTCGAATCGACCACACCGAGTTGAGAGTCGCCCCAGCCGGGCCTCACCTCCCCCACCCGGGCTTCAATCGGATCACGAGAAACGGGTTCACCCGGTGGTCAAGACCCGATGTCACCCGGCTGTATTTTCGAGCCAGGGCCTGCATGATCAAGGGACACCCGGGTGTCATGTTGTGGAGTCATCAGTCGGATCTGGACGATGTGTCTAGACCAGACCTGGGCCTCGGCCCGACCCATTTCATGTTTGGGTCACAATTTTCCTTAGATTCCAAAGTATGGATTAGAGGGACTTATGAGGTTTCATTCTGAGTTTTAAATTTTATTTTCTAAACACAAATGTAGGAGTTCGACCATCTCAGAGCTAGTTAAATGTGTGTGTGACGAATTTCAACCCAACCGCTGAGTTCCGTCATTAAAAATCCTTTTGACTATAAATTGCATGATTTGATGGTGTTTATATAATAAATGCATAACTGTACAAGATTCTTGAAATATGCGCTCTTGGCTAACACAATTATCGTGCATAAATTGTTTACATGCTTATTTATATGCAAATTGGTAGTAATTATAATTGGTGTGCCATGGGTTACTAACAATCATCGTGGATGATTGAACTGCGTGTATGGAATTTGTTTCCTTACTTGCGAGAACAACATCGACATGGGGGGAGCCGGATGGGGATCTACTAGTGGCCCTGGGAGTGGATAAACCGCAACCTTGGAGAGATGATTCCAAGCACAAATAGATTTGTTATCTTGTGATGATCAACTTCGTGAGGCAAATTTATTTATATTGCACTTCTAATGTTATTTTCTATTGCCGAGTTCGGGAATTCACTAGACCCCTTTGGTCTAACTCTCGCTTTCAAACTTCTTAAAACCATTTTCAAGTAAGGGGAGTATTGGTGGTTCATCGAAAGGGAAAGAGTAGTGTTGAGATAGTGGTTCAAGTGGAGTCGTGCCTTAATGCGGTGTTAGTTGCGTTTCTAAAGGTTCTCGGTTGTGGTAAAATGGTACTTTTGAATGGTGTTGACATAAAATTTTCTTCTGTATGTTTGTATTGGGACCGTTTTGAGGAAATTAAATCTTTCTTTATGATATTGGTTTTGGGTTGTTACATTGAAGGACAGTAAGAAAGATTGGGAGAAAAGGGACTCAAATTACTACTATTGTGGGACGATGACTTTCTTAACGGTACCAATTTACTATTAGTTTAATTTTTTTTATAAATTTTTTTATATGCTTTTGAAGATGAATTTAATTGAAGTCTGCAACATTTTCATTTATTTGCTATTTTTATAGCTCCTTTATGTAGACTCCACAAGAACAAAAGATATGGGAATTACAAGAATAAGACCATCACTGAAAAATTGGTCTACATCTTCATTAAAAGAAAGGGATGCTTTTTAAATGAGTCATGATATGTTTGGAGGAGGAGAATTTGAAGATTCAGTAGAAGATGGTTCAATTCCAAAGGATATGAATAACTTGAAGGTATTTAACTTTTTTTATTATCTGTTTGAATATTTTTAATTAAAGAAGTTTATTATTTAAGGTTATTTTTTTCATTCTCAGGATGGTGTCGAGCATATCAATAGTTGTATGGAAATAGTACATCCGATAATAAAGGATGTTAAAAAACATTGTTTGAAGCTGTTAAGAAATTTCCCCATGACAACAATCTTCAATGTATGATTAAGAAGTTGAAATCAAAGATTGTTTTAGATATTAATGAAGAAGCTGAAGAATCAAATTCAAAGAAGGTAATAAAAAAATTCATAATCCAATAAATAGAATAATATTATGTTTAATGTCATTTGTTCTAAAAAATTTACAGGTTTTTGAATCAACATTTGAGGATATTAGAGTTGAAGAGGAAGAAAAGAATGATGATGATGATAAATAAGAAGTAGAAGAAAAAGAGGAAGATGATGGAAAAAAGGAAGAAGAAGAAAAAGTGGAAGAAGAAGTTGGAGAATAAAGAAAACAAGAAAAAGTAGATGAAGAAGAAGCTGGGGAAGATGTAGAAGAGGTTGTATAAGAAGAAAAAGTTCAAAAAGAAGTAGAAGAAGAAAAAGAAGAAAAAGATAGAGAAGATGGAGAAGAAGAAAAAGGAGAAAATGATGGTGAAGATGTTAAAGATGTTGACGAAGAAGAAGAAGCTCAAAAGGAAGGAAAAGAAGATAAAAGAGGAGAACATGGAGATAAACAAGGAGAAGAAGTGTTGGATCGAGGAGAAGAAGGGAAAGAGAAAGAAGAAAAAGAAAAAAAAAACTTTGAAGGTGAAATGATGGATATTGAAGCTGCCCATTTAATTGTCTCATTTAGTGATCAAAATCAGAATTTTGTCGAGGAACAGAATCAAGTGAATGAAAGTTTAGATGATGCAAAAAATCCCATATTACATAAAAAGAAGGGAAGAAGAAGACTTACAAAGAGACAAATAGTAATGTCTCAAACTCAAATAAGATCTAAGAAAATGGGATGAGTGGATATTTTAATAGTGTTAGTGTATAAATTGTATCCAAGATTTAATGTGAAAAGTCAAAGTCTAAAAAGTCAACAAAGTCAACCTTAGTGTTATAGGAGTTTCTTTTGTGTGAGAGCTTGTAGCATGATAGGCTTGTAAGTGTATGTAGTTCATATAAATAGTTTGCTTGTGTCTTGAGAGAAACTTGTAACTAGAACTTGTAATTGTCACATTCATTGATATACGACTTTGTGATTTCTCTCTCTACTCTCTCTCTAGAATATCATTGTCAAACCTTGAATCTTGATTGTTTAGCTTGAATTGGACATTTTCAATTGGTATCAGAGTAGACCAAAATCATTCAGATGGATTGAATTACACTTGCTTGACCAAATTTTTGATTCTTGAAGAACACGCAAAACTTTTCTGGAAATATACTGTTTCATCAAATATTTCTTGTCTTGTTGATTTTGTTGCAACAAAATGTTTCCTTAGTGATCGTTTAGTATTGTTGAACATTTCTTTTGTTGATCATATCACAAATTTCACATCAAATCAGAATCAATTTTGGATTTTTTTGAAGTTTTTTTTCTTGAAAAAGTCGACACTGTGTTTGAATCGATTCACTGAATTGTTGTAGTTTTTAATCAAATCTTGTATTAAGAAAGTGTTTAGTTTCACTTTTCGAGCATAACTGTGCCTTTTCAAGTCTAAATTGCAGATATAAATGATTTTGGGTCGTGCCTTTTCAAGTCTAAATTGCAGATATAAATGATTTTGGGTCGAATCCTTATGTTCAAATGAAGAACATGCAAGATCCAAACTTCATGCAAGATTCATCCTGAAGAACACGCACGTCACTAAATGCGCAAGAAGGGAAGAACACGCATGATGATGATGATCATGATTTCTGCAAGTTCTTGGAAGAAACGCGCTAAGTGTGTTTTGCGAGAAGTCAAAACGCGCACATAGTTATCTGCGCGAACTAACAAACACGCACAACGTTTTCTACGAGAAGTGAAGTGAACACTGCTTTGCGAGTTTCCTAGTCTTGCGAGTTTGCATTTAGCGAGTTTCAGATTTATCGAAAATTTTCTAAGTATAGAACGCGTACGTCTTGATTTGCTAGAAGTTGAAAAACCGCACGTCCTTTTTGCGAGAATCTCAAAACGCGCACGTAGTGCTCTGTGTGAACCAGAAACGCACACAAGCCTGTTAGCGCGAAATGTCATATACAATGTTTTGCGAGTTTATTTATTTTGCGAGTTTATTTTAGTGGGACCCCCGTGCTAAGTCTGCGGAGGGGGACATTTTTCTGACAGTGATCATAATTTTCTGATTTTTGACGATCACTTTTCAAATAAAAATTTTCAGATATGAAGATGTCTACTTTTTATCAGGGAGAGATTGTGCTATCATGTATATACCTGAGATACCTACCATAGAAGTTGAACGGGATAAACTGAAGATTCAAAATTCAAAGCTTCTTAATCAGATTCAGGAGTTTAAAGCTAAATTGTTAAATTCTGATAAAACTTCTGAATGTGCAAAATGTACTAATGATTCTCAATCTGATTTTAAAGGTATCATCAAGGCAAGAGAGAAAGAGATTAAAGAGAAAGATCAAGAGCAAGAAATTGGAATGAAAGAAAAAATTATAGAGGTTAAAGAGAAAATAATCATGCAAAAAGAGAGAAATATAATAAATCTTCAAAGTCAACTGAAGACAACTAACAAAAATCATCGGAACTGCAAGCTGAATCAGTTGATCTTCAACAAAAATTTAAGGGTTTTGGAGAAAAGATATCTGCTTTGGAGACAAAGAATGATGATCTGATAAAAAGCATCCAAGCAGATAATGAAAAAGCAAATCTGGAGAAAGATTCTACTCAAAAGTTGTCTGACTTTTCAAAGAAAGCTATCCAAGAGAAGAAAGATTTGGAACCCTCGTACTTTTGAACTCTGATTCTACTCAAAAGTTTTCTAACTTTGAAGTTGATCTCGGATTCGGACTTTTGAACTCCAGTTCTCCTCAAGTCATTCAGAATAATATTGTATCTGTCATACGCTTCCCGCAACGATTCCCCTTCTTTAGCTTTGGAACCCTCATACGCGTTTATACTTTGATTTCTCTTTGTCTTGATGGATTTTGCAGAACATTGAAACTTTTTCTCAAGCTCATCCCATATGTCATTAGCTTATTCTCTACTGTCGACTCTGTTAAAGATGTCATTTGGAATGGCCATTATCAGAAAAGTTAAGGCCTGAGCATCTCTTTCCATAAATTCTCTATCCAGGTCGTTATACTGAATCGGGTCTTTTGAAACTAATCTTTCAGGAATTTTTGGGCTTGTATCTGTTGCAGGGTGTCTGGATACAGTGACATGAGCAAAATGAGGTCCATTTGTGATAGAATTCATAAACTTCTTGTCTTGATTATTCAAGATGTTAATCATTCTTTTCCGCCATTGAGGATATTCATCTGCTTGTAGAACTGGAGGCTTCAACTTAGAACCTATGTCGAGTAGATCTTGAGATATCTTTGCTGATTGAGAAATATTATTGTTTATAAGCTTGAAAGAAATGATCGTCCCAAACTATTTAGAAACTGTTGACTAGAGAAGTCAAACTTGGATCACCACTTGAAAATATCAGAAAAAATTTCTCACACCAGAACTCGCAAGACACTGGAACTCGTAGAGCACACAAACTCGCAAAGCACTGTATAAGTAGTTCGCGCAAACAGACTTATGCACGTAGCAAGATCTCGCATATCAAAGTGAACACGTTTGAAGTTCACGCAAGACGAGACGTGCGTGTTTCAGACTGAACTTCTCGTAAAACTCTTTGCGCGTTCCAACACATAGAAAAATTTCGAGCAATCAACTTCTTGCAATACATTTGCGTCACAATTAGAAAAAAATTGAGAAAATAAGAACTCGCAGAATGCAAACTCGCAAACAACCAATTCTCTCAGAACACTGAAGTCACAGAACAAACAAGAAACTCGCAAAATGAGATTTGTGCATTTCCACTTCACATAGAGCACACTATGCGCGAATCGAACAGAAACTCGCAAAAATCCAGAAAACACTCAAACTCTTCATTGTGCGTGTTATTCCAGACTTACGTGTTTAATGACTTACGTGTTCTTCCCTTGTGTGTTGAATCTAGCATGTTTTTCACAGAAAATCATGGATTTCAACCAAACTCTTTAATTCCTGCAAAATGAATATGATATTCCACAAGTATGTTCACACAGTGATTTGGAACAAATTTCTTAAACAACTTTTTAACAAGAAACAACAAAATTACAGTGCAATCTACGACTTACAGTGTTCGACTATTTTTCTTGAACAACTCCAAAAATTCAAAATTCACTTCGATTCAATGAAAAATTCGTGATAAAATGTGAACAAGAAACAATCTAAATCACCCAACGATCACTGTAAACATCTTTTCGAATGCAAAAAATTCATTAACAGTGGTGAATTTGATCAAACAGTACTATTTCAGAAAATACGTGTGTGTTCTTCGTGAAAATAAAAAATTCAATCTAATCAAGTGTAATCCAACAATCTGAAGGATTTTGGGTTTGCTATGATACCAAAGTGAAGAAGGGAAGTTTGAGGAGGTGAAAGAAGCTCAAAGTGGACAATTTTCTATTATTTGATAAAGGGGTTAATTGAATAAAACAATTTTGGTAAATCACCTAAATACAAAAAATTGATAAACAATTTTGTTATATTTGGAAATATTGCAAGTAAATACAATTTTTAGCTTAAAAGAATGTTATTGAATATAATTGAAGGTACTTGTTAAAGTATGTCTTTTGTAGGTAATTGAATGTAATTGATCCTAACTGAATTTTATTGAACGTAATTGAACGTTATTGAACTTTATTGAACGAATTGAAAAAAAAACATTATTGAACTTTATTGAACGTAATTGAAAAAAGACATTATTGAACGTAATTGAAGTTAATTGAACCTTATAGAACCTAAACCCTAAAAAGACCATTAAGTTAACATCACCTGTTGTATAAGGCTAAAACCATCCTGAACCAAGAACATCCTTTTAACTCCTTTAAAACCATTTCAACAAAATCGTCTTCATCGATCAACTAATCTTCACCAAGAAACAAAAAGCCATCACATACCCAATAAACTTACTTTTAAATACTTCAAAACTGCCTTCGAAGCAAGTCTTTCCGCCAGTTTCTTGTCAGCCGCCTTGTACGTATCTTTAACCAAACCCTCATCCAATTCTACCTCTATTGTGAATGATATTAGACAGTTTGGCCGATTTCTTCATCTCAAAATGATTCTTTTGACAAAGATCATGTAACTCTTTCATAGGATCCAATTTTATCGTCTCGGGAGTTATTAATGGCTCAAGAAGAGGCCTTATTGTAACAACCCAAAACGCACATTTATAAATTTAAAAATATAACATCCCAAAACGGGTCCCAATGCAAAGCATACGAAATTAAGGTTAACATAAATTTAAAGGAAAATAATTCTATACATCCGAAATACTAAAAGTCCAATGCTACATCGCCTGTAACTCGACTGCCACCGACTCTCTAGCTTCTAACACTTTTCCTTCCCTTTTGACGAAGCCCCAACGGCTCCCTTACCTGAAAATGGGTTTTTAGGAAAATCGAAAGCGAGAGTTAGATCAAAAGGTCTAGTGAATTCCCAACATCGAACAATTGTAAAAATAATACTTTGATAAAATAATTTATCCAAAGATCAATTCAGCGAATAATAATCATTGCAATTAGTTACACATAAACAATTTACCGTCCGGAATCGGTTCCGGTTAATAGCAACGTAACCAAACTCGCGGCCCCTAGTAGATCCCCATTTGGCCCCCAGTAGATGCTTTTCCGTGTGCACAGGAAACGGATTCCGGGAACACGGGTTAACCATCCCCGATGGTACTCAACAAGCCATGGCGTTTAGTCCGTACAAGGCAACATACCATATATAAGCATAAAACTCATGGATACAACGAAATATTAATAAAATTTAAACGAAACTGTTAGAACATAAATATGTTCTATTTAGGAAGTTTAGTAAAGTAATCTACATATATTTGTTATTGGGTCTTGTAATGGATTTGGGCTTAATGTGTAAGAAGGGATATTGGGGGTATATATAGGAATCTTGTAGTATGTTTGATTGTAATTTTACTTTCACTATGTAGACTGTGTACGAATTGCTCTCTGTAGTGTAGTTTTATGTTCTTGAATAAGACTACAAATTTCCACCTCAATTATCCTTGTTCATCTTATCAATCAATCAATCTTGATCTCAGTGGACCTAACAAGTGGTATTAGAGCTGAACGCGGATTCATTCTACGCACGATCGAGATCGAATTGATTGAAAGAACAGTCAATGTGAAAATTTCGAATTAGTTAATTTGGTGTTAATTTGTTTAATCATTGATGCTAAATTGATTCTGTGGTTATAATCGAATTATTTGGAATCATTTACACTATTTGATTTGAACAAATTTGAAGAAATTCGATCGATTTTGAGTATTTTGTTCGAATCTTTTTTTTTTTATCACTGTGTTGTGATCGAATTGGACTTTAGAGTCGAATTTAGACAAGATCATCAACTACAATTATGCTCCAAGGTTGTTTTCGAACCTGCTCTCAAAAGATCATCTCAAAATTTGATGTACAGAAGATTAATTTGAAGAAAAGTTGGAAAAACATTCGAGATCCACAAAATTCGCATGATCTGTTGAAGAACTCGCATGGTTGGAAAGAATTCGCATAAGTGAAGATTTTGGAAGAATTCGCATAGTAGAATTCACATGCTGAAGGTTTTAAAGAATTTGCATGCTTGAATTGGCATGGTCATTGATGATGACATTTTTTCTTAAGTACAAAATTAGCATAAGAGTCATTTGCGAAATGTTTAAGAATTCGCATGACTAAATTCTATGAAGATGAAATTTTTATTAAGTGTGGAATTCGTACGAAATAGTGATGCAAATTATGAGGAATTCGCAGGTGAGAATCATGCGAAATGCAAGGAATTCGCACATAGGCGCGTGCGAAAAGTAAGAATTCTCACGCAGGCCTATACGAATTCTGGAGGTTTTCTGCTAATGTCATCATGCGAATTGTGCTTCAGTGAATAGTGATCTACGAATTGTTAGTGTTATGCTAAAAGTTTTCATGTTTTTGAGAATTTTGACTGTTCTGAACCCTGTTTGCTACAAGTTTGCCCTGTTCCCGAGCTTTTTACGCGTAATGCATATGTGACATCACTCCTATCATATGTTGGTCACATATCTTTAGCAATTGATCAAATATTCACGAGTGTTCATGCTTTTCAAGATTTTCAGATACTGGATTTGAGGATTTAGTCTCTGAATGGATTGAGTTAGCATCCTGAGCATCTGCAATCATCAGTATGGAAGGCTTCTTTTGTTGTTACACCGTTGAGAGCACTTTATCATTCTTCTGAACTGATCACTCAGTAGTGTGAGCGACTGCATTCATTGTTTTGATGCTTGAGTTGTAATTCAGAATCCTATGTGCTTATAATCATCCAGCTGATTCGTGAAGAAAGGAGTTCTGGGTTTGATTGTTCAGTGTTTTGGAAAGTTATCAGAAAATGAGCATTTTCTATCAGTTGTTGAATAGTGCTTGCCTTCTAACCCTTGCCTTGTAGTGTTGCTACCGGATGCTACCGCCCGTAAGCTGATCAGATGAAGTTCTTAAGCTGAACTCTTATTTCAACTCGTGGTTCAAATACAGATCATATGTTATTCACTGAAGATGCACTTGATTGTCATTCCAATATTCAACACATATCATTCTTGTGGGCATAAGAAATGTGTTGGGTTTACAAGAGTCAAAAGTTGCCTTTATGTGCACTCAGTCGAGGTTATGGTCTATATCAGATCTGGAATTATAGTTGAAACATCAAGGATAAGAGATACTTTCAAGGGGGATCTAGAGGAGCTTTGAAGTTTATGCAACGCTAAGTTTTATAAAGAAATCAAGGGGGAGAGGAGTTGAAGCTGAGCTTAAAAGAGAATGATTATTTTACAAAACTTAGGGGGAGCATGTTAGAACATAAATATGTTCTATTTAGGAAGTTTAGTAAAGTAATCTACATGTATTTGTTATTGGGCCTTGTAATGGGTTTGGGCTTAATGTGTAACAAGGGATATTGGGGTATATATAGGAATCTTGTATTATGTTTGTTTGTAATTTTACTTTCACAATGTAGACTGTGTACGAATTGCTCTCTGTAGTGTAGTTTTATGTTCTTGAATAAAACTACAGATTTCCACCTCAGTTATCCTTGTTCATCTTAACAATCAAACAATCTTGATCTCAATGGACCTAACAAAACCATCCTCTCTCATGAGGTACAGCTTGAAGTTGTGGATCCGGTATTGCCTGGAATAGTATGCCTCGTTCAGACCAAACACGCCTGTTCCGTATTTCAAATTTCTCCATTCTCTGGTTATAGTGGGGGTGCCTTCGAGCACTCAAATCCAATCATTTCCCCCGAGTTAACTGAGAATATACCCCCCATCTTCTTGTTTGCTCAGAGTTGGAGCGCATCCTGAAACTGTTAATGCACATGTTTGTACTTGAATCCAAATATTCGGTTGTGCAAAGTGGGGTGATTGACTCCATTGCGTTGATCGAACCCCAAATCGAAGGTTTGGCTATCTCTCAACCTCTGGCTATATCTTGAAATTTCAAGAACTAACTCAACCCAATTTATATAAACAACAAATGAGTTGCTCGAATTATGAATAACTATGTTAACTTCATCTCTTCTTCAATGGGTAGAGCCCTTAACCAGAAAAACTTGTAATGAAAGAAAGAGAAAGAACATAACCTTGGAGCTCCATGTATCCAGAGTAACAGACACGACCCAACAGAGATGGTGACATCATTAGTTGCGAATCCTTACAAACCCTTAATGAATCGTGAAAACTTGACGGAAAAATCGACAAATAGGGCAAGAGTAGACAGGACTCGATAATGAGAAGGAAAAAGAAAATATTGCCCCTTTTTAAGCATTCAAAACGGCGCTTATAGGTTTTTAGTGCGTCCGCGCTGGCGATGGCGCGGGTTGAACCGCGCGGGGAGTCGTACGGAACACTGGATCTCCAAACTTTTTATTTTGGCGCGGGTTAAGGCGCGAGTTGGTCCGCGCGGAAGGTCGCACAAACCACTGTCTTATTTTCTAAAAATTTCTTTCCTTTCTCAAGATATCCAGACTTTCAAACTTCAAAATTCAGAAATTAAAACAACAAGACAAACCACAAACAACCCAAACCAGTTCAAAGTTTAACACACAAATAATAAAAATACTACTATGGTGGGTTGCCTCCCACCCAATGCTTCGTTTAATGTCGCGGCTCGACTTTCCCAGTGTCTTTTATTAAGCTTTTGGGTTCCTCTCGGGCTGACTTTGAAACTGACCTTGGTTGCGAGTCTGTAAAGCTTCTGCTATTTGTCCCACTTGCCTTTCTAAGATCTGAATTAAGGCTGTATTCTGATTTGTGGTTGCCTTCACTGTGCTTATAGTATTAGTTAAAGCACTTACAAAAGATGTAAGTACTTTTGCAGTATTGTCCATTTTAGCCATAAAATTCATCATCATTTCCTCCATTCCTGGTTTCTTCTCTCCTTCCTCTTGTCTCCTCTGGAAATGACCTGGGAGACGATATATATTATTAGGGTTGGGTGGGGAATTAAAGTTGGAATTATTACCGGTAGTTTGGGTATTTCCCATATTTTCTTTTGTGTCGCTTGGTGGTTGGCTCCAAGAGAAGTTTGGGTGCTTCCTACACCCTTCGTTGTACGTATTTGAGAACGGGTGATTCCCTAGACGGTTACGATTCTGGAGGAAATTCATTTGCTCCGGTGAGTCCATCTGTGAGAACTGATCCACCACCCCATCACTTGTCATTTGAGCGTGAAGAGAAGTATTCTTCAACTGATTATTGATGGCGGCTATTTGTGCTTTTACTTGCCGAAATTCATCAGTGTCATGGATGCTTTCTACCTTCCGAACATCCGATCTTGGTGTGGCATAACTATTCTCTGCTAGATTTTCAATGAGTTCCCATGCTTCTTCGAATTTCTTATTCATTAGAGCTCCTCCAGTTGCAATAGTGATGTCATTCTTGAAATGGGGATTCAGTCCTACAAGAAATGTTTGGATGACTACCCACTCATGTAAGCTATGATGGGGGCACCTATTCAACATGCCCTTGTACCACTCCCACGCTTCGTACAAGGATTCTTGATCCTATTGTGCGAAGTGAGTAATCTCTGCAAGTAATTGGGCGGTGCGACTAGGAGGAAAGAACTTTTTGAGAAACGCGGCGACCATTTCGGCCCACGTGTTGATTGAATCTGGTGGTATGTTCTCTTCCCATGTAGCAGCTCTGTCTCGAAGGGAGAATGAGAATAGCCTGAGCTTGATAGAATCTTCAGATACTCCATCCCATTTGAAGGTATTGCAAACCTTTTCAAATGCACGGTGATGGCTATGAGGGTCTTCGGTTGTTCCTCTCCGAATTGGTGAGATTGGACTAATTGAATAGTCCCATGCTTGATCTCGAAGGAATTAGCGGCTACATTAGTTGCATGAACTCCTCTTTGGGCAACTGCTATTGTTGGAGTAGCTAGGTTCCTCATGGGAACTCGTGATGGTTGATGTGGTGGTGGAGGTGGAGGATCATTGACGAGGATTTTTGCATCATTACAAATATTGCCCATTCTTCTAGTTTTCCGACTTCTAGCTTCCCTGTGTAAATATCTAGCGTTTCTTTCGATTTCCGGGTCAAGAGGCTCAAGATCTCTGAAGATCCTCCTCCTTGGCATAAACCAAAAAGAAACCTGCAATCAAAGCATAAGTCTCAGACTCCGAAAATTGAAAGAATAATAAAAATCTGCGAATAAGACGTGAACCGCGAATTCCAAAAATTGAGGTAAAATGAAAATTGGGAAATTAACAAAAAATATCTAATCTAATTGTGTTTATAGACTATAGTGATATCAATACGAAAACATGTTCCCCAGCAATGGCGCCAAAAACATGATACAGGTCGCGTTTACACCCTTCCCGCATGGACCGCAAGTATACGGTGTCGTATCAAGTAATACGTACGGAAGTACGAGTATCGAACCTTAGGAACTTGGTGTTGATTGCCACATATCTATATTAACTATTAACTATTGTTGGTTTGAGTGACAGAGCTTTAAGAAAAATAAGAGAGAAAGCTAGAACTGAAAATAGGTTTGGTTAACTGCTAAAAAGAAAAGTTGGGGGTTGAAGTCATATTCAATTCAATCCCTTTCAAACCATGAATGGATTTTGGGTTTTAACAAATGGTTCAATGATTTTAATCTCAAAGGATACCATTACACTTTCTCAAGCTATAATGATATTAGCATTTAACAGGGATTTTTCATCTTTCAATCTCAAAATCGAGTTACAATACTTATGAAAAACAAGATTAAAACATCTATGATGGAGTAGGTATATCTCTATCCGATTCACACCATAGGTTTATGATAAACACATCGAATCATCAAGTTCTTCTCTTGAAGATACAAAATAATCAATAAATATCCAGATAGTTGATCAGACCAAAGGGATTCCATAAAAACTTATCATAACATTCATTGATAAATCATTTGTCAGAACCCAAATTCAAATCATAAGCTTAACAAGAACATCATCAAATATTTATCCAACCCCCAACATGAGAAGATTATCTCATGTTGGGGTTCTTAACAAACAAAAACACAAAACTTGATCGGGGAAATGAAACCATTGTAGCAAAAGATAGAAATACTAGAACTCCTTGAAGAAGTATGTCGATAGCCTTTCGTACCCTTTGTACGTAGATTTCTTAGTGTCAATCGTCGATTCGTTCTCTACGTACTTCAATCTCCTTTCTCGTCTCCAGAAATGCCTCTTTTCTCTATATTTTTGTAGGTAAAACTCTGATACCCTAGACTCCACGCAAACCCCTAGATATAGGAATCAAAACGTAACAGTCAGGTAGTCGGTGCGGTCGACCGCGCAGCTGGACCCGTGCGGTGACCCGCGCGCAACATTGTGTCCTTTCTCGTTTTTGTGTTCGCGCTAGTGCCTGCACGGTTTGGCACGCGCCGCCACCCGCACGGAGCATTGTTTCTCCAATTCTTGTTCTCTTCAGTTTTGCCCATTCTTGCTACCATCCTTCACCATCTTTCTCGAGATTGCTCGGGCTTGATCCTTCATCCTTTTCCTGTACTTTTCCTTCTCAAAATAATTAGTTTTGCTGCTATTTTAGATAGGATTAGGCAAAAATTTCCCGATTTTCGATTACGAATAAAGTCTAAAAATGACATTATCAGATCCGATGTCGTCGGCAGAAATTTCCTTGAACTTCCCCTTGAAGTGGGGAAGCAAGTACTTTTCCAGGTGGGGAAATATCCTCACCCGATAGAGGATATCATCTGCCATGAAGTCCGACGGCAACGTGAAGTTGACCGTCTGGACTTCCGCGGGTCCCTTCCCTTTGTCGCCCGATGAAGGGATGGACCCAGAGGCCTCCGTCGCCTAAACACCCTCTGGAGGTAAAAACTCAACGGTCGGCTCCTCCGGAGACTGTGATTGGTGGCGCAACAATTATGGGGACCTCTTGGATGGGATCGCCCATCTTCGCCTTCTCGGGGCTCGTGACGCTCGACGTGCCGCCTCCCCTCGATGACTGTTCCCTCGAGACCGTCGTCCTCGATCGCTTTGGCAGGGTCGATCCTGCAGCTGCGGCCGCTGCCTTTCTTTTCTCCATGCCCGTTTGGGCAAGCTCCAGCTGAGTTTTTCTTAGGTCGGTCGACGCAGAACCACCTAGAAATACAAAAAATCACACGACCATGTTAATATAAAGAAAGACAGAAAGAAGAAAAACTAAAATAGAGTCACGCGGTTTACCTGCCATCTCTACTTCTCTTTCTTCTTCTCTCTCTTCTTCGACCTCCTCTGCTTCAATCTCATAAGTCTCGACGATATTTATCTCTTCGTCAAGGATAGTGGGGAATAAGACCGGTCGACCACACTGTAACCCAAGAATATGGTTATCTTGTATACCGAATCACTGTTCGGTTTCCCGTCTTCGAACCTGATGGCTACCAGTGACAAAAGAAGACATTAGATATAAACGACAGAAAATATACGATGAAAGATAAAATTACAGAAACTCCCTCGACGTGTTCCAGTAAGGCTCGAGCCAATCACTGTCTAGACCTAATGAGGCCATACACACAAAGGTGTATCTTGATTTCCACCCATGGTCGTTAACCGTGGTGTTGAAAACAAGGGTGCGATCACCCCTATACTTCGAGTGAAGGCTATAACGGTGAAAACTATCAACCTTCACATTTTAAGTAGTGAGGAGGTCATTCACGTCGAACGACGCCCCCACTCCACCATCAGTCGCTCGATAATCGAGACGACTCTCCAAAATTGGGGCATGAGTGGCCCCAACGCCAGATTGAAGGCCAGCATAAAAACCCACGATAAGGAGAATAAGGCCATTTGAAACCTATCTTGAAAGGGTACTCGTATATCATGAAGTACCCCTCCAGGCATATGTCAGGATGAATCTGACTAGGAGAGTTTATGGCGATGTCCGCCAGGATTTGCGCTAGGCACCTAAGACTGTCTAGGTCATCTTGAATCTAAATTGTACTAGCAGGTTCGCTCAATATGGATAACCTAGTAAGGTTAATATTCAACTCACTCAAGTCTAGGATGTCCCAGTTGCATCTACGCTTCCTAGCCTGGGTCTTAAAACGCATATAAGAAGGTGAGGAGGATCGTACCTTAAATACTTGATCTAAACCTCGATCAAAAGTTAAAACAGGCAAGGATTTTCGTATGTTTGGCAAGGATTCTCTAGGAAATATCTCTTGAAATAAACCGAAAATGTAAAGAGAAACTATCCCAGGATATCTCTTATTTATACGCGAAAACCATATCAAGCATGATCCCTCGATTATCGATATGTGTCGATCGTCCTTTCGAGTGTATGATCAGATTAACCACATCTCTCACTTACACCTGACACGCGTGTTCCCCACACCTCCATGACATCAACCATGTCAGTGAGACCCTCAAGGGTCTGATTAGAATCGAACCGATTCGGTTCAATCGCGACGAGAGTCATTCCCTAATTGACACGTGGAAAGAACTTTCAAAATTTTAAAATTAAAATTTAAAATTCCTGCTTAAATTTCAAATTTTGGGGGAAAACTATTAGGTCAAAAATACACAACCACAACGAAGATGCACTTTCCACACAACTTGTCTTGTATTAAGATAAGGTCCTGTTGACCAAGCTTAACCCTGACATCCGTCAAGACTAACTAGAGAGTCGGTCGAGCGTCAGACGACCATCATGAGATTACTCTCGACCATGATCATACTAACGCACGATTCAACGTTCCTTTCTTGTTCATTTAATGCAGGTTTAATGCTCTTAAATACCAACGACTATAACTGATCAAATGAATCAAAGTAAATTATGGAGAAATGAACGTTACAAAGACATACTTATAGAGATCCAAGGTTATAAATACCGAAGATACACATCTCATTGGGATATCTGAGGTCCGAACCACGAAATTTACAAGCTCGAAAAAAAACACCAGCAGTATTTCTCTAGCGACACACAACAGCGATATTATCCACACGACACAAGTGTTCTTAATCACTCATTTATTACGACCAAAGTTATATATATATATATATATATATATATATATATGAGTTTGAAGAACACATCTAAGGGCATCGAGCACACACATATCATTCAAGCGTACAAATAGCTATCAAGTTTTACTCCCAGTCAAGAACTCTTGATGAAGTGTTATAATCACACGATGAACAACTTCAAACTTACAATCATTCTATTTCTACTTGTAATATTCTCATTTGTACTCTCGATCACTCCATCTAAAGGATGACGTCCCTGTTTGACGTCCATAGTGCACTTGATGATCTCTGCTATTGTTTGGTTAAAAATACACAAACACGACGACGGAACATTTCACGCATATTTCACACGATCAATCTTATATCAAGATAAGGTCCTGTCGACTGAGCATAACCTTGACTTCCGTCGAGAATATTATTCGAAGGTCGATCGAACGTCATATGACCATCACTCGACCTCGACCATACTAACGTATAAGCCAACGTTCCTCTGTTGTTCTTTTAATGCAGGTTTAATACTCTTAAGTGCCAAAGGTCACAAATGGTCAGCACCATCAACGACATTCATGGAGCACTACGGTTACAAAAAAACACATTTATGGAGGATCAAGACTATAAATACTTAAGATCAACACCTCATTCGGATGATCTGAATTGAGATTTTTACAACGCATACAACTGAAGCATACAACTTACAAGATCTTCGAATACATTCATGGTTCGGTTCATTAACAGCGATTTACACATGACAAGATAGTTTTTACACACGACATACACTTGTTTCGCAATTGTACATCTATTTGTAGTATAGATCGTGTCATACGCTATAACAACGAAGGATATAACCCATGTTTGGTGATCATAGTGCACGGCGACATCTTCCCTGTCGTCCGTGATTTTTTCCTCGTTGAGGTTTTTCTGCGTCACTAAATCTCTTGTCTCTTTATTTTTCTGTTTATCGGGCATATTGTCAAACGACTACTTTCTTTAGTGAAATAAAGCTCCACGTCGACCTTAAGTTATTCATTAAGTAATTTTTGGCATTAACAGTTTGGCGCCCACCGTGGGGTCTCATCTAAAGAAAATCCTGAGACAATAGTGCGCTGAACTAACGATTTCCCCGAGTGTTTTTGTATTTTGAGGACAAATGGTAGCTCAAGGAAATCAGGAACAGGCCATGGCTAAGATGAACATGGAGTTAAACGCGGCTCATGCTCAGATTGATGCATTGAAAAATCAGCACAGGCGAGCGATAGAGGAGATCGAATATCTAAGAAACCGCAACGCTAGCAATGTAGCAGGGTCATCGCAGAATCAAGGTGGATCTAGCATGTCTTGGATAGGACCTCCACCTCTCAATTTCTCTCGGCCCAGTCAACCTATATCGACGTCGCCTCCGCCATTCATGCCGTCGCCACCATTCTTTCCCTCAATGCCATCGGTGACCACGATCCCGCCGTTCTTCCAGTCGATGGCACCGATGCCCTCGAGGCCTCCACCAGCATCAATTCCCGCATTGTCGATGCCTTCCTTCCAGTTCAACGGTTACAACTCTGATTCGTCTCAGTGAAATGGGTTCCAGAACTTAGGACATCATCCGTCGGGTGTTCAAGGATTTATTCCGGATGACCCAGTCACCCAGAAGTTGAAGATGCTGGAAGAGCAAAATGAGCGGTTCTATCGCTCCTTGTTAAACTTCCAGGAGCAGCAGTTAAAGTCGACGTCGAACCTCGTACAGGGTTTCGGGCATCACCTTTTGCGGACGAGATCACAATGATCAACGTTCCAAAGAAGTATAGTATTCCTACATTCACACCAAAATACTCTGGTGTCACGGATCCAACTGAACACGTCACTCAGTATAAGCAGCTAATGTGGACAGTCTCGATCCCTCACCACTATCAAGAGGTGTGAATGTGCAAAAGCTTCGAAGCAACTCTTATAGGTGCAACTTTGCAGTGGCTAATCGGTCTTAAACCAAAGACAATTGGATCATTTGCCAAGTTAGTGAACCAATTCTCACAATTGGATCATTTGCCAAGATGGAGAAGCAAACTAGCGACCTCTATTACATCGTGCAGAAAACTGGAGAATCCATCCGTATTAGTTCAACAGATTCAATGCAGAGATGATCAGCGTCCGTAATTGCGATATCAAAACCGCGATCGAGGCCTACAAGCATGGCCTAGACGAGAGTTCAAGTCTCTACACCGACCTGACAAAGTATCCACCGGAGAAGTTTGAAGACGTGTGTGCAAGAACCTTGGCTTTTATGAGGGTTGAAGATGACACAACTTTTCGTCGTAAACATTCTAACGACAAGAATCCATTGAGCGTAAAGAAGCCCAAATTCAAAGCCAAATCGACAGTTAAAGCCGAGTCGTCGAGACATATTTCAAACGTCAGATTCGATATGAAGAAAGTCTCAACTTCGACCAAGTTCTAAAAATACTCTAAAATCTCCTCGTATGGATTCAAGTGTACAACCAAGGATCTGATTGACACTTTAAAGACCTTGCAAGCAACTATTCGTTGGCCGACGAAAAGTGACAAGGCCGACGACAAGAAGGATAAGACCAAGTAGTGCGAATTTCACAACGACCACGGTCATACCACCGACGACTGCATAACACTCAAGAAAGAACTCGCTTGGAACGTCCCCAAAGATAACCTTAAAGGTATCCTCGACGAACAGGCGTCACCCGATCATGAGAAAGTCGTGAACTACGTGACTGGTGGGGCAGATGTATGTGGTCTAACATACTTGACAGCAAAAAAACACGCGTCTCACAATGCAAGAAATCTACCAATCCCTCGATCCTCATTATCGAAAGAAGAATTGGAGCTCGAATATATGAAGATAACATTCGACCAAGACGACTTGGATGACGCATATCAGAAACATCACGATGGGTTGATCATCCAACTCAAGATCGGTAATTGTCTGACCCGACGAGTATTGGTTGATGGAGGAAATTCAACGAATATCATCTTCCTCGACACCATAAAAGCTATGGGCCTCGACAAGTCCGAGATTCTCTAACGTTGGACAACGTTAGTTGGTTTCAACGGAGACGTGACGAACACCTATGGTGAGATCTTCTTGCCAATCTATGCCAAGGGGATCAACAAACAGACGAGATTCAATGTCATCTACTGCTTTTCAGCATACAATATCATTATTGGTCGACGCTGGATCCACGATATGAAAGCAGTCCCCTCTATGTATCATCAGACGATGATGTTTCCAACTCCATAGGGGATCTAGGAGATCAGGAGTGAGCCAAAAGTCGGTCGAGATTGCTACAAGGCGACGATGAGACCTAGGAAGCAGTCCATCAAGCAATTACAGAACCAGGATACTCCTGATACTGTCGACGATTATCGTTTGGAGGAAGTTATCCTGGATCAAAACAAGCCAGAGCAAGTCATCTTCCTAGGTTCGACGCTCGATCCTTCTATTAAAAAAGATCTAATCTCTTTTTTGCAGGAACATGCTGACTGTTTTGCTTGGACGCACGAAGACATGGTCGACATAGATCCTGATGTTATTTCACATAAGCTAAATGTGGATCCATCGTTTAAACGGGTATAGCAAAAATGCAGAAAATTCGCTCCAGAGCGAAACAAGGTGATCAATGATGAAGTCGAAAATCTTCTTAAAATCGGGAAAATACGAGTGTTGGGTCATCTAAGATTTAAAGATAACTTATCCTTAGTCTTTATTGATGTTTGAACCTTGTATTTTGATTTGTGGTTCTTTGTAATAGCTTAGTTAGTTAAACAGTTTGGTGAGTCGAAGACAAACCAAAATCAACATGAAGGAAGTCTACAATGCGGATTGAGATAAACTTTAAAAGTGAAACTAAGCCCAGTCTGCCGATTCCTTTTCGGCAGACCTTATCCTTCCCGAATTTCCATTCGGCATGTCCTCCCTTTGTTGCCGAACCACCTGTGTTCGGCACATGCCTAATCTACCGAATTCCTCTTCGGTAGTTTTCCTCTTACAAATTGCTTCTTTATCTAGTAAGAGCATTTATGTTAAACCCTCATGATTTGACATACTTCCTCATTCCTAATGATCCTCTGACAATGGAAATGGAAACCTCTTTCTTCCTTGAGAAGATTTACATTTAGTCTTAATTTGATTAGATGTTTATTTTTTTTTATCTCAAAAAGATTGTCCCTTAAATATTTTATAATAGATATTGTACTTTCATAGCACAAAAGTTACCTTTTGTGTTATGACATGTCACATCAAATATCTTATATTTATTGACAATATCTCAACCACCCATGCCTTTACTCCTATATGTCTTTTGCACTCATTACATTGGATAGTATATAAAGGATGGAGGTAGTACCTTGCTACTCACACTTTCAACTCAAGATTTCAAATTCAGAAGATATCAAGTAGGTTGAAAGCTTTCCTTGTATTTCTAAGATTAAGTCTTTGTGTTCTTAAATATCTTCTAAGTGTTAGATTGTTTAGAGTAGTTCTTAACTATTCTTTTTCCGCAACAGTCTTTATTTCTCTTTGTGTAATTCTTGATATTTCATATCAATAAAAGAATTAAATTAAGTAATTTTGTGTATTGTATTCAACCCCCCATTCTACAATACTTGTTGTGCCATTTTGGGACTAACAAGTGGTATTAGAGCGGTTGGTTTAATCTAATAAACCAGATCCATAATGGCATCTCCTTCTACAAAACCTGAGTCTTCCTCACAAAACTCTTTCTATTCTGACAATGGATCTACCGTTAAACCTCCTAAGTTCAACTCGAACAACTTCTCCTTACGGAAAAGTAGGATGATGCTCTTCTTAGAAGGAGCTGACAGTCGGTATCTTACCATTCTAAGTGAAGGTCCTCTTATCCCAAAAGTCTGGGATAAATTTGTCAAAACTCCTAAGGATAAAGAAAAAGAAAAATATGATCGTTTTCAAGTTTCCGATGACTCATCAGAGGAGGAAAGATCTTCTGTTACTAGTCGATATGTTCTGAAAAGGACAAAAGAGTACAATGATGAAGACAAACGCATTATTGGACTCAACTCCAAAGTACGAACCATTTTAGCCCAATCTCTTCCTGATGAAGTTTTCCAATCTCTTGTCGGTCTTAAAACGGCAAAAGATATGTGGTCAACTCTATGTGTTTTGTATGAAGGTACAACTGAAGTAAAGAAATCTAAGAAAATCTTTCTTGTTCGTAGATACGAATTCTTTTCTCATGAAAAAGGAGAATCTCTTCCCTCCTACTTCAACCGTTTTAACAGTCTTTTAAATGAGTTAAAACTTGTTAGAAAAACTTATGACAACGAGGAAGTCATATGCAAATTTATGGATGGCCTTCCAGATTTCTGGAATACCCTCTCCACTTGCATTAAGACAACCAGGGACTTGGAAAACCTTCCTCTCACTTCTCTATGGTATGTTTCATAATCACGAACAAACCCATCTTCAAAGGAAGACCATCTACAAAGAAATAAGACCCCCTCTATGGCTCTTATTAGTGATGGCTCCAATAAATCTGTGTGTGTTCTGCGTATAACCTATCCTTATGATGATTCAGATAGAGAAAGTCATGAAAATCTGAATCACTCCTCGGAGGCTTATCTAAGTGAAGCTGATGATGAAGGAGAAGATCTCTCTGTCGATCATTTGACAGAAGAGATGGGTATGCTTGCAAATTTCTCTAAGTTCCGAAAGAACTCTTCTAATAAATTTCAAAGCAACAAAAAATTTTCTTCTTCCTCTAAAAACTCCTTAAAAAAATCCAAGAAGGATTGCTATGCATGTGGTAAGAAAGGCCACTTTGCATCTGAGTGTAGAAGCAATCCTTCTAGGATTTCTAAATCTAATTCTTCTAACTCTTCTAAAAGAAGAAATCTTCGATCTAATTCTACAGTTATATCTCACCCAAGAAAACATTCTATTTTCTTCAATCAAAGAGCTCTCCGACAAAGCAGACAAGTACAAAGCCAAATACAAAAGAGAGAAGGAAAGACATTACAACTCTCAACGAAAAGGCAAAGGCTTGATGGCAGAAACTCTAGACTGGCAGACGAACCCACTTCCGACAGTGAGAAGGAAGTGTCGAGTAAAAGCCTTATGGCTAAACTCGATGAAGAACCAAAAGACTCTTGCTCAAGGATGGACTTCACTGCTGAGTGCTCTTCCTCATCTTCTCAGGTACATCCCTTCCTGTCTCTCACTAATGACGAAAAGATTGAGGATTTTGACTCTCTAACTGTACTTTTTCACAATGAAAAGGATGCAAAGAAAAGAGCAAATGCTCAAGTCAAGTTTCTCTCCTCTCAACTTCATGATTCTCTATCCCAGCTAGAACAGTTTAACAAACTAAAAGTTGAGTTAGATGACTTGAAGACTTTAAACTATGTTCTTGCCAAGGAAAAGAACAACCTTCTAAAGAAGCTTCAGAAGGAACAAGAAACCCTAAACAAATGGAACACCTCTTCCAAAAATCTTGAGAAATTTTTTCAAGATCAAGTTGTTGGTGAAAATTATGGATTAGGGTACTGGAAAGAGAATGTTGTGTGTAATCCTTCTGAAAACATTTCTTCTCCTAATCATAATATTCCTCTGTCTTCTAAACTACCCTCATATTCTTCTGATTGGAATGATTCTAACTCAGAAGATTCTAACTCGGTTTATTCCATGGATCTTCGTGATTCAAGGAAGCTTGGTTACTTTGTTTCCGCCAAAGCTTCCAAGCCTAATCTTACAGAAGATCAAGACTCTAATGAGTTGGTTAAGCCTGTAAATGATCTTCTTATGTCTTTAAAACTAAAAGAAGTCTCTTCTTCTTCTTCTTCTTCTTCTTCCCTTTCTTCGAAAAAACCTCCAATTCTTTCTAAAGGAAAATCTGTTGTTGTTAATCTCCCAAATAAAAGAAAGATTACTCATTCTTCAAAAGGTAAATCTCCCATGCACGCAACAGAATTCATTCCTAGAGCTTTAAAAATAAAGAAGTCCAAAGAAACTTCAATCAACTCTTCTTCTTTTGCTTACAAAGGAATCCTTGGATTTTCTCCTCTTAAACCTCATGATCCTTACAACTTTCTCATTCCCTCTCATCTTTCAAATTCACCTAAATCTAAACCTCAAGGAAAGGTAAAAGCTGCTTCTCTTGAACCAAATAAGAAATTCATTTACCGAAAGTGTTACAACTGCGGTGACACATTTCATCTGGCCAAAGACTGTCCAAAGGACCGTATCAAAAGATATCGTCAGACCAATCCTTCTTCTTCTTCTTCTAACCCTAAAGGACCCACCTCAAAGCGGGTTCCAAAGGACTAATTTGTTTATGTCTACAGGTCTATGGGCATCATCAAACATGGTATCTTGATAGTGGATGCTCACGGCATATGACTGGGAACAAATCTCTTCTTCTAGACTTTGTGAAAGAAAAAGGACCATCTGTAACTTTTGGTGACAACTCTCGTGGTTCCACTAAAGGTTATGGGACCCTCTGTAGATCCCCGTTTCAGTGCAATCAACAGATATAAGAACAATGATGAACAAGATATTGGCCACAGCAACTAGTCATATGATTAATATAAACTTCAAAGGGCTAAGGTTTACAGAGAGAATTTCTGATAATAATATGTAAACCTAACAACTAGTAAACTGAATAATGAATCTCTAACTTGACAAATGAAATAGAAAATAACTTTAAATACTCGGGCTCGCAGGCCTAATGGGCTTATGGGCTTGAAGGCCCAACAAGCTTACAACTATTACAACTTGTCACAAACTACCCTGAACTTCTATTTAACATTGAAAATAGCCCTAACAATCTCCCCCTTTAAATAGAAGTTGATAGTCACGCCAGTTAGGAACGTAGATTTTTTGGAAACGAAAGTTGATCTCGAAATATCTAATCTGAGTTCTGTACTCCAGTCGCTCTTCAATTTCACCCAGTGCTTCAAGAACAAGTGCCTTGTATTTAGGATCCAAAAGCTGAACCCCTTTTTCATCTTTATCAAGTGCACGCTTCAACTTGTCTTTCAGAAACATCAACGTACCATCACAGAATCTGGCAATCTGATTGAAACGAATGAAATGCATAATTCCTTTGTCATTCACATAGGTCATGCCAAACTCTGGAAACTTTATCACTGTAAACGCAGGTACATTCTGGGTATCAGACGGAATCTTCAAATCAGGCTTGAGCAGATTTATCTTTGGCTGGTTGCTTTCTAACCCGATCTGAAAATCTTCCACCGAAGCAAGTTTCATTGCACACTTCATGTATCTTTTCACTGTTTCTAGAGCATCAATGACTTCTCCGGGTCTGACAGTTCTGGTCTTTAAGTCACGTAAGATATACAGCAGATCTTGTGGCTCCAAGCATGGAAAATCAGCATCAGAAAAGCAATATTGTTGACCATCTTCTCTAGTAACCATAAAGTCCGTATACTTGACCTTCATAAAGTAGGTAGGTATAATCTTATCAACTGATACAATCCTGAGCTTTCGTCTTGGAGTACCTGAGTCCGTATACTTGACCTTCACACTGTTTTTCTTTGTTTTTCACTGACTGTAGACCATGTATAACAACTTCATCATACTTTCTGATCCAGTGGGCAAATATCCTCTTCTGACTTTCTTCGAGGAAAGGAACTTTTATTCGGACTCTTTCCCACTTGGATGGACGAGCTGGAGTTGTATTGACAGGTTCTCTAACTGGTGAAGCTGGAGGAGATCTCTCGGGAACGACTGTATCAGAAAATTGAGGGTGATTAACTGGATAAGTCAATAAAGGAATCACGGTAGAAGACTGATCATCTGGATGCAGTATTTCATCAATTTCTTCTTGCATTACCACCAGAGCTCTTTCAGAATTTGCACATTCTTCTATCGTGTCTGTTACTTCATACGGATCTAGTATTATCGTCCAATCTTCAGGAACTATCGGAGAATCAAATTCAAATTCCTCAGGCTTTTCAACCGTCGGATAATCATATAGTATCAGATCTGTCACTGGTTCCCGTTCCTGTTCCTGTTCCTGCCTCTGTCCCTCTGTTCTTGTACCCGAACCCGTACCCTGTTCAACCTGTTCCGACTCCACTACATGAGACTCCGGCTCAGATCGACGTTGGCGCTTCTCCCCCTCATGGTGATCAGGATCATCCTGATCATCATGTCGGCGCTTGAGCCGTTCTGCCTAGCCACGGCAGGTATCTTCCACTGCTGAAAGGCGTTCAGTCAAAACAGCTACGGTTTGCTGAAGTGACTGAAGCATGACTTGTTGGATCTGGAAGGCTTCGGCAGAAACGATAGGTTGGGGTGTTGGTGGGGTCGGTGTAGATGCTTGAGAACGAAGTAAGGATAACAAATCCGCATCCTGGGTGGGTTCGGTTTAAGATTAGGCTATAAGTTTGGCGAGAAGGAAAGATTTTAGTTCAGGTATGGACAGATCCGCAGCTGATAGAGAAGATGGAATAGACGTGGTCTCCGGCTCAGTTGCTGGACCTTTGCCTTTGACCATGCGTTTGATGTTGTCCAACTCCTCCGTCATCATAGATTGGACAGCCTTTAGGGCACCGTCCATGTATTCCCTTGAGACAAACTCAGTTTGGGTAACGCCGGGGTCACTTAGACTTTCCGTTGTAGCTACGACTGTAGAAGTCGAGCCGCCTACGTTCACGGTTGGCGTGATGATAGCCGTGGTAGGACTTCCATCCAATCCTCGTAACCTACCCAAAGGTGGGTTTACTATGGATGTTCCGGCCGGGCCACTTAGGCTACCGGCGATAGCCGAAAACGGAATCTGTGTCCTAGGAATGGCATGTATTACAAATGGATCAAGACTCCGTGCAGGCAAAGAAGGCGAGAACGGGGGCAGCTGTTCTCTTGTTTCAATATCGGCACCCTCCAAGTGAGAGCCTGATAGGGTATGTGATAAATCCCCGTGATCATGTGAAACCACCATCTATTGAGAGATGGTGGAGTGGCTTGGTTGGGCGTGCAAGTGCGCCGCTAGGTCCACGGCGGCTTCTTCAATACCCAGTCCCAACACATGAGACTGGGTAGCAGATGTGGCTACCTGGCTAGATGTGGCTGGGGGGGATACAACCGAAGATGGTTGTCCCATTACTCGTGTACTCTCAGAATGTAGCTTACTCCGCCTTTCCCTCACACAGCTCACCTCTTGATGTTCAACTAATACTCCCTCCGCTATCCTTATCTCTCCGGATGGGGGCTGATTATCGTCACCATCAGAGTCAGAAGACTCTTCATTTGATGCCGATGTTGCGGTTTGGGTTTCCTCGGTGTCGGAAGTGGCTGATGTTCCTTCCGTAGCAGCGACAGAAGAGGACTGAACTTGAACGGCTTCAGAATCTGTTGCCTCTTCTGTCATTGGAGTATCTGTTGTTGGTGGCGAAGATGGTTGTCTCGATGAACTTGGCTGGCTCGTTCCAACGGCACTGCCCACTCCAGTTCCCCTCACGATAATGGCCCTCGACACACCCTGTCCGGAAGCCCCAGCTATCCGGACGCTCCCACCTCTCGTTCGTGGATGCGGACCCTCACGTCGCTCAGGTCTCGCTCCTTGGGCAGGTCCTGCCGGTCCTGGCCGGACCATAGGAGCTATCACACTCAGTGCCGTGGGACGAGCATGGGCTAGTACCCCGACTGGGATTTGTCGGGCGACAACACCTTCTGGGTCAGCACGGGAAGGAATCTTCCTGGTTGGATGTTGTGGGCACGTCGGGTGGGTGGAGCGGCGCCGTATCTCAGGATACAGGTTCATGTAGTTCCGGATGATTATCTGTAGGAACCGCATGAAGGGGACGAAGTTTGACCGCCGAGATGCAGTCGACCGAACTCTCTGAATGAGTTCAAACCATAGAAGGTCGGCAAAGTCGACGTGGCGATTGAATGCCACCGCATGAAAGATGCGTAGAATCGGAGCGCTCGTCTGATCAATGCCTTTCGTTATAGACGAAAGACACCGATTGATATAAGTGAACAGTGTGTACCATAACGTCGATAGATGTTTGCGGTTGAAGGTTGATAGTATACGGAGTTCTGCGCCGTATCTCAACGAGAGAAGATGGGTGCACAATGTAGCATCTGAGACAAGCGGGTCGAAGTCTTCTTGGCCAGCTACAGATCCGGCGGTCGGTAACCGAAGAAATTGGCGGAATAGATCACTTGTGAGAAGCACTGGTGTGTGATATATCCGACCTTCAAGATGGAAACCGCCATCGGCTTCTAAGACATGAAGGGAACGCCAGAATTGCTGTAGGTAAATGATTGGAACGGTGGCTGTTTCTGTTAGAGCATAGGAAAGTGGATGGCCCCTTAGTATCTCGATGATGACCTGATGTTGAATGGCGAGTTGGGTCACATTGAGATGGTAGTTATTTGCTGTAAGTGGAAGGAACTGATCCTCGGGAATCAGTTCCGCATCTGCGATTGGATCAATCGCCGGTGGCTGATTTTGAGCCATTGTACCTATGAAGAAGTAATCGATTAGTACACAGGTTTGGAATAAGATAATAGCCGTTGGAGTTATACAATCATGATTTAGATCACACTGGTTAGTAACTCCAAACATTGGAAGAGCAAACCCTACTCGTGAATTAGGGTCAGTCACCAAGGCGCGCAGACTTGCACCAGTTCATAGAATCAGCAAACTTCCTCAGAAACACACATAAGTCCAAGTATGACAATAAGCACCAACACCTTGGATTCGACCGGATTAAAGCAAGACCGGACAAGGCATTCGACCGGAGGTCTATTAGACCGGATGAATGTGAGATCGGATGAGGTGATCGACCGGATGTTACTAAGACCGGATCAATGTTTGATCGGATAAGGTCTTCGACCGGAGGTCACTAAGACCGGATATGGACTTCAACCGGATAAGGTCTACGACCGGAGGTCACTAAGACCGGATGACACTAAGACCGGAGGAGATCTTCGACCGGAGGTATCATTTGACCGGAGTAGCCTTCGACCGGGGGAATCTTCGACCGGGGCATAACCCTCGATCGGAGTATACCCCCGGAGAAGATCAATCGACAACTTACAGACGTCGTAGACGACGCCGAAGAACACCCAAACCGATGAAGCAATGGAGAATCGTTCGTTAACAGATTGAAACATCTAATAAACCAAAGACAAGTTACCTGATCGATGGAAGTTTGAAGAAGTCGAAGGTGTTCGGTCGAAGTGTGGTTTCGGTCGAAAGAGAGGTCCGGGCGAGAGAGAGATTTAGACGATAGAATCAAACGAATGAGGAAGAATATCGTTCGACCGGGGTTTATAAACCCCCGAAGGTGGCTTGGGCTTGGGCCGAGTCTGGTCTTGGACCGGGGGGGGCGGGTAGACAATGGGCCGAGACAAACCAAACAAACAAACCAAACCAAGAAACAAATAAGAGTAAACCAAACCTTAATAGACATATTTTTGGAGTTTTCGGAGATATATATATAAAAAAATAACTCAAAATAAACTTAAAGGGAGAGAAAAAAATAAACCTAAGGAGAGAAGAAGAAACATAATTAAAATTAAAGATAAAGGGCTTAAACAAAAACGAAGACACGAGACCTAGCTCCCCCTCGAATGATTACCATGAGGTGGTCCAAACACAGAACCCTCTTACCTGCTCCCCCTCGAAAGGAGGACCCGTGAAACTTACCAACCATCTGACGCTAGTGGTTCCCCTGAACACAGTATCGGGTTGTAGATATGTCACTAACAACTTACTCTTCAAGGAACAAAGGAATGAACTGCACACACAATCACGAAAAACAGACACACGAACACAAAAAAAACAAAACGGGAACACAACGAAATCTACTTTGTTAATACAGAAGTTCGTAACGGACACAGAGCTGAACGAGTAAAATGCAATAACCAAGGAGTGTGGAAAATAGCAACCAGAGACAAGTCACTGGGGCAGTTGTCACAGTCATTCGTTATGGAATGAAACTCGTAGAGAGCTGCGAACGGATCAAACTTTCAAATTTAGCATACCTAGCTTGGACACAAGGTAATTAAATTGTTTTTCGTCCAAGGCTTTGGTAAATAGGTCTGCTAACTGATGCTCTGAATTAACAAAATAGAGTTCGATAGTACCTTTTTCCACGTGATCTTTTATAAAGTGATAGCGCACATCAATGTGCTTCGTCTTTGTGTGTTGGACGGGATTGCTTGATATGGCTATAGCGCTCTTCGAGTCGCAGTAGATGGGAATCCTGGAGTAATTAAATTCATAATCTTTGAGCTGGGTGCGCATCCAGATGACTTGCGAGCAGCAACTGGCGGCTGCTACATACTCCGCCTCGGCGGTGGAGGTGGACACGCAGTTTTGCTTCTTGGAAGCCCAGCTGACAAGACGATCGCCCAAGAACTGAACATGACCCGACGTGCTCTTCCAGTCCAGCATGTTGCCAGCGTGGTCAGCGTCCGAGTAGGCTGTCAATTCAAAACCTGTCTCTTTTGGGTACCACAAACCAAGATCAGCAGTACCTTTTAAATATCGAAAAATTCGTTTAACCGCAGCTAAGTGAGACTCTTTAGGTTTTGACTGAAATCTTGCACACAAGAATGTCGAAAACATAATGTCAGGTCGACTAGCCGTCAAGTACATCAGAGAGCCAATCATACCTCTATAAATAGTCGCATTCACATCCTTACCGTCAGGATCGGAGTGAAGCTTTAGAGTAGTGGACATGGGGGTTTTCATCGATGAAGATTATTCCATCTGGTATTTCCGAAGAATATCCGAGATGTACTTAGATTGATTAATGAAAATACCTGTTTGTAATTGTTTAGCTTGAAGACCTAGGAAAAAATTCATTTGCCCCATCATGCTCATTTGAAAATGTTTACTCATTAAGGCAGAGAAGTTTTGACAATACTTGGGGTTCGTGGAGCCAAAGATTATATCATCAACATAAATTTGTACAAGAATGATATCGTTCTTCTCTCTTTTAATAAATAAAGTAGTATCAATTTTACCTTTAGAGAAGCCAGACTTGACTAAGAAGGATGAGAGTGCATCATACCAGGCTCGTGGCGCTTGCTTAAGACCGTAGAGGGCCTTGTCAAGAAAGTAGACGAAATGCGGATTTTCAGTACTCACGAAGCCTTCGGGTTGCGAGACATAGACTTCCTCCTTGAGCACGCCGTTGAGGAACGCAGATTTCACGTCCATTTGAAAGACGATGAAATTCTTGTGAGCGGCGTAGGCGAGGAACATGCGGATCGCTTCAATGCGAGCAACCGGTGTAAACGTCTCATCGTAATCAATTCCTTCTTGCTGGCGATATCCTTTAGCCACTAGACGCGCTTTGTTCCGAACAATGATGCCGTTTTCGTCCTTCTTGTTCTTAAAAATCCATTTAGTCCCTATCACCGTCTTGTTCTTAGGTCGGGGAACTAGGCGCCATACTTTGAGGGTCTCAAATTGGTTAAGTTCCTCTTGCATAGCAATTACCCAGTCCGGATCATTCAGCGCTTCAGAGACAGTGGAAGGTTCGATACGGCTGAGGAACGAGGAAAATAAACAGTCATTCGCGGTGGTGGATCTAGTTTGAACTGGTGTGGAGGGATCACCGATGATCTGATGAAGGGGATGTGCTCGAGTCCACTTGGTGGTGTGTGGATGAGGTTGATATGTCTGATGGGAGGTATCGGAATCCACATGACCACCTGGGGGTAAATCCTGAACTGCCTCGAGGGATGATGGACTGTGAGGTGGAAGCTTCTTAGTGGGAGTCGAACAAGGAGTAGAGGACGACTCAGCTGGAGATGAAACGATGGGAGGTTCCGGGATTGCCGGAGAGGAAGCTTCGAGAGCACCTTCAACAGTAGTCGGTGCATGAAGTTGAACGGAAACAGGCGTTGGTTCAGGAGCACCGTCATCAAGAACTTGAGTAAGAGGTTGTCTATCACTTGAGCTTGGGGAAGCTTGATCATTGGCAGTAGAGGATGGAGCACCAGGCGAGGATGGACCTCAAGAGTCGGTAGGACCAGTGACTTGTGTCACTTCTGGTGCTTGAGCAGTGTTCCTGTCACATGACTTAGAATTAGGTTGAACATTAAATAAGTCATTATAAAAGAATACAAACAGTAAATCCAGATCAGAAAGATGTGCTTTTGACGTAGACGCATGATGTGGATCCACTGGAGATTGTGTAGCTTCCGAACGGAATTGTCCAGAAGCTAACACACCAGTAAGCGCGGGTTCTGAACTGAGATGCTCAGAAACCATTTCAGGGGCCTCGTCAAAAGTCACGTTTACGCTTTCAACGACGGTCTTCGTCCGTTTGTTGTACACACGATAGGCTTTTGCGTGCTGAGAGTAGCCGATGAACACTCCTTCATCCGCTTTGGGACTGAATTTGCCAAGATCATCTTTATCATTTAAGACAAAGCAGGTGCATCCGAAGTCATGAAAGTAGTTGATGTTCGGAATACGTTTGTTGATGATCTCGTACGGAGTCTTGTTGAACCGCTTGTTGATGATAGACCGATTTTGAGTATAGCAAGCGGTAGCAACAGCTTCTGCCCAAAGAAATAGTGGTAGCTTGGAATGAGATAACATCGTGCGTGCTGCTTCGACTAGAGTTCTGTTTCGACGTTCTACCACTCCATTCTGCTGAGGAGTACGAGCAGCGGAGAAAGTATGCGAGACACCCACTGAAGTGAGATAAGTGTTGAGTAATTGATTCTTGAACTCAGTGTCGTTGTCCGTCCTGATGGTTTGAACTACTTGGTTGAGACTGACTTGAATACTTTTCAGAAGAGAGATTATCAACTCGGGAGTTTCATCCTTGGAACGGAGAAATCGGACCCAAGTGTAACGAGAGAAATCGTCAACCATCACCAGGAAATACTTCTTGTGATTTACGCTTTGAACGCGCATCGGTCCACATAAGTCCATGTGGATTAGCTCAAGGTACCGAGAAGTACTCGGAACGGCTTTAGGCTTGTGAGACGCCTTTTTCATCTTGCCCTTTTCGCAGGCAGCGCACAGATGATCTTTTGCAAACTTGAGATCTGGCATTCCTTTGACATGTCCCCCGAGCACCAACTTGTTGATGTTTTTGAAGTTCAAGTGCGAGAGACGACGATGCCATAGCCAGCTTTGTTCAGCAGATGCTTTTGACAACAAACAGACTTCCTTATCTGGTTTCAAGGATGAGAGGTCGATCGTGTAAAGGTTGGTGCGTCGCGTGCCAGCAAGTATTTCTTTACCATCCTCAGTTCGAACGCTACACCTTTTAGCCTTGAAAGTAACCTCGAGATTCTTGTCGCAGAATTGACCGATACTGAAAAGATTGTGACCGAGACCTTCGACATAGGAGACTTTCTTGATTGTGATATTATCTTTGACAATATCGCCGTAACCCCTGATAGGAGAGGAGTGATCATTCCCGAACCGTACATTTCCACAAAACCTCTCGGTGAAGTTTGTGAGAAGCTCCCTTCTTCCGGTCATGTGCTTGGAGCAACCTGAATCTAGATACCACACATGACCGTCCTGCAAAACAGGTTATTTCTTTTTAGGTACCCATTCGTAAATGGGTCCTTTGGGGTTAGATTTAACACCCGACTTAGAGACCCGTTTATAATTGGGTCGTTGTCTTTCACGGGAAACATTACGATGAGAATTATTATGAGCAATATGATATGAACCAAACCAATCAGATGCATAACGGCTATCAACAAAATCATTTGATCCACAATGAGAACAACACAAACAATCATGCGACAGTTGAAGTAATTGCGGAATTGAATAAACTTTTAAAGGTAAAGTTCCATTACAAGCAACTAGAGGTTTAGAAATAAAAACATCATGATTGTTATTGTTCTTTCTAGACTTTAACACAGGATCAACTAATTCTGATGTTGCCGAGCTCTCTTTTGACTTCTTAGCTACCCAAGCATATTTCACTTCTTTCCGCCGACCATACGTATCTGAAATGCCGTTAAACCCATAGTCAGAGGATTTGAAAATTGACGATTGTGACATTTGAGAGCGACCGGTCTTTTTCTTCTTCTGTGAACGCCTTTTAGATTTTGACTTGGAAGGTTTTGAAGGAATGTTCACAGAAGGTTTTTGCGAGGCAGATGTAGAACATTCACCCTTATGAAAATTGACCGGAGGCGCACATGACTCATTTAAAAAATCAACATGGCTAGGTAGAGAAGGATTAAAATCAAATTGGCTCAAATTGCTATCTAAACACACCTCAGAATTCAAGAATGCGGAAAATTCAAGTTCCTCATCAGAAAGGACCTTATCACATGAGGACTTCAGAACATTGGAAGAGTTTATTGAGTGCAAATCATATGCAGAAGCATTTTTACAGTCAGAACACTGATCTGATTCAAATCTTTGAGGCTCTTTTCCTTTATTTGAAATAATCGGTGACAAGTCACCCATAAAAGCTTTGCAGGAAGATGTGTCAGAGGAAGGATAAGAGTTTTCAGACAGAGAAGATTTCTCTCTTTGGAGAATGGAAGGCTGATCATGAGGGTCATCCTTGTGAAATTGCACTTTCAGATGATCTGCTGCCATAGCAGCCAGTTGTGAGTGCAACTTCTTTATTTCTGTCTGGTAATATTCTTTTTCTTCGTCCGACATAGTCTCCTTTTTGTTGGAACTGAGACACTCAATTTGAGACAAAAGACTTTGCTTTTCCTTTTGAAAATTTTTCCTTTCTAGTGCATACGATTCTTCTAGCTGAACAAGTTTCTTTTCTAAAATCAGAGTTGGAACATAAACCTTGGAAGCTAGAGGTTCCTCCTCAGTTTTAACGGTTTTAGTGTCTAGTTCAGCGTGAGAGTAACTATGAAAGAAATCGGATGACAGGAAACGGGGTTTGTCAGTATTATAAGAAGCATTTAAAGAATCATAAACAAACGGAACTGTCCTTTTAGAAAGAACAGAGTTTTCTCTTCTCAACTTATCTTCCAAGTCTTCCTCCTCAGTGGGTGTGGTCCAATGTATCTTATATTCAGGAAAGATTTTGTCTAATCCAAAAAATTCAGATGCATATAAAGTAGGAACTTTGGATAAAGCCTTGTTTAAATAATTAGGGTTATCATACCCGATACCCGCATTTCCGTACTTTGGTTCTTTTGGTGCGATTAGCTTTAGCGTTTGATCAGATTGACCAAATTTATAAAGTTTCTTTTCAAGCTCTTCTAGCTGATTGGATAACCTTATGTTCTCATTTTTGTAAGCCGCGTTTTGATTTAACAAATCAATTTTCTCAGTCTCAGACTTACGGAGCTTATCGGTCAGGTCATCTACTTTGGTCATTAGATTTTGTGACTCTGTTGAACACCTCACATTTTCTTCTCTTAGATTAGAAATAGTGCACATGTAGCTAGAGATTTCTAAGCTTTGATTTTCCATAAAGTCAGACTGCTAAGTGACACGGTTTTCCAGAGAAGAAAGAAGTTGGTCTTTTTCTTTTAACAGAAGCTTGTAAGAGTCAAGTTTGTTCATTGATAGTTGCATCTGATCAAGTAAAGCTTCATGAAAAGGGGTACATACCGGGCAAGGAGCATTGTGATCTTCTTTATCAGTATCAGATGGTGATGAATGGTTGCCCATGAAGCACAGATGAGCTTCAGCATCCTCGGGTTCTTCATCCGACACTTAGAGCTTTACCGGCTTCCTTTTCTTTGGCAAGAAGCAGCTTGGCTCGGTAGTAGTCGGCGTTGCGCACAATTGGCTTGCGACAATCTTTGGCGAAATGTCCTAACCGACCACAATTGTAACATTTGATCGGTTCGTCTTTCGGCTTTTCTTCATGTCTCTTGTCAGGCTTCTTACCAGCTTCAAAACGACTGTTACCTTCAGACTTGTCTCGATGATCACGACGAGTAGAGACTCTTTGCTTGTTGGAAGTCTTGGAGAAAAACTTCCTCTTTTGAAATGCTTGAGTGAGAAACACCATTGCTTCTTTCATCTTGGCAAGTTCTGGATCCGAGTCGCTATCGGGATCTTCAGGTTCAAAATCACTCAGCACGGGTTCTTTTCCAGATGATCGGCTGACGGACTTGCCTCTTCTCTCAGATACGAGTGCTATTTGATCAGTTGCTGGTTTTTCTTCTGCTTTCCCAATAAGTTCCATCACTTCCTCTTCATCTTGGAGCAGCATTTCATAGAGTTCGTGAAGGTACAGCTTCTCCAAGATTTGAGTGTGGCGAATATGGGAGACGAACGGTTTCCACTCAGGCTGTAAGTTGTTCATAAACTTTATGTTGTTTTCCATGTTCGTCTTTGTGATCTTATTTTTCTGAAGATCATTTAGAAGCATATTCAACCTTTCGTAGGTTTCCGTCAGCGTTTCACCCTTTCGTGCTTTAAACCCATCATATCTGGTGATACAGTTTGTCACCTTTAGCTGGTTATTGATGTGGCTTCCCATCATCATCTTCTCTATTTGGTCCCACATCTTTTTCGACGAGTCTTTGAAGCTATCTATACAAGCAAAGATGTCATTCGGTAGACTTTGAAGAAGATATGATTTTGCCAGCTTTTCTGCCTCGTACATTTCCTTTTCTTTGTTAGTAAAATCACCAACAGTTTTCCGGATCTGGCGCTCTGGCCAACCTTCAGCTGGGTTTGCCGGTACCACTTTCATTGGCCAATCTTGTGGACCCTCAGTCAGGCATTTGTATATATCTTCATAGCTGGATTTTGCTTCTATGAAGTTCATAAATCGGTCATGCCACTGAGGGTACTCTCCCCGAAAGAGCACCGGGGGCTTTTGGTCAGAATCGATGGCTAGAGCATCCCTTGAGTTCATCTTTACTTCTTAACTTAAGAGCACTGTAATGATCGTTAGGCAAGCAGAATGATCCAAATACAATAAAATAGAAGAAACACAGAAACACTTGATCTAAACAGAAAATCAGGTCACACAAATATCCGGTCGAAGGTATGCCCGGAGGAAGCAGTTATCCGGTCGAAGGACACGTCCGGGGATACACTTATCCGGTCGAATGATACGACCGGGGACACACGAATCCGGTCGAAAACAAGACCGGAGGACCCTTATTCGGTCGAAAGGACAAGACCGGATCTCCTTTATTCGGTCGAAGGGATAAGACCGGGGACACTCTATTCGGTCGAAGGGGTTTGACCGGAGCACAAGTGTCCGGTCGAAGGAGGAAGTCTTATTCGGTCCGGTCGAAAACACAGGTCGAAAGACTTAACTAACGATAAACACAAATAAGGATAAAAACAAACAACCCCGAAGAACACGAAGAATCAGATCGAAGAACCCGAAGAATTTCTGGGTTTCGATCGAATGCACACACAGATCCTTCGATCCTTTGATCGAAGGAATTAACAAATCAAGCAAAAACCAAACTCACTAAGACCGAATACTCATAAATCAGTAACTCTAAGATCGAAGGAATTTATGACCAAGACCGAATACATATTTTCCAGAAACTTACCAGATTCGATCGAAGCCAAAACAAATTCAGAAACAGATTCGATCGATAGAAACATAAATTAATTATCAACTAAAGCACTTATTAGCAATAAGTACATAAACGAATGATTATAGGGTTTTTAGACAAACCTTTTTCTGGATCAAACCTTTTGCCTATCTGCTCTGATACCAAATGTAGATCCCCGTTTCAGTGCAATCAACAGATATAAGAACAATGATGAACAAGATATTGGCCACAGCAACTAGTCATATGATTAATATAAACTTCAAAGGGCTAAGGTTTATAGAGAGAATTTCTGATAATAATATGTAAACCTAACAACTACTAACTGAATAATGAATCTCTAACTTGACAAATGAAATAGAAAATAACTTTAAATACTCGGGATCGCAGGCCTAATGGGCTTATGGGCTTTAAGGCCCAACAAGCTTACAACTATTACAACTTGTCACAAACTACCCTGAACTTCTATTTAACATTGAAAATGGCCCTAACACCCTCTCAAATGGTTCCATTACTTTCTACAAAGTTGCCTATGTGGAAGGACTAATGCATAATCTTTTGAGCATTAGTCAACTATGTGATTTAGGATACTATGTGATTTTCAGAGAAAATGATTGCCTCATTACCAACAAAAGCTTTCACACTGTCCTATCTGGTGCTAGAAAGGACAATGTGTACGTCATCAACATGAGTGTCAAATCATCTGAAAGTGAAAGCATCTGTTTCATCTCTGAAGACTCTGACAAGAAGAACTGGCTCTGGCATAAACGTCTTTCCCATCTTAACTTCAAAACGTTAAATGCTCTCTCCAACAAAGAGCTAGTTGTCGGCTTGCCGAAAATCTCTTTTTCAAAAGAAAAGCTTTATGCAACTTGTGAGAAAGGCAAACTGACAAAATCTTCTTTCAAGTCAAAACAGTGTTTTTCTATCTCTACCCCTCTTCAGATGTTGCATGTGGATCTTTGTGGGCCTGTCAGCACACCCAGCCTAGGTGGAAAAAGGTACATTTTTGAAATTATTGATGAATACACACGTTATACTTAGGTATTCTTTCTCAATTACAAAAGTGATACATCCGAAGAAATCATCAACTTCATCAAGAAATATGAAGTTCTCAACGGTCAACTAGTCAGATCTATCAGAAGTGACAACGGAACCGAATTCAGAAATGCCACCTTATGTGACAACCGTCAAGATTAGTGCTCAGGTTATTTTCTAAGTTAATGAAAATTAAGATTTCAGTAATTGCCACTCCTTTAATTGTATAAAATTGTTAAGATAAAAGTTTCCTAAAAATTTAGGAGGTTGCGTAGAATGCCCGGAACAGTCCAGTAACTGACCGTCACAATTCATAAATGCCAAAAAAAAAATATTGATTAAGGTCCAAAATATATAAAATTATAAAGTTATATTATTTTAGTTGAAATACTTTCATTTTTTTTATAAAAGTTGTTTTAAGCAAAAATTGAGAATCGGGTATTTTGGTTCTCGAATATATCTGATATTTTAATGAAATAGACTAAGTATTTTAATTAATATTTTTTTTATAATTACTTTGATTAGTCATGGACACTTGTCATGACTACACCATTCCTATTATTATTTTATTTATTTATTTAATAAATAAATTGTTATTAAAACCAAATAAGAAAGGGTTAATCCCTCATTTCAAACTCTTTATCTCCCTCTCTCTCTCTCCCTACATCAGCCGAACCCCCCCCCCCCACCCCATCTCCATATCATTTTCAAAAATTAAGCCAAATCAAGAGTAGAATCAAGAAATTGGACATCAATTTGAAGATTAGAACAAAGTTTGCACATCAATTTCACAAGGTATCATCCTAAAACCTATTTTTTTTGTCTACATTTAGGTATTTTCGGTTTTAACTTGAAATATTGAAATTATGCATGATGTGGTTATAAAAATTGGGTTTTTGTTCATGAAATGGATTACTTTTGATAGATACAATGTTATGTTGCAAGTTTTGATTTCAATTTCAAAGAAAGAAATTGGTTTTTCATCAAGAATCTTGGTTTGATGTTCATGCATAAGGAATTTTGATACATTAGTGGCTTATTCTTTCACTTAAAGAATGCATGCATATAAAGCTTGAAATATTGATGATAATGGTATAGTGATTATGTTTGCATGAAGAATAGTTTAGCTTACATATGTTCTTAAGATGGAAATTCTCAAATCCAAATGATTAAGAACATAAAAGTGATGTTTATATCACTTTAGTTAGTAGATTGTTCATATGGGTTTTGGATGATCATCTAAAGATTGCTATGAGTCCATAAATCAAAAGGTTTTCATCTCAAGACTATGTTATGATTGATTATGGTGTGATAACATATGGTTATTTCATTAAACCAATTGTAAAATGATCACCATTTCAAAATTTCATAATCTTAACTTACTGCAGATTTGCTGTCCAGAAAATGGACCTACTTCCAACATGCATAAATCATGTTCTACATGTCAAAATTTGGTCTTTTTGCTTATAGACTTCAATTTAGGGTGTTAGCTTTCTAAAAAGTCTGAAAACACTAATTTTGGAGATGATTTGAGCACTTAAATGGATTTTACAAGAAAATGGTGCAATCTGTCCAGTGAAGACAGATTCATACACCTATCTTGTGGAGGCCATAACTTCCTCATTTATTTTCCCAAATTAAGTGAATTTTTTTCCAAATGATAGGATTTTGAGTTAGGTTTACACCCATATAAGGATTATTGGCTAATTCAAAGAATTGATACCCCAAAAGCATGCTACAAGTGAGGTATGTCACTGATCCGGAAATCAGTGACACACTGCCTTGTGGAAATTATTTCAGTTTTCAAAACTCATCCAAAATTATGAAAAAGTGCAGATTTACTCTTTACACACTATAGTATTACCACAAAAATTTTGGTGAATTGATTCCTTTGGGAAGATATGTTTCTATAGTGGTTTTGTTGACTAAAATTTTGGACAGCTTCTGCTGAATTTTCAGAAAAGTGATCATAATGAGTTCTAGACTAGTGTTAAGGCATAATAAGACTATAATTGATCTAAATATGGTTTTGGTTATTGACACCTACTTAATGGCATTTCATAAGTTATTGGGACGGATCATTTGGACATAGGAACGGGTATTAATGTATTTCCTCTATGGCAACCTTCACTATAGGAAACCAAGGAAGCGGCACCTATTTTGAGCACTATCATTAAGTTTCCAAGTTCGCTCTCAAGGTGAGTATTCACAGCCCCTCTTTTATCGTTTTACGTATTTTGGGGTGAAAAGCATGCTTAAGTACGATTATAATGATTCATGAGTTAATTGAAATGTTTTGCGTTGTTAAGTCGCCAAGGCTTGTTTTCAAGCATTTTAAAAAGTAAGATGTATGACGCTAAATAGTTGGTATGTTGAGTATTTAAGAGTTAGTCCCCAGACGACACTACTATTAACCCAGAAAATTGGGCCTATAGTATTAGTGGATAGCGCTATTTGGGCTTGACCAACCCCACTTCTTACAGCTGACGAGCTAGGAGTGCACTATACTAGAGAAGTGATTGAACATGTTGCGCTTGAGACCACCTCTGTGTCAAGGCACACGGGGCAAAAACAAGGGTCTGAGACGGTTTAGTAGTGGCTCAACCAAGTTTAAGTTATACCGACTTAAGTCATATGTAAAGTAATACTCATGAAATTTTCAAGTTAAGCTAATGAGCACGGATATGCTCCAAGTATTCAAGTTAAGTTTTTGAGCACGAACATGCTCCAACTATCAAATCTTGCATATAAAATGTTTTGTGCATATTTAAAACCTGTGAACTTACCAACTCTCGTAGTTGACCATATTTTTGTACATGCTTTTCAGGTAATCAAGAAGGTAAACTTTAAGGGTCGTTCTGCATATAACATGGATAGGTTTGGGGGATGTACAAACTTTTGGTCAATGCTATCTTGTATTATCTCGGGATTGTAATTTCACGATAAACATTCTACTACTAAATTTTGTAATGTATTTTTATTAAATGTATGGTGGTTGAACTTTATGCTTGTGGATTGTTTATCGAAAACTGTTATGCCCCGTGTTTCTGCTTTAGCGGGTTGTGACACCTTAGATACCTTTCTCTGTGACAAAGATATTTCTCAACACTTTGCAGATGTAAGAACTCCACAACAAAATGGTGTTGTGGAAAGGAACAATTGTACGCTATGTGAAGCTGCAAGATCCATGCTGAGTGAATCAAATCAACCTATTTTTGGGCTCAAGTTGTCAATACATCTTGTTTCACTCAAAATCGGTCTATTATTGTGAAAAGACACAACAAGACTACCTATGAAGTCTTCTATGGACGAAAACCAAACATTAGTTTTCTTCATGTTTTCGGCTGTCAGTGTTTTATCTTAAATGATTGAGAGCATCTTGGGAAATTTGATCCCAAGGATGATGAAGGTATATTTGTGGGTTATTCTCTCTTTTCTAAAGCCTACAGAGTATACAATCTAAGAAGAAAATGTATTGATGAGTCAATACATGTGAAGTTTGATGATCACAAGACATCTTCACTATCTTGTGATGACACTGAACTTCATGAATGGATTATTTCCTGTGTTGGAGATGAATCTCCAAATACTCTAACTTCAGGACCTCCTTATGTACCATTCTCGGTATCTTCTTCTTCCCTACATCATGGTTCGGTAGATCCCTCTCTGGCTACCGAACCCATTGCTCCTACCGAACCCACATTTCACACCAAACCTACCTTACATACTTCACCTATTCTTCATACACATCCTATACCCACCGATCCTTCACCTTCAAACACTTTACCTGAACCTCTTCCTCCAGCTCTAAAATGGACCAAAGATAATCCGATAAATCAAATTATCGGTGATCAGCAAGCAGGTGTCCATACTAGAAGAGGTGTTGGAAATATTTGTCTCTATGTGAATTTTCTCTCTATTATCGAGCCCAAGAAAATTGATGAAGCTCTAACAGATTCTTGTTGGGTCACTGCCATGCAAGAAGAGTTGTCTCAATTTGAGAGAAGCAAAGTATGGAGACTTGTGCCATGACCTTTCGGTAAGACCATTATCGGTACTAAATGGGTTTTCCGAAACAAGATGGACGAAGTCGGTACTGTAATCCGAAATAAATCCAGACTTGTTGCTCAAGGATATAGGCAGGAGGAAGGTATTGATTATGATGAAACCTTTGCTCCTGTTGCTAGACTTGAAGCAATAAGAATATTTCTTGCTCATGCTGCTCACAAAAACTTATGGGTCATTCAAATGGATGTTAAGAGTGCATTTCTCAATGGAGAACTTGCTGAAGAAGTCTATGTGAAACAACCACCCGGCTTTGAAGATCCAACTCATCCGTACCATGTGTTCAAACTTGACAAGGCCCTCTATGGTTTGAAACAAGCTCCTCGTGCTTGGTATGACACCTTGTCTGACTTTATTCTCTCTAACCAATATACCAGAGGTAAAATTGATAATACTCTTTTTCTCAAGAAAACAAAAGGTAATATCATTCTTGTTGAAGTCTATGTGGATGATATCATTTTCGGTGCCACTAATGAAAATCTTTGTCAGGAGTTTGCCTGTCTCATGAAAAGTAAATATGAGATGAGCATGATGGGTGAACTTACTTTCTTTCTTGGTCTTCAAATTAAACAATCCTCTGAAGGTATTTTCATTTGTCAGAATAAATATATTCGTGATCTTTTGAAAAAGTTTGATTTTGAAAATTGTTCTTCCATGAAAACTCCAATGGCACCGCCTCTAAAGATTCATGCCGATTCTACCGGCAAGTCGGTGGATATCACGAATTATAGAGGAATGATAGGGTCTCTTCTTTATCTTACTGCTAGTAGACCTGACATCATGTATGCTACGTGTCTTTGTGCACGTTATCAAGCCAATCCCAAGGAATCTCACTTGGCGGCTGTGAAACGTATTTTTGGTACCTAAAAGGTACTATGAATCTGGGTCTTTGGTATCCCAAGGACTCAGGTTTTGATCTAATTGGCTATTCAGATTCTGACTTTGCAGGGTCTAAGGTTGACAGAAAAAGTACCACTGGCAGCTGTCAATTACTAGGTGGAAACTTAGTCAGTTGGTCTAGTAAGAAGCAGAATTCGGTATGCACCTCCACTGCCGAAGCCGAATATGTTGCAGCTGGAAGTTGTTGTGCTCAAATCTTGTGGATGAAAAACCAACTACAAGATTATGACAAGTTTTATTCTCATGTATCGATTCTATGTGATAATTCTAGTGCCATAGCCATTGCCAACAATCCGGTGCTGCATTCTAGATCTAAACACATTGATATTCGGTATCACTTTATAAGAGATCATATCTCTAAAGGTGATATTGAACTTCACTTCATTCCTACAAATCTTCAACCTGCAGACCTCTTTACAAAACCACTGGATGAGGCACGATTCAACTTCCTTGTGGGATCCTTAGGTATGTTAAATTTATGTTAAAAAAAACAGAAAAGTTGAGTATTGCCCAATAATTGACGGTATCTCCGTACCGAAAATTTGTTTTAAGGCCAAATTTATTTCGGCATATATATTCGGTACATTCGGCCTACTTTATTTTGGCGTATCTCTTCGGTATCTCTTCCCACCGAAATTATCGTTACCGAAGTGTATTCGACATTCGGTATCTCTACCTACCGAAGTATCTCTCATATTTCGGTACCTCTCTATTTCGGTATCTTGTATGATGTGTCATCCTTATCAACATCACACATACCGAATACATTTGGCACCTTTTCGTTACCCAATGCTTTAACGCCACGTGGCACTTCAGTGTTCGTGCGTCAGATGATGGGACGTCCACGACCTGACACCATGCCGTTTTTCGGCTCTTGCACTTTTCAATGACGCACGTATGCGTCGTACCATCATTACCTTTAAACGTTTTGAATTCCAACCGTTCCCTCTTCTTTTTCAAACCTATAAATACTTCTCTTATCTTTCCTTTTTATTATTTACCTGTATTCTCATCTTCTTCATCAAGAATCACTAAACTTGCAACTATCTTCTTCATCAATGGCATCCTCCAAATCGACAAAGGCTTCCAAGGATACTCCTCTCACTCGTGAATCTCTCACTTTCCCTGCTTGCAACCAAGTTTCTCGTATCTCTGCGGATGCTGATAACCCAGAGTTCAACCAAGTATCCATCCTTCTCCAACGATCTCCAATCTGCCATGCTCTCACTGCATCCACAAAGATGAGCAAAGGCTCCTTGGTAACTTTTGGTTAACCTGTAAGTATGACTCTACTACTCACCAGGTGTCTGCTTCTGTTCTATCCTCTGAAGAGCACCCCGATCTCTCCTTTGGAGTGGATGATATTCGCTCGGTTCTCCAAATCCTAGAGTTTAATGTGCATGCTCCATTTCCTACTCATCACGAGCATGATGAGGTCGTTGCCGCTCTCCAGTATGTGCACGAAGGAAAATCTAAGGTTTCCGGCACTCTCCTACGTAAGAATATGGGTGCACTATGGAACTACTTCTTTTCTCACCTCCTTTATTGTCTTTCCCACAAGACTTCGGGGTGGGATCATTCTCCGGAAGCCATTACTCGTTTGGCTCATGCCCTCATTTTTATGAGGCGGATTGACTTTGCTCAGGTATTCTTCGACTCCTTGATCACCGCCATCTCTCCACCCAGGAATCACAATGTGGCTCTTCCCCGCTTCATCTCTCTCATTATCAACCACAATCTATCTGCACAACTACGTGCTGATGCTACATAGTGAAGCCCACTGACTCTCCGCTCACCTCAGGTATGCTTTCTTTCATTTCTTCTTCCAATCCGATTTGGGGAACGCTTGCCGAAGGTGAATCCGAAAGTCCTTCATATTCTCCCAAGACATCCAAATCGGTGGTGTCCTCTCCCCCAAAACCTTCCGGAGCTAATTCGGTGGTTATTAAAAAGAAAAAGGCCACTGACAACGTCGCACTTGCTCTTATGACTCTACCGCTGACAAATCCGTCGGTGGCTACCCAGGTCATTACCCTTTTGGTTTCTGTTAAGAGACGGGGCTCAAAATCCCCTCCTAAGTCTCTATCTAAGAGACTTCGGAAACCTTCGGCCGAAACTCACACTCCATCTACGATTCTCAAAAATCGGCAGATGTTGAACTTTCCCCTCCAGGGCCACGGGGATCTGCTAAACCCTCTCCCACAACCTCCAAACCTTCTCAACAAGATTTGGTTGTACAAAAGGAGTCCCCTAATATTCCTTCTCCTCCTCCTTCTGTGGAGATTGAAGATGAGTTGGTCTCCTCTCCAGACCGACATTCTGCTTCCTCACAACACAGCCTTTCACCCGGGGTCAATCCCGATGATGTTGCACAATCTGGGGTTTTATACCAGAAAATGTACCAAAACCTCTTCTATCCCCCGCCTTCACCTCAACTCTCACCGAAGAAGACACCCTCACCAAAACCTTCACCGAAGAAAACCCCATCTCCAAAACCTTCTTCGAAGAAAACCCTCTCACCGAAGACTACCTCTACTGACAAGGCTGGGCCGGCTACTCAGGTGCCGATCACCATACCTGCCGAATTTCTTGCTGAAATTGTAGACTCCAATCGGCAGGTACGGATGCTTAGGGCTCAGTTTGAATAACTTCGCAAGTCTTTGCGTGAGTCGGAGCTCCTAAAATCCGTGGACGCCAACAACATCTCTATGGCCGAACTTCTGTAGCTCGTCAAAGAGCAAAATTCTGAGGTTGTCAGTCTTAATCGCGACATCTTTAAATGTTTGGATGTGGTGCATCTGCAAATTGATGGTATCCTTTCCCCTCTCTCTGCATCTATGAATTCAATTCTCAAGGAGGTGGTCCGACTCAATGCACAAAATACCCCCTTGACCTTGTCGGTGGTTGCTATCAAGGCCGCCTCGGATGCTCGGGATCAAGATCTTATCTGTCTACGGCAGCAGACTTCAGCTCAGGAGTCTATTAATTCTAAAATTCTCAGTGCCTTGCAGAACTTAAATAGGCGTCTTGACTCTCTGCCTGCCGATATGGCTCAATACTGTGCTCAGTCTCTCGACATTGACATCACCGAATCTGCCTTCACTCCTGTCGATCGCACAGTATTGGAGCGTATTGATCGCCGTGTGGGCCGTGTGTCGGCTACAACTGGTGTTTCTTCCCCGGCTCGTACTGAGGGGGAAAAACCGACTGAGGGGGAGCAACAAATTCAGGGGGAGCAACTCCTTTCTCAGTTTCATATCAGTACGCGTCAGGGAAAACCTTCTACCGAACCGACTGTTGCTGCTACTGCCGAGCCATCTGCTACCGAAGAGAAAGGAACCGATCACCCCTTGGTGGTAAAAGAGTCTGAGGGAGAGAAAAAGCCCAAAAAGGATAAAGGCAAAGCTATTATGTCACCAGATGAAGTAGCTGTTGAAGAAAAGCGTCGTAAAGATGCTTTAATAAAGAAAGCTGTAGATGGTACTGGTATTAATACTCCTCCTCCAAAGACTATCTCTCCCTCCTCTGATCTGGGCTTATCTGAAGAGGATCTGAAAGCTGCAAAGCTTGCCCAGATTGCTCGTGACAGAGATGTCGAGCTAGCGTTGAAGTTTGTTGCCGAAGAAGATCCTACCGACACAATCAAAACTCTCAATAGATGCCGGATCTCTGCCAAAATCACAGATGTCAAGATAATCAAACCATCAGCAAGCTGCAAGGTTATTCGTCTAAAGATTACTAGGGATGATGCTTCAATGTATATGGACAGACTGGACTCTCTTCTTCGGTTCGGAGTATCGGAATGGGTAGTAATTGGTATCTGCTTGTTAAAAATCCAAAGCTCTGCAAAAGCTGAGGTTGATAAATTCATTGCAGATCTTCAAACCAAGTTCAGAACCTATCGAAAAAGATACAACATTGTCCATACTCCTGCCGAAGAGGATATCATCAACAATTTAATGTATGGTCGTCCTCCTTCCAAATGAAAGCCGAAATCCAAAAAGGAAGACATGTTTGCCCAAATGGCTAGATAAGGAAAGGACCCAGATACTTCAAATCTGGATCTATCATTTCCAATTCCGGTTCCTCATCCTTCAACCACTGGGATTTATGAGCATACTCTTGGTATCTTCTTCAACGATTGACTTGGGCAGATCTCCTTCTTCATATCAAGCCAAATCCCTATTGCCGACTCAACCTTTCTCCATGGGATTATTCAAATAATTCCAATATCGGCTAGGGATCCCTATGTGGCTACTACCGATGAACTGAAAAATAGTGATGCTGAACCGCATTTTTCTTTTGAATAAACTCGGTGTAGTTTTATGTTTGTATTTATTTTGTTTTCCTCTGTATTGTAATCTTCTTAAAAATATTAATACATTGAGTTTTTATTACTTATCGTAAATAGTTTGTACAAATCTTTATTTCATTCTTTTATACTTGTAAATGTCGGATACTCCAAAAAAAATCCAAAAATAAACAAAAAGAATGGTCTATGTGAAAAAGAACCCAAAAGAGTATGAAAAAGGGTCAAAATGCATTATTCATTTACTTTATGTGTTATGAGATGTTATCATCAAATAGGGGGAGATTGTTGGGTCATCTAAGATTTAAAGATAACATCTCCTTAGTCTTTATTGATGTTTGAACCTTGTATTTTGATTTGTGGTTCTTTGTAAAAGCTTAGTTAGTTAAACAGTTTGGTGAGTCGAAGACAAACCGAAATCAACATGAAGGAAGTCTACAATGCGGATTGAGATAAACTTCAAAAGTGAAACTAAGCCCAGTCTGCCGATTCCTTTTCGGCAGACCTTATCCCTGCCGAATTTCTATTCAGCATGTCCTCCCTTTGTTGCCGAACCACCTGTGTTCGGCACATGCCTAATCTACCGAATTCTTCTTCGGTAGTTTTCCTCTTACAGATTGCTCCTTTATCTAGTAAGAGCATTTATGTTAAACCCTCATGATTTGACATAGTTCCTCATTCCCAATGATCCTCTAACAATGGAAATGGAAACCTCTTTCTTCCTTGAGAAGATTTACATTTAGTCTTAATTTGATTAGATGTTTATTTTCTTTCTGATCTCAAAAACATTGTCCCTTGAATATTTTATAATAGATATTGTACTTTCATAGAACAAAAGTTACCTTTTGTGTTATGACATGTCACATCAAATATCTTATAATTTATTGACAATATCTCAACCACCCATGCCTTTACTCCTATATGTCCTTTGCACTCATTACATTGGATAGTATATAAAGGATGGAGGTAGCACCTTGTTACTCACGCTTTCAGCTCAAGATTTCAAATTCAGAAGATATCAAGCAGGTTGAAAGCTTTCCTTGTATTTCTAAGATTAAGTCTTTGTGTTCTCAAATATCTTCTAAGTGTTAGATTGTTTAGAGTAGTTCTTAACTATTCTTTTTACGCAACAGAAGATTCTAGTAAGTGTGGTTACTACTTCTAGTACAAGTGTGGTTACTACTGTCAGAGTACTTTGAAGATTAATACTGCTGAGTATTACTACTGCTAGTAGTTAATGCTGCTAGAAGAAGTTACTACTGCTGAGCATAATTAGTGTTGCTTAAGAGATCCGGATGGAAAGTATGACAGCTGGATATACTGAAGATATACTGAAGATTTACATAGAAGATATACATGGAAGATATACTGCAGATTTGTTTATTCTTTGTAATTATCTTTTAATCAGTATATGTATAGAACAGATAGAATTAACTTTTAAATAATTAGAAGTTCCAGAGAGAAATCAACCTCAAGGCAATAGATCCTAATTCTAGAGAAGTAGAATTCGTATTGGTGAGTCTGTTCATCAATATTGAGGTTGAGTGTGTAATCTTGTAGCTTCAAGCATTCAATACAAGTTTACAGTTTGTTCTTCATATTTTCTGTGTTATTTTGTTTTATTAAATATCAAAGTGTTATTCCGCAAACTTCTTTGATATTAGTTTCTGAGAATTAATTCTTGTTAAGAATTCGATCCTGACAAGTGGTATACTGAAGATATACTGAAGATTTACATAGAAGATATACATGGAAGATATACTGCAGTTTTGTTTATTCTTTGTAATTATCTTTTAATCAGTATATGTATAGAATAGATAGAATTAACTTTTAAATAATTAGAAGTTCCAGAGAGAAATCAACCTCAAGGCAATAGATCCTAATTCTAGAGAAGTAGAATTCGTATTGGTGAGTCTGTTCATCAATATTGAGGTTGAATGTGTAATCTTGTAGCTTCAAGCATTCAATACAAGTTTACAGTTTGTTCTTCATATTTTCTGTGTTATTTTGTTTTATTAAATATCAAAGTGTTATTCCGCAAACTTCTTTGATATTAGTTTCTGAGAATTAATTCTTGTTAAGAATTCGATCCTGACAAGTGGTATCAGAGCCTATTCTATCAGAAACATCTATCTATCATGGAAAATCTTACAGAATCAAGCAGCACTTTGGTCTCCAAGGTTCCAATGCTCAAACCCAGTGAGTTTGACATGTGGAAGATAAGAATCAGACAATATATTATTCTCACTGACTACTCAATGTGGGATATCATTGAAAATGGTCCTTCTGAAGCTGGAAGGATAGGACCAGATGGAAAAAGACCTCCACCAAAGACAGATGGTGAAAGAAAGATCAGACAGACATAGATGAAGGCCTTGAGCACTCTGCTCTTGGCAATCCCCAATGAATATCAGCATCAATTTTGCAATTGCACTGATGCTCAAATTCTCTGGAATTCTCTAGAGAAAAGATTTGCTGGAACTAAGAGTATCAAAAGAAATCAAAGAGATGTTCTTAAGAAGCAGTATGAGAATTTTACTTCCTCAAAGAATGAGTCTATGACTCAAACTTTTGATAGGTTCAACAAACTCATTGGAGAACTGGCCACTGTTGGAGTAAAGATGGATCAAGATGACATCAACAGGAAGTTCCTCAGATCTCTTGGGGATGAGTGGACTATGTACACTGTCTCTTATAGGCAGAGTGACAATCTGGAGGAGAAAGAACTTGATGATCTATACAATGATCTAAGAGTTTTTGAAACTGAGGTAGAGATCAAGAAGAAGCCTACTGGTTATGTCCATAATTCTGCACTGCTTTCAGCAGCCACTGATACTACTGCCATCCCTGAAGCAGTTAGTATTGCTGGTGGAGCAAGTTCAGAAAAAGGATCTGAAACAATCTGTGAAGCCTTCTTGTCCAGTCATAGTAACAATTCATTAATCAATGATGATCTGGATCAACTTCACCCTAATGACCTGGAGGAGATGGATATAAAATGGCAGATGGCCATGCTATCCATGAGGGTGAAGAAGTTCATTAAAAGAACAGGAAGGAATAACTTCTCTCAAAGAAGAGAGGATGGAGCTGGTTTTGACAAGACCAAAGTGGAATGTTATAAGTGTCACATGAAAGGACACTTTGCTAGAGAATGCAGGAGTACTGTTCCTAACAACAACCACCAACAAGCTCAGAATGGTAGCTACACTCAGAACAAGAATCCTGCTCAAGCCCTTGTTTCTCAACAAGGAATGGGATTTGATTGGAGTGATCAAGCTGAAGAAGCCATTCAGAATCAAGCTCTTATGGCAGAAGTGTCTGATCTCCCATCTGAGGTAATTTCTAATCTTTGCACTAAAACTTGCATTGACACTGTCAAAAGATACAGGGATCACAATCAAAGTATGTGTGATGACCTCAAAAGGTTAGAAAAAGATAGAAGAGATTATGTGCAAATAGTTGAGAGATTTGAAGAACAAATCAAAGAATTTCAAGCTAATGAACTTCAACACTCTTATGACATTAACTACTGGAAGTGGGAAAAGAATGAGTTAGAGACCAAACTGTCTAAATCCTTAGAAGAGAGTGATAAGCTAAAGGAGGAATTGTCTAAAGTTAAACTTGACATAGAGAAGTTTTCATATGCTTCAAAAGCAATGGATTCTCTTCTAAAGGCTCAGATACATGATAAGATGAAGCCTGGTATTGGATACAACAGTACACCTCCTCCTTATAACAACAATTATATCTCTCCTACTTCAGACTTGTTAGAAACCAAGGAGAAAAAGGACTTATCTGAAAAAAGCCTTTAAGATAGACCCTTTGGATGAAGTAGTAGTTAAGGATCTAACTGAGAAAGAAGCCAGTAAGAAGAGAGATAATGATATAGATAAAGAAATCCATGAAGAAAACAATATAATCACCAATGAGGGATGTGGGAAAGACTGGATAAAGTCAAAGGAGATAGAAAAGACCAAAGGAAAAGACAACAAGGTCCATTACAAACAGACCACAGTTGTGAATCCTGCATCTGGTAAACAGTGTGATTGCAGTAAAGCCAAGAGCCTAAATTCTGGTTTAAAAAGAGGAAATCAAAGAAACTGGAATAATCAATGGGCTCAGAAGCAAGGAGTTGATCTGAATAAAATCAATAGACCAAAACCTTGCTTCATATGTGGCAAGTTAAATCATCTGGCTAAATCTTGCTTCTTCAATCCTATTAATCAACAGATGACCTTTCAAAGATGTAAGCAAAAGTCTGTTGATTATAGAAAGGCTGGAAAGAAACATGGTGAAAAGAAAGGCCCCATAAAGAAAAAGATTTTAAAAGAAAGCATTAAAATGTGGGTGCCCAAAAGTACTAAAACTGTTAGTGCTGATGACAGGGTTAGTGCTACTGGAAGTATTACTGCTGCTATCTGTGTTAGTACCTCTTCAAAGGTTAATACTGCCAACACAGTTACTGCTGCTAACACAGTTACTACTGCTAACAAGGTTAGTACTGCTAAGCATGCAAGTGCTGCTAAGGCAGTTAATACCTCTAAAACCAGTACTGTTTCCAGCACAAATGTTTCCAAGCCTATTATTGTGACAAAATACTCCAAGAATGAGGAGTTAAAATTCAAAAATCTTGTCAAGAAGGAATGCAAGTATTTTGATGAGAAAGGGGTACCCAAGACCACTTTGGCTTGGGTTCCTAATTCATACTAACTGATCTATCTTATGTGCAGGGCAACCAACAGCTCAAAGGAAGGAGCATATGGCATGTTGATAGTGGTTGCTCAAGGCACATGACAGGCAACATGTCATGCCTTCAGGATTTCAAGCATATCAATGGAGGACATGTTGCTTTTGGAGACAATCTTACTGGTGGTAAGATAAGTGGAAAAGGTAATGTAACCAAAGGTAAGATGACATTTGAGGATGTCTACTATGTTGATCAATTAAAATATAACCTGTTAAGTGTATCACAGGTTTGTGACAAACAACATAGTATATTATTTACAAACACTGAGTGTATGATCCTTGCTCCAGGGTTCAAAGTAGTTGATGAAAGCATGATACTACTAAGAACTCCAAGAAAGGACAATGTTTACTGTCTAGATATGGAAAATGTTAAAAGTGATTCATCTCTAAATTGTCTTGTTTCAAAAGCTTCTATAGATGAATCCTCTCTATGGCACAGAAGGATGTGTCACATGAATATTAAGACTATGAACAAACTTGTTAAAAACAACCTTGTAAGGGGCTTACCTTCTAAAGTCTTTTCATGTGATGATCATTGTGTTGCTTGTCTCAAAGGCAAACAGCATAAAACTTCTCATAAGACCAAAGAGATAAATTCTATTTCTTCTTGTCTCCAGTTATTGCACATGGATCTGTTTGGTCCTACAAATGTTATGAGTATAGGCAAGAAATCTTACTGCTTGGTTATTGTTGATGATTACTCTAGATTCACCTGGGTATATTTTCTAAGGACTAAGGATGAGACAAGTGGACTGATCAAGTCCTTTATCCTGAGAATTGAAAACCAAACTAATCAAAAAGTAAAAGTCATTAGATCAGATAATGGGACTGAATTCAAAAATTTTGATCTAAACACCTTTTGTGAAGAGAAAGGGATTGAGAGACAGTATAGTGCTCCTAGGACTCCTCAACAGAATGGTGTTGCTGAGAGGAGAAATAGGACATTAATAGAGGCTGCTAGATCTCTGTTGGCTGATTCAAAACTGCCAATTACCTTCTGGGTTGAAGCAGTTAATACTGCCTGTTATGTCCAAAACAGAGTTCTAGTAGTTAAACCAACGAACAAGACACCATATGAGCTTTTAAATAAAAGAAAACCCTTTATTGGATTTTTCAAACCTTTTGGGTGTCCTTGTACCATTCTTAATACCAAAACTCACTTAGGTAAGTTTGATAGCAAAGCAGATGATGGATTTCTTGTTGGTTATTCATCTCAAAGTAAGGCCTACAGAGTTTTCAATTCATCTTCTAGAATAATTGAAGAAAGTGACAATGTCAAATGCAATGAGAACACACCAAATCCTATTGGAACTGGTCCTCAATGGCTATTTGACATTGATTCACTAACTAACTCCTTTGGTTTCAGTAGTAATGATTATGCAGGTTCAGGAGGTGAAGGATCAGGGACTACACAAGTTCAAGAAAGTGTATCTAAATCAGTGATCTTTCCCACACCCACAGTGAATTCTTTTGAAGACTGTGAAATGGAACAATCTACTGGACCAAGTCAGAGTAGAGATGAAGAGAATCAAGAAGATAAAGAATCAGAAGTAGCTGTTGAAAACACTTCAGTTGAGTTGAATGACTCCAATCTAGAAGCTGATGTTAATGAAGAACCTAGTCATAACACCAGAGTTCAAAAGAATCATCCTCCACAGCTGGTAATAGGAGATATATCATCTCCTATAATGACTAGACATCAGAGCAGACTTCAAGAAATGCAAGATCAACAGCATACAGTGCTTTCTTGCTTTCTATCCCAGCTTGAGCCTAAAAAGGCACATGATGCAATGAAAGAATCCAGCTGGATAGAAGCAATGCAAGAAGAATTGTTGCAGTTCAAACTACAAGATGTATAGGATCTGGTAGACCTTCCTAAGGGTCACAGAGCAATTGGCACAAAGTGGATCTTCAGGAACAAGAGAGATGAAAGAGGAATTGTCATAAGGAACAAAGCAAGGCTAGTGGCTCAAGGGTATACTCAAGAAGAGGGTATAGATTATGAAGAAGTCTTTGCACCTATGGCTAGGATAGAAGCAATCAGATTATTCCTAGCCTATGCTTCTTACATGAACTTCAAAGTCTATCAAATGGATGTAAAGAGTGCTTTTCTCTATGGTTTAATTGAAGAAGAGGTATATGTCTGTCAACCACCAGGGTTTGAAAACCCAAGCTATCCAGACAGGGTATACAAATTGAAGAAAGCTCTTTATGGACTGCATCAAGCTCCAAGAGCATAGTATGACACATTGTCATCCTATCTCTTGGAAAATGGCTTTGAAAGAGGAGTCATTGATAAGACTCTATTTATCAAGAGAAAGAAGAAGGATATCTTGTTGGTCCAAATTTATGTGGATGACATTATCTTTGGATCTACAAGAGATAACATGTGCAAGGAGTTTGAGGATCTAATGCATCAAAGGTTTAAAATGAGTTCCATGGGGGAACTTACTTTCTTCCTTGGACTCCAAGTTCAACAGAAGTCAGATGGCATCTTCATATGTCAATCCAAGTATGTGCAGGACATTCTAACCAAGTTTGGTTTCTCAGATTCAAAACCTGCTAGTACACCTATGGAAACTCACAAACAGATAACAACAGATCTTGAGGGGGAGGATATGGATGTGCATCATTACAGATCCATGATTGGCTCTCTCATGTATCTCACAGCATCAAGGCCAGATATAATGTTTCCAGTCTGTGTGTGTGCAAGATTCCAAGTTAGGCCAAAGCAATCTCACTTTCAAGCTGTTAAGAGGATATTCAGATATCTCAAAGGACAACCCAGATTGGGACTTTGGTATCCTCATGACTCACCCTTTGACCTAATTGCATACTCAGACAGTGATCTAGGTGGGGCAAACTTGGACAGAAAGTCTACTTCTGGAGGATGTCAGTTCTTGGGTGCTAGACTAGTTTCTTGGCAGTGCAAGAAACAAACCACAGTGTCCACATCTACAACAGAGGCAGAGTACATAGCAGCTGCAAGTTGTTGTTCTCAAGTCTTATGGATTCAGAATCAAATGATGGACTATGGGGTAACCTTTCTACACACTCCCATTTTTATTGATAATAGCAGTGCTATCAGCATTGTAAATAATCCTGTCAAGCACTCGAAGACAAAGCACATTGAGATCAGGTATCACTTTATAAGAGACTGTAATGAAAAGAAACTTATTCAAGTTGTGAAAGTTCATACTGACAACCAGTTTGCTGATCTATTCACCAAAGCTTTTGATGTGGGTAGATTCACTTTCTTGGTAACAAGTGTGGGAATGATCAACTCTGAATAAACATTATCTCAAAAAGTGGATACATATCTGAATATTATAGATTCTTGGTGGTACTAATCTATCTTTGCAGGGCATACATAGCAGTACTCAATTCAGACTAAGCTTCAAGGAGTAAGTACAGTTAATACTGCTAGTTGGTTAATACTGCTAGTTGGTTAATACTGCTAGTGGGTTAATACTGCTAGTTGGTTAATACTGCTAGTTGGTTAATACTGCTAGTTAGTTAATACTGCTCACAGTTAATACTGCTAGCAGTTAATACTGCTAGTTAGTTAATACTGCTCACAGTTAATACTGCTCGCAGTTAATACTGCTCGCAGTTAATACTGCTCGCAGTTAATACTGCTAGTTAGTTAATACTGCTCACAGTTAATACTGCTCGCAGTTAATACTGCTCGCAGTTAATACTGCTAGTTAGTTAATACTGCTCGCGGTTAATACTGCTCGCAGTTAATACTGCTAGTTAGTTAATACTGCTCGCGGTTAATACTGCTAGTTAGTTAATACTGCTCGCGGTTAATACTGCTTATAATCCGAATACTATAAATACCCTTTGCCCGCCTAAACGTTCATAACGACTCTTTGCTTACTATTCAGTTGCGCTCTAAACCCTTTCTCTCTCAAGTTCAAAGTTTTCAGGCAAGCTTTTTGCAAGGATCAATGGCTTCAATGGCTTTCATAGATGAACACAATGAAATCGCGATGCTACAGAAACCCAAACAAGCCGAAGGATTTCACCAGATTGTCAACTTTCTGAGGACAAGTCCCATTGCTCATGCACTCACGGTGTCCCCAACCATCTTTATAGAGCATCAGAGACAGTTCTGGGCAAATGCCACCATTATAGCTGAGAATGGTGTGCAGATGATCAAGACCAGGGTATGTGACCAACCCCTAACCGTTACTGAAGAAGTTATTCGCATCAGTCTACGTCTAGACGATGCCTCTGGTATAACTTCTATTCCTAGTGATGAACTGTTTTCAACTCTTTCCAGAATGGGATATCAAGGCCAATTGGGAATTTTTAAGTTTTTCAAAGCAAAAATTTCACCCCAATGGAGGTTCTTTGCTCATACTTTAATGCATTGTATTTCAAAGAAAACAACTGGCTGGAGCCAATTTAGCAGTCCCATTGCTTATGCATTGGTGTGTTTATCCACTGCTAGAAAATTCAATTTTTCTCAAATGATTTTTCATGATCTTGTCTCAAATCTGGATAACAAGAAGAGCTTCTTCATGTACCCCAGGTTTGTTCAAGAAGTTATTAACCATGAATTGACGGATATACCTCAACCTGTTGGGGTATATGTACCTAAACCCCCAAAAGGCAAGGTTTTCTCAAATATGAGAAGATCTGCTGGGGACTCGGAAGGAGTTGACACCCCATTGTTCTCTACAATGATGGTGGTGTCCCAAACCAATGAAGGTATGGCAGCAGGGTCAAGGCCCCCATTAGACCATCCCACTGCTATCCAAGCCCAACCTTCCCACTCAAAAACAATTCCCCAGTCCCTTCTTGCAAAACCAACCTCTTCAATTACCCAAACTTACAAGAGAAAACAGGTAAAGAAGGCTCCTTCCCTTGTTGTACCAGAATCCCCCAAGCCTTTAAGCCCTCTAAAGGAGAATTCTCCTTTAGAGAATATCCATAGGGAACCCACAGGGGTGTCTCCCAACCCCAAGGAGGTGCTCTCTGAGGAGGAGGAAGAGCATATGGGTGATGAGGCTGCCACTACTCCTGCTAGCACAGAGGAGGAAAGTGGTAACATAAATAAGACCTCCCCCATGGCAACTTCAAATGAGAAATCATTTGAAGGTCCCTGGTGCCAAGAAACCAAGGGGGTGGATAGTGCTTCTGCTAGGCAGAAGACATCTACTAATAAAAGATCCAATGATCCTTCAATAGGGGGTAACACTCCTGGAGAAGGTGAGGACAGATATAACTATGAGGAATTGATGGAGACCATGGGAAACATCAACCGGGATGTCATCAAGCAAGGAAAAGAAATAGAGGAGATGAAGTTGGTTATCCTATCTCAACAAATTCAGATCACCAAACTAAAGAAAATGGTGACAAGATTGTTACAGAAAAAGAGAAGGAAGCAGTTTGTGTTAAAGAGGAGGACAAGTGTTCAAGATGATTTCAACAAGGGGGGGGGAGAATTCAGAGGCTGAAGCAGAAAAAGAAAGTATTTCTGAGATGGGATTTGATGGTAAGGGGGAGAAAGCTTCAGAAACAGAAGCACTAGAAGTAGAAACAGATAATGTTCAAGCAGCTACAGGGCTATCTGTTGAAGAATTGGAAATAGCTGAAACCTTAGTAAAAGCAAAGAATGACACTCCTAAGGCTACTCAAAAGGCTAAGGGAGTGGTCATCAATGAAGGAGGCCTTGAAAAGAAGACACAAGAAAGAAGTGAGGCAGGGTTGAAGGATACAAAGGGTAAAGCTAAGATGATTGAACCTGAACAACCTGCAGAGAAGAAAAATCAGATAGAACTGGATGAAGAAGTGGCAAAGCAGCTTCAGGCAGAAATGGAAAAGGAGGAACAGCTGCAAACAGAAACTGATAGAGAGCTTGCAAGAATAATGGCCAAGAAGTTAAATGCAGAATACCAAAAGAGTTTGAAAGAAGCAGCTCAGACAGCATCTCAGGTCAAGAAACTTCAAGTTAAGAGGATGCCTATTCAGAAGCAAAAGCAGAAAAGACAACCCTCCAAGACCTTTTTGGCTAATCAGGAAAGAAGAAAAATGATCAACTTCCTGAAAGGTGCAATTGGTGTTAAGGGGGAGATGTTTACCCATATGGCATACTCTCAGGTTGAAGAATTATATAACAAGGAAATGGCCAAACTCCAAGGGGACTCAGCACAAAGGGATGAGGCTGAGAGAAGGATGAAAGAGAGACATGATCTCAACATCCAACAACCATTCCCTGAGGAAACTACACCGTCCAAAGAAGAAGCAGAAGAGAAAAAGGAAGAACCTGGGAGTGTTGGTGTTGAAGCCAAAGCTGGAAAAAGGGTGAAGACAATTGCTTCCAAAAGGCAGTCTAAAAGGCCCAGAGTAGAAGAAACAACTGGTACTACAACAGAACATTCAGAGATACCTATAGCAGAATCAGTTCAACTTTCAGAACAGTCTAGTGAGCCAACAGATGAGAATATGGATACATACATGACCATAGTGGAACCTTTGAAGGCTGATCCAATCTCTATGCAAGCTCCAGAGATCATCTTCTGGGATATTCTAAGAGACAATGGCAAGAACTTCTTCAAAATCAAGAGAGCTGATGGTTCATTTGAAGCTTATTCAACATGGGGGAAAGTTATCAGAAGTTGTTCCAGAGCTGATATTGAAGAACTATACAAAGCGGGGATGAAACTTTATGAACCTGTGTTGAAAGGCACTGAAGAGAATCTTCTCAAAGTGACATTAGAATACTTGTGCATGATGTTTGATCCAGAAAGAGTACACCATAGGATTAAAGATCATAAGCATGAGTTCATATTCAAGAAGATTGACAAATGGATACTATTTGAAAACTGTGGAGTATACATGATTACTATTGATAACTGTTATCATGAATACTACCTGGTGGACAAAATATATGAGCATAGCAAGGAGAAGTTAGAAGGGATGCTTAAAGCTACACTGGTCTGTACAAAGGATTCAGAGATGGCCAAGATTGTGGTAAGAAGAACTGTGAATCAAAGCTTGGGCCTAGACCCAAATTTGGGAAATTGAACCAGAGGTGTTGAAAGCATCTTGGAAAGCTTCTGAAGGAGTATCTGAAGAACTTGACTTCTCTTCTAAAAGTCAAGTTAGGGGGAGATTGTTGGGAACTGAAGATTCTACTAAGTGTGGTTACTACTGCTAGTACAAGTGTGGTTACTACTGCCAGAGTACTTTGAAGATTAATACTGCTGAGTATTACTACTGCTAGTAGTTAGTACTGCTTAGTAGTTAATGCTGCTAGAAGAAGTTACTACTGCTGAGCATAATTAGTGCTGCTTAAGAGATCCGGATGGAAAGTATGACAGCTGGATATACTGAAGATATACTGAAGATTTACATAGAAGATATACATGGAAGATATACTGCAGATTTGTTTATTCTTTGTAATTATCTTTTAATCAGTATATGTATAGAATAGATAGAATTAACTTTTAAATAATTAGAAGTTCCAGAGAGAAATCAACCTCAAGGCAATAGATCCTAATTCTAGAGAAGTAGAATTCGTATTGGTGAGTCTGTTCATCAATATTGAGGTTGAGTGTGTAATCTTGTAGCTTCAAGCATTCAATACAAGTTTACAGTTTGTTCTTCATATTTTCTGTGTTATTTTGTTTTATTAAATATCAAAGTGTTATTCCGCAAATTTCTTTGATATTAGTTTCTGAGAATTAATTCTTGTTAAGAATTCGATCCTAACAATAAAAGAATTAAAATTAAGTAATTTTGTGTATTGTATTCAACCCCCCATTCTACAATACTTGTTGTGCAATTTTGGGACTAACAACGAGAAGTAAAGTACCCCGACTGGTTAGCCAATGTTGTGGTCATGCAAAAGAAAAATGGTAAATGGAGAGTTTGCATCGACTTCACATATCTTAACAAGGCGTGTCCCAAGGATCCATTTCCTTTGCCACACATTGACGCACTAGTCGACGCAACTGTTGGGCATGAACTCTTAACATTCATGGACACCTATTCAGGCCACAATCAAATACTCATGTATGTTGAAGACCAAGAAAAGACAACCTTCATGACAGATCATGGTATCTACTGTTACAAGGTTATGCCTTTTGGTCTAAAAAATCCAGGTTCCACATACCAAAGACTAGTCAACAAGATGTTCAAAGATCGACTGGGTGATACTATGAAAGTGTATATTGATGACATGCTCGTCAAGTCACGACAAGCTATCGATCATATGGAACACATCGAACACTTACGACAGTCATTTGACATCCTTCGCTAACACCACATGAAGCTCAATCCTACAAAATGCTCCTTCGGAGTCAGTGCTGGGAAATTCCTCGGATACATGTTGACTCGACGTGGCATTGAAGCTAATCCCGACAAGATTAAAGCAATCGTCGAGATTAAATCACCATGAAATTTCAAAGATGTACAACGTTTGACGGGTCGAGTAGCAGCCTTGAACATGTTCATATCTCAATTGTCATACAAGTGTCACCTGTTTTACAACGTCCTGTGAAAGAACAAAGTCTTTAATTGGACAGACAACAACGAGAAAGCATTGCAAGAGTTGAAGGAATACATGGCGTCTCCACCACTATTACCAAAGCCACAGGATAACAAGGTCTTGCAGTGATACCTAGCCGTAAGTGCTAATGCGAAAAGTATAGTCTTGGTACGACAAGAGGACAAGCAACAATTCCTTATATACTATATAAGTAAGTCCTTACTCGATGCCGAAACTAGGTGTTCTTCTATGAAAAAACTACTACTGTCACTAGTTACTGCCGCAAAAATGTTACGACATTATTTGGAAGCACATCCTATGATTGTCGTTACTAACTTTTGACTCAAATCTGTCTTGAGAAAGGCTGAGTTGACAGGTCGCTTGGCGAAATGGAATATCTACCTTAGCAGTTACGACATCGATTTTAAACTCAGGACCGCGATCAAATCACAAGTCCTAGCAGACTTCGTCGCCGACTTTAGTCTAGAACTAAAGAAAGAAGCACAAAGCAAAGTTTGTTCTGTGGCGACTCACGACGACAAACCCTGGACTCTACATGTCGACGGTTCGACCAACGCTAGAGGCACAGGACTAGGTGTCATCTTAAAGTTGCTACAGGGGGGAAAGATGGTGTACTCCATACGATGCGATTTCAAGGCAACCAACAAAGAAGCCGAATACGAAGCCTTGATCGTTGGAATGAAAATGGCACACGACTTAGGGGCAAAGGGGTTACATGTCAAAATTGACTCTCTCCTTGTAGTAAATCAAATGAATGGCGAGTTTGCAGCTAAAGACTCAAAGATGACAACATATCTCAAAGTAGCAAAGGCAAAATCCACGAAATTTAAGCCTTTTACGATCGAACAAACCCCTCGAGATTTAAATACACATGTGGATGCTTTAGCCAATCTCGAATCGGCACTAAGCAAACCACTGTTCGACATAATTCCCATGGTACATCTGACGACGTAGTCCATTGATCATGACGACGCTGGTCAAATCGACAACGACGAATAGGATTGGTCGAGCGATGCCATGAACTATCTAACTCGCGACCAACTCCTAGAAGATAGAGCAGAGGCTCAGAGGATAAGATTTAAAGCATCACGATATGTCATGATATAGGGTAGACTCTATCGACGATCATCTACCAGACTCAAATTACGCTGCATCACGAGCAAAACACAAGTCCAAAATATTCTACAGGAAATGCACGACGGTGAGTGCGGTAACCACTCAGGTGGTTGTAGCTTGGCTAATCGAGTGTCTCGACAAGGCTATTATTGACCGACACTATGATAAGACGCAATCAAGTACGTGTAGAGTTGTGATGTATGTCAATGACACTCAGGTTCGACGCATATACCTTCTGAACCCTTACACTCAACACTAGTACCATCGCCCTTCATGCGATGGGGAATGGACATCATCGGTAAGTTATCACCTGCCCCTAGGCAGAAGGTATTTCTACTTGTTCTTATAGATTATTTTTCCAAGTGGGTAGAGGCAGCCGCTTTTTCCCATGTTCGGGACAAAGAGGTGATATCATTTATCCATACTAACATTATTTGCAGGTTTGGAATACCATCTGAGATCGTTTGTGACAATGGATCTCAATTCATCAGCGAAAGAACTCAACAGTTCTGTGAGAATTACAACATCAAACTCACGACATCCACACCACGATATCCTCAATCAAATGGTCTTGCTGAGTCAAGTAATAAGACAATCATAAACTCGATCAAAAAAACGCTTGAAAGCAGCAAAAGTGAGATGGGTCGAAGAAATTCCTTCGGTCCTATGGGCAAATTGTACGAATCCACGTACGTCCACTAGACAAACTCCCTTTTCCTTAGTCTATGTTTGTGAAGACGTTTTACCCGTCGAGGTATGACTACCTACATCGAGACATATGTCGGTCGATCATAACTTGGTTGACAGGAGCTACAATCTCGACGCTCTCAAAGAGCTAAGAGAATCAGCTTTGATTCGTATGGAATGACAAAGGTAGATAGTCGAACGACACTTCAACAAAAATATACAGACTAAAATCTTTTAGGAAGGCGACTATGTCTAGCGACGAGTGTTTCAAAACACACAAGAGTCGAACGCAGGTAAACTTTCCATCAAATGGGAAGGCCCCTATCGTATATCTCAGGTCGTGGGAAAGGGTGCCTATAGGCTCCGAACCCTCGATGACAAAACGATCACACGTCGTTGGAATGCAACACATCTAAAAAGGTATTTCTTATAAACATTAAATTAGTTCCTTACGATTATTCTCATCAATCAAGTACTGACTTAAGCATTGGAGGGTCGTTGATTAGCCAACGACCAACCTCTGACATTGTTTTCTCACAGGTCCGCACGACATTAAGCCTTTTGTATGAATTAACAAAGCACCAGAGGGTGTACAATCTAAGTTCTCAACTGAGAATTATTTTTCATTGGGGATAAAATGCCTTAGACGCACGTATCCTTGATTAAATTATGATGACATGCCTTGGTCGCACGTATCTTTGATCGAATAAATATCTTTTATGTTATCTATTTGGTCATATGTATTTCGAGGCCTTAAGTCGCCTGAATCGCCTTAGCCGCAAGATCAGTAATATAATTATTATTACAATAAACTCAACAATGTAGCAAAACGACTCATTGATATTTAAGATTGATGTTTACAATGCAAGGCTCGACCAACAACGATCGACCTAAGGAAAATACGAAGAAGCAAGACAAAAGTTTAAGAAGGAGTGCCCTCTGTTGGCTGCGACGCGTCACTGACTCTCTCCACGACCTCCATATTCTTCTCATCCTCGGAGTCCCGGTCCTGCTCAGTCCCGATATCCATAAGATAGAGCTTGAGGTCTTCAGAAGCATAAGCCAAGGGATTCTTCCCGTTCAGGTGACGTCTCATTATGGCCGCCTCTGGTCATCCATTGGGTGAAAACCTCAATGGCTTTCAGCTCTTCTTCTAAACTCCCGATCTTGCGTTCTTGCTCAGCCATCTTCGACTTGAGGTCCTCGGTCTCTTTTTTATTCTCGACCAAGGACACCAACGTTTGCTCCAACTCCATCCGCGTCTCTTTTACCGTATCGCATGACACGTCGAGACGGATCTGCATATCAGATATTTGGAGGTTGACAACCTCCAACATATTTTGGGTCTCTTCGAGGCGACAATTCAGGGACTTTACGTCAGCTTTGGCCACCCTCTCTCTGACTAGAGCCACTTGCTCCCTCTCTAGTGCAACCTTCTCTCTCTCCAGGACCTTCGGCATAAAACGCCGGATTTTGTCCATCTCATTGTAGAGGCCAAGAGAGGACTGAAAGGCCTGCAAACATGTGTAACAAAGTGGTCAAATAGTTGACAGAAGAAAAGAAAAGTAAGTTAAAACCTTATTACTTACCAAGAAAGATAGGCCCAGGACGTGTGACTCCACGTCTTCGATGACCATTTCTCTGAACTTCTCCCTGAAAGACGGGATTAAATACTTCTCCATATGAGGGAATAACTTCTCTCGGTCGAACGAACTATCCCTCATAAATTCCGACGGCAACGTGAAGTTGACCGTCTGGACCTCCGTAGGGCCTTTTCCCTTATCACTAGACAGGGGAGGAGGACCAGAGGCCTCCGACGCCTGATTAAGGCACCCAACATGAGGGTCCTTAAAAACCTCAGTCATTGGAGGCTCAGCACGAGTCTCCTGAACGGAAACACAAGGATCAACAGTCGCCTGAATGGCAACACAAGGATCGACAGTCGCCAGAACGGCAACACCAGGATCGATAGTCGCCTGATCGACAACATCCATCTTCGTTATCCGAAGAAAGGCAGCGCTCGACATCCACATATGCTTCGAAAGCTCTGTCCCTGATGTTTTAAGCGCCTTCCTCTTCTCCTTGCCCTTCCGGGCTAACTCCAAGAACGCCTTCTTTTGGTCGGCGACATTGGAGGACTTTGAAGGAGAAACACCTAAGAATGACAAAACGATTACACAAGACAAAATGAGAAAGAAAAATCACGAAGAAAAGAAAAAAGGTTAAACACAACACCTGACATCTCCGTTCTCCCTTCTTTTTCTTCTTCTATTTCCTCTTTCTCCTTTACAGGAGATGCAGTAGACAATCCAACAAACAGCATGTCGTCGTCATCTAAATCCCCGTCGGTAGTTGGACGAACGGTAAAAAAAGAGCGTTCCTCGATTCTAAGCTCGAAGAATCGCTCGGCCTTGTCAGTTGAATCATCAGAAGGCTCGATAACAGTAATATCGATCGGTGGAAAAAATAATGAGACCAAATGCAGTAAGATCGAGCAATCAAACGGGAAAAACGAAGTAAGATTCTAGAATATTACCCTCGGTGTTCCATCCTGAGGTGAGCCACTAGATATCACCGTCGACCGAAGCTAATGGACCAAAGACATATTTGTTCTTCCAATTTCGATCATTAACTGTGGTCTTGTGAACTAGAACGCAAGACTCCATAAACCTAGAGGACAGGCTATAACGATGGTTCGACTTCGACTTAACAGAGTAGGACGAAAGCAAGTCATAGACAGTGAATGGTGATTCATATTCGCTCATCGCCCGTTCAATTACTTGAATAACCCTCCAAAACAGAGGCATTATCTTCCCCAGAGACTGGTCGAAAAGCGTAAGAAGCGACCTTGCCAAGGGATAATAGGGCCATGAAAACCCTATCTCGAAGGGATACTCGCACATCACGAAATATCCCTCCGGACACCGCTCAGGAAGAAGCAACACCGGTGGACTAATGGTTATCGCTTCTGGAATTTTAGCTAAACATCGAAAGGATTCGAGGTCATTATCTTCACAAATCACACCAATCGGATCTAGAGACATGGTGAAATCGGGATCCTGGACAGTCGCAACGTAAAAACCAAAGGCGTCCCAACCCTTCCTAGGCTTTTGAGCTAAAGTCCTACGTCGCATGGATTAAAAAGGAAAAAGATATCGTACCTTATATAGTCGCCCTAAGACCTCAAACTTTGGCAACGACAGTATTTTCGGCAAAGATTTGTGTTGGATCCCAGATTTAATCTTATAACAGTGATATAAACAATAGTAATGATAAGAACAGCGAAAGCAATACAGTTTAATATAAAAGAAGATTCAAATATCACAGTTCATAAACAGATATATAAAATGTATAAGATCTTCTTTGAGAAATTCTTTCAAACAGAAATGATGAACTAATAGCTTTGGTTGATAAAACTTAGAATCATACAATTACCGGATATCTCAACAAGGATAAAATATTGTAATATGTGTTGAATCATGTATAGGGACACAAAATAGAAAGTAGAACAACCTCCAAAATATAGTTGACCAAAATCTTGGATACAATTATCTACATATTGTATGTACAGGGTTACCCCCAACACATCCCTTCCCTCCATAATTACCACAGAGAAAAACAGAAGTTCTTTTAAAGTATGATGTAATGAAAATATAGTAGTGAACTTCAAGAGTGACGGTTTTTCTATTCGACTTTTGTTATTTGAAGACTTTTATGTGTCAAAATATCATGTGTGTGTATGTGTATAACATCCTAGTTTACGAAGGAGCACAATTACAACCCTTTTTGTTTTGATTATGTCATGGATGATATCATGCCATGTTATTATGGTTTAAGGTTTAGTTTTGGATGGTTAGTGGAAATGTAAATGCACGTTGTACTTGGGTATCTTTTGTCTTAAATTGAAAATCGTTATTTCTAATAGTGTTGTTTCTATATTTTTGTAAGAACGATTGTTTGAAGGCATTAGAAAAGCATTGATTTAGGTTTTGATATCAATGTCTTTGTGTTTCTTGACTTCAAATATATTTTTCTTTTTTCATGTCATGGGATAAATTTAGGTTTTGATATCACATGTGGCTGGAGTCAACCTCCTATGTTGGAGTGTTTTATGGAAGCATCAATCTCAAATACATTAAAGTACTACAACATTGTTTATCAATTAGTTTGATGTTTCAATATTATAATTGAAGTCATTATGTCAATATCAAGTGAATAAAACAAGATCGAAGTACCACATTGCTTATCAATTAGTGTGTGTCATCCTTCTCTTAGAGGATCATGAAAAGAATGATGGTCAAAGAACTTCTAATCTTCATGATTCAACATCTACCGATGGAGTCTTGACCTTTTTAAGCATCAATTCTTTAAATAATTCTGATAAACTTTGATATTACATTAAAAAAGGAAAAATACTACTTTCAATTTTTTTATTAAAGTAACAACCATAAATAATGAGGTAACATCATGATAATGGATTATTTATTAAATCTTAAAATGTGGTTAGTTTGGTTATCCCAAATTAGTAAAAAGATGCAATGATATATTGACAAGAGGAGATGATGATTTTTTCAGTCAACTCTAATTTTAGGCGACCTAGGGTTGTTCATCGGTTGACATCCAATGGATGTGACGGGAACCGATTGGATGTTGGATTTTTCTAATCTTGATTGGACCGGTTCGGTTCTATCCATTCGATCGGATTGGATCCATCCGACATCCAATGGATGATCAGATCGGATCGGATCCATACAATGTGTTAATTTAATCCAATTTTCTAACAATGAAACAAATTGATTAATCACTTTTAATATGTATTAAAAGCAACACAAGTGAGACTAAAAGTTCAAATACCAACACAAAACAATTTCAGATTTAAGCAAATTGCAAACAAATTAATTGGATGATAGTTGCTTGGATAACTGGATGGTATTTGGATAGTTAATTGGATGGGTAATTGGATGTTGGTCGGTTCGGTTCGGTCGATTCTGGACTGTCATCCAAGAACCGACCGATCCAAATTGGATGTTGAAATTTTCAAACCAATCCGATCCAATTACAATTGGATATCCAATTATGGTCGGTCGGTTCTGATTGGATTGATCGCTTAACTTTCTGCACACCTCTAAGGCGACCTTTCTTAGAAGAAAAAAGATCTTCAAACTATTTGTAGCGTTAAAATGATATGGTTATTGATTTGAGTTCTAAATAGTATTACAATAAAGTAAATACCAATTTATTCATTGTTTTACATTGTATCTCATTAATTATTAACCGATTTACGTTATATCTTCATTCGGTCCAATACTTTCTTAAATAATGTATCGCTACCACGCGATAGCGCAACGCGCGGTGGCCACACTAGTTAACGTTAGTTAAATATCATGATGGTCGAGTCTACTTTGCTGCGTTGTAGCAGAATATTAGCAGAAAATACACTTTGGGCTTTGATGTTTAGAATATTAGCAGTCAGTCATGATCTCAGCTTGAGCATTTGGCCTCATGAAAGCCACCATGTAACTTGTTGTCCTTTCAAGGTTCTCAAGGGCTTAGTGAACGTTTCTAGGTGTACATTAATTCTAAAAAATTCTTAATTACGCTTCAAATTCTTGACAAAATCTATGATTTTACTTTTTGTATTTCAAAAACATTTTCCTACAAAAGCAAAGAGTAATGGGATTGGAGTAGTGTCAACATTTCCAAATATTCTTTATAATATTGTGTGGGAGGATCTCAAATCCTATGTAAATTAACTATGCACTAAGATCCAGTTACGTTGGGAATTGGGATCAGTTGATGTTTCTATAACAGGTTTCCATGTAGTCTCAGTACTCCACATCCTTTTATATATATATATATATATATATATATATATATATATATATAGATAGATAGATAGAGTGGTTCATTTGATAAATGGTAAATATATGAGAAATAAAGAAAATAATCTTAATCATTCATCTGGTCAACATTTGGGGCTTTGACTGCGAAGCACCGGATAATTCCTTGTGTCGTCTATAGAAGGTAGAGGGGTAATTTCGTAAAATATACGGGATGAGTTCATATATGAATCTGTATGAATCACAAAGATTCATATATAAATTTGTTAATTAGTTCAACAGATTCATATATCACAAAGGTTCATATATGAATCTTTGTGATTCATACAGATTCATATATGAATCTGTTAGTTAGTTCAACTAATTCATATATGAATCAAAAAGGTTCATATATGAATCAGTTAAAAGAATTCAGTTGTGAATTGCACTGGTTCATATATGAACATATAGTTCATATGTGAATTATACATGTTCATATATGAATACAACCCGTGTGTTTTGTAAAATTTACGAAATTGTCCTTCTATTTTTGGGATAGCCGCAACTTTTGACCGGTCAAAGCCGCAACTTTTGACCGGTCAAATCCGATCTTGACCATATGAATGGCTAGTATTACTTCTCTATTTCTCATATATTTATCATTTCTCAAATGAACCGAACACTATATATATATATATATATATGGGAGGGATCAATTGAAAACCAATATTACATTGGAAACTTTGGAAACCGAAATTAACCAATAATTGAATTTTCTTTTTTTATTTTTATTTTTAATGGATAAGATTATTTTAGTCTTTTACATAATTTCATAATATATATGGTAAGTGTTATTATTATTATAATATTAATTATTTAATTTTAATGTATTTTATATATGGTAATATTGATCCTTTTATTAATTTAAACATGAAACATTTAATTTAGGTAAAAACAAATTGATTCATACGCAAGCTACAAATCAATTTTTTTCTTGATTCTTATTAATCAGTGATTGATTCATCCAATTAATGAAAGTTGATATTCATATGAAATCTTTAATATTATCTCTAGGCACAAAATATTAATAAAATGAAACATAATGGATTTGATATAGTGAAACAAAATATTAATATTGTGAAACCTGATGAAACATACAATGTTAATTTATGAAACCTAATGAAACAGATTTGATATAGTAAAACATAATGGAAAGATAATGAAACAAAATATTAATATAGTTAAACAAAATATTAATATAAACAATAATGAAACTTAATGAAACTTAATTGGGTTTTTACATACTGTATATTGATGAACAGGTAAATAAAGAGTAGTATTGATATGCTCTCTTTTTTTTAAGAAATATACGCTTTTCTATATTTAATCATATTTCATCTTTCTTGCCAAATTTGAAACACAAAAGAAAAAAAAACACATTTACCCTTTTGACATATTATTATTATTTTTTATTAATAAATTAAGTAATTTATTAGCATATATAATTCAAATGAATTTTGACCATTGATTTAAAATATCAATGATTGAAATTTGGTTTCCAAAGTTCCCAATGAAATTTGGTTTCCAATTGAAACCACCCCTATATATATATATATATATATATATATATATATAGGGGGTCATTCAAGGGAGAACTCGGTTGTTTGTGATAACCGTGAGATCCAATTTCAGCCACATATTAAGAAATAAATTAGGAAGTTATTAATTTTGGTAATTTTATTTGAAATTTGAATTTTAGGGCAGTTTAGGTATTTTAAAAATATTATATCTCCTCTCTCCTTTCTCATATCTCATCTCTTTGGCCTCTAACCTCCCTCCGACCACCTGTGATACCACCGGCCTCCTGTAATACCACCAGCCTCCTGTGATACCAAGATGCACCGTGATGCCAATCCATCCTTATTATACTCTTGTTGTATTAGCCTTCATGTGGTACCATGCACTGTGATACCAATACCCATTCTAACATCAACAAGGGTGATACCGCTGTGATACCACTCCAACGCCTCTATGAAATAGAGCAACAAAAATAAAGATGATGCACATTGTGATACCTTTTATAAAACAACAAAATAAAGACAAACTCATTAATTTTAAACAACAAACATAAAGATGATGCGCACTGTGATACACTTTGTAAAGAACAATGATACATATTGTGATACCCATTAATCATATGTGATACCTTTTATAAAACAACAAAATAAAAACAAACTCATTAATTTTAAACAACAAACATAAAGATGATGCACACTGTGATACACTTTGTAAACAATGATGATATACATTGTGATACCCATTCATCCTAAACTTTAAGACATAAACTCATTGTGATACACACTGTGAAACATACCCATTCTAATAGCAACACGGGTGATACCGCTGTGATATCACTCCAACGCCTCTATGACCGGTGTGGTGGACGGAGTTCGATCGACAAGGAGGAAAACAAATTAACAATATTTGAGTTTTGGTGATTCGTCGACGTCTCCGGCAATGAACGGATTTCGGTGCATTGTCGAGATATGTTTTGTACAACATCGTCAAGATCTAGGCGGTGGTCAGGGGAGGGGGACGGGAAGGGGCGTCGGTGGTGGCGGACCTATTGACGAGGATGTTGCGGCGACCAAAACACTCCCGACGAGGATGAAGGTGTACCGGCGTTGAAGGAATGTGGGAGGAGGAATGTGTAGTGGCGGCCATGAGACAGTGATTATAATTTTTTTTTTAGGGTTAACAGAACAGGGTCATAAGATATATAGAGAAAGAGACGTGTCTGTGTATTTGTGTGAGTGTATTTGAGAGAGAGAGAGAGAGAGAGAGAGAATGCAAAATTAAAATAAATTAAAAAATCAACACCAATTACTAATTTACCCTTTAAGTTTATTTTAAGAAATAACATTAATTGTTTTAAATGATTGATTCACATTGGATCTCACGGTTATCACAAACTACTGAGTTCTCATTTGATTATGCCCCTATATATATATATATATATATATATATATATATATATATATATATAGGTAGTTTCATTTGGAAACCATCTTAAGCTTGAAAACCATGAAAACCGTCGATTTGCTTGGTTAAGTTAATGAAATTGTTTCATGAATTTGGTAAATTTGATAAATTGTTTTATAAAAATCTTTTCTTGATGTAATTGTTTAATATATTTGTGATTTTTATGTAAAAATGAAAAAGTTTCATCAAAATGAGAAAATGCATGAAACAAAATTCATTAGAATGAGAAAATAATAAAACAATTTTATCAACAAAAGAATTATATGACACAATTTTTTCATCGAATTAAAGAATTTCATGAACCAATTTCATTAACTTAACCAATAAAATCGATGGTTTCCAAGGTTTGCAAAATTAAAGTAGTTTCCATTTGATCTCTCCCATATATATATATATATATATATATATATATATAGAGAGAGAGAGAGAGGTTCAAAGGAAAACCTCAAAAAAATGGAAAACTGAATAACACTCTAGTAGTCATTCATCTCGACAGTATGCACTTGTGCATACAAGTAATTTATAACATTCACACTTGCATATACGCAAGTGCATAATATCCACATGTGCATAAAAACCAAAAAACTAATTAATTACTTGTATACACAATTACATACCGTCTAGATGGAAGGCTACCAGGGTGTTCCTCATATTTCCGTTTTTTTGAGATTTTCCCCTGAACCTGACCTTTAAGGTTCTCAATATTTTTGTGGTTCACATTTGATTACCGTCACACACACACACACACACACATATATATATATATATAGGGAAATGTTCATTTGAGAAACACTAAATATATGAGAAATAGAGAAGTGATCTTAAACCATTAATTCGGTCAAGATCGGCGGCTTTGACCGAGAATTCGGGAATAATTGCTCTCATGGTCCACTCTCGTGTTCCTCACATTGTTTATTATTCGAAGGGTATTTTTGTAAATTATCCAAACGCATTCATATATGAACGCAGATATGAATATCACTTTCTTTTTCTTTTTTTTTAGCCGTGTGTGTTCATATATGAATGCATGCAAAAAACAGAAGTCCATATATGAATGTTAGTAGACGTTCATATATGAATGTTAGTAGAATGTCACTATTTTTTTTGTACGTATTCATATATGAACGCATGCATTCATATATGAAGGCATGCATTCATATATGAAGGCATGCAGTCAGTGTTTATGTAAAAATTATGAACATTCATATATGAACGCATGCATTCATATATGAAGGCATGCAAAAAACAGGCGTTCATATATGAATGTCACTCTTTTTTTTTGCATGCATTCATATATGAACGCATGCATTCATATATGAAGGCATGCAGTCAGTGTTTATGTAAAAATTATGAACATTCATATATGAAGGCATGCAAAAAAATAGGCGTTCATATATGAATGTCACTCTTTTTTTTTTTGCATGCATTCATATATGAACGCATGCATTCATATATGAAGGCATGCAGTCAGTGTTTATTTAAAATTACGAACATTCATATATGAACGCATGCATTCATATATGACTGCATGCCTTCATATATATGAACACGCGCATTCATATATGACGCATGCATTCATATATGACTGCATGCCTTCATATATATGAACACGCGCGTGTTTTTGTCAAAGTTACGTAAATACCCTTATATTTTTGGAAGAGCCGTAATTTTTGACCAGTCAAAGCCGCAATTTTTGACAAGTCAAAGCCGTAACTTTTGTCCAATTAAATCCAATCTTGACCATATGAATGGCTAAGATCACTTCTCTATTTCTCATATATTTACTATTTCTCAAATGAACCAAACACTATATATATATATATATATATATATATATATATATAGGGATAGGTTCAAATGAAAACTCATCTTTCATTGTGCACATGAGGACAAATCTTAACCATTGATCAAAACTTAGAAAACTAATCAATGGTTAATACATAATAAAGTTACTTGGTAAGTGATTAAGGACAAAATTGTAATTTTGAATCAACGCCTACCTTCTTTGACTTTTTATTTTTATTTTTAATTAAAAAAATTTACCCCCTTAAACTTTAAAATAATTTATCTTAAAAATTACTAATATTTTAATCAAACAAATTATATCAAAAAAACGAGAATTTCGTGCTCTTCGATATGACATCCATCTCGATATAGTTTTTTTTTTGTTTTAACCGTTTTTTACATGAAATTCTATATACGTGTTATATTCATTATGAATATGCATGCACGTCTTCGGGTGTCTACATTCAGTATGAATAACAAAGATTAACGTTCATTCACTATTCATGATGAATAATACTGTATGCAGGATGAATAATACAATATTCGGGATTTTTTTCATTTTAACTGTTTTTTACGTGAAATTCTATATATAAGATGAATAATACACGAATCCATGATTCATGTATTATTTACATGAATCGTGTATTATTCACCCTAAATGTTTTATTATTCATCCTGAATGATACATTATTTAAGATGAATAATATATAAATGACCCGTGAAGGTGTAGACACATGGCGCACTCTCTTTTGTTTCCAAATTCACAACCGAAATTTGGTTTAATTCATTATGAATATGTATGCGCATCCTCGGATGTCCCACCTTCAGTATGAATAACAAATGTGAACGTTCATTCATTATTCATGATGAATAATATAGTATTCAGGATGAATTACACAACATTCATGACGAATAATACACGAATTCATGAATCGTGAATTATTCACCCTGAATGTTGTATTATTCATCCTGAATAATACATTATTCATGATGAATAACACATGAATGACCTGCAAAGATGTCGAGACATGACGTGCTCTCTTTTGTTCCCCGATTCACAACAGAATTATTTGATAGGTTCTCGATTCGTCTTGATGGGTGTTGGGTTATGGTGCTGAAGAAACGTGATGCCTTACAACGTTGAAGAAAGTGTAACGAGTAATCAGCTTGCTTTTTCCGAAGTTCTTCAAGAAAGTCCTTTAACCACACTAGCTCTTTACTGGCTTCAGCAACTACCATGTATTCAGCTTCTGTTGTTGATAAAGACACACTTTTCTGAAGCCTGAACATCCAACTAACTACTGTTGATCCCACTGTAAAGACGTACCCAGTAGTGCTTTTAAATGTCTCTTTGCATCCACTCAAATCAGCATCAGTATATCCTTTGAGAACTGAATCCTTACCTTTGAAACATAATCCCAACTTTGAAGCGACTAACAATGTTCCTGTCTTTATAAAGCTCCCAATGTTCCCAAAGACATAATCCCAAAGACGTACCCATCTGACTGCTTCCCAATGTTCTCTTCTCGGATCTGACATAAAGCGACTAACAACCCCGACGGCGTGGGCTATGTCTGGCCTCGTGCAAACCATGGCGTACATGAGACTACCAATAGCAGATGCATAAGGAACCTTAGCCATATCTGCTTTCTCATCTTCTGATCTAGGAGACTGATCTTTGGTAAGCCTGAAATGACTTCCCAAGGGTGTGTTTCAAGGTTTTGTTTTCTCATTGTTCATCTTGAATCTTTCTAACACTTTCCTGATGTATTTCTCCTGGGATAGTGTCAAAAATCCATCTTTTTTGTTTCTAGCAATGCTCATATCAAGTATTTGTTTGGCTGGACCTAAGTCTTTCATCTCGAATTCTTCAGACATTTGTTTCTTTAACTTGCTGATCTCTTTCATAGATGCACCTGCAATTAACATATCATCTACATAGAAAAGTAGAATGATATAGAAGCCTTTGAATTTCTTCACATAACAGTGGTTCGTCTCACATTTGTTGTACCCAGTCCTTTTCATAAAGTTATCAAAATTCATGTACCATTGCCTGTGTGCTTGTTTGAGATCATTCAAGCTCTTTTTCAGTTTGCAGACCCAGTCTTCTTTACCAGCAACCTGAAACCCCTCAGGCGTTGCCATGTAGATATCCTTTTCAAGGTCATTATGTAGAAATGTTGTCTTGACATCTAACAGCTCTAGATGTAATCCCCCTGCAGCTACAATGCTCAAGATCAATCTGATGATGGTCATTTTCACTACTGGAGAAAAAGTTTCATTGTAACCAATCCCCTTTTTCTGTTGAAAACCCTTGACCACCAAATGTGCTTTATACCGTTTAAACCCATCATGCTCTTCCTTGATTCTAAATACCCATTTGTTCTGCAACGCTCTTTTGTATTGCGGAAGCTTGGTTAAAAACCAAGTTTTTTTTTTGTTTAGAGATCCCATTTCTTCTTTCATTGCACACTCCCACTGCAACGAATCTTTCAGCTTAACTGCTTCAGACTAACTTTCTGGTTCACCATTCTCAGTTAAAAGAAGATAATTGACTGATGGAGTGTATTTTTCAAGAGGCTTAGAGACTCTGGTGGATCTCCTGACCCAGTCTGATTCAACTTGTTAAGGCTGTACCGAAGAAGATGTTTCTTCTTCATTCTCGGAGCTTTCACTGTTGACACTGTCTTTATGAACATCTTCAGACTCATCATTACTCCCACTATCCTAAGTATCTTCTAGCCCTCTGATTCTGATGTCATCACTTTCAAACTCAACTTGTTCTTTCTGATCATTTGAATTTATTGTGCTCCTGTCTTTATAAAGCTCAGCCTCGTTGAACGTTGCATGTTTACTTCTGACTACCTTTCTGCTTTCAAAATCCCAAAGCTTGTAGCCCATACTATCTGATCCATATCCAATGAAGGTGTATTACTTGGCTTTTGCATCCAAATTGTTACCATCTTTCATTAGATCATAGGCACTGTATCTGAACACTTTCAAGTGTTCATACTTCACTACTTCACCTTTCCACTCTTCCCCTGGTATCTTGAAGTTCAATGGAACTGATATTCCTCGGTTGATAAGATAAGTTGCAGTAAAAACTGCATCAGCCCAGAATGTCTTTGGAAGCCCAGCATTAAGTCTCATACTCCTGGCCCTTTCATTCAAAGTTCTGTTCATTCTTTCTACCACTCCGTCTTGTTGAGGAGTGTCTGGAACTGTCTTTATCATCCGAATGCCATGTTTAGCACAATAGTCAGTGAACTCTGTGCTAATGTATTCTCCACCATTATCCGACTTCAAGGACTTTACTTTCAGGTTAGTTTCTAATTCAACAACAGTTTTCCATTTCTTAAAAGTTTTGAAAACATCAAACTTATTCTTAAGAAAGTAAACCCATACCTTGCGTGTTGAATCATCGATGAAGGTCACATAGTAGTTCGATCCTCCCAAGGAAGAAACTGGTGTCGGTCCATAAACGTTCGTGTGAATAAGCTCTAATTTCTAAGCTTTCGGTATCTGACCCATCTTCACAAAGGATACTTTCTTTTTCTTTCCAAGAACATAGGATTCCCAGAATTCTGAATCCACACTTTTTAGATAAGGAAACTTCCCTTTTGTAACGAGCATCTTCATTCTTTTTTCATTCATATGGCCGGGACGTTGATGCCACAATCTGAAAGGATTTAGCTCTCTGGTCACTACATTCACCTCGCTATCAGAAACATCAACCATGTATAAGGTGCCACTCTTTTTACCCTTGGCAATTACAAGGTTTTGTTTGACAACCTTCCATTGTCCATCACCAAAGGTAGTTCTAAATCCCTTGTTGTCCAGCTGCCCAGTAGAAATCAACATTTTCTTAAGGATGGGAATGACCCGAACGTCCTTCAAGGTCCAAGTGGTACCCAATGAAGTTTTTATGTCTATGTCACCTATTCCTGTGATGTCAAGAGTATGATGGTCAGCTAAACGAACTTTACCAAAGTTACTTGTTTGTAGATTCTTCATCATCTTCGTGTTGTAAGTAGCATGAAAGGATGCACCGGAATCCAAGATCCAAGACTCTGCGGAATTCTCAACACATCAGATAAGGGCTTTATCTGAATCATCAATTGTTGCGTTCACCTCTCTGTTTCCATCTGATTGTTTAGGGCATTAATTTCTGAAATGCCCAGTTTCTTTGCACTTCCAACATTGGATGTCTTTTCTTGGTTTTGACTGGCTCCTCTTTCTAGACTTTGACCTGCCTCTACCATTACCTCTTTCTGTATTTCTACCTCTCCCTTCAGTGCTTAGCAAAACACTAGATGATTCTCCAGAACTTCGTCTCTTTATGTCATCTCCTAGGATGAAGTCACGTATGCCCTCAAAGGTGAGTTTAGAGGTTCTAGCTGAACCACTAATGGCAATGACAGTTCCTGACCAACTTTCCGGTAACGAGGATAACAAAAACAAAGCTTGGACTTCATCTTCAAACTTAATATCAACAGATAACAAGTGGGATATAATGGTATTGAAATCATTAATGTGTGAGGTAACAGACATACCTTCCCTCATTCTAGTGTTTAATAACTGTCTTATCAGAAATACCTTGTTAGAAGCAGAAGGTTTTTCATACATGTTTGACAAAGCTTTCATCAACCCACATGCAGTAGTTTCCTTCACAATGTTAAAGGCCACATTCTTAGCTAGTGTAAATCTGATAACAACCATGGCTTTTCTGTCTAGAGCAGCCCATACAGTGTCTTCCATCTTATCGGGTTTTATTCCTGTCAAGGCTTGATCCAAATCCTTCTGACATAGCAGATCCTCAATTTGCATCTTCCACCATTCAAAATCTTGTCCGTCAAACTTTTCAATCCTGGTTTTTCCGTCTTCAGCCATTATCCCAAACTGTTGGCGATAGGCAAACAGAAAAATAAGGAATCTTTTAGCAGCGGCGACAGCAAACAGCGGCATGGCGGTGGCAGGCAACGGCACGGAGACGGAACGTCAGCAGAGCGATGGCAGCACGACGACGGCGCGGGGGCGGCACGGGGCGGTGCGGCGGCGGCAGAGGCTGGCAGTGGTGAGGATTGCGGCGATTGAGTGTAACAGATCAACATCCTAAAGCTCTGATACCAATTGTTAGGGTTAAACGTTACACACACAATCACACAAACCGAAAGCAAGAGAAGAACACAAGAATTTACGTGGTTCACACGATGAGGGTGATCGTGCTAGTCCACGGGGGCAACTAGGGTTTTCTTTATATTAGGTGCTACAATGTTTACAAGTACAATGAGATTAATATATATATAAACATAATTAGGGTAATCTCCTAATTAAGGAAAGTAGGGTAGAGAGCCTAGGGTCGGTTCCCTTCTGCGTCTCCCCCTAATGGGCCGGTGCCTACATCCCAACAATCTAGAAACCGTTCGTAGTTTCCAAGGTCTAAATCCACCTTCAAACCGAAAAACAAAGTCAATTTGTTGAAACCGATAAATAAGAAGGCTTGATATCAATTTATTCATAACCATAATGGTTTTAATTTACTGAAATGTTATCATGAATGTTTGTAGAGTTGCTAATGCTTATAGCCTTCAATAAATTTGTTTGTCTATGTTATATGCTTTTTGTCCTATTATCTTAACTCATCGGGATTCATATTGTGGATTTTGTTATATTTATCATGTTTGGGAGTGTTTATAGCACCAGTAAAGATGGACATAATGGAGAACTAATAGCTTAAAATGGTAACTTATGCAATGAGGTACCGTGTGGCTGGACATAAGATATGTGAAACTAACTTGTAGAATCTTGGTGACCTTAATTTTGTTGAAGGTGTTTTTTAGGTCACCACCTAGTTGTAACATGTGGAATTCTAAAAGTACAATTATCATGCCTATGAATTACTACAGTCCTAGTTAAGTAGTAGTTCAAAATTTTCATTGAAGAAACTATGCACACAAATAACAATTTCAATAACAAACTAAGATAAATAAATAATGAGGTTGGGATTTATGGTAATGCATTTAAAAGATTTAGCAATTATCTGGTGTTTGACATGTCATTTAACAACAATGAATCAAATGTGGCATATAATTGCACACAAAAGGAATTTAGGTCCTTGCACCAAATTTTGCAAAGTAGCCGATTAGGAGGTTATTGGTGCCACTAGAGTGCCATTGGTGAGGGTTATTGGTGATTTAAACTTGTAAAATTTCAAACATTAGAAACAAAACAAATCATTGAGTGTAAGCGATGAGCAGAATCGTTGTTGTCAAAATAGTATGTCGTAGAGCATGAGTTGTGCTTTTGATTTCGAATCGAGCAGAAAGTTGTAAGAACGTGAGTGAAGTTTGGTAGAGCTGAGAGAGGAGAAGAGGAAAAACCATGAGAGAGAGAGAGAAAGAGAGAGCTCCAGTGAGGGGTCCGGTAAGGGGTTGGGGCGAGAGAGAGGTCCGATGAGATTGTACGAGAGTAAGGGTAGGGTCTCGGGGGCTCAAAATAGGAATGGGTATAATGATACAAGTCAGTACCGATCGAAACACGGAAATAACAATCCAAATGAGATCTCGTTTTTGTTCTTCAACTTTCCAGAGAATTTGGAAGTAGCACAGTTGTGGAGGATTTTCAAAAATTATGGAGTCGTTTTAGATACATGGCTGGTAAGAGACTAAAAAATGGGGAAAAGTTTGGTTTTGTCCGATTCAAACTAGTTGCGAATGTATACATTCTAGAGAGAAAACTAAGAGAAATATGAATTGGATCCTTCAGTCTCTGAACTTTCTTAGCAAATAAACCAAATAGAAGGGCGGTAGAAGGGGCTCGAATAGAGGAAGGGAGGAGGAATGTAAATAGAACACAAAAAGAGGCAACAAATAGCCTGGGAACAACTTCCTTTGCGGACGTCGTCAAACGAGGATCGGTGGAAAGTAAAACAGAACCTCTTGGAAGTAGTAAGATGATGGGGTCTTGGGAAGCAAACGAAGCAGTAATGAAGACCCTACAAAGATGTGTGATTGGTAATGTAAGCTCTTTGGAGAAGGTGGAGGCAATCCAAGCTCTAATATCAAATCTGAATTGATGGATGGATGTGGGGTTAAACTTCTGGTGGGAAGAGATATTATGATCAACTTTGGATCAGAAGAGATAATGAACAAATTTATTAACAATAAGATCCATGGGATCCACCATTGGATTAAAGACTTGAGAAGGTGGTCGGTTGGTTATCGGCCCCGCCGAAAGGCTCGTCTGTGTTGGGGAAGGGTGTGCAGAAAATCGGTGGAGAGGGAGAGAGAGAGAGAGATCGATTGGAACTTGGATAAGAATTCGAGATCGCATGAGAGCTCGCTTTCCTTAAATGATATTTTGACCCTATTCTCCCTGGGTATTACGAAATTCACTCGAGGATAATCTCAATTCACCGGTATCGATTATGGCAGAAATCGATCATATTTAAACACCAAGAGAATCTTAACTGATCCTATATTATTAATGATAATAATTTCCCATTTAATGGGACTGATTGTTGGCATAATTAACCGGCGGTTACACAATGATTTGGGGGTTACAAACTTGATTATCAATAAGATTGGCAGTTACAAGTCTGGAGGTCCGCGCGACTGGCGGCACAGGTGGACCCGCGCGGAAACCCGCACCAAACACTCTTCGACAAAAACTACATTGTCTTGTGCGGCTCGTGGCGCGGATGAACCCACGCCAAACACTGTTTGTCGAACCCTCCAAAGATCCGCGCAGCTCGTCGCGCAGATGAACCCGCGTCGTTGCCCGCGCCAAGCACTGTTAACCTAACCACTAAGTTACCCTCCAATCATGACCATCCAACAATCTCGGGTGCTACCTAGCTTACACGAGTGTGCACTCCACACCTCCTAACTCGTGTTATAGATTAGCTACCAACCCCATTATTATCTTGTGAACCCAATTACATAAAATGAACCGATGATTTCACTAAAATCACCAACATTCCTCCCCCATTTTAGTGTAATTCTTGGTTCACAAACAACCGTTAATATAGGAAACAAACTCATGCAAAAATGAAAATATCTAAAAGATTGAATTCTTATCTTAGTACATTACATATTTCAAATACTCGAGAATCCGGGTGTCCTATGGATTGAACCCTTCAACCCATTTGAGTAACAGAAAATAACATACACATGAATTTAGAAGATTCTCTAAAGTTTAAACTTCACACTATACAAGTCATGTGTCCTTATCCATTTATGAGTGCCTCAAAGCTAAGTCCAAGCTTCTTGAAGCGGCCATACTTCGCACTCATATAGGTAGTTCCTTTCATCATGCACCTACACATGCACTTTTACAAAAGAACAATTACCTCCTCACTTGCAGTACCGAGCATATACCTTGGGATGATTATCTTGTGCTCCAATCCCTTAGAGTGAGCCTTCCCATTGAATTCAACTTCTAACGTTGTATTAGAAGGGAATTGGGTATCTCACCGTTAGAGGTTTAAATGGACTTTAATCCCATCCCTATCACTGACTTGTGAACCAAGTCCCTAGCTAACCCCTTCGTCAAGTGGTCCACTAGATTTTGTTGTGACCGAACAAATTCAACCGAAATCACCTCATTCGTGATTAGCTCATGAATCATGCCATGTCTAACACCTAAGTGTCTAGACTTGTCATTATATACTTGACTACAAGCTTTAGCCATGGTAGCCGCACTATCACAACGGATAGAAATAGGTGATGTTGGTTTCGTCCATAACGGAATTTCATGGACTAAATTCCTTAGCCATTCCGCCTCTTTACCGGCAGCGGCTAATGCCACAAATTATGACTCCATAGTCGAACTCGTGATGCAAATTTGCTTCTTGGAAGCCCATGAGATGGCACCTCCCCCGAGAAAGTACACCCAACCACTCGTAGAAGAGTGATCTTCTAAGTTGTTAATCCAACTTGCATCCGAATATCCCTCTAATACAGAAGGAAACCCGACATATGACAAACCATGATCAATGGTTTTTTTCAAGTATTTAAATACTCGTCTTATCGTTTGCCAATGATGTATACTAGGATTATTAGTATACCTAATCAACTTGCCTAGGGCAAAATCGATATCCGGACTAGTGCTTGTCATGGCATACATCAAGCATCCAATAGCCTTTGAGTACTCGAGTTGTGACACCGCTTCACCCGAATTGGGCATAAGCTTCACACTCGGATCAAATGGAGTACTCACTAGAGAAAAATCAAAGCAATTAAATTTCTTTAATACTTTCTCAATGTAATGAGATTGCGTAATTGCAATCCCTTTGTTCTCACGCTTGATTCATATTCAAAGGATCACCTCCTCCTCTCCCATATCTTTCATGGAGAAACTTGATGACAAAAAGTCGTTGGTTTTATCAACTTGATTTTGGTCGGTGCCAAAGATCAATATGCCATCAACGTATAAGCAAATGATTACTCCGTTACCGGATGTGTCAAATTTGCTATACACACATTTGCCCTCTTGGTTTAACATAAAGACATTGGACAAGATAACCTCATCAAATTTTTGATGCCATTATTTGGGTGCTTGTTTAAGTCCATACAATGATTTTACATGTTTACATACCTTATGATCCATCCTGCGCATAACAAAACCTTCCGGTTGTTTCATGTAAACTTCTTCCTTCAAGTCACTATTTAAGAATGTCGTTTTGACATCCATTTGGTGAATCACTAAATTGTGGATAGTACCTAAGGCTATGAACAATCTAATCATGGATATCCTTGCAACCGGGGCATAGGTATCAAAATAATTGATGCCTTCCCATTGCCTAAAGCCTTGGATTACTAATCGAGCTTTGAAACTTGTCGATTGATCCATCGACTTTCATCTTCCTTTTGAAGATCCACTAGCATCCCAACGGTTTGAAACCCGGTGGCAAGTCCTGTTGTATCCCAGATCTAATCTCGTAACAATGATATAAACAATAAGAGTAATGACAGCGGAAGTAATACAGTTTAATATCAAAGGAGATTCAAATATCACAGTTCATAAAGCAGATAAAGATAAACAAGATATTCTTGGATCAAAGTATTCAACCTATATTATCAGATATATAACTTCTCAAGCACACTTGAACAATAAGGTGATGGTCCTATTTATAGGACCATAAAGTAAGCAGTGTACTTGTATGACGAAAGCAAGCATGTTGAACAATGATCTATTCTAGAAAGTAAATCTTATCACAAGGTGACGTGTCATCTGTTCTTCTGTTCACTCGTAGATAATTTGTGAACATCTTCAGAGAGAATGTCTTCAGAGCTCTGACGTTGTCTTCAGAGCCTCTGATGAAGCTATCTCTGATGTCTTCTCTGAAAGTTGCAATCTCTGATAAGTACTTCAGAGCCAGGTTTGTCCTCTGAAGTCTTCGTCCTCTGAAGTCTGTCTCTAGAAGTCCTCTGAAGTAGGACTTGGGTATTTTAAACACTTTAAAGAAGAAACTATTGGAGCTAACAATCTCCCCCTAAGTGTTGAAAATAAAAGATGCAAGAATCGCAGAGAACAAAACTTAAACTAGAAAGCATAGAGAAGAAAAACATCCTCTTAAATATTACTAACATAGTTGGAAATACATTATAGAAAAAGTAATATTCAAGAACAAGGAAGCATGCTAAAATTTGTCACTTGAACAAATTCCATGGAACTTCATGATCAGAGCTCTGAAGTTGATCATCGAGTCAATCTCTATGTCAAGTTTTGCCAGTAAATCTGCTCTGTGCCTTTCTTCTTTTACATGGATCATTTTCTTTATACCTCTCAAGGTTTCATCAGAGTACTTCGACACTTCCGAGGCTAGAAAGATCTTCTTTACTTGATTTACTCTGTAGACGAAACCCAGAGGTTATGCAACGATGGATCCAGTCTTCTGTTATTCAAGTTTGTCGAATGACTCCACAGGTTCAGTTACCTCCAGCTTTTCTTCCCCTAGGTACAGAACAATTTGAAAGTCACGTTTTGCTCTGTGTTTGACATAGGCCTCCATTGCTCGTCTGACTTCAACCATGCCCATCCTTATTTCCCTTCTTCCATGATCATATCTAGCATAGCAATAGGCATATAAATGTGGTAAATCATAAGGATTTCGATTTACGAGATCATTATCATTGAAATCGTAAATCTTCTGATCAGCTCGAGTTACCACATAGTGCCTATATATGATCTTGTTGTAAGCAAAGGTATTTTCTGAGATTTTGTTGATCTTGGTGATTGGATCATCAAAGAGGACCTCTGCTCTTGGTCTGGTTTTATCTCTGACAAATCTTCGCTCATAGTCCGGCATGTCTTCTCTTATCCTTGGATTCAGAGGAATGACTAGAGTGTCTGCCAAATTGAACTCACAGTAGATGTATCTGAAGTGGTCTTCTATGGAAGCTTCGGGATTTGATTCAAGGAATGTAGGAGGTTTATTAAACACTTTGGCTGGAAGACCGATGCTTGCCTTCTGAACATGATTTTCTGAAGGAGCCTGTTCATCAACAACCATGGTTTCTGGTTCCTTCGTGTGTGGAGGATTATCTGTTGTGGGTTCAGAGATGTAGCCATCTATCTCTGGTGATTCCCTCAGCTCTGTTGCTGTTGAAGTATGATGTGGTTGAGCATTCTTGAATACATACTCTTCTAATCAATTACTTCAATTTCTTCTTCAGCAACTTCTTTTCCAGAATCTGATTTTTCTTCTTTTTCAGATTCTGATTCTGCTCTTTCAGCCTCTGATTCGTAAGCATCTCTCATCACATAAGTTGGTCTTTCTGGTGATGATAATGCATCTTCTGACGTAGAGAAGTCTACTAATTGCTCTTCATCTTCTTCCAGAGCTCCAATAGTTTCTGGAGTTGCAGCTGTTATTGGAACTATTGGAGCACTCGATGTGGATGGTGCTAGAAAGATGACAGGTACTGGCGACTTTAAAGTGGCCTGAAGATCTTCAGCAGAGGTGGAGGTTGAACGTCTCACTTTTCCTTTCTCCTTTCTTTGGTTTGATTCAGAGGGAGTGAACTCCTATTGTGTTTCAACATGTTTTGGTGTAGGAGTTTTCTCCCCCTTATGAAGATCGGATGACCCCTGAGGCTGGTCATCTGCGTCATCAGAATCTTCATACCTTGCCTTCTTCCGTGCTTCCTCAGAGCATGCGACCTCTGGTTCCTTTCTCCTTAATACTCCCTCTGAAGATTTGACATTCTTCAGGAGATCTTCAATCTTTTTGTTCTGTTGAGTGGTCTTGGAGACGAACTTGCTGGAGATATTCATTACATTGCTGGTGATCTTCTTGGAGAAGTTGGTGAGGTCAGCCTTTGTAACGAATTCTGTTGTAGCAGGAGCAGCAGTAGAGGAAGTAGGGATCTTTGCAATTACCTCTGCCAAAGAGCGCAAGACTTCCTCTTTGAATTGAGAAAAGTCTGCAAGTGTTGGAGTGGGGGCAGAGGTAGGTGGAATTGCCTTGAGGAGCTCTGCGGTGGAGTTCGAAATTTCTCAGGATAAAACCGAGTCATTTTTTATGACCAGGCTTTCCAGAGCATCCAGTTTGGCGTTCTGAGAGAGAACGGTCATGCGCAGCTCAGAGACCTCTGAAGTGAGCTTTGCAACTTCAGAGTTTGAGTCAGAGGCCTCTGAGGTCTTCTCCATTTGAAGTTTAATCTCCTTCAGAGATTCTCTGATTTCATCACCGAAGATTCTGAACTCTTCTTTGGTAACGTAATCAGAGGGGGTGACCTTAGGATCAACACATGATTCTAAGTTTCCCTCGAGTTTAGAGGGGCCTTCTTTCGGAGTTGGCTTGATATTGACTCCGGAAGGACTTCCCATTAATCCTTGGGGACCCTTTTTCAAGGATTTCCCTATAATGGTTCCGATTGCTCTCTGATCATCAGAGTCAGAATCTGATGAGGAGAAACGAATGTGGGTGGAAACCTTGCTGTCCAGGCTAAGGAGTCCATGTGCAAGAAGGTCGTGCCATTCTTTTTCTGACAGGCAATCCTTACGATCTAAGGGACGGTCCAACTTTTGATGAGCCACAAAGGCATCATGTGTGTATGGAGATGACATACTCTGGGGTGAATGAGTATTTTTATCGTGGTCCAAGTCCTGTTGAGAGGACTTAGCCGCATCAGAGGTTTCCCCTGTGGTGCGTGCTTCAGAGGCAGAGGTAGATGCCTCTGAGCGGTTAGGATGGGTAGGGTTCGAGGTGTGAACCTCTGTTTCAATGTCCATTGATGCTGGACCATCTTGGACAGTAAATGTGTTTGCACGGGAATTTGGGCTTTGGAATCTCTCATGTGTGTCATCAAGGACATCTTTTTCTACCTCACCGCCCTCAGATTCTAGGTTTAGAAACTCACCCTCTGGAATTCTCTCTTCCTCACCTTCCTCTGCTCTGACAGAGTTATTCTCTTCGTCAGAGGGAGGGTTCTCATGTTCTCTCTTTCTCACTCTCTCAGAGCCACCCTCTGGTTGTGCTCTGTTAATGTTTTGAGCAGTATCAGAGATATCACTCTCTGATTCAGGCTCAGGCTCAGAACCTAAGTGTGTTGGGATCCCATCATCGGTTCTGATGATTGGGCAACACGACTAAGTAGGAGATGGGTAGGAGAGTCAGCAGGAATTACCTCAATCATGGTGTGTGGGAATCGTCGGTCATGTGGATAAGGAGGAGCCTCTGTGGCTTTGAATGAGTTCATCATAAACAGAGGTGTCATTGGACCCTCCTCAGTGATGGAGAATTTCTCCATTGCTCGTTGAATGACCACAGAGATGAATCTGGGAAACAATACCGATATTGGTTGTTTTCCTTTGGCCAAGTCCTTGTTCTTCTTGTCCACCACCGTCGCATCTCACATAAGAGAATGTGAGCCATATTTATGCTTCTGTTGAAGAAGAGAGCATACATTATGGCTATGATCGCTGGATGAGTCTGATCCTGACTTCCAATCTTGCAGGTAATTGTTCTGTTGAGAACACTAAACATAAAGTTCCATTTGGGAGGCAGGTACTGACGTCTGAATTGACTTAGGCGTGTTATTTCTTTGTTTTAGCCTAAGTGGTGGAGGAACTGAAGAAGGACTTCTTGACTTGGTAGTTTCTCAAAATTTTCTATTTGAAGATCAGTTTTCGTGAGGAGGTTGAATCGGCGAGTTAGGGTTTGTGGGGTGATACTTATGTTCTGGCTTTGTTCTCCTAAGTCAATGTGCCCAACCAGTCCTTCCTTTTCATCGTCGTATTCACTTGAATACCACCACTGTTGGACAAAGCGAAGGGGAATATCTGAGGCATGTTTGGTTAGAACATCATTGAGTTCGCAGTTGGTGAAAAAGTCGAGGATTGGGCGAAACTGTTCATCGTATTTGGATTGGGTGACGTCCAGAAAGTAGTTGTTACCTTTTACTGGAACATCGAACTGTGCCATATTCAAGCTTGGAGCAAGTTTGCTCGAGTTATCTGAAGTTTGAGAATGAGCCGCCATTGTTGCAGGTTGAGAAAGATGAAAGCTTAGAAAGAGAGATTTGGGATTTTGGGTTTTGAGAGCGTAAAGGATAATGAAAGGTGAAACAGGGTTTTTATAGACACAAAGGGTAGAGGGAGAGATGATTGAAGCGGCGAATGGTAGTCCCAATGTCAGAAAGGACGTTCCATCATCCCCTAATTAATAGGTGACACGCTTAGATGAGTAGGGGAGAGCCGCTTTGTGTCAGAAAACCGCCAGTTGGGTTTTTTGAAAAGAAACGAATGGTTATCCAAAAAGATTTATTATTAAAGGAATTTCCTGGAATATTCGTTTAATGAGAAAAGATCAGAAACTCTGATATAAATATCAGAGACAAGATCAGAGGCTCTGATATAAATATCAGAGATCACTTTCTCCCCCTTGAAAGATGAAAGTCTTTGTCTCCCCCTTGACCAAAGAATGAAGTCTTTTATGATCTCCCTCTTTACACATGCTTGGAGATACAAAAGAGTGATTTTTACCATTTGTGAAAAAGTCCGGAGGCTCTGATGAATGGATCAGAGACTCTGATGTTTTCTTGTGTTGAGCAGTCATATGCTACTTGGGTCAGAGGCTCTGGTAATCGATCAGAGACTCTGAGTTTCTTCTTGGTTAGGTAGACATATTCAACATTCCCAACTTGCTAATTAAAAAATTGAACCTTCGTTCATCTAAAGCTTTTGTGAAAATATCAGCAAGTTGTAGTTCAGTTGGTACAAAATACATCTCTATTGTTCCCTTTTCAACATGATCTTTCAGAAAGTGGTACCTTACATCGATGTGCTTGGTTTTGGAGTGTTGTATTGGATTGGCAGAGATGGCTATGGCACTTTTTGAATCACAGAGAATTGGAATTCTTTCAATTTGTTGGCCATAATCTCTGAGCTGAGTTTTCATCCATATTACTTGTGAGCAGCAACTAGCAGCAGCAACATATTCTGCCTCTGCAGTTGAAGTTGAAACACAGTTTTGCTTCTTGGATGACCAACTTACCAGCTTATTGCCCAATAACTGACAGCATCCTGAGGTACTTTTTCTGTCAAGCTTACATCCGGCATGATCTGCATCAGTGTAAGAGGTTAGATCAAAACTAGAAAGTTTTGGATACTAGAGGCCTAATGAGTGTGACCCTCTGAGGTATCTGAAAATTCTCTTGACAGCAGATAAATGAGATTCTTTTGGATTTGCTTGATATCTAGCACAAAGACATGTTGCAAACATTATGTCAGGCCTACTTGCAGTTAAGTATAATAGTGAACCTATCATGCCTCTGTAGGTTTTTATATCCATAGATTCTCCTGAAGGATCAGAGTCAAGTTTGACTCCGATGGATAGAGGTGTTCTCATCGAAGTTGAATCATTGAGTTTGTACTTTTGCAAAATTTCAGAGACATACTTAGATTGACTTATGAATGTACCTTCTGAGGTTTGTTTTACTTGTAAGCCCAGAAAGAAAGTTAATTCTCCCATTAGGCTCATCTCAAATTCACTCTTCATCAACTCTGAGAACTTGTCACAATACTTTTTATTTGTAGAGCCAAATATAATGTCATCAACATAAATTTGTACTAAAAGCATCTCATTTTTGTACCTTTTGATGAATAGGGTAGTATCTGATTGTTCCAGAATCTAGTTTCTAAAACAAGATTAATCACACAAACAAGAATTAAGAAACAATTACCTGTTTGATTAATTTCTCAATTCAAGATTACAATCTCTCTCTCTTTTGAACTCTCTCCAACGATCTCTCTCTCTCTCTCTAATACTTCTCTCTCTAGAATACAACAGAATGATTTTTCCAATCCAGTTCTCTACAAAATACAAAGAAAGAAAAACTATTTATACTACCTAACTATTACAAGGAAAAATACAAATACAAAAATACATTGACTTATCACAAATAAACTTTGACTTTAAATGAGATTTGACTTTAACAGCTTTGACTTTCTCAACTTTGACCTTCAGTATTCTTGATCTTGTATCCAACAGATTTATGCTCTAACAATCTCCCCTTTGGATTCAAGATCATTGTTGAAAGATCTAGCAAGTCAGTTCTTCACTTTAAGCTTTGTCAAAATAATCTCCCCTTTTTCATTGATAGTCTTCTTTCCAAAAACTGTCTTCAAATGATGAACAATCTCCCCAAAACTTCATATAAAACGCTTTTAGACTTGTGGAAAGAAATTATTCTTCAGAATCAGCTCGAATTGCTTCAGCAAATAATCTTCAAAGAAAATTTCCTCAAAACTTCAGAAATTCTTTGATCATCTTCAAATCTTCAAATCTTTATCATTTCTTTGAAACCATTTCCTTTTAACTTCAAAAACTTTAACATTTCTTCATACCATCTCCCTCTTTTTGATGATTTGAGCATCAATATCATCAAAACTTTTCTTCTAAGAAATGTCATTGACCAATCTGATCTGTGAAGAGCCTCTGATTCTGTGATCCATAACAAGATATTCATCTAGATCTTTTCAAATTCAGACAAAAATAAGAACAGGTAACTCCTGAATCAACAGATGAATCAGTTAAAATGCCTGTCAGTAACACAAAGTCACTGTGTGTAACGAATACACAATATAAAGGAGCTTTTGTGATGTTCACTCCCCCACGGCTTCCATCCAATCATCGAAATACCACAAAGGCAATTTCTATGAATGTTATGACAAAGAAACGAATTCTTTGTGTGTTCGTGCACGTGTAGAAAGAATTAAGCACGAATAACTGCTTTCATAAGGCTCAACATAGTGTAAACCACTGAGACAACAGTAGATAAACACAGACTCTAAGTGCATGATTGAAGTGCGAAGGTGGGGCAGACTTCCTTCTTTTTCAATATCTAGATTTTCCAAATGAAAACCAGATAGATTATATGTTGCGTCCCCAGAAAATATGAAACATTTTCTTTTTGAGAAGAAAATGAGTGGTTGGTGGGGTTTAAGCAAGAATTGGCATGGGCTAATTGCCTGTTTCAATAACGTTCACCAAAGAGTTGTGAAACGCTAGTAATGTGGCTGCCCGGCTCAGAAAATAGTTGGTGTAGAGTTTGATATTCTTTTACTCTGATCTCTCACCCTCTTTCTTTTTAATCAATAAGCTCACTACTAACCAAACTATCTTTTCCATTTTACCTCAGCACACCCACACTCATTTCTTTTGACTCCTCACACTCAATCACTAAGGGATTAACTTCATGGGTAGGAAACACTGGTTAACGTGAATCCATAGAAGTTTAGTTAAATCCTAGCACAAAGAACCCATGTAATCCTATAAATCATGTGTTGCTCAACTGGTTTAACTATATCAGTTAAATCTCAAAATGCAAATGTCAGATAAATGGATGCTCAGATGATATAATCATGAAGATATAAGCATTTTTAAACATTGAAGTATTTTCAAACAAGTATATTGAATGAATGAAAATGAATACAAAAGACTTGTTTGAAAATCTGACATTGTATGAAAATGATCAGAAATGAATGATATAACAATTAAAGCTTAAGGTCAAGAATAATTGATATTTGTCTATACGAAAAAAATATAGACATTCTTGAAATGACCGTTTCGAAATGAAATATCGCTCAAAAAAAATTCATTGAAGTACAAGCGGAGTGTCTTACCATCGAATAAAAACTATTTCAATTTAGAGACGTGGTAAGAACAACTTGAACTAAAATTCAAACCGGTGTGTGTGAATACTTGAAAGTATATAGAAAAGACAATACGCAAGTAATTATCTTTGGAAACACACGGTTTGTATATCGATTAAGCACAAAAAATAAAATGAAAACATTTAAAATCACACTTCCAAAAAGTGGTTTGAACATTTAAAAAACATGTTTTCTATACCTGAAAGTTGTCCTTCTCTCAGATATATGTGAGATTAAGATAAGAAATTTACCTTGTCGCTCAATCTTAAATCTCAGAAAGTCAGTTGTAGTCATGTAGATATGATCGTGTCAGCTTCTCTCATCCTGTATAAGTCTCAAAGTCTAGTCAAACTTTATTCACAAAATTTATTCGAAAATTAAAATGACATAAAACAGTAAAACAATTAAAGAATGAGTTCTGATCAGAAATAATCAGAAATCATAGTCTTACTCCTTTTGACTTATAGGCTCCCCCTAAAATCATGCATCACACAAATTTTGTCAGTTAAGTATAATGCATAAATTAGTTTTGCTCCCCCTCAAATGAATGTAGATCATTTAAAATCTTCTCTAACTCCCCCCTGAGATCATGAGCAAAGAATTAAAGTGCAGATATCCTTCAGACATAAAATAAAGAAAATGATGAAAAATAACAATACGTAACTTTAGTAGGTAATAACTGATTATGTCTTCAGATTTAACATACCAAGCTTAGAGACAAGAAAATTAAATCTCTTTTCATCTAAGGGTTTGGTAAATAAATCTGCAAGTTGATAATCTGTTTTTACAAAATAAAGTTCAATTGTTCCTTTTTCGACATTATCTTTTATAAAATGATACCTTACATCAATGTGTTTGGTTTTCGTATGCTGAACAGGATTAGCAGATATGGCAATCGCACTCTTCGAGTCACAGTATATTGGAATTTTATCAAATTTGAATCCATAGTCTCGTAGTTGTGTTCGCATCCACAAGACTTGAGAGCAGCAACTGGCAGCAGCTACATACTCTGCTTCAGCAGTCGATGTGGAAACGCATAATTGTTTCTTTGATGCCCAGTTAACGAGCTTGTCTCCAAGAAATTGAACGTGACCAGAAGTACTCTTTCTGTCCAACATGCAACCTGCATGATCTGCATCTGAATATGCAGTCAGTTGAAACCCAGTATCTTTAGGATACCACAAACCAAGGTCTGCAGTCCCCTTCAGATATCTAAAAATCCGTCTGACAGCAGCCAAATGGGATTCTTTGGGAGCAGCTTGATATCTAGAACATAGACATGTTGAGAACATAATATCTGGTCTACTTGATGTAAGATACATTAACGATCCTATCATACCTCTATATGTTCTAACATCAACACTTTTACCCGAAGGATCAGTGTGGATCTTAGTACCAGGTGCCATCGGGGTTCCAATTGATTTACAATTTTCCATTTTGTACTTCCGAAGAATGTCCAAAATGTACTTAGATTGATTTATAAAAATCCCCGTAGAAAGTTATTTAACTTGTAATCCGAGAAAGAAATTCATCTCTCCCATCATACTCATTTGAAAACGTGACACCATGAGGTTAGAAAAGTTTTTGAAATATTTTGGATTAGTAGAACCAAATATTATATCATCAACATAAATCTGAATAAGAATAATATCAGCTTTTTCCTTCTTTATGAATAAAGTGGTATCGATCTTACCTTTAGAGAAACCAGACTTGACCAAGAATTTGGATAAGACATCATACCAGGCTCGAGGGGCTTGCTTTAATCCATAGAGGGCTTTGTCCAAGATATATACATGATCTGGCTTGTCTTGATTGACGAACCCTTCAGGTTGAGACACGTACACTTCTTCTTTAAGAATGCCGTTCAGAAAGGCTGTTTTCACATCCATCTGAAAGACTGTGAAGTTCTTATGAGCAGCGTAGGCGAGAAACATTCTGATTGCCTCTATGCGTGCTACTGGAGCATACGTCTCGTCATAATCAATGCCTTCCTCTTGCTGGTAGCCTTTGGCAACAAGTCTAGCTTTGTTTCTGATGACGACACCATCTTCATCCTTTTTGTTCTTGAATACCCACTTAGTGCCGATCACAGTTTTACCTTCTGGTTTAGGAACTAATCTCCAAACCTTTAGGGCTTCAAACTGATTGAGCTCTTCTTGCATTGCAGATACCCAATCCGAATCAGCAAGAGCCTCAGATACTCGAGTTGGCTTAATCTTGCTGAGGAATGAGTCATGCATACACTGATTAAGAGTCGCTGACCTTGTCTGAACAGGCTTGTCAAAATCTCCAATTACTTGATGTAATGGATGGTCTTTGGTCCAGTGATGCTCATGTGGGAGTGGAATAGATACTGATTGAATATGATCATCATCTTGAAATCCACTTTCAGAATCATCAGCTTGAATTACAGGAGTGGGGTTTTCAGTTGAAATATCAGTTGCAGAAGTATCAGTTGGGACAGCAGGAACAGGCTGTTGAGTAGACAAAGTAGTACACCCAACTGAAACAGTTACTTCTGACTCAGCATTTGCTTGTTCATCTTCAACTGTAGGAGTAACAATAGGAATATGAGTTTCTGTCTGAACGGGGGATGCTTGTTCAGAAATAACATCTGAAGTGACTGGATGATGACAACTTGTATCTTCAGACCTGTCAGTCACAGCAGACTTAGATACATTAGTTCCAAGAAACTCATCATAAAAGAATTCAAATAACAAATCTAAATCAGTTAAATGTGAAGTAGATGTAGAAGCGTTATCCGAATTTGTCGTTGTATACACAGGTTCTGGACTGATCTGCCCAGAAGCTAATACACCAGTAATAACGGGTTCTGAACTGAAATGATCAGAAGCCATTTCTTCATCAAATGTAACATTGACGCTCTCCACAACTGTCTTTGACTTCTTTATATAAATCCGATATGCAGCAGATGTTGAAGAATAACCGATAAAAATGCCTTCGTCCGCTTTAGCACTGAATTTGTTCAGACTCTCTCTGTCATTAAGCACAAAACATTTACACCCAAATATATGAAAGTATTTGATGGTAGGTGTTCTGTTGTTGATCATCTCATATGGAGTCTTTTGAAACCGGCGGTGTATCATGGAACGATTTTGAGTATGGCATGCAGTCGACACAGCTTCCGCCCACAAGAATAGAGGTAAATCCGATTAGCTAAGCATAGCCTGAGCGGCCTCGACTAGCGTCCGATTACGTCTTTCTACTACTCCATTTTGTTGAGGCGTTCTAGCAGCAGAATACTGATGTGATATCCCGACCGATTCGAGATATTCATCAACAATCTTGTTCTTGAATTCTGTGCCATTGTCAGTTCGAAGGAACTTGACTTGTCGCTGCAATTTCACCTGGGTCGTCTTTAAGAATGAAATGAGAACTTCAGGTGTCTCATCTTTTGATCGAAGAAATTTCACCCACGTGTATCTTGAGTAATCATCCACAATAACCAACACGTATTTCTTACCACCCAAACTCTAAGTTCTCATTGGACCACATAAATCCATGTGTATCAGTTCTAACGGAGAACTAGTGCTTGGTTCAGGCTTCGGTTTGTGTGCGGCTCTCTTCATCTTACCCTTCTCACAAGCTGCACATAAGTGTTCTCGTTCATATTTCAGCTCAGGAAGTCCTTTGACCAATTTCCCACGAACCAGCTTGTTGATATAACGAAAGTTCAAATGAGATAAACGTCTGTGCCAGAGCCAACTTTGCTGCGTTGAAGCTTTTGTCATCAAGCAAACTTGATTGTCAATCTGAACTTTGGACAAGTTGATGGTGTAGAGGTTTGTCTTTCTATGTCCACCCAAGAGTTCTGTTTCGTCTTCAGTACGAACCGAGCAACTCTTAGACTTGAAATTAACCTCTAACCCTTTATCGCAGAATTGACCTATGCTAAATAAGTTGTGCCCCAAACCTTCGACATAACTCACCTTACTGATCGTTATCTTGTCTTGAATGATGTCACCATATCCTAGAATAGGTGAAAGTTGATCGTTCCCAAATCTGACATTACCACTGAATTTCTCTGTATAGTTAGACAATAAACCTTTTTGCCCAGTCATATGCTTGGAACATCCACTATCCAAGTACCACATATGTCGGGTCTACAAGAGAAATCAGACAATAATAGACTTAGGTACCCATTTAAAAACAGGCCCTAACAGATTAGCACATGATTTTGGCATCCACTTGAAAATGGATCCTCTTTTCTTTTGAAAGCTTTGAAAAACATTTGATCTTAAAGAATTAACATGATAAGATCCATACCAATCAGAAGAATTATGAGAATAAGCAAAATCATTTCTCTGATAAGGATAAGATGTAGTAGTAATAGGAGACAATTGAATCAATTGCTGTATTGAATATTTCTTGTAAGAAGTTACAAGGTTTTTATTAAAAGCAATTTGATCAATCACATCAGTATCACTACTAATTGTTCTATTACAATTATTATCAGAAACTGATTCTACTATCTCATCATCCCTCCTTTTTGGTCTCCATTCAGATTGAGCTTTCAACTTTTTCTTCCTTAAATCTGAAACATAAGAGATAGATGAATTAGGAAAAGCAGATTTCAAAGTTTGAGTTTTATTTTGTGTACCAGTGTTTTTCTGTTTCTGTAATCGCTGTTTCTTATGTTTCTTACCATGGGCATAGTAATCAGCAGTTACAGAAACTGATTTACCAACCTTAGTTGATGATTCAACAGTATTTACACCACTTGGTAACGCTTTGTCATTTTCAAGACAAGTAGAATGATCAGGAAGTTTAGAATGAATGTCAAACATATCAGATTCTTCCATGCTCCCATCATCAGAATTAAAAGAATCATTTGCAGATTCAAATAAGTCATCAGAATTGTCAAAAAAAAATTGAGGTGCCATTGAAACTGTAGAACACTTTGTTGAATTAATTTGAAAAACAATGTTCTTTAATACGGTAGAAAATACATTTTGTTGAATATCCACCAAAAGCTTTTCATCAAATAAAACATTTTCAAGTTCGACTATTTTCTTTTCAAGGATAGATGTAGGAACATAAACCTTTGCAACTTCAGGTTTTGCCTTCATCTCAGATGCGGAATAACTAACAAAATAGTCGTTTGAAAATACTTTTGGTGTTTCGGAAAGATAACTATCATTTAACTTCACATAGTTAAATGGTAGTTGCATTTTCTTTTTATTCTTTCTGTTTTCAGTTTCTTTGGCCTCTACTTCGTCTGGCAATTTGGTAACGAATTTGGGTTTTAAATGAGTATGTTTACCAGCACATGCAAGAAAATCATAGTTATAAAGTGCTGGCTGTTTTCTGATGGCTTTCTTAAGATAATGGGGTTGTTAAAACCAAGTCCCCATCTTTGCTTAACATCAGCCTCTTCATCAGGAGCATTAAGAAAAATGGTTTGATCTGTTTGACCTCTTTTATAAAGTTTAACTTCTAGATCATTTACCTTCTTGTTCAAATTCTTGTTTTCCACCTGCAATTTATAAACAATTAGTGCAGATTCATTTTTCTCAAACTCATATTTAGAAATCTTAACTTCAAACTCAGAAATCTTCTTTTCAAAATCATCTACTTTAGATTTAGAATCAAAATCAGACTTGCGTAAAGAATCAATCAGATCTTTATTTGAAATAACAGAAGTATTAAGTTCAAAGATCTTCTTGTTCTTTTTAACAACTCTTTCTTTTTCCTTTTTCAGATTATCTTGTAAATTTTGAAGCTCAACCACCATGGTTTCCAATTTGGTAATGAAAGCTTTTGGAGTTAAGTTTAATACCTCATTAACTGCTTCATCATCTGACTCGTCATTTGTTTCTTCTTTGCCCATGAGACAGATATGAGCATTTTCTTCTTTCTCTTCACCTTCATCCTCGGAATGATCCAACCAAAACTCATCCTCGGCCATCAAAGCTACACCCGTTTCTTGTTGTCTTGCCAGAAGCAACTTGTTCTGATAGTACTGAGAGTTGCATACTTTCGGCTTTCGACAATCTTTGGCATAATGACCCATCTTCCCGCAATTGTAACATTTGATTGAGTCAGTTGCTGGCTTTTCAACAGCGGTGTAGTCATTCGCAAACTTTTTCTTCTCATCCGGTTTCTTTTCCACATATCTTTGCTCTTCATACCTTTTTCCTTCCACCCTTTCCCGGTGTTCATGGTTCTTTGAACTCGAATAAGAATACCGTTGAGAATTTGATCCCGGCTTCTTATAAAATTTCTTCTGAAAGGCACGGGTCAGCAAAATCATAGCTTGTTTTAGTCTCTCGCCATCATCACTATCTGAAACAGAATCTGACTCAGAAGTTGTAAGAACTATCTTCTTTTTCTTTTCTTTCTTCTCTTTCTTTTCTTTCAACTTCTCTCCAACTACTAAGGCAATAGAATCAGAAGCTTGTACTGCTTTCTTCTTTTCAGCTCTTTTCTCTTCAACCTCTTCTTCATTCTGACGCAAGGTCTCAAATACCTCATGTAAAGGAATTTCATTCAAATCCTTCATCTGCTTCATTCTTCTTGTATGCTTCTTCCATTCTGGACGTAAGATACTCAAGAATTTGACATTGTTTTCCAGTTGCTTCTTCTTAACTTTGTTCTTTGTTAACTCGTTCAGAAGCAACACAAACCTCTCATAAGTATCTTCCAGACTCTCATTCTCCTTGGCTTTGAACTCCTCATAGCTATTTATGCAGTTTGCCACTTTCATCTGGTTTCCGACCTTTGATCCCATCATCATCTTTTGTAATTGATCCCACATCTTCTTTGCATTGGCTTTATAACTGTCAATCTTGATGTAGATCTCGTTTAGGATGCTTTGAAGAAGTAAAGATCTCGCTTGTTTATCTGCTTTGTATCGGCTTTTCTGCTCTTCAGAATATTGAGAAATATCTACTATCACTGTTTTCATCTTTTGCTCTCTTTCTTCAGTTCCATCTTCACTATCAGAAGAGTCAACATCAGGTATCTGAACTGTAATTGGAGCCATTGGACCTTCAGTGATAGATAGTAAAATATTCTGTCCATTTGAATGTCGATCCACGAAATCCAAGAATCTGTCTTTCCATTGCTCATATTCGCCTTTGAATAAAACTGGAGGTTTGACATCGGTTCCAATTGAAAGAGCATCTTTGGAAGTCATCTTGTATAAACCTGTTTGAAAAATATATCAATAAGAAACTAGAACTGATCGTTAGTCCAAATGAAACAATCAAGAAAATACAGAAAAATTGAAATATAAAATCAGAAATTTTAATCACTAAAAGAACTATGTCCCCCTAGGCAGACTTAGCACGGGGGTCCCGCTAAACCACACTTGCGTTTGTAACATGGAACGCAAACCACAAACTTCACGGGGATCCAAGTATGAAACGCAAACCACACTTTGCGTTTGTAACATGGAACGCAAACCCTAACTTTGTGTTTGCAGTGTGGAACGCAAAGCACACTTTGCGGTTCAAGTGAGAAACGCAAACCACTATTTTGCGGTTCAAGAAGGAAACGCAAACCACTACTTCTCTGATCAACCAAACACTTTGCGGTTCTAGATATACTTCTTCTTTTCGTTTGTGAACTTTGCGTTTGTCATGAACTTTGCGTGCCAACTGTCAATAAACTTTGCGATTCATATTACAAACGCAAACCCAACTTTGCGTTTGTAGTTACACCCGCAAAACTCGCTTCTCGGTTGTTGATGAAAACGCAAATATCACTTTGCGTGTCTCGTTGAATACACCTGCAACCTTTGAATGACCCGCAAACCTGTTTGAATGAAACGCAAACTTCTAAGACCGAACAAAATCGCACCAAAAACTCATTTAAACCTAGAATTTCAACACTAAATTTCAACAATTCACTCGTTTAAACATCTAGAACACAAAACTAACACTGATTTTCGATTAAATACACAAAAATGTAAAAATTGACTCAAATACAGTGCACATGACTCGTGAACTTCGAACTCAACCAAAATCACAAATTCGTGAATATTACAGTGCAATACAGAAATTAAAGTACATAGACTCGATCTATTACACTTTTGGAACAATTCCTAATCAAAACCTGCTCCAAAAACACACTCAAACTCAGAATTCGATTTTCTGCTCCAGAACAGTGACGAACCAACAATTTCTTGAATTTCTTGATCTTATTTCACTTTGGATCTGCTCTGATACCAATTGATTGTTCCAGAATCTAGTTTCTAAAACAAGATTAATCACACAAACAAGAATTAAGAAACAATTACCTGTTTGATTAATTTCTCAATTCAAGATTACAATCTCTCTCTCTTTTGAACTCTCTCCAACGATCTCTCTCTGTCTCTATCTAATACTTCTCTCTCTAGAATACAACAGAATGATTTTTCCAATTCAGTTCTCTACAAAATACAAAGAAAGAAAAACTATTTATACTACCTAACTATTACAAGGAAAAATACAAATACAAAAATACATTGACTTATCACAAATAAACTTTGACTTTAAATGAGATTTGACTTTAACATCTTTGACTTTCTCAACTTTGACCTTCAGTATTCTTGATCTTGTATCCAACAGATTTATGCTCTAACAGTATCAATTGTCCCTTTTTCAAATCCATTTTGAATTAGAAAGGTGGACAGAGTTTCATACCAAGCTCTTGGGGCTTGTTTAAGTCCATACACAACTTTATCGAAATAATAAACATGATTAGGATACTCTGTACTTTCAAATCCAGGTGGTTGTTGGACATAAACTTCTTCATTTAATTTACCATGAAGAAAGGCAGATTTAACATCCATTTGATAAACTTTGAATCCTTTGTGTGCAGCATAGGCTAAGAAGATTCTGATTGCTTCTAGCCTAGATACAGGTGCAAAGGTTTCATCATAATCAATGCCTTCTTCCTGGCAATATCCTTTTGCAACCAGCCTGGCTTTGTTTCTGATTATTATTCCATCCTCATCCTTTTTGTTTCTGAAAACTCATTTCGTTCCAATTGCAAATTTTCCTTTGGGAAGAGGAACTAGGGTCCAGACTTTGTTTCTTACAAACTCTTGAAGTTCATCCTGCATTGCAAAGATCCAATGAGGATCTTCAAGAGCTTCTTTTACCTTCTTTGGTTCAATAATGCTCAAAAAGTTTACGTAGAAGCATTCATTGATGGTGGCAGATCTTGTTTTAATTCCTGCGGATGAGGATCCAATGATTTGATCAAATGGATGATCTTTTGTCCATCTGGTAATTGGAGCATAAATTTGGGGTGGAGTTTGAGCTTCAGAGGCTCGGACAGTTGGTGACACCTCTGTTGTATTGTTTAGAGGCTCTGTAGGTGATACCTCTGTTGTACTGTTCATAGGCTCTGTAGGTGATACCTCTGTTGTACTGTTCAGAGGCTCTGTTGGTGACACCTCTGTTGTACTGTTCAGAGGTTCTGAGTTTTGTTCCAGAGATGGTGAAGCAGATTCTTGTTCTTCACCATTTGCTTCTGGAGTTACTTCAGATACTTCTCGATCTTCTTCTGATTCACTTTGCTGATCTGCATTTGGTGAAATAGAAGGTGTTAATCCAGAGGGCCCTGAAAGGGTTGTACCTGTTTCTTGAGGTTCTTCTGAATTTACTCTCGGTCTATCTCTGAAGATAACTTCAGAGTTTTCATCATCAAAGAAATCTTCAAATATTTTGTTTAATTCAGATTCCCTTGATGATTCAGAGATAGGTGACGAGGAACTCTCTTGTTTTTCAGATCTTTTATTCTCGTCAAAAGAGATATTGATGCTCTCTTGGATAGTCCTTGTTCTAAGATTGAACACTCTGAAAGCTTTTGAGGCTAATGAATATCCAATGAATTTGCCCTCATCAGCTTTCTTGTCAAACTTTCCAAGATATTCTCTATCTTTCATAATGTAACACCTGCATCCAAAAACATGAAAATATTTAACATTAGGTTTCCTATTGTTAATGAGTTCATAGGATGTTTTCTGAAATCTCTTGACAATTGTAGCTCTATTCTGAGTAAAGCAGGTTGTTGCTACTGCTTCTGCCCAAAAATTTGTTGAAAGATCAGATCCAGCAAGCATTGTTCTTGCAGCTTCAACAAGTGTTCTGTTTTTCCTTTCAACTACTCCATTTTGTTGAGGAGTTCTTGCTGCAGAAAAGTTAGGAGTAATGCCTTCTTTTGATAGATAAGAATTGATTTTGGCATTTCTGAACTCTGTTCCATTATCACTTCTTGGTTTCTGAACTTTGCTGCTGAACAGAACCTGTAATCTTTTCAACAACCTTATTAATATGTCAGGTACATCAGATTTAGCTCTGATGAATTCTATCCATGTGTATCTGGAAAATTCATCAATCAGAACCAGAATGTATTTCTTACCTGCTAGACTCTGTACAGAGATAGGACCACAGAGGTCCACATGAAGCATGTGCAGAGGTCTAGGACAATTGTTTTCACTTTTGGTTTTATGGGAAGATCTTTTCATTTTTCCCATCTCACAAGCAGAACAAAGATGATCTTTGTTAAACTTTAGAGTTGGTAATCCCTTAACCAAATAAAGTTTAACTAACTTATCAAGTGATGAAAAGTTTAGATGTGAAAACTTTTTATGCCAGAGCCAGATTTCTTCACTATTCAGAGATACAAGACAAAGTTTCTCTGAATCAGTGTCTGTGATTTTGGTAAAGTTCATTCTGTAGAGATTACCTTTTCTGTCTGCTCTTAGCATTTCTTGACTTGATTCTGAGTGAAGAAGTGAACAATATTTTCTTTGAAATTTCACATCAAAACCATGATCATAAAGTTGACTTATGCTTATCAGATTATGTTTTAATCCATCCACATAAGCAACCTTTGATACTGAAACATTTTCTCTTGATAACTCACCATATCCTTTAATATGTCCTTGCTTGTTGTCTCCAAAAGTAACTGCTCCTCCAGATTTTGCTTTAAATGAGGATAGCAGTTCTTTATCTCCAGTCATATGCCTTGAACATCCAGAATCTAGGTATCAGATTGGCATTGACTGTTTCTGCAAGACAAATTATTGTTTCTTAGGTACCCACCTCATTATGGGTCCTTTTGTGTTAGACTTTGGTGGATTTGGATGACTTTTTGGCATCTCATCTTTTGATGTCTTGCCTTTACGTGTCTTCTTTTGAGATTTTGTCTCTGAGATATTTTTCAGAGATTGATTCAAAAGGCAGTGTGATCCTTTAAAATGATTCTTCAGTTTCATCTAGAGATAAATGCAGTTACAATTAATAGAACAAGAAGAAGTAGAAGCAAAGTTTTTCTTTTTATTAAAAGCATTTGTTACATTTTGACTTCTTCTGAAACTAGCACTAGGAATATTACATTTATCCCTAACTACTTCTTTTCTTTTTGCTTGAAAGACAGTCTTCTTTTCAAGTTGTTTTTTCTTGTTCAAAAACATCTTCTTTTCTTTGCTGCTTACTGCACAGACAGGATCAATATGGTTAGTTTTTGTCCATTTGCCCTTTTGTTCAGGAGAGAATTTTATTGTTTTATAGGTGTAAGAACCAGAAGTGTTTGTTTTGTTCTTTGCCTTTTCTTGCAACTCTTTTTCAAGTTCCAAAGATGTTTTTGCTTGTAAACACATATTTGCAAAATCAGGACTTATTGGTATTCTGGTTTTGGTTTTCAATACTGAAATTGGAGCATTCAAAATACCAGAGCCAACAGTTTCTATCTTTTTGTGAATTACATTCCCTGGTTTACAAAAAATCTGTTCATCAATCTCTAAATCAGATTATGAATCAGAGTCAAGAAAGTCCCTCTTAGATTTAATAGAGATATCTACCTCTATTGGTTTTTTAATTTCTTTTGATCTAGAGACTTTTATGATCCGTTTCATGCTTTCTTTTCTTTTCAAGTCCTCCATGACATTTTCTTTCCAAATCTTTTGAACATCATCTTCAAACGTAGTTCTGATGTCTTCATCTGACTTTGGTGAATACAAAGGAGCATTCCGATTAAGTGAACTCTGAGATCCATTTTCAGAAGTACTTGTATCAGAGGTACTTGGTTCAAGTGTCTCTGATTCACTTGAGATGAAAGCATCAAATCTGAAAATTTCTTTGGGATCATAGCTCTGAGGTTTTGTAAAGAGTACCTCTGAAGTTTCTTCTTTTATCTGTAGCACAGACTCTTGAATGTCTTTTACTTCAGAGTATGTAGTATTTTTGAAATTCAAGGCTCTTGCTTTTGATCCCTCTAATGTTTTCATTCTTTTGAAATTATTCAGAGATGGACCTTCAAAGCTTTGGACCTTTCCCATACAGAAAGTGGAAGAAAGTGAAGTTTTCTCCAATCCATTGAATGAATTCAACTCATTGAATCCTAGCCCTTGAGAGTCCATTTGAGATTTTATTTTGTCGAAGTCACTTTGTGCATTAACATAGCTTTTGATTCGAAGATTTTTTCTATCTAGAGATTGATGTAAGATTTCTATTTCCTTTTGAAAAAATTTGGTTAAGGCAATAGAATTGAGCCTTTCATACTCAGATTTCTTTACTTCTTCTTCTTTTCCTTTTAAAACTTTCTCAATTTCTCTTATTTCTTCTGAAAAAGATTTTTCTTTTTGCTTGTAGGTTTCTTCAAGTTTGGTCTTTTCAAGAAAAATTTCTTTCTTTTCTGATTCCAGAAGATTCTTTTCTCTTTTGTAAAAAAATGAGCTCTTTTGTTACTTGCTCTCTTTTCTGTTTTTCTTCAACAAACTTTTGCTCTAAATCCTGAAGTTCATTAATTAGTTTAAATGCATCTATTTCAGGATCATTGTCAGAGGTGTAAAGAGAGTTTACCTTCTCAGAGTTGTCTTCAGATGCTTCATCAGTTTGATCTCCATCTGAAAAAGCCATACCACAGAGATTTGTTGGCTCTTCCTCGCCGTCGCTTGTCGAGTCTGATAGCCAGTCTTCCATTTCTGCTACAAGAACTCTTTCTTTTACATTGTATTTGTATTTGTTCTTGTAGTAATCTTGATCTTTGACAAGTTTTCCTCTGCAGTTTGCAGAGAAGTGGTCTGGTTTTCCACATCTGAAGCATCTTCCGTCATTTTGATTTGTTGGAAGAGTGGCAGTACTTGTTTCTGGCTTCTGTTCTTGAGGTTTGAAGTATCTCTGTGGTTGTGGATACCTTGGTTAGAATGGTTGTTGTGGTCTTGTTTGTTGTGTTGCATCATCATGGTTGAAGTTTGCACCCTTTTGATCACTATATGGAGTGAATCTGGGTTCTTGTTGAAATCTTCTTTCCAGATTTCTTCTTTCTTCATTCTCTCTCCTTCCTTCAAATACCTTCTTACCAAATTTCTTGTTAAATTGATGAGTGGTTAATGCAAGAGATTTGGCGAAGGCATTGATATCTTCATCTGAGTCTGAATCTGTATGAGTTTCTTCTGCCATCAAGACCTTTTTGGATCTTCTTTTTGTTTCCAAACATTTTTGTGACTCTTCACAGTTGTTTTCTTTCGATGTTTGTTTAGAAACAAGTGCAAGGGGTCCACCCAAAGAGGTTTTTGATTTTTGCTTCATAACTTCTTTTTCATGTGCAACAAGAGTACCATAAATGTCAGTTAATGACCATGACTCAAGATCTTGATTAGCCTGTATAGACATTGACTGTTGTGACCATTATTCATTCAAGCTTTTCAAAAAAAGAACGTTGCTTTCCTCTTTTGTTCTTATCACTCCAAACTTTCTGCATTTGTTTATTAGAATGTTGAATCTTGAGTAAGGTTGGTGTAATATTTCTTCTGGTAGAGCATGAAAATCATGATATTCATCGATGCATAGATTTCTTCTATTTTTTTGGGTTTGTAGGCCACCTGCAAGTTGATTTAACAACTGATCCCATATCTCTTTTGCATTTTTACAAGAATCAAGTTCTTGAAAGATATCATTGGGAATGGCCATTATGAGTAATCTAACAGCTTTTGAGTCATTATCCATCATATTATTTTCTTCATCAGTGAAGTTTGTGGTTTTCTTTTCATAATATGCAGGTATTTCGGCAGTATCTGCTGTTGCAGGAACTCTTGGTACCAACACCATTGGAATGTGAGGTCCAATGTTCACAGATCTAAAAAGATCCCTGTCCATACCTTCTAGAAAATTTACCATCCTTATCTTCCATTGGGGATATTCATCCCTTAAAAATATAAGAGGTTTTGTTAATGACCCAGCTGTATAAATGGCACTTATGCTTGAGTTTGCCATTTAAAAAAAATGCTTTTTGTAATGAATTGAGATTTACTATCAAATCTAGAGCATATGATGTTCTTTAATAAACTGGGTTTATATGAACATGCACAGATAATGAAAGTATAGAATCAATGAGATGTAAATCTATCCGAGTATGCAGATATGATCTTTCTTTGTTTAGAAACAAAGGAAGCTCTGATACCAATTGTTGGATCCCAGATCTAATCTCGTAACAATGATATAAACAATAAGAGTAATGACAGCGGAAGTAATACAGTTTAATATCAAAGGAGATTCAAATATCACAGTTCATAAAGCAGATAAAGATAAACAAGATATTCTTGGATCAAAGTATTCAACCTATATTATCAGATATATAACTTCTCAAGAACACTTGAACAATAAGGTGATGGTCCTATTTATAGGACCATAAAGTAAGCAGTGTACTTGTATGACGAAAGCAAGCATGCTGAACAATGATCTATTCTAGAAAGTAAATCTTATCACAAGGTGACGTGTCATCTGTTCTTGTGTTCACTCGTAGATAATTTGTGAACATCTTCAGAGAGAATGTCTTCAGAGCTCTGACGTTGTCTTCAGAGCCTCTGATGAAGCTATCTCTAATGTCTTCTCTGAAAGTTGCAATCTCTGATAAGTACTTCAGAGCCAGGTTTGTCCTCTGAAGTCTTCGTCCTCTGAAGTCTTCGTCCTCTGAAGTCTGTCTCTGGAAGTCCTCTGAAGTAGGACTCGGGTATTTTAAACACTTTAAAGAAGAAACTATTGGAGCTAACAAGTTCGATAATACCCAAGTATTATTCCCCATGATGGAATCCATCTCATCATTTATTGCTTCTTTCCAGAAACCAATATCTTGAGACTTCATAGCCTCATCAAATGATTTTGGATCTTCCTCAATACTATAACAGTAAGAGAATTGTGACCCAATCTCATCTCTTGATCCCTCTACCAAGTACACTTGGAAATCGGGACCAAAGGAATTTTCAATCCTTCCTCTTTTGCTCCTTCGAAGCATCGGAGTTTCGGTTGGAACAATTGTTTGTTCTTCAACCTCACTAGTTACACTAGTACTTGGAACAAGGTCTTTCGGCCTAGGTATTGAAGAGAATCTAGTCTCATCAAATAAAGCATTTTTCGATTCTATAACGGTGTGAATCGCTATAGAATCATTTGGTTCAATAACATAGAACCTATATGCCTTGGAATGCTCGGCATATCCAATAAAGATGCAATGAATACCCTTTTCACCCAAAGTTTTCCTTTTGGGTTCAGGTAGTCGAACAACCGCTCGACAACCCCAAACTCGAATATAATTCAAGTTAGACCTTTTCTTGAACCAAAGTTCATATGGGGTAATCTTGTTCCTTTTATTGGGAACTTGGTTTAATAAATAACAAGTCGTTAACATGGCTTCACCCCAAAATCCATCACTCAATCCCGAGTAGGATAACATAGAGTTCACCATTTCTTTGAGAACTCTATTTTTCCGTTCCGCCACACCATTTTGTTGTGTTGTATAGGGCGCCGTAGTCTCATGAATAATTCCTACGCATTGGAAAAACATGGGGTCGTAATATTCCCCACCACGATCGGTGCATAAACATTTAATAAAACCGTTCATTTGCAATTCAACTTCCGTTTTATAAATCTTAAATTTTTCTAACGCTTCATCTTTTGAGTGCAATAAATAAATATAACAAAAACGTGAAGCGTCCTCAATAAAAGTAACGACATACTTTTTATTACCAAAAGACGGAGTTGAATGCAAATCACAAATATCACAATGAATTAATTCAAGCACCGACGAATCTCTTTTCACATTAGGAAAAGGTTGTCTAGTGATCTTTGTCAACATGCAAGTTTTACGTTTTTCAGTTTTAACGTCAAAAGCCGGAATAAGACCGTATTTTGACATTTCAACCATTCTTTTAAAATTAACATGACCAAGTGTTAAGTCAGATTTTATAGTAATCATTGTATTTATAGGCTTGGTCTAATACTGTGTTTAGGTTGTATATTCTACAGTATTGGCCAGGGTATTTAAGCCCCTTGTGGCTTTTGTGTCTTGTAAGGGAACTCACGCATACATTGAATAGATCATACATTGCCCTTTCAATCTCTCTCTCTCTCTCTCTCTAAAGATTTAGTTGATTTTGGGATTATCAATTGGTATCACAGCTATTCTAAATCTGAGAGAATTGAGAGAAACGCCTTTCGATTTTGAATTTGTGATTGAATCAGAAAATTTGATCGATTTTCTTGATTTTTCAAGAAAATCTCATTTTTTTTTATTTTTAATCAAATTCGGTCTGCTTTTTAAACGAATTGCCTTGTTTTCTGGATTGTTGGATTCGATTTTAATAGAAAAACATACTTGATTCACATCAGATTGCAAGATAATTGTGTTTTGATCTTCCATTTTGAAATTTTTTGAATTTCTGGAAAAGTCGTTTTTCACGTACTATTGATATTACGAATTCTTTATTTTGTGGTTTTTGATCTAATTGTTTGAATCAAAGTTGTTAGAAAGTTGTTTTCGAACATTTCTGTACAAGATAATTTCATCGAATTCGGTTTTGTAATCATAATTAGAAGGTTTTTGTGATTTTTCAACGTTTTGCGTTAGATCTAAATTTTGCGCGAGTTCATCAACTTTGTGCCAGTTCTTACGTACTTTGTGCCAGTTCTTCTCAGGTTTGTGTGAGTTCATAAGATTTGCATCAGTTTATCTGAAGGTTTTCATCCAGCTCAAGTTTTCACGAAAAGTACAAGTTTTCATGAAAAGTACAAGTTTTCGCGCAAAGTCTAGTTTGCGCTACCTTCGTATCACGCAAAGTTAAGTTTGCGTTACAGGCTTCTCACGCAAATATCTTTTGCGCCACTTACTTGTCAAGCTAAGAAAATTCTCGTCAACATCATCTCACGCAAAGTCTATTTTGCGTCATCAATACATCACGCAAACTCAAGTTTGCGCCAATATTGTGTCACGCAAAGTTTGTTTTGCGCCATCAACGCTTCGCGCAAAAATAAGTTGGCGTCATCTTCATCAAAGAACAAAAGCAAGTTTGCGCTAGCATCTTCTCACGCAAAAGTCAGTTTGTGTTATTCACTGTTCACGCAAACCTTCAATTTACGCCAGCCTCTCTGTTTCAGACTTAGCATTTTTCTGAAGTTTGTCATCTATGGATTCTGAAAAGTTTTCTTTTCAAGCTCAGTTCTACAAGAGTGATATCATGATGTCATTAGGCACAGAAACTCTTCCTCCAGTTCTAGTTGATGAGAAAGAGTTCACTCAGTGGCAAGATAGGTTTCTGAATTTCATCGAGCATCAAAAGAACGGAGATGACATGATGAAAATTTTATTTGAAGAATCTTTTGTAAAACCCACTCTGGCTTCTGGATTATCAAAGCCTACTGCCGAGTACACACCCGATGAGTTGGTGCAATATAAAGTCGATCGTGATGTAAAGGCTAATCTGATGCTAGCTTTGCCAAATTCTATCTACAACAGGATTGATTGCTTCAAGAACAATCCTAAACTAATGTGGGCACAACTAGAGAAGATTATGTTTGGGTCTTCAGTTGCAAAACAACTTCGGCATACACATTACATGAATAACTTTGAAGAATTCAAAGCCAAAGATGGGGAGTTTCTGAAAAATGTTTATGACAGATTATGTGCTGTGATAAATGATCTGAGAAATATAAAAGTGGAAAAGACAGAGCTAGAGACAAATTTGAAGTTCTTCAATGCTTTGCAACCAGAATGGAATAAATCTTGCCACCGATTGGGGAATGATGTCAGAATCTCTATCATGCAAATCCAAGAGATGTATGAAATATTGTTGACAGATGAGTGTATAGTCACAGAGAAGAAAGCCAAACTTGATAAGAAAAACAAGAAGACAGTGGACACAGTTGCACTTCTCACAAGCAAATTGTCTGATCAAGCATTATCCGAGAATGTTTATGACGGTGCAACTGATGAAGATGGCGAAGATCTTCAGAAAGCTATGATTATTCTCTCTCAACACTATCAGAAGAAGTTCCAACCTCGTTCGGGTTCCAACAATCTTCGCTTCTATTCTGGGTCTCAGAATGTTCAAGTGCCCAAGACTAAGAAACCTGCTACATGCTTCAACTGTGGAAAACCAGGTCACATCTCTAAGGAGTGTCGAGTGAAGAAAGTTCGGGATTCGGCGTATTATCGGAAGAAAATGGAACTAGCCGAAAAGAGAGAGAATGGAACTGCTTTGCTAGCTGAAGAATTTTGGCTAGATCACTCCGATGTTGAAGCTGAGAATGTGGAGACTGCTCATATGTGCTTTATCGGAGATGATCAGAGTGATGATGATGACACTGATGAAGATGAGGTACTTTCTGATTTTGATTACAATTTTATTTCTTCTCAGATGAACATTATTATAACTGCTTTACATGATCTTCGCTCAAAGTTATTATCTGAAAAACAATTAAATTCAGAAAAGTCAAATTTGATTGATAAATTACAAATTTCTTTGAAAGATGAAAAATCAAATATGACTTATCTTGATTCTTTGACTGAAATGACCAAACAAAAAGAAATTTTTTCGGATAAAATAAATGAGTTGGAAGAAAAATTATATCGAAGAAATCAATCTGAACAAACTATTTATTTGAACAAACCGCGGAGTTATGAGTCTATAAAAGAAAAATGGAGACTTGGTTTTGAAAATCCTCATTGTTTAAACAATGCGATAGAAAAATCCCCGACTTTATATAAACTTGATTATCTAACTCTTGCTAAACATACTCCTCAATTTAAAATTGATTGGATGAATGAAAAGCAAGTGTTAGAAATCGAAAATGAGAAAAGGATGAATAATAAGAAAAAGGAAATTTCTTTTGTTTACACGAGCGAAAATACCAAATATTTTCCTGAGAAATCAAAGAAGGGCCGAAAAAGTTTAAATGACATATCTCCCATCAAGTCTTCAGTGTCTGATGATTATGTTGATATATATGCCACTAACTCTGATAAGGAAAATATCTCCAATCTTTTATGATTCTAAGAGATATACTCCTCTATTAGTATTAGAAGGCAAAATCATTGACCTTGAAGATAAAATGGAAGATCAAAATATTCAAAGAGAAATTGAATCTGATGTTATTCTTTCTTTCATGACATCAAGTCTTGAAGAAAAATTAATTTCTCAAAAACAAGATTCTGTTTCTGGCTTTTCTTCTAATTTTAACAAAAAAAAAGGAATTTCTAAAATATGAAATCTTTTCTCAAAAATTATCTGACTCCGAGGTAAGTTCAGATTTATTGTCTGATCAGTTGGGTTTCTTAGGTAAAATTGTTTCTTCTGATTCAAATTTTAAATCAAAAATTTGTGATGAATCTTTTACGCTAAATGATGATTATTATAAAGCAAAGCGTAAAAGAAGAAAGTCAAAGAAACAATCTAAAGTCATTTTTGACAATTCTAATTCTTCTGATTCAAATATTTCACATAGGACTTTGAGCACTCCAACAAAGCAGATATGGAGGGTCAAGCGGACATCTAATGAATCTACGACTGATGAGGATAGATATGTAGACAAAATCTATAAAAGTGATTCATTTGTTGTTTGTAAGAAAATTTCAAAATATTCAATAAAGCAAATGATTCGAATTTCAAAAGATGTCTCATATTCTTCTTCTGATTCTAGTTCAGATGATTATGGTTTCTCTTCTACTGATTCTTATGTTCATTATTCTGATAATATTTCTCGTGCTTTCTATGTCAAATTTACGAGTTTTCTCCCATAAGAACTGCAACTAACAAACTTGGACCCAAATACAAGTGGGTATCAAAATCAAAGATTGATTCTACGTTGCAGGCACCATTAATGTCAAGGGGGAGTAAGAGAAAAGATGGCTTCTGAGTAAATCAGCTCAGAACCCGTACTTCAATGGACTTCGACTTCTAAACATGTCAGTTTAGGACTCGTTCTTCAATGCAATTAAGCTTCTGGACGAATGAGAAACTGTGAGTGCATCTATTTTCTTTCCGCTGCATTTATCTCTGTCCGTGATGTTGTTCCAGTTTTCTCTTATATTTCAAGAATCTGAGCAAGATCAAATAACTCTTGAATTTGTATAACCCAAATATTTCATTTGAGACACAAATTCATTATATTCTATGTGGAAAAAGATATTATTGAATTTTATTTTGTTCCGACTAAATATCAATTTGTCGAATTCTTTACATTTGTCTTATTTGAAAATTTTCAAACTCGGCATTTGAATTTAAAAGTTTAAATATTTACAAATTTTATTCTATAAAGTAAAAGTGTTACATTTTTTCTTTCTTTTGAATAAAATGTGTTTCTCGGATAAATTTTCAAGTTGCTTTGTTTATATTGAAGTTTTATATGTTCAATTTTAAAGTCTAACAAAAGTTGAAAAGTCAGCAACATGTTTGAAGCTTTTGATACTGCTTTAAAGTTATGTGATTCGGAATATTTATAGTTTACAATGCTTGGAAATCCTAAAAAGTCAGAATTATGGATTGTAATGAAAATATGGGCTAAGCACTTTAATGTAAAATTGGGTGATTGAGATGAATTATATATATAAAATACAGAAATCTCTAAGTTTAAAAGTTTGTACCTGTGACCTTTCTGGTTTGGAAAAGTAAGTTCCCTGGGATGCTTGTCATCTGGTCCCCTAAGGTCAATTGGTCTGGGAGTGATCGAACCCAAATCCTTCTATAGAACCAGATCGAAAGTCATGTTCTACTGGTATGAATGGGTTTAGGATGTGTCGATGTAGCCTTTCTGATCTGGGAGAGTAAGTTCCAAGGGGTTCTTGACACCTAGTCCCCTAAGGCCAACTGGTCTGGGAGCGGCTGACCCAGATCCTGCAATAGGATCAGATAGAAAGTTACGTTTACGTCATGTTCTTTACTTACCAAACTTTTTGATTAAAATATGCCAAAGTGCACAAGCTTAAAATATGCCAAAGAGCACACTCATGTGAAGATGCCAATGTGCACAATGCTAAAAGATGCCAATGCTAGTATATTTTTATAATTAAATTTTTTTGAAGCTAATCGAAGTTCGCATGCGAGCATACTGAATAGATTGATGAAAGTAATTGAAACTGGACATGTATTAACTTGATATGCAATGAAACTTGTATTTGTATCCAACAACATACACTTGACTTAACCACAAGGGTTGTGGTGTGGTGGTAAAGGCTTGGGGAGTTCATAGCGCTCAACCCGGGTTCGAGCCCCACTCGCAGCACTTGTGGCCACTGAGGATAAACTCAGGGTTGCACGCTTTAGTAGTCAGGCCAAAGGCCCTAATTGCCGGGGATTAGTCTGGACCATAGGCCCAGGATACCCTTTCCAAAAAAAAACATACACTTGACTTCATCTGATGGATTAATCGGTGATATTTTACTAAGTAGAATTTAATTTGTTTAGTGTTTAAAATTTTATATATTTAGTTGTTTCAAAATACATATTCAGTATAATTTTTTTTTCTACATTGATGTTTCAATTTTTGTGTTCTCATATTTTTGTAAATGGGTTTGTGCATTATTCGAGGGGGAGTAAATAAGGAGAATATTCTGAAAGTTCATATATGTTTTTTATGGGGAGTATCTGATTTTCTATACAAATGGTAACTTGAATTGTCATATTTAGTGCATTTGTGTAGGGGGAGTCAAAGAGCTTAACAGGTGAAATTTTTCATATTTCAAGTCAGCCTTGCACCAATAGTTGGTAGCGCAAAACTCAGCTTTGCGCCACCTTCATCTAGCGCAAAACTAAGTTTGCGCCACTAACATGTAGCGCAAAACTTCCCTCTTTCTCCTTTATTCTAATTTTGCAGATCTTAAGTTGTCTCGTCTCCAACATTTTCATGACCAAGTTGATGCAGATCATCAAGGTCATGAGGGGGAGAAGTTAAGGAGAAGTTAAAGAGACAAAGAGTTCAAACGTTTATCTGTTGCTCAAGATTCGCTCAAGGTTCTATTCTTTCAGCTACTAATTCTTTTGTTGTTCCGGCTCCGACCACCACAGTTCATTCAAGTACATTTGAAAGAGGTGCATCGTCTAGAGCACAAGCTGATGAATCGATTGTTCTTTCAAGCTAATTACAAACAGGTCCAGTCTTGTCAAGGCAGCAAAGGCAACATAGATTGAAAGATGCTGAGAAGATTTTTTTTTTTTAAAAAAGTCAAGAAGCTTCTTCGCTAAGTCGCTTAGATGGTCCGAGTTGATTTTGAAGATTGATATTGAAGACCACAGCGCCAATGATTACTAATAGGGAGATTGTTAAGTCAGATTTTATAGTAATCATTGTATTTATAGGCTTGGTCTAATACTGTGTTTAGGTTGTGTATTTTGTGTAGTATTGGCCATGGTATTTAAGCCCCTTGTGGCTTTGTGTCTTGTAAGGAAACTCACACATACATTGAATAGATCATACTTTGCGCTTTCAATCTCTCTCTCTCTACTTTCTCTCTCTAAAGATTTATTTGATTTTGGGATTATCACCAAGCCTTGCATGTCATAAAATAGATCAACAATTCTCATTTGCAACATAAACGGAATTAGAAACACAATCCTTTTTATTCAAACTTAACATAAACATATTATTATTATTCAAATAACCAAATCCTACAAAAGAGCCACCTTTTGACAAGGTAAACTTGTCGGACTCAAAAACTTGCCTATATCCTAAGTTATTCAAGATACTACCGGAAACCAAATTCTTTCGAATTTATGGTACAAACAAAACGTCTAAAAGTTCAATAATTTTGCTAGAACTAAACTCTAGCCTAACTAAGCCACGTCCAAGAATGGGAGCATTTGACTCGTTCCCCATGTGTAGCACGGATCCGTCTTCAACCGGTTCCAAAGTGGTGAACCAACGTCGATCCTTACACACATGACTCGAGGCACCCGTATCAATCCACCAAGCATCTCATCATCCTGCACATAAAATGATTCGGACATTAGTGGTACATAATTTAAATTAGAATTAAAACCAAAGTCAATAAACTGACCTTGCCGTGGGTGTTGATCCTTGAATCCTTGCCCACCACCACTTGTGCTTGCTCCATTCTTATTCTTGACAACCCGACAATCCCGTTTGAGATGGTCGGTCATGCCACAAGTCCAACAGGTTAATTTAACCTTTTTGTTGGGACCTTTATTGGCTTCATTGAACTTGTGTTTTCCCTTGAAGTTGTTGGATCTTCCCTCTTCCACCATGTTCATCGAAGGTGCAGAAACCTCTTTCATTTTAGGTTTCTCAGCCTCTTGCGCCCGAAGAGATTTATCTATGCATAAGTGACTACCGAGTTGTACAAGAGACAACTCTTTCTTCTTGTGTTTCAACATGTGTTTAAAATCTTTCCAAGAGGATGGCAATTTATCAATTATTCTCGATACAGAGATGGATTCATCCATCTTCATAACATGTTGAGCATATTGGCCTAGAATGCGTAGGAGCTCATTATATTGCTCCATCACAGGGCTTGATTCTACCATTTTGTAATTATTAAAATTACTTGCGAGGAACTTCTTACTAGAAGCATCCTCCGCCATGTATTTCGCCTCAAAAGAGTCCCATAGCTCTTTAGCGGATTCAACATTTTGATAAATGTCAAAGAGGGAGTCACACATACCGTTCAAAATGTGGCAACGACAGATGTAGTCGTCGTTCTCCCTTTTTTGCGACGTCGGGTCATCTCCAATGTCTCTTCCTCCATTACTTCTGGCATCAGCGTGCTCAACATGTACATGACTATCAACGTGGTCAAAAAGAAGTGCATCTTCTTTTGCCATCACCGAAAATTGACGCGTTCGAACTTCTCAAGTTTGGTGAACTTGGTCATCATACGGATTGATCACTCGCCATCTATCTCACGAGAAATATCACTTAAGATTGTTGGGGAGGGGGTGCAGAAAACCGGTGGAGAGGGAGAAAGAGAGATCGATTGGAACTTGGATAAGAATTTGAGATCGCATGAGAGATCGTTTTCCTTAAGTGATATTTCGACCCTATTCTGCCTAGGTATCACGAAATTCACTCGAGGATAATCTCAATTCACCGGTATCGATTCTGGCAGAAATTGATCATATTTAAACACCAAAAGAATCGTAATCGATCCTATATTATTAATGATAATAATTTCCCATTTAATGGAATTGATTGTTGGCATAATTAACTGGCGGTTACACAATAATTTGGTGGTTACAAATTATCAAAAAGATTGGCAGTTACAAGTCTAGAGGTCTGCGCGGCTGGCGGCGTGGGTGGACCCGCACGGAAACCCACGCCAAACACTGTTCGACAAACACTCCAGTGTCCCGCACGGCTCGTGGCGCAGATGAACCCGCGTCGTAGCCCGCGCCAAACACTGTTTGTCGAACCTTCTAGAGATCTGTGTGGCTCGTGGCGCGGATGAACCCGCACCGTAGCCCGCGCCAAGCATTGTCAACCTAACCACTAACTTACCCTCCAATCATGACCATCCAACAATCCCGGGTGCTATCTAGTATACACGAGTGTACACTCCACACCTCCTAACTCGTGTTATAGCTTAGCTACCAACCCCATTATTATCTTGTGAACCAAATTACATAAAATGAACCGATGATTTCACCAAAATCACCAACAGTCTGGTTAAGAATTGAAGGGGTTCCTCTTCATGTATGGAAGGAGGAGGTGTTTCAGGAAATAGCAAATAAATAGGGAAACATGCTAAAAGTGAAAAACTATCAAATGGGGGATAGCTCAAACCTGCTATGGGGAAAAGTTCTAATCAGCTCAGGGATTGCTGAGAAAATTAATGATATCAGATGCATAAAAGTGGGGTGTTTAATCTATGCAATTAAAATCGAAGAAGAAGACAATGGTTTTTTGGAAATTCAGACTGTGCTAGAAGAAGGAAATATGGTGAGTGATAGCGAAGAGGACGAAGAAGAATCGACTATTCCGTCGGAAGGGGATGGGAGTAGTGAGGATGACTAGATGGTACAAGAAAGCATTATCGAAGGTAAAAATCAGGAAAGTAAAAATGTAAATCGAGAGAAGGATTACGAAGGTGATCGTATGAATCAATTGGAGATAGAAATCGTAAAGCCTAACCGGGACAATACAGAGAAGAAATCTGGGAGGGAGAGAAATTTTCCGACGACCGAAAAAAAGTCAGGTGAAGAAACCGGTGAAGGAGAGGAAGGGTCGAAAGGGGTGGAAGACACAATCATGGTTCGAGTTCCAACGTATAGAATGGTGATTCCAAAGAAAATCTTAGTGGAGATACGCCGCTTATGTCAAAAGGCTAAGGATGAGGAGGTTGACAAAGTAGTGGGCTTAGAAGGTGGGCCTGAATTATTCATAAAGTATGGGTCAAAAACAGATAAAATAAATAGTAGTGGGGCCTGTAGTAAGAAGTCCATAATAAAAAAAGGGAGACCCAAGATGAAATTAAATTTGGGGAAACCCAAAATAAAAATCCAGTAATTGGAGTCCAGGGGGAGGATGATGTATTTGGAAGCGTAAGAAAGGAAATATCAGACCGAGGGGCTTCGCAGAACCGTGGAGGAGAGAAATCGAACAAAAATAGGAGGAGGGGAGATTGTATTTTTGGAAGGTGGGGTGAGTTTCCACTACATTAAGCAAAAGGCGAGGAAAAATGTAACACCCCGGATTTCCGTTTTGTAATCTTGTTACTCTTGTGTTTAAGCGTTGTCATTAACACCGCGTTTGGTTTGATGTCCGAGTTTGAATTTTGGTGGTTTTGGATTAACCACAGTAAACCACGCGAGTTGCACTGCGACTTGAGGTCGCGGCACAACCCGCGTAACCCTCTATTTGTTTGGGTTTTATGGAGCTATACAAGTTGTACCGCGACCTCAGGTCGCGGTACAACCCGCAAAACCCACTGGATGTCTAGGGTTTTCTGGACACGAGCGAGTTATGCCACGAGTTGAAGTCGCGGCATAACTCGCGTAGTTCCCTGGCCGACTTAAGGGTTTTCAGATTCAAATATCTCATTTGGTTTTCAATCTCAAATCTCAAACACTCTCTTTTCTCTCTCTCTCTCTCTCTCTCTCTCTCTAAGATTGGTTTGTTTTCTTTGGATCTTCGAGCTTTCGTTAATCGCTAGTATTAAGTGCATTGCTCGGGGTTTCGGTGTAGAAAGCTTCGTCTTCTAAAGGGGGTCGATATCTGGTTTTTCGGGTTTTCGTATAAACCTATTGGGTGAGTTCCTACTACCTTTTACAAACTTTATACATGTCAAAACTTGAATACAAAGGGGTAGATTGTTAAGTCTAAATATTGTATCCAAGATTTAATAGGAAAGTCAACAATGTAAAAGTCAACATTGTCTAGTCAAAGCTAGTTTAGTTTCCTTAGCCGTTAAGGCTTTGTAATAGTTAGGTGGTATAAATAGGTTTGTCTTGGTAATCTTGTTGTAACGAACTAGAGGCTTATGCATATTGTAATATTCTAGAGGGTGTAATACAAGATCTACTTTCTCTATCTAGTTCTTGAGTTTTAATGTCATATCTTGAGTAATTAGCTTGTTTGATTGGGATTTTAAGTTTAACAATTGGTATCAGAGCTGAACCAAACTATTCAGAAATGATTTGATCAATGATTTGAGTTGAAATTTGGTTTTTAGATCGAAATTCTGAATTTTTCGAAAGTTTTTCACAAAAACGAGTTCGTTACTGTTCATTCGATTTTTTGTGGAAAATCGTTTTTATTTGCAAGATAATGGTTTCTTTGGATGTGAATTGTGTTTTGGATTGATTTTTGTTTATATTCCATATCGAAATTCGTTCAAAATCGATTCCAATTTTCGATTTTTTTTTAGTTTTTCTTGAACACGAGTTCGGTATCTGTTCTTGATCGAATTCGTGTAATTTGTTGTTTTAATCAAAAATTGATTGCATGTGAGTTTAGAACTGTTTTTCGATAATGCTGACAGGTTCTTGAGATCAGTTGTGTAGGTTTCGATCGATTTAAGTTTGAATCTGTCAAGAACTTGACTTTGCGCTTCATTCATACGGTCTTGAGAAGAAAGTCACACTTTGCGCTTCAAAGCTCAACCCGCAAAGTCTATATTTGCGTATCTCTTAGTAAACGCAAAGTCTTACTTTGCGCGTCATGCATCACCCGAGAAGTTGAACTTTGCGCTTCATACTTCACCCGCGAAGTTGAACTTTGCGCTTCATACTTCAACCGCGAAGTTGAACTTTGCGCTTCATACTTCACCCGCGAAGTATTAGTTTGCGATTCACACAGGACCCGAAAACCTCTTCTTGGGTTTCAAAGTTCAAAACACAAACCTACTTTGCGTATCTTGTTGGAACCGAAAAACCTCTAGTTTGCGCTTTATCTGTCCTTATTTTTCATTTTTTTTTTGTGTGTCATCTATATTTTTTGTTAAACTTTGTGTCATAACAAGTGTTTTTCATATTTTCAATTTTTAATATATTTTTTTTTGAAAATTTTCAAATCTATCTGATTGTTATTTTTCTGATATATAGTTTGGGACGGTCATTCACATTAAGCTGATTACTTTTTCAAGATGTCAATTTACTACAGATCTGATATATCTGGTATTGAAGCTGAACGTAATGATCTGAAATTAAAAAATTCAGAATATCTCAAAAAGATTTAGGAGTTACAACTAAAATTGTTCAATTGTATTTAAACTCCTGAATGTATCAATTGTACTAAAAATAGTTCTAATTTTTTAGGTATCCTTTATGATAGGGATAAAGATATAAAAGAGAAAGAGAAAGATATTATAACTCTTCAAAGCCAACTGAAGACAACTGAACAGAAATCACCTAAGCTGCAATCAAAATCAATTGAACTTCAAAACGAATTGAAGGCTTTCAAAGAGAAGACGAAAGGATTGGAATCTGAGAACATTGAGCTTAAAAAGAATTTATCTGATTTGGAAAAACAACTTGTTGCAAATAAAGCTGATTTTGAAAGTGAAAAGAAAAAATTTTCAAAGAAGTTCTCAGATTTCTCAAAGAAGTGCTTTGAGGAAAAGAAGTCAGTTGAGCTTAAATGTATAAAACTTTCTCAACAAATCTCCGATTTTGAGAAAGTACTGATTTTAGAAAGAGAGAAGTTTGAAAAAGAGAAGAAGGCAATAGAACAAAAGAATGTACGGTTCTTTAAAGAGTTATCTGGCCAGAGAAATGAATCAGAAAAAGGATTTGAGGAAGAAAGATCCATCTTTGAAAATGAATTTAAAAAGCTGACTTCTAAGTTGTCGGAACTGTCTGTAGCTGCGCTGAAAGAGGAAAGGACGAAGTCTGAATTCACAACAAAGATTGACTAGCTTGTGAAAGAAAGAGATAATTTTGCATCTAAGATCAAAGAACTTGAAAATTCTGTTTCAAGTTCAAATCAGAAATTCATCTCTTCAAAAAGGTCAGTCAAATCATTTAATCAGATTCGTCGCACCAACCTTTTCTTTGATGAATATTTAGATGGTTCAGATTCTTATCCAAGGAGAAAAAGTTTCAAGAAAGAGAAACTGGTCTGGATGAAGAAAAATCAGTCAAAGATGACAAGACTGATGAGTTGAAAGAGAAGAATTCATGTATACATGTACACAAAGCAAAGAAGATCAAAGCACCTAATGGTAAGAAATATTATTGTTCTATTTGTTGTACAAATGATCATATCCATAAGACCAGTGATCATTACTAGTATGGTTCTTAATCTATTACCCCCACACGAACTGCAACTAACATTTCTGGACCCAAATACCAGTGGGTACCAAGGAAGAAAATTGATTCTTTGTTGCAGGCACCCCATGTCAAGGGGGAGTAAGAGAACGATGGCTTTTGAACACAGCAGTTCAAAACCCAGACTTCAATGCTAAAAGGTGATGGCTTCTAAGCACATCAGCTTAGGACCCGGACTTCAAAGAAGTTTGACTTCTAAACACAACAGTTTAGGACTCGGACCTCAGTGATCAAAAGATCTTACTCCTATGTTTCTGCATTCGATGGATATTGATGGTCTCCATCCCAAGTGAATTGATCTGATCTCTATCCTATACTTTTTCACTGCTAGATTTTTCTGATATTGATGGTCTAACAATTCAAAAGGGAGTGTTTGATCTCTATCCTGTTTTAACTTACATATTTCAGATGCTTAATTTAAGGGGGAGTAAAGGTGATGACTTCTGATTACTTCAGATCAGAACTCAATCTATAAATTGTTTTACTGCTTTCTGTCTTTTATTTTTTAAATAAAGTGAATAAAGTGGCTTCTGATCAAATGACAGATCAGGACCCGTTTTTCAACAATCAAAGAAGGATATTGTGCTAATATCCAGGGGGAGCTCAAAAGATATAAATCATTTGATCGTGATTTGAGGGGGAGCCGAAAAGGTAAAAATCTTTTGATCCTAGATCTCTGATTGTTTGAAAGAAGGACAACTTTCGAACATGAAAAACCTTTTCTTAAATGTTCAAACCACTTCTTATTCTCAAACGATTTTATGAATTTAGAAGTGTGATTTTTAAATGTTTTTCAATATTTTGAGCTTATTGTTTAACTGACCGTGTGTTTCCAAAGATCAATACTTGTGTATTATCTTGTCCATATACTGTCAAGTATTCACACATACTGGTTCAATATTTTATTTGAATTTGTTATTACCATGTCTCTAAAAGAACCAATTTTTCGATGGTAATACCCCCGTTTTAAATTCAAAGTTGTTGAGCATCATTTATTTTTTACATATTTGTGCTTTCATTGATAAATTGTTTATATTTGTTCATATAAACAAATATCCAATTCTTTGATACCTGAACCATTTGATTTGATCTGTTTGATTCATTGTCAGATTCTCAAAACAATTCTCTTGACTTCATTTCATTCATTCAATATTCTTGTTTTGAGAAATCTTCAAAGTTCAAAATGCTCAAATTTCATATCTGATTTTTGATGAGCATACATACACTGACATATGATTTCTTGTGCTTTACATGTCAAGAAAATCATTGATAAGCATGTACTTTTAGGAACATTGGATTCAGTGTGAGTGCTTAATAGATCTTCCATGGATTCACGATAACCAATGTTACCTACCCCGGAAGAAATCCTTTGAGTGATTGAGGGGAGAGGGGTCTAAAAGAATTGAGTATGGGAATGAGCAGAGGTAAAATGAAATGAGAGATTGGTTAGGTGTGAGCTTATATGTTTAAAAGAAAGAGGGTGTGAGAACAGAGTTAAAAAAATATCAGAACTCTGCACCAAACATCTTTCTGAGTCGGGCAGCCACATTACTGATTGGTTCACGTTTCTTTGGTGACCATCATTGAAATAGGCAAATAGCCCATGCCATATCTTGTATACAACCCCACTAGCTACTCATTCTTTTCTTAAAAAGAGAATGTTTCACATTTTCTAGGGAAGCAGCATATAATCTATCGGATCTTCTTTTGGAAGATACTGATATTGAAAAAGAAGGAAAGTTGCCCCACCTTCGACCCTTTCTCATGCACATTGAGTCCATGTATAATCATTGTTGTCTCAGTGATTTACATACTTTGAGCCTTATGAAACACAATCATTGTGCTAATTCTTTCAAAACATAAGCACGAGCACACAGAAAATCTTTTTTCTGTCAGAACATTCATAGAATTACCTTGTGTTTTTCAATGATTGAATGGAAGTCCTGGGGAGTCATCATCAAGCCAGCTCCTTATATTGTACATTCGTTGTACATACACAGTGACTCCGTGTTACTGACAGGCACTTCTAACTGTTTCATTTGTTGAACCAGGGTTACAGGTTCATTATGTCTGAATTTGAAAAGATTCGGATATTTACAGTTCATGATTCGGCTCTTCAGATCAAAGTGCAGGAATTGTCAAAGGGGAGATTGTTAATTGATCTCAAAGGGGAAAATTAAAGTCTGAGCTGAAATTGATGAAGTTTTGATGATTATGATGCTCACATCATCAAAAAGGGGGAGAATTATACAAAGATCAATTTCAAAGTCTGATGAAAATTTTCTGAAAGTTCAAAATGCTTCTACTGTTTCAAAGACAAGTCAGAAATTTGAATAGCTTCCGCTGATTTAAATAGTCTGATAAAGAAATTCAAAGCCAAAAGATTCTGAAGGAAGATTGTTAAAGTTGTTAATTCAAGATGGTTTGTGAAAGTTTATTCTTCCAAAGATGGTTAAGAGATCAAATTCATGAAGATACAAAGTTTGATCGAAGTCGGAAGATTTTTCAGAGATAATTCAGAGATAAAGTTTTTCAAAGCTGTTTTCAAAGTTTCAAGTTTCCAGATTTGTTCTAGGCATGTTGACTTTCAGTGCTTCAAAGTTTAAAAAGATTTTTCAAGATTCTTCAATGCCAAAAAACTGAAGACTGTTAAAGCCTCAAAGTTCATCTTTCAAGAGACAAAAGCTGAAGAATCAAGAGCTAAAGATCTGCATCAAATTTTTATTAAATCTTGAATACAAAGGGGTAGATTGTTAAGTCTAAATATTGTATCCAAGATTTAATAGGAAATTCAACAATGTAAAAGTCAACATTGTCTAGTCATAGCTAGTTTAGTTTCCTTAGCCGTTAAGGCTTTGTAATAGTTAGGTGGTATAAATAGGTTTGTCTTGGTAATCTTGTTGTAACGAACTAGAGGCTTATGCATATTGTAATATTCTAGAGGGTGTAATACAAGATCTACTTTCTCTCTCTAGACTTTCTCTCTCTAGTTCTTGAGTTTTAATGTCATATCTTGAGTAATTAGCTTGTTTGATTGGGATTTTAAGTTTAACAATATTTTCCCTAAATTGTAGCTATGGATGCATGTGAACCTCGGGGGCCATTTGGTACGGTTAAGTGAGACCGGTTACTAGCCATGGGTCATAGTGTAGTCTTAGTGAACGAGTTTTCAATTGGTTTCCTCGGGGGCCCTCCCTCACATCGTAGTACAGACCTTTGTAGTTCGTGGCCATGGATTCCAAGTGCTTCGACTCATAACTCGGATTGTGACCTACTTTGTGTTACGCTACAATCCTTGGTAAAACTGGTTATCTTTGTCATCGTATGATGAGTTTACATTGAAAAGGCCCGGTTGTGGCAAAGGTTTCATTTGAAAACAAAACCTTATTGAGAAGATTTCCTTATGATACAATTTTTTATATTTCTTGAAATTTATAAACTGTATGTTCTCACTAGGCTTTAAGCCTAACACTTTTTCTCAAATGATGTGTATAACATGTTCCCGTTAGCGGTGGGTTGCTAAGGGCTTGTGTGATGAGCTTGGTCTCGGGGATTTTGAGATGACTAGTATTGATGTTGGGCAATTGTTTAAGTCCCATTATTTTGGTGATATTGTATTAACAACCGATGTAATCTAGATAGGTTATGTTTAGATTAGTTTGTTGTTGAGTTCAATATCAGTATTCAGATTTGTATAGGTTAAGTACATTTCCCCTTTTTGGGAGGTTTATACCATGTGTGATGTTTAATTGTCCAGTTTCCGCATTTCAAATTCACTCTGGTTTTTAGGGTGTTACAAGTTGGTATCAGAGCTCTAGTTTAAGTGATCTAGGCATGAATGTAAGATGTCTAGACTTAGACTGAGTATGTTAAGCATTGATTCGTGAGCTTGGGTAGAATTTCTAAGATTGGTTGGTCTTAAAGTCAACGAAAATTATAGTTATCGAATGTTGTAGTGATGATATTAAGAACCTTTATGTATTATATGTTCATAATTTCACTTAGCTAATGTTATTATGAGAATATTTATACGTGATTGTGCTTAATGTACCGTTACTGTGACAATTGGTAATGTGGTATTTGTTCTTTCGTATTTGTTCTATTGATCTGTCTCTTATTCTATCTGTGCTTGTGTGGCAACCATTACTTAGGTATGGTGAACACACGTGGTCGTCCGTCAGGCAGCGGAGATCTTCGCGATGTCAGTTCGCGTGAGCTGAACCCTGTGGTTAGAGTGTCAGCAGTCGTTCCTCCGGGCATGCCACCGATATTTACTGGGGAAGTAGAGCTGGGGCCAAGAGTAGATTTTGCATCCACTAGCCCCGTTATTCAAGTGGCAAACCCTCAAGCTGATATGATGGACAGCGTCATGCAAATGGTGACGTCGGCCATGGAGAAACAGCAAGAGGTTTTTCAAAAAATGTTGGAAGACCGAGACGCGAGCCTCAGAAGGTATGGGGCAGTGGAAGAGAATGTGTTGACTGGCTCTGGGGGCTCTGGGAGCGGAGTCAGAACTGAAGAGCACAGGGTTGTTGGTGCTCCAAGAGGTGGGAAGAGTTGTTCCTACAAATCTTTTCTGGGTTGTGGACCACCAGAGTTCTCTGGTTCCGAAGATCCAGTTGCATGTGTTAAATGGATTCGAGCGGTCGAGCAGGCTTTGGGTTCATCCGAGTGTGGGGATGACCAAAGGGTGATATTCGGTACGCAACTGCTCAGGGATACGGCACTGAAGTGGTGGAATGTTATCCAATCCACCCTCTCTCCTACTGTTTTGTCCCAACTGACTTGGGGTGAATTCAAGGTAAAGCTATTGGAAGAATACTGCAATGAGAGGGTTGTGGATCGGATCGAGGAAGAGTTCCGAGCGCTTGAGAAGGGGAATTTGATGGTGAGAGAGTATACCCGTCAATTCATGGAAAAGCTGGGGTTAGTGGGGCATGTGGCCTCAACCGAGAAGGAGAAGATTAAGGCCTATCTGAAGGGTCTACCGACGGACATGATGACTATGGTCCGAAACTCGAAGGCTTCTAACCTTCGGGAGACTATCGAAGAGGCGCAGTTTATGGAAGAGGTTTACGCGAGAGGTAAACCGGGGAAGGTTGTGGCAGTTGTTGAGAAGAGGAGATGGGAGAGAAGTTTAGTACCTCCCAAGAGAACCCGACCTTTTGTCGGAAACCGAAGCTTCAGCAGTTATCAAGAAGCTAGGTGGTGTCAGAAGTACAGAACTAAGCACCACGGTAACTGTAACACCACTTCCCAAACTTGTTTCAAATGTGGGAAAGCTGATCACCTCGCCAAGGATTGCCCGATCAGAGGGAATGCCTGTTTCGAGTGCAAGGCACCGGGGCACATGAGGAGAGATTGCCCAAAACTCATGTCGGGTAGCACGCCAGTGAAGAAAGAGAATCCATCTAGGGTTTTGGGCCGAGCGTTTCAGATGACGGCCGATGAGGCCAAGGCATCAGCTGATGTGGTATCGGGTACATTTCTTATAAACTCAGTACCTGCTCGTGTTTTATTCGATACGGGTGCTAGTTTCTCTTTTATATCTGAGTTGTTCCGTCCAAAGATTGCTATGCCCACTACTAGTCTTGAGGATGCGTTAGTAGTTGAAATAGCAGATGGTAGTCAAGTTCTGATCCACGATGTTCTGAAGAAGTGTACTCTAGGAATCGAAGGGAGAGATTTCCCAATCGATTTGTTGCCGATGTTGATCGGGGGTTTCGATGTTGTGGTCAGCATGGATTGGTTAGCGAACAATCATGCCGAGTTCGTGTGTTCCAAGAAATTAATTCGACTTCCCAATCCCAGTGGCGAAGTTGTTGTCATTTATGGTGAGAAGAGGAAGGGAGATGTGGCAATAATCACCATGACTAAAGCACGCAAGTGTTTGGTGAAAGGATGCTCGTCTTTCCTAGCCTACGTGTTTGACTCCAAGCTAGAGAAGTTAAAGCTCGAAGATGTGAAGATTGTGCATGAGTTTCCAGACGTCTTTCCGGATGACTTGCCCGGGTTACCACCCGATCGTCAAGTGGAGTTTCGGATTGATCTTGTACCGGGAGCGGCTCCTGTTGCTAGAGCCCCTTACCGGTTAGAGCCAGTAGAGATGCAGGAAATGATGGCCCAACTCCATGAGCTTTTGGAGAAGGGATTCATAAGACCGAGCTCGTCGCCGTGGGGAGCTCCGGTCTTTTTCGTCAAGAAAAGGATGGCACAATGAGAATGTGCATCGATTATCGTGAGTTGAATAAAGCTACAGTGAAGAACAAGTATCCGCTTCCCAGGATTGACGACTTGTTCGATCAACTCCAAGGAGCGTGGTGTTTTTCCAAGATCGACTTACGTTCGGGTTATCACCAAGTGAAGGTAAGAGAAGAAGACGTGCCGAAGACAACTTTCAGAACGCGTTACGGCCATTATGAGTTTATTGTAATGCCTTTTGGCCTAACGAACGCACCAGCGGTATTTATGGATCTGATGAATAGGGTCTGCCGACCGTTCCTCGACAGGTCGGTCATCGTATTCATTGATGACATACTCGTGTACTCTAAGAGCGAGTTAAAGCACGAGCAACACTTGCGCGAAGTTCTTGATGTGTTGAGAAAAGAAAGATTGTACGCCAAGTTTTCCAAGTGTGACTTTTGGCTTGAAGAAATGCAATTTTTGGGTCACGTTGTCACTCGAGACGGAGTGAAAATGGATCCCTCCAAGATTGAAGCTATGATGAATTGGGAGCCTCCCAAGAGTCCGTTAGAGATCTCCAGTTTCTTGGGTCTGGCAGGGTACTACCGGAGATTTAATCAAGACTTTTCAAAGATCGCTTCTTCCTTGACAGTTTTAACTCGGAAGAATGTGAAGTTCGAATGGACCGAAACGCAAGAGAAGGCGTTACGGATTCTACAAAAGAAGTTGTGCGAAGCTCCAATCTTGTCATTGCCTGAAGAGTCAGAAGACTTCGTGGTCTATAGCGACGCTTCGAAGATGGGATTAGGATGTGTGTTGATGCAGAGAGGCAAGGTAATCGCTTACGCCTCGAGGCAACTTAAGATACACGAGAAGAACTATCCTACCCACGATTTGGAGTTAGCAGTGGTGGTGTTCGCCTTGAAGCTTTGGCGACATTACCTTTATGGAACGAAGTGTACGCTCTACACTGATCATAAGAGTTTGAAGTACGTCTTTGATCAAAAGGAGTTGAACATGAGGCAAAGGCGGTGGCTCGATTTGCTCAAGGATTTCGATTGTGAATTGCTTTACCATCCCGGTAAGGCTAACGTTGTAGCCGATGCGTTAAGTCGGAAGGACTATAGCGGAAGTATTCGGGCTACACTTTCGAGAATCGAGTTAGTGTCTAGTCTTGTTGAGAAGATCAAGACATCGCAGGTCGAAGCTTTGTTGGAAGAAAATCTCAAGGAGGAAGTCATGACAAAACAGCGTTTGCTCTTAACGAAAGATAGTCGTGGGGTGAAACTATTTAGCGGTCGTGTATGGGTGCCCAAAGTTGGGGGTAGCCGTGATCTATTGCTTAAGGATGCTCACAAGTCCAAGTATTCCATTCATCCGGGAAGTACAAAGATGTACAGGGACTTGAAGTTGCATTATTGGTGGCCAGTAATGAAGCTTGATGTGGTGCGTTATGTGGAGCGTTGTGTGACGTGCTCGCAAGTTAAGGCCGAACATCAACGTCCGTATGGGAGTCTTCAGTCCTTAGAGATTCCCGAGTGGAAGTGGGAACATATTACCATGGACTTCGTGACGAAGTTGCCTAAGACTCTTCGAGGTCACGATACCATCTGGGTAATAGTCGATAGAGAGCTTCCCATCGAATGTGTCCCTATTCTAAATAATAAAACGGCTCCTCCAAGAAACAAACCCTAAAAGGGTTTAAATAACAAAGCCCAAAAGTATTAGAAAGCCCATGGAAAATTCAGCCCATTCACGCTCGTGAAGGAATCCTTCAGAAATCCTTCACTGGCGCGAAGCAAAACAGAAAATTTAGATAAATTTCTCAGACATTGTTCATTGGCGTGAAGGATTACTTCACGCCCTCGAAAGTGGATAGAATGTAAAACTTCAATTCTACGTGGTTTTCTTCACATCCATAAAGCTATCCTTCACGCCCACGAAGTATGCAAAATCTCCGATCTTTAAATTCTCAATTTTTTCCTCCATCTCTGTCTATCTTCGCTTTCTTCACTTCCTTCCCAACACTTCATATAATCTGCATAAAAGCATACCAAAAGCATAAAAACTATTCCAAAAATAATTCCAACCGTGATTAGAGAAAGAAATGAAAAAAATAATAATAAAAAGGAATGAAAGGACTAAACTAAGAACCAAAATGCATAAAAGAAACAACTAATATAAACAAAGTTAGGTATATAAAATGCACTTAACAGCTGTCGAAAGTTAGTTAGGAGGTTTGGTTGTGTTAGTTACTATATAAAGAGATGTTGAGATCATTCATAAAATCTATCAATTCCTTAATTTACTTTGGTCTCTCAATATTTCTCTCTCCTTAATATTACAATATTTTAGTTCCAACTTCCAAGTCTCGTTTAAACATCCGTTCACTCATGTACATCTCTTACTATATATCTTGCTTAGCAACGAGAATAAGAGACACTTGAAGAATTAGCACCGAAGCTAACGTTAGCTTGTCATTAGGATGAATAAACATTGATTTACTTTTCACATAGGAAATTCTTTCACCTTTTTTAATAAACCCTATATATCATTCCAATTAAACTCTATATGATTCGTAAAAAATATTTTCTCATTAAACATGATATCATGTATATAAGAATATTAAACTTCTTAGACGATAAAGCCAAATCAATTTGACAATTTGTCAAAATTTAAACCATTTCATTATTTCCTTTACGATAATCAAGTGAGCGGGTGCACAAATCCTGCTCGATCGTGAGTAGGTCAGCCGTGTCGATTTGTCAAAATTTAAACCATTTCATTAACACAATATTGATGTCTAAGAACATCTCCGGTCATTAACCATCGAATTTAAATTCTCTCCCTGTTACATCAAATTTCTCTTTGCTACACATTTTATAAGTCTTCTACCCCCAATCATGACGGTCGATAACCTAAATTCTACATGTTTTCTATTATTTAATTGGATTAGGTCACACCATTTTGATGAACTAGTTCCCCATCCAAATTGGCATGTACCATTTCTCCACACGGTTTAATAACCTCCCATTGAAGATAGGCTCAACCCGAGCCTTTGGCATCATGAAAGCCATCATCCCCATGTTAATTGTCCTTTCAACTTCACAAGGGCTTATCGAGACAAATAAATTACATGAAAGATCTTGATAACTTCATAACATTGGCTCCTTTTTCTATTGAATTTTATTAAATTTCAAGTAGAAAGGAAACCCACCTTTTAGAACTTGACAAAATCTATTGTGATCTTACTTTTTGCCTTTTACAACTTTTTTCTGCTAAAGCAAAGACTAATGGGATTGAATTAGTGTCAACATTCCCAACTCATCATATATATATATATATAGAGGGTTGGAATGAATCGATGTTGCTTCCTTTCTATAATAGATTTTGGAGCAGTCCCCACTAGTCCACGTCTTTATATACCACACCAATCTTCTTGGCCACACAAACAAGTTTTTTATAAAACATAAGATATACTCACAATGGATGCAATGAAATCTCCATCCTCTCTTCACTTTGAAGTAAAGATTATGAACGCTAAGAACATCGAAGTAACAGACTCCAAAGGCTACTTGTTCATTAGGTACTACCTTTCGGCTGGAAATAACAAAAGGGTGCGTTTGGAGAGTCGAGATATATCTTGGAACGAGTCATTCTCCTTGGATTGCTTAGGGACGAAGCAATCCATGGATATGATCATTCAAGGAACTGTTATTTTCGAACTTCGATGGAGGAGAAGTACAGTTCCCTTGTTCCGGAAGATCATTGGCGGTGAGGTAAATGTTGGTGGGTCACAACTCTTGGGAAGAGCCGAGGTGCCATGGAGAGGTATTCTGGATTCACCAAACATGGAATCAGAGAGATGGGTAATGATGAAATCAAAGAAAGCTGTCATCAAAGCGCCTTCTATTTGTGTACATATGAAGATTCAAGTCCCTACGGTGGTAATAATGAAAGAAAGTAAGACTAAAGATGTTGGCAAGTTGAAGAATAAGTGGGATGAAACCTGTGGGTGCTCCCATGGTCATTGCTGTCAAAATCTATGTGTAGATAGCGAGATAGTTGCCATGGGACTTGCCCTGGATGCTTTCTAGTAAACTAAAATGCAGAACATACATAGAATAGGAATTAGGGAAGAAGTTCTGAAAAAAACCATCTGTTTCTATATGAACTTTCATTGTGAGCAATTAAACATGTATATTTCTGTGTTTTTTCATCTTCTTCTTTCCTTGTAACAGGAATTCATAATACTTGAAATATTTAACAAACACCAGAGAAGTAAAGTTTACTTGCTTTCTGATGCATCAACCCTTAACCAGCGTGTGGCAATCGGGGTTGTTTGTTTTAAAAAAAAATTCTTTTACTGGCTCTTAAGTCTGAATCGTTCAGGCCTTTTTACATTTAAAATGTTTGTTTTTTTTTTCGGGTTTTCAGAACCTTTTAACTCTTAAATACGTCTGAAATAAGAAGTGGTGACCTAACTTCTTAAAACCTCTTATCGCCACCTCAGTTCATATGCTCTTCTTTCTCTCAAGACACCTACAGAAACATACCGTCTTGTTGATTTAAAGTTCAGACTTCAGCATCACCTCTTATTAATCAGAAATAAAATAAGATTTAAGAGCTGAGAACGCACAATGCCACAAAATATGAAAAAATGAACGAGCCGTTGGATTTCAATGTTCCTAGTGATTGATGAGAACAAGCACCAACAACAATGCAGAACAAATTAGGATCTTCAAAGTTATGATCAATGATGGAACTTAACAAGAAGGAAGGCATGTTCATGGCTAGGATGGAACACCTCACGGGTTGACCCAGGGAAAAAAGCCAAATGTGTTCATTTGGGCAACAAAATACGGTTTTCAAAGTGGAATACACCTTTTCTGCAAGACACAATAAATTGCATTGCAACTGACCTGTAGGTGAAATTCCCCTTATGTCAAATCGGATTTTTCAGTTTTTTGGTTGATTTGGTAATATATTCCCAATTTTAGGATTTGATAAATTCTAATTCTCCTTTCCATTTTTCCATGGATTCTAATTTTGTTTCCTTATCCATTTATGACCTCTAATTATATAAATAAGGTGTTTAATTTACCTTGTATTTCCTTCATGTTTTTAGATTAATAAAAATTTGAGTTTTCTCGAATTCTCTCAATTCATATTAATTCGGTATTTTGTTGAATCAACAAAGATGTGAAATCTGTTGGAAATAATCTTGCTATGATGAACAAATCACAGGTAATAGTATGAATACACTTGTTAATTTTATTGATACTTGCAATTTTGTTCATACATTTTACAATACATTGACCCTATTTATAAACACTGAAAAGGTGTCATCGAACCATCGCAATGGTTCGGTAAAGATTGTGTTGTTTCATGAAGCATCATACCTCTTCATGAATGGTCACACCCTTTCACTAAGCATCATACCTCTTCATGAATTGTCCCACCCTTTCACTAAGCATCATACCTCTTTATGAATGGTCACACCCTTTCACTAAAATAACTACCTATAAATATATATATACTGACTTGATTATATTTAACCCACAAGTTTAGGTTAACTATCAACACTCCCCCTTAAACTAAACTTTGGTTTAAGGTAGGTATTTAACTTGCTTTTATCTTGCTCTTCACAACAGCGTTGGTCCTTCGTCATCATTAATGAGATAAGACTCTTCTTGCTTGTCTTTATTGTGTTTCCACTTCGAACATTCCCTCGCAAAGTGGCCGAAGTCACCACATTCATAACATCTGAAAGTGCTCTTGTTTTTAGTTCCTTGATTCGTACTTCTTCCATGTGCATTTGGACTATTCTTCCATTTCATGCTTTCCTTGGCTTCGTTGTTGAAATTTTTACCTCGCCCTTTTACCACGGCTTTGGTTGTTTGAACTTGCCATCAGAAGTTTGTCTTCATCATTTACCTCTGGCATGTCTTGACTTTTGATTCGTTCTTCAAAGGTTGTTAATCTTCCAACGGCTTCTTCAAACGACATTTTGTCCAAATCTTGATATTGTTCAATAGTTGCCACGATCGGTAAAAACTTCTTTGGAACCGAATTGATTAGTTTCCTCACAATTATTTTGCTTTCGAGTGTAGTTCCAAGATTTGTAAATATTGCCCTCATGTTGCTTAATTTGCTTGCAAAACTACTTACAGTTTCATTTTCTTTCATCTTTAAAGACTCTAGTTCACTCCTCAAAGTTTGTGAACGTGCCTTTTGAACTAAGTCTACTCCAATGAAACGAACTTTGATTGAGTCCGAAACTTCCTTTGTAGTTGAGCACTGTGCTACCTACATTAGGACATCTTCGGGAAAAGTTTGAAAGATCATTGCCTTTGATGTATGTGCTTTCTTCTCATCCACCGCATTTTTAACATCAATTGTTTCCCACAGACCATGGGCCTTCAATGTTGTTTCCATCAATAATGCCCACGTAGTGTAGTTTGTTTCAGTCAATTTTTGACATTGTAGTAAAACGTTTCCTTGCTCTCGAACTGATATACTGCTTGATGCGTTATCATGTTTATCACCTGCTTTTCCTGTCATGCTTGCTTGCTTGCTTTTAACTTGCTTACTTCTTACAAATCAGAACCGAGATGGTTTCTGGTTTTCTTGCTCTTGTGTTTGATTGAAAAATAAAAAAATCTTACTTGCTACTGGCCAACTTGCTAACCAGGTTTTCTTGCTAAACTTGCTTAATATTGACCAACTTACTAATCAATATTGTATTTCCATACCCACTTGCTAATTTGGCTCTTACTGCACGTATCTGACCTACTTGCTAATCAGTTCGTGCCTCCTGACCCACTTGCTAATCAGGTTCTTACTTGCTTTGATCAAAATAATTGACCAACTTACTAATCAATATTGTATTTCCAGACCCACTTGCTAATCTGGCTCTTACTGCACGTATCTGACCTACTTGCTAATCAGTTCGTGCCTCCTGACCCACTTGCTAATCAGGTTCTTACTTGCTTTGATCAAAATAATTGATCCTTTCTTGCTATTTTTCAATTAATTTGGGATTATAACCTTTTAATTTTTCAAAATCCTAGTACTTCTTCTTTCCCTTTAAATTTCCTTCCCAAAATCGCTCTTTCAATCTGCGATTCTAATCGACCGCCCCTTGCACTTGTTCTTCTCTGTTTCTGTCCGAACCAAAAATCAACACTGGAGTTGTGTTTTTTGGTTCTAAATCTATATACAGAAATCGCCCCTAACTTCCTTGATTTTATTCCGGTCCTGGAGTGCCAAAATCGAAGCCTATGCTATTTTTTACGAAAACACTTCTTGAATATTTGATTCATGAAATCGCAGCCCTTTGGCATCCCCCTGATGCTCTGATACCAATTGTTGGAAATAATCTTGCTATGATGAACAAATCACAGGTAATAGTATGAATACACTTGTTAATTTTATTGATACTTGCAATTTTGTTCATACATTTTACAATACATTGACCCTATTTATAAACACTGAAAAGGTGCCATCGAACCATCGCAATGGTTCGGTAAAGGTTGTGTTGTTTCATGAAGCATCATACCTCTTCATGAATGGTCACACCCTTTCACTAAGCATCATACCTCTTAATGAATTGTCCCACCCTTTCACTAAGCATCATACCTCTTTATGAATTGTCACACCCTTTCACTAAAATAACTACCTATATATATATATATATACTGACTTGATTATATTTAACCCACAAGTTTAGGTTAACTATCAACAAAATCAGGCATGAGTTATCCCACTCACGCTACATTAGATTGGTATCAAATTCATACCAATCTGACTGATGTCATCTTGGAGACATGTGAACTAAGCCCACTTGAACGATATCATTTAGCTAGAAGAATTTTCCTAATTAAATGTCGGGTGGACGATTGGTTGATCCAACAACTTGTTGCCATGAACTGCGCATCACTGTCGTTTTAGGCCTACCAGGAAGATTGTAGAGTTTGACCATGATGACAACCCTTCCGCTATCCCTACTATTAACCGACCCTGAGGTGATCGTCAAACTCTAAGAAAATTGTACTTGGGAATTTGGTTAACTAGGTGGACATTCTCGAATTCAACGGCCCATGCCATCTGGGGTGGTGAGTTTTTGGATTGGTTGCACACGGTGGAAAAAATCTTGGACTTCAAGGAGGTCCTCAATCATCGACATGTATCCTAAGTGACTACACGACTTTGCGGCAGCATGCAAGCATGATAGCATAGAACCAAAAACAATGGTTTACCCGCAGGTAAGGTTAAAACATACGACTCGATGAAACTAAAAAATATATATATAGAAAGTATTGGCATGCGAAGATATTTCAGACCTTCTTGATTAATGTACGAAACAGGCGGAGAAATCCACAACATGGGAGTCTACTACACAAGTAATATTTGTGTGTTATGTTCTTTGCTTTACCGGCTAGGGCTTTATTTTTCTCATTTGATTTTTTTATTGGTTCAAGGTTTTAATAACACAACAATTTATCTATCATCTTGTTAAACTCCCTTGATTGATGTACGAATCAAGGGAGCTATAGACAAAAGGATGTGTCTACTGCACATGTAATATTGATGCATAGTGTTATCTCTTTCATCCAAGTTTTTTTTTCCATCGGGTTTTGTTCTTGGTGCAAGATTTTAGCAAGAAGACAGTTTATACGCCATCTTTTGTCCTAAACCCCTATGACCGGCATACGAATCAGAAGAGATGGTAGACTAAAGGAAAATTATATATTACAAATAAACTTATGTGTTGTATTTTTGTCCCATTTGGTTTTTGTTTTGGTGGATTTTAACGATACAACAATTATGCACTATCACTGATTTGGCTCGACACAAAGGGAATGATCAATGATTATTTGCCACCATAAAGGGGAAACGATTAATGCATAAGGAAAGTTTCTAATGTGTTGAGGTTTACCACAATAATGAACAATTCTTTTTATTGTAATTTCGTCTCTATTTAAAGGAGTTAAATTATAATAGTGAATGATATTATTTATGCTAGTATAATGATGTTGTTTATCAATTATATCTATCGGGTCAGTTTCAAAGGAAAACCTTTAAAAAACTGAAAACTGAGTAACACCCTGGTAGCCTTTCATCTGATGTTAAGCATTTGTGCATACAAATAATTTGTAACATGCACACGTACATAAAAACTACAAAACAACTTAATTATTTGTATGCACAAGTGCATAGCGTCCAAATTTAAGGTTTTGTCTTCAACCTCCCTCTATATCTATATTATATTATACAACATTTAGGTTTTTGTTCTTAAAAAATCTTACTTTTTCAAGAATACCACCATTGGAACATTAAATATAAATCAATAATATAGATACAAAATATTTCAACTTTTGTAGTATTCGTATTTTGTGCTTTTGTGAAAAATAATAATGGAATAATTACAGGTTTTTGAAAAGGGGAGTGTTATTTGCACCAAAAAAGTGCAAATAGTCTTATCTTGTTTTCCGATCCAATCATTAAATTACAAATAATCAAATCATTATTATTATTATTATTATTATTATTATTATTATCTTTATATATATATATCTTTATATATATATGTGTGTGTTTTGATTTTATAAATTTATAAAATTTGTAATTTTTGATTTTATTTTATTCTATAAATTTGTAACTTTTGATCTTATTTTATTTTATTCTATAAATTTGTAACTTTTGATTTTATTTTATTCTATAAATTTGTAACAGTTACATTTTCTCATAACTTTGTAAAATGTATTTTTTTTTTGTAACAATTACATTTTCTCATAACATTGTAAAATGTATTTTTCTTTTAGGAACCAATTCCGTAACAAACGCCAAACGTTAGGGACAAAATCTGTAATTTACTCTGTAAGACTCGTTTTTTTTAAAACATATAATTATTCTTACCCAAATTGAAACGTAAATAAAAATGACAACTAAAGATAGTTAAGGGTTAAAACTGTCATTAATCTAAAGATAGTGGAAGGATATTTTGCAACCCTGAAAAAGGTTGCAACCCTTACAACCCACATCTTAACCGTTGGATTCATGATCGACGGTTATTTTATTTTTATTTTTTTTAATTAAAAATATTGGGCCCCACATCTATTGTAACCGCCGATCATGAATCCGACGTTTAAGATGTGGGTTGCAACCTTTTTAAGAGTTGCAAATGAAACAACCCTATATATATATATATATATATATATATATATATATATATAATATTTTGAAAAAAAAATGGTAAAATATATATAAGAGTAAACTACTATTTTCGTCCCTGTGGTTTGTTGTATATAACTATTTTCGTCCTTAGACTTTAAAATTTGTTTTTTTAGTCATTTTAAAAAAAATGCAAAATGACAAACTAACCCTCCCTTTAATTGATTTTTTTAACAAAATTAATGTGAAAATTGGGATATTACTTATAACACTTTAAACTTCTTTCGATCAGATCAAGGTGCACCATTTGAACACTGGATGACAATGCCTGAAATAGGTGTCTTGATTGCTTCAAAATATAATGTGATATTACATGTTATAAGTATGTCTGGCAGTGGGACGTACTTGCCGCTTAGGTCCACTCCGCCAGTGTGGTATGAGCATGTTATTTTTACAATCGGGTACGTTAATGGTAACCATTATGTGAAATTAGATATGAAAGAAGGATATCCGTTTCCACAAATTGTAACACATTTTTTCTATTACAGTTATCCGTGCGCTGCTGGATGGGCTACCCCGTATTCAGAGCGAATAAAGAAGTACAATCAGCTTTTACGTGTTAATTGTACTACAGATAATGTTATTTTAGAATAATCGAATGTAATATAGATTATTTTATGTTCTATTTATATGTTAAATCACAATATTTATGTTTTATTATTATAATTATATAATTAAAAAAATTAGTAATATTTATATTTATAAATATTTATTTCTTTTCAAATCAAATAAAAATAGTAATATTAAAAAAGAAAAAACAAATAAACAAAAATATTTATATAAATATTTATTTCTTTAATAAATATTTATTACAAAACTATATAATAAAAATAAAAAAAGAAATATATAATAAAAATAAAAATAAATAAAAATAAAAATAAAAAAAGAAATATATAATAAAAATAAAAAAAGACAACAAAAAGACAACAAAAAGACGAAAAAACAAAAAAAACAAAAAAAATCACAATAATGTTCCAATGATTTTGGTGTATTTAGCACTTTTTTTATGTGCATTTAGCCTCCCCTTTTGAAAATCCATGTTTTTCTTTCCATATTATATCAAATTTACCTCATTTAAATAAATCTAAACTGTTATTGTTTTTCAATTTAAAAAATTAAATAAAAAGGTATTTTCACTTTTTAAATTGATACAAATGTCAATATGTTGTAAGATAAGTGTGTCATCATCTAAAAAATATGACGATAGAGATATCGATAAATATAAACTATTAAAGTTATTTATGACGATATTTGATCTCTATGCAATCATCTCTATTTAAATGACTTATGATTAATGAAAACACATAGTTTTCATTGTCTCCAATTTATTTTCTCTTTTATACTATATATATTTTTTCAACATTTTTAACATAGTTTTCAAAATTTCGATATTGTTGAAGGATTATGTGTCATCATCAAAAAAAGTGATTGATAAAATATTTTCCTAGTATTAGAATTTACCATAATGAATGTTTCATTTTCTTTATAAATTTCTCCCTATTTAAAGGACTTATTATTAATGAGAATTACATATTTCATTCTCTCTATTTACCGTTTTTCTCTATAACACGTTATCAGCACTTACGCTCAGTCAGTTCACAGATAGATTTTTAGGCTTCCAACTTCATCAATCAATCTCGAATACTTTTACAATCCAAGTAAAAAAAAATCGACTTCTAACTCGAATATGTTAGTATACTTGTTTTAAATCCACATAAATCTTGAAATTAATACTATAAGAAATAATTATGGTCTTTGCTTTTATCAGAATGCTTACGAGAAAAACCCTATGTTTTGATGATATAATATAGATAATCATGTATCTTAATGATGTTGTTTTGTCAATCTCATGATATCGTAATTGATATATTGTTTTTGTATGCTTACAAAACTTGTATATAAATTTATTTGCTTCTATTTAAATTTATGGTTAATATTTGTATGATGACAATCAAATATGGTGATAAATATACAGGACTATAAATATATGAATATTTTTTTTACTTTATTCATATGATTGAGTTTTAAAAATAAAAGAGAAACTTTTTTTTCTATCGATGGGTTTATAAGGAGATATTATTTTATGGAAAAAAAGAGGACGAAATTCGATGTGTTCTTTTTAATTATTTTATTTCTTAAAAAAAATCAACTCATGTCTTTGAACATAATTATAAAATTATTTATAATCTTTATGTTACACTTTTTAACTATGATTTTAATTTTATCAATTAATCAACATAAGTCGTCTATTAAATATGATCGTTTTAAGATCTTTATTATTATTTTTTAATTAAAAAAAGATCTTTGTTATTTTATATCAGGAATTGATAGTTAAATATCATTTACTTGTTTTATATTTCTTTTAAATTGATTGATTATTTATTTTGGTATGTTTATCTTTGATTGTAACCAACTATAAAATACATTTTTTTAAGATTTTCTTTCCTAAATGTTGTTTAATAAATTTATTATTATTTTTATTTCAATGGATATGTATATACTTGAAAAAAAATCTATTTTTTAAATCGTTTTTAATTATACATGAACTCATTTGGCAAGTAGATATAGAATTATTAAAGGATGATTATATTTGAATGAGAATATTTTAGTATTTTAATTATTGTATCTAAAAACTTATTAATGTAATTATGTATGTTACTTTTTGCATTGATTTATCCCTAAAGTATTCAGATGTATACATTATTCAATTTTTTTGAAATGTTGATTTTTTTAAGGATTTAGCATTTGAATTTGATCTCCCACATAATATATTCAATGAATACCTTAATTATAAGTTCCTACTTATAATTCCAATCATATAATTAAGTTTTTAGAAGTTACACTCCAACCCCCGTATATTCTAGTCTTTTACCAAAAGCTCTAAAAATGTTATTAATATGTTAAAAGTTTGAATTTGACTTTATGTCAAAACCAATATTTATTTGTCTAATGACAAAATCTCCTAAAATACTATTAAGATATTAAAACACTGAAATTGGCTTCATATACCAAAATCATATGTATTTTGGCCACATGCCAAAAACTCTATAATTAACAATGTTATCTTCATATTAAATAAATTGCAAAATATCGATTGAATTTTGTCAAACAGGTATAAATAAATGTAACACCCCGAGTTTCGTTTGACCAGTTTGGAAGATGAAGCAAAGGTAGTGGCCGGCGCGAGTTGTCGCGCGGCTTAGCCTACGCGGTGCACTGTTTGTTTGGGGTTTGTCCAGTGGGTGGCACGAGTCACGGCGTGACTTAGCCCACGCCATAACCCGCGCGCTGCGCTGATTGGTTGCGAGTTCTAGTGAGTGGCGCGAGTCACGGCGCGACTTAGCCCGCGCCATAACCCGCGCGGTGGCTTGAGTGGTTTAAAAGGGATATTTCAGGGAAAATATCTCCCTTTCTGAAATATCTCTCAAATCTCAATCTCTTTTCTTTTTCTCTTTCTCTCTCTCTCTCTCTCTCTCTCTCTCTTTCATTTGTTTGTTTGGTTAGCTTCAAGCTACCAATTATTGCTAGTATTAAGTGTATCTAGCAAGGGTTCGGTATAGAAAGTTTCGTCTTCACTCGGTGGTCGATATCTGGTTTTTCGGGTTTTCGTCTAAAAACCTATTTGGTGAGTTCCTACTACCTTTTTCTAAACTTTATACATGTCAAAACTTACATTTTGAACTTCTATATATCTCCATGGTTTCAGATCTAAGTTTACTACATTTTGATGTAACTTGAGTTTTGGGAGATTTTAGGGTTCCCGATCATTTTCGACTAAAATGATGGGTTCCATCTTATTTGAAGTAAAAGGAGGTTTTACTTGTACATTTATGTGGATTATTTGAAAGAATGTATATAAACTCATTTTATGATTTTTCATTCTTACCAGCAGTTAAACTTGAAGGAAAGCATTTTGTTTATAAAATGTTTTTATACCATATGACTATCTATGGTGGGTCACATATGTTATTGTGACAAGTTTGTACCATTACTAGTGGATCTCTAGGTTTTGAGTCGGCTTTTATTATTGGGATATCTATTCCCCTTTCTGTAGCTATGGATGCATATAATCCTCGGGGGCCATTTGGTACGGTTATGTGAGACCGGTTACTAGCTATAGGTCATGATGTAGTCCTAGTGAACGAGTATGACTGGTTTCCTCGAGGGCCCTCCCTCACATCTTAGTACGGACCTTATTGTTCGTGGCCATGGATTCCATGTATTTAGCTCACAACTCGGATTGTGGCCTACTTTTGTGTTCCGCCGCAATCCCTGGTAAATCAGGTTTCCCCCGTCATCGCAAGATGAATTTTCAGACCGATCAATCCTTATGTGGAAAAGATTTCAATTGTAAACCAAAACTTATTCAAAAGATTTCCTTTTAATACAATTGTTTATATCTCTTGAAATTATAAACTGTATGTTCTCACTAGGCTTTAAGCCTAACACTTTTTCTCAAATGATATGCCTAACACTTTTTCTCAAATGATATGTATAACAGGTTCCCATTAGCGGTGGGTTGCCAAGGGCTTGAGTGACGAGCTTGGTCTCGGGGATTTTTGAGATGATTAGTATTGATGTTGGGCAATTGTTTAAGTCCCATTCTTTTGGTGATATTGGATTAACAACCGATATAATCTAGATAGTTTATGTTTGTATTAGTTTGTTGTTGAATTCCATATCCGTATACAGATTATGTAAAGGTTAAGTACACTTCCCCTTTTTGGGAGGTTTATACCAAGTAATGATGCTTATTTGTCCAGTTTCCGCATTTTTAAATTCACTTAGGTTTTCAGGGTGTTACAATAGCCCTAAGGTTTGTAGAGACTTAAGAAATCCATGTGATTCCCCTACTACCTGGAAATCTAATAGATTGAGTGATTTCTTTTCGCAAATTTCATATTATCAACAAAATATAAGCATACAATAATCCAATATTATTATGATAATGAACTTTCATACATAATATAATGATTATAGACCGTGATTCATTGTTTTAGAAAATCATACATTATATCTTATATACGTAAAATGGTTGAAACAACCCATGTTAGGACTGCAAGTCCTAGTGCGTTGAAAGTTGTATAACGCATTTATAAGGTTTGAATTGTAATTGTTTAGAAGTTCATTGTAAATGGGCTTTAGGCCAATTAGGCCTTACACGTTCATATTTAAAGGATAGCTTAACCTACTTTTGGGTTAAGAAAGAGAATTATTATTATTAGAAAAGTTAGTCATTAAGGTTTACATTAGCTGATCAGAAATTCTCTCTGTAAACCTAAACCCTTTACTGTTGAATCTAATATGACTAGTTGTTGTGGTTTAATCATTGTTCTTCATTGATTATTATTGCTGATAAATCGCACTATTCTGGGATCTACAACCCATCCGTGATTCAATGTCCTAAACTCAAAAGAACTTGAGTACACTTATGAATATCCAATGTAAAAACAACTTTTGTCGGAAAAGTACAAGAATATACCTAAAGTTCATCAACTCCCTATTGACCCTGAAACCAACCTCTTGAAAAATGTACAAACAAATACCATCATATTTTGAGTCTTTCATATGAATACCTTTACTAGAAACCCCCAAGGAAATGTGGGATGCCCCGAAAGGGAGAATCGGGAGTATTCATGAATATGTACTTCCAGAACTAATCGTACAGCGGAATGAAACTCACTTACTCGATTACAAAAAGGTAACTGGTCTCAACAATGAAATGTTATATCCAAAATGCGTCTCAATCTTTGTGGCAAGGAACTCATATAAGATGACATAATTTATAGCATGTCAATAAATATATCTGTAAATATTAATGAACCAATATAAGTTGGAACGCAACCTTTAGACAAACTCATCAACCTACTGCAAGTGGTTGAGAGACACAACAAGGTTCTTTGAAATAACAACACCAGATATGTCGGGACAAAAAAAATTCCCGAGATCAATAATGAAAGTGTTAGAGGTGGAAACAACTACAAAGAATAGTGAGTGAAAGACAATTTCTCACACATGGCATCTATGTACCACGTGGACAAAATCGTGGAAAGGGTCAGGGTCATGACAATAGTTGGAAGGATTTTCCAATCCTTGGAGCAGAAATGCAACTACTACCCAGTTGATAAGAAGAAATACATTAATCATTAGTTCTTTCAAAAAAGGAACAAATTGAAAATAAACTATATCATATTAATTTAAGATTGATTAAGCATATGTTTCCTTGAAATTTATATTAAGCATAAAATTAATATACACTTAAATCAATAACCATTATAGATGTAAAGAAATGCATTAAAACAAATACAAAACTCTCAATACTCTCCATTCCATGTAGGGTTTTTGTTGGAATGTATCGAGGAGAACTTGAGTTTCTGTAGGATTTTTCACACAATCTAAAGAGATTGACTAATATTTATTTTATAGTTCATCCAACCAAAATACTTAGACGATGTACTGTCATTTACTTGTTGGTACAAGATTAATAGTCACTAAAGCACTATATTAATGAAAACCTTGTTAAGATATTCATATCATCTGGAAATCATATTATAAGAATGGAATTGAGTATATGTACATCAACTCTAACGATATGAAAGGAACATATATTAGAGAAATTAACGTATCAAGTTAGTGGATTATCTTGGTCACTAAATCATATTTTGTCACCATTAAAGAATTTTTGGACAATGACACATATATGTTTTGACATAATCACATGGGATACCATGGTCATGACATAGTGATCCGTGTTTGCAAAATACACATAGACACATTCTCTTTCGAGTGAAACACAAAATGAGGCAAATTGCAACTGTTGACTTCTGCAGCATAAGAAACAACACCATTATCATAATATGCCCACTCGAATACCTAAAACTTTTGTATACCCTGGTCCTTAGCCAAGACTAGAATGAGACCATCCTAAATCTAAGGACATAATACAAAAATATTTCATTCTTACAACGAATACAAGATGATATTTATGGACATAAACATCCAGAATGTGGGCCATTAAAGTACTTTATGGTTCTGGTTTCGACACGGTGAACACATGTCATATTATTATCCACATGAAATGTTTCACTCTGAGCACTACCTTAACGTTTAAGGGCTCACCACCCTGATTATCTCATCAATTCTACATGACTTGGAATGCTAGATAATTTACATCACAAGGATTTGATGATTATTGCATATGTATTGGGATCAATGTAGAGTTTCCTATACCCTATATGTATATCTAAAATGGTCTCGTCTAAGTTGTCATCAAAAGAATATAGATGGTAACCAAGACATTAGTTATGTGCACCAATTTACCTACATGTGTCTGGGGTTATGCAATACTATACGCAACTTTACTTCTTCATTTTGAGACCTATTACTAGCTAACCAGTCTCATGTGTACCAGTTGGTAACTAGATATAAGGCTGATATTTTACATTTACACATGTTTGGATGTGCAGTATATGTGTCAATTACGCCCCCACAGCGCACCAAAATGGGTCTTTAAAATGATTAAGTATATTTGTTGGATATGAATCTCCAAAAATTATCCGCTAATTAGAATCCTTGAAGGGTGATCTTTTTACCGCTAGATTTGTGGATTGTCACTTTGATGATACAGTATTCCCGTCGTTAGGGGGAGATAGGAAAAAGGATTTTCCATAGGAACGACAGGAAGTGTCACTGAATATTCTCACTCTGTCTCATGTTGATCCCCAAACTTCATAATGTAAAGTCAAACAAATCAGACTAGATACCTGATACATTTTAATGTTATTCCATAAGTGACAAGATCACATATACGAGCTGCAAATATACTTGCAAGGTTAAAGTCCCGAAACAAGGGCACAACGTTGCTGGAAAGTGTGTTGCAATCACACATGGTGGAAGTGTGGTTAAGGTCATAGCTCCCAAACGGAAATGGGGGAAACTAGTTGGTTCGATAGATACTCATCTAAAGGAAGGGAATAGTAAGGCACAACTATTTGTCATCAATACATAAACCTCTCATGAGATTGTCTCTGATTAAACTATGTTTATGAATCATTATTGGAGGATGCTCCGAAGTTAATATTGATTCCAGAGATCAAAGAAATGTCAAATGAATTATGAGAGTACATATGAGTCGATGGACATATCATACATACTCATTGATGATATTTTTCACATATATTGTTGCTTATGAGATGATAGAGCACATTGACATCGAACCATGTTTAGTTGAAAAATATCAACAAAGAGCAAATTGGCCTAAATGAAAAGAAGCAATCTAGGAGAGTCATATTATTTGACAAATGAACAAGTGTTTGGTTTGGTAATGCTAACCCACCAAGTGTAAAACCTATAAGACATAGATAAATCATTTGTCATAAAGCGTAATTAGAATAATTAAGTCATAATGTATGAGGCTCTCCTTTGGCGCAAGGTTTCTCACAACGCCCAGGATTGACCACGAGAAGACTTACTCTCCTGTGATGGACGTTATAATGTTCTGCTAATTAATTAGCCTAGTAGTTTCCGAAGAACTGAAAATGCAGCTCATGAATGTGGTTATCACATATCTCTACGGGGATCTAGATTCAAAGATATATAAATGTGCTTGATGATATTACATTACCAAAATCAAGTAACTCTAAACCACGAAATGTGTTTGCAATAAATTAAAATGCTCACTTTATAAATTAAAGCAATCTATGTGGTATGGTATACCCGGCTAAGTGAATACTTGATTGAGAAAGGGTATATAAGAACGATGAATTGTGCCTTTGCGTATTTATTTAGGAAAACAAGTTCCAAATTTTCAAAGTAGCTTTATATGTCGATGTTATGAACATAATAGGCACTCTTGATGAAATAAGAAAAACCACAAGCTACTTGAAATCTAAATCTGAGATGGAAAATCTTGGGAAAACTTGGTTTTGTCTAGCTATTTGAGCTAGGACATCGAGTTCGTGAAATATTAATTCACCGATCGCATATGTCTAGAAAATAATCAGGCAATTTAATATGGACAAAGCGCATCCGGTTAGCACTCCCATGACCGGTCAAAGTGTTAGATATAAGGAACGATTCATTTCATCTAAAGGATGGTGACGAAAAAGTGTTGGGGGTTGGAATTCTCTATCTAAGTACAATATGCGCATTATCGTACTTAACACAATACACTTGATCGTATTTTGTATTCCTTAGTGAACTTGTTAGCTAGATTTAGCTCAGCGCCAATGCAACGTCATTGGAATGATATCAAATTAATCTTTTGGAACCATTGACATAGGCTTATACTTTCCCTATAGAAAGAAAAATGGGGTTGATAATGGAACTTCAGTACATACTTATAATGTAAGTAGCAAAAGTACTAACTCTTATAGAAAAACACCAAACAATATCTTGGTATGTCTTTGTTGATATTAGGTATCTGTTTGACGCATACAAAGGTTGTTCCCAAACTGGATAAGGAATTACGACAGGGAATACGTCAATTGCTTAATAAGCTAAGCAAACCCTTGTAATTACCTCCTTAAACTATTCCAAGAATATTACTCTCCATAAGACTATTTAAGAATGTATATGATTAAGGACTATCATTACACATATTAGAGGAGCTAGTAATTTTGAGTTCAACCACTATCCTACTTGTATGTATGAAAATAATGCATCATGTATCGAATAAATGAAAGTAAGATACATCAAGGGTGATAACACAAAGCATATTCTGCTTAAGTTTCTATACAATCAGTAGTAACAAACTCTCTTCTAGATTTAATAGATTCAAGTAAGATGTCAGGAAAATGTGACATATTTTACCAAATCATTACCTAAAACCATATTTTGGAAACATGCAGAAAGTATTAAAATGAAAATGTTTTCCAAACTCTCGTGATTAATGTACGAATCAGTGGGAGTAGTAGACAAAAGAGGTAGTCTACTATACATGTGATATTGGTATGTTGTGTTCTTTCCTTCACCCAGGGTTTTATTTTTCTCACTGGGTTTTGTTCCTTGGTGCAAGGTTTTAGGGAGGCAATAATTTATAAATCATCTTGTTTTATAAATCTCTTGATTGAGGTACAAATCAAGAAATATAGTAAATTAAAGGAATTATTAATTGGTGCCTTGTACACTTTCCGTCGTCCAAAGTTTTTATTTTTCCCATTGGGTTTTGTTTCTTTGGCGTACGATTTTAATGAAACAAGAACTATGCATCATCACTCATTTGACTCGGAACAAGGGGGAGTGTTAAAGGATTATGTGTCATCATCAAAAGGAGTGATTGACAGAATATTTTCCTAGTTTTAGAATTTACCATAATGAATGTTTCCTTTTCTTTGTAAACTTCTCTCTATTTAAAGGGCTTATGATTAATGTGAATTACGTATTTCATTCTCTCTATTTACTGTTGTTCTATCCTGTTTTTTTTTCTTATAACAGATATGACTATTACAAAGCATTTAGCTCAATTTTTTAAAATAACTTAAAAATTCAAGTTTACAACTTTTAACTACATATGTACAACTTTTTAAGATTCCATGTTTGATCTGCATAAAACTAACTAATAGCTAACTGATAGACACATCCAATTATACAAGATAACAATTAAACCCTACTAATAAAATAGAATACTCGTAAAATAGTTGTTGGATGTTTAGTGCAGGATGATTAAGTGGTCAGAATGATTAAAATGCTCTTATGATATAGTGCAAAATAAAATACAATTTTTTTTGGGAATTGTTCAGAATGAAAATAGGGCGCTGAATGACTAAAAGAGACCCAAGATACAAGGTCATTCAGAAAGCTTTAGAACTATTAAAAGACAAACTTTTGTTTTGCCAAACAAAATTCACCCCTTAGCGATCCAGATGTTGCCTCTTAATGGAACTATATATTAAAAGGTAAACAAACAGCCTCACTCTCTCAAAACTGCACAGCACCATAAAATAAAATAAGAGAGATGAATAATAGAATGAATCACTAATTAGGATTGCAGGTTCAAGTTCTCAGATTCAAAATCGAAATCATGTATCGTGTTTGCACGGGTACGCTTCTAATGTAAAATAGAAATTAAACATTAAAGTGTGGGAGTTAAAAGATAGAGTTGTGATTGACTTCCCAACAAAAGCAAAATAAAATATAAGCTTGGATGGGGTTTTTCATGTATTTTTAGAAATATATTTCTGGGTTTACTATGAAATAACATAAAAAAATAGCTAAAAATATATTTATGCACTTTCTTTTACAATGGATATTCTGTAGGTTAGGAATTCTCATAGAAACAAGCTTCTTATATATCTTAATTATCTCGGTACACTTGATTAGCTAGCTTTGGGGTTTTTTCGATTGATATGCACGTCAGAATTGAAAACTATTTTCTATTTCTTGTTTTCTTGGTGGCAAATGTAGTCATCCATATATAGCAAGTCAAAAGGTCGAATGCAATGAATATCCGACTTAAAAGTCATGTTGATCTGAAGCATACGAATATCTTAAATATATACAACAAAGCAAAATGGAATGTGGATGATGACACATGAAGCAATGCACGAAGTGGGTTGGAGATGCATATTTATCTCAACTTCTTTTTAAACATGTTCAAGGGATTTTGCCATCCAACAATGCAAGAAGTGGGTTGGAGATGCATGTTTATCTCAAGTTCTTTTTAAACATGTTTATGGGGGTTTTTGTCAATCCAAAAACAATCTTAGATATTTATGAGTTGTGATTAGAGATGTTAAAATCGAGTCAAAATCGGGCTGGTAACCGGTCTAGTGCAAATTCCATGTCGAAATATACACTAGAACAAAAAATCCAATTAGTGACAAACAAAAAAAAGTTGGTCACAAACAACCTAAAATTGGTCACTAAATTCGTTTAGTGACAAAACCTTGGTAGCCACTATTCGTCACTAAAGGTCCGTCACTATTTATCATAGTGACAAAAACAAAAGTGTCACTAATTATTGACAAAATTAAAGTGGTTATTATGTTTTTGACGACTATTTTAGTCACTAAATATCATCACTAAATCACTAAAAGTCTCTTGGAAAATTTTAGTAAAAATATGGTTTTTTACTAACTTTGGACACATTTAAATACGTATATATGTATTGTATATATTTAACTCTTCGTGGGTTTGTGTTCTCCTATATGAGAGCTTCGAAATGATATATTATGTGTTCAAAACGGAATATGTGTGAATGAGATATCGATGCTCAAATTTGAGTGTTTGGGATGAAATTGACAAAAAATCAAGTGGGTGTGGGAACATGTCTCACATAGGAAGGAATAGTAAACAATTTGTAGTTTATAACCATGAATGTGGGAGGGGCTTACAAGCTCCTTTGATTGGTTTTACTCCAACTCCTACCCGCGCACGGGGGGGTGTCGATTGAGATTTTCGTAAGCTAAAATCGGCGAACTTGTGCATGGCGCGACCTGCGGACACGAATGCAACTCCGCAAGCTTGGTTTTTGCGAAATTTTTGTTTTGATCCAGTGGCCCGGGCGGGTTATGCCACGGGCTAAACCGCACGGCAACCCGCGCCGTGCACTGGAGTGTGGAGTCAAAACACTGCACCGGGCGGGTTATGCCGCGGGTTAACTCGCACGGTTACCTGCGCCGTGCACCAGAATATAGACGAGAAACAGTGCACTGGCCGGGTTGTGTCACAGGTTTACCCGTGCCGCGCACTGTCGTTGATTCTTTTTGTAACTCCCACTGATTCTCATCGATTATAAAAAATTAATATGTTTAATGATCAGATAATTGTTGATTAATTACATGCAAGAAACGTACTCGTGCAATGCAGTGAGATACATCACGATTTTAATGTTTCATTTTATTTTTTTGTCGATTTACAGTACGATTTTGGATGGTTTTGAGAAAGTGATAATGTTTTTTTTATAAATTTGTTTAATTTAGGCTTAATAATATAATGTTTTTTAATTCAATGATTATCTTATATATTTTAATGACATCTAGAAAACATAATCAATTACATATTTAATAATATAATTAAAACAAAGTTATAGTAATATAATATATTAATTAATAGTGATAATGGAAAGGTCTGCATAAAAAGAAGACCCTGCACATACCAAATTGGTGGGTGTTAGAAGGTTGCAGTAGTAATATGTATCTTGTGCTTTGATACATGTAAATTAAGAGATTTTTAAAATCTTGCATAAAATGATGGTACTTTGTGCCTAATCATTTGTATTTAAGAGTTTTTTATCCGTGCTTTATAATATAGTATAGATTAATGCGTCAGTTTCAATCTCAAGTATAAAAGGTGAAGTCCGGTTGCACTCCAAGAACACCACCGAATACCAAACACACATACGATTCTCTGATATCTCTACGGCATACGCTTTGTTCCGGCGACTTTTCAGGCAAGTGGTCATCTCCGGCAGTACTACTGCTTTGGCTGTTATACCCTGAGAACAGACGGCGAATCTGTTTAAGGGAATTGTGTTACACACGAGCCTCAGCATCATTTGATCGTCTTCGGTTTATTTGTTTATTTAATCTTCAGTTGATTCCTTCTAATTTCTGTGTATTCGTATTATTATTATTAATCATTCGTTAATTTTGTAGTTTATTACATTCGTTGTAATATTATATGTATTATTAAAATACATATAAAAATATCAACAAAGTCATCACTAATTGTTCAAGATAACGGTCCTGTTAACGTCCGTTAAATTTCATTAGTGACCAAAAGAAGTTTCATTAATTAAGAAAGTACGGAAAAAAACTTCTATTAATTTCTACTATAATTGTTCTTACAACAAAATTAAAAACCTGCTAATTTGTTTGAATAGAATTAGAAATCAAAAATGTTAATTCCATTTCATAACATATAATTCTTGATCCAAACAACAAACAATTATGTCACCATCATCAACTTTTTATCACTAAAAATACTTCATGACTAACGAAAATAAAACACGTAATTCTTAGTCTTGAGATCCCAATGTAGAAAACTTGGACATTTGTGCCATCATGAGGTTCGTTTTGTCTTCAGTTGGTTCTGCTCCTCTTGAAATTTCACTTGTTCTTCCTTAATTTTCTTAACTTCTTCCTCTAAATCATTTGATTTGTTCTTTTCCAATTCCAACTCCATTCGTAGATTTTTTGTGGCTAAAATATGTTTTATCGAAGCGGCATGTCCCTTTATATGTCCAGGAATATGATGCAATTTTTTCAAATAAATTTCTGTCGGTGAATAAGAAGAGGTAGTTTCCTCACTTAGTAATTCAGCCTGAATATCATAACAAAACCATATACCCACAACAACAATATCAAACTTTTGGTAAGAGAAGTTGGAGTAAGACCATATAAGAACCGATACACATAAACTTTTTTTTTTGAATGGGTGTCCTAGGCTATGCCTAGACTAATCTATTGGCAAATTATGATTGTAAGACATCAGCTCTAATTAAACCTCAGTGGCCACAATTATTGTGTACGCCTGGATTCGAACCCTGAACAGATGGGATATTCCACAACATTCCACCGGACCTTAACCAGCTCGCCACAACCGTTGTGGTTTATACACATAAACTTTCATGAGCATACAATAACATATATTATCCAGATGAAAGTAAAGAGCCTAACATAGCAAATGTTGTTTTCCAATAACAAATTGTATTTCAACAATTAGAACAAATTCATCATCAGAGAACATAAATTTGCTGCATTTAGATTTAAAAAAATATATATATACAAAAGACGATCAAATTATTTCAAAATCTTATGACCAACGTATAGAAACACATAGAGTTCGCTACAATTAACAGATCAAACAGATGAAAATAACAACAAAATTCGAAAAGGTGATAACCAAATAGTAACATAACTGACAAACCTTATCCAAGACAAGCAGTAACATCAATTGTAATTATCAAGTGAGAAGACAGACTTTTAGCAACGACTAATAGAAGAAATCTTCTCAGTGGTTTTCAATTTTAGGTGCATGACAATGCCCAAGTGTATGCCGCATGCATTTATGAAGATAAAAGAGAAAGACCAAAATTTGTGTTCTTCGGAGAATTACAAGAAATACTTGTTTGATGGCAAGGTAATATTACTAATGTAGCACCAGTTCAACACCCTAAGATTTCTTAAACTAATAACATGGGTTGAAACACAGCATATAAATCATATCTCAGGATATAGTATTGACACTTTTGTGCAATATGAATTAGAACAGTTTTTATTGCATTTGACATTTACTTTAGATTATGTTGGTATCTAGTTAAGTTGATTAGATGCAATTTCAACCATAGATTATCTTCTTGCCACTACCCAAAAATGATCATCAGGGAGAAATGGCTTCTCACACCCTCTTTTCTTGCCACTATTGGATGTTGCCATCATGATTCCATAAAACCCGAACCGTTTTCTCAAAATATCCACATATGTAAATACAAGCTACAAAGTCAATGGTTAGGCTTTACCAAGATCCCTCTTCAATCCTCCATTGTTCGACCCTTTACCTAAGACGCGAACCATCACCGCCACTGTTATATAATTGGTTTTTTGTTGTTGCAGAATCTAGAGGGGATTAATCCAACTCAAAAAGCTCCCAAGTAAGTTTTTATCTTGGGATTGTTCTAGTAACTTTGGCTTTGAAAACGTAAAATTTCTGATGAATGAATTAGGGTTCATTTTGAATTAATTTAGATCGTTGTTGAAAGGAATGAAGTCGTTCATGATGGGTGTATTGGAAGCGAGCAAGCCTAAATTTTCAACTACCGGTGGGAATTTTGGTCGAGGGTTAGTGCCATTTCCTTTAGATTAGTGTTTTACCTAAATGCGTATTTATCATATGCACATTGTGTTTATTCATAAGTGATAACAATCTGCATTCTAGACTTCAAGGGTGTTTAGATAATCAGAAGTAACAATTTTATATCGTGACATTAAAGTTGATTATTGCAACTTCAATAATTAGATCATCAGTTCCAAAGCGTACATCTAATATACTTCATAATCTATGGATGAATTTGCATCTAATCAACTTAACCAACAATTGCGTTTCTATCAACATATGCAATAATTGTTCTTTACAAAAGTGAACTAAAAGCAAGTCTTCTTGATTGATAATTGCCATATATCATATGTTATGTCATTGTTAAAGTAGGTCAACGATGTCGAGTTTTCATATATGATAATGGGTTACTAATTTCGAAAATCATATCATCCGATAAATTCCTTCGATCATATAATAATTGGACTTTTACATCGAACTTTAAATGAAAAGTTGGTGTTTGGAGTTAGTCATTGCTTTGTATGCTTGTACACATAGCATATGGACTTAAACCAAACTAACTATGTTATAACCATTAGAGGGGTTAAACATGGATAAGTGAAACTATACATAAACCAAATATGTGAAGAAATTCTCCAAACATGGTAAATATGCAATTTATGAAACTTGAGGGACTAAAAGTGAAAAACTGAAAAATATAAAAACAAAATTTGAGATTAATAATCTCATAATCAGATTTTATCGCTTCTTCTTTATAATAACCGGATATTTATATCGAACATTAAGTGAAAAGTTAGTGTTTGGAGTTGGTCATTGTTTTGTATGCTTGTATATATAGCATATGGACTTAAAACGAACTAACTTTGTCAAACATAACCTTTAGAGGGGTTAAACATGGATAAGTGAAACAATAATTAAACCAAAAATGTGAAGAAATTCTCTAAACATGGTAAATATGCAATTTATGAAACTTGAGGGACTAAAAGTGAAAAATTGGAAAATATAAAAAGAATTCTGAAATTAAAAGAAATCATAATCAAATTATATCTCTTTCTTCTTCATGTTTCTCTTCAAACCCTAGAATCAAACCTATCCCCATGAAATTAGCCTCAAAACTTTGGTGAAATGGTGAGAAATTGATGATTTTGAAGCTAAATCTTGAAGGTAACCATTAGGTAAGCTTGTAATTTTGAAATCTAGGTTATTTGAGGAAGATTCATACTAAGTTTATGTGTGTTTTTGTTGATTAGGGGCTAGAGCTAGTAAGGGATTAAAGGAATCTACATCTTGAAGATTTTGTAACCATCCTTAACGTAAGAAGTTTGTAAATCCTTCATTACATGTTTGGTAACCTAAAATTCTAGTGAACTTTTGATTATGTGATGTTCAAGGCTGTTAAAACAAAGTAAAAATACTTCAAATTGGTTCATAGATGGTTTAGAATGGTTATCAAATCAAATGGTAGTGTTGATATCATAAAAATTGTTAATTTTGGTGCTGTTGGAAGGAAGCAGAAAATTGTTGTTACTTTTAAAATGTGTATAAAATTAACCATTGATCCAAATGAGGTTTGTGATATGTGGTTGGAAACCTTAGTGCGTCTAGAATAATTGTTATGAAGAGTCCAAAATCTAATTTTGAGCTTAAGTGTGCCACAATACCCAATTACAGAAGTTGGTCTCTGTAAACTCGGGATCTGCACACTGTTAGTGCAAAATTCATATAAAATCGATCATAGCTTCAAACAATATGAATCCAGTACGATTGGATTCCTAAGAGGCATAGGTACAACTTTAATTTATACAATATCACCAAATTATGCTCCTATGTATGATTAATATGTCCAACACAGAGATGGACAGAAGCTGAAATGTGTAGGGGAACTTTCTTTTGCAATATTTTGGTTGTTTTGTTCAAGTCCTTTTGCACCATTTCATAAACACTAGCATTGAACTATAAGCATATAAGGTGGAAATAAAGTTAACATAAGCTAATAAAAGGGTGCTAATAGGATAAAGAGATCAAACAAATATACGAAATTATTGTATAATTCTAAGTGTATATATATATTACTTGTGATAGGAAAATCCGACTAGCAAGGATTTTGGACACTTTGGCATTTGGGCATCGTATTTTGGTTATCTCGACTATATAAAGGTACGGATCTCTTATTGTCTTGGAACGGGATTGACCTATTGTTGAGGGTCAATCCATTCAAATATGATTTACCGAAAAGTAATCTTGAGGTTCGAAAAGATCTCAATGATGTTGTTTCTCGCATTTTCATCGTGTAATTCCTTTTGTTGAATTCCATTTGGTGTTCCATTAGTTGAGCACGACTTAGGAGTGTTCCAAAGTCTGTTGCCCCTAATAGGGACCGTTGGACCGGTTATTGAGTTTTACTCTGAATGCTGAGGCTCGAATGGAATATGATAAATATGATTTGTTGAATCGGTCCAATGATTGTGATATTATCAGATTGAGAATGGCACGACTAGATAGAGTCAAGCCATATTGACATTGTTCATTGATTGTTGTTATATCTTTATGATCCGGTTAGATCACATATGTTGTGATCCTTTACCCAGACACTTAGTCGGGGGCACCGACTTTGTGATGCTTCCATGGTGGCTATAATCACTATGGCGTCCTTGTATATGCGTGGAAAGTGTGCTGGCCCTGATCCGGCCATAGGGGCGAATGGATATCCTAGGAACATAACAGAACTAGGACTGCTTTAATAGTAGTCGAGGGCTAGTGGGTGTCGTGCCCACACCGCTAGTTCTCACTTATGCCCATAGAACCGTACATTCTTTGGGAACAACGGGTTTAGTGTATTCGGATGATTTATGTGAACTTGAATAACACGAAACACGGAACGGGTGATTATGTGAACCCCTTTGTTATATCTTTGTGATATTCGATTGATTTATTTTATCGTTTCATGGTTATAGGGATAATTTGTACTTACCCTATATTGTTTATTGTTGATTTCATTGATCTGTTCACTGAGTTATTGCTCAGCCACGTTTGTTATTCCGTGGCAGGTTCTAGAGACAGACTTGGGGAATATCCGGGTTGAGACCAAGAGTGGATATTTTGAAGACTGACTTACCAGACAACCTACTTTTGTGAATAGTTACTTTTGGGACTGTATATATTTATATATGTACCTTAACGTCCGGTTGTCTACAACTATTACTATATTGCTATAAAGTTAACTTAGTTGCTCTGTATGCGTTTAAGTGAGTATAACTAGTATGGGATGTTACATTCTTCACGTCTCTTCTTCAAACCCTAGAACCAAACTCTCTTCCATGAAATTAAGCTTCAAACCTTGATGAAATGATGATATTTTGAAGAATTGAAGGTAAACCATTGGGTAAGCTTATAATCTTGAAATCTACGTTAATTGATGAAAATACATATTAAGTTTGTACGTTTTCTTGTTGTTAGGGGTGGAGTTTGTAACGCCTTGAAGGAATCAACACCTTAAAGAGGTGTAATCATTTTTGAGGTAAGAACTTTGAAAATCCGTGGAGTTTGATATTTGATTACCTAATACTCAAGTAGGCTTTGATTTAGATGATGTTAAAGGGTGTTAAACCAAAACAAAGTACTCTAATCTTGTCAATAGATAGGTTCAGAATGATTATCAAATCAAGTGATAGTGGTTGGTATGTTAAACATGCTAAATAAGATGTTGTTGGAACAAAACAGAAATTTGCAGATGCTTTGAAAATATGTATAAAGTTAACCATTCATCTAATTAAGGTGTGTGATATACCATTGGTAACCTTAGTGTGTCTAGTACAATTGTTATTGTAAGTTATTATATGCCCACGACACGTGTCACACAGAGATACTGCTGAGGAGTATGTAAACCTATAGGGTCACACACAAAGTATGTGTTTGTTTCCATCTTAAGAAACCCAGATTAAATCAAGTTGATAATTATTCTTAAAGGATAATTATGAAAATATGTGTTAAACTGTAATTGTGATAATTACAGGGTGAAAACGTAATTATGTTAATTACGGGGTATTATCTGTGATTATATATATAATTATATTTAAAGTTTAAAAGATAATTATATATAAATATTTGAATTTGAATTTGAATTTGAATTTGAATATTACAGATAATTACTAAACCTTATTTAATCCTTAGTTGAATTATAATCTAACTATAATTCTTCTTGTATAAATAAGGGGTTTGGCTAAACCATTTGAGATACAATTGAATTAGAATAGCCTATCAGAGAAATACATAAAAGAAACCTTTTTCTTTTCTGTAAAACACATATAGACCTAGGGTTATTGGGCTAGCACCCGGTGGAATTTTCGCGTGTTCGTGTGTGGATACCGCTAGAGGAAACCTCAATTGGTTTCTAAGTGCTCAGCTCGTTCAACCACAACAAATCTGAAAGGTACATCTCTAAACACCCTATGGCGTGGTTTTGAGTTTTGATTAAATGCATCATTGGATCCGTTTGGGTTTTGATTACTTAGAAAAGTTTTCTATCTCTGTAACCAAATTATTTTAATTTCCGTTGTGCATATTGGTTACAAATTTTTCTAAAACCCTACAGTGGTATCAGAGCCACTTTGATGATATTTAATTGAAAGGAAACAAAATATTTTATATGGCAAATTAAATTATAATTAGACTTGATTCCATAGTTGGACTCAAAAAAATTTTGGGCCCTTTTATTTGTTTTTGGCCTCCAACCTGTTGGCACTTAATCTAAATAGGGTTTTATAACCCTACCTACTTATCTCAATTCACAATCGCTAAGGGGTTTTTTCTACCAACAACATCGTCGCCGGTCGTCGCCCACCGGCGCCGTTCTTTTTGTCGGGGTTTTGTTTTGTCACGAGATACAACAACTAGTGTAGGTTGTCTTCACCATCTTGGACCACGACCAACACCAGTCGGGGCTACTCTCGTTACAGTGGCCGGTTTATGTCATTCTCTACTCATCGCGCCACCACTCCAAGTGATGGATGCAGGTTGTTTTAATTCTGACATCTCACAGCTTCTGCCGTTTCTGTTTCACCATGCCATCGCTCTGAGCGGATGGCGTTTGGTCTTGTTTTTTTTCCACCACCATGGTATTTTATCGCCGACCACCACTGTATGTGGATTGATCTCGATATCAGGTTGGTCCACTGCTCTACCCTTGGTCGAAGCCAAAGGGGTGTTGTCCTTTCTCTTGCCGCTACCGACGGCAGCCGCTGACTGCTATCACAAGTTTTTCCCAGTCGGTATGGCAGTGATGCCGGTACCTTGCGCATTTGGTACCGAGCAACTTGGTGGTGGGTTTGTTGGTCACCACCGCTAGCCACCAAGCTAAGCGATTGGTTCTAAATCTAGATTGTTCGTCGTCAGTCGCCTTGTGCTAAAGTGGTTCGTATTTTATTTATGTGGGTATCAATGGTGAAATTGTTAAATCTCGGTTGTTGCCGAATGTATTTTCTCAAATCTCGATTGTTGCTGAATGTGTTTTCTCAATTTTGTTCCGGCCATTGATTGTTGCTAAATTGATTCGGCTGAGGTTCTATTTTAACACTAACAGATGACCCGTTTTTAAAATGGAATAATCAGGCTAATAGAGCTAAGTTTCAATCCTATTCTGTTTTTGATAGTCCCAATTCTATCAAGTTCTAATGTAAACAGAAATCAAAATGAGAAATCAGTCATATGTCATTAATCTCAGTCACATATTACAAACAATCTCATATATCTCTCCACGTATTCTCTCTGACTTTTCACATGGCTACAAATACTTTCTCAATGTTGCACTTGAATGACTTACATACAGATTACAAAGACCACAAGGTATATATACCCAAGACAAATTAAAAAGAAAACAAACAAATACAATACGTTGACTTTGACTATTATTACAAAATGACTTTGACTTTCACTGAGAGTTGACTTTCAGCTTTGACCTTGATCTTCAGATGTATTGATCTTGTATCCAACAGATTTATGCTCTAATAATATCCAACATGGAGGATCATTCCTCGACTAATGGTTGGGTATTTTTGCTTGGAGGGGGTATCATCTCTTGGGTATCCAAAAAGCAAACTTGTATTACAAACTCAACAATGGAATCTGAGTTTGTTGCACTGGTCGCCGCTGTTAAAGAGGCGGAGTGGCTAAAGAATTTAATTTATGAGATTTCATTGTGGCCAAAGCCGATCGCACCTATTTCAATCCATTGTGATAGTGCGGCCACTTTGGCTAAGGCTTATAGCCAAGTTTACAATGGTAAATCTAGACACTTGGGTGTTTTAGACATAGTATGATTAGAGAATTAATCATGAATGGTGTAATTTCCGTTGAGTTTATTAGAACGCAACAAAATTTGGCAAATCATTTAACTAAAGGTCTGACAAGAGACTTAGTGCAGAAGTATGTGATTGGGATGGGATTAAAGTCCTTATAAATTTATAAAGGTGAGACACCAAATTCCCTTCTAATATGACATTGGAAGCTGAATTCAATGTGGAAAGCTCACACTTATAAATTGTAACACAAGTTGCATCATCCCGGGTATGTGTTCAGTCCTGCAGTAGGTAGGATGAAGTTCATCTTCTTAATAATTCCTTTGATAAAATGTAGTTGCAGGTACACGAAGTAAAGAAATTACCTATGTGATTGTGAAGTGTAGCCGCATTTCAAAAGGTTGGGGACTTGGCCTTTATACAATCATGAGAGGATTAGGACACACGGCTTTATAATTGTGTCATGTTTTATTTTTCTCGACGAGTATAGGAAACTTGTATGTATTTTATCTTCAGGTATTCAAATGAGTTGATGGGTTCAATCCTTGGGACACCTTAATTCTCAAATATTTGGAATGTGTAAAATACTAATATGGAAATTTAATCGTTTCGATATTTTCATTTATGTGCAAGTTTGGTTTGCTTAATTTAATGTGTTATTTCATGGGTTACACTAAAATGGGGTAGGATTGTTGGTGATTTTTAGTGTCATCGGCCATTTAAGTGTAATTGGATATAACTTGAGTGCTAATGGGTTTCAAACTGTGATCTAATACAAGTTAGGTGGTGCGGAGTGCACACTTGTTATAAGACGAGTTTGATCCCGGACACGTCGAAATGTCGAAGGTCAAGGGGCAGAGCCCCTGGCGGTGGTCTTAAGAATTTTGGACTTGGAATGCAGTGGAAAAACTTGATCAGAGTCTCTTTGTAGAGGCTTTGGTGGCTTTCTACAGAGGCTTTGGTGGCTTTCTACAAAGGCTCTGGTGGCTTTCTGCAGAGGCTCGGGTGGCTTTTTACAGAGGCTCTAGTGGCTTTCCCTGGATTGGCTGTCTCTGAACCTGCAGTTACTGAACATTTAATGCTCAGTTATTTCCAGCCCATGATTTTAGCTAAATTGGTTGTAACCGACTATAATTGATAATAATTTGCAATCATTGTCATTTCAGTTATTACGAATGGGACTAGTATATATACCATATATACTTATGTTTTAGACTCGCGATTTTAAACAATCCTTTCATACTCTCCAGCAAATTTGCTCTCGTTTTTGTGCCTAAAAACGATAGTGTTCTTGAGTCTTATCCCAGATTGGATTTCGTACAAACCCAGGCATAGGGTCGAAATACCAATTCGGAAAGTGAAACTACACGATTCTCAAGAAATCCGGATCGATTGCCTTGCCCCCTTTTCTCTAACAGATGTTACTGACAAGAACTATTTGGGTTGGACTCGATATATCCAGAACCATCTAGATATCCAAGGCCTATTGGATGCCATTTATGACGAGGATGATTATGAAGTTGAAGTTATTCGCAAAATGAATGCTAAGGCGATGATATTATTTTGTAGTCATCTGTCAAACACGATGAAGTCTGAATTTATTGCAATCGCCCCACCCAAGACGTTATAGGACTCTTTGAAAGAGTTCTTTGACCATCAAAAGACCATATGGCTTCCTTAAGCCGACTAAGATTGGCAAAATTTGAGATTCCAATATTTTGCTACCATTACTGAGTATAACGTTGAAGTATGTACAATCCCTCCTCTTATCCATTAGTGTGGTGAACAATTTACTGATATTGACTTGTTGGAGAAAACATACACCACATTTCCTAGCTCCGACAACTTACTTCAAAAGTAATATCGCCTATCTAAGTTCTGAAGGTTTCCTAAGCTCATTACCCAATTATTATTGGATGAGAAAAGTAACATTGTTTTAATGAGAAATAGTAACTTTACTGTTGGGACAAAGGAAATTCCAATGTCTGATGCAAATATTGTTCATGGGCCTCACCCACGACACAGGAACTGAGACAAGGATCGGTTGTCCCGAAAGCCAAGGAATCTTGGTGAGCCTAAATCCTACCAATCCAAGCAAGGTGCAAATACTCGTCTACAGTGACGACTTGTGCCCCTACGCAGTCTTGTGATTGGAACTACGCAATTAGGGCCAGACGTCTAAAGCAATAGATGGTGATAATGAGCAAAGCTAGCCTATAAAGGTGTTAGTCATGGTCATAAGCAACGGACTTGTAAGGTAGCCCTCCAAGAAGTTAAAACTATCATAAAGGGAGAAAAGTCGAAGCAAATATCCTTGAAGCAAATGGGAATGAATTCTTTGAGACTCCCGATTTTATGGCTCAAATGGAAGAATAAATTTATGCTTTATAATAATTGAGTAGTTTTTCCTTAGATATTGGTCATCTCTTTTGGATTATGGTTTTGATTTGTATTGTGTGTCCATAATACAAGTGAATTCAATGTGTATTTGCAATAAGATCAAGATCTAGAGAATGATTTCCCAAAGTCTCAAGTATATTAATTGAGAGAGTATTACAAGTGAAATGGAAATTGCTAAAGCTACATATACATAATGTTTTCTCCACATAATTTAAAGTTATTTAGTTGTAAAAATCTTTTATTAATGTGATTGACTTCAAATTATTTTTACTGTTAGGAATATATTAGAGCAAGGATCATGCGAGAAGTTAAACATTTTGGAGAAGGCGATAAGCACTTCTTTGGGTGTGTTTAATCATATATGACTAAATGTCAATGTATTATCAATGCAACACGTGTTTAATCATATATGATTAAAGCTTGTGTATCGTGCATGTAATCATATATGATGTTGAAACTTCTCACATTCTCACAAAATGTTTAACTTCTTGTATATGGCTATATATATAGTCATAAGTTCAAATGATAAGTGCTAAATATATGAGAAGTAGAGAAGTAATCATAGCCCTTCATGCGGTCAAGATCGGATTTGAATGGTCATGAATTGCGGTTTTGACTGGTCAAAATTTGCGGTTATGCCAAAAATAAAGGGGTAGTTTCATAACTTTTACAAATATGCAGCAAATGGGTTCATATGTGAACCTGTGTGATCCACATATGGACTATATGTTCATATATGAACCCGTGTAATTCACAAATGAACTATCTTAACTGATTCAAATATGATCCCTTGTGATTGACATATGAATTAATTAACTGAATCACATATGAACCTGTAGATGAACTAATTAACAGATTCACGTATGAACCTTTGTTAGTTCACATATGTGAATCAGTTAAATAGTTTACATGTGAACTAATCAACGGGTTCACATTTGAACATGTAGTTCATATATGAATCACACGGGTTCATATATGAATTTGTTTGTTGTGTATTTGTAAAAGATACGAAACTACCCCCTCTATCTTCTATAGACCATGCGAGGAATTATCCGGTGCTTCATAGTCAAAGCCGCAAATGTTGACCGGGCTAGGATCACTTCTCTACTTCTTATACATTTAGCACTTCTCATTTTGAACATCATATATATATATATATATATATATATATATATATATATATATATATATATATATATATATATTAAAATGCAATTAATATTATATGTTAAAAAATTATTTATAATAATTGTTATTGATTTGAAAAAAAAATCTAATATTTAAAAATAATGCAAAAAATAAAAGGAAAATGAAAGGTTTAGTCATTTGATAATAACTCTTATTTAAAAATAATTACAAAATATGATAATGTAGAAAACAATGAATCAAGTTCTCTCATGTCATGTCATCTCTCCATCATTGTATTTTATATACAGATATAGACACCAAATATCAAATTTGATACCAAACCGATTCAATACGGACACCAAATTTTATGTAATAAATAGTAACACACCATGTTTGGCGTAACACTATTCATTCACACCAAGGTCACACTAATTAGAGAAGATAAAAAGAAATATACCTAAAATCTTATATTTTGGTGTATGATTTAATGTTACTATTTGGAGAAGATTTGGTGAAAGATTCAATATTATCCATTGGATATGCCTTTGACCTCCATTCATTCTGTAAGGATATCTACCTCTTTATCCATTAAAGTTGTAACGAAAACTTTTAAGTTATTCTAACCAAGTGAACAATTCAATCCATGCAAAATCAAAAGGTAGTACTCCCTTTTGCTACATTTGAACTTTTCACATGAAATCTTCACCAGAAAAATCTCGATACAATGAAATAAGAATTTGTCACTTCGTAGTTTTACTACTCAACACATTGTAGATCTATAGAATTTTCCATGTACATTGCACATTGCATTTTGCCCTATTACATCACAAACAATGGAATCATAAAAAACTAAGAAGCATCTAGCCTAGTAGCGCCACCGCCAGGCACAAAATGTAACATGATCATGAGAATGGGTAGGTCTTTATGTGCTCTTCTAGAATTGAAATCAACAAATCTATAACAAAAGATTGCTATCTTTACCTGACCTTTTGAATTATATATATATATCATCTGTATCTATGTTTAGAGCTGCATATGCATTCGGGATATGGATTTTGGTAAAACGATTCTTCAGCCTTATAGCGTGCCCGTCCTTTGATCCCATCTGGTGCACCCTCTCGTTTCCTTGGAGCCCCTTGCCTGGTTACATTGATAGTTTAACTTATGGTTATTGTAAGCACTTAGAGCATCTCTAACAGATTCTCTATTATTTCTTTAAAATAGAGAACCAAAAGTTAAAACCTCTAAAAAACTTACATTCAACTCCAACAAATTCTCAAAAATTTTAGAAATTTTAACATTAATTATATTATTAAAATATTCTCTAATTATCATCCTAATACACATTTAAAAATATATATATAAAATAATGATAATTCAATCTCATTGGTGAGAATGAATAAAAAATCATTTCTCTCACCTCACATCAAGTTTTAGAGAATTCTTTAAACTCAAGGAATTTTTTCATGTTTTCTCTATTTTAGAGAATAATATAGAGAATCTGTTAGAGCAATGATACCGGTAAGGAGAATGTTGAGTTTGTGTTAGGTTTTAATTATGGTAAGTTATCCTATTATATAGACTTTTAATTGTTTTTTTTAGATAGACTCAATATTAGGATTGGAATTGGATTAGAATTGAAATGTTTCCTTTTTTTTTCATTTAGTTTCCTTATTTTCATTAGCCTATATAAACTCTTGTACCCCATATGAATTAATCAGATGTATTTTCCAGATTTTCGTTTTCTTTTAAACGATTCTTTATTTTGTGAGTTGGTGGATTTAATCCTTTATGCGTTTGTTCTCGTTCTTGATGGTGCTTTGCTTTAATCAAGAATTTGATCATTACGACCTCTTGTTTTAAATCTGGTGGTGTGGCCCTTTTAGGATTCAAAACTTGAGTTTCTATCCTCCATGTGGTGTTTCTTAATTCGTTTAAAATCACATTAACTTTGGTATCAGAGCTGCGTTAGAATATCCTTGAAGGTTTGAGCATTCAAGAAAGCTGCAAGATCGAATTTTTTTCATGATTTCGAGTTTCTCACAGAAGTTTTACCAAAATAGTTTATGATGTTGATTGAGTTGGTGAATTCCAGAATTGCAAGTTTGATTCAAGATTAAAGCTTTCTTCCAAGATCTCTGGGTTTTTTTAGGGTTTGATCAAACTAAGATGACTAGTGAAGAGGATTCGAACAAAAAAGAGAAGATCCCCATGGGTCTTACACTCGAGTCGGCAAAAAACCTACAAAGAGACCGACAACTTGAGGAGCTAGAAACTAAGATGAACGCCATCTTTAGGTTTATTGAGAAGCAAGTGCATTCGTCTAATAGAGAATGGAGTCAGAATCTCCAAGCCACGAACCAGCAAGATCTAGACCAAGAAAGAAAAAGCATGACACGTCTTCTAGTGATGAAAATCTTTGGAATAGATTAATAAGAGAGACAAGCTGAAGGATGATGATCGTAACCTAAGACTTGACGTTCTAAAAGTTATTGGAAATTCAGATCCAGATAAGCTATTAGATTGGATTAGGCGTGCTGAACGAGTCTTTAGATACAAAGACTATTAAGATCATAAATCCTACAATATTGCAGAATTGAAGCTCACTTCCTATGCGGGTTTATGGCTCGAAAATTTCCAGAAAAAGAGACGTAGAGAAGGAAGAAGCCAAATTGATTCGTGGAGCAAACTCAAGAAGTATCTCAAAAAAAGGTTTTTACCTGATGATTATGAGCAAATTAATTTCATTAAGATGAAACTTTGAAACAAAATGCCATGAACATCGAAGACTATATTACTAAATTCGAGAGGTTGAGTATGCTTTGCAATCTGGAGGAAAAAGAACACAAAGTTGCTCGTTTCATTGCTGGATTGGACGAGTATATTGCTGATAAAGTGGAATTGCAACCCTACCAGTCAATTGAAGAAAACGCAATGTCAAGGAAAAACCAAAAAATTTCATTAAGCCCTTTGATGGCAACAAGGAGAAGATAGCTTCAAGTTTGAGTTTTCCAAAGCTTAATTTTTCAAAGTTTGATAAATCAAAACAACACAAGGAAAAGCCCGTGAATCCTAAACCTCTTGAAATCCTAGAAGATAAGAGAATGTGTTTTTAAGTACAAGGGTTACGGACACATGCGAAGCAACTGTCCTAGTAAACGTGTTATTACCCTAAAAGAGATTCAAGATATTCAAGATGTATACGGTAAGAATCTGGTTGAAGAAGAGGAGATTGATGAAGAGAATGAACGAGAGGGTACACCTGAGTATGATGATGAGTATGTTAGTGAAGTGGAACCAGAAACGAATGGGAAAGCCCTTGTATTGCATCGAACTTTACACTCTCAGCTGATTCCATTAGAAGAACTCAAAGAGAAAAACTTTTTGTAACCAGATGCAATGTGAAAGGACGCTTATGTCAGGTGATCATTGACACACGGGGCTGCACTAATGTTGTTTCCACAACATTGATCGAAAAGCAAATATCCAACAAGAGATCATCCTAAACCATACAGGCTGCATTGCTCAACGACACCAGTGATGTTAAGGTACGCAAACAAGCACTTATTTCATTTAAGATTGGCAAATTTGATGATTTAGTGTTTTGTGACGTTTACCCTATGGATGCTTGTCACATATTGTTGAGTAGACCATGGCAATATGACATTTTTGTTTAGTTTGAAGGTAGAACTAACGTATATGTGGTTAAAAATAGTGAAGACGCTAAGCATGTTGCCTTGACACCGTTAGTTCATGATAAGTCTGTCAAAACTATGGCAAATAAAAAAAAATTGCTTTTGGTTGGTGAAAAGGAGATCGATAAAGAAATTGCTTTAAGTGGAGTGTGTTTTGCGGTGATTTCCAAAGAACGTGAAGAAAAATCTAAAGCCGTAATTCCACCCGTTCCGAGCTCTTTGATAAGTGAATTTCATGATGTGTTTCCCGATGAATTACCCCTGATTTGCCTCCAATTCGCGGCATTCAACATCAAATTGATCGTATTCCGGGAGCACAAATACCAAATAAAGCCGCTTTTAAAGGAGTAGGAAACAAACGAAATGCAAAAACAGATTGAAGAACTTATGGAAATAGGTTATGTGCATGAAAGCATGAGTCGTTGTGCCGTACCTACTTTGTTGGTGCCTAAAAAGGATGGGTGATGGCGTATGTACATTGATAGTAGAGCTGTAAACAACATCACAATCAAGTATCATTTTCCTATTCCGAGATTGGACGATTTGCTTGATGAATTATATGGTTCTAACCTATTCTCAAAGATAGATCTGAGGAGTGGATACCACCATATTCGAATGAGAGAAGGGGATGAGTGGAAGACCGCTATCAAGACTAAACTTGGGTTCTACAAATGGTTAGTGAAGTCGTTTGGATACTAATGCACCGAGTACTTTCATGAAACCGATGCATAGAGTTTTTTTTTTGAAGTATATAATATTTATATACGGCAAATGCAACAAATAAACTCACACACCCTCCTCACCTATGGTGAGGTTTGAACCCCTCGGCCAAAGGCTCTAAAAACAACCTTAACGCACGCAACTATAATGTGCCTGTCTTCCGAGCCCTTCCCCTTCTCGCTTAGTGGAAAAAGTACTCAAATTGGCAATACAAACCTAATGGTTAGCTTTTGATGCCACCATACCATAGAAGCTCTAGGGCCAAAGGCCCTTTGGTTCGATGCACAAAGTTCTCAAACCATTTCTAGGTAAGTTTGTGGTGGTTTATTTGGATGATATTCTGATTTATAGCAAAAATATGACAGATCATCTAAATCATCTTAGAAGCGTCTTTGAGGTTTGAAGAAAACAGAAATTGCACGCGAAGATGGAAAAGTGTTATTTTCTTGTGCCTTGTTATTTTTCTTGCCTATATTGCATCAAAAGAGGGCGTTTCAGTTGATCCATCTAAGGTGGCAGCAATCAAGTCTTGGCTGACTCCTAAAAGCATAACAGAGGTTAGATCTTTTCATGGCTTGGCTTCTTTTTATAGAAGATTTGTGAAGAATTTTTTCAAGTGTGGTTGCACCTATGACTGAATGTCTCAAGAAAGAAAAGGAGAAGCTTGTAGGGACAAAGTTGCTTTTTAGCACTTCTTATCATCCACAAACTGATGGCCGAACTGAGGTGACAAATCGTACTCTTGGTGTTCTTTTGCGTGGTTTGGTTAACAAGACTCAGAAAGATAGGGACGTAAAATTGGCTCATGCAGAATTTGCTTATAATAGATCACCTACTCATGCTACAAAGCATTCTTTTAAGGAGTTAATCCAACGTTACAAATTGATTTTCTTGTTGTTCCTAAACAAGAATGGGTTTATGAAGATGCAAAGGCTAAATTTGAGTTTATACCGACGCTCCATACTCAAGTTCGTGCAAGAATTGAGAAAGTGAATGATATGTATAAAGCATGAGCAAATAAAAATCACAAACAAGTTTTCAAGGATGGGGACTTAGTTTGGTTACACTTGCGCAAAGATAGATTCCCAAGTAAAAGGAAAAACAAGCTTATGCCCCGTAGTGAAAGACCGTTTAAAATCATTGAAAAGGTTGGAGATAATGCATATAAGCTTCAATTGTCGGGTGATTATGGAGTTAGTGCCACATTCAATATTGGTGATTTAACTCGTTATATTCCAGATGAAGAACTTCAAGGTTTGAGGACAAACACTTTTGAAGAAGAGGAGGATGATACGAGTATGGAGAATGTTGAGAATCTGCTCATTATGTGCGAGAGTAAAATCGGGTTGGATTTTAATTCAATCGGAACTTTAAATTCACAGTTTAAGCTAAATTCAAGGATTGGAGATCTCTACATGATTTTTCACTCAAACTAGTGAACTTGTTCTTCAAGTGTTCATATCCATTTAATTGCTTTCATAGATTTTACCCGGTGGATTTTTGGGTTTCACTTGAGATCGGTTTGACCACGTTTGGGTTAGGTTTTAATTATGGCAAGTTATCTTATTAGATAGACTTTTAATTGTTTTTTAGATAGGCTCATTATTAGGATTAGAATTGGAATGTTTCCTTTTTTTTTTATTTAATTTCCTTATTTTCATTAGCCTATATAAACTCTTGTACCCCATGTGAATTAATCAGATTTTACTTGAAAATATTTTCCAAATTTTCGTTTTCTTTTAAACGATTCTTTATTTTGTGAGTTGGTGGATTTAATCTTTTATGCTTGCATGAGGTTTGTTTTAATGAAGAACTTGATCATTCCGACCTCTTGTTTTAAATCTGGTGGCATGGCCTTTAGGATTCAAAACTTGAGTTTCTATCTTCCATTGGTGTTTCTTAATTCGTTAAGAAATCACATCAACCAATATCGAGAACAAAACCTCCATTTTCTCTATTTTAAATAATCTGTTGAAGATGCTCTTATATACTTTTAGGCCTATCTTACTCTTCTAGGACCCCACCTCCATGTGGGATATATTGGGTTCGTATCGTTTGGTTTTTGGCCAAAAAGAAAGTGAGTTTTTCCCTCCAAAAAATAAACCAACAAATAAATAAATAAAAACCAGCCAACCAAGATAAATAACATCCAAGAAAGATCCAAATATGTTACCTTTTCTCATGCAAGTGTTCAACAAGTTGTTGCAATGTTAATCCTTCCTTAAGTTGTCCGCTTTCCAACTTATCAAAAATGTCCACAAGACCTTTCCTAGTAATCGCAATTATCAAAAGGACACCATTAGAGATAAAACATGACATCTGAGTTCAAGATAGAGAGACAATTAACAAGTACAACTTAAGACTCTCGGTTCTTGCTATGCCCTCTTACCATGTAAGATTCTCAGTCCTTGTCATGCTCAATCAGGAAGGTAACTGACATCAGTAAGCGCTTAAGTGCTTACCTGGTAAGCACTTAGTAAACGACCCCTAAGTTTTCTTCCTTCGGCATGAAAGTCATGATTTACCTCTTTTCTTTTGAAACTAACATCCTATCGGGATCGATGGCATTCAAAGGCTTTCATTAGACTCCTAGTTTCACATACTAAAATATTTTTCATCCATCTTGTTCAATGGTTACCATAGATGAAGATAAACTAATGAAATGTGCAAAAACACATGTGCTACTTACTACCATTTGGAGTTTTTGCACAAATGTGGACTTTTGTAGAATTGACTTTTTAAGCTTTGATTTATTTAACATTACACTCACTCTCCATTGCTTGAAACCTGCAATTATGGTGTACATATCAATTTCTTTGTATATTCGGCATTTTTCCTGTTAGGTGTATTGAGTACATGAGAGAATTTGGGCAGAGTTTCCACTCGAGCTATCATTGCAGCACCCAAATTCACTCAGACATTAAGATGATACTTTCAGTATACTTTTATGTTGCCTTCAGAGGATTCTCATTTAACCTTCTATTCTATATTGAGGTGGTCTTCACCTTGGTCCTACACTTTTTGAACGAACCAATGGTCATAATTCCATGTGGTGAACTAGAGCATAAACAAAAGCATAAATCTTCTAGTCATCTACAAGAGCTAATCTATGCAAATAAGAAATAAGACACACAACAACGATCAAGGAGGTTTTAACATTTATTAGGAGGGTGAATCTTGTTAGGTCACTAATATATTGTATCTGAAATCACAAGACCTGAAGACTAAAGTAATGAAGAATGGTCAAAATCATAAAGTCAACAAAAGTCAACATTGTGAGAGTATAATGTTTTACTTGCTTTATTAGTGATAGGTATAAATAGCTTTGTAATAGTTAGTTTGTAGGTGTAACTAGAAGAACTTCATTGTAAGCTTGTCATTTGTAATATTCTAGAGAGAGTCTAGAGAGAGAAAGTGAATCTCATTCTTATGTAAATCATTCTCTCAAGATTCTATGAAAGAGATAGTTGTGGATTACATTGTCACTTGTTCAATATGGGAACCACAAATCTGGTTCTCCAATATGCAAAAAGGTACAACTGTCGAAGGTGGAATGCAAGAATGGTAAAAATTCCCTTCTCTCTTTGGTTGATGAGACACAAAACATTTATGATCCCAGGGTTAGAAAGGCCTCCTAAATTGATCTAATCAGGCTCACTCCTAACTGGGATGTTGTACAGAAACAAGAATATCTGATAAAAATTTATAACAAGATCAATGCTTGGGTACCTGTCAGGACTAACAGTCTTCCGGTGGCCTACAAATCTGCGATGACCTTCAAGAGCTCTTGCCATGTTACCCGAATGTGTTGGTATGAATACGTCACTCTCAAGAGAGATCATATAATCAAGTGCTGCGGTTTGTGAAGCATGATTCGAGTATATTCTCAGCTCTTCTTCAGTTGCTATCGTTTCCTGTCATTATTTGGTTCAACTTACTTACAGAACAACGGCTGCAATGATTGTCATTTTGTAAAAATAAAATGGCAAGTTTTGAATAGGCAAACCTTGAATACTACATTTGGGAAACGAGAAGTGAGCTCTGAAAGATGAGCTTTACCACCATAAATTTCCCCCGCAGCAATATATACAACCGTTGACTGAGGATAACCAAGAGCCTGAAGAAAAATTCCAACCTCCTTGGGAGTTAATGGACATAGACCTGAAATTCTCTGCTCTGTTGAATTTATTTTCTTTACTTTCCAGTGATTTGTGTTCTCCCTGCGATAACACCATTGAACAAAAGCATGAAAATGTGAAAGATGGATGCTAGCATGCAACAAAACTAGTGGGTTAGGCCACATTGACCACTTCTGTATTCCAATTGTATCTTTTATGCACATCAATTTCAGTTTTAAAAAAAAGTTATAATCCTCAATTAGATTTTGACCATATTTAATCCAATGGCAGAATCTCAGGGTCTGTTTGGTTTGACGGAATATTTTGAAGGGATTTGGATTTCATGGAAGGATTTGAAATTGGGAGGATTTGGAATTTTTGGTGTGTTTTGGTTTGTAGGATTTAGAATGGAATTGAATTCCATTTTTTTTAAAATAATTTTTGGAAAGGATCTTTATAAAAGTAATTAAATTACCATTTTATTAATTGAATATTACAAAACAAGTGCTTTTAATATATTTTAAAACGTTATTACAAATAAATCCTATGAAACCCACGAAATACCAACTACCCCCATGGGATTTCTAAATCCATTGGTTGTGGAATTTCATTGAAATACCGGGATTTCAAATCCACACTTTCCTTCAAGCCAAACATAGGATTGGAATGGAATTCAGTTCCGAATCCTACCAAATCCTGCAAACCAAACGGGCCCAGTGCTTTACTGCTTTATAGTTTCCCGTCATTGAGAGTTGTAGGTATTATAGGTATGAGAGAATGTGTATTATTGCTGGGGAGACTTGAAAGTGTATTTCAGCTGGGGAGAGTCCTGACCACATGGTACACAAATTGGCCTGTGGGCTAATATATATAAAGAAATAAAATACTAATAAAATTCAGAGGTTACGTTAGTGTATGGTTGTGGCATGAATCAGAACTTTGTCGATTGTGTAATTAAACATCTTTTTGGATTAGCGTGGAGATGCACCAGAGGGTGCATAGGTAAGCTGGCGGCATAGTGTGGCAGAAGATGTGTATGGTGTTCATGTACATGTATGTGTATTTTGTGTGAGAGACATGTATATACCCATCTATGATATATAAGTTAATAGATAAACTAATTTCACCTCAACAATCTCAGCTGTTCAGATTCTGCAGCAGACAGGCCATATGTACAACCGGAGAAAGCCAGCATATCTTTCTCGTATCTCAGGTGAAGAGAAATATATCTTCCCCCATGCGCTCTGAGTCGCTCAACTAGCTTCTGCGGTGTCACCATCATGTATGCTCAGGGCCTAATATAAAAGAAATCCCCATCGGTGACTTCTTAAATGCACCGACATATGGGTACACACGACATATATTGAATTAGAAACCAGGGGGCAGGTTCCGTCAGGAACCTAAAATTATTGGGAACCCAAGAACTCCCCACAACGCATTCATGATGAATGACACATTCAAATTCATCATGAATGTGTGAATCATGATGAATAACACGTCCATATTCATCGTGAATGTGTTATTCATGATGAATATTCATCCCGAAGAGGGACACGTGGTGCCTGCAGACAGTTCCCGGGTTCCTAATCAATTTTTGGTTCCTAATGGAACTCCCCTTAGGAAAGAGAATCTTTGATCTAACTAACTAAACTATGCAACTTTAAAGTCAATAGGTTTTAGACTTAAACAAACGACAATAATTCCAACTCTTCCTAATTATTATTTCTTAATGAACTCGTTACCGGGAAGCATCATCAACAATGAAGAAACAAATATTGGTGCATTCATAGTGTAAGACGTAATCAAAAGAATATGCTGAGATATGCTTTATGGAAGAGGGCCTATGAAGGGTATGCTTAGGGCCCCATATAAAAATAAATCCCCATAGATGACTTTTAAATTCACCAACATACAAATATACATGACATATAGTGAATTAGGAACAAAAATTGTGGTTTGATCAATAAATCTATGCAAGCTCTCAAACATGATACACCTGAAAGTTCTATGCATGATTATCATCCAAACTATTCCTACTCTAGATTTCTTAAATTTCATTACACAATACACACGTGTTAACAGGAGAAAAAAAGTTGTGCCAAAATAATGCGTTATGCAATTAAAGATTATGCTGGGAAAATCGCATAGTGAGGTGGATCTATGAAGGGAATCCATACCTTCCCAAAGCTTTCAATAGAAGGAGAAAATCGAAGAGCGTGATAAAGAGCACGACAACGCAATCTCTGGATATCAAGCGGTAGATCATTGTTTGCTAATCGAGAATCTGATTTTGCGACATGAATCACCTGCATAAAAAATCATTAATGCTCAAAAAACTAGATTTAATTGCAGATACGATTGAATATATACAAAAAATTTAGTTATTTAAATGATAAATACCATAATAAATGGCACCAAAAAAACATAGTTACGTGGAACAAAAATTAAGATATATATTGAGAGACCAAAGGGCCTTTGACCAAACGGTATCCGGTAACCCAACCTTCCAAGAGGTCAAGGGTTCCAACATCACCAAAGGTTAGGAGTGTGTGTGAGTTTTATTTGCCATATATTAATATACATTGGGGCACAAAGAGATTAAGAGCCGAAGAAAAAACAACCATAAAGGAAACCAAAACCTAACATAACTAAAAGTATCAAGTCATACATTCTCCAATCTCCACTATTAGTTCACACAGAAGCTAACTATGACACTCCTCAAGTTGGAGAACAGATATCAATCATTGCCAACTGGACAATAAACCAGAACACTCCTCAGTTAGAGCACGCCCAACTTGATAACAAAGAACATTCATCAGCTCATATATGTATCCTGTTGTAGTCTATAAAGCAGCAGAGGCTGTGGTAATAGGCATTGTTCAAAGGACATAGAATAACAGATGGAACACTGGGTGTCAATCAACCAGCAACCGAGTCCTATCAAGAACAGACAGAACTCTAACGTAAAAAAGAATAATCAAAACAAAAAAGAAACCACGAAGGACACCTGGAAGGAGGTTCCGAACATTGAAACACAGAGCAAAACCGAAGGCAACCTCAACAGACTGCCTCAGCTTCAATAGAAGCAGACAACCTCAACCTCAAGAATCTGGATATGACTGTCATGAATCCGCCTATACAGATTAGGTATAGTAGGAGGAAGGGTCTTGTGATATGGCGGGGACCATAAAAGCATTGAAATAATGCATCACCTTGTTGTTAAGAGTCTGATAGCTGAGGTTTTTTTGGTAATTCCTTTGTTAGTTGGTTGTCGGTGCTAGCTATAAAATAAGGATGCGTGGATGTGGTGTCTGGCATGCAGAAATTGGTTTTCAAATTGGGGGACCCTAGTGTCCCGAATGGCTAGCAATCTCTCTGATTTGTTTTCCTGCTAATCAAAGCTTTTTCAGCACCTTTTGTCCTACAATTAATTTGTCTCTGTTTTCATCTCATTGGTTCATATCAATGACCAACATGTTTTTCCATCATGTTTTATGTATATGCTTATGAATAATGATTTTGAAAGGTCTAGCTGACAGATGAACTTGAAATAGAGCAAACACACTGATTGGATAAGAGCAATGGACTAGAAAAAAGTTAGCAGACCACTGGCCGTAACAATGAGACCGGAAGGGCAGAAAAACCAAGAGAGAAAACAGGACAGACAGCAGAACACAACAGACAATCAGAATAGAGCAGTTTTCATGGGAACAGTTGTACAGAAACACCCTGAATTTTAGGTTACTCAGAAAAACCTTTGAATTATCAAGAAATAACAAGAAAACCCCGTTCACCTTTCGAACAGACTAGCCCTCTACATTCAACTTCCAGAAACTGATTTGAAAAACCCTAATTCCAGACACAAAAAATGCAGCCCCACAACACAAGCAAAAACCCTTCATAAAGGTTTCCAGAGGTCAGAAGGTCGGTGCCAGGTGCCAGCTACTATCAGTGAGTGGAATAAATGGGGCAGCTAAGCCAGATCATGCAGCTGATGGAATGCATCAAACATGTGGGCACCAAAGAGATAGGTAAAGGCACAAGATATGATGGCCTCACCCAAGGCGGAACCAAGGTCAAATACTCCAGATCAATGTACAGTTCATTCACTGAGAACTAGGGTTTGGTTGACATGGTTAGAAGAGAGGATGGTTTTTAATTCCAGTGTACACCAGTATATAGCAGAAAGCAATGGTGGTGCCGATTTAACAAGGTCGGGACAAGCTTCAGAAAAGTCAGACCAGGAAAGGACAGGTTAGCTCAGCAAACTAGCAGCATGCAGCATGACCAGACTTACCAGAGGTCAGAAACGGCAAACATATGCAGATTCCAGCAACTACAAGATGATAGGATCATAGGAAAATGGTGGCAGCCAGTAGAATGATGGAAGAACAGCACAAGCAGCAAGACAGACAGGTAGAGTAAGATACAGCTGGCAATAGGTGGCAGCCCAAGCCTGCTAACCATCAGTGACCGGTAGTCTCCAAAAAGCCATCACCATCTAAATCTTAACTAGCCACCACCATCCTCTACAACCCAAGCCACCATCACCTTCTAAAATCCTATCTGCCACCAGTAGAACCCCCTTGCTACTACCAGACATCATTATTTAAACCTTAATCATAGTCTCAACAAGTCTTTTTTCCACCAGCATTTGTCAGCGACAGACGACAAGCACGGGCCATGTAAATGAGGTTAAGTTATGTTAGGTGCACGTGTTTCCTTTATATATGCCACATATGGCTTCGATCTTTATCATGCTTGCAGGAGTAATGATGCCATACCGGTCTTACATCCTGCTAAGTTCAGATCCAACATTGCACTGGCAAACTACATAAAAAAAACATCATGGACAATAGTTGATTACTCTTTCAGACAGCAGCCAAAATCTTCTATGTACAACACAAGATTTTTGAGCATGTGAATACTAATATGCTATCCAGACTAGATCACAGGTTTTCCTTTCCAATGATTCAATTGCACATAAAGAAATGGAAGTCCATATGGATTTGTTATTTCTTTTCTCCACCTATTTGAAGTGGCTCATTTCCTAACAAAGACTCTAAACCAATTTGAATTGGGTCATTTTGTACCAAAGAAGTCAATATATAAACAAGAATGATGGTACTTCCTGTAACATCCCGATTTCGAAAAGGTATCGTTTCAAGTTAACGAATAATTTTAAGGGAAAAATAAGATACAGGATTTTGGACTAGAATCCTAGATTTTATAGTCTTGTTGGATGAAGGATTCAATTACGAGTCCAACGGTCTTTTCCGGAGAGAAAACGGAGCTATAACGAAGAAGTTATGGCCAAATCAGTGATCAGACGCGAGAAATGAGGTTTTCGGAGGCCCGCAGGTTGGTGGGCGACCCTAGGCCGCGACCTAGGCCGCGGAACCCTCTGGATGGGTATTGGGGAAGCACGCGGCTTACCCCGCGGCTTCCAAGTCGCGGGCCAAACCACGGGAAGAGACCTGAGGGTTTTATACGCGATTTTTGGAGGTCTAACGTCATTTCTTCATATCTTCTTCATCCCAACTCCGATTTCAGTGATTCAAGTTGCCATGGTTCGTTTTTTAGAGTTCTTCATGGATATAGCAAGAGATTTGGAGTCTATTGGAAGATCCAAGGGTATTTTGTGGTGGTAAGCTCCTCATCTCTCTCAATGTTAAGCTAGGGTTTGATGATTTCATCCTTTTTCCTTTCATCCTTCAACTTGGGTGTGATTTTGGTGACTTGTATGTTGAAGGAAACCTTGTAGATGTGTCGGATCTAAGATCTAGAGAAGTTTCTTGGAGATTCAAGCCTTCATCTTCGGAGATTCAAGTTTTGGGGGAAAAACCTAGATTTAGTCTAAATCTAGCAAGGTGAGTTCAAGTTGATTTGTGAAAACGTTGTACATGCCAAAATGTCCATTTTAAAGTGTTTATGTGTTTTACATGAAATTATCAAATGTTAGGTTAGTTGGTAATCTTTGATTATTTGAAGTATTTAACTTTATAAACTTTGTAAACCACCCACATTTGGGATTTTTGGGCATTTTGATAAAGGTGTCACAAATGAATGTGTTTTGATGATTTATTGCATAAATAGATCTTTAGTCAAAGAAATACACTTTTAAATGTTTGTCGGGTTTTATGCATCATTCATGAAATGGGATGTTTATTTAAAGTTCTACTTGCACAATTATGAGAGGTACTTGAAAGAATGTATATAGTCTCATTTATGATTTTCATTCTTATCAGCAGTTAAACTTGGAAATGCATATTTGAAAATAAATGAGTCTTGAGGACATTTGTCCGGTTTAATAGCCCGTAATGGAGTTTTGAGTATAATGGCGGTTAATGCGCATCATTTAAGAATTACATGTTTTGAGTGTGTTGGTCATTCAGTTGGAGTCATGTAATGTTTTAGACTGTAATGTAGTGGATCCATAGGCATATGAGTCGGTCTTTATTATTTAAAAAGAAAATGGGCTATTATTTATATGTTGGTGTCAGAATTAGTCTTGGGATTTTGAGGACTTGTCGGTGAGGGCTCTTGGAGTCCAATAATCGGAACTGCATCCGCGAGTTAATTTCTGAGCTTGTTTTTATGGGATAGTCACTTCCCATTTGTAGCTAGTTGAGACATTGGATCCTCGGAGGCCCTTTGGTACGGTTATGTGGGACCGGTTACTAGCCATGGATCGTAAATGTAAATCCTAGTGAATGAGCATGATTAGGAATCCTCGGGTGCCCCCTGATTAGGAATCCTCGGGTGCCCCCCCCCCCCACATCTTAGTACGAGTCGGCGAGCTCGTGGGCCGTGGCCATGTGATTCCTAGTATGGTGAGCTCAGTAACTTGGAATGTGGCCTACTTTTGTGTTCCGCCACTAGACTTGGAATTCGGGATTCCATTGTCACCGAGAGGTGTTGTTTTGAGGTATTTGATCTTATCCTCGTTTTCAGTGACGCTTTGAGTTTGAGTTATCTCCCTTATGCTATAATTTTGGAGACTTGAGTTTATTCATATTTTGGTCGTTTGTTTTATAAAGTTTACTCAAATTTCATTATTCGAGCATTACCGTTATTCTCGTTTTGAGTAAGTGTTGGATTGCATTATTTCATGAAAGAATGTTTTGGCATTGAGGCGTCCATCTATAAAATGCATATTGTTGGTAAATGAGTTGTTCTCTTATTTTTAAAGTAAATCATTTAAAGGATCATGATTGTAAGATGCAATATTTCCATTTTACGATTTTCTTTATAATCATGATATAAAACTCTTGAACTCACTAGGCGTTAGCCTAACCTTTTTATTTGTCGGCATGTGCATCAGGTTTCATTTCGGGATGAGTTCTAACGACACTGTGAAGAGATGAGTGCTAGTTGTGTGCTCGAAGAGGTGTTTAGTTTGATGAAGTCTTCCGCACTTATATTGGAGATAGCGATTGGTATTGGGATATAGTAACACTCGACTTTAGTTAATCTTTATGTAAAACTTTAATTATTTGTTGATGGTTCAACCTAGAAATGTATTTCAATTATGGACATTTAGTAAAAGATTTTATTATCCTTTAAGGTGTTTTTGAAAGTTTTTAATTAGTCGCTCTTTCCAAATTTGAGGTGTTACACTTCCCCAGACAAAATGGATGGTTCACCAAAGCTGAAAAGGGGTGTTTAACAGCATCACAAAATATGTATATACTATCGTTCTCATATTACTGAACAAGATAAGCATAAACCTTTCATTTAAATCAAATCAATGGGATTATATAGATACAAACTAAAGCTCAAAGCAAATGTCACCTTTTATAAATATACCCAATAAATGTTCTTTTTGTTCACCTATAATTCAATTTCCTTCTTCAAAAAAGCAATGACAGGTAGAAAGACTGTAGAAGAAAGGCATAACAGAGTATGGAAACTACATGCCTGATAATCCGCCCATAATTTGGTCATTTCCTCATAGTAACCTAAACCAGCCCAAGATGTGAAGTGCTTCCTTGCTCGAGGAATGGAGAGCAACTCCGGAGGAAGCTTCTTTAGGACTCTCACGTCTTGTTTTAAGCTATCAATGAAATGGTCTTCATCAAAGATATCTGAAAATATACTGCACAACAGCCAATTAGAGACACAATGTTAAATGTGTGTGAGTGTGTGACAAAGAGAGGGGGTAATGTAGTAGCACTTAAGGTTACCTTTTGTCTTGCCAGAATGAGCGTTTATCAAGTTCAGGAATTATCAGGGTTGCATTCATCATTCGTGACACTGCTACCATATCAGCAATCTGTCAAAAATGTAGTAAAACTTTGTTCACAGTGATCTAGTAGGTGGCTATACCCTGTCTAAAGATCCTATTATTTAAGAATAATCAATAATATCTTTTTATCCATTTTGAAGTATTGTTAACAAGGAAAGGGGACCACTGTTCCAAGTTTAGCAGATTAAGGATTTTGTTATGTATATTTAAACAATTGTACTTCCTCGTCCATTAGAGTTTATTCCCCATTTCCCCTTCACTGCACTTTTTATAGGCTCCACTCTGTTATTATTCTAATTACAATGCTTCAGCACCATGCATGGTATTTTATTTTATTTTCTTTGATAAAGCTATGCATGGAATAATGATTGAACTTCTCCATGTAAATATATTAGGAGGTTGTCTAATTCTAAGCTATAAAACATGGAAGTAACAGGACCCAAAAAAGTGAGAACGAAAAACTCACAGGTATTATAAAGTAACTATAAGATAAGATATCACACCGGACATGGATATTCTATCTCTCTAACAATCCTTTTTCAAGTTGGAAGATAGATTTCACGCATGACCAATTATCTAACTATAGGATCGATTTGAGTTCCATAAAGGGCTTCATCTGCGGGATGCACCCAAACCAGAGAGTATCAAACATAGTCTAAAGACTACAATGACAATCCATCACAATGTGTTTGGGACACTCTTCAAATATTTGATTCTTGGATATGTGCATAGATGCTTAATCATTATAATGCCAACTTCATCAAACCAGAAAAGGAATTAACAACCCCCATATCAAACTATGAACCCAAGTCAGCTCACAAGTTCCAAGTGTCATGGCATGGTACCCAAAGAGACTACTGAAAATGCAATACCATGCCTAGTGAATATGAGATAGTTCAGTGTTCTAAGATGATCAAGGAGCTCAATGTCATCTCCATGAAGCTTTACATTCGGGATATTATAAATTTCTACAATGGGACTATCAAGAATATTAATCTCAGCCAAGATATTAATGACATTCTTCGACACACATGAGAATATATCATTATAGGATCTAGCCACCTCAATCCTTGAGAAAATCTCGAGGCTCCCAATGTCCTTCACTCAAAATTCCCTCTTAACAAACAAATTTAGAGTAGCAACATCCACCGAATCATCTTCAATAATCAAAAAGGATGTTTATGTCCAACGAAGCCATGGTCCTATGCACTAGGAACTGTAACAAAGTTCTCGAAAGCCTCATATAGCTAAGACAACTCTATTTAAGGGTAGCACAGGAACTACTACAACAAATCTTGGATATTGTGACATGATAGCCAATGGGATTAGGGGAAGATATGGTCGTTGCTCACCCCTAAGTCTAACTTGCAGCAAAATCAAGTTTTTGGTGTGAACCTACCTTCTAGAAGAGAGAGGAAGAGAAACACAAATATCAGACAAAATCGTTCCAACTTTGAGGTCAAACAGACAGATGCTTCCTATGTTAATTTTCTCACAATTCAATTTCAGCAGTACTATTCTCTGTTCTACAACAACAAAAATATTTGAATCATAATAGACAACTACCAGAAAGAAAAAGGGGGAGATATCAAATACTCACACCAGTACGCATTTGATTCAGTCCACCATTGCTTCTTACAGTGATATAATGATCCCCTTCTTGAAAAGCTGAAAATGTAGATATATTTTGAATGAAAAAAGAAGTTAGACTTGTTTAATATAATGTTTCTTGCCACACAGACTGACCATCGTAAATAGGATATAAGTATTTAGTCTTAAGTAAGGTAACAAACATCACTAGTACAGGATCATAAAATGAGAACCAGAGATACCTTGATATGTAGAAGTAGGATTTACACATGGATGTAAACCAGCACTAAAAGGAGCTTCCCAAAGTTTCTCACTTGGCAGCGGAAGCTGAAGCAATATATTCATCAAGGTACAAAACATTAGAGCAATTTCAGTAGATGTGTTCTTCCAAATACATCCACCAAAAATATATTTCAAGAGATATCAAGTACTGGAATGGAGGAAAAAGGATGGACTTATAAGAAACATTAGCTCAATATTCAACTTGTTGGCATAACAACAACAACAAACATGTGATCTTCGACATGTCTGATCGAATCCGTATGAAAAATGATAACATAAATAGAGAAATTACAAAAAAAAAATCTCAAGTCCGAAATTGAAATTGCAGAAACGCAGGAAAAGTAAAGAGGATTAATCTCAATTTTGACAAAATTTGATATTGACGAGTGCAGAAAACTATACCTGCTGAGCTACAGAGTGTTGTGATGACAACCGCAGATTTAGATTTTGTTCATCCTCTAAGATAGCTCTACTATAGAAATTGAATATGAAAATGAACAAGATCAAGAGTAGAAACAAACGAATAATTGTGAATGACGATGGCGGTTTCGCTGGAAACATTTTACAACAGAATGATGGCATCTGAAAAGAAGACGACGATGAAGTTCCTCCTCGATTAGTACAGTACTGAATCAGATCTTCATTGTATCTTCGACTCCAAGTTTATGCTTAACGGTATGCTTCCTACCAATTCCAATTGGAAGCTATTATTCGAATTTTTTTCTTTTTTTATGAAGCTAGAACGCTGCAGACACGACAAGAACGATCCATGATTTGCTGAATTTCAGTGGTTTTGTTAGGGGTGTTTAGGATTGCTTATTTGAGGTGCTTTTTAGCCTGTTGCGATTTGATGAGCACTCGGATGAAGAAAAATTAAAGGAGATTGTAGCTGTGTCAAATGCCGAAAAGCTGTTTTTGATAAGTCTTTTGGTTTTAACTTATCAATTATTTGAAAAATGCTTATGACTTTAGGTTATTTTATATGTATAAGCAATCCCAAACACCTTTGAATAACAACTTATTAGCTTATTACGTTTTGGTACCACAATAAACTAATCCAAACATCTTTTTAAAAACTCCGGTTTGACACCGCATAAGTTGATAAACACTTTTTCAAAATAAGCATAGGTTGTTTTAAATAAGCAATCCCAAACACCCCCTTAATTGCTCACTCCGACTTTAATTAATAAATTGATAATTTATCCACCTCATAATTAAGAGCGTGATTGGTTTAATGGAATAATTTTGAGAGATTTGAATTTCTTAAAGAATTTGTAATTGGAGGATTTGAATTTTGAAGGATTTAGAATATTTGATATGTTTGGTTTATAAGATTTGGAATACAATTGAATTTCATTATTTATAAAAAATATATATAATTAATTAAATTATCTTTTTATTTATTGATTTAGATAACAAATATTTTTAATATATTTTTAAACATTTTTATATACAAATCCTACGAAATCCCATAAAAACTTAATCATCCCATGGGATTTCAAAATCTTAAGTTTAATAGATTTCAAATCCGAACAATCTTGCATACCAAACACGAAATTGCAATAGATTTGAATTCCAAATCCCTCAAAGCATTTACATTCCTTCAAACCAAACGATTGGGACGAAGGAGTAATAGGATCCGAAAAAATTAAATAGTTCTTTATCTAATACCAATTGGTTGGTGTTTTCATTAAATCCGATTTACTTCCATTATTTCTTGTTTTCATTTAAAAATTTATATTGTTATCAATTAATCAAATTTATTTAATATTTAAATTAAGAACTAAGATATATATATATATATATATATATATATATATATATATATATAGTGGAAGGATATTTTGCAACCCTGAAAAATGTTGCAACCCTTGCAACCCACATCTTAACCGTTGGATTCATGATCGACGAATGCTGTTTAATTTGCAACCCTTAAAAAGGTTGCAAACCTTGCAACCCACATCTTAACCGTCGGATTCATGATCGGCGGTTACAATAGATATGGGGTCCAATATTTTTAATTAAAAAAACAGAAAAATAAAAATAAAATAACCGTCGATCATGAATCCAACGGTTAAGATGTGGGTTGCAAGGGTTGCGATCTTTTTCAGAGTTGCAAAATATCCTTCAACTATATATATATATATATATATATATATATATATATATATATATATATATATATATGGACAGGTTCAAACGAGAAGCTAAACATTTAGCGAGAAGGCGAGAGTGTTTAATCATATATGATTACACATATGTTATATTCGCAATACATAGACGTTTAATCATATATAATTAAACACACCTACAGGCGGTGTAATCATATATGATATCACACTTCTCGCTTTCTTGCAAAATGTTTAATTTCTCGCATGATCCTTCCTCTCTCTCTCTCTATATATATATGTTTTACATATATATAAACATATATATATAGTATTAAAATATCATTAAAAAAAGAAAAATAAAAAGTTAAAAAGGGTAAAAAAAAAAAGTGTAAACTACAATTTTTGGTCTTTGCGGTTTTAATGGGGTAAAAAACAAATTAATTATATATATATATATATATATATATATGGATGGAGACGGGTCAACTACTTTTCTATTTAATTTGGACCGTTTAAAATCATTCAACTTTTGATCTAGACCGTTTAAATTCATTTTTCTAACCGTTGTATAACTCTTACGATCCGGCCCTCTCTTCTCCCCAACCCACTTCCCCATTTGTTTGCCAGTGTTCGGCCGAGGAAGTTGCAGATTTCTCTCCTCCTACGAGTCAACCGTTTGTTGATTCGATCTCCACCGTTTAAATTCATACAAAATTTGATCTCCACCGTTTAAAATCATTTTATGGCTCAATCCTTTAACCGGCCCACTCCTATTCACTCGGAACACTCTCCCGCCTTAGCCCTGATTTATCTCACAGCACGACCCTGCCTTCAACCTTCGGTCCTCCACGTTAAGGAGTTTTGAACTCCCTGATTTCTCTCACACGAATGCAGGTTTCTCTCCTACAAACCCTCTCTGCCTTCAACCTCCAGTCCTCCATGTTCATGGAGTTTCAACCCCCTACCCCTAATAAATAGACGGAGTTTTGCACTCGTGTTGTTTAGACCAATTCCTGCACATCTTCAAGAGCACAGGTTAGTTCATCTTCAGGAAAACCACCTCTGAAACGTCTCCCCATACAATGTCCTAAAACCCCTTCTCTACCGTCAAATTGCAGGTTGTGTGTTTGGAGAAAAACAACAAACCAGATGAAAAAGGGCAGATAATGTGAAGGTAATAGCTAGGCATGGATGTTTGCAAATCAGTTTTGCCTCTCCATTTGGGTTTGTATTTGATAATAGTTTTCTTTATTACACACTTTTGTTTCTATTCTTTTTTTGGATAAAGTTTGTTTTTTTATTTTATATTGAAATTGGTATTTGATGTTTTATTTTTGGTGGTTATGATAATGGATTTCTTGATTCCACAAATTTCTCTATCTAATTTCAGGTTGTTGTCTTTGATAATTGATTCTTTGTAGGGTTTTGTGTTAGTTTCAGCATAGAATTGAATAACAGAAGTAGAAGCAAATCGGATAATCATCGATGTAAGTTCCCTCAGTTTCTTCGATTTTACTTACGATGACAGCTTTCTTTGGTACAACTTATATGCAACAGAATATTTGAACTAAGAAGGTGTGTGCATAATTTCTTAGTTATTCTGTTTCTTCTAAAAAATATTTCATGAGTGCTTAAGGCCTTTTGGAATCTGGAGGCACAATGATCCTCTTGTCAAAAAGAGGAAAAGGTATATATGAATTACAGGTTTAGTTTTCAGTTTTTTTATTGAATTATTTGATGCTTATCTGTAGTTGACAATTTATTTGTTCAAATATGTGTTTACAAGCCCATCTATCTTCCATTCCGATACTTGCAACCCCCCTGGTCAATCTATACTTGGTCTTCGATCTATTGTAGATCAGTTACTGTGGTTTGAAGGTGTGGGTTCGGCCATGGGATGAATTTATGAACTTACTGGTTTCTTCCTGTACTTCTTACTAGCGACTTTTGTTGCAATCCTTCTCGCCGGATACTCTGTTCCTTCGGGCTATGATGTATGAAGATTGGTTTCTTTTTTATGCGGTTCAATTTACCTGTGAAATCGCCACACAGGTAAACTTTATGTGTGGTTACATTTATCCTATGTGGAGTTTTTCCCATTATTAACAAGTAAGATAAATAGCAATTTAATATTCGTTACTTTCATTGTCATAAAAGATTGCATGTTAAACTTACGTATTTGCCCATTATAAGACCAACAATTGTGCGTCTTATACAAAAGGTGTTAGAATAATTTGTTAGGGCGAAGTTAGACACCCAAAAAACGTCTACCATTGGTTGTTAAAACGAACTTAAAAGAAGTAAATTGTCTTATTAGCCTTTTTATGCAGCACTTTTTATAAAAGGTTTCATCGAACATTTTTCAAGAAGTGTCCCCAAAAAGGCTAATAAGATGAAGTACTTCTTGAGCTCTATCAGGTTGTCCAACATTGTCCTAACAACTTATTATAACGCTTTGGTCAAACAACTTGGAATCATGAGTCTGGATGCAAGAAACTAACGAGCCGATGTGTTTTAAGTGCAATCTCGGACACCCGAAACTGCCCTTAGCAACATCCTTCCATGTGTCGATCATGGAACCACTAACAACACGTTGTATAATAGAGTTAGTCGTTAATGATATCACAAATATTATGAATGGGTTCATCAATACCTACTCCAACTCAAATGCACCTCCCGGAGCCAACTCGAATTACTATAAACAGTCGGGCCATCGCTTGGAATCTCTGATCCAACATGATACGGTGGAGGAAATCGGTTTTGTCCCAGACGAGGAGGACGAAAGAGTATTTTACAATTTCATCATCCCTAGAATCAACGTCTGCTTGACATTTGGTAAATGGATGTTTGGCCTTTTTTTTAATTTGATCGTATATGGGTTTAGGGGTTTTTAGGCTATTCAAAATTACAGATGGATTTTTTTCTATGTATCAACTCTTTTGATTCTTAAAAATTCCAGCAGATTAGAAAACTTGAAAGTGTAGACAAATAATCCAGAGAGAGAAAACCAAAGAGATAAGGATCTATCTTATCTGTGGTTTCTCTCTTTTTTCGCACATCTCTTTAAAGTGGACCAACCAATCGGAGAATTAAAGTATATGAAGTAGATTCTTCTCTAAATCTCTTAACTTCTGGCATTGTTACTTCCTTTTTACTTCGAGGGTTTTATATGATACGAATTTTATCTGATTCACAAGCAAGGTAATAAGGAACAAGGCAACTGGCCTTCCAGAAGGTTATTGGTTTGTGAAAGTTCGCTTCACATGGTACAACAGAGAAAGGGTTCTGCAATCATACAATGGAACACAAATTCCAGGAACCGAATTCACTTTTAGGTTGATCTTTGAGTTTGTTGTGATTTTATAGTTGATTAGTACAAGGTACTGGAAGATAGAAACAGTTCTATCTTCCAATACTGCACATAAGCCAACAAAGCAGAAAATTCATCATGTTTATTGTTTTTCCCATAAGCTCATGTAGCAAATCCTTTGTTTTCTTGGTTGTGTACCATTTTCATATATATGCCTGGATGCTACTTATAGTTTTGGCTTATGTTATCTGGATTTGGCTTTTGGTGGGAGGTGAGAACTCTATATGAAACAACGAACCAACCATATATCATGTGAAAGTAAGGTAATTATATTATGTGTTTGCATATGGGTTTGTTCGTAGTTGGTTGGAATCAGGCACGCAATTTTTTTTAATGATATACATTATGCTAAGGGGGTATGCTTCAAAAATGACCATAATACATAAAAGAGTGAAAAAAAATATCAACTTTTTTTTTCTTCATATTTGCGTAAAATGACCAATCATGTCACGAAAGGAATTCGCCATTGGCGAGTTTTCCAATAATGATAAAGCGATGTGTCATTTCACCTATGACGAATTCATTTGATAATTTGGGTGGCCATATTGTGCAAATATGAAAAAACTTTGTCATTGTTCACTTTTGTTTATGTATTATGGTCATTTTCGTTTTACTATGATATGTTGGAATAATAACTTTTTATAAGGGAAGGATCATTTACATCTCCAACAGAATAACATCAAATAAGGGACTAGAATCATAGATGTGGATCTATCTCTACCATGTAAAATTGAATTAATGCTTTTGTCTTTTGAGATTAAAAAACAATATACTAAAAACATGAATTAGAAATGTTAGGGGCGTTTACCCAAACACTTACCCGGTAAGCATTTACCGGTTAAATAAGATTTTAATTAGTGAATTGATGGAGATATGTGATTCAATTATGCTCAATATATTAACATTTGTTGATATTCTGAATAAATCTTAGTGATGCTTGAATATGTTCAATTAAGTATTTTCAATATATTAACCTCCTCATCTGTTAAGATTGTGTCATTTTAGGTTAAATTACTTTCACTGTAATGTAATTTCAAATTAAATTCATTTAAACATTCAAATGAAATTTATTTTAATTCAGTCCAATTATGTTCACTGAGTTCAATTACATTCATATAAACTCAATTTCAAATGTTAACAATTTTTGTAATAATGAAATACATCCAGGTACATTCATATACGTTCATTTACATTATCAAAATAACAAGAATAACAGTAGTTTCTTGAAAAACAATAACAATGAAATTTTTTATACATGAACAATGTGTTACATGTGAACGGAAAATTCTTTACAATAACAGTAATCTCTTGATGTAACTACAAAATCTCTAAAAAACAAAACCCTAAACACATACTAACCCTTACATTTTGTGTTGTAAGTTGGGCATAGAATTTTGGAGGACTATGTGGTCAAATAAGAACCGTCAAATCTCTCAAATCTTGACCAAAGAACCGTCAAAAGTTCTTACCCTTTCATTTGAGGTAAGAACTTTTGTAATATATTTTCTGGATGTGTTCTAATGAAATTGTCTAAGCTTTCAGTTTATAGCAAGGTGTAAGTGTGTAAGAGGAAAGGGGGGGTAGGTGCACCGTTTATGTTTCTTTTTTAAATTTTAGTAGTTGATGAAGTTGGTAAGAGTAGATAATATAATGATGGTAATTGGGAGGTAGTAGATGCAACTCAAGACATGGTTTGTTGGATCTTGAGAGAGGGGAAACAAATGGTTGGGGAAAGCAATATAGACTCCCTTCAAACAAACCTGAACAAACCAGAACAAGAGGCCCACAAATGGCCAAGAACCACAAAAGTTTTTGCTTTTCGAAAAAAAAAAAGATAAAATATGAACTATGAAGAGGATAAAACCAAAACTTGGTACTTTAAGTACAATCGATAGCCAATATTGACAAGATCACATGCTCCACCAGAATCCCAACCAAAAACCAAGTTGGAAAACTGAATTGCCACATGATTGATCAGAGGAATGAGGATAAATCTGTCCGTAGAGAAAATTGAGGCAATATGGTAGATGGAATGTTGCTAACATTGTCTATATTAATTATGAACAAAAGTTTTACTTTTATTATGTCGGGAACTAGGATATCTGTTTACTTGCATATTCTGATTCATATTACTTTAGAGATCGCCTCCAGGCATTGCTATAGAAAATCAAAATCCTATGTACACATTGGGCCTAAAAAGCTTAATTCTCCGTGAGCTATTATCTAAAGTTGGGGAGATGAAGTGAACATCAAAGGCATGAAAGGAGTGGCGTGGTAATTGAGTTGGAAATAGTTTATTCATGATGCATAGATGCAGAGTTGGTTGTTAAAGAGAGATGATAATGTACATTCTTATATATTATATTTATTATAACAATTGTACCACTACCAATAAATCGAGGACATTTACATTGCTGATTATAAATGAATGCATGATCTCAAGGAAGATCAGAGATCTATAGTCAAAGAAACTAGCAAATGATGATTAATGGAGAAGAAGGATATTTGGCAGTAACAAGTAATCAAAAAAGTGGTGAAGGCCAAGAGAGAAATTTGAAAGAAGTCCTGTAGGCTTTGATACCATGAGAAGAGGAATGACCTCAACAATTTGCTTCTTATTGAATACAATCGAGCACAATGCATTTATATAGTGGGATAGGAAAAACTTTTTTAGAAGTTATTGAATAGTTTCCTGTCCTGGGTATCTTATTTGTTCCAAGTAGTAGATATAAATATAGAGTGTAAGAATTATTACATGTTTCCTAGAGAGTAATTTTTCTAAGGTTGCTACCCGTATTTCTATCAGTTGTAAGTTGAACCGGATTGAATCATTTATCCTGGAAGTTGAGGCAACTGCTGCATTGTAGGTTTGTCACAATATAATGGGTGTCCTGTTGTCCTTCTTGATAGTCATTTTCTTTATTTTGTTTTTCAGGGTGATGCATTTGTGCTGGTTTCACTGATTGGTTACTATCTATGTGAATGCGTTGTACTAGGAATGGCAACGGGGCGGGTTTGACGTCCCCCGTCCCCGAAACTGAAATGCATCCCCGTCCCCGTCGGGTTTTTATTCGGGGCGCCCCGTCGAGATTTTTTATGCCCTGTCCCCATCCCCGACCCGATGAGGAATCCCCGATCCCGACCCCGACCCGAGCATATTTATAATAAATATTAATAATATATATATAATTTTATTTTTATTAATATATATATATATATATATATATATATATATCGGGGCGGGGATACCTTGCCCCGATACCGAACCCGATAAAATCCCCAAAATTTCCCCGTTACCCGGCCCGAAATTGTCTAACCCGACCCGACCCGAACTTAGCCGGGTTTCCTCGTCGGGTTGGGGGTTTTCTGCCATCCCTACGTTGTACTGCCAACAGAAAGCAAGCGAGGGGTTCTGCTCACAAATCCGAAAATATAGAGAGGGAAACAAGCATAATCATCAATGGAGATGTTGACTTAGGGAAAACAGCCCTTCACCTAGCACTTCCTGTGGATGCTTTTCCAGGGGTTACTGCTCATGCTACCATTCATCATTTAGATCATCTCCTGATAACTTTCTTGAGTGCCTAGAGAGATACATGTATGTTGACAAGGTATATCAATCTATATTATCTCAATTCATGCTGAAAATTAAGAGATATTTCCTTCACAAATTTAATTTTTTTTTTATAGGATCTTCAACATCTAGGTAAATAAATTCTAGAAGAAGCATAAAAACTAAATATTTGCTAAGACACATATGACCCATATTCAAATTATTTACTAATTGGTGAAACCTCATGGATGACCACACTGGAACCACGAGATAGTTATGTATCTTTCAAGCCAATGTTCATTTCTCATCATAAAACCATGATGCAGAAGCTCTCTTTGTGGAGGTAAACCCCTAGATACAATTATACCAGGCTTCTTTGCTTCCACTAAACTCTAGGGATACTCTCAGATATTAGAAAAAAAATAAGAAATAAACGTAAAAAATACAATGGATTAGTACACAATATAAAGTTTTGTATAGTGGTTATAATTGATTGGCATATAATATTGGCCTAGAAAACTTGGATCTGTATCAAATTCCCCTATTACAATCTTCATGGAATTTGTATCAATAAACTATTAAAATACCAAATATGGAGGTGGGTTTTAATCATATCTTTTTTTTTTTCAAAGACCGGATAGAAATTCAAAATTTGTGTCTGAAATGTTAATAGTTAGTTGAAAAACTAATTATATATAATATTGATCACAATGAGTCAAAAAAATTGACTATCTTTCTAGCCTCTGTTGGATCAAACCCAAATTAAATCTCAACAATTTAAATTAATTATTTTGTAGTTACATGGGCTCTCTCCATCAGTTTCAGTGCACGATCCAATCCAGTCCACTCCTCCCCTGTTTCTGCCTCTTCTTTTCCCATCGTTTCCTCATTCAAAAATCACGATCATCTTCAACCTCCTCCCATGTCTCCCTATCTATCGCTGCCCCTCTTTTCCCTCACCATCTCTGGAATCTACCTCTCAAAGGTTGCCCGATTGACGAAGATTGTGTTTCACCTGAGTATGTCAGAAGCGGAAGACAATGCTCTTATTAATATTTAAAAATACCCGACCAAACTACATTTACCAATGCTATTATGGTTTTTATTTATTTTCGTTCAAATTTTGTGGTTACTTATGTTGTCACTGTGTCTTTTTATTTTTATATTTCTTAAATTTAGATAATATCTATCTTTTAATTTTATAACACAAGATTAACAAAAGTGTCCAAACAATCCAAAAAAAAAAAACAAATTATTGGGAAGAGTTACTAAAAATATAAGAAAACAGTTGAATCATGTTTGAATTTACACTAAAATCACGTGTAAATTCACATGTGATTAGTCGCACATGTCAAGCAATCTGCATACCCTTGCGTTAACCAGATCAAGTGGTGGGCCAGGTCGCCCACAAACTCTTGCATTGATTGTTTGTGTAAGATCATATTGATTTTGCATGCGATTTGACCGATTTTGTATTCTCTTATTTAGTTACTGTTTTAGTTTGAACTCTCTCTCTCTCCCTATAAATAAATAAATAAATAAATATATATATATATATATATATATATATATACACACACACACACATATTTGAACTTTTCGTTAAATATCAACATAATTGGTGATGGAAATTGTGTGAGGAATTTGTGTATTGGAAAATACCAAAATAGAGAAGAGTCAATGAAGATGATTAATCATTAATGTATGTATACCAATAATAATTGTTGCTTCAAGTTGAAGATGTAAATTAAGCACTAGGATGGATAGTGACCTAAGTCCCAAAATCTCATCTTATTGTCTGGTATATTTGAATATTATTATATCTTATTTTATTTTTGAAAATAATATCTTATTTTATTTTTGAAAATAATATCTTATTTTATACTAAATCAAATGCATGTGTTACCAATTACCAAAGATGCAACGTAAAAATAGGGTCTACCTTATATAAATATATATAAAGATGATTCATGGATTACATAAAATAGAATAAAGAAACATAACTTTTGAAATGGTAATATCAAATAACTGATTCTAGATTAAAGTCACATAGTGTACCCGACCAAATACACCCACATATAGTTGAGTGAAAACCATCAGGCCTGGTGGCCAACCTTACTCCGTAAACGCTCCAACGAGTGCTTGAAACGCAAGAGTTCGAGTCTCGGGGGGGACAGGGGGCCTTTTCCGGTGCATATCTAAGAGGCTAGAATATGTAGGGCCCACAAAAGTGGGCCACGTGGCCATAGGTCCGCGCCAGTAAACCTTTTTTTTTAGTTGAGCGAATTGTTTGACATGTATTGATATTATGTTTTATTGTGTGTATGGACTCTATGATGTTTTGACGTATAAAAAAATATGTTCTTTTACACTCATAACATCTTTGTACTTTCTACTTCTTCAGCTATTCTCCCACTCTACATAAGATGACAAGTATGTTTGTTAGAAGTTGGATATGAATGAAGAACACGATGAATATGCCGAAGGTTTGAAACCTCGATGTATTAATTGAGAGAAACTTTACAAATACTGAAAATAATAATTATGAAAAGTAATCTAACGTAGACTACATAATACAACAAATATATACGTAGACTAAAAGGGCTTGGGCCCTAACATTGTCCTGGGCCTCTATATACATTAACATCCCCCCTCAAACTCAATCGGGAGAAGAATGAGCCAGATGGAGTTTGGAAACAAGATCACGAAACCGTCCTGGTAAATGAGCTTTAGTAAAAATATCAGCCGGTTGATCAAGAGTCGAAATAGGAAGCAGTTGAATGGTCTTACGAGTCACATGTTGTCGAACAAAGTGACAGTCAATTTCAATATGATTCGTGCGCTCGTGGAAGACATCATTGTGGGCAATCTGAATGGCACTGTTGTTATCACACCACAATGAAGTTGGAGACTGTTGAGGAGCCCCCATATCAGAAAGGAGCCAGCGTAACCACACAAGTTCTTGAGCTGTGTCAGCTAGCAGATGGTAGGCAAGTTCTGATCCACGAAGTTCTGAAGCAGTGTGCTCTTAGCATCGAGGGAAGAGAATTCCCGATCGATCTGCTACCAATGTCAATCGGGGGTTTTGATGTTGTAATCGGTATGGATTGGTTATCAAACAATCAGGACGAGTTCGTGTGTTCCAAGAAGATGATTCGACTTCCCAACCCCTCTGGAGAGGTCGTGGTCATCTATGGTGAAAAGAGAAAGGTTGAAGTGGCAATAATCACAATGGCAAAAGCACGCAAGTGTTTAGTAAAAGGATGTTCGTCTTTCCTAGCCTATGTGATCGATGCCAAGTTAGATAAGTCCAAGCTGGAAGATGTGAAGATCGTGCGGGAATATCCAGATGTCTTTCCGGACGACTTGCCCGGGTTACCACCCGATCGTCAGGTAGAGTTTCGGATTGATCTTGTGCCAGGCGCTGCACCGATCGCTAAAGCACCTTACCGTTTAGCGCCGTCGGAGATGCAAGAGATGGTAGCACAACTCCAAGAGCTTTTTGAGAAGGGATTCATAAGACCGAGTTCGTCACCTTGGGGAGCTCCGGTCTTATTTGTTAAGAAGAAGGATGGCACAATGAGAATGTGCATCGACTATCGTGAGTTGAACAAAGCTACAGTGAAGAACAGGTATCCGCTTCCGAGAATAGACGACTTGTTCGATCAACTTCAAGGAGCGGGTTGTTTCTCCAAAGTCGACTTACGATCAGGCTATCACCAAGTGAAGGTGAGAGAAGAAGATGTTCCGAAGACGGCTTTCAGAACGCGTTACGGCCATTACGAGTTCCTTGTAATGCCTTTTGGCCTGACGAACGCACCAGCGGTGTTTATGGACTTGATGAATAGAGTGTGCCGACCATTCCTCGACAAGTCGGTCATTGTATTCATTGACGACATACTCGTGTACTCCAAGAGTGAGACAGAGCACGAGCAGCACTTGCGTGAAGTTCTGGAAGTGTTGAGAAAAGAGAGATTGTACGCCAAGTTTTCCAAGTGCGACTTTTGGCTTAAAGAAGTACAATTTCTGGGGCACGTAGTCACTCGGGACGGAGTGAAAGTAGATCCCTCCAAGATTGAAGCAATGATGAATTAGGAGTCTCCTAAGAGTCCGTCTGAGATCCGAAGTTTCTTGGGTCTGGCGGGATACTACAGGAGATTCATCCAAGACTTTTCCAAGATCGCTTGTTCCTTGACAGTTCTGACTCGGAAGAATGTGAAGTTTGAATGGACCAAAACCCAAGAGAAGGCGTTCCGGATCCTTCAAAAGAAGTTGTGTGAAGCTCCGATCTTGACATTACCTGAAGGGTCGGAAGATTTCGTGGTTTACAGCGACGCTTCAAAGATGGGATTGGGTTGTGTGTTGATGCAACGAGGCAAGGTGTTCGCTTTGAAGCTTTGGCGACACTACCTCTACGGCACGAAGTGTACTCTTTACACGGATCACAAGAGCCTGAAGTATGTCTTTGGTCAGAAAGAGCTGAATATGAGGCAAAGGCGGTGGCTCGAGTTGCTGAAAGATTACGACTGTGAATTGCTTTACCATCCCGGTAAGGCGAACGTGGTGGCCGATGCGCTAAGTCGGAAGGACTATAGCGGGAGTATTCGGGCTACCCATTCAAGAATCGAGCTAGTGTCTAGTCTTGTTGAGAAGATCAAGATATCTCAGATGGAAGCATTGTTAGAAGAGAATCTCAAAGAAGAAGTCATGACAAAACAACATTTACTCTTAACGGAAGATAGCCGTGGGGTGAAATTGTTCAGCGGTCGTGTGTGGGTGCCCAAGGTTGGGGGAAACCGTGAGCTGTTGCTAGAAGACGCACACAAGTCCAAGTATTCCGTTCACCCGGGAAGTACGAAGATGTACAGGGACTTGAAGTTGCACTATTGGTGGCCGGTGATGAAGCTTGATGTGGCGCGTTACGTTGAGCGTTGTGTGACGTGTTCGCAAGTCAAAGCCGAACATCAGCGACCGTATAGGAGTCTTCAGTCCTTAGAGATTCCCGAGTGGAAGTGGGAGCATATCACCATGGACTTCGTGACGAAGTTGCCTAAAACTCTTCGGGGACACGATACCATCTGGGTGATAATGGATAGATTGACGAAGAGCGCTCACTTTCTGCCTATGCGCGAGACTTTACCGATGGATAAGTTGGCGAAGCTTTTATATCGATGAGGTGGTCTCGAGGCATGGAATACCTTTGTCGATCGTGTCGGATCGCGACAGCCGGTTCACTTCGAACTTCTGGGATGGGTTTCAGAAAGAGCTTGGTACGCGAGTTAAGTTGAGTACGGCTTACCATCCGCAGACCGACGGGCAGAGCGAACGAACAATCCAAACCTTGGAAGACATGTTGAGGTCTTGTGTCATCGATTTCGGGGGTAGTTGGGACTCTCACCTGTCTTTGGTGGAGTTCGCTTACAACAATAGCTATCACTCGAGTATTGGGATGGCACCTTTTGAAGCACTGTTTGGGCGAAAGTGTCGGACTCCCGTGTGTTGGCTAGAAGCGGGAGAGAAGCAGTTCGCCGGACCTGAAATCGTGCAAGAGACTGCCGATAAGGTCAAGTGTATTAGAGAGAGGATGAAAGCGGCTCAAGATCGTCAGAAGAGCTATGCCGATAAGAAGAGGCGACCGATGGAATTCCAAGTAGGCGACCGCGTTATGCTTAAGGTATCGCCATGGAAGGGCATCATACGGTTCGGAAAACGTGGGAAGCTGAGTCCTCGTTTCCTCGGACCTTTCAAAGTACTTAAGCGTGTAGGGTTGCAGGCCTACCAGTTGGAACTGCCACCGGAGTTGAGTAGAATACACAACACGTTTCATGTCTGCTACCTCCGGAAGTGTTTGGCGGTAGAAGACAGCGTCATTCCCCTTTCAGAGCTGAGGGTAGATGAAGGTAACCGTTGTTTGGCCGACCTGAGAAAATAAATCCTCTTTTCCTTCTCTCTATCACCGTGCTCATCTCCTTTTGTTTCTGGAAATTTTCAAACATTTGGTTTGCTATTCGTTTTACTTCGATTATATTTCAGATATGGAAAAGAACAGGTCTCTTGTCTCTTGATACTATCCCTGTTTCAATAAATGTGGTATGATTTTATTTATACATGTTATTTATACATGTTATTTATACATGACTAAATATGTTTGACATATGCATTTACTTGTATGCAGGGACCATGTAGATTTAAGAAGTCTGTTGAACATTTGAATTTTCACTGGTTCAAGGGTGTTATGTGCCTCATCATTATGCTGATTATAATTTTTCGCCAATCTGTCTTCTTACTTTTTGTGTTGTCTCTTAATATTGTCTTCATTTTACAATAGAATGATAGATGATGTGAATCTGCTGGTCTCACTTTTGTTATTTGAGGTCTTGTTGGTTCATTAAAATTTCTTTTTAAGCTTTTCCTTGACCTCCAGATTTTGACAGTTTGTTTGGCATAAAACTTTAATGCAAGTTCTTTTGAGTTAATAACATTGTCTGTTTGGAGGTCTTTGGATTTGATAAATTGTTCTGTTCTACTACGGAACATTTTTCTTTATGGTTCATTCTCAAAGTATTGATTTATTGGACCTAAAAGAAACCTTCAATGACTTGATGACAATGTCAACAGAGAGAGGTTATATTGAAAAGGCCTAACAGTGCTCGCTTAGATTTTCAAATCTGTTCCCTGTTTATTGACAACTGTAATTCCATTTGTCTCTCAAGAAATGAAAACTTTCCTATTGAATGTTTACTTACCATTTGGGTGAACCAAGTTGCTAAAGAATTAATGTATTTAAGATTCAACTCCCTGATTGTTTGTTTAACAGGTTGATTTTGGTGAATGTTTCAGAGTTTTCGACAATCCGAATATCACAGTGCACTACAACACAGAGACAATGGATGTTGTAAGCAACACAAAAGGACAGATGTCTGACATTTTAATCAATAAACATGATACAGGCGAAGAATCAGTACTGGAGGCTAAAGGATTATTTTATGGAATTGGTCATACCCCAAACAACCAGTTGTTGGAAGGCCAGATCGATTTAGACAACTTGGGATATATTTTGATCAGTGATGGAATTGCAAATACTTCTGTCGAAGGGGTGTTTGCTGCTGGAGATGTTCAGGTAATACACCAGACCTTCTATTAGTCATTTTTCTTTTCTGTACCTTATGTTGTAGTTGTTTTTTCCGTTGAAAATGTGTGCATTCCATATAAACTTCGTCAACAGCCGGACCATCTGAGATCATGGTTAGATTTTCTCTCTAACATCTTTATGGAAACCTTCTCTAAGATAGCTTTATCATTGACTTGCAAATGGATGTTTTTCCTGCAAGTCCTATATTTACAATACTTCAACAGATTTTAACAAAGTACAACTTGTGGTCCACTCTGACCTTCTAAACTATATGCTTCTTCAAAAGTTGCTGATGATGCACATATGCATACGATTTTTGATGTAATAACAATACATTCTTGTGTTCCTGTGGCTGTTAACATCATATTTTTATATAACATAAGTTTGTTAGAAATTTTTTTCGAAGTGTGTCTCTTTAATAACAATACATTCCTGTGTTCCCGCTAACTTGAGGTTTCAAGTTAGCACTTCATTTTAAAGAAATCAACTTAAAAATATGGTCATGGAAAGTTATAAAAAAGTGCTACTGCCAATTAACCACCAATAGTGCCTCTTACTTTGTACATTTATTTACACAAGGTACCCATGCATATGGTCTGAGATTGCATATTTTGCCTCCTGCTCAAGTTAAAATAGAACCATGTAGCAACCGGATGTAGGAGCTTCTTTCCAACAATTTTCAGCTGCACGTGGTCCAAAACTGAACACTTAATTCGCTAATATTTTCCATGGATAACATCAATATAGAAACTTATTGTAGGCTATTTATATGTATGTTGCAGTGGTAGATACACAAACTTCGGTTATAAATCAATTTTTTGTTGTTGCTAGCCTGCTACTATGGTTACCTCTTTTAAGTCTTATTACCAACAAAAGAATAGAAGATGCAGGCTTCAACTAATACTCCTAACTAAAACATAAGACAATGACTATAGGAAAACTCTTAATAGGTTGATTTTGTTGACTTTTTTTTGCTTGATTTTATATGAAGAAAGGATTTTGTGAAAGTGGATGCAACTTTGGGCTAACGAACTTATGTTATATTGTGTTTTTAACTCTTCTAAAGGGGAGTCGGAGATATTTCAAATTTGGAGGTTTCTGATAATACAATTTTTGCACTGTTTCTCTTGACGATCTCTTGCTCAATGAATTAATGGTGATGTTTCTAAATTTAACAAGTTGATTTGAAGGTGATTGAAGATAAATCCAAGTGAAGAAATAATCCCAATATCAAATTTGAAGATGTTTTCAATTGTGAAACGTTCATCGTTCCTTTAAAACTTTGAAAATTGATGTGTCTAAAACCGTTAAATCCAATCCAAGGCTCTGAAGATAGTTTAACAAAGTAAATAGTTAGTATTGATCATTGTACTTTTGAAGATGTGAGAATACCTTTCTACATATATCAAGTATAAGGATCTTTTACGAAATTGAGAGCTATGCCTAGAATGAAATTTTACTTCATTTAAAGTGTGTGCCTATGGATATTTCACTTTCTTCCAATTGATCATTATTTATCTATTTCAAATTTTGTTATTCAAACAAAAAATTTAGTTATCAGGCTTTATATAAAGTATTTGGATAAAAAAAAAGTTCATTAACTTTATATTCTTTGTATGATTTTTACAACATGCTTACATGACATCATTAATATTTACACTTCTTTTTTGCTACATCTTGATCATTAGTTAGAACTCACAATGCATAAGGATCATATTTGTATGACTGGATTATGCATATTGCATAGGACGGTTAAAGTAGACAGACTTGATATTTTCTCTCAACCAACTATTATAATCTACACGGTAGATCTGGATTAGAGGTTACACAAGTTAGTATTGAAGTCGGGAACTTCAATACGTACATATGTAGACATAAACATAACCTGAGTTAAAATAGTTGTCGTATCATCTATGCTTGTTAATATCGGATATCGGTGGTGTATCGGTCAGGGACCGATACACTATATATCGGAAATATCGGTGATATATCGGTTCATATAATATTTCTTAGAATTATATATATATATATATATATATATATATATATATATATGCATTAACTAAAAACATAGTTTCAACATCAAACATCAACTTAAAATAGTTTCAACATCAACTTAAACAAGTTTCACAAAACAAAATATAGGAAAAGTGTTCATAAACGATATATCGGTATTATCGGCCGATATTTTGGTCAATATATCGGTACCCGATATAAATAGCGATATTTGACCAACGATATTTTGTTTAGGAGCGATACACGATATATCGACGATATATCGCGATCTTAACAGCATAGCCTATGATTAGAAGAAATTGAAATTATGCTAATGTGGCTACTATTTTCTCTAAGCTTTCCCTATCTCTATTTCTGAGTTATATATCATTGCGCAATGCAAACAATATGCATAAAAGGAATCGTTGACAACGACATTTGTTCCTCCAAAGAAAAGCAAACCCAATAAAATGCAAGTGCATTTGACTTCAAGTTAGGCAAGGGAAGAAACAATTAAAGCAATCAGCTTAAAATGACTTGGTCTTTTGACTATGCACTAAAAACCAAACTAATATCAATTTACATGCAAATTATGCACATTCATTAAAACATTTATCTTATCCAAAGCACAACAAAGTGCTACAAAGTACTTTAGCATTCTATAGATGATGCACCAAAAACCCAGATCGATCTCAAAGAAACCAGACAACAAACGATGCACCAAAAATCCGGATCTATTTTACTCTTCCCCGTACAAATCATTATTAAAAGCATACAATTTTAACACTCTTATTCTTTTTAATCATATAGGATCTCATCTCTAATTGATTTTTTAGATCAGATAAAATGAGATTTTGTTTAAAGAAATTCTCTATTTTTTCTTTAAAACTGAAAAAACAAAGAGAAAAATCCAACTTCAAAAAATTATCTAAATATTGATAAAAGAGATATTACTTTAGGCAAATTGCAAGTTGTATAAGAAAGTAACATATTTTGTTTCAAAATTTATTTTGAGACGTACTTTTAAATCATCTATTTAAAGGTCTATCACGTATTCTATAAACCAAATAAGAATATGGTTACCTGTAACCGGTTATAATCTTGATATTACTACATTACAATGCTTGAAACGTTAGCCACACATATATATGTCAAAAACTTGAAAAATTAGAATGCTTGCACTTGTCAATTATGAAATTTGATTTCTTAATTAAGAGGACTTCTAAAATTTATCATTTAACAATGATGAAAAGAGTGATCAATTAAATAACTGAATCTAAATTAAAGTCATGTTTTCTCATCTAATATGATCATCATCAACCTCCTTCTCCCACATTCATGATCTCCCACAATCCACACCATGCACCTCTTTGAGAATCTTCATAAAAATTTGACCTAATCTTCATAAAAATCGGAAGAATGAGAGGCAAACAACAGCCGTGTCCAGTCATTTTTCTCCTCACTTTTGACGAGTATTGGAGGTGTTTTTGGCCATATTCAAGAACAAGAACAAGTTATGACTTTTATAAACCTGCTCTTTCGATTCAACAACGAAATATAGGTATGTAATGTGGTTTTAGAAATATGATTGTTCATGAGGTTTATCGATTAATTGGAGAATATCTCTGTAGAATTTGGCATATAGGGTTTTATGGTAAATTAATTTCAGTGATGAAATTTTTTGTTTCTTTCATCTACTATGGCTTATAATAGATGTGCGATCTATGAAATATGATTTGTTCATGAGGCTTCTGATTGATCTTATAGTTTGTGTGTTTTATTGTCGATGAGAATTCCTCCGTAAATTTTGGGTTTTACAACTCACAAATTAATCTGATTTCAACTTTTGAGTTTTGTTGTTTCATTTTCTTTGATTAAAACCTAGAAATAAGCCCTACTATGGTAATGTCATATAAATGGATCTAGATTAAAGTCATATCATGTACCCGACCAACGGACGGGTATAACACTAATTGTTAAAAAGACGAAAATGCCTCTCATTTAAAAAAAATTATTTAACGACCGTTAGAGGAGGGACCAAATCCAATCGATTTTCCAAACCACGATAGCCATATTGTAATTTCAAAACTGTTGAGACGAAAAGTGTTATTTTCAACAAACCACAGGGACGAAATTTGTAGTTTACGCAAAATAATATTAATCCAACCTCATTGGTGGAATGAAAGGAAAAAAAACTCATTTCTCTCTCCTCTAGTGAAATTTTTATTGAATTCTTTATAGCTAGAGTTCTCTCTATATTTCTCTATTATAGACAACTAGAAATGTACCCTCGTAATTCAGCGGGTTTCTGAAATCTAGAACTCGAACTCTCGATCATTATTCATACTTTTTGTTAGTCTTTTTTTATTTTATTTTACGATTTTAAGAAACCTAGATTTAAAACAAAAACATATTTTAGTTTAGTTTAATTATGTTTTTTATAAAAATAATAATAATAAATTTTGTTACGGGTCAAAAAATGTTTAATTTAAATGATAACTATATTTAAGATATTTTATATTTAAAATTAAAAAGATAACATACTTCAATAAAAAATAAAAATAAGGTGTTTTAACTCGAATTTTTTTATATTTATCGTTTAGTTATATCAATAATTAAAATTTTTAAATATTTTAGAAAATAAAAATAAGTGCTTATCTGCAGTTAGTTACACGAATTCAAACATTGAGCTTTTATAAGTTGTACTTATGTTTAATCAATTTGTATTTTTGGATTTTAAGTAATATGCATTAATAAGTGATACCTATTGCATAAAAATTAGTTTTTAAGAGTTTAACTTAAATGTTTTATAATATAATATAGATATATTAGTTAAAATTCAAAATTACAAGTTAATAAAACATAATTATAACTTATTAAAGTCTCATGTTTTTATTTGTATAACCAACTGCAAATAAACATATTAAATACAGGATAAACACTATGAGATAAACTACCTGTTATTAAAGGGATAAACAAATAGAACAACAATATGGAGAGAATAACAATAAGACAGAGAGAAGAAATATATATTTCTCATTAATCATAGCCCCTTTAAATAGGGAGGAGTTTACAAAGAAAAGGAAACATTCATTATGGTAATCTAATAATAAGAAAATATTCTGGCAATCACTTCCTTTTGATGATGACACATAATCCTTCAACACTCCCCCTTGTGCCGAGTTAAATGAGTGATGGTACACAATTGTTGCCTCGTTAAAACCTTACGCCAAAATAAAAACCCAGTGGGAAAAAATAAAAGTCTGACGAAGGAAAGAGTACAACGCACCAGCTTCTTTGTAATACATAGACTTTTCCTTCAGTCTAGTTTTCTCTTAGATTCGTACATTAATCGAGAGAGTTAGGAAAACATGATGATATATAAACAGTCGCCTCACTAAAACCTTACACCAAGGAACAAAACCCAATGGGAAAAATAAAACCTTGGTTAAAGAAAGAGCACAACATACCAATATCACAAATATAGTAGACTCCCCCTGATTTGTGCATTAATCCAGGGAGTTTGGAAAACATTTACGTTTACTTTCTACATGTTTCCCAATATATGGATTTAGGTAATGATTTGGTAAAATATGTCATGTTCTCCTGGCATCTTACTTGATTCAATTGAATCTCGAGGAGAGTTTTCTTATTGCTGATTGTATAAGACTTAAGCAGAATATGCTTTGTGTTATCACCCTTGATGTATCTTATGTTCATTTCTTCGATACATGATGCATTATTTCCATATATGCAAATAGGATACTGGTTGAACCTAAAATTACTAACTTCTCTAATATATGTATGATAGTCCTTAATCATATACATTATCTCATGGAGAGTAATATTATTGGATCAGTTCAAGGAGGTAGTTACAAGGGTTTGCTTAGCTTACTTCCAAGCAATCGGCGTATTCCCAGTGGTAATTCCTTATCCAATTTGAGAACAACCTTTGTATGAGTCAGACAGATACCTAATATCAGCAAAGACATACCAAGAGGTTGTTTGGTGTTTTTTTATAAGAGCTAGTACTTTTGCTGCTTACATTCTAAGTAGGTATTGAATTTTCATTTTCATTATCAATCTCATTTTTATTTCTACAGGGAAAGTATAAGCCCATGTTAACAGTTCTAAAAGATTTACTTGATATCATTCCAAATGACATTGCGTTGGCGCTGAGCTAAATCTAGCTAATAAGTTCACTGAGAAATACAATATACGGTCAAGTGTATTGTGTTAAGTACGATAATGCGCATATTGTACTTATATAGGGAATTCCAGCTCCTAACACTTTTTCGTCACCATCCTTTAGACGAAATGGACAATTCCTTATATCCAACACTTTGACCAATCATGGGAGTGCTAACCGAATGCGCTTTGTCCATATTAAATTGCCTAATTATTTTTTAGACATATGCGATCGGTGAATTAATATTTCACAAACTCGGTGTCCTGGCTCAAATAGCTAGACAAACCCAAGTTTTCCCAAGATTTTTATCTCAAATTTAGATTTCAAGTTGCTTGTGGTTTCTCTTATTTCATCAAGAGTGCCTATTATGTTCATAACATCGACATATAAAGTTACTTTGAAAATCTAGAACTTGTTTTTCCACATAAATACGCAAGGGCACAGTTCATAGTTCTTATATATCCTTTCCCAATCAAGTGTTCACTTAGGGGGTTATACCACATCTGCATAGATTGTTTTAATCTATAAAGTGAGCGTTTCAATTTTATTGCAAACGCACTTCGTGGTTTAGAGTTACTTGATTTTGGTAATGTAATGCCATCAAGCACTTTTATATCTCTGAATCTAGATCCCCGTAGAGATATATATTAACCACATCCATGAGTTGCATTTCCAGTCCTTCAGAAACTACTAGGCTAATTAATTAGCATAACGTTATAACGTCCATCATGGAAGAGTAAGTCTTCTCGCGGTCAATCCAGGGCGTTGTGAGAAACCTTGCGCCAAAGGAGAGTCTCATACATTATGACTTAATTATTCTCATTACGCTTTATGACAAATGATTTATCTATGTCTTGCAGGCTTTACACTTGGTAGGTTAGCACTACCAAACCTAATACCTGTTCATTTGTCAAATAATATGATTCTCCTGGATTGCTTATTTAGGCCAATTTGCTCTTTGTTGATATTTTTCAACTGAGCATGGTTCGATGTCAATGTGCTCTATCACCTCATAAGCAACAATATATGTGAAATATATCATCAATGAGTATGTATGATCTGTCCATCGACTCATATGCACTCTCATAATTCATTTGAGATTTTGTTGATCTTTGGAATCAATATTAACTTCGGAGCGTCCTCCAGTAATGATTCATAGACATAGTTTAATCAGAGACAATCTCATGAGAGGTTTATGTATTGATGACAAATAGTTGTGCCTTACTCTTCTCTTCCTTTAGATGAGTATCTATCGAACCAAGTAGCTTCCCCCATTTCCGTTTGGGAGCTACGACCTCAACCACACCTCCACCATGTGTGATTGCAACGTACTTTCCAGCGACGTTGTGCCCTTGTTTGGGGACTTTAACCTTGCGAGTATATTTGCAGCTCGTATATGTGATCTTGTCAGTTATGGAATAACATTAAACGTATCAGGTATTGAGTCTGATTCGTTTGACTTCAACTTTACATTATGAAGTTTCAGGATCAAAATGAGACAGAGTGAGAATATTCAATGACACTTCCTGTCGTTCCTACGGAAAATCCTTTTTCCTATCTCCCCCTAACGACAGGAAGACTGTCTCATCAAAGTGACAATCCACAAATCTAGCGGTAAAAAAAATCACCCGTCAAGGATTCTAATTAGCGGATAATATTTGGAGATTCATATCCAACAAATATACTTAATCATTTTAAAGACCCATTTTGGTGCGCTGTGGGGGCGCAATTGGCACATATACTGCACAACCAAACATGCATAAATGTAAAATATTAGGATGATATCCAGTTACCAACTGGTACACATGAGACTGGTTAACTAGTAATAGGTCTCAAAATGAAGAAGTAAAGTTGCATATAGTATTGCATAACCCTAAACACATGTAAGTAAATTAGTGCGCATAACTAATGTCTTGGCTACCATCTATATTCTTTTGATGACAACATCTACGAGACCATTTTAGATATACATATGGGGTATATGAAACTCTATATTGATCCCAATACAAATGCAATAATCATCAAATCCTTATGATGTAAATTCTCCAGCATTCCAAGTTATGTAGACTTGATGAATTAATCAGGGTGGTGAGCCCTTAAACGTATAGCTAGTGCTAGGAGTGCAGTATTTCATGTGGACAATAATACGACATGCGTTCATCGTGTCGAAACCAGAACCATAAAGTTTTAATGGCCCGCATTCTGGATGTTTATGTCCATAAATATCACCTTGTATTCGTTGTAACAATGGAATATTTTTGTATTATGTCCTTAGCTTTAGGATGATCTCATTCCTGTCTTGGCTAAGGATTAGGGTATATACAAAAGTTCTAGGTATTTGAGAGGGCATATTATGATGGCAATGTTGTTTCTTATGCTGCAGAAGTCAACAGTTGCAATTTGCCTCGTTTTGCCTATCACTCGAAAGAGAATGTGTCTATGTGTATTTTGCAATACACGGATCACTATGTCATAACCATGGTGTCTCACATGGTCATGTCGAAACATATATGTGTCATTTCCCTAAAGTTCTTTATTGGTGACAAAAGTGTTCCGATGGCTCAATAATCTACTAGCTAGTTTGACACATATATATGTTTACTTTCAAATTCATTAAAACTTATGTATATATGCTCATTATAATTTCCATTTGATACGAATATCTTTACAAGGTTCTTATTGATCTTGTACCAACAAGAAAATGACAGTTCATCGTCTAAGTATTTCGGTTGAATGAATTATAAAATAAGTATTTGTCTATCATTTTAGATTGTGTGAGAGGTAAAAAAAATCAATTCTCCTCGATACATTCCTACACGGAACGGAGAATATTGAAATTTTTGCATTTGTTATGATGTATTTCTTTACATCTATAATGGTTACATATTCGATTACTTAGCAGAGAAATTAATTTTAATACTTAAAATTAATTTTCAAAGAAACATATGCTTAATCAATATTAAATATTAAATTAATATGTTATAGTTCATTTTCAACTTGTTCCCTTTTTGATAGAAACACTTTTTAGTGCATTTTTTATTTGATTGTCCATTATCACCTGGGATAATAGTTGTATCCCTACTCCAGGTGTTGAAAAATCCTTCCTGACTCTTACCAATACCCTGACCCTTTTTAGGGTCTCGTCCACATGGTGCATAAATATGTCAAATTGTTTTTAACTCACAATCATTTGGAGTTGTTTCCACCTCTAACGCTTTCATTATTGATATCGAGAATTTTCTTTGTCCCGACATATGTGGCGTTGTTATTTGAAAGAACTTTGTTATGTCTCTTAACCACTTGCAGTTGGTTGATGAGTTTGTCTAAAGGTTACATTCCAACTTATATTGGTTTAATAATATTTACCGATGTATGAAAAGTGAAAATAATGTTATGAATCATGTCATCTTCTATGAGCTCCTTGTCATAGAGACGCATTTTGGGATACATCATTTCTTTGTTGAAATCAGTTACCTTTTTGTAATCGTATAAGCGGGTTTCATTTCGCTGTACGATTAGTTCGAGAAGTACATGTTCATGAATACTCCCGATTATCTCTTTCGGGGCATCCCACTGTTCTTTGGGGTTTTTAGTGAAGGTATTCTTATGAAGGTTATGATTTATTTATCGTCTCAAAACATGATGGTATTTGCTTGTACTTTTTCAAGAGCTTGTTTTAGGGTCAATAGGAAGTTAATGGACTTTAGGTATTTTCTTGTACCTTTTCAAAAAGAGGTTTATATACTCATTTATGATACTCAGATTCTTTTGAGTTTACGACGTTGATTTTGGGATAAGTTGATTCAACCATTTACGTATATAAGGGATAATATATGATTTTCTTTTTGATAAGACAGTGGATTGTGGTTATAATTATTATTTTATGTATGAAATTTCATTATCATAACCATATTGGATTTTTGTATGCTTTAATTTTATTGATAATACTTCATCAATATTTCAATTTGCAAAAACAAATCACTCAATCTATTGGATTTCCAGGTAGTAAGGGAATCACATGGATTTCTTAAGTCCCTACAAACCTTAGGGCTATTTACACCCGTTTGACAAAATCCAATCGATATTTTGAGATTTATTTAATTTAAATATAAAATTATTAATTATAGAACATTTGGCATGAGGCCAAAATGACTATGAGTTTGACATATAAAGTCAATTTTAATACCTTAATAGTATTTTTGGAGCTTTTGTTAAGATACCAAAATATGGGGGTTGGAAATGTAACTTCTAAAATTTAATTACAGAATTAAGAATTATGAATAGAAACTCAAGATAAACATTTAAATTTATATATTCAATTTTATAAAACATTCAATGTCAAAATGAATAAACTACAAAACATTTTAACAAATATATGATCCTCAATCACAAATATGACTACTAAGAATTCAAGAGACTTTAAATATACTTAAATACTAATATAATATTTGAGTATTACAATGTAAATAATAGGAACATATTTACATATCCATATATAGTTGGTTTAAAATAGCAACTAGAATATTAAATAACTCATATCATTGAATTAAATAAATTATCATATCTTAAATTAGCTTGTTATAAAACAAGCATATATGATAAAAGTGTATATTTTAGGAATATTTAAACAAATATATAAATTTTTTTTATTAACTAAAATAAAATAATAGTGAATTTATAAATTGACATACATATAGAAGATTTCAAAAGAGATAATAATGGTATTAGAAATCCATAATCAAGTTTATAAATATTTATTGCCCCATATAATTAAATTAAAAATGACAAGCCAGGTTAAATAAATTAAATATCATATTCAAATAATAATTAATTAGCATATCTCACAATGATATATTAGTCTAATTTAAAAAATACCATCAAATTGTATATAAATAAATACATAACATTATATGATGAAATTGACCATCTAAACATGTTTAAACTAATTGAATAATCATAAATAAATAAAAATAAATTCAAAATTATAAATCTATCATATACATAAGCTATCATTCTGCATTAAAACACAATAAGTTAATATAATAAATATTTAATAAATAAAACCAATTTAATAGGAGGTAAAAACAAACCATATTTCAAGTACATACGGTGAGCTACATCCGTGAAAATTAATTGAAGAATACGATTTTTTTTTACTAATTGTTTTTTTTAACAACAATTCTAAAGTTGCATAGTCCCCAAAAAAATTTATTGATTTCAAATCAAATTAAATAACGATCAATTACTATTATAAAAAAAACCATATCACCATTAAAAAAATAGAAGGATTTTGAAAGTAATTGGTTACAACCTTTCAAATTGCCAGAACCATTTTTATGTTTATTAAAATTGATTGAGACCACAAACTAATAAGAATAAGAAAAAAAATAAAAACTGAAGCATATAAGCATGATCATGGCTAAAAGAGTTAATCATGATTAATCATAATTCATAGACAAAAAAATTGTAAGTTTTTGTAGAGATATTTACTTGAATTGCAATATTGGAAAAAACAGACCTTCTAATGGTGGTAGATTGCGAATAGAACAACCGTTTAATAGCGGCGGAAACGATTTGAGGGAGCGATAGCGCAAACGAGCTACGTGCTGATAACGTGTTAAAGGGAAAAACAAATAGAACAACAATATGGAGAGAATAACAATAAGACAGAGAGAAGAAATCTATATTTCTCATTAATCATAACCCCTTTAAATAGGGAGGAGTTTACAAAGAAAATGAAACATTCATTATGGTAATCTAATAATAAGAAAATATTATGTCAATCACTTCCTTTTGATGATGGCACATAATCCTTCAACACCTGTTTTAATTTTTTTTAAATATATTTATTAGATCAATGCATGTTTTTACAATATAGTATAGATATATTAGTTATGAGATTATAACTAATATAGATATAGATATATTAAGAGCAAATCATAAAATAAAAAATAAATATTGATAATAGTAATATTGATCAAATCGTCCAATAAATATAAAAAATAAATATTGATAATAGTAGATAATATTGATCAAATCGTCCATTAAATATAAAAAACAAATATTTATATTAATAAATGAGTATCCAATCCACAAATAGATGATGATGTGAGATACTGTGCTTGGATAAGTTGTACCAATGTATTATGAAATTGTAAATTAAGTAATTGACTTTAATTAGTTGTATTTTGTGCTTAAAATGTTGTAATTAAGAGTTTTTTATGTCTCTTTTATAATATAGTATAGATAAAATAGATAATATGTTAGAACCATATACATAACAAAAACTTCATTTTCTCTATTTTAGAGAATCTATTGAAGATACTCTAACCACCCATATTTACAATACATTAGGGTCGGTTTCTTCACTCCTAACCAATCTTAAAGTAAACAATCCCAAAACCCGTCATTTAAAAAAGTGATATATGATCAACAAGTCCCTCTTTAACCGGTCAAAATATACAATTACAAGACTTCATTGGACACAAGTCCCTTTTTCGGACATAAGAGGAGAATTTATTCCCAATTCTACTTTCATGACTTTCTAAAGATCACGTTGAACACAAACCAAGTCAAACCCGACCGAATAAATCCAACACAAAATAGTAGGCAACCTTACCTTACCTCTACCCCAAGGTAGGGTAAGCATTTACCCTATCACTTACACTACCAAGTGAAGTGAGGATGGCAAGAACCATAAAAAATCTTACCCAATTAGCACTTACCTGGTCAAAGACGCTTACCAACAATCTTACTATGTAGCGATAAGCGCTTACCCTATTAGCGTTTGGTAAACGACCCATAAATCTGTAAACACAGTATTCGGCAAGACATTCTAAGATCACATTGTAATATGTAAATCTGAAACAACAAAAAAAGAAGAAACAACACCCTTTTATACAAAGAAGATAAAACTTACAATCCAATATCTACAATCTTTAAAAAAGACAAGCAAACGGCAAAAACGGAACAGCAACTCCGCTGCAGATATGCAAACTCCCGGACTCTTGTCGGTTTCTAAACAAAACCTTGTCAAACAACAAGTGTTCGTTGACGTCAAGTAGATTATACGCATCAGCGTTGTAATTAGTTCTTGATCTTTGTGACACAATTCCATCAATTCCCGTGTCTTTCTCAAAAGTTTTGATGTAATTTTTTATGTCGTGTTGCAGCTCTATGCTCTCCGTCGGTTTGTGACCAAATGAGAAGCGAGACTTCCTTTCCCAGTCAGTGGTTTCGACGATTCTATCCGTTATGAGGTCATTAGAGCTACTACGAGCCGTTGAACTAGATCCTAGGTCACCTTGAATCATCTGAAAAGATGATTTGATATCTATTAGTACAAGAAAATTTGTGTGTTTGGCCCCTCCATATGATTATTTCCTCATAGATTTATTAATACCAAACGAACCCGATATATCTAGAGATGGAAATGTATCCACGGATACCCGACCCTAAAAGGGCATGGACTCCCTGCTTTGGTGGGTAACGGAGCGGGGATGGAGGGTTTTTTTCATACCTGAAGCAGGGTCGGGATGACCCTACCCCCCCTCCCTAATCCGACCCTGATTAAAATTTTATTTTGTTAAATATACATGTGTATATATGTACATAGGGTTGGCTTCACGTGAGACAACCTGTTTTTGTGAGACCCGTGAGACCACGATTTTACACTTGAAACTTTACAGCAAAACAGTGTGAAGGTAAAAAAATCCGAACCGTCACAGCGTTTTGCTATGAAGTTTTAAGTGTAAAAACATGATCCCACGGGTCTCACGAAAACAGGCTGGTCTCACGTGATCCCAAGTCTATGTACATAGGGGCTCGTATACACACATACATTTTCCGCCCAATTTACCTGCCCCGTTTCCATCAAACAAGTATATCCCACCCAGAGGTAGGGTCTAGGATGGTAGTATGCAGACCTTACCAAGACTCCCTGCTTGCAGAAACTAAATAGAAACAAAAATTATAGGACATCGATGAAGGAAAGTGTTGCACTTTTACCTGTCGTTTGAGGCAACAGTTTGGGCCAGAGGAGGGTGAAATGCACCGGGTGTCGTGGGGTGGAGATGTGGTGGCCCCTGTTATGAGAGTAGTGTCGACGGAGTTCACAGACGGATCTTCTACTGCCGAGAAATCGGAACTATCAAATGTTGATATCGAAACACACTCATCAAAATACGACATCGCTTCATCTGTCAAACGTTTTGACATCTTTTTTCTTTCACTGCTTCTCTGCAATAAGATAACAGAAATATAAAAACCAGAAGAAAGAACTGAAATACAAGCTGAAATATGAAACTATGACCATGTTCAATACATACATATAAATATATATAGAAAAGATCCAGAGAGAACCATAAAAAAACCGATAAACTCATCCAAACTGTTTGATTGAAATCATCCAATGAATGTGATTAAATGATGGTTATAACCACCTTTTAAAAATATAAATACCCCCCCCCCCACCCATTTTTTTAATCTAAAATCGGTGAAATATAACCAAAATTGGGGCGATAAAAATTATACCAAAAAAATGATCAGTTTATTATCTTTAATTTGACGTCCATATTGATATATGTTTCCATCCATTTTTTCGTGGTTCTTTCGTTTTTTTTCCCTGAGGTTCTCTCCCGATCATGCCTCCATATATATAAATGAAGGTTCAAGAAAGAACCCCCAAAAAAATTGGTGAACGGGGGAGCCCTCCATCAACCGTTGAATCTAAACTAACAATAGACAGCTTAGATTCAAATGTAAGCGCCCCATAACCTTGGAGTTAGTTATGGAAAAATGTAACCATCCCCTATCATTCACAACCGTTGGATTAAAACCGGTCGACAGTTAAGTGAGGGTTCTCCGGTTATCCATTTCTTAGGGTGCTCCCTTGAACCTTCCCTTGTATAGGGGCAAGTTCATTTGAAAACCGTAAATATATCGAGACCGTGAGAATCAACTATTATTGATGAATATCATGAATGAATATGCACGATATTCATGATATGATGAATATGCATTAGGAATAGTTGGTTCTCAAAATATTTACGGTTCCTAATGAACTTTCCCATGTATATATACAGACACACAATATATGTATCTATGATCATGTGCATGCATGCAGTAGCCGGATGTGAGCCATCCACATCTATATGCATGTATGTGTGTATACACGAGTGTGTTAAAGGAGAAAGACAAGCAAACTCGAACCCGAACTTCCTATGATACACCAAACAAGCAACAACACATGTAAATACGAAAAAAAAAAAAATGAAAAAAGATGGCATCACATACTTTTCTTCCTAAACGAGGCTTATGAGAAACAGATGGCTTGGGTTCAGGAAGTGTCTCCTTGAGAATTCTGCTCAACTCCTGCCTGCGATGTTCCTCAATGGCCAAATCTGATCGAAGTTTTCTGGCACGTTCTTGGGACTTCACATTTTAAGAAAACATAAATAGTTTACATCAACCACCATAAAAAAACAAAAAAAAAAGTAACTGAAATATTCGTTTGGCCTTTCTACCATGATCCAAAATAGTTGTTTTGCTACTGCATTATAAACTTCCGTCTCTATACAGCCATTTTGCTCCAATTTCCGATCACATTTTTCCCACGTAGCCTATTTTCATGCTAAAACTAAAACCATGTTGACTACAACACTACATTAATTTGGTAATCAGCATGGGTAAATCAGTCACGTATAGATTTTTGCCTGAAAATGGTAATGAAACGAACCCAGCACACAAAATAGGGTCTGGGGAGGGTAGGATATATGCAGACCTTACCTCCATCCCGAAAATTAGAGATTCTCATTGAAGACCACAACTAGATCGAACCCGGGTCACCCATGTGACAGACGGGAATACTTACCACTATACTAAATGTGATGAGGGATTGTAGTACAATGGCAACATGAACAAAGTATATAAGTGCATCTCCAACAGATTCTCTATAATTTCTCCAAAATAGAGATAATGAAGTTAACATCTCTGAAAAAAACTACATTCAACTCCAACAAACTCTCTATTTTGGAGATTTCAATGTTCATTATATTACTAAAATATTCTATAATTTTTTCCTCCCAATACACTTTTCAAAAATAATTATATAAAATAATTCAATCTCATTGGTAGGAATGAATAAATAAAATCATTTCTCTCCTTCAATTAAGTTATAGAGAATTCTCAAATCTTGAAGTTCTCTCGTTTTTTCTCTATTTTAGAGAACAATATAGAGAATCTATTGGAGCAAAATAGAGAACAAAACCCCTATTCTCTCTATTTTAGAGAATTTGTTGGAGATGCTCTAATACAATGGTGAAACAATATTTTGGGTTATAGATAGATGGGCCAAGCAAGTATTTTTGGTTATTACCGCCTCCGTCTCAAAATAAATGTCCACAATGAAAAAGGCGCACAGTTTAAAAAATGTGTGATCATTACACTTTTAATTAACCAACAATTTTACCCTTAACAATAGAGAAAGTAATGAATTTCTACATCTCATAATTATGGGTAGAATTGGAAAGTAGGCAATTACTTTTGGAAGTAGACACTTATGTTAGGACAAACTAACATAGAAACGTGGACACTTATTTTGGGAGGGAGTATGTGCCTAATCAAAGTGGAAATATAGATAGATCACCTCTTCGAGTTCTTTGGTGTATTCCCTTCTTATATCCAACACTAACTCAACAGCCCCGGGTTTGACCAACTTAGGAGATATATCAGTAGCATCTGTACTAGCAAGAGCACCAGTACTGTTCCTCCGGATGGCCTAAATTCATAATGAAAACAGGGTCCAAAAGTTAAAAAGTTATTAGACAACTTTATAGAGGGACGGAAGTTCTATATAATACAAACTGGACAAGAATTAAAAATTAGACAACTTTATAGAGGGACGGAAGTTATATATAATACAAACTGGACAAGAATTAAAAAATTTACTGCTCACATGAACGTAACTACTTTCATGAGATACTCTTGGTTGCCAAACTAAACCAAACGACCCATAGTATATCCCACCCGGAGGGTAAGATGTAGGCAGACTTGCCTCTAGCTCAAAAGAGTTACGTGGTTGTTTCAGGAAACAACTGCTCTTGGCTGTCACTAGTGACGGTAAAAGCAACAAGTTGCCGTCAGGCTTTAGAATCACAAACACAAGTGTCATAAGAAAAGTAAAAACGAAATAAGGTCAGGAATATAGGTGGGAAAGGGAGACTAGTTGCATATCGAACTCTACATAACCAAGTTGCTATATGGATCTAATGCTCCCTCGTAGTTGGTAATCTGTGAGCATTTAGGGAGAGATATGTGGTGATACAAATGAATACTCATAATTAATATTCATTGGTTCTCACAGTACTAAAAAGTTTTATGGGTTCTCTAATGAACTCCCCCCCCCCCCCCCCCCCCCCAAAAAAAATGAACAACTGAGGACACTCTAAATAACCATTCATCTATATGGTATGCAAATGTGCATTCAAGTATTTGAAGATGTTTCCTGGTTTCTATGCACATGTGCATGTTATGCACATGCATACCAAACAAATTACCTATATACACATGTGCATATCATATAGATGAATTGTTATTAGGGTGTTCCTCAGTTTTTCAATTTTTTACGGTTTTCCCCTGAACCTGACCCTACATATACATATATATATAAAGAGAGAGAGAGAGAGAGAGGCCCAATCAAATACAAACCATAGAAATGTTCCAAAATATACAAACTAATCTCCACCGTTCATCTAGCTTAACGAATATCTGGTTTCATAAATATATCAATTGTTTCCTCATATAATGCGTTGATCATAATTAATGAACTTTAATCGTTTTCCATTAATATTCAAATCATAATAAATGAACCTTCATCATTTCCATAAATATCTTAATTAATTGGTTTGTATGATTTGTTTAGTTTGTAACCTTTCCATGGTTGTTATTTGATTTGTCCCCTCTCTTTCTCTCTCTCTCTCTCTCTCTATATATATATATATATATATATATATATATATATTCATGGCATGATCTGCATACAAGTTCATATCAATTTGACAATTTGATAGGCTCAGACACCTAAGTGGTCTTAAGAAATGGAATGTTAGAGAGTGATAAATAAAATGTTTAATGCTTTTGGTGAAGGTATTAGTAGATGAAATGAGCTTCAGAAAGACATGTATAAGGGCCCCCAGATATCTCCTAGTAACTTCTTCAGGTATAGAGGGTCAATGGGGGTTTACAGACAACATTAAGGAACATAAGAAGCAGAAACCAAAGCCACAGGAGGCGGTGCCAGAAAGCTCTGCCTGGCTACCTAGGTGGGGCCACATAAATTTCCCACTTGCCAACTCATAAGATTGTGTAGAAAGATAACGTAAATGCAAAAGAGCAGAGAAACATAGCCGACTTCTAATAAACTAATAAAGTAAAGTATCCTCATTCCACCATAATATATGGTATACATATGTTTTTTGTGATTAGTGATAGCCTTAAGAACTCACATCTTGAAGATCATCTTGAATATCAGCAATAGCACGTCTCACTTCCGATCTCACAGTTTCATATATTTCACTTGAGGTCGTGTCTTTTCTCGAGTTCTCCCCTTCAAATGACTGCAAGGCAACGAATGACAAACATCAGATAACAAACAAATAATCCCGTTTCACAACTAACAATTTACATTTACTTCCTCAAATGGGATTTGAGTAAACAACATCATTATACTCCCTCTGTCCAAACTCCCAAAACAAGTGTCAACATTTCAATTTTAGTTTGTCCTAGTCCAATTTTAATTTAGCAAGTACCTACCCCCAATTCTTTCCTTAATTATGAGGTAGAGAAATTCATTACTCCCTCTATTGTCAAGGGTAAAATTGTTATTAAGTCGATTAAAAAGTGTAATAATTACACATTATTAAAATTGTGTCTTTTTCATTGGGGACATTTATTTTCGGACGGAGGAAGGATACGATAAATGGTGGTTCTCCAAGTCCACAAAAATACAAATTCTAACCTTCATCTGCTCAAAGACAGCTTTAATTGTTTTCTCTTCAGCTTCCGACAAAGAACTGGTGGAGATCCCATCTTCCCAGTTTGAAACTCGTGAATCAAACTATAAAATTAAACAATATCACTTTCGAAAACACGTTGAAACACGGATGGATTGAATGTAACAAAAAAAATAACAGATGTATCCATGAATGCTCACAGGAGAACCAACAGAAGGATCACGAGTTACATGGGAACTCCTCCTGTCGAATGCTTTAACACCAGAAACGGGAAGCTTCTCGGTAATATTAGACTGAATAGAACTACTCCTGCCTCCATATGTGATCTGTATTCCTGAATCTTGTTCAGCGTCACTCTATTTTCACAAAGAAAAATATCATTATGAGTTGAAGAAATAATAGATTCTTGCTCTTCTCAATGACCCAATTAAGGATGATTTTGTTGTACTCTTATACACAAATTAGCATAATCTTAGGATTGCATATGATTTCCACTAGTAAAATTGATAGATACAAGAAGATAAGCAATCATTCGAGAGGCTGGGCTCTCGCAAGGCTCACGTCAATCTAATCACCAAAACAGAATACCCCTCCCCTCTCTCACTCACACCTATTTAAAACTCTTAAAGCTGCTTTTCCTATTTTACCCCTTGTAACAGAAAAATCCCACTATCTAAATTGCCCCAGCACCAATCAACTACTGCTAATACAACCTTATCAAAACTACTCCCCATTCTACCCCTTTACTTCTCCTAGCCAACCTAACTAATAGCAAGTTCTAGGGTATAACAGATTTGGTTAAATTATTGGAAGTTCCATTATACCATATTTTTCTAGCACTACTTGATGCTCTTGAAATTCAATTTATTACTTCTGGTATAACTTGAAGAATATTTAGGGCCTGCTTGTTAGCAGCTTAATGAGCTTAATGGAACTCACAGCTTATTCAGTCAACTATACATGACTGTTTGGTAGTGGCTTAATGATATAGATAGTGGCTTATTCAGTAAGCTTCTAGGGGGAGCTTTATGCAGAAGGTCAAGTTTTTTACAAACCTGCCCCCTCCTAATTAAAAAGCACGCTCCTTCCATCTATGAAAAACCCTCCCTCACAAAAACCTTCCCAATCCATACAGACATATTAGTCCACACAAACAACTTTATCCATACAGGACTTAATGGAAAACCAACCAAACACCTATATCAATACTAATGGTGTCATTGATGAGAACAAAGAATGTAGTCCCTTCATTACAAGAAATAGATACACTCAACGTTTGTGAGCAAACTTTCAATTTCAAAATTCAAGATTGATATGGACTTTGCTATAGATTTGAATACATTTTCTCTGTAGAATCTGTCCCAAAGTCAGATTTTGTCCACTTCTTATCAAAGTTCAGGAATAAACATATCAATTACAATTAAAGTAGCTCATTTGATTTCAAAAGTCAAAACTAGTATATTTGAAATAAAGGGAGAAGCCCATTATTGGGATTCATAGAAAACTTCCAAAAGATTTTTTCCTATACTGTATTGCTCTATCCAATAATCTGAAACAAAAAAGCAAAAAGATCTAATGATTTGTATACATTAAAGAGATCATCAAACTACTACTTCTCCATGAAACTTGCAGCTTTGCCATGCATTCCTACGAGCCATATGTGCCATTTACGTAGCAAGGTCTTTAAAGAAAGAAAAAATTGAAAAATACAAACACATAAAATTTTGAAAAAAAAACAAACAAACAACTACAGTTGGATGAATTGAGAAGCTCTTAATCAATGATCCAAATGAATAAGCAATGCAGTCGTAATCAATGAAATAAAGAAATTTTTCTCAACCTCAGAAGCACCACAAGCTAATCTGGCCCTGGAAACTGACCGACCCCGCCGTCCATTGCCATTGCCATTGCAACTTCCAACACCATTATCATTCACCCTAGACAAACTCCTTCTCCGACCAACAATCTCCTCCTTTTGACCACCATTTCTCAAATCCGAATTCCGCTTAACCTGTCGACCTCTCTGATCCACAACCACATTCGAACTCTTCGAAGTTCCAAGCTCAAATGCACCACCGCCGGCATCAACAACAACACTGGTTGTCGGAGATTCAGTGTTAGGTGAACCGCCGGTAGTCCAGTAAAGAGGATTGTCTCTTTTGTTCAAGAATTCAGAAGATATGTCGATTTGTGTTGATCGGGAGAGAGCGCTGACACTCAAAGATCTTCGTAATCTTTGTTTTTGAGGCAGGGGATTAGGGTTTTGAGGATTATTTTTAGTGGAATCGGTTACCTTAGAGCCATTGCTTCTTTTGGTGTTCGATTTGAAGGCTGCTGTCGCCATTTTTCCAATTTGGATTGAATCCAAATTGCTTGTTTAGAAGAAACAATTGAGGATCGATCGATCATAGGTAGTTAACCAATAATTTTGTTGTTTTATAGGAAAAAGCAAGAACAACATATTCGGCAGTGAAGCGGCATAATTGAAATCAATCTTTGAACGTTTCTTTCTTTACCTTCTCCTCTTTCCTTTTTTTTTTCTTTTTTTTTTGTCGTTTTTTTATCGCTATCAAAAAAATCCTTTAGACTGCGCTTGGTAACATGGGACAACACAAAAAATTCAATGTAACACGTTTGGCATGACATCGAACAAGGACAAGAACCGGACAGTTTGGATGAGCATCGGAACTAGATATCCGCTTTTGGAACCAGAACCGCTCCAGAATTGCTGGTTCCGATGTGACTGGTTTCGGTTCCTGAAATACGGAACCGATAAAGACCGGTTCTGGTTCTCATTTTTTAGAACCGTTACCCGCTAGGTACCCGCCGAGACAATTTATAAAATGATGTTTTATTTGTTAGGTGTTGACGACTTGACGTGAAATTTATGGAAGTCGTTTTGTTGTTGTCAAGACTCGAGAGTGTCTAATTTATTTATGTAATAATTAGTTTTTATAGGATTAGTTTACACCATTTGTTGTATTTATTACTTTAAGTTGGTAATTTCTAGTTTGTACTAGACTTAAAAAGTTAAAACTACATTTTTATTGTATGAAAAGTTAATTCTTTTAAAAAAAATTTGAAATTGGGTACCCGGAACCTGTTCCCGGCGGTTCCGGGACCGGTTCCAACGATGTAAGCGATTTCGGTACCGGTTCCTTCATTCCAGGAACCGCTGGTTCCGATTCCATTTTCGGTTCCATGAAATTTGGTCGGGTACCCGGTTATGCTCACCCCTACTGGACAGGGTGGGACAAGATGGGACAAAAAAGGTCTTTTCTTGTTCCACCAAAATAGGTGGAACAACATGGGACAAAAATGAGAAAGAAACTAAAAAATACTGATCTACCGCCATTTGATATATAATCTTAATATGGTATTAGTCTTAAGAGTCATCACTACCCATCGCCACCATTGGCGGCCACCAGTAGCCACCACTAACCACTGTCGGTCACCTTTACCTATTTCTCCACTATAACAACCTCCTCCACTATCTCCACAACCATCGGCCATCTCCACCACCACTACAATCGTCGATCACCTCCACTAACACCGATCACCACCACCCATGTCGGCCACCACCATCGACGACCACAGCTAACCATCGTCGGCCACTTCCACCTCTTCCTCCACTACAACAACTTCCTCCACCACTTCCACAATAACCGCCTATCGCCATCTCCACTGATCACTACTACCCATTGCTGCCGCCAACACCGACGCTCACCGCCAACCACCGTTGACCACCTTCGCATCTTCGTACGCTACAACAACCTTTTTTACCACTATCCACGACTACCACCATTACCATCGTCAACTGTAACACCCGTAATTTTTTTCAGTCAGTAAAAGTGTTCCTGGGCCAAAGTAGGAGTTTATAAGGACAAACCTTGCGTATGGGAGGATTCGCCTTAGATCTCTAAAAACGTCATAAATGTTTCGGGCGAGAAAAGTGGACTTTTGGGCTTCGGTACGGGTTGGGCGATAGTGCCCCGCGATAGTGACAAGGTCACTATCGCCGTGTCATAATCGTCGAGGGCCAAAGCCTCTCGGTACATTTTCGGCGAGAGTGCCTCACGATTGTGACATGGTCACTTTCGCTTGGCACGATCGCGGAGAGCTGGGATCTCTCGGTACTTTACCGGCAAGACTGCCTCGCGATAGTGACCATGTCACTTTCACTTGGCATAATCGCATTCGGGACCAGATTGCTTAAAATCAAGTTTTTAGCCTTTTTCTCATTTGTTACTTCATCCATCTCATTATTCTCTCCCAAGAACCGGACCCTTTACCCCCCATTGTCGATTTTGAGCATTTGAGGCACCAAGACCTGGGATTCCAAGTGATTCTTTAGCCTCTAGCAAAGCTTGGAAGCTAGAAATAGAATCCTCTCATCTTCATCTTCTTCATCACCTTCATCAATTTTCTAGGGTTTGCATCCAACCCTTTTCATCACTTAAAGTTTGGGAGTTATGGCTCATCTTGGTGATCTAGAAGTATCTTGGTTGGTGGACTGGAGTTATAGTTAAGGTAACCTCCTCTTTTCTTCATTTATGGAAATTAGGGTTTTGGTATAAGTTGAGATCTTTATGTATAATATTTGGGGGAATGATTCTAAATGGTTGGATGTAAATATTTATGGTTGAAAATGTATGGATCTAGGTTTTTGGAAGTTTTTAGCTTGATAATCCAAGTGCTCTTCAAAGGAGCTCAAGTTGGGGAAAATCTAGATTTAGCCTAAATCTAGCAAGGCGGGTTCAAGTTTATTTGTGAAAACGTTGTACATGCCAAAAATGTCCATTTTTAAATGTTTATGTATTTTACATGAAATTGTCACTTGTTGAGTTATTCGATGGGTTTTTGATTATTTGAAGTGATTGACTTTATAAACCTTGTAAAATACCAACATTTGGGATTTTTGGGCATTTTGATAAATAAGTCATGAATGAATGTGTTTTAATAATTTATTCATATAGGAAGATTATTTGGGTAAAAATACACTTTTAGTGTTCGTTGGAAATATGCATCATTTTTGTAATGGGACGTTTTTGAAGGAACGAATGTGTGAGTTTTTTGATTTTGGTTATTCCCGACTTTGGGAACATTTTATGTAACACCCCGATTTTTGAAAAGTATCGTTTCAAGTTAATACAGAAATCGGTATTTTAAGGGAAAAAGAATATATAGGATTTTGGAGTTGGAGTTGGATCCTATATTTTATAGTCTTGTTGGATGAATGATTCAATTACGAGTCCAACGGTCCTTTCCGGAGCGAAAACGAAGCTATAACGAAGAAGTTATGACCAAAACAGTGATCGGGCACGCGACCAGTGTCAAGTTGACGTCCGCATAGGATCTTCCGCGGAAACAGCAGAAGTTTCGTCAGTTTTCGTCCTGAAGCATGTGGACGTCCGCATTGAGTCTGACGAAATTTTCACCCTTTTTCATCCTCAACTCTTCCCTCCTCTCTCTCATACTTTTACCCCCACGTCTAGATCTGATCTCCCTCTCCCTCATTTCAATTTTCTCATCCAAAAACCCTAAATCCTTTCTCCTTCTCCATCTTTCCCTCCTAAATCAAATCCCACACCATTTTTATGAACCTTAACCTTTATAGAACCATTTCACTTCATCTTCTTCATCAGGTTTCTAGGGTTTCATCCAACTTTTTCTCCATCTTGAAGATTTGAAGTTTGTGGTTTATTTTGGAGATCTAGAAGAGGATTGTTGATGGGTTCAAGCTTTGGTGAAGGTAATCTTCTCTTCTCTTCTCTTCTCTTCAACTATGGAAATTAGGATTTTGGTATAAGTTGAGATCTTCATGTTTAATGTTTGGGGAATGATCCTATATGGTTGAATACGGGTATTTATGGTTAGAAATGTATTGATCTAGGTTTTCAGAAGTTTTTGGCTTGAGGATCCAAGTGTTCTTCAAATGAGCTCAAGTTGGGGTAAAATCTAGATTTAGCCTAAATCTAGCAAGGTGAGTTCAAGTTGATTTGTGAAAACATTGTACATGCCAAAATGTCCATTTTAAAGTATTTATGTGTTTTACATGAAATTATCAACTGTGAGTTATTTGGTAACTTTTGATTACTTGAAGTATTTAGCTTTATAAACTTTGTAAAACACCCACATTTGGGACTTTTGAGCATTTTGATAAATAAGTCATAAACTAAAGTGTGTTATTAACTCATTTCATGCATGAATATTATTTGGTAAAATGCATTCCTGTGTTAGTTGAAAATAGGTATAATTTGGGTTATGAGAGGTTTTGAAAACAACAATGGATGAGTCCTTGGGTTTTGGTCATTTCCGACCTTGTGAACATTTTGGAAACTTCAAATCTTTGTTTTGGGAAAAGATGCATTTTAAGTATTTCAAAGAGTAAATTCCGAGCAACTGAGCACGTGTCTATGGTATAATCTTGTTTGGGAAATGATCTATCTTGTTCTAAGTTGTGTTAGAGTTGGTCGTGTACTTTGGAGCACGTGTTTTCATAAATGTTGGTCGAGTGTGTTTTATTGCATTTTATTTCCGTTGACAATGAGTCATTTGGTTATTTGAGCCTGTGGCTCGGTATTTTGTTATGATTGGGTTTTAGGACATTTGTCCAGTTTTGATAGCTTGACTTCGAGCCTTGGTTGCAATATTAGATGAGGGACTCAACGTAAGGACCTTTTATGGTTGAAGTTGATATCCCGTGGGTGTACGTTTAAAGCTACCGAGCCTGACATCCCTTGCACTTGGAATCATTACGTCCAATGATGGAACGCTAGTTTTCCACATTGAGGCACGTTTAGGCATCAGATTGGGCTATAAGTCCTACGTGCTAAGTATTACGATATTGGATGAGGGACTCAACGTAAGGACCGTTCGCGGTTGAAGTTGATATCTCGTGGGTGTACGTTTAAAGTCACCGAGCCTGACATCCCTTGCGTGTACTTTTTTATATGACTAGTCTTAACAACATAAAATGGGGCTTACTTTGTGTACCGTCACATTTTATGGAATCAGGTCTCCCCCGTTACTGAAAAGTGTTGTTTTGGGTATGGTGTTTAGTATCCATGTTTTCGGTGACGTTTTACATTTACGGATTTTATATATATGATTTGTGGGTTGAGTATTACGCCCCACCCGTGTTTTGGGTATTTCAGGATATAGAGTTTATCCGCGTTTCATAAATTAGGAGTCCACTTTCTATTCTCCTTTTTGAGTGGGGTTTGGGTTGAAATTAATTTACGAAGGAACATTTTATTTTGGGTCTTGGTCCTTAATACAGTTTGGTTTGGAAAACGTTTATTTTGGTGTCTCCTTCGTTCAACATGCATATCATTGGAAAACGAGTCATTTTCATATTTGAAGCATATCATTTTGAAAGACTATGATTTCAATTTCATTCTTCCTTTTAACACTTGTTATCCCAGTTTAATCTAGTTGGTAAATAATCAATCAAGTAATCAAGCAACACAATAATAATCAAGAGATATATAAATCAGAGTAACATACCAATCCCTTGAATAAACAATGAAACCCTTGAGTGTTCTTGATACCCTTGAATACAGAGAAAACTTGCTACCTCTCTCTAAACAAAATTATGATAATGATACTAATGAGAGGATTAAACCCTAAAACTAATTAATCAAAACATTAAATACCTAAGCCTTATGGGCTTTAAGCTTAACAGGCTTTTTAATGGGCTTGGGCCCAATAGCTAATAAACTATTAACATATTACACTTTAAACCCTCTAACTTTAACTATCAAACAAATACAGTTTAGACCCTTTAATCTTGAATACAATTATGATCCAACAACAATATATTTATTAATGTTGAAAACTCTTGAACTCACTAGGCGTTAGCCTTAACTTTTTATTTGTCGACATGTGCAACAGGCTTCGTTAGGAATAGTCCTAGTGACACTGTGAAGAGAGAATTCCTAATAGAGTGCCGAGAGGTGAGTAGCTTGGTGAAGTCTTCCGCTTTGGTTTTCTTTTTGAAGAGCAGCTTGTATTGGGGTTAAGTAGCACCCAACTTCGATTTAGTCATTGTTCATTACTGAAGTTAAATTTATATTGAGGTTATTTATCGAATTTTATATTTGAGGCATATTGAGTTTGACTTGTAGGAAGATGTGTTGTCTTTTTTTGATGTTATATCGAAAATTGTCATTAGTTGCTCTTACCAAATTCGAGGGTGTTACATTTTAGAAATGGTAAACCTTTAAGTTTTGGGTCGAAGGACAATTGTGATTTGAGAGACAAAGATTTTTGGGAAAAGACATATTTTGGTTTTGTAACCCTATTGTCTCACGTATTTTAGCCAATTGTTCATTATGCCTTTTGGGGATTGGTTTACACTCAGATGAGTCTTTGGAACATTTGTTCAGTTTGGTAGCTCGTTAAGGAGCCTTAGACGTATGGTGTACTTAGCTGCATCTTATTTGAGTTACATGTTTTGAATGCGTTAGTTCATTTGTTTGAGTCATGTAACGTTTTAGACTGTAATGCATTGGATCCATAGGCATATGAGTCAGTCAGTTGGTTTAGTTGGGGACTTTATCCCCGTTTTGGGACTGGAAATTATTTATGGCTAGCGGGAGCTCGAGGTATAGATCGTGGGTGGTTGAACTCGATAACCGTGTAACCTTTATTAAAGGGCTCGAGGTATAGATCGTGGGTGGTTGAACTTGATGCCCGTTTGTAATCCAGTCTGGTTACTCATCGTGTAATTTAGTGTTCGCGTTTGAAGTATAGTGAGTGATCCCCAAGTCATCTTTTTATAGAAGCTTGCGGTGGTGCCCATGGTGAGCCGGATACGGGGACTTGTGGCTTTTGTGGTGACACTCATCTAGAGGTTGAGTAGACACTAGAGGCATTTGGGTATCTTGCGGTGGTTTCTCGGTAGGGAGCCGTATACGAGGATCCATGGCTCTATGTGAAGCTCGAGAACATTGATAAGTGGCTTAACTTTGTGTGCCCGCCACATTCGATGGAATTCGGGTCTCCCCCGTCACCGAAAGGTGTTGTTTTGGGTATTGAGTTTTATTATCCAAGTTTTCGTTGACGTTTTGTATATATGGATCTTATCCATGATTTTTGGGTTGAGTATTATGCCCCACCCGTGCTTTTGGGTGTTTCGGGATATAAAGTTTTATCCGTATTTCATAAATTGGGAGTTCGATTTCTATTCTCTTTTTTGAGTGAGTTTTGGGTTGAAATTAATTTACGAAGGAACGTTTTATTTTGGGGTCTTAGTCCTTAAAACAGTTTGGTTTGGAAAACGTAGATATTGGTGACTCTTTCGTCTAAAATGCATATTATTGGAAAACGAGTCGTTTTCATATTTGAAGCATACCATTTTGAAAGACTATGATTTCAATTGAATTCTTCCTTTTTAACGATATATTTATTAATGTTGAAAACTCTTGGACTCACTAGGTGTTCGCTAACTTTTTTTATTTGTCGGCGTGTGCAACATGCTTCGTTGGGAATAGTTTTAGTGACACTGTGAAGAGAAAAGTTTTAGTTGAGTGCCGAGAGGTGAGTAGCTTGGTGAAGCCTTCCGCTTGGGTTTTGTGAAGAGCATCTTGTATTGGGGTTAAGTAGCACCCGACTTCGGTTTAGTCTTGGTTCATTATTGGAGTTAAATTTATATTGAGGTTATTTATCGAATTTTATATTTGGGGCATATTGACTTTGATTGTTGGGAAGAGATGTTGTATTTTATTTGATGTTATATCAAAAATTTTATTAGTTACTCTTACCAAAATTGAGGGTGTTACATCAACCACCTATATCTCTGTCACATCAACCTCAACTACCCCATGCACCACCACTAACCACTATCTTTCACGTCCTTTACAGTTATCGTCCTTCACCAGCCATCCATCGCCTTTATCTTTACATGTCGCTGCAACTATGCACCCGTCAATTCATAAAGATCTTCCAAATTGAATCAAATATTGTATTTTCTATATATGAATCAATTTTTTTCGAACTACCATCAATTATTTCAGAATTTTCATTCGAATTCCGTACTATTGTTTTTATATGTATTTATATGTTTGACAATTGTGTAAAAAAATAAAAATGTTTTAATTAAAATTTTTAAATATATACTTTATTTACGCCATTTATAACTATTATATGACTTTTAGGGGAGCTTGTTCAATCATGTCCTATCCAGTTCTAGTCGTACCAAACACAAGACATACATTTGTCATGTCCAGTCCTAGCCTCTTGTCCTGTCCTGTCCAATTCTGTCCCGTCCAGTCCCGTTCAATCATGTATGCATACCAAACGCTACCTTATGCCTGGTCCCGCTAAGAGGTTCTACGGAAATCCGGAATATTCTAAATCTATCAAGAGATTGGAGGAAGTTTAGAGAAGGATCAAGGATGGCTAAACAAAGATCAAGATGATCCAAGCATACTCTAAAGTGATCCATATCTTTCAAGGGATTATGTCTCTAGATCATTCCTTGTAATATCTAGTAGAATAATCTAGATAAAGTTCTAGAGAGATGCATAGAGTAGTATAAATAGTGGTAGTCTTTCATTTGTAAATCACATTCCACATTTTCATAACTTGAGTAATAGAATCATAGAGTTCCCCCAATCATCTTAGCATTCTTGTTTGCTCATCTTTACTCGATATTCTTGTAGTTTGAATGACTTAGTCTGAGAACTAAGGCCACACACGAGCTTGTGAAGATAACTCCATGACAAGTGGTATTAGAGCGAAGGTTCGAGGCTATGGTAAATAATATGGATTTGATGAGGGAGTCTCGTGATGAGGGAGTCAAGAATCGAAGCAGGAGTCGGGGGGCAATCAACTGAGTTGATGGCCAACCTGAATGCTAGAGTCGTTGATGTGGAGAAGTCCATCGGAGATTTGATGGTAAGGATCGATGATCTTGATCATCACCTTGAAGATGTTCAACAACAACTTGAAGTCTTGGAAGTGGAAGATTCAGAAGTTTGAGAAGATGTCAAGGCCACCCTTGATATCTTGAAGTTGGAGTTTCACCAAGAAATTGAAGATCTACGAGGCATCATTTGGAATGAGCTAGCTACCTTACGCACATAAGTCGAGAGAGAGCAAGCCATCACTCGTGACCAACTTGAAGAAGTTTGAACCGACATGGGCGTTTGCAAGAGAGCCGTAGTGAATGAGGTAAGCATTAGTGCACCTACACTAAGGATCGAGGTCCCGAAGCCTACAACCTTTGATGGCAATAGAGAAGCTAGAGTGATCGATGATTTTCTTTGGGAAGTCATGAGATACCTCGAAGCTCTGGGGATCGAGGATGACGCCGTAAAGATTCACACCACCACGATGTACTTGAAGGACATCGCGGCTTTATGGTGGCGTAGGCGACACAGAGTGTCGGTCCAACAATACTTATCAAGTTTATATAATAACAACACAATAAGATTACCAACCTGTTTGATATATAAAATAACGATTACAGGATTGATCTATGAAGCTTGGATTTGTGTTCTCTATGTTTTCTCTCTTTTACACTTTGATGTGTGTGTTTGTGTATGTGATCTATGATCTGATTGTTAGAGAGATTGAGAGATACAACTAATCTTACTAGTGTGTTGAACACACTACCTAAACATAATATCTAGATTAATATCTAGATATTATACTAGATAATATCTAACAAACTAGAAAGTTACTTAGAAACAAACTAAGTTAACTTTATCTAACTATTACAATTTTATAACTTAGATATTAAATCTAAGTAAACTAAAACAATTACATTAAATTACATTGACATTTATTACAAATAGACATAGACTTTTATATCGAGAGTCGACGTTCCGGCTTTAGCTTCAGATTACGATCTTTAGATTGGATGATCTTGAATCCAATGAGACTGTGGTCTAACAATATCCCCCTTTGGATCAAGATCATATAATAAAAAGATTTATCCAACTCAGTCTTCTTGTTCAGCTCAGAAGATGCAATCTCTTTTCTCTAGCTCTGAAATCAGCATGTCTTCAATCTAATAATCTCTGCTTTTGAAGAGTAGACGTGATTCTTGAAACATGTGATCTTTGCCATTTCTTCTGTAGTCATTCTCCCCCTTTTTGATGTTAAGTGCAACGACTTCATCAAAATTTGTGGTAAGAAATGTCAATCTGACGGTTAGAGCCCCTGATTCGTCAATTAATAAGAGATTCATCCAGATCTTTGCAAATCCAGACAAATTAGATGTGTAACACCTGAATCAACTAATGAATCTGTTAGAATGCCTGTCAGTAACACTAAGTCACTGTGTGTAACGAATACACTTTGGAAAGGAGCTGTTTGATGTTGACTCCCCCAGGGCTTCCATTTAATCATCGAAACACCACAAAGGTAATTTCTATAAACGTTATGACAAAGAAACTAAATCCTTGTGTGTTCGTGCTTGTGTTGAAAGAATTAAGCACAGATGATTGCATATTGGCTCAAAATTGTGTAAACCACTGAGACAACAGTAAGTTAAACACAGACTCAATGTGCATGATTGAAGTGCGAAGGTAGGGCAGACTTCCTTCTTTTCAATATCCAGATTTTCCGAATGAAAATCAGATAGCAAATGTGCTGCATCCCCTTAGAAAATGTGAAACACTTTCTTGTTGAGAAGAAAATGAGTAGATAGTGAGGTTTGATCAAGAGTTGGCATGGGCTAGTTGCCTGTTTCAATAATGATCACCAAAGAATTGTGAATCACTAGAATGGTGGCTACCCGGCTCAGAAAAAGTTGGTGCAGAGTTTTGATATTCTTTTAACTCTGTTCTCACACGATCTTTCTTTTAAACTTTTTGCTTTCTCTAATCACACTCATTCCTTTTCTATTTGCACACTCAATCACTAAGGATTAACTTCTTGGGTAGAAATCACTGATTAAGGTGATTCCATAGAAGTTGTGTTATTTCCTAGCACAATGATTCCTTGTTTTCCTAGATGCACGTGATGCTCAGATTGGTTTAACTATTTCAGTTAAAGCACAATATTGATCATGAAAACATTTAAAAATACACTCCCAAAATATAAAATCTGTGAAAAAATCGGGAAGTGGTTTGAACATTAAAAACAATGTTTTCGATGATTGAAAGTTGTCCTTCTTTCAACCATATGTGAGATGAAGATATAGAATTATACCTTTACGTATGATCTCCCATCTCATGAAGCTAAGCTTTAAGTCATAGAAATATGAACTTGTAAGCTTCTCTCAAAAATTCTGCAAAAGTCTAATGTCAAGTCAAAGTAATAATTATTCACTTATATTGAAAAGACAAAAAGCAGTAAAACTTTTTAAAGTACGAGTTCTGATCAGAAGTAATCAGAAGTCATCACCTTTTTACTCCCCCTGAAATTATGCATTTGAAAATTATCAGTTGTAAAAGATATGCATAAAATTTCAGACAAATATGTATGTACTCCCCTTGATGGTTGATTTCCTCATTCGAGTATCGGAGTACAATCTCTTTTTCAGCACGGAGTAAGGTCTTTTGATATTTGAAGTGCGGGTCTTGAACTGTTGTGTTCAAAAGCCTTTGTTCATCGAAGCACGGGTTCTGAACTGATTTATTCAGAAGCCTATTTTTGACATTGAAGAACGAGTCCTGATTTGTACATAATCAGAAGTCGCTTTCTCTTTAAGCTTTGTGTGCCTGCAACACAGATTTCGCCTTAGGTACCCATTGGAATTTGGGTCCTGCTGTGTTAGCACAAGATTTTGGTATCCATTTCAAATTGGATCCTATTTTCTTTTGAAAAGTATGTGAGTTGGTATGAGATGAATGCACATGGTAATTTCCAAACCAATCTTCAGAATCTTGACAAGAGATAGATATATGTTTATCATAAAAGGAAGACTTTCCAGCAGATAAAGATAACTGAAATAATTGCTTCATTGAATATTGTTTACGATAAACATCAATATCAGCAATTACAACGTCTTTAGTAAGCGAAGTCTTATTACAATTAACACTACTAGACGATAAAACGGTCTTGTCAAGGTTTCGTTTAGGTTGCCACAGAGAATTTGCTTCTGGCCTTTGATTTCTCAGATCTGAAACATGTAAAGCTGGTGAGTTAGACCTTGGAGCAACAAACGAATGCTTCTTCTTGGAATTACCAGTAGTGGTCGGTTTCTGTGAATGCTGAGATAAATTCTTACCTTTAGCACTCTTAGCGTTCACAGAGACTGATTTATCAACGAAAGCTTTCGTTGATTTTGCACTGTTCACAGGCTTACTGGTTTTTCTTAAAGTTTTCTTCACAAAAGATGAATGGTTGGGAAGTTGTGTATTAAAGTCAAAGAGATTGGAACCATCATCTAAACTACCGTCAGAGTTCAAAAAATCAATTCCTTTATTTGATGAACAGACAAATCATTAGAGTTTGAAGCTTTTGAAAGAACAGAATTTGAAAACACGGTTGTAAAAATGCTTTGTTCAATATTTATCATAAGTCTTACATCTGATAAGGAAGTCTCGAGTTCAGAAATTTTACGTTCTAAAACGAGAGGAGGGATATATAATTTACCTTTGATAGGCTTCGCCTCCATTTCCTTTACAGAATAACTTGGAAAGAAATCACTTGAAAGTGGTTCCTTCTTTTTATATATTGGGTTTTCATCATAACTATTATTCAACTTCGCATAATAAAATGGAAGATGAACTTTAGCTGATTTCATCCGTTTTTCCGTTTCATTGGCTTCATCCTCTTTTGACAATTTAGTCCAAAAAGTTTTAAACGCGGGGAGTCTGCGGGCTAATTGCATATTTAGATGATCATAAAGTCCAGGAACTTCAGACATCCCCTTTTCTAGACAGTGAGGATTCTTATAACCTATTCCCCATCTCTCTGTTTCCTCTTTGGGTTTGTTCAGAAAAATAGTCTGTTCAGTTTGACCCATTTTATACAACTTCTCTTCCAAACTTTTTAGTTTTCCTAACAAAGAAAAGTTCTCTTTTGTACAAGAAGCATGCAACTTTTTAAGCTCAAAAATATCTATTGCACCTTTTAGCAGTTGAGATTTAAGATCAGAATTCTCTTTTAGAATTATTGTCTTTTCCTTTGCATTGGTGTCATTTTCTTTATGCAAAACCTCAATTAATACTTTCTTCTCAGCAATTTCATTGCTAAGTTTCTGTATCAACTGGTTTTTGTCTGTCATGACACCATTATCTTGCTTAAGATTAGATTCTAACTCTCTTTGTTTCATACTCATGGCATGCATTTTATTCATGAATTCTAAATCAGAAAGATTACATACCTCCTCTTCTTCATTGTCGGAATCAGCTTCAGCATCTGATTCGATCTTGCCCATCAAGCACATGTTGACGGCTTCTTCTCTATCTTCATCATCTGAGTGATCGAGCCAGTATTCGTCCTCAGCCATCAATGCCTTGCCTGCCTCTTGTTGTTTTGCAAGAAGCATCTTGTTCTTGTAGTAGTCTGAATTTCTGACTTTTGATCTGCGGCAGTCTTTGGCATAGTGACCTGGTTTACCACAGTTGTAGCATGTAGGCGGTTCTGGCTGACTTGATCCTTCAGCTTTGAATTTCCTTTCTTCCGGTCTCCTATCCTCTATCCTCTTTCCTTCCGACTGAAACCTTCTTTCTTCAGGTTTCCTCTCCTCTGATCTTCTCCCCTCAAATCTCTTCCCTTCATATCTGCTACCTTCAATCCTTTCTTTGTGAATGTAGTTGTTCGGACCAGATGAATATATCTGATTATTTGATGTTGGCTTTGTGTAGAACCTTTTCTGAAAGGCACTAGTCAGCATCATCATTGCTTGCTTCAGCTGATCATTTTCATCTGATTCTGAGTTTGCACAACCTTCATCTTCTTCATCTGATTCATATACAGTCGCCTTGTTCTTCTTCTTTCTGACTACAAGGGCAACTGTGTCTTCAATTACCTTTCCTCTTTGTCTCTTCTCATCCAGAATTTCATCCACCTCTTTTTCATTTTGACGGAGGGTTTCATACACCTCGTGAAGTGGAATCTCATTCAAGTCTTTAATCTGCTTCATCTGACGAGCAAATCTTTTCCATTCAGGTTGAAGAATACTAAGGAATTTGATATTCAGCTCATTTTGAGATTTGTGAACTTTGTTCTTGCTAAGTTCATTCAGTAATGTCACAAACCTGTCATAGGTTTCTTCTAAGGTTTCTCCCACCCTGCCTCTAAATTCTTCATAGTTATTTAGGCAGTTGGAGATCTTCAGCTGATTTCCAATTTTTGAACCCAGCATCATTTTCTCGAGCTGATCCCACATTTCTTTACCTGAAGCCTTGTAACTGTCAATCTTGACGTATATTTCATTTGGGATCCCCTGTAAGATGTATGACTTTGATAATTTGTCGCCTTTGGCTCTTCTGAGGTTATCATCTTGTAGCTCGTGATACTTCAGTTCAACCTGAGTAGGCACGTTATCAATTACACGAGTCGTCATTGGTGGTGTCATAATCCCTTCTTCAATAGATGTTCTGATATAATCACCCAGCTCGTGTCTGTCAATGAAGTTTAGAAACCTATCCTTCCACTGTTCGTATTCTCCTTTGAAGAGAACTGGTGGCTTGGTGTCAGTTCCTATTGCAAGGGCTTCTCTGGATGTCATCCTGTTTGGGAACGCAAATGGAAGTTTGCGGGTCTAGAGAGGAACGCAAAGTTGACTTGTTCTTTTAAAGTCTTGAGGAATGCGGGTCTTAGGTATGCGGGTCTGAGTTGTGCGGGTCTGACTTGGAACGAGGTGTGCGTGTCTGAGCTTTGAACCGAGAAGTTGAGGAATGCGGGTGCTTTGGGACCCGAGTTTGAGGAATGCGGGTGCTTGAGGACCCGAGTTTTGAGGATTGCGGGTTATGTTGGAACCGCAAAGTAAGAAATGCGGGTCACTTGAGACACGCAAAGTTGAGAAATTCGTATGTAGTTAGACCCGTAAAGTTGAGAAATGCGGGTTATTCAACCTTTGGAATGCGGATGTTCGTCCTGAACTTGCAAAATTCGTCTAAATCTTTGTTCCTGCAATGATTAGCACAACCAAACACTACCAATGTGTCTAGAATCACTTCTAGAACTGAATGTAAGCACTCGATCTCACTAAAACACTCTTTTTCGAAATAAGATCGATGGCACGGTAACTTACCCACTTCGACTGTTTTCACTTAAAATCACCAAATTGGAACTCGATTTAAGCTTAATAATGAAATCAAATAGCAACAACTCGATCTAGCATGTAGTACGATCACAACCTGATCGATTCTAACACCTAAAACATTTAAAATCACAAAATCGAATTTTGTTCAAGAACACAGAGTCGTTTTTCTCATAAACTTGTTTTTGATCTTAATCAGGCTCTGATACCAATTGTCGGTCCAACAATACTTATCAAGTTTATAGAATAACAACACAATAAGATTACCAACCTGTTTGATATATAAAATAACGATTACAGGATTGATCTATGAAGCTTGGATTTGTGTTCTCTATGTTTTCTCTCTTTTACACTTTGATGTGTGTGTTTGTGTGTGTGATCTATGATCTGATTGTTAGAGAGATTGAGAGATACAACTAATCTTACTAGTGTGTTGAACACACTACCTAAACATAATATCTAGATTAATATCTAGATATTATACTAGATAATATCTAACAAACTAGAAAGTTACTTTGAAACAAACTAAGTTAACTTTATCTAACTATTACAATTTTATAACTTAGATATTAAATCTAAGTAAACTAAAACAATTACATTAAATTACATTGACATTTATTACAAATAGACATAGACTTTTATATCGAGAGTCGACGTTCCGGCTTTAGCTTCAGATTACGATCTTCAGATTGGATGATCTTGAATCCAATGAGACTGTGGTCTAACACAGAGACATCGAGAAAGGTACGTGTCAAGATCGAAAATTCTAAACAAGAATTTAATACAAACTCAGAAACAATGTTAAAGAAGTCGCGAAATAACACTTAAACAATTAATCAAAACACAAAATATGCACTCAAATCATAAGTTTATATTGCATAAAACTTAATGATTACAAACACAACCTCAATCTGTTGAATCAGACTCAACAGACGTTCAATACTTCTCTATTGAAAGGACTTCTAAGAACCTTGAGGTTAATTCTCTCTAAAACAAACGTATATGAAAAACTATCAATTATTTTTTCTAAACTATGCCTTCTATACAGTATATATACAAGACAGATTACAAGATAATTATCAAAACAAAATTGATCTTCATAATCCATTCCATAATTATCTTCATCTCTATCTCCAGCTCCTATTCTTTCTCTTCAAGCATTATCTTCATAAGCAGCATTAACTTTATCCTTATCCAGCAGTATTAACATCCTCAGCAGTATTAATCATTGTTGCAGTATTAACTCTTCACTTGCAGTAGTAATCTTCAAGCAGTACTAACTACTAGCAGTACTAACTCTCCAAGCAGTACTAACTATTCAAGTAGCAACACTAACTCTTCAAGCAATATTAAATCTACTAGCAGTAGTAATATTTCATCTTGTAGTAGTAATACCTTTCAAGTAGCAGTAGTATCCATCCTTAGCACATTCAGACCCAACAATCTCCCCCTAACTTAACTTTTCAAAATGAGAAGTTAAGTTCTTCAGCATAGGGTCTTCATGATGCTTTCAACACTCCATCTTAGTTGCATAGATTAGGATCCAGACCCAAACTCTGATTGATAGTTCTTCTGACTACTATCTTGGCCATTTCTGAATCCTTTGAACACACCAGCTTAGCATTCAACATACCTTGCAATTTGGCTTTGCTGTGATCATAAATTCTATCCACCAGGTAGTACTCATGATAAGATCTGTCAATAGTGATGACATAGACTCCACACCTTTCAAATAACATCCAATTATCTATTCTTTGGAATTTATTCTCCAGATGAAGATCTCTGACAACATGTTGAACTTTGCTAGGATCAAACATCATGCACAAGTACTCCATGGCTAATATTATTAAGCTCATTCCTGCTCTTGTCAAATCCCTTTCATACAAGCTCATTCCAACTTTGAACATTTCTTCTAAGTCTGATCTGGAACAACTTCTGATGATTTTGCCCCAAGTAGAGTAAACCTCATACTTGTCTCCTATCCTTTTAATCCTGAAGTATTTCTTCCTTTGATCTTCCAGGATATCCCAATGGATAATTTCAGGGGTTTGGACTGATATTGGGTCAGCTTCTACAGGTTCACTGTCAGTCACTGTCATATACAAACCAACATGTACCTCAGATTGTTCAGATTGTTCTGCACCTTGTTGACTTGATTGTTCTTCAGGGGTTGCAACAACAGGTTCATCCTCTTTTTGCACTTCTTCAATCCTTGGCCTTTTGGTTTGTTTCTTTAAAGCTAAGGTTTTCATTCTTTTGACAGCTTTGACTGTTTGAGCAAGAGTTCTTCTTTCTGTTCTTCTTCCACTTCTTTTGTAGGAGTGGTTTCTTCATTCTCAGGAAAAGGTTGTTGGATATGCAAATCATGCCTTTCTTTCATTTTCCTTTCAACCTCAACCCTTTGAGTGAAGTCTCCTTGCAGCTTTGCCATTTCCTTCTTGTAAAGTTCTTCAAGCTTTCCAAAAGACATACCTGTAAACATTCCCTCAGGAATTCCAATAGCTCCTTTCAGGAAGTTTATCATCTTCCTTCTTTCTTGGTTGGCTAAGTATGTCTTGGAAGGTTGTCTTTGTCTAGTCTTCAGTGGTAGCCTTTGCCTTGAAGCCTTCTTTGTGACTTTCTTAGCAGCAGCTGTAGACTTCAGACTCTTTTGATATTCTTCATTGATCTTCTTGGCCAACTCCAATGCAATATCTCTATCTTTGGCAGATTGAATCTCATTTTCCTTTTCAAGGTCTGCTTGCATCTTCCTGGCCAATTCTTCATCCAGAGCTATTTGACTTTTACAGATTCAACCACCTTCTCTTTGCCTTTACCCTTAATCCCAGCAATACTAGCTTCTTTTCTTTTCTTTGCTATACCACCTTCTTTGATTTCCACCCCCTTAGCCTTTTGAGTAGCCTTGGGAGTGTCAACTTTGGCCTTCACTAGTGTTTCTGCAATATGTATTTCCTCAATAGTCAGCCCTGTTTCTGCTGCTACTTTTTCAGTTTCTACTGCAGCCTTCTCAGTTTCTGTTGCTAGACTTATTTCTGCTGCTAGCTTAACGGTTTCTGCTGCTTTGCTACCTTCTGCTTCTGTACCCAACTCCCCTTCAAATTTAGATTCCATGCCAACAGGACTTTGTTTTTCAGTTTCAGCTTCAGTTGTCTCCTCCCCCTTTTTGGAAGCATCATGATCTATGTTCCTCTTCTTTAGCACAAATCTGGTTTTCTTCTTTTTGTGCACTAGCCGCAGAAGCATCTTCTTCAGTTTGGTGATCTGAAGTTGTTGGGAAAGTATCACCTGTTGCATATCTTTTATCTCCAGTGCTTGATCAGTAATTTTCTGACTTAAGGTACCAAGTGTATCCATCAATTCATCATAGTTATATCTGTCCTCACCTCCTTTGGGTGTGTTGACCACCCTTGAAGGATCCTTGGATCTTTTAGTAGAGGTCTTCTGCCTAGCAGAAGCACCTTCTACCCCCTTGGTTTCTTGGCACCTGGGACCTTTAGATGATTGCTCATATAAAGTTGCCGTGGGGAAGGTCTTAGGTATGTTCACACTGTCCTGTCCTGCACTTTGTGTAGAATCAGTAGTGTGAGCCTTGCTGCCCACATGCTCTGCCTTCTCCTTATAGAGCACCTTCTGAGGGTTGGGAGACACCCCTATGGTTTCCCTTTCGATATTCTCTAATGGAGAATGCTCCATTAGAGGGCTTCAAGGCTTTGGGGGTGAAGGTACACGAAGGGAAGGAACCTTCTGCACCTTTTTCCTTATATATATTTTGGTGATGGGGGATGTTGGCTGGACAATAGGGATCTGAGGAATATTAATAGAACTGAATGGTGTGGGTAGGTCATCAGTGGGGTGGTCAGATGTGGGCTGTGACCCTGATGCCTCACCATGGGAAAGAGACACACCCATCATTGTAGAGAACAATGGAGTGTCTTGGCCTGAGAAGTCCTTACTGGGCCTCTTCATATTTGAGAACACTTTCCCCTTTGGGAGTTTTGGTACATATACCTCCTTGAAGGTAGGTAAATCTGTCAATTCCTTTTTAAGTACTTTTTGTACAAACCTTGGATACATATATAAGCTTTTTGATTTGGTATCCAGGTTTGACATTAAATCATTTAAGATCATTTGAGAGAAATTAAACTTTCTAGAGGTCGCTAAGCAGACCAAAGCATAGGCTATGGTGCTCCTGAACTCACTCCAGCCAGTTTTTTTCTTGAAATGCAGTGTTGCAGGGTATGAACAAAGAATCTCCATTGAGGTGAAAATCTGTTCTTGAAAAACTTATATACGTCAGTGGGACCTTCATACCCCATACGACTAAGAACTTGGAAGAGATCTTCTTTAGGAAGAGAGGTAATACCTGAGGCATCATCTAAGCGTAGATGGATGCGAATACACTCTTCTGAGATGGTCAGGGGTTTATCACACACCCTTGTTTTGATGACCTGAGTGCCCTCTTCAGTGTGGATGGTAACATTTGCCTAAAATTGTCGTAGATGTTCCACACAGATTGTGGGATTGACAGTGAGGGCATAGGCAATGTGTGACGATTTGAGGAAATCCACAATCTGATGGAAACCTTCAGCCTGTTTGGGTTTTTGCAGCATAGCAACCTCATTGTGTTCATCAAAGAATTCTAGTCTTGCCATCGTTCTGATTGATTCCAGGGTTCGAATCGCAACTAGGGTTTACACTTGTAAGCAAGAAATCGAGAGAGAGAGAGAGAGAAAGAGAAACAATGGAAGTTCAAAGAGCCGTTTGTATTTTGGCGGTCACAAAGGGTATTTATAGGTGGAGGGTTTCAGTTATAAGCAGTACTAAGTACCCTAGCAGTATTAACCAACTCGCAGTATTAACTCATATTAGCAGTAGTAACACATACTGACAGTACTAACACAAACTAGCAGTATTAACTCAGACTAGCAGTATTAACACATGCTAGCAGTAGTAACACTGATTAACAGTAGAAACAAGGTAAGCAGTAGTAACTTTGCACTGGCAGTATAAACTACCTAGCAGTAGTAACCATACTTAACCATATTTGAACTGTCAACATGAGCAATCTAGAGAGTAGTATTAACTTAACTAGAAGTACCAAGTATTCAATGGAAGTAATCTGAAACACTTAAACACACAAGGTTAGCAGCACCATGCACAATACAATATGAGAAAGTAGACAGAAAGGAGTCTATACAGAAATGGTACATAAATCAGATCAAAGGAGGCTTATTCAGTGTTTATCATGCCCACACTTGTGACCAAGAATGTGAATCTACCCACATCAAAAGCTTTGGTGAATAGATCAACAAATTGGTTACTTGTATGGACTTTCACAACCTGAATGAGCTTCTTTTCATTACAGTTTCTGATAAAGTGGTACCTGATTTCTATATGCTTTGTTTTGGAGTGCTTGACTGGATTGTTAACAATGCTAATAGCACTGTTATTGTCTATGAAGATTGGAGTGTGAAGAAAAAGTCATACCATAGTCCAACATTTGATTCTGAATCCAGAGTACTTGTGAACAGCAGCTTACAGCAGCTATATACTCTGCTTCTGTTGTAGAGGTGGATACTGTGGTTTGTTTCTTGCACTGCCATGACACTAGTCTTGCACCCAAAAACTGACATCCTCCTGAAGTTGACTTTCTATCCAAATTTGCACCACCCAAGTCACTCTCTGAATAAGCAAGTAGGTCAAATGGTGAGTCATGAGGATACCAAAGACCTAATCTAGGTTGGCCTTTGAGATATCTGAATATCCTCTTGACTGCTTGAAAGTGTGACTGCTTAGGCCTTACTTGAAATCTTGCACACACATAAACAGGAAACATGATATCTGGTCTTGAAGCAGTGAGATACATGAGGGAGCCAATCATGGATCTATAGTGATGAACATCCACATCCTCCCCCTCAAGATCTGCAGTGATCTATTTGTGTGTCTCCATGGGTGTGCTTGCAGGCTTTGAGTTTGAGAATCCAAACTTAGTAAGAATGTCCTGCACATACTTGGATTGGCTTAGAAATATCCCATCTTTCTTCTGCTTAACTTGTAGCCCAAGGAAGAAAGTAAGTTCACCCATAGAACTCATCTTGAATCTCTTGTGCATCAAATCTTCAAAATCCCTGCACATTTGATCTTTTGTGTATCCAAAGATAATATCATCCATATAGATTTGCACTATTAGGATGTCCTTCTTCTTCCTCTGAATGAACAGAGTCTTGTCTATGATTCCTCTTTGAAAACCATTTTCCAAGAGATAGGTAGACAAAGTGTCATACCATGCCCTTGGTGCTTGATGTAGCCCATAGAGTGCCTTCTTCAATTTGTATACTCTGTCAGGATAATTTGGATTCTCAAACCCTGGAGGCTGACAGGCATACACTTCTTCTTCAATTCTCCCATACAGGAAAGCACTCTTTACATCCATCTGGTAGACCCTGAACTTCATGAAAGAAGCATAGGCTAAGAATAGCCTGATTGCCTCAATCCTGGCCACTGGTGCAAATACCTCTTCATAGTCAATTCCCTCTTCTTGAGTATACCCTTGTGCCACTAATCTGGCGTTGTTCTTTATTACTATTCCTCTCTCATCTTTCTTGTTCTTGAAGATCCATTTAGTGCCTATAGCTCTGTGTCCTTTTGGAAGGTCAACCAAATCCCATACATCATGCAACACAAACTGCATTAGCTCCTCTTGCATTGCTTCTATCCAGCTTGGATCCTTCATTGCATCATATGCCTTTTTGGGTTCAACCTGTGATAGAAAACAAGATTGTAATCCTGATTGTATGTCCTTCAATCCTCCTAACTTGCTTTGATTCCTTGTGACTATAGGAGAATTGATGTCACCAATCACCAATTGAGGATGATTTTTCTGAACTCTTGTTTGATGAACAACCTCTTCATTAATATATGTTTCCAGATTAGAGTCATTCTTTTCAGGAGTGCTTCCACCAAAAACTGAAGAGTTATCATCATCTGTGTCATATTTTTCCAAACATGGCATCTCAGGACCTTTGATTCCTGAATCTGAGGATTGATCTTCCTTTTCACCTCTGTCCTCTTCATTCTGAGCTAGTTCAGTGTCCTTTGAATCTGAAGTATCTTTCTTATCTTGGTCATAGAATTCAACAAGATCAGCAGTATGTGTTGGGAACAACACAAACTCTTGTCTTTGTACTTGTACCTTTTCTGTCCCTGTTCCTGCATTATGCTCATTACCGAAACCCAAAGAATTAGATAGTGAATCAATGTCAAATAGCCAATCAGGACCTGAACCAAGTTGATTTGGTGTGTTCTCATTGCATTTGACATTGTCACTTTCCTCAATAATCCTAGAAGAGATGTTGAAAACTCTGTAGGCCTTACTTTGAGATGAATATCCAACAAGAAACCCATCCTCATCTTTGCTATCAAACTTGCCTAGGTGAGTTTTGGTATTGAGAATTGTGCAAGGACACCCAAATGGTTTGAAAAATCCAATAAAAGGTTTCTTCTTTTTAAAAAGCTCATAAGGTGTCTTGTCTTGGGATTTCACTACTAGAACTCTGCTTTGAACATAGCAGACAGTATTAACTGCTTCTGCCCAAAAAGTGATTGGAAGTTTTGAATTTGCCAACAGAGATCTAGCAGCTTCTATCAGAGTCCTATTTCTCCTCTCAGCAACACTATTCTGTTGAGGAGTCCTAGGAGCACTGTATTGTCTCTCAATGCCTTTTTCCTCACAGAAGCTGTTTAGGTCATTGTTTTTAAATTCAATTCCATTATCAGTGTTGGTCCCGGAGGTGCTTAACAAGTTTGTAGAAGGGGGGGGGGGGGTTGAATACAAACACAAAAATTTAAAGTTTAATAAATTGTTTATTGATAAATCAAACACAATTTACAAGTTTGTTGTGGAATAAGATTAAGACAGACTCAATCTAAACAAACTTAAGAAACACTAAGATGGTTGCACAAGAATTTCAGAGAATGGGGATTAAGGAATATAGAAAACAAAGGTTTCTATTTGGAGTTCAAGGATTGAGCACACCCTCAGATGGAGGGGTGAACTTCCTATTTATACCCTATGCATTAAATGCATGGCAGGGCACTTTACACGTGGTGTTCACTGATTGGCTTTGGAAGTCTGACTTTGGGAGACATGCTTTCGGCCGGATCATGAACAGTGTAGTTAACAGAGCTGTTGTACGAATTGTGGCAGAGGCATGTCCGTTCTGACACATTGTACTGAGTTGTGCAAGGTAAGACAAAAGGAAACTTGAAGTATAATCTTTGTGATCATTCGATCGCTGAATATCTCTTTCTTCAGAGACATCAAGAGTTTCAGCGATCGCTGAAGCTTTCCTCATGTTCCTTCGTGTATAAGTAGAGTTGTATTTGCTTCACTGATATCCGCATCAGGTCACTAGTAGACTTCTCTTTGTTCAGCAGCTTCGTCTTCGGTTCAACTATGAACATCTTGTCTTCAGGGATTACGTTACTGTTTACATTAGAACTATCAGCAATAACTGAACAGACTCAGTTTGATCACTGATAGTGAAACACATACATATTAAATGTTTATAAGAAAGACTATCAGCGATAAATGAACAGACTCAGTCTGATCGCTGATGGTGAAACACTAATACATATTAAACGTAATTTTCACTAAGTACAGAAAAGGGTCGTTATCAAATCACTGAGAGAGTTTGGATCAACAATCTCCCCCTATTTGATAATGACAAAGTAACTGAAGAAAATTACTTTATAATTCAAAATGATGGAATAATCAGGACTCATAACATACATGTCCCAATTACTATTTTGAGGGATCTTTTACAGTACTGATAGAGTTAAGTACTTCACTGAAATTTTCATTAATCCAGGAAAAGAATTACAAGGTATGAAAATTACAAGTACAAGTGATGTACTAACTACTGTAAGTTTAAACTAATAGATTACAAGAAGAAAACTAATCTATCAGTTATCTAAAGAGGGTTTACGAGGATTGATCAAATACTCAGGTATATCTTCTGCTTTTTGCTTTCACTCTAAAGATTATTTGCTAATTATCACTTTGATTTGCTCAGCAGCAGGAGAGAGATCACACGATAAGCACATGAGATCCTTGAGAAGGCCGAGGGGACAGATAGGGATTTCAGAGATTCTTTGAAATCTGAGCTGTTCCTCGTCATCTCTGAAGAAGATTCCAAAAGGTTCTTCGAGTACTTGTCCCCCAACATATGGTCTACCAGGAGGCAGAGATAGATCCAGAACTGAAAGATCAGGAGGAGGACCGAACAGAGCTTCTCTTGAGAATTTGATGGAGGTTTCATTCCTGATCACTGCGACATTTTCAGAGGAGGAGGAGACAGACTTTCTTCTGATCTGCTTTGGCTTAGAAGGAAGAGCAGACGACACCTTTAATATTGCAGCGACTCTGTTGATGAGAGCATCATTTATCCCTTCAACATAACCTCTACAGATTGACTTTGATTTCTTCAGTGCGTCTTTGAACTCAAGCCATTCCATATAGCCAAGGCTTTCCAGCTTTGAAACAAACATTGCTTTGCAACTTCCATCCTTTCTGGTAACCTCCATGGTGACAGAAACTTTGTCCTTCTTCTTTCTTCCAGAGATAGCGACTGAAACAATCTTCATTGGGTCAGAGCGATAGTCGAGTTTATGTTTGCACCAGTCGACTGAACTATCGCTGACCACTATAGCTTTTGAGCATTCCTCTTCAATCTCTTTCAAAAGAGCAGTCTGGACTTCAACTGGTTTCTTTTTCAGTTTCTTGTCTTTGACTTGAGAAGACTGAATTTTGAGAGCCAGAGTGGCATCTCTTTGACAGTCAGCGATCAGCTTCTCAGCCCTAACGGATTCTTCAATTTCAGCTTCAGTCAGGAACTCTAGATTTGTTGATTGAGAGGGGATCTTCAGCCGTTGACTCTCCAGATGAGAGATCATCTATGTTATTTTCTTCATCTCTTCCTCTGACCAATGAAATGGTCTAGAGGGCCTCCGTGGGTGTTGCAGGGACTCATCTTCTTCATCCTCTTCATCAATCTATCTTACAGAGATTGGGATTATCTGGTCATCAACTTCAGCAGTTGGGATTATTTGGAGCTCTTTACCCTTAAGCAGGGGAGAGAACTGTCTGGTCAGAAAATGAAAAAGGTTAGTTTATTTTTATGGAAGAAGAAAGATAAAGGCTAGAAAGAAACAGGGGTGGGATTTTTATAGAAGGATAAGGGAACGAGGGAAAGGCATACCTGAGAAGGATTCTTCTCAGATAGTGAAGTCTTCTTCAGGCTTCCCTCAGCAGTAGCACCTTTGCTTTGGTAAGGGGTTCCTGAAGAAGTTCCATGGCTCCCCCCTGCTTTGATAACTTCTTTCGAAGGTATCGCTGATGAAGTGACGGCTGAAGAACACCATAGCGATGAATCTTCTTTATCGTCATCATCATCATCTTGATGAGGTTCTTCCTCTTGATCTTCAATATCAAGGGCTTCATTTTCATCGTCCTCTTCTTCTTCATCATCGATTAAATCTTTGAGAGAAGGAGGGGCTTTTTCAGCAGCTATCTCCCCCTCAACCTGAGAGGGAGTTTCCTTCTGTTGGACCTCAGCAACGACTTCAAACTCCGTATTTTCTTCAGCTGCCTTCTCCCCCTCTTTGTCATTATCAGGGAGGGAGAGATCTTTGGAAGGAGATGAAGCTTTTGCAGCGGCCAACACCTGAACTTCAGCTTCCAAACTGTCCAGACGTCCTTCATACGCAGGAAGATCTGACGTACCTGATGGATGAACTCCATGGCAATGTTTAGTGAGGTATGATCGTTCTCTGTGAATGAGGGAGTAGGAGTCGGAGCTGGTGCCTTCAGGTGAGTCAGGATTTGCTGAAGAAGAACTTCACAGGAATCAACCTTTGTAGCCAGGGCTGCAAATTGTTGCTGTGAGTCTTCCCTGACTTTGGCAATCGCTTCTTGGAGAGTAGCGATTTGAGAAACGTCAGTTTTGGAGGCGCATTGAGCTGTGAGCGTCTGCAGTGCTTCACCAGCAGTATGAACAGCGCTGGTGTTGTTGTTGAGAGAGGCAGTAAGAGACTCCACCTTTGCACTCAAACTGTTGACATTGGTGTCAACAGTCGCCAAACTAGGACCTGAAATATAAGTTAGTTTTTGAGAAACAGGCTTATATGGTGAGTTGGGAGAAGTGTTTAAGGTTATAGGGGTACCTGAATTATCAAACATTTTGTAGAATTGTAAAGATTCCTCAAAAGATTGATGTTCAGGTCCTATGGGTCCAAACTGTGGTTGAGTAGAGATAGATGGAGGGTTAGAGATCAAAGAAATAGAAGGACTAGAGATGGGTATAGAAGAAGTAGGGATAGGGGTAGTTACCTCAGTTTGTTGTTGAACTGGGATCGTAGGTTGCGTCACTGTTGTTGTGACAGCGACCGAGATCGCTGGCACGGTTGAAGTGGGTATCGCTGAGGATGTGGAGGAGAGACCCACGAATGCATCCAAGGAAGTTTGTTGATAAACATCCTTAGGTATTGAGCTAGAGGTAGTTTTAGTCTAAAAATAAAGAAGATTTTCCAGTTTCTATTTTAGGAAAGAAACATAGAAAAATCAACATATTTGAAGATTAAAAAGGTGTTCTTAATGTAAGATATAAGAACAAGAAGAAAAACCAAAGATTTTGAATGAAGATAATTAAAAAAAATGGTTTTGAATGAATAAAATCAAAAGAAAGATGATTTTATTAAAAATAATCTTATAAACCCATAATGGAAGTCCATAAATGGAGTATTATGTAAAAAGATTTAGAACAAGAATAAGAAGAAGATCAAGAATAACCTGTTGATCTTGAAGGAGATGATGCAAATGCTTGAGAATGCTAGAATTCTTTTAAGAGAGTTTTCTTGCCTTGAAAGTATTTCCAGAAAGCGTATAGTGATAAGAATGGAAAAACATTCTTTTTATACGTGAGAGAGAAGGTGAGAGAGTGTGAGAGGCGGGAAAACAAATGTTCATCATGACATGGACACGTCCCACGAAGTTGATTGGATGGAGGGCAACGGACGAACGTGTCAGAGAAAAGGCATGTCGTGGATTGTCGGTTCAAATGACGTCATAGAAGAGAGAGAGACTGTTCATTTGTCCGTTTTGAAATAATCGCTGAAGAAAAATCAGCGATAGATTTTTCTTTTTGAAAGTATCCCTGATGAGAAAGTTAGGGATGAGTTTTCTTTTTAAGAAGGATCACTGACTAGAAATATCAGTGATAAATTTATTTTTCAAAAAGCTTTTAATCATTTGAAGAAAGTTCAGTGATTAAAGTTTATATTTTGAAAAACATCTTAACTGAATGAAGATTCAGTTTTAGGGATGGAGAGAACATACTTGAGAGTCAGAATGTTTATCAGAGTGATAAAAGGGGAACTTATGATTACTGACACAATGCATGAACGCTGAAGAGTTACTCTTCAAGATTCAACATTCCAAGCTCACTGATGAGAAAGTTGAACCTTGTCTCATCAAGAGGTTTGGTGAATAAATCAGTGAGCTGATAGTCAGTAGGGATGAAATGAAGTTTAATATCACCATTCATCACATGATCTCTGATAAAATGATATATGATCTCTATGTGTTTCGTCTTTAAATGTAGCACTAGATTATTTGCTATAGCGATAGCACTAGTGCTGTCGCAATAGATTGGAATCTTTGATAACTGAAGGTCATCGTCTAATAGTTGATTTCTCATCCATAAGATCTGAGAACAACAGCTTCCAGCGGCTACGTATTCAGCTTCAGTTATGGAAGTGGACACTGAATTTTGCTTCTTGCTTGTCCAGCTTACCAGCTTTCCTCCTATGAGTTGACATCCACCAGTGGTACTCTTTCTGTCAAGTTTACTACCTGCAAAATCACTATCAGAATAACCAGTTAGATCGAACCCTGAGTATTTGGGATACCAAAGACCGAGGTTAGGAGTTCCTTTCAGATATCTGAAAATTCGCTTGACAACGATCAGATGGGATTCCTTGGGTTCAGATTGATAGCGTGCACATAAACAAGTAGAATACATGATGTCAGGTCGGCTCGCTGTAAGATACAACAGGGAGCCTATCATTCCTCTATAGGCAGTGACATTAACAGGTGTTCCAGATGGATCTTTGTTAAGTGTCAGGGGAGGTGCCATAGGAGTTTTCATTGCTGATGTTTGTGTAAGATCAAACTTCTTTAGCATATCTTTAACATACTTACCTTGGCTGATAAAAGTACCTTTGTCAGATTGTTTAATCTGAAGACCAAGAAAATATGTCAGCTCACCCATCATACTCATTTTGTACTCTTTCTTCATTCTTTCAGCGAAGCGAGTACACAGGGATGGGTTAGTAGAACCAAATATGATGTCATCGACATATATTTGTACAAGAATAATATAACCTTTTATCTTTCTGAAAAACAATGTATTATCAATTTTCCCACGTTCAAAATTTTCAGAGATAAGAAAAGATGAGAGAGTGTCATACCAAGCACGAGGGGCTTGTTTTAGACCATAGAGAGCCTTATCCAATTTATAAACATAATTGGATACTTAGGGTCATAGAACCCTGGAGGTTGTTCTACATAGACTTCTTCATTCAGCTTTCCATTTAGAAACGCTGATTTTACATCCATTTGATAAACGATGAAGTCTTTATAGACTGCATAAGCTAAGGATAGTTGAATTGCTTCGAGCCTAGCCATAGGGGAAAAGGTTTCATCATAGTCTCTGCCTTCCTCTTGTCTGTATCCCTGAGCAACAAGTCGAGCCTTGTTGCGGGTTACAATTCCATGTTCATCTAACTTGTTTCTAAACACCCATTTGGTGCCTATAACAGTTTTATCAGATGGTCAAGGAATGAGATTCCAAACTTTGTTACGAGTAAACTCAGCCAGCTATTCTTGCATAGTGTTGACCCAGTTTGGATCTCTGAGGGCATCATCAGTCTTCTTTGGTTTTATTAAAGAGATAAAGTTAACAAAGAGACAAATATTACCTGAACTTCGTCATGTCTGAATACCTGCTTCGGGATCATCAATAATTTGATCTATTGGGTGATCTCTGGTCCATCGCTGAGCAGGAGCATGATTGCTTAACTCAGATGTTGGATCAACAATTGGGATGTTTACTGATGAGGACATTTGAGGTTATCAGCAATTAACTGTTGAGTAGTGGACAGACTATTGTTACCAGAGAGGTTTTCAGACGAAGGTAGATCTGATGGTAGCAGTGTGTTTAGAGGTTCAGCTGAAACCCATGAGTTGGATTCAGCGTTAGGATGTATGATGTTTGGATCATCATCAGCAGTAGGTGGATCTGTGTGCTGATGGTTTGAAAAGAAAGGTTATGTTTCTCTGTAATGAGAAAACATCCAAGCATTTAGCTCTTCATTGTCAGCGATTGGCTTAGAGTTCGCTGAGCGAGTTTCATCAAAGGTGACATGAATTGTTTCTTCCACAGATTGTCTTCGCTTGTTGAAAACTCTATAGGCTTTGGAGATGGAGGAATATCCTAGAAATATTCCATCATCATCTTTTGGGTCGAACTTTCCAAGCTGATCTTTGTTGTTTAAGATAAAGCACTGACAACCATAGATATGAAGAAAGCTGATAGAGGGCTTTCTTTCATGAAAAAGTTCATAAGCTGTCTTTCCAAATTGCTTTACTATCAGTGATCTGTTTTGAGTAAAACATGCAGTATTTACAGCTTCAGCCCAAAATTGTGTAGGGAGATGAGAATCGCTGAGCATTGATCTAGCAGCTTCAATGATTGTTCTGTTTCTTCTTTCAGCGACTCCGTTTTGCTGAGGTGTTCTTACTGAAGAGAAATTATGAGAAATTCCATTGTTCTCAAAGAAATTGTTCAGAGAACTGTTTTTAAATTCAGTTCCATGATCACTTCTTATTGAACGAACAATAAGATTATTCAGCACTTCCATCTTTTTAACAAAAGATATTAGTTCTTCTGGAGTATCACTCTTGCAGCGAAGAAAGATAACCCAGGTATAGCGAGAGAATTCATCTACAATGACAAGTGTATATTTTTTCCAGCTATTGATTGGATATTGACAGGGCCAAACAGATCCATATGTAAGAGCAGAAGAGGACTTGTCACTGAGGAAACTTGCTTAGATTTGAAACTAGGTTTTGTTTGTTTTCCTTTTTCACATGCCGAGCAGAGAGATTCTTTAGCATATGAGTGCTGAGGAAGACCAGAAACCAGTTCCTTAGATGAGAGAGAATTCAGGGTTTTGAAGTTTAGATGAGAGAGCCTTTTGTGCCATAGCCAGTTACATCAGAAGAGGCTTTAGAGAGAAAACATAAGTTTTCAGTGGTAGTAGAGTCCATATCTATTACATAGACATTTTCTCTGCGATAACCACTGAGAGCAAGTTTTCCTTTCTCATTCACCACTGAACATGCTTTCTTAGAAAAGCGAACTTCGTAGTCTTTGTCACATAGCTGACTGATGCTTAGAAGATTGTGCTTCAGTCCATCTACATAAGCGACTCTTCGAAAGGTAGTTGTTCCATTGCTGAGAACACCAAACCCTCGGGTATATCCTTTTCCATTTCCACCATAGGTCACAGAGGGACCTTTCTATTCCTTGTATTCAGTGAGCAGGTCTTTTTGTCCAGTCATATGACGAGAACATCCACTATCGAGATACCAGATGCCCTTTGATCCTTGCACACATAAGGAAGATTAAGCATTGTTTGGTACCCACTTTTCAATGGGTCCTTTAGAGTCAGTGGATGTGGAAGATTCAGAAGTCTTCACAGCAGATGAAGATTCAACTTCAGTGGTGATCTTCACTTTGGTTAATTTCTTAACCTTAGTGGTATTCTTCACCTTGGTCGATTTTTCAGCTTTAGTGACCTTTTCAGCCTTGGAGGCATTCATCTTCACTTTAGCTGATTTATCAGCTTTAGTGGCAGTTGGACATTTGCTTGCAATATGGTCAGTAAAACCACAATGATAGCATTTTCTATATTTGAAAATGGTTTTAGGACTAGAAGTAGAAGGTTTTGCAAGTTTAAGATGAGCAGGGCCAGGTCCAAGAATGCTTTTCTCATGAGATATGGGAGGAATTTTCATTTCTTCAGATTTCATGGGTCTAAGATCAATCTTTAGCTTTGGAGGACAGAGATCGAAGATTTCTATCACAGAGCTAGAGGATTGATTTACTGAAGGTTTAGAAGGAACTTTCAGTTTTGCTTTCTTGGTAGCCTTCTGAGGACGAAGAATGGATTTTCCTTTATCCGTAGACTTAGAGCCTTTGGATTTTTCCTCAGGGATAGAATTTGAAGAAGAAGGATAAAATTGATCATAAGAAGTGTCAGAGATAGGAGTGACAAACGTTCCAAACTTAAGCATGGAACTTTCTTCTTTAGGCTCATCCTGCGGTGTCCAAAAGCCAAGACCAGTTTTATCACTTTCAGGAGTTTGAGCATTTATTATCTCAGAGATCTTTGTTGATGATTTGCACCATTTTTCAACATGAGCCTTTTCTGCTTTTAGAGCAGCGATGGGTTGTTCACGTTCAATGCTGATAATTTCATTTATAATGACTTGATCTTTTAACTTCTCTTCTAAAAGAGTTAGTTCTCTGATCTTTTCATGACATTTCTCTAGCTCTTGAGTTAAATGGACATTTTTGTTCTCAGCTTGAGTTTTGTCGTTTAGAGCATTATAAAGATCAATCGTCAGCACATCAACAACGCGACTTCTCTCAGCTTCAAGCAGAGAGGGATTAGTAGAGATAGATACCTGAGATGATATGTAGCTCATAGAAGGTTCAGATGGTTCTTCCGCTTCTTCTTTAATCTCAGCCATAAGGCAGAGATTAGCGACTTCTTCTTCATCAGAACTTGATTCTTCTGATTCAACCCAATCATGTTCTACAGTGATGAGACCTTTACCTTTTCGCTTATAGCTTTTCAGCTTCTGATATTTGTTCTTCAGCTTTAGGTATTTGTCATCACTGGATCTTCTTGAGGTAGAAGGCTTGAAGACCTTTTTAGACCTGCACTCACTAGCAAAGTGTCCAATCTTTTCACAATTATAGCAAGTGGCAGTAGCCTTATCAACAGGAGTTGATTTTGGCTTTTCAGTGAGAGAGAGAGAGGCTTATTTTTCGGAAATTGCTCATTCTTGCAAATCTCTTAAAAGAGTTTGTCAAGAGTGCTAAGGACTCATCGAACTCTGAAAGATCAGGGTCTGATAGATCCTCAGATTCTGAATCTAACTCAGTGATGGTGAGAGTAGATCGCTGAGATAGAATTATCTCTGAGGAGACTAAAGCAACAGGGGTGCTTTTGGAGTCTTTAGAACCTTTTACAAGATTCTTCTTCAAGAGATTCGATTGCTCATAATTGAGCAATATTCCATACAGAGTGATGAGAGAAAGAGAATCTAAGTCTTTTGTCAGCTTAAGACATATTGAATAACTGTACCAACTTTCAGGAAGACATTCTAAGAATTTTGTTAGGACCTCAGAATTAGAATAGGTCCTACCAACTGTTCTTAGATCAATGCTTAAGCAGTTAAACCGCTGATGAACGTTAGAGAGAGATTCATTCTTACCAGCGATGAAACTTTCATACTGTCTTACCAAGTTAGTCTTTCGAGTCTCTTGGATTTCAGTGGTGCGTTTGTATTGAACACAAATGGTTTCCCACATTTCTTTAGAAGTTTTAAGATGCATGATGGAATGGAAAACTTCATCAGGCAGAGCCATTGAGATAATGGTCTTTGCTCTTGCATCTATGCCTACCTTCTTTTTGTCTTCATCACTCCACTGTCTTATTTCCTTAACGACATAGCGTTCAGGGACAGGTTCAGTGGTGACAGTAGCGGGAACTGCAGCTATAATTCTAACAGGTTCATAGGGTCCATTTTCTATATACTCAGGTATAGTAGGATCAACACCTTCAAGAAATAGCATCATTCGATTTTTCCATAGAGAAAAGTTATCTCTGCTAATTCGAGGAGGTTTAGAGAGTGAACCATTATCATAATAGTTAGTGTTTGTGTTAAGTGCCATTTAGAACAGCAAAGAGGAGAATAAAGCAAGATCTTGTTTATCAGATTAAACAGCCTGCTCTGATACCACTTGTTGGTCCCGGAGGTGCTTAACAAGTTTGTAGAAGGGGGGGGGGGTTGAATACAAACACATAAATTTAAAGTTTAATAAATTGTTTATTGATAAATCAAACACAATTTACAAGTTTGTTGCGGAATAAGATTAAGACAGACTCAATCTAAACAAACTTAAGAAACACTAAGATGGTTGCACAAGAATTTCAGAGAATGGGGATTAAGGAATATAGAAAACAAAGGTTTCTATTTGGAGTTCAAGGATTGAGCACACCCTCAGATGGAGGGGTGAACTTCCTATTTATACCCTATGCATTAAATGCATGGCATGACACTTTACACGTGGCGTTCACTGATTGGCTTTGGAAGTCTGACTTTGGGAGACATGCTTTCAGCCGGATCATGAACAGTGTAGTTGACAGAGTTGTTGTACGAATTGTGGCAGAGGCATGTCCGTTCTGACACATCGTACTAAGTTATGCAAGGTAAGACAAAAGGAAACTTGAAGTATAAGCTTTGTGATCATTCGATCGCTGAATATCTCTTTCTTGAGAGACATCAAGAGTTTCAGCGATCGCTGAAGCTTTCCTCATGTTCCTTCGCGTATAAGTAGAGTTGTCTTTGCTTCACTGATATCCGCATCAGGTCACTAGTAGACTTCTCTTTGTTCAGCATCTTCGTCTTCGATTAAGCTATGAATATCAGTTGACGCGAGACTTGTCTTCAGGGATTACGTTACTGTTTACGTTACAACTATCAACTGTTGATCCAAACTCTCTCAGTGATTTGATAACGACCCTTTTCTATACTTAGTGAAAATTACGTTTAATATGTATTAGTGTTTCACTATCAGCGATCAGACTGAGTCTGTTCAGTTATCACTGATAGTCCTTCTTGTAAACATTTTATGTATTAGTGTTTCACTATCAGCAATAAAACTGAGTCTGTTCAGTTATCGCTGATAGTTCTGATGTAAACAGTAACGTAATCCTTGAAGACAAGTCTCGCTTCAACAGATGTTCATAGCTGAATCGAAGACGAAGCTGCTGAACAAAGAGAAGTTTACTAGTGACCTGATGTGGATATCAGTGAAGCAAATACATCTCTACTTATACGTAAAGGAACATGAGGAAGGCTTCAGCGATCGCTAAATTCTTGATGTCTCTGAAGAAAGAGATATTCAGCGATCGAATGATCACTTAGCTTATACCTCAAGTTTCCTTTTGTCTAACCTTGCACAATCTTGTACTATGTGTCAGAACGGACATATCTCTGGCACAATTCGTACACAACTCTGTCTACTACACTGTTCATGATACGGCCGAAAGCATGTCTCCAAAAGTCAGACTCCCAAAGCCAATTAGTGAATGCCACGTGTAAAGTGCCCTGCCATGCATTTAATGCATAGGGTATAAATAGGAAGATCACCTCTTCATCTGAAGTGTGCGCAATCCTTGAACCCCAAATAGAAACCTTTGTTTTCTATATTCTAAATCTCCCATTCTCTGAAATTCTTGTGCAACCATCTTAGTGTTTTCTTAAGTTTGTTTAGATTGAGTCTTACTTAATCTTATTCCGCAACAGACTTGTAAATTGTGTTTGATTTATCAATAAACAATTTATTAAATTTTAAATTCTGTGTTTGTATTCAACCCCCCCCCCTTCTACAAACATGTTAAGACCTTAGGGACCAACAAGTGGTATCAAAGCGGTTTCTTTAATCTAATAAACAAGAACTTGCTTTACTCTCTTCTTTGCTATTGTAAATGGCACTTAACACAAACACAAACTACTATGATAATGGTTCTCTTTCTAAACCTCCTCGATTTAGCAGAGATAACTTTTCTCTATGGAAAAATCGAATGATGCTATTTCTTGAAGGTGCTGATCCTACTATACCTGAATATATAGAAAATGGACCCTATGAACCTGTTAGAATTATAGCTGCAGTTCCCGCTACTGCCACCACTGAAGCTGTCCCTGAACGCTATGTCGTTAAGGAAATAAGATAGTGGAGTGATGAAGACAAAAAGATAGTAGGTATAGATGCAAGAGCAAAGACCTTTATCTCAATGGCTCTGCCTGATGTAGTTTTCCATTCCATCATGCATCTGAAAACTTCTAAAGAAATGTGGAAAACCATATGTGTTCAATATGAGGGCACCACTGAAATCCAAGAGACTCGGAAGATTAACTTGGTAAGACAGTATGAAAGTTTCAACACTGGTAAGAATGAATCTCTTTCTGACGTTCATCAGCGGTTTAACTGCTTAATCATTGATATAAGAACTGTTAGTATGTCCTATTCTAATTTTGAGGTCTTAACAAAATTCTTAGAATGTCTTCCTGAAAGCTGGGACAGTTATTCAATATATCTTAAGCTGACAAAAGACTTAAATTCTCTCTCTCTAAGCACTTTGTATGGAATATTGCTCAACTATGAGCAATCGAATCTCCTGAAAAAGAATCTTGTAAAAGATTCTAAAGACTCCAAAAGCACTCCTGTTGCTTTAGTCTCTTCAGAGATAATTCCATCTCAGCGATCTACTCTCACCATCACTGAGTTAGATTCTGAATATGAGGATCTATCAGACCCTGATCTTTCAGAGTTCGATGAGTCCTTAGCACTCTTGACAAACTCTTTTAAGAGATTTGCAAGAAAGAGCAATTTCCGAAGAAATAAGCCTCTCTCTCTTACTGAAAAGCCAAAATCAACTCCTGTTGACAAGGCTACTGCCACTTGCTATAACTGTGAAAAGATTGGACACTTTGCTAGTGAGTGCAGGTCTAAAAAGGTCTTCAAGCCTTCTACCTCTAGAAGATCAAGTGATGACAAATACCTAAAGCTGAAGGATAAATATCAAAAGTGTTGGGAACTGAAGAAAAGCTTAAGTATGGTTAATGCTGCTGGTTCAGAGTTAATACTGCTAGAAGACTTCAAGGTTAATACTGCTGAGTATTACTACTGTTAGTAATTAATACTGCTAGTCAAAGTTAGTGCTGCTTGAACAAAGTTAGTATTGCTTAGCTAGTTAGTACTGCTAGTAGTTAGTGCTGCTTAGTAGTTAATGTTGCTAGAAGTATTTTAATGCTGCTGAAGATTAATACTGCTTATATGATGAAGATTCGCATGAAAGGATATACATGGAAGCTTAGAGATATACATGGAAGATATACTGAAGATATGTTTATTTTTTTGTAATTATCTTTTTGTTTAGTATATGTATAGAAGATACATAATAGTTTTAGTGGTGATTAATTAAAAGTGATAGAGAGAAATCAACCTCAAGGCATAGATCCTAATTCTAGAGAAGTAGAATTCGTATTGGTGAGCTTGTTCATCAATATTGAGGTTGAGTGTGTAATCTTGTAACTTCAAAACATTCAATACAAGTTTACAGTTTGTTCTTCATATTTACTGTGTTGATTTACTGTTTCATTGAATATCAAAGTGTTATTCCGCAAACTTCTTTGATATTGTTTCTGAGAATTAATTCTTGTTGAGAATTCGATCCTGACAAGTGATATCAGAGCCAAACTCTCTCAGAAACATCTATTCATCATGGAAAATCTTACAGAATCAAGCAGTACTTTGGTCTCTAAGGTTCCAATGCTCAAACCCAGTGAGTTTGACATGTGGAAGATCAGAATCAGACAATATATTCTTCTCACTGACTACTCAATGTGGGATATCATTGAGAATGGTCCTTCTGAAGCTGGAAGGATAGGACCAGATGGGAAAAGACCTCCACCAAAGACAGATGGTGAAAGGAAGATCAGACAGACAGAGATGAAGGCCTTGAGCACTCTGCTCTTGGCCATCCCCAATGAATATCAGCATCAATTTTGCAACTGCATTGATGCTCAGATTCTCTGGAATGCTCTAGAGAAAAGATTTGTTGGAACTAAGAGCATCAAAAGAAATCAAAGAGATGTTCTAAAGCAGCAGTATGAGAACTTTACTTCCTCAAAGAATGAGTCTATGACTCAAACTTTTGATAGGTTCAACAAGCTCATTGGTGAACTGGCTACTGTAGGAGTGAAGATGGATCAAGATGACATCAACAGAAAGTTCCTCAGATCTCTTGGGGATGAATGGACTATGTACACTGTCTCATATAGACAGAGTGACAATCTGGAAGAGAAAGAACTTGATGATCTATACAATGATCTAAGAGTTTTTGAAACTGAGGTAGAGATCAAGAAGAAGCCCACTGGTTATGTTCACAATGCTGCACTTCTTTCAGCATCCACTGATACTACTGCCATCCCTGAAGCAGTTAGTACTGCTAGTGGAGCAAGTTCAGAAAAAGGAACTGAAACAATCTTTGAAGCCTTTTTGTCCAGTCATAGTAACAATTCATTGATTAATGATGATCTGGAGCAACTTCACCCTGATGACCTGGAGGAGATGGATATTAAATGGCAGATGGCCATGTTATCCATGAGGGTGAAGAAGTTTATTAAAAGAACAGGAAGGAATAACTTCTCTCAAAGAAGAGAAGATGGAGCTGGTTTTGACAAGACCAAGGTGGAATGTTATAAGTGTCACATGAAAGGACACTTTGCTAGAGAATGCAGGAGTGCTGTTCCAAACAACAACCACCAACAAGCTCAGAATGGAGGCTACACTCAGAACAAGAATCCTGCTTAAGCCCTTGTTTCTCAACAAGGAATGGGATTTGACTGGAGTGATCAAGCTGAGGAAGCCATTCAGAATCAAGCTCTTATGGCAGAAGTGTCTGATCTCCCCTCTGAGGCAATTTCTAATCTTTGTACTAAATCTTGCATTGACACTGTCAAAAGATACAGGGATCACAATCAAAGTATGTGTGATGACCTCAAAAGATTAGAAAAGGATAGAAGAGATTATGTGTTAATAGTAGAGAGATTTGAAGAGCAAATCAAAGGCTTTCAAGCAAATGAACTTCAACACTCTTATGACACTAACTATTAGAAGTGGGAAAAGAATGAGTTAGAGACCAAACTGTCTAAATCCTTAGAAGAGAGTGATAGGCTGAAGGAGGAACTGTCTAAAGTTAAGCTTGACATAGAAAAGTTTTCATATGCTTCAAAAGCAATGGATTCTCTTCTAAAGGCTCAGATTCATGATAAGATGAAGCCTAGTATTGGATACAACAGTACACCTCCTCCTTACAACAACAATTATATCTCTCATACTTCAGACTTGTTAGAAACCAAGGAGAAAAAGGACTTATCTGAGAAAGCCTTTAAGATAGATCCTTTGGATGAAGTAGTAATTAAGGATTTAACTGAGAAAGAAGCCAGTGAGAATAGAGATAATGATGTGAGTAAAGAGATCCCATTAGAAAACAACATTATCACCAATGAGGGATGTGGGAAAATCTGGATCAAGTCCAAGGAGATAGAGAAGAACAAAGGAAAAGATAACAAGGTTCATTACAAACAAACCACGGTTGTGAATCCTGGATCTTGTAAACAGTGTGATTGCAGTAAAGCCAAGAGCCTAAATTCTGGTTTAAAAAGAGGAAATCAAAGAAACTGGAATAATCAATGGGCTCAGAAGCAAGGAGTTGATCTGAGTAAAATCAATAGACCAAAACCTTGCTTCATATGTGGCAAGTTAAATCATTTGGCTAAATATTGCTTCTTTAACCCTATTAATCAACAGATGACCTTTCAAAGATTTGTGCAAAAACCTGTTGGTTATAGGAAGGCTGGAAAGAAACATGGTGAAAAGAAAAGCCCCATGAAGAAAAAGATTTTAAAAGAAAGTATTAAAACGTGGGTGCCCAAAAGCACTAAAACTGTTAGTACTGCTAACAGGGTTAGTGCTGCTGGAAGTATTACTGCTGCTACCTGTGTTAGTACTGCTGAAAACATTAATGCTGCTAATACAGTTAGTACCTCTTCAAAGGCTAATACTGCCAACACAGTTACTGCTGCTAACACAGTTACTACTGCTAACAAGGTTAGTACTGCTAAGCATGCAAGTGCTGCTAAGGCAGTGAGTACCTCTAAAACCAACATTGTTTCTAGCACAAATGTTTCCAAGCCTATTATTGTGACAAAGTACTCCAAGAATGAGGAGTTAAAATTCAAAAATCTTGTCAAGAAAGAATGCAAGTATTTTGATGAGAAAGGGGTGCCCAAGACCACTTTGGCTTGGGTTCCTAAATCATACTAACTGATCTATCTTATGTGCAGGGCAACCAACAGCTCAAGGGAAAGAGCATATGGCATGTGGATAGTGGTTGCTCTAGGCACATGATAGGCAACATGTCATGCCTTCAGGATTTCAAGCATATCAATGGAGGACATGTTGCATTTGGAGATAATCTTACTGGTGGTAAGATAAGTGGAAAAGGTAATGTCACCAAAGGTAAGATGACATTTGAGGATGTCTACTATGTTGATCAATTGAAGTACAATCTGTGAAGTGTATCACAGGTTTGTGACAAACAACATAGCATATTATTTACAAATACTGAGTGTATGATCCTTGCTCCAGGGTTCCAGGTAGTTGATGAAAGCATGATACTACTTAGAACTCCAAGAAAGGACAATGTTTACTGTCTAGATATGGACAATGTTGATAGTGATTCATCTCTAAATTGTCTTGTTTCAAAAGCTTCTGTAGATGAATCCTCTCTTTGGCACAGAAGGATGTGTCACATGAATTTTAAGACTATGAACAAACTTGTTAAAAACAACCTTGTAAGAGATTTACCATCTAAAGTCTTTTCATGTGATGATCATTGTGTTGCTTGTCTTAAAGGCAAACAGCATAAAACTTCTCATAAGACCAAAGAGATAAATTCAATTTCTTCTTGTATCCAGTTATTGCATATGGATCTGTTTGGTGCTACAAATGTTATGAGTATTGGCAAGAAATCTTACTGCTTGGTTATTGTTGATGATTACTCAAGATTTACTTGGGTATATTTTCTAAGGACTAAGGATGAGACAAGTGGACTGATCAAATCCTTTATCCTAAGAATTGAAAACCAAACTAATCAAAAAGTAAAAATCATTAGATCAGATAATGGGACTGAGTTTAAAAATCTTGATCTAAACACCTTTTGTAAAGAAAAAGGCATTGAGAAACAATATAGTGCTCCTAGGACTCCTCAACAGAATGGTGTTGCTGAAAGGAGAAATAGAACACTAATAGAGGCTGCTAGATCTTTGTTGGCTGATTCAAAACTGCCAATTACCTTCTGGGCTGAAGCAGTTAATACTGCTTGTTATGTCCAAAACAGAGTTCTAGTGGTCAAGCAAAAGAACAAGACTCCCTATGAGCTTTTAAATAAAAGAAAACCCTTTATTGGATTTTTCAAACCTTTTGGGTGTCCTTGTACCATTCTCAATACCAAAACTCACTTAGGTAAGTTTGATAGCAAAGTAGATGATGGATTTCTTGTTGGCTACTCATCTTAGAGTAAGGCCTACAGAGTGTTTAATTCTTCTTCTAGAATAATTGAAGAAAGTGACAATGTCAAATGCAATGAGAACACACCAAATCCTATTGGGTCTGGTCCTCAGTGGCTATTTGACATTGATTCACTAACTAACTCTTTTGGTTTCAGCAGTAATGATTATGCAGGTTCAGGATGTGGAGGATCAGGGACTATATAAGTTCAAGAAACTATACCTAAATCTGTGATCTTTCCCATACCCACAGTGGATTCTGTTGAAGACTGTGACAAGGAACCATCTGCTGGATCAAGTCAGAGTGAAGAAGAAAATAGAGATGAGGAGACCCAAGAGAATAAAGAATCAGAAGTGGCTGCTGAAAACACTTCAGTTGAGTTAAATGACTCTAATCTAGAAGTAGGACTCAATGAAGAACCTAGTCAGAACACCAGAGTTCAAAAGAATCATCCTCCACAGCTGGTAATAGGAGATATATCTTCTCCTATGATGACTAGACATCAAAGCAGACTTCAAGAAATGCAAGATCAACAACATACAATGCTTTCTTGCTTAACCATAATAACAGTAGTAATACTCAGCAGTATTAACCTTGAAGTCTTCTAGCAGTATTAACTCTGAACCAGCAGCATTAACCATACTTAAGCTTTTCTTCAGTTCCCAACAATCTCCCCCTAACTTGACTTTTAGGACAAGAAGTCAAGTTCTTCAGATGCTGTGAGATACATGAGAGAGCCAATCATGGATCTATAATGATGCACATCCATATCCTCCCCCTCAAGATCTGCTGTTATTTGCTTGTGTGTCTCCATAGGTGTGCTGGCAGGTTTTGAATCTGAGAAACCAAACTTGGTTAGAATGTCCTGCACATACGTGGATTGACAGATGAAGATGCCATCTGACTTCTGTTGAACTTGGAGTCCAAGGAAGAAAGGAAGTTCCCCCATGGAACTCATTTTGAACCTTTGATGCATTAGTTCCTCAAACTCCTTGCACATTTTGTCTCTTGTAGATCCAAAGATAATGTCATCAACATAGATTTGGACCAGCAAGATATCCTTCTTCTTTCTCTTGATAAATAGAGTCTTATCAATGACTCCTCTTTCAAAGCCATTTTCCAAGAGATAGGATGACAGAGTGTCATACCATGCTCTTGGAGCTTGATGCAGTCCATAAAGAGCTTTCTTCAATTTGTATACCCTGTCTGGATAGCTTGGGTTTTCAAACCCTGGTGGTTGACAAACATATACCTCTTATTCAATTGAGCCATAGAGAAGCACTTTTTACATCCATTTGATAGACTTTGAAATTCATGTAAGAAGCATAGGCTAGGAATAATCTGATTGCTTCTAACCTAGCCACAGGTGCAAAAACTTCTTCATAATCTATACCCTCTTCTTGAGTATACCCTTGAGCCACCAGCCTTGCTTTGTTCCTTATGACAATTCCTCTTTCATCTCTCTTGTTTCTAAAGATCCACTTTGTGCCAATTGCTCTGTGACCTTTAGGAAGGTCTACTAGATCCCATACATCTTGTAGCTTGAACTGTAACAGTTCTTCTTGCATTGCTTCTATCCAGCTGGATTCTTTCATAGCATCATGTGCCTTTTTAGGCTCAAGCTGGGATAGAAAGCAAGAAAGCAATCTCACTTTCAAGGCCAAATATAATGTTTCCAGTCTGTGTATGTGCAAGATTCCAAGTTAGGCCAAAGCAATCTCACTTTCAAGCTGTTAAGAGGATATTCAGATATCTCAAAGGGAAACCCAGATTGGGACTTTGGTATCCTCATGACTCACCCTTTGACCTAATAGCATACTCAGACAGTGATCTAGGTGGGGCAAACTTGGACATAAAATCTACTTCTGGAGGATGTCAGTTTTTGGGTGCTAGACTAGTTTCATGGCAGTGCAAGAAACAAACCACAGTGTCCATATCAACAACAGAGGCAGAGTACATAGCAGTTGCAAGTTGCTGTTCTCAAGTCTTATGGATTCAGAATCAAATGTTGGACTATGGGGTAACCTTTCTACACACTCCCATTTTTATTGATAATAGCAGTGCTATAAGCATTGTGAATAATCCTGTCAAGCACTCTAAAACAAAGCACATTGAGATCAGGTATCACTTCATAAGAGACTGTAATGAAAAGAAACTTGTTCAACTTGTAAAAGTTCATACTGACAACCAGTTTGCTGATCTATTCACCAAAGCTTTTGATGTGGGTAGATTCACTTTCTTGGTAACAAGTGTGAGAATGATCAACTCTGAATAAGCATCCTCTTAAACAGTGGTTAAATATCTGAATATTATAGATTCTTGGTGTTACTAATCTTCCTTTGCAGGGAATACAAAGCAGTACTCATTTCGGCTAAGCTTCAAAGAGTAAGTATGGTTAATACTGCTAGTGGTTAATACTGCTAGTTAGTTAATACTGCTCGCGGTTAATACTGCTCGCAGTTAATACTGCTAGGTAGTTAATACTGCTCGCGGTTAATACTGCTTGCAGTTAATACTGCTCTCAGTTAATACTGCTAGTGGTTAATACTGCTAGTGGTTAATACTGCTAGTTAGTTAATACTGCTCGCGGTTAATACTGCTTACAGTTAATACTGCTAGTTAGTTAATACTGCTCGCGGTTAATACTACTTGCAGTTAATACTGCTCTAGGTTAATACTGCTTATGTCCCGAATACTATAAATACCCTTTGCCCGCCTAAAAGTTCATAACGACTCTTTGCATACTGTTCACTTGCGCTCTAAACCCTTTCTCTCTCAAGTTCAAAGTTTTCAGGCAAGCTTTTTGCAAGGATCAATGGCATCAATGGCATTCATAGATGAACACAATGAAATCGCGATGCTACAGAAGCCCAAACAGGCCGCTGGGTTCCACCAGATTGTGGATTTCCTCAAGTCAAGCCATATTGCTCATGCTCTTACTGTTGCTCCTACAATCTATATCGAGCATCAAAGGCAGTTCTGGGCTCATGCCACCATTGTTGCTGAGAATGGTGTGCAGATGATCAAGACTAGGGTGTGTGACCAACCCTTAACAGTTACTGAAGAAGTTATTCGCATCAGTCTACGTCTAGACGATGCCTCTGGTATAACTTCTATCCCAAATGATGAACTGTTCTCTTCCCTTGCAAGAATGGGGTATGGAGGCCCGTTGGGTGTGTTTAAGTTTTCAAAAGCTAAATTCTCACCCCAATGGCGTTTTTTTGTTCATACCTTGATGCATTGCATCTCTAAAAGGACTACTGGATGGAGTGAGTTCAGCAGTCCCATTGCTTATGCTTTGGTCTGTTTGGCCACTACTAGAAGGTACAATTTTTCACAAATGATTTTCAGTGATCTTGTATCAAACATGGGAAACAAAAAGAGTTTCTTTATGTACCCCAGGTTTGTTCAAGAAGTTATTACTCATGAATTGACGGATATACCTCAACCTGTTGGGGTATATGTACCTAAACCCCCCAAAGGCAAGGTTTTCTCAAATATGAGAAGATCTGCTGGGGAATCGGAAGGAGTTGACACCCCATTGTTCTCTACAATGATGGTGGTGTCCCAAACCAATGAAGGTATGGCAGCAGGGTCAAGGCCCCCATTAGACCATCCTACTGCTAGCCAATCCCAACCTTCCCTCTCAAAATCTATCCCCTAGTCCCTTCTTGAAAAACCAACCTCTCCTATCACCCAAACTTACAAGAGGAAACAGGTAAAGAAGGCTCCTTCCCTTCTTGTACCATCTACCCCCAAGCCTTTAAGCCCTCTAAAGGAGAATTCTCCTTTAGGGAATATCCATAGGGAAACCACAGGGGTGTCTCCCAACCCCAAGGAGGTGCTCTCTGAGGAGGAGGTTGAGCATATGGGTGATGAGGCTGCCACTACTCCTGCTAGCACAGAGGAGGAAAGTGGTAACATAAATAAGACCTCCCCCATGGCAAATTTGAATGAGCAATCATTCGAAGGTCCCTGGTGCCAAGAAACCACGGGGGTGGATAGTGCTTCTGCTAGGCAGAAGACTTCCACTACCAAAAGATCCAATGATCCTTCAAAGGAGGGTAACACTTCTAGAGAAGGTGAGGACAGATATAACTACCAGGAATTGATGGATACAATGGGAAACATCAAACTAGATGTACTGAAACAAGGAAAAGAAATAGAGGAGATGAAGCTGGTGATCCTGTCACAACAAGTCCAGATTGCAAAACTAAAGAAGATGGTGACCAGGCTGATTCAAAAGAAGAAAAGGAAACAGTTTGTGCTAAAGAGAAGGGAACCAGTGTCTGATGCTCCCAAAAAGGGGGAGTCAGAGGCTGAAGTAAACCTGGATGAGGAAAAAGAAAAAGTTGAGGGGGAGCATGATGGGGAGAAGAACAGTATTAAGGGGGAGTTAGAAGTAGAAACTGTTAGTGCTGCTGAAACTTCACAAGCAGTAGTAACAGAGTTATCTCCAACAGAAATTGAAGTAGCTGAAATGCTCATCAAAGCAAAGAATGACACTCCCAAAGCAAAGGGAGTGGTCATAAATGAAGGGGGAGCAAAAGGAGAAGTGAGCAAGAAAGATAATAGTAAGAGAGCAATGAACAAAGACAAAGGAAAAGCAAAGATGGTGGAATCTGATCAACCAGTCAAGAAGCAAAGGTTGGTTGAATCAGATGAAGCCTTAGCCAGGAAGATGCAGGAGGATATTGAAAAAGAAGAAAGAGTTCAGGTTGAAAAGGACAGGGAGATGGCAAAGGCTCTAGCTGCTGAATTAAATGAAGTTTATCAGAAAGGGCTTGAAACAGAGAAAGCTAAGCAAAGGGCAATAAGCTTGAGAAAGGCCATGATAGTCAAATCAAGTGCAAAGAAAAGAAGACCTTCACAAACTTATCTTGCCACTCAGGAAAGAAACAAAATGATAACTTTCTTGAGGAGTGCAATTGGGGTAAAGAAAGAAATGTTTGTGAAGATGAATTTTGATCAAATCAGGGATCTCTATGAGAAAGAAATGGGGAAGCTGAAAAGTAATGAAAAGGATAGAGTGGAGTTTGAAAAGAAGGCAAAGGAGAGACATGATGTGAATATGAATCAACCATTTCCTGAAAGTGAAGAGGGAACTCCTATCAAAGAACAGGCAGAGAACAAGGAAGAAAAGAAGAAGGAAGCTACTTTAGTGCAGGTTCAAAAGACTCTGAAAAGAACCAAAATGATGGCTAAAAGAAAGAAAAGTGTAAAGAAGCCTAGAGTAGAAGAAGAGCAAAAGGTTGCTGAAGAAGAAGAGGCACCTCAGAATGAAGCTAAATATCAGGAAGTACCACAGAGTTCAAATGTAAACATGTACATGGTGGTAATGGATAAAATTCCAAAGCCTATTTCAGTTGAACCTGTTGGATTTAAACCTCCTGAAGTTATCCACTGGGATACTATGGAGGTGGATGGCAAAGAATACATCAGATTGAAAAGAAATGATGAGAAGTATGAAGTATACAGCACCTGGAACAAAATTGTCAGAGAGTGTTCAAGATCTGATTTAGAAGAAATGTTTGAAGTGGGGATGAAAATTTATGCAGATCAGTTGACAGCTCCAGGGTTACCTATAGTGAAGCTGGTCATGGACTACTTGTGCATGTTATTCAATCCAGAAGCAGTGAAGCACTTAATCAGAGATGTGTTCAAAACTGTTAGAGGATGGACTCTCTATGAAAGGAGTGGAGTCTATGAACTAGCATTGGATACTTTTCACATGGAGTACTACTTGGTGGATAGGGTCTACAATCACACAAATCTAAAGCTTCATGCCATGTTGAATAAGAAGTTGGGTTGTGCACCAAATTCAGAAATGGCCAAGTATCTAATTCAGAGGACTATCAATCAGAGTATGGGACTGGATCCTAATATTGGAGTAGATCAATAAAGATTTTGGGAGCATCTGAAGAACTTGACTTCTTGTCTTAAAAGTCAAGTTAGGGGGAGATTGTTGGGAACTGAAGAAAAGCTTAAGTATGGTTAATGCTGCTGGTTCAGAGTTAATACTGCTAGAAGACTTCAAGGTTAATACTGCTGAGTATTACTACTGTTAGTAGTTAATACTGCTAGTCAAAGTTAGTGCTGCTTGAACAAAGTTAGTACTGCTTAGCTAGTTAGTACTGCTAGTAGTTAGTGCTGCTTAGTAGTTAATGTTGCTAGAAGAAATTTAATGCTGCTGAAGATTAATACTGCTTATATGATGAAGATTCGCATGAAAGGATATACATGGAAGCTTAGAGATATACATGGAAGATATACTGAAGATATGTTTATTTTTTTGTAATTATCTTTTTGTTTAGTATATGTATAGAAGATACAGAATAGTTTTAGTGGTGATTAATTAAAAGTGATAGAGAGAAATCAACCTCAAGGCATAGATCCTAATTCTAGAGAAGTAGAATTCGTATTGGTGAGCCTGTTCATCAATATTGAGGTTGAGTGTGTAATCTTGTAACTTCAAAACATTCAATACAAGTTTACAGTTTGTTCTTCATATTTACTGTGTTGATTTACTGTTTCATTGAATATCAAAGTGTTATTCCGCAAACTTTTTTGATATTGTTTATGAGAATTAATTCTTGTTGAGAATTCGATCCTGACAAAAAGCTGAAAAGCTACAAGAGAAAAGGTAAAGGTCTCATCGCTGAAGAACATGACTGGGCTGAATCAGAAGAATCAAGTTCTGATGAAGAAGAAGTCGCTAATCTCTGCCTCATGGCTGAGATTAAAGAAGAAGTGGAAGAACCATCTGAACCTTCTATGAGCTACATATCATCTCAGGTCTCTATCTCTACAAATCCCTCTCTGCCTGAAGTTGAGAGAAGTCGCGCTGTGGATGTGCTGACGATTGACCTTTATAATGCTCTAAACGACAAAACTCAAGTTGAGAATAAAAATGTTCATTTAACTCAAGAGCTAGAGAAATGTCATGAAAAGATCAGAGAACTAAATCTTTTAGAAGAAAAGTTGAAAGATCAAGTCATTATAAATGAAATCATCAGCATTGAACGAGAACAAGCCATCGCTGCTCTAAAAGCAGAAAAGGTTCATGTTGAAAAATGGTGCAAATCATCAACAAAGATCTCTGAGATAATAAATGCTCAAATTCCTGAAAGTGATAGAACTGGTCTTGGTTTTTGGAAACCACAGGATGAAACTAAAGAAGAAAGTTCCACGCTTAAGTTTGGAACGTTTGTCACTTCTTTCTTTGACACTTCTTATAATCAATTCTATCCCTGTTCTTCCTCAAATTCTATCCCTGAGGAAAAATCCAAAGACACTAAGTCTGCGGATAAAGGAAAATCCATTCTTCGTCCTCCGAAGGCTACCAAGAAAGCAAAACTGAAAGTTCCTTCTAAACCTTCAGTAAATCAATCCTCTAGCTCTGTGATAGAAATCTTCGATCTCTGTCCTCCAAAGCTAAAGATTGATCTTAGACCCATGAAATCTGAAGAAATGAAAATTCCTCCCAGATCTCATGAGAAAAGCATTCTTGGACCTGGCCCTGCTCATCTTAAACATGCAAAACCTTCTACTTCTGGTCCTAAAACCATTTTCAAATATAGAAAAGGATATCACCGTGGTTTTACTGACCATATTGCAAGCAAATGTCCAACTGCCACTAAAGCTGATAAATCAGCTAAAGTGAAGATGAATGCCTCCAAGGCTGAAAAGGTCACTAAAGCTGAAAAATCGACCAAGGTGAAGAATACCACTAAGGTTAAGAAATTAACCAAAGTGAAGATCACCACTGAAGCTGAATCTTCATCTGCTGTGAAGACTTCTGAATCTTCCACATCCACTGACTCTAAAGGACCCATTGAAAAGTGGGTACCAAACAATGCTTAATCTTCCTTATGTGTGCAGGGATCAAAGGGCATCTGGTATCTCGATAGTGGATGTTCTCGTCATATGACTGGACAAAAAGACCTGCTCACTGAATACAAGGAAAAGAAAGGTCCCTCTGTGACCTTCGGTGGAAATTTAAAAGGATATACCCGAGGGTTTGGTGTCCTCAGCAATGGGACAACAACCTTTCGAAGAGTCGCTTATGTAGATGGACTGAAGCACAACCTTCTGAGCATCATTCAGCTATGTGACAAAGACTACGAAGTTCGCTTTTCTATGAAAGCATGTTCAGTGGTGGATGAGAAAGGAAAACTTGCTCTCAGTGGTTATCGCAGAGAAAATGTTTATGTAATAGATATGGACTCTACTACCACTGAAAACTTATGTTTTCTCTCTAAGTCCTCTGCTGATGTCAACTGGCTATGGCAAAAAAGGCTCTCTCATCTAAACTTCAAAACCCTGAATTCTCTCTCATCTAAGGAGCTGGTTTCTGGTCTTCCTCAGCACTCATATGCTAAAGAATCTCTCTGCTCAGCATGTGAAAAAGGAAAACAAACAAAAGCTAGTTTCAAGTCTAAACAAGTCTCTTTAGTGACAAGTCCTCTTCAGCTCTTACATATGGATCTGTTTGGCCCTGTCAATATCCAATCAATAGCTGGAAAGAAATATACGCTTGTCATTATAGATGGATTCTCTCGCTATACCTGGGTTATCTTTCTTCGCTGTAAGAGTGATATTCCAGAAGAACTAATATCCTTTGTTAAAAAGATGGAAGTGCTGAATAATCTTACTGTTCGTACAAAAAGAAGTGATCATGGAACTGAATTCAAAAACAGTTCCCTGAATAATTTCTTTGAGAATAAAGGAATTTCTCATAACTTTTCCTCAGTAAGAACACCTCAGCAAAACGGAGTCGCTGAAAGAAGAAACAGAACGATCATTGAAGCTTCTAGATCAATGCTCAACGATTCTCATCTCCCTACTCAATTTTGGGCAGAAGCTGTAAACACTGCATGTTTTACTCAAAACAGATCGCTGATAGTAAAGCGATTTGGAAAGACAACTTATGAACTTTTTCATAGAAGGAAGCTTTCTATCAGCTTTCTTCATATCTTTGGTTGTCAGTGCTTTATCCTAAACAACAAAGATCAGCTTGGAAAGTTTGACCCAAAAGCAGATGATGGAATATTTCTAGGATATTCCTCCATCTCGAGTTTTCAACAAAAGAAGACAATCTGTGGAAGAAACAATTCATGTCACATTCGATGAAACTCGCTCAGCGAACTCTAAACCAATCACTGACAATGAAGAGTTAAATGCTTGGATGTTTTCTCACTACAGAGAAACAGAACCTTTCTTCTCAAACCATCAGCATTCAGATCCTCCAGCCGCTGATGATGATCCAAACATTATACATCCTAACGCTGAATCCACCTCATAGGTTTCAGCTGAACCTCTTAACACACTACTACCATCAGATCTACCTTCGTCTGAAAACCTCTCTGATAACAACAGCATGTCCACTACTCAACAGTTAATTACTGATGAACCTCAAATGTCCTCATCAGTAACCATTCCAATTGTTGATCCAACCTCTGAGTTAAGCAATCATGCTCCTGCTCAGCGATGGACCAAAGATCACCCAATAGATCAAATTCTTGGTGATCTCGATGTAGGTATTCATACACGACGAAGCTCAGGTAATATCTATCTCTTTGCCAACTTTCTCTCTTTAATAGAACCAAAGAAGACTGATGATGCCCTCAAAGATCCAAACTGGGTCAGCGCTATGCAAGAAGAGCTGACTGAGTTCTCTCGCAACAAATTTTGGAATCTCGTTCCTAGACCATCTGATAAAACTGTTATAGGCACCAAATGGGTGTTTAGAAACAAGTTAGATGAACATGGAACTGTAACCCGCAAAAAGGCTCGCCTTGTTGCTCAGGGATACAGACAAGAGGAAGGCATAGACTATGATGAAACCTTTGCCCCTGTGGCTAGGCTCGAAGCAATTCGACTATTCTTAGCTTATGCAGTTTACAAAGACTTCATTGTGTATCAAATGGATGTAAAATCAGCATTTCTCAATGGAAAGCTGAATGAAGAAGTCTATGTAGAACAAATTCCAGGGTTCTATGACCCTAAGTATCCAAATTATGTTTATAAATTGGATAAGTCTCTCTATGGCCTAAAACAAGCCCCTCGTGCTTGGTATGACACTCTCTCATCATTTCTTATCTCTGAAAATTGATAATACATTGTTTTTCAGAAAGATAAAAGGTCATATAATTCTTGTACAAATATATGTCGATGACATAATATTTGGTTTTACTAACCCATCTCTATGTACTCGTTTCGCTGAAAGAATGAAGAAATAATATAAAATGAGTATGATGGGTGAGCTGACATATTTTCTTGGTCTTCAGATTAAACAATCTGACAAAGGTACTTTCATCAGCCAAGGTAAGTATGTTAAAGATATGCTGAAGAAGTTTGATCTTACACAAACTTCAGTGATGAAAACTCCTATGGCACCACCCCTCACACTTAACAAAGATCCTTCTGAAAACCTGTTAATGTCACTGCCTATAGAGGAATGATAGGCTCCCTGTTGTATCTTACAGCGACATCATGTACTCCACTTGTTTATGTGCACGCTATCAATCTGAACCCAAGGAATCCCATCTGATCGCTGTTAAACGCATATTCAGATATCTGAAAGGAACTCCTAACCTCGGTCTTTGGTATCCCAAAGACTCCGGGTTCGATCTAACTGGTTATTCTGAGAGTGATTTTACAGGTTGTAAACTAGATAGAAAGAGCACCACTGGTGGATGTCAACTCCTAGGAGGAAAGCTAGTAAGTTGGACAAGCAAAAAGCAAAATTCAGTGTCCACTTCAACAACTGAAGCTGAATACGTAGCCGCTGGAAGCTGTTGTTCTCAGATCTTATGGATGAGAAATCAACTATTAGACTATGACCTTCAGCTATCCAAGATTCCAATCTATTGCGACAACACTAGTGCTATCGCTATAGCAAATAATCTAGTGCTACATTCAAAGACGAAACACATAGAGATCATATATCATTTTATCAGAGATCATGTGATGAACGGTGATATTGAACTTCATTTCATCCCTACTGAATTTTAGCTTGCTGATTTATTCACCAACCTCTTGATGAGACAAGGTTCAACTTAAACTATAAAAATGCCAAATAAGTGAATAAAAGTCCAAAATCCTTAAACTATAAAAATCAGTATGTTAATTTCTCTTGCATTGCAAAATTTTCAAATTTGTCATTTATTTAGCAAATATTGAGAATCGGGTATTTCGGTTCTCAAATATATCTGATATTTTATGGTTTAGGCTAATATTTATAAAAAAAAATAGTTAAATTAACTTATAATGGTGTGATGAGTCATTAGGACACTTGTCCTAATCCTACTCTATTTTAATTATTTTTATCAATTAAAAACCAAATTAAAAACAAGATTTACTCTTCATTTTTCAAAATTAACTTTTCATCTCCTCTTCCCTCTCCTCTCTTTGTTCGGCCGAATACCACCACCACCACCACTCCATTTTTCTTTTCTTTGTTAAAAATCAAAATCCAAGCAAGAATCCATCAACAATTTGAAGTTATAATCAAGTTTCCATCTCAAATCTTCAAGGTAACCTCAAAAACTACATTTTTCTTATGCATGTTTTCATATTTTGAATTTTGGTTTTGAGGAGCAAAAGATTCATCTAAAATGTGGTATAAATTAGGTTTTGTTGATAAAATAGCTTTCAAATTTATGTTCATATATTCAAAAATGAGATTTTGATTCTTGTTTATCAAAAGAAAACTTGTGTATCATCAAGTTTAGGGTTTATGATGAAAATGTTGAATTTTGGTATCATAAACCACTAAAATATTGGTATTATTGAAATTATGATTATGTTAACATAATGAAATGTTAGTATAAAAATGTTCTTATGAAGGAATTTCCCAAGTTCCACATGATTAAGAACTTAGTAATAATGTTAATGTCATTTATTTGGTGTTGTGTTCAATCATGCATTTGGATGAGCATTTTGATTGCAATGAATCCATGATGCATAAGTTGGTTTATCATGTAATGAGGAGTGAAGACATGGTTTATAATCAAAAACCATGTCTAATGATCATTATTTTGTGGTTTAAAATAGTATTAACTTCATGTTAGAATCTGTCCAGAAAATGGACTTCAATTCTATCTTGCACAACTCACAAACCACAAGTCCAAGTTTGGGGTTTTTGCTTCTAAACTTTAATTTAGAGTGTTATCTTTCTAAAAAGTCCGAAAACACTGAATTTGGAGTTGATTTGGGCACTTAAATGGATTTTACAAGAAAATGGTGCAATCTGTCCAGTGAAGACAGATTCATACACCTATATTGTAGACGCCATAACTCCATCATTACTCATCCAAATTAAGTGAATCTTTCTCCAAATATTAGGATTTTGAGTTAGGTTTTCATCCATATATGTATCACTGTCTAATTTCAAGAATTGATACCTCAAAAGCCTGTTACAAGTGAGGTATGTCACTGATCCGAAAATCAGTGACACTCTGTTTTGTAAAAATTATTTGAAGTATCAAAAGTTATTCAAAAATTATAAAAAAAATGCAGATTTACTCTAAACATATTATAGTATCATCACAAAATTTGTGATTAAATAATTCTCTTGGGAAGTTAAGCTTCCGTGTTGATTTTATCGGATAACTTTCTGGACAGCATATGCTGAATCCAGAAAGGTAATTTTATTAAGTTTAATTTTTGTTTTATTGTATTTTGGAACTTTGTATAGTTAAAAATGAATATGGACTAAGGAATTTATATGATGGCATTTCATGGGACAATTGGACATATTGGTTGGACATCGGAATAGAGCATTAATTTGTTTCTTTATGGCAACTCTTGTATAGGGAAATTAAGGGCGTGACAAATTCCATAAGTATTAAAGTAAAGCTTCACCCGTTACATTCGTTAAGGTGAGTATTCACAGCCCCACTTTTATCGTTTTAATTGATTTTGGGGTGGAAAGCATGTTTAATTTGCGTATATTAAAGATTCATGAGAATGGTTTTAAAGTATTGCGAATTGGCAATTTATAAGGCTTTGTTAAAAGCATTTGGAATTATAAGCTATATGATAAGTATGCAATTGATGTGTTGAGTATTAAATGTTAAGACCTCGTGACACTACTATTAACTCGAAGAAAATCGGGCCTATAGTATTAGTGGGTAGCACTATTTGGTGTGACAAACCCACCTTAATGCTGACGAGCAGGGGTGCACTATACTAGAGAAGATGACTAAACATGTGGCTTGAACCACCGCTGAGTTAGTTCATCGGGGGCGTTGAAATTGGTCAGGGACGGCTTAGTAGTGGCTCAACGTAATATTGTCTTTGCATACACTTATCATAAAGAAATTAAATTGTGGTACTCATGAATCAAAGAATTGAAGTTGGTTTATACGTATGTTTTACAAATGACAACTTGCATATAAAAATGATTTGTGCATATTTAAAACCTGTGAACTCACCAACTCTTTGTAGTTGACCTTGGTTTTTATTCATGCTTTTCAGGAATCGAGAAGGTAATTCCATGATGTTTTAGCAGTGCACGTCATATTTTGAAGCAAGATTATTTTTGCTTTATGCGTATCGTTATATTTTAAAGTTTGGGATTTGTAAACAATGACGATACTATGTTCTTAAAAATGTAATGTATTTTGAAAGTTAAGTAAATGTTGGTATGTTTATAATCTTGTGCTATGACATCGGAGCTGTTATGCCTCGTGTTTCCGCTTTAGCGGGGTGTGACAGATCTCGTATCCGAGCAAATCTTAGCCACACTTCCCAACATAGTCAGTCAGATAGCAGCAGGTTTAAATGCTAACCAACCTAATCAACCAGGAGTCGGTGCAAATATAGAAAAAGAATGTACATATAAGACTTTTAGGTCTTGTAATCCAAAAGAATTTCACGGTACCGAAGGAGCGGTTGGGTTATTATCTTGGATTGAAGGAATGGAATCCGTTCTCCACATAAGTAAATGCTCGGAAGCAAACAAAGTAGAATTCGCAGCTTGCTTACTACAAGGGAGAGCACTGACGTGGTGGAACACTCAAGTGCAGACTCGAGGAAGAGAAGCAACTAACAAACTCACTTGGGATGAGTTTAAAGAAATGCTTAAGGAAGAATATTGTTCAAGAAGCGAAATGCAGAAATTACAAGCAGAATTATGGGAGCATGAAATGAAAGGAAACGACAATGATGCGTACACGGCACAATTTCATGAGCTGGCAAAGATGGTGCCACATCTGGTTACACCAGAAGAGAATCGGGTAGACAGGTATGTCTGGGGTTTAGCTCCAGAAATCCGAGGGGATGTGACCTCGGGTAATCCAAAAACCATTCAGGAGGCGGTAAATCTGGCAACCAAGCTCACTAATAATGCCCATCGATCGGGACTTTTCATTCACGATAAAGTCAAAAAAAAAGGAAGGTCGAAGAAACTTCGAGGAGACCGTTTGACAGAAGAAGAGGGAAGGAACAGAGAACAGTGGGTAATTATGGGATTCGGACTCAAACAGCCGATAAAGGAAAGGAAGTATATCCGAGAGGCGGCAAGTGCAACAATCGTCATTTTGGAAATTGTGTTATTTGTCTCAAATGTAACAAAGGAGGTCATTATGCGAAAGATTGTAAGAATGGGGGAAAGCGAGCTTGTTTTGAATGTGGGAGTCAGGATCACTTCAGAAATGCATGTCCTAAATTTGTCAGAAGGATGAACGCAAATCAGACTCGACCGGTCAATCAGAGGAATCAAAAAGGTCAAGCACGAGGCCGAGTATTTGAAATTGGAGCGGAAGAAGCGAGACAAGATCCGGATGTGATCACAGGTACGTTTCTCTTAAATAATCATCGTGCATCTGTATTGTTTGATTCCGGAGCAGATAGAAGCTTTGTGTCATTAAGTTTTAGATCAAAAATTAATCAAATGCCCCAAAAGCTAAAAGAAACTTATGTCATTGAGTTCGCTAACGGACAAGAGATTAGGGTTGGAGATGTATTTTCGAATTGTACCCTAAGTCTAGCTGAAAAGGAATTTAAGATAGATCTAATTCCAATAAGGTTAGGAAGCTTTGACATAGTTGTGGGCATGGACTGGTTGTCTAATAACCAAGCGGAAATATGTTGCTCCGAAAAGACTCTTCGAATTCCGTTACCTAAAGGAGAAGTACTTATAGTACATGGAGAAAAATCCAAAAGGAAGTTAAGAATAGTGTCCTGCATGAAGATGCAGAAGTATTTAAGGAAGGAATATATTGCATTTTTAGCTCATGTAGTCAATAAAGAGACCAAGGAGAAGTGCTTACAAGATATTCCTGTGGTTCGAGACTTTCCCGAAGTATTTCCTGAAGATCTACCTGGGTTACCTCCACCAAGACAAGTCGAATTCCGCATTGATTTAATTCCGGGAGCTGCACCAGTGGCTAAGACACCATACCGTTTGGCGCCATCCGAAATGCAAGAATTGTCTGAACAACTCCAAGAGCTGCTTGACAAAGGATTTATCAGACCCAGTTCTTCGCCATGTGGAGCTCCAGTTCTTTTTGTTAAGAAGAAAGATGGAACATTCCGAATGTGTATCGATTACAGAGAACTCAATAAGCTAACCCTCAAGAATCGATACCCACTTCCTCGAATTGATGATCTGTTTGATCAACTGCAAGGCGCAACGTACTTCTCAAAGATTGACTTGCGATCTGGATATCATCAAATGAGAGTTCGTGAAGAGGATATTGATAAGACGACATTTAGAACTCGTTATGGACATTATGAGTTTCTAGTTATGCCCTTTGGATTGACGAACGCACCGACAGTTTTCTTGGATTTAATGAATAGAGTCTGTCGGCCGTATTTGGACAAGTTCGTGATTGTATTCATAGACGATATTTTGATTTATTCGCGAAGTAAGGAAGATCATAAGAAACATTTGAAGTTGATCTTAGAACTTCTCAAAGATCAGAAATTGTATGCTAAGTTTTCCAAATGTGAATTTTGGCTTCGAGAGGTACATTTTCTGGGTCATGTGGTTAATGAAAAAGGAATTCATGTTGACCCAGCAAAAGTTGAAGCCATTAAGAAATGGGAAACTCCAAGGACACCAACAGAAATTCGTCAATTTCTTGGTCTGGCAGGTTACTACCGAAGATTCATAGCGAATTTTTCAAAAATCGCTCAACCGCTGACAGCACTGACTCAGAAAGATAAGAAATTTGTCTGGGAAGAAAAACAGGAGGAAGCATTTCAAATGCTTAAACGCAAGTTATGTGACGCACCAATTCTTGCGTTACCGGAAGGTACGGATGACTTTGTGGTGTATTGTGACGCATCACATCAAGGCTTGGGATGTGTATTAATGCAGAGGAATAAGGTTATAGCTTATGCGTCAAGACAACTCAAAGTTCATGAAAAGAACTACACCACTCATGACTTGGAATTGGGAGCGGTAGTATTTGCATTAAAAATCTGGAGGCATTACCTTTATGGCACTAAATGTACCATCTATACTGATCACAAAAGTCTTCAGCATATTTTTGATCAGAAAATGTTGAACATGAGACAGCGGAGATGGGTTGAGCTGCTTAATGATTATGAATGCGAAATAAAGTATCATCCTGGTAAAGCTAATGTGGTAGCTGATGCATTAAGCAGAAAAGAAAGAGTAAAACCAACAAGGACACGAGCTTTGGGAATGTTGGTCCAATCAAGCCTTAAGACACAAGTTCGTGAAGCTCAAGAGAAAGCATTGAAAGCAGAAAATCTTTGTTGCGAAGCCTTGCATAATTTGGAAAAAGAGTTTAAATCGCAATCAGATGGAGTACGATATTTCGAGAATAAAGTTTGGGTACCAAAGGTTGATGATCTGCGATCAACTATTTTGGAAGAAGCTCACCGATCGAGGTATTCGGTTCACCCAGGAGCCGATAAAATGTACAAAGGATTGAAGGAATATTATTGGTGGCCAGGAATGAAGAAGGGCATTGCTAAGTTTGTAAGCAAGTGTTTAACATGTGCGAAAGTTAAAGCAGAACATCAAAAACCTTCTGGACTACTTCAACAACCTGAGATACCACAATGGAAATGGGATCAGGTATCTATGGATTTTATCACCAAACTACCCAGGACTGGAAAAGGGAACGGCGCAATTTGGGTCATTGTGGACCGACTTACGAAATCTGCGCATTTTCTTCCTATAAGAGAGGATTTCAAAATAGAAAGATTGGCACAATTGTACATAGACGAAATTGTCTCTCGGCATGGAGTACCCCTATCTATACAAGAAACCACTGATTGGGCCTGACATTATACAAGAAACCACCGATAAAATATCAACCATCAAGGACAGACTCAAAGCTGCAAGAGATCGTCAGAAAAGTTATGCGGATAATCGCAGAAAACCGTTAGAATTCCAAAAAGGTGACAAGGTTCTTTTGAAAGTATCACCATGGAAAGGATTGATCAGATTCGGGAAAAGAGGTAAACTAAGTCCAAGATATATTGGCCCCTTTGAGATACTGGAGAGAATTGGACCGGTAGCCTATAAGCTGAGTCTACCTCAAGAGTTAAGTGCTATTCATGACACTTTTCATGTGTCAAATTTAAAGAAATGTTTGATAGACAAATCAATGATTGTGTCCCCAGATGAAGTAAAAGTTGATGAGCGCCTGTGTTTTAGAGAGGAACCTATTGAGATTCTTGATCGTGAAACTAAACGTCTTAGGCGCAGCAAAATTCCAATTTTAAAGGTCCGTTGGAATTCAAGTCATGGACCTGAATATACTTGGGAAAGAGAAGATTTCATGAAACGCAAGTATCCTAAATTGTTTAATGAAAAGCCTGTCCAGAAATATCAGTCATAAATTTCGGGACGAAATTCTTTGAAGGAGGGGAGACTGTGACACCTGTCAAATTCTGAATATTAAGGTTAGCACCCTTAGATTAATTTATAAGTTTTGTCACTTTTAGATTTTTATTAAAAACCTTTAAGATAAAAGTTTCCCGAAAAATTTAGAAGTTGCGTTAAAAACCCGGAACAGTTCCGCATCTGACCGTCACTGTCCAGAAATGCCAAATAAGTGAATAAAAGTCCAAAATCCTTAAACTATAAAAATAAGTATGTTAATTTCTCTTGCATTGCAAAATTTTCAAATTTGTCATTTATTTAGCAAATATTGAGAATCGGGTATTTCGGTTCTCAAATATATCTGATATTTTATGGTTTAGGCTAATATTTATAAAAAAAATAATTAAATTAACTTATAATGGTGTGATGAGTCATTAGGACACTTGTCCTAATCCTACTCTATTTTAATTATTTTTATCAATTAAAAACCAAATTAAAAACAAGATTTACTCTTCATTTTTCAAAATTAACTTTTCATCTCCTCTTCCCTCTCTTCTCTTTGTTCGGCCGAATACCACCACCACCACCACTCCATTTTTCTTTTCTTTGTTAAAAATCAAAATCCAAGCAAGAATCCATCAACAATTTGAAGTTATAATCAAGTTTCCATCTCAAATCTTCAAGGTAACCTCAAAAACTACATTTTTCTTATGCATGTTTTCATATTTTGAATTTTGGGTTTGAGGAGCAAAAGATTCATCTAAAATGTGGTATAAATTAGGCTTTGTTGATAAAATAGCTTTCAAATTTATGTTCATATATTCAAAAATGAGATTTTGATTCTTGTTTATCAAAAGAAAACTTGTGTATTATCATGTTTAGGGTTTATGATGAAAATGTTGAATTTTGGTATCATAAACCACTAAAATATTGGTATTATTGAAATTATGATTATGTTAACATAATGAAATGTTAGTATAAAGATGTTCTTATGAAGGAATTTCCCAAGTTCCACATGATTAAGAACTTAGTAATAATGTTAATGTCATTTATTTGGTGTTGTGTTCATGCATGCATTTGGATGAGCATTTTGATTGCAATGAATCCATGATGCATAAGTTGGTTTATCATGTAATGAGGAGTGAAGACATGGTTTATAATCAAAAACCATGTCTAATGATCATTATTTTGTGGTTTAAAATAGTATTAACTTCATGTTAGAATCTGTCCAGAAAATAGACTTCACTTCTATCTTGCACAACTCACAAACCACATGTCCAAATTTGGGGTTTTTGCTTCTAAACTTTAATTTAGAGTGTTAGCTTTCTAAAAAGTCCGAAAACACTGAATTTGGAGTTGATTTGGGCACTTAAATGGATTTTACAAGAAAATGGTGCAATCTGTCCAGTGAAGACAGATTCATACACCTATATTGTAGAGGCCATAACTCCCTCATTACTCATCCAAATTAAGTGAATCTTTTTCCAAATATTAGGTTTGCATCCATATATGGATCACTGTCTAACTCCAAGAATTGATACCTCAAAAGCCTGTTACAAGTGAGGTATGTCACTGATCCGAAAATCAGTGACACTCTGTTTTGTAAAAATTATTTGAAGTATCAAAAGTTATTCAAAAATTATAAAAAAATGCAGATTTACTCTAAACATATTATAGTATCATCACAAAATTTGTGATTAAATAATTCTCTTGGGAAGGTAAGCTTCCGTGTTGATTTTATCGGATAACTTTCTAGACAGCATATGCTGAATCCAGAAAGGTAATTTTATTAAGTTTAATTTTTGTTTTATTGTATTTTGGAACTTTGTATAGTTAAAATGAATATGGACTAAGGAATTTATATGATGTCATTTCATGGGACAATTGGACATATTGGTTGGACATCGGAATAGGGCATTAATGTGTTTCTTTATGGCAACTCTTGTATAGGGAAATTAAGGGCGTGACAAATTCCATAAGTATTAAAGTAAAGTTTCACCCGTTACATTCGTTAAGGTGAGTATTCACAGCCCCACTTTTATCGTTTTAATTGATTTTGGGGTGGAAAGCATGTTTAATTTGCGTATATTAAAGATTCATGAGAATGGTTTTAAAGTATTGCGAATTGGCAATTATAAGGCTTTGTTAAAAGCATTTGGAATTATAAGCTACATGATAAGTATGCAATTGATGTGTTGAGTATTAAATGTTAAGACCCTGTGACACTACTATTAACTCGAAGAAAATCGGGCCTATAGTATTAGTGGGTAGCGCTATTTGGTGTGACAAACCCACCTTAATGGTGACGAGCAGGGGTGCACTATACTAGAGAAGATGACTAAACATGTGGCTTGAACCACCGCTGAGTTAGTTCATCGGGGGCGTTGAAATTGGTCAGGGACGGCTTAGTAGTGGCTCAACGTAATATTGTCTTTGCATACACTTATCATAAAGAAATTAAATTGTGGTACTCATGAATCAAAGAATTGAAGTTGGTTTATACGTATGTTTTACAAATGACAACTTGCATATAAAAATGATTTGTGCATATTTAAAACCTGTGAACTCACCAACTCTTTGTAGTTGACCTTGGTTTTTATTCATGCTTTTCTGGAATCGAGAAGGTAATTCCATGATGTTTTAGCAGTGCACGTCATATTTTGAAGCAAGATTATTTTTGCTTTATGCGTATCGTTATATTTTAAAGTTTGGGATTTGTAAACAATGACGATACTATGTTCTTAAAAATGTAATGTATTTTGAAAGTTAAGTAAATGTTGGTATGTTTATAATCTTGTGCTATGACATCGGAGTTGTTATGCCTCGTGTTTCCGCTTTAGCGGGGTGTGACAGATCTCGTATCCGAGCAAATCTTAGCCACACTTCCTAACATAGTCAGTCAGATAGCAGCAGGTTTAAATGCTAACCAACCTAACCAACCAGGAGTCGGTGCAAATATAGAAAAAGAATGTACATATAAGACTTTTAGGTCTTGTAATCCAAAAGAATTTCACGGTACCGAAGGAGCGGTCGGGTTATTATCTTGGATTGAAGGAATGGAATCCGTTCTCCACATAAGTAAATGCTCGGAAGCAAACAAAGTAGAATTCGCAGCTTGCTTACTACAAGGGAGAGCACTGACGTGGTGGAACACTGAAGTGCAGACTCGAGGAAGAGAAGCAGCTAACAAACTCACTTGGGATGAGTTTAAAGAAATGCTTAAGGAAGAATATTGTTCAAGAAGCGAAATGCAGAAATTACAAGCAGAATTATGGGAGCATGAAATGAAAGGAAACAACAATGATGCGTACACGGCACGATTTCATGAGCTGGCAAAGATGGTGCCACATCTGGTTACACCAGATGAGAATCGGGTAGACAGGTATGTCTGGGGTTTAGCTCCAGAAATCCGAGGGGATGTAACCTCGGGTAATCCAAAAACCATTCAGGAGGCGGTAAATCTGGCAACCAAGCTCACCAATAATGCCAATCGATCGGGACTTTTCATTCACGATAAAGTCAAAGGAAAAAGGAAGGTCGAGGAAACTTCGAGGAGACCGTTTGACATAAGAAGAGGGAAGGAACAGAGAACAGTGGGTAATTATGGGATTCAGACTCAAACAGCCGATAAAGGAAAGGAAGTATATCCGAGATGCGGCAAGTGCAACAATCGTCATTTCGGAAATTGTGTTATTTGTCTCAAATGTAACAAAGGAGGTCATTATGCGAAAGATTGTAAGAATGGGCAAAAGCGAGCTTGTTTTGAATGTGGGAGTCAGGATCACTTCAGAAATGCCTGTCCTAATATTGTCAGAAGGATGAACGCAAATCAGACTCGACCGGTCAATCAGAGGAATCAAAAAGGTCAAGCACGAGGCCGAGTATTTGAAATTGGAGCGGAAGAAGCGAGACAAGATCCGGATGTGATCACAGGTACGTTTCTCTTAAATAATCATCGTGCATCTGTATTGTTTGATTCCGGAGCAGATAGAAGCTTTGTGTCATTAAGTTTTAGATCAAAAATTAATCAAATGCCCCAAAAGCTAAAAGAAACTTATGTCATTGAGTTCGCTAACGGACAAGAGATTAGGGTTGGAGATGTATTTTCGAATTGTACCCTAAGTCTAGCTGAAAAGGAATTTAAGATAGATCTAATTCCAATAAGGTTAGGAAGCTTTGACATAGTTGTGGGCATGGACTGGTTGTCTAATAACCAAGCGGAAATATGTTGCTCCGAAAAGACTCTTCGAATTCCGTTACCTAAAGGAGAAGTACTTATAGTACATGGAGAAAAATCCAAAAGGAAGTTAAGAATAGTGTCCTGCATGAAGATGCAGAAGTATTTAAGGAAGGAATATATTGCATTTTTAGCTCATGTAGTCAATAAAGAGACCAAGGAGAAGTGCTTACAAGATATTCCTGTGGTTCGAGACTTTCCCGAAGTATTTCCTGAAGATCTACCTGGGTTACCTCCACCGAGACAAGTCGAATTCCGCATTGATTTAATTCCGAGAGCTGCACCAGTGGCTAAGACACCATACCGTTTGGCGCCATCCGAAATGCAAGAATTGTCTGAACAACTCCAAGAGCTGCTTGACAAAGGATTTATCAGACCCGGTTCTTCGCCATGGGGAGCTCCAGTTCTTTTTGTTAAGAAGAAAGATGGAACATTCCGAATGTGTATCGATTACAGAGAACTCAATAAGCTAACCCTCAAGAATCGATACCCACTTCCTCGAATTGATGATTTGTTTGATCAACTGCAAGGTGCAACGTACTTCTCAAAGATTGACTTGCGATCTGGATATCATCAAATGAGAGTTCGTGAAGAGGATATTGATAAGACGACATTTAGAACTCGTTATGGACATTATGAGTTTCTAGTTATGCCCTTTGGATTGACGAACGCACCGACAGTTTTCATGGATTTAATGAATAGAGTCTGTCGGCCGTATTTGGACAAGTTCGTGATTGTATTCATAGACGACATTTTGATTTATTCGCGAAGTAAGGAAGATCATAAGAAACATTTGAAGTTGATCTTAGAACTTCTCAAAGATCAGAAATTGTATGCTAAGTTTTCCAAATGTGAATTTTGGCTTCGAGAGGTACATTTTCTGGGTCATGTGGTTAATGAAAAAGGAATTCATGTTGACCCAGCAAAAGTTGAAGCCATTAAGAAATGGGAAACTCCAAGGACACCAACCGAAATTCGTCAATTTCTTGGTCTGGCAGGTTACTACCGAAGATTCATAGCGAATTTTTCAAAAATCGCTCAACCGCTGACAGCACTGACTCCGAAAATCAGTGACACTCTGTTTTGTAAAAATTATTTGAAGTATCAAAAGTTATTCAAAAATTATAAAAAAATGCAGATTTACTCTAAACATATTATAGTATCATCACAAAGTTTGTGATTAAATAATTCTCTTGGGAAGTTAAGCTTCCGTGTTGATTTTATCGGATAACTTTCTGGACAGCATATGCTGAATCCAGAAAGGTAATTTTATTAAGTTTAATTTTTGTTTTATTGTATTTTGGAACTTTGTATATTTAAAAATGAATATGGACTAAGGAATTTATATGATGGCATTTCATGAGACAATTGGACATATTGGTTGGACATCGTAATAGGGCATTAATGTGTTTCTTTATGGCAACTCTTGTATAGGGAAATTAAGGGCATGACAAATTCCATAAGTATTAAAGTAAAGCTTCACCCGTTACATTCGTTAAGATGAGTATTCACAGCCCCACTTTTATCGTTTTAATTGATTTTGGGGTGGAAAGCATGTTTAATTTGCGTATATTAAAGATTCATGAGAATGGTTTTAAAGTATTGCGAATTGGCAATTTATAAGGCTTTGTTAAAAGCATTTGGAATTATAAGCTATATGATAAGTATGCAATTGATGTGTTGAGTATTAAATGTTAAGACCCCGTGACACTACTATTAACTCGAAGAAAATCGGGCCTATAGTATTAGTGGGTAGCGCTATTTGGTGTGACAAACCCACCTTAATGGTGACGAGCAGGGGTGCACTATACTAGAGAAGATGACTAAACATGTGGCTTGAACCACCGCTGAGTTAGTTCATCGGGGGCATTGAAATTGGTCAGGGACGGCTTAGTAGTGGCTCAACGTAATATTGTCTTTGCATACACTTATCATAAAGAAATTAAATTGTGGTACTCATGAATCAAAGAATTGAAGTTGGTTTATACGTATGTTTTACAAATGACAACTTGCATATAAAAATGATTTGTGCATATTTAAAACCTGTGAACTCACCAACTCTTTGTAGTTGACCTTGGTTTTTATTCATGCTTTTCAGGAATCGAGAAGGTAATTCCATGATGTTTTAGCAGTGCATTTCATATTTTGAAGCAAGATTATTTTTGCTTTATGCGTATCGTTATATTTTAAAGTTTGGGATTTGTAAACAATGACGATACTATGTTCTTAAAAATGTAATGTATTTTGAAAGTTAAGTAAATGTTGGTATGTTTATAATCTTGTGCTACGACATCGTAGCTGTTATGCCTCGTGTTTCCGCTTTAGCGGGGTGTGACACTTTTCTTCAGCGATAATTTCAAAACGGACAAATGAACAGTCTCTCTTCTATGACGTCATCTAAACCGACAATCCACGACATGCCTTTTTCTGACACGTTCGTCCGTTGCCCTTCCATCCAATCAACTTTGTGGGATGTGTCCATGTCATGATGAGCATTTGTTTTCCCGCCTCTCACATTCTCTCTCCTTTCTCACACGTATAAAAGGAAGGTTTTTCCATTCTTATCACTTTACGCTTTCTGGAAATACTTTCAAAGCAATAATTCTCTCTCAAGCATTCTAGCATTCTCAAGCATTTGCATCATCCTCTTCAAAGATCAACAGGTTATTCTTGATCTTGATCTTTTTCTTATTCTTATCTTAAATCTTTTTACATAAAACTTCATTTATGGACTACCATTATGAGTTTATAAGATTCTTATCACATAAAATCATTTTCATTTGTGATTTTATTCTTTAAAAACCATTTTATTTTGATTGTTCTTCATTCAAAATCTTTGGTTTTTCTTCTTGTTCTTGTATCTTATATTAAGAACACCTTTTTAATCTTCAAAATTATTGATTTCTCTATGTTTCTTTCCCAAAATAGAAACTGGACAAATCTTCTTTATTTTTTAGACTAAAACCTTTCTTCTATTCGTCTATCTGTTTACTCTCAGAATGTCTCAATCTGCACTTGTCGCCTCTAAGAACGTCAAGTTCGCCATCACTGACTCGGAGCTTCCGAAGAACAATCATCTCGCTCGCCTCGATTTTGACGGTGTTAAGTACCCACATCTGAAGGAAGCCGCAATGTTTCTAAAGCAATCCTGCATTGCTTATGCTATCACTGTGGATCCTACACCCTCCAAAGCTCTTCTCCAGCAATTCTGGTTTACCGCTGAAGAAGCCTCTATCACCAACAAAAAGGGTGAACAGGTTCCTGCTATCTCTTTCAATACTGAACTAGGCTCAGGGATGATGATTGACTTAGGGCTGAGGAAAGCTCTACGTTTTGCTGACAAACCCAGGAATGGATTCGACGCCTTGCCAACTGATGCTGAACTCATCCAATTCCTGGATGCAATGGAATACTCTTGGAAACCCAAGCCAAGGACAACGATTCCAAACAAGAAGCTGACTCTTGTGAAGAAGGCACTGATGCCTTCTCAACTTAACTACATCTTCTCACACTTCATTCAGTGTATGAGTGGGAAGAGTGGGTCACTGGACCAAGCCAGCAAGATTCAGGTCTAGATGGCTTACTCAGTGATCGCTGGAAGAAACTTCGACTATGCAACAACTATCTTTGACGATCTCAAGTCAAAGATAGAGAAGACCGAGAGGGATCCCAAGGTCCCCTATGTACGCTTCATCTGCGCGTACCTAAAGTTCCTCTACCCTGCTACTTACCCCACTAACTCGGATGCATCTTTTCCAAAAGTGGGTCAACGCTCCCTGGAGGTCAAGACGCTCCCCAACGAGGTAAGTATCTCTGAACTTCACTCCCGACTCTCTCTCCTCACTTCTTCCTCTTCAGCGGCCACGTAGGAGGTTCTTTCTTCTGCTATCCCTGCCGCTACCCCTTCAAAACGACCATCAACTGGATCCCTTGGTCCTTCGAAGAAGGACAAGGTGACCAAGGAGAAAGCTACCTCTAGCTCAAGACCTAAGGATGTTTCTCAACAAACCTCCTTAGATGCTTTTGTGGGTCTCTCCTCCACGTCCTCAGCGATAACCACTTCAACCGTGCCAGCGATATCGGTCGTTGTCACAACAACAGTGACGCAACCTACAATCTCATTTCAACAACAACCTGAGGTAACTACCCCTATCCCTACATCTTCTATCCCCATCTATAGTCCTTCTATTTCTTTGATCTCTAACCCTCCATCTATTTCTACTCAACCACAGTTTGGACCCATAGGACCTGAACATCAATCTTTTGAGGAATCGTTATAATTCTACAAAATGTTTGATAATTCAGGTCCTAGTTTGGCGACTGTTGACACCAATGTCAACAATCTGAGTGCAAAGGTGGAATCTTTGACTGCCTCTCTCAACACCACCACCAACGTTGTTCAATCAGCTGATGAAGCACTAAAGACGCTGACAGCCACCTGCGCCTCCAAAGCTGACGTTTCTCAAATCGCTACTCTCCAAGAAGCGATTGTCAAAGTCAGGGAAGACTCACAGCAACAGTTTGCAGCCCTGGCTACAAAGGTTGATTCCTGTGAAGTTCTTTTTCAGCAGATCCTGACTCACCTGAAGGCACCAGCTCCAGTTCCTGCTCCTTCATTTACAGAAGACGATCGCACAACTCTAGGCGTAGCTGTGGAGTTTATTCATCAAGCTACGTCAGAAATCCCTAAAATTGAAGACCGACTCAAAGGATTGGAGGCTGAAGTTCAGGTGTTGGCCGCTGCAAAAACTTCCTCTCCTTCCAAAGATCTCTCCCTCCGTGATAATGACAAAGAGGGGGAGAAAGTTGTTGAAGAAAATACGGAGTTTGAAGTCGCTGTTGAGGTCCAACAGAAGAAAACTCCCTCTCAGATTGAGGGGGAGATAGCTGCTGAAAAAGCCCCTCCTTCTCTCGAAGATTTAATCAATGATGAAGAAGAAGAGGACGATGAAGATGAAGCCCTTGATCTTGAAGATCAAGAGGAAGAACCTCATCAAGATGATGATGATGACGATGAATAAGATCCATCGCTATGGTGTTCTTTAGCCGTCACTTCATCAGCGATAGCTTCGAAAGAAGTTATCATAGCAGGGGGGAGCCATGGAACTTCTTCAGGAACCCCTTCCCAAAGCAAAGGTGCAACTGCTGAGGAAAGCCTGAAGATGATCTCACTATCTGAGGAGAATCCTTCTCAGGTATGCCTTACTCTTGTTCCCTTATCATTCTATAAAAATCCAACCCCTGTTTCTTTCTAGCCTTTATCTCTCTCCTTCCCTAAAAATAAATCTAACCTTTTTCTTTTTCTGACCAGATAGTTCTCTCCCCTGCTTAAAGGTAAAGAACTCCAAGTAATCCCAGCTGCTGAAGCTGATGATCAAATAATCCCAATCTCTGTAAGAGAGATTGATGAAGAGGATGATGAAGAAGAAGAGTCCCTGCAACATCATGGAAGGCCCTCCAGACCATCTCATTGGTCAGAGGAAGAGAGAAAGAAAAGAACGGAGATAATCTCTCATCTGGAGAGTCAACGACAAAAGATCCCCTCTCAATCATCAGATCTGGAGTTCCTGACTGAAGCTGAAATCGAAGAATCTGTCAGGGCTGAGAAGCTGATTGCTGACTGTCAAAGAGATGCCTCACTGGCTCTCAAAATTCAGTCTTCTCAAGTTAAAGACAAGAAGCTGAAAAGCAAACCAGTAGAAGTCCAGACAGCTATTTTGAAAGAGATTGAAGAGGAACGCTCCAAAGAAAAAGCGGTCAGCGATAATACAGTCGATTGGTGCAAGCACAAAATTGACTATCGCTCTGACCCAATGAAGATCGTAGCTGATAAACTCTCTGTCACCATGGAGATTACCAGAGAGGATGGAAGCTTCAAGGATATGTTCATTTCAAAGCTGGAAGACTTCGGCTACATGGAATGGCTTGAGTTGAAAGATGCGCTGAAGAAATCAAAGTCAACATACAGAGGCTATGTTGAAAGGGTAAATGATGACCTCATCAACAGAGTCGCTGCTATACTAAAGGTGCCATCTACTCTTCCTCCAAAGTCCAAGCAAATCAAGAGAAAGTCTGTCTCCTCCTCATCTGATAATGTCGTAGTGATCAGAAATGAAACCTCCATCAAATTTTCAAGAGAAGCTCTGTTCGGTCCTCCTCCTGATCTTTCAATTTTGGATCTATCTCTGCCTCCTGGCGGACCATACGTTGCGGGACAAGTTCTTGAAGAACCTTTTGGAATCTTCTTCAGAGATGACGAGGAACAACTCAGATTTCAAAGAGTCTCTGAATCCCTATATGTCCCCTCGCTCTTCTCAAGGATCTCATGTGCCTATGGTGTACTCTTTCTCCTGCTTCTGAGCCAATCATAGCGATCATCTGCAAAGAATCTTTAGAGCGAAGGCAAAAAGGAGAAGAAATACCTGAGTATTTGATAAATCTTCCTAAACCCTCTTTAGATAACTGATAGATTAGTTTTCTTTCTTGTAATCTATTAGTTTAACTTACAGTAGTTAGTACATCACTTGTACTTGTAATTTTCATACCTTGTAATTCCTTTATTGGATTAATGAGAATTTCAGTGAAGTACTTAACTATATCAGTACTATAAAAGATCCCTCAAAATAATATTTGGGACATGTATGTTATGAGTCCTGATTATTCCATCATTTTGAATTATAAAGTAATTTTCTTCAGTTACTTTGTCATTATCAAATAGGGGGAGATTGTTGATCCAAACTCTCTTAGTGATTTGATAATGACCCTTTTCTATACTTAGTGAAAATTATGTTTAATATGTATTAGTGTTTCACTATCAGAGATCAGACTGAGTCTGTTCAGTTATCACTGATAGTCCTTCTTGTAAACATTTTATGTATTAGTGTTTCACTATCAGCAATAAAACTGAGTCTGTTCAGTTATCGCTGATAGTTCTGATGTAAACAGTAACGTAATCCTTGAAGACAAGTCTCGTGTCAACAGATGTTCATAGCTGAATCGAAGACGAAGCTGCTGAACAAAGAGAAGTCTACTAGTGACCTGATGCGGATATCAGTGAAGCAAAGACATCTATACTTATACGCGAAGGAACATGAGGAAGGCTTCAGCGATCGCTAAATTCTTGATGTCTCTGAAGAAAGAGATATTCAGCGATCGAATGATCACTTAGCTTATACCTCAAGTTTCCTTTTGTCTAACCTTGCACAACCTTGTACTATGTGTCAGAATGGACATGTCTCTGCCACAATTCGTACACAACTATGTCTACTACACTGTTCATGATCCGGCCGAAAGCATGTCTCCAAAAGTCAGACTCCCAAAGCCAATAAGTGAATGTCACGTGTAAAGTGCCCTGCCATGCATTTAATGCATAGGGTATAAATAGGAAGATCACCTCTTCATCTGAAGTGTGCTCAATCCTTGAACCCCAAATAGAAACCTTTGTTTTCTATATTCTAAATCTCCCATTCTCTGAAATTTTTGTGCAACCATCTTAGTGTTTTCTTAAGTTTGTTTAGATTGAGTCTTACTTAATCTTATTCCGCAACAGACATGTAAATTGTGTCTGATTTATCAATAAACAATTTATTAAATTTTAAATTCTGTGTTTGTATTCAACCCCCCCCCCCTTCTACAAACTTGTTAAGCACCTTAGCGACCAACATCAGCAATAACTGAACATACTCAGTTTGATCACTGATAGTGAAACACATACATATTAAATGTTTATAAGAAAGACTATCAGCGATAACTGAACAGACTCAGTCTGATTGCTGATGGTGAAACACTAATACATATTAAACGTAATTTTCACTAAGTACAGAAAAGGGTCGTTATCAAATTACTGAGAGAGTTTGGATCAACAATCAGACCTGATGACTTTAACTCTTAGATTTGTTTGGTTTTCAACTCTAAGAACAAAGGATTTGATCAGTCCACTTGTCTCATCCTTAGTCCTCAGAAAATAGACCCAAGTGAATCTAGAGAAATCATCAACAATAACCAAGAAGTAGGATTTCTTACCAATACTCATCACATTTGTAGGACCAAACAGATCCATATGCAGTAAATTAAGAGGTGAAGAGATTGTATTTATCTCTTTGGACTTATGAGAAGTTTTGTACTATTTGCCTTTAAGACATGCAACATAATGATCATCACATGAAAATACCTTTTGTGGCAAACCTCTTACAAGGTTGTTTTTCACAAGTTTGTTCATTGTTTTAAAGTTCATGTGACACATCCTTCTGTGCCAAAGAGATGATTCATCAAATGAAGCTTTTGAAAATAAACAATTTAAAGATGAATCAGGAGCTACACTCTCCAAGTCTAAGCAATAAACATTGTCCTTTCTAGGAGTTCTAAGTAGTATCATACTTTCATCAACTACCTTGAACCCTGGAGCAAGGATAATACATTCAGTATCATTGAATAATATCTTATGTTTCTTGTCACAGACCTGTGATACACTTAAAGGTTGTATCTCAATTGCTCAACATAGTATACATCCTCAAAGATCATCTTACCTTTTGACACATTACCTTTTCCACTTATCTTTCCACCTGCTGGATTATCACCAAAAGCAACATGTCCTCCATCAGTTCTTTTGAAGTTTTGAAGGCAGGCCATGTTACCTGTCATGTGCCTGGAACAACCACTATCAACATGCCAAATGCTCCTTTCCTTGAGCTGTTGGTTGGCTTGCACATATAATAAAGCAATTAGTTTTTAATAGGAACCCAAGACAAAGTGGTCTTGGGTTTCCCATTCTCATCAACATATTCATATTCAGACTTGATGAGATTGTCAAACTGAGGAATCTTATTGCTAGAATACTTTGTCAGAAGAATGGGCCTGTTACTGGAAGCAGTACTAACTTGATTGGCAGTACTAACTTTGTTAGCAGTACTAACATCATTAGCAGTACTAATTTTGTTAGCAGTACTAACTGGGTTAGCAGTAGTATTGCTTGCAACAACATTATTTCTGTCAGCAGTATTATTTGAAGTAACAGTACTAACATATTTCTTTACTTTTGGAACCCAAACCTGGACAAGGTTGTTTGCTTTCTTTTTCTTTAAGTTACTCCTTGGCTTATTTGGAGTATTTTTCTTTGAATTAGCAAACTTATTCTGAGCATGAGATTTTATAGGTGCCCTTCTCACATTCTCAGCCATATGATTCCTTATTTGCTTCCTATAACCAACAGGATTTTGTATATTTCTTTGAAAAGTGATCCTTTGGTTAATAGGATTGAAATAACAGTGTTTGGCTAGATGATTTAACTTGCCACAGATAAAACAAGGCTTTGGTCTGTTAATTTTTCTTAGATCAATTCCTTGTTTTAAAGCCCACTGATTATTTCTGTTTCTTTGATTTCCCCTTGTTTTATCATGTTGTTGGGGCTGATTCTGTTTACAAGTACAGGGATTAACAACAGTGGTTTGCATGTAATGGACTCCCTGTACCTTTCCCTTCCCTCTCTTAGAACTTTCAGCCTTCTCACTCTTTACAAAAGGTTTACCCCCCCCCCCTTCATTAGTAAGGATATGATTTTCTAAAGGGATTTCTTTAAGGTCATCCTTATTCTTACCCTTAGTGGTCTCTTCTTCAGCCTCTTCCTCAATCACTACACTGTCAAGAGGATCTACATCTGTGGCTCCTGCAGGTAAGTCTATTTTCTCTTGTCTTTCTAAGAGGTCTAAAGTGGGAGGGATATAGTTATTGTTATAGGGTGGAGGGGTACTGTTGTATCCTAAACCTCTTTTCAGGCTGTCATGGACTTGAGATTTTATAAGTGAGTCCATTGCTTTAGAGGCATTGGAAAACTTCTCAATGTCCAGTTTGGCTTTCTCAAAATCACTCCCTATCTTCTCACATTCCTCTTCAGACTTTTTAATCTTAAACTCTAACTGATTCTTTTCCCACTTCCAGTAGTTAGTATCATATGTGTGTTGTAGTTCATTGGCTTTGTATGCCTTAATCTGTTCTTCTAAATTCTCAACAATCACAACATACTCTCTTCTATCTTTCTCTAACCTTTTTAGGTCATCACACATGCTTTGATTGTGATCCCTGTACTTTTTAACAGTTTCTATGCAATATTTTGAGCAAAGGTTAGATTTTACCTCTGTGGGAATATCAGTGTTTGCCGACTCTGAAACTTTAGCCATTAAAGCTTGATTCTGAATTGCTTCTTCTGCTTGGTCACTCCAATCAAATCCCATTCCTTCTTGGGAAACAAGAGCTTGAGAAGAGTTCCTGTTGTTGAAGCTAGTGGACTGTGATGGTTGATGGTTGCTAGTATGTTGTTGAGGCATTCCACTTCTGCATTCTCTTGCAAAGTGCCCCAGCTTGTGACACTTGTAACATTCAACCTTGGATTTATCAAATCCAACCCCATCTTCTCTTTTCTGAGCAAAGCTGTTCCTTCCAGTCCTTTTGATGAATCTTTTTACCCTCATTGTGAGCATAGCTATCTGCCACTTGATATCCATCTCTTCCAGATCATCAGCATTTATTTGTTCTAAGTCATCATTAATTAGAGTGGAATTAGCATGACTGGCTAGAAAAGCTTCTAATACTGAGTCATTAGATCCATCATGCTTTGATCCATAGGCAGCACTAACTGATTCTGTATTAGCAGCAGAATCAGTAGAAGATGATAAAATAGCAGCATTGTATGAGTATCCAGAGGGCCTCTTCTTTGCTTCTACCTCTGCTTCAAACACCCTAAGGTCATTATAGAGGTCATCCAGTTCCTTGTCCTCCAGTTGGTCATTCTGTCTGAAGGAGACAGTGTACATAGTCCATTCATCACCAAGAGATCTTAGAAATTTTCTGTTTACATCATCTTGATCTATCTGGACACCAACAATAGTGTTGATCCAAACTCTCTCAGTGATTTGATAACGACCCTTTTTCTGTACTTAGTGAAAATTACGTTTAATATGTATTAGTGTTTCACCATCAGCGATCAGACTGAGTCTGTTCAGTTATCGTTGATAGTCTTTCTTATAAACATTTAATATGTATTAGTGTTTCACTATCAGTGATCAAACCGAGTTTGTTCAGTTATCGCTGATAGTTCTGATGTAAACAGTAATGTAATCCCTGAAGACAAGTCTCGCGTTAATAGAGATTCATAGCTGAATCAAAGACGAAGCTGCTGAACAAAGAAAAGTCTACTTGTGACCTGATGCGGATATCAGTGAAGCAAAGACAACTCTACTTATACGCGAAGGAACATGAGGAAATCTTCAGCGATCGCTGAACTCTTGATGTCTCTGAAGAAAGAGATATTCAGCGATCGAATGATCACAAAGCTTATACCTCAAGTTTCCTTTTGTCTTACCTTGTACAACTCAGTACGATGTGTCAGAAAGGACATACATCTGCCACAATTCGTACAACAACTCTGTCAACTACACTGTTCATGATCCGGCTGAAAGCATGTCTCCCAAAGTCAGACTTCCAAAGCCAATAAGTAAACGCCACGTGTAAAGTGCCCTGCCATGCATTTAATGCATAGGGTATAAATAGGAAGATCACCCCTCCATCTGTGGGTGTGCTCAATCCTTGAACCCCAAATAGAAACCTTTGTTTTCTATATTCCTTAATCCCCCATTCTCTAAAATTCTTGTGCAATTATCTTAGTGTTTCTTAAGTTTGTTTAGATTGAGTCTGTCTTAATCTTATTCCGCAACAAACTTGTAAATTGTGTTTGATTTATCAATAAACAATTTATTAAACCTTAAATTTATGTGTTTGTATTCAAACCCCCCCCCATCTACAAACTTGTTAAGCACCTCCGGGACCAACAAGTGGTATCAGAGCAGACTATTTAATCTGATAAACAAGATCTTGCTTTATTCTTTTCCTTGTTGTTCTAAATGGCACTTAACACAAACACAAACTACTATGATAATGGTTCACTTTCTAAACCTCCTCGATTTAGTAGAGATAACTTTTCTCTATAGAAAAATTGAATGATGCTATTTCTTGAAGGTGTTGATCCTACTATACCTGAATATATAGAAAATGGACCCTATGAACCTGTTAGAATTATAGTTGCAGTTCCCGCTACTGCCACCACTGAAGTTGTCCCTGAACGTTATGTCATTAAGGAAATAAGATAGTGGAGTGATGAAGACAAAAAGAAGGTAGGCATAGATGCAAGAACAAAGACCATTATCTCAATGGCTCTGCCTGATGAAGTTTTCCATTCCATCATGCATCTGAAAACTTTTAAAGAAATGTGGGAAACCATATGTGTTCAATATGAAGGCACTACTGAAATCCAAGAGACTCGAAAGATTAACTTGGTAAGACAGTATGAGAGTTTCATCGCTGGTAAGAATGAATCTCTCTCTGACGTTCATCAGCGGTTTAACTGCTTAATCATTGATCTAAGAACAGTTGGTAGGACCTATTATAATTCTGAGGTCCTAACGAAATTCTTAGAATGTCTTCCTGAAAGCTGGGACAGTTATTCAATATGTCTTAAGCTGACAAAAGACTTAAATTCTTTTTCTCTAAGCACTTTGTATGGAATATTGCTCAATTATGAGCAATCGAATCTCTTGAAGAAGAATCTTGTAAAAGGTTCTAAAGACTCCAAAAGCACTCCTGTTGCTTTAGTCTCTTCAAAGATAATTCCATCTCAGCGATATACTCTCACCATCACTGAGTTAGATTCTGAATCTGAGGATCTATCAGACCCTGATCTTTCAGAGTTCGATGAGTCCTTAGCACTCTTGACAAACTCTTTTAAGACATTTGCAAGAAAGAGCAATTTCCAAAGAAATAAGCCTCTCTCTCTAACTGATAAGCCAAAATCAACCCCGATTGATAAGACTACTGCCACTTGCTATAACTGTGAAAAGATTGGACACTTTGCTAGTGAGTGCAGGTCTAAAAAGGTCTTCAAGCCTTCTACCTCAAGAAGATCCAGTGATGACAAATACCTAAAGCTGAAGAACAAATATCAAAAGCTGAAAAGCTACAAGCGAAAAGGTAAAGGTCTCATCGTTGAAGAACATGACTGGGTTGAATCAGAAGAATCAAGTTTTGATGAAGAAGAAGTCGCTAATCTTTGCCTCATGGCTGAGATTAAAGAAGAAGTGGAAGAAGCATCTGAACCTTCCATGAGCTACATATAATCTCAGGTATCTATCTCTACTAATCCCTCTCTGCCTGAAGTTGAGAGAAGTCGCGCCGTTGATGTGCTGACAATTGATCTTTATAATGCTCTAAACGACAAAACTCAAGTTGCGAATAAAAATGTTCATTTAACTCAAGAGCTAGAGAAATGTCATGAAAAGATCAGAGAACTAACTCTTTTAGAAGAAAAGTTGAAAGATCAAGTCATTATAAATGAAATCGTCAGCATTGAACGAGAACAAGCCATCGCTACTCTAAAAGTAGAAAAGGCTCATGTTGAAAAATGTTGAAAATCATCAACAAAGATCTCTGAGATAATAAATGCTCAAACTCCTGAAAGTGATAGAGCTGGTCTTGGTTTTTGGACACCACAGGATGAGCCTAAAGAAGAAAGTTCCATGCTTAAGTTTGGAACGTTTGTCACTCCTATCTCTAACACTTCTTATAATCAGTTTTATCCTTCTTCTTCAAATTCTATCCCTGAGGAAAAATCCAAAAGCTCTAAGTCTGCGGATTAAGGAAAATCAATTCTTCGTCCTCAGAAGGCTACCAAGAAAGCAAATATGAAAGTTCTTTCTAAAACTTCAGTGAATCAACCCTCTAGCTCTGTGACAGAAATCTTCGATCTTTGTCCTCAAAAGCTAAAGATTGACCTTAAACCTACGAGATCTGAAGAAATGAAAATTCCTCCCAGATCTCATGAGAAAAGCATTCTTGCACCTGTCCCCGCTCATCTTAAACTTGCAAAACCTTCTACTTCCGGTCCTAAAACCATTTTCAAATATAGAAAATGCTATCACTGTGGTTTTACTGACCATATTGCAAGCAAATGTCCAACTACCACTAAAGCTGATAAATCAGCTAAGGTGAAGATGAATGCCTCCAAGGCTGAAAAGGTCACTAAAGCTGAAAAGTCGACCAAGGTAAAGAATACCACTAAGGTTAAGAAATTAACCAAGGTGAAGGTTATCACTGAAGCTGAATCTTCATCTGCTGTAAAGATTACTGAACTTTCCATCTCCACTAACCCAAAAGGACCCATTGAAAAGTGGGTACCAAACAACGCTTAATCTTCCTTATGTGTGCAGGGATCAAAGGGCATATGGTATCTCGATAGTGGATGTTCTCGTTATATGACTGGACAAAAAGACCTGCTCACTGAATACAAGGAAGAAAAAGGTCCCTCTGTGACCTTTGGTGGAAATGGAAAAGGATATACCCGAGGGTTTGGTGTTCTCAGCAATGGGACAACTACCTTTAGAAGAGTCGCTTATGTAGATGGACTGAAGCATAACCTTCTGAGCATCAGTCAACTATGTGACAAAGACTACGAAGTTCGCTTTTCTAAAAAAGCATATTCAGTGGTGAATGAGATAGGAAAACTTGCTCTCAGTGGTTATCGCAGAGAAAATGTCTATGTAATAGATATGGACTCTACTACGACTGAAAACTTATGTTTTCTCTCTAAATCCTCTTCTGATGTCAACTGGCTATGGCACAAAAGGCTCTTTCATTTAAACTTCAAAACCCTAAATTCTCTCTCATCTAAGGAACTGGTTTCTGGTCTTCCTCAGCACTCATATGCTAAAGAATTTCTCTGCTCAACATGTGAAAAAGGAAAACAAACAAAAGCTAGTTTCAAATCTAAACAAGTTTCCTCAGTGACAAGTTCTCTTCAGCTCTTACATATGGATCCGTTTGGCCCTGTCAATATCCAATCAATAGCTGGAAAAAAATATACACTTGTCATTGTAGATGAATTCTCTCGCTATACCTGGGTTATCTTTCTTCGCTGCAAGAGTGATACTCTAGAAGAACTAATATCTTTTGTTAAAAAGATGGAAGTGTTGAATAATCTTATTGTTCGTTCAATAAGAAGTGATCATGGAACTGAATTTAAAAACAGTTCTCTGAACAATTTCTTTGAGAACAAGGGAATTTCTCATAATTTCTCTTCAGTAAGAACACCTCAGCAAAACGGAGTCGCTGAAAGAAGAAATAGAACAATCCTTGAAGCTGCTAGATCAATGCTCAGCGTTTCTCACCTCCCTACACAATTTTGGGCTGAAGCTGTAAATACTGCATGTTTTACTCAAAACAATCGCTGATAGTAAAGAGATTTGGAAAGACATCTTATGAACTATTTCATGGAAGAAAGCCCTCTATAAGCTTTCTTCATATCTTTGGTTGTCAGTGCTTTATCTTAAACAACAAAGATCAGCTTGGAAAGTTCGACCCAAAAGATGATGATGGAATATTTCTAGGATATTCCTCAATCTCCAAAGCCTATAGAGTTTTCAACAAGCGAAAACAATCTGTGGAAAAAAAAAATCATGTCACCTTTGATGAAACTCGCTCAGCGAACTCTAAGCCAATCGATGACAATGAAGAGCAAAATGCTTGGATGTTTTCTCATTACAGAGAAACAGAACCTTTCTTTTCAAACCATCAGCACACAAATCCACCTACTGCTGATGATGATCCCAACATTATACATCCTAACGCTGAATCCAACTCATGGGTTTTAGCTGAACCTCTAAACACACTGCTACCATCAGATCTACCTTCGTCTGAAAACCTCTCTGATAAATATAGTCTGTCCACTACTCAACAGTTAATTGCTGATGAACCTCAAATGTCCTCATCAGTAAACATCCCAATTGTTGATCCAACATCTGAGTTAAGCGATCATGCTCCTGCTCAGCGATGGACCAGAGATCACCCAATAGAGCAAATCCTTGGTGATCCAGATGCAGGTATTCAGACACGACGAAACTCAGGTAATATGTGTCTCTTTGTCAACTTTCTCTTTTTAATAGAACCAAAGAAGACTGATGATGCCCTCAGAGATCCAAACTGGGTCAGCGCTATTCAAGAAGAGTTGACTGAGTTTACTCGTAACAAAGTTTGGAATCTCGTTCCTAGACCATCTGATAAAACTGTTATTGGCACCAAATGGGTTTTTAGAAACAAGTTAGATGAACATGGAACTGTAACCCACAACAAGGCTCGACTTGTTGCTCAGGGATACAGACAAGAGGAAGGCATAGACTATGATGAAACCTTTGCCCCTGTATCTAGGCTCGAAGCAATTCGACTATTCTTAGCCTATGCAGTCTATAAAGACTTCATCGTTTATCAAATGGATGTAAAATCATCGTTTCTAAATGGAAAGCTGAATGAAGAAGTCTATGTAGAACAACCACCAGGGTTCTATGACCCTAAGTATCCCAATTATGTTTATAATTTGGATAAGGCTCTCTATGGTCTAAAACAAGCCCCTCGTGCTTGGTATGACACACTCTCATCTTTTCTTATCTCTGAAAAATTTAAACGTAGCAAAATTGATAATACTTTGTTTTTCAGAAAGATAAAAGGTCATATTATTCTTGTACAAATATATGTCGATGACATCATATTTGGTTCTACTAACCCATCTCTATGTACTCGCTTCGCTAAAAGAATGAAGAAAGAATACAAAATGAGTATGATGGGTGAGCTGACATATTTTCTTGGTCTTGAGATTAAACAATCTGACAAAGATACTTTTATCAGCCAAGGTTAATATGTTAAAGATATGCTGAAGAAGTTTGATCTTACACAAACTTCAGCGATGAAAACTCCTATGGCACCTCCCCTGACACTTAACAAAAATCCATCTGGAAAACCTGTTAATGTCACTGCCTATAGAGGAATGATAGGCTCCCTGCTGTATCTTACAGCAAGCCGACCTGACATCATGTACTCTACTTGTTTATGTGCATGCTATCAATCTAAACCCAAGGAATCCCATCTGATCGCTGTTAAGCGAATTTTCAGATATCTGAAAGGAACTCCTAATCTTGGTCTTTGGTATCCCAAAGACTCAGGGTTCGATCTAACTGGTTATTCTGATAGTGATTTTGCAGATTGTAAACTAGATAGAAAGGGCACCACTGGTGGATGTCAACTCCTAGGAGGAAAGCTAGTAAGTTGGACAAGCAAAAAGCAAAATTCAGTGTCCACTTCAAACGCTGAAGCTGAATACGTAGCCGCTGGAAGCTGTTGTTCTCATATCTTATAGATGAGAAATCAACTATTAGACTATGACCTTCAGCTATCCAAGATTCCAATCTATTGCGACAACACTAGTGCTATCGCTATAGCAAATAATCCAGTGCTACATTCAAAGACGAAACACATAGAGATCAGATATCATTTTATCAGAGATCATGTGATGAACGGTGATATTGAACTTCATTTCATCCCTACTGACTTTCAGCTTGCTGATTTATTCACCAAACCTCTTGATGAGACAAGGTTTAACTTTCTCATCAGTGAGCTTGGAATGCTGAATCTCGAAGAATAATTCTTCAGCGTTCATGCATTGTGTCAGTAATCATAAGTTCCCCGTTTATCATTTTCTATGATAAACATTCTGACTCTCAGGTATGTTCTCTTCATCCCTATAACTGAATATTCATTCAGTTAAGATGTTTTTCAAAATATAAACCTTAATCATTGAACTTTCTTCAAATGATTAAAAGCTTTTTGAAAAATAAATTTATCACTGATATTTCTAGTCAGTGATCCTTAAAAGAAAATTCATCCCTAACTTTACCATCAGGGATACTTTCAAGAAGAAAAATCTATCGCTGACTTTTCTACAACGATAATTTCAAAACGGACAAATGCACAGTCTCTCTCTCTTCTATGACGTCATTTGAACCGACAATCCACGACATGCCTTTTTTTCTGACACGTTCGTCCGTTGCCCTTCCATCCAATCAACTTCGTGGGACGTGTCCATGTCATGATGAACATTTGTTTTCCCGCCTCTCACACTCTCTGTCCTACTCTCACACGTATAAAAAGAATGTTTTTCCATTCTTATCGTTTTACGCTTTCTGGAAATACTCCCTCCGTCCCAAAATAAGTGTCTACATTTCTATTTATGTTTGTCCCAAAATAAGTGTCTACTTTCAAAAAGTAGATAGCTAAATTCTCACATTTACCCTTAATTAATGCACAAATACATAAGAGTTGTGAAGAAAGAGAAACATTAAATAAGGATAAAGATGTCATTTGATATCAAAAAGGGGTAATAATTATGCATGTCTAAAATTGTGTGCCAAGTCAATTGTGGACACTTATTTTGGGACGGAGGGAGTACTTTCAAGGCAAGAAAACTCTCTCAAAAGCATTCTAGCATTCTCAAGCATTTGCATCGTCTCCTTCAAAGATCAACAGGTTATTCTTGATCTTCTTCTTATTCTTGTTCTAAATCTTTTTACATAATACTCCATTTATGGACTGCCATTATGGGTTTATAAGATTTTTTTTTTAAATCATCTTTCTTTTTGATTTTATTCATTCAAAACCATTTTCCTTTGATTATCTTCATTCAAAATCTTTGGTTTTTCTTCTTGTTCTTATATCTTCTATTAAGAACATCTTTTTAATCTTCAAATATGTTGATTTTTCTATGTTTCTTTCCCAAAATAGAAACTGGGAAAACCTTCTTTATTTTTAGACTAAAACCTTTCTTCTATTCATCTATCTGTTCATATTCAGAATGGCTCAATCTGCACTTGTCGCCTCTAAGAACGTCAAGTTCGCCATCACTGACTCTGAGCTTCCGAAAAACAATCATCTTGCTCGCCTTGATTTTGATGGTGTCAAATACCCACATCTGGTGGAAGCCGCAAAATTTCTGAAGCAATCCTGCATTGCCTATGCTATCACTGTGGATCCCACACCTTCAAAAGCTCTTCTCCAACAATTCTGGTTTACCGCTGAAGAGACCTCTATCACCAACAAAAAGGGTGACCTGGTTCCTGCTATTTTCTTCAGCACTGAACTTGGACCAGGGACGATGATGGCCTTAGGGCTAAGGAAAGCTCTGCGATTTCCTGACAAACCCAGGAATGGATTCGATGCCTTACCCACTGATGCTGAACTCATTAAATTCCTGGATGCTATGGAATACTCTTGGGAACCCAAGCCACGGACGACAATTCCCAACAAGAAGCTGACTCTGGTGAAGAAGGCGCTCATGCCTTCTCAGCTTAACTACATCTTCTCTCACTTCATTCAGTGTATGAGTGGGAAAAGTGGGTCACTGGACCAAGCCAACAAGATTCAGGTTTAAATGGCTTACTCAGTGATCGCCGGAAGAAATTTAGACAACTCAACAGCTATCTTTGACGATCTAAGGTTAAAGATAGAGAAGACCGAGAGGGATCCTAAGATTCCCTATGTACGCTTCATCTATACGTACCTGAAGTTCCTCTACCCTGCTACTTACCCCACTAATTCAGATGCAACTTTTCCTAAAGTGGGTCAGCGCTCACTGGAGGTCAAGATGCTCCCCAACGAGGTAAGTATCTCTGAACTTCGCTCCCGACTCTCTCTCCTCACTTCTTCATCTTCAGTGGCCACACAGGAGGTTCCTTCTATTGCTATCCCTGCCGCTACCCCTTCCAAACGACCATCAACTGGCTCCCTTGGTCCTTCGAAGAAGGCCAAGGTGACCAAGGAGAAAGGTACATCTAGCTCAATACCTAAGGTTGTTTCTCAACAAACCTCCTTGGATGCATTCATGGGTCTCTCCTCCACATCCTCAGCAATACCCACCTCAACCATGCCAGCGACTACGATCGCTGTCACTTCAACAGTGACACCACCCATCATCTCAACTCATCCACATCCTGAGGTGATCACAACGGTAACTACCCCTATCCCTACTTCTATCCCCATCTCTCATCCTTCTATTTCTTTGGTCTCTGACCCCTCATCTACTTTTTCGCAACCACCGTTTGGACCCATAGGACCTGAACATCAATCTTTTGAGGAATCTATTCAATTCTACAAAATGTTTGATAATTCAGGTACTCCTATAACCTTAAACACTACTCCCAACTCACCATATAAGCCTGTTTCTCAAAAACTAACTTATATTCCAGGTCCTAGTTTGGCGACTGTTGATACAAATGTCAACAGTTTGAGTGCAAAGGTGGAGTCTCTGACTGCTTCTCTCAACAACACCACCAGTGCTGTTCATACCGCTGGTGACACACTGAAGACGCTGACAGCTAAATGCGCCTCCAAAGCTGACGCCTCTCAAATCTCTACTCTCCAAGAAGCGATTGTCAAAGTCAGGGAAGACTCATAGCAACAGTTTGCGGCTCTGTCTACAAAGGTTGATTCCTGTGAAGTTCTTCTTCAGCAAATTCTGACTCACCTGAAGGCACTAACTCCAATTCCTGCTCCTACATTTACAGAGAGCGATCGCACATCTCTGAACATAGCTGTGGAGTTTATTCATCAAGCTACGTCAGATATCCCTGTACTTGAAGGCCGTCTGGACAGTTTGGAGGCTGAAGTTCAAAAGTTGGCCGCTGCACACACTTCATCTCCTTCCAAAGATCTCTCCCTCCATGATAATGACAAAGAGGGGGAGAAAGCAGCTGAAGAAAATACGGAGTTAGAAGCTGTTGCCGAGGTCCAACTGAAGGAAACTCCCTCTCATGTTGAGGGGGAGATAGCTGCAGAAAAAGCCCCTCCTACCATCGATGAGTTAATCGATGAAGAGGAAGAGGAGGACGATTAAGATGAAGCCCTTGATCTTGAAGATCAAGAGGAAGAACCTCATCAAGATGATGATGATGACGATGAAGAAGATCAATCTCTATGGTGTTCTTCAGCCGTCACTTCATCAGCGATAGCTTCAAAAGAAGTTATCAAAGCAGGGGGGAGTCATGAGACATCTTCAGGAACCCCTTCCCAAAGCAAAGGTGCAACTGCTGAGGAAAGCCTGAAGATGATATCACTATCTGAGGAGAATCCTTCTCAGATATGCCTTACCTTGTTCCCCTATCCTTCTATAAAAATCCCACCCCTGTTTCTTTCTAGCCTTTATCTCTCTTCTTCCCTAAAAATAAACTAATTTTTTTCTCTCATTTTCTGACCAGACAGTTCTCTCCCCTGCTTAAGGGTAAAGAGCTCCAAATAATCCCAACTGCTGAAGCTGATGACCAGATAATCCTAATCACTGTAAGAGAGATTGATGAAGAGGATGAAGAAGAAGAGTCCATGCAACATCCACGAAGGCCCTCTAGACCACTTCACTGGTCAGAGGAAGAGATGAAGAAAAAAACAGAGATTATCTCTCATCTAGAGAATCAACGGCGAAAGATCCCCTCTCAATCATTAGATCTAGAGTTCCTGACAGAAGCTGAAATTGAAGAATCCGTCAGGGCTGAGAAGCTGATTGCTGATTGTCAAAGAGATACCTCTCTGGCTCTCAAAATTCAGTCTTCTCAAGTCAAAGACAAGAAGCTGAAGAAGAAACCAGTTGAAGTCCAGGATGCTCTTTTGAAAGAGATTGAAGAGGAACGCTCAAAAGAAAAAGCGGTCAGCGATAACTCAGCCGATTGGTGCAAGCATAAAATTGACTATCACTCTGACCCAATGAAGATCATAGCTATTACTATCTCTGGAAGAAAGAAGAAGGACAAAGTTTCTGTCACCATGGACATTACCAGAGAGGATGGGAGCTGCAAGGCAATGTTTGTTTCAAAGCTGGAAAGCCTCGGCTATATGGAATGGCTTGAGTTCAAAGACGCACTAAAGAAATCAAAGTCAATCTACAGAGGTTATGTTGAAGGGATAAATAATGCTCTCATCAATAGAGTCGTTGCAATCCTAAAAGTGTCGTCTGCTCTTCCTTCTAAGTCAAAGCAGATCAGAAGAAAACCCGTCTCCTCCTCCTCTGAAAATGTCGCGGTGATCAGGAATGAAACCTCCATCAAATTTTCAAGAGAAGCTCTGTTCGGTCCTCCTCCTGATCTTTCAGTTCTGGATCTATCTCTACCTCCTGGTGAACCATATGTTGCGGGACAAGTACTTAAAGAACCTTTTGGAATCTTCTTCAGAGATGACGAGGAACAACTCAGATTTCAAAGAATCTCTGAAATCCCTATCTGTCCCCTCGGTCTTCTCAAGGATCTCATGTGCTTATGGTGTGACCTCTCTCCTGCTGCTGAGCAAATCAAAGTGATCATTAGCAAAGAATCTTTAGAGCGAAAGCAAAAAGGAGAAGATATACCTGAGTATTTGATCAATCCTCCTAAACCCTCTTTAGATAGTTGATAGATTAGTTTTCTTCTTGTAATCTATTAGTTTAAACTTACAATAGTTAGTACATCACTTGTACTTGTAATTTTCATACCTTGTAATTCTTTTCTTGGATTAATGAAAATTTCAATGAAGTACTTAACTCTATCAGTACTGTAAAAGATCCCTCAAAATAGTAATTGGGACATGTATGTTATGAGTCCTGATTATTCCATCATTTTGAATTATAAAGTAATTTTCTTCAGTTACTTTGTCATTATCAAATAGGGGGAGATTATTGATCCAAACTCTCTCATTGATTTGATAATGACCCTTTTCTGTACTTAGTGAAAATTACATTTAATATGTATTAGTGTTTCACCATCAGCGATCAGACTGAGTCTGTTCAGTTATCGCTGTTAGTCTTTCTTATAAACATTTAATATGTATGTGTTTCACTATCAGTGATCAAACTGAGTCTGTTCAGTTATTGTTGATAGTTCTGATGTAAACAGTAACGTAATCCCTGAAGACAAGTCTCGCGTCAACAGAGGTTCATAGCTGAATCGAAGATGAAGCTGCTAAACAAAGAGAAGTCTACTAGTGACCTGATGCGGATATCAGTAAAGCAAAGACAACTCTACTTATACGCGAAGGAACATGAGGAAAGCTTCAACGATCGCTGAACTCTTGATGTCTCTGAAGAAAGAGATATTCAGCGATCGAATGATCACAAAGCTTATACCTCAAGTTTCCTTTTGTCTTACCTTGCACAACTCAATACGATGTGTCAGAAAGGACATACCTCTACCACAATTCGTACAACAACTCTGTCAACTACACTGTTCATGATCCGGCCGAAAGCATGTCTCCCAAAGTCAGACTTCCAAAGCCAATCACTAAACGCCACGTGTAAAGTGCCCTGTCATGCATTTAATGCATAGGATATAAATAGGAAGATCACCCTCCATTTGTGGGTGTGCTCAATCCTTGAACCCCAAATAGAAACCTTTGTTTTCTATATTCCTTAATCCCCCATTCTCTGAAACTCTTGTGCAATCATCTTAGTGTTTCTTAAGTTTGTTTAGATTGAGTCTGTCTTAATCTTATTCCGCAACAAACTTGTAAATTGTGTTTGATTTATCAATAAACAATTTATTAAACCTTAAATTTCTGTGTTTGTATTCAACCCCCCCCCCCCTTCTACAAACTTGTTAAGCACATCCGGGACCAACAAGTAGCCAATTCACCAATTAACTTATTAAACCTATCAAAAGTTTGAGTCATGGAATCATTCTTTGTAGACATGAAGTTTTAATATTGCTGCTTCAGGATGGCCTTCTGATTTCTCTTGGTACTTTTGGTACCAGAAAATCTTTTCTCCAATGCATTCCATAGAATTTGTGCATCCATGCAGTTGCAGAACTGGTGTTGGTACTCATTAGGTATTGCCAAGAGCAAAGTGCTCAAGGCTTTCATCTCTGTCTGCCTCAACTTTCTTTCTCCATCAGTCTTTGGTGAAGGTCTCTTGCCATCTGCATCCATCTTTCTTCCATCAGAGGGACCATTCTCAATGATATCCCACATTGAGAAGTCTGTGAGAAGAATATATTGCTTGATTCTGATTTTCCACATGTCAAACTCATTGGGTTTGAGCATGGGAACCTTTGATACCAAAACGTTGTCACTTGAACTGTCCATGATTATAGGTTTCTGAGTTTTCTAGCTCTGATACCACTTGTCAAGATCGAAAATTCTAAACAAGAATTTAATACAAACTCAGAAACAATGTTAAAGAAGTCGCGGAATAACACTTTAACAATTAATCAAAACACAGAATATGCACTCAAATCATAAGTTTATATTGCATAAAACTTAATAATTACAAACACAACCTCAATCTGTTGAATCAGACTCAACAGACGTTCAATACTTCTCTATTGAAAGGACTTCTAAGAACCTTGAGGTTAATTCTCTCTAAAACAAACGTATATGAAAAACTATCAATTATTTTTTCTAAACTATGCCTTCTATACAGTATATATACAAGACAGATTACAAGATAATTATCAAAACAAAATTGATCTTCATAATCCATTCCATAATTATCTTCATCTCTATCTCCAGCTCCTATTCTTTCTCTTCAAGCATTATCTTCATAAGCAGCATTAACTTTATCCTTATCCAACAACATTAACATCCTCAGCAGTATTAATCATTCTTGCAGTATTAACTCTTCACTTGCAGTAGTAATCTTCAAGCAGTACTAACTACTAGCAGTACTAACTACTAGCAGTACTAACTACTAGCAGTACTAACTCTCCAAGCAATACTAACTATTCAAGTAGCAACACTAACTCTTCAAGCAGTATTAAATCTACTAGCAGTAGTAATATTTCATCTTGTAGTAGTAATACCTTTCAAGTAGCAGTAGTATCCATCCTTAGCACATTCAGACCCAACAGTACGTGTATTATGCAATCTTTTAATGAGTTTATTTCTGATTTCATGAGGCAATTCTACCCGGAGAATGCCATCCATGAGGTGAAGAGTTGACTTCGACTAAATCAATCGAGATTGATCTGTGACTACGTGAAAGAGTTCACTAGCCTCATACTTGAGATCTCGGATCTTTCGGATGACGACACCTTATTCTACTTTTTGGATGACCTCTCTTCATGGGTGAAGATGGAAATACGAGGCCGCAGGGAACGATACCTTACCAATGCAATCACGAAAGTCGAGACGATTGTCGAGATTCACGAGGAAGCAAGGCACAAAGAGAAGTACGAAGGAAGAGGTGGGGGAGAGAAAAGAACCCATGAAGAGAAGAAACCCTCTCTAGAGAAGTGGAAAGGGAAAGACATTGAAGGATCATCAAAGTTATCGGTGAATTGTTTTTTATGTGATGGCCTGCACCGAGTACGAGAGTGTCCAAAGAAGGTCGGGTTCCATGCCATGGAAGCACAAATGTAGGAGTATGAAGAGGACTCGAGAGACACCAGAATGGGTTCCTTGAGTTTCTTGAACCCGTTCGAGAAAAAAGTGGAACCACCAAAGTCGAGACCATACCTACAATTCATGAACGTAAAGATAAGGGAATCGGATGTTCAAGCCCTTGTCAACACAGGTTCCACCCATAATTTTATTATCGAGATTGAAGACAAGAGACTTGGAATCAGAATTACGAAGGAAATAAAAGCGGTCAACTCGAAGGCTCACCTATCCGAGGAATCACGAAGGGAGTGAGAATCGAGATCGGTAGTTGGAGCGATACTGTGGATCTAACGGTTATCCCGATGGACGACTTCCACCTCATTCTTGGGATAGATTTCTTTGAAGAGGTGTAAGTCTTTCCCATACCTTTCTCACTTTCACTATGCATTGTAGATGGATATCGAACGTGCTTAGTGAATACCATCAAGCGCCATAAGGCCAAGTCAATTTTGACCATGCAACTCATGGAAGAGGCAAGAGGCCCCAACCTCGAGAAAGATTAAGAGGCACGAGACCTCAGAATGAAACAATGATACACAACGACCGAAGAGTTTGGATGTTGGAGCGAAAAACTGCAAGGGAAAGAGTCCCAAGCGAAGGCGAATGAACAAAGGAAGAGGTTTGCTCGAACAAGCAAAAGAAGACACGTCGAGACTGAGGAACCAAGAGAGAACAATTAAGGGAGATCGAAGACACACGACTGAGGAGCAACGAGGATGCGACAAGGGCGTCATGAGATTAGGTGGGGGAGGATGTCACGTCTCGCTAAGAGGTTTCTACGGAAATCCGAAAGATTCTGGATCAATCAAGAGATTGGAGGAAGCTTGGAGAAGGATCAAGGATGGCTAAACAAAGATCAAGATGATCCAAGCATACTCTAGAAGGATCCATATCTTTCAAGGGATTATGCCTCTAGATCCTTCCTTGTAATATCTAGTAGAATAATCTAGATAAAGTTCTAGAGAGATCCATATAGTAGTATAAATAGGGGTAGTCTTTCATTTGTAAATCACACTCTACATTTTCACAACTTGAGTAATAGAAGAATAGAGTTCTTCCAATCATATTAGAAATCTTGTTTGCTCATCTTTACTCGATATTCTAAGTGTGAAACTCCCGCATGATGTTGAAAGAATATGTACCGAATGACAATTGGGGGATAAATCCCGCATGACATAGACCAACTACCACACACGAGTTATGTGGTAGTTCACTTAGGTTGAAATAAGAGTTAAGTCCCTCATAGTGATGTGTGGGAGTTGCGTATACCACACAAAAGTTGTTCGATATACTTAACTACCGCATAGAACAAGAATGAGTGATGTGCGAGAACTTTTAGACTTAGATACATTCATAAAGGTATTTATGTAGTTAAATTCACAAAGAACAACTGAACCATGTCCCCTTAAGCATAGACCGGTTTATCTGGGTCCATATGGATGATGGTATGGAGGTTGTTAAATTATATAATAAATTCAATTAATATCAATACCCCAAAACAATTAATTTGATCAATTAGTTAATATGACACTAACTCTCGTCCGTTAACTCTAATCTTCATCTTATGTGCTGGAAGCTGCTCTGGAGCATTGATGCCACATATATTTCCAGACTCAAAATCGTCTGGTTGTGCCGAAGCACTACTAGAGGCTCCTGTCCGGCTATGACTGCCCCCAACTCGTCCGCTCGCACCAGTTCGCGACATTGTAATTAGTCTACAAAATAACGTTAGAATACATATAACAATAATACAAGTATACAATACAACATTAGATTCCACCAAATACCATAACCGAACACAAACATTATGTAGACAAATTCATAAAGGTAACAAATAAACAACTAACCATGCTTTTCAATAAAGATCTAAGGAGTGATCAGACAAGTCATGTTCATCATCATCCGAGTCACTATCCGATTCATCAAACTCTTCTTCTTTATCACTACTCTCGTGCTAAATGTTAGTCGTCGCGACGATCATTGGCAATTTCCATATCTTCTTTCTTTGTAACAAGACAGGTCGGTTCATCCATGACTTGATTTCTACCTATGGATGTTATTCTATCATTTTCTTGGAAAAATTGTTATCATCCACATTTTCATCGAATGGTACTTCGGACGCTAACTCATAGACCCCTTCTGGCTTTTTTTTCACCACATACCACCAATCTTTTAATGAGTTTGATGGATATGGTACATAATAGACTTGTTCAACTTGTGATGTTAGAATAAACAGGTTGTTTAAACAAAGTCTTGATCTGTGTTTGATGTCAACAAGATTATGTTTTGGGTCAACTGTATCAAACCATGTGCATCTGAAAAGTGGAATGTAACAACCTGAACATTTGTTTACATAATAAAATAACATTTATTACTAAATACTGTCCCAAGCTTACAATGTCTTTACTATCAACTATTATACAACTGAGTTTCTCAAAAGAATAGCTATGGCAGGAAGTCTTCTATTTCCTGCTTAAAGTTCACACCTTCTCTTTTCCTTTATCTGCTATCTTGCGATAACCTGAAATAGAATTAAAGTTTTGAAACAGCGAGGGTTAGACCAAAAGGTCTAGTGAGTCCCCTCAAATCACTACTATACAGTTCAAATATTAATTAAAACATTTAAACATAACTGCATATATTTCAATACATGCCTCCTCTTTAAATCACACTTTAAAACACTTTATGCTTCGCAGACATAAATAATTCTACTGGCCATCACTGACCACTTTCTACGCTCGCAAGCGTGCTTTAAACTATTGACCAACATTCCCGTCAAAGATGGTATGTCTGTCTCGCACTGCTTTATTTTAGGGACACACCCTAATAGCATAAACGGGCCACACTCCCCGGTACGAGCAGGCGGGTCACACTTCCCGACTTAGGTCAAACTTCTGACTCAAATGTACGCATACATTTGGTCCTGCCAGTATATAAAACAAGTTTATATACCCTGAGCATAAACATGCCCAACTAATTAAATCAAATCATTTGAAATAATTCTACTAACTTTTAATCTATAAATGCACAGTATATCAAAACTCACATTTATAAATTAACTGCTCAAATCATAAAAGATTTAGTTAAAAGACTCACCTTTAATTCTTTCGAATTAACTCTGACTTCTTACCAATTAACACCACCTACGATGGTATTAAAACAAAGGTAAGCTAACTTGCAATTAACTCTCTTTCTTTCAAAAGACTTATCAATTGAAATTTACTGTTTTTAACCCGATCAAAACCAAACTGATTAAAAACCTTTTGACCAAATATAAAACTATCGGTCAAACCACTATTCTGGTCAAACAATACTTCCGGTCGAACACTCTTCCGGTCCTTTACAACATACCGGTCGAATACACTATCGGTCCTTTACAACTTACCGGTCGAACACACCACCGGTCTAACAGACCACCGGTCTTAACATACATCCGATCTTACTCTATATCGGTCTAATGCATATGACCGATGCATCATCTTCCGGTCTAATCAAGAACAAAGTCGGTTTACACAGTTCTAAACCCAGAACTCTTTTGATCGATTAAATCAATCAAATACACGGTTAAAAGCTTGATTAACACGTCTATTTACCGACTATGACATGCAGATAGAAGTATGAAGCTAAAAACATACCTCTATTTGACAAAAACGGACGAATCCTTCAAGATCCTCCTTCTCTTTCTCTTCTTTCTCTCTGCCTTTTCTCTTTCACTCTTTCTTTCTTAGAACTTAGGTCGACTGATATTTGAGATATGAATCTCAAATATCTGATAGTTTTGATTATAAAAAATCAAATTTCCACTTTACCCCCCTGAACTTTGGGTCTCGCTTCACTTTTTCCCCCAACTTCCAAAATTAACAAAATTTCAAAACTGGGTATTACATGGTACAACACAACCGTTATGTCCATACCCATGATATTCTATCTCTAGGAATTCATCCAACAATCCATAGTATTCAGACTCATACTCTGAGTAACAGGAGCCTTTCACACATACTCCATTATTATTTGTGGTGCGACTGGTACCGTGAGTTAGCATGTGGAACTTGTAACCATTCCCAAAAAAAACTTGGGTGTCATAGCAAAGCGGTCTTTGTGCCAAAACTTTCATACGATCGGTAGTGGGGTCGGACCCATATATAACCTATAATGACAAATAATCATGCAATTTATAGTATCTTATTAAAAACATATCAATAAGGATGAATAATTATAATATGTATACATTTACGTAGCCTCTTGTAGAGATACAACCATTAATATTAACCCAACTATTGTTTCATGTGCTAGATGTACCACAAGGTGTTTCATGGAATCAAAGAACCCTGGTGGGAAGACTTTTTCAAACTTGCAGATAGTTTCAACTATAGTTGTTTGCAATTGAAGCAAGTCGTCAACGTGTAACACTTTCGAACATAATGCATAAGAGAATGTGAATAACTTGGAGATAACATCCCATATCGGATTCGGTACCATCCTTCTAATGGAAATAGGGAGCAGTCTTTGCATGAACAAGTGACAATTATTACTCTTGAAGCCATATAAACTACCATTTTCAATGTTTACTAATGCCCCTATGTTGGAAGCATAGCCATATGGAAAATTTATCTTCTTCAACCAAGCACACGTCTTTCTTACTTACTCTATGTTCAATGTGTAGGAAGCTTCCGGTTTAAATATTTTATTCAGTTCTCACTTATATGCAACTCCGATCGATTGCAGTATTCTTCTATGTCTTTCCTTGCTTTGAGGTTGTCCTTTGATTTTGGTGTGTCCATAATCGTGTTAAACATATTATCAAACACATTATTTTAAATGTGCATCACATCCAAGTTGTGCCAGATTTAACAAAGTGTGCCAATAGGGCAGCTCCCAAAAAATACTCCGCTTTACCCAATCGTGTGTTACCCCAAAACCCGTGGGCTCTCTATAGTACCTTGATCCAAGTGGGATGCCATCATAAACCGTAGGAAGGCTACAAACTTATGTCCATACTTGCTCCCCGATTAGCAGTGATGGTGGATCAACTTTTTCGGCATTTGTACCACGAAATCGATCCTTATCACGCCAGAACGGATGTCTCATTGGTAGAAACTTGCGATGACAATCAAACCAACACGATTTCCCTCTTCTTCGTAACTAGAATGCACCTGCATTACCCATGAATATGGACAATCTAACTTGCCATGCGTGTTCCAACCAGATAGCATGACATAAGTAGGGAAGTCACTAACCGTCCACAAAAGTATGATCTCATTATGAAATTCGTCCTATAATAAGCATCATAGTAACGACACCCTCGAAAAATAACATCTTCGACTTGTCGATCAATGACCGAATAAATATATCTAAATTTTGTCCGGTGCTCTTCTTTCCATGAATCAGAAAAGCCAGATGGACGTAACACTCTTTCATGCACATCCAAGGTGGTAGAGTGTAGTTTAAAGAAAAACCGGCCATAATGAATATGGATTTAAGTTTGGGTTATTGGGGTTGAAACCATCTGTACATAAGTCAAGACGAACATTCATAATCTCTTGAGCAATATCCGGATGCATCCTATCAAAATGTTTCAAAGCCTCCCCATCACTCGGATGTACCATCTTTCCCGACTGAGTCTGATGATCATGGTGCCAAGACATCATTTTTTTTTGTTTTCTTAGACATATACAATCATTCTAATTGGTGCAATCGGCAAATACGTTATCACCAAATTACGCACATTATTGTTTCGGCCAGTTGTTTTGTAATGAGGCTCCCCACACACTCGATAATTGTTATAATCAACCTATTATAGAATAACATGCAGTGGTTTTGCAAGCATGGATCTTTTCTTCCGGAAGACCTAGTTGGTTCAACATTTTTTTTCTCATAAAAATTACCAACCTGTTGTTCACCATCGAATAACGTTTCTTTAACTATCGGAAGCACACAATTGTAAATTATCTCTGGTACATTGCAATATGTCTTCCAATTCAAAAACCTTGTGGTTACCTGTAACTTTGAAAATCTCTAACATCCCTCCCACAATGGCTGGTCCACAGCTTCTAACATATCATAGAATTTCCGTGCATGTGAATTTGAATGTTTCTTGTCCCACATACTTGATGTACCGGGAACATTTTGATCCATCGCCATTTGCTGAATACCATCAAACTCATTATAATCTTCGTCTACTATTGTCTGTTGCAGTTGTTGAATCTCTGGTCCTATTTCATCGTGTGCGTACTGGTGAGTATAAGAAAACATGAATCATTTTCTTAATAAGTCTAAATTCACCTCACCTCTCCCTTTGTATTTGAGAGGCTTACATGTCTTACAAGTACATTTTAGTAGACTAGATTGCTCATTGGAGAACGCAAAATCCAAAAATCTAACTATTTCGACACTAAAAACTGGATTTATAGTCCCACCCCTATCTAATTGTTTATACATCCATCCTCTATCGGTAATTTGATATTAGTCGATATAGCTACAAATTGACGAAGGTGTGATTAGGTTGAAGTTGAAATAAAGTTGAGTTGAATAAGGAGACTTAGGACATTAATTTACCCAACAAAATGGCTACATGTACAATAGGTAAATCTTTGCATATATACATTTATAGACTTGAAATAAACTTTAATTTAAAGATGTGTAACCATCTAACGTTTGCCCAATAATTAGCAGCCCATTTCTAACACGAAAATATACAACAATTAGATTTATAAATACAAGCCGTAATGTCTGCCCAACAACTAGCAACCCATTTCTAACACAAAATAAATCTAACTTTACCCAACAATTACAAATAGAATATGTTATCCAACAATTTGTCTACATAGAAAAAACTTACATACATATATGTATAGGTTTACCTAACTTTTTACTCAACAATTTGTCTACGTATACAATTTGCCAAAGGTATATAGTAGTAGTTTTGAAGTCAAAACAAATTGGTGTAACAATCAATTTACCCAACACTTTATGGACTTGCATAAATTTAGAAACACATTATTACATAACATACATATATATGTTCAGACACACACATATTAAGACATACATTTATAAAAACATAGCAAAATCCAAACATATACATGTATTTACATACATTCATAAACACATGTTTTAAAAATAGGAAAAAAGAAAAAATGGTTTTTATACCATCAAGGAGGGGGGAGGTGGCCGGAATCGGACTCGCCAGAGTGGGGGAGGTCGCCAGAGTGGGGAGAGGTCGCCGGTGGGGGTGGGGGTGGCCGGAGGGATGAAATCGTTGGTCGGGGTGGAGTCGTTAAGTGTGTGTGTGGGCTTATGTTTTAGAGAAACAAACAGATCTATTTTGGGTATAAAAGTCGGGTTTTTCCGGTGGATCGGCGGAGGATATGTCCGACAGAAATGTTGTTTAAAATTCAAAAAAGGCGTCTGTTTTTTACAAAATTTTAAAAATTCGGAATATCGATGGATATGTCCGTCGGAAATGTTTTTTTAATTTTAAGAATAAAAAAACCACCTGTTTTTTTCTAGAAATTTTAAAATTTTGAAATTGCAACGGAACGGTAAGGTAATATTCGATGGAAATCCACCGGAATATTTATTATTTTTATTTTTATTATTATCATTATTATTTTTATTATTATTATTGCTATTGTTATTTTTATTATTAATAATAATACCGTTAAAGTCTAATAAAACCGAATTAAGCCGAATAAAACCCATTAAAGCCCAATAAAATCGAACAATGCCCAATGGATCTATATGTTTGGTTGCGGATAATTTGTTGATGACCTCCCGATCTCCTTTTAGTCCTTTACTTTACATTTGACTCATAAATATGTAATGGTTCTTTTGTAATAGGTTGGTTCACACTTAACATGTTTGGCAAATCGAAGACTACACGATATCAAGAGAAAGTGTATCTACTGATGTGGATCAGAAGATGCACTTCCCGAACTTACACCAATCTTCTATCTGCCGATCAACAACAAATCAGACAGTACCTCCTTTCGACAGGACTGTTTGTTTTTACTTGCAAGAGTTTCTTTGTCCAAATCATACCAACCTTGTACCTTAAAGAGACATTTCCTAAAGAACCTGAAGAAATCATATTTGTCTTATCTGCTTTGATGGGACTCCTCAAAATTTGTCGGATACGTTCTCCTTAGCACGCCCTTGTCCCATGATCGACAAAAAGGACATCCTGTCCTTTTCAAGGACACATATGAGCTTCTTATCCCCAAGTGACAAGTGTTCCCATGCATTTAATGCATATGGTGGTATTTAAGGTAGAGGTCTCATTCCATGCAAAGTTGCGCTTTCTGAAGAGTTTCTACGTGAACAAAAAAAATTGGCAGCCTTACCAATCACATAGCTTTTCTTTGTGTTTTAAGTTGTGTTCTTGAGTTCTTAGTGTTTTCAGTGTTCTTTGAGAAATATTGTTATAATAGATTTTATTTTTTTCTTTTCTGCAACAATCTTGTTTTTCAACCACAAAGGTTGTGGCGTAGAGGTTAAGACCCTAGGGGATGTGGTGGAATACCCCATCTGCCCAGGGTTCGAATCCAGACGTATATTACAATTGTGGCCACTAAGTTTATCAGGGTTGATTTCTTGCAGTCATAATTTGTCGGGATTAGTCTAGGCATAGCCTAAGACACCCTTAAAGAAAAACAATCTTGTTTTTTTGTGTGTAATTCTTGATTTGAAAATCAATAAGAATTAAAATTAAGTGAAATTTTGGAGTATTTTATTCAACCCCCCTCCTTCTGCAAAACTTTGTGTGCTTGCGATTTTATATTCGGGACTAAAACTATAAAAACCCAATATATCCATTAAAGTGAACTAAGGTCCATTAAAGTCAAATAGAACCCAATAAAATCGAATAAAGCCAATAGAACCCATTAAAACCCAATAGAATCTAATAATGCCTAATAGAACCCATCAAAACCTAATTGAACCGAATAAAACCCAATAGATCTATGAAAGCCCAATAACACCGAATAAAACCCAATAAATCCATTAAAGCCTAATAAGGTGGTATAGCCCAATAGAACCATTAAAGTCCACTAAGATCCATTAAAGCCTAATAGAACCCAATAAAACCAAATAAATCTCAATAAAACCCATTAAAAACCAATAGAACCCATTATGATCCTTGGTGACTCATGAGATGTTTGTATGCTGGTATGTACTGCATATGTGGTGTGTATTGGGTTCGATAAGACCACTAAGACCCACTAAAGCTCAATAAGACTCACTAAGAATCATTATAACTTATTAAGGGGTTGTTTACTAAAGACTTACCCGGGTAAGCGCTTACCGGTATCACTTACCTTACGGTCCTTACCTATTGAACATGAAAACTACCTAAAATCTTACTCGATAAGAGTCATACAAGAACCAAGAGTTTTACCTGGTAAGTGAGAGAAACGACTCTTACCCGGTAAGCGCTTACCGGGTTTATGACGCTTACCAACAATCAATTTTGATGGTCGGGAATGTTATACGATAAGGTGAGTGAGAGTAATATCTTTGTCGGTAAGCGCTTACCCTGTAAGCGTTTTGGTAAACGACCCCTAAGCCCCAATAACATCAATGTTGACTTATTACATATTTTTTTGCACGTATGAATTGTATATATGCATGCGGTGTGTATTTTGTGTCTCGATAAGAAAACTAGACCCACTAAAGCTCAGTAAGGCCCACTAAGAACCATTATAGCTCAATAAGGCCTTTTATGACTTATTAAGGCTCTATAACACTAATGTTGACTTATTATGTATTTGTCTGCAAGTATGTACTGCATAGACGTATGTGGTGTGTATTAGGCTCGATAAAAAAAAACTAAGACCCGTTATACCCCAATAAGAACCACTAAACCATAATAAAACCCACTAAAGCCCAATAAGACAATTTATTAGTTATTAAATTCCACTAACACCAATAAAGTATATATATATATATATATATATATATGTTTGAAATACGTATGTGTAGGGGTGGACTTGGTACGGTACCAAGTTTTTTTTTTCTTTAATATTATGTATCAACCAATTATAATTGGTACATAAAATCTTATACCATGTACCAACCAACTGTACTTGGTACCAACTTAACTGGTACCAACTTTTTTCGGTTGGTACATGTTGGTACCGGTTTTGTACCAAGTTCATGTTATATGTATGAAAATTGCCATTTTGTTCAAAATTTGAGTGAAATTTTGAGTGTTTAGATAACAAATGTTATGTTTAAACGGTTTTAACTACAAGGAAATGAATGAATAAAACTTGCAAACATTCAAATAAAACAAATAAACTTACAATGTTTAATATGTAATACATTAAAAATACAAAAACCTAATAAAAAATAAATAAGTCGGTACCGTTGTAAAACCAATTTTTTTTTTAAAAAATTATTAAAAAAAGTATATATATATATATATATATATATATAAATGTAGTAATAATAATAATATTTGAAAATCGGACTAAAAGATAAGAAAATGTCTTATTGGGGGTGAAAAATGTAATTTTGATCAAAGTATCAAGGGTAGGGGGTTGTATGTCAATTTTGGAAACTTCAGGGAGTGAGTCAGATGTCAACAAGTCCAAGGGACCTGTTTTGTAAAAAGGACAAATATGATTCCTTGAAAAAGACATGTCGATGTTGAACTTTGGAGCCTCCTATTGGCTCTGTTAGTCAACGAAAAATGATAAAAATTACAGATTTAAGTAGCTACTGATGTCCTTTACAATTTTCGTTCAAGAAAATCGAATTTTCGTTGAGAAACAAGAGATAAATCGGAGCTCGAAAGTCCCCCTTCACGACCTCCGTTTATCGTTGATATAAGGTAAAATACCCAACCAAAATTCGAGTTCTTTATATGGTTAGCTTCGTTTTTAAGTCATTTATCGAACCTTAGTAGCCTCATGTCTTAGTAGCCTCATGTCTTATATTTGTTTCGTTCAAGAAAAAACGAGGTCAAACGACCATTTTTCTTCTGGTTGCTAGTTTGCGGTCATGACCGGCGTTAGGCCGACGACCTGGGCCGGCGAGGCATGGGCCTTTTCTTTTCTTGGGCCATTCTACACTTGGGTCTGATTTCTACTTAGGCTTTATGTATTAAATTTTGGGACATTAATAACTTAATAAAAAGGGTCCAATAACCATTTAATATGAGATTTAATTAAGTAGATGAGTTTTAATATTTTTTAAGAAGATATTTATCATATCAGATATTTATTTAATTATTTATTTGAAAAGTTAACATTAGATATTTGAAATATTTGGAGCATATATATATATACGTTATTTTCTGTTTTATGTAATATATTGATTTTTAATTAATATATTAAAATAATTTAGAAATGTAATTAATTATTTATTTATTCATAATGGGATATTTTAATAAATCATAAAATTTATGTAGATGATTTATTAAAATATCGCATTTGGGTTCATTATTTATTTACGACATTTAGTTCAGAGAGATAAATTATATAATTAATTATTCTCAAGGAATACTGTATTAAATCATTTAATTTAATTAATTGATTTAATAATTAAACTAAAATGCCGTAAATTGATGAGATTTAGATTTAAGCACTTTATTTCAAAATGAATAAGTTATATAACTATGAAGGAATAAATTTGACGCTTTGAGACATCATCGAATTTTAGATTTAGGGTTTTATTGAAATTAGGCCAGGTTGATAAGGTTGATCAGGAGTTGACTTTTACCTCATCCAACCCGCAAGATTTTAACGACGAGATTAAATGGTGATATTTGAGGCATTAAGATACACAGTTTTGGAGTTTGACTTTAGATTGAGTCGAGTTTGACCATAGTTGACTTTAGGTTGACTTTTGGAGGAAATAGTTGTTAATAGACTATTTGACCTTGTTAATTGTAGGTTACCGGTCGGCGGCTTTCTCTAAGCAACCTACATTGTCAGGTGAGTCTTCATGAGACTTACAATGGGATGCATACTTAGTACAAACTTTTTTTCAACATTATATGATTTGTATGATGATGTATGCATATGCAAGATGTTTCAGTTTTCATACATGTTATGTTATATTTTACATGTATGTTATTTATGCCCAATCGCATGCTTTATGTTTATTATTTTCAAACAATTCTAGCATGCCATGTTATATGACAGTTTTATGATCGGTTAAAAGGGGTGGGCATTTGACCAGTAAGTCACGGACAAGTGGCACGACCCAGTCAAGTGGGTGATCGAACATAATAGAAAGTTCAACACATGGCATGTCAGTGACAAAATGACCCATACCTGACAAGACAGTATATGAGATCTCTTTATTTTCAACGTCACGAGTTTTCATTTTCGAAAGTTGATGTTTTTATAATGAAGTATGCATATGATATGATTTTACTCACCCAAACCATGAACTTACTGAGCTTTATAAACTTACTATAGTATGCATCTCAGGACCAGATAGTTCGAGGTTGGATAATGTAGCACCCCGATTTCGAGAGGCACTATTTCAAGTTAATACCGAAACCGATATATTAGGGAAAACTAAGATAAAGGATTTTGGACTTGAATCCTAGATTTTATAGTGTAGATGGATGAAGGATTCAATTACGAGTCCAACGGTTCTTTCCGGAGCAAAATCGGAGCTATAACGAAGAAGTTACGGCCAAAACAGTGAATAATGAAGAAACCGGACAAACAGTGCACGGGGCGAGTTGTGGCGCGACCTAGGCCACCCGGTAACCCACGCGGAGCCCTGTTCGAGCTTAAAACCCGATTTTTCAGCCACCAAACTTCATTTCTTCATATCTTTTGCATCACAACTCCGATTTTTGTGATTCAAGCTGCCATGGTTTCGTTTTTGAGAGCTCTTCAAGGATTTAGCAAGTGATTGGAAGTCTATTGGAAGATCCAAGGGTATTTGGTGGTGGTAAGTTCCTCATCTATCTCAATGTTAAGCTAGGGTTAGATGGTTTCACCCTTTTTCCTTTCATCCTTCAACTTAGGTGTGATTTTGGTGACTTGTATGTTGAAGGAACCTTGTAGATGTGTTGGATCTATGATCTAGAGAAGTTTCTTGGAGATTCAAGCCTTCATCTTTGGAGATTCAAGTTTTGGGAGTAAAATCTAGATTTAGCCTAAATCTAGCAAGGTGAGTTCAAGTTGATTTGTGAAAACGTTGTACATGCCAAAATGTCTATTTTAAAGTGTTATGTGCTTTACATGAAATTATCAAATGTTGGGTTAGTTGGTAATCTTTGATTATTTGAAGTATTTAACTTTATAAACTTTGTAAAACACACACATTTGGGATTTTTGGGCATTTCGATAAACGTGTCATAAATAAATGAGTTTTGATGATTTATTGCATAAATGGGTCTTTGGTCGAAAATACACTTTTAAGTGTTTGTCGGGTTTATGCATCATTCATGAAAGGGGATGTTTTATAAATTATTACTTGCACATTTATGTGAGGTACACGAAAGAATGTATATAGCCTCATTTTATGATTTTCATTCTTATCAGCAGTTAACCATCAAAATATGATTTGGGAACTATATGGCAATATGAACTATATGTTTGATTATAGTTGGTCACAAGTGTATTGTGACGAGTCTAGACTATTACAAATGGATCCATAGGTATTTAGTTGACTTATTATTTGGGGGTAACTCCCGTATGTAGCTAGTTGAGACATTGGACCCTAAAGGGCAACTTGGTATGGTTATGTGGGACCGGTTACTAGTCATGGGTCGTAAATGTAAATCCTAGTGAATGAGTATGACAAGGATCATTGGGTGCCATCCCCCCACATCTTTATTTGAGCCGACGTGTTCACGTCCTTGATCCTAGTATGGTGAGCTCAATAACTTGGAATGTGGCTTACTTTTGCGTTCCGCCACTAGCCTTGGAATTCGGAAATCCCCCATCACCGAGAGGTGTTGTTTTGGGGTATTTAGTTCTATCCTTGTTTTCAGTGACGTTTTGAGTTTGGGTTATCTCCCTTATGCTATAATATTGGAGACTTGAGTTTACTCATATTTTCGGTCCTTCGTTTTATAAAGTTATTCAAATGTCGTTAGTTGAGCATTACCATTATCCTCGTTTTGAGTAAGCGTCGGGTTGCATTATTTCATGAAAGAATGTTTTGGCGTTGAGACGTCCATCTATAAAATGCATATTATTGGAGGATGAGTTGTTCTCTTATTTTAAAGTAAATCATTTTAAAGGATCATGATTATAAGTTGCAATGCTTCCGTTTTACGTTTTCCTGTATAATCATGATATAAAACTCTTGAACTCACAAGGCATTAGCCTAACCTTTTTATTTGTCGGCATGTGCAACAGGTTCCGGTTGGGAATAGTTCTAGTGACACTGTGAAGCGATGAGTGCTAGCTGTGTGCTCGAAGAGGTGATTAGCTTGATGAAGTCTTCCACATTTATATTTGGAGATAGCGATTGTTATTGGGTTATAGTAACACTCGACTTTAGTTAGTCTTTATGTAAGACTTTAATTATTTGTTGATGGTTCAACCTGAAATTGTATTTCAATTATGGATTTTTAGTAAGAGACTTTATTACCCTTTAAGGTATTTTTGAAAGTTTTTAATTAGTCGTTCTTTCCAAATTTGAGGGTGTTATAGATAAGGGCAAGGGACACGCTTAGAGAGTACTGACTTATTATTGTTTTATATTCAGTCTTTTGTTAGACTTTTATGTATGAATCAGTTGTAACTTAACCTGGTATGGGACGGGTTAGCTCGTAAGTTATGTGATTATGTATTTTGGAGACTTCCGTTGCAAATGGTTTTGAATTTTAATTTAGCCAGTTTATGGAGAATTTGTTTTAAATTACATAACATCTCTCAGTAAAAATTGAGGGTGTTACAACCGTGGTACTACCGTGGTATGCAATTTCCAATACCATGTACCAACCAAGTTTGCATATTTGGCACGGTACAACCAACCGACTATAATTTGTACCGGTTTTATCGGTACCAATTTAATTTGTACGGTTGGTACATATGTTGGTTGGTTTTGTTTGGTACAAAATTGCTACCCCTACGTATGTGTATGTTTGATATACGTATGTGGTATATATATAGATATATTATATAACTATATAAATACAAAATATGTTAAAAAATAAGAATACGTATTTACGAATAAATAATGCGAATAAAATACACAAAAAAAAACAACTTTTAATAAATATCCATCACAACCCTGCCATAAAAAATTTTAAAAAAATTTGAAGAAAAAAATCAATTCAAAAAATTTAGAGTGGATTTCCGACGGATGGGGGTTTCTGGCGGAAATCCACGGGAAGGGTTTTGAATTGATTTTTTTTAAATTTTTCTAGGAAATAAAAAAACCAGTTTAAACATTTTCGGCAGATTTCCGACGGATGAAAGTATACGTCGGAAAGTTTTACTTTTAAATTTTCAGGGAAATTAAAAAAAACACTATTTCAGACATTTTTGACGGATATCCGACGGATGAGGTATCCGTCAGAAATGTTTGGAATGGTGTTTTTTCTAAATTTTATTTTATAAATCTTTTTCTAAAAAATTAATCATTTAAAATTTTCGGCAAGGCGAATTTTAATTAAATGAAAATTTTAATTAATTAGTTTTAAAAAAAATTAGAGATATTTGTGCTGAATTTTCTAAAAAACTAAAAAAGATATTCCCCACAAATTCGTCAGGAATTTACCATAAGTTTTAACCGAAAATATTTTTTTTATTGTTCTAAAAAAATTAAGTGACAAATTTATGACGGATTTCAATAAAAGTTGATTTTTTTTGTATCCCCAAAAATTTGTTGGAAAATTTATGGCGGAAAATCCGTCGAAAATATCCATGCAAGTTGGTTTTTTAGTAATGATAACAGTTTCTAGTGTTCACCAAACCATATTAAAATTATTTTAAATTTTAAATAAATATTAACAATTAAATATATAATTTAACCGGTTAATTCAACCTTTTTTTGTAAGGGACTAGTTATATACCCGTGCGTGATGCGGCGCGAAAGATCGTGAAATCGAAAAAACAATTGACAAAGGTATGTATCAACTCACGAAACATCTCGAAATCAAAATGGCAACCATGTTTCATGTTTCAAAATTGGATTTCATCCACCATTCATATCTCATATTTGGGTGATCCATTTCCGTTTGTTATTCACATAGCTAGTTTATGATCTATAGTGGAATCGTACTTAGACCATTGCTCCTTGTGATCGACCCGTATATTACATTGTCAGTACGTATGCAGTTAACTTAAAACACATTAGTTTCCATTTGTTTCAAAAAAGGCAATCATTGATACAGTTGAAACACGAAAGTGGCGCTCTCCTTCATCTATTTTGAACTCAAATGGCGCCTCATCGCGTCCTCTATTCACAAATACGGTTCCATCTTGGAGTTTCCCGACCAGTTTCACTATAACGAATCAACAAAACTGATATATTAATCAAGTTTATCCACACAACACCAAAGAAGAAGAAGAGAAAGAAAAAGAAAACCTTGAACGACTGAAGATACTATTGCCCATTTAAGCCCATAATGAAGACTAGTGAGTTGAATTTGGAACTCACCTTCCATACAAGAAGTCTAATGTCATATGTGAATTCCTAAATGCAGAAATAGGGGATATGCTTGCACCCATGGCTATGTTATTGTTGATTTGAATAAACCCTGGTACAGTTGTAGCAGCCAGTAGCTTGATATGCATCACTCTGTACCCATAAAAGATTAAAAAGAAAGATAAATTCCCATTAAAATCCGGACAAAATAAGCCATTTTGTAGAATAGAAATTAACATATTCAGGGTTTTATGACAAAAGGTACAAGTGTATGTAAGATTGATTAATGATCTGGATTTGGTACATTATTGTTGGAAGATAATTTACTCAAATAGTTACATAAGCATTCATTCATAGCTGTACTTACAGTCCAATAAGTGAAGAGTCTAGTGTTATTATCGCCATAAGATCTGGATTGACCAGCAACCATTAGACAATTTTTTAAAATCATACTTAATAATGGAACTATACATTTATTCAATGGTTTTGGAATGATTTCTTTGCCTCTATCTGATTACAACATTGTGACGTTTTTTTAGAATCAGACTCAATATAGTGTTTCGGAATGTATTGCACGTATTAGGCAACTCTTGCGTAACTCTCTAATTGCAAAAGAAAAATTATTCTTAACCAAAAGGATTACTATGAGCAAGGAAATGTTGGAATTGTTACCTTCTCATCCACATTATGCTAAAATGCAGATATACTGAACTTTGTTCACACCTTCTACTCCTATTATGTCTTTGGTGTTTTCTACAAGGGACTATCCCTACCAACGCAAAAAAAGAAAAAAGAAGACATCATACCAACTTTGAAATTAATAGTTCAACCCAACTCTTCAAAGTTAAAATCGCATAGCAGAAAATAATAAGTATATGAACCTTATACATGATTAATCAGTCATAAGTCCAAGTCTAGTTGCTCTTGAAATTCCTTGATTTGTTCTTCTAGGGAAGCCTGTACATTGGATGGGCAGCAGGAAATGATGTTGAAACAGGAAATTTAGAGACACAAAATATGTTAAATTGTTGCTAACAAGTGATCGAGAAGCATGCTAATGAATGCATAGAATTTAAAACAAGTTGAAGTTGTTACCTGCCTCTTTAACAAGTAGGACATCTGAACTTCAACTGTACAACCAAAATTTTAGAACAACAACAGATCGGGTTTAGATAATCATAACAACACATATAAAATGATAATGATATTCTTGGCCAGGAATTAAACACCCAACATGAACCTTGAATGAATTTAATGTCATGCATGTCTGCTCCAATCTAAATAACTAAAAAGGTAATAATTGAACTTTGGGGCAAAAAAGATCTCGAGAACTATAGGAAGGAAAGAAGAAAGAAAGATATTATATCGCATACTCAAACCAGGTGTAAAATATCTTGTCGTTGCTCACTTTCATCTTTAATTGTTGATTCAGATGACTTTTGCTCAGATGCTTCTGCAACATTTCATGCCTTTCTTCATTTGATTCATCCTCCTACTTTCTTTCTTTTTCAGTTTCGCCATCTTCCATTTTTTGTTGGTTTTCATTTTTATGTTCCACTACAACCACATTCTTCAACTTGCAGTTGCTTCTCTTTTTCTACTTCACCAGTTTCATCAATTATTACAATTTCTTCAAACTTCGCCCTCAATTTCTCCAATGCTTCAACAACATCCCATGGCTGCAAATTAATATAATCAACTCAAAGATTGCTGCCTGAATTTCTAACATGGCCTAAATAACGTTAGGTTGTGGACCATATATGTCAACAAATTGCTCCCAATTTGAACTACCAGGAGGGCATTTTGGATCCATCTGAACATATATCCACACATTTTAATAACCACTCATAAAATAACAAAATTTACCTATTATTGTCAAGATGGGTCGGTAAATAATATAACAAACAGTTATCCATGAAGGAGATACAATTTCGATCCTCAAGATGTTACCTCCGTACTAGCCAATGAGAGGTAGAACCTATATAAACAACAAAACTTAAAAGAGAAACAAAATAAAAAATTCAGGTTTTTAATTTGGTCTAAATATGTTTAGAACTATCACCTTTCAAAGGGGATGCCCATTCGGTGATGATAAACAGTTGGTGGCATCAGAATTACAGGAAAAATCAGACTATCATATGCCTGCAAATTAATGAAGCTCAATGTGGAAGTGTAATATTACTACAAATCCACATGCCGATTTTGTGTTTCGAAAACAATAAGCAATAGCCAAAATGTACATCATTAATTAATTCTTTGCAAATAATAGGCTAGCTAACCTTTAGGAATTCATCTAGGATGAGTTCTTCAACAGTTCTAACTTCCTCCACGGTACCCACCAAGTCTAGATATGCATGATGGTGAAGTTTGGTTTCCGAATCGACTAATATCCCAATTGTAGCTTTAGAGATGTGGTGAATGTTTTGAAAACCTTCTTGATCTTTCCCAAAACCCTTCATAAGCTGCGAATAGAAAAAGAATAGGACACAAGTAATCAGGGCATGCACTGACAATTTTAAAGAATGCCTCACCTGAAGTTCTTCGAACGGTGTGAAGAGTCATCCTTTACATAAAGAAGCTCAGCCTGCAATTGTTCAATTTGATTCCTCATTCTTTGCATTTGTGCTCCTTCAATCGAAAAGCCCTAATGTTACATTCCAACAAAAAAAAAAAAGATCATCAACAAACAATAATCAAATGAAATAGCATTCTACTTCAAACAATTGTGTTGCATGTATTCGCTAACAACACTAATTTTGTCGCTTCAGTTTCACATAATCCCAAAGCCTCAAATTGCGACAAAATATCCATCAAAAGAAATTTTGATTGAAATCAACAACTGATTGAAGAACAACATACCTAATGAGGGTTGATTGTTGCCTTGTGAGGTTGAAGAGGGATAATGGATCTAAAAATATCAAAAGTCGCATAATCTAACATGATCAAACCCTACCTTTTAACCGCTCGGCCGTCGCATGTAGAATAGGTGTGTGTGTGTATGTGAGAGAGAGAGAGTGAGAGAGGATTTGATTATTCTTCAGAGCAAATGATGGAGTGAATATCCCACCCCCAAGACCCTACCCCGGCAACGGCGCCAAAAATTTGACGAATGCCGAGTCCACCAAATAATAAGTTCCAACTATCGACTAATTACAACCAAAATTGTAATAGCGGTAAGTCGGGTCGAATCCACAGAGACTCGGTTTTAACTTATTATAACCCAAAAATTCAAGTATAAGAACGAATTATTAAAAATAAAAATGGGGGGGGGGGGATTTGATTTACTAAACTAAAAATGCAATTAAAAATTAATCAAATACGATAAAAATAAAATCCAACATTAGTTCGGTTTTGATTAAGATGTTGTCACCTATCATTGATTCCAAAAACGTAAATGTAAAGAACAAACTCAAGTTGATTATAGTCGTTAACAAGCTCTAACGACCTATATTTTTCCTTAAATTCACACCGGTTAAAATAAGCTCTTTAATCGGATCATAATCACGAATAAGAAATTAAATAAGCTCTCAAATTCTTAGATGTGATTAGCATTATCGGACTAGAAAAACATCAACTCAAAACAATAAACTCGTAAGCTCGGTTTATTAAAGCTTTGAATGCGAGATTTCAAGGATTCGATTCGGAAACCTTATCGAGACCGAATGAAATCCATTGTTACTTTATCAAAATTCAAGACGATTACGTATCTCGATTTTGACTAACAATTTTCCATAAGAGATTCAACTAATTGATCAGACCAATTGAAAACTCAAACGAAATTAACATTAAAAATAAAAATCAAGCAAATGGGTTTATCCCAAACAATTACAACGGAATCTCAAGGTTTAAAACATCAAAATCTAACCCAACTAATTTTGAAATGAAAAGATTTAGCCACACATGGTTAAACCAAAGTCACCAATTCGAAGTTCGTTCAAGAAAATACCAAAAAAATAAGACGAAATTGACGAGAAATCTCTCTTTCCTTGCTTCACTTGCTGCTGCGTTTTTTCCTGCTTGTTCCCGATTGCCGCCGCTGATGAAGATGATGTTGGAGCCGTCCCCTAAAAAAACGACACTTCTTTTTTTTTTTTTTTTCCATTTTGGGCTGCTGCTGTTGTGGGCTTCACGTACACATGAACACAAACAAAGACCAAAATAAGTTATTCTTCATCTTTTCTTTTGTTGGGCATCACGTGCACAAGGACCAAAATAAGTTTTTTCTTTTTGTTTTCTTTATTTATAACTAACATGTTTGAGCATGGCTAAGTTTCGACATTATCATGCTTCTTAACTGTGATAGTAGTACCTCCATTGCTGCTAGTATTAGCTTGAGGTGACTTCTCTTGCCCATTGGGATCCTTGTCATCATCATCTGTGTGCCAACAAAAGAAGTTGTCAACCAATTCCTTTAGAATTTCGTAAGTGTACAGAAGGAACAAAACTGAGAAGATTACCTATAAAAGAGACTGCTATGAAGAAAGTACTTCTAGACTAAAAGCATATAAGTTTTTAATTTCATAACTTAAGGGTGTCTCCATTTGGCATCAGACTGTGCTCAGAAATCTTAGAAGCAGTATGTTACTTTGAAAAAGAAAACATTTTTTTTCAAGCTATAATGATTATTTATTGTAAAATAGATCACTGTTAGAGGATAATGAGTTTTAGGACTTTGTAAATCATAGAAGGATAATTGTATAATGGGACGTATCAGATTGTCAATTGATGAAAGAAACTATGAGCAACTCTTAGTGACAACAAAGGTATAATGATATAATATAGGAAGATAAATAAACATGGACACCTGCTTCAATTCTTAGTCGTTGAGGTTTGAATAAAGCCTTATAACCACGAGCAGTCATCCTCTTCCTCTTCCTGCCACCATCATCTGGAATACAAGATAAATTGAAGAATAAAGGGATATACCTCTTTAAGCAAAACTGATCTACAGAAAAAGACAAGTGGTTTCATCTTGTTTCGCTACAAAGCTATGGCTATCTTCTTTCTTCTTGTTGGAATTATTAGGGCTTGGGCTCCTCTAACAGAACCCATCAAAAACATCATCCTTATATTCGGAAGAACCATGTACTGAAAAGGATAGAACTCAAAAACTTAGGTTGCATATTATATACGAATATGATTGAGAAATAAGAACAAAAATACATACCTGAAGGCCATTTGATGAAGGTGGTCGATTGAGTACACACGGAAAGACAAGCAAAATGGATGAAGATAAACTATCACAATGGGTTTTATAGTTCAAAATCAACTTACTATAAAACTATACCATCTATTAGTAAAAGTTTACAAACAATGTTCTACAATTGTTGAGCAGAGCTATGTGGTCTGTGGTCGCTGGCTAGGGTGGTCTTATGCCTTCTGGCACTTAATCATTTAAGTGGGAAGTAAATGGAAGTTTAAGTGGTCATTTGAACATATAAGACAATCAATTTAGATTATGCAAACATATGAAAGTTTAATAAAATAACTTTTCTAAATACCCAGTTTCTGTTCCATTGCTACAGTTGCTCGGAATGACTATAAAAACTTCATCGAATTTGAGAAAAGTCTATTGATAATTGAAGCTTTGAGGGGCACTAACACTATATTATCCAAGAAATACAAAGAAGCTTACTGAGTAACAATTTTTTTTAGATATGCCCCTATCAACTATCAAGCATCTCCTCTTAACAAGGCATAAAAAGTCCATATAAAAGTCTTGAAACCAAACACTAAATATTGAACATAATAATCCTATAACTTTGATGCTTCCAACAGTTTCAAGGGATCGGGTAAGAGAAACTATTTCACAAAAAAATGCGTTGTTGTAAAATAGCAAATGCACCATCTTATCATAAAATTCTTTTATGTCTAGGGTGATAAGCTTGAGCAATATCCGACCATATTCTACAGAATATGTAAGTAAATATGTACCCTGATGAACAGTTGAAACCAGACCCAATTTCAAATGTATGCGGAATAAATCTTGACTGTACCACTGATTCTCCAATTGCACGAGTCAGTTAAGATCATACATTTATTACCAAAAACAAAACACTATTCATGGTCAAATAACATTTTTAAATTTAACAACTGATTAACTGTAATATAATTTTAATAGAGTATTATAGATATAGATAAACCGGTACCAAATGGCCAAATAAGTTGTGAGCCAAACTGCTAGCAAACAGTTAATTAAAAACCAACCAAAACATCCTCGAAGATGTGTTTATTCAAACATTAAGCACTAATAATTAACTCTGAATAACATACAATAACATAACACAATAAAATAATAATAATAATAATAATAAAAAGGAAAAAAAACATCCCTGCCACCATTGAAACCGATGCCATGGTGGACACCGGTGTCAGTGGGCGCCTTCAGATCGACGATTCAAACCCTAATCTCTATATTCAACATGAATACTTGAACAATTACATAGATCCAATAAATTTATTCATAAAACTGAGCCACAACAAGAACAATCACTCAACAGATCTCGATGATTCTGAACAAAACACCACAAATTTCGACATACCTCATTTCCTCGCCGGTGAAGGCTTAAAAATCAGCAACTGCTTTGAATTCATCCACGGTTTAACCAACACCTCCGCATTGAAAACCTTTAAAACCCCTGATTTCGACACCGCTTCGATTTTCAAGTAGTATTTGATTCCCGAAACCACTTGTGCCTCCGCTTCTACGACCTTCTAAAACTTCAGATCTCCGACACCGCCCTTCTGGCTTCGTTGCAACCGATTGTACTCATTGATTAATATACGGGAGTGATTGCAAACGTGGGGAGGAGATGTGGAGCGAAGAAGATGGCTTTCAAAACAAACCTTTGCTTTCCAAAATACCAATTAACTGTTTTAGAATTTTAATATAGTAGTAGAGATTATGAATTCATTTTATTGACAAATGGAAAAATCAAATGTTAGCTCCAGTTCATTCTATAGAAGTATTGAAAAATAGGCCAAGTGTAGAAACTTCAGAAGACCGCTAAATACACCAAGATACACCACATAAGTTCAATGCTCAGAAGCTCTGTCAACCATCTATTCGAGAAGATCGCAACCTGAAAATAAGTTTCACAGAGCCTCTGTGATCACTCACATATCCTCTGTGATGGCTAACCTCTGGAGATGGAAGACTTGAAGATTTCAAAACAATAGTCAAGACAAGAACACGTGCAGAACACATGAGCCTGCTGTACGAAGATTCTAAGGATCATTTCATTGGCGTCCACGATGTTTTACTTTACAGGTGGCATTCCTTTTGTGGAATGTCAGCCTTTGTCTTGTACTATTGTGTGTTCCTCGTCCTATATGAGGGGAACACCTCCTGATTTGTAAAAAATGCGAGCACACATTGTTTTGAGAGCACCTTTGTATTTCCAGATTATCTTTGAGCATTTTAGCATACACTTTTGCGTGTTCTTGGTGTAATACTCAGTTTAATGAAGCATTTGATTGAGTGGTCATTGTATACTTGTTTGTTGAATGCTTTGTTGAATATTAGTGTGTTTACTACCAAACCATACTTCTTTAAAACATCATAAATCGCTTCCGCACCTATATCACTCTGATTTTTGTAGTTTAGAGGTTCATATCTTGAATAAAACACATATTGGGATCAACAATTGGTATTAGAGCAGACTTTGATCTTTAATATCAAAGGATCCTGTTCTATATTCCAGTGTTTTTGGTAGTATTTTGAGTATGTTCCTCATCTTGTTTCCTATTCAAAAGAACGTCCCTTGTTTTATGGGTTTATTTCAACTTGTTTGGTTTAGACTAAAAAATAGGTGTGTTTTATTTATAAGAACAGTCTTAAAGCTTGCTTGTTGGATTATTACACTTTCTCTCACCATACTCTCATCATATTGAATCTCTCTTCATTCTAAATAAACCATTCCATTCTTACTATGTTTTTGCAACCATTTTTGTTACACTACAAATGGAAAATGCAATAAACTTTTTCAGTTTAGGATCTCAATCAAAACCTCCCACTCTACTAAGGGATGAATATCCCCAGTGGAAAATCAGGATGGTACACTTTCTTGAAGGTGTGGATCCCAGTTTGGTCGAGTTTTTCACAATCCCCCATACATCCCCATGTCTACTGTTCCCAGGTACCTGCAACTGCTACTACCCCTGAGGTCCCTGAGTATCAACATCCTAAACCCATTACGGAGTGGAGTGATTAGGAGAGTGCTCTGCATGAGCTTGCCAAAAAGGCTAAAAGACTACTCATCATGGCAATTCCCAATGAGATTTGCCAGTCCTTGGACTCCTGTGAGACATCCAAAGATCTGTGGCTAGAGCTTGAAAAACAGCTTGAGGGAGGTGCCAAGACTCAAAAGAACAACAGATCCTTGTGCATTAATGAATACTATGCTTTTAAAGCTATGCCAAATGAAACCATTCATGGCACCTATTACAGATTCAACTCCCTGATAAACAAATGTAAGAGATATGGAATCCACAGAACCCCTGAAGAAAACAACGTAAGATTTCTTCAGAGCCTTAATGATGAATGGCTGCACTTGACCATATCTTTGCAAGTCACACTGGACCTTGATGTGTGGTCCATATCTGACCTTTTTGGGACTCTGGTGAGCCAAGAGAATCGTATCTCAAAGCTGAAAACTCAGGTTGGTGGACCTCTGGCATTGGTAGGAAAAGCCGCAGAGGTACAAGAAAAGGGGAAGAAAGAGAAGATAGTGGAAGATGTTCAAAAGAAGAAGAAGAAGAAAGTTTTGGTAGCTGAGAGTGAGCTTGATGAAAGCTCAGAAGAAGAAATGGATATGACCTTTATGGCAAAAACACTTGCCCTTATAACCAGAGAATATAACAAAGGTCTTAAGAAGAAGCCTATATACAACAGAGGAAGAGAGCAAAGAGATGATAGAAGAGGATATGGTGAACCGAGGAAGTTTGTGAGGGAAGAGCATGAGGATAAGAGACAAGAAGAGAGAAGAGATGATAGAAGGGGTGCACAGAAGTTTGATGGCAGAGGTGGTGACAAGTCTCCCCAACAAAATGAAGGATGCTTCAAATGTGGGAAGCTAGGGCACTTTGCAACAGAGTGCAGATCAAATGCCACCAAGGGCAAACCGGTCAGAGATGCTGCCTTTTTCAAGAAAAAGGCAGAATACTATACACAAAGGTATTTGATGGCCGAACAAGAGAATCTTGTGACCAATGAGTCCTCTGATGAAGGGGACACAAATGCACTCTTCTACGGTATGGCAGAAGTCAACACCTCTGATGGCGATAGTGAGGTATCCACTTCTAACTCTTTATCCCATGATTCTGAAAACAAATTTTCTGAATTACAAAATGAATTCCTTGCTTGCAAAAGCACATGCTCAGAGCTTGAGAAAAAGCTTGCCTTCTTTGAGCGAGAGGCTAGACTTCTCACTCAAGAAAAGGATAAACTTTATCTTGAGAAGTGCTCACTTGTCTCTGAGCACATCTCTGAAAAGAAGTCTTTGAAAGAAAAAGGTTGCTTCACTTGATAAAGCCTTAAAAGAAACGATTAAAGAGCTAAGGAACAATGAGAGTGATAGATTAAATGCTATATCCTTAAATAATTTCTTCCAAAAGGAAAGAGAAGTCCTTCACCGAGACTTGCTCGACAGAGATTTGCTAATTAGGAAATATCAGGATGCACAGAAGGTGTATGAAAACGTAAACACCCAAGTTGGCAGAAGAGGTATAGGGTTTACTGATATAGACCCATATACAGGAAACAAAAGAAACACATCTTTAGCAAATATCTTCTATCCCGGGAAATTCCTGAAACCAAGTCTTCCTAACCTAATTTCCACATTTAAGAGACGCAGAACCTCTGAAGGACCACATCTGAGAAATCCTTTGGTGATAACCAGTGTATGGTATGAAAACAATGACTTGTCATCATCAACCTCTGCAAAGAGGAAATCCATTCCAAGGAAGTATCTGTCTTAAAAACAGACAGGACTCTTCAAATTTGGTCATTCAGAGACATAGACTCAAATGGCCTTTGTGTGCATGATGGTTCCTGAAAAGAAACTGTCCTCTGATTCACCAGAGTTTGTACCAGCCTCTGTGGAAGAAAAAATGTTTAAAAGATTTCTAGAAAATCACTTGAGGAAAACATATGAAAACCATTTTCTAAATCATCCTGATATAACCTCTACAGTGCATGAAATCTTTGAGCAAGATTTGATGAAGTGTTTAAGTGTTCCTGAGGTGGTTCCTTGTATTCTCAAAAACATAAATGCTTCAAAGGACACCAATGATGGACAGAGCAATACATATCTGGAAAACCAGGTATCCATCCACAGAGATTTCCTTGATTTAGACTCTGAATCGGAATTTGAGTCATCCTCTGTCAAAAATGAGACTAGCTCTGTGGAGCAAGAAATAGTTCCCTGTACACTAGAGGAAAATAAATTGCCCTCTGGCATTCTAAATGGAGTGGTTGCTCCCAAAAGGAGATATATAGGGATACCTATTTACCCTGATTTTCTGGATATGTGCCTGCAAGCTAAGACTTCTCTTGAGCTAGAAAAACTAAACAAGGAAAAGATTATGATCTCTCAGAATTCCAAAGCTCCAAAATTTGCAAAATCTTTTCAAGAGAAATTCACTTGGCAACAGAAAGGAAAATGGCCCAAAGTTGACAAACTTTATGCTTCTGTGGTAGTAAGTGCAAGGAAGGAAAATCAAAGAGGGAGAGTACATCAAGAGAGTAATCCACGAGAAGATTTTGCAAAAAATCAACCTAGATTAGATAAAGATTTATGTAAAAAGAAACCCAAGTCTAAAAAGGGTTGTTGTAATCAATGCTCTGTACCCTCTTTTGATATTTTTATTGAAAAATTCTAGAAATTTGCTTCTGGAGTCTCGTATTGTAAATGCTTTGATCTTATGCATGTTCTCAACCAATATTTCTCCAGACCAACCTGTCTTATTTCTCACCCCAAATCTAAGAATGCCAAATTCAAGGGTGAGAAAGGACAATCTGGTACCTCTGTGAAAGAGGATAAAGCCAAAAACAAGAGTGCTAAGGCAACTCAAAAGACCCCTAACAAACATGGATCCATTTGAAAATGGGTACCTAAATCTCTTTAATCTGTCCACAGAAGAAGCAACATGTGCTAATTTGGTACCTAAACTCTGGGTGCTCAAGGCATATGACTGGCGATAGAAGGTTACTCACCTCATATAAAGAAAAACTTGGAGGTGGCTCTGTGACCTTTGGAGATAATAAGAAGGGGTAAATAAAAGGCTATGGAGTAATTGCTAAGGGGGACATCGATGTCAGCAGAGTGGCTTATGTGGATGGCCTTAAGCACAACTTATTGAGTGTTAGCCAACTCTATGATAATGGACTCGATGTGATGTTTAAACGTCGATATTGTTCTCTGCTGAAAGAAGATACAAGCATAGAGCTTCTGCGAGCCAAAAGAAGGGGTGATCTATACCTCATGGATTTCAAGCCGACCAACAAAGATGAAAAGCTTTGTTTGGTATCCAGTAAAAATGAAGAGGCTTGGCTCTGGCATAACAGGTTATGTCATTTAAATTTCCATACTCTTGACAAGATTGTAAAGTTAGATTTGGTTAGTGGTCTACCAAGTATGAAATTTGACAAAGACCATCTATGCTCTGCTTGTGAAATGGGCAAACTCAAAAGATCTTCCCATAAGAGCAAGTCAGACATATCCTGCACTAGGTCTCTGCAGATGCTACATGTTGACCTCCGTGCAAATCCTTGGTGGAAAGAAATACATTCTTGTGCTTGTTGATGAGTTCTCTAGATTCACTTGGTTAGAGTTTGTCCGTAAGAAGTATGAGGTCCCTGTGGTACTAATCAATTTATTAAAGAGGATACAAGTTCTTTATGAATGCAGGGTTGATACATGCCGGATTTACACCCTTCCCATACAGACTGCAAGTTTACGGTGTCAGATCAAGTAATACGTACGGAAGTACGAGTATCGAACCGTAGGAACTTGGTGTTGAATACCACAAATCTATATTAACTATTAACTAGACTATTAGAAAGTTGAATTGTTGGTTTGAGTGACAAAGCTATAAGAAAAATAAGACAGAAAGCTAGATTTGAAAATAGGTTTGGTTAACTGTTGATAAGAAAAGTTGGGGGTTGGAGTCATATTTAATGCAATCCCTTTTGAACCATGAATGGATTTGGATTTTAACAAATCGTTCAATGATTTTAATCTCAAAGGATACGATTACACTTTCTCAAGCTATAATGATATTAGCATTTAACATGGATTTTTCATCTTTCGATCTCAAAATCTAGTTACAATACTTATGAAAAACAGGATTAAAACATCTATGATGGAGTAGGTATATCTCTATCCGATTCACGTCATAAGTTTATGATAAACACATCGAATCATCAAGTTCTTCTCTCGAAGATACAAAATAATCAAGAAATATCCAGATAGTTGATCAGACCAAAGGGACTCCATAAAAACTTATCATAAACATTCATTGATAAATCATTCGTCAACCCAAACTTAAATCAAAAGTTTAACAAGAACATCATCAAATATTTATCCAACCCCCAACATGAGAAGATTAGCTCATGTTGGGGTTCTTAACAAACACAAACACAAAACTAGATCGGGGACATGAAACCATTGTAGCAAAAGATAGAAATACTAGAAATCCCTGAAGAAGTATGTCGATAGCCTTCCGTACCTGTTATATGTAGATTTCTTTGTGTTAATCGTCGATCCCTTCTCTTCTTACTTCAATCTCCCTTTTCGTCTCTAGAAATGCCTCTTTTCTCTCTATTTTCGTAGGTCAAGCTCTGATACCCTAGACTCCACGCAAACCCCTAGATATAGGAATCAAAACGTAACAGTCAGGTGGTCGGCACGGTCGACTGCGTAGTGACCCGCGCGTAGCACTGTGTCCTTGCCCGTTTTTGTATTCGCGCTAGTGCCCGTGCGGTTTGGCCCACGCCGCCACCCGCGCGGAGCACTGTTTCTCCAATTCTTGTTCTCTTCAGTTTTGGCCAATCTTGCTACCATCCTTCACCATCTTTCTCGGGATTGCTCGGGGTTGATCCTTAATCCTCTTCCTGTACTTTTCCTTCTCAAAAATAATTAGTTTTACTGCTATTTTACCTGGGATTAGGCAAAACTTTCCCCATTTTTCGATTATGAATAATGTCTAAAAATGAAGTTATCAAGGGTGTAGAGGATTCGAAGTGACAATGGTACTGAGTTTAAGAACTCCACCATTGAGGCCTATCTTACTGAAGAGGGTATCTCACAGAACTTCTCAGATGCAAGAACTCCACAACAAAACGGTGTTGTTGAACGAAAGAACAGAACACTGGTGGAGGCTGCAAGAACTATACTCACTGCCTCAGGATTGCCGATTTCTTTTTGGGCAGAAGCCATTTCAACTGCATGCTTCACTCAAAATAGATCATTAATAGTGAAGAGGCATGCAAAGACACCATACCATCTACTCCACCAGAGGAAGCCAAACATCAAATACTTTCACGTCTTTGGCTGCAAGTGTTTTGTGTTGAATGATAGAGAGCAGATTGGGAAGTTTAGCCCAAAAGCAGACGAAGCTAAATTTGTTGGCTATTCATCTACCTCCGAAGCATATAGAGTCTTCACGCTAAATTCCAAACACATACTTGAGAGTATTAATGTTTCATTTGATGACTCTTTTCACGTGACTTCTGAGCAAATCAGCTCAGGACTCAAGCTTCAAGATGAAGACTCTAGTGAACCATCAAGAACAAATGAACTTCACCATTTGTTTGAAGAGATGTTCAATGATGATGAAAAATCTGAAGGTGTTCAAAGAGCCTCTGAAGCCGAAGTATCTGAGGTTCAAACAGGTACTTCCCTAACTGGTCCTAGTATTACTTCACCCTATTCCACTACCTCTGTAGGTGCAAATGTTGAGGGGGAGCACACATAGACAAATAACGAACAAGGCTCTATGCTCAAGAAGAAGAAGATCATCTTCCCACAATTTCTGAGATGTTAACACTAGAGCAATCACAGAACTCTGTTCAAGGTACCACAAAAGCTCTCTACATCAACTCAATGAGCTAAATCGAGCCCTGTGGGAAGTACAAATGATCTACCTACTCCAACAGAGGTTGATCAAGATCAAGAAAATGCTCCCGAAGTGCAACTGGAAGGTTCCAATGATCACCTACCCCAAATGACCAAGTGGACTAAGAGTCACCTGCAGAGCCAAATCATTGGTGACCCTTCTGACAAAGTAAAGACTCACTCAGCTACTGCCAATTTTTGTCTCTTCACAAATTTTGTAAGTATCATCGAGCCTAAGAAAGTTTCTGAAGCCCTAGAAGACCCTAACTGGGTGAAAGCTATGTAAGAGGAGCTTCTACAGTTTGAGCGTAATGAAGTATGGACCCTAGTGCCTCTGCCTAAAGGCAAAACTGCAATAGGGACCAAATGGGTCTTTAGGAACAAGAAGGATGAAGATGGGGTAGTGTCAGAAACAAAGCAAGATTGGTGGCAAAGGGATATTTCCAAGAATAAGGGATCGACTACGAAGAAACTTTTTCCCTTGTGGCAAGGCTCGAAGCCATAAGAATTTTCCTTGCCTTCGTAGCCCACAAAGGTTTCAAAGTTTATCAAATGGATGTAAAGTCGGCCTTTCTGAATGGAAAAATTCAAGAAGAAGTATATGTCCAATAACCACCAGGGTTTGAAAGTGCCAAGTACTCGAATCATGTATATTTCTTGGACAAGGCTCTGTATGGACTAAAGCAATCCCCCAAAGCATGGTACGACAGACTTTCAAACTTTCTTCTTGCAAACGGTTTCAAAAGAGGTACAACTGATATCACTTTATTTCATAAGAAGAGAAAAAGTGAGATTCTGCTTGTACAGATCTATGTAGACGACATTATTTTTGGGTCCACAAATGAATCATATTGTAAAAGGTTTGAAACCTTGATGAAAAGTGAGTTTGAGATGAGTATGATGGGAGAACTCACATTCTTCCTAGGATTACAAGTCAAACAAACTTTAGAGGGTATTTTCTTAAATCAATCAAAATATGTCTCTGACATACTTGAAAAATACAAACTCTCTGACTCTTCATCAATGAATACCCCAATGGCCACTGGATCTAAGCTCTATGCAGATCCAGAGGGCAAATATGTAGAGTGTAAACTCTATAGAGGTATATAGGGTCTCTGTTGTACTTAACTGCCAGTAGAACTGATATAATGTTTGCTACATGTATCTGTGCAAGATTTCAAGCTAACCCCAAAGAATCTCATCTTCTTGCTGTTAAGAGGATCTTTAGATACCTAAAGGGAACCAAGAATCTAGGTCTTTGGTATCCAAAGAACTCTGGCTTTGATCTTGTGGCCTATACAGATTCAGATTATGGAGGATACAAACTTGAAGAAAGAGTACCTCTAGAGTTGTCAATTTCTTGGAGGTAAGTTAGTCAGATGGACTTCTAAGAAGCAAAACTGTGTATTAACCTCTACAACAGAAGCTGAATATATGGCTGCTGCTAGTTGTTGTTCACAAGTTCTGTGGATGAGAACCCAACTCAGGGACTATGGTTTTGATATTGACAAAATACCCATCCTCTATGATTCAAAAAGTGCCATTGCGATCTCTGCCAATCCTGTTCAACACTCTAAAACCAAACATATCGATATCAGGTATCACTTTCTGAAACATCATGTGGAGCATGGAATAATAGAGATGTACTTTGTGTACACAGATTACCAACTTGCTGATCTTTTCACAAAGGCTTGAGATGAGAAAAGATTCACTTTCCTTGTTGGCAAGCTTGGTATGCTAAATATGAGTTGATCCACAGTGCCTCTGTACCCTGGCACAGAGCTTCTATTGTACATAATTTCATTTCAATACTCCAGTTTTCATTCTTGCATATATAATCTATTCTTGTATGTACAGTTGTCCTTTATTATTTTCTTGTAATGAGTTCACTTGATTCTATGACTTGACAAAGCTTATCTTTTATGATCCAAACATAGGTCAAGGGGGAGCAGAAGGAGATACATGGAGAGAACCTTGTCGACTCAAGGGGGAGCAAATAAATGATTGTTATCGAGAAGAGCCTTATGTGTCCCACAATCAGTGTAAATCAAGATGGCAATCACAATTTAATCAATTTCCATGTTTATTTCAATCTCAAGAATCTATAAAGTATATGGCTCTCACTATTTCTCTCTCTAGACAAAGATACGCGCACTACTCTCTTACAATTAGCCTAATGATTCTACAAACAAAAAAACTCTATTTATACTCTAAACACTCACACCACTAAACACTTACAACACTTGACTTGACTTTGACTTTATTACAAAGACTTTGACTTTGCATGAGGGTTTGACTTGAGCTCTTTGACTTTGACTTTCAGTCTTCAGTCTTCAGTCTTCATCTTCAGTCTTCATGATCTTGTATCCAACATATTTGTTCACTAACATTCTCCCCATTTGGATTCAAGATCATATTCAAAAAGATAAGTAATACAATCTCCCCCTTTAGTACAAACTTATACAATCTCCTCTTTGACTGATCTTTAACAAATTTAATCTCCCCCTTTGTTAAGATAACTGATCATCTTCAGGAAAAATAAGCATTGGAGTACAATCTCCTCTTTATGCTGAAAAACAGTCTTCAACCTTTCTGTAATCTCCCCAAAGTTTGTGATAATGATCTTCAATAATATTGAACGATCTCCCCCAAGACAATACAATCTTTTTCAGTCTTCAGAAAAAATCATCTTAAGTTTTAGCTCAGTTTTCTTCAGCAAACATTCTTCAAAGAAAATTTCAGTAAATTTCAGCAATCTTCTCAAAATCTCTGAACTTTGTCTTTCAAGTCTGTACACTTTCTCTATCACATGCATTCTTTGACACATTCTTTCAACGAACTTTCTTCAAATCATCTTTCTTGAAATGATTTCTCCTTTAAATTCCAACATTTCTTTAACTTCTCCCACAAGTGATACAAACTCTTATTCAACAAACATTTCTTTGAACATATCTTCTCCCCCTTTTTGATGATTATAGCATAGAAATCATCAAAACTTCTTCAAGAAATGTCATTAACCTCTTCTCATACCATTGATCTTTCAACACATGAGCCTCTGATTATCCGTCAGTTCATCAAAGTATTCATCCGAATCTTTTCAAATTCAGACAAATAAGAATGTAACACCTGAATCAACACATGCATCAGTTAGTAAGCCTGTCAGTAACACGAAGTCACTGTGTGTAACAAATACACATTGGAAAGGAACTTTTTGATGTTCACTCCCCTAGGTCTTCCATTCAATCATCGAATAACACAAGGTTAAACTATGAACGTTCCGACAGAAAAACGAATTTCCTGTGTGTACGTGCTTGTGTATGAAATAATTAAGCACATGATGATTGCTTTTAATAATAGGCTCAAAATATGTAAACCATTGAGACAACAACAGTTATAGACGGACTCAATTGTGCATGATCGAAGTGCGAAGGTGGGGAAGACTTCCTTCTTTTTCAATATCCAGATTTTCCAAATGAAAATCAAATAGCTGATATGCTGCATACCCAAGAAAAATTGACACATGTTAATCCAAGATCGATCTAATCTTAGAGAGAGAAAGTAGAGAGAGAAAGATTTGAGACGTGAAACTGTATGTGTATTCAATATACGCATCAATGTTACAAATACAAAGGCAACAAGGGACTTAAATACCCTTGGCCAATACCAGATATAAAAGCACTAAAACACAGTATTAGCAACAAGTCTATAAATACAATGATTACTATAAAATCCGACTTAACAATCTCCCCCTTAGTAATCATTGGTGCTCCGGTCTTCAATGTAGGCTGTTACACCCATCTTCGAAACAAAACAGACTGTCTAAGCGACTTAGCGAAGCCTCTTGACTAAAAAAAATTTCTTCTCAGCATCTTTCAGTCTATGTTGCCTTGACAAGACTGGTCCTGTTTATAATAAACTTGGAGGAACAATCGGTTCATCAGCTTGTGCTCTAGACGACACACCTCTTTCAAATGTACTCGAATTAACTGTGGTGGTCGGAGCTGAAACAGCAAAAGAACTAGTATAGCTGAAGAAATTAGAATCTTGAGCAGATAAACTTTGAACTCTTTGTCTCCTTCTCTTTAACTTCTCCCCCTCATGACCTTGATGATCTGGATCAACTTGGTCATGTTTATGATGGAGAAGAGACATCTTCAGATCTGCAAGATTGAGTCGAAGAAGCTAGGAGGGGCAAATCTGACTTGAAATTATTCACCTGTTGAGCTCTTTTACTCCCCCTATACAAATGCACTATCCAAAGTATTCACTTTAAGTACTCCCCCTCGAAATGAGATATGATCAGATATTCTTTCATAATTTTCTCTTTATGCACTCCACCTCGAAATATGCCATACCCACATACACAGATATGAGAACACCAGTAACGAATCATCAATTGTAGAAAGAAAAATATACTGAATATGTATTTTGAAACAACTAAATATATAAAATTTTAAACACCAAACAAATTAAATTCTACTCAGTAAAATATCACAGATTAATCCATCAGTTGAAATCAAGTGTGTGTTTTTGGATACAAATACAAGTTTTATTGCATATCAAGTTAATATATGTTCAGTTTCAAAAACTTACATCAATCTATTCAGTGTGCTAGCATGTGAACTTTGATTAGCTTCAAGAAAATGAAATTCTAAAAATATAATAGAGAACTTTGCATTTACTCACACTAAGACGTCAAGAATTAAGACTTTCACAAATTTATAGGTTTATCGCAATTCAAACATATCACCAAGTATCATGAGATGTGTGCTTATTGTCATCTTTTAGCATTGTGCACATTGGCATCTTGACATGATTGTGCTCTTTGGCATCTTTTAAGCTTGTGCACATTGGCATCTTTTAATCAATAAGTCTTGTAAGTAAAGAAAATGTCGTAAACGTAACTTTCTATCTGATCCTATTGCAGGATTTGGGTCTGTCGTTCCCAGACCAGTTGGCCTTAGGGGACTAGGTGTCAAGCACCCCTTGGAACTTACTCTCCCAGAGCAGAAAGGCTACATCGACACGTCCTAAACCTATTCATACTAGTAGAACATGACTTTCGATCTGATTCTATAGAAGGATTTGGGTTCGATCACTCCCAGACCAATTGACCTAAGGGGACCAGATGACAAGCATCCCACGGAACTTACTTTCCCAAACCAGAAAGGTCACATGTACAAACTTTTAAACTTAGAGATTTCTGTATTTTATATATTTAATTCATCTCAATCACTTAGTTTTACATCTAAGTGCTTAGCCCATATTTTCATTACAATCCATAATTCTGACTTTTTAGGGTTTCAAAGCATTGTAAACTATAGATATTCCGAATGACACAACTTTAAAGCATTCTCAAAATTTCAAACATGTTTTGCTGACTTTTCGATTTTTTTTGAAAGACTTGAAAGTTGAACATATAAAACTTAAATATAAACAAAGCAACTTGAAATTTTATCCCAGACACACATTTTATTTAAACGAAAGAATAATTGTAAAAATTTTACTTTATAGAAAAAAATTTGTTTAGATTTAAACTTTTAAATTCAACATGCCGAGTTTAGAAAGCATAAAATTAAATCGTTTTTCGTTTAAGGCTGTTGTAAAAAAAATCGGCAAGTTAATATTTAGTTGGAACAAAATATAATTCAATAATACCTTCTTCCACATGATGTTTAATGAAAGTGATACCTCATATCTTATGTGTTTGGTTTGCACTTATTCAGGGTCTGATCAAACTAGCTCAGATTCTTGAAAATCTTGATGTAACTGGAACAACATCACTGTCAGAGATAGGTGCAACAGAATTTGAAGTAGATGCGCTCACAGCTTCTAATAAGCACAGAAGATAAACACATTGAAGTGCGAGTCCTGAGTTGCTTTACTCAGAAATCATAAACCTTTGAAGAACAAGTCCTAAACAGATATGTTTAGAAGTCGATGTTGAAGTACGGGTTCTAAGTTGATTTACTTAGAAGCCTTCTTTCTCTTACTCTCCCTTGACATTAGGTGCCTGCAACTCAGAATCAATCTTTTGTTTTGGTACCCACTTAAATTTGGGTCCATATTTGTTAGTTGCAATTCTAATGGGAGAAAATTTGTTAGATTTGACAAACAAAGTATGAGAAAGATTATCAGAGTAATAAACATAATCATCAGTAGAGGACGAAGCATAATCATCTGAACTAGAACTAGAGGAAGAATATGAGACATCTTTTGCAATTCGAATCATTTGCTTTATTGAATATTTGTTGTATTGATTACAAACAACAAATGAATCACTATGACAAAGATGATCTTCACATTTATCCTCTTGAATTTCAGATTCATTTGATGTTTGCTTGACCCTCCATATCTGCCTTGTAAAGGTCTTCAAAGGCCTATCTGAAACATTAGAATAACAAGAATTAGAATTTTCAGAAATGACATTAGCTTGCTTCTTTGACTTCTTTGACCTTCTTCTTTTATGCTTTGGTTTATAATACTCATCATTTAGCGTAAAAGATTCATCAAGAATTTTCGATTTAAGATTTGAATGTGAAGAAGAGATTTTATCAAAGAAACCAAACTGATCATTCATCGATTTTGAACTAGTCTCGGAGTCATAATTTTCAGAAAAACATAAGTCTGGATAAACTTTGTGCGACCCACTGGTGGCGTAAACTGTACTTTGCGCTACCAGCTGCTGGCGCAAACTGTCAGTTTGCTCTACCAGTGGTTTGCGCAAACTATCACTATTTGAAACTTTATGCGTATTTTCCTTAGAATCAGTAGAAAATCCAGAAGTAATCTTATCTTCAAAATCTTGTTTTTGAGAAATAAACTTTTCTTCAAAACTTGATTTCATAATAAAAAGAAGTAAATCATTTTCAAGTTCGTTTTGAAGACTTTGATCTTTCATTTTAACTTCAAGATCAACGATTTTGCCCTCTAACACTAATGGGGGAATATATCTCTTAGAATCATAAGAAACTGGAGATATATTTTCCTTATTAGCATTAATGGCATGTATATCAAAATAATCGTTTGATAATGAAGATTTAATGGAAGATTGGACATTTAAAACATTTTGAGATCTTCTGGACTTCTTTGATTTTTCAGGAAAATATTTTGCATTTTCGCTAGTATAAACAAACGGTAGTTCCATTTTCGTGTTGTTCATCCTTTTCTCATTTTCGATTTCTAAAACTTGCTTTTCGTTTATCCAATCAATTTTGAATTGAGGAGCATATCTAGCAAGATTTAGATAATCGAATTTATATAAAGTAGGGGATTTTTCTATATCATTGTCTAAACAATGTGGATTTTCAAAACCAAGTCCCCATATTTCCTTGATAGACTTATAACTCCTCGGTTTATTCATATAAATGGTTTGTTCAGTTTGATCTCTCAAATATAATTTTTCTTCCAACTAATTTATTTTATCAGAAAAACTATCTTTTAATTTGGTCATTTCTGTCAAAGAATCAAGATAAGTCTGATTTGAAATTTCCAAGTCATCCAATTTCTTTTGAAAGTTCTCTTTTGTATGAGTCAAAATGAAATTTTCATCTTTCAAAGAAATTTGCAATTTTTCAATCAAATTTGACTTTTCTTGATTAATAAGTTTTTCAGATAAAAAATTTGAACGTAAATCATGTAAAACAATTATAATGTCGTTCATTTGAGATGAAATAAATTTATAATCAAACTTGGAAGGTACCTCAGATTCATCAGTTGAAAAATCTTCATCATCATCATCGCTTATATCATCTCCTATGAAGCACATAGTAGCAGTTTCCTCATTATCAGCTTCATTGTCAGAATGATATAGCCAGTATTCAGCTTCAGCTAACAGTACGATTCCTTTCTGCCTTTTCTCAGCTAGTTCCATCTTCTTCCGGTAATACGATGAATCCCGAACCACCTTCACTCGACACTCCTTGGCAATGTGACCCAACTTTCCACAGTTGAATCACGCAGTAGCTTTCGTAGTCTCGGGCACTTTAGCAGGCTCGTTCTTCTTAGACCCTGAAGTGAAGCGAAGGTTGTTGGAACCCGAACGATGTTGGAACTTTTTGTTGTAGTGTTGAGAGAGAAGAATCATTGCTTTTTGTAGCGCTTCGCCATCATCATCAGTGGCCCCGTCATAAGCATTTTCAGACAATGCTTGTTCAGCCAATTAGCTCGTGAGAAGTGCAATCGGGTCCACTATTTTTAGCTTGTTCTTCTTATCAAGCTTTACTTTCTTTTCCTTGACGATGCTTTCATCTGTCATCAAGATCTCATAAAGCTCTTGGATTAGCATTTTAGAGACCCGAACATCATTCCTCAATCTGTGACAAGATTTGTTCCATTCAGGTTGAAGAGCATTGAGGAACTTCAGATTAGTCTCTAACTCAATCTTTTGCACGTTTATCTTTTGCAGATCGTTCAGCACTACCGAGAACCTGTCAAAGACACTTTTCAAAGACTCCCCATCCTTTGCTTTGAACTCCTCAAAATTGTTCATGTAGCGCGTTTGTCGGAGTTGTGCTGCAACCGTTGACCCGAGCATGATCTTTTCTAACTGGGTCCACATCATCATCGGATTGTGCTTGAAACAATCACTTCGATTGTAGATGGAATTAGGCAATGCTAGCATCAGGTTAGACTTTGCTTTGCGATCAGCTTTTTCTCGTGAAAGCTCTTCGGCAGTCAAGGGAATATCGTTCTTAGGTTTGACGAATGGTCCTTCAGTAAATGACTTCATCATGTTCTCTCCGTTTGATTGATGCTCGATAAAATTAATGAATCGATCTTGCCATTGAGTGAACTCATTCTCATTGATCAAAACTGGAGGACGAGTATCCGTTCCCAATGACATCATAATATCGTTCTTGTAGAACTGAGCTTGAAAAGAGAATTTTGAAATATCCATCTCGTCAGAAAATCTTAAGAAAAAAATGCCCAAGTCTTGAAACAGAGAGAGGTTGGCGCAAACTTGAGATTTGTGCTAACAGAGACTGGCGCAAACTTGATTTTGCGCGAGAAGGTGGTGCAAACTTGTTTTGCGTGAGACGATGATGGCACAAAGAATGTTTTGCACGAGACGTTGGTGGCGCGAACTTAACTTTGCGCGAGACAAAGGTGGCACAAATATTTCTTTGCGCGAGATGTAGATGGCGCAAAAGTAACTTGCGCGATGAACTGATGGAGAAAAACTTGAACTTTTCGCGAATACTTGAGTCCTGAACTTGGTGAAAAACCAGAAGAATCTAGCGCAAAGCTAGATGATCTAGCGCAAAGATGAAGATGTACTGGCACAAATTCTTGATGAACTGGCGCAAATTCTTGATGAACTGGCGCAAATTCCTGATGAGCTGGCGCAAAATTCAGATCTGGCGCAAAACACAGAAAATCAAGAAACAACCTCTAAAAATGATTACATAATCGAAATTGATGAAATTTTCTCACACAAATATGTTCGAAAACAAATTTCTAACCACTTTCAAACAAACAATTCGAACTATTTTCACAAAATCGTAAAATCTTGAAATGAACAGTGAGTTTATCGAACTTTTCAAGAAACTACAAAAATCTTAAAATTGAACTCCAAAATGTGAATTTCTTGCGAATCGATGTGAATCAAATATGTTCTGCTATTAAAAACGGATCCAACGAACCAAAATACAAGACAATTCGATCAGATTTCAACAAGAATTTGTGAAAAATTCAGAAAATGAGATTTTCTTGATCGAAATCAAGAAAATCGATCAAATTCTCAGAATTGTTTACGAATTCAGATTGAAAAATGATTCTCTCAAATCTCTCAGATTCAGATTAGGCTCTGATACCAATTGTTAATCCAAGATCGATCTAATCTTAGAGAGAGAAAGTAGAGAGAGAAAGAACAGTAATGTGGCTGCCCGATTCAGAAAAAGTTGGTGCAGAGTTTGATATTCTTTTACTCTGATCTCTCACCCTCTTTCTTTTTATCATTGAGCTCACTTCTAACCAAACTCTGTTTTACATTTTACCTCATCACACATACCCACACTCAGATATTTTGAATCCTCGCCTCTCGATCAATCAAGGATAACTTCTCGGGTAGGAACCACTGGTTAACGTGAATCCATAGAAGTTTTGTTAAGCTCTCACACAATGAACCCATGTTGTCCTATAAGCAAGGATGTTGCTCAAACGGTTTAACTTGAACAGTTAAAGCACATAATGAAATACATGTCAGATAAATGTATGCTCACTAATATAATCATAAACATTTGAGCATTTTAATCATGAAAGATTCTCTAAAAACAAGGATATTGAAAGAATGAAATGAATACAATAGACTTGTTTGAGAATCTGACATTATATGAAAAGATGAAATATTAATGAGTTATCGATCAAGGTTTAGGTCATGAAAAATTGGAATTTGTCTATACGAATCAAATATAGACAAGTCTTGAAAGAAATGTTTTGAATGAAATCGCGCTCAAATATCAATGAGTTCAAACAGGGTCTACCACCATCGAAAAATTGCTCAAATTGAGACATGGTGATAACATAAACAACAAAATATTAAACTAGTGTGTGTGAATACTTGACAGTATATGGAAAATATAATACACACGTATTTATCTTTGGAAATACACGGTTTGGTTAACAATTAAGCACATGTAAAATGAAAACATTTAAATTACACTTCTAAATTCATGAAATCATTTTGAGGATAGAGAAGTGGTTTGAACGTTTAAGAACATGTTTTCATGTCTGAAAGTCATCCTTCTTTCAGACATGTATGAGATTAAGTTTAGAATGATCCTTACACTCAACTTAAATCTCATAAAGTCAGCTCAAAACTCATATTAAATATGATCATGTAAGCTCCCCCTCAAAATCTGCATTCAGTCACAAAGCCGTCAAAGCAAAAAGTCTTATTCGCAAAATTTTATTGAAAACTAAAAACATGAAAGCAATAAAACGTGTTAAGAATGAGTTCTGATCAGATGTAATCAGAAATCATAGTCCTTACTCCCCCTGAGAATATGCACTATATAATATTTCAGTTAAGAATATATGCAAAAATTCATTAACTCCCCCTAAAATGTAGATCATCTTAACTTTGTCTTACACTCCCCCTGAAATCATAAACAAACCTTTCAGTGTAGATATCTGTCAGATTAAAAATAAAGAAATGAAAAAAATAACAAAATTTAAACTGTACTAGGTAACAACAGATTAAGTTTTGAGATTTAGCATGCCAAGTTTTGAAATGAGAAAATTAAATCTCTTTTCATCAAGTGGCTTGGTAAACAAATCCGCAAGTTGATAATCTGTGTTTACAAAGTAAAGTTCGATTGTAACTTTTTCAACATTATCTTTTATAAAATGATATCTCACGTCGATATGCTTGGTTTTCGTATGTTGTACAGGGTTAGCAGATATTGCAATGGCGCTCTTTGAATCGCAGTAAATTAGGATTTTGTTGTACTTGAAACCATAATCTCAGAGTTACGTTCGCATCCACAACACTTGAGAACAACAGCTAGCCAAAACTACGTACTCTGCCTCAGCTGTTGAAGTAGATACACATAATTGTTTCTTCGAAGCCCAACTCACGAGTTTATCGCCTAAGAATTGTATGTGTGTTCCAGATTCTAGTTTCTAATCAATATTAATCAATCAAACAAGATAAAACAAATCGATTACCTGTTTGATTTCTTTCAAATTTAATCTTTACACTTTCTCTCTCTAGAACTCTCTCTCTCTCTCTACAATCTTACTTCTTACACTTGTAACTTCTGAAAATACAAGAAGAAAATGTATTTATACTAACATCTAATACAAAGGAAACAACAAATACAAATACAACTAAGTTTGACTTATTACAAAATAGACTTTGACTTTTAATGAGATTTGACTTTAGCAACTTTGACTTTCTCAACTTTGACCTTCAGTATTCTTGATCTTGTATCCAACAGATTTATGCTCTAACAATCTCCCCCTTTGGATTCAAGATCATTGTTGAAAGATCTAGCAATTCAGTCTTCACTTTAAGCTCTGTCAAAGCAAACTCCCCTTTTTCATTGATGATCTTCTTTCCAAAACTGTCTTCAAACAATTAACAATCTCCCCAATGCTTACATAGAACACTTTCAGACTTTTGGAAAGAAATTATCTTCAGAATCAGCTCAAATGCTTTAGCAAATAATCTTCAAAGAAAAATTCCTCAAAACTTCAGAAATTCTTTGATCGTCTTCAAAATTTTAAATCTTTGTCATTTCTTTGATATCATCTCCCTTTAACTTCAAAAACTTTAACATTTCTTCAAACCTTTAACATTCAACATTTCTTCAAACTTTTCAACCAACATTTCTTGATTTGACCTCTTCTCCCCCTTTTTGATGAATTGAGCATCAACATCATCAAAACTTTCATCAAGAAATGTCTTTGACCATTCTGATCTGAGCCTCTGATTCTTTGCCAATTCGAACAATGTATTTATCCAGATCTTTTCAAATCCGGACAAAATAAGAATGTAACACCTGAATCAACAAATGAATCAGTTAAAATGCCTGTCAGTAACACAAAGTCACTGTGTGTAACGAATACACAATATAAAGGAGCTTTTTTATTTTCACTCCCCCAGGGCTTCCATCCAATCATCGAAATACCACAAAGGCAATTTCTATGAAAGTTATGACAAAGAAACAAATTCTTTGTGTGCTCGTGCAAGTGTAGAAAGAATTAAGCACAAAAGATTGCTTTTTAAGGCTCAACATAGTGTAAACCACTGAGACAACAGTAGATAAACACAGACTCTAAGTGCATGATTGAAGTGCGAAGGTGGGGCAGACTTCCTTCTTTTTCAATATCCAGATTTTCCAAATGAAAATCAGATAGATTATATGCTGCGTCCCCTTGAAAATGTGAAACATTTTCTTTTTGAGAAGAAAATGAGTGGTTGGTGGGGTTTAAGCAAGAGTTGGCATTGGCTATTTGCCTGATTCAATAACTTTCACCAAATAATTGTGAAATGCTAGTAATGTGGCTGCCCGGCTCAGAAAGTAGTTGGTGCAGAGTTTGATATTCTTTTACTCTGATCTCACACCCTCTTTCTTTTAATCATTAAGCTCACTACTAACCAAACTCTCTTTTCCATTTTACCTCATCACACCCACACTCATTTCTTTTAGACTCCTCACACTCAATCACTAAAGGATTAACTTCTTGGGTAGGAAACACTGGTTAACGTGAATCCATAGAAGTTTAGTTAATTCCTAGCACAAAGAACCCAAGTTTCCTAGTAAGCATGAGTTGCTCAAATGGTTTACCTTTATCAGTTAAATCTCAGATACAAATGTCAGATGAATGTATGCTCAGATGATATAATCATGAAGATATGAGCATTTTTAAACATTGAAGTATTTTCAAACAAGTATATTGAATGAAATGAATATGAATACAAAAGACTTGTTTGAAAATCTGACATTGTATGAAAAAGATCAGAAATGAATGATATAGCAATGAAAGCTTATGGTCAAGAATAATGATATTTGTCTATACGAAACAAAATATTGACATTCTTGAAATGACCGTTTCGAAATGAAATATCGCTCAAAAAATTCATTGAAGTACAAGCGAAGTGTCTTACCATCGAAGAAAAATTGTTTCAATTTAGAGACATGGTAAGAACATGTTGAACAAAAATTCAAACCAGTGTGTGTGAATACTTGAAAGTATATAGAAAACACAATACGCAAGTATTTATCTTTGGAAACACACGGTTTGTTTATCAATGAAGCACAAAAATAAAATGAAAACATTTAAAATCACACTTCCAAATTATAAAATTTGTTTAAGAATTGGGAAGTGGTTTGAACATTTAAGAACATGTTTTCTGTACCTAAAAGTTGTCCTTCTTTCAGATATATGTGAGATTAAGATAAGAAGTTTACCTTGTCGCTCAATCTTAAATCTCCGAAAGTCAGCTGTAGTCATGTAGATATGATCGTGTCAGCTTCTCTCATCCTGTAAGTCTCAAAGTCTAGTCAAAAATTTATTCACAAAATTTATTCGAAAATAAACGACGGAAAACAGTAAAACAATTATAGAACGAATTCTGATCAGAAGTAATCAGAAATCATAGTCTTACTCCTTTTTACTTATAGACTCCCCCCTAAAATCATGCATCACAAAAATTTTGTCAGTTAAGTATAATGCAGAAATTAGTTTTGCTCCCCCTCAAATGAATGTAGATCATTTAAAAATCTTCTCTAACTCCCCCTGAGATCATGAGCAAACCATTAAAGTGCAGGTATCCTTCAGATATAAAGATAAAGAAAATGATGAAAAATAACAATACGTAACTTTAGTAGGTAATACCTGATTATGTCTTCAGATTTAACATACCAAGCTTAGAGACAAGAAAATTAAATCTATTCTCATCTAAGGGTTTGGTAAATAAATCTGCAAGTTGATAATCTGTTTTTACAAAATAAAGTTCAATTGTTCCTTTTTCAACATTATCTTTGATAAAATGATACCTTACATCAATGTGTTTGGTTTTCGTATGCTGGACAGGATTAACAGATATGGCAATTGAACTCTTCGAGTCACAGTAGATTGGAATTTTATCATACTTGAATCCATAGTCTCGTAGCTGTGTTCGCATCCACAAGACTTGAGAGCAACAACTGGCAGCAGCTACATACTCTGCTTCAGCAGTCGATGTGGAAACGCATAACTGTTTCTTTGAAGCCCAGCTAACGAGATTGTCTCCAAGAAATTGTACGTGACCAGAAGTACTCTTTCTGTCCAACATGCAACCTGCATGATCTGCATCTGAATATGCAGTCAGTTGAAACCCTGTATCCTTAGGATACCACAAACCAAGGTCTGCAGTCCCCTTCAGATATCTAAAAATCCGTTTGACTGCGGCCAAATGGGATTCTTTGGGATCAGCTTGATATCTAGAACATAGACATGTTGAAAACATAATATCTGGTCTACTGGAAGTTAAATACATCAACGATCCTATCATACCTCTATAGGTTCTAACATCAACACTTTTTCCCGAAGGATCAGTGTGGATCTTAGTTCCTGGTGCCATCGGGGTGCCAATAGATTTGTGATTTTCCATTTTGTACTTTCGAAGAATGTCCAAAATGTACTTAGATTGATTTATAAAAATACCCGTAGAAAGTTGTTTAACTTGTAATCCGAGAAAGAAATTCATCTCTCCCATCATACTCATTTGAAAACGTGACACCATGAGGTTAGAAAAGTTTTTACAATATTTTGGATTAGTAGAACCAAATATTATATCATCAACATATATCTGAATAAGTATAATATCAACTTTTTCTTTCTTGATGAATAAAGTAGTGTCGATCTTACCTTTTGAGAAACCAGACTTGACCAAGAATTTTGATAATACATCATACCAGACTCGAGGGGCTTGCTTTAATCCATAAAGGGCTTTGTCCAAGATATAGACATGATCTGGCTTGTCTTGATTAACGAACCCTTCTGGTTGAGACACGTACACTTCTTCTTTAAGAATGCCGTTCAGAAAAGCTGTTTTCACATCCATCTGAAAGACTGTGAAGTTCTTATGAGCGGCGTAGGCGAGAAACATTCTGATTGCCTCTATGCGCGCTACTGGAGCATATGTCTCATCATAATCAATGCCTTCCTCTTGCCGGTAGCCTTTGGCAACAAGTCTAGCTTTGTTTCTGATGACGACACCATCTTCATCCTTTTTGTTCTTGAATACCCACTTAGTTCCTATCACGGTCTTTCCTTCAGGCTTAGGAACTAATCTCCAAACCTTTAGGGCTTCAAACTGATTGATCTCTTCTTGCATTGCAGATACCCAGTCCGAATCAGCAAGAGCCTCGGATACTCGTGTTGGCTCAATCTTGCTTAGGAACGAGTCATGCATACACTGATTAAGAGTCGCTGACCTTGTCTGAACAGGCTTGTCAAAATCTCCAATTACTTGATGTAATGGATGGTCCTTGGTCCAGCGATGCTCATGTGGGAGTGGAATAGATAAATTCTGAACATGATCATCATCTTGAAATCCACTTTCAAAATCTTCAGTTTGAATTACAGGAGGGGAGTTTTCAGTTGAAATATCAGTTGAAGAAGTATCAGTTGGGACAGCAGATTCAGGCTGTTGAGTAGACAAAGTATTACACCCAACTGAAACAGTTACTTCTGACTCAGCATTTGTTTGAACATCTTCAACTGTAGGAGTAACAACAGGAATATGAATTTCTGTTTGAACTGGAGATGCTTGTTCAGTAATAACTTCTGAAGTGACTGGATGATGACAGCTTGTATCTTCAGACCTGTCAGTTACAGCAGATTTAAATACATTAGTTCCAAGAAACTCATCATAAAAGAATTCAAATAACAAATCTAAATCAGTTAAATGTGAAGTAGATGTAGAAGCGTTATCCGAATTTGTCGCTGTAGACACAGGTTCTGGACTGATCTGCCCAGAAGCTAATACACCAGTGATAACGGGTTCTGAATTGATTTGATCAGAAGCCATATCTTCATCAAATGTGACATTGACGCTCTCCACAACTGTTTTTGACTTCTTTATATAAACACGATATGCTGCAGAAGTTGAAGAATAACCGATAAAGATGCCTTCGTCCGCTTTAGCACTGAATTTATTCAGACTCTCCCTGTCGTTAAGCACAAAACATTTACACCCAAATATGTGAAAATATTTGATAGTTGGTGTTCTGTTGTTGATTAGCTCATATGGAGTCTTCTGAAAACGGCGGTGTATTATGGAACGATTTTGTGTATGGCATGCAGTCGACACAGCTTCCGCCCACAAGAATAGAGGTAGATCCGATTGACTAAGCATAGTCCGAGCGGCCTCGACTAGCGTTCGATTACGTCTTTCTACTACTCCATTTTGTTGAGGCGTTCTAGCAGCAGAATACTGATGTGATATCCCGACCGATTTGAGATATTCTTCAACAATCTTGTTCTTGAATTCTGTGCCATTATCAGTACGAAGAAACTTGACTGGTCGCTGCATTTTCACCTGGGTCGTCTTTAAGAATGAAATGAGAACTTCCGGTGTCTCATCTTTTGAACGAAGAAATTTGACCCACGTGTATCTGGAGTAATCGTCCACAATTACCAACACATATTTCTTACCACCCAAACTCTGAGTTTTCATTGGTCCACATAAATCCATGTGTATCAGTTCTAACGGAGAACTAGTGCTTGGTTCAGGCTTCGGTTTGTGAGCAACTCTCTTCATCTTACCCTTCTCACAAGCGGCACATAAGTGTTCTTTTTCGTATTTCAGCTCAGGAAGTCCCTTTACTAATTTCCCACGAACCAGCTTGTTGATGTAACGAAAGTTCAAGTGAGATAAACGTCTGTGCCAGAGCCAACTTTGCTACAACGAAGCTTTTGTCATCAAGCATACTTGGTTGTCAATCTGTACTTTGGACAAGTTGATGGTATAGAGGTTTGTCTTTCTATGTCCACCCAAGAGTTCTGTTCCGTCTTCAGTACGAACTGAGCAACTCTTAGACTTGAAGTTGACCTCTAACCCTTTATCGCAGAATTGACCTATGCTGAATAAGTTGTGCCCCAAGCCTTCGACATAACTCACTTTACTGATCGTTATGTTGTCTTGTATAATGTCACCATATCCTAAGATAGGTGAAAGCTGATCGTTTCCAAATCTGACATTGCCACTGAATTTCTCTGTATAGTTAGACAATAAAGCTTTTTGCCCAGTCATATGCTTGGAACATCCACTATCCAAGTACCACATATGCCGGGTCTGCAAGAGAAATCAGGCAATAACAATTTTAGGTACCCATTTAAGAACGGGCCCTAACGGATTAGCACAAGATTTTGGTATCCACTTGAAAATGGATCCTCTTTTCATTTGAAAACCTTTAAAATCATTTGATCTAGAAGAATATACATGATAAGATCCATACCAATCAGAAGGATTATGAGAATAAGCAAAGTCAATTTTCCGATAATTATGATGAAATTTAGTAGTAATAGGAGATAATTGAATCAACTGCTTTATTGAATAACGTTTGTAAGAAGTTACAAGGTTTTGTTTATGAGAAGCACATTGATCAACTACATCAGAATCACTACTAATAGATTTAGTACAAAAATTATCAGTAACTGATTCAACTATCTCAGCATCCTTCTGTTTTGGTCTCCATTTGGATTGAGCTTTCAGCTTTTTCTTCCTTAAATCTGAAACATAAGATGTAGATTTATTAGGAAAAATAGATTTCTGTGACTGAGGTTTCTTTTGTGTACCAGTGTATTTCTGTTTCTGTAATCGCTGCTTCTTATGTTTCTTACCATTAGCATAGTAATCAGCAGTTACAGAAACTTTGTTATTACTAACACCACTTGGTAACACTTTGTCATTTTCAAGACAAGTAGAATGATCAAGAAGTTTAGAATGAATATCAAACATATCAGATTCTTCCATGCTCCCATCATCAGAATTAAAAGAATCATTTGCAGACTCAAATAAGTCATCAGAATTATCAGAGAAAATTTGAGGTTCCTTTGAAACTGTAGAACACTTTGTTGATTTTTCTTGAAAAACAGTGTTCTTTATAACTGTAGAAAACACATTTTGTTCTATATCAACCAAAAATTTTTCATCAGATAAAACATTTTCAAGTTCAACTATTTTGCTTTCAAGAATAGATGTAGGAACATAAACCTTTGCAATCGTAGGTTTTGCCTTCATCTCTGAAGCGGAATAACTAACAAAATAGTCATTTGAAAAAACTTTTGGTGTTTCTGAAAGATAACTATCATTTAACTTTACATAGTTAAATGGTAGTTGCATTTTCTTTTTATTCTTTCTGTTTTCAGTTTCTTTGGCCTCATCTTCATCTGACAATTTTGTAACAAATTTGGGTTTCAAATGAGTATGTTTACCAGCATAGGCAAGAAAATCATAGTTATAAAGTGCCGGCTGTTTTCTGATGGCTTTCTTAAGATAATGGGGGTTGTTAAAACCAAGTCCCCATCTTTGCTTAACATCTACCTCTTCATTAGGAGCATTAAGAAAGATGGTTTGATCTGTTTGATCTCTTTTATAAAGTTTAACTTCCAGACCATTTACCTTCTTGTTCAAATTCTTGTTTTCAACCTGCAGTTTATAAATAGTTAGTGCAGATTCATTTTTCTCAAACTCATATCTATTTACTTTACCTTCAAACTCAGAAATCTTCTTTTCAAAATTATCTACTTTAGATTTAGAATCAGAATCAGATTTGCGTAAAGAATCAATTAGATCTTTGTTTGAAATAACAGAAGTATTAAGTTCAAAGATCTTCTTGTTCTTTTTAGCAACCTTTTCCTTTTCATTTTTCAGATTAGTTTGTAAATTTTGTAGCTCAACCACCATGGTTTCCAATTTGGTAATAAAATCTTTTGGAGTTAAGTTTAATACCTCATTAACTTCTTCATCATCTGACTCGTCATTCTTGTCCTCTTTGCCCATTAGACAAATATGAGCATTTTCTTCTTTCTCTTCACCTTCATCCTCAGAATGATCTAACCAAAACTCATCTTCAGCCATTAGAGCAATACCAACTTCCTGTTGTCTTGCCAAAAGCAACTTGTTCTGATAGTACTGAGAGTTGCGAACTTTCGGCTTTCGACAATCTTTAGCATAATGACCCAACTTGCCACAATTGTAGCATTTGATTGAATCAGTTGCTGGCTTCTCAACAGCTGTGTAATCATTCACAAACTTCTTCTTCTCATCCGGTTTCTTCTCACCATACATATTCTCTTCAAATCTCTTGCCTTCTACCCTCTCTCGGTGCTCGTGGTTCTTTGAACTTGATGACGAATAGCGTTGAGAATTTGATCCCGGCTTCTTATAAAATTTCTTCTGAAAGGCACGGGTCAACAATATCATAGCTTGTTTCAGACTTTCGCCATCATCACTATCAGATACAGAACCAGACTCTGAACTTGAACTCACTATCTTTTTCTTCTTCTTCTCAATCTTCTCTTTCTTTTCTTTCTTCTTTTCATCAACAACCAAAGCTATAGGATCAGAAACTTGTACTGCCTTCTTCTTCTCAGCTCTTTTCTCTTCAACCTCTTCTTCATTCTGTTTCAGGGTCTCATAAACTTCATGAAGAGGGATTTCATTCAAGTCTTTCATTTGCTTCATCCTTCTCGTGTGCTTTTTCCATTCAGGACGAAGAATGCTCAAAAATTTCACATTGTTTTCCAACTGCTTCTTCTTGACTTTGTTCTTAGTCAGCTCATTTAGAAGCAAAGTAAATCTCTCATAAGTGTCTTCAAGACTCTCATTTTCCTTAGCCTTGAATTCCTCATAGTTATTGATGCAGTTGGCCATCTTTATCTGATGCCCTATCTCTGATTCCATCATCATCTTTTCCAATTGATTCCACATCTGTTTAGCATCATGTTTGAAGCTGTCTATCTTGATGTAGATATCATTTGGAATGCTTTGAAGTAAAAGAGATCTTGCTTGCTTGTCAGCTTTAAATCTACTCTTTTGTTCTTCTGAGTACTGAGAGAAATCAACTTTAACTGGTTTTGTCTTTATTTCCTTTTCTCCATCTCCATCATCACTTTCACCATCAACATTATTACCATTATCATCATCAGCAGGTACATGAATTGTGATTGGTTTCATGGGACCTTCAGTGATAGATAGAAGTATATTCTCTCCATTTGAATGTCTGTCTATGAAGTCTAAAAATCTGTCCTTCCATTGTTCATATTCGCCTTTGAACAATACCGGAGGCTTTACATCAGTGCCGATTGAAAGTGCATCTTTGGAAGTCATCTTCTTTAACCTGTTTGAAAAATATATCAATAAGAAACTAGAACTGATCGTTAGTCCAAAATATGAAATCACAAGAAAAATCTTGAAAACTAGAAAAATCAGAAAATTCGAAAAATTTGACTAAGTAACAGAACTCGCAAGCCCTAAAACTCGCAGACTGAAGAACTCGCAGACTAAGACTTGCGCGTTCTATAAATTCTCAAACAAACTCGCAAGCAAACTCGCAGAAATTTGCGCGTTTTGAGAAACTCGCAAGCAAATACGTAGATCAAACTCTCAGATTGACGAAACTCGCAAGTGCCTAAACTCGCTAAAGACTATTCACACTGAAACTTGCAGATTGAGGCGTGCGCGTTTTCCAAACTCGTACGTCGAAGCTTGCGCGTTTCAACCAAACTCGCTAGCTACTCTTGCGCGTTTCAACACTTAGAATTATTTCTTGAAGTTTCAAACTCGCAGGTCGAAGAACTCGCTGATCACTGTTTCTCCTCAAACTCGCAAACTACTATTCCTTCTGAAACTCGCTAGCTTTGATTAGCGAGTTTGTAGAACTCGCTGGCCACTACTAGCGCGTTTCTTGAAACTCGCAAGTAGCCTTGCGCGTTTTAGACCAAATTCTTCCTTCGACTTGCGCGTTCTACCCTGATGAACCTGCGCGTTTCACGAAGAACTTGCGCGTTTTGGCGATCTAGCGCGTTCTTCCGTTTTTCGACCCAAAAACCATCTTTTTCACCTTAAGTCGATCTTTTCTTGTCCAATTGATCTGTAACTTTGCAGAATCCTTTGTAATCAACCCAAGAACAAGTTTCAATACACGATTTTTACAATTAAACAATTACAAACAAAAAAATTTTGATGAAACAGTGACTAACGACTCGTGTACAAAAAATCAACCAAAATCACGAATTCGAATGAAATTACAGTGCAATACGAAAATTAAAGTACATAGACTCGATCTAATACACTTTGCGATCAAAACCTAATCAAAATCTGCTCCAAAAACTCACAGAAACTCAGAGTTCGAAATTTCTTGAAAGAACAGTAACGAACCAAACTTTCTTGATCTGATTTCACTTTGAACCTGCTTTTATACCAATTGTGTGTTCCAGATTCTAGTTTCTAATCAATATTAATCAAACAAACAAGATAAAACAAATCGATTACCTGTTTGATTTCTTTCAAATTTAATCTTTACATTTTCTCTCTCTAGAACTCTCTCTCTCTCTCTACAATCTGACTTCTTACACTTGTAACTTCTGAAAATACAAGAAGAAAATGTATTTATACTAACATCTAATACAAAGGAAACAACAAATACAAATACAACTAAGTTTGACTTATTACAAAATAGACTTTGACTTTTAATGAGATTTGACTTTAGCAGCTTTGACTTTCTCAACTTTGACCTTCAGTATTCTTGATCTTGTATCCAACAGATTTATGCTCTAACATTGTATATGTCCCGAAGTACTCTTCCTGTCAAGCATACAACCTGCATTATCCGCGTCTGAAAACGCTGTGAGCTCAAAACCAGTATCTTTAGGATACCACAGACCAAGATCTGCAGTGCCTTTCAGATACCTAAAAATTCGCTTAACTGCAAACATATGGGATTCTTTAGGTGAAGCCTGATATCTTGCACATAAGCACGCAGAAAACATTATATCCGGACGACTAGATGTAAAGTACATTAAGGAACCAATCATACCTCTGTAGGTTCTAACATTGACAACTTTTCCAGAAGGATCTGCTCCCATCTTAGTTCCAGGTGCCATCGGGGTACGAATAAGAGTACAATTTTCCATTTTAAATTTTCTAAGAATATCGAAAATGTACTTTGCTTGATTAATGAAAATCCCCATAGAAAATTGTTTGACTTGTAATCCGAGAAATAAATTCATCTCTCCCATCATACTCATCTGAAATCTTGACACCATGAGGTTAGAAAAATTCTTACAGTACTTTGGATTAGTTGAGCCAAATTTGATGTCATCCACATATATCTGGATTAAAATGATATCAACTTTCTCCTTTTTAATGAAAAGAGTAGTATCGATTTTACCTTTTGAGAAGCCCGACTTGACTAAGAATTTAGATAGAACTTCGTACCAGGCGCGAAGGACTTGTTTCAGACCGTAAAGAGCTTTGTCCAGAATGTATACATGATTTGGCTTATTTGGATTGACAAAACCTTCAGGCTGAGAAACGTAGACTTCCTCCTTTAAAATGTCGTTCAGAAAGGCAGTCTTCAGATCCATTTGATAGACGGTGAAGTTCTTGTGTGCGGCATAGGCTAAAAACATGCGGATTGCCTCGATGCGCGCAACTGGAGCATAAGTCTCGTCATAATCTATACCTTCCTCTTGCCTATATCCTTTAGCCACAAGTCTTGCTTTGTTCCTTATGACGATACCATCTTCATCTTTCTTATTCTTGAAAACCCATTTCGTGCCGATAATTGTCTTTCCTTCAGGTTTAGGCACAAGTCTCTAGACTTTAAGCGCTTCGAACTGATTAAGCTCTTCTTGCATTGCGGTTACCCAATCTGAATCAGCTAGAGCTTCAGATACTCGAGTTGGCTCTATCTTACTCAGAAAGGAATCATGCATGCACTGGTTCAGTGTAGCAGACCTAGTTTGCACCGGCTTGGACGGATCTCAAAATGATTTGATGTATTGGGTGCTCTTTGGTCTACTTGTGTTCATGATGGAGTGGATTAGATGTAGATTGATCATGTTCATCATCTAAGAATCCACCATCATCTTCTTGTTCTTCTAGGGGTTCAGTTGAAGTAGTCGGTGCAGAAGCTTAAGTTGGTTGGACACTTGAGGTCTGTTGAGTAGACGTTCCCGTCCATCCAACTGATTGAGTTACTTCTGGCTCTTCATTAACATTCACAGCTTCAACTGATGGAGTAGGTATTTGAATCTGAGTTTCTTCCTGAATCAGGGGGAACAAATTCAGTTGAGACATCTGAAGTGATTGGATGATTATTGAACCTTTAGGTCTGTCAATCACAACAGGTTAAGGCAAATTAGTACCAAGAAACTCATCATAGAAAAACTCAAACAATAAATCTAAATCTGTTAAATGTGATGTCGACGTTGACGCTTTATCAAATTTAGTAATGTTAACCGCAGGTTCTGGATTGATTTACCCAGAAGTTAATACTCCAGTAAGAACGGGTTCTGAACTATTTTGATCAGAAGCCATTTCTTCATCGAATGTTGCATTGACACTCGCGACAACTATCTTCGATTTCTTCAGGTATACTCTGTATGCTGCAGACGTTTGAGAATATCCGATGAAAATGCCTTCATCAGCTTTCGGACTGAACTTGTTCAAGTTCTCCTTATCATTCATTATGAAACACCTGCATCCAAAAATATGAAAGTGTTTAATGCTAGGTATTCGATTATTAATTAAAGCATATGGCGTTTTACCGAACCGACGATGTATAATGGAGCGATTCTGTGTATAGCATGCCGTAGACACAGCTTCAGCCCACAAAAATAGAGGTTGATCTGATTGACTCAACATAGTACAAGCGACCTCGACTAGTGTTATGTTTCTTCTTTCTACGACTCCATTCTGTTCTGGCCTTCTGGCAGCAGAAAATTGATGTGTTTTCCCGACCGATTCGAGATAATCTTCAACACTTTTGTTCTTAAATTATGTGCCATTGTCTGTTCGAAGAAGCTTTACTGTCTTCTGCAAATTCACTTCAGTAGTCTTTAGAAATGAGATGATGACATCAGGCATCTCATCTTTTGATCTTAGAAATTTGACCCAAGTGTATATAGAGTAATCGTCCACAATCACTAATACATATTTCTTGACGTTGATGCTTTGAGTACGCATCGGACCGCAGAGGTCCATATGCAGTAACTCCAAAGTAGAACTTGTACTCGGCTCAGGCTTATGAGAGTCTCTTTTCATCTTGCCTTTCTCACACGCAACACATAGATGTTCTTTGACATATTTAAGCTCTGGAAGTCCTTTCACTAAGTTTCCCGTGACCAACTTGTTGATGTATCGAAAGTTAAGATGAGATAGCCGTCTATGCCATAGCTAGCTTTGCTGCATAGATGCTTTTGAAAGTAGACATACCTCATTATCAGTCTTGACTTTTGACAAACTAATCGTGTAGAGGTTTGACTTTCTCGTCCTGACCAAGAGTTCTTTTCCGTCTTCTGTTCGCAGACAACACCTCTTGGCCTTAAAATTTACCTCTAAGTCCTTGTCGCAAAACTGACCAATGCTGAATAGGTTATGTCCTATTCCTTCAACGTAGCTCACCTTCTTGATCGTTACGTTTTCTTGTACAACATCACCGTATCCCAAAATCGGTGAAAACTGGTCATTTCCGAAGCGAACGTTCCCACAAAACTTCTCTGTATAATTAGACAATAAATCTTTCTTTCCAGTCATATGCTTAGAGCAACCAGAATCCAAGTACCACATATGACGGGTCTACACATGAGAAATCAGGAAACAATCGGTTTGGGTACCCATATATATCTGGGTCCTTTCAGGTTAGTATAAAATTTTGGCACCCATTTGAGTTTGGGTCCTCTTTTGTTTTGAAAAACATGAGAATGATGTATATGATAAGTTCCAAACCAACATTCAGAATATTGTCGAGTCACAAAATCATTTCGACAATGTGTAGACAACTAAGTAGTAAACGGAGATAATTGGAACAATTGCTTTATTGAATATTTCTTGTAAGAAGCTACAAGAGTTGATTTTGTAGAAGCAATTTTACCAACTAAATCAGTACTACTAACAGAAATCCTATTACATTCAGAATCCGAAAATGACTTTGTAGGCTTGAGAGTCCAAGAATCTCTAAATCTTTAGAGAGAGAAAGTAGAGAGAGAGTAACTAGAGAGCGCAAAGTAATCAGATGTATTAAAAACAGAATGCCAAAGTTACAAAACAAAGGCTCTAAGGGGAATTAAATACCCCTAGCCTTTACAAAACAGATAGATCATTAAGAGCAGACTAGGCTAGAAAATAAATACAATGATTACTATAAAAACAGATCTAACAATCTCCCCCTTAGTAATCATTGGCGCCGTGGTTTTCAAAAACAATCTTCAAAAACAGCATAGACCAACCAAGCGACTTTGGAGAATCACTGACGCTCTTCTTGTTGACGAAGTCTATTCAAACCAACTAAAACTTCCAGTCGTCTTAGAGTTGAACGGAGATTCAATATCTCTTGAATTGAATCTAAAGTCTTTTGGAGAAGACGGATTTCATCATTATCAACCAGGAATGCATTTTCTCTTGATTCCAAAAATCTTCTTTTAGCCTCCTTCAGACGTTGCTCCAACTGAAGCTTGATCACCTTTAATGTTCCATCGGAGTAGTGAGCAATTTCTTCAAACTTGAGAAAGCATTTTTCATTAGAGCCATTCTTGTACACAACTCCATATGGATCTTCAACAATGGTGAGAAGAGGACAAGACTCTAAGTTCGGTAAGCTTCGGTTGGGCCTGAGAAGATTAACAACCGGCTGAAAACTTTCGACGGCCATCTGAAAATCAAAAACCCTGAAGAATCGGATTTGTCGTCGAATGAATCTTTTAATGACGAACAAAGCTTGTGAAATATCCTGAGATTTATGATACAGATTCCTGAAGTGATCATATAAGAATTCAATATCATCTATAGAAAGGTCAGTGAAGTCTGCCTCTGAAAATTTATACCGCTTGCAGTCTCTTCTTTCAACTTCAAAATCAGGATACGAGATATTCACAAACTTGTTGACTGTGACACTAATGACTCGAACAATCAAGTGTTGAGAAGAAACGGTATTATTCCTTTTGCGCTGACACTTGATAAACATCAAGTACTCATATTGATAGGCATCTGACTCTTTCTCTACTCCAAGGATTGCATAGATGTTAATCGGCCTTCTTCTAGAAACAAAGATGTTTCTCTGAGAGTCTTCTAGAAAGGCTGATCTTTGCCTTGATGCCAAATATCTACGTTGCAGATTCCTTTGTATTTGACGTCTAGATAAAGCTGGTCCTTCTTCTAGAATGGATGGTGGAATTACAGGATCAGAAGGTGGAACTTCAGTTTCTGCTCTTGACGACTGACCAACTTCAAATGATCTTGAAGGAATAGTGGTAGTCGGAGCTGAACTAGCAACAGAAGTAGATGTGTCTTTAGCTGATTCAGGAATCTCATGATGAACAGGAAGATCACTATATAACAAATCTGCTTCTTCTTCATCTTTCGCATCCATGAACACTGAGTCATCTTCTGTATCTAATATGATAACGATATCATCATAGTCTTCTTCATTGACTTGACATATCTTTTCAAACCTGACATCTTCATCATCATCAGAATTAATCTCTATGAAGTTAGCAAAGAACTTCCTCATATCATTTGCAGCTTCAGATTCTTCAACTTTATGAACATTTGCAGAAATATCTGGATCCATATAAACAACAATTTGCATATTATTGTTAATATTACTCTCAGAAATATTCAATTCATTATGCAAGGAAGACAGATCAACATTTTCAATCATAACATTGACTATGTCCTGAATGTTGCAGTCTTGAACAGTTTCACCACTCTTTCCTTTATCACCAGCCACTTCTTCTTGAATATCTTCTCTAACTTCAGAAGATCCTTCAACTCTCGGTCTCTTTGCCATCTCCCCCTCACGGCCTTGATGATCAGGATCATCTTGGTCATGTCGGCGCTTAAGAGACGGGCCGGCCTCAGTTCTGCAACTTTGTTCATGAAGATCAAGCCTGGAAGATAAATTAGAGAAGGCTTGAGACATAAAAGATTTGAGATCAGAAAAACTTGTACGAACTTCTGATCTGAATGCATGAAACTCATCAGATAAAGCAGTAATCCGTTCAGATTCAGAAGAATGAACTGGAGGCGGCGTAGGTTGGAAGTTCCGTAGAAAAGAAAGAAGATCTTGATCCTGATGTTGTGGCGGTGACATAGACAGTAGTCGCGCATATAGTATATCAGTCAACTCAAAAATAGGTAATTCATGAAGAGAAGACCTTGAAGATGTACCAAAAGGAGCAGACATAGAAAGTCCCGTAGACATAGAAACCACCGAAGGAAATGGAAGAGAAATAATTGGAGAAGAAATTGAAGTCACAGCAGAAGAAGGTTCACGAATAACTACCCTAGATGGTCGTCTGAAAGGAATCTCTGGAGGAATCACTGAAGTATCAATTTCAGGCATTTTTCCTTTGAAGAAGGTCTTCAACTTTAGAATATGTGCTTCCTATTCTGCATCCATTTTCTCTGATAACTGACGAATAACATCATTCAAGGTAGAGAATTTGTCAGAAGATACTCGAGCTTGATCAGAAGAAAGCTCTATAGCTGGAAATTGAATAGCCGCAAGTGAAGTTGCTGGAGCTTGACTTTGTACCAAAGCTGAGGCTTGATCAAATGTTGTATCTAATTCATCTACTTGAAGATGTGCAACAGATGGATTAACAGGAACAGAATCATCTTCAGAGAGAACTTCTGTTGAAACAACCACTTCTGGTGTCCTAACCTTCCTTTCATAAACCTTAAGACTTGGTTTATCACTATCATCATCATCATCATCATCATTATCATGATCAGAATCTTCATCATCATCATCCCCATAAATATCGCTAACATGAACATCACCATCATCAACATCATCAGAAGTAACATGAATAGGAAACTCAGTAACAATTTCTGTTAGAACATTCTCAATTTGTTGAAAAGTAACATCCTCTTGAACTATTTCTTCTTCAAAAAAAACCGCAACTTCTTGCTCATCTTCAGCCTCTTTTTCAACTTCAGGCTCTTGTTCAGGAATAGCTGCTTCAACTTCAACATCTTTTTCAGCAGCTTGATTGTCATGAGAAGGCTAATCTTGTACAGCTTCCATAAACTCATTCTCCATGCAATATTCTATGACATCTTCATCTGTAACATCAGCGTAGTTGTCAATAAGAGCATACGAAATGGTCATAGAATAGTTGAAAGACCTCTTCTGCTTCTGAATATAAGTCATCTCGTTGTTTGAAACTTAAGGCCAAGATAATCAGCGAGGAATGGCTGGATTGCTTCTCAGCATACTTCGAACAATAAGCTTCAGAAATCTAACGAACGGAATGAACTTCCGTTTCTTGTTGGTGAACTTGTCATGTACCACCTCCGAGAGTTCGGTCCAAAAAATAAAAGTGTAATCAACATGCAAGTCGTAGACGACTGCATGGAACAGTCGGAGATACATTAAACTTGCACTATCTGTGCCGGAATGCTTCGATGTCAGGCACCTTATGATAACTGAGAACAGTGCATACCATACTGGAGGTAGATTAGACTTGTCAAAGTCTGTAACTTTGTTCAAAGTACCAACATATCCAAGTTGTTGGATTCCCTCAAATACTTCCTCTTTTGACGGAAAACTGTCATAGGTAGTACGACCTGGTCTGGAGTTCGGCTCAAGAAGCTCCAGTATCAATCTCAGTCGCTTGTAGGAAAGCAAAGATTCAAATTGATCGATTTGAAGATAAAAATGATGCGGACAAGCCATTTCATTCTTTGTTATTGTATGCCATGCCTGCTGTAGATAAACTTCAAGAACATCTGCGCTGTAAGAAAGAGCAGGGGCAAGTGGATGACCTCTGAGAATTGCTCGTATCACCGGATGTATTTTGATTCTGTCAAAGTCCACGTGATAGTTGTTCGACTTGTAAGGCATATACATGATAGTTGGGAACACATCATTTGGTGTACGACGAGAAACAGAAAGATCGGCCCCAACAGAAAGGTGAGACGACATGGGAGTCTCATGGGAAGCTCGATCAGACGGATCATCGAGAATGACATTCTCGTCTTGAATCATTGGATCTGTATTAGTTTTAGAAGACATAATAGACCTAGAAAACAAAATGAAAAGAATTAGACAAAAATAAAAAAAAATTCTAAGTATGGTTTGCGTGCCAAGTTAGAAGCGCAAACCAAGGTTTGTGTGTTGAACGTGAAACGCAAAGCCAAGTTTGCGTTTCAATCATGAGTCGCAAAGATAGGTTTGCGTATCTAACATGGTCCAAAAACTATACATAGAAAAACAAAACAAGACAAACAAAAACACAAAGGTAGGTTTGCGTATCAAGTGTGATGCGCAAAGTTCACTTTGCGTGTCCAACGGGAGACGCAAACTAGACTTTGCGTGTCCTGATGGTTGCGCAAAGTACACTTTGCGGGACATTCATACTTGATATATAAACCCAAAAACCAAAGCAAGAAACACAAACACAAAGAGAGTTTGCGTGTCAAAGAGGAGACGCAAAGTAGACTTTGCGTGTCCTAGTTGATACGTAAACTACACTTTGAAGAACAAAGAAAACAATAAGTTTGCATAACAAGTTAGAAGCGCAAAGTAGACTTTGCGTTTCTAGTTAGATGCGCAAAGTTCACTTTGCGTTTCTAGCTAGACGCGCAAAGTTCACTTTGCGGGTCCATCATCCTTGTTCAGAAACCTAGTTTTTGCGATACAAAATCCGCAAACCACAAACAAAACAAAATTAAAGCAAGAAAACAAGAAATTAAAGATAAAAGGAGCATACCTGATGATCGAATATCAGTTCTAAGCAAAACCCAATACTTGATTTAAGTAAAAATGCACGAAATCACAATCTGGGATTTTGAATAGTACGAGAAATACGAAAATCAGATTCTTGAATATTCTAATCGATAATAAGCACAATCAAATCTAACTTAACATCAATAATCGAAGTTAATAGAATCGAAACATACCTTGATTTCTCGAAGCAAAATCTGAAAGAAATCAAATTAAAAAAATTTGAACACAGAGAGCGATAGAGAGAAAACGTGAGCCGAAAAGTCAGATAACAAAAACAGGTAAGCGGGAAAATGAAAATGAAAATAGAAAAACACTATTTAAACCTAGAAAACTAAAACAAAACTAAATCTAAAAAAAAGCATAACATAAACATAAAAAAAATTGTAAAAAAAATACCTGTTAAAAAAATATACCTGAAATCCTTTCACTCCCCTACACAGATGCACAAAAATTTAACTGTTAGTATAGCAAATGTGTAGAAAAATCTGAGAAACATACCTGTTTAACTTCTGATCAGCACAGATAATTTTCTTTCTTACCCCCCCTCAAACACAGAAAATATCAGATAACTTTTTCAGATAAGCTCTCCCCCTTGAAAATTGCACAGACCGTATACAAAAAATACAGATACTCAAACATAAAGACGTCAGTATGAAAGATGATCATATTGAATATAAATTTTGAAACAACTGAATATATAAACTTTTAAACACTAAACAAATTAAAATCTACTCAGTAAAATTTCACAGATTTATCAATCAGTTGAAATCAAGCATATGTTGTTGGATGCAAGACCAAGTATAATTGCATATCAAGTTAAGACATGTTCAGTTTCAAAAACTTCCATTTGTCTATTCAGTGTGCTCACATGTGAACTTCAATTAGCTTCAAGAAAAATGCAGTTCTAAAATTATTATAGAAAACTTTGCATGTACTGACACTAAGTTATCAAAAATTAAGACTTTCACAAATTTACAGGTTTATCACAACTTAAACATATCACCAAGTATCATGAGATGTGTGCTCATTAGCATCTTTTTAGCATTGTGCACATTGGCATCTTCACATGAGTGTGCTCTTTGGCATCTTTTAAGCGATGTGCACTTTGGCATCTTTTAATCAGAGAGTTAATTAAGTAAAGAACATGCCGTAAACGTAACTTTTTATCTGACCCTATTGCAGGATTTGGGTCAGCCACTCCCAGACCAGTTGGCCTTAGGGGACTAGGTGTCAAGCACCCCTTGGAACTTACTTTCCCGGATCAGAAAGGCTACATCGACACATCCTAAACCCATTCATACCAGTAAAACATGACTTTCGATCTGGTTCTATAGAAGGATTTCTGTTCGATCACAACCAGACCAAATTACCTTAGGGGACCAGATGTCGAGCATCCCATGGAACTTACTTTCCCAAACCAGAAAGGTCACAGGTACAAACTTTTAAACCCAGAGATTTCTGTATTTAAAGAATTTATTATTCATCTCAATCACTCAGATCAACGTCTAAATGCTTAGCCCATATTTTCATTCCGATCTATAATTCTGATCATTTAGGTAGTCTAAGCAAAGTAAACTTTAAAAATTTCGACTCACATATCTTTAAAGCAGTATTAAAAACTACAAACATGTTGCTGACTTTTCGACTTTTGTAAGACTTGAAATTTGAACATATAAAACTATAATATAAACAAAGAACTTGTAAAAGATCCTAGACATACGTTTTATTCAAAAGAAAGAAAATCTGTAAAATTTTATTTTATAGAGTAAAATTTGTGAAGATTTAAACTTTTAAATTCAACATGCCTAATTTTGAAAGCAAAAAATTGAAACGTTTTTCATCTAAGGCTTTTGTAAAGATATCAGCAAGTTGATATTCAGTTGGTACAAAATATAATTCAATAGTACCTTCTTCCACGTGATGCTTTATAAAATGATATCTCATGTCAATGTGCTTGGTCTTGGTGTGCTGGACTGGATTGACCGATATTGCAATTGCAGACTTGCTGTCACAATATATTGGCACTGTCTTATACAGCATCCCATAATCCCGAAGTTGGGTTTTCATCCAGAGCACTTGAGCACAACAACTAGCTGCAGCGACGTATTCAGCTTCGGCTGTTGATATTGAAACACAGTTTTGCTTTTTCGATGCCCAACTTATCAGTCTGTCACCTAAAAACTGAAGATGACCAGAAGTACTCTTCCTGTCCAATTGATTACCACCAAAATTTGCATCTGAATAAGCAATCAAATTATAGTCAGAACTTTTAGGATACCATAATCTTAAATAAGGACTTCCTTTAATATATCTAAAAATGCGTTTGACTGCTAAAAGATGAGATTCTTTTGGTTTAGCTTGGAATCGGGCACACAAGCACGTGGAGAACATTATGTCCGGGCGACTGGCAGTAAGATACATCAGCGATCCGATCATCCCTCTGTATGTCTTTTGATCCACAGCTTTTCCATCTGGATCGAGTCCGAGTTTGGCACCATGAGCTATCGGTGTTCCAATTGAAGTTGATTTGTCCATCTTGAATTTCTTCAAGATGTCAAATACATACTTTGACTGGTTGATGAAGATACCATCAGGAAACTGCTTCAGTTGTAAGCCGAGGAAGAAGTTGATTTCTCCCATCATACTCATCTGAAATCTAGAGGTCATTAAATCAGAAAACCAAGTACACAAAGATTTGTTAGTCGCGCCGAAAATAATATCATCTACGTATATTTGTACTAAGCAGATATCAAGATTAGATCTATAAATGAAAAGAGTAGTATCGATAGATCCTTTGGTGAAACCAGATTTGACCAAGAAGGCTGACAACTCGTCATACCGCGCCCTTGGAGCTTGTTTCAAGCCGTACAATGCTTTATCAAGAAAATATACGTAATCTGGACGATCTTTGTCAACAAATCCCTATGGCTGAGATACATATACTTCTTCTTTCAGCTTGCCATTGAGAAATGCCGTCTTGACGTCCATTTGATATACTGTGAAGTTGCGATAAGCAGCGAAGGCAAGAAACATTCGGATAGCTTCTAATCTGGCAATGGGTGCAAACGTTTCATCGTAGTCAATACCTTTTTCTTGTCGATATCCTTTGGTTACCAACCTTGCTTTGTTCCGCACGACGATACCATCTTTATCCTTTTTGTTCTTGAAAATCCACTTAGTGCCAATAACGCTTTTTCCTTTCGGCCTTGGTACAAGTCTCCACACTTTCAGCGCGTCAAATTGATTTAGTTTCTCTTGCATAGAAATAATCTAATACGAGTCCTCCAACGCTTCAGAAACTTTTGTAGGTTCAATCTTGCTTAGGAAGCAAGTGAAGAGACATTCGTTGGAAGTAGCCGACTTGGAGCGTGTAGAAACACTGGCTTGAGGATCTCCAATAATTTGATGAATTGGATGAGATCTTGTCCATTTTGTTGTATGAGGAAGAGGATCAATTACATCTTGAACCACTTCTAATTGAAGAGAGGGAGGTTTAGAAACTTCTACATCAGATGAAGAGATAGAAATGGTTTGAACTTGAGGAGGAGGTATCTCAACAATCTCTGAATCAGATTCGGGAACAGTTTGTTGAATAACATCATTCTGTACTTCTTCCTGAATTATTCCTCTTGAACAGGTTGATCTTGAATAGACTCTTCTTGAGTATGTTCTTCATGAATAGGCTCAGTTTCTGATTGAATATTGTCTGATTGAACAAAATCTTCTTGTGCCAGTTCTTGTTGAACAGGAGAGACTGGAGCAACATCATTGTCAGAGATAGATGCAGCAGAATTTGAAATAGATGAGCTCTCAGTTTCTTGATTCAAAACATTAGAAACATTTTCAGAGTTAGATCTAGGCACATCATTATAAAAATTTTCAAACAGAAAATCAAGATCAGAAAGATTAGGAGATGGAGTAGAAGAATCCTGGTTATTCGGTGAAAGAGCAGGTTCTGAACTGATTTGTTCAGAAACTGAATTTCCAGTAAAAGCGGGTTCTGATCCTGAGTGACTAGAAACCAAATCAGCAGCTTCGTCAAATTTTACATTGACACTCTCTATGACCTTTCTTGCAGAGATCAGAAAAACTCTATAAGCGGTAGAGTTTGAAGAATAACCCACGAATACACCCTCGTCTGCCTTTGGACTAAACTTGTTGAGATTCTCCCTGTCATTCAGAACGTAGCATTTACACCCGAATGACTTGAAATACTTGATGTTCGGTTTGATCCCGTTCATAAGTTCATACGGTGTTTTGTTGAAACGACGTTGCAGAATTGACCTGTTCTGTGTATGACAGGAAGTTGACACTGCTTCAGCCCAGTAAGACAAAGGTAGACTTGAATAAGCGAGCATTGATCTGGCGGACTCAACAAGTGTTCTGTTTCTTCTTTCAACAACGCCGTTCTGTTACGGAGTACGTGCAGCAGAAAATTGTTGTTGTATGCCTTAAGATTCATAGAATGCCTGAAGAGTACTGTTTTTGAATTCAGTGCCATTGTCAGATCTTACCACTTTCACTTGCTTCTGCTTATTTGTCTGAGTTGTCTTGATGATATTGATGAGTACTTTAGGAGTCTCGTCTTTTGACTTCAGAAATTTTACCCATGTATTTCTGGAGTAATCATCAACAATCACCAAAACATATTTCTTATGTCCTAAACTCTTCATCTTCATCGGACCACACAAGTCAACATGCAAAAGATCAAGAATAGCCGACGTGCAGTGTTTAGGTTTAGGTTTGTGAGGAGCTTTCTTCATTTTTCCTTTCTCACAATCCTGGCATAGATGGTCTTTTTGGAAACGGAGAACTGGAAGACCTCTCACTGAATCATTCTTGACCAGGTGATCCATATACTTAAAATTGAGGTGAGCTAAACGTCTGTGCCAAATCCAACTTTCTTGAACTGAAACTTTAGAAAGCAAGCAGATATCTGAAGGAATTTTGATCTTGGAAAGATCAATGGTATACAAATTTGAGTGTCTTTTTCCCACCAGAAGATCCTTGCCATTATCATTCTTCACTGCAACTCTTTTGGATTTGAAGCTGACTTCAAGGTCTTTATCACAGAACTGCCCTATGCTGAAAAGGTTGTGACTTAGACCCTCGACGTAGCTTACTCTTTTTACAGTTATGTTACCCTGAACTAGATCGCCATAACTAAGAATCGGAGCAGTCTCACAGTTGCCAAATTTCACACGACCGCAACATTTATCTTTAAAATTAGACAGAAGAGATTTGTTGCCAGTCATATGTTTTGAACATCCCGAGTCTAGATACCATAATTGACTTAGCTGCACACACAGAAACTACACCTTTTTAGGTACCCATATGCTTATGGGTCCCTTGTTAGATTTATGTCTTTTATTTTTCACAGATTTAATTTTCATACAAGAATGAAAGCAATTATCAATAGAAGATAAAACACAATTATCAGAATCAGAACTAGAAGAAGCATATGAGATATTCTTTGATATATCAAACATTTGCTGAAAAGAATATTTTGGGGTTTTATTACATGTAGCAAATGTATCAGTATCACAAAGATTGTCTACACATTTAACTCCTAACAGTTCAGATTCTAAAATTTGCTGTTTCATCCTCCAAATCTGCCTTGGTGATTTCCTCACAGTCCGATCTGAAGAAGAAAAATCAGAAACATTAGAATTTTCAGATAAGACAGTATCATGTTTCTTTGACTTCTTTGATCTTATTCTTTTACGCTTCTTTTTATAAAATTGAGCATTTAGCAGTAAAGAATCATCAATATTTGAATCAGAAGAAGAAACTTTATCAAAGAAATCAGTCTTAGCATTTGACATTGAAGAACTAGCCTCGGAGTGAAAATTTTCAAAATTGCGCAAGTCTGGAGGAGGTTTGCGCTTCCCATTGGAGGCGCCAACTGAGCTTTGGGCGTCCAACTGCATGCGCAAACTATCAATTTGCGTTTCCAACATGGAACGCAAATGGCCATTATTTTGTAAAACTTTAGCATTTTCCTTGAAATCTTTTGACAATCCAGAAGAAATTTTATCTTCAAAACTTGTTTTCATTATAAAAAGAAATAAATCGTTTTCTAAACAAGTTTGAAGATTTTGTTCTTCCAATCTATCTTCAAGATCAACAATCTTACCTTCTAACATTAATGGGGGAATGTATTTCTTAGTATCATAAGACACTGGAGATACATTTTCCTTATCAGTGTTAGTAAAAATATCAACAAAATCTGTTGATAATGAAGATTTATTGGAAGATTTGATATTTAACATATTTTGAAGTTTTCTGGATTTCTTAGATTGATCAGGAAAATACTTTGCATTTTCAGAGGTGTAAACAAATGGCATTTCCATCCTCTTGTTTTTCATTCTTTTCAAATTTTCTTCTTCCAAAGTTTGTTTCTCAGTTGTCCAAAAGAATTTAAACTGAGGAGCATATCTTGCAAGAGTAAAATGATCATATTCGTATAAAGAAGGAACTTCATTTTTAGCATGATTTAAAAAATGCGGGTTTTCAAAACCAAGTCCCCACTTTTCTTTTATGGCTTCTTCACTCCTTGGTTTATTCATGTAAATGGTTTGCTCATACTGTTCTCTTTTATACAATTTCCTTTCTAAAACAATTATTTTGTCAGAAAGAATTTTATTTGAAGAAGTCAGTTCAGTCAACAAATCATGATAAGTCTGATTTGAATTTTCTAAATCAACTAACTGCTTTTGAAATTTGTCTTTTGTATCAATTAAAATTGACTTTTCATCTTTTAGAGAAATTTGCAGTTTATCGATTAAATCAAACTTTTCTTGATTTTTTTAACTTTTCAGAAACAAACTTTGAGCGCAAATCATGCAAAGCAGTGATAAAAACATTCATTTGAGATAAAAAGAAATTATAGTTAAACTCAGATATTACCTCAGAACCATCAGATGAGGTATCCTCTTCCTCATCATCAGATTTGTCATCACCTATAGAGCACATAGCCACAGTTTCCTCATTTTCAGCCTCGTTGTCCGAATGATCCAACCAGTATTCTTCTTCGGCCAACAGGATAGTTCCACTTTCCTTCTTTTCATCTAGAGCCAACTTCTTTCAGTAAAAAGCAGGATCTTTTACCACTTTGACTCTGCATTCCTTAGCAATATGTCCAGGCTTTCCACAGTTAAAGCAATTCATCACCTTTCTCTCATCCTTCTTCTGTTCAACCACATTAGCTGGTTCATACTTTGGAGTGTATTTCTTTGAAGAAGCACCTGGTTCTACCCTTTTTGAACCAGAAGTAAACCGCAAGTTGTTCAACCCAGATCTGTGCTTGAATTGTTTCTGATAATGCTGAGTTAGAAGAATCATGGCCTTTTCAAGAGCTTCGCCATCATCATCTGTAGATCCATCATAAATCGATTCGGTCAAAGCTTGCTCAGCCAGTTGGCTAGCTATAAGAGCAATGGGATCTACTGACAAAGGCTTTTTCTTCTTATCCATCTTCGCATTCTTCTCTATTACCATAGATTCATCTGTCATCAAGATTTCGTATAACTCCTGAATTGGCATGGTAGAGATTCTGACATCGTTTCTCATTCTGTGGCATGACTTGTTCCACTGTGGTTGTAACGCGTTAAGAAATTTCAAGTTAGCCTCCAACTCAGTCTTAATGACTTTAATCTTGTAAAGATCGTTAATGACAGCCCAGAATCGATCAAACACACTCTTCAAACTTTCCCCATCCTTAGCCTTGAACTTTTCAAAGTTGTTCATGTACCTAGTCTGTCGCAACTGAGTAGACATTGCAGTACCAAGCATAATCTTCTCAAGTTGAGTCCACATCAGCATAGGATTCCGTTTGAAGCAATCGATTCTGTTATAAATGGAGTTGGGAAGAGCAAGAATCAGATTTGATTTGGCCTGGCTATCAGGTTGATGTCGTAACATCTCATCAACATCATATTCCCTTAAAGCTTTCTCAACAGTGGTAGCAGCAGTGGTTGCAGTAGCTGGAACATCTTTCCTTGGTGTTTCCATAGGACCCTGAGTTAGTTATTTCATCATGTTCTCCCCATTTGGTTGTCTTTCAATGAAGTTAATAAACCGATCCTGCCACTGTTCGAATTCGTTCTCATTGATCAGTACTGGTGGACGTGTATCAGACCCCAAAGACATCATGAGGTCATTTTTGTAGATTTGTGCTTGCAAAGACATCTTGTGAAAAAATCAGAAATTTCAGAAAAATTGTCTAAGTCAAGAAGTCGCGCAAACTAGAGGTTTGCGTTTCAAGAGAGAACTGCAAACTGAACTTCGCGTTTGCTTAGTGAAACGCAAGATGAAGCTTTGCGTGAGTAGACTTTGCGGGTTGAGACTTTGCGTTTGTGAGAGAAGGGAAAACTTGATGCACGAAGAACTTTGCGTTTGATGAACTTTGCGATTGAAGAGAGAATCGCGAAGTATACTTTGTGTATATAGAGTGAAACGCAAACTGATGGTTTGCGTTTTAAACTGGAGCCGAGAAACTATAAGCTTTGCGTTTCCAATGTGAACCGCAAACCTGAAAATTCACTAACACACTAGTTAGACGACAAAGAACTTTAAGCAAAATATATGAATGAGGCGCAAAGCATTACGAATGAGGCGCAAACATATATGAATGAAGCGCAAACTTTAACAACACACAAATTTTCACAAGATCAAATCAAACCAAGAAATTCAATATCGAAAACACACACTTAACATCAAAAACACCTTTCTAACAACTTTTGATCAACAATATCGATTAAAATCAACAAAATCTAAAAATCTAGAATGAAACAGTATCGAACTCGTGTTTTTCCAGAAAACTTTTAAACTCAAAATTGATGATCAAATGATGATTTTTATGCAAAATAACATGAAGCAATTATGGCCGATTAGCAAAAACGAATCAATTAAGTCCAATTTCAACACAAATTGATCAAAATCCTGTCCAAATTTGAAGAAGAAGCAAAAAATGAGATTTTCTTGAAAAATCAAGAAAATCGATCGAGTTTTCTGCTTCAATTCACAAATTCAGAAACTAAACCACTAATCTCTCAATCCTCTCAAGATTCAGATTGCTCTGATACCAATTGAGAGTCCAAGAATCTCTAAATCTTTAGAGAGAGAAAGTAGAGAGAAAGTAACTAGAGAGCACAAAGTAATCAGATGTATTAAAAACAGAATGCCAAAGTTACAAAACAAAGGCTCTAAGGGGACTTAAATACCCCTAGCCTTTACAAAACAGATAGATCATTAAGAGCAGACTAGGCTAGAAAATAAATACAATGATTACTATAAAAACAGATCTAACAAGGCTCTCCAACTTTCTTCTTTGGTCGCCATTCAGTTCTCACTTCAGACCTTTTCTTGCTCAGTTCTGAAACAAAAAATTTAGATTTGTTAGGAAAAAATGGTTTCTGAGTCTGTGTTTTCTTTTGCTTACCTGTATTGGTCTGTTTCTGTGAGCGCCTTTTCTTTTGCTTTTTACCTTTTTCATAATAATCGGTACTCACTGGAACTGACTTACCAACCTTAGTTGATGATTCACCTATTTCAAACATACTAGGTAAAACATCAGAATTGATAATAAAATCTGAATGATCTGGAAGTTTCGCATAGAAATCAAACATATCAATACTTTCATCAACACAACCATCATCAGAATTTAAAAAATCATTTGCACCCACAAATAAGTCATCAACGTCATCCTCAGAAGTTTGAGGTGCCTTGGAAGAATTTGAACACATTTTAAAATCTGACTTAAAAACAATGTTCTTCATGACTGTAGAAAACACAATTTTCTCAAGTTCAACCAAAGTTCTTTCATCATCTAAAACGTTTTGTAGCTCAACAATTTTTCTTTCTAAAACGAGTGGAGGAACATAAATTTTGGCTTTAACAGGTTTTGCCTCCAACTCCTTAGTAGAATATGTTGATCCCAGTTGTGATGTTCTTTAACTTGATTTAACCTTTTACTACACACACATTAAATAAATAGGGTGCAGAAGCGTTTAATATGTGTAGAAAAGATTGAACATGCAAGGTAGTAAACACACAAGTAATTAATGAACATGAAGTAAAGTATCACAAGAAAGTTACTCAAAGAACTGTTTCATTGATTACTCAAGAACACCAAGAACACGAACTGGTGTGTGCAAAAATGCTCAAGGATTATACAGACTACTATTTTTGTGTGTGCTCTCGTACAATGTGCTCTAAGGTGGTGCTCCTTAATATAACAGAAGGATGCGCCCCTTAGTACAAGACAGAAACTGACATTCCATAAATTGAATGCCACCTATAAAGTAAACATCGTGGGACGCCCATTACTTTGATCTTGAGGATCTTCGTACAGCAGGTCTCACGTGCTTGGCATGTGGTCTTGTCTTGAACTCTTAGAAAAGCTTCAACATTGATCTCCAGAGGTTAACCTTCACAGAGGCTCTGTGAGTGATCACAGAGGCTCTGTGATCTGAGTATCAGGTTTTTCTTCTGGTAGATCTTCTGCTGAGTAACCTATGAGCTTTGGTTCCTTCTATGGTGTACTTGAGTGTTCAGCGGCAGACTTTTGCGATTCCCATACTTAGCCTATTTTTCAATACTTCTATACATGTGAGTGGAGCTAACAATCTCCCCCTAAGTATTGAGAAATAAAAATTTGGAATTTAGAACGATAGCTAAGCTAGAAGCAAAAGCGGTGAAAGGAACTCAACCTCTGAAAAGTGATATTCATTCGTAAAAGAAAAATTCCAAAAGGAAATTACATTAAGCATCGAAATACATGAATGAACAACAAAAGATTGCAGAAGTCATTGAGGAAAATCATTTATCGGGTTGGTAAAGCTTTCAGCTAGAGTTTTTTTCATCGATAGAATAAGTTCCCTGTACTTCAGTTGTGCATCAATCTGTCCGATCATTGTCTCTGCAGGTCCCGCTTGCACAAACTCAGAGCCTTTCTTCCTCAGAATCGTATTCTTTAGCTTCTGCAGAGTATTGTTTGAATACTTATGACTTTGATTTGGCCGATACATCCTTTTAAGCCCATCATTGTCTCTGTAGATGAATCCGAATTCAGGCTCTGTGATTAAGGAGTTGGAAGAAACGTTCTCGATTCCGGGGAATTGGTCATGAGGTTTGGTGATCGACAACTTCTCGACTCCGAGTTGTAGAGCTACCTCAAAGTCCATTTTGCTGTGATATTTTACATGTTCGCGCATCACTTCCTTGATCCTGCCATTCGCTATCATGTACTCCTTATGCTTTTCAAGTCTTTGCTCTGTGAAGGCATGTAGTTGAGGAAGATCGTAGGCATAGAGGTTCTTCAAGTCTGCATCTGTGAACGTGTATTGCTTCCCATCTTTTCTCTCAACTAAGTATTTTGCATACATGATTGACTTGTTGGCGAAGGAGTGCAGAGAGATCCTCATCACGGTTTTGATATCTTCTGTGGAAAACACTTCATCCCTTTCCAGTGCAGTTTGCTCGAAGCGTCTTCTGATGTCTTCTTTGATTAAAGGATGCATATTTGGTGCTAAGAAGACAGCTTCGGGCTCTGCGCTGTAAAGATAGGTATGAATGTTCTCTTGATACTTAAGTTCTTTAGGTGGAGGCCTTGGGATTGGAACTCTCATGGCGTCCATCGATTGAACTATCTCTTTTACTCTGTCCTCTTGACGTTTCTGCTCTGAGTTTTGCTCTGAGGACTGTTTCTTTCGTGAAGAGGTCTCTAAAGTATCTGCAGCGTTTACTGGATCAATGCTTTGAAATTGTACGATGGGTGTGGGTGCAGTGGGCATAAGTTCAGGACTTGATGGTTCTACAAACTTTGCGAGTCCTTCTGCGATCTGTTCAGAGTCCACACTGACCTTCCCTTTCTGAGACCCTGCAGAGGTTGTTCCTTGGATAATTGAAATCGGTATTGGGTCCTCAGAGGCACAGGGCGTGAGATTCTGTATTTTGTGTGCCTCTGAAGATGTTCTTTGTAAGGGTAGGGCTTGAAGAGGAGTAGCTGAGATGATAGGTGCTTTTGGTGTTATGCCTTCTCCCCCTCATGATGGCCAGGGCCAGAGGTATCTGGGTCCTGATCATCATGGTGAGCCCTTTTCTGTGAGGCCTCCGCTTGGCAAGAGGCAGGGGCCTTTCTCTTCTTCCTCTTGCAGAGGTGGTCATCAGCATGTTTGTTGATCTTCTGTAGGGCGTCCTCTGCAGTCAATAATAGGGCGTTGATTTCCACATCAGACTTGAACCGAAATGTGGCTACGGTTTTCTTCAAGTCTGCTGCTACCTTCTTTCCTTGGTCGATGAAGTCGGATCGAAGGAGGTTTTGGTTTTGCAGAAACTGATTTCCCATGGCTTCCAAATCAGCTTTCGTTGCAAACACAGAGTCTGGTGCAGAGGTTGATGCCTGTGTGTGAAAGGGGACCATAACACTGCGAGTTATGTCCTTTATTTCCTCTCTGAGCCTGGTCATTTCGTTCACTCCAGTCTGAACTCCTTGTGTAGCATATTTTGGGAACTCTTCTGTGCAAAGATCCCCTAGAATTTGTATCTGATTGGATTGTGCGATGATGGTTTGACCGCAGGCTTGAAGGTCAGCTCTGGTCGCGCACTTTGTGTTGAGGGCTTGCAGAGCTTTAGTATTGGCTTTTAGGGCCGCTGCAAGGATTTGAGAGTTGGCTTGGGACTCTCTGGAGATAGATCTTTGCAACTCGTTAAGTTTTTGGAGCACCGTGTCAGCAAAGGCTTTAAACTCTCCCTTTGTGACATAGATGTCCGGGGTAACCTCTGGAACAACAAATGTGCCAGATTTGGCCAACGAGTCTTTGGCACCTTCAGAGCCTGTTTTTATGTTGAGCTCTGAAGGATTTCCTTCTAATCCTCGATGTTCCACAGAGGAAGCATCTATGGAAGTTCTGTCAACATGTTCTTTGGGGGAGGGTTCAGAGACTCCCTTAAGATCGATGTTGAATGGATCCTGTGGTTGTTCTAGAGCCACAGAATCATCGTGTGCTTTCACCACCAACTCTGAGGTGGTTTGGGTGTCACTCTTGTGTGTGACAGAGGTAACGAATACCTCTATGTGTGGAAGAGATGTGTCCTGGGGCAAATGGACACGCAGAGCAACACTCTCACCCTTTTGAGAGGGTGAGGTGGTTTTTGTTTCCCCGAATGGTGGCACAGAAGATGAAGGAATATCCTCTGTCCGGGTGGCTTGGGTAGGTTTCGGACTGTGCGGTCCTGTTTCAATACCCCTCTGCGCTAGAACTGCAGGGGTAGTAGTGTGGGTTGCACTAGGAGTTGGTTTTGGTGGTGTGCAAAAGGCATCTTTTGTTTCCCTCTCCTCCAACGATTTTTTACTTGGTTCTTCTTCTTCATCTTCACTCTGTGACCTTCCTGTCACATCATCTATTTCCATTTCCATGGTTTCCCCTAATCCGCCAGAGTATTGGAGAGAGACCTCTCGTGCTATTGTAGAGGCTACTTGGAATGGGCTATGAGGTTTATCCTTAGGGGACTCTTCAAGGACTAGGACTCTTCTTGTCTTCTGCAGGGGCTTTGTCTGACCCTCTGCAGGTTCGGTTCTTGCAGGAAGGTATTCATCCAGATCTGTCCTTTTCTGTTTGAGGGCTTCCAATATTTGTTCTTTTTCGGCAAGTGTCCTCAATTTTCTTTTCTTTTTCTCAGAGACTCTGATCTCTGCAGTTTCTTCTGTGGCTTTCTCTTCAGCTGCCAAGGATTTCAGAGTCTCTACCTCTGCGAATCTCTTTTTCTTGTTTTTCTTTTTCGTCTTTCTCTCACTCCCCTTCCCTCTAACTAATGGGCTCTCTTTCTCATTCACTTTAGCCTCAGCGACTTCAACTTCTGTTCGTACTCCCTCGTCTCTCAAGTAAACTACAATGTCTCCTACTTTGAATCCTACGCGAGGGGGGGGGGGGGTTACAGGACGTGGTTCTGGTGTCCTGTTCCCTCGTATGTATTCCCTAACACCTTCTTTACTACCCAAATAAGTCAACATCTTTGTTGACAGAGGTCTAGCTTCTGGATATCCTGTTTTGATGGTGGTGGGTTTATGAGACTTCATCTCATAGAGTTTGATTGTCTTATCCTCTGCTGGTAGCTTTCCTTCTCCTATCAAGTCATCGCCTAGAAGCAGTCCTAGGAAACGTCCAAACACAATGTTCTTTGGTTCTGTCCCTCTGTCTTGGTCCTGCTGTTTGGAAATCACAGCATTTTGGATCTCCCTGAAAATTAATCCAGCGTAGTCCAGTGGGAGATCGTAGTAAATCCCATACATTATAGCCAAATTGTATGGATTGATTGATCCGGGCTTCCAACCTTCGATGTTAGGCAACGGTTCAGAATAGAGAAAAGTACGTTCCATAGAGGGGGTAGATTATGTCGTCTAAAGTTTGTTCTTTTGGAGATTGGAACTGCGTAGCCAATGAACCTCAGAAACTCTAGTATCTCTTCCTCTGTGGGCTCCTCTGAGAATTTACGCAGGTTGAGATCAGATTTGGTGGGAAGTCCAAATACATCAGAGAGTTTCCTACGATTGATCCCTAAGTCCAGAATTTTTACAGTTGATGGATGGGTTGCATAGCCAATGATGCAGTGTCCATATTTGTCCATCTTGGCATGGCGGGCACTTAGCCAAAACTGTTGGATGTACGATTCCGGAATGTCATCTCGTTTCAACGTTAGGGCTCTAACCAGGAAATGATTCTTGAGGAATTGAATCAATGGTGCAGCTTCAGTGGGAAAACCAGAGGGATTGAGGGTGACAAAATGGTTGTTTGGTTTATTGTTCATTTGGGTCAAGTGATAGTCATGCCTGGTGAAGGATAACATTCTGCTGGTAAGCAAATGTTCTTGGTCGACGGAGTCTGAATCAGCCTTTTGAGCCATCGAGTGATGAGAGTAGTTTGATTTCTTGGAACCAATAGAGTTCTTGGAGGAAGATGAGGGAGAAGCCATGGAAAGAAATGGAGAATGAGAATTCTTTGCAAAGAGATTCTTGAAGGAGAGAAGATAGTAGGTAAAAAGAAATTTGGGGTATGAAAGGGGTTTATATATGAAGAGAGAGGGTAAAAAGAATGAGCGGTAAAAGATAAAATTTTCAAATCCGTGATGAGTGGTAACGGAAAAGAAGCCGTTTTAAAAAACGACGGTACAGGTTACGAACCAATCAAATATTGCCACGTCAGATGATGGCGGTGCACGATCTAGGACGTACGCCACCCTATTCTCACGCGCCTGACATTTTCTATTTTCATGTGACAGTGAGTTTCAAAAAATAACCCGCAACACATGACCTTAATTTCTCAAGTGATGGGAATGACAGAAGCGCTGTGGGTAAGAGACTTCTGAGGTCATATGCAAGGTTATCAGAAGAGCTTTTTAAGAGGGAGAAAAGTGCGATGAAATGATCGAGTTCCTTTTAAAGTGCATTTGGTCAAGCACCCTCAGTTTAGAGGTGCAGAGACTCTGTGATAGATCACAGAGGCTCTGTGGTCGACCTCAGAGGTTCTGAGACCAAAATTTTTCTTTTTAGGAAAGATTTTCAAAGATTTGATCATTTCAAAGTTTTGACAGAAAAAGTAGTACAAAGTGGGATCTTTCTGAGGGCATAGTGCTCGAGAAAGAGTTTTGACCCTTGGTTCAGATGGACTAACCTCACTCTGTAGTCTGTTGCGCAGAACTGTCTTGCTCCTCTTGACTAGTCACGATTGGTCTTTGATGGTTCGTTCTACTCCCCCTTCAACTATGCTTGGATCATATAATGATAAGGTTTGCACAAGACATAGATTCACAGAAAATAATATAATAAAGAAAGTCGAAGAGAGTATTTACAAACAAGAAATAAGTTACATACAAATATGTACAACAGAGGCTCTGTGGTCAACTCATGTTGAGCATACCAATTTTGCCAACTAGAAAAGTGAATCTTTTCTCATCCAATGCCTTTGTGAAAAGGTCGGCAAGTTTATAGTCTGTGGGCACAAAGTACATCTCTATTGTCCCATGCTCCACATGATGTTTCAGAAAGTGATACCTGATATCGATATGTTTGGTCTTAGAGTGTTGCACAGGATTGGCAGAGATCGCAATGGCACTTTTGGAGTCACAGAGGATGGGGATTTTTTCGATATCAAATCCATAGTCTCTAAGTTGGGTCCTCATCCACAGAACTTGTGAACAGCAACTTGCAGCAACAACATATTCTGCTTCTGCCGTAGAGCTCGAAACACAGTTCTGTTTCTTGGAAGTCCAACTTACCAGTTCCCCTCCTAGGAATTGGAAACTCCCAGAGGTACTCTTCCTGTCGAGCTTGCATCCTCCGTAATCTGAGTCTGTATAAGCCATGAGATCAAAGCCAGAGTTCTCCGGATACCAGAGACCAAGATTTTTGGTCCCTTTTAGGTATCTGAAGATCCTCTTGACAGCATGAAGATGAGATTCTTTGGTGTTAGCTTGAAATCTTGCACATAGACATGTGGCAAACATTATATCAGGTCTACTCGCGGTTAAGTACAACAGATATCCTATCATTCCTCTGTAGAGTTTACACTCCACCGATTTGCCCTCTAGATCTGCATGGAGCTTGGATCCAGTGACCATAGGAGTTTTCATTGGTGAAGAGTCAAAGAGCTTGTATTTTTCAAGTATGTCAAAGACATATTTTGATTGATTTATGAAAATACCCTCTGTGGTTTATTTGACTTGCAATCCTAAGAAGAATGTGAGTTCTCCCATCATGCTCATCTCAAACTCACTTTTCATCAATGACTCGAACTTTTTGCAATATAAACCGTTTGTAGACCCAAAAATAATGTCATCAACATAAATTTGTACAAGCAGAATCTCACCTTTTCTCTTCTTATAGAATAAAGTCGTATCAGTAGTACCTCTTTCGAAACCGTTTGCAAGGAGGAAGTTTGAAAGTCTATCGTACCATGCTCTGGGGGCTTGTTTTAGTCCATACAGAGCCTTGTCCAGAAAGTAGACATGATTTGGGTACTTAGAGTTCTCAAACCCTGGTGGTTGTTGAACATATACTTCTTCTTGAATCTGCCCATTCAGAAAGGCTGACTTGACATCCATTTGATATACTTTGAAACCTCTGTGGGCTGCGAAGGCAAGAAAGATTCTTATTGCTTCGAGTTGTGCCACAGGGGCAAAGGTTTCTTCATAGTCAATGCCTTCCTCTTGATAGTATCCTTTGGCCACCAGTCTTGCTTTGTTTCTGATCACCACACCGTCTTCATCCTTTTTGTTCCTGAAGACCCATTTGGTCCCTATTGCGGTTTTGCCTTTCGCCAGAGGCACTAGGATCCATACTTCGTTTCTTTCAAACTGCAGAAGCTTATCTTGCATAGCTTCTACCCAGTTTGGGTCTTCAAGAGCTTCAGATATCTTTTTGGGTTCGATGATACTCACAAAATTTGTATAGTAACAAAAATTTGCAGTACTCGATCGAGTTTGGACCTTGTCAGAAGCGTCACCAATAATTTGGCTCTGTGGGTGACTTCTGGTCCATTTGATCATTCTAGGCAGGTGATCATTTGAAACTTCTGTGGTTAGCTCAGGAGCATGTTCTCCTTGATTTAGATCATTCTCTGTTGAGAGGAATTGATTATTCGTACTTGCCACAGGACTTGGTTGTTCATCATGAATTGAGGTAGAGACCTCTGCGGATTCTTGATCTGGTGTTGACCCTTCAGAAAGATTTTGAAGATGACCATGATTTTGACTGAGCTTGGGGCCTTGATTCGCATTGTCCTCTGAGTGCTCCCCCTCGATGGTTGCACCTGCAGCATTACTTGAAGAGGGTGAAGCATTGTTAGGACCAGTTAGAGAAGTACCTGTTTGGTCCTCAGAGGGTTCGACTTCAGAGGCTCTGTGCTCACCTTCAGAGGGTCCATCATCATTGAACATCTCTTCAAACAGATGATGAAGATCATTTGTTCTTGATGATCCACCAGAATTTTCATCTTGAAGTTTGAGTCCTGAGCTGATTTGCTCAGAAGTCACCTGAAGAGAATCATCAAATGAAACATTAATACTTTCGAGTATATGCTTGGACTTGAGTACATAGATTTTGTATGCCTTGGAGTTTGATGAATAGCCAACAAATTTGGCTTCATCGGCTTTGGGACTAAATTTCCCTATCCGATCTCTGTCGTTCAGTACAAAGCATCTGCATCCAAAGACATGGAAGTACTTAATGTTTGGCTTCCTCTGGTGTAGTAAGTGATATGGTGTCTTTACATGTCTCTTCACGATCAAGGATCGATTTTGGGTGAAGCATGCGGTTGAAATGGCTTCTGCCCAGAAAGAGATAGAGAGCCCTGAAGCAGTGAGCATAGTTCTTGCGGCTTCCACTAGTGTTCTGTTCTTTCGTTCAACAACACCGTTTTGTTGTGGAGTCCTTGCAGCAGAGAAGTTCTGTGATATGCCTTCTGTCGAAAGGTAGGCTTCAATGGTTGAGTTCTTAAACTCTGTCCCATTGTCACTTCGGATTCTCTGTACCCTGCAGTCATAAAGAACTTGTATTCTCTTGATAAGATTGATTAGTACTTCAGGAAGATCTGATTTCTTTCGAACAAATTCAACCCAAGTATATCTAGAGAATTCATCTATGAGTACAAGAATGTACTTCTTGCCACCAAGACTCTGCACAGAAATAGGACCACAGAGGTCAACATGAAGCATCTGCAGAGGTCTGGTGCAAGATATGTCGGACTTGGTTTTGTGGGCAGCCCTTTTGAGTTTGCCCATCTCACAAGCTGAGTATAGATGATCCTTATCAAATCTAATACTTGGTAGACCACTTACAAGTTCTAGTTTCACAAGTTTGTCAAGTGTGTGAAAGTTTAGATGACAGAACCTGCTGTGCCAGAGCCAAGCTTCTTCATTCTTACTTGAGACTAAGCAGAGCTTTTCTTCTCTGTTAGTTGATTTAAAGTCCATGAGGTATAAATCACCTCGTCTTTTGGCTCGCAGAAGCTCTGTGGTTGTATCTTCCTTCAACAGAGAGCAGTACTGTCTTTTGAACATTACATCGAGTCCATTGTCACAGAGTTGACTTACACTCAGAAGGTTGTGCTTTAGGCCATCCACATAGGCAACTCTGTTGACATCGATGTCTCCTTTGGCAATGACTCCATAGACTTTTATTTGTCCCTTTTTGTTATCTCCAAAAGTCACAGATCCTCCTCCATGTTTTTCTTTATAGGAGGAAAGCAACCCTCTGTCGCCAGTCATGTGGCTTGAGCACCCGGAGTCTAGGTACCAGATAGGCACATGTTGTTTCTCCTGTGAACAGATTAGAGAGATTTAGGTACCCATTTCCAAATGGGTCCATTTTTGTTAGGAGACTTTGAAGATGCCTTAACATCTTTGGTTTTGGATTTATCCTCATTTACAGAGGTACCAGATTGTCTCTTCTCACCCTTGAATTTTCCATTCTTGGACTTGGGGTGAGATATAAGACAGGAGGGCCTCGAGAAATGTTGATTCAAAGAATGCATAAGATCAAAGCATTTACAATAAGAAACATTTGAGGCAAACTTCTTGAAAATTTCATTAAATTTGTCAAAGGAGGGTACAGAGCAAATTTTACTACAACCCATTTTAGATCTGGGTTTCTTTTTACAGAAAGCTTTGTCTAATCTAGGTTGAGTTTTTTCAAAAACTCTTCTTGAGTGGCTCTTTTGTTGTACTCTCCCTTGATCTTCTTTCCTTGCTTTCACTGCAACAGAAGCATCAAGTTTATCAATTTTAGGCCATTTATTCTTCTGTTGCCAAGTGAATTTTTCTTGAAAAGGTTTTAATGGTCTTGGAGCTCTTGAAGCATGAGGGATCTTGTTCTTTATAGATTTTTCAAGCTCAAGAGAAGTCTTTGCTTGCAAGCACATGTCCAGGAAATCAGGACAGATAGGTACACCTGTGGTTTTGCTTTTGGGAAGAACTATTCTATTAAGAATGCCAGAGGTAAGTTTACTCTTACCTGGACCACAGGGGGTTATCTCAAGTTCCACAGAACTTGTCCCATTGTCGACAGAAGACTCTGATTCTGACTCAGAGTCTGAATCGAGAAAGTCTCTGTGAATGAGATCCTGACCTTCTGTAAGTGCCTTGCTTTGTCTATTGGTGTCCTCTGAAGTATTTAGACTTTTTGAAATACACGGAATGACCATAGGGACATTAAGACAGTTTTGTAGATCTTGTTCAAAGATTTCTCTTATTTCAGAGGTTAAATAAGGATGGTTGAGAAAATGATTTTCATAAGTTTTCTTCAAGTCATTTTCTAAAAACCTTTTAAACAGTTTTTCTTCCACAGAGGCAGGTACAAAATCTGGTGCTTCAGAGGATAGTTCCTTTTCAGGAATCATCATGCACACAAAATCCATTTGAGTTTGCGTTTCTGGGTGGCCAAATCTGAAGACCCCTATCTGTTTTTGAGACAGATATTTCTTTGGTATAGATTTTCCTTTTGATGAAGGTGCAGATGGTAAATCATTGTTTTCATACCATACATTTGCCATCTGCAGAGGTTTCCTCAGATGTGGTCCTTCAGAGATTCTGCGTCTCTTAAATGTGGATAAGAGGTTTGGAAAGCTTGGTTTTAAAAATTGTCCAGGGCAGAAGATGTTTGATAAAGATCTGTTTCTATTGTTTCCTGTGTAAGGGTCAATATCCTCGAACCCTAATCCTCTTCTGCCTATCTGGGTGTTAACCTTTTCATGAACTTTTTGAGCATCCTGATACCTCTTAATTTGGAGATCTCTGTCAAACAGATCTTGATGAAGAACTTCTCTTTCTTTTTGAAAAAAGTTTTTCAAAGAAATGGCAGTTAAACGATCACTCTCACATTTCTTTAGCTCTTTGACCTTTTCTTTCATGGCTTTGTCGATATTTGTTATTTTATCCTTGAAACCCCTTTTTTTAAATATGCTCAGAGGTAAGAGTTTTGTTTTCAAGGTAAAGCTTATCCTTTTCTTCTGTGAGAAGCCTAGTTTCTCTTTCAAAGAAGGCAAGCTTTTTCTCAAGATCTGAGCATGTGTTTTTATAAGTTAGAAGGTCATTTTGTATTTCAAGAAGTTTGTTTTCAAAGTCTGAGTTGCAAGAGTTAGAAGTGGATACCTCACTCTCGTTGTCAGAAGAGTGGACTTCTGCCATTCCACAGAAGAGTGCGTTGTTTTCATCATCAGATGATTCATCGGTTACAAGGTTCTCTTGTTCTGCCATTAAGGATTTCTGAGTGTAGTACTCTGATTTCTTTTTATAGAAGGCAGCGTCCCTTGTGGGTTTCCCTGTGTTGGCAAAGGACCTGCACTCTGCTGCATAGTGGCTTGGTTTCCTGCATTTGAAGCAGCCTTCAGTTTGCTTCGGGAATTTGTCACCAGCTCTGCCGTCTGACTTCTGTCCACTCCTTTCTTCTTGCCTTGGTTCTTCAGACCACTCTTTTCTTTTTGCCTTACCATATCCTCTGCTTCTGTCATCTCTTTCTTCTCTCTCTCTGTACTCCGGCTTCTTCTTGAGACCACGATTGAACTGTCGGGTCATTAGTGCAAGTGTTTTGGCCAGAGCAGCCATGTCAATTTCCTCCTCAGAATCTTCTTCACTTTCACTCTGTGCCACAAGTTCCTTCTTCTTCTTCTTCTTCTTCTTCTTCTTCTTCTTCTTCTTCTTCTTCTTCTTCTTCTTCTTCTGTGCCTCCTCAGCTGCCTTATCCTTCTTTCCCTTATCTTTGCCTTCTGATGCACTTCCCACAAGAGCCAGAGGACCTCCGACAGAGGTTGATAGTTTGGAAATTCTGTTCTCTTGGCTAATCAGTGTTCCAAAGAGATCAGATATGGACCAAACATCAAGATCCAATGTGGCTTGCATGGACATGGTTAGATGAATCCATTCATCATTTAGGCTCTGTAGAAATATGACATTGTTTTCTTCAGAGGTTCTGTGGATGCCATACCTCTTACACTTGTTTATCAAAGAGTTGTATCTGTTGTAAGTGCTTTGAATGGATTCACCCGGCAGAGCTTTGAATGCAAAATACTCATTTATGCATAAAGCTCTGTTGTTCTTGAGGGTTTTGGCACCACCCTCAAGTTGTTTCTTTAGTTCTAACAATAGGTCCTTTGAAGTTTCACATGAGTCAAGAGATTGAAAGATATCATTTGGGATAGCCATTATGATTAGTCTTTTGGCTTTCTTTGCAAGCTCATGTTGTGCCTTTTCTTCTTCACTCCATTCAAGGACAGGTTTGGGGTGTTGATATTCAGGAATTTCAGGAGTATTAGCAGTGGCAGGAATACGAGGAACAATTGTCATTGGGATGAAAGGAGGATTGTGAAGAAATTCAACCAGACCAGGATCCACACCTTCAAGGAAGTGTACCATCCTGATCTTCCACTGAGGATATTCATCCCTTAGAAGAGTGGGAGGTTTGGACTTAGATCCAGCACTGAAGTAGTTGACAGTATTTGCCATTTTAGTTTTAGAGAGGAGAACAAGGTATGGCACGAATCAGAAAGAGTATAACAGTAAAGGTTTTTGAAATGATGAGAATATGAATTAGTAAGAGCAGATGATCAACCAACTAGCTTTGAATCTGTCTTTGAATGAAGAACACACTTGTACCTGTTACTATACCAAACAGGTTGATATAGCTTCAGAAAAACAGAGTGTGACTGTGAATGGAGTTTGGAACGAAGAACAGACTCAAACTACTACCTTGAGTACTGGAAACAAGTATAGAACAGGATCCTTTGATGTTGAAAATCAAAGTTTGCTCTGATACCAATTGTTGATCCCAGTTGTGATGTTCTTTAACTTGATTTAACCTTTTACTACACACAAATTAAATAAATAGGGTGCGGAAGCGTTTAATACGTGTAGAAAAGATTGAACATGCAAGGTAGTAAACACACAAGTAATTAATGAACAGGAAGTAAAGTATCACAAGAAAGTTACTCAAAGAACTGTTTCATTGATTACTCAAGAACACTAAGAACACGCACTGGTGTGTGCAAAAATGCTCAAGGATTATACAGACTACTATTTTTGTGTGTGCTCTCGTACAATGTGCTCTAAGGTGGTGCTCCTTAATATAACAGAAGGATGCACCCCTTAGTACAAGACAGAAACTGACATTCCATAAATTGAATGCCACCTATAAAGTAAACATCGTGGGACGCCCATTACTTTTCTTTAAAATCATTATCCTCATTTGGTGTGTTCAGAAAAATGGTTTGATCTGTTTGAACTCAAGTGTACAACTTTGCTTCCAAACCATTTACCTTTTTCTCTAAATTCTTATTTTCAACCTGCAATTTATGAACTTTTAGTACAAACTCTTGTTTCTCAAGATCAGATTTTGTAAGTTGAGAAACGACTTCAGACATCTTATTTTCAAAACAATCTTTTTGTTGTTTAAAAACAGTAGCAGACTTGTTTAAAGAATCAATCAAGTTTTTGTTCCCAACAAGTTCATTGTTGAGATCAAAAATTGTTTGACGCTTCTTAGCAACCCTGCTTTTCTCCTTTTTGAGTTTTATTTGAAGGGCTTGAAGCTCAATCATCATAGCTTCCATTTTCTTTAAAAAATCAGATTCAGAAAGATTATGTACCTCATCGGAAGTTTCTTCATCAGACTCATCGTACTTCACTTCCTTTCTCATGAGGCACATGTGAGCGGTCTCATCTTTTTCTTCATCTTCTGAGTGATCAAGCCAAAACTCATCTTCTACCATCAATGCCTTTCCAGCTGCCTTTTGCTTTTCTAGAATAATCTCGTTCTTGTAGTAGTCATAATTTCTCACTGTAGGCTTCCGACAGTCTTTGGCATAGTGACCCACTTTTCCGTAGTTATAACACTTTATCAACTCATCAGATCTTTTCTCACCACCATAATCATTCACAAACTTTCTTTTCTCCTCTAGATTTCTTTCCAAAAACTTCTTCTCCTCATATCTTCTTCCTTCAATCTTTTCTTTGTGATCATAGTTTCTCGATCCTGATGAGTATCTCTGACTATTTGATCCCGGCTTCTTGTAAAACTTCTTCTGAAATGCACGGGTCAGAAGTAGCATGGCTTGCTTTAAGTTCTCTCCATCATCAGAATCAGAATCACTATCCTCAGACTCAGCAGATTCAGATACCTCCTCCTCCTCCTCTTTTTCTTTCTTAGCAACTACTAAGGCAATAGGATCTGCAACTTTTTCAGACTTTTTCTTTTCTCCTCTTTTCTCTTCCACTTCCTCCTCGTTCTGCCTTAGTGTTTCGTACACTTCATGAAGAAGAATGTCACTGAGATCCTTCATTTGTTTCATCCATCTTGTATGTTTCTTCCACTCGGGCTGAAGGATACTGAGGAATTTGACATTATTTGCTATTTGCTTCTTCTTCACCTTGTTTTTCACAAGCTCATTCAACAATAAAACAAATCTCTCATAAGTATCTTCTAAGCTCTCATTTTCCTTAGCCTTGAACTCCTCATAACTGTTAATGCAATTGGCCACATCTTTTTAGCATTTGCCTTGTAACTGTCTATTTTGATGTAGATATCGTTTGGTATACTTTGCAAGAGTAGAGATCTAGCTTGCTTGTCAGCTTTATATCTGCTTTTCTGCTCTTTAGTGTACTAAGAAATGTCTTTAGGCACAATCTTTGTTTTCTGTTCTCTGTCCATATTCCCATCTTCACTATCCGATGATTCGTCATATGCGATTTCCATGGTTATAGGATCCATTGGACCTTTTTTGATGAATAACATAATGTTTTCTCCGTTGGCATGTCTATCAACGAAATCCAGGAACCGGTCTTTCCACTGTTCATACTCTCATTTGAAGAGAATCAGTGGTTTGACATCCGTACCAATGGCAAGTGCATCTTTGGAAGTCATCTTGAACTTTACACTGTCTAAATGATCTTCAAAAAATTCAAAAACAAAAAAAACTTCAAAAATCAAACTTGGTCAAATCTGGAAAAAACTCAGAAAATATTCTAAGTATGGAACTCGTTTAACAATTAAATGAACACTTCGCGCAAATAGTGATGTGCGCGTTTGAGTTTTGCGCACAACAAAGGATACGAGTACTTGGTTCTCGCACAAAGGGATGTGCGAGTTTCAACTTCGCGCACGCTAAACCTTGTGTGTTTCTTCTTCTTTGCGCAAACCACTACGTGGGAGTTTTCTAAGACCTCACTTCGCGTAATGCCGTTGCGCGTTTTAGACTTAGAAAATATTTTGACTTTTTAGTTCGCGCACACAAAGAACTTCTCGCAGAACCTACTTCGTGCAGATCAAAGAACTTGAACAGTAGAAACACGCACACTGAGACGTGCATGTTTTAGCTTATCGCACATAACTTCTAGAGAGTTCTTCACCCTTAATGAGATCCAACCCTTTGCGTGTTCTTCATGATGGCCTTTGCGTGTTTTATAGATCTTGCGTGTTCTTCCACTTTTCAAACAAAATTTCTAACTTTTCATTGAAATTCGATCAAAACTTCACCAATCGATCTGAATCTTTACAGAAATCTCCTATTCCATCTCACAAACAGATTACAATTGATTAATTTCAGATTGAAACACCAAAAATTACAATTTTGATCTATAACAGTACATTTCTATTCTTCGAACAAAAATCCAAGAAAAATTCACAATTCTCACCAAATTGATGTGAATTTGAAGAAACAATACAAACAAAAATCGATCTAAATAACAAATCGATTCTAATACAATCAAATTCAGAGGAACCTGCAGAGGTAAAGGAAACTCCTCTGTAGAGGAGAAAGACAAAGAGGAAGCTTCTTGTGGACGATTCTCCACTCATAGTAGAGGCCACATAATCTGTAATCAAGCAACCATAGAGTCCTCTAATGGTGTCCACTAATATTGCCAAAGAAGTGGCTCAACAGTATGGTTCAGTGGACATTGGGGTCACTGATGTCACTATGGAAATGGAAGACTTGACAGGGCTTCGAAGCAGTGATGAGGAGGTTGGAGGTGAAAAGATAGAAGTAGAAAAATATAAGGAGGAGATGATAGGAGAAAAATATGCCATTAGCACACAACCTAACCAACCTCCCAGTGCAAGCCACATATCTACCCCTGCAGTTCTAGTGCAGAGGGGGTATTGAAGAAGGACCGCACAGTCCGAACCCCAACCAACCTAAACGGACAGAGGAAATTCTTTCTTCCTCTGTACCAATCACAACCAGGGAAACCAAATCCACCCCATCCTATCAAAAGGATGGTGATGTAGATAAAAGTGTCGATTTGCCTTAGGACACGATACCTACCTCTGTAGAGGCATTTGTAGCCTCTTCTCCACTAACGAGCGAAAACCGAACCACTTCAGAGGTGGTAGTGAGGAAACACACTAACTTTGTGGGTCTAGAACACCCGCAGAGTTCACTTATTGAGGATCTTGGGAGAGGTTCTAAATCTTCTCCCTAGAGACTCAATGACAGAGCCTTCATAGAAAATTCCACTCAGGAATTTCAAGTAATTCACTCAAATCGTAAATAGAAATTGTTAGTGCTCAAATATATTTTATCTAAGATCATGGGAGTTGAAAGTCAAAGCTCAAGTCAAAGCCTCTTAAAGCAAAAGTCAAAGTCTTTGTAATAAGTCAAAGTCAACTAGTTTAGTTTTTGTCTTTGTAAACTTGTTGGTATAAATAGTTTTCTTTTCCTTGTAAGCACCAAGAGTAGCACCTAGATCATTTTGAGAGAAGCAAGATTTTAGAAAGAGAAGTATTGAGAGAGAAACATCTTGTAATTCGTTTGATTTGATCATCAATGAAATATGGCAATTGAATTGGAAATCTTTTGTTCATCTTGATTGATTGCACTTATTGGGACACACAATTGGTATCAAAGCAAGCACGAAAATCAGAAAAACAGATTGAAGTATGAGAATTTTTGGCCAATCGTTCAAGAACTCGCAAAGTCAACTGTTGAGAATCAATTTCATTGAATTTTTGATGTTTCTTGTTGCAAATTGATTCCATTTTACTCTTTTTATGTTCTAGAATAGTTTTGGTTTGTATTGATTAGCCTAATTCACAACAAATTGTGCGAATTTAGGATTTTTGGTTGTTTGTGGTTCGAAGTCTGTTTGTACTGTTTTTGAGATCGAATTTGTATTTTTGTTGATTTGTATTGTAATCATTCAATTGTAACCTGTTCAGATTGTGTTTGAGGATGATTTGGTGAAGTATTAGGATCAATTTCAGTGTTTTGGATTGTTTTTGGACAGATTTTGAGTTTTTGAGTTCGTAATATGAAGAACTCGCAAGATCCAAAGAACTTGCAAGATTCATACTTGAAGAACTCGCAGAGGGCAAGAACTCGCAGAGGGTGAAGAACTCGCAGAGTGTGATCTCCGACAAGCTTTTGTTTGCTTTCTTTGGTTTGCGACAACGAAGAACTTGCAGGACGTTGTCTGCGACTTCTTGGTGTTTGTTCTCTTTGCTTTGCGACAAGTGATCTGCGATAAGCTCCTTTTTGCGACAAGTTTCTTGGTTGAAATTTTTCTAAGTATAAGAACTCGCAGACGCATTGCGACAAGTTAATCATCGAAAATTTTTCTAAGTAAGAGAACTCGCAGATGATTTGTGACAAGTCTCAGAACTCGCAGACCTCTATCTGCGTCAAGTAAGGACTCGCAGACAACTATCTGCGACAAGTACAGAACTCGCAAACCTTTGTCTATGACAAGTCCAGAAGTCGCAACCTTCGGTCTGCGACAAGTGAGAACTCGCACGCTTCGGTCTGCGAGTTCCTCATTTCTTAGTTCATTTGGTCTGCGACAAGTGGATTCTTAGTGTTTTGCGACAGGTACTCTCTTGTGCTTTGCAACTTCAGTACTTAGTCAATTTTTTTTGGCTATTCTCAAATTTTTTGTGTTTAAAGATCAGTGCTCAGTTCAAGATGACTTCAAAGGATGCTCTTGCTATAGGTACAGATGTTAAAGCACCAGTTGTATTCAAAGGTGAATATGAATAATGGAAGGACAAATTCCTGGATTTCATAGACAGACATGAGAATGGAGAAAACATCTGATGAAACCAGTAATTGTTGTAGTGCCTGGTGAGGATAATGAGAGTTCAGATAGTGAAGATGGTACTGAGAATAGAGGTATAAAAACTAAAGAGATTGTGGTGGATTTTTCAAGCTATACACCTTAGCAAAAAAGGAGATACAAGGAAAACAAGCAAGCCAGATCTTTACTTCTTCAGAGCATTCCAAATGAAATCTATATTAACATTGACAGCTACAAGGCAATTGCTAAGAAGATGTGGGATCAATTGGAAAAGATGATGATGGGATCAAAGATTGGAAACCAGATGAAAGTGGCTAACTGCATAAACAACTATGAGGAATTTAAAGCCAAAGCTAGAGGAAGCCTTGAGGAAACCTATGAAAGGTTTGTTTCTTTGTTGAATGAGTTAGCAAAGAACAAAGTGAAGAAGAAACAGATTGAGAACAATGTTAAGTTTTTGAGTGTGCTGCAACCTGAGTGGAAAAAGCATACAAGGAGGATGAAACTGATGAAAGATCTGAGTGAGATCCCCTTAAATGAAGTTTACGAAACCTTGAGACAGAATGAAAAGGAAGTAGAAGAGGAAAGAGAGGAAAAAAAGAAGAGTGAAAAGAAAGTTGATGATCCAGTGGCTTTGGTGGTTGATTAAAACAAAGAGAAAGATTAGGAAGATAAGAAAAAGAAGAAGAAAATTATGGTTTCTAGTTTTGATAACTCTGACAGTGACAATTCAGATTCTGATGATGGATAGAACCTGAAGCAAGCCTTGATTTTACTCACTCGAGCCTTTCAGAAGAAGTTCTATAAGAAGCTGGGTTCAAACAGTCAGAGGTACTCTTCAGGATCGAGAAATTATGAACATGAGGAATGAGTTGAAGGAAGAAGGTCTGATGACAGAAGATCTGAAGGAAAGAGTTTTGTGGATAGGAAGCCAGAAGTTAGAAAGTATGTGAATGAGTATGGAGAGAAGAAAGCTGATGAGTCAGTCAAGTGCTACAATTGTGGTAAGATAGGCCACTTTGCCAAGGACTGCCGGAAGCCGATTGTTAGAAATTCTGAGTACTACAACAATAAGATGCTTCTGGCCAAACAAAAAGAAGCAGGCAAAGCACTGATGGTTAAGAATGATTTTCGGCTAGATCATTCAGATTATGAGGAGGATAAAGAAGAGACTGCTCACATGTGCTTAATGGGCAAGGAAGTCAAATACGACGAATCTGATGAGGAGACTTCCGAAAAGGTAAATAACTTTTCTGAATCTGATTTTTCTAAACAAATGGAAGCCATGATGGTCGAGCTTCAGGACTTACAAGCTAAGCTCAAAAAGGAGAAAGGTAGAGTTGCGAAAAAAGCGTCAAACAATTTTTGATGTCAACAAGGAAATTGCTGGGAACAAAAACTTGATTGACTCTTTGAACAAACATGCTACTATTTTTGAAAAACAAAAAGCTTGTTTTGAAAATCAAATTTCTGAAACAGTTTCTAAATTTAATAAGTCTGAACTTGAGAGGAAAGAGTTTGTTGTCAATTATAATAAAATGCAATCTGAAAACAAATCTTTGTTGAAAAAGATTAATAGTTTGGAAGCAAAACTTTATACTCAAGGTCAAACTGATCAAACCATTTATCTAAACAAACCAAAGGAAGTTACTGATTTTCAAAGATAAGTGGGGTATTGGTTACGATAACCCACATTATCTTAAGAAAAGCAATCAGAAATCAACAAGCTTTATATAATTTTGATTTCTTACAAGTGGCTGACAAATGTCCTAATTTGAAACCCAAGTTTGTTACAAAATCATCTGATGAGGTTGAGGCTAAGAAAGATGAGAACAGAAAGAACACAACCAAAATGCAACTACCATTTTGCTATAAAAAACTGAATGATAGTTATCTTTCTGAGCAACCAAAATTTCTATCAAACGATTATTTTCTAAGCTATTCTACTGAGAAGATGGAGGCAAAACCTGTTAAAGCAAATATCTATGTTCCTCCAATCGTCTTGGAAAGCAAAATTTCTGAGCTTGAAAACATCTTAGCGAAAGAAAGAATTTTGGTTGATCTTGAAAATATTGTGTTTTCTACTGTCATGATGAACACTAGTTTCAAATCTGAAGTTACAACTGATAAATCCGAATCAGAAAGAGTTTGTGAAAACAACTCCATTGATTCAGATGCATCATCTTATAAATTTTTCATGGGAAATATTTTCACTAATCCTAAATCTTCAGATTGTGCTAAAATGTCTTATCAAAAGAAGTGTTCTCAAAAGTCAAATGATTTCAAATTTTCAAATTCTTCCAAGGCACAACAATTTGATGATGATGTTGATGACTTGTTTGCAGTTGAAAATGATTTTTTAAATTCTGATGGTTGTTAGGATGAAAGTGTTGATAAATTTGATTTTAATGCTAAACTTCCAAATCATACTTCTTTTGTGATTAATAATGTTGCTTTACCTAGTGTTTTTGAAAAAGGAGAAACATCAACTAAGGTTGATGATTCAGTTCCTGTAAGTACCTATTATTCTAAAGGTAAGAAACAACACTCACAAAAACGGACCAACAAAGGTAAACATATGAAAACAGAGACTCTTAAATCTCACGTTTCTAACAAAGCTAAATCTTGTGTTTCAGGATTGAAAAAGAAAAAGTCTGAAGCGAGATTGGAATGGAGACCAAAGAGGAAGATTGAAGAGACTACAACATCATTTTCTGATTCAAAATATAATAGGATTTCTAATAGTTTTTCTGATGTAGTTGGTTAAGTTGCTACTCATAAAACAAAACTTGTAACTTCTTACAAGACTTATTCAATAAAGTTGTTATCCCAGTTTAATCTAGGTGATAATTAAACACAGAACACAATATAGATCAAGAGATATAAGATCAGAATAACATACCAATCCCTTGAATAAACAATGAAAACCTTGTTTGTTCTTGATACCCTTGAATACAGAGAATACGACTACCTCTCTCTAAACAATAATTATGACAATGATAATAATGAGAGGATTAACCTAAAACTAAACTAATCAAAACATTAAATACCCAGGCCTATTGCCTAATGGGCTTTGCTAAATGCTAAGCGGGCTTGAGGCCCAATAACTAATAACTATTAGCTTATTACACAATAAACCCTCTAACTTTAACTATCAAACAAATACCGTTTAGACCCTTTAATATTGAATACAATTATTTGATCCAACAATCTCCCCCTTTGGATTCAAGATTAAAAAAATTTGACAATAATCTTCAGGTCTTCACTTTTCTTCTCTTTTCTTCAGATATGACGTTGATAGCTTCAAAACTTTGATATCTTTAAATAATCTTCAAATCTTTGAAAATCTTCAGCAGTCTTCAGATTATATTCTCCCCCTTAATATATTATCCCCCTTTTTGATGAGTGGTGAGAAGCATCATCATCAAAACTTGTCAAAACAATCTCTCCCTTTATGGAAAAATCTCCCCCTTGTCTTTATAGATTTCAATTTAGCACTGTCTTCAAATATCGAGCCCTGTGTGGAAATAAGAGCAGTCTCTCTAAATGGAAAGAGTGATTATTTCAATATTTTCAGATTAAAATAGAAAGTAGTAACCATTCGAATCTTTTCAAATTCAAACAGTTAATAGGTGTAACCCTGAATCAACAAATGACTTAGTTAGAATGCCTGTCAATGACACAAAGTCACTAAGTAACACAAAGTTACTATATAAGGAGCTGGTTTAATGTTGGATCCCCAGGTCTTCCATTCAATCATCGAATAACACATGGTTATCTATGAACGTTCTGACAGAAAACAAATTTCTGTGTGCTCGTGCATGTGTATGAAAGAAATTAAGCATAGATGATTGTTTTTTCATATATAGGCTCTAAAATATGTAAACTTGTTGAGACAACAACAAAATATACAAAGACTCAATGTGCATGAGAAAGGGTTCGAAGGTGGGGCAACTTTCCTTCTTTTTCAATATTAGTGTCATCCAAATGAAGAACCAATAGCGTATGTGCTACTTCCCCAGAAAATGTGAAACATTCTCTTTTTGAGAAAAGAATGAGTAGCTGGTGGGGTTGTATGCAAGAGATGGCATGGGCTAGTTGCCTTTTTCAATGATGGTCACCAAAGAATGTGAACCAATCAGATTATGTCGCTGCCCGGCTCAGAAAGAAGTTTGGTGCAGAGTCTAATATTCTTTTACTTTGTTCTCTCACCCTCTTTCTTTTAAAGCTCACATCTAACCAATCTCTCTTTTCCATTTTACCAATTCACACACCATCACTCAATTCTTTTGACCCCTCTCCCCTCAATCACGCAGGGAATACTTCCTGGGTAGGAAAACACTGGTTATCGTGAATCTATGGAAGTTATGTTAAGTTCTCACACTGAATCCCTTGTATTTTCTTAAAAGAATGTGTTGTTCAACAGTCTTTTGTACATATAAGCACAAATAAGCACAGACTTACATGAAGAATAAAAAATTGGAGAAGTCAAAACAGTTATTTTTGACGATGTAATTCTCCCCCTCAAACTAAAAAAGGTTGGTATTTAAGATCAAAAATCATTTAAAATTACACTTCACACTTCATGAAAATCTTTGAAGAATATGAAGTGGTTTGAGCATTTAAGAAACCATTTTTCACAAGTGAAAGTTGTTCATCTTTCAACAAGTGATAGAGTGTAAGGTTTAGAAATATATACTTGTAAATCAGAATCCTTAACTCCCCCTGAAATTAATATTTTCAATGAAGTATCTTTCACAAAACTCAGATATCCTCCCCCTTGATACCTGTAAAAAGTCAGTTAAATCAGAAAAATATATCAGTATAAATATTAAGCATATAAGCTCCCCCTTAATATGTGCATAATCCTTAATCATGAAACAAAGTTCTAAATTACTAAGATTAAAGTAAATTCAGAAGTCAAACTCTTTGACATCGAATTCCGAGTCCTAGACTGTATTGTCTAGAAGTCAAACTCCGTTGAAGTATGGGTTCTAAGCTGATTTACTTAGAAGCCTTCGTTTTGACAATGAGGCAAGAGTCCTGATCTGTAGTAATCATAAGTCGTCGTTCTTTCTCCCCCGTAAACCTTGGGTGCCTGCAACACAGATTTAGCCTTTGGTACCCACTGGTATTTGGGTTCTAATGGGTTAGTTGCATTTCTAGTAGGAGAGATAAAATAAGAACCATACCAGTTATTCACATAATCTTTTCCTACAAAATTATTTGAGCCACAATAGGAACAACTAATCTTCTTTTGTGCTAACCTGATCAATTGATTGATTGTGCAAACCAAATCAGGTTTGCCAAAAGTTTTACCTTTTGAGGCATACTTCCATTTTGCATTTGATGTATGCACAAATGATTTTTCTTTCTTCTTTTCCTCCGAAGATCCTTTAATTCTCCAGAGCCAATTTCCTCTGTCTTTCTCATCTTCTCTTCTCTAGAAGCTTTTCTTCCGAGACTTAGTCTTCTTGAAGTTACCTGAACCATCAACATTTTTGTCATAGAAAAGGTTAGAAGGACGAATCTGATCAGTAGATTTAGAAGTAAGACAATCATCTAAATCATAGAAAGGATTATAGAAAACATTTGAAAAATATGAACTTGAAGTTGTTTTTAATGAACTATTTGAATCAGCTAGATCATCTCTCGGTGATTGAGCTATTGACTCTGGCGTCTTGTGCTCAGTCAGCTTCACCTTGAATACGATCTCTTCAAGTTCCTTTATCTTTGAAGACAAACTGTTTCTTTCCTTTTCAATCAGATCAAACTTCTTATGCAACTCAGATTTTGCATTCTTCTCCTTCATGATGTTTGTTGATAGCTCAGATAGCTTTCCTGTCAGCTTGGCTATCTTGGTCTCAAATATTTTCTTTTCATTAGAAAAGTCTTTATTTATATCCTTCAGCTCAACTTTCTTCTTCTCATTCTTAGCCTTTTCTCTTTCAAGAATGATAACCTTCTCAAAGTCTGAAACTTGTTGAGAAAGCTTAACACATCTAAGCTCTAAAGATTTCTTCTCTTCAAAGGCTTTTTTGGAGAAATCAGAGAATTTCTTGGCAAAGGCTTTTCTTTCTTTCTCAATCTTCAGTATTTCATCTTGAGCTATTGTATTGTCTCTGTATTGGGTTGCCTTTTCTTTCAGCTTATTAATCTCAACCTCAAGATTGAGAACTTTATCTTTCAGTTTATCTCTTTCCGCAAAGACTTGAGAATGTATCTGTCTTAGTCCTTTACTTGTATCATTTGCAACACTTGTACTCCTTCTAAGCTCCTCAAGCTCTCTTTGCATTGCATCCTTCTTTGACAATGTAGAGTTGGATTCAGATCTTTTCAACTTTGCTTGAAGATCTAAGATCTATTTTTCTTTAGACTCAATTATTTCTACAAAGTCAATTTTAGAATCATAATCTTTTGAATTTTCTTTTAAAACATTGATCTGAGAAAGAAGAGATGAGTTCTGAATCTGTAAAGCCTTGTTTTCAGCTTTAAGAGGTGATATCTCGGATTTGAGCATTTTTTCCTCTTTGTCATACTCAGAAATCATGCCTTCAGATATTGATAACTGTCCAGCAAGACATTTAGCCTTTGCTTTTACTTCAGAAAGAGTCATGTTGTTAAAATCAAGGCTGTAACCTTCAGACATCTTTAGCTGTATGGTAAGAAATCAAGCTAATCTGTACCAAAACAACCAACTAGATGAAATCGTTAGAATCAAGATAAAACCACACTCAAAAATTTTTAGAAAAATAAATTTCCAAAAATAATTAAATGTAGTCCTTTCACGCAGTATAAAGCACAAACAATACTGAAAAAATCAAACTGTGAAAATCTGACGAATTTTTTTTTTCACAAAAGTGACTGCGTGAACAGTGATTGCGTGAACAATGGATGGCGCAAAGTGAGGTTTGCGTTACAAGGCAGTGACGCAAAGTGAGGTTTGCGTGTCTAGTGGGTCGCGCAAAGTGTAGTTCTCGTGAGACTTGGGTCGCGCAAACAGTGATTCTCATGAGACTTGGGTCGCGCAAACAGTGGTTCTCGTGAGACTTGGGTCGCGCAAACAGTGTTGACCGGTATCTTGCGGTCGACCGGGATGTTGTTCGACCGGTAAGATGTAGGACCGGTAACTTGTAATGACCGGTATTATGTTCGACCGGTAAAAGTGTTCGACCGGTAGGGATCTGTGTGTGTGTACCGGGCGACCGGGGTGGTGTGAGGACCGGTATCGAGTTCGACCGGTAGCTTGTCAACCGGACAAAAGAGTCTACTGGTATTGGTCTTGACCGGTATAGGCTATGACCGATATTCTATGGTCGACCGATAAAATGTATGGATCGGGGTATTGTGAGACGCAAACCGAGTCGACCGATATGTTCTTATTCGACCCAGAACACGATTACCAGCCCAGAAAAATCAACCCAGAAAACACACAAAACTCAGAAATTGAATGCTAAAATTATATCTGTGTGCTTAGAAACATATATCGTTCATAATTCAAGCAAGAGGAAAGGTTAACTTCAACTATCATGATTCAATTTAAAGAATATAGTGTCGACTCCTCTATGAACCCAGAAAACACAAAATCACAAATTCAATCACTTGAAGGTTTGCAACGCAGTTAAACTTATCAGATCACGTTCAATAGCATGAAACACATCTAAGCATATCGATTTTAAGCATAATAACACATTAATTCATGCAATCGATCTTTACTTGATGAACCCAGAAAAAATCGATGAACAAAAAAAATCGATGAACAGTGATTCGATGAATAGTAATTTAAAAAAAAATTGATTCTTTAGGCTCTGATACCACTTGTTATCCCAGTTTAATCTAGTTGATAATTAAACACAGAACACAATATAAATCAAGACATATAAGATCAGAATAACATACCAGCCCCTTGAATAAACAATGAAAACCTTGTTTGTTTTTGATACCCTTGAATACAGAGAATACGGCTACCTCTCTCTAAACAATAATTATGACAATGATAATAATGAGAGGATTAACCTAAAACTAAACTAATCGAAACATTAAATACCCAGGCCTAATGCCTAATGGGCTTTACTAAATGCTAAGCGGGCTTGAGGCCCAATAACTAATAACTATTAGCTTATTACACAATAAACCCTCTAACTTTAACTATCAAACAAATACAGTTTAGACCCTTTAATCTTGAATACAATTATTTGATCCAACAAAAGAAATTGATCCAATTATCTCGTTCTACTAGTCAGTATTCAACATATGATCGAAATGATTTTGTAAATCACCAATATTCTGATTGTTGGTTCGGATCATATCATGTTTATTCTTCAAATGTTTTTCAAAAGAAAAGAGGACCCAAATTCAAATGGGTGCCAAAATCTTGTGCTAATACAAAAGGACGTATATATAAATGGGTACCTAAATCTCTTGTTGCTTGATTTCTCATGTGCATACCCGTCATATGTGGTACTTGGATTCAGGATGTTCCAAGCATATGACAGGACAGAAAGATATTTTATCTAATTATACAAAGAAATTTTACGGCAATGTGAGATTTGGAAATGACCAGTTTTCACCAATCTTGGGATACGGAGATGTCGTGCAAGAAAACGTAACGATAAAGAATGTGAGTTATGTTGAAGGATTAGGACACAATCTATTCATAATTGGTTAGTTCTGTGACAAAGAGTTAGAGGTGAATTTTAAGGCCAAGCGATGTTGTGTTAGAACAGAAGACGATAAAGAACTCTTGGTCGGGACTCGAAAGTCAAACCTCTACACGATCAATCTGTCAAATGTTAAGACTGATAATGCGATGTGTCTACTTTCTAAAGCCTCCATGCAACAAAGTTGGTTATGGCATAGAAGACTATCTCATCTCAATTTCAGATACATTAACAAGTTGGTGACTTGAAATTTGGTTAAAGGACTTCCACAGTTGAAATATGAAAAAGAACATTTGTGTGTTCCATGTGAGAAAGGTAAGATGAAAAGAGCCTCTCATAAGCCTAAGCCTGAACAAAGCACAAGTACTCCTTTAGAACCGTTGCATATGGATCTCTGTGGTCCAATGCGAACGCAAAGCATTAACGGCAAGAAATACGTATTGGTGATTGTGGATGATTTTTCTAGATACACTTGGGTCAAATTTCTAAGATCGAAAGATGAGATGCCCGATGTCATCGTCTCATTCTTAAAGATCGTTCAAGTGAACTTGCAAAACACAGTTAAGCTTCTTAGAACAGATAATGACACAGAATTCAAGAACAAAACGGTTGACGATTATCTCGAATCAGTCGGGATAACTCATCAATTTTCTGCTGCTAGAACTCCAGAACAAAATGGGGTAGTTGAACGAAGAAATCGAACTCTTGTTGAGGCTGCACGAACGATGCTGAGCCAGTCCGATCTACCTTTATTTTTGTGGGTCGAAGTTCTCTCAACTTCATGTTATACTCAAAATCGTTCAATCATTTATCGTCGGTTTGGTAAAACTTCATATGTTTTGATAAATAATAGAATACCTAGCATTAAACATTTTCACATCTTTGGATGCAGGTGTTTTGCGCTAAATGATAAAGAGAACTTGAACAAGTTCAGTCCGAAGGTTGATGAAGGCATTGTCATTGGTGTCAGGATCGAAATTCTAAACAAGAATTTAAACTAAACACTCAGAAACTATGTTAAAGAAGTCGCAGAATAACACTTTAACAATAAAACAATCAAACAGTGTATGAACTCAAATCACAAGTTATATTGAATTAAATTAATGATTACAAACAAAACCTCAATCTGTTGAACAGACTCAACAGACGTTCTATACTTCTCTAAAGAAAGGATTAAAACTAATCTTGAGGTTAATTCTCTCTAAACGTATATGCAAAACTTGTTAATCTATCAAAAACTATATATACAGAACTGATTACAAGATAATTACTAAAGAAATATTGATCTTCAGCATCCATTCCAAAATTATCTTCATCATTATCTTCAGCTCCTAGTCTTTCGTTCCAAGTCATCATTATCAACATCATCCTCATAAGGAGTATTAATCATCCAGCAGCATTAATCTTCAAGCAGTACTAACTACTATCAGTACTAACTCTCCAAGCAGTACTAACCATTCTTATAATAGTACTAACTCTTCAAGCAGTAGTAATACTACTAGCAGTAGTAATCTTCAAATAGCAGTATTAATATCTTCAGCAGTATTAATCTTTAAGCCCAGCAACATTATCCATACTTGGTCTTTTCATGTTGGAGAATACCTTCCCTTTGGGAGGTTTAGGTACATACACCTCTTGAAAAGAGGGTAAATCCGTCAATTCTTTGTTAAGTACTTCTTGTACAAACCTGGGATACATATAAAAGCTTTTGGTTTTGGTATCTAGATTTGACATTAAATCATTGAAAATCATTTGAGAAAAATTAAACTTTCTAGAGGTAGCTAAGCAGACTAGAGCATAAGCTAAGGTACTGCTGAACTCACTCCATCCAGTTGTTTTTCTAGAAATACAATGCTGAAGAGTATGAACAAAAAATCGCCATTGAGGTGAAAATTTGCTTTTAACAAACTTATACACCTCAGTGGGACCTTCATACCCCATTCGACTAATTGCTTGGAAGAGATCTTCCTTGGACAGAGAAGATATAGCTGATGCATCATCTAGACGTAGATGAGTGCGAATGCAGCCTTCTGAGACTGTGATAGGTTTATCACAAACCCTTGATTGGATGACCTGATTTCCATCATTAGTCTGTATAGAGGCATTGGCCCAGAACTGACGCATATGTTCCACATAGATTGTGGGATTGACAGTTAATGCGTAGGCGATGTGTGAGGATTTTAGGAAATCCACAATCTGATGAAAACCCTCTGCTTGCTTGGGTTTCTATAGCATTGCCAACTCATTGTGATCATCAACAAACACCAGTCCTGCCATCGTTCTTGGATTGAATCACTACTAGGGTTTATGCACTAGGAAGCAAGAATTCGAGAGAGAGAGAGAGAAAGAAAGAACACTCGTAGAAAATTCAAAGAGCCGTTTGGATTTTGGCGGTCAGAGAGGGTATTTATAGGTGGAGGGTTTCAGTTAGAAGCAATACTAAGTACATTAGCAGCATTAACACATACCCGCAGTATTAACTCATATTAGCAGTAGTAACGCATACTGCAGTATTAACAAAAATTAGCATTATTAACACATACCAGCAGTAGTAACACTGATTAGCTGTAGAAATAAGGCAAGCAGTAGTAACGTTGCACTGGCAGTATAAACCACCTAGCAGTAGTAATGATACTTAACCATATTTGAACTGTCAGAAAGAGTAATAGTGAGAGCAGTATTAAGTATCCAATACAGCAATGTAATCTAAAACACTTAAACACACATAGTTAGCAGCACCATGCACAATGCAATATGAGAAAGTAAGCAGGAAGGAATCTATACAGAAATGGTACATAAAGAAAATCAAAAGCGGCTTATTCACTGTTTATCATGCCTACACTTGTGACCAAGAATGTTGTTGGGTCTGAAAAGTGCTAAGGATGGATACTACTGCTGGGCTTAAAGATTAATACTACTGAAGATATTAATACTGCTACATGAAGAAAACTACTGCTAGTAGAATTACTACTGCTTGAAAGGTTAGTACTGCTAGAAGAATAGTTAGTACTGCTTGGAGAGATAGTACTGCTAGTAGTTAGTACTACTTAAAGAATAATGTTGCTAGCATGATTAATACTGCACGCATGGTTAGTACTGCTGTGGAGATTAATGCTGCTAGAAGATTAATGTTGCTTCTGATGATTCTGAAGATAATGTTGATAAAGATGGATTGATACGAAAGACTAGGAGTTGAAGATAATGATGAAGATAATTATGGAATGGATGCTAAAGATCAATATTTCTTTTGTAATTATCTTGTAATCAGTTCTGTATATATAGTCTAGAAGTATTTAATCGTTTTTGGATAGATATATATTTAAAAAAAGAGAGAATTAACCTCAAGGTTCTTTGTAGTTCTTTCAATAGAGAAGTATTGAACGTCTGTTGAGTTTGTTCAACAGATTGAGGTTTTGTTTGTAATCATTAAGTTAAATCAATATAACTTGTGATTTGAGTTTATACACTGTTTGATTGATCTACTGTTAAAGTGTTTCTCCGCGACTTCTTTAACATAGTTTATGAGTGTTTAGTTTAAATTCTTGTTTAGAATTTCGATCTTGACAAGTGGTATCAGAGCCTTCTACTCAGAAATAAAAAATCATCATGGACGGATCTCATGACAGTGTTCTTGTTTCAAAGGTCCCCATGCTCAAACCCAATGAGTTTGACATGTGGAAAATCATAATCAGGCAGTACATTCTTCTTACAGACTACTCAATGTGGGACATCATTGAGAATGGTCCCTCTGATGGAGGAAAGATAGGAGCAGATGGCAAGAGAACTCCACCAAAGACTGATGGAGAAAGAAAGATGAGGCAGACTGAGATGAAAGCCTTGAGCACTCTCCTCTTGGCAATTCCTAATGAATACCAACATCAGTTTTGCAACTATTCTGATGCTCAAATCCTGTGGAATGCATTGGAGAAGAGATTTTCAGGTACTAAAAGCACTAAGAGAAATCAGAAGCCAATTCTCAAGCAACAATATGAGAATTTTATGTCTACAAAGAATGAGTCCATGACTCAAACCTTTGATAGATTCAACAAGTTGATTGGAGAGTTAGCCACTGTTGGTGTCAAGATGGATCAGGATGATTGTAACAACCTGAACATTTATTTACATAATAAAATAACATTTATTACTAAATACTGTCCCAAGCTTACAATGTCTTTACTATCAACTATTACACAACTGAGTTTCTCAAAAGAATAGCTATGGCAGGAAGTCTTCTATCTCCTGCTTAAAGCTTACACCTTATCTTTTCCTTTATCTGCTATCTTGCGATAACCTGAAACAGAATTAAAGTTTCGAAACAGCGAGGGTTAGACCAAAAGGTCTAGTGAGTCCCCTCCAATCACTACTACATAGTTCAAATATTAATTAAAACATTTAAACATAACTTCATATATCTCAATACATGCCTACTCTTTAAATCACACTTTAAAACATTTATGCTTCGCATACATAAATAAATCTAATGGCCATTACTAACTTCTTTCTACGCTCACAAGCGTACTTTAACAACTGACCAACATTCCCGTCAAAGACGGTATGTCTGTCTCGCACTGCCTTATTTTAGGGACACACCCTAATGGCATAAACGGACCACACTCCCCGGTACGAGCAGGCGGGTCACACTTCCCGACTTAGGTCAACTTCTGACTCAAATGTACGCATACATTTGGTCCTGCCAGTATATAAAACAAGTTTATATACCCTGAGCATAAACATGCCCAACTAATTAAATCAATCATTTGAAATAATTCTACTAACTTTTCATATTATAAATGCGCAGTATATAAAAACTCACATTTATAAATAACTGCTCAAATCATCAAAGATTTAGTTGAAAGACTCACCTTTAATTCTTCCGAATTAACTCTGACTTCTTACCGATTAACACCACCTACGATGGTATTAAAACAAAGGTAAGCTAACTTGCAACTAACTCTCTTTCTTTCAAAAGACTCATCAATTGAAATCTACTGTTTTTAACCCGATCAAAACCAAACTGATTAAAAACCTTTTGACCAAATATAAAACTATCGGTCGAATCACACCACAGGTCGAACAGACCTCCGGTCGAACAGACCTTCCGGTCAAACAGACCTCCGGTCGAACACATGTCCGGTCGAACACTCCTACCGGTCGAACACATATATCCAGTCAAATGCATCGATCGGTCTTACCTATCACCGGTCTTACTTATCTCCGATCGAAGGTATTAATCGGTCTTACATAACACCGGTCGAATGCCTCAACCAGTCTAATACCACATCGGTCTAATGCATAAGACCGATACCTCATCTTCCGGTCTTACTCAAGAACAGAGTCGGTTTACACAGTTCTAAACCTAGAACTCTTTTGATCGATTAAATCGATCAAATACACGGTTAAAAGCTTGATTAACACGTCTATTTACCGACTATAACATGCAGATAGAAGTATGAAGCTAAAAACATACCTCTATTTGACAAAACGATCGATTCCTTCAAGATCTCTTCTCTTCTTTCTCTCTGCCTTATGCTTTCTCACTTTTCTCTTTGAAACATAAGTCGGCTTCACAAACATCATAATGAGATCTCAATCTCATTAATCTGATATTTATTTGATAAAAACCAAAATTTTCAATAAACCCCCTGAACTTTGATTCTCTTTACACTTTTTCCCCCAACTTCCAAAATTATTAAAATTTCGAAACTAGGTATTACAATGATGTCAACAGAAAATTTCTAAGATCTCTTGGTGAAGAATGGGTGATGTACACTGTATCCTTTAGACAAAATGATAATTTGGAGGATAAGGAGCTTGATGATCTCTACAATGATCTAAAGGTGTTTGAAGCAGAAGTTGAATCTAAGAAAAGGCCATCTGGATACTCTCATAATCCTGCCCTCCTATCATCCACTACTGATTCTACTGCTAATATAGAATCAGTTAGTACTTCTTATGGCTTAAAACAGGATGGGTCCAATGATTCTGTTTTGGAAGCATTCCTTGCTAATCATGCTAAATCTGCACTTATCAATGATGATCTGGAACAAATCAATGTAGATGACCTTGAAGAGATGGATATGAAGTGGCAGATGGCAATGCTCACCATGAGAGTCAAAAGATTCATCAAAAGAACAGGCAGAAATAATTTTACCATTAGAAGAGAAGATGGTGCTGGATTTGATAAATACAAAGTGGAATGCTATAAATGCCATAATCTGGGACACTTTGCAAGAGAGTGTAGAGGAGGAACTACTCAACAGCATGGAAGCAATAATCAACAACCAAAGTCTACTAACCAAAGTCACAAGAAGGGATGGGCTTTGATTGGAGTGATCAAGCAGAGGAGGCAATTCAGAACCAGGCATTGATGGCTGAGGTTACAGAGTCTTCAAGTACTGCAATCCCCACTGAGGTAAAATCTAACCTTTAACCTAAAACCTGTCTTGAAACTGTTAAAAAGTACAGGGATCACAATCAGAGCATGTGTGATGACCTTAAAAGGTTAGAGAAAGATAGAAGAGAGAGAAAGAGACTCTGAAGTAGATCCATTAGACAAAGTAGTGGTTGGGGCAGACTCTGAAGAAGAGAATTCTGAGAGTAAGAATGAGGAAGACCATAATGATATTCCCTTAGAAAACCACATCCTTACAAATGAGAGAGGGGGTAAACCATTTATCAAGAGTGATAAAGTGGAGATGTCCAAGACAGAGAAAGAGACTGTTAAGAGTGAGAAAGTAGAGACCTCCAGGAAAGGAAAATAAAAGGTACAGGGAGTTCATTGCATGCAAACCTCTATTGTAAATCCCTGTACTTGTCAACAGAACAAGCCCCATAAACATGATAAAATAAGGGGAAATCAGAGAAACATAAATAATCAGTGGGCTAAAAAACAGGGAATTGATTTAAGCAAAGTCAATAGACCAAAGCCTTGTTTTATTTGTGGCAAGTTAAATCATCTAGCCAAACACTGTTATTTCAATCCTATTAACCAAAGATTTACTTTTCAAAGACAGCATCAAAATTCTGTTGGTTATAGGAAGAAATCAAAAAGGAACCACATGGCTGAGAATGTGAAAACAGCACCTTTGAAATCTCTTATTCAGAATAAGTTTGCTAAATCAAAAAAAAATACTCCAATCAAGTCAAGGAGTAACTCACAGAATAAGAAAACAAACAACTTTGTCAAGATTTGGGTTCCAAAAGTCAAGAAACCTGTTAGTACTGCTACCTCAAATAGTACTGCTAACAGAAATAGTCCTGCTGATAGCAATACTACTGCTAACCATGTTAGTACTGGTAACAAGGATAGTGCTGCTACCAGTGTTAATGTTGTCAAGCCCATAATTTTGACAAAGTATTCCAACCATAAGATTCCTAAATCTGATCATCTCATCCAGACTAAGATTACTGATTAAAATATGTTGATGAGAAAGGGCAACCCAAGACCACTTTGGCTTGGGTTCCCTCTAAAAACTAACTGTTTTATCTTATGTGCAGGGCAACCAACAACTCAAGAAAAGGAGCATTTGGCATGTAGATAGTGGTTGCTCTAGGCACATGATAGGTAACATGGCCTGCCTTCAAAACTTCAAAAAGTTTGATGGAGGACATGTTGCTTTTGGTGACAATCCAGCAGAAGGTAAGATCAGTGGAAAAGGTATGGTATCAAAAGGTAAGATGTTCTTTGAAGATGTATACTATGTTAAGCAATTGAGATACAACCTGTTAAGTGTATCACAGGTCTGTGACAAGAAACATAGTATATTATTTACTGAGACTAAATGTATTATCCTTGCTCCAGGATTCAAGGTAGTTGATAAAAATATGATACTACTTAGAACTCCTAGGAAGGATAATGTTTATTGTTTGGACTTAGAGAATGTATCATCTGATTCATCATTAAACTGTCTATTTTTAAAAGCTTCTGTAGATGAATCATCTCTTTGGCACAGAAGGATGTGTCACATGAATTTTAAAACAATGAAAATTCTTGTGAAAAACAACCTTGTAAGAGGTTTACCTCAAAAAGTGTTTTCATGTCATGATGACTGTGTTGCTTGTCTTAAAGGCAAGCAACACAAAAACTCTCATCAGTCCAAAGAAATAAATACAATCTCTTCACCTCTTCAATTATTGCATATGGATCTCTTTGGTCCTACTAATGTGATGAGTATTGGAAATAAATCCTACTGTTTAGTCATTGTTGATGATTTCTCTAGATTTACTTGGGTATATTTTCTGAGAAATAAGGATGAGACAAGTGGACTGATCAAATCCTTTGTTCTTAGGATTTAAAACCAAACTAATATAAGAGTTAAAGTCATCAGATCTGATAATGGAACAGAATTTAAAAACAATGACTTAAACAACTTTTGTGATACTAAAGGTATTGAGATACAATACAGTGCTCCTAGAACTCCTCAACAAAATGGTGTTGCTGAGAGGAGAAATAGGACACTAATTGAGGCTGCTAGATCTCTGTTGGCAGATTCAAAGCTACCAATCACCTTTTGGGTAAAAGCGGTTAATACTGCTTGTTATGTCCAAAACAGGGTTATAGTAGTCAAATCTCAAGGCAAGACACCTTATGAACTTTTTAACAAGAAGAAACCTTTTATTGGCTTTTTCAAACCTTTTGGGTGTCCTTGCACAATTCTCAACACCAAATCTCACTTAGGAAAGTTTGAAAGCAAAGCTGAAGATGGATTTCTTGTTGGATACTCATCTCAGAGTAAGGCATATAGAGTTTTTAATAGTTCTTCAAAGATTATAGAGGAAAGTGACAATGTCAAATGCAATGAGAACACACCAAATCAAATTGGTACAGGTCCTGATTGGTTGTTTGACATTGACTCACTAACTAATCCTTTGGGTTTTAGTAGTGTGCAAAATGCAGGAACAAGCTCAGAAAAGGTACAAGCATGGAGTTCAGAGTTTGTGCTGTTTCTTATACCTACAGTAGATCCTGTTGAATTTTGCTAGCAAGAAAAGAATGATACTTCAGAATCATAAGATTCTGATCCAGACGAGGATGAAGATGCTAAAGCAGATGAAGAGGACAAAGGTGATGAAGAGAATAAGAGTGATAAAGAGGATGCTCAAAATTCAGGAAACACATATCCTGAGATGCCCATACTGTCAGAAGATGATACTGATGAAGAAAATTCTTCAGTATATGGTGGAAGCACTACTAAGAAGAATGACTCTAATCTGGATGCAAATATCAATGAGGAGGCTGCACATCAAACAAGAACTCAGAAAAATCATCCTCCTCAGTTTGTGATTGGTGACATCAATTCTCCTAGGATCACAAGGCATCAAAGTAAGTTAGGAGGATTGAAAGACTTGCAGTCAGGGTTGTTATCTTGCTTTCTATCCCAGATTGAACCCAAAAAGGCTTATGATGAAATGAAAGATCCAAGTTGGATAGAGGCAATGCAAGAGGAGCTGCTGCAGTTTAAGCTGCAAGATGTATGGGATCTAGTTGACCTTCCACCAGGACAAAGGGCAATTGGTACTAAATGGGTTTTCAGGAACAAGAAAGATGAGAGAGGAATTGTAATAAAGAATAAGGCCAGACTTGTGGCACAAGGGTACACAGAAGAAGAAGGAATAGACTATGAAGAAGTATTTGCACCAGTAGCCAGAATTGAGGCAATTAGGCTGTTTCTAGCCTATGCTTCTTTCATGCAGTTCAGAGTATTTCAGATGGATGTCAAGAGTGCTTTTCTATATGGGACAATTGATGAATAAGTGTATGTTTGTCAGCCTCCAGGATTTGAAAATCCCAACTTTCTTGATAAAGTATACAAACTGAAGAAGGCACTCTATGGGCTACATCAAGCACCAAGAGCATGGTATGACACTCTGTCTACCTATCTCTTGGAAAATGGTTTTGAAAGAGGAATCATTGACAAGACTCTGTTCATTAAAAGGAAGAAGAAGGACATCCTACTTGTTCAAATCTATGAGGATGATATCATCTTTGGATCCACAAAAGATTATATGTGCAGGGAGTTTGAGGACCTGATGCATAAAAGATTCAAGATGAGCTCCATGGGTGAACTTACATTCTTCCTTGGGCTACAGGTTAAACAGAAGAAAGATGGTATCTTCATCAATCAATCCAAGTATGTGCAGGATATCCTTACAAAGTTTGGATTTTCAGATTCAAAGATTGCAAGCACACCTATGGAAACACACAAACAGATCACTGCAGATATTGAGGGGGAGGATGTAAATTTTCATCACTAAAGATCTATGATAGGCTCCCTCATGTATCTAACAGCTTCAAGGCCAGATATTATGTTTACTGTCTGTGTGTGTGCTAGATTTCAAGTAAGACCTAAGCAATCTCATTCTCAAGCAGTCAAGAGGATCTTCAGATATCTCAAAGGATAAACTAGGTTGGGTCTTTGGTATCCTCATGACTCACCATTTGATCTACTTGCATATTCTGATAGTGACTTGGGTGGTGAAAACTTGGATAGAAAGTCTACATCAGAAGGATGTCAGTTTCTGGGTGCAAGACTAGTTTCATGGCAGTGTAAAAAGCAAACCACAGTGTCCACATATACAACAGAAGCAGAGTACATAGCTGCTGCAAGCTGCTGCTCACAAGTACTATGGATTCAGAATCAGATGTTGGACTATGGTGTTACTTTTCTTCACACTCCAATCTTCATTGACAACAATAGTGCTATTAGCATTGTTAATAATCCAGTCAAGCACTCTAAAACCAAGCATATATAAATAAGGTATCATTTTATTAGAGATTGCAATAAAAAGAAGCTAATTCAGGTTTTGAAAGTATACACAAGTAACCAATTTGCTAATCTATTCACAAAAGCTTTTGATGTTGGTAGATTCACATTCTTGGTTACAAGTGTGGGCATGATAAACATTGAATAAGCATCTTTTGATTTTCTTTATGTACCATTTCTATATAAATTCCTTCATGTTTACTTTCTCCTAATCTATTGTGCATGGTTCTGCTAACTATGTGTGTTTAAGTGCTTCAGATTACTCTGCTGAATTGGAAACTCGATACTTCTAGGTAAGTTAATACTGCTCTCACTATTAATCTTGCTGCCAGTTCAAATATGGTTAAGTATCGTTACTATTGCTTGGTGGTTTATACTGCTAATGCAAAGTTACTACTGCTTATCTTATTTCTACTGCCAGACAGTGTTACTACTACTAGTCTGTGTAAATACTGCTAGTCCGTGTTAATGCTGCTAGTATGTGATACTACTGCTAGTCTGTGTTAATATTGCTAGTCTGTGTTAATGCTGCTACTATGTGTTACTACTGCTAATATGGGTTAGTATTGCGGGCATGTTAATGCTGCTAGGGTACTTAGTACTGCTTCTAACTAAAACCCTCCACCTATAAATACCCTCTTTGACCGCCAAAATCCAAACGGCTCTTTGAATTTCCTACGAGTGTTCATCTTCTCCCTCTCTTTCTCTCGAATTCTTACTTACCAGTGTGTAACCCAAGTTTCGATCTAGAAGATGGCAGGACTGGTGTTTGTAGATGATCACAATGAGTTGGCAATGTTACAGAAACCCAAGCAAGCAGACGGTTTTATCAAATTGTGGATTTCCTAAAATCCTCACACGTCGCCTACGCATTAACTGTCAATCCCACAATCTATGTGGAGCACATGCGTCAGTTCTGGTCCAATGCCTCCATTCACACTGAAGATAGCAATCAGGTCATCAAATAAAAGGTTTGTGATAAACCTCTAACCATCACAGAAGGCTGTATTCGCATTCATCTACGACTAGATGATGCGTCAGGTATTACCTCTCTGTCTAAGGAAGATCTCTTCCAATCAATTAGTCGTATGGGGTATGAAGGTCCCACTGAGGTTTACAAGTTCTTCAAGAGAAAATTTTCACCTCAATGGAGATTCTTTGTTCATACCCTTCAACATTGTATTTCTAGAAAAACAACTAGATGGAGTGAGTTCAGCAGTACCTTAGCTTATGCTCTAGTCTGCTTAGCCACCTCTAGAAAGTTTAATTTCTCTCAAATGATTTTCAATGATTTAATGTCAAACCTGGATACCAAAACCTAAAGCTTTTATATGTATCCTAGGTTTGTACAAGAGATTCTACTAAAGGAATTGATGGATCTACCCTCTTTTCAAGAGGTGTACGTACCAGAACCTCCCAAAAGGAAGGTATTCTCCAACATGAAAAGACCAAGTAAGGACTTTTCTGGACAAGAGACACCATTGTTCTCTACAATGATGGTTATGTCTCATTCCTATGGTGAGGCATCAGTGTCAAAGCCCACATCTGATCACCCAACTGATGACCTACCCACACCATTCATTTCAATTGATACTCCTCAGATCCTTATTGTCAAGCCAACATCCCCAATCACCAAAACATATCAAAGGAAAAAGGTACAAAAGGTTCCTTCCCTTCCTGTATCTACACCCCCAAAGCCTACAAGCCCTCTAATGGAGCATTCTCCATTAAAGAATATCCAAAGGGAAACCACAAGAGTGTCTCCCAACCCCAAGAAGGTGCTCTATAAGGAGGAGGATGAACATGTGGGCAGCAAGGCTCACACTATTGTGTCTACACAAGGTGTAGGATAGGACAGTGTGAACATCTCTAAGACCTTCCCCACAGAAACTTTAGATGAGCAATCATCTAAAGGTCCCAGGTGCCAAGAAACCACAGGGGTGGAAGGTGCTTCTGCTAGGTAGAAGGCCTATACTAAAAGATCCAAGGATCCTTCAAGGGTGGTAAAAACACCTAAAGGAGGTGAGGACAAATATACTTATGATGAATTGATGGATACTCTTGGTACAATTAGTCTGGAAGTTCACAATCAAGATCTGGAAATAAAAGAGATGAAGCAAGTGATTATCTCTCAACAAGAACAAATAGTCAAATTGAAGAAGATGGTACTCAAATTGGTGCACAAAAAGAAGAAAACCAAATTTGTTTTAAAGAAGAGGAGCATTGATCATGATGCTTCCAAAAAGGGGGAGACTCAAGAGGATGAAAGTGAAAAGAAAAGCCCTGTTGGCATGGAATCTCATTTTGAGGGGGAGTTGAATAGTGAAGCAGTAAAGAAATAAGCAACAGAAACAGCAAAAGCAGTAGAAACTGACAAAGAAGTAGAAACTACATCAGCAGCAGAAACTTTTGTGAAAGCAGCAGAAATAGGTAAAGCAGCAGTAACTGAGACTGCAGCAGAAACTGAACAAGAAGTAGTAAATGCAGCAGCAAAAACAGAATTATCCAGGGAAGAGATTGAAATTGCTGAAACATTGGTGAAGGCAAAGCTTGACACTCCCAAGGCCACTCTAAAGGCCAAGGGAGTGGTAATCAAAGAAGTTGAAACAGAAAAGAAAAGAAAAGAATTCAGTATAGCTGAGACCAAAATGAAAGGGAAGGAGAAGATGATTGAGTCTGAGAAGCCATCAAAGAAGCAGACTCAAATAGAACTTGATGAAGAAACGGCCAAAAAGTTGCAAGAAGAGTTGGAAAAGGAGGAAGAGATTCAATCTGCAAAAGACAGAGAGATTGCTTTAGATTTGTCTACTAAGCTTAATGAAGAATATCAAAGGAGGTTGAAGACTGTTGCTGCTGCTAAGAAAGTGACATTGAGAGCAACTAAACAAAGCCAAAGAAAGCCTTCAAAGACCTTCCTGGACAATCAAGAAAGAAGGAAAATGATAAACTTTCTGAAAGGAGCTATTGGAGTTCCTGAAGGAATGTTTACCAGCATGTCATTTGGAAGGATAGAAGAGTTATACAAGAAGGAGATGGCCAAGCTGAAAATGGATTTCCCTCAAAGGGTTGAGGTTGAAAGAAAAATGAAAGAAAGGCATGATTGGAATATTCAACAACCATTCCCTGATAGTGAAGAAGGCACTCCTACCAAAGACATGGCAAAAGTGAAGGATGAAGAGACCTTTGCTCAGAAAATTGGAGCTATAAAAAGAAAGAAATCCATTGCTACCAAGAAACAGGCTAAGAGGCCAAGAATTGAAGAAGTTGAAAAGGAGAATGAAAGTGAAAGAGCAGAAGCAGAATCAACAGAACATGTGCTAGAGCAGAATCAAGATCCTTCAAGTCAACCAAGACAATCTGATGTGCAATTTAATTTGTACATGACAGTATCTGATAAAGAACCTCTGAAGGTTGATCCTATTTCAGTGAATGCTCTTGAAATCATTCATTTGGATATTTTGGTAGACCAAGGCAAAGAATACTTCAGGATCAAGAGAATGGGTGATCATTATGAAGTGTATGCTACATGGGGTAAAATTATCAGAAGTTGTTCAAGGTCTGATTTGGAAGAAATGCACAAAATTGGGATGAACTTATATAGCAAGGTATTGGAAGAAGCTGGGATGAGTCTAACAAAGATGGCCATGGAGTACTTGTGCATGATGTTTGAGCCTGAAAGAGTGCAGTATGTTATCAAAGACTTGCATCTTGAGAATGGATTCAAAAGAATAGATAATTGGATGTTGTTTGAAAATTGTGGAGTCTTTGTGCTAACTATTGATAAAAGCTATCATGAATACTACTTGGTGGACAGGGTGTATGACCATAGCAGAGCAAAGCTACAAGGAATGTTGAGAGCAAAGCTGGTATGTCCTAAAGATTCAGAAATGGCCAGAATAGTAATCAAAAGAACAATTAATCAAAGTCTGGGACTGGATCCAAATCTTGGGAATTAAGCTGGAGTTTTGAAAACATCATGAAGACCCTGTGCTGAAGAACTTAACTTCTCACTTTGAAAAGTTAAGTTAGGGGGAGATTGTTGGGTCTGAAAATTGCTAAGGATGGATACTACTGTTGGGCTTAAAGATTAATACTGCTGAAGATATTAATACTGCTACATGAAGAAAACTACTGCTAGTAGAATTACTACTGCTTGAAAGGTTAGTACTGCTAGAAGAATAGTTAGTACTGCTTGGAGAGTTAGTACTGCTAGTAGTTAGTACTGCTAGTAGTTAGTACTGCTTAAAGAATAATGCTGCTAGTATGATTAATACTGCAAGCATGGTTAGTACTGCTGAGGAGATTAATGCTGCTAGAAGATTAATGTTGTTTCTGATGATTCTGAAGATAATGTTGATAAAGATGGATTGATACGAAAGACTAGGAGCTGAAGATAATGATGAAGATAATTATGGAATGGATGCTAAAGATCAATATTTCTTTTGTAATTATCTTGTAATCAGTTCTGTATATATAGTCTAGAAGTATTTAATAGTTTTTGGATAGATATATACATTTAAAAAAAGAGAGAATTAACCTCAAGGTTCTTTGTAGTCCTTTCAATAGAGAAGTATTGAACGTCTGTTGAGTTTGTTCAACAGATTGAGGTTTTGTTTGTAATCATTAAGTTAAATCAATATAACTTGTGATTTGAGTTTATACACTGTTTGATTGATTTACTGTTAAAGTGTTTTTCCGCGACTTCTTTAACATAGTTTCTGAGTGTTTAGTTTAAATTCTTGTTTAGAATTTCGATCCTGACAAATGTGAATCTGTCCACATCAAAAGCTTTGGTGAATAGATCAGCAAATTGGTTACTTGTGTGTACTTTCAAAACCTGAATTAGCTTCTTTTCATTGCAATCTCTAATGAAATGGTACCTGATTTATATATGCTTGGTTTTAGAGTGCTTGACTAATTTATTAACAATGCTTATAACACTGTTGTTGTCAATGAAGATTGGAGTTTGAAGAAAAGTAACACCATAGTCCAACATCTGATTCTGAATCCATAACACTTGAGAGCAGCAACTTGCAGCAGCTATATACTCTACTTCTGTTGTAGAGGTGGACACTGTGGTTTGCTTTTTACACTGTCATGAAACTAGTCTTGCACCCAAAAACTAACATCCTCCTGATGTAGACTTTCTATCCAAGTTTGCACCACCCAAATCACTATTAGAATATGCAAGTAGATCAAATGGTGAGTCATGAGGATACCAAACACCCAACTTAGGTTTTCCTTTGAGATATCTGAAGATCCTCTTGACTGCTTGAAAATGAGATTGCTTAGGTCTTACTTGAAATCTGGCACACACACAGACAACAAACATAATATTTGGCCTTGAAGCTGTTAGTTACATGAAGGAGCCTATCATAGATCTATAATGATGAACATCTACATCCTCTCCCTCAATATCTGCAGTGATCTGTTTGTGTGTTTCCATAGGTGTGCTTGCAGGTTTTGAATATGAAAATCCAAACTTTGTAAGTATATCCTGCACATACTTGGATTGGCTGATGAAGATACCATCTATCTTCTGTTTAACCTGTAGCCCAAGGAAGAATGTAAGTTCACCCATTGAGCTCATCTTGAATGATTTATGCATCAGCTCCTCAAACTCCTTGCACATATAATCTTTTGTGGATCGAAAGATGATGTCATCCATATAGATTTGCACAAGCAGGATGTCCTTCTTCTTCCTTTTAATGAACAGAGTCTTGTCAATTATTCCCCTTTCAAAACCATTTTCCAAGAGATAGGTAGACAAAGTGTCATACCATGCTCTTGTTGCTTGATGTAGCCCATAGAGTGCCTTATTTAGTTTGTATACTTTGTCAGAAAAGGTAGGATTCACAAACCCTGGAGGCTGACAAACATACACTTCCTCATCAATTGTCCCATATAGAAATGCACTCTTGACATCCATCTGAAATACTCTGAACTGCATGAAAGAAGCATAGGCGAGAAACAACCTAATTGCCTCAATTCTGGCTACTGGTGAAAATACTTCTTCATAATCTATTCCCTCTTCTTGTGTATACCCTTGTGCCACAAGCCTGACCTTATTCTTTATTACAATTCCTCTCTCATCTTTCTTGTTCCTGAAAACCCATTTAGTACCAGTTGCCCTTTGTCCTGGTGGAAGGTCAACTAGATCCCACACATCTTGCAGCTTAAACTACAACAGCTCCTCTTGCATTGCTTCTATCCAGCTTGGTTCTTTCATTGCATCATAGGCCTTCTTAGGTTCAATCTGAGATAGAAAACAAGATAACAATCCTGACTGCAAGTCTTTCAATCCTCCTAACTTACTTTGATTCCTTGTGATCCTAAGAGAATTTATGTCACCAATCACCAACTGAGGAGGATGATTTTTCTGAGTTCTTGTTTGATGTGCTGCCTCCTCATTGATATTTGCATCCAAATTAGCATCATTCTCCTCAGGAGTGCTTCCACCAAATACTGAAGAATTTTCTTCATCAGTATCATCTTCTGACAGTATGGGCATCTCAGGACCTGTGTTTCATGAATTATGAGCATCCTCTTTATCACTCTTATTCTCTTCATCACCTTTATCCTCTTCATCACCTTTATCAACTGCATCCCGTTCTAATTCAGAGTCACCTGTGTCTGAATGATCTTTCTTATCTTGCTGGCAAAATACAACAGGATCAACAGTAGGTATGGGGAACAGCACAAACTCTTGTTTCTGTGCTTGTACATGTTCTGAATTTGTTCCTGCAGTTTACACATTACTAAAACCCAAAGCATTAGTTAGTAAATCAATGTCAAACAACCAATCAGGACCTGTACCAATTAGATTTGGTGTGTTCTCATTGCATTTGACATTGTCACTTTCCTCTATAATCTTTGAAGAACTATTAAATACTATATATGCCTTACTCTGAGAGGAGTATCCAACAAGAAATCCATCCTCAGCTTTGCTTTCAAACTTGCCTAAGTGAGATTTGGTGTTGAGAATTGTGCAAGGACACCCAAAAGATTTGAAGAATCCAATAAAAGGTTTCTTCTTGTTAAAAAGTTCATAAGGTGTTTTTCCTTGGGATTTGACTACTAGAACTCTGTTTTGGACATAACAAGCAGTATTAACTGCTTCTGCCCAAAAAGTAATTGGTAATTTTGAATCTGCCAACAGAGATCTAGCAGCCTCAATCAGTGTCCTATTTCTCCTCTCAGCAACACCATTTTGCTGAGGAGTTCTAGGAGCACTGTATTGTCTCTCAATACCTTTAGTCTCACAAAAGTTGTTTAAGTCATTGTTTTTAAATTATGTTCCATTATCAGATCTGATGACTTTAACCCTTAAATTAGTTTGGTTTTCAATCCTAAGGACAAAGGATTTGATCAGTCCACTTGTCTCATCCTTAGTCCTCAGAAAATATACCCAAGTAAATCTAGAGAAATCATCAACAATGACTAAGCAATAGGAATTCTTTCCAATACTCATCACATTAGTAGGACCAAAGAGATCCATATGCAATAATTGAAGAGGTGAATAGGTTGTATTTATTTTCCTTTAGACTTATGAGAAGTTTTGTGCTGCTTGCCTTTAAGACAAGCAACACAATGATCATCACATGAAAACACTTTTTGAGGTAAACCTCTTACAAGGTTGTTTTTCACAAGAATGTTCATTGTTTTAAAATTCATGTGACGCATCCTTCTGTGCCATAGAGATGATTCATCTAAAGAAGCTTTTGAAAACAGACAGTTTAATGATGAATCAGATGAAACATTCTCTAAGTCCAAAGAATAGACATTATCCTTTCTAGGAGTTCTAAGTAGTATCATATTTTCATCAACTACCTTGAATCCTGGAGCAAGGATAATACATTCAGTCTCAGTAAATAATATACTATGTTTCTTGTCACAGACCTGTGATACACTTAACAGGTTGTATCTTAATTGCTCAACATAGTACACATCTTCAAAAGACATCTTACCTTTTGAAACCATACCTTTTCCATTGATCTTACCTCCTGCTGGATTATCACCAAAAGCAACATGTCCTCCATCAATCTTTTTGAAGTTTTGAAGGCATGCCATGTTACCTGTCATGTGCCTAGAGCAACCACTATCTACATTCCAAATGCTCTTCTTCCTGAGTTGTTGGTTGCCCTGCACATAAGATAAAATAGTTAGTTTTTAGAGGGAACCCAAGCCAAAGTGGTCTTGGGTTGCCCTTTCTCATCAACATATTCATAATCAGTAATCTTAGTCTAGATGAGATCAAGGTTAGGAATCTCATGGCTGGAATACTTTGTCAAAATTATAGGCTTGGCAGTATTAACACTGGTAGCAACAATATCCTTGTTAGAAGTACTAACTTGGTTAGCAGTACTAACTTGGTCAGCAGTAGTATTGCTATCAGCAGTAATATTTCTGTTAGCAGTACTATTTGAAGTAGCAGTACTAACAGGTTTCTTGACTTTTGGAATCCAAATCTTGACAAAGTTGTTTGCTTTCTTATTCTGTGAGTTACTCCTTGATTTGCTTGGAGTGTTTTCTTTTGATTTAGCAAACTTATTCTGAATATGAGATTTCAAAGGTGTTGTTTTCACATTCTCAACCATGTGGTTCCTTTTTGATTTCTTCCTATAACCAAAAGAATTTTGTGTTTGTCTTTGAAAAGTAAATCTTTGGTTAATAGGATTGAAATAACAGTGTTTGGCTAAATGATTCAATTTGCCACAAATAAAACAAGGCTTTGGTCTATTGATTTTTCTTAGATCAATTCCCTGTTTTTGAGCCCACTGATTATTTCTATTTCTCTGATTTCCCCTTATTTTATCATGTTGATGGGGGTTGTTCTGTTGACAAGTACAGGGATTTACAATAGTGGTTTGCATATAATGATTTCCCTGTACCTTTTCCTTTCCTTTCCTAGAGGTCTCACCTTTCTCACCCTTACCATTCTTTTTCTCTATCTTGGACATCTCCACTTTCTCACTCTTGACAAATGGTTCCCCCCCCCCCCCTTTCTCATTTGTAAGAATGTGGTTTTCTAAGGGAGTTTCTTTATGGTCTTCTTTATTCTTACCCTCAGTATTCTCTTCTTCAGACTCTGTCTCAACCACTACTGTATCTAGTGGATCTACTTCAGTGGCTTCTTCAGGTAATTCTTTCTTATCTTGTCTTTCTAAGAGGGCTGAGGTGGGTGGAATATAATTGTTATTGTAAGGTGGAGGGGTGTTGTTGTAGCCTATTCCTCTTCTCAGTTTGTCATGAACTTGAGTTTTGAGTTTTGAGTTTTGGTTCTGAATTGCCTCCTCTGCTTGATCACTCCAATCAAAGCCCATTCCATCTTGTGAGACAAGAGCTTGAGATGGATTCCTATTATAGTTAGTGGACTTTGATTGTTGATTGTGGCTTCCATGATGTTGAGCAATTCCTCCTCTGCATTCTCTTGCAAGGTGTCCCAGATTATGGCAAAGTGGCCAATTCTCCAATCAACTTGTTGAATCTATCAAAGGTTTAAGTCATAGACTCATTCTTTGTAGACATAAAGTTTTCATATTGTTACTTGAGGATTGCTTTCTGATTTCTCTTAGTGCTTTTAGTACCTAAAAATCTCTTCTCCAATGCATTCCACAGGATTTGAGCATCAAAACAGTTGCAAAACTGATGTTGGTATTCATTAGGAATTGCCAAGAGCAGAGTGCTCAAAGCTTTCATCTGAGTCTGTCTCATATTTCTTTCTCCATCAGTCTTTGGTGGAGGTCTCTTGCCATCTGCTCCCATCTTTCCTTCATTGGAGGGACCATTCTCAATGATGTCCCACATTGAGAAGTCTGTGAGAAGAATTTACTGCCTGATTCTGATTTTCCACATGTCAAACCCATTGGGTTTGAGCATGGGGACCTTTGAAACAAGAACACTGTCATGTGATCCGTCCATGATGATTATTGATTTCTTAGTTCATAATTCTCTGATACCACTTGTCAGGATCGAAATTCTAAACAAGAATTTAAACTAAACACTCAGAAACTATGTTAAAGAAGTCGCGAAATAACACTTTAACAATAAAACAATCAAACAGTGTATGAACTCAAATCACAAGTTATATTGAATTAACTTAATGATTACAAACAAAACCTCAATCTGTTGAACAGACTAAACAGACGTTCTATACTTCTCTAAAGAAAGGATTAAAACTAATCTTGAGGTTAATTCTCTCTAAACGTATATGAAAAACTTGTTAATCTATCAAAAACTATATATACAGAACTGATTACAAGATAATTACTAAAGAAATATTGATCTTCAACATCCATTCCATAATTATCTTCATCATTATCTTCAGCTCCTAGTCTTTCGTTCCTAGTCATCATTATTAACATCATCCTCATAAGCAGTATTAGTCATCCAGCAGAATTAATCTTCAAGCAGTACTAACTACTAGCAGTACTAACCATTCTTATAGCAGTACTAACTCTTCAAGCAGTAGTAATACTACTAGCAGTAGTAATCTTCAAATAGCAGTATTAATATCTTCAGCAGCATTATCCATACTTGACACATTTTCAGTCCCAACAATTGGATATTCTCAAACATCTGCTGCATACAGAGTTTACTTGAAGAAATCTAAAATAGTTGTGGAGACAGTAAATGTCACATTTGATGAAGACATGGCATCTGATCAAATCAGTTCAGAACCCGTGATAACAGGAGTATTAGCTTCTGGATAGATCAGTTCAGAACCTGCGGTTAAAGTTTCTAATTATGAAAAAGCATCAACGTCTACATCTCATTTAACAGAATTAGATTTATTGTTTGAACATTTTTATGATGAGTTTCTTGGTTCTAGAGTAACTAAACTTGTTGTGATTGGCAGATCTGAAGATTCAAGTAATCATCATCCGATCACATCAGATATCTCGACTGAATCAAATTCCCCGATTCAAGAAGAAACTTCAGTTCAAACAACTACTCAATCAGTTGAAGTTGCACATGAAACTACTGAGCCAGAAGTTGCACATTCAGTTGGATGTACTATCATTCCTATTCAACAGACATCAAATATCCATTCCACTAAAACATCTGCACCAGTTACTTCATCTGAACCCCTACAAGAAGAACAGACTGGATATCTAGATGATCAACATGATCAGTCTACATCTATACCTCTCCCTCATATACATAAGTGGACCAAAGAGCACCTGGTATATCAAATTATTAGAGATCCATCAAAGCCAGTGCAAACTAGGTCTGCGACTGCTAATGAGTGCATGTTTGATTCTTTTCTGAGCAAGATAGAGCCTACACGAGTATCCAAAGCTTTAAAAGATCCAGATTGGATAGCATCTATACAAGAAGAGCTCAATCAATTAGAATCGCTTAAAGTCTGGAGACTTGTACCTCGACCGGAAGGAAAAACCATTATAGATACGAAATGGGTATTCAAAAACAAGAAAGATGAAGATGGTATCGTGGTAAGAAACAAAGCAAGACTTGTTGCTAAAGGATACATGCAAGAGGAAGGAATAGATTATGATGAGACATACGCTCCCGTTGCACGTATAGAGGCAATCAGAATGTTTCTAGCCTACGCTGCACACAAAAACTTCACTATCTCCCAAATGGATGTGAAGATTGTCTTTCAAAATGGCATACAAAAAGAGGAGGTATACGTTTTACAACTAGAAGGGTTTGTCAATGTAGAAAAATCGGATCATGTCTACATTATTGACAAAGCTCTCTATGGTTTAATGCATGCTCCTCGAGCCTGGTACGATGTTCTATCAAAGTTTTTAGTCAAGTATGGGTTTCAAAAGGTAAAATCGATACTACTCTTTTTATTAAAAAGGAAAAGGCTGATATCATTTTAATTCAAATATATGTGGATGATATAATATTTGGTTCAACAAATCCGAAGTATTGTAAGAACTTTTCTAATCTAATGGTGTCTAGATTTCAAATGAGTATGATGGGAGAGATGAATTTTTTCTCGGATTACAAGTTAGACAATTTTTGTAACACCCGTAATTTTCGGTAAGTAATTGTCACCCGGTTGTTTCTGTGGCTTGTAAACAGTGGGGTTTTGTTGGAAAATGTTTTGTTTAAAGTCCCTTGCAGTATCGGGAGTATTGGCCGTGAAAAAGTCGAGTTTTGGGGCTCCAGAAAGGTCCCGCGAAAATCCCCGACGACTATGATAGTGTCATAGTCACACTGTCACAATCGCGGGGGAGGTACCGTGGCCTGGGGGCATCTGGCGACATTGCCCATCATTGTCGTACAAAGCGCCTAGGGCACTGTTAAGTGCGAATTTCAACCTTTTTTCTCATTTCTCACTTCTCAAATTCCATCCTTTCTCTCCCAAACCGATTCTCACCCTCTTGGTTCAAACCCTAGCCATTCCTATGGCCATCCACCTTGATTTTGAAGCATTTCCATTACCATCCAAGTCTTGGAAGTCTAGGATTCAATAAGCTACCACTCCACCATCTCCATTGGAGTCTTCTTCAAGAAAATCTAGGGTTTTGAGTTCTATCAAAACCCACTATTGTAAGTTCATCCACTTTCTTTCTAAACCTCAAAATAAGTTGTAAATGCTCCATTAATGGTTTTATCCTAAAGTCACATAAAGGTTTGATGTTTGGAAGATCGGGTCGAAGAGTTGGAATGGGTGTCCTCGGAAAGCTTTGGGTGGTAAGTCTCCTTGAGTAAAATAAGAATTATTATAAGGATCCTTGTAGATCTAAGAGTCTTTCTTGTTGTTGGTTTTTCTAGTCTTGAAGAAATGGGTTATTTGGAAACCCTAGCCTTATTGTTGGTGATGTCTTGGAAATAGCGGGATCTATGGTTTTGGAAACCTAGGTTTAACTTAACCTAGCAAGGTGAGTTCAAGTTGATTTGTGAAAACGGTGTACATGCCAATATGTTTATTTTAAAGTACTTGTGTTTTACATGAAATTGTTAACTACTGATAAGTTTGGGTTATTTCGAAATGTTTAGTTTTATAAATATGGTGAAACACCCGTTTTGGGACTTTTGTGGAGTTTTGATAAATAAGCCATTAAGGAAAATGTTTTAATAATGCATTGCGTTAATGGGGATTATTTGGTAAAAATGCACTTTTGTGTTGTTGGAAATATGCATAGTTTGTGTCGTGAGATGTTTTGAAAGTATCAACGCATGAGTTATTGGGTTTTGATCATTCCCGACCTCGTGAATATTTTGGACGTTGTACTTCCTTTGATTTTGGGGAAAAGACGCATTCCAAGGATTTTGATGGGCAAATCTTAAACACCGACAATTTTAATGAGTTATTCTACGAGTATAAGTCATTTGGTGTAAATGCTCTTTTAGTGTGTTTTGGTAGAAATGTTTAACCTTGTGTTATGAGACGTTTTGAAGGGGGTCAATGGTATAAACTTGTTTTTGGGAAAATGATTCGTTTCAACTTAGGTGGTGTTGGAGTTGGTCGTGTGCGTCTTATCGCATTTTACTGCTTTTGGCAATGAGTCATTTGATTATTTGAGCCTGTAGCTCGGTATTTTATTATGTTTGTGTTTTTGGACATTTGTCCAGTTTTGGTAGCTCGATTTTAGAGCTTTGGTTGCGATATTGGATGAGGGACTCAATGTAAGAGCCATTTATGGTTGAAGTTGAAATCCCATGGGTGTATGTTTAAAGCCACAGAGTCTGACATCTCTTGCGCTTGGAATCTTTATGTCCAGTGATGGAACGCTAGTTTTCCACATTGAGGCACGTTTAGGCATCAGATTGGGCTATAAGTCCTATGTGCTAAGTATTACGATATTGGATGAGCGACTCAACATAAGGACCGTTCGCGGTTGAAGTTGATATCCCGTGGGTGTATGTTTAAAACCACAGAGCCTGACATCCCTTGCGTGTACTTCTGTTTATATGACTAGTCATAACAACATAAAATGGGCTTACTTTGTGTACCGTCACATTTTATGGAATCGGGTCTCCCCCGTCACTGAAAAAGTGTACTTTGGGTATTGAGTTTTATTATCCTAGTTTTCGGTGACGTTTTGTATAAATGGATTTTTTATCCATGATTTATGGGTTGAATATTTCGCCCCACCCGTGTTTTTGGTGTTTTGGGATATAAAGTTTTATCCGCTTTCTCTAGTTGGGAGTTTGATTTCTATTCTCATTTAGAGTGAGTTTTGGGTTAATTTAATTTACAAAAGAGCGATATATGTTGGAATCTTGCCTCGAAGTAGTTTGGATTTGAAAATGTTTATTTTGGTGTTTCTTTGCCCAAAATGCATATTATTGGAAAAATAGTCGTTTTCATGTTCAAACATTTCATCTTGAAAGCTTATGATTTAAACCGCATTGCCTCTTTTCAAAGATATCTTATTCATGTTGAAAACTCTTGAGCTCACTAGGCGTTAAGTCTAACCTTTTTATTTGTCGGCATGTGCATGAGATTCCAGTTGGGGTTTGGTTCTAGCAGCTATGAAGAGTTGAGCCTTAGCTTTGTGCAAATGTAAGTTGTTGGTGAAGTCTTCCGTAGTTTGGAGATAGTGACTATTATTGGGTTTTAGTAGCACTCGTTCTTATTATAGACTGTTTGTATAGAATGAATGTTTGTATTGAGGTTAAATAACAAATTGCGATTGGAGATGTATCATTTATCGATATATTTAGAAAATTTTAAATCAGTTGCTATTTCCATAATTGAGGGTGTTACAATTTTCTATGGGGATTTTCATAAATCAAGCAAACTACATTTATGATATTTTGAGAAAATTTAAAATGGAAAATTGTACTCCAATTGGTACCCCGATGGCACCAGGAACTAAGATTGGAGCTGATAGTTCTGGAAAAACTGTTGATCTTAGGACTTAAGGAGGAATGATTGGTTCTTTAATGTACTTAACGACGAGTAGACCAGATATTATGTTATCTACATGCTTATGTGCTAGATATCAAGATTCACCTAAAGAATCCCATCTTTCAGTTGTAAAACGAATATTTAGATATCTGTAGGGAACTACAGATCTTGGTTTGTGGTATCCTAAAGATACAGGTTTTGAGCTAACAACGTATTTAAACGCAATTCATACTGGTTGGATGTTAAACAGGAAGAGTACTTCGGGACATATACAATTTTTGGGAGATAAGCTCTTGAGTTGGTGTGTGTCCAACACAAACAAGATGATTAACTACAGGAAGTGTGTGTCCCTGATTCAAGTTCCTAATTATAATTAATCAACATAAACAAGATGATTAACTACCTGATTCAATTCAATTCACAATTCAAATGATTACAATCTTAGTTTACATCTTTCTCTCTCTAAATGTCTCTTTCTCTCTCTACAATCTCTCTCAGAACGTGTACCAAAACTCCTCTAGTCATCTATCTATTAAAAACAAAACAACACTATTTATACATAGCCACAAATACAAAGAAACAAAATACAAATACAAATTGATTTTGACTTTATTACACTTTGACTTTGACTTTCACTGAGAGTTGACTTTCCAGCTTTGACTTCTTGTACTTTGACTTCTGGTCTTCATGATCTTGTATCCAACATAATTAGGCTCTAACAATCTCCCCCTTTGGATTCAAGATCATCTTTGAAAAATTTTACAAATCAGTCTTCTCTTTAAACTCAAAAAGTACAATCTCCTCCTTTGCAACAAATTTTCTTCTTTAGGCACAAGCATTGCAACCTCTCCTTTCTTTGATTGTATTCTTCCCAAGTCTGTCTTTGAAGAACATTAACAATCTCCCCCAAATATGATAGATACAAACTTCAATAATCTCTTCAAGGTTATAAGAAACCTCTTTCAGATTTCAGAAAGAAATTATGTCCAGTTTCAGCTCTGATTGCTTTTGCAACTAACCATCAAAGAAAATTTATGTAAAATCATCACATCTTAAGAAAATTTTGACTTTGCTTGTACAATCTTTCAAACTTTGAACTTTATCTTCTTCAAATCTTTAACTTTGAAATTTCTGAATCTGACATTTCTGTAATTCATCTCCCCCTTTTTGATGAATAGAGCATCTATAGCCTCAAAACTTTCACCAAGAAATGTCTTTGACCATTCTGATCGTACAAACGGAGCCTCTCATTCGTTGCCAATTCGAACAAAGTATTCATCTAGATCTTTTCAAATACAAACAAAATATGAGTGTAACACCTGAATGAACAAATGAATCAGTTAAAATGTCTGTCAGTAACACTAAGTCACTGTGTGTAAACACATTGTAAAGGAGCTTTTGTTATGTTCACTTCCCCACGACTTCCATCCAATCATCGAAACACCACAAAGGCAATTTCTATGAATGTTATGACAAGAAAACAAATTCCTTGTGTGTTCGTGCAAGTGATAGAAAGAATTAAGCACTTGATGATTGCTTATAAAGGCTCAAAATTGTGTAAAACACTGAGACAACAGTAGATAAACACAGACTCAATGTGCATGATTGAAGTGCGAAGGTGGGGCATACTTCCTTTTTTTTTCAATATCCATATTTTCCAAATGAAAACCAGATAGATTATATGCTTCATCCCCAGAAAAATATGAAACATTTTCTTTTTAAGAAGAAAATGAGTGGCTGGTGAGGTTTTATCAAGAGTTGGCATGGGCTAGTTGCCTGTTTCAATAATGTTCACCAAGAATTGTGAAACATTAGTAATGTGGCTGCCCGGCTCAGAAAGTAGTTGGTGCAGAGTTTGATATTCTTTTACTCTGATCTCACACCCTCTTTCTTTTTATCAATGAGCTCACATCTAACCAAACTCTCTTTTCCATTTTATCTCAACGCACAACCCACACTCATTTCTTGGGTAGGAGACACTGGTTAATGTGAATCCATAGAAGTTCATTTATGTCCTAGCACAAAGAACCCATATTTTCCTATGAAGCACATGTTGCTCAAAAATGGTTTAACTTGAACAGTTAAAGCTCAAATACAAGTTGATGTACGTATGCTCAGAATATAATCATGAAGATATGAGCATTTTAAACATTGAAGATATTTCAAACAAGTAAATTGAAAGAATGAACATGAATGCAAGAAACTTGTTTGAAAATCTGACATTGTATGAAAATGATCAGAAATGATATGATATAACAATTAAAGCTTATGGTCATGAATAATGGATATTGTCTATATGAACAAAATACATATAACAACCTAAAATTCAGAGTGAATTTAAAACGCGGAAACTGAGCAAGAAGACATCTGAATTGCTATAAACCTCCCAAAAAGGGGAAATGTACTAAACCTTTACAAAACATGCATACGGATATGGAATTCAACAACCAACTAATCTAAACATAAACTATCTAGATTACATCGGTTGTTAATCCAACATCACCAAAATAATGGGACTTAAAACAATTGCCCAACATCAAATACTAGTCATCTCAAAAGTCCCCGATACCAAGCTCGTCACTCAAGCCCTTGGCAACCCACCGCTAATGGGAACCTGTTATACACATCATTTGAGAAAAAGTGTTAGGCTTAAAGCCTAGTGAGAACATACAGTTTATAATTTCAAGAGATATAAACAATTTCATCAAAAGGAAATCTTTTCAAATAAGCAATCCCAAGTCTAATCGCTGATAAGAATGAAATATTACAATGAGACTATATACATTCTTTGCAGAACCTCACAGTTTAATGTGCATGTAGTCCTTTATTTTACTTTCCTTCCAGTACCTCACAATTCAATGTGCATGTAGTACTTTATCTTACTTTCCTTCTAGTACCTCATAACTCAATGTTCATGTAGTACTTTATTTTACCTTTCTTCTAGTACCTCACAACTCAATGTGCATGTAGTACTTTATTTTAAATGATTTCTTTTAAATAAATCACAAAAATGCGCAAGTAAAATATTCTTTACTTCAAATACGATGGAACCCATCATTTTAATTGAAAATGATCGGGAACCCTAAAATCTTCCAAAACTCAAGTTATGTCAAAATGTAGTAAACTTAGATCTGAAACCATGGATATATATAGAAGTTCAAAATGTAACTTTTAACATGTATAAAGTTTAGAAAAAGGTAGTAGGAACTCACCAAATAGGTTTTAGAAATAAAACTCGAAAACCAGATATCGACCACCAGGGAAAGACGAAGCTTTCTATACCGAACCCTTGCTAGATGTATACAATACTAGCAAACAACGAGGTATAAACGAGATCTAGAAAAGAGAGAGAGAAAAAAGATCTCAAGAAGTTGAGATAATAACCCACAAATGAGATATTTTGGGTTGAACACCCCTATGTCGGCCAGGGGATCTCGTGGGTTATGCCGCGACCTCAAGTCGCGGCATAACTCGCCCGCTTGCAGAAACCAAAACCCAAACAGAGGGTTTCGCGGGTTGTGTCGCTACCTCAAGTCGTGGTGCAACTCGCGATGCAACTCGCGTAGTTCACTGTGGTTTGTTCAAAACCACAAAAATCCAAACTCAAACATCAAACCAAACGCGGTGCTAACGACAACGCTTAAACACAAGAATACCAAGATTACATAACGAAAATCCGGGGTGTTACAAACCTCCCCAACAAGGGAATGATTTCGTCCCCGAAATCCTATCTGCTCAAAAAAATGAGGATATCTTCGCTTCATATCCTCCTCTGCTTCCCACGTCACGTTGGCTCCCCGATGATGCTTCCACTGCACCTTGACCATAGTGACCTATTTGTGACGCAACTTCTTAGACTTTCTCTCTAAGATAGCGTCAGTTTCTTCTACACAACGGTTACCCTCGTCCACTCTTAACTCTGAGAAGGGAATGACGCTTTCTTCCTCCGCCAAACACTTCTGAAGGTAACAAACATAGAACATGTTGTGGATTCTGCTTAACTCTGGCGATAGTTCCAATTGGTAGGCTTGCAAACCTACCCGCTTGAGTACTTTGAAAGGTTCAAGAAAACGGGGACTCAACTTCCCACGTTTTCCGAACCTGATAATGCCCTTCCATGGCGACACCTTAAGCAACACACGGTCGCCCACTTGAAACTCCATCGGCCGCCTCTTCTTATCGGCATAGCTCTTCTGCCGATCCTGAGCCGCTTTCAATCTTTCACGCATGCTTTTGACCTTATCGGCTGTCTCTTGCACAATCTCAGGTCAGGTGAATTCCTTCTCTCCTGCTTCAAGCCATCACACGGGAGTTCGGCACTTCCGCCCATACAACGCCTCAAATGGTGCCATCCCAATACTCGAGTGGTAGCTATTGTTGTAAGCAAACTCCACCAAAGGTAGGTGAGAGTCCCAACTACCCCCGAAATCGATGACACAAGAACTCAACATGTCTTCTAGCGTTTGGATCGTTCTCTCGCTTTGCCCATCGGTTTGTGGATGGTAAGTCGTACTAAACTTTACTCGCGTACCAAGCTCTTTCTAAAACCCATCCCAAAAGTTCGAAGTGAACCGACTGTCACGATCCGACACGATCGACAAGGGTATTCCATGCCTCGAGACCACTTCATCGATGTAAAGCTTCGCTAGCTTGTCCATCGGTAATGTCTCGCACATAGCTAAGAAGTGAGCGCTCTTAGTTAATCTATCGACTATTACCCAGATGGTATCGTGACCTCGAAGAGTTTTAGGCAACTTCTTCATGAAGTCCATGGTAATATGTTCCCACTTCCACTCGGGAATCTCTAAAGACTGAAGACTCCCATACGGTCATTGATGTTCGGCCTTAACTTGCGAGCACGTCACACAACGCTCCACGTAACGCGCCACATCAAGCTTCATTACTGGCCACCTGTAATGCAACTTCAAGTCCCTGTACCTCTTTGTACTTCCCGGATGAATGGAATACTTGGACCTGTGAGCATCCTCAAGCAATAGATCACGGTTACCCCCAACTTTAGGCACCCACACACGACCTCTGAACAGTTTTACCCCACGGCTATCTTCCGTTAAGAGCAAACGCTGTTTCGTCATGACTTCCTCCTTGAGGTTTTCTTCCAACAATGTTTCTACTTGCGATGTCTTGATCTTTTCAACAAGACTAGACACTAACTCGATTCTCGAATGGGTAGCCCGAATACTTCCGCTATATTCCTTCCGACTTAAAGCATCGGCCACCACGTTCGCCTTACTGGGATGGTAAAGCAATTCACAATCATAATCCTTGAGCAACTCGAGCCACCTGTTAACCCAGTTTAATCTAGTTTATAATTAACACACAAACACAATATAGATCAAGAGATATAAAGATTAGAATAACATACCAATCCCTTGAATATTCAATGAAAACCTTTTGTGTTCTTGATACCTTGAATGTAGGATTACAGAGAATTACGACTACCTCTCTAAAATATAATTATGAATAATAATGAGGATTATGAGAGTTAATCCTAAAATCTAATTAACAATAACTATTTATACTCAGGCCTAATGCCTAATGGGCTTGGGCCCAATTACAACTCAACTATTAACTTATTACAAATCAAACCCTCTAACTAACTTTAACATAATTGCAATTCAAACCCTTAACTTTAACTTTAATCTTGAATACATATTATGATCCAACAATCTCCCCCTTTGGATTCAAGATTAAAATAATTTGCAACTGTCTTCGGGTCTTCACTTGTCTTCACTTTGTCTTCATCTTTATCTTTGAAACTTTGAAGTTTACATCAACCTTTATTTCAAAATTCTTGAAATTTTCTTTTTATTCTCCTTCTTTGATTATTCTCCCTTTTTGTATATTCTCCCCCTTTTTGATGAGTGGTGAGAATCATCATCATCAAAACCTTGCAAAACAATCTCCCCCTTTGAATATGGTCATCAATTTAGCACTGTCTTCATGTAACGATCCCTGTGTGAAATAAGAGCAGTCTCTCCAAATGAAGAAAGTGATTAATTCAATCTTTTCAGATTCAAATAATAAAAATGTAGTAACCCTGAATCAACAAATGACTCAGTTAGAATGTCTATCAATGACACAAAGTCACTGAGTAACACAAACTTACTATATAAGGAGCTGGTTTTGATGTTGGCTCCTCAGGTCTTCCATTCAATCATCGAATAACACATGATTATCTATGAATGTTCTGACAGAAAACAAATTTCTGTGTGCTTGTGCATGTGTATGAAATAATTAAGCATTGATGATTGCTTTTCAATATAGGCTCAAATTATGTAAACTTGTTGAGACAACAACAAATTATACAAAGACTCAATGTGCATGAGAAAGGGTTCGAAGGTGGGGCAACTTTCCTTCTTTTTCAATATTAGTATCTTCCAAATGAAGAATGAAACATTCTCTTTTTGAGAAAAGAATGAGTAGCTGCTAGGGTTGTATGCAAGTGATGGCATGGGCTAGTTGCCTATTTCAATGATGGTCAACAAAGAATGTGAACCAATCAGATAATGTGGCTGTCGGGATCAGAAAGTGGTTTGGTGCAGAGTCTAATATTCTTTTACTCTATTCACTCACCCTCTTTCTTTTAATGCTCACTTCTAACCAATCTCTCTTTTCCATTTTACCTCTTCACACACCATCACTCAATTCTTTTGACCCCTCTCCCCTCAATCACTCAAAGAATACTTCCTGGGTAGGAAACACTGGTTATCGTGAATCCATGGGAGTTCTGTTAAGCTCACACACTGAATTCCATGTAATTTCCTAAAAAGAACGTGTTGTTCAACAGGCTATTGTACATGAAAGCACAAATAAGCACAGAGTTACATGAATAATAAGAAATTTCGGAGAAGTCAAAACTATTGTGTTTGATGATGCAATTCTCCCCCTCAAACTAAAAAAGGTTGGTATTTAAGATAAAAAATCATTTAAAATCACACTTCACAATTCATGAAAATCTTTGAAGAATATGAAGTGGTTTGAACATTTAAGAAACCATTTTTCACAAGTGAAAGTTGTTCATCTTTCAACAAGTGATAGAGTGTAAGGTTTAGAAATATATACCTGTAAATCAGAATCCTTAACTCCCCCTGAAATTAATATTTTCAATGAAGTATCTTTGACAAAACTCAGATATCCTCCCCCTTGATACCTGTAAAAAGTCAGTTAAATCAGAAAAATATATCAGTAGAAATATTAAGCATATAAGCTCCCCCTTAAATGTGCATAATCCTTAGTCATGAAACAGAGTTCTGAATTACTAGGATTAAATTAAATTCAGAAGTCAAACTCTTTGACATTGAAGTCCGAGTCCTAGACTGTATTGTCTAGAAGTCAATTGTCATTGAAGCAAGAGTCCTGATCTGTAGTAATCAGAAGTCATATTAAATTTACTCCACCTTGAAGGTTGATCTTCTCATTTCCACCTGGGAGTATCTTTTCTTTAAGCATTGAAGCACGGGTCCTGATCTGTCATGTGATCAGAAGCCATCTTTTCGTTGAGGTACGGGTTCTAAGCTGATTTACTTAGAAGCCTTTGTTCTTTCTCCCCCTTAAAGTTTGGGTGCCTGCAACATAGATTTAGCTTTTGGTACCCACTGGTAATTGGGTCCTAATGGGTTAGTTGCAGTTCTAGTGGGAGAGATGAAATAAGAACCATACCAGTTATTCACTTAATCTTTTCTTACAAAATCATTTGAGCCACAGTAGGAACAACTAATTTTCTTTTGTGCTAACCTGATCAGTTGATAGATAGTGTAAACCAGATCAGGTTTGCCAAAAGTTTTACCTTTTGAAGCATAGTTCCATTTAGCTTTTGATGTATGCACAAATGATTTGTTTGTCTTCTTTTCCTCTGAAGATCCTTTAACTTTCCAGATCCAGTTTCCTCTATCTCTCTCATCATCTCTTCTCCAGAAGCTTTTCTTTCAAGACTTGGTCTTCTTGAAGTTAACTGAACCATCAACATTTTTGTCATAGAAAAGTTTAGAAGGACGAATCTGATCAGTAGATTTAGAAGTAAGACTATCATCTGAATCACAGAAAGGATTATAGAAAACATTTGAAACATGTGAACTTGAAGCCTTTTTGAGTGAGAAATCTGAATCAGTTTGATCATCTCTCGGTGATTGAGCTATTGATTCTGGCGTCTTGTGCTCAGTCAGCTTCACCTTGAATACAATCTCTTCAAGTTCCTTTATCTTTGACGACAAACTGTTTCTTTCCTTTTCAATCAGATCAAACTTCTTATGCAACTCAGATTTTGTATTCTTCTCCTTCAAGATATTTGTTGATAGCTCAGATAGCTTTCCTGTCAGCTTAGCTATCTCAGTCTCTAGATCTTTCTTTTCTTTAGAAAAGTCTTTATTTACATCCTTCAGCTCAGCTGTCTTCTTCTCTTTCTCGGCCTTTTCTCTTTCAATAATGATAACCTTCTCAAAGTCTGAAACTTGTTGAGAAAACTTAACACATCTAAGCTCTAATGATTTCTTCTCTTCAAAGGCTTTTCTGGAGAAATCAGAGAATTTCTTAGCAAATTCTTTTCTTTCTTTCTCCATCTTCAACATTTCATCTTGAACTTTTGTATTGTCTTTGTCTTGGGTTGCCTTTTCTTTCAGCATATCAATCTCAACCTCAAGACTGAAGACTTTATCTTTCAGTTTATCTCTTTCCGCAAAGATTTGAGAATTTGTCTTTCTAAGCTCTTCAGATGTCTCGCGAGCAATGTTTGCTCTCCTTCTAAGCTCATCAAGCTCTTTTTGCATTAACTCCTTCTTTGACCAGCTTGAGCTAGAATCAGATCTGTTCAGCTTTGCTTGAAGATCTAAGATCTCTTTTTATTTAGACTCAATTATTCCTGCAAAGTCAATTTTAGAATCAGAATCTTTTGAATTTTCTTTTAAAACATTGATTTGAGTAAGAAGAGATGAGTTCTGAATCTTTAAATCCTTGTTCTCATCTTTAAGAGGTAACATCTCGGATTTGAGCTTTTTATTCTCCTATTCACAATCATAAGCCATGCTTGTATATCTTGACAACTGTCCAGCAAAAAGTTTAACATTTTCTTTTGCTTCTGAAAGAGTCATCTTGTCATAATCAAGGATAAAACCTTTAGACATCTTTAGTTGTATGGTTAGAAATCAAACTAATCTGTACCAAGAGAATCAACTAGATGAGATCGTTAGAATCAAGTATTGGATATAAACTACACTCAAAAATTTTCAGAAAAATAAATTTCCAAATATAATCAAATGCAGTCCTCTCACACAGTATAAAGCACAAATAGATTAAACACAGTTAAATCTGGTGCAAAAATCAGATATATGCCAAGGACAGTGGCGCAAAGGACGGTTTGCGCGAGAAGCAGGTCGCGCAAAGTGAGGTTTGCGCTAGACACGGGTGGCGCAAAGTAGAGGTTCTCGCGAGCAGTGGATGGCGCAAAGAAGGAATTAGCGTGAGCCGCGGGTGGCGCAAATAGAGGTTTGCGTGAGATGTGGGTCGCGCAAAGCAGATGTTTGCGCGACAAGGTCGTGCCGCAAGGTGATGTTTGCGCGACTAAGTACTGGCGCAAAGTATGAGTGTGACCGATAAGTTGCACGACCGGGGTCTTGCTTGGACCGGGAACTCTTCCGACCGGGATGCTGCAAAACTAGGAGACTTCTTTGACCGGTATTGGTCTTGACGGAAAAGAGTGTCGACCGGTATAGTGTTATCAATAGAGGCGACCGGTAAATATATTGATCGGTAAACTATTGAGACCGGAACCGAAAGTTGACCGATATGGTGCGACCGGGACTAAGGTAACGACCGATATGGACTAATATAGTGCGGACGACCGGGGTAGTCTGTGAGTGGACTGACCGGTATATCCCTATCGGTATGGGTCGGTGAATTAATCGGGCGACCGGTCAATTGAATTGACCGGTATGGGCTGTGTGTATATCGGGTGACCGATATGGTGTGGTCGACCGGTATTTAGAGTAACCGACAAGGTGTATTAGACCGATAAAGGACTGATGAACAACGACCGGTGTGTTCCTAATAGTTCGACCCAGAACGATGAAGATTAACCCAAAAACCACACAAAAACACAGAAATTGAATGCAAAAATTATACCTTTGTGCCCCAAAACATATACCGAACACAATGTAATCAAAATCAAAGATTAATTTCAACTTTCATGCATCAATTTAAAGAACACAGTGACCGATATGTATATGAACCCAGATTGCAACTAAACTCAAAAATTTGATCAATTAATGATTTACAATGCAATTAATCATTTAGATCACGTTCAATAGCATAAGACACGCCTTATCAAATCGATTTTACGCCTAGAAACTCATGAATTCATGCAATCAATTTTAACAGATAGATATTGATAAACTTAGACAGAAGTCGATGAACACAGGAAATTCGATGAACAATAATATCCAAAAAAAAACTTGATTCTTTTGGCTCTGATACCACTTGTTAACCCAGTTTAATCTAGTTGATAATTAACACACAAACACAATATAGATCAAGAGATATAAAGATTAGAATAACATACCAATCCCTTAAATATTCAATGAAAACCTTTTATGTTCTTGATACCTTGAATGTAAGATTACAGAGAATTACGACTACCTCTCTAAAATATGATTATGAATAATAATGAGGATTATGAGAGTTAACCCTAAAATCTAATTAACAATAACTATTTATACTCAGGCCTAATGCCTAATGGACTTGGGCCCAATTACAACTCAACTATTAACTTATTACAAATCAAACCCTCTAACTAACTTTAACATAATTGCAATTTAAACCCTTAACTTTAACTTTAATGTTGAATACAATTTATGATCCAACACCACCGCCTTTGCCTCATATTCAACTCTTTTTGATCAAAGACATACTTTAGGCTCTTATGATCCGTGTAGAGTGTACATCTTCTGCCATAGAGGTAATGTCGCCAAATTTTCAAGGCGAACACCACCGCTGCTAACTCCAAATCGTGGGTAGGATAGTTCTTCTCGTGTATTTTAAGTTGCCTCGAGGCGTAAGCGATTACCTTGCCTCTTTGCATCAACACACATCGTAGTCCCATCTTCGAAGCATCGCTATAGATCACGAAGTCTTCTGACCCTTTAGGCAATGACAAGATTGGAACTTCGCACAACTTCTTTTGTAGAATTCGGAACGCCTTCTCTTGTGTTTCGGTCCAATCGAACTTCACATTCTTCCGAGTTAAGACTGTCAAGGAAGAAGCGATCTTCGAAAAGTCTTGAATAAATCTCCGGTAGTACCCCGCCAGACCCAAGAAATTGCGGATCTCGGATGGACTCTTGGGAGGCTCCCAATTCATCATAGCTTCAATCTTGCAAGGGTCCACTTTCACTCCATCTCGAGTGACAACGTGACCCAAGAATTTCACTTCTTCAACCCAAAAGTCACATTTGGAAAACTTGGCGTACAATATTTCTTTTCTAAACACATCGAGAACTTCGCGTAGGTGTTGCTCGTGCTCTAACTCGCTCTTAGAGTACACGAGTATATCATCAATGAATACGATGACCGACTTGTCGAGGAATGGTCGGCACATCCTATTCATCAAATCCATAAATACCGCTGGTGCGTTCGTTAAGCCAAAAGGCATTACAAAAAACTCATAATGGCCGTAACGCGTTCTGAAGGTTGTCTTCGGAATGTCTTCTTCTCTTACCTTCACTTGGTAGTAACCCGAACGTAAGTCGATCTTGGAAAAGCACCCCGCTCCTTGGAGTTGATCGAACAAGTCGTCAATCCTTGGAAGCGGATACTGGTTCTTCACTGTTGCTTTGTTCAACTCACGATAATCGATGCACATTCTCATTGCGCCAACCTTCTTCTTAACAAACAAGACCGGAGCTCCCCAAGGCGACGAGCTCGGTCTTACGAAACCCTTCTCCAAAAGCTCTTGGAGTTGTGCCATCATCTCCTTCATCTCTGCTGGCGCTAACCGGTAAAGGGCTCTAGAAATAGGAGTCGCTCCCGGTACGAGATCAATCTGAAACTCCACTTGACGATCGGGTGGTAACCCGGGCAAGTTGTCCGGAAAAACATCTGGAAACTCACGCACAATCTTCACACCTTCAATCTTTAACTTCTCTAGCTTGGCGTCGATCACGTAGGCTAGGAAGGACGAGCATCCTTTCACCATACACTTGCGTGCTTTAGTCATGGTGATTATTGCCACCTCACCCTTCCTCTTCTCACCATAGATCACAACAACTTCTCCACTGGGATTTGGAAGTCAAATTAATTTCTTGGAACATACAAACTCGGAATGATTTTTTGCTAACCAATCCATGCCGACCACAACATCAAAACCCCCGATTAACATCGGCAACAAATCGATTGGAAAGTCTTTCCCTTCGATTCCGAGAGTACACTTCTTCAGAACATCGTGGATCAGAACTTGACTACCATCTGCTATCTCAACCACTAACGCATCCTCAAGACTAGTAGTGGGCATAGCAATCTTTTGATGGAACAACTCAGATATAAAAGACAAACTGGCACCCGTATCAAATAAAACACGTGCAGGTACGGATTTTAGAAGAAATGTACCCGATACCACATCAGCGGATGCCTTGGCCTCATCGGCCGTCATCTGAAACGCTCGGCCGCAACCCTAGATGGATTCTCTTTCTTCACTGGCGCGCTACCCGACATGAGCTTCAGGCAATCTCTCCTCATGTTCCCCGGTGTCTTGCACTCAAAACAGACAATTCCTCTGATCTGACAATCACGGGTGATGTGGTCAGACTTCCCACACTTGCTGCAAGGTTGAGGAGTGGTATTACAGTTACCGTGGTGTTTGATTCTGCACTTCTGGCACCACCTAGCTTCTTGATAAATGCTAAAGCTTCGGTCTCCGACAAAAGGTTGGGTTCTCTTAGCAGGTACTGAAATGCTCTCCCATTTTCTCTTTTCAACCACTGCCACAACCTTCTCCGGTTTACCCCTCGCGTAAACCTCCTCCATAAACTGTGCCTCTTCAATAGTCTCACGAAGGTTGGAAGCCTTCGAATTTCGGACCATAGTCATCATGTACGACGGTAAACCCTTCAGATAGGCCTTAATCTTCTCCTTCTCAGTTGAGGCCACATGCTCCACTAACCACAGCTTTTCCATGAATTGACGGGTATACTCTCTCACCGTCAAATTTCCTTTCTCCAGCGCTCGGAACTCTGCCTCGATCCGATCCATAGCCCTCTCATTGTAGTATTCTTCCAACAGTTTTACTTTGAATTCGCCCCAAGTCAGTTGGGCCAAAACAGTAGGAGAGAGGGTGGACTAGATAACATTCCACCACATCAGCGTTGTATCCCTGAGCAGTTGAGTACCGAATCTTACCCTCTGGTCATCACCACACTCGGATGAACCGAAGGCCTGTTCGATAGCTCGGATCCACTTAATGCACGCAACTGGGTCTTCGGAACCAGAGAACTCTGGTGGTCCGCAACCCAGAAAAGATTTGTAGGAACAACTCTTCCCACTTCTCGGAGCACCGACAACTCTGTGCTCCTCAGTTCTGTCTTTGTTCCCAGTGCCCCCAGTGCCAACCAACACATTCTCCTCCATTGCCTCATGCCTCCTGAGGCTCGTATCCCAGTCCTCCATCATCTTCTGAAAAGCCTCTTGCTGCTTTTCCATGGCCGACGTCACCATTAGCATGACACTGGCCATCATATCAGCTTGAGGGTTTGCCACTTAAATAACGGGGCTGGTGGATGCCAAATATACTCTTGGCCCTAGCTCCACTTCCCCAGTAAATATCGGTGGCATGCCCGGAGGAACGACTGCTTGCACTCTAACCACAGGGTTCAGCTCGCGCGAACTACCATCGCGAAGATCTCCGTCGCCTAACGGACGACCACGTGTGTTCACCATACCTAAGTAATGGTTGCCACACAAGCATGAAAATAATAAGAGACAGGTCAACAGAATAAGCACGAAAGAATGAATTACTACGTTACCGATTGTAATAGTAACGGAACTTTAAGCACAATCACGTATAAATATTCTCATAATAACATTAGCTAAGTGAGATTATGAACAAACAATACATAAAGGTTCTTTATACCGTCGCCACAACGTTCGATAACTATAATTTCCGTCGACTCTAAGACCAACCCGTCTTAGAAGTTCTACCCAAACACACGAATCAATGCTTAACATACTCAGTCTAAGTCTAGACATCTTACATTCATGCCTAGATCACTTAAACTAGAGCTCTGATACCAACTTGTAACACCCTAAAATTCAGAGTGAATTTAAAACGCGGAAACTGGGCAAGAAGACATATGAATTGCTATAAACCTCCCAAAAAGGGGAAATGTACTAAACCTTTACAAAACCTGCATACGGATATGGAATTCAACAACCAACTAATATAAACATAAACTATCTAGATTACATCTGTTGTTAATCCAACATCACCAAAAGAATGGGACTTAAAACAATTACCCAACATCAAATACTAGTCATCTCAAAACTCCCCGAGACCAAGCTCGTCACCCAAGCCCTTGGCAACCCACCGCTAATGAGAACCTGTTATACACATCATTTGAGAAATAGTGTTAGGCTTAAAGACTAGTGAGAACATACAGTTTATAATTTCAAGAGATACAAACAATTTCATCAAAAGGAAATCTTTTCAAATAAGCAATCCCAAGTCTAATCGCTAATAAGAATGAAATATTACAATAAGACTATATACATTCTTTCCAGAACCTCACAATTTAATGTGCATGTAGTCCTTTATTTTACTTTCCTTCAAGTACCTCACAATTCAATGTGCATGTACTACTTTATCTTACTTTCCTTCTAGTACCTCATAACTCAATGTGCATGTAGTACTTTATGTTACCTTCTTTCTAGTACCTCACAACTCAATGTGCATGTAGTACTTTATTTTAAATGATTTCTTTTAAATAAATCACATAAATGCGCAAGTAAAATATTATTTACTGCAAATAAGATGGAACCCGTCATTTTAGTTGAAAATGATCGGGAACCCTAAAATCTCCCAAAACTCAAGTTATGTCAAAATGTAGTAAACAAGATCTGAAACCATGGAGATATACAGAAGTTCAAAATGTAACTTTTAACATGTATAAAGTTTAGAAAAAGGTAGTAGGAACTCACCAAATAGGTTTTAGAAATAAAACTCGAAAACCAGATATCGACCACCGGGGAAAGACGAAGCTTTCTATACCGAACCCTTGCTAGATGTATACAATACTAGCAAACAACGAGGTATAAACAAGATCTAGAAAAGAGAGAGAGAAAAGAGATCTAAAGAAGTTGAGATAATAACCCACAAATGAGATAAATTGGTTTTAACACCCCTATGTCGGCCAGGGGATCTCGCGGGTTATGAGGTCGCGGCATAACTCGCCCGCTTGCAAAAACCAAAACCCAAATAGAGGGTTTCGCGGGTTGTGCCGCGACCTCAAGTCGTGGTGCAACTCGCGTAGTTCAATGTGGTTTGTTCAAAACCACCAAAATCCATACTCAAACATCAAACCAAACGCGGTGCTAAAGACAACGCTTAAACAAAAGAATACCAAGATTACATAACGAAAATCCGGGGTGTTACAATACAGACATTCTTGAAATGAACCCTTCGAAATGAAAATACGCTCAAAATTCTTTGAAGTACAAGCGGGGTGTATCACCATCGAAAAATTTGTTCAAATATTAGACATGGTGATAACATATCCAACAAAAATTAAACTGGTGTGTGTGAATACCTGAAATTATATAGAAAAGACAATACGTAAGTATTTATCTTTGGAAACACACGGTTTATAATCATTTAAGCACAAATAAAACAAAAACATTTAAAATCACACTTCCAATTCATGAAATTTGTTTAAGAATCGAGAAGTGGTTTGAACATTTAAGAATATGTTTTCTATGATTGAAAGTCGTCCTTCATTCAACCACATATAAGATTAAGATAAGAAATTTAACCGTCATCGTTCAGTCTTAAATCTCATGAAGGCAAGCTGAAAATCATAATGATATGATATTGATAGCTTCTCTCAATATGCAAAAATCTCAAAGTCATGTTAAAGCAACTTTTATTCACAAATTTATTGAAAAGTAAACAACAGAAAGCAGTAAAACATTTAATAAACGAGTTCTGATATGAAATAATCGGAAATCATGTCCTTACGCCTTTTGTTGTACTCATATAATCCTCCTAAATTCATGCATCACAAAAATTTAGCAGTTAAGTAAATGCAAAAATTCTATAAACTCCCCCTCTGTTGGGAACTGAAGAAAAGCTTAAGTATGGTTAATGTTGCTAGTTCATATTTACTACTGCTAGAAGACTTCAAAGTTAATACTGCTGAGTATTACTACTGCTAGTAGAATTAATACTGCTAGTCAAAGTTAGTGCTGCTTGAACAAAGTTAGTACTGCTTAGCTAGTTAGTACTGCTAGTGGTTAGTGTTGCTTAGTTGTTTATGCTGCTTATGATTAGTACTGCTTATGAATTGAAGATCCGGATGGAAAGGATGACAGCTGTAAAGAATCAAGATATTCATGGAAGGATTGAAGATAATGATGGAAGATATACTTAAGATATTTTATTTATTGTAATTATCTTTTATTCAGTATATGTATAGAAATGATAGAATAGTTTATTATTATTCATTCATTCTAAGTTTTAGAGAAAATCAACCTCAAGGCATAGATCCTAATTCTAGAGAAGTAGAATTCGTCTTGAAAGAGTCTGTTCTTCAAGATTGAGGTTGAGTGTGTAATCTTGTGATTTGATAATTTAATACAAGTTTACAAGTTGTTGATCATATACTGTTTTGATTACTGTTACATTGAATATCAAAGTGTTATTCCGCAACTTCTTTGATATTGTTTCTGAGACTTTATTCTTGTTAAGAAATTCGATCCTGACAAGTGGTATCAGAGCCTGTTCTCTCAGAAACATCTATTCATTCATCATGGAAAACGTTGCAGAATCAAACAGTACTCTGGTCTCAAAGGTTCCAATGCTCAGACCCAATGAATTCGATATGTGGAAGATCAGAATCAAGCAGTACATACTCCTCACTGACTATTCTATGTGGGATATCATAGAGAATGGTCTTCTGAAGCAGGAAAGATTGGTGCAGATGGAAAGAGAACTCACACAAAACTGATGCTGAAAGAAAGATTAGACAGACAGAGATGAAAGCCTTGAGCACCTTGCTCTTGGCTATTCCCAATGAATATCAACATCAGTTCTGCAACTGCACTGATGCAGAGATGCTCTGGAATGCTCTAGAGAAGAGATTCTCAGGTACCAAAAGTACCAAGAGAAATCAGAAATCCGTTCTGAAGCAACAATATGAGAACTTTATGTCAACCAAGAATGAGTCTATGACTCAAACTTTTGACAGGTTCAACAAGCTTATTGGTGAACTTGCTACAGTGGGAGTACAAATTGATCAAGATTATCTGAACAGAAAGTTTCTAAGGTCCCTGAGTGATGAATGGACCATGTATACTGTGTCTTTCAGACAGAATGATCAACTGGAAGAAAAGGAACTTGATGATCTATATAATGATCTAAGAGTTTTTGAATCTGAGGTAGAGGCTAAGAAGAGGCCTTCTGGGTAAGTTCACAATGTTGCACTCCTTTCAGCATCAACTGATTCTACTTCCAACCCTGAATTAGTTAGTGCTGCCAATGGAGCAAATCAAGAGAAAGGCAATGAAACTGTATTTGAAGCCTTTCTGGCAAGTCATGGAAACTCTTCTCTCATTAATGATGACTTGGAACAACTCCATCCAGATGATCTTGAAGAGATGGACATTAAATGGCAGATGGCCATGCTCTCTATGAGAGTTAAGAAGTTCATCAAAAGAACTGGAAGAAATAACTTCTCTCAAAGAAGAGAAGATGGAGCAGGTTTTGACAAGTCAAAGGTGGAATGCTATAAATGCCATCAGAAGGGACACTTTGCTAGAGAATGCAGAAGTGGAATACCTCAAAACAATAACCACCAACAAGCTCAATCTGGAAGCTTCAATAATAACAGAAACTCTGCACAAGCCCTTGTCTCTCAACAAGGCATGGGGTTTGATTGGAGTGATCAAGCTGAAGAGGCCATCCAGAACCAAGCTCTAATGGAAGAGGTGTCAGATCTCCCAACAGAGGTAACTTCCAATCTTTGTTCTCAAAATTGCATTAACACTGTTAAAAGGTACAGGGATCACAACCAGACCATGAGTGATGACCTGAAGAGATTAGAAAAGGACATAAAAGATTATGTTAGGATTGTTGAGAGATTTGAAGAGCAGATTAAGGGTTTTTAAGCTAATGAGCTTCAACACTCTTATGACGCAAACTACTGGAAGTGGGAGAAGAATGACTTAGAACTTCAACTGACCAGATCCAAAGAAGAGAATGAAAAGCTAAGAGGAGAGCTAGCTAAAGTCAAACTAGATGTAGAAAAGTTTTCCAATGCTTCCAAAGCAATGGATTCTTTGCTACAAACTCAGATTCATGATAAATTGAGAAGAGGAATAGGGTACAATACCACACCACCACCCTATAACAACAACTACATCCCTCCTAGCTCAGATTTGTTAGAAACAAAGGATAGGAAGGACCTACCTAAGGGAGCCACTGAGATAGATCCCTTAGATGAAGTAGTTGTTAAGGATAAAACTGAGAAAGAAGTTGTCAAAGATAAAGACAACACTATAAATGGTGAGATTCCTATAGAAAACCACATAATCACCAATGAGGGATGTGGAAAGCATTGGATCAAGTCCAATGAGACAGAGAAGACTGAGGGAAAGAACAAGAAGGTTCACTATAAGCAGACCACTGTTGTGAACTTTATCCCTTGCAAGCAGTGTGCATGCAATAAGTCTGAGCCCCAAAAAAATGATAAACCAAGGGGAAATCAGAGAAACTGGAACAATCAATGGGCACAAAAGCAAGGCATTGATCTGAGTAAAATCAATAGACCAAAGCCTTGTTTTATTTGTGGAAAGTTAAACCATTTGGCTAAGTATTGTTTCTTTAACCCTATTAACCAACAAATGAACTTTCAAAGCTTTGTGCAAAAACCTGTTGGTTATAGGAAGGCTGGAAAGAAACATGTGATGAAGAAATCTGTTGAAACCAAAGGCCCCATAGGAAAAAGGTGTTAAAAGAAAGAATTAAAATGTGGGTGCCTAGAAGCACTAAAACTGTTAGTACTGCTGACGGGGATAGTGCTGCTGGAAGCATTACTGCTGCTACCAGTGTTAGTACTGCTGAAAATATTAATGCTGCTAATACTGTTAGTACCTCTTCAAAGGTTAATACTGCTAACACAGTTACTGCTGCTAACACAGTTACTACTTCTAACAAGGTTAGTACTGCTAAGCATGCAAGTGCTGCTAAGGCAGTTAGTACTTCTAAAACCAATATTGCTTCTAGCAAAAATGTTTCCAACCTATCATTGTGACAAAGTACTCCAAAAATGAGGAGTCAAAGTTTAAAAATCTTGTCAAAAAAGAATGCAAGTATTTTGATGAGAAAGGGGTACCCAAGACCACTTTGGCTTGGGTTCCTAATTCGTACTAACTGATTTATATTATGTGCAGGGCAACCAATAGCTCAAAGGAAAGAGCATATGGCATGTTGATAGTGGTTGCTCTAGGCACATGACAGGTAACATGTCATGCCTTCAGGATTTCAAGCATATCAATGGAGGACATGTTGCTTTTGGAGATAATCTTACTGGTGGTAAAATAAGTGGAAAAGGTAATGTTACAAAAGGTAAGATGACATTTGAGGATGTCTACTATGTTGATCAGTTGAAGTACAACCTGTTAAGTGTATGACAGGTTTGTGACAAACAACATAGCATATTATTTACAAATACTGAGTGTATGATCCTTGCTCCAGGGTTCAAGGTAGTTGATGAAAGCATGATACTACTTAGAACTCCAAGAAAGGACAATGTTTATTGTCTTGATATGAACAATGTTGATAGTGATTCATCCCTGAACTGTCTTGTTTCAAAATCTTCTGTGGATGAATCCTCTCTTTGGCACAGAAGGATGTGTCACATGAACTTCAAGACTATGAACAAACTTTTTAAAAACAACCTTGTAAGAGGTTTACCTTCAAAGGTATTTTCATGTGATGATCATTGTGTTGCATGTCTTAAAGGCAAACAACACAAAACTTCTCATAAGACCAAAGAGATAAATTCAATTTCTTCTTGTCTCCAATTACTGCATATGGATCTGTTTGGTCCTACAAATGTTATGAGTATAGGCAAGAAATCTTACTGCTTGGTTATTGTTGATGATTACTCCAGATTTACTTGGGTATATTTTCTAAGGACTAAGGATGAGACAAGTGGACTGATCAAATCTTTTATCCTAAGAATTGAAAACCAAACTAATCAAAAAGTAAAAGTCATTAGATCAGATAATGGGACTGAGTTTAAAAATTTTGATCTAAACACCTTTTGTGAAGAAAAAGGAATTGAGAGACAATATAGTGCCCCTAGGACTCCTCAACATAATGGAGTTGCTGAGAGGAGAAATAGGACACTAATAGAGGCTGCTAGATCTCTGTTGGCTGATTCAAAACTGAAGCAGAGTTCTGCCTGTTATGTCCAAAACAGAGTTCTAGTGGTCAAGCCAAAGAACAAGACCCCATATGAGCTTTTAAACAAAATAAAACCTTTCATTGGTTTTTTCAAACCATTTAGGTGTCCTTGTACTATTCTCAATACCAAATCTCACTTAGGTAAGTTTGATAGCAAAGCAGATGATGGATTTCTTGTTGGTTACTCATCTCAGAGTAAGGCTTACAGAGTTTTTAACTCTTCTTCTAGAATAATAGAAGAAAGTGACAATGTCAAATGCAATGAGAACACACCAAATCCTATTGGGTCTGGTCCTCAGTGGCTATTTGACATTGATTCACTAACTAACTCTTTTGGTTTCAGTAGTGATGATTATGCAGGTTCAGGGAGTGGAGGATCATGAACTACACAAGTTCAAGACAGTATACCTCAATCTGTGATCTTTCCCATGCCAACAGTAGACTTATGTGAAAAGGAACCATCTACTGGACCAAATCAGAGTGAAGAAGAAAGTAGAGATGAGGAGAATCAAGAAAATCAAGAACCAGAAGTAGCTGCTGAAAATACCTCAGTTGACTTGAATGACTCTAATCTAGAGGTGGGACTTAATGAAGAACCTAGTCATCACACCAGAATACAAAAGAATCATCCTCCACAGCTGGTAATAGAAGATATATCTTCTCCTATGATGACTAGAAATCAAAGTAGTCTTCAAGAAATGCAAGACCAACAGCATACAGTGCTATCTTGCTTCTTATCCCAGCTTGAGCCTAAAAAGGCACATGATGCTATGAAAGAATCAAGTTGGATAGAAGCCATGCAAGAAGAGCTACTGCAGTTCAAGCTGCAAGATGTTTGGGATCTGGTAGACCTTCCTAAAGGCCAAAGAGCAATAGGAACAAAATGGGTCTTCAGAAATAAGAGAGATGAAAGAGGAATAGTCATAAGAAACAAAGCTAGGTTGGTGGCTCAAGGATATACACAAGAAGAAGGAATAGACTATGAAGAAGTATTTGCACCTGTGGCTAGGATAGAAGCAATTAGATTATTCCTAGCTTATGCTTCTTATATGAAATTCAAAGTTTATCAAATGGATGTCAAAAGTGCATTTCTTTATGGCTCAATTGAAGAAGAAGTATATGTCTGTCAACCACCAGGGTTTGAAAACCCAAGCTATCCAGACAGGGTATACAAATTGATAAAAGCACTTTATGGACTACATCAAGCTCCAAGAGCATGGTATGACACTCTCTCATCCTATCTCTTGGAAAATGGCTTTGAAAGAGGAGTAATTGATAAGACTCTATTCATCAAGAGAAAGAAGAAGGATATCTTGCTGGTCCAAATCTATGTTGATGATATTATCTTTGGATCAACAAGAGACAACATGTGTAAGGAGTTTGAGGAACTAATGCATCAAAGGTTCAAGATGAGTTTCATGGGGAACTTACTTTCTTCCTTGGACTCCAAGTTCAACAGAAGTCAGATGGAATCTTCATCTGTCAGTCCAAGTATGTGCAGGACATTCTAACCAAGTTTGGTTTCTCAGATTCAAAACCTGCAAGCACACCTATGGAGACACACAAGCAGATAACAGCAGATCTTGAGGGGGAGTATATGGATGTTCATCATTATAGATCCATGATTGGCTCTCTCATGTATCTTACAGCCTCTAGGCCTAATATAATGTTTCCAGTCTGTGTATGTGCAAGATTCCAAGTTAGGCCAAAGCAATCTCACTATCAAGCTGTTAAAAGGATATTCAGATATCTCAAAGGGCAATCCAGATTGGGACTTTGGTATCCTCATGACTCATCCTTTGACCTGCTTGCATACTCAGATAATGATCTAGGTGGAGCAAACTTGGACAGAAAATGTACTTCTGGAGGATGTCAGTTTTTGGGTGCAAGACTAGTTTCATGGCAGTGCAAGAAACAAACCACAGTATCCACATCTACTACAGAGGCAGAGTACATAGCAGCTGCAAGTTGTTGTTCTCAAGTCTTATGGATTCAGAATCAAATGCTGGATTATGGGGTAACCTTTCTACACACTCTAATTTTTATTGATAATAGCAGTACTATTAGCATTGTGAATAATCCTGTCAAGCACTCAAAGACAAAGCACATTGAGATCAGGTATCACTTCATAAGAGACTGTAATGAAAAGAAACTTATTCAAGTTGTAAAAGTTCACACTGATAACCAATTTGCTGATCTATTCACTAAAGCTTTTGATGTGGGTAGATTCACCTTCTTGGTAACAAGTGTGGGAATGATCAACTCTGAATAAGCCCCTTCTCAAAAAGTAGTTATATACCTGTATATTGTTTATTCTTGGTGTTAATAATCTTCTTTTTCAGGATATTTATAGCAGTACTCAGTGTATCACAAGCTTAAAAGAGTAAGTCTGGTTAATACTGCCAGTACAGTTTTAATACTGCTAGTAGTTAATACTGCTAGTGGTTAATACTGCTCGTAGTTAATACTGCTAGTGGTTAATACTGCTTTCAGTTAATACTGCTCTCAGTTAGTACTGCTAGTTAGTTAATACTGCTAGTAGTTAATACTGCTCTCAGTTAATACTGCTAGTTAGTTAATACTGCTAGTGGTTACTACTGCTTTCAGTTAATACTGCTTTCAGTTAATACTGCTCTAGGTTAATACTGCTTATGTCCCGAATACTACAAATACTCTTTCCCCGCCTAAAAGTTCATAACGACTCTTTGCATACTGTTCTCTTGCGCTCTAAACCCTTTCTCTATAAAGTCCAAAGTTTTCAGGCAAGAACGTTCAAGTTCAATGGCATCAATGGCTTTCATAGACGAGCACAATGAAATCGTGATGCTACAGAAGCCTAAACAGGCCGCCGGTTTCCACCAGATTGTGGATTTCCTCAAAACAACCCACATTGCTCATGCTCTCACTGTCTCGCCATCAATCTTTATCGAGCATCAAAGGCAATTCTGGGCACATGCCACCATTGTTACTGAGAATGGTGTGCAAATGATCAAGACAAAGGTGTGTGGAAAGCCGTTGACAGTTACTGAAGAGGTAATTTGCATCAGTCTACGTCTAGACGATGCCTCTGGTATAACTTCTATCTCTAATGATTAACTGTTTTCTACTCTTACAAGAATGGGGTATGGAGGCCCATTGGGTGTTTTTAAGTTCTCAAAAGCTAAATTCTCACCCCAATGGCGTTTTCTTGTTCATACCTTGATGCACTGTATATCTAAAAAGACTACTGCATGGAGTGAGTTCAGTAGCACCATTGCTTATGCTCTGGTATGCTTAGCCACTGCCAGAAAGTATAATTTTTCCCAAATGATTTTCCATGATCTTGTCTCAAACTTGGGAAACAAAAAGAGCTTTTATATGTACCCCCGGTTTGTTCAAGCAGTTATCACGCATGAATTGACGGATATTCCTCATTTTGATGGGATATATGTACTAAAATCCCCTAAAGGCAAGGTTTTCTCAAATATGAGACGATCTGCTGGGGACTCAGAAGGAGTTGACACCCCATTGTTCTCTACAATGATGGTGGTGTCCCACACTGAAGAAGGTATGGTAGCAGGGTCAAGGCCCCCATTAGACCAACCCACTGCTAGCCAATCCCAACCTTCCCACTCTAAATCAATTCCCCAGTCTCTTCTTGATAAACCAATTTTACCAATCACTCAATCATACAAAAGGAAACAGGTAAAGAAGGCTCCTTCCCTTCTTGTACCAACAACCCCTAAGCCTTTAAGCCCTCTAAGGGAGGATTCTCCCTTAGAGAATATCTACAGGGAAACCACAAGGGTGTCTCCCAACCCAAAGGAGGTGCTCTTTGAGGAGGAGGTTGAGCATATGGGTGTTGAGGCTGCCACTACTCCTGCTAGCACAGAGGAGGACAGTGGTAACATAAATAAGACCTCCCCCATGGCAACTTTGAATGAGCAATCATTCAAAGGTCCCCGGTGCCAAGAAACCAAGGGGGTGGATAGTGCTTCTGCTAGGCAGAAGGCTTCCACTACTAAAAGATCCCATGATCCTTCAATAGGGGGTAACACTCTTGGAGAAGGTGAGGACAGATATGACTATCTTGAATTGCTGGACACAATGGCCAACATCAATAGGGATGTGATCAAACAAGGCCAAGAAATAGACGAATTGAAGCTGATAGTCCTGTCACAACAAGTACAGATTGCTAAGTTGAAGAAGATGGTGACCAGGCTTGTGCAGAAGAAGAGGAGAAAGCAATTTGATCTAAGAAGCAGGAAAACTGGGAATGATGCTCCCAAAAAGGGGGAGATCAACATGGAAGAAGCTACAGAAGAGGGGGAGCTTGATGGGATGAAATATGGTGTTGAGGGGGAGAAGGCAGCAGTAACAGAGCAAGCAACAAGAACCATTAATGCTGCTAGTTCAAGTAAAGCAGCAGAAATGGTTAGTACTGCTGAAATAAGCAAAGCAGCAGAAACAGTGAAAGAAGTTCTAACAGAGCTGGAGATTGCAGAAACCTTACTCAAAGCCAAGCATGATACTCCCAAGGTCACCTCAATGACCAAAGGAGTAGTCATCAAAGAACAAGGGGAAGTGCTCAAGAAAATAAATGTAGAAAAGAAGGTGATGAGCATAGAAAAAGGCATAGCTAAGCTAGTTGAATCTGATCAACCAATCAAAAGGCAAAAGTTGTTTGAATCAGATGAAGCTTTGGCAAGAAAGATACAAGCTGATATTGAGCAAGAAGAGAGGGTTAAAGTAGACAAAGACAGGGAGATGGCTAAGGCTCTAGCTGCTGAACTGAATGAAGCTTATCAACAAAGCCTGGCAACTGAAATTGCACAGAAGAAAGTTGCAACTCTAAAGAAATCAGTGGTGGTAAAAACAGCTGCAAAGAAGAGACAACCCTCAAAGACATTCCTAGGTACCCAAGAGAGAAACAAGATGATTATATTTCTCAAAGGTGCTTTAGGAGTCAGAAAGGAGATGTTCTCAAAGATGTCTTTTGAGAAGATTAAAGAGTTGTATGATTCAGAGATGTTAAAGCTTCAGGGGAATGAAACTGCAAGGGTGGAGATGGAGAAGAAGATGAGAGAAAGTAATGACTTTCTGATACAAAAGCCCTTTCCAGATGAGCAAGAAACACCACCAAAGAAAGAAGCAACTCTTGGTGAAAGTCTAAGGACTTTAAAGAGAACCAAGATGATGGCAAGGAGAAAGTCAACAAAGAAGCCTAGAATAGCTGAAGGAGAAGCTGAGAAGGTTGCTGAAGATGAAGGGGCACCTGAGTCATCTAAACAGAAAGAGCCATCAAGTACAGATGATGTAAATATGTATATGGTAGTGATGGACAAAGTGCCTGAACCAATTTCAGCAAAACCTGTAGGAGTTAAGCCTCCTAAGGTTATTCTGGGATACATTGACAGTGAATGGAAAGGAATACATAAGACTCAAAAGGAAGGATGAAAAGTATGAGGTGTTCAATACTTGGGCAAAGATTGTAAGAACATGCTCTAGGTCAGATCTTGAAGAAATGTTTGAGATAGGAATGAAGTTGTATGCAGATATACTAAAGGCTCCAGAGATATCAATCACAAAACTGGTGATGGAGTATCTGTGTATGATGTTCAAACCTGATGAAGTAGAGCATGTGATCAGGAATGTGTTCAAATCAGTCAACAATTGGACTCTATATAAAACTAGTGGAGTATATGCAGTGACTTTGGATTTAAATCATACTGAATACTTTCTAGTTGATAGAGTGTACAACCACAGCAGATTGAAGCTTCATGCCATGCTGAAGAAGAAGCTAGGATGTATTCCAGATTCAGAAATGGCTAAATATTTTATCCAAAGAACAATTAATCAGAGTTTGGGGTTGGATGCAAATACTGGAATTTAGGCCATGATGGAGTTTTGGGAGCATCTTGAAGAAAATCTGAAGAACTTGACTTCTTTTCCTAAAAGTCAAGTTAGGGGGAGATTGTTGGGAACTGAAAAAAAGCTTAAGTATGGTTAATGTTGCTAGTTCAGATTTACTACTGCTAGAAGACTTCAAAGTTAATACTGCTGAGTATTACTACTGCTAGTAGAATTAATACTGCTAGTCAAAGTTAGTGCTGCTTGAACAAAGTTAGTACTGCTTAGCTAGTTAGTACTGCTAGTGGTTAGTGCTGCTTAGTTGTTTATGTTGCTTATGATTAGTACTGCTTATGAATTGAAGATCCGGATGGAAAGGATGACAGCTGTAAAGAATCAAGATATTCATGGAAGGATTGAAGATAATGATGGAAGATATACTTAAGATATTTTATTTATTGTAATTATCTTATATTCAGTATATGTATAGAATTGATAGAATAGTTTAGTTTTAATGATTCATTCTAAGTTTTAGAGAAAATCAACCTCAAGGCATAGATCCTAATTCTAGAGAAGTAGAATTTGTCTTGAAAGAGTCTGTTCTTCAAGATTGAGGTTGAGTGTGTAATCTTGTGATTTGATAATTTAATACAAGTTTACAAGTTGTTGATCATATACTGTTTTGATTACTGTTACATTGAATATCAAAGTGTTATTCCGCAACTTCTTTGATATTGTTTCTGAGACTTTATTCTTGTTAAGAAATTCGATCCTGACACCCTCAAGATAATATTGATCATCTTAAAGTCTTGTCTCACTCCCCCTGAGATCATGAACAAAATGTTAAAGTGCAGATATCCTTTCAGAATTAATAATAAAGAAATGATGAAAAATTACAATAAAAGAAACTTTAATAGGTAAATGCTGATTAGGTCTTGAGATTTAGCATACCAAGCATAGATATAAGAAAATTAAATCTCTTTTCATCTAAAGGTTTGGTAAACAAATCTGCAAGTTGATAATCAGTTTTTACAAAGTAAAGTTCTGTTGTACCTTTTTCTACATTATCTTTGATAAAATGATACCTGACATCAATGTGCTTTGTTTTACTATGTTGCGCGGGATTAGCTGATATCGCGATAACGCTCTTCGAGTCACAATAGATCGGAATCTTGTTGAACTGGAAACCATAGTCTCGAAGTCGTGTTCTCATCCACAAGACTTGAGAGCATCAACTGGCAGCAGCTACATACTCTGCTTCAGCAGTCGAAGTGGAAACACAAAGTTGTTTCTTTGACGCCCAACTAACGAGTTTGTCTCCATGGAATTGAATATGACTCGAAGTGCTTTTCCTGTCTAACATACATCCAGCATGATCTGAGTCTGAATAAGCACTTTGTTCAAACCTTGTATCCTTAGGATACCAAAGAGCAAGATCTGCAGTCCCCTTCAGATATCTAAAAATCCTTTTTACAGGAGATAAATGAGATTCTTTAGGATCAGCCTGATATCTTACACATAAGCATGTTGAAAACATAATATTTGGCCTACTTGAAGTAAGATACATTAAAGAACCTATCATTCCTCTATAAGTCCTAACATCAACAACTTTTCCCAAAGGATCAGTGCTAATCTTAGTACCTGGTGCCATTAGGGTTCCAATAGGTTTGCAATTTTCCATTTTGAACTTCCGAAGAATATCAAAAATGTACTTTGCTTGGTTTATAAAAATCCCCATTGAAAATTGTTTTACTTGTAATCCGAGAAAGAAAATCATCTCTCCCATCATACTCATTTGAAATCTTGACACCATTAGATTTGAAAAGTTCTTCCAGTATTTAGGATTTGTAGAGCCAAATATAATATCATCCACATATATCTGAATAAGAATGACATCGGCTTTTTCCTTTTTAATGAACAAAGTGGTATCGACTTTACCTTTTGAAAAAACTGACTTGACCAAGAATTGAGATAAAACGTCATACCAGTCGCGAGGTGCTTGTTCCAGACCATAAAGAGCTTTATCCAAGATGTAGACGTGATTTGGCTTATCTGGATTTAAAAACCCTTCTGGCTGAGATACGTAGACTTCCTCTTTAAGAATGCCATTCGGAAAGGCAGTCTTCACATCCATCTGGTAGACTGTGAAGTTCTTGTGAGCAGCGTAGGCTAAAAACTTGCGGATTACCTCCATACGCGCTACTGGAGCATAAGTCTCGTCATAATCTATGCCTTCCTCTTGCCGGTAACCTTTGGCAACATGTCTTGCTTTGTTCCTTATGACAATACCATCTTCATCCTTCTTGTTTTTGAATACCCATTTAGTGTCGATAATGGTCTTTCCTTCCGGTTTTGGCACTAGTCTCCAGACCTTTAGGGCTTCAAACTGGTTTAACTATTCTTGCATAGCAGACACCCAATCCGAATCAGCTAGAGCTTCTGATACTCAATTAGGCTCTATCTTGTTGAGGAATGAGTCATGCAGACATTGATTTAAAGTTGTTGACCTAGTTTGCACCGGCTTGTTTAGATCTCCAATGATTTGGTGAACAGGGTGCTCTTTGGTCTAGCGATGTTCATGAGGGAGTGGATTAGATGAAGATTGATCATGGTTGTCATCTAAGAATCCACTTTCAGCTTCTTCAATTTGTACATTATGAGGGAGTGGTTCAATCGAAGTAATTGGTGCAGAAGTTTCAGTAGGTACAACTTGTTCAATCTGTTGATCAGTCCTTACAGTACACCCTACTAATTCAGCAACTTCTGGCTCTTCATTAACAGTTACAGCTTCAACTATTGGAGTATGCATATGAACTGGAATTTCTTGTTGAATCGGAGAATTTGATTCAGTGGAAACATCTGATGTGATTGGATGATTAGGCGATGAATCTTCCATCCTGTCAACCACAACATATTTAGTCACGTTAGATCCAAGAAATTCATCATAAAACAGTTCAAATAAAAGATCTAAATCAGATAAATGAGTAATAGCCGATGATGCTTCATCTGATTTGTTCTTTTCAGGTACAGGTTCTGGATTGAGTTGCCCAGAAGTTAGCACTCCAGTTATCACGGGTTCTGAACTAACTTGTTCAGAAGCCATCTCCTCATCGAATGTGACGTTTACACTTTCGATAACAGTCTTCGACTTCTTCAAGTATACTCGATATGCAGCAGATGTAGAAGAATATCCAATGAAGATGCCCTCGTCTGCCTTAGCACTGAACTTGTTCAGACTCTCTCTGTCGTTTAGAACAAAACACTTACACCTAAATATATGAAAATACTTGATAGTCGGTGTTCGGTTGTTGATCAAAGCATATGGAGTCTTTTGAAATCTGCGGTGTATCATGGAACGGTTTTGAGTGTAGCACGTAGTCGAAACAGCTTCTGCCTATAGAAATAGAGGTAAGTCAGATTGGCCGAGCATAGTGCGAGCGGCCTCGACTAGCGTTCGATTTCGCCTTTCGACTACTCCATTCTGTTCTGGAGTACGAGCAGCAGAGTATTAATGTGATATCCCGATCGATTCGAGATACTCTTCAATAGTTCTATTTTTAAACTTTGTGCCGTTATCAGTTCGTAGAAACTTGACTGGTTGTTGCAGATGCACCTGGGTCGTCTTCAGAAATGTAATAAGTACTTCGGACGTCTCATCTTTTGTACGTAGAAATTTGACCCACGTGTATCGCGAATAGTCGTCCGCGATAACTAAAACATATTTCTTTCCGCCTAAGCTTTGCGTTCGCATTGGACCACAGAGATCCATATGCAATAATTCGAGTGGAGAATTGGTACTAGGTTCAGGCTTCGGTTTATGTGGAGCTCTCTTCATCTTCCCTTTTTCACACGCTGCACATAAGTGTTCTTTCATGTACTTGAGCTCAGGAATTCCATTCACTAACTTTCCACTGACCAGCTTGTTTATGTAACGAAAATTCAGATGAGAAAGTCGTCAATGCCATACCCACCTTTGTTGCATCGAGGCTTTTGAAAGTAAGCAAAGCTGATTGTCAGTCTGGACCTTTGAAAGATTGATGGTGTAGAGGTTGGACTTTCGATTTCCAACTAAGAGTTCTTTGTCGTCTTCAGTACGCACCGAGCAACTCTTAGCTTTGAAATTTACCTCTAACCCTTTGTCTCAGAACTGGACAATACTAAACAGGTTGTTCCTTAAACCTTCTACATAACTCACCTTTGTTATCTTTAGCTTATCTTGAATGATGTCACCAAATCCTAAGATCGGTGTCATTTCCAAATCGTACATTGCCACTGAATATCTCTGTATAATTAGACAATAAATCCTTTTGCCCGGTCATATGCTTGGAACAACCACTATCCAAGTACCAAATATGACGGGTCTACAAGAGAAATCAGGGAACAATAATTTTAGGTACCCATTTAAAAACGGGTCCTAATGGATTAGCGCAAGATTTTGGTATCCATTTAAATATGGATCCTCTTTTCTTTTGAAAACTTTTAAAAACATTTGATTTAGAAGAATAAACGTGATAAGATCCAAACCAATCATTATAATAATGATGATAAGCAAAATCATTCCACCGATAAGTATAAGATTTAGTAGTAGTAGGAGATAATTGGAACAATTGCTTTATGGAATATCTCTTGTAAGAAGTTACAAGGTTTTTATTAGTAGAAGCAACAGAACCAACTACATCAGACACACTACTATTTGATCTACTACAAGAATTATCAGGAATTGATTCTGCCTTGTCATCAATCTTCTTTTTAGGTCGCCATTCAGTTCCCTCTTCTGACCTTTTCTTTCTTAAATTTGAAACAAAGAATTTAGATGTATTAGGAAAATCAAATTTCTGAGATTGGCTTTTCTTGTGTTTACCAGTGTTGTTCCGTTTCTGTGAACATTGTTTCTTATGTTTCTTACCCTTAGCATAGTAATCAGCATTCACAGAAACTGATTCACCAACCTTAGTTGATGATTCACCTTTTTCATGAACACTTGGTAAAACTTCTACATTAATAACAAAACTAGAATGATCTGGAAGTGGAGCATTGAAGTCAAACATATCAATTTCCTCTATACACCCATCAGCAGAATTAAGAAAATCATTTGCAGACTCAAATAAATCATCAAAATCAGGTTCAGAAGTTTCAGGTGCTTTAGAAGATGGAGAACACACTTTAGATTCAAAATGAAAATATGTGTTCTTTAAAACAGTAGAAAATACATCTTGTGTTAATTCACTCAAAATTCTTTCATCAGATAAAGTGCTTTCTAGCTCAATTATTTTGCTTTCTAATACAAGTGGTGGAACATAAATTTTAGATTGAACAGGTTTTGCCTCCATCTCAGTAGAAGGATAACTAGCAAAGTAATCATTTGAAAGAAATTTTGGTGTTTCAGAAAGATAATTATCATTCAGTCTTTCATAACATAATGGTAGTTGCATTTTCTTTAAATTCATTATTTTCTGATCTTCTTTTGCCTCAACTTCCTTTGATGATTTGGTGATAAATTTGGGTTTCAAATGAGGATATTTAGCAGCAGCATACATAAAATTGGCATTATATAAAGTTGGCTGTTTTTTTATAGCATTTTCTAGGTAATGAGGATTATCATAACCTAGTCCCCATTTTTCTTTGAAATCAGCTTCTTCATTAGGTGTATTCAAGAAAATAGTTCGATCTGTTTGGCCTCGAACATATAATTTTGATTTCAAACCATTTACCTTTTGCTCTATAGTCTTGTTTTCAACCTGCAATTTAAACGCTTTTAGAACACATTCTTGCTTTTCTGAATCAGACTTAGACAATTTAGTTTCAAAATCAGAAATCTTATTTTCAAAACGATCTTTTTCGGTTTTAAAATCAGAAGCAGATTTGCGTAGAGAATCAATTAAATCTTTGTTCCCAATAACTGATTTATTGAGCTCAAAGATCTTTTGATTTCTCCTAGCAACTCTGTCTTTTTCCTTTTTCAGTTTAGATTGGAGATCTTGAAGTTCGACCATCATGGTTTCCATTTTGGTCATAAAATCATTTTCAGTTAAGTGCATTACCTCATCAGATGTCTCATCTTCAGAATCATCATGCTTATCTTCTTTACCCATTAAGCATAAATGAGCTGAATCTTATGTCTCTTCCTCGACATCCGAATGATCTAACCAATATTCGTCTTCAGCCATTAATGCCTTGCCAGCTTCCTGTTGCTTGGACAAGAGCATTTTGTTCTTGTAGTATTTCGAGTTTCGACCCTTCGGCTTCCGAAAATCTTTCGCCTAATGTCTGACTTTGCCATAGTTGTAGCACTTGATTAGATCACCAACTTTCTTCTCATCACCAGTATAGTCATTCACATACTTATTCTTCATCTCTTCTAGCTTTTTCTCAACAACTCTTGTCTCTTCAATCTACCCTCAACTCTTTCTCTGTGCTCATGATTCTTTGATCCCGTAGAAGAATACCTCTGTGAGTTTGACCCTGGTTTCTTGTAGAACTTTTTCTAGAAAGCTCGGGTCAGTAAAAGCATTACCTGCTTGAGGTTCTCCCCATCATCACCATCGGATTCAGAATCAGACTCTGAGCTAGAAATAACTATCTTCTTCTTTTTCTTCTCTTTCTTTTTTTCTCTTTTTCTCCGGCTACAAGTGTTATAGGATCAGAAACTTTCACATCTTTCTTCTTTTCCACTCTTTTCTCTTCCACCTCTTCTTCATTCTGTCTTAGTGTCTCATACACTTCATGCAGAGGTATCTCACTCAAATCTTTCATTTGTTTCATCCTGCGGGTATGTTTCTTCCATTCAGGTTGCAGTATACTAAGAAACTTCACATTGTTTTCAATTTGCTTCTTTGTGACCTTATTCTTTGAAAGTTCATTAAGAAGCAGTACAAATATTTCATAAGTGTCCTCCAGACTTTCATTCTCTTTCGCTTTAAACTCTTCGTAGCTATTTATGCAGTTAGCCACCTTCATTTTATTTCCAACTTTGGAACCCAACATCATCTTTCTTAACTGATCCCACATTGATTTGGAAGTTGCATTGTAGCTATCTATTTTCACATAGATCTCAATTGTCATGCTTTGTAATAATAAAGATCTGGCTTGTTTATCAGCATTGAACCGATTCTTCTGTTCAGCAGTGAATTGAGCACAATCTTTCTCAACTCTCTTTGTTTTCTGAACTCCATCTGAGTCATAACCTTCAACAGGAATCTCCTCAGTAGGTCTTTTCATTGGACCATCTGTGATTGATGATAGAATGTTCTCTCCATTTGTTTGTCGATCAACAAAATCAAGAAAGTGATCCTTCCATTGTTCATACTCCCCTTTAAACAAAACAGGGGGCTTGACATCAGTCCCAATTGAAAGAGCGTCTCTGGAAGTCATCCTGATTCAAAAATATGCAAATAAGAAACTTGAAACTGACCGTTAGTCCAATAGAAATCACAAGAATACAGAATAATACTGAAATGAACTAAACAAAGAAATTTCTAAAATCCACTAAGTCTAGAATTCGTAGGACAATAGAAGATACACAGAATTAGAACAATATACTTGAAACACAAAGAATTCACATGATTAGACTTAAAATTCGCAAGCTTAAAATTTCAAACAGAATTCGCAAATCAAAAAAAATGATAGAATTCGTAAGATAGAAGTTTACGAATTCTATACTTATAAAATTTCCACACCTATGAATTCTGAACAATTCGCAAGATAGAGTAATGCGAATTCTAGGAATTCTCAATACACGATCTGCGAATTCTAAGTAATTCACAATAGAGACAATTACGAATTTTGTCCTTAGACTTTTCAGATTAAACCCTTTGCGAATTCTAAACTTTTCGTAATATACAGATCTACGAATTTTGTACTTAATAATTTTCAGGTTTTAACACTTTACGAATTCTATGAAATTCGCAACAGACACATTAACGAATTCTGTCCTTAAGAACTTTCAGAAAATTTCACAATACGAATTCTGAGGCTTCTGCGAATTCTTTCAATATTTCTACGAATTCTCAGACATCTGTGAGTTCTCCATAGGTCTTGCGAGTTCTTCGTGAACCTTGCGAGTTCTTCAGATCTACTTTAAAAATCGACTCTGAATCACCCAAAAACTTACCTAGACATCGAATTTTGATCTCAAATATTGACAATTAGACCACAAACACATCTAGAACAATTTCCTACAACTGAATTTCAACAAAATACATTCAAAGATATAAATCGATCCAATACAGTGCTCGTGAACTCGTGAACTTCAAACTCAATAAGATCTCAAAAATGATGAAAATTACAGTGTTAAATACCAATTCACCTATACATTTTCATTCTAAAACACTATACGATCACAAACAAACCAATTACAACTCGAAAAACAGACTTAAAATTCAAAGATTGATCTATTTTCAACGAACACAGTGTCGACTCGTTTTTCTTGATTGATTTCAATTTGGATATAGCTTTGATACCAATTGTGTGTCCCTGATTCAAGTTCCTAATTACAATTAATCAACACAAACAAGATGATTAACTACCTGATTCAATTCAATTCACAATTCAAATGATTACAATCTCAGTTTACAACTTCCTCTCTCTAAATGTCTCTTTCTCTCTCTACAATCTCTCTCAGAACGCGTACCAAAACTCCTCTAGTCATCTATCTATTAAAAACAAAACAACACTATTTATACGTAGCCACAAATACAAAGAAACAAAATTCAAATTGACTTTGACTTTATTACACTTTGACTTTGACTTTCAGTGAGAGATGACTTTCTAGCTTTGACTTCTTGTACTTTGACTTCTGGTCTTCATGATCTTGTATCCAACATAATTATGCTTTAACAGAGGGTTTAGTTAGAAGTGAGCTCAATAGATGAAAAAAAGAGGGTGTGAGAACAGTGTTAAAAAAATATCAGAACTCTGCACCAACTACTTTTTGAGTCGGGCAACCACATTACTGTTGTTTCATAATTCTTTCGTGAACATCATTGAAGCAGGCAACTAGCCCATGCCAACTCATGCTTTAAATCCCACCAGCTACTCATTTCTTTCTTAACAAAGAGATGTTTCAAATCTTTCTTGGGGACACAGCACATTATCTATCTCGTCTTCATTCGGAAGATGTGGATATTGAAAAAGAAGGAAAGTTTCCCCACATTTGCACTTTGATCATGCACAATTGAGTCCGTGTAATTCTATTGTTGTCTCAATGGTTTACACATTTTAAGCCTATTATAAAATATTCATGTTTAAATTATTTCATACACAAGCACGTACACACAAAAAATTCGTTTTTCTGTCGGGACGTTCATAGAATAATCTTGTGTTATTCAATGATTGAATGAAAGACCTGGGGAGTGAACATCAATAAAACTCCTTGTACAGTATATTCATTGTCCTAAGTAGCTTCATGTTGCATACAGGCATTTTAACTGATTCATTTGTTGATGCAGGGTTACATTCTTATTTGTCTGAATTTGAAAAGATTCGGATGAATATATTATGAATTGACGGATGTTCAGTAGCTCATTTTCAAAAGATCATTGGTCAGAAAAAGATTCATGACATTTCTTGGTGACATTTTTGATGATTCTTGTGCTCTACATCATCAAAAAGGGGGAGAAGATCAAGAATTGAAAAATAAATTAAGGGAGAACTAATTTTAAGAAATGATGTCTAAAGATCAGATGGTGAAAGTTTTGTGAATAGAGTATTCAAGAAATGACAAAGTTTGAAAGATATATTGTCCGATTTATAGGGAGAATAGTCAGAATAATAGAGAAAGTTCAAGGAATTCTAAAAGTTTGGTGAATATTTGCTGAAATTTTCTTTGCAGATTATTTTCTGAAGAAAAGTGAGTTAAATCTGAAGATAATTTCTTTTCTGAAGTCTGAAAGAGATTCGTATAATCTTGGAGGAGATTGTTAAAGATTCTTGAAGAACACATTCACAGATTTTGGGGGAGATTAATAGAAGTTTGAAGAAAGTTCAAAGAAAGGGGAGATGAAAATGTTTATCTTTGTGAAGAAGTCTAAAGTAGGAGACTGAATTTGTCAAAGATCAAACAAAGGAGAAGATTGTTCGTAAATGCTGAAATTCGTTTATGTTTCACAAAGGGGGAGATCTTTTAGCTTATTCTTTTTGAAGATGATCTTAAATCCAAAGGGTGAGATTCTTAGTGCTCAAACTTATTGGATCCAAGATCATGGGAGTTGAAAGCCTCTTAAAGCAAAAGTCAAAGTCTTTGTAATAAGTCAAAGTCAACTAGTTTAGTTTTTGTCTTTGTAAACTTGTTGGCATAAATAGTTTTCTTATCCTTGTAAGCACCAAGAGTAGCACCAAGAGCATTTTGAGAGAAGCAAGATTTTAGAGAGAGAAATATTGAGAGAGAAACATGTTGTAATTCGTTTGATTTCATCATCAATGAAATATGGCAATTGAATTGAAAATCTTTTGTTCATCTTGATTGATTGCACTTATTGGGACACACTGAAATCGAACTCCCAATTTATGGAAAACGCGGATAAAACTTTATATTCCGAAACACCAAAACACGGGTGGGCATAATACTCAACCCAATAAACCATGGATAAGAATCCATATATACAAAACGTCACCGAAAACATGGATACTAAAGCACAATACCCAAAACAACACCTTTCGGTGATGGGGGAGATCTGAATTCCATCGAATGTGGCGGGCACACAAAGTTAAGCCACTTCTCAATGTTCTCGAGATTCACATAGAGTCATGGATCCCCGTATTCGGCTCCCTACCGAGCAACAACCGCAATATACCCAAATGACCCTAGCGTCTACTCGACCTTTAGATGAGTGTCACCACAAAAGCCACAAGTCCCCATATCCGGCTCACCATGGGCACCACCGCAAGACTTTACTCCGTATACGGCTCTGTAGTGCACCACCACAAGCTTACATAAAAACATGACTTGGGGACCACTCACTAGACTTCAAACGCGGACACTAAATTCCATGATGAATAACCGGACTGGATTACAAGGGCATCGAGCTCAACCACCCACGATCTATACCTCGAGCCCTTCGCTAAAGGTTACACGGTTGTTAGCTCCAATTCATTGTATAGAACGTATTGAAAAATAGGCTAAGTATAGGAACTTTAGAAGACTGTTGCATACACCAAGATACACCACAGAAGTGCCGAGCTTAGAAGCTCTATCAACCATCTATCCGAGAAGCTCTTAATCTGAAGATCACTTTCAGACCACAGAGCCTCTATGATCACTTACGGAGCCTCTGTGTGGCTACGCTCTGAAGATTGGGAGACTTGAAGATTATAGGATGCAATGGACAAAACAACATCACATGCAGATCACTTGCCCTACTGTACGAAGATCTTCAAGATCAATAGTACATTCCACGATGGTTTTTACTTTCCAGGTGACATTCCTTATATGGAATGTCATCCTTTGTCTTGTACTATTGTGTGCTCCCCCTTTTATATGAAGGGAGCACCTCCTGCAGAATTATAATGTGAGAACACACAAATCTTTACACCCTGATTTAGCAGTACTATCTTTGAGAGCATATTTGCACACAGTTGTGCGTTTTCTTGGTGTAAATCTCAAGTTAATGAAGAAAATCTTCTTGTGACTAACTCAAACTTGTCTATTGATTTCTTTATTACTTGTTTGTGTGACTACTACCAAAGCAAACCATCCTACTACATTTAAATCGCTTCTGCACTCATAATATTCTGTTTTGTGTAGTTTATATTGGTTAATAATTTGTTAGAACACCAAATTGGGATCAACAATTGGTATCAGAGCAGACTTTGATCACTAATATCAAAGTGTCCTGTTCTATCAATGATTCCTTTATGTTTGGTAGTATTTTGAACTTCTTATTAGTTTCATGTTTCATTCGAAGAGAATAGTCCCTGTTATATGAGTTTTCATCAACAAGTTTGATTTAGATTCAGTAATAGGTCTGTTTCTCACCTTAGAACAGTTCAAAGCTTGTAAAGTGGGTTAATACACTTCCTTTCATCATATGCACACCATATCAATTTCTATTTCACCCTAGTCGATCCATTATTCTCATACTATGTTTTAGTAACCACTTTCATTACATTAAAAATGGCGAATGCAGTAACATTTTTCAGTGTTGGATCCCAATCTAAGCCTCCTACTCTACTCAGGGATGAATATCCCTAGTGGAAAATTAGGAAGGTCCACTTTCTTGAAGGTGTGGATCCAGGTTTGGTCGAATTTCTTCATAATCCTCCATACATCCCCATGGCCACTGTTCCTAGGGTACCTGCTACTGCTACCACTCTAGAGGTCCCTGAATATCAAAAACCCAAACCCATCTTAGAGTGGAGTGAGCAAGAGAAGGAGTTGCATGATCTTGCTAAAAATCCAAAAGGCTACTCATCATGGCTATTCCTAATGATATTTTCCAATCATTAGACTATTTTGAGACATCAAAGGATCTGTGGCTGGAGCTTGAAAAACAACATGAAGGTGGGGCCAAGACTCAAAAGAACAACAGAGCTTTGTGCATTAATGAGTATTATGCCTTCAAAGCTCTGCCAAATGAAACCATTCAAAGCACCTATGACAGATTCAACTCTCTGATTAACAAATGCAAGAGATATGGCATTCATAGAACCCCTAAACAAAACAATGTTATGTTTCTTCAGAGCCTAAATGAAGAATGGTTGCACTTAACCATGTCACTCCAGGAAACTTTGGATCTCGGTGTCTGGTCCTTATATGAACTCTTTGGGACATTGGTTAGCCAAGAAAATCGTATCTCTAGGTTCAAAACTCAAGTTGGTGGACCTCTTGCATTGGTAGGCAAAGCCACAAAGGTTCTGAAGAAGGGAAAAGCTAGGGAGGAAAGTCTGAAGAAGAAAAAGAAGAAGGTACTTGTAGCTGAAAGTGAGGTTGAGGATAGCTCTGAGGAAGAAATGGACATGGATTATATGGCTAAGACCTTGGCTCTTATGACCAAAGAGTACAACAGAGGTCTGAAGAAGAAGTCCATATACAACAGAGGAAGGGATGAGAGGAATGAAAGAGGATATAGAAGAGGACACGGTGGGTATGATCAGAGGAAGTTTGGAAGAGAAGAGTTTGATGAGCAGAGACAACTAGAGAAGAGAGGAGATGATAGAAGGTATGTGGAGCACCATAAGACAGATGAGTACCCACAGAGGGGTGCTAAGAGAACGGACAGCAGAGGAGGTGAGAAGATTGCAACCAATGCCTAACAGAACGAGGGCTGCTTCAAGTGTGGAAAACCTAGACACTTTGAAGTCGAGTGCAGATATAATGCCAACAAAGGCAAACCGGTAAGAGACGCTGCATTTTTCAAAAAGAAGGCAGAGTACTACATGCAAAGGTCACTGATGGCCAAACAAGACAATCTCGTGACCGATGAATCCTTTAACGAAAGGGATACAAATGCACTCTTTTATGGGATGACAGAAGTCAACTTCTCTGAGACCAATAATGAGGTATCCACATCTGACTCTATCTCTCAAGACTCTGAAAACAAACTATTTGAACTTCAAGAGGAATTCCTCGCTTGTAAAAATGCATGCTTAGAGCTCGAGAAGAAACTTGCCTTCTATGAGCGAGAGGCTAGACTTCTCACTCAAGAGAAGGATAAGCTTTCTCTTGAAAAGAGTTCACTTGTTTCTGAGCATATTTCTGAAGAGAAATCATTAAAAGAAAAAGTTTCTTCACTTGATAAAGCTTTAAAAGAAAATATAAAGGAGCTAAGGAACAATGAAAGTGAACGTCTAAATGCTATTTCATTAAAGAACTTTTTTTCAAAAGGAAAGAGAAGTCCTTCACCAACACTTACTCGACAGAGACCTATTGATAAGGAAATATCAGGACGCACAAAAGGTGCATGATAAAGTGAATACCCAAGTTGGCAGAAGAGGTATAGGGATCACTGATATTGACCCCTATACTGGAAATAAAAGAAACAAATCTTTGGCTAATATCTTCTGTCCTGGGAAATTTTTAAAGCGAAATCTTCCAAATCTAACTTCTACATTCAAGAGGCGTAGAACCTCTGAAGGACCAAATCTGAAGAATCCTCTAGTGATGAATAACGTTTGGTATGAAAACATGACTTGTCATCATCATCCTCTGCAAAGAGGAAATCCATTCCAAGGAAATATCTGTCTCAAAAATAGATAGGACTCTTCAAATTTGGTCATCCAGAGACACAAACTCAAATGGCCTTTGTGTGCATGATGATTCTTGAAAATGAGTTGTCCCCTGAGGCACCAGAATTTGTGCCAGCCTCTATGGAAGAAAGGCACCAGAATTTGTGCCAGCCTCTATGGAAGAAAAATTATTTAAAATATTCTTGGAAAATGATTTAAAGAAAACTTATGAAAACCACTTTTTCAATCACCCTGATATGACCTCTGTCTTGCATGGAATCTTTGAGCAAGACTTGATGGAGAGCTTAAGTATTCCTGAAGTGGTCCCTTGTACTCTCAAACTTTTAAATATTTCAGTGGACACTAATGATGGAAAAAGCAATGCATGACAAGAAAACAATGCCTCCATCCATAGAGACTTCCTAGATTCGGACTCTGAATCAGAGTCTGAGTCATCCTCTGTCGATAATGAGACTAACTCTGTGGAGCAAGAAATAGTTCCCTACACACTAGAGGACTGTAAATTATCCTCTAGCATTCTTAACCGAATGATTGCTCCCAAAAGGATATCTGAAGTGATACCCATTTGCCCTGATTTCCTTGACATGTGCTTGCAAGCCAAGACTTCTCTTTAGCTAGGAAAATTAAACAAGGAAAATGTTTTGTCCTCTCAAAAGCCCAAAGCTCTAAAACCTATAAAACCTTTTCAAGAGAAACTCACATGGAAACAGAAGGCAAAATGGCTTAAAAATGACCAATCTTATGCTTCTGTGGTAGTGATTTCTAGGAAGGAAAACCACAGATAAGAGAGTAAATCCAAGAGCAATCCGTAGAAGAATTTTACCAAAAATCAATATAGACTAGATAGGACTTTCTGTAAAAAGAAATCTAATGCTAGGAAAGATTGTAATGAAAAATGCTTTATACCCTCATTTAATGCTTTTAATAAAAAGTTCAAGAAGCTTGCTTTTGGACTCCAATATTGCAAATGTTTTGATCTTATGCATGCTCTTAATCAATATTTCTCAAGCCCACACTACTTTATTTCTCACCCCAAGCCCAAGAATGCAAAATTCAAGGGTGAGAAAGGGCAAAATGGTACCTCTATGAAAGAGGGTAATGCCAAACCAAAGAGTGCTAAGGCTACTCTTAAGACCCCTAACAAAAATGGACCCATTTGGAAATGGGTACCTACATCTCCTTAATCTGTCCGCAGAAGAAGCCGCGTGTGCCAATATGGTACCTAGACTCCAGGTGCTCGAGGCATATGACTGGCAACAAAGGGTTGCTCACCGCTTACAAAGAAAAGTTCGAAGGTGGCTCCTTGACCTTTGAAAATAATAGGAAAGGGCAAATAAAAGGCTATGGAGTCATTGCTAAGGGGGACATCGATGTGTGCAAAGTAGCTTATGTGGATGGCCTTAAGCACAATTTATTAAGTGTTAGCCAACTTTGTGACAATGGATTCGATGTAATGTTCAAACGCAAATATTGCTCTCTACTGAAAGAAGATATTGGAACAGAGCTTTTGCGAGCCAACAGAAGGGGTGATTTATACCTCATGAACTTCAAGGCAACTAACAAAGAAGAAAAGTTTTGTTTCGTATCTAGTAAGAATGAGGAGGCTTGGCTCTGGCATAACAAGTTTTGTCATTTAAATTTTCACACTCTTGACAAGCTTGTAAAATTAAATTTGGAAAGTGGTCTTCCAAGTATCAAGTTTGAAAGAGACCATCTATGATCTGCTTGTGAGATGGGCAAACTCAATAGGGCTGCCCATAAGAGCAAGTTAGACATACCTTGCACTAGGCCTCTGCAGATGCTGCACGTTGACCTCTATGGTCCCATCTCTATGCAGAGCCTAGGTGGCAAGAAGTATATTCCTGTGCTAGGTGATGAGTTATCTCGATACACTTGAGTAGAATTTTTCCCTAAGAAGTCTGACGTCCCTATATTACTCATCACTCTTTTGAAGAGAATACATGTTCTTTATGATTGCAGAGTGCAGAGGATTCGAAGTGACAATGGTACTGAGTTCAAAAACACAACCATTGAAGCCTATCTAACTGAAGAAGGAATCTCACAGAACTTCTCGGCTGCGAGGACTCCACAACAAAATGGTGTTGTTGAACGAAAGAATAGAACACTAGTGGAGGCCGCAAGAACTATGCTCACTGCTTCAGGGTTGCCGATTTTTTTTTGGGCAGAAGCTATATTCACGGCGTGCTTCACCCAAAATATATCATTAATTGTTAAGAGGCACTCCAAGACCCCCCCTACCATCTTCTTAACCAGAGGAAGCCAAACACCAAGTATTTTCATGTATTTGGATGCAGATGTTTTGTCCTAAACGACAGAGAGAGCATTGGAAAGTTTAACCTAAAAGCGGATGAAGCCAAATTCCTTGGCTATTCATCCACCTCCAAAGCATATAGAGTCTATATGCTCAATTCAAAGCATATAATGGAAAGTATTAATGTTTCTTTTGATGACTCATTTCAGGTGACTTCTGAGCAAATCAGCTCAGGACTCAAGCTTCAAGAGAAAGACTCTGGTGAATCATCAAGAGCAAATGAACTTCATCACTTATTTGAAGAGATATTCAACGATGATGGACTCTCCGAAGATGATCGCAGAGCCTCTGAAGTCAAGGCCTCTGAGGACCAAACAGGTACATCCCTAACTGGTCCTATTGATACTTCACCCTCTTCTACTACTATTGTAGGTCCAAATGTCGAGGGGGAGCACACAGAGACCTATAATAATCAAGGCTCCATGCTCAATCAAAGTGAAGATCATCTTCCTACAATCTCAGAGGAATCAATACTAGAGCAATCACATATCAACTCAACTCAAGGGGCTCAATTAAGTCATGTGGTAAGTACAAATGATCAACCTTCTACGATAGAAGTTGATCAAGAACAAGAAACTGTTCCATATGTTCAGTTAGAAGGTTCCAATGACCACCTACCACGAATGACCAAATGGACAAATATTCAACCACAAAGCCAAATCATTGTTGACCTTCTGACAGAGTAAAGAGTTACTCTGCTACTGCCATTTTTTGTTTCTTTACAAACTTTATTAGTATCATCGAGCCAAAGAAAAAGTTTGAAGCCCTTGAAGACCCAAACTAGGTAGAAGATATGCAAGAGGAGCTTATGCAGTTTGAAAGAAATGAAGTATGGACCCTAGTGCCTCTGCCGAAAGGCAAAACTGCATTAGGGACCAAATGGGTCTTTAGGAATAAGAAGGATGAAGATGGGGTGGTGATCAGGAACAAGGCAAGACTGGCGACCAAGGATATTGCCAAGAGGAGGGGATCGACTACGAAGAAACTTTTTCCCCTGTGTTAATGCTCGAAGCAATAAGGATCTTCCTTGCCTTCACATCCCACGGAGGCTTTAAAGTGTACCAAATGGATGTCAAGTCGGCCTTTCTGAATGGGAAAATTCAAGAAGAAGTATATGTCCAACAATCACCAGGGTTTGAAAGCTCTAAGTACCCTAATCATGTCTACTTCTTAGACAAAGCTCTGTATGGACTGAAGCAAGCCCCCAGAGCCTGGTATGACATAATTTCTAACTTCTTACTAGCAAATGGTTTCAAAAGAGGTATAACTGATACTACTTTATTTTTCAAGAAGAGAAAAGGTGAGATTCTGTTTGTATAGATTTATGTAGATGACATTATTTTTGGGTCTATAAATGAATCTTATTGCAAAAAGTTTGAAAATCTGATGAAGAGTGAGTTTGAGATGAGTATGATGGGAGAACTTACATTCTTCCTAGGATTACAAGTCAAGCAAACTACAAAGGGTATTTTCCTAAATCAATCAAAATATGTCTCTGACATACTTGAAAAATACAAGCTCTCTGACTCTTCACCAATGAGGACCCTAATGGTCACTGGATCCAAGCTCTATGCTCGTCTAGAGGGCAAATCTGTGGAGTGTAAGCTCTACAGAGGTATGATTGGGTCTATGTTATACTTAACTGCTAGTAGACCTGATATAATGTTTGCTACATGCCTCTATGCAAGATATCAAGCTAACCCCAACAAATCTCATCTTCTTGCTGTGAAAAGGATCTTCAGATATCTAAATGGGCACCAAGAATCTTGGCCTTTGGTATCCAAAGAATTTTGGCTTTGATCTTGTGGCTTATAGAAATTCAGATTATGGAGTATGCAAGCTTGATCGAAAAAGTACCTCTGGAAGTTGTCAGTTTCTTGGAGGTAAATTAGTTAGTTGGACTTCTAAGAAGCAGAATTGTGTGTCAACTTCTATGGCAGAAGCTAAATATGTGGCTGCTACTAGTTGTTGTTCACAAGTTCTGTGGATAAGAACCAAACTAAGGGACTATGGTTTTTACATTGACAAAATACCCATCCTCTGTGACTCCAAGAGTGCCATCACGATCTCTTCCAATCCTGTTCAGCACTCTAAAACTAAGCATATCAATATCTGGTGCCATTTTCTGAAACACCATGTGGAGCAGGGCACCATTGAAATGTATTTTGTATCCACAGACTATCAACTTGCAGACCTGTTCACTAAAGCCCTAGATGAAAAGAGATTTTCATTTCTTGTTAGCATGTTGGGAATGTTAAACTTGAGTTGATTCATAGAGCCTCTATACCTTGGCATAGAGCTTCTGTTGTACATATTTCAATTTCAGTACTTTTATCTTTGCTTCTGCATGTATAGTTCTTTCATGCATGTATAGTTGTCTTTTAATTCATTTCTTGTGATCCAATGATTTATGAGCCCTTGTTCTATGTCTTATACAAGTCTTATAAAATGTGATCCAATCATAGGTCAAGGGGAGCAAAAGGATTTAAGCAAAGAAGACCTTGATCATTCAAGGGGGAGCAGAGAAGCCATTCTTATCAAGAGAAGTATGCAAAATCAGGTATGTTCTTCGCAATTCTTCAAGGACAAAAACACTTTTCTCGGACACCAATTTCCAAATATTTACTAACTTCCCAACCAAAACCTATCCAAACTTTTGGTGATCAAAACCTTTTAATGTCTTTCCTTGATTAGAAATTTTTGGTCAAAGAGCCTCTGTGAGATGCATCAGAGCCTCTGAATCTCAAAAAGACTCATCTTGACCTCTGACTTCTTACTTGGTTGACCAACTCGATCACTTCATTGAATTTCAATGTTTTTGGGTAAGAAAAGTGTTATTTTATGCGAAAGAGACAAACCCCTAACCTCAGAAGCTCTTAACCCATAGAGCTTTTGACGTTTTCAATACTTATGAATTATTCAAAGGTTATGGAGTGCGAGTTATCTTTAAAAGTTACAGTCATTTGGGTATAGCAAATGCCATGCACGTGAAAATAGTGGGAGGCACACGTACTCGATCGTGCACCGCCCCAAATGACATTTCAAAATGTGATTGGAACGTAATTTGTACCGTCGTTTTTTGAAAATGGCTCATTCCTATCTAGGTACTCATTACGGATTTGAAATTTTATCTTTTACCGCTAAATTCTTTACCCCTCTCACATTATAAATACCCACCCTTTCACTTCCTTTCATTTTTTACCTACAATTAAAATTCTCGAGATTTCAAAAGCAAGAACCTGCAGATTTTTGTTTTCTACTCCATTCTTCATCTATGGATTCCCAATCTGCTTCTACTAAGAACTCCCAAGGTTCTCAAAACTCGAATAACTCCCAACACTCCGTAGCACAGAAAGATGATTCTGAATCCGTTGGACAACAACAACAACTCACTAGTCGAATGCTTTCATTCACTAGACACCAATACCACTCAACTTCCCTAAATCTGAAACAGAATAACCACTATGTGGTTCTTTACCTAAAACGATATCCTGCTGAAGTTGCACCATTGATAAACCTCCTGAAAAACCATTTTCTGGTCAAAGCCTTAACAATAACAAGAAATGACATCCCTGAATCCTACATCCAACAATTTTGGCAGGGATGTAGACATGAGAATATCCCAGACTATGGGCACTGCATTATGGGGTATGTTACACGCCCTGGGAGCAACAAAAGTCTGGATTTAGGTATCAACAGAAAGAAGGTCTCTGAGCCTTTTGACATCCCTACCAAAGACCAACTCAACTTGGTCAAGTTCTCAGAGGAACCTACCGACGACGAAATCCTAGAATTTCTCAGGTTCATTGGATATGCCATGCCCATTTCAAAGAGGACAGAGTTTAGGCGACATAACCTTCCACCTCTGTGGAATGTCCTATTTTCTATCCTAAACAGGACTCTGACATGTAAAGTAGGAAGCCCGGATAAATCAAGCCATAATATTTTGGCAATTATGTATGGGATTTATTATGATCTTCCCTTGGACTATGCCAAAGTGATATTAAGGGAAATCATGAACGCGGTCATTGCCAACAAAGATGATCATAGGAGGGATACACAACCAAAGACCCTTGTTTTCAACAGGTTCATCGCAATGCTACTTGGCGATGAAATGATTGGTGAAGGAAAGTTACCCTCAGAGGGTAAAATGACCAAGATTTATGAGATGAAATCTCATAAACCAACAACTCTGCCAACCGGATACCCTAATGCGAGACCTCTGCCGGCAAAACTTCTAAGCTACCTGGGTAGAGAAGATAGTTTAGAGTATGTACGTGGGCACAAGACTCCTGAACCGAGTCTACACCCCCCCCCCCACGCATAGGTTTCCTTGTGGGTGAGATTGCCATCTATCTTAGGGAAGAGGTATCTGAGGTACACAAGGTGATGTGGCTGCAGAGGCACAGGTAGAGAGAGTAGAAGAGAGAAAAGAACTAGAGAGTGGGATGGGGGAGAGAAATCAAAGAAGGAAAATAAAAGAAAATCTAAAAAGAGGACTGCAGAAGAAGAAGTCCCAAAATCCATTCCCTCAGAGGTTGCAGAGGCTGAGAAGCCAAAGAAGAAGAAGAAGAAGAAGGCCAAGATTGTGGTCGAAGAAGCACCAAAAACTGAAGTTGTAGTCACAGAGGTTGCCAAGCCTCTGAAGAAGAAAAAGAAGCTAATCAAACTAGCTAAAAAAGACAAGGCTCAGGCCTCTGAAGATGAACCTGCAATTCCACTGAAGGAACCTGCAGAAGAGATGGAGACTCCTCTACAGAGGAAGAAGAAGAGAAAGGTCATTCTTGAAGAATCCCCCATTGCTTCAGAGGCCACAAAAGCTGAAATCAAAAGGCCTCAGAGCCCTTTGAAAGTGGCAGTTGAACTATCCAAAGAGGTAGTGCAACAACTTGCCTCAGAGGGTCTAGGATTTCTAGACACAACGGTCGAAGTCAAGGACTTGACTGGTCTTCCTAGCAGTGATAAGGAAGATAGAGGTAAAGATGAGAGTAAAGAAAAATCGTTAGGGGAGAATGAGGGCGTAAAAGATGCCGAAGGCACACATCCAAAACCAATTCCCAGTGCAAGCCACATTTCCATCCCTATAGATCTAGTGTAGAGGGATGTTGAAGAAGGAGTGCACACTTCAAACCTAATCCCTCCTAGCCGGACAGAGGAATCTTTTTCCTCATCTGTACCATTTATAGCCAGGGAAGCCAAGACAATCCCATCCTCTCAAAAGGATGGTGGTGATGTGATAAGTGTTCTTTTGCCCAAGAACACGACACCACCCTCTACAGAGGCATTTGTTGACTCTGGTCCACACACGAGCGATATCCAAAACACTTCAAAGGTGTTGGTGAGAACAAACACTGACTCTACGGGTCTAGATCCCCCACAGAGTCCACTCATCGAGAATCTAAGGAAAGACTCTGAATCTTCTCCTAAGAGACTTGATGACAGAACCTCTGTAGATGATTCCTCTAAGGAACATCAAGGATTAGAGGGAAATCTTGATGAGCTCAACATCAAAACAGGCTCTTTGGGTGCAATAGGCTCAATGGCTAAATCTGGACCATGTGTTGCTCCAGAGGTTACCCCGAACATGTATGTCACAAAGGATGAGCTAAAAACCTTCGAGGAAAACATGTTCAAAAGGATCGAGGAGTTGAAAAGCTCTATTCCCACTTCTTCCACATCGTCCGCTGAATTGAAGTTGATTGCAGAGGCTATGCAAGCGAATATAGAGGCTTTGGTCGAGCTTAAGCGAGTCACTGATCAAAATTATGCGGATATTAAAAAGCTGCTTGAAGCCTCTGCCATAAATGCCACTCAGGACGATTCAAAAACAATCATTGAAGTCATAGATAAACAAACTGATGCGGTCAAAATACTCGGAGATATTGTTATGGATGAGGCAGAAAAATTCATAGCAGGGGTCGTAGCCTCTGCAGTTGGAGATCTCACAAAGCTGAGAGATGAGATAATGGACATGACTCGCAGTGTCATGATGCCTCAGCAAACTTCTTCTTCATCTCAACCGCAGAAGCCTCCACAAGCTGATCTGCCTTCAAATCTTGCCACGAAAGACGAGCTTACTTCTATGGGAAAGATGCTTATGCAGAATATGAACCTAATTACAGATGACATGATCTCAAAGGGTCAGTTTGTCACAGAAGATATGCAGAAAACTATGGCCCTTCTGAAGTTCAAGTCTAACTACGAGATCAACATAACTTCAATAGAGGCCAATGATGCGATTAAAATGATCAAACATCATGCATAGGACAATCTCTACAGAAGGAAGAATAGGAAGGCACCTGCTACCTGCCAAGCCGAGGCAGAGCAGAAGAAGCCAAAACACGATGACCAAGGGCCCGATGACTCTGGTCCTGGGCATCGTGAGGGGGAGAAGGCCAAGTCTACAACTTTTGCACCAATTATGGCCACTCCTCTTCAAGTCGTACCTATTCAGAAGGGAACCTCATAGGGCACTACACAGAGATCCAAATCTTGTGCCTCTGAGATAAAAAAAACACTGATGATGCAATTCTGATCACCTCTGCAGGACCTACAACAAAGGTGAAGGTCAATGTTGGCACTGAAATATTAGTAGAGGGGCTTGAGAAGTTCGTTGAACCATCAAGTCACGAGCTTATGCCCATTGCATCAACACCCTTTGTCCAATTTGTGTGTCCCTGAATCTAGTTTCTAATCAATATTAATCAAACACAAAAAGATTAACAAACAATTACCTGTTTTATTACTCTTTCACTTCACAAATACACTTTCTCTCTCTAGAAATCTCTCTCTCTCTCTCTACGTATTCTTTCTCTCTAACTTCTATCTCTTGTCATTTTTCTAACTAATTAAAATACAAAAAGAAAACTATTTATACTACCCTCTAAAACAAGGAAACAACAAATACAAATACATTGACTTTTATTAAGAGACTTTGACTTTTAATGAGATTTGACTTTTGCAGCTTTGACTTTCTCAACTTTGACCTTGAGTATGCTTGATCTTGTATCCAACAGATTTATGCTCTAACAATCTCCCCCTTTGGATTCAAGATCATTGTTGAAAGATCTAGCAATTCAGTCTTCACTTTAAGCTCTGTCAAAGCAAACTCCCCTTTTTTTTTATTGATGATCTTCTTTCCAAAACTATCTTCAAATAATTAACAATCTCCCCAAATCTTTCATAAAGACGCTTTCAGACTTTGAAAAGAAATTATCTTCAGAAACAGCTCAAATGCTTTAGCAAATAATCTTCAAAGAAAAATTCCTCAAAACTTCAGAAATTCTTTGATCGTCTTCAAAACTTTAAATCTTTACTTTGAACTTTTCTGATTTGGACATTTCATCTTCCCCAAACTCCAAAACTTTAACATTTCTTGTATCATCTCCCCCTTTTTGATGATTTGAGCATCTAATATCATCAAAACTTTTCGTCCAAGAAATGTCGTTTACCATTCTGATATTTCATATTGAGCCTCTGATTCTGTCAACTCTCCAAGATATTCATCTAGATCTTTTCAAATCCAGACAAAATAAGAACATGTAACTCCTGAATCAACAGATGAATCAGTTAATATGCCTGTCACTAACACAAAGTCACTGTGTGTAACGAATACACAATATAAAGGAGCTTTTTGATGTTCACTCCCCCAGGGCTTCCATCCAATCATCGAAATACCACAAAGGCAATTTCTATGAATGTTATGACAAAGAAACAAATTCTTTGTGTGCTCGTGCAAGTGTAGAAAGAATTAAGCACAAATGATTGCTATTTAAGGCTCAACATAGTGTAAACCACTGAGACAAAGTAGATAAACACAGACTCTAAGTGCATGAGTGAAGTGCGAAGGTGGGGCAGACTTCCTTCTTTTTCAATATCCAGATTTTCCAAATGAAAACCAGATAGATTATATGTTGCGTCCCCTTGAAAATGTGAAATACTTTCTTTTTGAGAAGAAAATGAGTGGTTGGTGGGGTTTAAGCAAGAATTGGCATGGGCTATTTGCCTGTTTCAATAACATTCACCAAAGATTTGTGAAATGGTAGTAATGTGGTTGCCTGGCTTAGAAAGTAGTTGGTGCAGAGTTTGATATTCTTTTACTCTTATCTCTCACCCTCTTTCTTTTTAATCAATAAGCTCACTACTAACCAAACTCTCTTTTCCATTTTACCTCAGCACACCCACACTCATTTCTTTTAGACTCCTCACACTCAATCACTAAAGGATTAACTTCATGGGTAGGAAACACTGGTTAACGTGAATCCATAGAAGTTTAGTTAATTCCTAGCACAAAGAACCCAATAATCCTAAAAAAACATGTGTTGCTCAAATGATTTAACTATAACAGTTAAATCTCATATACAAATGTCAGACGAATATATGCTCATAAAATATAATCATGAAAATTTGAGCATTTTTTAGACATTGAAACATTTTCAAACAAGTATATTGAATGAATGAATATGAATGCAAAAGACTTGTTTGAAAATCTGACATTGTATGAAAATGATCAGAAATGAATGATATAACAATTAAAGCGTATGGTCAAGAATAACAGATATTTGTCTATACGAAACAAAATATAGACATTCTTGAAATGACTTTTCGAAATGAAATATCGCTCAAAATTCTTTGAATACAAGCGGAGTGTCTTACCATCGAAGAAAAATTGTTCCAATTTAGAGACATGGTAAGAACATTTTGAACAAAAATTCAAACCGGTGCGTGTGAATACTTGAAAAGTATATAGAAAAGACAATACGCAAGTATTTATCTTTGGATACACACGGTTTATTTATCGATTAAGCACAAAAATAAAATGAAAAACATTTAAAATCACACTTCCAATTAATGAAATCTTTTAAAAATCAGGAAGTGGTTTGAACATTTAAGAACATGTTTTATATATCTGAAAGTTGTCCTTCTTTCAGATACATTTGAGATTAAGATAAGAAATTTACCTTTTCGAGCAATCTTAAATCTCAGAAAGTCAAGCTGTAGTCATTTAGATATGATCGTGTCAGTTTCTCTCATCCTGCATAAGTCTCAAAGTCTAGTCAAAATTTATTCACAAAAATTTATTTGAAAATAGACGACGGAAAACAGTAAAACAATTATAGAACGAGTTCTGATCAGAAGTAATCAGAAATCATTGTCTTACTCCTTGTTACTTATAAGCTCCTCCTAAAATCATGCATTGCAAAAAGTTTGTCAGTTAAACAAAATGCAGAAATTAGTTTTGCTCCCCCTCAAATGAATGTAGATCATTTAAAATCTTCTCTAACTCCCCCTGAGATCATGAGCAAAACCATTAAAGTGCAGGTATCCTTCAGATATAAAGATAAAAAAAAATGATGAAAAAATAACAATACATAACTTTAGTAGGTAATAACTGATTATGTCTTCAGATTTAACATACCAAGCTTAGAGACAAGAAAATTAAATCTCTTCTCATCTAAGGGTTTGGTAAATAAATCTGCAAGTTGATAATCTGTTTTTACAAAATAAAGTTCAATTGTTCCTTTTTCTACATTATCTTTGATAAAGTGATACCTTACATCAATGTGTTTGGTTTTGGTGTGTTGGACAGGATTAGCAGATATGGCAATCGCGCTCTTCGAGTCACAGTATATCGGAATTTTGTCATATTTGAATCCAAAGTCTCGTAGCTGTGTTCGCATCCACAAGACTTGAGAGCAGCAACTGGCAGCAGCTACATATTCTGCTTCTGCAGTCGATGTGGAAACGCATAATTGTTTCTTTGAAGCCCAGCTAACGAGCTTGTCTCCAAGAAATTGAACGTGACCAGAAGTACTTTTTCTGTCCAACATGCAACCTGCATGATCTGCATCTGAATATGCAGTCAGTTGAAACCCTGTATCCTTAGGATACCACAGACCAAGGTCTGCAGTCCCCTTCAGATATCTAAAGATCCGTTTGACAGCGGCCAAATGGGAATCTTTGGGAGCAGCTTGATATCTAGAACAAAGACATGTTGAGAACATAATATCTGGTCTACTCGATGTAAGATACATCAAAGAACCAATCATATCTCTATAAGTTCTAAGATCAACACTTGTACCCGAAGGATCAGCGTGAATCTTAGTTCCTGGTGCCATCGGGGTGCCAATAGATTTGCAATCTTCCATTTTGTACTTCCGAAGAATGTCCAAAATGTACTTAGACTGATTGATAAAAATCCCCGTAGAAAGTTGTTTAACTTGTAATCCGAGAAAGAAATTCATCTCTCCCATCATACTCATTTGAAAACGTGACACCATGAGATTAGAAAAAATTTTGCAATATTTTGGATTAGTAGAACCAAATATTATATCATCAACATAAATCTGAATAAGAATAATATCAGCTTTTTCCTTCTTTATGAATAAAGTGGTATCGATCTTACCTTTAGAGAAACCAGACTTGACCAAGAATTTGGATAAGACGTCATACCAGGCTCGAGGGGCTTGCTTTAATCCATAAAGGGCTTTGTCCAATATGTAAACATGATCTGGCTTATCTGGATTAACGAACCCTTCTGGTTGAGACACATACACTTCTTCTTTAAGAATGCCGTTCAGAAAGGCTGTTTTCACATCCATCTGAAAGACTGTGAAGTTCTTATGAGCGGCGTAGGCGAGAAACATTCTGATTGCCTCTATGCGCGCTACTGGAGCATACGTCTCGTCATAATCAATGCCTTCCTCTTGTCGGTAGCCTTTGGCAACAAGCATAGCTTTGTTTCTGATGACGACACCATCTTCATCCTTTTTATTCTTTAATACCCACTTAGTTCCTATCACGGTCTTTCCTTCAGGCTTAGGAACTAATCTCCAAACCTTTAGGGCTTCAACTGATTGAGCTCTTCTTGCATTGCAGATACCCAGTCTGAATCAGCAAGAGCCTCGGATACTCGTGTTGGCTCAATCTTGCTTAGGAACGAGTCATGCATACACTGATTAATAGTCGCTGACCTTGTCTGAACAGGCTTGTCAACATCTCCAATTACTTGATGTAATGGATGGTCCTTGGTCCAGCGATACTCATGTGGGAGTGGAATAGATGAATTCTGAACATGATCATCATCTTGAAATCCACTTTCAAAATCTTCAGTTTGAATTACAGGAGGGGGTTTGTCAGTTGAAGTTTCATGTGCAGAAGTATCAGTGGGAATATCAGATTCAGGCTGTTGATTAGACAATGTAGTACACCCAACTGAAACAGTTACTTCTGACTCAGCATTTGTTTGAACATCTTCAACTGTAGGAGTAACAATAGGAATATGAGTTTCAGACTGAACGGGGGATACTTGTTCAGTAATAACCTCTGAAGTGACTGGATGATTACAACTTGTATCTTCAGACCTGTCAGTCACAGCAGATTTAGATACATTAGTTCCAAGAAACTCATCATAAAAGAATTCAAATAACAAATCTAAATCAGTTAAATGTGAAGTAGATGTAGAAGCATTATCCGAATTTATCGCTGTAGACACAGGTTCTGGACTGATCTGCCCAGAAGCTAATACACCAGTGATAACGGGTTCTGAATTGATTTGATCAGAAGCCATATCTTCATCAAATGTGACATTAACGCTCTCCACAACTGTCTTTAACTTCTTTAGATAAACCCGATATGCAACAGATGTTGAAGAATAACCGATAAAAATGCCTTCGTCCGCCTTAGCACTGAATTTATTCAGACTCTCTCTATCGTTAAGCACAAAACATTTACACCCAAATATATGAAAGTATTTGATGGTAGGTGTTTTGTTGTTGATCAGCTCATATGGAGTCTTTTTAAATCGACGGTGAATCATGGAACGATTTTGCGTATGGCATGCAGTCGACACAGCTTCCGCCCACAAGAATAGAGGTAGATCCGATTGACTAAGCATAGTCCGAGCGGCCTCGACTAGCGTCCTATTACGTCTTTCTACTACTCCATTTTGTTGAGGGGTTCTAGCAGCAGAATACTGATGTGAAATCCCAACTGAATCGAGATATTCATCAACAATCTTGTTCTTGAATTCTGTGCCATTATCAGTTCTAAGGAACTTGACTTGTCGCTGCAGTTTCACCTGGGTCGTCTTTAAGAATGAAATGAGAACTTCCGGTGTCTCATCTTTAGATCGAAAAAATTTGACCCACGTGTATCTTGAGTAATCGTCCACAATTACCAACACATATTTCTTACCACCCAAACTCTGAGTTCTCATTGGTCCACATAAATCCATGTGTATCAGTTCTAACGGAGAACTAGTGCTTGGTTCAGGCTTCGGTTTGTGAGCAGCTCTCTTCATCTTACCCTTCTCACAAGCTGCACATAAGTGTTCTTTCTCGTATTTCAGCTCAGGAAGTCCCTTTACCAATTTTCGACGAACCAGCTTGTTGATGTAACGAAAGTTCAAGTGAGATAATCGTCTATGCCAGAGCCAACTTTGTTGCTGTGAAGCTTTTGTCATCAAGCATACCTGATTGTCAATCTGAACTTTGGACAAGTTGATGGTGTAGAGGTTTGTCTTTCTATGTCCACCCAAGAGTTCTGTTCCATCTTCAGTACGAACTGAGCAACTCTTAGACTTGAAGTTGACCTCTAACCCTTTATCGCAGAATTGACCTATGCTGAATAAGTTGTGCCCCAAGCCTTCGACATAACTCACTTTACTGATCGTTATGTTGTCTTGTATAATGTCACCATATCCTAAGATAGGTGAAAGTTGATCGTTTCCAAATCTGACATTGCCACTGAATTTCTCTATATAGTTAGACAATAAAGCTTTTTGCCCAGTCATATGCTTGGAACATCCACTGTCCAAGTACCACATATGCCGGGTCTGCAATAGAAATCAGGCAACAATAGTTTTAGGTACCCATTTGAAAACGGGACCTAACAGTTTAGTACAAGATTTTGGCATCCACTTAAAAATGGACCCTCTGTTCTTTTGAAAACTTTTACAAACATTTGACTTTGAAGAATATACATGATAAGATCCATACCAATCAGAAGAATCATGAGAATAAGCAAAGTCAGTTTTCCGATAATTATGATGAAATTTAGTAGTAATAGGAGATAATTGAATCAACTGCTTTATTGAATAACTCTTGTAAGAAGTTACAAGGTTTTGTTTATGAGAAGCACATTGATCAACTACATCTGAATCACTACTAACAGATTTAGTACAAGAATTATCAGTAACTGATTCAGCTATCTCAGCATCCTTCTGTTTTGGTCTCCATTTGGATTGAGCTTTCAGCTTTTTCTTCCTTAAATCTGAAACATAAGATGTAGATTTATTAGGAAAAATAGATTTCTGTGACTGAGGTTTCTTTTGTGTACCAGTATATTTCTGTTTCTGTAATCGCTGCTTCTTATGTTTCTTACCATTAGCATAGTAATCAGCAGTTACAAAAACTTTGTCATTACTAACACCACTTGGTAACACTTTTTCATTTTCAAGACAAGTAGAATGATCAGGAAGTTTAGAATGAATGTCAAACATATCAGATTCTTCCATGCTCCCATCATCAGAATTAAAAGAATCATTTGCAGACTCAAATAAGTCATCAGTATTATCAGAGAAAATTTTAGATGCCTTTGAAACTGTAGAACACTTTGTTGATTTAACTTGAAAAACAGTGTTCTTTATAACTGTAGAAAACACATTTTGTTCTATATCAACCAAAAGTTTTTCATCAGATAAAACATTTTCAAGTTCAACTATTTTGCTTTCAAGAATAGATGTAGGAACATAAACCTTTGCAATTGCAGGGTTTGCCTTCATCTCTGAAGCGGAATAACTAACAAAATAGTCATTTGAAAAAACTTTTGGTGTTTCTGAAAGATAACTATCATTTAACTTTACATAGTTAAATGGTAGTTGCATTTTCTTTTTATTCTTTTTGTTTTCAGTTTCTTTGGCCTCATCTTCATCTGACAATTTGGTAACAAATTTGGGTTTCAAATGAGTATATTTACCAGCACAGGCAAGAAAATCATAGTTATAAAGTGCCGGCTGTTTTCTGATAGCTTTCTTAAGATAATGGTGGTTGTTAAAACCAAGTCCCCATCTTTGCTTAACATCTACCTCTTCATTAGGAGTATTAAGAAAGATGGTTTGATTTGTTTGATCTCTTTTATAAAGTTTAACTTCCAGACCATTTAGCTTCTTGTTCAAATTCTTGTTTTCAACCTGCGGTTTATAAATAGTTAGTGCAGATTCATTTTTCTCAAACTCATATCTATTTACTTTACCTTCAAACTCAGAAATCTTCTTTTCAAAATTATCTACTTTAGATTTAGAATCAGAATCAGATTTGCGTAAAGAATCAATTAGATCTTTGTTTGAGATAACAGAAGTATTAAGTTCAAAGATCTTCTTGTTCTTTTTAGCAACCTTTTCCTTTTCATTTTTCAGATTATTTTGTAAATTTTGTAGCTCAACCACCATGGTTTCCAACTTGGTAATGAAATCTTTTGGAGTTAAGTTTAATACCTCATTCACTTCTTCATCATCTAACTTGTCATTCTTGTCCTCTTTGCCCATTAGACAGATATGAGCATTTTCTTCTTTATCTTCTCCTTCATCCTCGGAATGATCCAACCAAAACTCATCCTCGGCCATCAAAGCTATACCAGCTTCTTGTTGTCTTGCCAGAAGCAACTTGTTCTGATAGTACTGAGAGTTGCGTACTTTCGGCTTTCGACACTCTTTAGCATAATGACCCAACTTGCCACAATTATAGCATTTGATTGAATCAGTTGCTGGCTTCTCAACAGCAGTGTAGTCATTTGCAAACTTCTTCTTCTCATCCAGTTTCTTCTCATCATACCTATTCTCTTCAAATCTCTTGCCTTCTACCCTCTCTCGGTGCTCGTGGTTCTTTGAACTTGATGACGAATAGCGTTGAGAATTTGATCCCGGCTTCTTATAAAATTTCTTCTGAAATGCACGGGTCAGCAATATCATGGCTTGTTTCAGACTTTCGCCATCATCACTATCAGACACAGAACCAGACTCTGAACTTGAACTCACTTTCTTTTTCTTCTTCTTCTCAATCTTTTCTTTCTTTTCTTTCTTTGTTTCTCCAACCAAAGCAATCGGATTAGGAACCTTCTCAGCCTTTTTCTTTTCAGCTCTTTTCTCCTCGACCTCTTCCTCATTCTGACGTAATGTCTCATAAACTTCGTGAAGAGGGATTTCACTTAAATCTTTCATCTGCTTCATCCGACGTGTGTGTTTCTTCCATTCAGGACGTAAGATACTCAGAAATTTTACATTGTTTTCCAGCTGCTTCTTCTTGACTTTTTCTTTGTCAGCTCATTAAGAAGCAAAGTGAATCTTTCATAAGTGTCTTCAAGACTCTCATTCTCTTTTGCCTTGAATTCCTCATAGTTATTGATGCAGTTGGCCACCTTTATCTGATTCCCTATCTTTGATCCCATCATCATCTTTTCCAATTGATCCCACATCTGTTTAGCATCATGTTTGAAGCTATCAATTTTGATATATATGTCATTTGGAATGCTTTGGAGTAAAAGAGATCTTGCTTGCTTGTCAGCTTTGAATCTACTCTTTTGTTCTTCTGAGTACTGAGAGAAGTCAACTTTAACTGGTTTTGTCTTTATTTCCTTTTCTCCATCTCCATCATCACTTTCACCATCAACATTATTACCATCATGATCATCAACAGGTACAAGAATTGTGATTGGTTTCATGGGACCTTCAGTGATAGATAGAAGTATGTTCTCCATTTGAATGTCTATCTATGAAATCCAGGAATCTGTCTTTCCATTGTTCGTATTCGCCTTTGAACAAAACTGGAGGCTTGACATCTGTTCCGATTGAAAGTGCATCTTTGGAAGTCATCTTCTTTAAACCTGTTTGAAAAATATTTCAAATAAGAAACTAGAACTGATCGTTAGTCCAAAATATGAAATCACAAAAAAAATCTTGAAAAGAAAATCAGAGATTTTGATCACAGAAAGAACTATGTCCCCCTAGGCAGGCTTAGCACGGGGGTCCCGCTACCCGGTTAGCGGGTGGGGTCAAGGGGCAACGCCCTTGCGGGGTCGAGGGGCAGCGCCCCTAGAGAAAAAAAGTTCACTATTCAAGGCCATATTACAGTTAAAAAAAAAAATTGACTAAGTGTCAGAACTCGCAAGTTACTATTTAACTCGCAAGCCCTAAAACTCGCAGACTGAAGAACTCGCAGACTAAGACTTGCGCGTTCTATAAATTCTCAACCAAACGCGCAGACAAACTCGCAAGAAAACTCGCAGATATTTGCGCGTTTTGAGAAACTCGCAAGCAAATACGCAGATCAAACTCGCAAGTGCCTAAACTCGCTAAAAATTGTTCACGCTGAAACTCGCTAACTGTGAAGTGCGCGTTTCCCAAACTCGCAGATCGAAGCTTGCGTGTTTGAACTAAACTCGCTAGCCACTCTTGCGCGTTTCAACACTTAGAATTATTTCTTGAAGTTTCAAACTCGCAGGTCGATAAACTCGCAAACCACCAAACTCGCACGCCGAGGAACTCGCTAAACACTATTTCAGCTCAAACTCGCACCCTTTGATTAGCGCGTTTGTAGAACTCGCAGATAACTACGTGCGCGTTCTGGTCCTTAGAAAAATTTCTCACTTTTCCAAGCTCGCAGAATCCAACTAGCGTGTTTCTAGCACTCGCTAGTCGTTGCTTGCGCGTTTTAACCAAAAACTTTCCTTCGACTTGCGCGTTCTTGCGGATGAACCTTGCGCGTTTGAAAGATGAACTTGCACGTTCTGGAGATCTAGCGCGTTCTTCAGAAAGTCGACTCAAAAATCATCTTTTTCATCTGAAATCGATCTTTTCTTGTCCAATTGATCTGTAACTTTGCAGAATCCTCTGTAATCAACCCAAGAACAAGTTCCAATACACGATTTTTACAATTAAACAATTTACAATACAATTCGATTGATGAAACAGTAAAAGAACTCGTATACAAAAACTCAACCAAAAACACAAATTTGAATGAAATTACAGTGCAATACTTGAAATTGATTACAAAGACTCAATCTATTACACTTTTGTAACGATTCCTAACCAAAATCAGCTCCAAAAACACATCTAATTTCAGAAATCGATTTTCACAGTCAAGAACACAATGTCGACTACTTTCTTGATCTGATTTCACCTTTTGGATCAGCTCTGATACCAATTGTGTGTCCCTGAATCTAGTTTCTAATCAATATTAATCAAACACAACAAGATTAACAAACAATTACCTGTTTTATTACTCTTTCACTTCACAAATACACTTTCTCTCTCTAGAAATCTCTCTCTCTACGTATTCTTTCTCTCTAACTTCTATCTCTTGTCATTTTTCTAACTAATTAAAATACAAAAAGAAAAACTATTTATACTACCCTCTAAAACAAGGAAACAACAAATACAAATACATTGACTTTTATTAAGAGACTTTGACTTTTAATGAGATTTGACCTTTGCAGCTTTGACTTTCTCAACTTTGACCTTCAGTATGCTTGATCTTGTATCCAATAGATTTATGCTCTAACACAATTCTTGTCTCTTCAGCCAATCAATTCCAGAGAAGATGCTACAGAGATCCCAAGACAGACCTTGCCAAAAAAATCTTCTGAGCCCAAAGCCAAAGCGAAGACACCCTCTGTTGCTGCTACTTCTACACAAAAGCCAACAGATGATAGACTAAGAGATATAGTTCAATCCATGGATGCTATACGGATTCCAATTCCATAGCAACCACCGAAAGAGCTCAAATTCCATGAAAACATCTGCAACTACCTGTACAGCGCAGAACCTGAGGCGGTGTTTCTTGATCCAAATATGCATCCTATGATAAAGGAGGATGTCAGAAAGAAGATTCAATGATACTACACAGGATAAATCAAAGGCATGGTCTCTGTCAGACATCAAGCAAGTTCTGGGACTTTCACTACATTCATTTGCCAACAAAGCAATAGTGTACGTGAAGTACTCAGCCGAAAAAAAGGATGGACAGAGGTACACTTTCACTGATGCAGACTTGAAGAACCTCTATGCCTATGATTTACCTCAACTTCACGCCTTCACATAGCAGAGATTAAAGAAAAGGAAAGAGTTCATGATCGCCAATGCTTGCATCAAAGAGGCCATGTGTGAGCATATCAGGTATCAAAGCAAGATGGATTTCGAATTTGCTATGCAACTTAAAGTCGAGAAGCTGTCGATTACAAGGCTTGATGACCATATCCCGGGAATAGAAGACATATCCTCCAACTCTCTGATTATTAAACCTGAAGAAATATCTATCTACAGAGATGATGATGGCAAGAAGAAAATCTTCAAGCTTCATCAGAGCCACAAATACTCCAACAGTACTCTGTCAAAGATAAATCATACCATTCTGAGGAAGATCGATACAGAGACAGTGCAAAGTGGAACTGCAGAACATATGATCGATAGTATCAATGCACAACTGAAGTATAGGGATCTCATTCTAAGCAAGCACAAAACATTAGCTGAGAGATTCACTCAGCCGATTAATGATTTCCCTAAGTGATTTTGTATAGTTTAGTTTTCATTCATATGTAATTTCAATTCCATGTACTTGCTTTCTGGCATTTATTTTTATACGAATGAAAGATCAGTCTTCAGAGGTTGAGTTCCTTTCACCTCTTACATTTCTTACTTAGCCATACACTTAACATTCTATTTTTTTTCAATACGTAGGGGAGATTTTTAGCTCCAATTCATTGTATAGAAAGTATTGAAAAATAGGCTAAGTATAGGAACTTCAGAAAACTGTTGCATACACCAAGATACACCACAGAGTGCCAAGCTCAGAAGCTCTGTCAACCATCTATCCGAGAAGCTCTTAACATGAAGATCACTTTCAGACCACAGAGCCTCTGTGTGGCTAAGCTCTGAAGATTGGAAGACTTGAAGATTACATGATGCAATGAACAAGACAACATCACATGCAGATCACGTGACCCTACTCTACTGTAACACCTCAAAAATCAGAGTAAAATAAAACATTTAAAACCTGACAATTGACAAAGATAAATCCATTAACTTCCCATAAATGGGATCAGTCCTTAAGACTTTATAATTCTATACAGGGATTTCATCAAAAGAATGGGACTTAACATTGCCCAACATCAATACTAAATTATCTCCAAAAACCTCGAGACTCAAAATCGTCTCTCCAAAAACCCCGGCACCCACCGCTAATGGAAACCTGTTATACATGCCATTTGAGAAAAAGTGTCAGACTATAAAGCCTGGTGAGAACATACAGTTTATAAAGCTCAAAAGATATAAACATCAGTTATCATAAAGAAATCTTTTCATAAAGGTTTAGTTTGTAAAGATAACATTTCGCCACAACCGGGCCTCTTCGGTCCAAAACTCTTAAACAGTGATAAAAGGACCATTTTACCAAGGAGAGTGACGAAACACAAAATTAGGCCAACAAACCGAGTTACGAGGTAAACACTTAGAGTCCTCAGCAATTAACCCAGAGTCCGTGCTATGAGGTGAGATCGCGCTCCCAAGGGAAACCAGTGTATACTCCTTCACTAGGGTCACCATGAACCATGGCTAGTAACCGGCCTCACATAACCGTACCATAAACTCATCATGGAACACGTGACCCATAGCTACAATTTGGGGAATATAGCCTCCCAACAAAACAGTCTACTCCAAAACCTAGGGATCCACTAGAAATGGTAAGGACTCGTCACAACAACATATGTGACCAACCATAAATAAACATATGGTTACAAGTACATTTTATAAACAAAATGCTACTTCCAGTTCAACTTCTGGTAAGAATGAAAATCATTAAAATGAGTTTATAAACATTCTTTTCCAACAACCACATAATGTGCAAGTAAAACATCATTTTACTTCAATAAGGCGGAACCCGTCATTTTGGTCAAAACTGACCGGGAACCCCGAGATTCACCAAAAACTTCATTTATAACAAAATGTAGAGATCATAAAATCATACCGTAGAAATACTTTAGATTTCGCAAATAAGAGTTTTGACATGTATAAAGTTTGTAAAATGATAGTAGGAACTCACTGATAGGTTTTCGGAATAAAACCCGGAAAACCAGATAATGATCACGACGTGGAGGTGAAGCTTAAAACACCGACCCCTCGCTGGAAACACCGAAAACTAGCAACTTAACTAGCCTTGAAGATTGAAAGAGAAAAGAGATAAAAGAAGAGAGAGAGAGAGAGATATCTGAGATTACAAAAGAATCTCAACCAAATGAGATATTTAGCCAAGGCTTTGCACACTTCCCAACACAGCGCACGGCCCGTGCGTTTTCCAAAAGGAAGGGCGCACGGCCCGTGCGTTCTCTACTGACTCGCGCACTGTTTCATGCGCACGACCAGTGCGCATTTCCTGAAGGATGGCGCAAGACCCGTGCGCCCTGTAGACAGAACCATCCTCTTCATTTCTCCTTTACAAACTCTCAAAACCAAACGAAAATTCGGGGTGTTACAATCCTCCCCAACTTGGGAATGATTTCGTCCCCGAAATCCCAACTACGCAAAAAAGTGAGGATATCTTCGCTTCATATCCTCCTCAGCTTCCCACGTCACATTTGCTCCCCGGTGATGCTTCCACTCCACCTTGACCAAGGTGACTTCTTTATGACGCAACTTCTTAGACTTTTTCTCTAAGATGGCGTCGGGTTCTTCCACACAACGATTTCCTTCGTCAACCTTTAACTCTGAAAGGGGAATGACGCTGTCTTCCACCGCCAAACATTTCCGGAGGTAGCAAACATGAAACGTATTGTGTATTCTACTCAACTCCGGTGGCAGTTCCAACTGGTAGGCTTGCAAACCCACCCGTTTAAGCACTTTGAAAGGTCCGAGGAAACGGGGACTCAACTTCCCACGTTTTCCGAACCGTATAATGCCTTTCCATGGCGACACCTTAAGCATAACGCGGTCGCCTACTTGGAATTCCATCGGTCGCCTCTTCTTATCGGCATAGCTCTTCTGACGATCTTGAGCCGCTTTCATCCTCTCTCTAATACACTTGACCTTATCGGCAGTCTCTTGCACGATTTCAGGTCCGGCGAACTGCTTCTCTCCCGCTTCTAGCCAACACACGAGAGTCCGACACTTCCGTCCATACAAAGCCTCAAAGGGTGCCATACCGATACTCGAGTGGTAGCTATTGTTGTAGGCAAACTCCACCAAAGGCAGGTGAGTGTCCCAGCTACCCCCGAAATCGATGACACAAGACCTCAGCATGTCTTCCAAGGTTTGGATCGTTCGTTCGCTCTGCCCGTCGGTTTGCGGATGGTAAGTTGTACTCAACTTCACTCGAGTACCAAGCTCTTTCTGAAAACCATCCCAGAAGTTCGAAGTGAACCGACTGTCGCGATCCGACACGATCGACAATGGTATGCCGTGCCTCGAGATCACCTCATCGATATAAAGCTTTGCTAACTTATCCATTGGTAGAGTCTCGCGCATGGCTAAGAAATGAGCGTTCTTCGTTAATCTGTCAACTATCACCCAAATGGTATCGTGACCTCGAAGAGTTTTAGGCAACTTCGTCACGAAGTCCATGGTGATATGCTCCCATTTCCATTCAGGAATCTTTAAAGACTGAAGACTCCCGTACGGTCTCTGATGTTCAGCCTTAACTTGCGAACACGTCACACAACGCTCAACGTAACGTGCCACATCAAGCTTCATTACCGGCCACCAATAATGCAACTTCAAGTCCCTGTACATCTTTGTGCTTCCCGGATGTATGGAATACCTGGACTTGTGTGCATCCTCTAGTAACAGCTCACGGTTACCCCCTATCTTGGGCACCCACACACGACTGCTGAACAGTTTCACTCCACGGCTATCTTCCGTCAAGAGTAAACGTTGTTTTGTCATGACTTCTTCTTTGAGATTCTCTTCTAACAGTGCTTCCACCTGTGATGCCTTGATCTTCTCAACAAGGCTAGACACTAGCTCAATGTTTTGGAGGGTTGTCTTTTTTGTTTCAGTTGTTGAGTTGGCATCTTTTTAACTGGAAGTTTCTTGGCCTGGGCTGCTGTCTGAGCTGCTTCTTTTAAGCTCTTTTGGTATTCTGCATTTAATTTCTTAGCCATAATCTTTGCAAGTTCTCTATCCTTTTCTGTTTGCAACTGTTCCTCCTTCTCCATTTGGTCTTGAAGTTGTTTAGCAAGTGCCTCATCCATTTCAATTTGGGACTTCTTCTTTGCAGGTATTTCAGCTTCACCCATATTCTCCTTTCCTTTTCCTTTTGACTCTTTTTCCTTTTCTTTCTCCTTCTCTTGGCTTCCTCCTTCATTGATGACTACTCCCTTGGCCTTTTGAGTATCCTTAGGAGTATCATTCTTGGCTTTGATCAAAGCTTCTGCTATCTCTATTTCTTCCACAGAGAGCCCTATTTCTGCTGCTTCAGTTTCTGCTGCTACTTTTACTTCAGCAGCATTAACTGTTTCTTTTTCAATTTCTTCCTCTGTCTCCCCCTCAACTTCAACTCCCTTTCCAACTGTACTTTCTTTTTCTGATTCTGCCTCTTTCTCCCCCTTGTTGGAAGCATCTTTATTCTTTGACCTCTTCTTTAAGACAAACTGCCTTCTCCTCTTCTTTTGCAATAACCTTGTCACCATTTTCTTTAATTTTGCAATCTGGACTTGTTGTGACATAATCACCAGCTTCATCTCCTCTATGTCTTTTCCTTGTTTTATAACATCTAGATTGATGTTTCCCATTGTATCCATCAATTCCTGGTAGTTATATCTGTCCTCACCTTCTCTAGAAGTGTTACCCTCTTTTGAAGGATCATTGGATCTTTTAGTAGTGGAAGTCTTCTGCCTAGCAGAAGCACTATCCACCCCCGTGGTTTCTTGGCACCAGGGACCTTCAAATGATTGCTCATTCAAGGTTTCCATGGGGGAGGTCTTATTGATGTTACCACTTTCCTCCTCTATGCTAGCAGGAGTAGTGGTAGCCTCCTCACCCATATGCTCTTCCTCCTCCTCAGAGAGCACCTCCTTGGGGTTGGGAGACACCCCTTTGGTTTCCCTATGGATATTCTCTAAAGGAGAATTCTCCTTTAGAGGGCTTAAAGGCTTGGGGGATGTTGGTACAAGAAGGGAAGGAGCCTTCTTTACCTGTTTCCTCTTGTAAGTTTGTGTGATGGGAGAGATTGGTTTTTCAAGAAGGGACTGGGGGATAGATTTTGAGTGGGAAGGTTGGGATTGGCTAGCAGTGGGTTGGTCTAATGGGGGCCTTGACCCTGCTGCCATGCCTTCATTTGTTTGGGACACCACCATCATTGTAGAGAACAATGGGGTGTCAACTCCTTCCGAGTCCCCAGCAGATCTTCTCATATTTGAGAAAACCTTGCCTTTGGGGGGTTTAGGTACATATACCCCAACAGGTTGTGGTATATCCGTCAATTCGTGATTAATAACTTCTTGAACAAACCTGGGGTACATGAAGAAACTCTTCTTGTTATCCAGATTTGAGACAAGATCATGAAAAATCATTTGAGAAAAATTGAATTTTCTAGCAGTGGATAAACACACCAATGCATAAGTAATTGGACTGCTAAATTGGCTCCAGCCAGTTGTTTTCTTTGAAATACAATGCATTAAGGTATGAGCAAAGAACCTCCATTGGGGTGAAAATTTTGCTTTGAAAAACTTAAAAATCCCCAGTTGGCCTTGATACCCCATTCTTGAAAGAGTTGAGAACAGTTCATCACTAGGAATAGAAGATATACCAGAGGCATCGTCTAGACGTAGACTGATGCGAATAACTTCTTCAATAACGGTTAGGGGTTGGTCACACACCCTTGTCTTGATCATCTGCACACCATTCTCAGCAACAATGGTGGCATTAGCCCAGAACTGCCTTTGATGCTCGATATAGATTGTAGGAGTAACAGTTAAAGCATGAGCAATATGGCTTGTCTTGAGGAAATCCACAACTTGGTAAAATCCTGCAGCTTGCTTTGGCTTTTGTAGCATCGCGATCTCATTGTGCTCGTCGATGAATGCCATGGATGCCATTGAACAGGGATGTTCTTGCCTGAAAGACTTGGTTCTTGAGAGAAAAAGGTTTAGAGCGCAAGTGAACAGTATGCAAAGAGTCGTTATGAACGTTTGGGCGGGCAAAGGGTATTTATAGTATTTGGGACATAAGCAGTATTAACCGCGAGCAGTATTAACTGCGAGCAGTATTAACCAACTAGCAGTATTAACCAACTAGCAGTATTAACCACTAGAAGTATTAACCACTAGAAGTATTAACCACTAGCAGTATTAACTGACTAGCAGTATTAACCAACTAGCAGTATTAACCACTAGCAGTATTAACTGACTAGCAGTATTAACCAAACTTACTCTTTGAAGCTTAGGCTGAATTGAGTACTGCTATGTGTGCCCTGTAAAGGAGGATTAGTAACACCAAGAAGCTATAATATTCAGATATTTAACCACTTTTTGAGAGAAAGCTTATTCAGAGTTGATCATTCCCACACTTGTTACCAAGAAAGTGAATCTACCCACATCAAAATCTTTGGTGATATAGATCAGCAAACTGGTTGTCAGTATGAACTTTCACAACTTGAACAAGTTTCTTTTCATTACAGTCTCTTATAAAGTGATACCTGATCTCAATGTGCTTTGTTTTAGAGTGCTTGACAGGATTATTTACAATGCTGATAGCACTGCTATTATCAATAAAGATGGGAGTGTGTAGAAAGGTTACCCCATAGTCCAACATTTGATTCTGAATCCATAAGACTTGAGCACAGCAACTTGCAGCTGCTATGTACTCTGCTTCTGTTGTAGATGTGGACACTGTGGTTTGTTTCTTGCACTGCCATGAAACTAGTCTAGCACCTAAAAACTGACATCCTCCAGAAGTAGATTTTCTGTCCAAGTTTGCTCCACCTAGATCACTGTCTGAGTATGCTATTAGGTCAAAGGGTGAGTCATGAGGATACCAAAGTCCCAATCTGGGTTGCCCTTTGAGATATCTGAATATCCTCTTAACAGCTTGAAAGTGAGATTGCTTTGGCCTAACTTGGAATCTTGCACATACACAGACTGAAAACATTATATCTGGCCTAGATGTTGTGAGATACATGAGTAAGCCAATCATGGATCTATAATGATGCACATCCATATCCTCCCCCTCAAGATCTGTTGTTATCTGCTTGTGTGTCTCCATAGGTGTGCTGGCAGGTTTTGAATCTGAGAAACCAAACTTGGTTAGAATGTCCTGCACATACTTGGATTGACAGATGAAGATGCCATATGACTTCTGTTGAACTTGGAGTCCAAGAAAGAAAGTAAGTTCCCCCATGGAACTCATTTTAAACCTTTGATGCATTAGGTCCTCAAACTCCTTGCACATGCTGTCTCTTGTGGATCCAAAGATAATGTCATCAACATAGATTTGGACCAGCAAGATCTCCTTCTTCTTTCTCTTGATAAATAGAGTCTTATCAATGACTCCTCTTTCAAAGCCATTTTCCAAGAGATAGGATGACAGAGTGTCATACCATGCTCTTGGAGCTTGATGTAGTCCATACAGAGCTTTCTTCAATTTGTATACCCTGTCTGGATAGCTTGGGTTTTCAAACCCTGGTGGTTGACAGACATATACCTCTTCTTCAATTGAGCCATAGAGAAAAGCACTCTTTACATCCATTTGATAGACTTTGAAGTTCATGTAAGAAGCATAGGCTAGGAATAATCTGATTGCTTCTATCCTAGCCACAGGTGCAAAAACTTCTTCATAATCTATACCCTCTTCTTGAGTATACCCTTGAGCCACTAGTCTTGCTTTGTTCCTTATGACAATTCCTCTTTCATCTCCCTTGTTCCTGAAGATCTACTTTGTGCCAATTGCTCTGTGACCTTTAGGAAGGTCTACTAGATCCCATACATCTTGTAGCTTGAACTGTAACAGTTCTTCTTGCATTGCTTCTATCCAGCTAGATTCTTTCATAGCATCATGTGCCTTTTTAGGCTCAAGCTGGGATAGAAAGCAAGAAAGCACTGTATGTTTTTGATCTTGTATTTCTTGAAGCCTGCTTTGATGTCTAGTCATCATAGGAGAAGATATATCTCCTATTACCAGTTGTGGAGGATGATTCTTTTGTACTCTGGTGTTATGACTATGTTCTTCATTAAGTCCAGCCTCTAGATTAGAGTCATTCACCTCAACTGAAGTGTTGTCAGCAGCCACTTCTGATTCTTTATTTTCTGGAGTCTCCTCATCTCTACCTTCTTCTTCACTCTGACTTGGTCCAGTAGATGGTTCCTTTTCACAGTCTTCAAAGGAATTCACTGTGGGTATGGGAAAGATCACAGATTTAGATATACTGTCTTGAACCTGTGTAGTCCCTGATCCTTCACATCCTGAACCTGCATAATCATCACTTTTGAAACCAAAAGAGTTAGTTAGTGAATCAATGTCAAATAGCCACTGAGGACCAGACCCAATAGGATTTGGTGTGTTCTCATTGCATTTGACATTGTCACTTTCTTCAATTATTCTAGAAGATGAGTTAAAAACTCTGTAGGCCTTACTCTGAGATGAATACCCAACAAGAAATCCATCATCTGCCTTGCTATCAAACTTACCTAAGTGAGTTTTGGTATTGAGAATTGTACAAGGACACCCAAAAGGTTTGAAAAAGCCAATAAAGGGTTTTCTTTTATTTAAAAGCTCATAGGGAGTCTTGTTCTTTAGCTTGACCACTAGAACTCTGTTTTGGACATAACATGCAGTATTAACTGCTTCAGCCCAGAAAGTAATTGGCAGTTTTGAATCAGCCAACAGAGATCTAGCAGCCTCTATTAGTGTCCTATTTCTCCTTTCAGCAACACCATTCTGTTGAGGAGTCCTAGGAGCACTATATTGTCTCTCAATGCCTTTTTCTTCACAGAAGGTGTTTAGATCCAGATTTTTGAATTCAGTTCCATTATCTGATCTTATGACTTTTACTTTTTGATTAGTTTGGTTTTCAATTCTTAGGATAAAGGATTTGATCAGTCCACTTGTCTCATCCTTAGTCCTTAGAAAATATACCCAAGTAAATCTTGAGTAATCATCAACAATAACCAAGCAGTAAGATTTCTTGCCAATACTCATAACATTTGTAGGACCAAACAGATCCATATGCAGTAACTGGAGACAAGAAGAAATTGAGTTTATCTCTTTGGTCTTATGAGAAGTTTTGTGTTGTTTGCCTTTGAGGCAAGCAACACAATGATCATCACATGAAAAGACTTTAGATGGTAAACCTCTTACAAGGTTGTTTTTAACAAGTTTATTCATAGTCTTAAAATTCATGTGACACATCCTTCTGTGCCATAGAGAGGATTCATCTACAGAAGCTTTTGAAACAAGACAATTCAGAGATGAATCACTTTCAACATTGTCCATATCTAAACAGTAAACATTGTCCTTTCTTGGAGTTCTAAGTAGTATCATGCTTTCATCAACTACCTTGAACCCTGGAGCAAGGATCATACACTCAGTATTTGTGAATAATATACTATGTTGTTTGTCACATACCTGTGATACACTTAACAGGTTGTACTTCAATTGATCAACATAGTAGACATCTTCAAATGTCATCTTACCTTTGGTGACATTACCTTTTCCACTTATCTTACCACCAATAAGATTATCTCCAAATGCAACATGTCCTCCATTGATATGCTTGAAATCCTGAAGGCATGACATGTTGCCTGTCATGTGCCTAGAGCAACCACTATCAACATGCCATATGTTCCTTCCCTTGAGCTGTTGGTTGCCCTGCACATAAGATAGATCAGTTAGTTTGAATTAGGAACCCAAGCCAAAGTGGTCTTGGGTACCCCTTTCTCATCAAAATACTTGCATTCTTTCTTGACAAGATTTTTGAATTTTAACTCCTCATTCTTGGAGTACTTAGTCACAATAATAGGCTTGGACACATTTGTGCTGGAAACAGTACTGGTTTTAGAGGTACTAACTGCCTTAGCAGCACTTGCATGCTTAGCAGTACTAACCTTGATAGCAGTAGTAACTGTGTTAGCAGCAGTAACTGTGTTGGCAGTATTAACCTTTGAAGAGGTACTAACTGTATTAGCAGCATTAATATTTTCAGCAGTACTAACACAGGTAGCAGCAGTAATACTTCCAGCAGCACTAACCCTGTCAGCAGCACTAACAGTTTTAGTGCTTTTGGGCACCCTCATTTTAATACTTTCTTTTAAAATCTTTTTCTTCATGGGGCCTTTCTTTTCACCACGTTTCTTTCCATCCTTCCTATAATCAACAGGTTTTTGCACAAATCTTTGAAAGGTCATCTGTTGATTAATAGGATTGAAGAAGCAATATTTAGCCAGATGATTTAACTTGCCACATATGAAGCAAGGTTTTGGTCTATTGATTTTACTCAGATCCACTCCTTGTTTCTGAGCCCATTGATTATTCCAGTTTCTTTGATTTCCTCTTTTTAAACCTGAATTTAGGCTCTTGACTTTACTGCAATCACACTGTTTACAAGATCCAGGATTCACAACTGTGGTTTGTTTGTAATGAACCTTGTTATCTTTTCCTTTGGTCTTCTCTATTTCCTTGGATTTGACCCAGATTTTCCCACATCCCTCATTGGTGATTATATTGTTTTCTACTGGGATTTCTTTACTCATATCATTATCTCTCTTCTTACTGGCTTCTTTCTCAGTTAAATCCTTAATTACTACTTCATCCAAAGGGTCTATCTTAAAGGCTTTTTCAGATAAGTCCTTTTTCTCCTTGGTTTCTAACAAGTCTGAAGTAGGAGAGATATAATTGTTGTTATAAGGAGGAGGTGTACTGTTGTATCCAATGCCAAGCTTCATCTTATCATGAATCTGAGCCTTTAGAAGAGAATCCATTGCTTTTGAAGCATATGAAAACTTCTCTATGTCAAGTTTAACTTTAGACAGTTCCTCCTTTAACTTATCACTCTCTTCTAAGGATTTAGACAGTTTGGTCTCTAACTCATTCTTTTCCCACTTCCAATAGTTGGTGTCATAAGAGTGTTGAAGTTCATTAGCTTGAAAGCCTTTGATTTGTTCTTCAAATCTCTCTACTATTAACACATAATCTCTTCTATCCTTTTCTAATCTTTTGAGGTCATCACACATACTTTGATTGTGATCCCTGTATCTTTTGACGGTGTCAATGCAAGTTTTAGTGCAAAGATTAGAAATTACCTCAGAGGGGAGATCTGACACTTCTGCCATAAGAGCTTGATTATGAATGGCTTCCTCAGCTTGATCACTCCAGTCAAATCCCATTCCTTGTTGAGAAACAAGGGCTTGAGCCGGATTCTTGTTCTGAGTGTAGCCTCCATTCTGAGTTTGTTGGTGGTTGTTGTTTGGAACAGTACTCCTGCATTCTCTAGCAAAGTGTCCTTTCATGTGACACTTATAACATTCCACCTTAGTTTTGTCAAAACCAGCTCCATCTTCTCTTCTTTGAGAGAAGTTATTCCTTCCTGTTCTTTTAATGAACTTCTTCACCCTCATGGATAACATGGCCATCTGCCATTTAATATCCATCTCCTCCAGGTCATCAGGGTGAAGTTGATCCAGATCATCATTAATCAATGAATTGTTACTATGACTGGACAAGAAGGCTTCAAAGATTGTTTCATTTCCTTTTTCTGAACTTGCTCCACTAGCAGTACTAACTGCTTCAGGGATGGCAGTAGTATCAGTAGCTGCTGAAAGAAGTGCAGAATTATGGACATAACCAGTAGGCTTCTTCTTGATCTCTACCTCAGTTTCAAAAACTCTTAGATCATTGTATAGATCATCAAGTTCTTTCTCTTCCAGATTGTCACTCTGCCTATAAGAGACAGTGTACATAGTCCACTCATCCCCAAGAGATCTGAGGAACTTTCTGTTGATGTCATCTTGATCCATCTTCACTCCTACAGTAGCCAGTTCACCAATGAGCTTGTTGAACCTATCAAAAGTTTGAGTCATAGACTCATTCTTTGAGGAAGTAAAGTTCTCATATTGCTGCTTTAGAACATCTCTTTGATTTCTTTTGATGCTCTTAGTTCCAGCAAATCTTTTTTCTAGAGCATTCCAGAGAATTTGAGCATCAGTGCAGTTGCAAAATTGATGTTGATATTCATTGGGAATTGCCAAGAGCAAAGTGCTCAAGGCCTTCATCTCTGTCTGTATGATCTTCCTTTCACCATCTGTCTTTGGTGGAGGTCTTTTCCCGTCTGGTCCTATCCTTCCAGCTTCAGAAGGACCATTCTCAATGATATCCCACATTGAGTAGTCAGTGAGGAGAATATATTGTCTGATTCTGATCTTCCACATGTCAAACTCACTGGGTTTGAGCATTGGAACCTTGGAGACCAAAGTACTGCTTGATTCTGTAAGATTTTCCATGATAGATAGATGTTTCTGAGATAGTTTAGCTCTGATACCACTTGTCAGGATCGAATTCTTAACAAGAATTATTTCTCAGAAACAATATCAAAGAAGTTTGCGGAATAACACTTTGATATTTTATGAAACAGTAAATCAACACATAAAATATTAAGAACAAACTGTGAACTTGTATTGAATGCTTTGAAGTTACAAGATTACACACTCAACCTCAATATTGATGAACAGGCTCACCAATACGAATTCTACTTCTCTAGAATTAGGATCTATGCCTTGAGGTTGATTTCTCAAAAAAACTTCTATCAAACTATTCTATATCTTCTATACATATACTAAAGAAAAAGATAATTACAAAAAATAAACAAATCTTCAGAATATCTTCCATGTATATCTCAAAGCTTCCAAGAATATCTTCATTCTTTCCAGCTGTCTTCCTTTCCATACGGATCATATAAGCAGCACTAACTATGCTCAGCAACATTAACTTCTTCTAGCAGCATTAACTACTAAGCAATACTAACTACTAGCAGTACTAACTAGCTAAGCAGTACTAACTTTGTTCAAGCAGTACTAACAATGACTAGCAGTATTAATTCTACTAGCAGTAGTAATACTCAGCAGTATTATCCTTTAAGTCTTCTAGCAGTAGTAACACTGATCCAGCAGCATTAACCACACTTAAGCTTTTCTTCAGTTCCCAACATCTCAAGTTAATGAAGATAATCTTCATGTGACTAACTCATACTTGTCTATTGATTTCTTTATTACTTTTTTGTGTGACTATTACCAAACCAAACCATCCTACTACATTTAAATCGCTTCCGTACTCATAATATTATGTTTTGTGTAGTTTGTATTGGTTAATCATTTGTTAGAACCCTAGATTGGGATCAACAATGGTCATCGAGTTCAACCACCCACGATATATACCTCGAGTCCCCGCTAACCATAAATATTTCCAGTTCTAAAACAGGGATGAAGCTCCCAATTAAATCAACTGACTGACTCATATGCCTATGAATCCAATGCATTACAATCTAAAATGTTACATGACTCCAACGAATGAACTAACACATTCAAAACATGTAACTCTCAAATAAGATGCAACTAAGTACACCATACGTCAAAGGCTCCTTAACGAGCTACTAAAATTGAATAAATACTCCAAAGACTCATCTGAGTATAAAGCAAGCCCCAAAAATCACAATAAACGTTTGGCTAAAATATGCGAGCCAAAGTGGTTACATAAACTAAATTACATATTTTCCCAAAATCTTTATCTCTTAAATGACATTGGCCTTCTGTAACACCCGTAAATTTCGGTAAGTAAATGTCACCCGGACATTTCTGTGACTTGTAAACAGTGGAGTTTTGTTGGGGAATGAATTGTTAAAAGTCCCTCGGAGTATCGGGAGTAATGGCGTTGAAAAAGTCGGATTTTTGGAGTTCGGGGGCACCCGGGCGACTATGCCAGCAATTGTGCCAGAGGGCACAATCGCCAAAGCTTGAGCACTCATGGTACCTTTCTGGAGATTATGCCAGTGATTGTGCCATGGCACTATCGCCTGGCACAATAGCCTACGCGTTCCAGTTGGTTAAATGTTGCGATTTTCACCATTTCTTCTTATTTTCTCATTTCTATCTTCTTCCCTTTTCTCTCCCAAACCCTAAAATCGAACCCTAACCCATTTTGATGGTTTTTCCCCCTTGAACCACATGGTTCTTCATCATCTAACTAATTGGAACCTTGAACCACAAAACCTCCATCTTCATCTTCCTCATCAAGTTCTTCGGTTGGGAGCTCGGGTTGAAGTGTTGGATTGGGTGTTCTCGGAAAGTCTCATCATCTTTTATGGTAAGCTTCTTTGATTTAAGGTTATATATGTGCTTTGGGTGTTTCCCTAGTGTTCGGTTTATCAAATCTCGGATTTGTTAGTTTTGGAGAAACTAGGGTTTTGACCTCGTTGTGGGATTTTAGTATATTATGTTGGGGAATGTTTCTATGTGGTTGGTTATGGATATTTATGGTTCGGTATGTATGGATCTAGGTTTTGGAAGTTCTCGGCTTGAGGATTCAAGTGACCTTCAAAAGAGCTCGTTGGGTGAAATCTAGATTTAGCCTAAATCTAGCAAGGTGAGTTCAAGTTGATTTGTGAAAACGTTGTACATGCCAAAATGTCTATTTTAAAGTGTTTATGTGTTCTACATGAAATTATCAAATGTTGGGTTAATTGCTACTCTTTGGTTATTTGAAGTATTTAACTTTACCAACTTTGTATAATACCCACATTTGGGATTTTTGGGCATTTTGATAAATGTGTCACAAATGAATGTGTTTTGAGGTCTCATTGCATAAATAAATCCTTGGTCAAAGAAATACACTTTTAAATGGTTGCCGAGTCTTATGCATCATTCATGAAATGGAATGCTTTATAAAGTATTACTTGCACTTTTATGTGAGGTATTTGAAAGATTGTTTATAGTCTCATTCCATGATTTTCATTCTTATCAGCAGTTAAATTTGGAAAATGAATATTATGTGTTATGGGGCATTTGGAAAATATAAGAGTATAAGTTTATTTGGAAAATGGGTACCTCAACTAATGTCGAGTTTTGAACTAATCTTACTTTTAGTCGTAGTGTTTGCATATCCGTTGGTCGAGTGCGTTTTATCGTATGTTTATTTCATTTATCAATGGGTCAATGGGTTGCTAAGCCTGCGGCTTGGTGTTTTTATTTGATTTGGGGTCTTTGGAAAGTTGTCCAGTTTTAGTAGCTCGACTTCGAGCCTTGTTGGGCCTTATGCGTATTATTTGTCGCATTTGATGCATTTGGGAGTCATGACCCCGTATTTGGTTTATTATTGTTCTGACGTTGGGACGATTAGTTTTCCACGTCGAGGCACGTTCGGCATTGGATTGGGTTATAAGTCCTTCGTGCTGCACGTTTAGGCTTCGGATTGGGTTATAAGTCCTACGTGCTCAAGTATTACGATATTGGATGAGGAGCTCGACGTAAGGGCCCTTCGGGGTTGAACTTGAGTTTCCGTGGGTGTATGTTTAAAGTCACTGAGCCTGACATCCCTTGCGTGTACTTTTGTTTATATGACTAGTCATAACAACATAAAATGGGCTTACTTTGTGGACCATCACATTTTATGGAATCGGGAATCCTCCGTCACCGAAAGGTGTTGTTTTTGGGTATTGAGTTTTATTATCCAAGTTTTTGGTGACGTTTTGTATATTTGGGTTTTACCCTTGATTTATGGGTTGAGTATTATGCCCCTCCCGTATTTTGGGTGTTTTGAAATATAAGGTTTAACCGTACCTTCTTAAATGGAGAGTTCAATTTATATTTTGAGTGAGTTTTGGGTTAAAGCTAATTTATGAAGGGGCGGTTTACATTGGTATCATCATTTTGTAGTAGTTTGATTTAGAAAATGTCCAAATTGGTGTTCTCCGTCTAAAATGCATATTATTGGAAAACGAGTCGTTTGCATATTCAAAGCATACCTTTTGAAAGATTATGAATTAAACTGCATTATCTATTTTCACAAGCATCTTTATATATGTTGAAAACTCTTGAGCTCACTAGGCGTTAAGTCTAACCTTTTTATTTGTCGGCATGTGCATCAGGTTCCAGTCGGGAGTTGGGTTCTAGCAGTTCTATGAAGCGTAGAGCCTTAACTAGACACTAAAGTAAGTAATTGGTGAAGTATTCCACAAGTTGGAGATAGTGACTATCTTTAGGTTTTAGTAGCACCCGTCCTTTTATAGTTTGTATGTAAAGATTGAATGTTTGTGTATTGAAGTTGAATCTAAATTGTGGTTGTCGATGATTCAATGATTGATGTATTTAGAAAATTTTAAATAAGTTGCTATTTCCAGATTTTAGGGTGTTACAAGTTGGTATCAGAGCTTAAGTTTGAGAGATTTAGGTATTGATTTTAGGATGCCTAGACTCAAACTAGCGTTCTTATAAGCGAAGATAAGTGGAGTTGCACATTAGGTACCATAAGATAAGATGCTTTGAGGATGACTAGTCTCTAGAAACGGGAAAATTGTCGGGGGTCGCAAGGATGGTCATGTACGGTACGTTCATAATAGCACCTGGCCAGTGTTATGGTGAACCTACCTGCTACATATATGCACTTGCGCTACCTTGAAATGATGACCGTTGGGGTAGTGAGAAAGTTCCTAAGTGAGTCAGCTAAGGAAGGATTGATGTTTATATCAAGGTCACCGGGAGAGATAGCTAAGCGCGAGGAGGTCACTAAGTTGATCCTCTTGGGTTGGAAATCTTGGTTGGATTTAGATCCGTGAGTTTGTTAGACCGATTCTATTTCAAGGAGAATTCGTAGGTTTATCAAATTATTGAGATTGTGACTTTAAGACGTTTGATGCATCCGAAGGACGATAGTCTGTCGGGTTGTTGGGAAGGGTAGTCCTATGATGCCAAGTGCCGATCAAATTCATGCACTAAATTTATTTCCGAAATAAATCTGCATAAATTGTTTCTTATGTTCGTAAAACAAAAAGTGGTTTATATTATAAAGTTTTGGTAGAGCATTTAACACGCATCAGATTTTAAACTGTGAGCTTAAGCATTCATGAAAATGTTTTGTTGCACGTAATTGCAAATTGTTATCAAAAATCTCTTTATTCACGTCTCTTGTTTAACGCTATTTGCGGATATTGTAATCTCCATGTTTTAATGTCATTTGAGTATTGGGCAAGTAGCTATGAGATTTTAACCTAGGCGTTGGATCTCCTCTACATATGTCAATGGTTTTAAAGGAAAAGTTATTCCCACGTGTTGAGTCGGAATTTCTTGAGAATTTTAGTTTGTGTGAATTTGGTTGAAATTTCATGGAGTATTGTTTTATGCGATGTCTTTTCAAGCGTGAGTTTTAATTTTACTCCTTTTAAGCTTACGAGTTATTTGGCGTCGTGTCCCATGTGAATTTTGTTAAAGGTGTCATTTTACCTTTCATTGCATTAAAAGAGGAAACTCTTAGAAGATTAATATTTTAAACATATAGTCGTCTTGCACACTTTGTTGAGGGATGAAAATTTGACACTGCATGATTTTAGCATTAATGAGTTTCGCGAAAAATTTCAGTTGGGTCCATGGTGTCTCATCGTACGTCATTTTGCGTTACATAAATAAGGTTGGAGCATGTATTCATACATTTCTGCTTACGCCTAAATGTAGATTCACTAATCGGTGTCATCCCACATGTTGTTTTGGGGAAATCCCCTTATCATGCAATTTATCTTTGGGCTTTATTCAAATGTCAATCGTTGCATACTATTTGCATTTGGATTTAATTACAACGTCGGTATGAGTAAATATATAAAATATTTACATCATTTCAAACAGGACTTTTGTTCTGTTCATATTGCAATCATTTACTTTTACCGTTAGAAATCTCCGCAATGCAGTTATTGAGTTAGCAATGTTTATATCGTTGCAGTTACTTTTTGGTCAAAGGTGTTTATCTGTACGATCTGAAACTTTAAACTCGATTTGAAACTTTATTTGTATTCCCACTATTTTACCAAGCTTTAAGGATTAAACTATGCGTTTGGGATCGTTGATAATTTTAGGCCACAACGTCTTTTGGTTAAAGAGGAAGGATTTTTAAAATTAAAGTTGTGAATTTCTCTTTTGGATTTGTACAAACCTTTATTGCACGTGTGGTGGTGCATGAATCTATTTTCTCTTATATGGTGTAATTTGCTGCGCATGTTTTATTGTTGTTTTTACTAACGTAAGTATTGCACAAATGAATTTTTGGAAATGTTTTCATATGCGCTGTGTGGTTAATCAACTTTGAAACCTATCGCACGGACGGTAGTGTATTTTTTTTTTTTTGCCGCACGTCTAATCGTTAAGAAGCTTTTGCCTTCGAAAGTTTTATAAACTCAAATTGGCATACTGATTGAAAAACCTTGAACTTATTAGGCCTATAGATTTAAACCTTTGCGTAAGAGCAGTGGTAATTAGGGACTAAGGGAGCCCTTGGGTTTTGGAAGCGTCGGATGATCCGACTTGCGGTCAGTCTTGAGTTTTGGATTTCAGTTTTCGAATCTGTGTGCGTTGGTATTAATGGAAATAGTAGACTTAAGCCTTTCCGGTTAATGAAGGAGTGATTTTATGCTTCGGTGATCATGCAAGTTAAAGTTTTAGGTAATTATTGGCGATTAGATTGGGTTTCGTTTTGGTGGTTTGTTCGTCAGTGTGGCACCATGGCTTATGTGGTTGGTGTACCGTCTTAGCGAGTCCGCGATCAAAGGAAGTTTTGGTGATCTGTCTGCTAGAGATGTAAGATTTGAAATTTTAGCTCTCGGTTGGGTGTCAACCTTGGTGCGACAATCCGTCTGGAATAGAATTTTGGGCGAGATGTCCACGTTTCGAGGTCACCGTTTAGTCCTAGGCGTCGACTTGTTTTCTTGAGGTCAATGGATCTTGGAATGGATGTATGTAACCCGGTTGGATTATGGAAAATAGTGACCTTTCGGTGTTGGATTTTGAAAGGAGTTTGGGTATTGAGGATTGAGTATCGATGTGCCCAAGCATTCCTGTGGTGATAAGGATGTTACTTTAGGAATTTTGTGAGATTGGTGTTGGGTCGGAGTTGAGTGACAGTCGAATCTGTGTTAACCGGTTGCATGAAGGACGTTTTGGTGCGCCTTGGAAGAATGTCTTTATGGATATTAGGAGTGGATCAGTAGGAATCTGAGGATTCATGGGAGTTTGGTTGCCATCTTTGACGTCGGGTTCGGAGTCGTGATGCTCCGAAGAGAATTGATTGGTGAAATGTTAAGGTCACGAACTACCCTAGAGGTAGTAATTATCATTCTAAGGTTGGGAGACGACCGTAACCTTGTGGGTAAAAGGTTACTTTGGAGAGTTAAGTGTTCGTTCGGTTATGAGTATAATGTGCCCAAGAGGGGCAGCATATGTGTGTGTCAGTACAAAGGTCCTGATAGTGGGTTAAGGGAAATCCTTCTGCGAGTAAAGTTTCATGGGAATCTAGATTTCCAGGACGAAATCATTCTAAGGTTGGGAGGATTGTAACACCCGTAAATTTCGGTAAGTAAATGTCACCCGGACATTTCTGTGACTTGTAAATAGTGGGGTTTTGTTGGGGAATGCATTGTTTAAAGTCCCTCGGAGTATCGGCAGTATTGTCGTTGAAAGTGTCGAATTTTTGGAGTTCGGGGGCACCCGGGCGACTATGCCAGCGATTGTGCCAGAGGGCACAATAGCCTGGCATAATCGCCAAAGCTTGAGCACTCACGGTACCTTCCTGGCGATTGTGCCAGCGATTGTGCCATGGCACTATCGCCTGGCACAATAGCCTACGCGTACCAGTTGGTTAAATGTTGCGATTTTCACCATTTCTTCTTATTTTCTCATTTCTATCTTCTTCCCTTTTCTCTCCCAAACCCTAAAATCGAACCCTAACCCATTTTGATGGTTTTCCACCCTTGAACCACATGGTTCTTCATCATCTAACTAATTGGAACCTTGAACCACAAAACCTCCATCTTCATCTTCCTTATCAAGTTCTTCGGTTGGGAGCTCGGGTTGAAGTGTTGGATTGGGTGTTCTCGGAAAGTCTCGCCATCTTTTATGGTAAGCTTTTTTGATTTAAGGTTATATATGTGCTTTGGGTGTTTCCCTAGTGTTCGGTTTATCAAATCTCGGATTTGTTAGTTTTGGAGAAACTAGGGTTTTGACCTCGTTGTGGGATTTTAGTATATTATGTTGGGGAATGTTTCTATGTGGTTGGTTATGGATATTTATGGTTCGGTATGTATGGATCTAGGTTTTGGAAGTTCTCGGCTTGATGATTCAAGCGGCCTTCAAAAGAGATCGTTGGGTGAAATCTAGATTTAGCCTAAATCTAGCAAGGTGAGTTCAAGTTGATTTGTGAAAACGTTGTACATGCCAAAATGTCTATTTTAAAGTGTTTATGTGTTCTACATGAAATTATCAAATGTTGGGTTAATTGCTAATCTTTGATTATTTGAATTATTTAACTTTACAAACTTTGTATAATACCCACATTTGGGATTTTGGGCATTTTGATAAATGTGTCACAAATGAATGTGTTTTAAGGTCTCATTGCATAAATAAATCCTTGGTCAAAGAAATACACTTTTAAATGGTTGTCGGGTCTTATGCATCATTCATGAAATGGAATGCTTTATAAAATATTACTTGCACTTTTATGTGAGGTATTTGAAAGATTGTTTATAGTCTCATTCCATTACTTTCATTCTTATCAGCAGTTAAATTTGGAAAATACATATTATGTGTTATGGGGTATTTGGAAAATATAAGAGTATAAGTTTATTTGGAAAATGGGTACCTCAACTAATGTCGAGTTTTGAACTAATCTTACTTTTAGTCGTAGTGTTTGCATATCCGTAGGTCGAGTGCGTTTTATCGTATTTTTATTTCATTTATCAATGGGTCAATGGGTTGCTAAGCCTGCGGCTTGGTATTTTTATTTGATTTGGGGTCTTTGGAAAATTGTCCAGTTTTAGTAGCTCGACTTCGAGCCTTGTTGGGCCTTATGTGTATTATTTGGCTCATTTGATGCATTTGGGAGTCATGACCCCGTATTTGGTTTATTATTGTTCCGACGTTGGGACGATTAGTTTTCCACGTTGAGGCACGTTCGGCATCGGATTCGGTTATAAGTCCTTCGTGTTGCACGTTTAGGCTTCGGATTGGGTTATAAGTCCTACGTGCTCAAGTATTACGATATTGGATGAGGAGCTCGACGTAAGGGCCCTTCGGGGTTAAACTTGAGTTTCCATGGGTGTATGTTTAAAGCCACTGAGCCTGACATCCTTTGTATGTACTTTTGTTTATATGACTAGTCATAACAACATAAAATGGGCTTACTTTGTGGAGCATCACATTTTATGGAATCGGGAATCCCCCGTCACCGAACGGTGTTGTTTTTGGGTATTGAGTTTTATTATCCAAGTTTTCGGTGACGTTTTGTATATTTGGGTTTTACCCTTGATTTATGGGTTGAGTATTATGCCCCTCCCGTATTTTGGGTGTTTTGAAATATAAGGTTTAACCGTACCTTCTTAAATGGAGAGTTCAATTTATATTTACGCTTTGAGTGAGTTTTGGGTTAAAGCTAATTTATGAAGGGGCGGTTTACATTGGTATCATCATTTTGTAGTAGTTTGATTTGGAAAATGTCCAAATTGGTGTTCTCCGTCTAAAATGCATATTATTGGAAAACGAGTCGTTTGCATATTCAAAGCATACCTTTTGAAAGATTATGAATTAAACTGCATTATCTATTTTCACAAACATCTTTATATATGTTGAAAACTATTGAGCTCACTAGGAGTTAAGTCTAACCTTTTTATTTGTCGGCATGTGCATTAGGTTCCAGTCGGGAGTTGGGTTCTAGTAGTTCTATGAAGCGTAGAACCTTAACTAGACACTAAAGTAAGTAATTGGTGAAGTATTCCGCAAGTTGGAGATAGTGACTATCTTTGGGTTTTAGTAGCACCCGTCCTTTTATAGTTTGTATGTAAAGATTGAATGTTTGTGTATTGAAGTTGAAACTAAATTGTGGTTGTCGATGATTCAATGATTGATGTATTTAGAAAATTTTAAATAAGTTGCTATTTCTAGATTTTAGGGTGTTACACCTTCGGCCCAAACCAAAAAGGTTTACAATATCTAAAATGTTCACAGGGTTGGGAATGACTAAAATTTAATGACTCCCACGTTCGTATTTTCAAAACGCCCCATTACGTAAACGATGCATATATCTAATGAACACTAAAAGCGTATTTTGACCCAGATAATCTTCATTTATGCAATAAATCATCAAAACATTTTCATTCATGACTTATTTATCAAAATGCCCAAATGTGGGTGTTTTACAAAGTTTATAAAGTCAAGCACCTCAAATAATCAAAACCCACCAAATAACCCAATAGTTGATAATTTCATGTAAAACACATAAATACTTTAAAATAGACATTTTGGCATGTACAACGTTTTCACAAATCAACTTGAACTCACCTTGCTAGATTTAGGCTAAATCTAGATTTTCCCCAACTTGAGCTTCCTTGAAGAAACTTGGATCCTCAAAGCCAAAACTTCCAAAACCTAGATCCATAAATTTCCGGCCATTAATATTAATTTTCAACCATATAAAATTGTTTCCCAAACATTATACATGAAGATCTCAACTTATAACAAAAGCCTAATTTCCATAGATGAAGAAAAAAGAAGATTACCTTTGCCATAGTTGAATCCATCAACAATACTGTTCTAGATCCCCAAAATAAACCACAAACTCCCAATCTTCAAAATGATGAAAAGGGTTGGATGAGACCCTAAGAAATTTGGTGAAGAAGATGGATATGAAAGAATTATGGTTCTTGCTTCCAACTTGCAAGATGAAGGAGGATCACATGGTTTTAGGAGGAAAAAACCCCAAAATAAGTTAGGGTTCGTTTGAGAGGGTGAGGGGTCTTTTTGGGAGAGAAAGGGGAAAGAGATTGGAGGTTTTTTAGGGAAATGGGGTTTGGAGCCGACTTTCCTCCTTTTATCAATGCACAATGGTCGCACGCGGGCATTAGCGCGGTTTGGCTCGCGCGAAGTAAGGGTGCTCACGGGTTGGGTTGATCGGGTTGAAGGCTTTTTAATAACTCAACCCAATATAGGCGGTTTGAAACTTTTACAACCCAACCCAACCCAAACCATTCGGGTTGGTCGGGTTGTGTTTAAACAAGATGAAATCAAATTTAGAAATATAAACATAAAGAAAATATTTCTTTGAAATACAACCGAATGACCGATAATTCATAAGAGTATGTAAGTTCATCAAAAATATTACGATATTACATATAAAAATTTCTAAACCAAATGATAATATGTCAATCAACAACAATCGTTTTAGACGTCTCCAACCCCGATGCTTTCTTTCTTGGCCTTGAGGTTGGTCGTGCCATCATCAACAATTTGGTACAACTTATCCATACTTCTTAAATCTTAAATATATCACATTTAGTTAATTTTTTAGTTTGCACATATATATATATATATATATATGTGTGTGTGTGTGTGTGTATGTGTGTGTGTGAATGTTTGTGTTTACATTTATTATACATATATACAAAGGAGTTATATAGAGATGAATAATAGATTGAAAATATATGTAAATGAAGTGGGTACGCAATAGTGTAATTGTCTAATTTACAATTTTACATATTAATAGAGACTTAATAATCATATTAAATCCACAAAATAAAAGGATCGGGTTCATCGGGTTGGGTTGGGTTCAAATAAAAGTAACCCGATATCAACCCAATACCTACGGTTTGAAGATTTTACAACTCGATTAGACATTGGGTTGCTTCGATTTGAGTTATTTCGCGTTGGGTTGGGTTGGGTTAGGTTGATCGGGTTGGTCGGGTTTTTGAGCACCCCTAGCGCGAAGAGTCGTGTGGATCTCTGGAGTCCAGAGCCTCGCGCGGATCACTGCGCGGTTCGATTCGCACTGGGAGTCGCGCGGAATAGGGGTGAGCAAAACCTGTCCGACCCGAACAAGCCGACCGACCCGAGACGCGAACTACCTGAAAAGGTCGTGCCCGATTACCCGATCACTCGAACCGCCCGAACCTGAATTATTCTGTGGGTAATATGGATTGGGGTGGGTATCCAAACCCCCACCCCGAACCCTTCAGAAACCCGAATTGTTTTTTTAATTTTAAAATCTATTTTTTTAAATTAAATATATTATATATATCTGATAATATATATTAGTAACTCTTTCTTAGTTTCTTAGTTTGTAGTCTGTACTTTAGTTTACTCTTTATTGACTTGAAGACGAAGATAGAACAGAAGACTCACCGCCCACCGGTGCACCACTCCACCACCGACGAACGACTCGACCACGACGCCCTCCCACCGCCCATCGATGCACCACTCCACCCACGACTCCACCCTGCCTCCCTCCGTTCCAGCCACCGCCCACCGGCGTCCATCGCACCAGCCCATCTTCCACCTCCAGATCCCTCTCATGGTGATTATTTGCAACACCCGTGAAATTCATGGTACGTTAGAAATCTTTCTTTCGAGTCTAACTGTTAACCTTAGGAATTTTACTGCTATAGATTCATTAGGAACTTTGGGAGTAGAAATTTAGTCTAGGCCATGGAATAGAGCTCTAGAATTGGTTGATAAACATCAAGTTGCGCGGGCTATGGCATAGCCTTAAAGCCGCGATCAAAGTCGCGTGACTCGCTGTTTGCTTGGAGATCAGGGACACACGCGGGCCTCAATTCGTGGCTTTAGCCCCTTCAGATCTTATAGATGAGATTTCACCCTTTTTCCTCATTTACTCCTCACCAACACCCTCCCTCTTCATAAATTCGATTTTAGGGAACCCTAGGTTGTTACCTTCAAGTTTGGAAGAGCATTAATTTCGTCTAGAGCTTTAAGATTCAAGGATCTTAGCTTGGGTAGTCAAGATCTTCATCCTCTTCCCACCATACTTGGTTTTCTAGGTTTTCACCAAAACCTAACTTGTGAGTTCATTCTCTTTTTATAAACTTTATACATGTTAAAATGTAGATTTTAACCTTCTAAACGTCTCCTTTTTTATTTACTTGATTTGGGTGAATTTTCACCAAAAACCTAACTTTGGAGACTTTAGGGTTTATATGGTTGAGTATGATTTTGGGTTCAAGAAGCTTATAACTTGAACTACTTGTGAACTTGCATATGAGAAACATGTCTTCCTCTAATCTTATGTTAAACACCTTGTAAACAAAATTAGGGTTTTGAAGTATGGAGGCATATTCATTGAATGAGTACTTGGGTAAATGGATTTAGTGGGTGGAAATATGACTTAAAGATTTATATTGGAACCTCTTGGAACTTCGGAAGTAATTATATGGATTCATAGTTTTGCACATTTGATGACACTTCTAACTGTTGGAATTATTGATTGGTTTGGTTGACATTGGATTGACTACTTGGTTGAATTTGGGCGTCATGAACCCATAAATATTTGTATCATTTGGTCCGATGATGGAACGCTAGTTTTCCACATCGAGGCATGCTTAGGTATCAGATAGGGTATAAGTTCTACGTGTTAGTACACGATATTGGGTGAGGATCTCAACTGTGAGTCCAGGATCAATGAATCCTAGAGAGAGAAAGAGACTTGGAAGCGCAAAGTAACTATATTCAATGAATGTGCGTTAAGTTCTTACAAAGACAAATACCAAAGGGACTTAAATACCCTTGGTCAATACAACACAGAATACGACAAAAGACACAGTATTTGACCAAGCCCTATAAATACAATGATTACTATAAAATCAGACTTAACAATCTCCCCCTTCGTAATCATTGGCGCTTTGGTCTTCAAAAAATCATCTTCTAAAACAGCACAGACCATAAAAGCGACTTTAAGAAGCAATCTGACTTTTAAAGAAAATTTCTTCTCATCATCTTTGAAGATCTGTTATCTTTACTGCCTTAACAAGACTGGACCGGTTTGAAATAAACTTGAAAGAACAGTCGGTTCATCAGCTTGTGCTCTAGACGATACACCTCTTTTGAAAGACATTGAATGAACTGTGGTGATCGGAGCATGAACAGCAAAAGACAATTAAAGTTGAAGAAATTTGAATCTTTGAGCGAATCTTGATTAGCAGATAAACATTTGAGCTCTTTGTCTCTTAAACATCTCCTTTAACTTCTCTTAATTCTCCCCCTCATGACCTTGATGATCTTGATCAACTTGGTCATGCAAATGTTTGAGACGAGACAGCTTAAGATCTGCAAAATCAAAGAAACAGAGAAAACAGGAGAGGTTTGCGCGACACGCTGGTGGCGCAAAGTGAGGTTTTGCGTGAAGCGAAGGTGGCGCAAAGTGAGGTTTTGCGCGAAGCGAAGGTGGCGCAAAGCAAGGTTTGCGCAACCAACTGATGGCACAAAGTTGACTTAGAAAAAATTTACCTTTTTAAGCTCTTTGACTCCCCCTACACAAATGCACTAGATATGACAATTCAAGTTAGCATTCATATAAAGAAAATCAGATACTCCCCCTCAAAAACAGATATGATCATTTTATAAAATTCTTCTTTTTCACTCCCCCTTGAATAATGCTCAAACCCATTTGAAATAATATGAGAACACAATGAAAGTAAACATCAATGTAGAAAGAAAAATATACTGAATATGTATTTTGAAACGACTAAATATATAAAAATTTAAACAGAAACAAATAAAGTTCTACTTAGTAAAATATCACAATAAAATCCATCAGATGAAACCAAATGTATGTATTTGGATATAGAAATAAGTTTTATTGCATATCAAGTTAAGACATGTTCAGTTTCAAAAACTTTCATCAATCTATTCAGTGTGCTCGCATGTGAACTTCGATTAGCTTCAAGAAAATGCAATTCTAAAAATATAATAGCGAACTTTGCATGTAATCACACTAAGCCATCAAAAAATCAGACTTTCACAAGTTTACAGGTTTATTACAACTCAGAAATATATAACCAAGTATCATGAGATGTGTGCTCATTGGCATCTTTTTAGCATTGTGCACTATGGCATCTTTACATGAGTGTGCTCTTTGGCATCTTTTAAGCGTGTGCACTTTGGCATCTTTTAATCAAAAATTTTCGTAAGTAAAGAACATGCCGTAAACGTAACTTTCTATCTGACCCTATTGCAGGATTTGGGTCAGCCGCTCCCAGACCAGTTGGCCTTAGGGGACTAGGTGTCAAGCACCCCTTGGAACTTACTTTCCCAGATCAGAAAGGCTACATCGACATATCCTAAACCCATTCATACCAGTAGAACATGACTTTCGATCTGATTCTATAGAAGGATTTGGGTTCGATCACTCCCAGATCAATTGACCTTAGGGGACCAGATGACAAGCATCCCACAGAACTTACTTTCCCAAACCAGAAAGGTCGCAGGTACAAACTTTTAAACTTACAGATTTCTGATTTATAAGAATTTAATAATCATCTCAAACACAAGGTTTTACGACTAAGTGCTTAGCCCGTATTTTCATTACGATCCAAAATTTCGAATTTTTAGGTTTTCTAAGCATTGTAAACTATAAATATTTCGAATCACACAACTTTAAATCAAAATCAAAAGCTACAAACATGTTGCTGACTTTTCGACTTTTGTTAGAACTGAAATTTGAACATATAAGAACTTTAATATAAACAAAGCAACTTAAAAATTTATCCTATACACACATTTTATTCAAAAGAAAGAAAAATTGTAAAACTTTTTACTTTATAGAATAAAATTTGTAAAGGTTTAAACTTTTAAAACAACATGCCAAGATAAAAGAAAATAGAACTATTTGATCGGCAAGTTTATATTTAGTTGAAACAAAATATAATTCAATAATATTATCATTCACACAATGTAAAAATGAAATTTGTGTCTCATTTGAAAAATTGGGTAGAACAAATTCAGGTGTAGAAATGAAATGCTCAGATTCTTTTTCAAACAAATTTGAGAAAGCTGGAACAACATCATTATCAGATATAAATGCAGCGGAAAATAAGTAGATGTACTCACGGTTTCTCATTAGTCAGAAACTTAAAGCATTTTATAACGAGTCCTAGACTGAGATATCTAAAAGTCGTAGTCGTTGAAGTACGGGTTCTGAGCTGAATTACTCAAAAGCCAAAGTCTTGACATTTAAGACCGGGTTTTGAACTGTTGTGTTCAAAAACCATACTTTCTCTTACTCCCCCTTAACATGAAATGCCTACAACTTAGAATCAGATTTAGACTTGGGTACCCACTTGAATTTGGGCCCGTGTTTGTTAGTTGCAGCTCGTATGGGGATATATTTATAATATTTGACATGATAAGCACGAGAAATATGATCAGAATGATAAGCACAATCATCAGAAGAGAAAGCATAATCATCAGAACTAGAATATGAGGAAGAACATGAGACATGTTTTGAAATTCGAATCATTTGCCTTATAGAATATTTTGAAATTTTATTACACGTAGCAAATGAATCACTTTTATAAAGTTTGTAAAGTTTGTCTACACATTTATCCCCATCAAAAGCAGGTTCATCAGATGTCCGCTTTGTTCTCCAGATCTGCTTCTTTGATTTGCTCAAAGGCCTATCTGAAAAATTAGAATCGATAGAATTAGAATTGTCATAAAGAACTTTATCTTGTTTCTTTGACTTCTTTGACCGTCTTATTTTACACTTAGGTTTATAAAATTGATCATTGAGCGTAAAAGAATCATCAAGAATTTTAGACGAAATATTTAAATCAGAAGAAATAATTTTATCCAAGCAATCAATCTGATCAACTAATAAATCTGAATTTACTTCGAAGTTTGAAGAATTTTGAGAAAAGATTTTAAAATTTCAAACTTCCCTTTTATTTTCCTTAGAATCAGAAGAAAGGTCAGAAATAGAAACTGAATCTTGTTTTTGAGAAAATAAATTTTCTTCAAGACTAGAAGTAATGAAAGAAAGAATAATATCAGATTCAATTTCCTTTAAAATATTTTGATCTTCTATCTTATCTTCAAGATCAATAATTGTACTCTCTAATACTAATGGAGGAATATATTTCTTAGAATCATAAATGATTGGAGAAAATATTTTCCTTATCAGAATTAGGAGCATAAGGATCAAAAAAATCATCAGACATTGAAGATTTGATAGAAGATATATCATTTAAAATTCTTCTGCCTCTCCTTGATTTTTCAGGGAAATATTTTGCATTTTCGCTTGTGTAAACAAAAGGAATTTCCTTCTTCTTGTTATTTTTCCTTTTCTCATTTTCGATTTCTAACACTTGCTTCTCATTCATCCAATCAATTTTAAACTGAGGAGCATAATGAGCAAGAGTCAGATAATCGTATTTATATAAAGTTGGGGATTTTTCAATCGCATTGTTTAAACAATGAGGATTTTCAAAACCAAGTCCTCATCTTTGTTTTAAAGCTTCTTCACTCCTTGGTTTATTCATAAAAATTGTTTGTTCAGATTGGTTCATTCGATAAAGCTTTTCTTCTAATTTATTTATTTTATCTGAAAATTCATCTTTTAAATTAGTCATAGCAGTCAAAGACTCAAGATAAGTCTTATTTGAATTTTCCAAATCATCCAATTTCTTTTGAAAGATGTCTTTTGTATTTTTTTGTATTTTCCAAAATAGATTTTTCATCTTTCAAGGAAATCTTCAATTTGTCAATCAAATCTGACTTTTCAGCATTTAAATTCTTTTCAGATATAAACTTAGAGCGTAAATCAGATAAAGCAAATATCATAATTTTCATCTGAGAGGTAATAAAATTGTGATAAAAAACAGTATATACCTCATCAGAATCAGAATCAGAATCAGAATCTTCTGACTGATCATCTCCTACCAAGCACATCTGAGCGATCTCGACGTTTGCAGCGTCGTCGTCAGAGTGATCCAACCAGAATTCTTCTTCGGCCAACAGAGCAGTTCCGTTCTCTCTCTTTTCAGCTAGCTCCAATTTCTTTCTGTAATAAGCTGAATCCCTAACCTTCTTCACTCGACACTCTTTTGAAATATGACCCGGCTTTCCGCAGTTGTAGCAGGCAGCAGTCTTTGGCTCGGACACTTTGGCTCTAGACACAGAAGTGAAGCGAGAAGAGTTGGAACCAGTTCTTGGTTGGAACTTTTTCTGGTAATGCTGAGAGAGAAGAATCATCGCTTTCTGCAGAGATTCACCATCATCATCAGTTGACCCGTTGTAAGTGTTATCAGACAACGCTTGTTCAACCAGTTGGCTCGTGAGGAGTGCAACCGGGTCTACTGATTTCTTGTTCTTTTTCTCCAGTTAGGCCTTCTTCTCTAGCACCAAACTCTCATCAGTCATCAGAATCTCATATAATTCCTGGATTTGCATAGTGGAGATTCTGACATCGTTCCTCAGTCTATGGCATAATTTATTCCATTCTGGTTGCAATGTGTTGAGGAACTTCAGATTTAATTCAAGCTCCGTTTTTTCAACCTTGATCTTCCTAAGATCATTTATCACGGCACAGAAACGATCATACACAGTCTTTAGTGACTCCCCGTCCTTGGCTTTGAATTCTTCAAAATTATTCATGTAACGAGTGTGTCGAAGTTGAGTTGCAACAGAAGATCCAAGCATAATCTTTTCCAGCTGTTGCCACATTAGATTAGGATGAGTTTTAAAACAATCAATCATGTTGTATACAGAGTTTGGCAATGCCAGCATCAAATTTGCCTTAATGTCACGATCAGCTTGATATGCCGACAACTCATCATGTGAATACTCTTTACTTATATAATCCAGAAGCCAATTTGGGTTTTTCGAATGGTCCTTTAGATAAAATGATCATTATTTCATTTCCATTCTTTTGTCGTTCAATGAACTTAAGGAACCGATCTTGCCACTCTGTAAATTCATTTTCATCAATTAGCACTGGTGGACGATTTTCTGTACCCAGAGACATCATAAGATCACTTTTGTAAAACTGAGCTTGATAGGCAAACTTGTCAGAATCCATGTTTCAGAATAATCCAGAAAAAATGCTAAGTGTTGAGACTGGAACTTTTCGTGAACAATGAGAGACGCAAAGGAAGCTTTGCGTGAGCAGGCTGTGGCGCAAAGTAGCTTTGCGTTATAAGGCAGAGACGCAAAGTAAGCATTGCGTGAGCCAAGTGAGACGCAAACTGAGCTTTGCGTTTGTCGACTGAGGCGAGAACTTGACTTCTCGTAAGTTGTTGGAAACGCAAACCAACTTTGCGTTAGTCATGGGAGACGCAAACTAGCCTTTGCGTTATACGTTGAAGACGCAAAGTAAGCTTTGCGTTAGCTGAAGGAGACGCAAACTACACTTTGCGTGAGGCACTGGAGACGCAAACTTAGGTTTGCGTGAGCAGAGGAAGACGAGAACTGGTCTTTGCGTGAGATGAGTGATGCAAAGTAATCTTGCGTGATCAGAGTAAAACGCAAACTGGACTTTGTGTGACACAGATGAAGCGAGAACCTGAAACACTAGCACAAAATTAGTAATATCATGCAAATTCAATGATGAACTCGCGCAAATGCACATGAACTCGCGCAAATGGAAGATCTACCGCAAACCGATAGAAAAACCATAAAACTTCCAAAAACTCGATTTCAAAACTAAATTTGATAAAATTTTCTTGTACAAATACATTCAAAAACAACTTTTTAACACAATTCAATCAAAAAATTCAATTAAAAACCACAAACTCAAAATTTCGTATGTGAACAGAACGTAAAGCACGATTTTCCAGAATTTTCAAAAACCTCAAAAACTAAATTTCTTGAAAAATAATGTGAAACAAAAGTTTTATTCTATCAAAATCGAATCCAACAAACTGATTTTCAATGAAATTCGTTCAAAAACACATCCGAATTTAATGAAAAATCAAGAAAACGAGATTTTCTTGAAAAAAATCAAAAAAATGGATCAAATTTTCGATTTTAATCAACAAATTCAGAAACGAAAAAGACTTCTCTCAATTCTCTCAAGATCCAGATGGCTCTGATACCAATTATGAGTCCAAGATCAATGAATCCTAGAGAGAGAAAGTAGAGAGAGAGAGACTTGGAAGCGCAAAATAACTATATTCAATGAATGTGCGTTAAGTTCTTACAAAGACAAAGACCAAAGGGACTTAAATACCCTTGGTCAATACAACACAGAATACAACAAAAGACACAGTATTTGACCAAGCCGTATAAATACAATGATTACTATAAAATCAGACTTAACATCAACGTAAGGACCCTATGTGGTTGAAGTTGACTTTCCGTGGGTGTACGTTTAAAGCTACTGAGCCTAGCATCCATTGCGTGTATTTTATTATGTGTTTGGTTTTACTAACATGTCAAGTGGCTTACTTTTGTGTTCTGTCACTTATGTTAGTAAGCGGGTCTCCCCCGTTAACCCAAGAGGTATTTGTATTAAAGTGAAGATTTGTCTTTATTTACTCCACCGACTTTCCTTAATTTTCTCTTTAGAATTTACTGATTTCTCAATATAAATGTTTGATCTCTCTAGGCTTTAGCTAACACTTTTTTCTTAAAATGGGTATAACAGGTCATTCTAGCGATGGGATTCCTCGGGATTGAGTGAAGAGTCATTGAAGGATAGTAGCATTTTTGAAGGTTATAGAGACGTACATTTGAGTATAGTGATAGTATATTTTTGAAAGTGAAATGACAACACCCAATCTTAATCTAGATATAGTTGGTCTAGATTAGTAGGTTATTGGGTTCCTTTTCTCTTGATTATTGTAATGTAAACGCCATACAATTATTCCCCTTTTGGGTGATCTTGTTATGATAGACTTGTTTATTCGGCACTTATTTCAAGTTTTAAATTAACCCCATTTTTTTAGGGTGTTACATTATTATCTACCTCATTACTTCATTACCATTCCGCTGATTTCGTACTTATTTATGCTTATTTTTCTTTTTCTTTTTGTAGTTTTGTTATGCACAGATTTGTTGTGAAATTACCTAGGGTTTTTTTTTAATATAATTTATGGATTTTTAGGTGTTTTGTTTGTTGGATTTTAGTGATTGTATCGTTGTTAATGCGAGTTAAGATCTGAATATGGCTGAACTAACATCCTTGCTATTTGGTTGATGGAATCGCAGAAATTTTGCATTTGAATCGATATTTTATTAGAGAAATCAAGGGAAGAGGATAGGGTTAGAACTTTTTCAATGCATTTGAACAAATTCCTTTTTAATCAGCCCAGTACCCAATCCACCCGAATCCCCGACCTCACCCGGGACCCGACCACCCGATATCCGATCCACCCGAACCCTTTTCAGTCGGATTTTGGGGCTCCTACCTATCACCTGATATCCGATCGGGTTTTAGGTTTTGGGCCTCGACCCGACCCGTCCATTGCTCACCCCTAGCGTGGGACACTGCTGCCGTTTCCGTTTTCTCCTCGGCCAAATATTTCGGGGTGTTACATAACAAATATCTTTAGGACACTTTTTATACGAAGTGTCGTATTAACTATTTTATATGATACTTTTGGGAAATATCCTATGAACATATCTTTTTATAGGACATTTTTTCAAATAATATTCTACAAAATAGCTAATGTGATGTTACTTTTATTAAAAAAATGCCCTAAAAACTTGTAAAAATACCCAAAAATATTCGATAAACTTATACAACGCCTTTTGAGAGAACGGTTTATTGTTTAGTCCTATAAAGTAAGTCTCATAAATTCATTTTATTAGGACGCTCAGTCATTTTTAATGTCCTATAAATACAATTTTGTTGCATAGTAAACTTGAACACATCTTTTTCAATATGTGTTGGAATCTTATTTTATTTTTTAAAAATTATTATAGAAATTGTAATTTAAGTGGATTTTAGATAGAGAAATTAATTAAAATAGTCATTTTTCTTTGATGGTTTAACCTCTTAGTCACTTGTCTCAACTTTATCAAAATAGCACTAGGTCGGCAAAAACTAGGTCCATAGAGTCTAAATATTATTGAAAGTCCAACTCCATAATTACATAGGTGTGTTTTGCAAACGTGATGCTATTTTGGTAAACTTAAAAAGAAATAGCTAAAAAGTAATACTAACCATTTAAAATGATTATTTTGATTAATTTCCCTTTTAAATATCTCACAATTATAACATTATAGGTTAGAACCAATATTTTGCATAGGGTAATTCTAAGCCCACTCGCACACCCTTTCCTGTGTACTTTTTTCTTTTTTTTCAATTTAAAGTTACAATTTTGCTCCCTGAACTCTTTTGATTGATTTACTTTATACCTTTTAGTTTTACATTTTACGTTTTACATTTTTATTACATTAACACATATAAACGTATATTAACTAAAACACGTTAAAAAAGTAATTTTTAATTTTAACAAGTTACACCATTATAATCGTCTCGTCAATACCTTCGAAATGAGCCCAATATTGAATATTTTTTTATTTAATTATATTATTATATGTCATATATTGTACATTGGTTAATCGATTTTTTTTTTTGAAAAAACAGAAAACGCATCACATCGGACGTAAGTTTTTAACACATATAAATGTATATTAACTAAAACACGTAAAAAAATAATTTTTAATTTTAACAAGTAACACCATTATAATCGTCTCGTCGATACCTTCGAAATGAGCCCAATATTGAATATTTTTTGATTTAATTATATTATTATATGTAATATATTATACCTTGGTTAATCGATTTTTTTTAAAAAAAAGAGAAAACGCATCACATCGAACGTAAGTTTTTAACATAAAGGTAATAAACATAATAACTATATTGCGTATTTTTTTTATTCCAACAAATTCCAACTTTGATTATTCATTTAAATCAACATAGCCACGAGTACGAGTACGCTCTATATGTTCTTCATACGTATCTAATCTACGTTGGCATAGGATAATCCACGGCATTGCATCTGGAAGTGCATGATGTGTCCAATGGTGTATGAGTGTGGGCATTGGGTAATCTCCTTTTAGTACCACCTTTATGTAATGATTACCATTAACATGCACTATTACAATTGACTTGTCATGGGATGATGACGACGGGTGTGTCCTGAATGGCAAGTATGTCGCATTGCTTTCCATATTGAGAACATGTAATATGACATTGAACCTTGAAGCAGTTAGAATTCCCATTTTGTTATAACCTTCACATGTACCCATAAGTTAAAATTAACATAAATGTTAGTTATCATAATATTGTACCTGGTTGGTGACAAATTCTGATGTTTGTGTCATATCTTCTCCCATGTTTGTCATCTGTAACTTTGATCTATATATATATATATATATATATATAGAGAGAGAGAGAGAGAGAGAGAGAGAGAAAGAGAAAGAGAGACGAAGAGGAAGATGTTTGGTGAATTTGATCTATATATCTGCAACTTCGAACGATCCTTATATAGAAGATGTTTGGTGAATTTGATTAAAGGAGATGGTGAATTAGATAGATCCCCATGTGATCTCATACCACCAAAGTTAAAAAAACATAATCATTATTATTATTTCTTACTACAATCATTATAAACCACCAAACTTCTTCTATTAAATAATTAAACAAGTTACACCAGACAAAAACATGAACAATATTTAGTTGGTTTTGGTGTACAAAAAAGTGATGTGTTCCTTAAAAATTTATTAGTCGATATGTGGATATATTTATTAGTCGATATGTGGATATATTTAGAGTATTAAATCAAAAAATATTCAATATTGGGCTTATTTCGAATGTATTAAAAAGACGATTATAATGGTGCAATTTGTAAAAATTAAAAAGTATTTTTTTAACGTATTTTAGTTAATATACGATTACACACTTATCCTACAACACTATTAATTATTTTATTTAGATTGTTTGTTATTTATATGTACTATTGATTAACGGAAGTTAGAATACAAGTTGGATGGTTTCCAACTAAATATAGTTTTTGGGAAATTACTAAAATACTCAGGGAGTATTAAAATACGTTAAAAAATACTTTTTAATTTTAACAAGTTACATCATTATAATCGTCTCGTCGATACCTTCGAAATGAGCCCAATATTGAATATTTTTTATTTTAATTATATATTATATGTTATATATTGTACCTTGGTTAATTGATTATTTTTTTTTGAAAAAAAAAAGAAAATAAATCACATCGAACGTAAGTTTTTAACATAAAGATAATAAAGATAATAAATATATTGCGTATTTTTTTTATTCCAACAGATTCCAACTTTAATTACTCATTAAAATCAACATTTTAACAAGTTACACCATGTTAAATAAATTAAAAACACGAATTAATAAACATATAATAGAAATTATATTAACTTATATTAAATTTGCATACTCTCTTTTAAAAAACACAAAACACACAAAAACATGAACAATATTAGTTGGTTTTGGTGTCCAAAAAAGTGATGTGTTCCTTAAAAATGCATTCAAATGTGCAGATTTTGTTGACAATTTTATTTTATTTTTTCAAATTTATTAGTCGATATGTGAATATATTTAGAGTATTAAATCAAAAAATATCCAATATTGGGCTTATTTCGAAGGTATCAAAAAGACGATTATAATGGTGTAATTTGTTAAAATTAAAATGTGTTTTTTTAACGTATTTTAGTTAATATACGATTATATGTGTTAATATGATAAAAATGTAAAATGAAAAATATAAAAACTAAAAGGTATAAAGTAAACTAACTAAATAATTATAAAGGTATAAAATATAAATATATATTAAAAATCAATAAAAAAAAATAAAAAAATTACATTTTGTCATATTGTTGTCGTTGGTGTGAGTGAAGATGGAAAGTAGGAGGGGTATGGAGATATAGAAGGGGTAGAGTTAGCAACACCTTTGCGTATGGATACAATCAGTAGATGGGCAAGTCTCACTGAGTACACACACATTCTTTCTAGATCTCTCTCTCTCTCCCCCTATATATATATATATATATATATATATATCACTCACTCACTCTATGTAGTAGTAGTATATATGTATATACATATCTCAAAGGAAACACATAGCCTATAGATACAGAAGATAGAAATTAATTACAGAAAGATAAAAGTGAATGGATGGAGGTGGAAAAGGGGAATGCAGTAGTTGTGACGAGGGATTACAGGAAAGGAAACTGGACAGTGGAAGAGACAATGGTCTTAATCGAGGCCAAAAAGCTAGATGAAGAAAGAAGATCAAATATCACAAACATAACAATAAAACCCAGTACTCAACTCCGGTGGAAATGGATCGAAGAATACTGCTGGAAAAAGGCTTGTTTCAGAAGCCAAAACCAGTGCAACGATAAATGGGATAATCTGATGAGAGATTTCAAGAAAGTAAGAGAGTTTGAGACAACAACAAGAAGAACAACAAGGAACAATGGCAGTAGCAGTGACAGTACGTCGTCGTATTGGAAGATGGATAAGATGGAGAGGAAGAATCATAGTCTGCCATCGAATTTGTTGCCACAGATTTATCAAGCTTTGGCTCATGTTGTTGAGGCTAAATTGGGAATTTCAGTTGTTCCGACGTCGACCATGGTTTTCCGCACTTGCAGTAATACCACCACCGGTTCTCCTTCTCCGCTTCCACCACCACCACCACCACCACCACCACCACCACCACCAAGAGGTCGAGGAGGAGGAGGTGATCGCCTGCCGTTGCCAACACAAGGTTCTCTTCTTACCCTTTCTCTTATCAACATTAATTAATGTATTCACATGAAAGTAATCATACACCCATCATCATAAATATTCACGGCCACATCTGAAGCACTCTCCTTTGTCTCCGGTTTACAATGGAGCTTAAGCGGCTGATTGTTTACCTCTTAATCGTTCCATTAAGAGGCAACCTCTGAGTTAAATGGAGCTTAAGTGGCTGATTGTTTACCTCTTAATCGTTCCATTAAGAGGCAACCTCTGAGTTAAATCTTGTTTGGCAAAAAAAATTGTTGTCTCTTAATGATTCCAAAATCCTCTTAATGATTTTGTATCCTGACCCACCCTTAACCATTAAGATCCCTGATTTCATTACGAATAATTAGAAAACAACCCTATTTCATTTTACACTATATCATAAAAACTTCTTAATCATTCAGACCACTTAATTATTTTACATTAAACCATTCACCAACGGTCAAACAACCCCTAAGTTTGCAAATATATATATATATATAGGCAAAGGATTGTGTGATAAGTTGAGGTTAATGTGAGAAACGTAAAATGTGGATCTGAAAAGTTGATCACTTTAATCAAATGTCCTACCATGAATTACGGTTTAGATAGAAAGTGATCCGGTGCATATTGGTGCATTTTATCATGGTGCATTACATCCTAATATGCATCAATTTCTCATCGAATTATTTATAACCACTTCTCACGCTTCTAATGTTAATCTCAATTTTTCATTGGAACCCGAAAAAAGTCAATTTACAAAATAAAAAAAAAAGTTTCATAATTACATGTAATTATATCAATGTTAATATATTTATACACTTTTTGTTTTTACATTATCAAACTACATGTAATAACTTATTTTTCCCGCAAAATATAGTTTTTATAAGAGCATCTCTAACAACTTCTACAAAATGGAGATTTTGGAGGTTTTTTGTTCCAACAGCTTCCCCAAAATCTTCTCCAAAATAGAGAAAACATGAGAGAGAAGATGAAAATCTTCAAATTTAGAGATATCTCCAAAAATGATTACACATGAGCGAAAAATTATTTTTTATTCATTCCACCAATGAGATTGGTTTAAAATAAATGTTTAGGAGAGAGAAATAATATTTTATGAGTTGTATTGAATATTTTAATATTATAATTAATTGTATAATCTCCAAAATGGAGAATCTGTTGGAGATGAAGGTGATTTTTTTTTTGATATTTATGCAAGTAACAAATAATAATAACAATAAAATTTATTTATATTTATTTTGATTAAAAAATATAATGTTTAATTTATGTATTCTTTATAGTAAAATTTTGGGTAGATTAATTAAAATGAAACTTATTTTATTCTAATACTTATTTTGAAGAACCTAATTTCAAAAACTTTATTTTGGTCCCTGACGATATGCATCAAATAAATAACTTTATGAAAATAATATCTTTGTTTATAAAATTTATTATATGTTTCTTTTTTTTTTTGTTCACAAGGTTATCATATATTCATATATAAATAAACCTTCATTTAAATATCATTTAAAAAAGAAAAATAATGTAATAAGATTCTTAATAATATAAATAATGTTGTAGTTTTTAAAATAAAGTCAATTCTTTTAAAAAAAAATTAATTTCTACTTTTCTATTTTAATATTTTTTTAATGAGTAAGTTATGTTATGTTCTCTAATTTAAAATGAAAAGAAAGGAAAGTTTTTATTTGTGTTATAGAGAACAAAAGGGAAATAAAGAAAATAAACTTTCATATTTTATAATAAGTTATATACTAATTGATTAATAGATGTGTAATTTTATAAATAGTTATTATTATTTATTTTTTCTGTTCACTTTCCTACCATATTCGGAAAGAAAGTTTTGAAAAGAAAATCAGTCTTATTTACTTCATTTCCTTTTATTTCTTCGTAAAAAATGATTCGAGAATGGTCTAATCCAGAATATCTTATACAGTTATTGTGATTTCAGGAAAGAGGAGGTCGAGTGAAGAAGGAAGTGGATTGATTGAAGCCATTAAAGGGTATGAAGAGAGAGAAGAAACAAGGCATAAGGAGTTGTACATTATGCATCAAAAGAGGTACAAGATTGAAGAGTCAAACATTGAAATGGAAAGACAAGGTTTTAATGGATTGGTTGATGCCATTAATAATCTTTCCAATACTATCCTTGCTTTTACTTCACAAAGGACTCCTCTCTAATTATTTTCTCATATATATATATATGGTTAGATTTAGGAGAAAACTGTACAATAATGAAAAACTAAGTAACATCTTAATAATCATTCATCTGTATAATATGTATATATGGATATAAATAATTTGTCTAGCATGATAACCAAAAAACATCTTCAATTACTTGTACGTATATTATATATCATACAAATGGATGGTTCCTACGGTCTTCCTCAATTTTTCATTTTTTAATAGTTTTCCTCTAAACCATGCTATATATTCATATGAGATTTGATTTTGATATGAACATTTTTTTCGTAAGAACAAATTAATGTATCTTTATATTATGTGAATGTTGTGAGAACCGTAAAATTATATCGTGACAAATTTACAACTTTTACACAATATAACATAGTTTCCACAACATGAAAAAAAATTGTTATTTCTTAGAGCATCCACAATGGTTAAGTCATTTGATGACTTTTTACTTTAGCCACATCATATTTTCACTACTAAACCCTATCTTTAAAAAGCCTCTCCAATGCAACCAACCTTCTCCAAAGACTTTTTGTATTTAATAATTAATTTTTTATACATATAAACTTGGAAAAACCTATAACATCAAAAGTTTATTGGAGACCAAGTCATTTTTCAAAAAGTTTTAAAAAATCTTCATACCCAATACTATTAAGTCATTGTAAAGACTTTTTGTAAATAATAAAAAGTCTTAATAGCTTATGCATTGGAGATGCTGTTAGAAACATTTTCAATGCATAAGCTTTCTATAATCTTTTACTATTATAATAAGCTATTGTAAAAGCAAATTACCAATGGAATCAAAAGCTTTTTGAAAAAAAGGTTGGGTATCACCAACCTCTTATTGGAAATTTGGAATAACTTTTTCAAAACCATTTTTCATTTTACCCCCTTTTTCAATTCTATTTTTTCTATTAAATTTTTATATCACCCACTCCATTCAATTTGTCCCTTCTTTCAATATAATTTTTATTTTAAACCTTAATATATTTTAATCAATTAAGCTAACTCATTAAATATTTATAATAAAACCAAATATATTTTATAACAAAATACATTATTAAAAAAACTTTCGTTAAGACTATCAAAATGACACCAATATCGAATAATTAGAAAAAAATATTTAAAATCATATAATATATTTATCGTCTTTAATTTTTTTTAACGAATTTTTTTTTATAAGTTAAGTAATTTATGTTAAAACGACAAGTTAAATGAGGGACTTTTATAAAACTCATTAAATAGATGAGGACAGATTTTAAGAGCATCTCCAACAGGTTTGCTATAATTTTTCTAAAATAGAGAAGCAAAAGTGAAAATCTCTAAAAAGTATTACATATTCAACTCCAACGGATTTGCTATTTTAGAGATTTTAAAACACCTTATATTATTATAATATTCTATAATTTATCATCCCAATGCACTTTAAAAAAACTTAATATAAAATGGTAAAAATTGAATCTTATTGGTGGGATTGAATAAAATAATCATTTCTCTCTCTTACCATCAAGTTTTAGAGAATTCTCTAAACTTGAAAAAATTTCAAGTTTTTTTTTTCTATTATAGCAAACAAGATAGCAAAGCTGTTGGAGAGTTTAGAGAACAAAAACCAAATTTTTTCTATGTTAACAAAGCTCTTGGAGATGCTCTAATGTAATTGATGAATATGCTTTAGAAAAAGTTTTTGCATTGGAAAAAGTTTTTAATTATAGGTTTTTGTTAAAAAAATTAGTGGAAATCTGAAGTGGCAAAAATAAAAAATCATTGAATGACTCATGCATTGTGGATGCTCTTAATATAATCCATACTATGTTATTAAGGCTATGTTTGACAAACTAGCTGATAAACTAGTTGATGGTTGATAAGTTTGTTGGTAGCTGATAAACTAACTGATGACTGATAAGTTAGCTGGTCGCTGATAAGCTAACTGATGAAAAAGTCATGTTTGACAAAAAGTAGCTTATAAGATGTAAAATTACCAAAAAGAACATCTAACAAAAATAATCAATTGCAATATTTAATAATATAATTAAAATAAATTTATAGTAATATAATATATTAATTAATACAAATAAGGTAGTAAATAATATAAAGACTATTGAAAAATCAGTGTGATCGAATTCAAACCAAGACTAACCGACAATTATAAATTCAAACCAATCTAAACGAGTGTGATCCTAAATCATGCCCTAAACCAAATACATTATTGGGTTCAATTTAAGAATTAAGAACATTAATTAAAATCTATTTTTCGAGTTTGAAAAAGGATGACTTGGTTTTGGATTTGAACCGGCACCAGAGGAAACCAAACATAATTGCTTTTGATTCGGTATAATTTAAGCGTTACCAAAAGTATTCAAATGTTTAAAAATTGTATAATAATCATCTGACATTCGAAAACCTTTATAAAAATCATTCAACTTAATCAACATGTTATATGTTAAGAGTATCTCCAACAACTATGCTATAATTTTTCTAAAATAGAGCAGCAAAAATAAAAATCTATAAAAAGAAAACACCAAACTTCAAAAACTACTCTATTTTAACAATTTCAGCATCAACTATATTGTCCGATTTGACCGGTTTTGTCAATTGTTGCCAAACCACTTGGTTTGGAAAATTTCTTAAACCATAATTGTGTTTAGTCTGTGCATTAGGGGATTAGAACACCTAAACCGGACCGTAAACACCTTTATTAGTTTCCTTCCTCACACACAACAACGTCAATACTTAGGGGTCGTTTACCAAACACTTACTAGGTAAGTGCTTACCAACAAGAGTCATCATCCTCACTTACCTTGTTGGGTAACGTTCTCGGGCATCAAAATGGATTGTGGTAAGCATCCTTTACCCGGTAAACGATTACCGGGTAAAAGTCTTCTCTCTCAATTACCGGGTAAGATTCTTGATCCCTGTCATGTCTCTAACCGATAAGGTAAAGTGACACCTAGTAAGCGCTTACTCAGTAAGAGTTTGGTAAATGATTCCTTATTTTTTGCATTTTAATATCATGAATTAACTTGATTTTGAAATAAATAAAAGTATATATATATATATATATATATATATATATATATATATATATATATATATATATATATATATATATATAGACAGAGGTTCAAGGAAAAACCTCAAATAAATGAAAAACTAAAAAATACTTTATCAACCGTTAGATTAGATGATCTGATGGATGTGATTAAATAGGCGGTTACAACAATATTTTTTGAATTAAAAAACTCTAGCTCCCTATTTTTTTATTCGAAAAAAGAGAAAAAATAAACAAAATTCGAGCAAAATAAATTACACCAAAAAAACAATCATATTTTTCTCGTTAATTTGACATCCATATTGATATACCTTTTTATCCATTTTTTCGTGGTTTTTCAGTTTTCTATTTATTTAAGGTTTTCCCCTGAACCTTATATATATATAATTTGTTTCATCAGGTTTCACTACATCAAATTTGTTTCATCAGGTTTCACTATATTAACATTTTATGTTTCATCCGGTTTCACTATATTAATATTTTGTTTCACTATATCAAATCCATTATGTTTTACTATATTAATATTTTGTGCCTGAAGGTAATATTGAAGATTTCATATGAATATAAACTTTAATTTATTGGATGAATCGATTACTGATTCATAAGAATGAGAAAAAATAATTTGATTTATAGCTTGCGTATAAATCAATTTGTGTTTACCTATATCAAATATGTTTCATCATATTGGCATTATGGTTTCATTGTGAATAAAGATTTATGTTAATAAGATCAATGGTTGATATATAGTTTCCAATGTAATATGGTGGGAATCTCGATTTATTCAATTAAAATACAAATAAAAATTTTTCAATTAAAGATACGCATCTTTCGGTTGAAATCAAACAATTTTTTTTTACCTTAAATACTCCAAACCACAAACAAAATGAAACTGAATTCGAATTCTATGTGTCGTTTTTAAATTAATGTGAATAAAAAAGTAGTTGAAGTTTAAGTAAAAAAGACTAAAAAGAGTTGAAGTTTGAATAAAAAAGTAACTACTTTCAATTAATATATGATCAATAATACCATATATAAAATACATTAAAATTGAATAGGTTTAATATTATAATAATAATATTTACCATATATATTACGAAATTAGGTAAAAGACTAGATTACCCTTATCAATTAAAAAAAAGGGAAATTCATTGGTCGAAATTGGTTACCAAAGTTTCCAATGTAATATTGGTTTTCAACTGATTCCCCCCCCCCCCCCTCTCTCTCTCTCTCTCTGTATATATATATATATATATATATATATATATATATATATATATATATATATATATATATATAAGAGGTGAGTTATTGTGCAACCTTTTTAATGGTGCAACCCATGCAACCTACCTATCTACCACTCATTTTATTTTCACATTTTTTAATTAAAAAGGTGAAAATAAAATAAGTGGTAGATAGGTGGGTTGCATGTAATATCTATCTATCTATATAGGGGAGCGATCAATTGGAAACCAGTATTACATTGAAAACTTTGAAAACCGAAATCAGCCAATCAGTGAATTTCCTTTTTTTTAATTAAAAATGTTATTTTTGTCTTTTACATTATTTCATAATATATATGGTAACTGTTATTATTATTATATTAATCATTATTTAATTTTAATTTAGCTTATATATGGTAATAATAATCATTGATTAATTTAAAAATCAGATATTTAATTTAGGTATATTATTTAATTTTAATTTAGCTTATATATGGCAATAATGAAATAATAATGCTAACACGATGAACCTGATGAATCTATTTTTATTATGAAACAATAACGCTAACATGATGAACCTGCTGAATCTATTTTCATATACAGATATGCAACTGAACATGTAATGAAACAAAAATGAGAAGTTAACAAAAATGACACAAATTCATCATGTTTCATTATGAAACAATAATGCTAACACGATGAACCTGATGAATCTATTTTCATTATGAAATAATAATGCTAACACGATAAACCTGATGAAATCTGTAATCCAATGAAATCTGTAATCCACAAATTCATTCTGTTTCATCACAATATTAGATTGCGTGGGAAATTTTATAATAAAATGAAATTAAAAAAAATATTTTCTTACATTTTAAAAGAAAATTATTTTTTTTGATGAAAAGACAAATGCTTCTCGTTTTCATAGTAAAAAAAATCAAAATTTAGATTGCGTGAGAAATTTTATTTTGGTTTCAAGTAATCTAAATAAAATAAACATTTCTTGTCATATTCGAGACACAAAATCAAAAGACATATTACCCTTTTCATCTATTATTTTTATTTATTATTAATAAATAAATTAATTTACTACCATATATAATTTAAATGAATCTTAACCATTGTTTATAAAGATCAATGACTGAAATTTGGTTTCCAAAGTTTTCAATGAAACTTGGTTTCCAATTGATACCTCCTCTCACTCTCTCTATATATATCATCACCCATGTAAATGTAATATGAGTATATTTAAGTTTGGAATGTTTAAGTGAACTTGAGCAATGACTCTGATTTTCTGATATGATCATTTGATATGAAAATGATCAAATAAATATATATTTTTTTAATTGTGAATGTTTAAAACTATAATAATTCTAAATGTTTAAAATTGTATATTAATTATTGATATTTATTGCGAGACAGAGGGAATAATTATTTTAAGAAAAATTATTATTAAAAGAAACTTGTTATTAGTTTTAAATAACTTATTTTTGTTATATTATAAAATATTTACTCCATAATTAAAAAAATTACAACTTACTAAAAACTTCACGTTTAAATTCTTGAAAACTTACTGTTAGGTAATTCAAATACAAGATAAACGTTGAATCTTATTATTATACTAATGTTCCATAAGGTTTGGAATTTTCCAATTTGCAATTTATAGTAATATTCTATATTATGATAATAAATTCTGATTTTTCAAATCAAAATAAGCATATACTTTTTCGAGATGAAAAAACTAATACTCTCACTTAGATCTGGCAAACGTGTCGTGTCGTGTCGAGTTCGTGTCGGGTTCAAAGTTAAACGGGTTGAAAATGTCTAACCCTAACCCGACCCGTTTAATAAACGGGTCAGAAAATCCCAACCCTAACCCGACCCGCCTAACCCGTTTAACATTTATAAAATTAAAATTAAAAATCGAAAATTCACAAAAAAATACATATACAAAATTCAAATGAAAGCATTAGAAATCCAAAATTTATAATTCAAAATTATAATCAAATAAACATTAAAAATCTAAAGCATTAAAAGGAAAACTTATATATATATATATATATATATATATATATATATATATATATATAAACGGGTTATTCGGGTCATTTTCGAGTTGAATTTTTTGACCCTGACCTTACCCGTTTAATTTTTGTATCGTGTCGTGTCAACCCGTTTATTTAAACGAGTTGAAATGTATTATCCAAACCCGTTTATTTCGTGTCGAGTTCGTGTCGGGTTAGCGTGTCGTGTCAGTTTTTGCCAGGTCTACTCTCACTATCATTAATGGTAAAATTGTCATTTAATTTAGTAAAAATATAATAATTATATACTTCCTAAATTATATAATTTTTCAACGTAAAAATTTATTTTAAGATTAAATAAATAGTCATTCTGTCCTAAAATAAATGCCCACATTTTTATTTTAATTTACAATTTTAAAAAATAAATGATTACTTTCATTCTATTCTTGATGGAATTAAGAGCATTTCCAATATAAGGTTTTTATAAGCAAAAAGTACAATAACTTGTAAGAACTAGTATTGTGAAGAGTTCTTATGAGAACTCAATCCCTTTTAGGTTCTTAAATAAGAATTTTGGTTTTTACCATGAAGTTTGTGAGATGTAACATTTTTCTTATTTTTTATTTTATTTTATTGACTTCATAATAATTATTGATGTTGAAAAAAATGTATGGGACCCATAAAAAGAGGTTCTTATAAGAACTACCATTGTAGACATTTGTAGGAGTTTTTATTTTGATGAGTTGAAATTGAGATGACAACAAAAAGTGTAAAAAGAAGGTTCTTATAATAAACTCCATTAGAGATGCTCTAAGAGCATCTCTAATGCAAGGTTCTTATAAGTAAAAAATGCAATGACTTGTATGAACTAGCATTGTGGAGAGTCTTTATAAGAAGTCAAACCTTTTTAGGTTCTTATCTTGATGTTTGGTGTGAAGTGACATATTACTAGTTTATCTTTTTATTTTTCTTGACTTTATAATCATTAATATTATATGGGATCCACAAAAAGATGTTCTTTCGAGAACTACCATTGTAGCATTTTATGTGAATTCTTGTTTTAATGAGTTAAAAGTGAGATGACAACAAAAAAAAAATATAAGAAATGGTTTTTATAAAATGCTCTAAGAGTAAAAGTGTTGTGTTTTTCATTCTATACGCTTAGAGGTTGTTTTTTTTTAAAACCTCTTAATGGTTTTTAAGTCTGAATCATTCAGACCTTTTTACACATCATCTCTTATTAATCATAACTAAAATAAGACTTCAGACTTTAGACCTCTCAAAAAAACAAACGAGAACTTAATAAGTATTATATTAGGGTCAAACGTAAGACATGTCATGTTTTAAATAGGTGTAGCCCGACAACTCCTGATGGTAAAAAAGGAGGGTAGAAGGCCTTTTGGTCAAAGTTTGACCGGTCAAAATGGTCCATTAGTCAGTGTTTCATGTATGTTGTAATCAATGGATGGGTGTCAGAGACTCAGACCCTTTCTTCAAATATGGCTTTTGGCCTTTTCCTCCTCCATACTTGTGCTTTTTTATTTTTACACCATTTTTCAAATTTTATAATTATTCGAAATTTTGGTACGTGGTGATTAGTAGAAGAGTTGAATTGTAGGTTATTTGAGTTTAGTTCAAAACGATGGTATCCGGTTAAAGTTTGACTCGAGTTTAAACAACTTTCTCAAAGCAGGGGTTTGAGTTCGAGTTCGATATTCGTTTTGGACTTGAACTCGAAATCAATTAGCTAACGTATTGACACGACTTTAATAATTTTAAATTTTGGATATATGATTTATGAACATATGTCCATGTTTGACTTGAAAAAATGTACGTTTGACTCGGTTCGACTCGACTCGAAAAATTTAATCGAGTTTTCGGACGAGTTGAATCGACCATTGGTGTTATGGAACTCAAATCGTTAAGTTAAACGAGTTTTAGTGTGTGTTCAAGATTGACTCGAACTCGAAAATTATTACGTTAGATCTTGAGATAAACGAGCTCGAGCTCGAGCAACTTGTGAAAAGCTCGACTAGTTAACACCCCTAATGATTAATTTATGGAATTTTAGAAAATAAAAAATGGTCAATTGCTTTGACTAAATTTTAACTTACTTGTTTGGTTCATGTTTTTTAATTATTTCAAAAATCGTTTGAATTTTACATAGGGAAATTAATTGTTTTAACGGTTTTTTGAAAATGGCTTAACTTCTTAACCATTTTCTCTCAAGAATTGACAAAATAACCCATCCTTCGTAAAACTCATTTGCATTTACGAACTCCTTCATAGAGGCACAAATAATTTTACACATTTGGCCCATGTTCATGAAACAAGTTCGTAATTATGAACACATGCCTACACCCAATTAAAAATTTACAAATTTGGCCCATGTTCGTGAAATACAATCGCAATTGCAATTGTATTCAAAGATCCCCCAAGAATTTATAATTTTGGCCCCTGTTCGTGCACCATCGCAATTACGACCACAAAGGTATATTTACAATTTTTGAGCCTGTTCGTGTGATACCATCGCAACAACACAAAAAAATTACACTTTTGGCCCAACTTTGCAATTACGAGGTTGCCGCAATTGCGAACCTACAAGTGTCGGTGTGCGGTAAAACCTTACACGAATTTGTGCATTGGGAAGGAAAAACTTTGACCACCATCCACCTTTATTCGCATTTACCCCACCCACAACCATCACCCACCCCTTTGGTTAGTATAAATAGAGGAGTTGTGGGGATCTTATTTTTCACCCAACTCTTCCCAACCCTCTCATTTCTGGTGCTCTCCACGCGATAAAAAAATGCACGTGAATCTCGTATGTACCTTTCAACATCAGTAAGCTTTCTCAATGGCTCGTGAAGTAAGTTTTTCTTAACCCCTTGTTGTTATAGAGCTGTTTTTTCGTTAAATAATTTAGTTGATGTTTTTATGTTCTATTGTTATACATCTGTATTTTATATATATGTTAAGTCAAAATTTTAGTTTTCTCGTGAATCTGTATTTTAGCCAAATTTTTTGTAGCCCATTGTTATATATTTGTATTTCTTGTTATAATCTGTATTTTACATATGTGTTATGATTTATGTTTTGTTGTGATATATTTGCATAATTACATATTAGGTCCTTGTAGTTTGCATTTTACAGATTAGGTTCCTCTAGTTTGCATATTTATAGATTCTGTCCCGGTACTTTGGATATTTACAATTTAGGTCCATGTATTTTGCATAATGACAGCTTAGGTCCCTAAACTTTGCAAATTTAAAGATTAGGTCCCCATACTTTGCATATTTACAAATTAGGTCCCTGTACTTTATATATTAACATATTAGGTCCCTGTGATTTTCATATTTACAGAGCAGGTCCTGTACTTTGCATAATGACATATTAGGTCCCTATACTTTGGATATTTACATATTAGGTCCCTATAGTTTGCATAATGACATATTAGTTCCCCATACTTTACATATTTAATGATTAAGTCCCTATACTTTGCATATTTAAATATTAGGTCCCCGTACTTTGCATATTTACAAACTAGGTCCCTATAGTTTGCATAATGACATCTTAGGTCCCTATACTTTGCATATTTAAAGATTAGGTTTCCGTACTTTATATATTTATAGATTAGGTCCCTGTACTTTATAAAATAACAAATAAGGTCTCTGTACTTTACAAAATTAAAGATTAGGTCTCTGTACTTTGGATATTTACATATTAGGTCCTTGTAGTTTGCATAATGATAGATTAGGTCCTTGTACTTTGCATAATTAAATATTAGGTCCTTGTACTTTATATATTAACATATTAGGTTCCCGTACTTTGTATTTTTACAGATTAGGTCCCTGTAGTTTGCATAATGACAGCTTAGGTCCCTGTACTTTGCATATTTAAAGATTAGGTCCCCATACTTTGCATAATTATAGCTTAGATCCTTGTACTTTATTTAATAATAGATTAGGTCCTCGTACTTTGCATAATTAATGATCAGGTCCCTATACTTTATATATTTACAGATTAGGTCCCTGTACTTTGGGTATTTACAAATTAGGTCCCTGTAGTTTGCATAATGACAATTTAGGTCCCGTACTTTACATATTTAAAGATTAGGTCCCTGTACTTTATATATTTACAGACGCAAATAGAGATCGAGGGGCTAGCTGACCTGTGGCGAAAGAACAGGGACGAGCAGCTAGCGATGGAGGCGGTGATCGAGGGAAAGAAGAACTAGGTGAAGGTGTTGCAAAAATAGATCAGGGAAGAAGAGAAAAAAGTAAAAAATATCAAAGAAAACTATCCCGGTCTGGAGGACATGATCAATGAAAAGGCTGAGTGGATCAAGAAGTGTCAAGCTCTCTATCCGGAAGGATAGTAGATTTCTCTGTAGGTTTCTTTTTTAGTTGAGATGCATTGTATCCGTTCCATGTTCAAGAAAATGTGCGTTCTTAATAAAATGATGCTTTAATTTAATGTAAAGACTTAAAAAACACTTATGTTTATTTAGTTTAACAAGAACACTAAACAAACACTTATGTTTATTTAATTTAACAAGGAGCACTTAACATACCCGATTTACTCGTTAAAAATCAACATTGAGGTCAATATTATCATATCCTAGAGTTCCATATGGTTCTAGCTTCGATGATGCATGCGATCGTTTTCTTTGGCTATTTGAAGCTCTGCTCCTAGGCACGCTTGATTCAGCAGGAGTTGGACATTCTGCACGAGTATGTCTTACGACTCCACACCTACCAAATTTTCTCTGTATGAGACATTCACCATAAGATGGACGCCGATCATTGTTACTCAGTCTCCCGACACGTCGCTTAGTTATTAAGGGTGGATAACATGGCATAAGGGGGACGTCTAAAGACAACCATGATTGAGGAGGTCCAGCTGGCACGATTACCTCCTGATATGTTGCCCGGTAATTTTCGGACGTGAAGTAACTTATCGCCAAATTGCTTCAATCTCTAGAACCAGAATATCTTGCAACAACGATGGCATAACCGCAAGGTAACCCATAAACTTGCCATTTCAGACATTCACAAGTATAGCGGGGTATATCGACCTTGGCGTTACTATGGTGATCTCGAACGTCATACACACCATAGCCAATACCGCATACGGTCCATATGTCAGACTTGCCCGCCCTTCTCTGAATCTTGGCTTCCGCCCACGATATGAACTTATTTTGCATTTGATCTACAAATATGTGTTAATTGTGTTATAATATAAAAAGAACACAATCATACAAATATATATAAGTTCAAATTTTCAGAGTTTTTTAACCTCCTTTATCCCGTCGAATTAGGTACCACGTTGTTGAAAACCTCGGAAGTACTCCATAAGTCCGACAACCGATAATCTACGTGCATAACGGGACAATGCATTCACCGACTCCGCACTATTTGAGGTCATAATATTGTACCGTATACAAGGAAAATGGGCCTTTGACAACATCTCCTTGCCAGCCTGGTCCATCGTTTGAGCTCCGACAGGTACACTAATTCGTAGTGACATCATGTACCGGTCAAAATCCCGCACCGTATACGCTTTGCACTCCTAGTATGTCGTCTTATACATTTTAATCTGTTTATCCCTGCTTTTCACGTTCATATCCAAATGTCGACAACATAGAGCATGATGGGTTGTTGGGAACACGGAGGTAATTGCGGCGCTTATCGAAGCGGTCGTGTCGGACATAAACACCAAGCCTTCCGGTTCTCTGATACATTCTCTCAACATGGACAAAAACCAAGTCCACTCATCCCCGGTCTCGGACCTACCTACTCTGAAAGCAACATGCACAATGTTGTTATTTGCGTCCATGGAAACCACCAAGAAAATTGTACCCAAGAAACGTCCCTTCAAATGAGCAGCGTCTATTACAAGGACATGACGCAAGTTTGTCAGAAAAGTATGGATCTGCAAAAAAATAGATGGTTTACATTTGTAAAGGTTATAGTTTATAATATGTAAACATATGACATAGTTATACGTACCGCGCAACCAAGGGCAACAAAACACATCTCAAAACGTCCGCTAGAATCAGTCCTTATGCTGGTACGTGGACATGGATTTTATAGCTCCATATTATATAAAAACGTAGGGAGTCGGTGAACGATTGCTCAGGACTGCCCCTCACCAGTAGTAGTGTACTATATCTCGCACGCCAACCTTGGTGGTAACCAATAGTAATACCGTACTGCTGGTTTATATCTTGCACGATGTCATTTGGTCGAAGTGCCCTACTAGCATCTAAAAATTTGCCTTTGAGTAGATGGACCAAAACCTTTTGGTTTGCTTGGCGGTGGTTGAGAATTAATTGGGTCTTCGAACAAGTGTGTACGTCCACCAACTTTTGAACGTGAAACATAGTCTTCTTTTCCATGGCGCTGCCGTCATACGCTAACCACAATTCTCTTGGACACATACAACCTCGTATCTGGTTTTGTTATATTTCTTCGTTCTAAACTCGAACCTCTCTTCAAGAAACTTAGTTCCAAGCTCTATAATCATTTCGTCATTCGTGTTAAATATCTGACCGGAAACTATTCTTGCACTACGATTATAAGGTGTGGGTTGGTTGGTTGTTATATAGGGCTCTAGGGTTGGAAGGGAAGGAGACATATCAAAATAATCATTTAACCCAAAAACCAGGTCGGGGATGGGATTTTAATATCTGTACCCGCTAGGGATAGGGACCGGGAACAACGATGTTACCAGAAACCAGGGCCAGAGTTGGGGGTTGTAACCCCCCCCCCATCCCAGCCCCGTTGCCATTCCTACTTTAAACCTACAACCTCTTCCACCTCCAAAATCAACATCATTGGATCTTGGCTTATCTGAATGAAGAATTAGCATATGGGAGAACTCTTCAAGCTGAGGAATTATAACTTATAGAAGAAGTTAGAAATCCAAAATAATTAAATGTAACACCCTAAAAATAGGGATAAATTTAAATATGAATAAATACAGCGAATGACATCTTAAATAGGAAAATAATCACCCAAAGATGGGAAAATGTAATGGTGTTTAAAAGATCTATAAATGGACAATGAAATTGACAACAAACTAATCTAGATGGGTTACACCTGGATTATGACAGTTGTTGACCAAATCTCCCAAAATGTCTATTCTTTTCTGAACACCAAAAATTCCAAAAGTTTATCTCCAAAAGTTGCCGCTATCGGCCAACACTCGACTCTCACATCTGAAAAGCCCCATTGCTAGCAGAACCTGTTATACATGTCATTTGAGAAAAAGTGTTAGGCTTTAAGTATAGTGAGAACAAACATTTGCATGAGTTATAAATGAATAAAATATAAGTAAATGTTCCTTAGAAGAAATGCAATAATGAGACTTGTTTATAATCACATAAGGAGCTTACGGTCTACAAACATCTCGCGATGACGGGGGAGACCCGATTTCCAAGGATCGTAGCGGAACACAAAAGTAAGTCACTTTCCGAGTTGTTAGCTCAATACTAAGACCCATGGCCACGAACAACGCCGAATCGTACTCAGATGTGGGGGAGGGCACCCGAGGATCCTTGTCATACTCATTCACTAGGATTACATTTATGACCCATGGCTAGTAACCGGTCCCACATAACCGTACCAAATTGCCTCCAAGGACCCAATGTCTCAACTAGTTACATAGGGATTGAAACATCCAAATTAATCGACTCTCATACCTATGGATCCAATGGTAATAGTCTAAATTAGTCACAATTAGATTTGTGACTCAATAACATCCTAATGATAGTTCTCAATTTCCCAAATCTCATTATGTTAGTTCTCTTGAAAGATTTATGCCATAAGAGGCTAAATTCAATGCCATGACCACACAAAAGGCTTCCTTTGTTTTCCAACACTTATTTATAAAAGGAAAGAGTTTCCTAAAATCACCACACTTGAAATATACTATATAAATAAATCCAACATGATAGTAAAATTTTCAAATATTCATGAAATGGGATGAACATTCCAAACCAACCAAAATAGTTTCCATCTCAAATGTTACCATTAATATTGCATAACAATCACTTCCCATGGTTCAAAACATTGTTAATATCATCAGATTTTAAAAGTAGATAAAACCCTAAAAATCTCCAAAATCCCAAGTTAGGTCAAAATTCATGAAAGCAAGAAATATAAATTAGGAGATGATTAGAATTCCAAAATAAGCATGTAACATGTTTAAGGTTTCAAAGTTAGTTTGACTCACAACTTAGGTTTTAGGTCAAAACCTAGAAACCTCAAACTTGGAGATGAAGATGAAGATGGTGAGATGGTAGCTCCTTGAACCCTAGACTTCCAAAACCTTATATGATGATGCAAAACCTTGATGAGATGGGGAAATGGAGCAATAAATGACTTCTAGGTCGGATTTAGTGAAAAGGGAGAGAAGGGAGAGAGTTTGATAAAGTTGGGAGAAGGAGTACTGAGGAAATGAGCTGAAAAATCGTATTTAATCCTCCCTGCCCCACGACTGTGACCTCGTGGGTCATAATCGCTCCAACAATACCGCGATTCTACTTGGCCCCGCGACATTGCCCAATGAGAGTGCGCTAAGGCACAATCGTGGGCATAGTCGCTGACTATGTATCGCGACCTTGCTCCCCCTTGCGATTGTACCCTCGGCGATAGTGACATTGTCACAGTCGCTGGGCATAGTCGCGCCACACGCTCGAGGTCCGAAAATCTGACCTTTTCACCTGAAACTCTCACGACGCGATAAGGGTTTAACTGGTAAGACATCAGAGGTAAAATTCCGCGATAAGAAACAAGAATTCTCTTAAAAGATTAGCTTTTACTTACAGGAATTTACAAGTGTTACATTAAAGCTTCTGTTACTCTTGGAAAGAAGAACGAATACAAGATTCCCTTGGTGAAACAAATACTACTTTGTGAAGATCTGGGCGCTAAAGATGAATATATTCACTGGCTGAACATATACGGATACACTTAATGGATCGAGATTATTGATGCCATCCTAGACAGAAAAAAACATGTTCAAACCAATCGTCATCTAAAGAATTCACACCCTCTTGAAGAAGTAAACAATATTAAGAAAGAGTTTGGATTTGAGACTCGTACCATTTTTGAGCGATCATTTCAGACATTTATCTGATCAACATCTTCTATCTCTCAAGAACTATCTAGAACTTCCCAAATACCTCTCAAGATTCATGTTGATCAAAACCTCATATAATTGCTTGTGCTATCCGGTAATGTCCCTAACACCGCCAACTTTGATCTATCCCTTCCCTTAGGAGATCTGATGCCTCAAGGAATCGTGCTTTTCTTACCAGGTGTAGGTACGTACTTCTATGATGTTTTAGTGATCTTCGCTTTCAGAGATCACAAGAACTTCCCCTGGCAGTCACAAGGCATTTGCATGCATTTCTCCTGATTTCTCCGAATGATGAGTTTAGAACTCACCTTCTCGGATGGAATAAAAGTTGTCTTACGAAACCGGATTCCTCCATCGGATGCAGGGTAACTTAAGTTTGAAGACCTGATCTTTGAAGAGTGATACATACTATCCGTGTAAACTTTCTATTTTATCTTTTAAAATTCTACCTAGTTTAAATGAAATACATTTCATCACTTTACCTTAATGAAAAACATGTTTACTGTATGTAATCCTAAAAGAAAAAGGAAAATAAAGGAAAGAAAAGAGAAAACACCTTCAAAAACAATGTAAAACTGATAAGAACAAAAAGGAAAAGGCAAAAAAAAAATCCAAACAATGGATTACTGAATCTATGAGTCTAAATGTTTTATATCTTACGTGTTTTGGTACCATTTTAATTTCTAAAGTAATCATATTATCTATCTATTTGTGTTATCAACAAATAAGGGGAGATTGTTGGTCTCAACCTTTTGATTTGATAATTGAAAATGTAATTTTCCCAATTCAATCAAGCACAATCTCAATTCAAGATTTGACAATTAATATCTAGAGAGAGAGTAGAGAGAGAAATCACTAGTCATCTGTATTATGATATGAAAGTTACAATGCATCTAGTTACAAGGTTACTTACAACAAATACTATTTATACCTAAGGTAAACTCTCACAATAAAGGTTCTCTTAAGTCACTAAAGTTGACTTTGACATTACAGACTTTGACTTACATTGACTCAGACTTTTCACATTAAATCTTGGATACAATTTATACACTAACATTCTCTCCCTTTGTATTCAAGATTTAATAAAAATTTGACAATCGTCTTCAGCGCTTTGATTCTTCAAACTTTGACTCTAACAACTTTAAACTTTGTAGCTCTGACAACCTTTAGTCTCTGATGCTTTGAAAAATCTTGAAAAGTCTTTCACATTTAGTATCTTTGGAAAATCAACAAGTCTTGAACACGAATCTGAATTCTTGAAATTCCTTTGAATCTTCAACTTTGAAACATCTTTGAAATCTTTATATTTGAACTTTGAGGAATCTTTGATCTCATATCTTCATCTCTCTGATCTCTGAATTGTCTTCAGAAAACCAACTTTCTCGAATCATTTTGACTTGTCTTTGAATCATCTCTGAATGATTTATTTTCATCAGTCTTGAATGAATTGAACTTTCTGAATTTCTCCACAAGTCTTTTCACTTTGATATTTCTTCATGACTTTGAAATTGAACTTTGTACATTTCTCCCCTTTTTTGATGAATTGTGAGAATCAAAATCATCAAAACTCATTTCAATTTCAACTCAGTCTTTGAAACTTCTCCCCCTTTTAAACAATGTAGAACAGTCTTCATGATCTGAGCATTCTCCTCCAATTGATCTGATAACGAGCCGTCAATTCATGAATATATTTATCCGAATCTTTTCAAATTCAGACAAATTATGAGTAACACGAATGTACAATGGAAGGAGCTTGAGATGACGTTCACTCCCCAGGACTTCCATTCAATCATTGAAAAACACAAGGTATTTTCTATGAATGTTCTGACAGAAAAACACATTTTCTGTGTGCTCGTGCTTGTGTTATGAAAGAATTATCACAATAATTGTGTTTCATAAGGCTCAAAGTATGTAAACCATTGAGACAACAATGATTATACATAGACTCAAATGTGCATGATAAAGGGTCGAAGATGGGGCAACTTTCCTTCTTTTTCAATATCAGTATCTTCCGAGTGAAGAACCAATAGCTTATGTGCTGCTTCCCCAGAAAATGTGAAACATTCTCTTTTTAAGAAAAGAATGAGTAGCTGGTGGGGTGTTTGCAAGAGATGACATGGGCTAGGTGCCTTTTTCAATGTCGTTCACGAAGAATTATGAAACAACAGTTTATGCGACTGCCCGACTCAGAAAGAAGTTTGGTGCAGAGTCTGATATTCTTTTACTCTGATCTCTTACCCTCTTTCTTTTAAACATTAAATCTCACTTCTAACCAATCTCTCATTTCCATTTTACCTCTTCACACACCACTCTCAATCTTTTGACCCCTCTCCCCTCAATCACTCTTAGGATTACTTCCGGGGCAGGAAACACTGGTTATCGTGAATCCATGAAAGTCACTTAAGCTCACACATTGAATCCCATGTATTTTGTCCTAAAAGAATATGTTGTTCAATGATTATCTTGACATTTAAGTACACGAAATCATTTGTCAGTATATGTATGCTCATTAAAGATAAGAATGAAATTTGAGCATATTAAGCATTTAAGATTTCTCAAAACTTTGTATGAGTGAATAATCATGAAAGAATAAAAATGTTTTGAGAATCTAACAATGATTAAGATCAGATCAAAATTCATGAAGAATAATATTTTGGGATATCAAAGACGTAAGATGTTTATATGAACAATATATAAACATATTAACAATGAAAGCACATGTAATGATGAAATGATGTATGATTCAAGCAACAATGAATATCAAACGGTAGTATTACCATAGAAAGATTAAACTTTTGATACATGGTAATAACAAATTTAAATGAAGTACTGAACCGTTGTGTATGAATACTTGACAGTATATAGATAAGATAATACACAAGTATTAAGCTTTGGAAACACACAGTCAGTTAAACATTGAAGCTTCATAATGAAAAACATTTAAAGTCACACTTCTAAGTTCATGAAATCTTTTGAGAACCAGAAGTGGTTTGAACATTGAAGAAAATATTTTTCATGTTCGAAAGTTGTTCTTCTTTCAAACAATTAGAGATCTAGATCAGAAGATACTTACCTTTAAGCTCCCCCTCAAATCATGATATAATGATTTAGGTCAGATAAGCTCTCCCTGAATATTTTCAAAATATCCTTATCTGAACATGGAAGAACGGGTCCTGATCTGTTGTAATCAGAAGCCACACTCTTGACATTAAGGTGCGGGTTTTGAACTGTTTTGTTCAAAAGCCTTCGTCTTGACTTTGAAGTCCGAGTTCTGAGCTGATTTACTCAGAAATCTATGTTCTTTCTCCCCTTTAAACCTTGGGTGTCTGCAACACAGATTTAGCTTTTGGTACCCACTGGTATTTGGGTCCTGACATGTTAGTTGCAGTTCTTGTGGGGGTCACATAATAAGAACCATACCAGTAATTAACAAAATTATTGCTTACAAAGTCATTTGATCCACAGTAAGAACAACAAATCTTCTTCTGAGCAATTGTGATCAAATGATTAGTAGAATAATACATATCAGAATTACCAAAAGATTTACCTTATGTCTTTTTGGCATTTGTTGTGGAAGCAGATGCTTTGTCCTTCTTCTTCTCATCCAAAGAATCTTTAACCCTCCAGACCATCTGCTCTTTCTTAGATTGCTTCCCAAGAGATTTTACATAAAAGTTCGCTGAACCATCAACAAATTTGTCATAAAACAGATTAGATGGTCGAATCTGATTTGATTTGACAATTTGTGGTTTGACACTTTTCTTTTTGAAAACATTTTTATCATGGATAGAACTTGAAGCCGTTTTAAAAGAGCAAATTGATTCAGTTGAATTGTCAACTAGTGATTGATTGATCACATTAGGACAAACTTTTTCTAACAAATCAACATTTGCAACTTCTAAGTTCTTTATCTTTTCGGATAAAATGTTTCTTTCAGTAATAAGTGTGTCAAACTTCTGTTTCAAATCAGATTTATCCATCTGTTCCTTAAGAATATCTGAGGATAGAACAGAGATCTTGGACATGAGCTTAGATATTTCAGATTCAAAATTTTGACGTTCAAGCCCAAAATCTTTTTCCAAGTTCTTGATTTTATCAGAAATTTCATTGAAGATCCCAACATTTCTCTTTTCAGATTTCTTCTTTTCAATCTCAAAAGACTTCTTCTTTTCTTGAAAAGTTTTTCTTTCTTTGTCAAGCAAGTCTTGTAAAATGGAGATCTGTTTGGGAAATTCAGAAGTTTTATCTTCAAGAACTTTTCTCTCTTTGGCAAAAGTGTCTCTTTCAGTAATTAGAATCTTTTCAAATTCTGACACTTGCTTTGAGAGTTTTAAATATCTTAGCTCAAGATCCTTCTTCTCTTGGTTAGCTTTCTTGGAAATATCAGACAGTTTTTGAGCAGAAATTTTCTCCAGATTAACTCTGTCTTTATCTGATTGGAAGCTTTTCATCAGATCAACATTTTTGGCTTCCAGTGCAGATATCTGTTCTTCAAAAGCCTTAAACTTGTATTGAAGCTTAACTGATTCATCTTGCAGTTCTGATGCTTTTTGTTCAGTTGTCTTCAGTTGGCTTTGAAGATTTACAATCTTTCTTTCTTTCAACTTGATTTCCTTTTCAAAAGACTGAATAGTATTCTCTTTTAGAACAATAATTTTCTCTTTCTCTTTTATCTCTTCCTCTTTTGCACTGATGATACCTGCAAAATCAGATTTAAAAGTATTAGTACATTTTGCACATTCAGAAGTTTTATTAGAGTTTGACAATTTAGATTTAAACTCCTGAATTTGTTCAAGTAAAGCTGAATTCTGATTCTTTAGTTTGTCCCTTTCAGCTTTAATTGCCAGTATCTCAGGCATGTACAATACATCACAGTCTCTGGCTGACAGTATAATATTTTCTTTCTCATCTGTAGTTGGCATTTTGAAAGATAGATGAGCTTGAATGAATGATCGTTCCCAAACAATTCAGAAAATTTGACTGAAAGTCAAAATCAGATCACCACAAGAAAAATATTTCCAGAAAAAAAAAATCTAACTCTGAAACTCACAAACACTTAAAACTCGCAAAGCTCAGAAAACTTTACAAGTATAGAACTCGCAGACACAAGAAACTCGCAAAACACTAAACTCTCAAATCACTGTTCACCACACTTCTCGCTAGAAGGCATATGCGTGAAACTAAAACTCGCAGAACACTTCTTATGTGTTTCAAGAACTCGCAAGGCTTGAGTTGCGCGTTTTGAGAATTCGCGAATTACTTCTTGCGTGTTTTATCGAACTCGCAAGCTAAACTCACAGACTTAAAGATGCTTAAACTCGCAGGCTGAAGATCAAACACGCAAACTTCGATTTGGGCTTTTCTAGAACTCGCAAATAACACTTTGCTCTTTTCCGGCCAAAATCAAAATCTTTCAGTTTGCGCGTTCTTACGATGAAGCTTGCGCGATTTGTAGATCTTGCGTGTTCTTGACTTTGTCGTTCAAAAATCGATACAAAATGTTTAATACCTGAAATTAAAACATGAAATTGCACAGATTTGATCGATTAAACATATAAAACACATTTCCAATGTCAATTTCTGATCAAAAACAATAAAACACATAGTATCAATTCAGAACAGTATTGAACATTTCAAAACAAAATCTCACAAAAATTCAAAAATTGAATCCAATTTAGTTCGAATTTCATGATACAATCAATACAAGAAACAATCTAAAACACAAATCGAATACAATGAATCCATTATCTTGTATCAAAAACAATTTTTTAATGAAAAATCGATTGAACAGTGAAAAACCAAGAAATCGACTAAAATCTTGAAAATTTTCAGAAGATTGATCCAATTCAAGTAATGTGATCTTTCTGAATTAGTTTGGTCTCGCTCTGATACCAAATGAAAATGTAATTTTCCCAATTCAATCAAGCACAATCTCAATTCAAGATTTGACAATTAATATATAGAGAGAGAGTAGAGAGAGTAGAGAGAGAAATCACTAGTCATCTGTATTATGATATGAAAGTTACAATGCATATAGTTACAAGGTTACTTACAACAAATACTATTTATACCTAAGGTAAACTCTCACAATAAAGGTTCTCTCAAGTTACTAAAGTTGACTTTGACATTACAGACTTTGACTTACATTAACTCAGACTTTTCACATTAAATCTTGGATACAATTTATACACTAACAATAATAACACAAATATATCTGATTTAACACTTAGAAATATTCTTGAATTATGCCTTAAAATACGATTGCTTGTGGTCAGATGTAATTTGAATCCAGAATGCTCCATGATCTAGAAAATACATAATCTGATATGCTTGTTGGTTTTTACATTAGTGGCATCTGAATCAACAACCAGAGTCTGAATCAAAGGTGGATCTAGATCTTAACTAGATCTTCCTCATACTTCCGTTCAAAATATCTTTGTAGGATCCAGATGACATATATTCTTGTTGGAATCCGAAATCTAACTTATATTTCGTAGAGAAAGATTAGAATAAGTTTTTTGTTGGTTGGGTTGATCAGGTTGAATGCATTTGAACAACCCAACCCAATGTTTACAGTTTAAAAAATCTCAACCCAACCCAACCCAACCCAACCCAAACCGTACATGTTGGTTAGGTTAATCGGCTTGATACTTTGGTGCATCAAAATGTTCTTCTAACCATGAATATTTTGTTTTCTCTACTCATAATTCATTTTTCATCATCAATCATTTGGTACAACTTATCCTCCTTAAATCTTAAGTATATCATATTCAAGTACTTTTCTCAAATTGCAAATATATGTTCATAGTTATTGAACATATATACGAATGTAGAGATGAAGAAGAAATTGGAATACATATATATCAAGAGGGTACGTATGTTGTAATTGTCTAATGTACATATTAATAGGGACTTAACAATCATATTAAATCCAATAAATAAAAGGATATCGGGTTTATCGGGTTAGGTTGGGTTCAAATGACCGTAACCTAGTTTCAACCCAATACCTATGGTTTGAAGATTTTACAACTCAATTAGACATCAGGTTGCTTCGGGTTGAATTATTTTGCGTTGGGTTAGGTTGGATTGATCAGGTTGGTCGGGTTTTTGTGCACCCCTAATCAGTATTGGTTCAAAATCAAAATGTCTTCAACAAAATCGAAGAATAGTTGAAGTGAAACCAGAGAGTTACCAAAGCAGATTGGATTATCATCTAGCCAATTGAAGCCCAATACAAGATAAAGTAAAAAACAGTTGGACAATTACTGTTTTTGGCAAGCCAATTTTTGAGTACAAACTTAACCAGCAAGTTTGGCTCACCAACTATACCAACTCTTGTCCGGGCATGGGAACATGCTCAGCATGTCAGACAAAGGAAGTTCAAAATTACTATTTTATTAGTATCATACTTCCTTTATTGTCCCCTTTGCATACAGAAGGATGGGTTGTGTTAACAAATGTCTACATCATATCTTCAAGATATTCAAAGGTTGAAATAAAGAGTACAAACATGCACTGATAATCAAATCAGATAAAGACACACGTTAAAATTGGATAACAACATTTAATACATGGCTATAAAAAGGCTACATTTGACAATATTGCGACACACCTGTTTTAAAAGGAATAGTGATAGTTTTTTAGGCAAAATCGGTGTCAACATGTAAAGACTATCTCAGGTTTTCAGATATGAAAGAGTACTTTCTTCTAAACTTTTAGTGTCTCCTTTGTGAGCAAATTTGTCACCAACCAGATTGTTTAGGATCAGGTCTTACCTCTTTAGCTTCCAGAATAAATCTTTATTTTTTTGTTTTTATAAACATACATAATTAAAAAGTGTAAATCTGTAGTGTTCAAACCCCTTCTACAAGTATTTTATGTGTTAGTTATTACCCTTCCAAGACCAACAAAAACCATTATATTCTTCGAAGTTAATTGTTTTGAAAATAACAATTGAGTTTAATGCTTTTTATAATGATTTTTAAAAGTTGAATAATTTTATAATGGTTTCCGAAAGTTGAATAGTTTCGATAATGATTTTAAAGTCCACTAAGAAAATTAAAAGCAACATGAAAGTGAGTTGATATTTATTGCAATTGCTCCTAAATAAATTCAGAGGTTTGAGTCAAACATTTTGTAAGTGCAACTGGAAGGTTTCAAAGATCGAATAAATTACATATTTTTATCAGTTTAAACAATTATAAAGCAGACTGTATGAACATAAAGATGAAATATATAGGGAAGATATATGTTACACAAGATTTACGTGGTTCACCCCAAACAAAGGGGCTAGTTCACACTGAGACACTTTTTGAGGAACTTCAATATTGTTTCTCTTTAAATGGTAGAACGGGACCGTACGCGATGGTCTTACAATGAAAATATAAAATACTCCATCTTTTACGAAAGGGAGAATCACTCAATGGTGACATATGTAGGGCAATATACTCAAACCTAACACAAAGATAATAAACACTCAAAGGATTAGTGTAGGAGAAATCTTCTCAAACTTAACTTAATATCTAAACACTTTTGTAAAATGAGATTAACAACCCCAATCCAAAAATTAGAAACTAGGAAGTGTTTGTACTCACAACACTTACGATATATGAACTTATAACAAGATCAAATAGTGGTATAATAGTCTCTCAAATAAAAGTAGTTTGATTTAGAAAATTAAATCTGAAGAACATGAAGAATGTCTTGAGGAAGATGAGAGAGAGAGAGAGAGTGAGTGAGTGAGAGTGTGTGTGTGTGTGAGAGAGAGAGAGATATGGATTTTCGGACTAAAAGTCTCCTAAAAAGTTGCCTTGGAAGTTGGGAAAGAAACCCTAAAGTTAAACAACAATTTCAAATCCGAGTTCAAGTGGACGTCCGCATTATCGCTTTTTAGAAAAAGTCTGATATTTTTTTACCACTGTAAGTATTGTCAAGTCAGAAATACTTTATAGTGGACGACCACTTAACCAAGTAGACGTCCACATAACTTTTATAGCTATTTACATTAAATGTCACTTTCTCACTTTTGTGCAACAAGTCAAATCATACTAAATCTGATTTTTAAACATAATTATGAAGTAAGAAATGTTGATGACAATAAGCATTCACACATGTAAATTTGTGATATAAAAATCTCATTTAGTTTACTTATTTTACGTAATTTATAGTCCCTACAACCCCTTTTATTGGATTGATGTTATTCAGGTCCAAAAGCCTAATAAATGATCCCAGGCTGCAAAACAGAGCCTATGTGGATGATCAAGCGACCTAAGTCGCCCAAACTAGTCGGGCACATCGAAAGCCAAAGTCTAGAGCGTTGAGCAGCTTCACATGCGACTAAATTCGCATCCAAACTCGTCAAAGACACTGTTTCCTATCTTCTTGCAGCTTGGTGTCGATTGGATGGATGAGTAACCACTTTAAACACTTGATTTCTTAGCGTATTTTGAATTTTTTTTCGTACTTCAAAATATTACAGTTTGGGCAATATTGACATATATTATATATTATTTCTGCATCTCTTCCTAAATCGACTACTATCTTTTAAAAACCTTTCCTCACATTATCCGCTCGGTCCTTCATGACCCTCTTTCGCGAAGAAAGATTCATTTTTTTTATTATCGAAACATATATTTTTATTTTTACTTTGTGCTTAAGAATCTATACATTCTCCATGGTTGTAGTTCTATTGTCATAATTACAAAGTCCTCTAAAATTTACTCTGATGTTTACAATTTTTTAAATTATGTCTCAAAATAAATGTCCATAATGAAAAAGACACACAGTTTTATGAATGTGTAATTATTAATTTTTTTAGTTAATAAAAGGACAATTTTACCCTTAATTATAGAGAGAGAAATTTTCTATACCTCATAACTAAGGGTAGAATGGGAAATAAACATGTACTTTTAAATGTAGACATTTATTTTGGGACAAACTAAAATAGTAATATTGACACTTACTTTGGGATGGAGTAGAGTAGATCACAATTACTAAGGGGATGTTTGGTTAGAGATATTAAACAATAATCAATGAGAATGATAATAAAAGAAACTGTTTGGTTTTATATAATATAATGTAACACCCGAGTTTTCGGTAAGTATTCTTGGGCGTATAAAAGTGTAAATGTATATGTATAATTAGGCAACCATTTTGTATGGTAGCATGTCCGCCTACGTTTTAGTTAAGATGAGCCCGAATGTCCGTTTTGGACCCACGATCTAACCCCTTGAACCATTTACGCTTTAATGAAAATGAAGGGGAAAACGTAGAAGTTAAAACATCGAGTTTCGGGGCCCTGAACCATCGGCACGACGATTCTTGGCGTTTGTGACGCATGTTACTATCGCCTATGGGAAAGTCGTGGGGGAATAACACCCCTCGGTACATATAAGGCGACAGAGCCCGACGATTATGCCCGGGTCACTATCGCAGGGCACTCTCGCCGTGTCACACTCGCCGAAGACCTCCAGCGTATAAAAAGTTGGCCCTGGTCGATTTTAGTTATTTTCTCACTTCAAGACTTGTTGCTTGGACGTTTTTCCTCTGCATTTAAGGTGAAATTCCTAACCCTAGCTTCCCTACTCATTTAATTCATCTTGGAGATCCTTAAGGGTCATTCATTGTTCTTACGTCTAGGTGGTTGAGTATTTAGTGAGGGAAGACTTCACCCTTGGTCTAGTACAAGAGATACTACCACCTTCTAGGGTTTCTACTTCTATTTAGGTTTTGTGTAAAACCTAGCAAAGTGAGTCTTTCTCCCTACCAAACTCTATACATGTTAAAATACTCTTTTATGGACTAATATGAATTGTTCTATATGGTTATTACTTGAGAAGCTTTGGAAAAATAAATAAATACAAAACTAGGGTTCCACCCATTTTGAAGTGTTATGTAGAAAGGAGATTAGAAAGTATTTCAATGTACATGAATGGCTCATATTACTTGATTTCCACAAACTTTGGAACCCCAAAAGGGTAAGGAGGGTATAATTTCTACATTGGTTTATTTAGAGAGTTATTTCATAAAGTTTCAATTGCGTAAAGTCTATTCTTTATTTTGGGTGTTTGTTACATTATTTGGTACGTAAGTAAGTTGGACCATTGTTGTAACTCCATGAACACATGAGTCTTATTCTTATGGGATGTAGTTGGGAGAGTTTAATTCTCAAATGTACCAAGAAATAGGCATGAGGTCAAGATGGGTAATAGTTGTGAACTTCAAAGTCGGGCAACGACCAATGACCATTAATTGTAATTTCTTGTAAATGAGTGAAATATAGAATTGATGGTATTACCATTAGTTCGTAGTGGGGCTCTTGAACATGATGGGTGACCTACTTTGTGTTCTGTCACCCACATGGAAAATCGTGTTTGCCCGTCATCGCAAGATGTTTGTGTACGTGTTAAAGTTGGATAATAAAAGGAGTCCTATGGAGAATTATTGAGTTTGTATTTTCCAGAATTTGCACTTAATTGTATTAATTGTAAAATTGATTGATCTCACTAGGCGTTCGCCTAACACTTCTTCTTATTTGTGACATGTATAGCATGTCCTAAGAATAGCGGGTCGTCAAGCTTGTGAGTAAGGTGCTAGTTGCCGGTAATGGCGACTTTTGGGAGCACATACTTTTGGGAGGAATCAATTGGAGATTTTGAGATTAGAAACCCTTTTTGGTGATCTTAATCTAACGCCCGGAAAATTCCTCATAAGTAATCTTGGACCTTTGACCCCACACCCGTACATTAATGATGATTATCCCTAATATATTATTGAATTGAACCCCAAATGACACCTACTCGACTCCAACCCTTTAGAACGCGAAAATAGGAAAATTTTCAGCGGCTGGACTGAGACGTACGACATTGACCGACGACTATGACATTGGTCATAGTCGCAGATGGTAATCTCGTGGGTGGATGAGAGGCCACTGTGTGTGGGCTGCGACAATGCCCTGTGAAAATGCCCATGGGCAAAGTCGCAGGGCAATGGCGCCTGCGTGGTTGAGACTTTTGATTTTAAACGTGATCTGATGCTCATTTTGGAGAAATTAATTTCGAAAACGGGAGGGGTATCTCAAGGGGAGATTTTTGAGCTCTCAAACACCCATCTCATTTATTTATAGGGTTTTGGTTGGTAAGCTCCTTTATTGTTCTTGAAATCATCATCCAAGGCATTTATTGAAGCATTATCATCAAGATATCCACTCCTTGCAACCAAGTCTTCCACAACTAACATCTAGGGTTTTCTATTTTCTAGGTTTTAATCAAAACCTAGATTGTGAGTTTCTTAAACCTTGTCAAAACTAGATACACATCATATTATGTTTTTACTGTCATTTACTTGTCTTTACATGACCCATTTTGTATTCACTATGTGGTACTTCCCTATGATTGATTTTGGGAACTTTGTTCTATAAAAAGGGGTTCTCTTATGTGAATATTTGGAACCCTTGGCCACCAAAATGGTAGAATCAGTCTTGCATTGAATACTATGAAATAATGTATTATATGAAGGATTTGACCTAATTTCATGTAAAGGGGTTATTGAATATTTAAGTATTGGTAGGCTACTACTGGATTACAAATTTAACTGAACACGTGAATATGTTGGAAAGGAAGAAAACTCATTAATGTCGTTTATGATAACCATATATGAAGTGTGTGACCGACATTCTAAATGTTGTACCCATGGTTGGTATTGTGAACATTTCTTGAGTACTATGCGCCTTGTGGCCTATTATCATTATTGATGGACGAACCAAGTCAGTAGACACTAGGAGGATATAGTCTTGGGTGCCACCGTGATGGTATGTACCTACACCTCTGCCATTCGAGGTAATGCCATGGTTGTAGTTATCGGATGTGTCGGGCCTTTCGGATGTCACTCATTGTAGTTGGCATCAAGGTGTATCAACTCTTTGGGTGGAACTTGATTGGTGCTATGGGTCTCCCCCATTAACTCCACATACGGAAATTTACCCAATTATTATCATGTAATTATATGCATATGTTTCTCTTAAATTATTGATCTTGCAAGTTCAACTCACTAGAATTTTTGACCTAACATTTGTTTGGTGTCGATGTGTATCTCAGGTTCTAGTGGCGCTGCTTCTAAGCAGGTTTAGACGGACTTTGGTGAGGGCTTGGGGAAGGTGCATTTGGGTGCACTTTTTGAGAAGTCATTATTTGGGTCCATAGGCGACACCCTTTTTGTAATCTCTTTTCTATTACAGAAATTATATTAGTTAGTTGTTGTTTATTGCCCTTAAATTACAAAAATTAAACACGTTTTATTTATTCCCCATTTTTGGGAGGCTTTTGCTATGGCAATTTCTATATACATCATGTCCGTTTTTCCGGAATTTTGTTATCCCTATTTATAGGGTGTTACAAGTTGGTATCAGAGCTTTAGTTTAAGTGAACTAGGTATTGACTTAGCATATCTAGACTTAAGCTTTAAGCGTTAACGATGAGTTGTCCACCTTGGGGTAAAAGTCTTAGGTGGGGAGAGCGTTAGGATCTACGGAATTACATTGATTAAGAGTTGTGATGACGGTAACGACAAATCCTTGTGTATAACGCAATCATAATATCACGTAACTAATGCTATTATTAATGCGATCTTACGTGAGCATGCTTGAATTGCTATTATTATGATAATTGATAAATGTATTAGTACGTACCATGAGTTCAACTCACTTAGTCTGTTCTCAACCTCTTTCTCATACATGTGTGACAGATAATCATGGTAAACACTCAGAGCATATTACCAAACCCGCAAGAGGGTCATATGGAAGATGAATCTACCGCCGACCAACCTTCGGTGGTTGTGACCACAATGGGGCCTCCCATACCCACTGTCTTGGGCGGAGGGCCTGAAATCATTCCGCAAGTGGACCTTGCCTCTGGCAACCCGATCATCGAGGAGGTGACCCTCGAAACAAGAATCAAGGATAGCATGATGCAATCCATGAACTCGACCATGACACAACAACAAGAATTCTTTTATGAAACTCTTGGAAGACCGCGACGCTAGTCACTGACGGCCAGAAACGGTGGTGGATAATGCCGTGGTTGGGTCGGGTGGTGGACCAAACGTCGTGGGCACGAAATAGCATGTCGTTATTCGCGAAAAGCGGAAGGAGTCAGGATGCACATATAAAGATTTTCTGGGTTGCAGGCCACCAGAATTCCCAGGTACCGCTGATCCTGTCAGTTGCATATATTGGATCAGAGAGGTGGAAATGGCGTTTGAGGCTAGAGAATGCGACGAGTCTCAAAAAGTAAAGTTTACTTCTCATCTACTTAAGGGTGAGACCCTGACTTGGTGGAATCTCACCAGGTCATCTCTTACTCCCGAGGTGTTGGCCAAACTCTCATGGCCAACATTCAAGAAGAACATCCTCAATAAGTACTACAGCGAGAAGGCCTTGGACAAGATTGAGCTTGAGTTTCGAAATTTAAGGAAGGGTAGCATGTCTATTTCCGACTACTCGAAGCAATTTCTAGAGAAGTTGAGTTTGGTGGAGCACCTGGATCCCAATGAGAAGACGAAGATCAAGGCGTATATATTAGGATTGTGGCCGAGATGAAGACGGCGGTGAGGAACACCAAAGTGTCGAAGATTGAGGAGGCTACCGTGGAGTCATTCCTTGTGGAGGATGACATTGTTCAAGGAAGAGAAGAGAGGGGTCAAGCCGGGGAGAAACGGAAGTGGGAAGGGCCATCTGGGTCCGTTCGACATTCTAAACCATTTGTGAGTGGAAGATTCGGAGACAACCACCGAGAGTCAAGGTGGTGCCATAAATGCAAGGCTAAGCATTTTGGCCCATTTAATCCAAGACCTCACTAGGGGCCCGTCGAGTGTGCCAAGTCTCTAGAAGACGCTCTCAACTTATGAATCTACATTGTGAAAATTGAACTACTAAAAAATACAAATGAACTAATCTATTTATACCTCCCCCAACTCACACTTGTTCTACATTAAGCCCAAGCCCATTTTACACGATAAGCCCAAATTAGAATCTAAGCCAATTACAAATATAAAATGGTAAACCCCTTTACAAAACTTTCTAACTTGGACATTTTATGTCCTAACAGTGGCGGCCATGTAAATTCTTTTGGATCAACGACAAGAGTCGAGCAACCTCCGAGAGCGCCGATCCGAGCATTCCGGATGACCACCGAGGAGGCGAAGAAGACCGCCGATGTCGTTTCCGATACGTTCCTAGTAAACTCCTTGCCCGCTCGTGCGTTGTTTGATTCGGGTGCTACTTGATCCTTTTTGTCGGACATTTTCTGTAAGCAATTCGTCACTCCTAGTGGTATTCTCCCCGATGCTTTAGTAGTAGAGGTGGCTAATAGAGACCAAGTAATTATTCGCGAGCGTTTCGTTGACTGTACCTTAGAGATTGATGGTAACTCCTTTGGAGTGGATTTATTACCTACGATTATTGGTGGTTTCGATGTAGTCATAAGTATGGATTGGTTGTTTAGACATAATGCCGACATCCTTTGTTCTAAGAAGATGATCCAAGTGCCTTTGTCGGGAAATGGTGTAGTCACCATCTATGGAGAGAAAGGGAAGAGATGTAATCCTATCATCTCCTCTCTTAAGGCTCACAAATTCTTAGCGAAGGGTTGCTCTTCATATCTAGCTTATGTGGTGGACGTGAAGAAAGATAAGGAGTCTGTAGAGGATGTGAAGGTTGTGCAGGACTACCTGGACGTCTTTCCAGAGGACCTACCCGGTCTACCGCCAGAACGCCAAGTGGAGTTTCAAATCGACCTTACTCCGGGAGCGGCTCCGATAGCCCGTGATCCCTACCGTTTGGCTCCGACAGAGATGCTAGATATGATGACACAACTTCAAGAGCTCTTAGAGAAGGGATTCATTCGACCAAGCTTATCTCCTTGGGGAGCCCCGGTTTTGTTCGTGAAGAAGAAGGATGGATCCATGCGAATGTGTATAGACTACCGGGAGTTGAACAAAGTTATGGTGAAGAACAAGTATTCTTTACCTCGAATCGATGACCTCTTTGATCAAATCCAAGGCGCAGGACGTTTTTGAAGATCGATCTTCGGTTCGGATACTACCAAGTGAGAGTGAAGAAGGAAGACATTTCGAAGACGGTGCTCCGAACGAGATACGGTCACTACGAGTTTTTAGTGATGCCATTTGGGTTGATCAACGCTCCGGCCATATTCATGGATTTGATGAACCGCGTGTGTTGTCCCTTCTTGGACAAGTCGGTGATCATTTTCATTGACGACATTTTGACTACTCTAAGGATGAGGCCGAATATGGGAAACACTTAGGAGAGGTGTTAGAAGTTCTTCGAAAAGAGAATTTATTTGCAAAGTTCTCGAAGTGAAAATTTTGGCCCCAAGAGGTTCAATTCTAGGTCCACGTGGTGTCGAAAGATGGTGTGAAGGTAGACCCGACAAAGATCGAGGCGATGATGAGTTGGGAACCGCCAACGAGTCCGACGGAGATCCGTAGCTTCTTAGGGTTGGCGGGTTATTACAGACAGTTCATTCAAGACTTCTCCAAAATCGCTTCGCCACTCACCTCCCTCATAAGGAAGAATGTAAAATTCCTTTGGACAGAGGCGCAAGATCAAGCCTTTCAAACTCTCAAGAGGAAATTGTGTGAAGCTCCCATTCTATCTCTACCCGAGGGATCAGATGACTTTGTGGTGTATAGCGATGCTTCCAAAATGGGCCTCGGCCCTCGGGTGTGTGCTAATGCAACGGGGAAAAGTGATAGTTTATGCGTCACGGAAACTAAAGGACCATGAGAAGAATTACTCGACTTGGAATTGGCGGCAGTGGTCTTTGCATTGAAATTATGGCGACATTATTTGTACGGGACGAAGTGCACTCTCTTTACTGACCACAAAATACTGAAGTACATCTTCGACCAAAAAGAACTCAACATGTGGCAAATAAGATGACTTGGACTATTAAAGGACTACGATTGTGAGTTGCTCTATCATCCTGGTAAGGCCAATGTAGTGGCGGATGCCTTGAGCCGGAGGAGCTATAAAGGTGGTGTCAAATTATCTCTCACTAAGATTGACGTGGTATCAAGCTTGTTGGAAAACATCAAAACATGTCAAGTGGAAGCACTTAAAGAAGAAAACCTCAAATCCGAGGTTATGGTAAAGCAAAGTGGACTGTTGACGGAAGATGGTCGAGGGTTTAAGCTATTTCAAGGCCGCATCTGGGTGCCAAAGTTTGGTGGGAATCGGGATCTACTCCTAGAAGAGGCGCATAAGTCGAAATATTCTATACACCCCGGTAACACCAAGATGTATAGAGACTTAAAGTTGAATTATTGGTGGCCGGTGATGAAACTTAACGTAGCTAATTACATTGAGAGGTGTGTTATGTGTCTCCAAGTCAAGGCGGAACATCAGAGACCGTACGGGAGTTTGCAACCATTGTCCATTCCTGAGTGGAAGTGGGACAATATCCCCATGGATTATGTGAAAAAGCTACCGAAGACCTTACGAGGCCATGACACAATTTGGGTGGTAGTAGATCGCCTGACCAAGAGCGCACATTTCCTTGTAATGTGAGAGACCTTGCCGATGGAGAAATTGGCCAAGCTCTATTTTGATGAGGTGGTGTCGAGACATGGTGTCCCGCAATCCATTGTGTCGGATAGAGACAGTCGGTTCACATCAAATTTTTGGGCTAGTCTACATAAAGAGTTGGGAACTAGATTAAACCTGAGCACGACTTACCATCCTTAAACGGACGGGTAAAGTGAGAGGACAATTCAGACGCTCGAAGATATGTTAAGGTTGTGTGTTATCGACTTTGGAGGGAGTTAGGACTCGTATCTACCCTTGTTAGAGTTTGCTTATAATAACAATTACCATTCTAGCATTGGAATGGCGCCATTTGAGGCCTTGTATGGTCGGAAGTGCAGAACCCCGGTTTGTTGGCTCAAAACGGGCGAGAAACAATTCGCCGGACCTGAAATAGTTCAAGAGACGGCGGATAAAGTGAAAGAAATCCGGGAGAGATTGAAAGCGGCCCAAGATCGGCAAAAGAGTTACGCAGACAAGAGAAGAAGACCGGTCGAGTTTCAAGTGGGCGATCGCGTTATGTTGAAAGTATCGCCATGGAAGGGGATTATCCGATTTGGAAAACGTGGAAAGATTATTCCTCTTTTCCTTGGACCTTTCATCATTTTAGAGAAGATTGGACTACAACTTACCGGTTGGACCTACCACCAGAAATGGATGGGATACATCCTACCTTTCATGTGTGTTATCTTCGTAAGTGTCTAGCCGAAGAAGAGAGCTTAATTCCGTTAACGGAAATTTGAGTGAATAACGGGAATCGTTGCGTGGAGGATCCAGAGGCGATATTGGAATCAAAGGTGAAGAAGTTGCGACATAAAGACGTGGTCACGGTTAAAGTACAATGGAAGCACCACCGCGGTGCCAACGTTACGTGGGAATCGGAAGAAGATATGAGGAACCGCTATCCTCACTTGTTTCCTTAGAATGGGATTTCGGGGACAAAATCCTAATTAAGGTGGGGAGGATTGTAACGCCCAGAAAATTCCTCGTAAGTAATCTTGGACCTTTGACCCCACACCCATACATTAATGATGTTTATCCCTAATATATTATTAAATTGAACCCCAAATGACTCCCACTCGACTCCAACCCTTTAGAACGCGAAAATAGGAAAATTTCTAGAGGCTGGACTGAGACGTGCGACATTGACTGGCGACTATGACACTAGTCATAGTCGCAGATGGCAATCTCGCGGGTGGATGAGAGGCTACTGTGTGTGGGCTGCGACAATGCCTCTGGGAAAAGTCACTGGGCAATGTCGCCCGCGTGGTTGAGACTTCTGATTTTAAACGTGATCTGATGCTCATTTTGGAGAAATTGATTTTGAAAAAGAGAGTGGTTTCTTAAGGGGCTATTTTTGAGCTCGCAAACACCCATCTCATTTATTTCTAGGGTTTTGGTTGGTAAGCTCCTTTATTGTTCTTTAAATCATCATCCAAGGCATTTATTGAAGCATTACCATCAAGATCTCCACTCCTTGCAACCAAGTCTTCCACAACTAACATATAGGGTTTTCTATTTTCTAGGTTTTAATCAAAACCTAGATTGTAAGTTTCTTAAACCTTGTCAAAACTAGATACACATCATATTATGTTTTTATTTTCATTTACTTGTCTTTAGATGACCCATTTTGTATTCACTATGCGGTACTTCCCTATGATTGATTTTGGGAACTTTGTTCTATAAAAAGGGGTTCTATTATGTGAATATTTGGAACCCTTGGCCACCAAGATGGTAGAATCACTCTTGCATTAAAACTATGAAATAATGTATTATATGAAGGATTTGACCTAATTTCATGTAAAGGGGTTATTGAATATCTATGTATTGGTAGACTACTACTGGTTTACAAATTTAACTAAACATGTGAATATGTTGGAAAGGAGGAAAACTCATGAATGTCGTTTATGAGAACCATATATGAAGTGTGTGACTGGCATTCTAAATGTTGTATCCATGGTTCGTATTGTGAACATTTCTTGAGTACTATGCGCCTTGTGGCCTATTTTCGTTATTGATAGACAAACCAAGTCAGTAAACACTAGGAAGATATAGTCTTGGGTGCCACCATGATGGTATGTACCTAGACCTCCGCCATTCGAGGTAATGCCATGGTTGTAGTCCTCGGATGTGCCGGGCCTTTTAGATGTCACTCATGGTAATTGGCATCAAGGTGTATCGACTCTTTGGGCGGAACTTGATTGGTGTTATGGGTCTCCCCCATTGAATCCACATACGGAAATTTACCCAATTATTATCATGTAATTATATGCATATGTTTCTCTTAAATGATTGGCGTTGCATCTTCAACTCACTAGGCTTTTTGGCCTAACATTTGTTTGGTGTCGATGTGTATCTCAGGTTTTAGTGGTGCCGCTTCTAAGCAAGTTTAGATGGACTTTGGTGAGGGCTTGGGGAAGGTGCATTTGGGCGCACTTTTTGAGAAGTCATTATTTGGGTCCATAGGCGACACCCTTTTTGTAATCTCTTTTCTATTATAGAAATTAGATTAGTTGGTTGTTGTTTATTGTCGTTAAACTACAAAGTGTAATTAAACAGGTTTTATTTATTCCCCATTTTTGGGAGCATCTTGCTATGGCAATTTCTATATATACCTCATGTCCATTTTTCCGTAATTTTGTTATCCCTATTTTTAGGGTGTTACACTTAACGACACCCGTTCATAATCAATATTATGTTAGTCTAGATTAGTAGGTTGTTGTATAAGTATCTGTTGTAATTATTGAACTAGGTATGTTAGAAAGATGTCTAGAATTAAGCTGAGGTGTTAAGTTATGATTTGTGAGGCTTGGGTAGAATTTCTAGGATAAGATGGTTGCTAATGCCAAAAATCGTCCCAAGGAAGATCTAAGGTCGTTGTGGAGATTTAACAACTAAAGTAAGCGATCGATCGACAAAACGTATAACATATAATAAAAGTGAATAATAGACAGAGAATTTGGTGATGCGGAAAACCCCGTAGAGGGTAAAAACCGCGGACGATAGCAGAGATCGTCAAGTGCACTATGGACGTTAAACAGGGACGTCGTCCTTTAGAAGGAGTGATCGAAAGTATAATTGAAAATATTACAATGAAAAATAAATGAATCATAAATATGTGTTCTTCGTCGTACGATGAAAATACTTTGTTGAGTGTTGAGAGTAAACTAAGTATTATTGAGTGTTGCGTATAATGAGTACGAATATCTCAGTCAGGTGTCCCGAATGGTTCTTCAGGTCTTGCATATATAGCTTTTGGTCACCATAAATAAGCATTAAATATCCAACGGTCTTGATAATGATTGATCTTGATGATGCTTGTCCGTTATATCCGTTGGTCATTATGCGCTTTAAACCTGTAATAAAGGATTCATAAAGGAAAAACGGTCGTATGTATTAAATGATAAACAATCATTAGTTACGTTATAAAAGTCGTGAGATATAAGTCTATCGAGAGGTTCCTCCTGGTCGTGGACGTGAGAAACTCTCAATCGTCGTCATCAGTGACGATCGTGACTCTCGATGTGTGTGATCTTCAGGACCTTATCTTAATACAAGAATGGTCCTTAGATTGGATACGTTTGGTTTTCTTGCGTCGGTCATGACTTATGAAATTTTACCTAAACAGTTTGCCCCCAAAAGTCGAAAATTGGGCGGCAAGTCGACTTTTTGGATTTTGTAACTAGATTGGACACGTGTCGAAATTAGTAACTGAATCGGTTCCTCGAAAACCGAAGTGATTACAAGGGAAAGCGTGCAACCGTCTAACGGCCATGACGTCACGGCGATGTAGGGTGCGTGGTGTCAGGTATAGGGACATGTGTCGTCCCTTCGACGGCTGGAGCGTGAAAAGTCGATGATAGGTGTCGACCATCTATTGGCTTGAACTGATTTCGAATCAAGTATAAATTTCGATCCGTGGCCGAATCCTTTCCTTTTTATGCCTTTGGTAGTTTTCTTAGAGGGAGATTCTTCAAAGAATTGATTGCCATTTATAGGCTTATAGTTAGAGCCTTATTTAAGACGATTTAAGAACCACGGGTCTAGGAAAGCGTATTACTCCTGATTCCCACATGGCGATTGATCCTCCTAGTACCATGAGAGGGGAGGCGGAGATGAGAGTTTTCAGGCTTCTTACCAAGATCCCAGCTGATGTGAGGTTGAATGCTCCAGACCAATTGAGGCCGGAGCAATGTCCGAATGGATATTTTGTTTTACATGTGTTAAGTCAGATTTTATAGTAATCATTGTATTTATAGGCTTGGTCTAATACTGTGTTTAGGAAGCTTATATGTCTTCTATTGGCCAAGGGTATTTAAGTCCCTTGTGGCTTTGTTCCTTGTAAGACTTTCACGCATACATTGAATAGAACTCACATTCTGCGCTTAAAACTCACTCTACTTTCTCTCTCTAGGATTTAGAACGATCTTGGATTATCAATTGGTATCAGAGCCTGTTAAGTCAAAATATTGTATCCAAGATTTAATAGGAAAGTCAATCTTGTAAAGTCAACTTTGTCATAGGCAAAGTCTATTTTGTCAAAGTCATAGAAAGTCAAAGTTGTATTTGTTTACTTAGTTGTTAAGTCTTTGTTAGATAGTTGGTATTAATAGGTTTAGTTCCTTATGATTTTGTCAAGAGTCTCATTGTAAACATTTAGACGTGTGGCTATTTCAAGATCTACTTTCTCTCTTTAGTTCATATTGCTTAATCTTGATGAGAAATGCTTGATTGATAGGAATTTTACATTCACAATTGGTGTCAGAGCAGTACCAAACAATTTCATAAAGTATTATCACAGAAAATTAGATTGATTTTCTCGAATTTTGGATCAAAATCTGAAATTTTCAAGAACTCAAGAACACAGAACGTATTTTCTGGAAAATGGACTTTTGATCGAATTCGATTTATTTTGTTGGTTTTAGATTGTAAGATCGATTTTGTAGTGATCGATTAGTGTAATTGAACTTCTTGTATTCACTCTTGCACAAGAATAAACCATGAATTAGTGTTCAATTTGAATTTTTGTAAGTTTTTGAAAACACGAACCAAAATACACTGTAATTGATTGATCGCACTGTAATCTTCATTGTTTTGATCAATTTTTGTTTGATAAAAGTGATTAATATCACTTTTTGGACCTATTGTGATCGTTGGCAGAAGATTTGGAAGAAAAATTCGAAGTTTGGATCGATGTCTTGTTAACAGAGTCAAGAACGCGTAAGATCCGTAGAACGCGCAAGATTCGTATCAAGAACACGCAAGCTATCAAGAACGTTTAGCGCGTTTCTATCTTTGTGCGATCAACGTTTAGCGCGTTTCTAACTTTGCGCGATCAACGTTTAGCGTGTTTCTAACTTTGCGCGATCAACGTTTAGCACGTTTCTAACTTGGCGCTATCAACGTTTAGCGCATTTCTAACTTTGCGCGATCAATGCTTAGGGAGTTTCTTACTTCGCGCAAATAATGGACTGCGAGTTCTGAGTTCGCGCTAACCACATATAGCGAGTTCTGAGTTTCGCGCTACAATGCCTTGCGAGTTCTAGTTTCGCGCTAACCACATATAGCGAGTTCTGAGTTTTGCGCTACAATGCCTTGCGATTTCTAGTTTCTCGCTAACCACATATAGCGAGTTTTGAGTTTCGCGCAACAATGCCTTGCGCGTTCTAACTTCGCGCAAACAACTACTAGCGAGTTTTTCGGTGAACAGTGTTTAACGAATTCAGTTGGTCTGTGAGTTCTAGTGATCTGCGAGTTCCAGAGATAGAAAATTTCTGAGAAATTATTTTGAAAGTGGTGATCTGATTTTGATTTTCAGTCAAAATTTCTGAATTGTTTGGGAACGATCATTCTTATCAAGCTGATTTCTCATTCAATATTTTCTGAAAGAGAGGATGAGTTCACCAATATTACTCAGAGGAAGATACGAGCAGTGGAAAGTTGATTTTTTTAATTTTGTAGATAAACATGAGCTGAGTTGCTATATCAGATTATCATTGTCTGAAGGAGAGATGAAACCTCAAACTCCAACAGAAGATTGTTCTGAGGAACAGGAGAAAAGAAAGAGAGATGATATTTTAGCCCGAACTTTTGTGTTTAATAGTATTCGTCATGATATTAATGGTCATATAAATACCTATCAGTTGACAGGAAAAGATTTATACAAGTCGACAGGAAAGGAGATGTGGGACTATCTTGAATGGACGATGTTAGGGCCAAAGGTTATGTCTGAGCTAAAAGGAAAAATTTCTGAGTTGGAAGATAAAATTCAGCAAGCCGTATATGTTGAGAGTTATGAACAGAAGATTAGAATTTTGGAAGATTCTAATGTTGAGCTTCTAAAGAAAATATCTAATTTGGAGCAAACACTTGCTAAAGACAAATCTGATTTTGAGAGTAAACAGAAAGAGTTTGCTAAGAAATTTTCAGAATTTTCCAGAAAGAGTGCTGATGAGAAGAAAGCAGTTGAGCTTAAATGCATAAAACTTTCTCAACAAGTTTCTGATTTTGAGAAATTACTTATCTTGGAAAGAGAGAAGTTTGCCAAGGAAAAGAAGGCCATTGAACAAAAGAATGTGGGATTCTTCAAGGAAATATCCGGCCAGAGAAACGATGCTGAGAAGGGATTTGAAGAAGAAAGAAGCATATTTGAGGCTGAGATTAGAAAACTGACTGCCAAGTTATCTGAACTATCTGAGAATGCACTGAAAGAGCAGAAAACGAAGTCTGAATGCAAGACAAAGATTGACCTGCTTGTTAAAGAAAGAGACAACTTTGCTTCAAAGATTAAAGAGCTTGAAAAGACATCATCAAGTTCAAATCTGAAAACTATTTCTTCACAAAGGTCAGTTAAATCTTCTGATCAGATTCGTAGTACTAACCTTTTCTATGATAGATATATAGATGGTTCAGGTACACATCAAAGAAGAAGGAGATACAAGGAAGAGGAACTAGTCTGGAAGAAGAAACCAGTTGAAGATGAGATGAAAGATGAGCTGAAAGGAAAGAAATCATGTGTACATACACACAAAGCCAATAAGAACAATGTGCATAAAGGTAAACCTGATCATATCTACTCGAGAGATCAATTAATCAGGTTGTCAGGTAAGAAATACTATTGTTCTTATTGCTGTACACATGATCATATTCACAAGACCAGTGATCATTTCTGGTATGGTTCATATTCAATTACCCCCACAAGAACTGCAACTAACATTCATGGACCCAAATACCAGTGGGTACCAAAGCCGAAAACTGATTCTGTGTTGCAGGCACCTCAAGTCAAGGGGGAGTAAGAGAACCAAGGCTTTTGAACAATGCAGTTCAAAACCCGGACTTCAAAGTTAAAATACTAAGGCTTCTAAGTACATCAGCTTAGACCCGTACTTCAACAGAGTTTGACTTCTAAACACAACAGTTTAGGAATCGTACCTCAACGATCAAAAGACCTTACTCCTGTACTTTGCATCCGATAAGATATGACGCTCTACAATTTACAAGGGAGTTGTATTGATCTCTATCCTGTGTTTTTTCATTGATAATATACTTACGATATGACGGTCTACAATTTAAAAGGGAGTTGTATTGATCTCTATCTTGTGTTTTAACTGACATATTTCAGATGCATAATTTAAGGGGGAGTAAAGGTGATGGCTTCTGATTAAACAGATCAGAACCCGTTCTTCAATGTTCAGACTTGGATATTTTGCAAATATCCAGGGGGAGCTTAAAAGACCTAGATCATTATATCATGATTTGAGGGGGAGCTTTAAAGGTAAATATCTTCTAATCTAGATCTCTGATTGTTTGAAAGAAGAACAACTTTCAAGCATGAAAAACAGTTTCAGAAATGTTCAAACCACTTCTGGTTCTCAAAAGATTTTATGAATTTGGAAGTGTGACTTTAAATGTTTTTCAAATTTTGAGCTTTAATGTTTAACCGACCGTGTGTTTCCAAAGATCAATACTTGCGTATTATCTTGTCCATATACTGTAAAGTATTCATACACACTAGTTCAGTAATTCATTTGAATTTGTTATTACCATGTCTCATATAGAAACAATTTTTCGATGGTAATACCCTCGTTTGAAATTCAATGTTGTTGAGCATCAATCATCTTTTCCAAAATTTGTGATTTCATTGCTAATTTGTTTATATTCGTTCATATAAACAAACCATCCAATTCTTTGATACCCTAACCATTTCATTTGATCTGATTGATACATTGTCAGATTCTCAAAACAATTCTCTTGATTTCATTTCATTCATTCAAAATCTTTGTTTTGAGAAATCTTCAAAGTTCAATTGCTCAAATCTCATGAGCATACATTTTGACAGTGTTATCTTATTTGAGCTTAAGTGTTCAAGTTAATCTGTTGAGCATACATTCTTTATAGGACTTACATGGGATTCATGTGTGAGCTTAAATAGAACTTCCATGGATTCACGTTAACCTGTGTTTCCTACCCAGGAAGTTATCCTAGAGTGATTGAGGGGTGAGGGGTCAAAATCAAAGAGTGGGGGAGATAACTCATCCGGTTGAGTTATTCTCAATGTGCTGAGTGGAAAAATGGAAAAGAGAGTTTGGTTAGAAGTGAGCTTTAATGTTAAAAAGAAAGAGGGTGTGAGAACAGAGTTAAAAGAATATCAGAACTCTGCACCAACCCCTTTCTGAGCCGGGCAGCCACATCTACTGATTGGTTCACATTCTTTGGTGACCATCATTGAAACAGGCAGTGAGACCATGCCAACTCTTGCTATTACCCCACCAACCACTCATTCCTTTCTCGAAAAAGAAATGTTTCATTTTCTTTGGGGACGCAGCACATCTGCTATCTAATCTTCAATCGGAAGATTTAGATATTGAAAAAGAAGGAAAGTTGCCCCACCTTCGCACCTCTTTCATGCACATTGAGTCCGTGTAATATCTGTTGTTGTCTCAACAGTTTACACAATTTGAGCCTGATAAAGCTAAGTAGCTTCAATCATTCTACACTTGCACGAGCACACAAGGAATAAGTTTTCTTGTCATAACATTCATAGAAAATTCCTTTGTGGTTTTTCGATGATTGAATGGAAGCCCTGGGGGAGTGAACATTACAAAAGCTCTTTTCCAATGTACATCCGTTGTACAAAGTAGCTCCGTGCTACTTACAGTCATATTAACTGTATCATTTGTTGATTCAGGGTTACATCGTTCATTATGTCTGATTTTGAAAAGATTCGGATATATACATTTCATGAATTCACAGATACTCAGATCAAAGGGCGGAGATTGTCAAATTATTATGACGGGGAGATTGTTAGTTCGCCACAAAGGGGGAAATAAAAAAAATGCTGAAATAGAAGAAGTTTTGATGATCATGATGCTCACAATCATGAAAAAGGGGGAGAATTTTATAAAGATTCAATTTCAAAGTCATGAAGAGTTGTCAAAGAAAAAGAATTGTGGCAGAAAGTTCAACTTATTCAAGATTGGTGAAAAGAAATCATTCCAAGATGATTCAATTCCCGAATGAAGATGATTTGAGAAAAGTTTTGAAGATGATTCAAAGTTATATCAAGATTTGTGAAAGTTTGTTTTTCTGAAGACAATCCAGAGATCACAAGAGATGAAGATACAAGTTTTTCAAAGATTCCTCAAAGAAGTTTCAAAGGAGTTTCAAGTATTATGTTTCGTGTTCAAGACATGTTGACTTTCAAATCTATAAAGTGCACAAGACTTTTCAAGATTCTTCAAAGGCTGAAAGACTGAAGATTGTTAAAGCTTCAAAGATTCAAAGTTCAAGAGATAAAAGCTGAAGAATCAAGAGTTGAAGACTAGTGTCAAATCTTGTAAAGTCAACTTTGTCATAGTCAAAGTCTATTTTGTCAAAGTCATAGAAAGTCAAAGTTGTATTTGTTTACTTAGTTGTTAAGTCTTTGTTAGATAGTTGGTATTAATAGGTTTAGTTCCTTATAATTTTGTCTAGAGTCTCATTGTAAACATTTAGACGTGTGGCTATTTCAAGATCTACTTTCTCTCTCTAGTTCATATTGCTTAATCTTGATGAGAAATGCTTGATTGATAGGGATTTTACATTCACAGAGCCTAATCTGAATCTGAGAGGATTGAGAGATACATGTTTTGATTCTGAATTTGTGTTTGAATCAGGAAATTTGATCGATTTTCTTGATTTTTTCAAGAAAATCTCAATTTTTGATTTTTCATCAAATTTGGACTGATTTTTGAACGAATTTTCTTGTAGATTGGTTTGCTGGATTCGTTTTTAATAGCAGAATAGTTTTGATTCACATCATTTTGCAAGAAAATCTATTTTTGGAGGTTGATTTCAAGGTTTTTGAGAAATCAGTTTGTTTGACATCAGATACCGTTCGTTCATGGATTTTTGCATGTTTATGATTTTTGTTTGAAATCGATTGTATGTTTTGAATAGAAAACTAGTTTCGATCATATCTGGATAGGTAGATTACATCTGTTTTGTGTTTAAGATCGTTTTAGAAGGTTTCTTAAGGTTTTGCGCCAGATCCGAGTTTTGCGTGAGTTCATCTGGAATTTGCGCCAGTTCATTCAGATTCATCGAGTTTTGCGCCAGGTTTAATATTTGCGCCAAGTTCATCAAACTTTGTGCCAAGTTTATCTGGGGTTCTAAGTTTTTGACAAGTTCAGGGTTTATCAGTTCATCGCGCAAAAGTGAAATTTTGCGCCATCTTAAGCTCACGCAAATCAGTTTTACGCCACCTACATCTCACGCGAAGAATTTTTTTCGCCAACAGTTCTTCATGCAAAGTTTAAGTTTGTGTTATCCTCATATCACACAAAGTAAAGTTTGCGCCACAAACTTCTCGCGCAAAACATATTTGCGCCATCTCAGTCTTCTGCACGTTACTATTGCGTCACCTACATCTCACGCAAAGAAAAGTTTGTGCCACCAACGCTTCACGCAAAATAGTTCTTGCGCCATCTACTACTCGCGCAAAAGCAAGTTTGTGCCATCCCCTGTTTGCGCGAATCTTCTGTTTGCGCCAGATTCTTTCTGTTTCAAGACTTGGGATTTTTTCTCTGATTTTCTGAAGATATGGATATGTCAAAGTTCTCGTTTCAAGCTCAGTTTTACAAGAACGATCTTATGATGTCGTTGGGAACAGAAACTCGTCCTCTTGTTTTGATCAATGAAAATGAGTTCACCTAATGGCAAGATCGGTTCATTAACTTCATCGAGCGTCAAGCTAATGGAGAGAACATGAAGTCATTTACTGAAGGACCATTTGTCAGACCTAACAATGATACTCCTTTGACTGCCGAAGAGGTTAAACGAGAAAAAGCCGATCGAGAAGCAAAGTCCAATCTGATGCTAGCATTGCCTAACTCCATTTACAATCACATTGATTATTTCAAGCATGATCCGAAGATGATGTGGACCCAATTATAAAAGATCATGCTTGGGTCAGCAGTTGCTACACAAATCCGCCGGACACGCTTCATGAATAATTTTGAGGAATTTAAGGCAAAGGACGATAAGTCTCTGAAGGTTATCTTTGACAGATTTTGCACTGTGCTGAATGATCTGCGAAAGATAAAAGTGGAAAAGACTGAATTAGAAACTAATATGAAGTTTCTCAATGCTCTTCAACTGGAATGGAACAAATCATGTCATTGTTTGAGGAATGATGTACGGGTTTCTACAATGCAAATCCAAGAGCTTTATGAGATTTTGATGACAGATGAGAGTATAGTCAAGGAGAAGAAAGCCAAGCTTGACAAGAAAAACAAGAAGACAGTGGATCCGGTTGCACTTCTCACGAGTCAATTAGCTGAACAAGCATTGTCTGATAATGCTAATGACGGGGCCACTGATGACGATGGTGAAGCTCTTCAGAAAGCGATGATTCTTCTCTCTCAACACTACAACAAAAGTTCCAACCTCATTCAGGTTCCAACAACCTTCGCTTCACTTCAGGGTCTAAGAAGAATGAGCCTCCCAGAGTGCCCGAGACTATGAAAGCTACTGCATGCTTCAACTGTGGAAAGTCGGGTCACATTGCCAAGGAGTGTCGAGTGAAGGTAGTTTGTGATTTTGCGTATTATCGGAAGAAACTGGAACTAGCTGAGAAAAGAGAGAATGGAACTGCTTTGCTGGTTGAAGAAGAATTTTGGCTAGATCACTCCGACAATGAAGCTGACAATGTGGAAACAGCTCATATGTGCTTCATAGGAGATAATCAGACTATTGATGATGATGAAGATTCAACTGATGAATCTGAGGTATCTTCTGAATTCGATTTCAAATTTATATCCTCACAGATGAATATCATTATAACTGCTTTACATGATCTTCGCTCAAAGTTATTATCTGAAAAACAAATTAATCAAGAAAAGTCTGTCATAATTGAAAAATTGCAAATTTCTTTGAAAGATGAAAAATTTATTTTGATTCATACAAAATAAATCTTTCAAAAGAAATTGGATGACTTGGAAATTTCAAATAAGACTTATCTTGATTCTTTGACGGAAATGACCAAATTAAAAGATAATTTTTCTGATAAAATAAATGAGTTGGAAGAAAAATTATATCGAAGGGATCAAACTGATCAAACAATATTTATGCACAAACCGAGGAGTTATAAATCTATAAAGGAAAGATGGGGTCTTGGTTTTGAAAATCCTCATTGTTTAAACAATGCTATAGAAAAATCCCCCACTTTATATAAATTCGATTATCTAAATCTTGCTAAATATGCTTCTCAATTTAAAATTGATTGGTTGAATGAAAAGCAAGTTTTAGAAATAGAAAATGAGAAAAGAATGAACAACACACACAAGGAAATTTCTTTTGTTTACACGCGCGAAAATGCCAAATATTTTCCCGATGAATCAAAGAAGAACAGAAACAGTTTAAATAACACTTCTCCTACTAAATCTTCATTATCTGATGATTATTTTGATATCTGTGCTACTAACACTAATAAATAAAATATATCTCCAGTTTCTTATGATTCTAAGAGATATATTCCTCCATTAGTGTTAGAAAGCAAAATCATTGATATTGAAGATAAAATGGAAGAACAAAATATTCAAAGAAAAATTGAATCAGATGTTATTCTTTCTTTCATGACGACAAGTCTTGAAAAAAAATTCATTTTTCAAAAACAATATTTACTTACAAATTCTGTTTCTGGTCTTTCTTCTGATTTTAAAGAAAAAAAAGAGAAAGTTCTAAAATCTAAAAACTTTCTCAAAATTTTTCTGACTCTGAGGCAAGTTCAGGATTATTGTCTGATCAGTTGAGTTTCTTAGGTAATATTGATTCTTCAGACTCAAATCTTGAATCGAAAATTCTTGATGAATCTTTTACGCTAAATGATGATTATTATAAAGCAAAGCGTAAAAGAAGAAGGTCAAAGAAGTCAAAGAAACAAGATATTGTTATTTCTGATAGTTCTAATTCTTGTGATTCAAATAATTCAGATTGGACTTTGAGTACTCCAACAAGGCAGATATGGAGGGTCAAGCGGAAATCTGATGAATATGTGACTGATGAGGATCGAAATGTAGACAAACTTTGTAGAAATGATTTATTTGCTACTTGTAATAAAATTTTCAAATATTCAATAAAGCAAATGATTCAAATTGCAAAAGATGTCTCCTGTTCCTCCTCTGGTTCAAGTTCAGATGATTATGCTTCGTACTCTACTAATGATTCTGTTCACTCATCTGATTATTTTTCTCGTGCTTTCTATGTTAAATCTAACAAATTTACTCCCATAAGAACTGCAACTAACAAACATGGACCCAAATACAAGTGGGTACCAAAACCAAAGATTAATTCTGAGTTGCAGGCACCTAATGTCAAGTGGGAGTAAGAGAACAATGGCTTCTGAGTAAATCAACTCAGAACCCGTACTTCAATAGACTTCGACTTCTAAACATATCAGTTTAGGACTCGTTTTTCAATGCATTTAGCTTCTAGACAAATGAGAAACTGTGAGTGCATCTACTTTATTCCGCTACATTTATCTCTGACTGTGATGTTGTTCCAGTTATCTCAATTTTTTTTCAAGAATCTGAGCAAGTTCGACCAGATCCAAAATTTTGATATGAGACACCAATTCATTATACATTATGTGGAAGAAGATATTATTGAATTTTATTTTGTTCCGACTAAATATCAATTTGCCTCTTAAATGAAAAATGTTTTTTTTTTCAAACTCGGCATGTTGAATTTAAAAGTTTTAAATCTTTACAAATTTTATTCTATAAAGTAAAAGTTTTACAGTTTTTTCTTTCTTTTGAATAAAATGTATGTCTAGGATAAATTTTCTAGTTGCTTTGTTTATATCGAAGTTTTATATGTTCAACTTTCAAGTCTTACAAAAGTCGAAAGGTCAGCAACATGTTTGAAACTTTTGATACTGGTTTAAAGTTATGTGATTTGGAATATTTATAGTTTACAATGCTTAGAAATCCTAAAAAGTCAGAATCATGGATTGTAATGAAAATATGGGCTAAGCACTTAGATGTAAAACTGAGTGATTGAGATGAAAAATTATATATATAAAATACAGAAATCTCTAAGTTTAAAAGTTTGTACCTGTGACCTTTCTGGTTTGGGAAAGTAAGTTCCGTGGGATGCTTGTCTTCTGGTCCCCTAAGGTCAATTGGTCTAGGAGTGATCGAACCCAAATCCTTCTATAGAATCAGATCGAAAGTCATGTTCTACTGGTATGAATGGGTTTAGGATGTGTCGATGTAGCCTTTCTGGTATGGGAGAGTAAGTTCCAAGGGGTGCTTGACACCTAGTCCCCTAAGGCCAACTGGTCTGGGAGTGGCTGACCCAAATCCTGCAATAGGATCAGATAGAAAGTTACGTTTACGGCATGTTCTTTACTTACCAAACTTCTTGATTAAAAGATGCCAATGTGCACAAGCTTAAAAGATGCCAAAGAGCACACTCATGTGAAGATGCCAATGTGCACAATGCTAAAAGATGCCAATGAGCACACATCTCATGATACTTGGTGATATATTTGAGTTGCGATAAACCTATATATTTGTGAAAGTCTTAATTCTTGACAGCTTAGTGTGAGTAACGGCAAAGTTCTCTATTATATTTTTAGAATTGCATTTTCTTGAAGCTAATCGAAGTTCGCATGCTAGCACACTGAATAGATTGATGAAAGTTTTTGAAACTGAACATGTCTTTACTTGATATGCAATGAAACTTGTATCTGTATCCAACAACATACAATTGACTTCAACTGATGTATTAATCTGTGATATTTTACTAAGTAGAATTTAATTTGTATAGTGTTTAAAATTTTATATGTTTAGTTGTTTCAAAATTTCTATTCAGTATATTTTTCTGTTTACACTGATGTTGTTATGCTTGTGTATCCATATCTCTGTAAATTGGTCTGTGCATTTTTCGAGGGGGAGTGAATAAGGAGAATATTCTGAAAGATCATATCTCATTTCGAGGGGGAGTATCTGATTTTCTATATGAATGCTAACTTGAATTGTCATATTTAGTGGATTTGGGTAGGGGAGTCAAAGAGCTTAACAGGTGATTTTTTTTTTTCCAGATTTCAAGTCATATTTGCGTCAACAATTGGTAGCGCAAAACTCAACTTTGCGCCTCCTTCAGGTAGCGCAAAACTAAGTTTGCGCCATCAACATGTAGCGCAAATCTTCCCTTTTTCTCCTTTACTCTGAATTTTGCAGATCTGAAGCTGTCTCGTCTCCAAAGTAGGCATGACCAAGTTGATCCAGATCATCAAGGTCATGAGGGGGAGAAGTTAAGGAGAAGTTAAAGAGACAAAGAGTTCAAACGTCTATCTGGTGCTTAAGATTCACTCAAGATTCTATATTTTTTCAGCTATATTAGTTCTTTTACTGTTCCAGCTCCGACCACCACAGTTCATTCAAGTACATTTGAAAGAGGTGTGTCGTTTAGAGCATAAGCTGATGAACCGATTGTTCTTTTAAGCTTATTACAAACAGGTCCAGTCTTGTCAAGGCAACAAAGACAAAAAAAATTGAAAGATGTTGAGAATAAATTTTTTTTAGTCAAGAAGCTTCGCTAAGACGCTTAGCAGGTCTGATTAAAGTTCGAAGATGGATATAACAGCTTACATGGAAGACCGGAGCGCCAATGATTACTAAGGGGGAGATTGTTAAGTCAGATTTTATAGTAATCATTGTATTTATAGGCTTGGTCTAATATTATGTTTTAGGAAGCTTATATGTCTTGTATTGGCCAAGGGTATTTAAGTCCCTCGTGGCTTTGTTCCTTGTAAGACTTTCACGCATACATTGAATAGAACTCACATTCTGCGCTTAAAACTCTGTCTCTACTTTCTCTCTCTAGGATTTAGAACGATCTTGGATTATCAACATGAATATCCATTCAAGATAGGTTTTGCCTAATGTTAGTCCCTAGATTCAAGCAATTCAATCAAGATATGACAATTATGCATGAATTTTAGAGAGAGTGTGTAGAGAGATAAAGTTCTATATTCGTATATCTCTTGAACCATATGAATACAAAGAACTCTTACAACACTAAATGACATTCCAAGCTACTTCTCTCAAGACACATACATGCTTATATATGGTCAAAGACCATATTCACTCACAAAGTAAACAACTTTGACTTAGCTTAACTTGACTTTGTTTGACTTTACAGACTTTGACTTTTCTACATTAAATCTTGGATACAACAATACACTAACAATCTCTCCCTTTGTATTCAAGATTTAAATTTATTTTGACAATAATCTTCAGCTCTTGATTATTCAAAACTTTAACTCTGACAACTTTAAACTTTGAAGCTCTATCAATCTTCAAACAATCTACTGCTTTGAAGAATCTTGAAAAGTCTTTCACTTTTGCTTTGTAAAGTCTTCAAGTCAAAAATTTGAAACTTTTGAAATTTCTTTGAACTTTGAGAAATCTTTGATCTTTGAGGAATCTTTCAGAGCTTGTATCTTCATCTCTGTGATTTCTAAACTGTCTTTGAACAAACAAACTTTCTTGAATTGTTTTGAAACATTTTCGTCAGAATCTTTTTGAATCTCTTCTTTTTGATGAGATTCTTGATCAAAACTTTCATCTGTCTGACTAATAATTTGACTTGAAATTCCAAGTATATCTCCACCATTTTGATAAACTTTCAACTGACTTGAAAATTTCAAATTATCTCCCCATTTTGATAAACTTTAATCAGACTTGAAATTTCTGAATATTTCCTCCTTTTTCTTCAGAAAATCTCTCCCTTTTATTAGATGTATCTTTTGAATAATCTTTCAAACTTCACTCAAACTATAATCTGACTTGAAAAAGAAGTTTGACACACTTTCTGACGAAAGAAACATTATGTCTGAAAAGATAAACAACTTGAAGTTTCAAATGTTGAATTTTCAGAAAAGATTTCTGACAATCTCTGCCCTTTCGATCTGAGTATCTGTCAATTCATAAAATGTATATATCCGAATCTTTTCAAATTCAGATATAATAAGAATTATAACCCTGAATCAACAAATGATACAGTTAGAATGCTTGTAAGTAGCACGAAGCCACTTTGTACAACGGATGTACATTGGAAAGGAGCTTTTGTGATGTTCACTCCTCCAGGGCTTCCATTCAATCATCGAAAAACCACAAAGGAATTTTCTATGAATGTTATGACAAGAAAACTAATCCTTGTGTGTATGTGAAAATGTAGGAATGATTGAAGCTACTTAAGCTTGAACAAGCTCAAATTGTGTAAACTGTTGAGACATCAACAAGTTTTCCACGAACTCAATGTGCATGAAAGAGGTGCGAAGGTGGGGCATCTTTCCTTCTTTTTCAATATCTAAATCTTCCAAGTGAAGATTAGATAGCAGATATGCTGCGTCCCCAAAGAAAATGAAACATTTCTTTGTCAAGAAAGAAACGAGTGGTTGGTGGGGTTAATGTAAGAGTTGGCATGGGCTCACTGCCTTTTTCAATGATGGTCACCAAAGAATGTTAACCAATCAGAAGATGTGGCTTCCCGACTCAGAAAGTGGTTGGTGCAGAGTTTTGATATTATTTTAACTCTGTTCTCACACCCTCTTTCTTTTTTAACATTTAAGCTCACTTCTAAACAAACTCTCTTTTACATTTTTCCGCTCCACACACTGAGAAAAACTCAACCGGATGAGTTATCTCCCCCACTCTTTGATTTAAATCCCCTCACCCCTCAATCACTCTAGGTGTTAGCGCACAGATCTATTGGATTCAAGATCATCTAATTTGAAGTTTGCAATCTGAAGCGAAAGCTGGAAAGTCGACTCTAAATATTAGTCTAATGTTACGTTTGTAATAAATGTCAAAGTTAATTATTGTTTCTAAGTATTTTAGTTTTAATCCTAAATATCTAGATATTTTGTTTTAATAGATATTTAGTTTAGGATATTTTGTTTTTACATAATATCTAGTTTAGATATTATGTATGTTAGTGTGTTAGAGAAGTTAGAGATCAGAACATATAGAAACACACACATAACACAATTTCATGGTGTAAAAACACAGAGAGCTTCAAAAGAGAAATCAATCAATCTGTATTCCGTGTTTGTAATCAAATCAGGTTGGTTAATATATATGTCGTTGTTTTGATAAGAACTTGATAATATTGTGGACCGACACTAGGACAACTTCCGGGGTAGGAAACATATGTTAACGTGAATCCATGGAAGTTTTGTTTAAGCTCTCACACTGATCCCATGTAAGTTGTCCTAAAAAGAGTGGTTGCTCAACAATTTAACTTGAACAGTTAAGCACAAATAAGATAACATTGTCAAAATGTATGCTCACCAAATATATGAATGAAATTTGAGCATTTGAACTTTGAAAATCTCTCAAAACAAGGAAATTGAATGAACAAAATGAAATCAAGAGAATTGTTTTGAGAATCTGACAATGTATCAATCAGATCAAATATCACGAAATATGAACTTGAAATGGTTAGGGTATCAAAGAACTTGATAGTTTGTTTATATGAACAAATATAAACAATTTAGAAATGAACGCTCAAAGAATGAAATGATGATTGATGCTCAACAACAGTGAATTACAAACGGGAGTATTACCATCGAAAAATTGTTTCGTTATGAGACATGGTAATAACAAAATCAATATGAAGTACTAAACCGGTATTTATGAATACTTGACAGTATATAGACAAGATAATACATAAGTATTGATCTTTGGAAACACACGGTCAGTTAAACATTAACGCTCAATTATGAAAAACATTTTTAAAAATCACACTTCTAAATTCATGAAATCTTTTGAGAACCAGAAGTGGTTTGAACATTTAAGAAAACATTTTTCATGTTCAAAAGTTGTTCTTCTTTCAAACAATCAGAGATTTATATTAGAAGATACTTGCAAACGATTAAGCTCCCCCTCAAAACATGGTAAACTGAGTTAAATTCAGATAAGCGCCCCCTGGATATTTGCATAATATCATTATCTGAACAAACTCTTCTTTGAAGTACGGGTTCTAAACTGTTATGTTTACAAACCTTAATTCTTTGACATTAAAGATCGGGTTCTGAACTGAAGTATTCATAAGCCTAAATTTTTTAACACTTAAGACCGGGTTCTGAACTGCTTTGTTCAAAAACCATTATTCTTGCTCCCCCTAAACTTGTGGTACCTGCAAAATAGATTTGACAGGTTTTGGTACCCACATGTATTTGGGTCCTGTTTGGTTAGATTTAGGATTCCACTTCTCATTAGATTTATAACTTTTAATTACATTTTTCTGAGAAGTAATTCTGTAAGTTCCATACCAGTGATGAGCAAATTCTCTTTGAACAAAATCATTTTCTCCACAGTAAGAACAACAAATCATCTTTTGAGCAATCTTGATCAAATGATTAGCAGAATAAAACATATATGGTTTACCAAAAGATTTACCTCTATGTGCATTGTTCTTCTTGGCTTTTGATGTGGAAGCAAATGATTTGTCAACCTTCTTGTCATCAGGAGAACCTTTCACTCTCCACACCAACCGTCCTTTCTTGGAAGAATTCTTTTCAAGAGATTTTACATAAAAGCTTGCTAAACTATCAACAGATTTATTATAAAACAAATTAGATGGACGAATCTGATTTGATTTGACAATGTTAGATTTGACACTGTTCTTTTTGAAAACATTTTTATGAATAAAACTTGAAGCAATTTTAAAAGAACAAACTGATTCCGTTGAATTGTCATAAGGTGATTGATTAATCACGTCTGCAAAAATCTTTTCTGATAATTCAACATTTGCAACTTCACGTTGTTTTATCTTTTAAGACAAAATGTTTCTTACATCAGAAAGTGTGTCAAACTTCTTTTTCAAATCAGATCTTGCCATCTGTTGTTTTTGAATGTCTGATGATAGAACAAATATCTTTGATGTGAGCTTAGATGTTTCACTTTCAAAGATTTGACGTTCTTGCTCAAAGTCTTTTTCTAAGTTCTTGTTTTTCTCAGAAATTTCTTTGAAAATTCCAACATTTTTCTTTTCAAACTTTTTCTTATCAACATCAAAAGACTTCTTCTTCTCTGGAAAGATTTGTCTTTCCTTTTCAAGTAAGTCTTGTAATGTAGAAATCTGCTTAGGAAGTTCAATTGTTTTATCTTCAATAACTTTTCTCTCTTTTGTAAAAGTATCTCTTTCAGTTATTACAATCTTTTCGAATTCTGATACTTGCTTCGAGAGTTTTAAGCATCTATGCTCCAAATCCTTTTTCTCTTGAAAAGCTTTCTTAGAAAAGTCAGATAGCTTTTGAGTGTAGATTTTCTCCAGATCACCTTTGATTGTATCTGCATTGATATTTTTCATTAGATCAACATTTTTAGATTCAAGTGCAGATATTTTCTCTTCAAAAGCCTTGAACTTTTGTTTAAAATCAACTGATTCAGCTTTCAACTCTGACGATTTTTTTCAGTTGTCTTCAGTTGGCTTTGAAGAGTGCTTATCTCTCTCTCTCTTTCACTTTAATTTCTTTCTCTCTTGCCTTGATGATACCTGAAAAACCAGATTTAGAATTATTAATACATTTTGCACATTCAGAAGTTTTTTTTCAGAATTTAAAAATTTAGCTTTCAACTCCTGAATCTGATTTAGAAGCTTTGAATTCTGAATCTTCAATTTATCTCGTTCAGCTTCTATAGCAGGTATTTCAGGCATATACAGTATAGCACAGTCTCTCCCTGATAATACAGTAGACATTTTGAATAGTATGCTTGAAATGATCGTCCAAAATATTCAGAAACAAACTTGACTTGATAATCAAACTTTAACAACACTTGAAAAGATTAGAATTTTTTTTCTAACTGTCAGAACTCGCAAACCACAGAAACTCGCAAAACACTGTGGACACTACTTCGCGCAGATAGTTGTATGTGCGTTCCTGGTTCGCGCAAATCAAAGCGTGCGCGTTCAAGGTTCGCGCAGATAGGGTTGTGTGCGTTCTAAGTTCGCACAAATAGAGTTGTGCGTGTTCTTGGTTCTTGCAAATCAAGGCGTGTGTGTTCTTTGACTTTAACTTCGCATAATGCCTTTGCATGTTCCTACACTTAGAAAAAAATTGGACAATTAAGAACTCGTAAACACTTCTCGTAGATTAATAAAACTCACAGAACACTGAATTCAAAAGAACAAACTCGCAAACAACTTCGTGCGCGTTTCAACTTCTCGCATAATAAACCTTGCGCGTTCTCACTTCGAACAAACAGTGCTTTGCACGTTATGATCAAGAACTCGTAGAACATATGCAAAAACACAAAAAACTTTATTCTGCGCATTTTTCACTCCTTTTTGCGTGTTCTTCGACGTGCGTGTTCTTCCCTTATGAATCTTGCGCGTTCTTTGAATCTTGCATGTTCTTGAGTCTTGAACACGGATTTCGATCAAAAACTTTGATTCCTGCAATTTTGAAGCTAAGAATCCACAATTATGATCGCACAACGATTTAGAACAAGTTTCTAATACAACTTTTCAACTAGAAACAATACAATTACATATAATCGATCAATACAATGTTCGAACAATTTCAAAACTGAAACCCACAAAAATCCAAAATTAGATGCAAATTGGTGAGAATTTCATGATCGAACCTAAACAAGAAAGTTTCTAAAATAGTAATCGAACCCTAATGATCCATTTTCTTGCACCAAAAACCTTTATCACTAAAAAATTTGAATCAAACAGTGTATTTCCAGAAAACTACGTGTGTGTTCTTCCAAGAATTGTAAAATTGACCAAATCAAAGTTTTTCAAATCAATCTGAATAGATTGGTTTGCTCTGATACCAAATGTTAGTCCAAGATTTCAAACAAATACAATCAAGATTTGACAATTAACCACAAATTTCTAGAGAGAGAGTAGAGAGAGAAAGTTCACAAGTCGTATATCTCACTTAAGCACATGTTACAATGAACACTCACAACACTCAATGACCTTCCAAGCTACTTCTCTCAAGACACATACATGCTTATATATGGTCAAAGACCATGTTCACTCAAAGTAAACAACTTTGACTTATCTAAGACTTAACTTTGTTTGACTTTACAGACTTTGAATTTTCTACATTAAATCTTGGATACAACTATACACTAACACCTGGCCCTTCTCTCCATTGTCGAGATTGTTTTTGACAACCTTTGGGTTATCGCCGGGGCAGATGATTCCCCAGTTCTGGTGAATCGTTGAAGTAATTGAACGATTCACAATAGTCTGGACGTTGCCTTTTTCGGTTAACGATCTCTTACTGACCTATATGGTCAAGGCGGAGACGAACCATAGGTATATTTTTTTTTTCTAAATATAGAGGAGATCGTGTTTTGGTTCAGGCGACCATAGTCAATGATCACAAATGGAAGACACGATACGTTTTTGGTTGCATTTCATCGGACGACGATAACGCTCGATGGCTCACCACAGGGTTGAATACCATGGGTAAGGTTTTAAGATTTTCCTTGTCCCTTGGTATTTTAGCTTTTGTCTAATGATTTTGCTTTTTTAGCGATCGATTTTTCTGGAGTTTTCTACAATAGCTCTCTACAACATCACAAGGGTGTTGCAACAATAGCTCTCTACAAACACTACTAGATTGAACGACCTTCCAAGGAAGTGCAGATTAGACCATATGTTGGCAGTGCACCTGGTGATGCATCAAGAACCAAACTTAGTACAGATCTTGCCTTTCTTTCCATATAGTTTCGTAACCCATAAGGTTGATGCAGCTCTCTGTAGCCTTTATAACACAACTAGTATAACCATTTGCGTTGTCTTAATTTTAAGGTCCAACTCATCTAAGTAAAATAACATGTATCAATTTGTCAAAGATTACCAGATGAAATGTTTGTACCACTTATGAATACTAAAGTAAATTGCTACTAACAAGTAAATATCCATTAACACTTTGGCTTAATCTCACAACTTTCCCTTACACCCACACTAAGGTTTTTAGCCTAGCATGGCTGGAAGTAAAGACATAAAAGTGAATGATATGATATGAAAATAGAAGACATGAATGTAAATGACTTGAAAAGTAACTTGCAAGAAAAGTAAATGAAGTGTTGTAAAGATTGTTGTAGCAACTGACAGAAAGTAAGAACAATATTCAAAAGATTGCAATATATTAAAACTATTGGAATACAAAGCTTGTAAGAAGCTTTGATTCTGTTGATGTATGCCTAAGCATAAGGATGGGATGATATGATATTAAACTACAACAATTACCTCCTACTTATACTAAACTAAGAGAATCAAAAGATGCTTAAAAAGTACAAAAGATAATTGTCCAAAGGTTATTAACCAAGCATAATAAGTACACTAATTAAAAAGTAAAAGATGCTTAAGGAAACCAATTAAGGCATCTTAAGGGATCTTCCATCACCCTTCTACAGAGTTGTAACTCTAAGATGCCTTCAAAAGCTTTCCCTCCAAAAGAAAATCTTCCCTTGATTGAGCCATCTGCTGCCAATATCAGTGCTATAGCAGTACTTGTTGTAGCAACTATCAGTGAGCATTGTTTTCACCAAAAGCATAAAACATTACCATTTTCTACATCCTAGCTCCAATAAAACTAAAAGTGCAAAATAAGATAAAAAGACTCAAGATAGCGTTGGGAAAGATGTAAAATAAGGTGAAATGAAGTCCTAAATGAGTTCTAAAGTGTATACTTTTATACACTTATCACATCTCCACATTTAAAACTGTTGCTTGTCCCCAAACAACTAAAATGACAACAAAAAATGATTCAATTTCCAAAAGATGGAAAAAAAGATTAAAGGGGTGAAATGAAAAATCAACTAATGAGATTAAAGACCCAAAACAGAACCATAACCATGCATAATTTTATGTTCCTTTTTATTTTAAGACCATAGGCCAAATACACACTTCTTATTGTAAGACTTGATCATATCAAGAAATTCGGAATCCTTAGGACTTTTTGAAGGTTTTGATCTTTTAGGCTCATGGGTTTTCTTTCTCCCAGTTTTGTCAAGTGTATGTGTATGTTATGCATATGTACCCTTTTTCCTTTGAAATGAATTTTATGACTCAAATTTCAAAATTTTGAGCATTTTGTAGCCCTATGGGCTTTTGTGTATTTTTTGCTTGCTCATGAGTCCTCATAATCCCCTCTCTTCACTTAGAATTTTTCAATGTCCCCATTGACACTTGAAAATGATTTGGCTTTAAAGGAGCAAAGGATATGTATACTGGTGTATATGAAAGAATGTCCTAAGTCATTTCCTAGAATCTATGGCATGAGAGTCTGTTTGCTTCCCAGGTGGGTGTGCATGGTTCTGGCTTAAACTTACAACAACAAAATTACTTGGGAAGTGGACTGTAAAAGACTAATCTCATTATCTATAAAAAGTAAAAATTAAATTCTCAGACTCAAATGTTTAAAACTGCAAATAAGAACAAAAATCTATGGAACTAAAGGTAGAGAAATGAACCTGCCCTACTCTTTGGGAGTAGGTGTTGCTGCAGCAGTGGATAAAATCTCCTCTGCCTCAGTGATCAACTCTTGTGGGTAGGTTCCAATATTGACATACTCATCTGGATGCTTAGTTGCCCATTCATATTACATGACAACTTCTCTTTTCATCTGGTAGTCCCTATGGAGTGCAGTGAGTCTTCTGACTTCTTGCACAACCTTACCCTGCTCTTTCAAGCAGGCCAACAACTTGTCCTCACTGCTTTGAATCTTGCCCTCCATCTCTTCCTTCTGTTTCTCCATTCTTGCCATCCAAATGGCATCTCTTTATTCCAACCTCTTCATCAAGATCTCCTGGTTCCTTTCTAGAACCTTAACCAGGTAGATAAAGGAGTTGGTTTCCAATCTGGGTTGTGGTGGTGGCATTGGTATAGATTGTTGTTGGCTTGTAGGTTGAGAAGTGCCAGCAGAAGTTGCTGCAGCACCAACAACAGTTGTTGCAGTATTGGCTTTTCTTCTCATTGCCTTCTCAGAATTCTTTTTTACTCTCCTTACTGTTTGAGTCTCTATCACAACTTTTTCTGAAACCATTTCATCAATAGGCAAAGATCTCACCTTGGCCTTTGTAAGTAAGGCATAAATGAGTGATGGGTGCCAAAGATTTCCTTTTGTCTTCTCTACACAAGACTTGATGCTCCTATTGATCACCTCCCCAATGTTGAACTTCTTCCCACTCATGATACAATAGAGGATGACCATCTTCTCAAAAGTTATACTTGTATCATGAGTGGTTGGCTAGAGGTTGTTCCTAATGAAATAGAACCAAATGTTCACAATAGGGAGCAGGTCCCTACTATTCATGGTCTTATACATCCTATTCTTCCAAGTGGTTCCAGGCTGGGCTATTGTAATCAAAATCTTCCTTGCATCCTCTTCTATGGCTTTACTCACAAGGGTTCTATAGGCACTGTTTTGGGGTGCCATTATCCCAAAAAGATTGTCAATGGTGGCTAGATCATAGGGCACATCACATCCCCTCACCTTCACTGTATGTCTTTTTGATGATACAACCTCAGCATAAAACTCCCTGATTAGGCAGAGGTTGAACTCACAAGGGACTGCACAAAACATTTCCCAACCCATCTTCCTAATGGTTTCACTCAGAAAATGGTTTCACTCAGAAAATGGTTTCACTCAGAAAAGGATACTTTTTCAAACACTCAGGGCTAAATCCCTTGTCAGCCAAAGCTTCTTTAGAAGCCATATGACCAAATTGGTCATATGCTTTCTTACTACTAAAGGTGCCAAAGGAGATATTAAGTCTCCTGGCCTAGTTTTGACTTTGGTCAGGTGTGGTTACCTTCTTATATGTGCTTGCTTTCTTCTTAGGAGTCTTGAAAAGGCTGGCCAAAGATTTCTCATTCTCCTCTGCTGTTGCTGCAGCAATCTCTGCACTGCTTACAACAACGTCTTCATCCATGGAATCATCATCCTTAGAACTGTCCTCATCACTCCCATCCTCTTCTGTGCTTTTTTCTCTGATTTCCTTCCCTTTGTGATCAACCTCTGCACCTTTGCTACTGTCTCCCCTCTCCACAGTAACGGTCATATCATCAGTCTCCAAGGGATGTGATTGTCCATCCATAACACATTTAGGGCTGGATGGTTGAGTACCATAGGTTTCGAACACTGAAGTTGTTGGGAATTACAGAATTGCACAAGTATGGTTAATGCTGCTAGCACAACATGGTTACTACTTCTGATAAAATTACTGCTGCTGGAGAAGATTAATACTGCTCAGAGTGTTAATACTGCTACATCTTAATGCTGCTTAAGAGATAATCAAGATACGTGCAGATCAAGAATGAAGATAATCATGGAAAGCTTGGAGATAACTATAGAAGATTATACTGAAAATCTTTTATTTTTTGTAATTATCTTTTATCTTTAGTATATATATAGAATTAGTCTGAATCAAGTTAGATTATTCTGAGTTTTTGCTTTCATAGAGAGAATCAACCTCAAGGTTTATAATCCTAGTTCTAGAGAAGTAGAATTCGTATTGGTGAGCCTGTTCATCAATATTGAGGTTGTGTGTGAAATCTTGTTGCTTTAAATCATTCAATAAAGTTTATAATCTGTGATTTGTGATTCATTGTTTCATTGATATTCTGAATATTAAAGTGTTATTCCGCAAACTCTTTTAATATTGTTTCTGAGTTCATTATTCTTGTTAAGAATCAGATCCTAACAAGTGGTATCAGAGTTAGTATTATCAGAAACCTTCATTCATCATGGAAAACACAGTTGATTCAAACAGTACTCTTGTCTCAAAGGTTCCAATGCTCAGATCTAATGAGTATGACATGTGGAAAATAAGGATCAAGCAATACATTCTCCTCACAGATTACTCTATGTGGGACATCATTGAGAATGGCCCATCTGATGAAGGAAAAATTGGTGCAGATGGAAAAAGAACTCCACCAAAGACTGATGCAGAAAAGAAGATAAGGCAGACAGAGATGAAAGCTTTAAGTACACTTCTCTTGGCTATTCCCAATGAATATCAACACCAATACTGCAATTGCACTGATGCACAGATGCTTTGGAATTCTCTAGAGAAAAGATTTTCTGGTACCAAAAGTACCAAGAGAAATCATAAGGCAATACTGAAGCAATTGTATGAAAACTTTATGTCAACTAAGAATGAGTCCATGACTCAAACTTTTGACAGGTTTAACAAGCTGATTGGTGAACTAGCTACTATGGGAGTACAGATTGATCAAGATGATGTAAACAGAAAGTTTTTAAGGTCCCTTGGAGATGAATGGACCATGTATACTGTTTCTTTCAGACAGAATGAACAATTGGAAGAAAAAGAACTTGATGATCTGTACAATGACCTTAGAGTATTTGAAGCTGAGGTGGAGGCAAAGAAGAAGCCTTCTGGATGTGTTCATAATGTTGCACTCCTATCAGCATCAATTGATTCTACTGCTAACCCTGAATCAGTTAATGCTGCCAATGGAGCAAATCAAGAAAAAGGCACTGAATCTGTTTTTGAAGCCTTTCTGTCCAACCATGGAAACTCTTCTTTGATCAATGATGACTTGGAACAACTTCATCCTGATGATCTTGAAGAGATGGATATTAAATGGCAGTGGCCATGCTTTCCATGAGGGTAAAGAAGTTCATCAAGAGGACTGGGAGGAATAACTTCTCCCAAAGAAGAGAAGATGGAGCAGGTTTTGACAAGTCAAAGGTAGAATGCTATAAATGTCATATGAAGGGACACTTTGCCAGGGAATGCAGAAGTGGAGGAACTCACAATAACCACCAACAAGCCCAGACTAGTAGCTTCAACCAGAACAGAAACTCTGCTCAGCCCTTGTTTCTCAACAAGGAATGGGTTTTGACTGGAGCGATCAATCAGAAGAGGCTATTCAAAATCAAGCTCTCATGGCAGAGGTATCTAATCTCCCAACTGAGGTAAGTTCTAATCTCTGTTCTAAAACTTGCATAGACATTGTTAAAAGGTACAGGGATCACAACCAGAATATGAGTGATGACTTTAAGAGGTTAGCAAAAGATATAAAAGACTATGTGAGAATTGTAGAGAGGTTTGAGGAACAAATTAAAGGTTTCCAAGCCAATGAACTTCAACACTCATATGACACAAATTACTGGAAGTGGGAGAAAAAGGATCTAGAACTCCAACTGACAAAGTCTAAATAGGAGAGTGAAAAGTTGAGAGGGGAGCTAGCCAAAGTTAAGCTAGATGTAGAAAAGTTTTCAAATGCTTCTAAAGCAATGGACTCTTTACTACAAACTCAGATTCATGACAAGCTGAGAAGAGGAATTGGGTACAATACCACACCACCACCATACAACAACAACTACATTCCTCCTACATCAGACTTGCTAGAAACCAAAGATAGGAAGGACTTGCCTGAGGGAGCCACTGAGATAGATCCCTTAGATGAGGTAGTTGTTGAGGACAAGACTCAGAAAGAGGTTGGTAAGAGTAAGGAGAACTCTGTGAGTGATGAGATTCCTCTAGAAAACCACATTGTTACCAATGAGGGGTGTGGAAAGATTTGGGTAAAATCTAAGGACATAGAGAAGACTGAGGGAAAGTCTAGTAAGGTCCATTACAAGCAGAACACAGTTGTGAATCCTGTTCCTTGCAAACAGTGTGCTTGTACTAAATCTGAGCCCCTAAAACATGATAAAAGGAGGGGTAATCAAAGAAACTAGAATAATCAGTGGGCACAAAAACAAGGGGTTGATCTGAGTAAAATCAATAGACCAAAACCTTGTTTTATTTGTGGAAAGCTCAATCATATTGCTAAATACCGTTATTTCAATCCTATAAACCAAAGGATGAGTTTTCAAAGATCTGTGCAAAAACCCTTTGGTTATAGGAAGAATGAAAGGAACCATGTGGCTAAGAAATATGTTAAATCTAAAAGCCACATGAAGAAAAAGACTGTCGTGGAAAGTGTCTAGATGTGGATTCCTAAAAGCACTAAAACTGTTAGTACTGCTACCACAAATAGTACTGCTGACAATGATAGTGCTGCTAGAAGCAATACTACTGCTAACAATGTTAGTACTGCTAAGAGTATTAGTACTGCTAAAAATAACATTGTCAGTACTTCTTCTAATGTTAATACTGCTAACTCTGTTAGTACTTCTAACAAGGTTAGTACTGCTAAACGTGTTAGTGCTGCTAACTCTGTTAGTACTTCTAAGGTTAGTACTGCTTCTAATTCTAATGTTTATGCTGCTAAGCCAATCATCTTGACAAAGTACTCTAGTAAAGAGTGCTTAGAGTTTAAAAATCTCATCAAAAAGGAATGTAAATACTTTGATGAGAAAGGGAGACCCAAGACCACTTTGGCTTGGGTTCCCAATCAATACTAATAGTTTTATCTTATGTGCAGGGCAACCAACAACTCAAGGGGAAGAGCATCTGGCATGTTGATAGTGGTTGCTCTAGGCACATGACAGGGAACATGTCTTGCCTCAAGAATTTCAAGAAAATTGATGGTGGGCATGTTGCTTTTGGTAATACTCCAGATGGAGGTAAGATCAGTGGTAAGGGTGATGTAACCAAAGGTAAAATGACCTTTGAAGATGTATTCTATGTTGATCAATTAAGGTACAAACTGTTAAGTGTATCACAGGTTTGTGACAAAAAGCATAGTATATTATTTACAGATTCTGAATGCATTATCCTTGCTCCTGGATTCAAGGTAGTTGATGAAAAGATGATACTACTAAGAACTCCTAGAAAGGATAATGTTTATTGTTTAGATATGGAAAGTGTTTCAACTGATTCATCCCTAAACTGTCTTGTTTCAAAAGCATCTTTGGATGAATTATCACTTTGGCATAGAAGAATGTGTCACATGAACTTTAAAACTATGAATAAACTTGTTAAAAACAACCTTGTAAGAGGTTTGCCTTCAAAAGTCTTTTCATGTGATGATCATTGTGTTGCCTGTCTCAAAGGCAAACAACATAAAACTTCTCATAAGTCCAAAGAGTTTAACACTATCTCTAATTCTCTTCAGTTGTTGCATATGGATCTGTTTGGTCCTACAAATGTTATGAGTATAGGCAAGAAATCATACTGCTTAGTTATTGTTGATGATTACTCTAGATTTACTTGGGTATATTTTGTAAGGACTAAGGATGAGACAAGTGGACTGATCAAATCCTTTATTCTAAGAATTGAAAACCAAACAAATCAAAAGGTAAAAGTCATTAGGTCAGACAATGGTACTGAATTTAAAAATCATGACCTAAACATCTTTTGTGAGGAAAAAGGAATTGAGAGGCTATACAGTGCTCCTAGGACTCCACAACAAAATGGTGTTGCTGAGAGAAGGAATAGGACACTGATTGAAGCTGCTAGATCTCTGTTAGCTGATTCAAAATTACCAATTACTTTCTGGGCTAAAGCAGTTAATACTGCTTGCTATGTCCAAAACAGAGTTCTAGTAGTCAATCCTAAAAACAAGACACCTTATGAGCTTTTAAATAAAAGAAAACCATTCATTGGATTTTTCAAACCTTTTGGGTGTCCTTGTACCATTCTCAATACCAAAACTCACTTAGGAAAGTTTGATAGCAAGGCAGATGATGGTTTTCTTGTTGGTTACTCATCTCAGAGTAAGGCTTATAGAGTGTTCTTCTTCTAGAATAATTGAGGAAAGTGACAATGTCAAATGCAATGAGAACACACCAAATCCTATTGGTTCAGGTCCTCAATGGTTGTTTGACATTGATTCACTAACTAACTCTTTGGGTTTCAGTAGTGATAATCATGCAGGTTCAGGAAGTGGAGGATCAGGGGATGAACAAGTACAAGTACAAGACATTATTCCTCAGTTTGTGATATTTCCCATTCCTACAATGGCACCTGTTGATTTCTGTGAAAAAGAGACTATGACTGAACCAATTCAGATTGAAGAAGAAAGAAGAGATGAGGAGAATCAAGTGCATGAAGAGCCAGGAGCAGCTGATGAGATCACCTCAGCTGACTTAAATGAGTCCAATTTAGAAGTTGGAATCAATGAAGAACCTAGTCATCAGACTAGAACTCAAAAGAACCATCCTCCAGAGCTGGTCATAGGAGACATCTCTTCTCCTATAATAACAAGGAATCAAAGCAGACTTCAAGAGCTATAGGATCAGCAACACACATTACTCTCTTGCTTTCTATCTCAGATTGAGCCTAAGAAGGTTTTTGATGCATTGGAAGACTCCAGTTGGATAGAAGCTACGCAAGAAGAGTTACTGCAGTTCAAATTGCAAGAAGTTTGGGACTTGGTAGACCTTCCAAAAGGTCATAGAGCTATTGGCACCAAATGGATTTTCAGGAATAAAAAGGATGAGAGAGGAATTGTGATCAGGAACAAAGCAAGGCTAGTGGCACAAGGGTATACTCAGGAAGAAGGCATAGATTATGAAGAAGTGTTTGCCCCGGTTACAAGGGTAGAGGCAATTAGGCTATTTCTAGCCTATGCCTCATACATGAAGTTCAAGGTCTATCAAATGGATGTAAAGAGTGCCTTTCTATATGGTATAATTGATGAAGAAGTATATGTCTGTCAGCCCCCTGGATTTGAAAATCCATTATATCCTGACAGAGTATACAAACTGAAGAAAGCACTTTATGGTCTACATCAAGCCCCTAGAGCATGGTATGATACTCTGTCTACCTATCTCTTAGAAAATGGGTTTGAATGGGGAATAATTGACAAGACCCTCTTCATTAAAAGGAGTAAGAAGGACATCTTACTTGTTTAGATCTATGTAGATGACATCATCTTTCGATCCACACAAGATCAGATGTGTAGAGACTTTGAAAAGTTGATGCACAAGAGCTTTAAAATGAGTTCAATGGGTGAACTTACCTTCTTCCTTGGGCTTCAAGTGAAACAGCAGAAAGATGGAATCTTCATAAGCCAATCAAAATATGTGAAAGACATCCTGGACAAATATGGTTTATCAGACTCAAAGACAGCAAGCACACCTATGGAAACACACAAACAGATCACTGCTGATCTTGAGGGGGGGGGATGTTGATGTCCATCTTTATAGATCAATGATGGGATCTATCATGTATCTCACAGCCTCAAGACCAGATATTATGTTTCCAGTGTGTGTTTGTGCCAGATTCCAAGTCAAGCCAAAGCAATCACATCTTCGAGCTGTTAAGAGGATTTTCAGATACTTAAGAGGGCAACCTAGATTAGGTCTTTGGTATCCCTATGAATCCAACTTTGACTTGATTGCATATTCAGACAGTGACTTGGGTGGTGCTAATATGGATAGAAAGTCTACTTCAGGTGGATGTCAACTTTTGGGTGCAAGACTAGTATCTTGGCAGTGTAAGAAGCAAACCACAATGTCCTTATCTACAACAGAAGCTGAGTACATTGCTGCTCTCAGGTTCTATGGATTCAGAATCAGATGCTGGACTATGGGGTAACCTTTCTTCACACTCCAATTTTTATTGATAATAGCAGTGCTATAAGCATTGTTAACAATCCAGTCAAGCACTCCAAAACAAAGCACATTGAGATCAGGTATCACTTTATTAGAGATTGTAATGAAAAGAAGCTTATTCAAGTTGCTAAAGTTCATAATGACAACCAGTTTGCTGATCTATTCACTAAAGCTTTTGATGTGGGTAGATTCACTTTCTTGGTCACAAATGTGGGCATGATCAATTCTGAATGAACTCATGTTTAAAAAGTGATTTGGTTGTTTTTGGTTATTACTAATTCTCTTTCTCAGGAAGTATGTTGCCTTGTTCAGACCTTCACAAGCTTCAAAAAGTGTAAGTGTAGTTAATACTGCTAGTTAGTTAATACTGCTAGTAGTTAATACTGCTCTCAGTTAATACTGCTAGTTAGTTAATACTGCTAGTAGTTAATACTGCTCTCAGTTAATACTGCTAGTTAGTTAATACTGCTAGTGGTTAATATTGCTTATATCCCAAATCTACATAGAGCATCAGAGACAATTCTGGGCAAATGCCACCATTGTTACTGAAAATGGTGTGCAAGTTATCAAGACAAGGGTGTGTGACAAACCCTTGTCAGTTTATGAAGAGGTGATTCGCATCTGTCTACGACTAGACGATGCTGCAGGTATTACCTCTATTCCTAATGAGGACTTGTTCTCAAATCTTTCAAGAATGGGGTATGGAGGCCAATTGGGTGTCTTCAAATTCTCAAAAGCTAAATTTTATACCTAATGGCGTTTTCTGGTTCATACCCTTATGCATTGTATTTCCAAAAAGACTACTGGCTGGAGTGAGTTCAATAGTACCATTGCCTATGCTTTGGTCTGCTTGGCCACTGCCAGAAAGTACAACTTTTCAAAAATGATTTTTACTGATCTTGTGTCAAACTTGGGAAACAAAAATAAGTTTTATATGTACCCAAGATTTGTACAAGTAGTTATAACCAAAGAATTGACGGATATGCCTCAATTTGATGAGGTATATGTACCCAAAATCCCCAAAGGCAAGGTCTTTTCAAATATGAAGAGATCTCCATTGGACTTGGAAGGAATTGACACCCCATTGTTCTCTACAATGATGGTGGTGTCCCACAATGAAGAAGGTATGGCTTCAGGGTCAAGGCCCTCATTAGACCATCCCACTGAAAGCCAATCCCAACCTTCAATCACCATATCAATCCCACAGTCCCTTATTCAAAAACCAACTTCTCCAATCACCAATACCTACATAAGGAAAAAGGTAAAGAAGCCTCCTTCCCTTCTTGTACCTTCACCCACAAAGCCTTTAAGCCCTCTAATGGAGAATTCTCCATTAGAGAATATCTATAGGGAAACCACAGGGGTGTCTCCCAACCCCAAGGAGGTGCTCAATGAGGAGATGTATGAGCATATGGGTGAGCAGGCTGCCACTACTCCTGCTAGCACAGAGGAGGACAGTGGTAACATAAATAAGACCTCCCCCATGGCAACTTTGAATGAGCAATCATTCAAAGGTCCCAGGTGCCAAGAAACCAAGGGGGTGGAGGATGCTTCTGCTAGGCAGAAGACTTCCACTACTAAAAGATCCCATGATCCTTCAAAAGGGGGTAACACTCCTGGAGAAGGTGAGGACATATATGACTACAATGAATTGATGGAAACAATGGGCAACATTAATCTGGATGTCATCAAGCAAGGCAAAGACATTGAAGAAATGAAAATGGTAATTATGTCTCAACAAGTACAAATTACCAAATTGAAGAAAATGGTGACAAGATTGGTACAAAAGAAAAGGAGAAGGCAATTTGTTTTAAAGAAGAGGAGAAGTGCTAATGATGCTTTCAACAAGGGGGAGAATCCAGAGGCTGAAGTAGAAAAGGAAGGTACATCTGAGATGGGATTTGATGTTAAGGGGGAGAAAGCTGCAGAAACAGAAGCACAAGCAGTAGAAACATATAAGGTTTAAGCAGTAGTAACAGAATAGGTAGCAGCAGTAACAGGGCTATCTGTTGAAGAATTGGAAATAGCAGAAACTTTGGTAAAAGCAAAGAATGACACTCCTAAGGTTACTCAAAAGGCCAAGGGAGTGGTCATCAATGAAGGAGGCCTTGAAAAGAGGAGAAAAGAAAGAAGTGAGGCAGGTTTGAAGGATACAAAGGGTAAAGCTAAGATGGTTAAATCTGAACACCTCTCAAAGAAGAAGAACCAGGTGGAGTTAGATGAAGAAGTAGCAAAACAACTCCAAGCTGAGATGGAAAAGGAGGAACAACTCCAATCAGAGAAGGACAGAGAGCTTGCACTGGAGATGGCCAGAGAGCTCAATGAAGAATATCAAAAGAGCATAAAAACTGTAGCTGAAGCCAAGAAAATAGCAGTTAAAAGAATGCCAATCAAAAAGCAGAAAAGACAACCTTCCAAGACCTTTTTGGTCAATCAGGAAAGAAGAAAAATGATAAATTTCCTGAAAGGTTCAATTGGTGTCAAAGGAGAGATGTTTACTAATATGGCATACTGTCAAGTTGAGGAGCTTTATAAAAAGGAAATGGCTAAGCTTCAAGGGGACTCCTCACAAAGGGAAGAGGCTGAAAGAAGGATGAAGGAGAGACATGATCTAAACATTCAACAACCATTCCCTGAGGAAGTCACTCCTACCAAAGATAAGGCTGAAGACACTAAAGAAGAGAATGTTGGTATGGAAATGAAATCTGCAAAGAGAGTAAAGACCATAGCTTCCAAGAAACAGTCCAAGAAGCCTAGGGTTGAAGAAGCTGAAATAGAGGAAGAACCTTCAGTTACACCTTCAGCAGAATCTGTGCAGAACCCAGAACAGTCCAATAAGCAATCTGATGAGCAAGTGGGTCTTTATCTGACTGTAATAGAACCAGTTCAGGTTGTTCCCATTTCTGTGAAAGCACCATAAGTCATTTTTTGGGACATTCTGAGAGACAACAGCAAGGATTACTTCAGGCTTAAAAGAGTTGGTGATGTATTTGAAGTATATTCAACTTGGGGAAAAGTAATCAGAAGTTGCTCCAGAACTGATCTTGAAGAGATGCATAAGGTGGGAATAAAGCTTTATAAACATGTGTTGAAAGGAACTGAAGAAATCCTACTCAAGATTGCAATGGAATATCTTTGTATGATGTTTGAACCAGAAAAAGTGGTTTACAGAATCAAGGATCTACATCATGAGTATGGGTTTAAGAACATTGATAAGTGGATACTCTTTGAAAACTGTGGTGTATACATGATTACAATAGATAACTGTTATCATGAATACTACCTAGTGGACAAAGTGTATGATCATAGCAAGGAAAAACTGAATGGGATGCTGAAAGTTAAGCTAGTATGTGCAAAGGAATCAGAAAAGGCCAGAATTGTGGTAAGAAGAACAATCAATCAAAGTCTGGGTCTGGATCCGAATTTGGGCAACTAAGCTGTAGTGTTGAAAGCATCTTAAAGACAAAAATTGAAGAACTTGACTTCTCTTCCTAAAAGTCAAGTTAGGGGGAGATTGTTGGGAATTACAGAATTGCACAAGTATGGTTAATGCTGCTAGAATTACTACTGATAAAATTACTACTGCTGGAGAAGATTAATATTGGTCAGAGTGTTAATACTGCTACATCTTAATGCTGCTTAATAGATAATCAAGATACGTGCAGATCAAGATGAAGATAATCATGGAAAGCTTGGAGATAACTATAGAAGATTGTACTGAAAATCTTTTATTTTTTGTAATTATCTTTTATCTTTAGTATATATATATAGAATTAGTCTGAATCAAGTTAGATTATTCTGAGTTTTTACTTTCATAGAGAGAATCAACCTCAAGGTTTATAATCCTAGTTCTAGAGAAGTAGAATTCGTATTGGTGAGCCTGTTCATCAATATTGAGGTTGTGTGTGAAATCTTGTTGCTTTAAATCATTCAATAAAGTTTATAATCTGTGATTTCTGATTCACTGTTTCATTGATATTCTGAATATTAAAGTGTTATTCCGCAAACTCCTTTAATATTGTTTCTGAGTTCATTATTCTTGTTAAGAATCAGATCCTGACAGAAGTAGGGGCATGAAGTGTTGTGTGGCTTTGTGCTGGTGGTGGGATTTGAATGGTAACATTCATTGTAGTGTTGACAGTGGGTATCAATGGAGGTGATATGCTAGTTTCTCCCAAAATGAAGGCCATGGTAGCCTCAACTTCATCAAGGGGGTTGGATTGGCTTGGATTTTGGGTGTTGTGGGATGGTGTTTCAGAGTGGTTTGCTAAGTATTTAGTGGTTTGTGGGCTTGGAGTCCATGGGAACTTTCCACCCAGCAAGAGGACTTGTGGTGGATCATTTTGGGGTGAGGATGGCTCTTTGTTAATGTCAATGTTGAGTGACTTGTGGCTAGATGAGGTAGAGGAAACAGAGTTGGAAGAGGTTTGGGTTGTGGTTGCTATGGTTTTGGCTTTCTCTCTTTCCCCTATTTTCTGTTTCTTCAATGGAGGCTTGGCTGCCGAAAAGGGCATTGCCACAACCTTTCCCTTTGATTCTTGGTTCTTCATCTCCATTCTGTCATCTTCTTTGTGTTTTCTTGTGCTTCTACGAACAGGTTGATCACCCCCAGTTTTTGTAGCTTTTCTTGCTTGAGATTTCACCCTCTTCATGATTCACTTTTTTGAAATATAATAGAATATCAATAGAACACTGTTCTAGCGACCCTATCTCTTCCAAGAAATGTTAAAATAATCAGGTTTTAAAGTAGTTAAAGGCTGTGATCATGGGTACTTGGTTGAGGAAACCGAATGGGATGGGAGGTTAAAGGGTTTTTAGTTTAAAATCAACTAAGAAGTTATTAGGAGATTTGAAAATATTTGTACAAATGATGCCTTTTTATTGGAACTAAAAATAAATCATAACTTTTCCCTCCAAAAAGTAGAGTCAAAAGGCATCTTGCAGTTTTTTATGAGTAATTTTCGGCTGAAAAGACTGTTAAGGTATTGTGCAGATTGCTTCAGCAACACACAGATTGCTATAGCAACCTACAGTTTTCTCCCAAAATCTTTTAATTCTTAAAAGCTCTTTTTCAACTAAAATTTAAAATCTAACTAATGTACATATTTACATTCTCAAAGGCTGTGATAGCCTTCCAAATCGTGTTTTCAAGTTGTGGTACATGTGGTTGCTGTAGTATCATTATAAGATTTTACTCTTTGACCATTTACTTTGAAAATGGATCCATTGTTGGGGTCAATGAGCTCATCAACCCCATAGTGATGGACTTTGTGAACTACAAATGGCCTTATCCACTTGGATCTTAGTTTACCTGGAAACAATTTGAGTCTTGAGTTAAAGAGTAACACCTTTTGTCCGGCCACAAAATCCCTTTGTGAGATCCTTTTATCATGCCACTTTTTGGTTTTGTCTTTATAGATTTTGACATTTTCATAAGATTGATCTCTTAATTCCTCAAGTTCATGGATTTGTAGCTTTCTTCTTTCTCCTACATCATTAAGACACATGTTTAGTTCTTTCAAAGCCCAAAAAGCTTTGTGCTCAAGTTCAAGTGGTAAGTGACAAGCTTTTCCAAAGACTAGCTTGTAGGGAGACATTCCAATCGGTGTTTTGGAGGATGTTCTATAGGCCCATAAAGCATCATCAAGCTTAAAGGACCAATCCTTCCTTGTGGGTTTCACCACTTTTTTTAGAATGCTTTTGATCTTCCTATTTGAGAGTTCTGCTAAGCCATTTGTTTGAGGGTGATATGTAGTAGCTATCCTATGGCTTATGTTATACTTCTCAAGAACTCCTTTCATCATATTATTTACAAAATGGGTACACTCATCACTAATCATAGCTCTAGGAGTTCCAAACCTTGTGAAAATGTTTTTATGCAAGAATTTCACTATTGCTTTTGCATCATTTGTGTGGCATGCTGAAACCTCTACCCATTTAGAGACATAATCCACATCTACCAATATGTATTGACAATTTACAGACATGGGAAAGGGCCCCATGAAGTCAATACCCCATATATCAAAGAGTTCTACTTCAAGAATGCCATTTAGGGGCATTTCATGTCCCTGGGAGATGGATCCAACCCTTTAACAGTCATTGCACCTTTTCACAAAACCATCTACATCTTGAAATAGGGTAGACCAAAAAAACCCAGATTGAAGAACCTTGGCTACAGTTCTTTGACCACCAAAGTGACCACCATATGCTGCAGCATGACAATGTTGTAACACTGTACACACTTCTTCTTAAGGTATGCACCTCCTCAGGATTTGGCAGCCCCTAATTTGAACAAAAAGGGGTCATCCCATAGATAACTCTTTGAATCATGAATCAGTTTCTTCCTTTGATTTTTTTTAGCTCGGTGGTATGATCCCAAGAGCTAAGTAATTTGCAATGTCTGCAAACCATGGGGCTATAGAATGCTGCAGCATCAAGAGCTGCTCATCAGGGAATTTTTATTGATCTCACTAGAACTAGATTCTCCCTTTTCTAATCTTGACAAGTGATCTGCAACTTGGTTGTTTATGCCTTTCCTACTACTATTTCAATGTCAAACTCTTGTAACAAAAGAACTCACCTTATTAACCTTGGCTTGGCATCTTTTTTAGCAATTAAATACTTAATGACAACATGGTCTGTATGAACAATGACCCTTGTTCCCATCAAGTAAGATCTAAAATTTTCAAATGCAAACACCATAGCCAAAAGTACCTTTTCAGTGGTTGTGTAGTTTATTTGAGGATCATTAAGAGTTTTACTGGAATAGTAGATTAGGTGAAAAATATTTCCTTTTATTTGGCCTAAAAGAACACCAACTGCCCAATCACTTGCATCACACATTAATTCAAAATGTTGTGTCCAATCTGGTGTTATAACAATAGGGGCAGAAATCAAGGCTTTCTTCAAAGTTTCAAAAGGTGATTTGCACTCCTTGTTGAAATTAAATGGTTGGTCATGCTGCAGCAATACACAGAGAGGTTTAGAAATTTTGGAAAGATCTTTTATGAACCTTCTGTAGAATACAACATGACCAAGAAAACTTCTTATGCCTTTTACATTTGTGGGTTCTGGTAGACTCTCTATGGCTTCTAACTTGGCTTTGTCTACTTCTATCCCTCTTTTTGATATCACATGGCCTAACACACTAGTACAAAAATGACTTGTTGCCACGGTTTTGGAAATACAGGTTAGCCACAGTTAGGTTTAAAACCGTGGCAAAAAGCCTAAATAAATTTAGAGTTATGTTTTAGCCACGGTTTAACTCAATAATTGTGACTATCACCAAAGACGTCCAAACATAAAGCCATGGTTTTAACAAAAAATGTGACTAAATGGTTCGCTATGGTGACACTTTTTTTATCATGGCAAATAACTTCATAATTGTGGCAATAGACAGACATATAGTCACAGTTTTTTGTTTAAACCATGGTTTTATGTTGTAACGGTTATTGTCTGTAGCCTTAGACAGACATACGACCACATGAATCCAACTTTGTATGGCTAAAAGAAAAATATATCTAGCCACGAAAACGTGTTAAACGTGGCCAAAAGTCAAGATATTTATGTCCACGGTTTTAATAATTTTGTATCACCAATAAGTGACCAATAGTCATGGTTTTAGAAATTAAGCGTAACTATAGGTCATTAATTGGCAACGGTTTGTATGAAATTTCTGTAGCAAAAGTTATAGGTAAGCCCATGTTTAAAATAAATCGATGGCTACCATGTAATCAATAGTCATGCTTCTAACAATTCAATTCATGTGACTAATAAGTAGTTTATTGCCACGGTTTTTTTTGTTATTTTTTGTGATCAAAAGTTAACTAGTAGCTACGCTTCTAAAAGTTAAATATAACTATAAGTTATGATTTGGTCACCCATACTATGAAATTTGTGTGGCTAAAAATATAGCTAAGGTCACGGTTAAAATAAATATATGTGGCTAAATGGTAACCAATAGTATGTTTGTATCAATTAGTTTGTGTGGATTATAAGTAGTTTATGGCCAAAATTATTATTGTTATTGCGTGTGATCAAAAGTTAACCAACAACCGTAGTTTTAAAATCTAAGTGTAACCATATGCCAAGAATTGGCCATGGTTATTATTAGGGGTGAACATGGTACGGTACCATGTTTTTTTTCCATATACCATGTACCAACCAATTATAATTGGTATATAAAATTTTATACCATGTACCAACCAACTATACATGGTACCAACTAAATTGGTACCAAAATTTTTCGGTTGGTACATGTTGGTACGGTTTTGTACCAACATCGTAAAAGTTGAAGTTATAAATTTATTTATATTGACATTTTTTACCAATTATATCTAGATGCACTAAAACTATCGAGCATTAAAATAACATGTGGATATGTGTTATACCATTTATCCTTACATATACAAGCATTCAAATAACTTTCATGTAATACAAACAATCACTAGTACTTTAATAGTAACGATCACTGAGTAGTGATGATGGATTGTGAAGGTGTAGAGAAGGTAATAAGATTGAAAGGGTTACGGCAAATGAATTCAACCAAGTTTAGTATATCCATCCATATTATAATTTAGCAAATTTAAAATTTAAAAATCAAAATTAGTTATACTATTAACTAAACTTTAATTAGTAAATAATTAAAAAAATAAGTCGGTACGGTACGGTATTACCGTGGTACATGACTTCTAATACCACGTACCAACCAAGTTTAGATAGTTGGTACGGTATACCAACCAATTATATTGGTACCAACTAAATTGGTACCACTTAAATTGGTACGGTTGGTACATGAATTGGTTGGTTTGTATCGGTACAAAATTGACACCCCTAGTTATTATCATTTTGTGTGACAAAAAAAAAATAAACAGCGTCACCATATTAAAAATTAAGCATAACTAGATGTCATGATTTGGTCACGGTAAGTATCAAATTTGCATGGCAATAAGTATAGTTAAGGTAACGATTAAAATAAATTCATGTGGCTTTAGGGTAATCAATGGTAACATTAAAATATTTGTGTGGCTATAAGTAGTTTATGGCCAAAGTTTTACCCTATTTGTGTGTCCTAAATATAACCAATAGCCATGACGTTACAAATTCTCCGTAACTATACACACACACACATACATATATATAGAGGGGTGTTCAAATGCAACCCCTTTACATGGTGCAACCCCATGCAACCCCTCTATCCACCACATTTTATTTTCACTTCTTTAATTAAAAAATGTGAAAATAAAATGAGTGGTGGATAGAGGAGTTGCATTGGTTGCACCATGTAAAAGGTTGCATAATAACCTTGTTAGAGCAGAAATATGTTGGATACAAGATCATGAAGACTAGAGGTCAAAGATACAAGAAGTCAAAGCTGGAAAATCAACTCTCATGGAAAGTCAAAGTCAGTTTGTAATAAAGTCAATGTCAATGTATTTGTTTTATTTTCCTTGTTTTAGATGATAGGTATAAATGGTTGATTTGCTGTTTAATAGATAGTTGACTAGAGTTTGTGTTCAGAGTCAGAGAAACAGATTTATAGAGAGAGAGAGATACGTTTAGAGAGAGAAAGTGAGAAATTGATTTGTAAACTTTGAATTATGAATTGGAATCAAATCAGGTAGTTTAATCATCTTGTTTAGTTTGTTTGATTGTGATTTAGAAACTTGATTTCAGGGACACACAATTGGTATCAGAGCAGATCCAATCGAAATCAAATCAAGAAAGTTTTGTCGACACTGTTCCATTGGTTTTTCAGATTCGATTTTCAATGTATGTGTGAATTAGTGTCTGTAATTGATGAGAACGTGTTTGTATATTGATTTAGATCGAGTTTGTGTAATTTGATTTGTATTTTGCATTGTAACTGAGTTTGATTTTTGATTTTGTCGAGTTTTTTCATACACGAGTTTCACGAGCACTGTTATAGATTGATTTGTATTTGTGTATGTTTTATATTGAAATTCGATGGTTGTAATCTGTTCTAGATGTTTAGGTGGTCGAATTCTCAAAGTCTCGAGTTGTAATTCAAAGTCTAGATAGGTTTTTAGGTGAATCAGATTGGGTTTTCTTCGAAAAGATGAAGAACTCGTAAGAAGATCTGAAGAACTCGCAAGTTCTTCAAGAACTCGCAGAGGATCGAGACAAGTATTCGCAGATCAATAAGACTTTGCATTGTCATTTTCTGAAAACTTCTAAGGACAGGATTCGTTAATATGTTTGTTGAGAATGTTTTAATTTTCGCAGGGTTTTGTGTTGAGAATCCTTAAGGATTCGTATTGATCTGTCTGTTTTTCCTTCAGGATTCGCACTTGAAAAACAAGAGATTCGTAGATAAGCATTTCTTGAAAAGTTTCTCAAGGAAAGGATTCGCAAGGAAGTATTTTTAATATCTAAGAATTCGTAAATGCCTATGTTACGAATTTCTTAGAATTCGTAGAAGTTGTTTGCGAATTCTATGATGGTTTACGAATTCTGAATGCTTGCGAATTCTAAGTGATTTTTTTTAAATCTTGCGAATTCTAAGTGTTTCAAAGCTTTTCTTGCGAATTTCTTACATTTTCTTGTAATTTGCGAATTCTGAATTTGGTTATTTTTGGAAATTACAATTCTGAATTTGGTTATTTTTGGAAATTACAATTCTGAATCTCATTTCAAGTTTTTCTATATTTTAATTGATTTCATTTGGACTAACAGTCAATTTCAAGTTTCTTATTGCATATTTTTCAATCAGGATGACTTCCAGATAAGCACTTGCCATCGGAACTGACACAAAGCCACCAGTACTCTTCAAGGGAGAGTACGAGCAATGGAAAGATAGGTTCATGGACTTCATAGAAAGACATGCATTGGGTGAACTTATCAACAAATCTTTGGAGGAAGGAGTTATGCCAATTCCAAAAACAACCCGTACTGTTGGAAATGAGCAGAGAGAATATCAACTTAAGTTTAATGTATTCACTGATGAGGAGAAAGATAGATCAAGAGCTGATAGATTGGCAAAGTCTTTCATTCTTCAAGGCATACCAAACGAGATATATGTCAAGATTGACAGCTACAAAGCTACAGGTAAAGAAATATGGGATCAACTGGAAAAGATGATGCTTGGATCAAAGGTTGGGAATCAGTTTAAAATATCCAACTGTCTCAACAATTATGAAGAATTCAAAGCCAAGGATGGTAATTCTCTAGAGGCCACTTATGACCGGTTTGTGACTTTGTTGAACGAACTCAGCAAGAACAAAGTGAATAAGTTACAAATTGAGCTTAATGTTAAGTTCCTTAGTATCTTGCAGCCTGAGTGGAAGAGATTTACTAGGCAAATGAAGCAAATGAAGGACTTGAATGAAATACCACTCCATGAAGTCTATGAAACTCTTAGACAAAATGAAAAAGAGGTTGATGAGATTATGGGTGAAAAGAAAAAGGCTGAAAAGGTAGTTGTTGATCCAGTTGCTCTGGTTGTGAAAAAGAAGAGTGTGAGTCTTAAGAAGAAAAAGAAAGTAATACTTTCTGAATCAGAAGAGGCAGGGAGTGAAGATAACTCTGATTCAGATGACTATGAAAGTTTGAAGCAGGTCATGCTGATGCTGACAAAAGCTTTTCAGAAAAAGTTTTACAAAAAGCCTAGCTCAAACAGTCAGAGGTACTCTTCTGGGTCTAAGAACTATGAGCACAAGGTGAGAATTGAAGGAAACAAAATGGAAGAGAAGAAGCCTGTTGAATAGAAGAAACAACTAGAACCTACAAAGTGCTACAACTGTGGCAAACTGGGTCAATTTGCTAAGGACTGCAGAAAGCCCAAAATCAGGAACTCCGAGTACTACAAGAACAAAATGCTTCTAGCCAAGCAACAAGAGGCTGGAAAAGCATTAATGGCAGAGGATGAGTTTTGGCTCGATCATTCAGACCAGGAAGACGAGACAGGATAGAAAGAAGAGATAGCACACCTGTGCTTAATGGGTAAGATAGAGTTGGAAGCTGAAGCTGATTCAGATGAAGAAGTAATTGAAGAGGTATGTGATATGACTGAGTCAGATTTTGTAAATCAAATAAATGTCATGATGATTAGACTTCAAAAGTTAGAGTCAAAGCTTAAGCGTGAAAGAGGTATCAACAAAGACAAAAACCAATCAATACAGACACTTAGCGAGAATATTGCTGAAAAGAAATTATTGATTGAGACTTTACATAAAAATATTGATACCAGCGCTAAAGAAAAGACTATAATTCTTAAAGAGTTAGCTTAAACAACTTCACAATATCGACTATGTGTGTTTGAATCAAAAGAGCTTATTAAAATGTATTCTTCGCTTTCAGAAGAAAACAAATCTTTACTTGACAAAGTGAATATTTTGGAAGGGAAGTTATACACATTGGGTCAAACTAGACAAACCATTCATCTAAACAAACCTAAAGAGAACAAAGAGTGTTGGGGACTCGGTTATGAGAATCCACACTATCTTAAAAAGGGTATATCTGAAGTGCCTGCACTTTATGATTTTACATTTTTAAGTCTAGCATCACGATACCCTGATCTTCATGTTGAGTGGACTAAACTATCTGAAGAGGATAAAGCCAAGGAAAATGAGAAAAGAAAGAACATAACTAAAGTTCAACTTCCATTTCGTTATGAGAAGTTGAATAATAGTTATAGTTCTGATAAATCAAAATTTCTTTCAGATGACTATTTTGAGAGTTATTCCTCAAAAGAGTTGGAGGCAAAGCCTATCAAAGGTAAAATTTATGTTCCTCCTCTTGTTTTAGAAAGTAAAGTTTTTGAACTTGAGAATACTCTGACAGAAGAAAGAATTTTGATGGATTTAGAACAAAATGTGTTTTTAACTGTGTTGAAAAATTCTGATTTTTCTAATTCTTCTAAAGCTTCAAATTCTGATGATATGTCTAGTTTACTTAAGGATGGGTTTGATTTTTTAAACTCTGATGGTGATTTAGATGAATGTATTGCTCAATTTGATTTTAATTCTAAACTTCCTGACCATTCATCTTTTGTTGTTAATTCTTTTGGATTACCAAGTGTGTACGAAAAAGGTGAAACATCAACGAAAGTTGATAAATCAGTTCCTGTGAAATCCAAAGTTGCCAAAGGTAAAAAGAAGAAATCTGGGCATTCACAGAAACAGACCACCACTGGTAAGTCAAAGAAGAAGCATTTGTTTGATTGTCACTGTTCTAACTCTGAAGTTTCAAAATTTTCAGATGTGAAAAGGAAAACGCATGGTGTTAAGTCTGAGTGGCAACCTAAGAATATGATGGATGAGAATACTACATCATTTTCTTGTACTGATTGTAATAAGAATACTACTAGTAAAGATGATTAGATTGTGAATGTTGCTATTTCTAAAACAAAGCTTGTATCCTCTTACAAGAAATATGCAAGACAACAATTATTCCAGTTTTATTTTCGTCTGCTAGAAAGTCTTCTAATTATGATAGAAATGATTATGATTCTCGAAAATATTCTGATGTTTGGTTTGGGACGTATCATGTATACTCTTATCGTTCTAGTTCTTCATATGTTTTACAAAAGAAAAGCGGACCTAAATTTAAATGGGTGCCAAAATCATGTGCTAACACTGTTGGATCCAAATAGAAATGGATACCAAAGAAAAAGGATGAATCTGTGTTACAGGAATGTCAAGTCAAGATTGAGTGAAAGAACTGATGGCTCTTGAATACAACAGTTCAAGACCCTTACTTCAATGATCAAAAGATTTTACTCCTAAGCTGAATGATATTGTACTCCTTGGTACATATCTGAGAAGATCAACATTCAAGGGGGAGTACATATGTAACACCCCGAATTTCGAAAAAGCATCATTTCAAGTTAATACTAAAATCGGTAGCTTCAAAATGGGAAAAAATAAGATAAATGATTTTGGATTTGAATCCTATATTTTATAGTCTTGATGGATAAAGGATTCAATTACTAGTCCAACGGTTTTTTCCGGAGCGAAAACGGAGCTATAACGAAGAAGTTACGGCCGAAACAGTGAACGGGTGGAAAACCGGGCAAACAGTGCATTACGCGAGTTGTGCCGCGACTTAGGGAAAACCTCATGACTTGATAGGACACGGGCGACTTATGCCATGACTTTAAGTCGCGGCATAACCCGTGAAACCTACTGTCAGGTCAAAACGCGATTTTCAGCCCTTCAAGCCTCATTTCTCTCAACCAAACCCTAACTCTCTCCCCCTTTCTCTCTCAAACCGAACCCCAAACCCCAAAGTCGAACCTTAACCAATATTGAGGGTTTTTCCACCTTAAACCACATGAATCTTCCTCATCTTTCTAGTTGAGATCATAAACCACCTTCATCTTCATCTTCTTCGCCAAGTTCTTGGGGGTTTCGTCTAAACCTTTCACCATTTGAAGATTGGAAGCTTATGGTTTGTTTTGGGGATCTACAAGTGTTTTGGTTGGTGATTCAAGCTATTGGTTAAGGTAATCTTCTCTTTCTTCAAGTATGGAAAATTAGGGTTTTTGTTATAAGATGAAAAGTTCATGTAAATGTTTGGGGAACATTTCTAAAAGGGTTGATTATGATTATTTATGGTTAGAAATGTGTGGATCTAGGTTTTGGAAGAATCGTGCTTGTGGATTCAAGTTTCTTCAAGGAAAGATCTAAGTGGGGTAAAATCTAGATTTAACCTAAATCTAGCAAGGTGAGTTCAAGTTGATTTGTGAAAACGTTGTACATGCCAAAAGGTTTATTTTAAAGCATTTATGTATTTTACATGAAATTATCAACTGTTGAGTTATTTTGTAACTTTTGGTTATTTGAAGTATTTGGCTTATTAAACCTTGTAAATACCACATTTGGGATTTTTGGGCATTTTGATAAATAAGTCATAAACGATAGTGTTTTAATGATTTATTGTGTAAATGGATTTTTGGTCACAAATGCATTTTGGGTGTTTGTTGGGTTTTTATGCATCATTCATATAAATGGGCACTTTGAGAATACGAGTGTGTGAGTCCTTGGTATGAGTCATTCCCGACCTTGGGAACATTTTGAAAATAATAACCTTTTTGGGTTTTGGGCCGAAGGCCAATGGTGATTTGAGAAATAAAGATTTTGGAGAAAGATTTAATTTGTTTTATATAACCATATTGGCTCTCGTATTTTAGCCAAACGTTCATTATGCCTTTTGGGGCTTGGTTTACACTCAAACGAGTCTTTGGAACATTTGTTCCATTTTGGTAGCTCGTTAAGGAGCCTTGGAAGTATGGTGTACTTAGTTGTATCTTATTTGAGAGTTACATGTTTTGAATGCGTCAGTTCATTCTTTTGAGTCATGTACCGTTTTAGACTGTAATGCATTGGATCCATAGGCATATGAGTCAGTTGGTTAGTGGGGACTTTATCCCCGTTTTGGGACTGGATATTGCTATGGCCAGCGGGAGGACTCGAGGTAGATATCGTGGGTGGTTGAACTTGATGCCCGTTTGTAATCTAGTCTGGTTACTCATCGTGGAATTTATTGTTCGCGTTTGAAGTCTAGTGAGTGGTCCCCAAGTCATGTTTTTATGTAAGCTTGCGGTGGTGCTCTGTAGAGCCGTATACGGAGCTAAGTCTTGCGGTGGTGCCCATGGTGAGCCAGATACGGGGACTTGTGGCTTAGGTTGTGACACTCATTAGAGGTCGAGTAGACACTAGGATCAGTGGTGTCTTGCGGTGGTAGCTCAGAGGAGCCGTATACGGGGAACCATGGTCTTATGTGAAGCTCGAGAACATTGATACGTAGCTTAACTTTGTGTGCCAGCCACATTCGATGGAATTCGGGTATCCCCCGTCACCGAAAGGTGTTGTTTTTGGGTATTGAGTTTTATTATCCAAGTTTTCGGTGGCGTCTTGTGTAAATGGATATTATCCTTGATTTATTGGTTGAGTATTATTCCCCACCCGTGTTTTGGGTGTTTCCGGATACATTGTTTTAACCGCATTTTCATAAATGGAGAGTTTGATATCTATTCACGTTTTGAGTAAGTGTTGGGTTGCATTACTTCACGAAATAACGTTTGGCGTTGAGGCGTCCATTTATAAATTGCATAATATTGGAAACGGGTCGTCCTCACATTTAAAGCAAGTCATTTTAAAGGATCATGATTTAAGTTGCATTATTTCCGTTTAATGGTTTTATAATCATGATGAAAACTCTTGAACTCACTAGGCGTTAGCCTAACCTTTTTATTTGTCGGCATGTGCAACAGGTTCCGGTTTGGAATATCTCTAGTGACATCGTGTAGAGAGGAGCGCTAGTCGTGTGCTCAAGAAGTGATTATCTTAGGGAAGTCTTCCGCATTTGTTTCGGGAAGAGCAGCTTATTGTTGGGATTTAGTAACACCGACTTCGGTCTAGTCCTTGTATAAGACCAGAGTTCATATGTATTAAGATTGAATAGAAAGTTTTATTCTGAAGATTTATCTTTTTACTTGATGTAATATCAAAATTTTAATTAGTTGCTCTTACCAAGTTTGAGGGTGTTACAAGTTGGTATCAAAGCTTAAGTTTGAGAGAATTAGGTGTTGATTTTTGGATACCTACACTCAAACTAGTGTAATTTTAAGTGATTGAATGTGAAATTTCACAATTAGTCACCTTAAGATTTGATGATTCGAGGTGGTTAGAGTCACTAGGAACGGTAGTCACGTGTGTAGCACCTGGCCAGTGTTATGGTGAATTTACGAGTTACGTGTGTATGCTTGAACTGCCTTGGTATGATAACCGTTGGGGTAGTGAAGCGATTTCTATATAGGTAGCCATTAGAAGGAACTGATGATTTTAGTATTCGTTACTTGGAGTAATGGTAAGCATGGTGATTGCATTAAGTGGACAGTTCCGATTTGGATTAGAACCATAGACTTTTGGAACTAATGATTTTTCGAGGAGAAATTATGAGGTGAACCTATGAAATCCCTGATCTTCGCTTTAAGATGTCAAGTATTTGGATGACAATAGTGTACCTGAGAAATCAAGGAGCGTGGGTTCCAAGTGTTGAGTGTCGATCAAATTCATGCATGGAATGTATTTCTGGAATAAACAACATTATTTATTTCTCATGTTTCTAAATCGTCTTGTGGGATAAATTGCAAATCTTGAAGCAAAGTTTTAGCAATGTTTTAGCACACCCAAGGTTTTGAACCATGATTTCGTGCATGTACAAAAATGTTGTATGACATGAGGTTTCAAAACTTTGTTGAAGATTTTCTTTATTCATATTGTTGTCCAACGTTATTTCGGGTTTTGCGATATGCATATTTTGTTGTTTATTTGGGGACTTGGATAAGTAACTGCGGTTTACGACGTTAACATTGGATCTCCTCCACGTATGTTGAGGTTTGGGACAAAGGTTATCTTCCATTATTTTGGTGTTTAAATTTATTGAGAATTTTAATTCATGCGATTTCGTAGATTCAAGGAGATAGCTTTAATGGCGTCAAGTGGTATCGTTTCCTTGAGCTTTGTGTGAGTGCATATAGCATGCATACATGTCCATTTGGAACTTCCGTCTTAGTGTTTTAGCTAGCACTTCAGCCCAATGAAAGCATATTATTATTTGTCTTTGAACTTGAAACCGACATAAGTTATTTTATGATTTAACAAAGTGCATGCACATGTCACCTTACTCGTTTTGCGGAATAGCTGCCACATGCAAGTTTTGTTGCGGAATCTTTGAGAGTTTAATATCATGAAAATGTTGTCTTGGGTTTTGCAAGCATATTATTTGTACGGCCTAAAGTTCGGAATCAAACTAGATTACTCTTATGTTGATCAAATTGCATGTATATGTCTTTGCTAAATTTGGGGAAATTTTATTTCATGACATTACATGGTTAAATGTGAACTATCGGGATTTGGTTTAGTAAATATCCCCGTATGTAGTTTTGCACAAACGTTTTGTTATACATTGTTTTAGTACGTAAAGTTATTCCTCTTTTGTAACACAACTTTATACATGTTGGGAACACATTGGTTCCTTTGAAAAAGATTGTTAAAATACCTTTTGTTGGTGTCAGTGTCACCTTGGTTATTGATCAAATATTTTCTGAAATAGTTTTATGCGTGTGGCGGTTATGACCACTTTGTACACCTACCGAATAAAAGGTAGGATATTTTATTGAATGATTAATATTTGTAAAGCTTTTACATGTAAAGGTTTTATAAAAGTTAAATTGGCATGGTAGTCTAAAAATTTGAACTCATTAGAGCTATAGATTTAAGCCCCTTGTTAGAGGTTGTGCTTAAGGACTGAAGGAGTCCTCAAAGTTTAAAGTATTGGAGAACCTGGCTCATGGTCAGTTTTGGAACTATAAATCTCAACTTTGTGATCTAGTTCACACAGAAGAATTTGAGGCATTAGACCTATACTCTTCCCCAGTAAATCAAGTGACGATATTTATGCTTCGATAAACCTTTGGGTTAAAACCGTGTACGGTTGTTTGGGTATGGTTGGTTTTGAAATTGTGGGCCATTGGTGCGATGGTATACTATGTGTCGGTTGTGTACTATTTTAATGAGGTTATGGCTGGCTAGTGAAGCTGTTTGATTTGAGGTTTTATTTCCAAGAGTAGGTGTCAACCTCAAATCGACTTTGCTAATCGGGAATGGAATATTTTGTAGTAAACCTACGTGGCAGTATAGTCATTCCAAGGATAGGTGTCGACACTATATTTTGAGGACAATAAGTGTTGGTGTGCTTCAGTGTACTTCCATTAGATTTGGTATGTCTACAGGACAAGCGGTAACCTTAAAGAAATTAGATGTTGTTAATTAAGAATCAATCATCGGTGTTTCGATAATTGTCAAGACTTTCGCTGATTTGGCAATCGATGCTTGAGTGCATGGCGGGAGTTGTGTAACCTTGGAATTTGGAATAAGCGAATATCTATAGAGTGCGTTGGTACGTTTTTGGAGGAAATAGCAGACCAATGCTGGGATCTATGGAAGTTTGGGAGCCCTTGCAGGCATCGTGTCTGTGTCAGCTTTGAGGAACGGAGTTAAGGTTATGTTGGATCAGACCAAACTAGTCATTAAGAAATTTCGTCAAAGGACAATAACTCTTAGTGATGATGATTATTGGAGACTTTTGGTTAGAATGTGGAGGTAGACTTTAAGTACAAATCGATTATTAAGGAGACCTTGATGCGTCGTAATTAGAGATATCTAGGGAAACGACTGCTTTGGGGTATTCTTGGTGGACATGACTAGATAAAGTTGTAAGTTGCTTTTGGGGTAATATGATCAATCTAAGGTTGGGAGGCAACCGGGATTTAAATGTTAAGAAAGTGATTAAGCAAAGATTCGACGTTCATTCCGGTATGAGTGAGTTATATCAATCGGTGAGGTTGAGTTTGTGATGGCCCGTTATGAGAAACGCGTCGACAGCCTTAGATGGGATGCAATTAGTTTCGTATATGAGGTAAGGTTTCGTGAAGGGATTCCTTTTGGATAGGGAATCAATTGATCTCGCCAAGGGCGATGTTGGGTGATTGGTTGGTGCTAAATTTCGAGGACGAAATCTTTTCTAAGGTTGGGAGGATTGTAACACCCCAAATTTCGAAAAAAGCATCATTTCAAGTTAATACTAAAATCGGTAGCTTCAAAAGGGGAAAAAATAAGATATATGATTTTGGATTTGAATCCTATACTTTATAGTCTTTATGGATAAAGGATTTAATTACGAGTCCAACGGTCCTTCCCAGAGCGAAAACGGAGCTATAACGAAGAAGTTACGTCCGAAACAGTGAACGGGTGGAAAAACGGGCAAACAGTGCATTACGCGAGTTGTGTCACGACTTAGGGCCAACCTCGCGACTTGAGAGGACACGGGCGACTTATGCCGCGACTTTAAGTCGCGGCATAACCCGCGAAACCTACTGTTAGGTCAAAACGCGATTTTCAGCCCTTCAAGCCTCATTTCTCTCAACCAAACCCTAACTCTCTCCCCCTTTCTCTCTCAAACCGAACCCCAAACCCCAAAGTCGAACCTTAACTAATATTGAGGGTTTTTCCTCCTTAAACCACATGAATCTTCCTCATCTTTCTAGTTGAGATCATAAACCACCTTCATCTTCATCTTCTTCACCAAGTTCTTGGGGGTTTCGTCTAAACCTTTCACCATTTGAAGATTGGAAGCTTATGGTTTGTTTTGGGGATCTACAAGTGTTTTGGTTGGTGATTCGAGCTATTGGTTAAGGTAATCTTCTCTTTCTTCAAGTATGGAAAATTAGGGTTTTTGGTATAAGATGAAAAGTTCATGTAAATGTTTGGGGAACATTTCTAAAAGGGTTGATTATGATTATTTATGGTTAGAAATGTGTGGATCTAGGTTTTGGAAGAATCGTGCTTGTGGATTCAAGTTTCTTCAAGGAAAACTCTAAGTGGGGTAAAATCTAGATTTAACCTAAATCTAACAAGGTGAGTTCAAGTTGATTTGTGAAAACGTTGTATATGCCAAAAGGTTTATTTTAAAGCATTTATGTATTTTACATGAAATTATCAACTGTTGAGTTATTTAGTAACTTTTGGTTATTTGAAGTATTTGGCTTATTAAACCTTGTAAATACCACATTTAGGATTTTTGGGCATTTTGATAAATAAGTCATAAACGATAGTGTTTTAATTATTTATTGTGTAAATGGATTTTTGGTCACAAATGCATTTTGGGTGTTTGTTGGGTTTTTATGCATCATTCATATAAATGGGCACTTTGAGAATACGAGTGTGTGAGTCCTTGGGATGAGTCATTCCCGACCTTGGGAACATTTTTGGAAATAATAACCTTTTTGGGTTTTGGGCCGAAGGCCAATGGTGATTTGAGAAATAAAGATTTTGGAGAAAGATTTAATTTGGTTTATATAACCATATTGGCTCTCGTATTTTAGCCAAACGTTCATTATGCCTTTTGGGGCTTGGTTTACACTCAAACGAGTCTTTGGAACATTTGTTCCATTTTGGTAGCTCGTTAAGGAGCCTTGGAAGTATGGTGTACTTAGTTGTATCTTATTTGAGTGTTACATGTTTTGAATGCGTCAGTTCATTCTTTTGAGTCATGTAACGTTTTAGACTGTAATGCATTGGATCCATAGGCATATGAGTCATTTGGTTAGTGGTGACTTTATCCCCGTTTTGGGACTGGATATTGTTATGGCCAGCGGGAGGACTCGAGGTAGATATCGTGGGTGGTTGAACTCGATGCCCGTTTGTAATCTAGTCTGGTTACTCATCGTGGAATTTAGTGTCCGCGTTTGAAGTATAGTGAGTGGTCCCCAAGTCATGTTTTTATGTAAGCTTGCGGTGGTGCTCTGCAGAGCCGTATACGGAGCTAAGTCTTGCGGTGGTGCCCATGGTGAGCCGGATACGGGGACTTGTGGCTTTGGTTGTGACACTCATTAGAGGTCGAGTAGACACTAGGATCAGTGGTGTCTTGCGGTGGTAGATCAGAGGAGCCGTATACGGGGAACCATGGTCTTATGTGAAGATCGAGAACATTGATACTTGGCTTAACTTTGTGTGCCCGCCACATTCGATGGAATTCGGGTATCCCCCATCACAGAAAGGTGTTGTTTTTGGGTATTGAGTTTTATTATTCAAGTTTTTGGTGGCGTCTTGTGTAAATGGATATTATCCTTGATTTATGGGTTGAGTATTATGCCCACCCGTGTTTTGGGTGTTTCGGGATACATTGCTTTAACCGCATTTTCATAAATGGAGAGTTTGATTTCTATTCACGTTTTGAGTAAGTGTTGGGTTGCATTACTTCACGAAATAACGTTTGGCGTTGAGGCGTCCATTTATAAATTGCATAATATTGGAAACGGGTCGTCCTCACATTTAAAGCAAGTCATTTTAAAGGATCATGATTTAAGTTGCATTATTTCCGTTTAATGGTTTTATAATCATGATGAAAACTCTTGAACTCACTAGGCGTTAGCCTAACCTTTTTATTTGTCGGCATGTGCAACAGGTTCCGGTTGGAAATAGCTCTAATGACAGCGTGTAGAGAGGAGTGCTAGTCGTGTTCTCAGGAAGTGATTATCTTAGGGAAGTCTTCCGCATTTGTTTCGGGAAGAGCAACTTATTGTTGGGATTTAGTAACACCGACTTCGGTCTAGTCCTTGTATAATACCAGAGTTCATATGTATTAAGATTGAATAGAAAGTTTTATTCTGAAGATTTATCTTTTTACTTGATGTAATATCAAAATTTTAATTAGTTGATCTTACCAAGTTTGAGGGTGTTACAACATATTTGTCTGAAAGTTATGCTTTTCATAGCTATGGTGATCAACATTTGAGGGGGAGTTAATGTTATATTTTACACTGATAATTTTTCTGAAGCATAATTTCAGGTGGAGGAAAGGTGATGACTTCTGACCAGAACACATACTATAATCGTTTTACTGCTTTATGTCTTTTATTTTTGAATAAATTTGTGAATAAAGTTGCTTTGACATGACTTTGAGACTTGTGCAGAATGAGAGAAGCTATCAAGATCATATCTTTATGACTTCAGCTGACTTCATGAGATTTAAGACTGTATAGAAAGGTTAATTTCTTATCTTAATCACATATATGGTTGAAAGAAGGACAACTTTCAATCATAGAAAACATGTTCTTAAATGTTCAAACCACTTCCCGATTCTTAAACAGATTTCATGAATTGGAAGTGTGATTTTTAAATGTTTTTCAAGATTTATTTGTGCTTACATGATTACAAACCGTGTGTTTCCAAAGATAAATACTTGTGTATTGTCTTTTCTATATACATTCAAGTATTCATATACATCGGTTTGAATTTTTATTCAATATGTTCTTACCATGTCTCAAATTTGAAACATATTTTTCGATGGTAAGACACCCCGCTTGCACTTCAATGAATTTTGAGTGTCATTTCATTTCGAAGCGTTTCGTTCAAGAATGTCTATATTTTGATTCATATGGACAATATTCATTATTTTTGACCATAAGCTTTGATTGCTATATCATTTCATTTCTGATCATTTTCATACAATGTCAAATTTTCAAACAAGTCTCTTGCATTCATGATTATTCATTCAAATTACTTGTTTGCAATATCTTCAATGTTTAAAAATGCTCATATCTTCATGATTATATTATGAGCACACAGACATCTGGCATTTGTATATATGTACTTTAATTGTTCAAGTTAAACCATATTGAGCAATATATGCTTCATACGAATATGGGTTCTTTGTGCTAGGACTTAAATGAACTTCTATGGATTCACGATAACCAGTGTCTCCTACCCAAGAAGTTAATCCTTAGTGATTGAGTGTGAGGAGTCTAAAAGAAATGAGTGTGGGATGTGTGACGAGGTAAAATGAAAAAGAGAGTTTGGTTAGATGTGAGCTTAATGATTAAAAGAAAGAGGGTGTGAGATCAGAGTAAAAGAATATCAAACTCTGTACCAACTACTTTCTGAGCCGGGCAGCCACATTACTAATGTTTCACAATTCTTGGTGAACATTATTGAAACAGGCAACTAGCCCATGCCAACTCTTGATATAACCCCACCAGCCACTCATTTTTTTCTTAAAAAGAAAGTGTTTCATACTTTAAGGGGACGCAACACATAATCTATCTGATATTCATTTGGAAAATCTGGATATTGAAAAAGAAGGAAGTCTGCCTCACCTTCGCACTTCAATCATGCACATTGAGTCTGTGTTTTTCTATTATTGTCTCAGTGGTTTACATAATGTTGAGCCTTATTAAAAGCAATCATCATATGCTTAATTTTTTCTACACTAGCACGAACACACTAGGAATTTGTTTTTTTGTCATAACATTCATAGAAATTTCCTTTGTGGTGTTTCGATGATTGGATGGAAGCCCTGGGGGAGTGAACATCAAAAAGCTCCTTTCCTATGTGTATCCGTTACACACAGTAACTTCGTGTTACTGACAGACATATTAACTGATTCATTTGTTGATTCCGGTGTTACATGAATATTTTGTCTAGATTTGCAAAGATCTGGATGAATACATTGTTCGAATTGGCAACGAAGATCCGAATAGTCAACGACATTTCTTGGAGAAAGTTTTGATGTTATAGATGCTCTATTTATAAAAAAGGGGGAGATGATTTAAAGAAATGTCCGTGTCTGAAATTTCAAAAATAAAGAGTTGAAGATGATAAAGTCCAATGTTTGAAAGTTTGAAAGGTTGTTCAAGCAAAGTTAAAGATGTTTGAAGATGTGTTGATTTTCTGAAATTTTCTTTGAAGATTATTTGCTGAAGCAAGTCGAGCTAAATCTGAAGATAATTTCTTTCCGAAGTCTGAAAGAGTGTTGTGATAATTTTGGGAGATTATTGAAGATTGTTTCTACCATATTTGGGGAGATTTTTAATCTTGTTCAAAGACAAACTTGGGAAGAATAAAGTTAAACAAAAGAAAGAGATTGTCCAGATTGAACCAAATGAGAAGACTGAATTGCTAAATTTTTCAAAGATGATCTTGAATCCAAAGGGGGAGATTGTTAGAGCAGAAATATGTTGGATACAAGATCATGAAGACTAGAGGTCAAAGATACAAGAAGTCAAAGTTGGAAAGTCAACTCTCATGGAAAGTCAAAGTCAGTTTGTAATAAAGTCAAAGTCAATGTATTTGTTTTATTTTCCTTGTTTTAGATGACAGGTATAAATAGTTGTTTTTGTTGTTTAATAGATAGAGTGCTAGTGATTGAGTTAGTATTCATAGAAAGAAAGTTGTAGAGAGAGAGAGAGAGACGTTTAGAGAGAGAAAGTGATAATCAGATTGTAAAACTTTGATTTGTGCTTTGAATCTAAACAGGTAGGTTAATCATCTTGTTTGATTGATTGTTTTGTGATTTAGAAACTTGAAACAGGGACATACAAACCTACCCTTATATATATATATATATATATATATATATATATATATATATATATATATATGTATATATATATGACGATAATCAAACGAGAACCACAAAAAGGTTGAAAACCGATATAAAAACCGGGACTATTTGAGACCGGTTTGGGTCTACCATCCCTTAACCGCTTACAGTTTTCAACCAAAAACAATGCCTAGGTCAAACCCAATTTTTATTTAAAATTTATTTTTAAATGTATTTTTAAGTATATTATAAATAAAACTCTATTTGTTAGTATATTTGATTGACCCAATTATAACAAAACATATTTTTTAGTGTATTTGATTGACTCATCTCATAAAACATTAGTACAAGTTTTTAAGATTTTACAAATTATACAAACGATCAAAAACACTTGTATAAATATTTAATGTGTTGTACAAATAAAAAAAAAACAAAATTAGCACATTGATCAGTTCATTAGAAAATTAAGAAAAAGTGGGATCAAAATCCATTGGGGTAGGCTAATTGCACCTAATTTTTTGCTAAGTGCACCCTCATGATTGAAAATAATGATTTTTTTTTGTTGTCTTTCCTTTTTCTATTTTGTTTATTTTTATTATATATTTTTATTTATTTGTATTATATAATTTAAAAAGGTTTTTTTTCTTTTACTTTTTGGTTTTATTTAAAAATAAATAAATATTTAAAAATATAAATATTTAAAAATATAAATATTTAAAAATATAAATATTACAATTTTTTTATAATTATATAATTATAAAAATAAAACATAAATATTGCGATTTAACATATAAATAGAACATAAAATAATCTATACTACATTCGATTATTTTAAAATAACATTATCCGTAGTACAATTAACACGTAAAAGCTGCATGTACTTCTGTATTCGCTCTGAATACGGGGTAGCCCATCTAGCAGTTCACGAATAACTGTAATGGAAAATTTGTCCTTCAATTTGCGGAAACGCGCATGTATCCTTCTCCCATGTCTAATTTCACATAATGGCTATCATTAACGTACCCAATTGTAAAAACAACATGTTCAGGCCACACTGGCGGAGTGGACCTAAGCGGCAAGTACGTCCCACTACCGGTCATACTTATAACGTGTAATATCACATTATATTTTGAAGCAATCAAGACACCTATTTCACGCATTGTCATCTAGTGTTCAAATGGTGCACCTTGATCTGATTGAAAGAAGTTTAAAGTGTTGTAAGTAATATTCCAATGTTCACCTCCAAAAGCGTTGATCGATGTACTATGTCTTATGTGTATCTAACTCTTCCATCAGTAATATTCCAATGTTCACATGCATACAAATATATATTGTACCAAATTAATTTTTTTTGTATAACATGCAAGTAACTAGACACATAAAGAAACATTTAGGAAACCCTAATTTAGGGGGGGGGGGGGAAGAAGAGGATATACCTGCAAATAGATGAAGGAACTTATGAAGCTTGCAAAAGGTAAAAGATAGAGGAGGGATGATGAATAACTTCTTGAGCTTGCAAAACGTAAAAGAGAGAGGAGGGGAAAACAAAGGGTATTTAATAGAAGGGAGAAGTGAATGAAGCCAAAAGAACAAAGGTAATAAATCTAAATAGAAGATGTACAATTTCAATTCATATTATTATACAAGATATATATGATCATTGTACAAAAACACCATCTACTAGAAAATATGAATACTACCAAGGATAATTTACTCAATCAAATGAAAATTATTTTAAGATCAACCATGGAAGGGACATTTGACTAACATAAAGAAAAATACATTTTACAAAGTTATAATAAAATCAAAAGTTACAAATTTATAAAATAAAATAAAATCAAAAGTTACAATTTTTTTAAATTTATAAACAAATTTAATAAATTTATAAAATCAAAACACACACATATATATATCAAATATATATATATATATATATATATATATATATATATATATATATAAAGATAATGTGTATATATATATAAACAAAAATTATATATATATATATATATATACATGTCAAGTGAAATGACATGTTTCCTTAAAAATAATTGACACAAAAATAAATGCATTCAACACCCATTCAATGGGTGCAAATAGCATGGCCCAATCCATTTTACCAAATCATTTAATGCCAAACCAAGTGACAAACTAAGGAAGCTAGATTAACCCACAATCTAAGGAAACACCATTGTCAAACCTTCACACTAATTTTATTGGTGCCACCTAGTCTATTGAACTTTTCCTCATTGCATAGCACCTTCTTGCATTGGAATGTTCCATATCGTTGCCATATTCCAAAGTGCAGCGATTGTTTGAACATTTGTACCATAATCTACATCCTAACAACAAAAATAAGAAAAGGTTCCATCTGTTGATGTTTTTGAACGAATATGAATATTGTATGTGATGACACTTTCACTATTGTGCTCTTTTCCGTATTATGTGTGTCTATACAATTTCTTCGTCACCTAAGGTGAAACCTGCTACAAATGAATCCACCCAAACTACAGACAGTCAGATCCTCAATCAAACACATAATCAAAATCATATCCTAAAATAGGTAGAACATCACATTAATAACAGATTTCAAGAAACAAATACAACTATAGGTATACCATCTTGACAAATAACGGTCTTCTACCACTTTCATTCTTGCCATTTCCCAGATTAGGTTCTTCTTGCACATGTGTGGTTTTACACCTAACTCCTCACAACTTCTGTAATCAAGATGGTCTATGAACTATAAGGAGATCCGAAGCATTACACGAGAAAAACCGAAATTGGTTATACATAAATAAAAAAGATTCATGTGAACACAATACCAATTTAATACACGACCAAGAATGATCTATTAGAATTTAGACATGCAGCAGATGCTAATTTATAGGAACTCAGATTGAAAGTTTCATATTAACTGAATCGAGTGATAAACAAATGGAACAACACAACATGTGCAATGAACTTTTTCGCTGTGCCAAAATTGCCAATGCACAAACAACAGGGTACTTAGGTCCATGTAGCTAGGAGCATATTCAATTGAGATCAAAGTTATTTGAATTTCAATAGTTGATCGGCAAAGGCTAATCACACTTTCTTAAGACATGTTTCATATATATCAAAAGGTTTATTAATGGTAGTACCAATGTTTCTAAATCACTAACCATTATAAAAATCCATGATTGTACTAATTTGTAAAAATTTCCCTTTTGAAATGTTCCATATCAAAACAAAAGATCCTTTCATCAAAATTCCAAGCCCACTTTACCTATTAACTGCATTCATCCACATTGCTTACTAAGTCAAGTGTCAACTAATTGGTAATTACCCCACAATAATTCATCCATATGTTATAACTATATTTTTTTTATTCGAAATGCTTTCAACAACTTTTTTTAGGATGGATGCTAGCTGCATTTATATATAATTCGTTTAAGTTGCATTTACCTTCAATAAAGCTGTCAGGATCGAATTCTCAACAAGAATTAATTCTCAGAAACAATATCAAAGAAGTTTGCGGAATAACACTTTGATATTCAATGAAACAGTAAACCAAAACAGTAAATATGAAGAACAAACTGTAAACTTGTATTGAATGCTTGAAGCTACAAGATTACACACTCAACCTCAATATTGATGAACAGGCTCACCAATACGAATTCTACTTCTCTAGAATTAGGATCTATGCCTTGAGGTTGATTTCTCTCTAAAACTAAGAATTAATCTCTAATTCTCAAGAAGTTATCTCTAACTATTCTAAACAATACTATATATATACTGAAGATAAAAGCTAATTACAATTAATAAAATATCTTCAGAATATCTTCCATCATTATCTCCAAGCTTTCCATAATCTTCAGTTTATCCAGTTGTCATCCTTTCCATACAGATCTCCATATTATAAGCAGTATTAATCATAAGCAGCATTAATACTTTGAGCAGTATTAACTCTAGCAGTACTAACCATGCTCAGCAGCATTAATATCTTCAAGCAGTACTAACTTTGAACTAGCAGTACTAATTTTGTTGAGTAATATTAACCATCAACTAGCAGCATTAACTAGAAGTATTAACTAGAAGTATTAACTGTTTTCTTCTAGCAGCATTAACTAGAAGTATTAACTAGAAGTATTAACTGTTTTCTTCTAGCAGCATTAACTAGAAGTATTAACTAGAAGTATTAACTGTTTTCTTCTAGCAGCATTAACTTTGTTCCAGCAGCATTAACTACAACTAGCAACATTAACCACAGAAGTAGTAACCATGATGAATATTAACTTCAGAAGTAGTAACCATGATGAACTAGAAGTAGTAACCATGTTGAACTAGAAGTAGTAACCATGTTGAACTAGAAGTAGTAACCATGTTGAACCATCCTAGGCATATTTCAGACCCAACAAAAGCAAGGTTAATCTTTGAACAGACTTGGTAGTGATCTCGGCTGAGTACCCCTTGTTCCTTCTTGGGTGTTCATATTCGTTATTCACCCAGACCCATAGATCTTCATCCTGAAGAAGATCCAAATTTTGGAAAGCCCTAACTGCAATGAACATGACTCTCTGACGACCTTGTACTCACACAGGTGTGGAAGCATGTTTTCTACAAAAATCATAAAAAATTAGGGAGCCAACTTTTGCAAGAATGAATCATTTAATTAAAATAACTATTTGCAAGATGTGTGCAGAATAATTAGAAACTCACAGAAAATGATCTTAAAAGGAAAAAAAAATGAACAAAGACGAAGAAACAAGTAGCACTCCATTCCCTAATGACCAGCCACTTTCCATTCTGTAAGTTGACAAGTAACTTCCCCCTTTTAGCTACTATAAAGACATGTTTAGAGAATGAATGGGAAGTAAAATGAAATTTTAGTTAGCTAATTTTCTCAAAATGGATTGAAATCCAAAATTTTCAACATGAGAAACTTGTTGCATTGTAAATGGAGCATTGGTCCATATCTCCTATCTAATGACAACGAAGAAAGCCACAGACCTAAATAACTGAGAAAAGAACAAATAAAATATTCAAGATTGACAAGCAATATGAATAATGTGTGTACTTCATTTTTAATGCATCCAATGAAATTTTAGTCGGGCATAAAATACAGAACGAGCATGATGTGACACCCGATTAAAATAAGAACACCTCAAATTCAACGACAATGGCCCAGAGAGAAAACCAAATCGAAATCACTAAAGAACGTAGATTTCTACCATAAAGATCATTAAAAAATTGAGATTAAACAAACAACCGGTTGAAAACAAAAAAACGTACCAAAAGTCAAGGGTATATTTTTTTTTGGGAAGGGTGTCCTAGGTTATGCCTAGACTAATCCCTTGGCAAATTATGACCGTAAGACGTCACCCCTGATTAAACCTCAGTGGCCACAATTGTTGTGTACGTCTTGATTCGAACCCTGGATAGATGGGATATTCCACCACATCCCCCATGGCCTTAACCAGTACGCCACAACAAACCAAACTATACCCAACAAACCTTTTTATTGCAAGCAGATTGTGAGGGTATAACATTTTCAAAGTTTGAGAAAGGCACTAGGGGCTTCACAATTGGGTTCTATTAACAAGTGAGCTTCTTGAGTAATGAGGGGTTTGGAGTATGATTAGAACTAAAATTTAGGAGGGGGAGATGTAATTTATACAACTATATATAAGAAATACAAGGGAAGAATTTGAAAGGTTAAACATTGTTATTCATAACTTTGATTGATGCAAGAATCATAAATATTAAATACTACATACATTGGAATTGAATAGGCATACTGAATCCACTATTCTCCATGATCATATTGGAATTCTAGCAACCTAATGTCCATCAGGATCACTTAAAGGGGGTTCTTATTTTGTTTGAGAACTATGATGCATAAGGGGTAGGGACCATAAGGACGTAAACCATCAAACTATAAAGAGCACTAATATAAGTCAATATACGATGGTTAAAGTAGTGGCCATAAGAAGTCAATAATATGTCTTGTATATGTAGACCAAGCAAAAACAACAACGTTTAATCACTAAATAAAAACATCTATGACCTTATAATAAAGAAGTTTGTTTCAGAGAAAATCTCCCCTAAATGTATTGTATAGTGTACAAAAGATGATTACCAATTTTTTTTGTAGGCAAGATTAAAAATTGTGGAAAAGAAATAGTGATTTTTCTTGTGAAGAATAAAAAGGAAAAGCAGAGTAAAATCAATACCTAAAGAGAATATAGTCCAACCCTTCCAACTCTCTTTTTGTTGTTAGATAGTATAGGGGTTGTTTTGTACTTTTGTATATTTTAGTTTCTTTTAGGGTTTCTTGTCTCCTTATATATAGTTATTGTAACCCTTTGTAATCATTCATTCATTCTAAGAAAAACCCTAGCTGTTTCCTGGCAATTCTTTTCTTTTCTCTTAAAGTTAATATTTTTTTTCTTCTCTCAAGCACTATTAATCTTTTTTGGGTATCTGTTCGACGGCGTCTTTTTCTGTTCGACAGCGCTAGGGTTTCTTTTTGTTCGACGCTCCTTTCTAGATCAGTTCGACGATGCTAGGGTTTCTTCTTGTTCAACGCTTCTTTCAAGATCTAGCAGTTTCGATCCTTGTTCAAAGTTCTGTTCGAAGATTGAATTTGGCATACGATATCTTTATACTCTCTATTCTATTTTCCTTCCTTTTATTTCTAGTTTGCAATGGCTGAAAAAGATGATTCTCTCCAAGCCATTAGTGTTCGTTTGGTTGGAAAAAATTACTCCTATTGGAGTTATGTCTTGAAAATTTTTCTGAAGGGAAAAAAGATGTGGGTTTATGTTTCTGGCACTATTGTGAAACCGAAAGAAGAAAAAGATTTGGATTCTTAGGAAGTGGATAATTCGAAAATTATCACTTGGATAAACAATTCTGTTGAACATTCGGTTGGTGTTCATTTGGCAAAATATGAAACATGCAAGTGAGTATGTGATCATCTTGAGAGACTGTATACACAGTCTAAGTTTGCAAAACAGTATCAACTAGAAGTTGATATCCGAGCACTTGAACAGAGAGATATGAGTATTCAGGAGTTCTACTCAACAATGACCGATTTGTGGGATTAGTTAGCTCTTACTTAACCTGCTGAATTGCGTGCCTTTGGACCATACATTTCTCGTAGGAAAGAACATAGATTGGTTCAATTTCTTATGGCCCTGAGAAGTGACTTTGAAGGACTTCGTAGTAATATCTTGCATCGCACCCCACTCCTTTCAGTTGATTCAGTAGTAAGTGAATTGTTAGCCGATGAAACTCGTCTAAAGACACAAGAAGGAAAGGGTATTCTTCGAACTCCTAGTCCTTCTGTTTTGGTTGTTCCTTATAAGCCTTTTGCTTCAAATCAGAATAAGTTCCGTCCAAGAGTTGAGTTTGATGAATGCAATTTTTGTAAGAAAAAAGGCCATTGGAAGTCTCAATGTCCAGAACTTATAGGTCGAAATCAATCACAACAGTCTGGTAATCCGAGACGATGTCATCGTTTTCCTCCTCAATTTAGCACTGCCGCCGCCGTTCCTCCATCTGGGTCAACTACTAATCCTACTTTTGCATCTATAACTGAACAACTCTAGAAGATCCTTGATGTTCAGTCTCATGCCATGTCTGTCTCCTCACCCATAGGTCAGTCGATTAGTAACGAATCAGGTATGCATCCAACTACATGGATTCTAGATTCTGGTGCTTCTTTCCATATGTATCCGAATTCTAAATTATTTGCTTCTTTAAATCCTATGCCATCTGTGCCTGTCATGACTACTGATGGTACTCCTATGCCATTAGCAGGCATTGGTTCTATTGTGAGTTCGAATTTTTCCTTTCCTAATGTATATCATATTCCTAAACTCTCATTGAATTTTGTTTCTGTTGGTCAATTATTTGATTCTGGTTATAAGGTATCCTTTTCTCGTGATTCTTGTTATGTGCAGGATCCACGTACTCAGAAGCTGATTGGGACTGACCGTAGGTGTGGGGGCTTATATGTGTTGGATGAGTTGCGGTTACCGGTAGCAGTTGCTTATAGTGCATATCTATCTTCTTTTCGTTTGTCGTCTAAGTCATCTAGTTTTTATTTATGACATTCACGCCTTGGACATGTTTCAGATTCTCGTCTAAAATACTTAGCTTCTTCTGGAAATTTGGGAAATTTGCAAGTTCATGATATTTCTAATTGCAGTGGTTGTAAAGTTGCAAAATTCTCAGCTTTACCTTTTAAATTAAGCAAACCTCTTTCTGTTCCACCTTTTGATTTGATTCATTCTGATGTATGGGGACCATCTCCCGTTCCTACAAAAGGAGGGTCTTGATATTATGTTTCTTTTATTGATTATTATACTCGGTTTTGGTGGATTTTTCTCATGAAACATCGTTCAGAATTCATTGATATTTATTGTCGTTTTCGAGCATATGTTAAAACCCAACACAATTCTGTGATTAAATGTTTCCGATGTGATTTGGGAGGTGAATATACTTCCAATAAATTATGTGAATTACTTGCTTTAGATGGAACTATTTACCAAACCTCTTGTACAGACACTCCTGAGCGGAATGGTGTTGCTGAAAGAAAACATAGACATATCCTTGAAACAGCCCGCTTTCTCTTGTTGTCTTCTTCGGTTCCTAATCAATTCTGGGGTGAAGCCGTTCTTACTGCTGTCAATCTGATCTACAAAATTCCATCCTCAATCACTTCAGATTTATCTCCCTTTGAAAAACTTTATGGTTGTTATCCTGATTATTCTTCTTTACGTGTCTTTGGTTGCACTTGATTTGTTCTTCGTCCACATGTAGAGCGTAATAAATTATCTTCTAGATGTATTGTCTGTGTTTTTCTTGGTTATGGTGACGGACAAAAAGATTACCGTTGTTTTGATCCTACCTCTCAGAAATTATATGTATCTCTTAATGTTGTGTTTCTTGAGCATATTCCTTTCTATTCCATTCCCATAAATGCACAGAACTTGACAAAGTCAGATGTATTTAATATTGATCCATTATCTAAGCAAGTAAACTCTACTCAGACTCCAGATATTTCTCCAACCAAAGAAAATGCTACTAGCACTCCAATACCTGACACAGTTGCCCCTCCTCCTCCTACTGTCACTCAAGATGCATCAGAGACTGTGGATCCTCCTCGATAATCCCAACGCCCTCGTAAGTCTACTCGTCTACCAGAATTTGTTTATTCTACTTATTCTCCCTCTTTTACTTTGTTCTTAGCTTCTATACACTCTCTTTCTGAACCTTCCTTTTATAAAGAAGCAACTATTGACCCTCTTTGGCAGCATGCTATGAGTGAGGAACTCTCTGCTTTGCAAAAGACCTATACTTGGGATTTGGTTCCGCTTCCCAACGGTAAGCATGCTATTGGTTCCCGGTGGGTCTATAAAATCAAGACCAAATCTGATGGATCTGTTGAACGTTACAAAGTTCGTCTTGTAGCTAAGGGCTTTACTCAGGAATATGGCTTGGATTTTGAGGAGACTTTTGTTCCTGTAGCCAAAACGACTACAATTCGCACCCTTATAGTTGTTGCTGCTGTTCGCAAGTGGAATATTTCACAAATGGATGTTAAGAATGCCTTCTTGAATGGTGACTTAAATGAGGAGGTATATATGGTTCCTCCTCCCGGTGTTTCTCATAAAACTGGTGAAGTTTGCAAGCTTAGAAAAGCTTTATATGGGCTTAAACAAGCCCTACGAGCTTGGTTTCAAAAATTTTCTAATGTTATTCTATCTCTTGGATTCTCTACAAGTGAACATGATTCTGTTCTGTTTGTCAAGCATAGTTCTGCAGGTCGTATATTGTTTTCATTGTATGATGATGATATGATCATCACCGGTGATGACCTTCAAGGAATTGATGCCTTAAAGTCGGAATTAGCTGCACAATTTGAGATGAAGGATCTGGGTCCTCTTCGATATTTCTTGGGTATTAAATTTGCTTCATCTCCTAGAGGTTACTTGCTTTCTCAATCTAAATATATAGCTGAAATTATTGAACGAGCTCGTCTTACTGATACTCGTGTTGTGGACTCTCCTTCTGAATTGAATGTCGAATATTCTCCCACCGATGGTTCTCCTCTCAAAGACCCTAAAGATTACTGAAATTTTTCTTTGAAGACAATTTGCTGAAGCAAATTGAGTGAAACCTGAAGATAATTTCTTTCATGTGTCTGAAAAAGGTTTTACAACCTTGGAGGAGATTGTTATATTTCTTAAAGAGCATAAAAGGGGAGATTGTGTTTCAAATGTTTATATTTCTTAAGAAGATCTTTGCAAAAAGAAGTCTACAAAGGGGGAGATTGTAAATTTTGTACTGAAAGGGGGAGATTGTTCAAACTGAGCTTAAGGGGGAGATTGAATTGTAAAATCTTTTTAGAGATGATCTTGAATCCAAAGGTGGATATTGTTAGAGCATATATTTGTTGGATACAAAATCATGATGTCTGAAGCTGAAAGTCAATCCAAGTCAAAGCTCAAAGTCAACTCTCATTGTGAAAGTCAAAGTCATTGTAATAAATTGTCAAAGCTAGTGTTGTGAGAGTTTTTGTTGTTTGAGTGTTTCTGTTGCTTGCATGTTTTGTGTCGTGTGTGTTTCTCTGTTTTGTATAAATAGGTATTTGGATTGTGTTGTGCGTGTAAGATTTGTAATAGTAATATACGCGTCCAAGAGTTAGAGAGAGAGAAAGTCTTTAAGAGAGCATTCACTGTATTGATTCAAAGATTAATAAAAATGGAAATTGATTGAAAGTGAAGTTGTCATCTTGTTTACATTGTTATCTGGGATAACAATTGGTATCAGAGCAGATTGAAATTCAGAAAAACAAGGATCAATTTGAGAATTTTTTATTCGACAGATTCACGAACTCGCAAGTTGACTTGGGTAGATTTAGATTGTAGTTTTAGTGATTGTTTTGACTTGAAATTGATACTGTGATAATCGATTTGGTGAATAGAATATTTTTCATGTGTATCGTTTAGACTAATTCACATTGATTTAGTACAAATTTTGGATTGTATTGAATTTTTGTCCGAGTCTAGAAAAGTGCACTATAGTAGATTCAAATTGAAAGTTTTAGTGTTTTAAACTGAAATTTATTTGTTGTAATGTGTTCGTGAGATGCTTTAGAAGATCCTTACAGAGTTTCAGATAAATTGGAGAAGATGTGAACCGAAATCAAAGAGAAAAATGGAGTTTTTGTTCGTAAAGTCAAGAACTCGCTAGATATCAAGAACTCGCTAAGGAAGAACTCTCAGATCAAGAACGTGCAAAGGCTTAAAACTTGTGTTAAAGTGAAGAACTAGCTAAGAGCTTTGTACGAGAAGTATAAACTTGCACGTCCCTAGGTGAGAGTTTACACTGTTCACTCTTAGTGTTGTGTGAGAAGAATAGTCTGCGAGAAGTTATTTGTTTGCATGTTTCCATTTAGCGAGAAGTAAATTTATCAAAATTTTTCTAAGTCCTAAATTCGCAAGTCCCTGCATTTGCGAGTTTCCATTTAGCGCGAACTTATTTTCTGAAGAATTTTCTAAGTCTTGAACTCGCAAGCATTTGCGAGAAGTGATAGAACTCGCACATAGTATTGTACGAGAACCTGAAACTCGCATAAGTCTGCTTGCGCGAACCTTAGTTCTCTCATTCTTCATTGTGCGTGAAGCTCAAACTCGCACAACCTTGTGTGCGAGAAGTGAGTTCTCATTGCCTTTTTTGTATGCGAAGTACAAACGTGCATACAGAGTTTTGCGCGAAGTATTATTTTTCTCTTGTTATACGTGTTCCATACTTAGAATATTTTCCTGATTTTTCTGAAATTTGACAAAATTTGATTTTTGTAGATCCAGTTTTATTTCTGAATTTTGACGATCATAACAAGCAGTGTAAAAGCAAGATGACTTCCAAAGACGCACTCTCGATTGGTACATATGTCAAGCCCCCTGTTCTATTCAAAGGGGAATGATAATCCAAGATCACTCTAAATCTTAGAGAGAGAAAGTAGAGAGAGAGTAGCGCCAAATGTAAAAGTATATTCAATGTATTCGTTCAAGTCATACAACACAAAGGCAACCAAGGGACTTAAATACCCTTGGCCAATACAAGACATTACAAGCTCTAAGAACACAGTATTGGACCAAGTCTATAAATACAATTATTACTATAAAATCTGACTTAACAATCTCCCCCTTAGTAATCATTGGCGCTCCGGTCTTCCATGTAAGCTGTTATATCCATCTTCGAACTTTAATCAGGCCTGCTAAGCGACTTAGCGAAGCTTCTTGACTAAATTTTTTTTTCTTCTCAGCATCTTTCAGTCTATGTTGCCTTTGCTACCTTGACAAGACTGGATCTGTTTGTAATAAGCTTGGATGAACAATCGGTTCATAAGCTTGTGCTATAAACGACGCACCTCTTTCAAATGTACTCGAAGAAGCTATGGTGGTCAGAGCTGGAATAGTAGAAGGACTAGTATAGCTGAGAAAATAGAATCTTAAGCAGCAGATAAACATTTGAAATCTTTGTCTCTTTAAATTCTCCTTAACTTCTCCCCCTCATGACCTTGATGATCAGGATCAACTTGGTCATGCATACGTTTGAGACGAGACAACTTCAGATCTGCAAAATTCAGAATAAAGGAGAAAAAGAAAGGTTTGCGCTACATGTTGATGGCGCAAACTTATTATTGCGCTACCTGAAGGAGACACAAAGTTGAGTTTTGCGCTACCAACTGTTGGCGCAAATCTGACTTAAAATCATAAATGAATCCCCTGTTGAGCTATTTTACTCCCCCTACACAAATGCACTAAATATGACAATTCAAGTTAGCATTCGTATAGAAAATCAGATACTCCCCCTCGAAAAGAGATATGATCTTTCAGAATATTCTCCTTATTCACTCCCCCTCGAAAAACGCACAGACCAATTTACAAAGATATAGATACACAAACATAACAACATCAGTGTAAAAAGAAAAATATACTGAATATAAATTTTGAAACAACTAAACATATAAAATTTTAAACACTATACAAATTAAATTCTACTCAGTAAAATATGACAGATTTATCAATCAATTGAAATCAAGTGTTTGTTGTTAGATACAAATACAAGTTTCATTGCATATCAAGTTAATATATGTTCAGTTTCAAAAACTTTCAGCAATCTATTTAGTGTGCTCGCATGCGAACTTTGATTAGCTTCAAGAAAATGAAATTCTAAAAATATAATAGAAAACTTTGCATGTACTCACACTAAGCCATCAAAAATTAAGACTTTCACAAATTTATAGGTTTATTGCAACTCAAACATATCACCAAGTATCATGAGATGTGTGCTCATTGGCATCTTTTAGCATTGTGCACATTGGCATCTTCACATGAGTGTGCTCTTTGGCATCTTTTAAGCTTGTGTACATTGGCATCTTTTATTCAAGAAGTTTGGTAAGTAAAGAACATGTGGTAAACGTAACTTTCTATCTGATCCTATTGCAGGATTTGGGTCAGACGCTCCCAGACCAGTTAGCCTTAGGGGACTAGGTGTCAAGCACCCCTTGGAACTTACTCTCCCAGACCAGAAAGGCTACATCGACACATCCTAAACCCATTCATACCAGTAGAACATGACTTTCGATCTGATTCTATAGAAGGATTTGGGTTCGATCACTCCCAGACCAATTGTCCTTAGGGAACCAGATGAAAAGCATCCCACGGAACTTACTTTCCCAAACCAGAAAGGTCACAGGTACAAACTTTTAAACTTAGAGATTTCTGTATTTTATATATTTAATTCATCTCAATCACCAAGTTTTACATCTAAGTGCTTAGCACATAGTTTCATTACGATCCATAATTCTGACTTTTTAGGTTTTATAAGAAGTGTAAACTATAAATATTCCGAATCACATATCTTTAAAGCAGAATGCAAAAGTTTCAAACATTTGCTGACTTTTCGATTTTTCTTAGACTTGAAATTTGAACATATAAAACTAAGATATAAACAAAACAACTTGAAAATTTATCCTAGGCACACATTTTATTCAATAGAAAGAAAAATTGTAAAAATTTTACTTTATAGAATAAAATTTGTAAAGGTTTAAATTTTTAAATTCAACATGCCGAGTTTTGAAAGCAGAAAATTAAAACGATTTTCATTTAAGACTTTTGTAAATAAATCGGCAAGTTGATATTTAGATGGAACAAAATATAATTCAATAATACCTTCTTTCACATGATGCTTTATGAAGTGGTACTTCATATCAATGTTTTGGATCTGGTCAATCTTGCTCAGATTCTTGAAAAAATTTGAGATAACTGGAACAACATCACAGTCAGAGATAACTGCAGCGGAATAAAGTAGATGAACTCATAATTTCTCATTTGTCTAGAAGCTAAATGCATTGAAGAACGAGTCTTAAGCAGATATGTTTAGAAATCGAAGTCCAATGAAGTACGGGTTCTGAGTTGATTTACTCAGAAGCCATTTTTCTCTTACTCCCCCTTGACATTAGGTGCCTGCAACTCAGAATCAATCTTTTGTTTTGGAACCCACTTGTATTTGGGTCCATGTTTGTTAGTTGCAGTTCTAATGGGAGTAAATTTGTTAGATTTAACATAGAAAGCGTGAGAAAAATAATTAGATGAATGAACAGAATCATCAATAGAGGACGAAGCATAATCATCTGAACTTGAACCAGAGGAGGAATAGGAGACATCTTTTGCAATTTGAAACATTTGCTTTATTGAATATTTGAAAATTTTATTACAAGTAGCAAATGAATCACTTCTATAAATTTTGTCTACATTTCGATCCTCATCAGTCGTAGATTCATCATATTTTCGCTTGATCCTCCATATCTGCCTTTTTGACTTCTTCAAAGTCCGATCTGAAACATTAGAATCGAAAGAATTAGAATTTTCAGAAATGACAGTAGCTTGCTGCTTTGACTTCTTTGACCTTCGTCTTTTACGCTTTGGTTTATAATAATCATCATTTAGCGTAAAAGATTGATCAAGAATTTTCGATTTAAGATTTGAATCTGAAGAAACAATTTTACCTAAGAAACCCAACTGATCAGACAATAAACCTGAACTTGCCTCAGAGTCAGAAAAATTTTCAGAAAAGTTTTCAGAATTTAGAACTTCCTTTTTGTTTTCCTTAAAATTAGAAGAAAATCCAGAAACAAAGTCTTGTTTTTTAGAAATCATTTTTTCTTCAAGACTTGTCGTCATGAAAGAAAGAATTATATCTGTTTCAATTTCTCTTTGAATATTTTGTTCTTCCATTTTATCTTCAAGATCAATGATTTTACTTTCTAACACTAATGGAGGAATATATCTCTTAGACTCACAAGAAACTGGAGATATATTTTCCTTATCAGTGTTAGTGGCACAGATATCAAAATAATCATCAGACAATGAAGATTTAATGGGAGATATTACATTTAAACAATTTCTTCTCTTCTTTGATTTTTCCGGAAAATATTTGGCATTTTTGCGCGTGTAAACAAAAGGAATTTCCTTTTTCGTGTTATTAAATCTTTTCTCATTTTCGACTTCTAAAACTTGCTTTTCACTTGTCCAATGAAATTTGAACTGAGGAGCATATCTTGCAAGATTTAGATAATCGTATTCATATAAAGTGGGAACTTCAGCTTTAGCTTTATCTAAAAAATGAGGATTTTCAAAGCCAAGTCCCCATTTTTTTTTGATAGACTCATAACTCCGAGGTTTGTTCAAATAAATAGTTTGTTCAGTTTGATTCTGTAGATATAGTTTTTCTTCCAACTTATTTATTTTATCCGAAAAACTTTCTTTTTGTTTGGTCATTTCTGTCAAAGAATCAAGATAAGTCATATTTGATTTTTCTAAATCATCCAATTTTTTTGAAAGATTTCTTTTGTATGATTCAAAATAGATTTTTCATCTTTCAAAGAAATTTGCAATTTTTCAATCAAATTTGACTTTTCTATATTTAATTGCTTTTTAGATAATAACTTTGAGCGAAGATCATGTAAAGCAGTTATAATGATGTTCATCTGCGAGGATATAAATTTGAAATCAAATTCAGAAGGTACCTCAGACTCATCAGTTGAATCTTCATCATCATCATCAGTCTCATCATCTCCTATGAAGCACATATGAGCAGTTTCCATATTGTCAGCTTCATTGTCAGAGTGATCTAGCCAGAATTCTTCTTCAACCAACAGAGCGGTTCCATTCTCTCTCTTTTCGGCTAGTTCCAATTTCTTTCTATAATATGCTGAATCCCGAACCACCTTTGCTCGACACTCCTTTGAAATGTGACCCGACTTTCCACAGTTACAGCATGCTGCAGATATCTTAGTCTCGGGCACTTGGACATTCTCGTTCTTCTTTAACCCTGAAGTGAAGCAAAGGTTGTTGGAACCCGAACGAGGTTGAAACTTCTTGTTGTAGTGTTTAGAGAGAAGAATCATCGCCTTCTGTAGCGCTTCACCATCATCATCAGTAGCCCCGTCATAAGCATTATCAGACAATGCTTGTTCAGCCAATTGGCTCGTGAGGAGTGCAATTGGGTCCACTATCTTCTTGTTTCTCTTGTCAAGTTTAGCTTTCTTTTTTAACACTAAGCATTCATCAGTCATCAACCTCTCGTAGAGTTCCTGTATCTGCATGGTGGAGATCCGAACATCATTCCTCAATCTGTGGCAAGATTTGCTCCATTCAGGTTGAAGAGCATTAAGGAACTTGAGATTAGCTTCCAAATCGGTCTTTTCCACCTTTATCTTATGCAGATCATTTATCACAGCACATAACCTATCAAAAACACTCTTCAGAGATTCACTGTCTTTGGCTTTGAACTCTTCAAAGTTATTCATGTAGCGCGTATGCCTAAGTTGTGTTGCAACTGTAGACCCAAGCATAATATTTTCTAGTTGTGCCCACATTTGCATTGGATTGTTTTTGTAACAGTCAATCCGGTTGTAGATATTGTTTGGCAGGGCTAGCATCAGATTTGCCTTTATTTCACGATCAACTTTATGTCGCAAAGACTCTTCGGCAGTGTATTCATCGGTAGGCTTTATCACCCTAGTAGCCAGAGTAGTTTCAGTTGCGGGAATCTCTTTCAAGGGCTTTTCGAAAGGTCCTTGAGTGAGTATCTTCATCATGTTATCTCCGTTAGTTTGACGCTCTATAAAATTGATGAATCTGTCTTTCCATTGCCGAAATTCATTTTCATTAATCAGAATAGGAGGACGAGTGTCTGATCCCAAAGACATCATGATGTCATTCTTGTAAAACTGAGCTTGAAGAGACATCTTTACAGAATCACAAAGTCAGAAAGGTATAAGTCTGGAAGCAGAATGACTAGCGCAAACTGGAGATTTGCTCGAGTAGCAGATGGCGCAAAAGAGATTTGCGCTAGACGAAGGTGGCGCAAACTTTGTTTTGCGCGAGACGTTGATGACGAAAATTTAACATTGCGCGATACAAAGGTGGCGCAAAGATAACTTGCACAATGAACTGAACTTTTCGTAAGATGTAGGTGGCACAAACTTTACTTTGCGCGATGTGCTGATGGAGAAAACTTGAACTTTTCGTGAGATGTAGGTGGCGCAAACTTTACTTTGCGTGATGTGCTGATGGAGAGAACTTGAACTTTTCGTGAATACTTGAGATGGATGAAAAACTGAAGAATCTAGCGTAAAACTTGATGAATCTAGCGCAAAGTTTAGGATGAACTCGCGCAAAATTCAGACGATCCTTGCTGAACTAGCGCAAACCTGAGATGAACTGGCGCAAAACTCAGATATGGCGCAAAACACAGAAATAACAAGAAACAACTTCTAAAAATGATTACAGAAATGAAATTGATGAACTTTGTTTACACAAAAGTGTTCAAAAACAAGTTTCTAATCACTTTGTAACAATCAAAATGAACAATTTTCGCAAAAACGAGAAATCTTGAATCGTCCAGTACGATTTAACGAATTGAACAAAACCTCAAAAATCTTCAAATTGAACGTTAAAGAGTGAATTTCTTGCAAAAAAATGTGAATCAAAGATGATGTAACAATGATTTCGAATCCAACAAACCAAATTTCAAGACAATTCAAATAGATTTCCGCAAAAAAAAATTGAAAAAATTCAGAAAATGAGATTTTCTTGATCAAAATCAAGAAAATCAATCAAATTCTCTGAATTGTTTATGAAATCAGATTAAGAAATCAATCTCTCAAATCTCTCAGATTCAGATTCAGATCAGGCTATGATACCAATTGATAATCCAAGATCACTCTAAATCTTAGAGAGAGAAAGTAGAGAGAGAGAGAGTATGCGCCGAAGTCTTTTCTATTCAAAATATGCAATCTAAAGTTACAAGGAACAAAGCCACAAGGGACTTAAATACCCAAAGTTAAAACAAGATTTACAAGCTCTCTAAAACACAGTATTAGCATAAGACTATAAATACAATGATTACTATAAAATCTGACTTAACAGGGAATATGAGCAATGGAAGGACAGGTTCCTTGATTTTGTTGACCGACACACAAACGGAGAGAATATTCTCTTATCCATTACTGAAGGTCCAATGGTACCACCTACCATGGAAATTCCTGATGAAGAGTCATCGGACAGTGAAGATGGAGATGAGGATAGAATCCAAAAGACAAAGATTGTTCGAAAGTTTTTTCTCAATACACTAACGAGAAGAAGAATCAATACAAAGCTGATAAGCAAGCAAGATCTCTACTACTACAGAGTATTCCCAACGAGATCTATATTAAAATCGATAGCTACAAAGCAAATGGAAAGAAAATGTGGGATCAACTCCAGAAGATGATGATGGGTCGAAGGTTGGATATCAGTTGAAAGTAGCCAACTATATAAACAACTACGAGGAGTTTAAAGCAAAAGAGAATAAGAGTCTGGAGGATACATATGAGCGATTTGTTCTTCTTCTGAATGAGTTGTCATAGAACAAAGTTAAAAAGAAGCCAATCGAGAACAACGTCAAATTCCTCATTATTCTCCAGCCTGAGTGGAAAAAGCACATGAGGAGAATGAAACAGATGAAAGACCTCAGTGATATTCCACTTCACGAGGTATATGAGACATTGAGGCAGAACGAGGAAGAGATTGAAGAGAAAAGAAGTAAGAAAAAGAAAATTGAAAAAGTAGCTGATCCGATTGCTTTGGTAGCTGGTCAGAAGGAGAAGGAGAAGAAAGAAAAGAAGAATAAGAAGAAGATAGTAGTTCCCAGTTCTGATGATTCTGCAAATACTGATTCTGAAAGTGATGACGGGGAGAATCTCAAGCAAGCCATGCTACTGTTAACCTGAGCATTTCAAAAGAAGTTTTACAAGAAGTCGGGTTCAAACTCTCAGAGATACTCGTCAGGTTCAAAGAATCACGAACACAGGGAAAGAGTGGAAGGAAGAAAGTTTGAAGAGAAGAGATATATGGAAAGAAAGCCCGAAGAGAAAAAGAGGTTTGCGAATCACTATGGTAGTGATGAGAAGAAAACTGAAGAGTTAATCAAGTGCTACAACTGTGGAAAGATTGGTCACTATGCCAAGGACTGCCGAAAGCCTACCGTAAGGAATTCTGATTGCTACAAATAGAAGATGCTTCTAGCCAAACAGAAGGAAGCAGGAAAAGCACTGATGGCTGAGGACGAGTTCTGGATGGATCATTCAAACGAAGATGAAAAAGAAGAGACAACACACATGCGCTTAATGGGCAAGGAAGTGAAGTTTGACGATTTTGATGAAGAGACATCTGATGAGGTACTTCATTTTTCTGAAAATGATTTTATAACCAAAATGGAAGCCATGATGGTCGAACTTCAAGATCTTCAATCGAAAATGAAAAAGGAAAAGAGCAGAGTTGCAAAGAAAAGTCAAAAGATTTTTGAACTCAACAAAGAACTTGTTGGGAACAAAGATCTGATTGACTCTCTAAACAAATATACTTCTGATTTTAAATTGCAAAAAGATTGTTTTGAAAGTAAGATTTATGAAATTGTTTCTAAGCTTTCAAAGTCTGATATTGAGAAACAAGAATGTATACTAAAAGCTCACAAATTGCAGGTTGAAAATAAGAGTTTAGAGAAAAGGGTAAATGGTTTGGAAGCCAAGTTATATTCTAGAGGTCAAACAGATCAAACCATTTTCTTAAATACAACCAAATGAGGAAGCTGATTTTAAAGAAAAGTGGGGACTCGGTTATGATAATCCCCACTACTTAAAGAAAGCCATCAGAAAACAGCCAGCAATATATAATTTTGATTTTCTATTTGCGGCTGGTAAATATCCTCATTTAAAACCCAAATTTGTTACCAAGTCATCTGAAGAGGTTGAGGCCAAAGAAGATGAAAACAGAAATAATTTAAAGAAAATGCAACTACCATTCTACTATTAAAAGATGAATGATAGTTATCTTTCAGAAAAGCCAAAGGTTCTTTTGAATGATTATTTTGCAAGTTACTCTACACAAGAGTTGGAGGCAAAACCTGTTAAAGCTAAAATTTACGTTCCTCGACTTGTGTTAGAAAGCAAAATAATGGAACTGGAAAATGTTTTATCTTATGAAAGAATTTTGGCTGATGCTGAACAAAATGTATTTTCTACTGTAATGATGAACACCGTTTTTAAAACAAAATCCAAAGAGTGTTCAACATCTTCTAAGGCACCTCAAACTTCAGAAGCTGATTTTGATGATTTATTTGCGTATGCAAATGATTTTCTTAGTTCTGATGAAGGGTTTGGTACTTATCATGTCTATTCTTATAAGTCATATACTTCAAAGATTTTTCAAAATTTCAGAGGATCCATATACAAATGGATGCCAAAATCTTGCACTAATCCGATAGGACCCACTTTTAAATGGGTACCTAAAGTTATTGTTCCCTGATTTCTCCTGTGCAGACCCGTCATATGTGGTACTTGGATTCTGGTTGCTCCAAGCATATGACTGGGCAGAAAGATATTTTGCCTAATTATACAGAGAAATACTGTGGGAACGTGCGATTCGGAAATGATCAGTTTTCACCGATTTTAGGCTACGGTGACGTGATTCAAGACAACGTGACGATTACGAAGGTGACTTACGTGGAAGGATTGGGACATAACCTGTTCAGCATTGGACAGTTCTGCGACAAAAATCTAGAGGTAAATTTTAAGGCCAAGAGATGTTCTATGCGTACTGAAGATGGTAAGGAACTCTTGGTCGGCACGAGAAAGTGTAACCTCTACACGATTAATCTGTCAAAAGTCTAGACTGACAATGAGGTTTGTCTACTGTCAAAAGCCTCGCTGCAACAAAGCTGGTTATGGCACCAAAGGATTTCTCACCTGAATTTTCGTTACATCAACAAACTGGTCACGGACAAACTAGTCAAAGGACTTCCTGAGCTTAAATACGAGAAAGAATATCTGTGCGCAACATGCAAGAAAGGTAAAATGAAGAGAGTTGCTCATAAGCCGAAGCCTGAAACATGTACAAGTTCTCCACTTGAATTATTGCATATGGATCTTTGTGGTCCTATGCATACCTAAGGCATTAACGGCAAGAAATATGTCTTAGTTATTGTGGACGACTATTCGCGATATACATGGGTCAAATTTCTGAGATCAAAGGATGAGACGCTCAAAGTCATCATCAGTTTCTTAAAGACTACCCAAGTGAATATGCAAAAGCCAGTTAAGCTTCTTCGTACAGATAATGGCACATAATTCAAGAATAGCATTGTTGAAGATTATCTCGAATCGGTCGGGATAACACATCAATATTCTGTTGCCAGAACGCTAGAACAGAACGGAGTAGTAGAGAGACAAAACCGAACGCTAGTCGAGGCCACTCGAACTATGCTTAGTCAATCAGATCTACCTCTGTTTATGTGGGCCGAAGCTGTATCGACTGCGTGCTATACTCAAAATCGTTCCATAATACACCGCGGTTTGGTAAAACTTCTTATGCTTTGATAAATAATCGTACACCTAGCATTAAACACTTCCATATTTTTGGATGCAGGTGCTTCGTGCTGAACGATAAAGAGAACTTGAACAAGTTCAGTCCCAAGGCTGACGAAGGCATCTTCATTAGAGACTCTCAAACGTCTGTTGCTTACAGAGTCTATCTGAAGAAATCAAAGACTGTAATAGAGAGCATAAACGTTACATTTGACGAGGAGTTGGCTTCTGAACAAAGCAGTTCAGAACCCGTACTTACAGGAGTATTAGGTTCTGGACAAATCAGTCCAGAACCTGTGGTTAATGCTACTGATACTGATAAACCCTCTACATCTACGTCTCATTTATCAGAATTAGATTTATTGTTTGAATTCTTTTATGATGAGTTTCATGGATCTAAACTGCCTAAATGTATTGTGATTGATAGACCTGAAGAGTCAAGTGGTAATCATCCAGTCACTTCAGATGTATCTACTGAATTTGTTCCCCCGATAAAGCAAGAAACTCTAGTTCAAACAACTACTCCTTCGGTTGAAGTTGTACCTGAAAATGTAGAGACATAAGTTGCTGAATCAGTTGGTTGTACTATGATGACTACTCAACAGTCAGTTAATGTTGTACCAACTGAAACTTCTGCACCAAATACTTCAACTGAAACACTCCCTAAACACGAAGAAACTGAAAGTGGATACTTAGATGAGAATCATGATCAATCTACGTCAAATCCACTCTGTCATGAACATAAGTGGACTAAAGAGCACCCGATAAACTAGATCATTGGAGATCCTTCTAAACCGGTGAAAACTAGGTCTGCTACATTAAACACGTGTATGCATGACTCATATCTGAGCAAGGTAGAGCAAACATGCGTATCTGAAGCTCTAGCCGACTCAGATTAGGTAACTGCAATGCAAGAAGAGCTAAATCAGTTCGAAGCATTAAAAGTCTGGAGACTTGTGCCTAAACCAGAAGGTAAAACTATAATTGGCACAAAATGGGTATTCAAGAATAAAAAGGACGAAGATGGTATCGTGATCAGAAATAAAGCACGACTAGTGGCTAGGGGTGTTAAAAAAACCGTTGGACTGCTCAAACCGGTCGAACCAAGTAAAATCGGACCATTTTTGGCGGTTTTAGCGGTCTGGCGGTCCGGTCTGGTCTGGAAAATTGCCAAACCGTGCGGTCCGGTCTGGTTTGCGGTCTGGAGGTTTTTTGGGCGGTTTATTTTTTTATATATACCTTTATTATAAAGAATAGATTATATAAAACCCAAATGTCCAAGTATATACAAAAAGGTCTAAGGTATTTTAACAAATTGAAATCTTTATGGATTGTGGAATACAAAGAACGGAAAAATGAAGAAGTGAAGTCGTGGATTTTATTTGCACTTTGCATATTACTTTTTTTTAGTGTTTTATCTTGGGATATTTTGTTAACTTTTGTGGACTTTGTTATTTTGTTGTGAACTTTGTTCTTTATTTCAAGTGGACTCAAGCCAATTAGCCTTTAAGATTCAAAGTTTTGTATGTGTTTATGTTTAAACTTTAAAGCCCACCAAAAGGCCCAAACCGCCTAAACCGGTCGACCAAACCGCCTAAACCGCGGTCCGACTTGATCGGTCTGGGCACTTAATGTCAAACCGCTCGGTTTGAAAAATCAATAAACCGCCACTTTCGGTTTGGTTTGTGGTCTGAGGGGTTAAACCACCCAAACCGGACCGCGAACACCCCTACTAGTGGCTAAGGGATATAGGCAAGAGGAAGGCATTGACTATGACGAGACTTATGCTCCAGTGGCGCGCATCGAAAGTATAAGGATGTTTCTCTCATATGCCGCTCACAAAAACTTCATTGTCTACCAAATGGACGTGAAGACTGCCTTTCTCAACGACATTCTAAAGAAGGAAGTCTACGTCTCGCAGCCTGAAGGCTTTGTCAATCCAGAGAAACCGAATCATGTTTACATTATGGAGAAAGCTCTTTACGGACTGAAGCAAGCCCCTCGAGCCTGGTATGAATTCTTATCTAAGTTCCTAGTCAAGTTTGGCTTCTCAAAAGGTAAGATCGATACTACTTTGTTTATCAAAAAAGAAAAAGTTGATATTATATTAATTCAAATATATAATATTGTAAAATATTGTAAGAATTTTTCAAAATATTGTATTGCTCAACAAATCCAAAAATATTGTAAGAATTTTTCTCAACCAAATATTACATTGCTCAACAAATCCAAAATATTGATATTATATTAATTCAAATATATAATATATTATATTGCTCAACAAATCCAAAATATTGTAAGAATTTTTCTAAACTCATGGTGTCAAGATTTCATATGAGTATGATGGGAGAGATGAATTTCTTTCTCGGATTACAAGTCAAACAATTTTCAACGGGGATTTTTATTATTTAATCAAGGTACATTTTCGATATTCTTAGAAAATTCAAAATGGAAAATTGTACACCTATTGGAACCCCGATGGCACCTGGAACTAAGATTGGCACTGATCCTTCGGGAAAAGCTGTCGATGTTAGAACCTACAGAGGCATGATTGGTTCTCTAATGTATATAACTTCTAGTAGGCCAGATATATTGTTTTCTACATGTGTATATGATCGATATCAGGCTAATCCAAAAGAATCCCATTTGTCTGCGGTCAAAAGGATTTTTAGATATCTGAAGGGCACTGCAGATCTTAGTCTGTGGTATCCTAAGGATACAAGTTTTGAACTAACAACATATTCAGATGCAGACCATGCAGGTTGTATGCTTGACAGGAAAAGTACGTCGGGTCACATACAATTTCTAGGCGATAAACTCGTGAGTTGGGCTTCAAAGAAACAACTTTCTGTTTCCACATCAACAACTGAGGCAGAGTACGTCGCTACGGCAAGTTGTTGTTCTCAAGTGTTGTGGATGAGAACACAACTACGAGATTATGGCTTTCAATAAAACAAGATCCCAATATACTGTGATTCGAAGAGCGCCATTGCTATATCTGTGAATCCTGTTCAACATACGAAGACCAAACACATAGATGTCCAATATCACTTTATCAAAGATAATGTGGAAAAAGGTACAATAGAACTTTATTTTGTAAACACTGATTACCAGCTTGCTGATTTATTTACCAAGCCGCTCGACGAAAAGAGATTTAATTTTTCTCGTTTCTAAACTTGGTATATTAAGTCTCAAGACTTAATATGTGATTACCTACTAAAGTTTTTGTTATTGTTATTTTTCTTCATTTCTTTATTTTTAATCTGAAAGATATTTGCACTTAATGTTTGTTCATGATTTCAGGGGGAGTAAGAGGAGAACTTAAGTTGATTTACATACATTTGAGGGGGAGTTCTTATTTTTGCATATGTTTATCACTAATAAATTTTCTGATGCATAATTGCAGGGGGAGTAAGAGTAAGGAATAATGAATATGACTTCTGATTACATCTGATCAGAACTCGTACATTCAAAGTTTTACTGCTTTATGTCATTACTTTTCAATAAATGTTGTGAATAAAGCTTTACACTTTGACGACTTTGTGACTTATTGCAGATTTGAGAGCGAGCTTAAATGATCATATCATATATGACTTAGAGCTGACTTGATGAGATTTAAGACTGAGCGAAAAGGTTTATTTCTAATCTTAATCTCATACGTGTCTGAAAGAAGGACGACTTTCAGATATGAAAACATATTCTTAAATGTTCAAACCACTTCTGATTATTAAAAGATTTCATGAATATAGAAGTGTGATTTTAAAAGTTTTCATAATTATATATGCTTAATTGATATATAAACCGTGTGTTTCCAAAGATAAATACTTGTGTATTGTCTTTTCCATATACTTTCAAGTATTCACACACACCGGTTTACCTTTTGTTGAATATGTTATCACCATATCTCAAATTGAACAAATTTCTCGGATGGTGATACACCCCGCTTGATATTCAAAGTTTGAGCGTGATTTAATTTCGAAACATTTCTTTCAAGAATGTCTATATCTTGATTCGTATAGACGATATCCAATTTTTTGCTGACCTAAGCTTTACTTGATAAATCATTTCAGATTTTGATCTTTTTCATACAATGTCATATTTTCAAACAAGTTTCTTGTATTCATTTCATTCATTCAATATACTTGTTTGAAATTTATTCAATGTTTAAAATGCTCAAATCTTCATGATTATCTCTATGAGCATACAAATATCTGACTTGTATTTCATATTTTGTGCTTTAACTACAAAGTTAAACCATTTTTTGAGCAACTTTATGCTTATAGGATTACATGGGTTCATTGTGTGAGCTTAACAGAACTCTTATGGATTCACGTTAACCAGTGTTTCCTACCCAAGAAGTTAATCCTTGAGTGATCGAAGAGTGAGGAGTCCATATAACTGAGTGTGGGTTGAGTGATGAGGTAAAATGGAAATGAAAGTTTGGTTAGAAGCGAGCTCAATGTTTAAAAGAAAGAGGGTGTGAGAACATAGTAAAAGAATATCAAACTCTGCACCAACTTTTTCTGAGTTGGGCAACTACATTTCTAGTGTTTCACAATTCTTCGTGAACATTATTGAAACAAGCAACTAGCCCATGCCAACTCTTGATAAAAACCCCACCAGCTACTCATCTTTTTCTCAAAAAGAAGATGTTTCATATTTTCTGGGGACGCAACAAATAATCTATCTGGTTTTCATTTGGAAAATCTAGATATTGAAAAAGAAGGAAGTCTGCCCCACCTTCACACTTCGATCATGCACAATCGAGTCTGTGTTTAACTGTTGTTGTCTCATTGGTTTACACAATTTTGAGCCTATCAAAAGCAATCATCTATGCTTCATTCTTTCAAACACAAGCACGTACATACAGGAAATTTGTTTTTCTGTCAAAACGTTCATAGAATAAACTTATGTTATTCGATGATTGGATGGAATACTTGGGGAAATGAAAATATCAAAAACTCCTTTCCAATGTGTATTCGTCACAAGTGAGTTTGTGTTACTGACAGGCATTTTAACTGATTCATTTATTGATTCAGGTGTTACACTCATATTTTGTCTGAATTTGAAAAGATTCGGATGCATATCTTTTTGGATCGATGAATAATCAGAGGCTCAGTATTCAAAAGATCAGTGGTCAGATCAGATTGTCAATGACATTTCTTGTAAAGAGTTTTGATGATTTCATGCTTCATTCATCAAAAAGGGGGAGAGAGAATCAATAAATGTTATAGATACGGGAGAGGATCAAGAAATGTGTGAAGTGATCAAGAAAGTTTTGTCAAGACAATAAACTTTGATAAAGTAAAGTTGAAGCTGAAAAAAGAATAGTTCAAAGATTACTGAAATCTTTCTTTGAAGACAGTTTGCTGAAGCAGATTGAGTGAAACCTGAAGGTAATTTCTTTCATGTGTCTGAAAGAGGTTTTACAACCTTGGAGGAGATTTTTATATTTCTTAAAGACCATAAAAGGGAGATTGTGTTTCAAATGTTTATATTTCTGAAGAAGATCTTTGCAAAAAGAAGTTTATAAAGGGGGAGATTGTAAATTTTGTAATGAAAGGGGGAGATCGTTCAAACTGAGCTTAAGGGGGAGATTGAATTGTAAAATCTTTTTAGAGATGATCTTGAATCCAAAGGGGGAGATTGTTAGAGCATATATTTGTTGGATACAAGATCATGATGTCTGAAGCTGAAAGTCAAGCCAAGTCAAAGCTCAAAGTCAACTCTCATTGTGAAAGTCAAAGTTATTGTAATAAATTGTCAAAGCTAGTGTTGTGAGAGTTTTTGTTGTTTGAGTGTATCGGTTGCTTGCGTATTTTGTGTCGTAAGTGTTTCTGTGTTTTGTATAAATAGGTATTTGGATTGTGTTGTGCATGTAAGATTTGTAATAGTAATATACACGTTCAAGAGTTAGAGAGAGAAAGTCTTTAAGAGAGCATTCACTGTATTGATTCAAAGATTAATAAAAATGGAAATTGATTGAAAGTGAAGTTGTCATCTTGTTTACATTGTTATCTAGGATAACAGACCCTACCTTGTACCGTACTATAGTTGGCAACCTGGTTTATCTCACTATTACTCGACCAGACATTGCATATGCTATTCACATTGTCAGCCAGTTTGTTGCAGCTCCGACCTCTACTCATTGGACAACTGTTGTGCGTATTTTACGGTATCTTCGAGGTACCATGTTTCGAAGTCTCCTGCTATCATCCACATCTTCTCTAGAACTACGGGCATACTCTGATGCTGCTTACGCACGTAATCCTACAGACCGTCGATCTGTCACAGATTTCTGTGTTTTCATGGGAGACTCTCTTATTTCGTGGAAAAGTAAGAAACAATCTGTGGTTTCTCTTTCTTTCATTGAAGCTGAATACCGAGCTATGGCATCTACTTCCAAGGAGATTATTTGGTTATGTTGGCTACTTGCTGATATGGGTGTCTTCCTTCCTCATCCCACTCCTATGTATTGGGACAATCGCAACGCCATTCAGATTGCTCACAACTCGGTTTTTCATGAACGCACGAAGCATATCGAGGTTGATTGCCACTTTACACGTCATCATCTAAAACATGGCACCCTTTCCTTACCGTTTGTCAGTTCTACTTTACAACTTGCAAACTTCTATACAAAGTCTCACCCGATCTCTCGCTTCCGCTTCCTGGTTAGCAAACTCTCGATGCTTCTTGCACCAACATCATGAGTTTGAGGGGGGATGTTAGGTAGTATAGGGGTTGTTTTGTACTTTTGTATAATTTAGTTTCTTTTAGGGTTTTTTGTCTCCTTATATATAGTTGTTGTAACCCTTTGTAATCATTCATTCATTCTAAGAAAAACCCTAGTTGTTTCCTGGAAATTCTTTTCTCCTCTTAATGTTATCATTTGTAACAATGGAAAACTATTAATTTCTTATGTATTTTTTGAGAATGGGTTTAGTTTCTTACAGTGAATTATTTGAGTAGGAAAACGGAAGTGCTCAACCTTTCTTATGTATTGTCAGCGAGTTGAGTAAAGAGCTATACTCACAAGCAAGAAAAGATTAACCTCCATGCATCCTTTTACCTAACAGTGTTAATGCTGAATTTCCTTTGCTGACTTTCTACTCAGGTTCATCGTCAATATCATATGCTTCATCCATGTCCATGTCCTAATCCATTTCCTCTTATATTTCCATTTCCTCATACAAAACGTGTTGATTTTAAATTTGTGAGTTAAAGGGATGTAAACATCTCTGTAATCTTGTAGGCTTCCTCCTGTTGTTATTTTATAAATAACAGAGCTAGGTTAGTCCATCAATTAACTAAAATCAATTAACATCCATCAAGTCTTAGAAAATTAACTTACTTAATACAATTTATTTCTTTGATAACAATGGGTGTCCATGCCCGCTTGCACCTAAGTATCTCAACTAATCTCATGTGGTACTAAAGTTAACAACCATACAAACCTACATTGAAGGGACTTGATCATGTAACCTCCATGGAGCAAACCCAAGGTCATACCGGTTAAGCTACCCCAAAGGGTTTAATCTTCTCATTTATTTGAATTAACTCATGTAGTGTTTCATAAATAATTAAATATTCTATCAAACTTTAACTATCATAAATAAATTGGATGGATTATGGTTAACCCCCTTGAGTTTGCAACAGTGTGAGAGAACAGGAGCTGTCATATAAAACCAAATTACATAAGTCACAATAACGTTACAATTGGCTCTGCAACTAACACCAAGTAACTAATATAACATACATTTAGAAGCTACTATATTTAGTCCCTTCATACCAATTGGCTCCAAAAACCTGTTTTAAGCAATTTTACTAATTACATATGTTCAAGAATAGAAAACATTCACAAACACATGAAAGCAGATACATCAAAAGTCGTAAATAGATACATTTCTTTTTAGTCCATCATTAGGTTTAAGAAATACCTCAAAAATCCACGTCTTCATCTCTAAGATATGCAAAATCGAGTGTGACTGTGTGAAAACCTGAAAATTCATGGTTCAGCCATGTTAGATCAGTAAAATAGAGAGGTGTATCGTGCGTGAGAAGCGAGGGGAAGAGAGCAGAACATGTGTGGCAATGATATGTGTGAAATAGACGGGTTTTAGAGGGAATGGGAAATCAGGGCTCAGAAATGAAAACTCGGGAAATCAAAAAAAAAAAAAAAAAGTGGGAAAAAATTAAGTTTTTGGAAATTTTAATTATTCTTTCAAGAATATTAAATTGAGTTTATATTTTTATTGAACATTTATTTTAATTTTTTTTTAATAATAGATATTTTATTTGAAATAATATTTAAATATTCAATTTTATTAAAATTTTAGCTTAATGTATGTATATATATATACACATGTATGCAGGCGAAAGATCGTATGAGAAGTTGAGTTAAAGGTGAGAAGCGTGAGAAGTGGATCTGAAATGTTGATCTTTTTTAATCTCAAGCCCTCCCATGAATTGCGACTTATAAGGGAATTGATCTGGTGCATCTCGGTGCATCTCTTCCTAATGTGCGTCCATTTCTCATCCAACGGATGATAAACACTTCTCACGCTTCTCACCGTTAACTCAACTTCTCAACAGAATACAACCCTATATATGTATGCATATATAGTGTATCGCCACTGAATACAATAACAACACAAACAGCACGATCATATGTTCATTGTCATCTATCATTCATCCACATGCTCATTGTAGCCCCATCATCAATAAAGAAAAAAAATATTATATTCAAATATAAGATGCATCATGTGTACCAAACATGCAGTTTGGAACTTAATAGATCAACTTATTCAATATTAGTTGGCTCCAATTTAACAACATTCCTGATATTTCTCATCACCAACCTATTTATTCTTATCCTCCACAACAGTAGCAAAGAACACTAAAAGTCTCACTTAACTTTATGCATTATGAAGTATGACCCATTGTAACCCATATGACCTCATGTAAACTAATATGGCCCATTAATCCCAATATTGCATAATTTGTCATGGCCCAATAGGTCAAATATAATCGATATGATACAATTTAACTTAATATGACCCATTTGACCTAATATGGCCTGCTAAGTCAAAATGTAACCAATGTTTATAATATAACCCAATATGACCTGTTGTAACCCCACACGACAGAATAAAAAACCAAGATGATCTATTGTAACCCATTTCCCAACATGACCAAGTGTGACCATCATGATCAATTTTAATCCAACATGCCCCAGTGTGAACACTATGACCATTTGCAATCCAATATGACCAATTATAACTCAATATAGTTCAACAAAACCTATTATAATACAATATAACTCAACAAGATCCATTATAACCAATTGTAACCTGATATATCTTAATATGATTTATTAAACAAGCATGATAAAGTTTAACCCAATATGTCCCATTCTAACTGATAATGACCCATTCTAACCCATATACATACATACATACATATTTACATATGTGATGCATGTGTTTGTGTGTGTATATATATATATATATATATATATATATATATATATATATAGAGGTGAATGGTCGTGTGAGAAGTTGAGGTTAACGTGAGAAGTGGATTTGAACCATTGATCATTTTTAATCAAATGCCCTCCCATGAGTTGCAACTTAAAAGGGAATTGATCTGGTGCATCTCATTCTAATGTGCATCCATTTCTCATCCAACGGTTGATAACCACTTCTCACGTTAATCTCAACTTCTCACCAGAACCCAACCCTATGTATATATATATATATATATATATATATATATATCCATACTATATTATAAAGCACGTATGAAAAACTCTTAAGAATAATTGTTAAAGCTTAATGTACCGCTATTTAATGCTAATTACTTAAAAATCTCTTAAAAACAACCATTAGAGCTTTATGTACTACTGATAACTCTTATTTTTTAGAGTTATTTGTCACTCTTTTTCTAGAATTTTGTATTATTTTTATACCCACTTTGCTTCTATTTTGTTCATTTGGTCTAAATTGTGATAAAGAGGTGATGAGTTACCAAAAGTTTATTTTCTTGGAAAATCTGCACTTTTGTGGGCAACTGTGGGCAGGTACTGTCCCCACTGTGAGCATTGACGAACCACTTGAAGAAACCATCGGATGCTGCGTTTATCCGGACAATGAGGAGCAGATTAAAATAGAATTGTTAAAGCATGGTTGCCTGCAACAATCTCTGGAAATCATTTTGGCATGGGTTGTAAAGTGGATTGAGCCTTGTCCATTGTGTTTTTGAAGAAAACTCCATTGGATCTCTTTATTGTTTGGGGTTATATAAAGAGGACTTGGCTTGAATTTATTTCATCAACCCATCATCCATTACAAGAAAATCACCAACAATTCTCTAGCTTTAGTTCATCTTCAAGTTACTTGTTAACTTGAAGATTGTAATTTTAAATTTCTAGTCCTTTACGTTTCTAGCACTTTACATTTCTAGTACTTTACTTTTCCTTGTAATTTAATTTCACGTACTCAATTTCCATTTCCGTAACTTAAATTTATGCAAGTAGTTTTTAATTATTTCTCCTATTTCATTATGTTTTTCTTCTTAGTCATGAGCTAAGCACCTTATAGGGTGTGGGTGTGAGTGAACTTGAGACTAGTAGGATACACTTGGGTGTGTCCATAATTACTTGTTCTTGAGTTTGGTCATTTGAGTCGGGACATAACTCAATGCGGATAAGTCGATCAATTTGAAATGTTAATATTAGATCTTAGACCTCGAGAGGGGCGGATCCGAAATACGGCTTAAGTGATGCACAAAGATTTGATAAAGTCTTTGATAACCACGCAGAGATGCGGGTTTTGTATAATATACTAAGGTTCGGGATGCCGGTCGAGTAATCACAAAGAGATTTGGGTGTAAATCTTCATACCGGTGGAACTTGACGCGTGTGTAAGAAGTTCATGAAACTCTCTGATTCTCAGTAGACCAGTCCCTGTGGAAACGATATTCGGTATACTTACCATTTTATTACTTATAGCGATCATAGTTGAGGTGTATACTTGCGCCCCCACTGTGGGAACACTGTGGCCACTGTGTGCAACTATATGGTTTTCCGCTATCAAGTTTTTGGCGCCGTTGCCGGGAACTGGCACGATTTTACATCCTGAGATATTGACTTTCATTTGAGCATGTGTCACTCATTTCAAAGCACCTTTTCCGTGTTGTATGCCATGGCTACAACACGGTGAACTTTTACCTCTTAACCTCGAAATTGAAAGAACCGTAAAAAGACGTAGATGAGGTAGAAGAAATAGGCAAAACCGAAACATTGCTGAACCACCGCCGCCAAATGTTGAAACCACGGTTAAAATTGCCGACGATATAGATAGGGGAATACGGGATTATACAACACCCGAATTTGGTCAATTAAAATCGGGTATTCTTAGGCCCAACATGGCAACACAAACTTTTGAACGGAAGCTAGTAATGTTCTAAATGATCCAAGCAATTGGTCAATTTGGGGGATTACCTTCGGAAGATCCGCACTCTCATTTAAAATCATTTATAGAAATGACAGATCATTTTCGTATTCCCGGAGTAACCGTAGAAGCCTTACGGTTAACGCTCTTCACTTATACCCTAAGGGATAGAGCTAAAGTCTGGCTAAATTCACAACCACCTGAATCGATTGATACTTGGGCGAATTTAGCCGGAATTTTTTTAAATAAATATTTTCCACCAACAAGAAATGTGAAATTTAGACATGATATCATGAATTTTCGACAAGAGGAAGATGAAGTAGTTTCCGATGCATGGGAGAGATTCAAATATTTGATTCGAAAATGACCTCACCACGGAATCCACCATTGCATCCAATTAGAAACCTTTTATAATGGTCTTTCTAATGCTGTGAAAATCATTCTCGATGCTACGGCTGGTGGTGCTTTTGTTTCCAAAACATACAACGAGGCATTTGACATTTTAGAAAAACTTTCAAACAATAACACCGAATGGTCAAATCCTCGTGCCATCATTCCGAAAAATGCATCGGGAGTTCATGATATTGATGCCATCACTTCTTTAAATGCACAAATTTTTGCCTTGACTAATTTGGTTAAAAACAATTTGAACATAAATGAAGAAAAAAGTCAAGTGCAAGCCATGAATCATTCTTTGAACGAATCTTATGTATTTTGTGGAGAAAATCATCGTTTTGAGCAATGTCCGGGTAATCCCTCCTCGTTGAACTACGTGGGAAGTCATGCTAGAAATAGTCCGTTTTCCCAAACGTATAACCCAAATTGGCGAAATCACCCGAACTTCTCTTGGACGGGAAATCAAGGACTTCAACCCCCCGGGGCAAATTAAGTCCAAAACCGACCACAAAATCTCCTGGGATTTCATCAAAACCAACCTTCGAATTTTCAACATGGACAATCCTCACAATCGCATGCACCTAGGTAACAAAATGCATCAGAAAGTAATGATTCAATCGAATATTGCTTAAATGTTTTATAAACCAAACCAATGCAACCTTGAGGGGTTTCGAAACCCAACTCGAGCAATTTTCCGCCGAGCTCAAAAATAGACCTCAAGGGACGTTACCTAGTGACACCGAGAATCCTAAGGAAAATCAAAAAGAACATGTCAAGGTCATGAGTATAAGAGAAATAGAGAATCTAGATGACTCGTGCCAAAACACAAAATCATCTCCCGTGCCTATTTTGCAAAAAGATTCACATCTCTTTGATAAAGAAAATTTCCCTGGTCTTTTCCCTTTTATTGAGACAACACAGAACCCAGATTCTGTATCCAAAACAGCTGACCCATCTAGTTCTAAGAAAATTTTTGCACAGTTCACCCACTGTGTGCAGACTGTGCTCACACCTGGTAAAATAACATCGAAACCAGATCTGCATGAGTTGCCTTTTCCTGATAGATTAAAATCAAAACATGTGGATGCTCAGTTTAAAAAGTTTTTGGATATTTTCAAGCAACTTCACATTAACATTCCTTTGGTAGAAGCTCTCGAGCAAATGCCAAGTTATGTTAAATTTTTTAAAGACATTCTAAAAAAAAAAGAAGGCTTGAAGAATTTGAAACGCTTGCACTAACCAAGGAATGCAGTGCTATTCTCACTTGTAAAATTCCTCCAAAGTTGAAGGATCCGAGTAGTTTCACCATCCCGTGCTCTATTGGAGGACAAGAAGTAAGTCTTGTACTATGTGACTTAGGAGCGATCATAAAGCTCATGTCTTTATCCGTTTTTGAAAAATTGGGAACCGGAGAAGTTCGATCAACCACGGTCACTTTGCAACTTGCGGATAGATCCTTGGCATATCCAAAAGGGAAAATCGAAGACATTTTGGTCAAAGTTGATAAATTTATTTTTTCGGCTGATTTTCTAGTTTTGGACTATGAGACGGACATAAATGTTCCCATCATTTTAGGAAGACTCTTCCTTGCGACCGACCGAACATTGATAGACGTCTAAAAAGGCGAGTTGACCATGAGAGTGAATGACCAACAAGTGACCTTCAATGTTTTCAAGTCTCTTAAGTTTAATGGCGAAGTAGAGGACTGTTCTACCCTGAGTACATTAGGTGATGACTTCAAGTTAAGTTTGATAGACTGTACCCACAGTGAGCACACTGTGGGCACTGACGAGGGTATTTCGGAAGATGACTTAATTAAGGTTATAGATGCTTTTAAACAACTTGATTTTCATGATAGGCCAACACAGGTTCCTTCTATCATAAAAGCACCAGACTTAGACTTAAAACCATTTCCCAATCACCTTAAGTATGCTTATCTCATGGAAGAGGAAAAATTGCCCGTAACTATTTCTTCCAACTTAAGTGATGATCAAGAAGTGAGGTTAATAGAATTGTTGAAAACCCACAAGAAAGCCATAGGTTGGACCTTAGCCGACATCAAGGGAGTTAGCCCTTCGTTTTGCCAACATAAGATAATTTTGGAAGAAAATAGCGTTGGTAAAGTGCAACCACAAAGACGACTAAATCCCATCATGAAAGAAGTCGTTAAAAAAAAATTTGAAATGGCTTGATGGGGGTATTATTTACCCCATCTCGAGTACTGGTTAGGTGAGTCTGGTGCAATGTGTCTCAAAGAAGGGTGGTACCACGGTAGTCACCAATGAGAAAAATGAACTTATTCCAACTAGGACCGTCACCGGGTGAATAATTTGTATGGACTATAGACAACTAAATCTGGCCACCAAAAAGGACCACCTTCCTTTGCCATTTATAGACCAAATGATAGATCATTTAGCCGTAAAGGAATTTTATTGCTTTTTGGACGGATATTTGGGTTATAATCAAATTCACATCGCACCCGAAGATCAAGAAAAAAACGACTTTTACCTGTCCCTTCGGTACTTTTGCTTTCCGGAGGATGCCATTTGGTTAATGCAATGCACCCGCAACATTTCAACGATACATGATGTCTATTTTCTCGGACATGATTGAGGATACCATGGAAGTTTTTATGGACGATTTTTCGGTAATTGGAATATCATTTGAAAATTGTCTTAAAAATTTGGAAAAAAGTTTTGAAAGATGTGAAACTCACAATTTAATTTTAAATTGGGAAAAATGCCATTTTATGGTACAAGAGGGAATCGTTTTGGGTCACATGTTTCTAAAAAGGGTTGGAAGTGGATAAAACGAAACTTGAAGTAATAATGCAATTACCCGAACCCACTTCAGTTAAAGGGATTAGAAATTTTTTAGGACATGCGGGATTTTATAGACGTTTCATAAAAGTTTTTTCAAAAATTGCAAAACCGCTCTGTAATTTGTTTCATGTCGATCAAACTTTTGATTTTACTTCCGATTGTAAAAACGCTTTTGAAACAATCAAGAATGCTCTTGTGACGACACCTATTATAATTGCCCCGGATTGGACCATGCCTTTTGAGGTTATGTGTGATGCAAGAGATTGGGCCGTAGGTGCCGTGTTAGGACAAAGGAAAAATAATCTTTTTCATCCCATGTATTACGCGAGTAAAACTCTCATCGAAGCTCAAATAAATTATACAGCAACCGAGAAAGAGTTACTTGTCGTAGTATTTGCGTTTGATCGTTTTCGATCCTACTTGATTGGCACAAAAGTCCTTGTTCACAAGGATCACTCCGCTATTAAATATCTCTTCAACAAAACCGATGCAAAGTCACTGCTTATTCGGTGGGTCCTTCTTTTATAAGAATTCGACATTGAGATAGTTGATAGAAAAGGAGTTGATAATCAAGTTGCGAACCATCTTTCTAGGATTGAGAAACAAGTGTCAAGTGGGGGAAGTCACGAGATCAAAGAATTTTTCCCGAATAAATTTTTTTTGGAAATCTATCATTTTGAAAAGGACCTCCCTTGGTATGTGGATATTGCAAATTATCTTGCAAGCAGTATCAAGCCATACCAAAGGAGCAGTCAACAACTCAAGAAGTTTTTCCACGATTGTGAACATTATTTTTGGGACGATCCTTTTTTATATAAATTAGGAGCGGACCAAATTTTGAGAAAATGTGTCCCGGATTTTGAAATAAAAGATATTTTGAGGGACTGTCATGATTCACCGTACGAAGGTCATTTTGGTGGTCAACGTACGACGGCAAAAATTTTGCAAAGCGGTTTCTTTTAGCTCAAGATATTCAAAGATTCATTCAAATATGTTAAAAGTTGTGATCAATGTCAAAGGACGGGAAACTTGTCCCAACGGAATGAAATGCCTTTAAACAACATTTTAGAAGTTGAACTTTTTGACGTTTGGGGCATTGATTTTATGGGCCCGTTTCCCATGTCCTTCCATAATCAGTATATATTGGTGGTCGTTGATTACTTTTGCAAATGGGTAGAAGCAATTGCTTGTCCAAAAAACGACGCTAAAACAGTGATTGCTTTTCTTCAGAAAAATATTTTTGTTCGTTTTGGGACTCCCTGAGCTTTGATTAGTGATGAAGGAACCCATTTCGTTAATAAAATGTTAGGCATTGTTCTTAGTAGATACAACATCCAACATAAAGTGTCAACCGCATACCATCCTCAGACGAATGGTCTTGCCGAACTTTCAAACCGAGAAATAAAGTCAATTTTAGAGAAAGTGGTAAAACCCGACAGAAAGGACTGGTCTCTTAAACTGGATGATGCACTTTGGGCATATCGAACAGCTTTTAAAACCCCGTTAGGAATGTCACCGTATAAATTGGTTTTTGGAAAGGCATGTCACTTGCCATTGGAACTTGAATATAAGGCATTTTGGGCAACAAAAGAATTAAATAAGAATTTTGATGAAGTCGGAAAGAAAAGGAAACTTCAATTGAACGAATTAGAGGAATTAAGGCACCATGCTTATGAGAACGCCAAAATTTATAAGGGAAAAACAAAAATTTGTCATGACCGTAGGATCAAACAACGGCTTTTTGAAAAAAATCAAAAAGTGCTTCTTTTTAATTTACGGTTGAAGTTATTTCTGGGTAAATTAAAATGAAGATGGTCGGGACCTTTTACCATCATGGATGTGGGAAAATATGGAACGATTGATTTGTTAAACCCACAAGATGGCAGTACTTTTAGAGTTAATGGACACCGGGTGAAACATTTTATTCCTAACGGAGTACCCAGACCCATTAATTTTGAAGAGTAAAAATTGGAGATTCTTCATTGTAAATATTGTACACATTCTTAAATTTGTGTTAAATCTAACTTTGTAGGTGGATTTTATTTTTTTTGCATTTTCAATTGTGGGGTGCAAGAGGTGGTTAGCAAAATTTGAATTTACATGAGATAAGTTTGAATGTGATGATTGTTGTCTTGAAAATGGGGACTGATTTGAGTTCTCCTTTTTGCATGGAAGAAAACAAAAATTATTTTAATATTGTAAAAGAGAGGGAATGGTTGCATTGGGAAGGAGATTGCAATTTTTTTTAATTCTAAAAAGTACAAGTATTTGGAAAATCAAATTAACCAAAGGCTTTTATCTAGCAAATTATTTTGTTAGGTAAAAGGTTTAACTAGATAAAAAGAAAAGCTTTTGGTTATTCCAAGAAACTAATGATTATTAGTTTGTATTTTTCAAAAAAGAATAGAAGAAACCAAAAGGCAATCCAAACTTCTTCTTCCCCAACCCTTCCTTTTCTCACTAGTAAGAACTCTCATCCTCCATGGCTAGGCAAAAACATCTTGTATCCAGACCATCCCAACCTCCCCGACGTTCCCTTCGCCACCGAAACTCCGTCGCACCACCACCGCCTTAAGCGTCGGTCGACGACGTCACCAGGGTCGTCGACGCTCAGGTACCTGAATCCACCGCCGCTGCCCCTACATCGACGTCGACCACCATTCCCGCCGCTCAAACCGCCATCGTCGTTGCACACACCATCGTCACCGTCGATCAACCGCCGTAGACCACATAAACGACTTCCTCTGTTTCATCTACTCAAGGTATTTACACCTCCGGCGGGTCACCAATGATCCCATCTTTTGATGCTCCAACACCATCATCACCAGTGTTTGTCCATTCCTTTGAAGATTGGTACCATCTATTCCCTCATCTTCTTCTCAAAACCCTCTTAATCCTCCTACTTCTCGACCATTTTTCTCTCTTACTAACCCATCTATGGTACCCTCAACCTTTCCCACTACTGATTTGACCTTCACAAACCCTTTTCTTAAAAAACCCTTTCCATAACACCCACCATTACCGACACCACAAACCTTTTTAACCCTAACCGACAACCACTTACACCAATCCTAGATCCTTTGTTTACTCCCCTAGACTCTACACCACAAACCACCACTAAGAACCAACCAAACCCCCTTCACCAAACTTTCGATCTTAACCGTGATTTTAAGGGAGATAGTATGGAAGAGTCTTATATGTTTGATTTTGAGGATGGTCAACACCCTGAGCACGATGTCTTGTTTCCCTTTGAGACATCATGTGGTCCCGAGTGCCAAACCAAGAAACAACCGGACCAACCGTCCCCACCAAAAATAGCCCCTGTCGACACCCACAGTGAGCAATCTGTGCCCACTGTGGGCACAAGTAAAACCGTAAACATCGACCGACCAGAATTGTTTAAAGACAGTTCTACCCCTGAGGTTACTAGAAACACCACTTCCTCTGTCTCTGTTACTGGATCTGAGTCTTCGGGTGAAACGACATCTGCCTCTTCTGAAAAATCACCATCACCGCCACCCGAGAACAGTACGAAGTGCACGAAAGAGTCCTACAGTGACTATGAGGAGGAAATGCGAGCTGATGTGAAGGGAAAAGGAAAAATGTGAAGGGAAGAAATCGCTCATCGAAAAGAAAGAGGACCGATAATAGCGATGACAAACCTAAAATCAAAGCAAGGTATGATCAAATCAAGCATAATAACATTCTCATGGAACGTGCTTTTGCCCCTGAGTTTATTGCATCTTTGTTGTAAAAACATCACCTTGCGACAATGCGTTGGGATAAGATGATTTCTATCCCATGCAAAACCAATGTTACATAGGTTACAGAATTTTTTGCGGCAATCGCCGTCACCAAAAAGAATCCCGTGCTTATTAGGGGAAAGTAGGTAGATTGGTCGGACCAACAGATTAGCAAGATTTTAAAACTGAATGTCCCATTTGTTTGTTTGTTCAATCAAATATCAAATAAATTGCTTGAGGTATCGGATGAACAAATTGCGGACTTGTTGGCTTCACCGGGAAGGGGATGGTCGTTAGACAACCATAGGTTGATGATTCAAGGCTTCAAGCAAATAGTCTCACGGAAGAAGCGACTGTATGGTTTCAATTTTTGTGCCACAATGTCAATCCCATGGTGCATGATTGTACTTTGTCTAGAGATCGGTGTGTGTTGCTTTAATGTATTTTGAAAGAATGTCCGGTTGATCTCGGACCCATTGCATGTACGACCCTTGAAACTGCCGCTAGAAGTACAAAGTAAAGGTTAATCTTTCCAGCTTTGATCACAAAGTTGTGCACTTCTGCCAAAGTGCTAACTTATGATACGAATAAAATTGTTTCTGGCATGGTTCATATTGATAAGGATACGATTGAGCGTCGTAAGCGCTCCTCGAAAAGCCCCACTGTTTTGCAGGTTAATGATTAGCCTCTGGTGCAGCCCCATGTCAAGTCACGACCTACTCCTAAGGAAAAACAACCTCATTCAGACGTTGCTTTGACCTCTTTGGGCTATGGGGCAGCCGAGTGGCTCTCGGCTCTAGCACTACAGCAAGAGGAAACAAATATGACTCTCAAGGCTATTCTTGCTGCACTTACTGACTTGCAAGAGCGTGTATCTCATTTGGAGGGACGACGAAACATAGTTGATCAGGTTACCAATGATTCAGTTGATCCCACTGTGGCCAGTAGGATCCAAAATAACTTTTAGTTTTTCATCACTAATCTTTTTAACAATATATGTGTTTATGTCTTTTGGGTATTTGTAAACTCTTCACTTGCTAATCCCCGCCTTTTGTGTATGATATGAGGATATTGATTAGGTTGCTTTATATTATCGTTTAATGCTTGATATTATTTTTGGTCTCCTTTGTGTTTAAACAATTTCTTTCAGGTACGAATTCTTTGCATGACTTGTTGGATGGTGGAAATTGAAAGGATGTTGGCCCTTTATTGTTGGCCTAAACACATTTCCCCTCGAGCCGTACACTAGCCCTTATATTTGACAATGGGGACATTGTCCGCTTTCAAGTTTGGGGGATGTGGAGAGAAAATTATATATGTGATCTTGGCATATATGAAAAAAAAGAAGAAAAAGAAAAAGGAAAGCGGAGAAAACAAAAAAAAATGCATATATTTATAAGTACAAAGTCTTCGAAAAATTAGAAGACGACCTTCGAAAAATTGGGAGGCAATTTAAAACCCAAGGATCGTGCAACACATTGGAATATCACAAAACTTTGGGTTTTGAAAGAAAATTTTGAACTCAAAAGGAAAGACAAGAAAAGAAATACCTTACACCTTTTTGTAGTTGAGTTCAAGTTTGGGGGAAGAATTTTTTTTTAAAAGCAGTAAACACTAACCCGAGAAAGTCCTACCGATCAATTTCAACATCAAAGAAGTCATGCAAGGAAGTTGTACAATTCTCGACTAAAGGAGACATTCAAGCAATTATTTTTGTAGGTTTCGTTCCTTCTCTCCTTTCGTAAAATTTCTTTTTATTTCATTTTTTTACTTGAGGACAAGTAAAACCTCAAGTTTAGGGGTGTGATAACTCTCGTTTTTTAGAGTTATTTATCACTCTTTTTCTAGGAATTTGTATCATTTTTATACCAATTTGCTTCTATTTTGTTCATTTGGTCTAAATTGTGATAAAGAGGTGATGAGTTACCAAAAGTTTATTTTGCTGGAAAATCTGCACTTTTGTAGGCAACTGTGGGCAGGTACTGTCCCCACTGTGAGCATTGACGAACCACTTGAAGAAACCATCGGACGTTGCGTTTATCTGGACAATGAGGAGCAGATTAAAATAGAACTGTTGAAGCATGCTTGTCTGCAACAATCTCTAGAAATCATTTTGGCATGGGTTGTAAAGTGGATTGAGCCTTGTCCATATTGTTTATGAAGAAAAAGCCATTGGATCTCTTGATTGTTTGGGGCTATATAAAGAGGACTTGGCTTGTATTTATTTCATCAACCCATCATCCATCACAAGAAAGTCACCAACAATTCTCTAGCTTTAGTTCATCTTCAAGTTACTTGTTAACTTGAAGATTGTAATTTTAAATTTCTAGTCCTTTACATTTCTAGCACTTTACATTTCTAGTACTTTACTTTTCCTTGTAATTTAATTTCACGTACTTAATTTCTATTTCCGTAATTTAAATTTATGCAAGTAGTTCTTAATTATTTCTCCTCTTTCATTATGTCTTTCTTTTTAGTCATGAGCTAAGCACCTTATTGGGTGTGGGTGTGAGTGAACTTGAGACTAGTAGGATACACTTGGGTGTGTCCATAATTACTTGTTCTTGAGTTTGGTCGCTTGAGTCGGGACATAACTCAATGCGGATAAGCCGATCACTTTGAAGTGTTAAATATTAGATCTTAGACCTCGAGAGGGGAGGATCCGAAATACGGCTTAAGTGATGCACAAAGATTTGAGAAAGTCTTTGATAACCACGCAGAGATGCGGGTTTTGTATGATTTACTAAGGTTCGGGATGTCGGTCGAATAATCACAAAAAGATTTAGGTGTAAATCTTCATACTAGTGGAACTTGACGCTTAGAGTCAAACTTAGATAAATCGGCAAACTCAAGTACAATAATTATGGGCACTTTGTAGGCCCTTTTGGGCATAATTTATAAAATTTCGTTTTCGAGAGATCAGGATTTTTATAAATAGCCCTATGCACTCAAGCGCCTAACCATTTGTTAACTACGATTATCTCAAAGGAAAACTGACACCGATACCCAATCCTTAACTCATTGTTAAATTTCATAAATTTTAAGATATTTGACAAACAAAACGACAAATTTTTCTCACAATCAAAGCGTGTATAAGAAGTTCATGAAACTCTCTGATTCTCTGTAGACCAGTCCCCGTGGAAATGATATTCGGTATACTTACCATTTTATTACTTATAGCGATCATAGTGGAGGTGTATACGTGCGCCCCCACTATGGGAACACTGTGGCCACTGTGTGGAACTATACGGTTTTCCGCTATCAACTACATTTAATGCTATTTATTAACTTTCAATCATTATCTCTAACCACTTTAACTCCCCTGAAATACTTTCAACTTCAACTCCCCTAAAATCACTCCCTGCATAAAATTTTAAATATAAAAAATCTAAAATATAATTAAGAAAATCTAACAGAATATTTAATGTTTATTGTATAAAAAAACATTATATTATTATTAAACTATCGAATAAACTCTTAAAAAACAATCTTTTATGCATTAAGTACTGTTTATTGATACACATTACTTAAAATTTAAGATCACATGTCATGATGCATGAGTACAAATTTCTAAAGTTATATGTTTGAATTCATAACTAACTGATAAACATAATCAGAACAGGATAAACATCTCAATTTAAATATAAATTATTTAAAATATATAATATAATCATTGAATTCTAACAATACTTATTTTTTTACAAAAAAAAATTATATTATTAAGCCTAAATTAAACAAATTTATAAAAAAAATTATTATCACTCTGTAAATCGACAAAAAACAAAAAACAAAATGAAACTTTAAAATCGTGATGTATCTCGGTGCATTACACGGGTACGTTTCTAGTATACATATGAAATAAAAGCTTAATAATTGAATATTATGTTAAAATTTAATAAAATTAAATATTTTGAAAAAAATTAAATATCTTTATTTTTGTTAAACCTAGGACAAAAAAAAATCATAAAAGAGTGCCAAATTTAATATATTCAAACTAAAAAACTTATAAATTAAAGACGTTGTCTAATTCAAAACAACTCAAAGATATTATCCCTATTTTTTAAAATTTTGCCCTAACTGCCCTCCCTTCCCGCTCTCTCGCTCGCATTCACTCCCTCGGACTCCCATCACCGGCTATTGCAGCGACGACGAACCCCCTCCCGTCAGCTTATCTCGACTCTCGCCACCGGTATCAGTCTCCACTCTCCACAACATCGACCATCGTAATTCATGATTTTTCGCGTCTAATTAATTGAATACGGGTTCTTCAAATTTCTTTCAAGTTCTGAGTTTTTTTTTTCCATAAGAGATTGTTACATCTTAATTATGGTATATGTTTATGATTTTATTAATTTTGAATTAATGCTGTGAGTATTTCCTTTTGACCTGGGGTGTGGGGTGTGGGGTTTTAGGGTTTTGGTTCGTTGTTGTTCAAAAAACCTTCTAACAACAAGGAAATCAATGTGCTTTCATGTTTCACCGATTCGTGTTTCAAAACCAAGGTCCTTCAACTCTCGCTTTCATTTCCATTTTCTCTTCTCCTTTTTTTTACGTAGATTCTTATTGGTATATATCTACTTTTTGATGTAGGATTTAACCTTGTTTTTGTACAGAAAATCGTCTTGAGATACAATCTTTTATAAAATACAACAAATCAACTTGATGAAGTAATGGAATAAAAACTTTTTTGTTTGTTACAATCTTTATAGTCCAATTTAATGGTGTGTAACTTCTTGGTCTTCTGTCAAAAGCAATAGGTTTGTGTATTTTTTGTGAATTCAAATAGAAAGCTTGTTTGATTTTGAATTGTTGTTTTTAAGTTTAATGCTAAGAGCATAAGGGTCTAGAGATTTCTAATGTTGGTGGTGCCAAGTATTTCTTTTACTTCTAATCTTAGAGCATACATCATTTAGAAAAGTGGTGGGTTCTTTGTTTATTTTGTTTTACAAACACCAATAACGATATATCTCTGTTTTCTTTTTGTTCAGCAACAATATATCAATTATGTTCATCACACTTTCACATCAGACACACATGCTATCATATTCTTAAATAAGTGGATCATTGTATGCAAGTCACTTCTTAGTCTTTCTTATGCTTTACTTATATTCCTTCACTTTGAATATTTGTTTCACAAATTGGCTATTACTTTGTCTTGTTAATATGGAATCCTCAAACAAATATGCTACCTGCATTGGCTCTAGATCTTGTGTATATGACAATATGTTATATTGGATTCAAGAAACCAACACATTACGAATTTAAGAGTTATCACAAAAGTGTAGGACTAATATATGTGTGTAGCTCAGTAGCCTTTTATATTATGGTTTGATTTGGCCTCCTTAGTATCAACTGATAGGTTTTTCTTTCATCTTATCAACTCATTTACATCCCCATAGATCCACAAATGAATTGCATTTCCTCTACTCTTACTAATACCTTCTACAAATCATTTTTTTATCTATTCTCTCAGTTGTTACCTTTGTTTTGGTGGTTTTCTACTTGGAAAACTCATGGAAAACCCTAGCCCCTCTTTCAGTAAATGTGCTTCAGTTTAATGTTACTGCAAATGATATTATTTGTAAAAGTTTTTTATTTGGAAACTAAATTGTTCTTAAAAGTTTTTTTGGAAACTAAGTTGTTATTAATGTAAAAGTTATTTTTTTTGGAAATCAAACTGTTATTAATGTAAATGCTTTTGTTCACCTGTAAATGTTATCGTTATGTTTCTATGGGAATTTTCTTATAGGCACATATGATTTGCAACTCCATTGTTTGCAACTTACAAACCAGAGGTAAAATTTAAGTTATTATTGATTGTTTGGGTTATAAGTTATAACAATCATGGTCGATCTTTGTAGGTCCGAGATCTCTCACATCTCAAGTGTTTGTGTAACAAGATTGGAATAGAAATGGACTATTTATTTAGAGAGAGAAACTAAATCTAATCTAGAGAGAGAAAATGCTTAAGGACTACATTTTCATTAATTGGAATTATGAAACAATTACAACTCAAGACATCTATTTATAGTCCACAACTATCACTACCTTGTTACAACTCTAGGCCCAAGCTCATACAATACAAGTAAGCCCAATAGGCCCAATGCCTTTACAATACAAATCAAATACATTTACTTTCCAAGACTTTCATACATTAACATTCTCCCCCTAAAGTTTTGGAAAGTAAATCATCTTCAAGCTCTAATCTTCTCTCCCCCTTCATTTGCTTTGTAAAACTTTAGCACAAGTTGACAATGATTGGCTCGGCTCCCCCTTTAATGTTGCTCTCACTCTTGAATTTTCGATTTTAAAACCGGATCCGAAGTACTCCATAAGGTCGGCTAAGTGCAATTCAAAGCATCTTAAAATGTTGAAATCCAACTTGTTACGTTAAGCCCACAAGAATGACAACAAGAGGATTTTACGTGACGAACCGATGCATACTTAGTGTTTAACAACGAATCCGTCGTTAACCGCGAATCGAATAAGAATTCCGCTTGAGAGTCATAAACTTGTTGCTTGAAGAGGGAACAAATAATCATGCACCACTCGGTAGGGGTTGAGAAACAATTTTTGGCCAAAATAATGACTTTTGGACATAAAATGTTAAAAAAAACTTAACGGACTAACGAAAGCCCGTTAAATCACTATTCATCATCTCTTCCAACAAAAAACCCACTTACTATTCACTTTGCTTCAAAATTATTTTCAATTAAGCTTCTTGTTGCAACTATTGGCTTCAAAAAACATCAAATGAACATTTTCATGCAACATGCATCGTGAAACAGTTTCCGACAAAGTAACAGATTCATTCCGGCAATAACAAACTTTTTCCGGCGAGATTTTCTTCCAACAACTAAACATTCACGAATAACAAAATGTTAGTGTATGAAAGTCTTGGAAAGTAAATGTATTTGATTTGTATTGTATAGGCCTTGGGCCTATTGGGCTTACTTGTATTGTATGGGCTTGGGCTTAGAGTTGTAACAAAGTAGTGATGGTTGTGGACTATAAATAGATGTCTTGAGTTGTAATTGTTTCATAATTCCAATTAATGAAAATGTAGTCCTTAAGCACTTTCTCTCTCTAGATTAGATTTAGTTTCTCTCTCTAAATAAATAGTCCATTTCTATTCCAATCTTGTTACACAAACACTTGAGATGTGAGAGATCTCGGACCTACAATTGGTATCAGAGCAAAGAGACTAAAGGTTTGATCCAGAAAAAGGTTTGTCTAAAATCCCTAATCGATTATCTGTTTAATCTGCTATATTTTTGTTCGATCTGGGTTGTTTATCGGTCTATGTGTGTTCATTGAAAATCGATTGGTATTGATTTTTATCGGTTTAAGCTTACTGGGTTTAAGTTTACTGTTGATTTTCTGTTTATCGGTCGATTTCTGCATATGTGTTTGAATCTGATTATTTGCTCATCGAAGTCAATTTCTGGGCTCGATTGAATATTTGGGTTATCATTATCGGTCTTTGTTCATCGTTTTCTTCAGTGTTCTTCGATTTTTTCGATCTTTATCTGATATTTCGATCTTATCTGCTAATAGAACTTGACCGATAGTTTATTTAATCGATTGTTATTGGCCCGATACCCTTTGGCCGGGACATTGTTGTTACCGGTCATTGCGTTCGACCCGGATATTGTTGTTACCGGTCCTTTGTTCGACCGGCACATTACTTCGATCGGTACCCTATTACCGGTCTTTGTCCTTTGACCGATATTTGTCACTTCCGGTCCTTTGGTTCGACCGACTTTGTTTTGACCGATAATTAGATTAGACCGGTACCCTGCTTTACCAGTCGATTCTATCACCCGATTCCTTATTGTCCTTTGACCGGTACATTGTGTTTACCGGTCCTTTGGTTCGACCGATACTTTGTCAATACCGGTCCTTTGCTTGACCGGTACCCTGTTCGACCGGACTCTTGTTCGACCGGTTCCTTGTCCTATTCTGGTTATTTTTTTTATTGTGTTTGGATCATCCTGCTTGTCTCACGATCGTTACAGTGCTTTTAAGTTAAGAGATTTAAGATGAATTCTAGAGACGCGTTAGCTATTGGTTCGGATCAGAAGCCTCCGGTGCTCTATCGGGGAGAATATCCTCAGTGGCACGATCGCTTCATGAATTTCATTGAAGCGAAATCAACTTATGAAGATATATACAAGTGTCTGACAGAGGGGCCGCAAGAATGGCCAATGAAAGTCATACCTGGAAACCCAACTGAAGGTCGACTAGAACGTCGTGTTCGAAAAACTGTTAGTGAGATTCTCCCTCGCGAAAAGGAATTGTACGAGGCTGAAAAGCAAGCAAAGTCCTATCTTCTACAAAGTTTTCCCAACGACATATATGCTTGCATTGACAGTTACAAAGAGTCGACGAAGAAAATATGGGACCAGATTGAGAAAATGATGATGGGGAGCCGCATCAACAATCAGCTGAAGGTGACAAACTGCATCACTAGATATGATGACTTCAAAGCAAGAAAAGACGATACACTGACAGAAACCTATGAAAGGTTCAACATGCTTCTGAATGATCTCCAGAAGAACAAGATCACGAAGACGAACACCGAGAACAACATCAAGTTCATGAACAACCCCCAGCCTGAATGGAAGTCGTTCATCTCTCATATCCACCATACTCAGACCCTGGAGAAGCTTTATCTACATGAACTTTATGAAATGCTGCTTCAGGATGAAGAGGAAGTTATGGAGTTAATGGGGAATCAGAAAGCAGAGAAGCCGGTAGTTGATCTGTTAGCACTCGTATCTGAGAAAAGAGGTAAGTCTGTCAGCCGTTCGTCTGAAAAGAAGCCAGTACAAAGTGATTCTGAACCTGAAGATCCTGACAGTGACTCGGATCCAGAATACACCAAGATGAAAGAAGCGATGTTGTTTCTCACTCAAGCATTCCAGAAGAGGAAGTTCTTTAACAAGTCTTCCAACAAGCAAAGATTCTCCACTCGCCGTGATCATCAAGAGAAGTCTGAAGGTAAGAGACGTGTTGAAGATGGAAAGAAGTCTGACAAGAGACATGAAGAAAAGCCAAAGAAGGAGCCGATCAAATGGTACAAATGTGGTCGGTTGGGTCATTTTGCCAAGGATTGTCGCAAGCCTGTTGTACGCAACTCAGACTATTATAGAGACAAGCTGCCACTGGCCAAAGAAAAGGAAGCAGATAAGGCTCTCATGGCTGAAGATGACTACTGGCTGCAAGTATCTTATGAAGAACCTGAGGATGCCGAAGCACACTTGTGTTTTATGGGCAAGCATTTATCACCGTCTGACACTGATGATGAAGATAGTAATTCTCCATGTCAAGTATGTGCTACTTACCAAGAAGCTTTACTTGATCAGATGCAACTCACTATGCATAAACTTGACTCTTACAAGCTTCTCAAAAAAGAAAAAGAACAACTCCTCTCATCTCTAGAAAAACGAGTGTCTGGACAGTCTGAATTCATTGAAAATCAAAGCTTAGAAATTTCTAGCAATCTGGGCACAATTTCTAATTTAAAACAAGAGTGTGAGAGTTATTCAAAAGAATCACAAAAGCTAAAGACCAAAGTAGATGATCTTACCAAAGAGCTACGTATGTCCGAGAATGAGAGAATTGATGTTGTGTCTCAAAACGTGGCTTACAAAAATGAAAATCAAAGATTATCTAATCAGTTAAAGGAAATTGAAAAGAAGCTTTATCGAATTGGTCAATCTCATCAAACGCTAAATCTAATTGCACCAAAAGAGCCCAAGTATGCAAATACGGGTATCGGTTACGATAACCCATTTTATCTGAAAAAGGCCTTATCAGAAGTTCCTACCCTATATGCATCCGAATTCTTTGGAATAGACAAAATCTATCTAGAGTACAAAATGTTTTGGACCAAACCAATTAAGGATGAGGACTGGGAAGAGGATAAGTTGAGAAGGGAAAACTCTACCAAAATGAAACTTCCTTTTGTCTATGATTTTTTGAATGCTACTTACAATGATGACAAACCCTGCTTCCTGTAAAACGACTAATTTCGAAGTTATACACAAGCTGAACTCGACGCGAAACCTGTTAAAACTGAGGAGGAACTTCTAGACCATAAGGTTTATGTTCCACCTTTGATTTTAGAAAAGAAAATTGTTCAGTTAGAAGAGTCACTTGAACAGGAAAGAGATAATTTTCAAAAGGAAAAACAAGAGCTTCTCTCTCAAATTGAGTGCCTCAATTCCAATAAAGAGAAAACTGTGTCAGTTAAGGAGAAATAATACTTTCAGACAGAAATAAAGAAGTTAAATTCACAATTGGCTGATTTGGCAGCAGATCGTCTGAAAGAGCAATTTCGAATTGGATTAGTGTTTTGTTTTTAAAAATGCTTCCTCTTATGATCCGCTTCAATCAATCTCTTCCGATGTCCTGAATTCCTCAAGCGATAAGGTCCCGTCTGATGAGTAGATGGAATTTTCTGCATTCTTGAATTCTGAGGTGTGTCTAGATAGTGATTTGAACCAATTTGATTTTGATCCTTTACTTCCAAGTCACGTTGATTTTCTAAATAATTCTTGCGAGCCTCCGATAAAACTTTATAAGGGTGAATGTTCCACATCTTCCCCTCGAAAACCTTCTGTGAACAATTCTTCAAAGTCTAAATCTAAAAGGCGTTCACAAAAGAAGAAAAAGACCGGTCGCTCTAACAAGCAACAATCTTCAAGTTTCAAATCTTCTGACTATGGGTTTAACGGTATTTCAGATACTTTTGGTCGGCGCAAAGAAGTTAAATATGCTTGGGTAGCTAAGAAGTCCAAGGACAGCACGGCGACAGCAGAATTAGTTGATCCAGTTTTAAAGTCTAGGAAAAACAATAACAATCATGATGTTTTTAATTCTAAACCTTTAGTTGAATGTAATGGAACTTTACCTTTAAAAGTTGGGAAAAGTCCAAAAAAACCCAATAGACTTTAGTGTTTAGAGTGATTAAGCCCTTGGAAAAGTTTTTGAAACAAATAAGTCCTTGGACATGTCAAAACCTGTTAACTAAATCCTTGTACTTTTGATAACCTGTTGAATACATCCTTATTACTTAAAAGTGTAACTTGCAACCCATATAACAGGTAAAACTACAAATTAAAAACAAAGTCACCTACTTTATCCGTCTACAAATTAAAAATGGGAAAATTAACTAAAATAGTCAATCTCATCAACCAAATTCATTTTTTTTTACAATTTTTCAAAGTTTTTTTTTCTTAAAATTGCCAAAGTTTGAACATAATGTTTTTTTTTTCCTACGTAAGGATTGCTTTCTTCCAAAAAAATAAAAATAACAAACATCATCACGTAAAAAATTTTATGTGTAAAGATTCACTTTCTGCTTATAGTTTTAGAAAAAATTTACACTTTGCATTCTTATAAAGTTATAATTAGTTATTTAATTTATTTTATATCAATTACTTTTTCATTTACATTTTTATTTTATTAACATACATAATCGAATATTAACTAAAATATATCAAAAAAAATTAGTTTTTTTACAAATTACACCATTATAGTCGTTTCGTCAATACGTTCAAAATGAACTCAACATTGTTTTTGAAATTTATCTTGTATTATTCAATATCATAAATACGTACAAATAATTTTTAATATTTACCCTTTATAATTACAGATTAGTCTTATATTATTAAGTAAATAACCTTAAAGGATAGAAAGTGTAAATATTAAATATTTAAATATAATTAGTATGTATTTATGATATTTAATAATATGAGATTAAATAAAAAAAAAACCAATATTAGGCTCATTTTAAACGTATAGACAAGACAATTATAATGGTGTAATTTGTTAAAAAAACGTATTTTTTTTATGTATTTTAGTTAATATACGATTATATGTGTTAATATAATAAAAAGTTAAAATGAAAATAAAAAAAATAGAAAATATAAAGTAAATTAAATAACAAATTATAAAGATGTTTTCTAATTTTTTTTTTGCCAAAACAAGTTTTTAAGGCAAACAAAATAATATGCTTCGACTATTTAAGAAAAGACTTTGAAAAGTGCTTAAAATTTTAATTTTTTTGATGAGATTGACTATTTTAGTTAATTTTCTTATTTTTCTTATCTGTAGGATGATAAATGGGGTGACATCTTTTTTGTTTTTTCTTCCAATTTGTAGTTTTACCTGTTATGTAGATTACAAGTTACATTTTTAAGTAATAAGGATGTATTTAACAGGTTTCCAAAAGTCCAAGGATTTATTTAGTGTGTTTTGAAATGTCTAAGGATTCGATTTCTCAATTACTTCAACTGTCTCATGATTGTCTTTGTTGCTCTTTTTGTGGATCGAATGATTTTGTTGATCGTCGTTATGCATCTGATTGGTTTGGCTCATATCATGTTGTTACTTATCATTATCAGTTTGATAATCCCCGTCATAGAAAAAGACCCAAGTCTAAACGGACATCCAAAACGGGTGTTAAATCTAACCCTAAAGGTGTAACACCCGTAAATTCAGGTAAGTTGAGGTTTTGTTAATCTTACGTTTATGTGTTTATTAAAGTAGAACGTATGTGTTTAATTGCCATTTTAGTCTGTGATTAATTGCTCAACATTGAATTGGGAGTTTTAGACTTGTGTGGTAAACAGGGAGTTTCGCGACTTAGTTGCGAGTGGAAGTCGCGACACAAGCCGCGTAGTCCACTGGGATGTTTCGGGTTTGAGGAACCTCGCGACTTAGGCGCAAGTTATAGCCGCGGCACTAGCCGCGTGATTCACTGTGTTCGAATTGGTTGGTATAGCGGGCGACTTATGCCGCGGGTCCAAGTCGCGGCACAAGTCGCGATTGACCTGCAGTCCTCAAAACCCTTTTCATCCGAATTTCTTTCATAATTCTCATATCTCTCTCTCATTTTGGCGATTTTACTCCCAAGGAAATCAGTATCCTCTCTCACCAAACCCTAACCCTCATAAATACAACATCTTTGGTGGTTGGAGCTTGATTTCTATCATTTATTACTTTCAAGGAAACTTCTAAGGTTTCTCAAAACTACAAGCTTCATCTTCAAGTCTCATCTCTTCAAACTAGGGTTTCATCTTTTCTAGGTTTTGGTCAAAAACCTAGATTGTGAGTTTACTAAACCTTTGTTAAAACTAGATACACATCAAAATCTTCTATATGTTATTTCATTCTCTATGTGTTTAAGTATTTGGGATTTCTTGATGAAAATGGTTAGAGATATGGACATGGGTGATATGCTATGTTTTATGTTATGTGTACCATTATTTGGGGCTTTTCCCATGGATATGTAAAATGAGTACCTCGATAGGTTAAATGTATGCATATATATGTGTGTTATGATGATTTTAGTTGGAATATCACTTTGGTGACATAGTCATATGCATTATGAATATAATTGTCATGTGGACTTTTGTTGGACTTCATGAGGATAGGATGGTAACATTGTACCCGTAGTCGGTATGGAAATATGTTGGGTTGAAATATACCTAAGGACCTCCTATACGCATTATGTTGGACGAATCAAGGCAAGTTCACTAGGAGAATGTAGTCTTGGGGCGCCACCGGAATGGTATGTGCCTAGACCTCCGCCACTCGGAAAGTTTCCTGTACGGTCTGATCTCCGGGTGTGCCGGGCCTTTGGGGTGTTCCTTGTTAAGGGCATCAAGGTGCATCGACCCTTTGGAGTGGAATTGATTGGTTCTTTGGGTCTCCCATAATGACTTCACATATATTTGGACATTGGTTAACTACTGATAAGAAATTGTGACTGTTCATGCATGCTTATTATTGTCCAACTCACTAGGCTTTTTGGCCTAACAATTGTTTGGTGTCGATGTGTATCTCAGGTGTTAGCGGCGCGACTCCTAGACAAGTTTAGATGCTTGGGCAAGAGTTTGGGGATTTTGGCACTTGAACTAGTTTTGGGAAGATTCGGATTTATAGATGACACCCCTTTTGTAATCTTTTTTCTAGATGTAGAAATTAGATTAGTTGGTTGTTGTTTATTTATCCGTTAAATTACAGATTCGTGATTAAACAGGTTGATTGTATATTTCCCCTTTTTGGGAGGCTCTTGCTATGGCAAACTTACTACCACTTCTCCATTTATGGAAAGTTTTTGTTATCCCTATTTCTTATATCTACCCGAAGGATCGGAAGACTTTATGGTGTTTAGTGATGCTTCGAAGATGGGCCTTGGGTGTGTCCTAATGCAAAGGGGGAAGGTAATAGCCTACGCGTCACGGCAATTAAAGGATTATGAGAAGAACTATCCGACTCATGATTTGGAGTTGGCGGCGGTAGTTTTCGCGTTAAAGTTGTGGCGACACTACTTGTATGGGACCAAGTGTACTCTTTTCACGGATCACAAGAGTCTTAAGTACATCTTCGATCAAAAGGAACTCAACATGCGACAAAGGAGATGGATAGAGCTCTTGAAAGATTATGATTGTGACTTACTCTATCATCCTGGTAAGGCCAATGTGCTGGCGGACGCTTTGAGTCGGAGGAGCCATGATAGTGGTGTTAAATTGTCCCTTACAAGAATTGATGTGGTATCAAGTTTGGTGGAAAGCATTAAGACGTGGCAAGTGGAAGCGGTCAAGGAGCAAAATCTCAAATCTGAGATCATGGTAAAGCAAAGTGGGCTTTTGATGGAAGATAGTCGCGGACTGAAACTCTTCCAAGATGGAATTTGGGTGTCGAAGTTGGGCGGAAATCGGGAATTACTTCTAGAAGACACGCACAAGTCGAAGTATTCTATACATCCCAGTAGTACCAAGATGTATAGAGACTTAAAATTAGATTATTGGTGGCCGGTGATGAAGTTAGATGTGGCTAACTATGTAGAGAGATGTGTCACGTGTCTTCAAGTCAAGGCGGAACATCACAGGCCGTATGGGAGTTTACAACCATTGTCCATTCCTGAGTGGAAATGGGACAACATCACTATGGACTTCGTAACGAAGCTACCAAAGAACATGCTAGGCCATGATACAATTTGGGTGATCGTGGATCGATTGACCAAGAGCGCGCACTTTCTTGCAATACGGGAGTCCTTGCCGATGGAGAAATTGGCTAAACTGTACATCGATGAGGTTGTGTCGAGGTATGGGGTTCCATAATCTATCATATCGGATCGGGATAGCCGTTTCACGTCGAACTTTTGGGCAAGCTTGCAAAAGGAATTGGGTACCAGATTAAATTTGAGCACGACGTATCATCCTCAAACGGATGGTCAAAGTGAAAGGACGATTCAAACGCTCGAAGATATGCTGAGGTCATGTGTGATAGACTTCGGGGGGAGTTGGGATTCACATCTACCGTTGGTAGAGTTCGCGTACAACAACAGTTACCATTCTAGCATTGGCATGGCACCATTCGAGGCGTTGTACGGGCGAAAGTGCCGAACTCCAGCTTGTTGGTTAGAAGCGGGCGAAAAGCAATTCGCCAGGCCAGAAATAGTGCAAGAGACGGCGGACAAGGTGAAAGAGATTCGAGAAAGGCTAAAGGCGGCGCAAGACCGACAAAAGAGCTATGCGGACAAGAAGAGGAGATCGGTTGAGTTTCAAGTGGGTGACCGGGTCATGTTGAAGATGTCCCCGTGGAAGGGGATCATACGTTTCGGGAAGCATGGGAAACTTAGTCCTCGTTTCCTCGGACCATTCAGTATTTTGGAAAAGATTGGTTTGCAAGCCTACCGGTTGGATTTACCACCAGAAATTGATGGAATACATCCCACCTTTCACGTTTGTTATTTACGGAAGTGTCTAGCCGAAGAAGAAAGCGTTATTCCTTTGTCGGAAATTCGGTTGGACAATGGGAATCGTTGTGTGGAAGAACCGGAGTCGATTTTGGAATCGAAAGTGAAGAAGTTAAGACATAAAGACGTAATCATGGTAAAAGTTCAATGGAAGCATCATCGGGGTGCTAACATTACTTGGGAGTCCGAAGATGATATGAAGAAGCGTTACCCTCACTTGTTTGCTTAGAGTGAGATTTCGGGGACGAAATCTTAATTAGGCGGGGAGGATTGTAACACCCGTAAATTCAGGTAAGTTGAGGTTTTGTTAATCTTACGTTTATGTGTTTATTAAAGTAGAACGTATGTGTTTAATTGCCATTTTAGTCTGTGATTAATTGCTCAACATTGAATTGGGAGTTTTAGACATGTGTGGTAAACAGGGAGTTTCGCGACTAAGTCGCGAGTGGAAGTCGCGGCACAAGCTGCGTAGTCCACTGGGATGTTTCGGGTTTGAGGAACCTCGCGACTTAGGTGCGAGTTATAGCCGCGGCACTAGCCGCGTGATTCACTGTGTTCGAATTGGTTGGGATAGCGGGCGACTTATGTCGCGGGTCCAAGTCGCGGCACAAGTCGCGATCGACCTGCAGTCCTCAAAACCCTTTTCATCCGAATTTCTTTCATAATTCTCATATCTCTCTCTCTCATTTTGGCGATTTTACTCCCAAGGAAATCAATATCCTCTCTCACCAAACCCTAACCCTCATAAATACAACATCTTTGGTGGTTGGAGCTTGATTTCTAGCATTTATTACTTTCAAGGAAACTTCTAAGGTTTCTCAAAACTACAAGCTTCATCTTCAAGTCTCATCTCTTCAAACTAGGGTTTCATCTTTTGTAGGTTTTGGTCAAAAACATAGATTGTGAGTTTACTAAACCTTTGTTAAAACTAGATACACATGAAAATCTTCTATATGTTATTTCATTCTCTATGTGTTTAAGTATTTGGGATTTCTTGATGAAAATGGTTAGAGATATGGACATGGGTGATATGCTATGTTTTATGTTATGTGTACCATTATCTGGGCTTTTCCCATGGATATGTAAAATGGGTACCTCGATAGGTTAAATGTATGCATATATATATATATATGTGTGTGTGTGTGTGTTATGATGATTTTAGTTGGAATATCACTTTGGTGACATAGTGATATGCATTATGAATATAATTTTCATGTGGGACTTTTGTTGGACTTCATGAGGATAGGATGGTAACATTGTTCCCGTAGTCGATATGGAAATATGTTGGGTTTAAATATACCTAAGGACATCCTATACGCATTATGTTGGACGAATCAAGGCAAGTTCACTAGGAGGATGTAGTCTTGGGGCGCCACCGGAATGGTATGTGCCTAGACCTCCGCCACTCGGAAAGTTTCCTATACGGTCTGATCTCCGGGTGTACCGGGCCTTTGGGGTGTTCCTTTTTAAGGGCATCAAGGTGCATCGACTCTTTGGAGTGGAATTGCTTGGTGCTTTGGGTCTCCCCTAATGACTCCACATATATTTGGACACTGGTTAACTGCTGATAAGAAATTGTGACTGTTCATGCATTCTTATTATTGTCCAACTCACTAGGCTTTTTGGCCTAACACTTGTTTGGTGTTGATGTGTATCTCAGGTGTTAGCGGCGCGGCTCCTAGACAAGTTTAGATGCTTGGGAAGAGTTTGGGGATTTTGGCACTTGAACTAGTTTTGGGAAGCTTCGGGTTTATAGATGACACCCCTTTTGTAATCTCTTTTCTAGATGTAGAAATTAGATTAGTTGGTTGTTGTTTATTTATCCGTTAAATTACAGATTCGTGATTAAACAGGTTGATTGTATATTTCCCCTTTTTGGGAGGCTCTTGCTATGGCAAACTTACTACCACTTCTCCATTTATGGAATAGTTTTTGTTATCCCTATTTTTAGGGTGTTACAAAAGGACCCATTTACGAATGGGTACCTACAAAGAAATAACTTTTTTTGCAGGACGGTCATGTGTGGTATCTATATTCAGGCTGCTCCAAGCACATGTCCGGAAGAAAGGAGCTACTCACAAACTTCACCGAGAAGTTTTGTGGAAATGTAAGGTTTGGGAACGATCATTATTCTCCCATAAGGGGTTACGGAGATATCGTCAAGGATAATCTCACGATCCAGAAAGTGTCCTACGTCGAAGGACTTGGTCACAATCTCTTCAGCATCGGTCAATTCTGCGACAAGGATCTAGAGGTCACCTTCAAATCCAAACGGTGCAGCGTTCGAACTGAAGATGGTAAAGAAATTTTAGCTGGAACGCGTCGCACAAATCTTTACATGATCGACCTCTTGTCCCTGAAAGCAGACAAGGAAGTTTGTTTGATATCTAAAGCTTCTGCCGAACAAAGCTGGTTATGGCATCGTCGACTCTCGCACCTGAACTTCAAGACTATAAACAAGTTGGTGCTCGGTGGACACGTTAAGGGAATGCCTGATCTTAAGTTCGAAAAAGATCATTTATGTGCTGCCTGCGAAATGGGCAAGATGAAGAAGGCTTCTCACAAGCCTAAAGTCACTCCCAGTACTTCTCGGTCCCTTGAACTCATTCATATGGATTTATGTGGACCGATGCGCATTCAAAGTATCAATCACAAGAAGTATGTCCTGGTGATGGTTGATGACTTTTCTCGCTACACGTGGGTCAGATTCCTCCATTCAAAGGATGAAACTCCCGAATTGATCATCTCTCACCTGAAGAGTATTCAAGTTCGTCTCAACCTATCAGTCCAGACCATAAGGACAGATAACGGCACAGAGTTCAAGAATCAAGTACTCTCCGGTTACTTGACTTCAGTGGGCATAACGCATACCTTCTCAGCTGCTCGTACTCCTCAGCTAAATGGGGTAGTAGAGCGCCGGAACCAAACTCTTGTCGAAGCAGCTCGCACGATGTTATCTCAGTCCAAGCTATCGCTATTTTTATGGGCCGAAGCAGTTGCTACCGCTTGCTACACTAAAAACTGCACTATCATCAACAAGCGGTTCAACAAGACACCGTACGAGATCATCAACAAACGCATCCCGAACATCAACTACTTCCATGCTTTCAGGTGCACATGCTTTGTTCTGAATGACAAGGATGATCTCGACAAATTTAGCCCCAAAGCGGACGAAGGAGTGTTTATCGGCTATTCCCAGCAAGCCAAAGCCTACCGTGTCTACAACAAACGGACAAAGACCGTCGTTGAGAGCGTGAACGTGACTTTTGACGAGGCCGCTGATATGGATTCTGAACACCTTAGTTCAGAACCCGCTTTAACTGGTGTGTTAGCTTCTGGACAATTTCTTTCAGGAGCTACACAATCTCCAGTAGATCCAAATCATGCGTCTACGTCAAGAGCACATCTTTCTGATTTGTATTTACTTTTTGAGTACTTCTATGATGACTTATTTAATATTAAGTCTAATACTATGTCTTGTAACAGGAATGCTGCTCAAGCACCAGAAGTAACACATGTCATTGGTCCAACCGACTTAGGTGGCCCATCCTCGCCTGGTGCTCCATCATCTACTGTCAATGAATCAGCATCCCCGGGCTAGAGTGATCCTCCTCTTATCCAAGATGCTGCTGTTGCTCCGGCAATAGTAGGACCTCCTCAACCGACACCTGTGGAAGACACTCCTGAAGTTCCCATTCCGAAAATCCCGGATCTTGCTCTTAATGCATCTCCTACTGAGTCATCTTCTGCCGCTCATCCGACTCCAACTAAGGAGCTTCCACCTCACATGCCATCATCACTCGAAGTCGTTCAGGACTTACCCCCCGGTGGTTATGTGGACCCCGATACTTCTCAACAGACATATCAACCACTTCCACACGCCACCAAGTGAACTCGAGCTCACCCCCTTCATCAGATCATCGGTGATCCCAAGACACCTGTTCAGACTCGATCTACTACTGCGAACGACTGCTTATTTTCTTCGTTCCTCAACCGTATCGAACCTTCCACCGTCTCCGAAGCGTTGAATGATCTAGACTGGGTGATCACTATGCAAGAGGAACTCAACCAATTTGAAAGCCTCAAAGTGTGGCGCGTTGTTCCCCGGCCAAAGAACAAGACGGTGATTGGGACGAAATGGATATTCAAGAACAAGAAGGACGAAAATGGAATCATTATCCGAAACAAAAGCACGCCTAGTGGCTAAAGGATATCGCCAGCAAGAAGGAATAGATTACGAGGAGACGTTTGCACCGGTTGCCCACATTGAAGCGATACGCATGTTCCTCGCCTATGCCGCACACAAGAATTTCATCGTCTTTCAAATGGATGTGAAATCCGCATTCCTAAACGGCGTTCTCAAGGAGGAAGTATATGTTTCGCAACCCAAAGGCTTCGTGAGTTCAGAAAACCCTAATTACGTCTATTTTCTTGACAAGGCCCTATACGGTCTTAAGCAAGCGCCACGAGCCTGGTATGATGCTCTCTCATCCTTCTTAGTTAAATCTGGTTTCTGTAAAGGTAAGATTGACACTACTTTATTTATTAAAAGAGAAAAGAAAGATATCATTCTTGTACAGATTTATGTTGATGACATAATCTTTGGCTCCACAAACCCAAAGTACGGTCAGAAGTTTTCAGCCTTAATGAGTAAACATTTTCAAATGAGCATGATGGGGCAAATGAATTTTTTCCTGGGTCTTCAAGTAAAACAATTAGCAACAGGAATTTTCATTAATCAATGTAAGTACATCTCGAATATTCTTTGGAAATACCAGATGGAAAAATCCTCACCTATGAAAACCCCCATGTCTACAAGCATAAAGCTACACTCCGATCCTGACGGAAAGGATGTGGATGCTACTACTTATAGAGGTATGATAGGCTCTCTGATGTACTTGACGGCTAGCTGGCCTAACATTATGTTCTCGACATTTTTAGGTGCACGATTTCAGTCGAAACCTAAAGAGTCTCACTTAGTTGCGGTTAAGCGTATTTTCCGATATTTAAAAGGTACTCCTGATCTTGGTTTGTGGTACCCAAAAGAGACAAGTTTTGAATTGACAGCCTACTCAGACGCTGACCATGCTGGAAACATGCTGGACCGGAAAAGCACATCGGGTCATGTCCAGTTCTTGGGTGATCGTCTTGTCAGCTGGGCTTCGAAGAAGCAAAACTGCGTGTCCACCTCCACCGCCGAGGTGGAGTATGTGGCAGCCGTTAGTTGCTGCTCGCAAGTCATCTGGATGCGCACCCAGCTGAAAGACTACGGCTTTAACTACTCTAGGATCCCCATTTATTGTGACTCCAAGAGCGCCATTGCAATATCCAACAATCCAGTCCAACACACGAAGACGAAGCACATTGATGTGCGATATTACTTCATAAAAGACCACATGGAAAGAGGTACCATCGAACTCTACTTTGTTAATACAGAACATCAGTTAGCAGACCTGTTCACCAAAGCCTTGGAAGAAAAACGCTTTAATTATCTTGTGTCCAAGCTAGGTATGCTAAATCTGAAAGTTTGATCCCTTCACAGCCCTCAACGAGCTTCATTCAATAACGAATTACTGTGTCTAATGCCCTAGTGACTTGTCTCTGGTTGCTCCGATCCACACTTCTTGGTTATTGCATTTTACTCGTTAATATTTGTGTAAATCTAAAACTTCTGTATCAATAAAGTAGTTTTCGTTTGTTTCTAGTTCTTCTCGTGTGTTTTCCTTTTCTTCGTGGTGTGTTTTGTGTTTTCTTTTTGCAGTTCATTCGGTTGTTCTCTGAAAAAGTAAGTCGTTTGTGGTGGTTTTCGAAGATATTTACGATGTTTGGTAAGGTTCTCTAGTCCTCCATTCGAGGGGGAGCAGGTAAGTTTTTCCTGCGTTTCGATTTCCTCGCGGTAATCGTCGCGGGGGAGCTCAGTCTCGTAAGATATTCCATGTTCGAGGGGGAGCATTACCTATCCTTTCTGGTTTATTTTTTTCCCTTAGGTTTATTGTTTTTTAGGTTTATTTTTTTTTCCTTAGGATTTTTTTTCGGTTCTCATCTTCCGTTTTCTTTCTTCAAATTTTTTTAGGATTAAATTTATTTTCTTGCCTTAATGTTTTTTTTATAAAAATACAAAAATATTTTTATTTTTCATTGTCAGTTATGTTTTTATCAAAAAGAAAAATACAATTTTTTTTAATTTGTTTTCTTTAGTGTGTTATAAAATCAAAATTTCAAAAATATTTTAGTTTTATTTGGAACCGGCCCAAAATTTTTACCCGGCCCATCTTGCCCCGACCCAAGCACTCGTCCCGGGGGTTTAAAACCCCGGGCTACTCGTTTCCCTCTCTCACTCTATTGAACTCTCTCTCTCTCTCTCTCTAAACTTTCGACCGGAGCTCTGGTTATCTCTCTCTATATCTCTCTCCCTCTACTCGATCTTGATCGTCACAGGTACGACTTTCGGTTCCTCATCTCTATCTCTATCGATTCCGATCGAGGTTTATCGACCCCGGTCGTCCCTGTGGTTTTTCGACCACCGTATCACCGCCCTATCGCCTCGATCGATTTTTGGGTGTCGATCGATTTCAAATCGATCCGGGGTTCTCCTATTCGATTTGTTATACGAGTCGATTGCAGCTAGGTCTGTTTGTTCTGTGTGTCGATTGTTTTTGCCATTAAACACCGGCCGTTTGTCGTTCCAGGTCTTATATCGGTCTAATGAGTTTTCACCGGTCGTTTGTGTTTATTGGGTTTTGACCTAGATTTTATCGGGCTAAGTTACTACCGGTCAAATGGCCATCCCGGTCGACGACCTATCGGTTGAAGACCTATCGGTCGATGACCTATCGGTCAAAGACCTACACCGGTCAAATAACCCTACCGGTCAAATGTTCATACCGGTCGAATCTTCATGACCATATTGGTCGAATGACCCTACCGGTTGAAAACCTTATCGGTCAAAGACCCTTCCCGGTCTAAGGTCTAATTCCTTTCCCGGTCTTAGACCTTTACCGGTTGAAGACAATACCGGTCCTTTGGGAGCCTATCTATTCTTCTTGGTTGTTTGGTTCAAGGTTCTTGTATGCTTATTAGCTAATATATATATATATATATATATATATATATATATATATATATGTGCTTATGTGGTGCAACTTTGTTGGGTCTAAGTGTTGGTTATCGGATACTTTAAATGGGTGTGGTTTAACGCGCCGTGGTTACTGACCCTGATTCACGAATTAGGGTTTGTTTTTCCAATAAACTGGAGTTAGTATAGGTTGTGGTTTAAACCATGGCCATGTAACTCCAACGCCATCTTGCTTTCAATATACCTCAGTTCTAACCGATTTACTATTAACAGGTAAATGGCGCAAAATCCGCCTCTAGCGATTAACCCAATCGCCGATGCCGATCTGATTCCCGAGGATCAGTTCATTCAGCTCACACCCAACAACTACCATCTCGATGTAACCCAACCTGCCATCCAATATCAGGTCATCATCGAGATCCTCCGTGGGCATTCCATATGCTATGCTCTCACGGAGACAGCCGAAGTACCTCTACTATATTTGCAACAGTTCTGGAAATCTCTACATGCCTTGGAGGCCGACGGTAGATTCGAACTAGAAGGTCGGATTGATCACACACCAGTGCTCCTCACTTGTGATCTTTTCCGACAATTTCTTCATCTCCCGACCGCCGGTTCAGTTCCGGGGCGAAATAACTTCGAATCGATAGTATCAAACGCCAATCTATGCGCCGACATCATGTCCCTCCGCTACGGCGCAGATCTACGCCTTCCATCGGGGTTCAACCGCAAGTACCTTTCCACTATCTGGTACACCCTATTCACGTACCTCAATCGGTGTCTTTCGGCTATCACGAAAGGCAACGACCAGACGAGTATCCCTATTCTCCGCCTATTCCACTTTGTGGCATTTCATCGCCACGCAGACTTCGCCGATTTCCTCTGGTTCGAGCTCGTTCAGAAGGTACGAGCCAATGCTACAAAGAGACAAAACTTCATTCCGTTTATAAGGTTTCTACAGCTGATCATCCGAAGCTACATGAATCTGTATCCCGAGATACCTCGCCGTTCATTGCACCTAACCTGTCCGCATCACCCGACTCGCAAAATACCCTTGCGTCCTGATCCAGAAGGTGTTGTCGCCCGACAAATCCCAGTCGGGATGTTGGCCTATGCTCGTCCTATGACACTGAGTGTTATAGCGTATAGGCACACACACAATCTTCCATTTCCTATGGTCCGACCAGAACCGGCAGGACCTGCCCAGGGAACACGATCTGAGAGACGTTAAGGTCCGCGTCCACGTACGAGATGAGGTATCGTCCGGATAGCTGGGGCTTCCGAACAGGGTGTGACGAGAGCAATCATTGTGAGGGGAACTGGAGAGGGCAGTGCCGTTGGACCGAGCCAAACCAGTACTTCACGACGATCACCGACACCGCCACAGACAACCTCCCCAATGGTTGAAGAGGACACAACTGCTGAAATCGCAACCGAATCTGCAGAGGCAGCCGTCCAAACAGGATGCCTGTCGGAACCCGCCACCAATGCATCCGCATCAAATGATGAGTCTTCTGACTCTGATGATGATGTTAATGAGTCCTCATCTGGAGAGATAAGGAGAGCGGAGGGAGTTATAGAAGAAGATGATAGTCATGTGAGCCGAGAGAGGGAAAGAAAGAGAAAATATGAAACTGAGCGTACATGAGTGACTTCGCAACCACCTCTGGTTGTCGACCCCCAAGCCGCATCTAGACAGGTAGCCACATCTGCTACCCAGTCTCATGTGTTGATACAGGGTATTGAAGAATACGCCGTGGACCTAGCAGCGCAATTGCACACCCCAACCAGCCATTCCGCCATCTCTCACCAGATGGTGGTTTCAAGTTCACATGGGGATATAGCACAAAATCTACCGGTCTCTCACTTGGAGAGTTCCGGTATTGAAACAAGAGAACAACAACCCCCGTTCTCGACTTCTTTGGGTGCACAAAGTCTAGAGCCATTTGATATGATTTCTCCTATTTCTAGGACACGGGTCCCATTCTCGGCTACTGCTGAAGGCCTTCCTGGCCCAGCCGGAACACCTATAGTAATTCCAACTTCGGTTGGTTTACGAGGATTGGGTGGAAGTCCTACCACAGCTATCATCACGCCAGCTGTGAACGTAGGCGGCTCGACTTCTACAGTCGTAGCTACAACTGGAAGTCTGAGTGACCCAGGAGTTACCCAACATGAGTCCGTCTCAAGGGTATTTATGGACGGCGCCCTAAAGACTGTCCACTCCATGATGCGATCCGAGTTAAGGGAGGAGGTAGACGCACTGAAGCGTATGATCAAATGCAAAGGTCCAGCTACTGAGCCTGAACCACTACCTCCTACACCACCACCCTCCATTCCAACTACTGATATGTCAATCGAGGACCTGAAATCCATTCTTCTTGCCAAACTTCTTGCCCAATCTCAAACAGAACCCTCCCAGGATGTCGATCTTCTATCCCTTCTACGTGCTCAAGCATCCACACCTTCCTCACCACCCCCAACCCATCATATCTCCAGAAGCCTTCCAGCTCCAACAAGCCATGCTTCAGTCTCTACAGCAAACCGTAGCTGTATTGACTGAACACCTATCAGTAGTGGAAGACACCTGCCGAGGCCAGAAAGACAGGCTTAAGCGTCGGCATGATGATCAGGATGATCCTGATCCCCATGAGGGGGAGAAGCGCCAACGTCTAACAGAGCCAGAGACATAGTTTGTGGAAACAGTTCAAGTGGGAACGGAACAGGGTTTGGGTTCTGGTACTCGAACAGAAGGGCAGGGACAGGCACGGGAACAGTGTATGGATTTGGTGTTGTATGATATTCCAAGGGTTGAAAAGCCTAAGGAATTTGATGAAGGTTCTTCGATAGTTCCTGAAGATTGGGCGTTAATTCTTCATTCTTATGAAGTTTCTGACCCAACAGAAGAATGTGCAAACACTGAAAGAGCTCTGGTAGTTATGCAAGTTGAAATAGACGAGATTCTTCATCCAGACGATCAGACTTCTATCGCGGTACCGTTGTTGACTTATCCTGTTGATCACCCTGATCTTCCTGATACAAATACTCCCGTGAGATCTCCTCCAACTTCACCAGTTAGAGAAACAGAAAGTACTCCACCAGTTCGTCCATCCAAGTGTGAAAGAGTCAGAATAAAATTTCCTTTCCTTGAAGAAAGTCAAAAGAAGATCTTTGCCCACTGGATTCGGAAGTATGATGAAGTTATGCTTCATGGTCTACAGTCTGTGAAAAATAAGGAAAAGCGGCGTGAGCTCGTATTCGTGTATAAGAAGTTTCAACGCAAGTACTCCAAGACAAAGCTCAGAATTACATCAGTTGACCAGATTCTATCTGCCTTCTTCATGAAAGTAAGGTATACAGACTTCATGGTAACGATAGAAGATGGTCAGAAGTATTGTTTTTCTGATGTTGACTTTCCATGTCTTGAACCACAAGATCTGCTGTTCATTCTTCGAGACTTAAAGACCAGAACCATCAGACCTGGGGAAGTCATTGATGCACTCGAGACAGTCAAGAGATATATGAAGTGTGCGATGAAACTTACCTCGGTGGAAGACTTTCAGATTGGGTTAGAAAGCAACCAGCCAAAGATTAATCTGCTGAAGCCTGATTTGAAGATTCCGTCTGATGCCCAGAATGTGCCTGCATTTACAGTGATAAAGATTCCAGAATTCGGCATGACATATGTGAACAACAAAGGTGTTCTACGCTTTATCCGATTCGATCAGATTGTCAGATTCTGTGATGGTACATTGATGTTGCTGAAAGACAAGTTGAAGCGTGCACTTAGTCAAGATGAAAAAGGAGTTTAACTTTTGGATCCTAAATACAAGTCACTTGTTCTTGAAGCACTGGGAGTTATTGAAGAGCGACTGGAGTACAGAACGCAAATGAGATACTTCGAGATCAGCTTTGGGTTTCGAAAGATATATGTTCCAAACTAGCGCGATTTTCAACTTCTATTTAAAGGGGGAGATTGTTAGGGCAATTTATGTGTTAAATAGAAGTTCAGGGTATATTTTGTAATTCTTTGAAAGTTTAATAGCTTGTTGGGCCTAAAAGCCCATAAGCCCATCTTTGTAAAGCCTGAGTATATAAAGGTTGTTTTAGTTTCATTTGTTGAGTTTTAAGTCTCATAATTCCAGATTACTAGTTAATAGGTTTACTTTCTCTGATCATAAATCCTTTCTGTAAACCTGTAACCCTTTGATTTCATATTAATCATATGACTAGTAGTTGTGGCCTAAATCTTATTCTTCTGTGATATTATTTGCTGTTGATTGCACTCTACTGGGATCTACAATCTTTGTTGCTCACTTATGTTGAATCAATCTACATTTGTACCTTAAAACCTTTATGGGGTTGAAGACTTGTGGTAGCATAAAAGATGAAGCGGGGAGGTGATATCTCGATGATCCCCAAATCTAATCATACACTTGGAATACTTTCTAATGTGGTTCATAGCTAAAACTGGAGAACCAGGTGTTGAGATAAAACTTGGTTATTGTATATCTTATATATTGGAAAAATGAATATTCTCGTAAAGTTGAATAGGAATTATATTGCTTTTTTGTGCAAAAGTTCTCCTTTGTTGTCTATGTTTTATGTTGGTTAAGTGTTAGTGTTGTGGCAAACGTATTAAAGTTATGTTGCCTGTAATCCAATAGTAGCATTTAGATGATCTTTTGTGCTCAATATTTTTCTTGTGACAACAACTAGCTTTTGTCCACCATAATTTTGGTCAATTGCTACCTTGTTTACTTAAGTTGTGACTTTAGACAAGAGTTTGTATTTTCTTTCCACGCTTTGTCCTGGTACAAATTGTTAATTGTTCTGGATTGGCATTTTGCGGCACTCGTGTTCTTTCATAATTATTGCTTCTTATAGTTTTAGTTTGTCCAATATTTGAGTAGAAATGGCTCATGTGTTTTCTTTCTTTACATTGGTGAAATATTGTTCTCCTTTATCACAAAACAAAGAATAGGCCCATCTGTTTGAGGTTTATACCTTAGGGAATGTCCACCTGTTCTAGAATTTCCTGTGTGTTGGCACAAGAAGCCTTAAATGTATAATGCTATCTCTAGGTTCACGCTTTGGTGATCATGTAAGAGTACAAATCATAAGAAAGACATTTTAAGGTTCTCATTTCTTATAATATAGATAAGATAAATTTTCGATACCTTTTAGTTTTGTATGGTATCAAATCAACTGAGATGGAAAACATATTCAAGATTAAGTGATTGCAATTCTCTTATAATAGAGATATGATAAGAGCCTACTACCTTTTATTTTCTTTATGATTAAGTGATGCAAAATATTGGTAAATACCTTTCTATTACTAGGATTTGGTTCACACATCTTCTAGGATAAAGATCTAATGTGTCATGATACTTGTAATAAGATTCATGACTTACATGAGTTGTATTATGCTTTTTAGGTAGCATAAATTGGCATATGGGAGGATATTAGCCACTTATTTACAATAATGGGACTGGAGTGGTTAAGATACTGATTACACTTTGTTCTCTTCAAATGCATAAATGTACACACATATTGAACCATCAAGCTCCTAACTTTTGCATGTTCGTCTGAAGGAAGTGAGTTTGCAAACTGGATTTGGTAGAGATGATCCACCACGGTATGTTGTGTTTTATACATATGTGCTCATATATGGTTTATTTATATTAAATAATACTCTTTTGCTGCAGGTATTACAACCATGCAACTTATCAACTTAATTAGAAGCTAGCAAAAATATAAGAGAAATAAGAATTATAGAACAACGAGATGTCGAAGCCGAAGCATATGAGTATTAACTTTAATAAGCAAAAGTCTAATGTATTAGACAATTAGCGGTGGTAGGTTTATTATTGGTATACTTATACATTGTTCATACGTTTATTAATATTAGTTTAATTAATGTTTCTCATTTGATTATTATTTTCATTTTTTTGTCATTTTGCCACACATGATAAAAGTTGTTGCTTTAGGTTAATTCTCGCCATGATTGTGTTACAATGGCCGAGGAATGACCAAATTTAACTGGGATCGTAAGTAGTTTATAGATATGGTTTTAATTATTTTGTATAATCAAAAGGTAACTAGTCATGTTCTAGTTAATTTGTGTGATCAAAAGTTAAACTATAGTCAATGTTCTTGCAATTCAGTCTAACTATTGTTATGAATTGACCAAAGTTAATATAAAATTTATGTGACTATAAGTACTTTATGGTCACAGTTTTAGTTATTTTTAATGACCAAAAGGTAATCAACAACCACGTTTCTAACAAATTAGTGTAACTAAATGTTATGAATTGCCACGATTAATATGAAATATGTGTGACTATAAATAGTTTATTGCCACCGTTTTAGTTAATTCGTGTGACCAAAATATAATCAATTGGCATGGTTGAAATAATTCAGCATCGCCATATGTTATAAATTTGTCACGGTTAATGTGAAATCTGCATGGCTATGAAATTTGTGTGACTATAACTAGGTTATTATCATGGTTTTAGTATTTCATGTGACAAAAAGGTAGCCAATGACCACAATTTTAACAATTAAGTGTAACCATATCTCACGAATTAGCCATGGTTAATATGAAATTTTCGTGGTTATAAGTGGTTTACGACAACGATTTTAATTATTTTGTGTAACCAAAACGTAACCAATAGTCACATTTTTAATAATTCAACGTCACCATATGTCACTAAATGGCAACATTTAATATTAAATTTGTGTGGCTATAAATAGTTTATGATTACGGTTTTAGCTATTTCGTGTAAGCAAAAGGCTACCAATAGCCACGATTTTCAACAATTCAACATAATCATATGTCATGAAATAGCCACGGTTAAGGTTAAATTTGCATGGTTGTAAGTAGTTTATGGTCACGGTTTTAGTAATTCATGTAACCAAAAGTTAATCAATAGCCACAATTCTAACAATTTAGTGTAACCAAATGTTATGAATTGACAATGGTTAATATGAAATTTGTGTGACGATAATTGCTTTATCGCTATGGTTTAATCTCACAACCTTCCCTTACACCCACACTAAGGTTTTTAGCCTAGCATGGCTGAAAGTAAAGACAAAAAAGTAAACGACATGAAAATAGAAGACATAAATGTAAATGACTTGAAAAGTAACTTGCAAGAAAAGTAAATGAAGTGTTGTAAAGATTGTTGTAACTATTGACAGAAAGTAAGAACAATATTCAAAAGATTGCAATATATTATGTTAGAACACAGATTTGTTGGATGCAAGATCATTATTACTGAAGATAAAAGTCAAGAAAGTCAAAGGTTAAAAGTCAACTCTCAAGCATAGAAGTCAAGTTATTTACAATAAAGTCAAAGTCAAAGTGTCTTGTGTTTTAGTTTACTTGTTTAGTTGCTAGTATAAATAGTCTTTGTATTCCTTGTAATAGGAGTGTGTGTAGAATTCAGATGTGAAGTGAGCAAATCAGAGAAGAAATGAATAGCATATCATTCTAGAGAGAGAGAATGTGTGTAGAGAGAGAGTAAGAATTGTAATCTTTGATATTTGTTTCAATGACATGATTTTGGAAAATGATTCATCTTGATTGTTTGTTAGATTAGAACTTGAATTTAGGACTTAACAATTGGTATCATAGCAGAGGAAATTCAGAAAAATGGATTGATTTCAAGATTTTGGTCGATATATTCAAGAACTCGCTAAACACTGTTCAAGATTTGATTTTCGAGTTTCAGTGATGTTTTTGATCTATTTTTGGAATAATTGTAATCGATTTTGCATATAGAACATGTTTAGTTTGTATTGTTTAGTGCAATTCACATCAGAATCGTATGAATTTTGGATTTTTGCAATTTTAGTTTGACTTTTTGAAACAAACTGCGTATAGATCGAATCTGTATTTTTAGTGCTTTAGATAAAAATTCATTGTTTGTAAAGTGTTCTAGACATGAAATAGATGAGATCTGCAAGTTTTCAAGTCAATTGAAGAAGATTTGGGTTGATTTCAGTTGAAAAATCAAGTTTTTGTTCGACAAAGTGAAGAACTCGCAAGATCTAGAAAACACACAAATGAAGAACATGCACGACAAAGAACTCGCTAAGGCTGAAGAACTTGCACAACTTTAAAACACGCAAAAGGATGAAGAACTCGCAAGCTTAAGTGTGCGAGAAGTCAGAACTCCCAAGAAGCATTATGCGAGTTTGTACTGTTCATCTCTATTTGGTGTGCGCGAAGTGACATCTTGCACGAAGTGAGCTATCTGCGAGAAGTGTTCTGTGTGTGCGAAGTAGAAAGTGTAAAATTTTTCTAAGTCTAGAACGCGCAGATGCATTGCGCGAAGTGGATTTGGAGAAACGCGCAACCTTTGTCTGGCGCGAAGTCAGAACTCGCACGACGTTGTCTGCGAGAAGCTCAAACTCGCACGTAGTTATCTGTGCGAAGTAAGAACGTGTACAAGCCTTCTTGCGCGAACCTCAGTACTCGTATCATTCGACGTGCGCGAAGTTCAAAACGCGCAAGATACTGTTTTTGCGCGAAGTTCAATTTTCTTTGTTCTGCGAGTTTTGTACTTAGAATATTTTCTGAGAATTTTTCAAAGTTGTAATATGGAGGGGAACAAAGTTCTAATTGTGATCAAAGTTTCTGAATTTCTAACGATCAAATTCAAGTTCTTTTTATAACAGATATTCAAGATGAGTTTTTCTGATGATGAAGAGAAGATTGCCAAGCTCAGAATAGAGAACAAAAATCTCGCTTCTTCAGTTGACTACTATTCTAAGCGGTCAAAGAGATGTTCTGATGAAAGGAAGATATTGAGAGAAGAAGTTTGTACGTTAAAAATGTTAAATGAAGATCTTTTGCAACAGACTTCTGGGCTGAATGATGAAAAGATACTGAGTTTGGAAGTTGAAAACACTGAGCTGAAAAGAAAAATCTTTGACTTGGAAGATCAGATTTATCAAAATCCAGCAAGCAACATCTGTTGAAAGTTATGAGAAGAAGATTAAGAATCTGGAAGATGCTAAAGTTGAGCTTCAAAACAAAATCTTATATTTGGAACAAAAGATGGTAAAAAAAAAAGATGATTTTGAGAGTGAGAAGAAAGAGTATGCTAAGAAATTCTCAGAGTTTTCCAGAAAATGTGCTGACGAGAAGAAGACAGTTGAGTTGAAATGTACAAAGTTTTCTCAACAGATTTCAGACTTTGAGAAAGTAATCATTCTTGAAAGAGAGAAGTTTGCAAAAGAATAGAAGTTAATTGAGGAAAAGAATGTTGGATTTTTTAAAGAGATATATGATGGAAGAGAGAATGCTAATATTTTTGAAGAACAAACTTTTGGAAGATTGATGAAAGTTTTTGAAGACAATGTTTATCAAAGAAAGAAACTACTAGAATACAAAGCTTGTAAGAATCTTTGATTCAGCTGATGTATGCCTAAGTATAAGGATGAGATGATATGATCTTAAAGTACAACAATTACCTCCTACTTATAATAAACAAAGAAAATCAAAAGGTGTTTAAAAAGTACAAAAGATAATTGTCCAAAGGTTATTAACCAATCATAATAAGTACAATAATTAAAAAGTAAAAGATGCTTAAGGAAACAAGTCAAGGCATCTTCAGGGCATCCTCCATCACCCTCCTCCAGAGTTGTACTTCTAAGATGCCTTCAAAAGCTTTCCCTCCAAAAGAAAATCTTCCCTTGATTGAGCCATCTGCTGCCAATATCAGTGCGTAGCAACTATCAGTGTGCATTGTTTTTACCAAAAACATAGAACATTACCATTTTCTACATCCTAGCTCCAATAAAACTAAAAGTGAAAAATAAGATAAAAAGACTCGAGATAGTGTTGGGAAAGATGTAAAATAAGGTGAAATGAAGTCCTACATGAGCGCTAAAGTTCATACTTTTATACACTTATCAGTCGTCATAAGTGACGATCGTGACTCTCGATGTTTGTGATCGTCAGCACCTTATATTAATACAAGAATGGTCCTTAGATTAGAGATGTTTGGTTTTCTTGCGTCGGTCGTGACTTATGAAATTCTACCCAGACAATGGTCTTAGAGTCAACGGAATTACACTAGTTGAGAATTGTGATAATGTTGACGAGAATTCTTGTGTAAAACATGTTCATAATTTCACCTAGCTAATGTAATTATGAATATATCCTTATGTGAGCATGCTTACTATGTTGTTGTTATAATGATTGATAAGTGTAGTAGTACGTTATTCAAATGTGATTTTTAGTATATTTCTTACCTCATTCTCGTGTGGTTGGCAGTTTGAGATGGTTAGTACTCGCAGTAGAGTCCCTAACTACGAAGACCTCCCCGAAGTCAGTGTGATGGCTCCCGGACCTTCGAGTCAGAGGGACGTTCCCGAGCCCCCAATTCCACAAATGTTGATAGGGAGGGTGGGGACGGTGCCCATAGTGAGCTTGGCCACCAACAACCCCGTCATCCAAGAAATTGACCCTCAAACCGCAATGATGACCAACTTTCTGCAAATGATGAACACGACCATGGACAAAAGAGATGAGATATTGATAAGGATGTTGGAGGACAGGGACGTCGAGAATCCAATGCCGGAAGCGGTTGCAGAGAATGCGGTAATGGGTTCGAGGAGTACTGGAAACGTCATCGGGACCGAAGAATATGTGATTGTAGGGGCAAGAAGAAGGGAAAAAGGGATGCTCTTTTAAGTCGTTCCTTTGTTGCAAGCCATCTGAATTCTCAGAGACGACCAATACAGTTTCTTGCATGAAACGATTCCGAGAAATCGAGTTGGTTTTCGAATCAAGTGAATGCGGGGAACCTCAGAAGTTTAAGTTCGCCTCACAAATGTTTAGAGGGGAAGACCGTGAATGGAGAAATGTAATTCGGTCAACTCTAGAGCCGATGGTTTTGGCTCAACTCTCATGGGGGGCCTTCAAGAAGAACGTGATGGATAAATATTGTAATGAGAGGGCGATAGACCAGATTGAAGATGAATTCCGGAAGGGTGACAGATCGATAGTCGAGTACTCCAGGTTATTCGTTGAGAAACTGGGCTTTGTGGGACACCTAAACCTCGACGAGAAGGCAGTGATCAACTCTTATCAGAAGGGTCTACCAACGGAGATGAAGACCTCCGTAAGAAATGCTAAACTGGCCACCCTACAAGAAGCCATCAAAGACTCTCAAATAGTGGAAAACGACCGTGTTCAAGGCGAGGAAGAGAGAGCTCGAGTAAGAGAGAAGCGAAAGTGGGAGGTCTGGTCGGGGCCTCCTCAAATATCAAGACCCTTCGTTAGGAATCTTAGAGATGAACCTCGTCGGGAACCCAATTGGTGCCCAAAATGTAGGAGCAAACATTTTGGACCGTGTCGAGTCACCTTGGGTGAATATTTCAAATGCGGGAAGTCTGGCCACACCATCAAGGAATGTCCCATCCGGGGAACGACGTGCTACGGGTGTAAGGAAACTGGCCACTACCTAAAGTATTGTCCCAAACTGAAGGCCGGAGGAAGTCAAGGGAGGAAAGACAACACACCAAAAGTACCCCGGTAGAGCTTTCCGTATGACGACGGTGGAAGCCAAAGCATTGGCGTATGTAGTTTCGGGTACGTTTCTTGTGAACTCTGTACTTGCACACACCTTATTTGTTCTGGTGCAAACTTGTCCTTTGTATCTCAATCTTTCTCTCATAAATTATCTGCACCGACCTCTACCTTAAACGGCGCCTTAGTAGTTGAATTAGCAAACGAGTGTCAGGTCTTGGTCCGCGATGTACTCAAAGGATGTGTGATTTCATTGGGGGGGGAAAGGATTTTCGATTGATCTCTTATCTATGGAAATAGGATAATTCGACGTGGTCATTGGCATGGATTGGTTAATTTTCAACCAAGCCAAAAATTTGTGTGCCAAGAAACTAATATGAATCCCCATAACCGGAGAGGACGTCGTGCTTGTGTATGGAGAAAGGAGGAAGGGGGACGTCGCAATTATATCATGGCGAAGGCACGTAAATGTCTAGTGAATAGATACTCATCATATCTAGCTTACGTCTTAGACGCCAAGGCAGAGAAGAAGAAATTGGAAGAGGTAAGAGTCGTGTGTGACTACCCCGATGTTTTTCCAGACAATCATCCTGGCTTACCACCCAATCGACAAGTGGAGTTCCGAATCGACCTTGTCAAGGGGGCAACCTCGATAGCACAGGCGCCCTACCGTCTAGAGCCTATGGAAATGCAGAAAATGAGGTCTCAACTGCAGGACTTACTCGAGAAAGGATTTGTAAGGCCTAGTTCGTCATCATGGGGGGAGCACCGGTCATGTTCGTGAAAAAGAAGGATGGCACTATGAGGATGTGTATCGACTACCAGGAATTGAACAAAGCAACCATCAAGAACAAATATCTGCTTTTTAGTATCGATGACTTGTTTGACCAACTGCAAGGTGTCAGGTGCTTCTCCAAGGTCCACTTGCGCTCCGACTACCATCAAGTAAAGGTGAAGAGCAAGAACGTTCCAAAGACGACATTCAGGACATGTTACGCCCACTACAAATCTCTAGTGATGCCGTTTGGTTTAACAAGTGCATCGACCGTGTTTATGGATTTGACGAATCGGGTGTCCTAACCTTTCCTTGAAAAGTCAGTAATCGTGTTTATCGACAACATACTCATCTACTCAAGGGACGAAGAGGAGCATGAGCGACACCTCCGTGAGGTGTTAGAATTTTTGAGAAAAAATAGACTATACGCGAAGTTTTTGAAATGTGACTTTTGGCTAAAGGAAGTGCAATTTCTAGGTCACATAGTTATTCAAGACGGCGTGAAAGTGGACTCGACCAAGATTGAAGCAATGACAAATTGGGAACCGCCCAAGAGCCCGTCTGAGATTCGCAATTTCTTGGGTCTAGCGGGATATTATAGAAAATTCATTCAATACTTCTCAAAGATCGCATCTCCTCTAATGGCCTTGACTCGAAAGAATGTAAAGTTTGTGTGGACCGATACCCAAGAGAAGGCTTCTAGGACACTTCAGAAAAAGCTATGTGAAGCACCGATTTTCTCCTTACCCGAAGGAACAGAAGACTTTGTTGTCTACAGTGATGCCTCCAAGATGGGTTTGGGTTGTGTGTTGATGCAACGTGGAAAGGTGATTGCCTATCCATCGAGGCAACTCAAGGAGCATGAAAAGAAGTACCCCACCCATGACTTGGAGTTGGCCGTGGTGGTCTTCGCCTTGAAGTTGTGGCGACATTACCTTTACGGGACTAAGTGCACCCTCTTCACCGACTATAAGAGTTTGAAATACGTATTTTATCAGAAGGAACTGAACATGCGTAAACGTCGATGTTAGAGCTACTCAAGGACTATAACTGCGAATTGCTTTACCACCCGGGAAAAGCGAATGTCGTGGCCGATGCTTTGAGTAGGAAGGAGTAGAGTGGGAATATTAAAACCTCTATCTCAAGAATATATGTGGTATCGGGACTAATCGAGAATATAAATACCTCTCAAGCCGAAGCCTTAGCGGGGGAAAATATTAAGGAAGAGCTAATGATAAAGCAACACCTCTTCTTAACGGAGGATGGACGTGGAGTAAAGCTGTTTCAGGGTCGAGTGTGGGTACCCAAGGTTAGGGGATACCGAGAGCTACTCATGGAGGACACCCAGAAATCCAAGTACTCTATTCAACTGGGAAGTACCAAGATGTATAGAGACCTAAAGTTGATATTTTGGTGGCCCGTGATCAAATTAGATGTAGCCAATTATGTGGAAAGGTGTGTGACTTGCTTGCAAGTAAAAGCCGAACATCAACATCCGTATGGAAGCCTCCAACCCTTGGAAATTCCCGAATGGAAGTGGGAGCACATCACCACGGATTTCGTGACCAAGCTGCCGAGGACTTTGAGGGGTCACGATATGATTTAGGTGGTGGTGGACTGTCTGACCAAGAGTGCCCATTTCTTGGCTATGCGTAAAACCTTGCCTATGGATAAGCTGGCTAAGCTTTACATCGATGAGATAATGTCTAGACACGGGGTGCCATTGTCTATTGTCTTGGACCGAGACAACCGCTTCACTTCAAATTTTTGGAATGGACTACAGAAGGAATTGGGAACAAGAGTGAAACTGAGCACAAATTATCATCCTCAAACAGACGGGTAAAGTGAGCGAACACTACAAACTTTAGAATATATGCTTCGGCCGTGTGTTATTGACTTTGGCGGTAGTTGGGATTCTCATCTGCCTTTGGTAGAGTTTTCATCCAACAATAGCTATCATTCTAGTATTGGAATGGCCCCGTTCGAAGCGTTGTACAGTCGTAAATGTAGGACCGCCATATGTTGGCTTAAAGCTGGGGGGGAAACAATTTGTCGGCCTCGAGAATATCCAAGAGACGACCGATAAGGTTAAATGCATCCGGGAGAGAATGGAAGTGGCTTAGGACCGACAACAAAGCTACGTCGATAAGAATAAACGACCTACAGAGTTCCAACTTGGGGACCGGGTCATGTTAAAGGTGTCACAATGGAAGGGAATCATCCGATTTGGGAAACGCGGGAAGTTGAGTCCTTACTTCCTCGGACCGTTCACCGTACTGAAATGAGTGGGACTTCAAGCTTATCAGTTAGTGTTACCACTGAAGATGGACGAAATCAATAATACATTCCATGTCTGTTATTTACGGAAGTTCCTGGTGGAAGAAGAAATCGTCATTCCCATTTCAGAAATTCGAGTGGACGAAGGCAACTGCTGCAGTGAATAACCGTGCGAAATTTTGGAGAAAAGAACAAAGCAACTTCGCCATAAAAGTGTCAAAATGGTTAATGTGCAATGGAAACATCATCGTACGACCAACGACGTGGGAAGACAAGGAGGATATGTAACGGAGATATCCAAACTTGTTCATGTAGTTTGATTTTGTGGACAAAATCATTTCCAAGTTGGGGAGGATTGTAACACCCGAGTTTTCGGTAAGTATTCTTGGGCATATAAAAGTGTATATGTATATGTATAATTAGGCAACCATTTCGTATGTTAGCATGTCCGCCTACATTTTACTTAAGATGAGCCTGAATGTCCGTTTTGGACTCATGATCTAACCCCTTGAACCATTTACGCTTTAATCAAAACGAAAGGGAAAACGTAGAAGTTAAAACATCGAGTTTCGGGGTTCTGAACCATCAGCGTGACGATGCCCGGAGATTGTGACGCATGTCACTATCGCCTATGGCAAAGTCGCGGGAGAATAACACCCCTCGGTACATATCGGGCGACAGTGCCCAGCGATTATGCCCAGGTCACTGTCGCATCGAACTGTCGCAGGAGTGGTACCACAGCTCGGGGAACGCGGACGACAATGCCTCGTGGCACAGTCTTCGTGTAACACTCGTCGAAGACCTCCAACGTATAAAAAGTTCGCCCTGGTCGATGTTAGTCATTTTCTCACGTCAAGACTTGTTGCTTGGACGTTTTTTCTCTATATTTAAGGTGAAATTCCTAACCCTAGCTTCCCTAATCATCTTGTAAATCCTTAAGGGTCATTCATTGTTCTTACATCTAGATGGTTGAGCATTTAGTGATGGAAGGCTTCACCCTTGGTCTAGTACAAGTGATTCTACCACCTTCTAGGGTTTCTACTTCTATTTAGGTTTTGTGCAAAACCTAGCAAGGTGAGTCTTTCTCCCTACCAAACTCTATACATGTTAAAATACTCTTTTATGAAGTAATATGAATTGTTCTATATGGTTATCACTTGAGAAGCTTTGGAAAAAAAATAAATACAAAAGTAGGGTTCCACCCATGCTAAAGTGTTATGTAGAAAGGAGATTAGAAAGTGTTTAAATGTACATGAATGGTTCATATTACTTGATTTGCACAAACTTTGGAACCCCAAAAAGGTAAGGAGGATATAATTTCTACATTGGTTGATTTAGAGAGTTATTTCATAAAGTTTCAATTGCATAAAGTCTATTCTTTATTTTAGTTGTAACTCTATGAACACATGAGTCTTATTCTTATGGGATGTAGTTGGGAGAGTTTAGTTCCCAAATGTACCAAGAAAAAGGCATGGGGTCAAGATGGGCAATAGTTGTGGACTTCAAAGTCGGGCAACGAGCATTGACCATTAATTGTAATTTATTGTGAATGAGTGAAATCTAGAATGGATGGTGTAACACCCTAAAAATTTAGAGTAATTTAAAATTTGAAAATTTGGCAATATGATGTTTATAAAAGGAGTAAACCACCCAAAATGGGTAAATATAGAATAGCGTTTACAAAAATCTGTGAATGAATAATGAAATCGACAACAAACTAATCTAAACCATTTATATCTAGATTAAATTGGTTGTCAAACCAAATTCCAAAATACTAAAGTTTTTTTCTCGCCAAAACTCCAATTGTATCTATCAATAGTGAACCCGTTATACACGTCATTTGAGAAAAAGTGTTAGGCTTAACCCCTAGTGAGAACATACAGTTTATATAAATAATTTCGGGAACAGTTTAAATATGACAATAAATAACTTTTCAATGTGTTGGGTTTATAATTGGATCAATAACCACGTAATAACCTTGCGGTTCCAAAATACATTTTGCAGTGACGGGGGAGAGCCGATTTTCCAAGGATTGTGTCGGAACACAAAAGTAGGCGACTTTCCGAGTTATTGAGCTCATCATACTAAGACCAAGGCCACAAACACGCCGACTCGTACTCAGATGTGGGGGAGGGCACCCAATGATCCTAATCATGCTCATTCGCTAGGATTTACATTTATGACCCATGGCTAGTATCCGGTCCCACATAATCGTACCAAGTTGCCACCCTAGCGTCCAATGTCTCAACTAGCTACAAACGGGATTTAACCCAAAAAAGATAAGCCGACTCTATACCTATGGATCCTTTAGTAATAGCCTAAAGTTATCACAATTTCATTTGTGACCAACTATAATCAAACATATATTTCTTAGTACCAATCGTTTCCCAAAAATGCATTTCTTTGTATAAGTGATGCCAAGTAAACCAAAGATCTTCAAGATCCACAATGAGGCCATTTCCCCCTTTTCCAAATATGGATTCTTTACAAATACAACTTTCACGGGTCATGCCATTTTAAAGTAGTCATAGACCACAACAAAATAATCCACTTATTTTCCTTTCAAGAGTTCATTCTATAAAATATAACCCGACCATAAAATGAGAAACATAAATGTGACAACATAGGTTCCTTCAAGATATCCACCATAAACATGCATGTAAAGCCTTATTTTATATCACATTTGATGAACCTTTCATTTTAGTCGAGAATGAATAAAAACCCTAAAATCTCCAAAATACAACTCAGGTCAAAATCATTCAAACATGAATATAAACAAGGAGAAGTTTAGGAGTTCAAAAATGAAGTGTTTTGACATATATAAAGTTTAAGAAAGGAAGTATGAACTGACTATGTGGGTTCTTTGATTAAACCCTAGAACCTCAACTTAGATGGAAATAGAGATGGAGATGATGATTCCCTTGAACTATAGACTTCACAACCCTAAAATCACCATAAATGAACTAGGTCATTAAATGGAAGAATAAATGAGGTGAGAAGGTGGATTGGAGGAGTTTACCTTCAACGATGAGAGAAAAACGAGCTACCAACCAGTCAAAATGAGTTCCAAATGACCTAGAATTCGGATCTAGGCATTAAATACCCGCTTGAGCTTGGTGACTATGCCCATGCGACAGTGACATTGTCACAGTCGCAGAGCAAGGTCGCACCATGCGTACATTCCACTGTTTGGTTGGTACGATTGTGATAGGGCGACAATGCCCATGTCACTATCGCTTGTCAAGGTCGCTCTCCAAGTACCGAGGGGTCCTTGATCCCGACGATTTTGACACAGTGATAGTGACCATGTCATAGTCGCCTATCATAGTCGCCCCACACCCCTCATACCCCGAAACTTGACGTTTTTCGCACGAACAACACTAGTTCGCCTTGAGGTTCAAGTTTAGACTTTTCTATGTGAAGATTTCTAGATATGACATTAGGGGAATACTCAAGGTTCTTACCGAAATTCTGGGTGTTACAATACTCCCCTTCTAGGAAATGATTTCGTCCTCGAAATCCGAGCTATTCGAATAAATGAGGGTATCTCCACTTCATGTCCTCCTCGGCTTCCCATGTCACGTTGGCCCCATGATGATGCTTCCATTGCACTTTGACCATAGTGACCTCTTTGTGACGCAGTTTCTTGGATTTCCTTTCTAGGATAGCATCGGGTTCCTCCACGCATCGGTTACCCTCGTCCCTTCTGATCTCGGAAAGGGGAATGACACTTTCCTCTTTCGCCAAACACTTCCGAAGGTAACAAATATGAAACATGTTGTGGATCCCGCTCATTTTCGGTGGAAGTTTGAACTGATAGGCTTGCAACCCTACACGCTTAAGCACCGTGAGTGGTTTAAGGAAACGGGGACTCAACTTCCCGCACTTTTCGAACCGGATTATGCCCTTCCAAGGTGACACCTTAAGCATCACCCAGTCGCCCACTTGGAACTCCATCGGGCACCTCTTCTTATCGGCATAGATCTTTTGCCGATCTTGAGCCACTTTCAACCGTTCCCGAATGTCTTTCACTTTATCGGCCGCTTCTTGCACAAATTCGGGTCCGGTGAATTGCTTATGACTAATTTTAATAAAAAACAACAACAACTGAAATTTGAAGCGATTACAGTGCGTTTACAAACTTGAATGAAAATCACATCAAATCCAAAATTCACACAAACAATTGTGAATTGGATGATACAATACAAATCAAAGTTGTTCTAATCAACAAACCGAATAGAATACAACAAAGAATACATCCAAAACAACATAAAATCAAGAAATCGATTATGAAACATAATATGTCTGCGAGTTCTTCAATAATGCATCAAATTTCCATATTTCGATCTTGATTTCTGATTCAGTGCTTACTCTGATACCAATTTTTATTCCCAGTTTGATGCAAGATTATCAAGATGAACAATGATTTCTCAATCAAATCTCATATTCATTGATCTTTGAAAAGCACATTACAATCACTGTCTCTCTACTTTCTCTCACTAAGATATACAATATGATATTCTCTAATAAGCTCTCTATCACCACTATTACAAAGACAAAGAAAACCTATTTATACTATGGAACAAGTACAAGGAACCAAACACAAGTAACAAACTAACAAGCTTTGACATTAGATGACTTTGACTTTCCACTTTGAGTGACTTTGACTTTGCATATGAAGGATTTGACTTGGGCCTTTGACTTTTAATCTAGATGATCTTGAAGACAACAATCTGTGCTCTAACATTCTCCCCCTTTGGATTCAAGATCAACTTCAAAGACAAATTCATCTTTAAAACAAATTCACCCCCTTTGATTAAAAAACAAGTGATCTCCCCCTTTGGATAAACTTGCATATAACATCAAATGAATTTCATCTTGAAAGCACATTCTCCTCCTTTCAAGAACATTCTCCCCTTTGGGATAAAAACTGATCTTTTCAGGAAATCAACATTCTCCCTTTATTGAGATGAAAATATGATAATCTTCACTTTCCCCTTCTTGTGATCTTTAATATTCTCCCCTTAAGACTTTGACAAACATCATCATCTTTAGCAGAGAAATTATCTTCAGTTGTAGCTCACTTATCTCTTTTAAAACAATCTTCAAAAAGAATTTCATAAACTTTCTTGAATTCTTGAAATTTCTTAAACTTTATTCACAATTTCTTTCTCATTTCTTGATTATCTCCCATAGCTTCTTTTCCATTTCTTGACTTTCTCCAAAACTGTTACAAACTGTTCTTCATGCAACATTTCTTGAAATTATTTCTCCCCTTTTTTGATGATGTAGAGCATAGAAATCATCAAAACTTTCTTCAAGAAATGTCATGAACATTTTTGAGTGTTCCAGAATCTAGTTTCTAATCAAACAATCAAACAAACAAGATAAAACAAATCAATTGCCTGTTTGATTTCTTTCAAATTCAATCTTTACACTTTCTCTCTCTAGAACTCTCTCTTTCTCTCTCTACAATCTGACTTCTCACAATTCAGTTCTCTCTAATTCGTATATTTCAAAATACAAAGAAAACAAACTATTTATACTAACTACTAATTACAAGGAAAATACAAATACAAAATACATTGACTTATTACAAATAGACTTTGACTTTTAATGAGATTTGACTTTAGCAGCTTTGACTTTCTCAACTTTGACCTTCAGTATTCTTGATCTTGTATCCAACAGATTTATGCTCTAACAATCTCCCCCTTTGGATTCAAGATCATTGTTGAAAGATTTAGCAATTAAATCTTCACTTTAAGCTCTGTCTGAACAATCTCCCCTTTTCCTTTAACAATCTTCTTTCTAAAGTTATCTTCAAATGATGAACAATCTCCCCAAAGCTCTCATAGAACGCTTTTAGACTTTGGAAAGAAATTATCTTCAGAATCAGCTTGAATTGCTTTTCAGCAAATAATCTTCAAAGAAAATTTCCACAAATCTTCAGAAATTCTTTGATCATCTTCAAATCTTTACTTTGAATCTTCTGTATTGGCTATTTGAGAAAATCATCTCCCCCAATTTTGAAAATCTTTAACATTTCTTCATACCATCTCCCCCTTTTTGATGATTTGAATATCTATATCATCAAAACTTTACTTCCAAGAAATGTCATTGACCGTTCTGATCTGTCAAACTGAGCCTCTGATTCTGTGATCCACAACCAGTATTCATCCAGATCTTTTCAAATCCAGACAAAATAAAAACATGTAACTCCTGAATCAACATATGAATCAGTTAATATGCCTGTCAGTAACACAAAGTCAGTGTGTGTAACGAATACACAATATAAAGGAGCTTTTTGATGTTCAATCCCCCAGGGCTTCCATCCAATCATCGAAATACCACAAAGGCAATTTCTATGAATGTTATGACAAAGAAACAAATTCCTTGTGTGCTCGTGCAAGTGTAGAAAGAATTAAGCACGAATATTGCTTTTCAATAAGGCTCAACATTGTGTAAACCACTGAGACAACAGTAGATAAACACAGACTTTAAGTGCATGATTGAAGTGCGAAGGTGGGGCAGACTTCCTTCTCTTTTAATATCCAGATTTTCCAAATGAAAACCAGATAGATTATATGTTGCGTCCCCTTGAAAATGTGAAACATTTTCTTGTTGAGAAGAAAATGAGTGGTTGGTGGGGTATTAAGCAAGAGTTGCATGGGCTATTTGCCTAATTCAATAACATTCACCAAAGAATTGTGAAATGCTAGTAATGTGGCTGCCCGGCTCAGAAAGTAGTTGGTGCAGAGTTTGATATTCTTTTACTCTGATCTCACACCCTCTTTCTTTTTAATCATTAAGCTCACTACTAACCAAACTCTCTTTTCCATTTTACCTCATCACACCCACACTCATTTTTTTAGACTCCTCACACTCAACCACTAAAGGATTAACTTCTTGGTTAGGAAACACTGGTTAACGTGAATCCATAGAAGTTTCAGATAAGTCCTAGCACAAAGAACCCATATTTCCTATAAAGCATGAGTTGCTCAAATGGTTTAACTTTAACAGTTAAAGTGCATATACAAATATCAGATTAATGTATGCTTAGAAAGTAATCATGCAGTCGACATAGCTTCCGCCCACAAGAATAGAGGTAGATCCGATTGACTAAGCATAGTCCGAGCGGCCTCGACTAGCGTTCGATTACGTCTTTCTACTACTCCATTTTGTTGAGGCGTTCTGGAAGCAGAATACTGATGTGAAATCCCAACTGATTCGAGATATTCATCAACAATATTGTTCTTGAATTCTGTGCCATTATCAGTTCGAAGGAACTTGACTTGTCGCTGCAGTTTCACCTGGGTCGTCTTTAAGAATGAAATGAGAACTTCCGGTGTCTCATCTTTTGAACGAAGAAATTTGACCCACGTGTATCTGGAGTAATCGTCCACAATTACCAACACATATTTCTTACCACCCAAACTCTGAGTTCTCATTGGTCCACATAAATCCATGTGTATCAGTTCTAACGGAGAACTAGTGCTTGGTTCAGGCTTCGGTTTGTGAGTGACTCTCTTCATCTAACCCTTCTCACAAGCTGCGCATAAGTGCTCTTTATCATATTTCAGTTCAGGAATTCCCTTTACCAATTTTCCACAAACCAGCTTGTTTATGTAACGAAAGTTCAAGTGAGATAACCGTCTATGCCAGAGCCAACTTTGTTGCTGTGAAGCTTTTGTCATCAAGCATACTTGATTGTCAATCTGAACTTTGGAAAGATTGATGGTGTAGAGGTTTGTCTTTCGATGTCCACCTAAGAGTTCTGTTCCATCTTCAGTACGAACCGAGCAACTCTTAGACTTGAAGTTGACCTCTAACCCTTTATCGCAGAACTGACCTATGCTGAATAAGTTGTGCCCCAAGCCTTCGACATAACTCACCTTACTTATCGTTATGTTGTCTTGTATAATGTCACCATATCCTAAGATAGGTGAAAGCTGATCGTTTCCCAATCTGACATTGCCACTGAATTTCTCTGTATAGTTAGACAATAAAGCTTTTTGCCCAGTCATATGCTTGGAACAACCACTGTCCAAGTACCACATATGTCGGGTCTGCAAGAGAAATTAGGCAATAATAGATTTAGGTACCCATTTGAAAACAGGCCCTAACAGTTTAGTACAAGATTATGGTATCCACTTAAAAATGGACCCTCTGTTCTTTTGAAAACTTTTACAAACATTTGATCTTGAACAATTAGCATGATAAGATCCATACCAATCAGAAGAATTATGAGAATAAGCAAAATCATTTCTCTGATAAGAAAAAGATGTAATAGTAATAGGAGACAATTGAATCAATTGCTGTATTGAATATCTCTTGTAAGAAGTTACAAGGTTTTGATTATTAGAAGCAATTTGATCAATCACATCAGTATTACTACTAACTGATTTATTACAAGTATTATCAGAAACTGATTCTACTATCTCATCATCCCTCCGTTTTGGTCTCCATTCAGATTGAGCTTTCGACTTTTTCTTCTTTAAATCTGAAACATAAGACATAGATTTATTAGGAAAAGCAGATTTCTGAAATTGAGTTTTCTTCCGTGTACCAGTGTATTTCTGTTTCTGTAATCGCTGTTTCTTATGTTTCTTACCATGGGCAATGTAATCAGCAGTTACAGAAACTGATTTACCAACCTTAGTTGATGGTTCAACAGTATTTACACCACTTGGTAACACTTTGTCTTTTTCAAGACAAGTAGAATGATCAGGAAGTTTAGAATGAATGTCAAACATATCAGATTCTTCCATGCTCCCATCATCAGAATTAAAATATTATCATTTACAAACTCAAATAAGTCATCAGAATTGTCAGAAAAAGTTTGAGATGCCATTGAAACTGTAGAACACTTTGATGAGTTAATTTGAAAAATAGTGTTCTTTAAAACGGTAGAAAATACATTTTTTTGAATATCCACCAAAAGCTTTTCATCAAATAAAACATTTTCAAGCTCGTCTATTTTGTTTTCAAGGATAGATGTAGGAACATAAACCTTTGCAATTTCAGGTTTTGCCTTCATCTCAGATGCGGAACAACTAACAAAATAGTCGTTTGAAAATACTTTTGGTGTTTCGGAAAGATAACTATCATTTAACTTTACATTGTTAAATGGTAGTTGCATTTTCTTTTTATTCTTTCTGTTTTCAGTTTCTTTGGCCTCTACTTCGTCTGGCACTTTGGTAACGAATTTGGGTTTTAAATGATTATGTTTACCAGCACATGCAAGAAAATCATAGTAATAAAGTGCCGGCTGTTTTCTGATGACTTTCTTAAGATAATGGGGGTTGTTAAAACCAAGTCCCCATCTTTTCTTAACATCAGCTTCTTCATCAGGGGCATTAAGTAAAATAGTTTGATCTGTTTGACCTCTTTTATAAAGTTTAACTTCCAGAGCATTTACCTTCTTGTTCAAATTCTTGTTTTCAACCTGCAGTTTATAAACAGTTAGTGCAGATTCATTCTTTTCAAACTCATATTTAGACACTTTACCTTGAAATTCAGAAATCTTCTTTTCAAAATCATCTACTTTTGATTTAGAATCAGAATCAGATTTGCGTAAAGAATCAATCAGATCTTTGTTCGAAATAACAGACGTATTAAGTTCAAAGATCTTTTTGTTCTTTTTAGCAACCCTTTCCTTTACCTCTTTCAGTTTGTTTTGCAATTTTTGAAGCTCAACCACCATGGTTTCCAATTTGGTAATGAAATCTTTTGGAGTTAAGTTTAATACCTCATCATCTGCCTCATCATCTGACTCGTCATCTTTTACTTCTTTGCCCATGAGACAAATATGAGCATTCTCTTCCTTTTCATCTTCTTCTCCTTCTGAGTGATCCAACCAAAACTCATCTTCAGCCATTAGAGCTACACCTGCTTCTTGTTGTTTTGCCAAAAGCAACTTGTTCTGATAGTACTGAGAGTTGCGAACTTTTGGCTTCCGATAATCTTTAGCAAAATGACCCAACTTGCCACAATTGTAGCATTTGATTGAATCAGTTGCTGGCTTCTCAACAGTAGTGTAATCATTCACAAACTTCTTCTTCTCATCCGGTTTCTTCTCACCATACCTATTCTCTTCAAATCTCTTGCCTTCCACCCTCTCTCGGTGCTCGTGGTTCTTTGAACTTGATGACGAATAGCGTTGAGAATTTGATCCCGGCTTCTTATAAAATTTCTTTTGAAATGCACGGGTCAGCAATATCATAGCTTGTTTCAAACTTTCGCCATCATCACTATCTGATACAGAACCAGACTCTGAACTTGAACTCACTATCTTTTTCTTCTTCTTCTCAATCTTCTCTTTCTTTTCTTTTTTCTTTTCACCAACAACCAAAGCTATAGGATCAGGAACCTTCTCAGCCTTTTCCTTTTCAGCTCTTTTCTCCTCTACCTCATCCTCATTCTGCCGTAATGTCTCATAAACTTCGTGAAGAGGTATTTCATTCAAATCTTTCATTTGTTTCATCCTACGTGTGTGTTTCTTCCATTCAGGACGTAGGATGCTCAGAAATTTCACATTGTTTTCCAGCTGCTTCTTTTTGACTTTGTTCTTAGTCAGCTCATTCAGAAGTAAAGTGAATCTTTCATAAGTGTCTTCTAGACTCTCATTCTCTTTTGCCTTGAATTCCTCATAGTTATTGATGCAGTTGGCCACCTTTATCTGATTCCCGATTTTTGATCCCATCATCATCTTTTCCAATTGATTCCACATCTGTTTAGCATCATGTTTGAAGCTATCAATTTTGATGTATATTTCATTTGGAATGCTTTGAAGTAAAAGAGATCTCGCTTGTTTGTCAGCTTTAAATCTACTCTTCTGTTCTTCTGAGTACTGAGAAAATGCAACTTTAACTGGTTTTGTCTTTATTTCCTTTTCCACATCTTCATCATCACCATCAATATCATCACCATCAACATCATCAGCAGGTACATGAATTATGATTGGTTTCATGGGACCTTCGGTGATAGACAGAAGTATATTCTCTCCATTTGAGTGCCGGTCTACGAAATCCAAAAACCTATCCTTCCATTGTTCATACTCGCCTTTGAATAGAATTGGAGGCTTTACATCGATTCCGATTGAAAGAGCATCTTTGGAAGTCATTTTTGTAAATCCTGTTTAAAAAATATATCAATAAGAAACTAGAATTGATCGTTAGTCCAAAATATGAAATCACAAGAAAAATCTTGACAAGAAATTCCGAGATTTTGATCACAGAAAGAACTATGTCCCCCTAGGCAGACTTACCACGGGGGTCCCGCTAAATACTTTTAAAGGCCATATTACAGTTTTGAAAATTTCGAAAAAGTTGACTAAGTATCAGAACTCGCAAGTCACTATTGAACTCGCAAGCCCTAAAACTCGCAAGCTGATAAACTCGCAGACTGATAAAACTCCCAGAGATTTGCGCGATTGAGAAACTCGCAAGCAAACGCGCAGACAAACTCGCACGCAAACTCGCAAGCAAACTCGCAGATAGAACTCGCTAATCAAACACGCAGATGAAACTCGCAGATCGAACTCGCAGACGATTAAACTCGCTAACAACTGTTCACACTAGAACTCGCTAACAGAGATGTGCGCGTTTCCCAAACTCTCACGTCGAAGCTTGCGCGTTTGAACAAAACTCGCTAGCTACTCTTGCGCGTTTTAGACCAAAGTTCTTCTTTCAACTTGCGCATTCTACCCTGATGAACCTTGTGCGTTTCACGACGAACTAGCGCGTTTTACGAAGAACTTGCGCCTTCTAGCGATCTAGCGTGTTCTTCTGTTTGTCGACCTAAAAACCATCTTTTTCAACTGAAATCGATCTTTTCTTAGTCCAAATGATCTGAAACTCTGGATTGTTGCTCGATTTCAACTCTAGAATGAATTACAACTCAAGAAATTTACAAACAACAACTTTACAGTTCAAAAATCGATGAAACAGTAACTTTACAACTCGAAAAAAAAACCTAACAAAAACTTACAAAATCGAATGAATTACAGTACAGTACTTGAAATTGATTACAAAAACTCAATCTAATACACTTTTCGATCACTTCCTAACACAAATTTGCTCCAAAAACACTATGAAACTCATAATTCAATTTTGAACAGTAACGAACACAGAGACGATGAACAGTAACTCGTTTCTTGATTTTCTTGATCTGATTTCACCTTTTGGATCTGCTCTGATACCAATTGAGTGTTCTAGAATCTAGTTTCTAACCAAACAATCAAACAAACAATGTAAAACAAATCAATTACCTGTTTGATTTCTTTCAAATTCAATCTTTACACTTTCTCTCTCTAGAACTCTCTCTTTCTCTCTCTACAATCTGACTTCTCACAATTCAGTTCTCTCTAAATCGTATATTTCAAAATACAAAGAAAACAAACTATTTATATTAACTACTAATTACAAGGAAAATACAAATACAAAATACATTGACTTATTACAAATAGACTTTGACTTTTAATGAGATTTGACTTTAGCAGCTTTGACTTTCTCAACTTTGACCTTCAGTATTCTTGATCTTGTATCCAACAGATTTATGTTCTAACAATTTTTCTAACCACTGATATATCCAAATGAACCTCTGAACCATCCATCAATTCATAATGTATTCATCCAAATCTTTTCAAATTCAGACAAATAAGAGTAAAAACCTGAGTCAACAACTGAATCAGTTAAGATGCCTGCAAGTAGCACTAAGCCACCTTGTGCAACAGATGCTAATTGGAAATGAACTTTTTGATGTTCACTCCTCCAGGGCTTCCATTCATTCATCGAAAAACCACAAAGAAATTTCCTATGAATGTTAAGACAAGAAAACGTATTCCTTGTGTGTTCGTGCATAGTGTAGAATGATTGAAGCTACTTAGGCTTTTCAAATAGGCTCAAAATGTGTAAACCATTGAGACAACAATAGTAGTACACCGACTCAATTGTGCATGAACGAAGTTCGAAGGTGGGGCAGACTTCCTTCTGTTTCAATATTCACATCTTCCAAATGAATACAAGATAGAATATGTGTTGCTTTCCCAATAAAATTTGAAACATCTCTTTGTTGAGAAAGAAATGAGTAGCTGGTGGGGTTTAAAGCAAAAGCTGGCATGGGGTAGTACCTGTTTCAATGAAGTTCATGAAAGAATTGTGAAACTACAGTAATGTGGTTGCCCGACTCAGAAAGTGGTTGGTGCAGACATCTGATATTCTTTTAACTCTATTCTCACACCCTCTTTCTTTTTATCATTTAAGCTCGCTTCAAACCAAACTTTCTTTTCATTTTATCTCATCACACACCTACACTCAGATATTGACCCCTTGCCTCTCGATCACTTAAGGATAACCTATTGGGTAGGAAACATTGGTTATCGTGAATCCATAGAAGTTCATTTAAGTCCTCACTTTGATCCCATGTATATTGTACTAGAAGCAAAAATATTGCTCAACGATTTAACTTTAACAGTTAAATCACAGTACATATGTCAGATGTATGTATGCTCAATAAAATAATCATGAAGATTTGAGCATTTTAACCATGGAAGATTTTCTCAAAACAAGTATATTGAATGAATGAAATGAATACAAACTGCTTGTTTGAGAATCTGACAATGTATGGAAAACATCAAATATGAATGAGATATCAATAAAAGCTTAGGACATAAAATGAAAGAAACGCTTTGAATGAAACAACGCTCAACAAACTTTGAATATCAAATGAGGTTTATTACCACCCAAATTGTTTCATTTTGAGACATGGTAATAACAAGGTCAATAAAAATACTAAACCGGTGTGTATGAATACTTGACAGTATATAGAAAAGATAATACACAAGTATTTATCTTTGGAAACATACGGTTTGTTAAAAATTAAAGTTCATAAAATGAAAACATTTAAAATCACACGTCTAAATTCATGAAAACATTTTGAGAATAAGAAGTGATTTGAACATTTAGGAAACATGTTTTAATGTCTGAAAGTTATCCTTCTTTCAAACATAATGAGATTAAGAGTAGAATAATCCTTACGCTCATCATTAATCTCATAAAGTCAGCTCCAAAGTCATGATTGATATGATCATGTAAGCTCCCCCTCTCTACAAGTAATCAAAAAGTCGTCAAAGTATAGAAGCCTCAGTCAAAGAAAACTTTGAAATACGAGTTCTGATCTGAATTAATCAGAAGTCATTTAATCCCCCTGAAATATTGCATTAACAATGTTTATTAGTAAGGATGATATGTACTCCCCCTTGAAGGTTGATCATCTCTTATGCATCGGAGTACAATCTCTGTTGATCTTTTAAGTACGAGTCCTAAACTGTTGTGTTTAGAAGTCAAACTCTTTGACATTAAAGTCTGAGTCCTGAGCTTATTTACTAAAAAGTATATATGTTGATCCAAACTCTCTCTGTGATTTGATAACGACCCTCTTCTATACTTAGTAAAAATTGCGTTTTAATATGTATTAGTGTTTCACCATCAGCAATCAGACTGAGTCTGTTCAGTTATCGCTGATGATCTCTCTTATAAATGCTCATATGTATTAGTGTTTCACTATCAGCGATTAGACTGAGTCTGTTCAGTTATTGCTGATGTTCTTTGATGTAAACGTAATCCCTGAAGACAAGTTTCGCGTCAACAGATGGTCATAGCTGAATCGAAGACGAAGCTGCTGAACAAAGACAAGTCTACTAGTGACCTGATGCGGATATTAGTGAAGAAAAGATGACTCTACTCATACGCGAAGAAACCTGAGGAAAAGCTTCAGGGATAGCTGAACTTCTTTGTATCTCTGAAGGAAGAGATATTCAGCGATCGATGATCACTGTTGGTCCCGAAGGTGCTAAACAAGTTTGTAGAAGGGGGGGGGGGTTGAATACAAATACAGAATTTAAAGTTTAATAAATTGTTTATTGATAAATCAAAATACAATTTACAAGTTTGTTGCGGAATAAGATTAAGACAGACTCAATCTAAACAAACTTAAGAAACACTAAGATAATTGCACAAGAAATTCAGAGAGTGGGAGATTAAGAGATATAGAAAACAAGGGTTTCTATATGGAGTTCAAGGATTGAGCACCCTTTCAGATGAAGGGGTGAACTTCCTATTTATACCCTATGCATTAAATGCGTGGCAGGGTACTTTACACGTGGCGTTCACAGATTGGCTTTGGGAGACTGACTTTTGGGAGACATGCTTTCGGCCGGGTCATGAACAGTGTAGTTGACAGATTTGTTGTACGAATGGTTGCAGAGACTTGTCCGTTCTGACACATCGTACTAGGTTGTGCAAGGATAGACAAAAGGAAACTTGAGGCATAAAGAGGTTCATCGTACTAGGTTCTGACACATCGTACTAAGTTCAGAGATAAAGAGGTTCAGCTATCGCTGAAGCTTTTTCTCATGTTCCTTCGCGTATAAGTAGAGTTCTCTTTGCTTCACTGATATCCGCATCAGGTCACTAGTAGACTTCTCTTTGTTCATCAGCTTCATCTTCGATTCAGCTATGAACATATGTTGACGCGAGACTTGTCTTCAAGAATTACGTTTGGCTGTCTACTTCTGAAACTATCAGTGATAACTGAACAGACTCAGTCTGATCACTGATAGTGAAACACTAATACATAGAAATGTTTATAAGAAAGACTATCAGCGATAACTGAACAGATTCAGTCTGATCGCTGATGGTGAAACACTAATACATATTAAAACGTAATTTTCACTAAGTGTAGTAGAGGGTCGTTATCAAATCACTGAGAGAGTTTGGATCAACAATCTCCCCCTATTTGATAATGACAAAGTAACTGAAGAAAATTACTTTATAATTCAAAATGATAGAATAATCAGGACTCGTAACATACATGTCCCAATTACTATTTTGAGGGATCTTTTACAGCATTTGATGGAGTTAAGTACTTCACTGAAATTTTCATTAAACCAAGAAAAGAATTACAGGGAATGAAAAATTACAAGTACAAGTGATGTACTAACTGCTGTAAGTTAAACTAATAGATTACAAGTAAGAAAACTAATCTATCAGCTATCTAAAGAAGACTTAGGAGGATTGATCATATACTCAGGTATTTCTTCTCCTTTCTGTCTTCGTTCCAAAGATTCTTGGCTGATAATTTCTTTAATTTTCTCAGCAGTAGGGAAGAAGTCACACCATAAGCATAAGAGATCCTTGAGATGATTCAGAGGACAGATAGGAATCTCAGAGACTCTTTGAAATCTGAGTTCTTCATCATCATCTCTGAAGAATATTCCATAAGGATTGTCAATTACTTGACCAGCTTGGAAAGGACCACCAGGAGGAAGAGATAAATCCAGAACTGAAAGATCGGGAGAAGGACCAAACAGTGCATCTCTTGAAAGTTTGATAGAAGTTTCATTCCTGATGATGGCGACGTCTTCAGAGGAGGAGGACCCAATTCTTCTCTTGAGTTTCTTGGGATTGGGAGGGATAGGAGATGGCAGATTTAGTACAGAAGTGACTCTGTTGATGAGAGCTTCAAGAAGTCCTTCAACGTAGCCTCTGTATGTAGATTTCGATTTCTTCAGCGCATCCCAGAATTCTATCCACTCTGTAAACCCGAAGCCTTCAAGTTTGGAAACGTACATAGCTTTCTGGGTTCCATCCTCTCTGGTAATCTCCATGGTCACTGAGAGTTGATCCTTCTTCTTGCGACCAGAGATAGTCACGGCTGTTATTGGAAGAAGATCAGAGCGATAATCCATCTTCTGTTTACACCATTCGATATACTTATCGTTGATCTCTTGTTCTTTGGAGCGTTCCTCTTCAATTTCTTTCAGCAGTGCAGCTTGAACTTCCACAGGCTTTTTTTTCACCTTTTTGTCCTTGACTTGAGAAGATTGAATCTTTAAAGCGAGTTGGGCATCTCGTCTGCATTCAGCGAACAGTTTCTCAGCTTTGGCAGATTCTTCTCGTTCAGCATCAGTGAGGAAGTCGAGCTCTGAGAAGGATGTTTGAAGAGGGATTTTCAGCCGTTGACTTTCTAGTTGAGCGATCATTTCAACTCTTTTCTTCACCACTTTCTCTAACCATTGAGATGGTTGAGAGGGCCTTCCTGGATGGACCAGGGAATCTTCTTCTTCTTCTTCATCAATCTCAGCGATAGAGATTGGGATTATGTCTTCAGCGATAGTAGCTGGAATTATTTGTAGTTCAGAACCCTTAAGCAGGGGAGAGAACTATCTGGTCAGAAAATGAAAAAAACTAGATTATTTTTAGGAAAGAAGAGAGATAAAGGCTAGAAAGAAACAGGGGTTGGATTTTTATAGAAAGATAAGGGAACAAGAGTAAGGCATACCTGAGAAGGATTCTCCTCAGGTAGTGAGATCATCTTCAGGGTTCCCTCAGCAGATACACCTTTGCTTTGGGAAGGGGTTCCTGAAGATGTTTCTTGTCTCCCCCCTGCTTGGATAACTTCTTTCAAAGCTATTGCTGATGATGTGGCGGCTGAAGAACACCAGAAAGATGGATCTTCATCGTCATCATCATCATCAACTTGATGAGAATCATCCTCTTGATCTTCAAGATCAAGGTCTTCATCATCGTCTTCATCATCGATTATTTCAGCGATGGTGGGAGGGGCTTTATCAGCAGCTATCTCCCCCTCAACCTGAGAGGGAGTTTCCTTCAGTGGTTCAGCAATGACTTCAACCTCCGTGTTTTCTTCAGCGTTCTTCTCCCCCCCTCTTTGTCATTATCACCGAGAGAGAGATCTTTGATAGGAGATGAAGTTGTTGCGGTAGCCAACTTCTGGACTTCAGCCTCCAGACCTGTGAGTCGTCCTTCAAGTGCAGGGATGTCGGACGTAGCTAGATGAATGAATTCCACAGCTATGGTCAGGGCTGAACGATCATCTTCTGTAAATGATGGAGCAGGAACTGGAGCTGGTTCATTCAGCTTGTCAAGGACTTGCTGAAGAGTAGCAGTGCAGGAGTCAATCTTTGCAGACAGGTCATCATACTGCTGCTTGGATTCTTCCCTGACTTTGACAATCGCTTCCTGAAGAGTAGCGATCTGAGAAAGGTCAGCTTTTGAGGCGCAGGTGGCAGTCAGCGTCTTCAGCGCATCAACAGCTGTTTCAACAACGCTGGTGGTGTTGTTGAGAGAAGCAGAAAGAGAATCCACCTTTGTACTCAAACTGTTGACATTGGTGTCAATAGTCGCTAGACTAGGACCTGAAATATAAGTTAGTTGTTGAGAAACAGGCTTATATGGAGAGGGGAGAGTAGTGTATAGGGTTATAGGATTACCTGAATTATCAAACATTTTGTAGAATTGCATGGATTCCTCAAACGAATGATGTTCAGGTCCTATGGGACCAAACTGAGGAGTAGGGATAAAAGGAGGGTTAGAGACCAAAGAAATAGGACTAGAGATGGGGATAGAAGATGTAGGGATAGGGGTAGTTACCTCAGGTTGTGTTACTGTTGTTGTGATAGAGACCGAGATCGCTGGCACGGTTGAAGTGGTTGGAGCTGAGGATGTGGAGGAGAGACCCACGAAAGCATCTAAGGAAGTTTGTAGAGAAACATCCTTAGGTATAGAGCTAGAAGTAGCTTTCTCCTTGGTCATCTTGGCCTTCTTCGAAGGACCAAGGAAGCCAGTTGATGGTCGTTTTGAAGAGGTAGCGGCAGGGATAGCAGAAGAAGGAACCTCCTGCGTGGCCGCTGAAGACGAAGAATGTAGGAGAGAGAGACGAGAGCGAAGTTCAGAGATACTTACCTCGTTGGGGAGCGTCTTGACCTCCAGTGATCGCTGACCCACTTTAGGAAAAGATGCATCCGAGTTGGTGGGGTAAGTGGTAGGGTAGAGAAACTTCAGGTACGCGCAGATGAAGCATACGTAGGGAATTTTGGGATCCCTCTCGGTCTTCTCTATCTTTGACTTCAGGTCGTCAAAGATAGTTGTTGTGTAGTCGAAGTTACGTCCAGTGATCACTGAGTAAGCCATCTGGACCTGAACCTTGCTGGCTTGGTCCAGTGACCCACTCTTCCCACTCATACACTGAATGATGTGTGAGAAGAAGTAGTTGAGCTGGGAAGGCATCAGTGCCTTCTTCACGAGAGTCAGCTTCTTGTTTGGAATAGTAGTCCTTGGTTTGGGTTCCCATGCATATTCCATGGCATCCAAGAATTGGATGAGTTCAGTGTCAGTTGGCAATGAGTCATATCCATTCCTGGGCTTGTCAGGGAATCGAAGAGCTTTCCTCAGGCCTAGGGCAGTCATCATCTCTGAGCCTAGTTGAGTGCTGAAGGAGATAGCAGGAACCTGTTCACCCTTCTTGTTGGTGAGAGAGGTTTCTTCAGCGGTAAACTAGAATTGCTGGAGTAGAGCTTTCGAAGGTGTGGGATCTACAGTGATAGCATAGGAAATGCAGGATTGCCTTAGAAATTGTGCAGCTTCCACCAGATGTGGGTACTTGATACCATCAAAGTCAAGGCGAGCAAGATGGTTGTTCTTTGGAAGCTCAGAATCAGTGATGGCGAACTTGACGTTCTTAGAGGCGACAAGTGCAGATTGAGACATTCTGAGAGTAAACAGATAGATGAATAGAAGAACAAGAACAAGATAGGATACAATTTTAAAGATTAAAAAGGTGTTATTAAGATAGGATACAAGAACAAGAAGAAAAACCAAAGATTTTGAATGAAGAACAATCAAAATAAAACGGTTTTTAAAGAATAAAATCAAAAATGAAAGTGATTTTATGTGATAAGAATCTTATAAACCCATAATGGTAGACCATAAATGGAGTTTTATGTAAAAGGATTTAAGTTAAGAAATCAAGAATAACCTGTGGATCTTTGAAGAGGATGATGCAAAGGCTTGAGAATGCTAGAATGCTCGAGAGAGAATTCTTGCTTAGAAAGTATTTCCAGAAAGCGTAAATTGATAGAATGGAAAAGTATTCCTTTTATATGTGAGAGAGAGGAGAGAGAGTGTGAGAGAAGCGGGAAAACAAATGCACATCATGACATGGACACGTCCCACGAAGTTGATTGGATAGAAGATCAATGGACGAACGTGTCAGAAAAAGGCATATCGTGGATTGTCGGTTCAAATGACGTCATAGTTTAAGAAAGAGACTGTTCATTTGTCCGTTTTGAATTTATCACTGAAGAAAAATCAGCAATAGAATTTTCTTTTTGAAAGTATCCCTGAAGAAACGATAGGGATAGATTTTCTTTTAAATGGATCACTGAATATAAATATCAGTGATAAATTTAATTTCAAAAAGCTTTTAATCATTTGAAGAAAGATTCAGTGATTAAGATTTTTATTTTTAAAAAATATCTCAACTCAATGAAGATTCAGTTGTAGGGATTGAGAAAATATACCTGAGAGTCAGAATATTTATCAGAGAGAATGATGAAAGGGGAACTTTTGATTACTGACGCAATACATGAACGCTGAAGAATTATTCTTCAAGGTTCAGCATTCCAAGCTCACTGATGAGAAAGTTGAACCTTGTCTCGTCAAGAGGTTTGGTGAATATATCAGCAAGCTGAAAGTCAGTAGGGATAAAGTGAAGTTCAATATCACCATTCATCACATGATCTCTGATAAAGTGATATCTGATCTCTATGTGTTTTGTCTTTGAATGTAGCACTGGATTATTTGCTATAGCGATAGCACTAGTGCTGTCGCAATAGATAGGAATCTTTGACAACTGAAGGTCATAATCTAATAGTTGATTTTTCATCCATAAGATTTGAGAACAACAGCTTCCAGCGGCTACGTATTCAGCTTCAGCTGTGGAAGTGGACACATAATTTTGCTTCTTGCTTGTCCAACTTACCAGCTTTCCTCCCAAGAGTTGACATCCACCAGTGGTACTCTTTCTGTCAACTTTACATCCTGCAAAATCACTATCAGAATAACCAGTTAGATCGAACCCTGAGTCTTTGGGATACCAAAGACCGAGGTTAGGAGTTCCTTTCAGATATCTGAAAATTCTCTTTACAGCGATCAAATGAGATTCCTTGGGTTCAGATTGATAGCGTGCACATAAACAAGTAGAGTACATGATGTCAGGTCGGCTTGCTGTGAGATACAGCAGGGAGCCTATCATTCCTCTATAGGCAGTGACATTAACAGGTTTTCCAGAAGGATCTTTGTTAAGTGTCAGGGGTGGTGCCATAGGAGTTTTCATCGCTGAAGTTTGAGTAAGATCAAACTTCTTCAGCATATCTTTAACATACTTACCTTGGCTGATAAAAGTACCTTTGTCAGATTGTTTAATCTGAAGACCAAGAAAATATGTCAGCTCACCCATCATACTCATTTTATATTCTTTCTTCATTCTTTCAGCGAAGCGAGTACACAGAGATGGGTTAGTAAAACCAAATATTATGTCGTCGACATATATTTGTACAAGAATTATATGACCTTTTATCTTTCTGAAAAATAACGTATTGTCAATCTTGCCACGTTCAAAATTTTCTGAGATAAGAAAAGATGAGAGAGTGTCATACCAAGCACGAGGGGCTTGTTTTAGACCATAGAGAGCCTTATCCAGTTTATAAACATAATTTGGATGCTTAGGGTCATAGAACCCTGGTGGTTGTTCTACATAGACTTCTTCATTTAGCTTTCCATTTAGGAACGCTGATTTTACGTCCATTTGATACACAATGAAATCTTTATAGACTGCATAAGCTAAGAATAGTCGAATTGCTTCGAGCCTGGCCACAGGGGCAAATGTTTCATCATAGTCTATGCCTTCCTCTTGTCTTTATCCCTGAGCAACAAGTCGAGCCTTGTTGCGGGTTACAGTTCCATGTTCATCTAACTTGTTTCTAAACATCCATTTGGTGCCTATTACAGTTTTATCAGATGGTCTAGGAACGAGATTCCAAACTTTGTTTCGAGAAAATTCAGTCAGCTATTCTTGCATAGCGCTGACCCAGTTTGGATCTCTGAGGACATCATCAGTCTTCTTTGGTTCTATTAAAGAGAGAAAGTTTACAAAGAGACAGATATTACCTGAGCTTCGTCGTGTCTGAATACCTGCATCTGGATCACCAAGAATTTGATATATTGGGTGATCTTTGGTCCATCGCTTAGCAGGAGCATTATTGCTTAACTCAGAGGTTGGATCAATAATTGGAATGTTTACTGATGAGGATGATTGAGGTTCATCAGTGATTAACTGTTGAGTAGATTCACTAGAGAGGTTTTCAGATGAAGGCAGATTTGATGGTAGGAGTGTGTTTAGAGGTTCAGCTGAAACCCATGAGGTGGATTCAGCGGTAGGATGTATAATGTTTGGATCATCATCAGCGACTGGAGGATCTGAATGTTGATGGTTTGGAAAGGAAGATTCAGTTTCTCTATAGTGAGAGAGCATCCAAGCATTTAACTCTTCATTGTCAGCGATTGGTTTAGAGTTCGCTGAGCGAGTTTCATCAAAAGTGACATGAATTGTTTCTTCTACGGTTTGTCTTCTCTTGTTGAAGACTCTGTAGACTTTGGAGATGGAGGAATATCCTAGAAATATTCCATCATCAGCTTTTGGGTCGAACTTTCCAAGTTGATCTCTGTTGTTTAAGATAAAGCACTTAGAACCAAAGATATGAAGAAAGCTGATAGAAGGCTTCCTTCCAACAAAAAGTTCATAAGCTGTCTTCCCAAATCGCTTTATTATCAGCGATCTGTTTTGAGTAAAACATGCAGTGTTTACAGCTTCATCCCAAAATTGAGTAGGGAGATGAGAATCGCTGAGCATTGATCTAGCAGCTTCTATGATCGTTCTGTTTCTTCTTTCAGCGACTCCGTTTTGCTGAGGTGTTCTTACTGAAGAGAAGTTGTGAGAAATTCCCTTATTTTCAAAGAAATTGTTCAGGGAACTATTCTTGAATTCAGTTCCATGATCACTTCTTATTGAACGAACAGTAAGATTGTTCAGCACTTCCATCTTTTTCACAAAAGATATTAGTTCTTCTGGAGTATCACTCTTACAGCGAAGAAAGATAACCCAGGTGTAGCGAGAATATTCATCTACAATGACAAGTGTATATTTCTTTCCAGCTATTGATTGGATGTTGACAGGGCCAAACAGATCCATATGTAAGAGCTGAAGAGGACTTGTCACTGAGGAAACTTGTTTCGACTTGAAACTTGCTTTTGTTTGTTTTCCTTTTTCACATGCTGAACAGAGAGATTCTTTGGCATACGAGTGCTGAGGAAGACCAGAAACCAGTTCCTTAGATGAGAGAGAATTCAGAGTTTTGAAGTTTAGATGAGAGAGCCTTTTATGCCATAGCCAGTTGACATCAGAAGAAGCCTTAGAAAGAAAACATAAGTTTTCAGTGATGATTGAGTCCATATCTATTACATAGACATTTTCTCTTCGATAACCACTTAGAGCAAGTTTTCCTTTCTCATTTACCACTGAACATGCTTTCTTAGTAAAGCGTACTTCATAGTCTTTATCACATAGCTGACTGATGCTTAGAAGATTGTGCTTCAGTCCATCTACATAAGCGACTCTTCTAAAGGTAGTTGTCCCATTGCTGAGAACACCAAACCCTTGGGTATATCCTTTTCCATTTCCACCAAAAGTCACAGAGGGACCTTTCTTTTCCTTGTATTCAGTGAGCAGGTTTCTTTGTCCAGTCATATGACGAGAACATCCACTATCAAGATAGCAGATGCCCTTTGATCCCTGCACACATAAGGAAGATTAAACGTTGTTTGGTACCCACTTTTCAATGGGTCCTTCAGAGTTAGTGGATAAGAAAGGGTCAGCTGTCTTCTTAGCAGATGAAGATTCAGCTTCAGTGGTTATCTTCACTTTGGTTAATTTCTTAACCTTAGTGGTATTTTTCACCTTGGTGACCTTCTTAGCTTTAGAGGCATTTTTCTTCACTTTAGCTATTTTATCAGCTTCAGTGGCAGTTGGACATTTACTTGCAATATGATCAGTAAAACCACAGTGATAACATTTTCTGTATCTGAAAATGGTTTTAGGATCAGAAGTAGAAGGTTTTGCAAGTTTAAGATGAGCAGGGCCAGGTCCAAGAAGACTTTTCTTTTGAGATCTGGGAGGAATTTTCATTTCTTCAGATCTCGACGGTTTAAGGTCAATCTTCAACTTTGGAGGATATAGATCAAAGATTTCTATCACAGAGCTAGAGGATTGCTTAGCTGAAGGTTTAGAAGGAACTTTCAGCTTTGCTTTCCTGGTTGCCTTCTGAGGAAGGAGAATGGACTTTCCTTTATCCGTAGACTTAGTGTCTTTGGATTTTTCCTCAGGGATGGGATTTGAAGAAGAACAGAGATAGAATTGATTATAAGAAGTGTCAAAGAAAGAGGTGACAAAAGTTCCAAACTTAAGCGAGGAACTCTCTTCCTTAGGATCGTCCTGAGGTGTCCAAAAACCAAGACCAGTTTTATCACTATCAGGAGTTTGAGCATTTATTATCTCATAGATCTTTGTTGATGATTTGCACCATTTTTCAACATGAGCCTTTTTTGTTTTTAGAGCAGCGATGGCTTGTTCGCGTTCAATGCTGATGATTTCATATATAATGACTTGATCTTTCAACTTTTCTTCTAAAAGATTTAGTTCTTTGATCTTTTCATGACATTTCTCTAGCTCTTGAGTTAAATGAACATTTTTATTCTCAGCTTGAGTTTTGTCGTTTAGGGCATTATAAAGGTCAATCGTCAGCACATCAACAGCGCAACTTCTCTCAACTTCAGGCAGAGAGGGATTTGTAGAGATAGATACCTGAGATGATATGTAGCTCATAGAAGGTTCAGATGGTTCTTCCACTTCTTCTTTAATCTCAGCCATGAGGCAAAGATTAGCGACTTCTTCATCAGAAGATGATTCTTCTGATTCAGCCCAGTCGTGTTCTTCAGCGATGAGACCTTTACCTTTTCGCTGATAGCTTTTCAGCTTTTGATATTTGTTCTTCAGCTTTTGGTATTTGTCATCACTGAATCTTTTTGAGGTAGAAGGTTTGAAGATCTTTTTCGACCTGCACTCACTAGCAAAATGTCCAGTCTTTTCACAGTTATAGCAAGTGACAGTAGCCTTATCAACCGGAGTTGATTTTGGCTTTTCAGTAAGAGAGAGAGGTTTACTTCTTCGAAAGTTGCTCTTTCTTGCAAATCTCTTAAAGGAGTTTGTCAAGAGTGCTAAGGACTCATCAAACTCTGAAAGATCAGGGTCTGATAGATCCTCAGATTCAGAATCTAACTCAGTGATAGTGAGAGTAGATCGCTGAGATGGAATTATCTCTGAAGAGACTAAAGCAACAGGAGTGCTTTTAGAGTCTTTAGAATCTTTTTTACAAGATTATTCTTTAGGAGATTAGATTGCTCATAGTTAAGCAATATTTCATATAGAGTGCTTAGAGAGAGAGTATGTAAGTCTTTTGTCATCTTAAGACATATTGAATAACTGTCCCAGCTTTCAGGAAGACATTTCAAGAATTTTGTTAGGACCTCAGAATTAGAATAGGTCCTACCAACAGTTCTTAGGTCAATGATTAGGCAGTTAAATCGCTGATGAACGTCAGAAAGAGATTCATTCTTACCAGCGATAAAACTTTCATACTGTCTTACCAAGTTAATCTTTCGAGTCTCTTGGATTTCAGTGGTGCCCTCATATTGAACACATATGGTTTCCCACATTTCTTTAGAAGTTTTCAGATGCATGATGGAATGGAAAACTTCATCAGGCAGAGCCATCGATATAATGGTCTTTGCCTTTGCATCTATGCCTACCTTCTTTTTATCTTCATCACTCCACTGTCTTATTTCCTTAATGACATATCGTTCAGGGATAGCTTCAGTGGTGGTAGTAGCGGGAACCGCAACAATAATTCTTACAGGTCCATAGGGTCCGTTTTCTATATATTCAGGTATCGTAGGATCCGCACCTTCAAGAAATAGCATCATTCGATTTTTCCATAGAGAAAAGTTATCTCTGCTAAATCGAGGAGGTTTAGAGAGTGAACCATTATCATAGTAGTTTGTGTTTGTGTTTAGTGCCATTTTAGAATAGTAAGGACGAGTATACAGCAAGATCTTGTTTATTAGATTAAACAAACTGCTCTGATACCACTTGTTGGTCCCGAAGGTGCTAAACAAGTTTGTAGAAGGGGGGGTTGAATACAAATACAGAATTTAAAGTTTAATAAATTGTTTATTGATAAATCAAAATACAATTTACAAGTTTGTTGCGGAATAAGATTAAGACAGACTCAATCTAAACAAACTTAAGAAACACTAAGATAATTGCACAAGAAATTCAGAGAGTGGGAGATTAAGAGATATAGAAAACAAGGGTTTCTATATGGAGTTCAAGGATTGAGCACCCTTTCAGATGAAGGGGTGAACTTCCTATTTATACCCTATGCATTAAATGTGTGGCAGGGTACTTTACACATGGCGTTCACAGATTGGCTTTGGGAGACTGACTTTTGGGAGACATGCTTTCGGCCGGGTCATGAACAGTGTAGTTGACAGAGTTGTTGTACGAATGGTTGCAGATACTTGTCCGTTCTGACACATCGTACTAGGTTGTGCAAGGATAGACAAAAGGAAACTTGAGGCATAAGCTTTGTGATCGATTGATTCGCTGAGTATCTCTAAGTTCAGAGATAAAGAGGTTCAGCTATCGCTGAATCTTTTTCTCATGTTCCTTCGCGTATAAGTAGAGTTGTCTTTGCTTCACTGATATCCGCATCAGGTCACTAGTAGACTTCTCTTTGTTCATCAGCTTCATCTTCGATTCAGCTATAAACATATGTTGACGTGAGACTTGTCTTCAGGGATTACGTGTGGCTGTCTACTTCTGAAACTATCAGTGATAACTGAACAGACTCAGTCTGATCACTGATAGTGAAACACTAATACATTGAAATGTTTATAAGAAATACTATCAGCGATAACTGAACAGATTCAGTCTGATCGCTGATGGTGAAACACTAATACATATTAAAACGTAATTTTCACTAAGTATAGAAGAGGGTCGTTATCAAATCACTGAGAGAGTTTGGATCAACAATCACTTAGCTTATGCCTCAAGTATCTTTTGTATTTCCTTGCACACCCAGTACGATGTGTCAGAACGGACATGCCTCTGCCATAATTCGTACAACAACTTTTCAACTACACTGTTCATGATACAGCCGAAAGCATGTCTCCGAAAGTCAGACTCCCAAAGCCATTCCAGCTACTGCCACCACTCCTTTTATTCCTAAACGCTATATTGTTGAGGAAATCAGACAATGGAGTGATGAATATAAAAAGAAGGTTGGTATCGATGCAAGGGCAAAGACCATTATCTCTATGGCTCTACCTGATGAAGTTTTCCATTCCATCATGCATCTTAAAACTTCTAAAGAAATGTGAGAAACCATATGTGTTCAATATGAAGGCACCACTGAAATCCAAGAGACTCGAAAGATTAACTTGGTAAGACAGTATGAAAGTTTCATCGCTGGTAAGAATGAATATCTCTCTGATGTTCATCAGCGGTTTAACTGCCTAATCATTAATCTAAGAACCGTTGGTAGGATCTATTCTAATTCTAAGGTCCTAACAAAATTTTGGAATGTCTTCCTGAATGCTGGGACAGTTATTCAATATGTCTCAAGCTGACAAAAGACTTAAATTCTCTTTCTTCAGCACCTTGTATGGAATATTGCTTAATATGAGTAATCAAACCTTTTGAGGAAGAATATTATAAAAGATTCTAAAGACTCCAAAATCACTCATGTTGCTTTAGTCTCTTTAGAGATAATTCCATCTCAGCGATCTACTCTCACCATCACTGAGTTAGATTATGAATCTGAGGATCTATCAGACACTGATGTTTCAGAGTTTGATGAGTCCTTAGCACTTTTGAAAAACTCTTTTAAGAGATTTGCAAGAAAGAGCAATTTTTGAAGAAATAAGCCTCTCTCCCTCACTGACAAGCCAAAATCAACCCCTATTGATAAGGCTACTGCTAGTTGCTTTAACTGTGAAAAGATTGGACACTTTGCAAGTGAATGCAGGTCGAAGAAAGTCTTCAAACCTTCCACCTCGAGAAGATCCAACAATGACAAATACCTTAAGCTGAAAGAGAAATATCAAAATTTAAAAAACTACAAGCAAAAAGGTAAAGGTCTCATCGCTGAAGAACACGACTGGGCTGAATCTGAAGACTCAAGTTCTGATGAAGAAGAAGTCGCTAATATCTGCCTCATGTGTGAGATTAAAGAAGAAGTGAAAGAACCAACTGAAACTTCTATGAGCTATATATCATCTCAGGTATCTATCTCTACTAATCCCTCTCTACCAGAATCAGAGAGAAGCCGTGCAGTTGATGTGCTGACGATTGTTCTTTACAATGCTCTAAACGGAAAATCTCTAGCTGAAAGCAAAAACAATGATTTAACTGAACTGCTGGAAAAATGTCATGAAAAGATCAGAGAACTGACTCTTTTAGAGGAAAGTTTGAAAGATCAAGTTGTTGTAAATAAAATCATCAGCATAGAACGCGAACAAGCCATCGCTGCTCAAAGCATAAAAGGATACTGTTGAAAAATGGTGTAATTCCTCAACAAAGATCACTGAGATAATAAATGCTCAAGCTCCTTGCGGTGATAAAACCGGTCTTGGTTTTTGGAAACCACAGGATGAGCCTAAAGAAGACAGTTCCATGCTTAAGGTTGAAACATTTGTCACTTCTATCTCTGACACTTCTTATAATCAGTTTTATCCTTCTTCTTGTAATCCCATCCCCGAGGAAATATCCAAAGGCTCTAAGTCTGCGGATAAAGGAAAATCCATTCTTTGTCCTCAGAAGGCTTTTAAGAAAGCAAAGATGAAAGTTCACTCTAAACCTTCAGCGAATCAATCTTCTAGTTATGTGATAGAAATATTTGATCTCTGTCCTCCAAAGTTAAAGGTTGATCTTAAGCCTAAGAGATCTGAAGAAATGAAAGTTCCTCCCATATCTCATGATAAAAGCATTCTTGGAGTTGGACCTACTCATCTTAAATTCTCAAAACCTTTTACTCATGGTCCCAAAACCACTTTTAAATATAGAAAATGCTATCACTGTGGATTTACTGACCATATTGCAAGCAAATGTCCAACTGCCACTAAAGCTGATAAATCAGCTAAAGTGAAGATAAATTCCTCCAAGGCTGAGAAGGTCATCAAAGCTGAAAAATCTACCAAGGTGAAGAATACCACTAAGGTTAAGAAATTAACCAAGGTGAAGGTTACCGCTGAAGCTGAATCTTCATCTGCTGTGAAGATTGTTGAACCTTCCATCTCCACTAACCCTAAAGGACCCATTGAAAAGTGGGTACCAAACAAAGCTTAATCTTCCTTATGTTTGTAGGGGTCAAAGGGCATCTGGTATCTCGATAGTGGATGTTCTCGTCATATGACTGGACAAAAAGACCTGCTCAGTGAATAGAAAGAAGAGAAAGGTCCCTCTGTGATCTTTGGTGGAAATGGAAAAGGATATACCTGAGGGTTTAGTGTCCTCAGCAATGGGACAACTACCTTCAGAAGAGTCGCTTATGTGGATGGACTGAAGCACAACCTTCTGAGCATCAGTCAGCTATTTGATAAAGACTATGAAGTTCGCTTTACCAAGAAAGCATGTTCAGTGGTAAATGAGAAAGGAAAACTTGCTCTCAGTGGTTATCGTAAAGAAAATGTCTATGTAACAGATATGGACTCTACTACCACTGAAAAAATATGTTTTCTCTCTAAATCCTCTTCTGATGTCAACTAGCTATGGCAAAAAAGGTTATCTCATCAAAACTTCAAACCTTGAATTCTCTCTCATCTAAGGAACTGGTTTCTGGTCTTCCTCAGCACTCATATGCTAAAGAATCTCTCTGCTCAGCATGTGAAACAGGAAAACAAACAAAAGCTAGTTTCAAGTCTAAACAAGTTTCCTCAGTGACAAGTCCTCTTCAACTCTTGCATATGGATTTGTTTGGCCCTGTCAAACATCCAATCAATAGCTAGAAAGAAATATACGCTTGTCATTATAGATGAATACTCTCGCTACACCTGGGTTATCTTTCTTCGCTGCAAGAGTGATACTCCAGAAGAACTAATATCTTTTGTTAAAAAGATGGAAGTGTTGAATAATCTCACTGTTCGTTCAATAAGAAGTGATCATGTAACTGAGTTCAAAAACAGTTCTCTGAACAATTTTTTTGAGAACAAGGGAATTTCTCATAACTTTTCTACAGTAAAAACACCTCAACAAAATGAAGTCCCTGAAAGAAGAAACAGAACGATCATTGAAGCTGCTAGATCAATGCTCAACGATTCTCACCTCCCTACTCAATTTTGGGATGAAGCTGTAAACACTGCATGTTTTACTCAAAACCGATCGCTGATAGTAAAGCGATTTGGGAAGACAACTTATGAACTCTTTCATGGAAGAAAACCTTCTATCAGTTTTCTTCATATCTTTGGTTGTCAGTGTTTTATTTTAAACAACAAAGATCAACTTGGAAAGTTCAACCCAAAAGCTGATGGTGGAATATTTCTTGGATATTCATCTATCTCCAAAGCCTACAGAGTTTTCAACAAAAGAAGACAATCTGTGGAAGAAACCATTCATGTCCTCCATCTGCTGATGATGATCCAAACATCATACCTCCAAACGCTGAATCCATTTCATGGGTTTTAGCTGAGCCTCTAAACACACTTCCTCCATCAGATCCATCTTCGTATGAACACCTCTTAGAAAACAATGGTATGTCTGACTCTCAACAGTTGATAGCTGATGAGCCTCAAACTTCCTCATCAGTGAACATTCCCATTGTTGATCCAACCTCTTAAATGAGCGATGATGCTCCTTCTCAGCGATGGACCAGAGATCACCCCATAGATCAAATTCTTGGTGATCCTGATGCAGGTATTCAGACCCGACGAAGTTCAGGTAATATCTGTCTCTTTGTTAATTTTATTTCTTTAATAGAGCCAAAAAAGACTGATGATGCCCTCAGAGATCCAAACTGGGTAAGCGCTATGCAAAAAGAGCTGACTGAGTTCTCTCGCAACAAAGTTTGGAATCTCGTTTCTAGACCATCTGACAAAACTGTTATAGGCACCGAATCGGTGTTTAGAAACAAGTTAGATGAACATGGAACTATAACCCGCAACAAAGCTCGACTTGTTGCTCAGGGATACAGACAAGAGGAAGGCATAGACTATGATGAAACCTTTGCCCCTGTGGCTAGGCTTAAAGCAATTCAACTATTCTTAGCTTATGCAATTTTCAAAGACTTAATTGTGTATAAAATGGATGTAAAATCAACGTTCCTAAATGGAAAGCTGAATGAAGAAGTCTATGTGGAACAACCCCCAGGGTTTTATGACCCTAAGTATCCAAATTATGTATATAAATTGGATAAGGCTCTCTATGGTCTAAGACAAGCCCCTAGTGCTTGGTATGACACTCTCTCATCTTTTCTTATCTCTAAAAATTTTGAACGTGGCAAAATTGATAATACATTATTTTTCAGAAAGATAAAAGGTCATATTATTCTTGTACAAATATATGTCGATGACATCATATTTGGTTCTACTAACCCATCTCTATGTACTCGCTTCGCTGAAAGAATGAATAAAGAATACAAAATGAGTATGATGGGTGAGCTGACATATTTTCTTGGTCTTTAGATTAAACAATCTGACAAAGCTACTTTTATCAGCCAAAGTAAGTATGTTAAAGACATGCTGAAGAAGTTTGATTTAACACAAGCTTCAGCGATGAAGACTCCTATGGCACCTCCTCTAACACTAAACAAAGATCCATCTGGAAAATATGTTAATGTCACTGCCTATAGAGGAATGATAGGCTCCCTGCTGTATCTTACAACGAGCCGACCTAACATCATGTACTCTACATGTTTATGTGCATGCTATCAATCTGAACCCAAGGAATCCCATCTAATCACTGTTAAGCGAATTTTCAGATATCTGAAAGGGACTCCTAACCTCGGTGTTTAGTATCCCAAAGACTCGGTTCGATCTAACTGGATATTCTGATAGTGATTTTGTAGGTTGTAAACTCGATAGAAAGAACACCACTGGTGGATGTCAACTCCTAGGAGGAAAATCTGGTAAGCTGGACAAGCAAAAAGCAAAATTCAGTGTCCACTTCCACAGCTGAAGCTGAATATGTAGCCGCTGGAAGTTGTGCTCAGGTCTTATGGATGAGAAATCAACTATTAGAGTATGACCTTCAGCTATCAAAGATTCCAATCTATTGCGACAGCACTAGTGCTATCGCTATAGCAAACAATTTAGTGCTACATTCAAAGACGAAACACATAGAGATCAGATATAATTTTATCAGAGATCATGTGATGAATGGTGATATTGAACTTCACTTTATACCCACTGACTATCAGCTTGCTGATTTATTCACCAAACCTCTTGATGAGACAAGGTTCAACTTTCTCATCAGTGAGCTTGTAATGCTGAATCTTGAAAGTAACTCTTCATCTTCTTGCATTATGTCAGTGATTCTAAGTTCCTCTTTATCAATCTATCTCTGAATAAATTTCTGACTCTCAGGTATGTACTCTTATTCTCCATCACTGAATATTCATTCAGTAAGTTGTTTTTCTCTCAAAAATAAAAATAATCATTTTCTTTCTTCAAATGATTAAAAGCTTTTTGATAAACAAATTCTATCACTGACATTTTTCTTCAGTGATTCTTCTGAAATGAAAAATCAATCTCTGAATTTCTATCAGGGATTCTTTCAAAAAGAAAACCTATCTCTGACTTTTCTTCAGAGATAATTTCGAAAAGGACAAATGAAACTTTTTTTTCTCTCTCCTCATGACGTCATTTGAACCGACAATCCACGACATGCGTTTTTCTGACACGTTCGTCCGTTTCCCTTCTATCCAATCAACTTAGTCAAACGTGTCCATGTCATGATTTACATTTGTTTTCCCGCCTCGATCTCTCTCTCTATATATACGTATAAAACGAATGTTTCTTTTCATTCTTATCTTTTACGCTTTCTGGAAATCTTATTGAACAAGAACTCTCTCTCTCAAGGCAATTCTAGCAAACACCTCCTCTGGTATTTGTTCTTCAAGATCAATAGGTTACCTTGGTCTTTATCTTTTAAAATTTTGTTATATACTCCTATATATGTTCCATCATTAAGGGTTTTTACAAGATTTTTGTTCACTAAAATCATTATTTTTGTTTATTCTTTCAAAACCTTTGGTTTTCTCATTGTTCTTCCTTCTTCAACTAAGAACAATGTCTTAATCTTCAAATATTTTAGTTATTATACGTTTCTTTCTACAAACCATCCAAAACGCTTCTCCAACAGTTGATCCCAAACCATCCAAAACGCCCTCACTGTTGATCCCAAACCATCCAAAACACTTCTCCAACAGTTTTGGTTTACTGCTGAAGAGACCTCCATCACCAACAAGAAAGGTGACCAGGTTTCTGCTACCTCTTTCAGCACTGACATAGGATCGGGCATGATGACAGCTTTCAGCCTGAGGAAGGCACTCAGATTTCCTGACAAACCCAAGAGTAGATTTGGCGCTCTGCCAACTGATCCTGAACTCATCCAGTTTCTGGATGATATGGAATATTGTTGGGCTAACAAGCCCCAATTGACCATCCCCAACAAGCGGCTGACTCTTATCAAGAAGGCAAACATGCCTTCTCAACAGAATTTCATCTTCTCTCATCATTCAGTGTATGAGTGGGAAAAGTGGTTCACTTGATCAAGCAAGAAAAGTTCAAGTCCAAATGGCTTACTTAGTCATTGCTGGAAAGAACTTTGACTATGCCAGGTCAAAGATAGAGAAGACGGAGAGGGATACCAAGATCCTGTATGTACGGTTTATCTGTGCATACCTGAAGTTTCTCTACTCTGATTTTTACCCCACTACTCCTGATGGATCCTTCGCCAAAGTGGGTCAACGTTCATTGGAAGTCAAACCGCTCGACAACGAGGTAAGTATCTTTACTCTACGCTCTCATCTCTCTCTCCATTCTTCATCTTCATCGGTCGCGCCGAAGGTTTCTTCTCCAGCTAACCCTGCCGCTAAAACCGCTTCTAAACGACCATCCGCTAGTCTTTCTGGTCCTTCGAAGAAGGCCAAATTGACTAAGGAGACCATTTCCCCTAGTTCAATGCCTGAGGTAGTTTCTCGACAAACTTCCTTGGATGATTTTGTGGGTCTCTCCTCCACATCCTCAGCTATTACATCATCAACCATGCCAACGATCTCGGTCGCTATCACAACATCAGTGACGCAACCACCCATCTCAGTAACAACTAAGGTAGCTACCCAACTCCCAACTTCTTCTATCCCTATTACCTGTCCTCCCATCTCTTTGATCTCTAACTCTCCATCCATTTCTATGCAACCACAGTTTGCACCCATAGGACCTGACAATCAAACTTTTGAAGAATCTATGCAATTCTACAAACAGTTTGAAACTCAGGTCCTAATATGGCGACTGCTGACGCTCATGTCAACAGTTTTGGTGTCAAGGTGGATTCTCTCACCACCTCCGTCAACGAAACCACCAGTGCTATGAATACTGCCGATGAAGAGCTGAAGAAACTTACAGCTACTTGCTCGTCCAAAGCTGAAGCTTCCCAGATCACAACTCTTTAGGGCGAGCTTGTCAAAGTCAAGGAGGATTCTCAACTCCTTCAGGGACGTGTGGATACTCTTAGCAAAAATGTCCAGGGATTATCTGCAAATATCGATTCATGCACAAACATCCTACAGCAAGTCCTTGAGAAGCTGAATGCACCAGCTCCGACGCCCACTCCTCCTTTCACAAAGGATGATCGCACTTCTCTGAATATCGCTGTTGAATTTATTCATCATGCTACTTCAGACATCCCTATGATTGAAGGACGCCTGGAAACTCTGGAGGCTGAAGTCCGTAAGTTGGCCGCTGCAAAACCTTCCTCTCCACCTAAAGTCCGTTCCCTCGCTGATAATGACAAAGAGGGGGAGAAAGTTGCTGAAGAAAATAAAGAGGAAGTTGCTGCTGAGGTTCACCCGGAAGATCCTCCCTCTCATGTTGAGGGGGAGAATGTTGCTGAAAAATCCCCTCCATCTTCTTCCTACTATCAAGTCTTTGTAGAAGAAGAAGAAGAGGAGGAGGAGGATGAAGAAGATGAAGATCTTGATCTTCAAGATCAAGATAAAGAGAAACACCAAGAAGATGATGATGATGACGATGAAGAACACCAATCTTTATGGTTTTCTGCAGCAGCCACATCATCAGTGATAGCTTCGAAAGAAGCTGTCACAGCAGGGGGAGTAAAGAAACAACTTCAGGAACCCCTTCCCAAAGCAAATCTAAGGGTGCAGCTGCTGAGGGAAGTCTGACTAAAGTTTCACTATCTTAGGATAATCCTTCTCAGGTATGCCTTTCACTTGTTCCTATATCTTTCTATAAATCCCCAACCCCTATTTCTTTCTAGCCTTTATCTTTCTTCTTCCCAAACAAACACTAATTTCTTTCATCTAATTTCTGACCAGGCAATTCTCTCCCCTGCTTAAGGGTAAGGAACTACAAAAAATCCCAGCTTCTATAGCTAATGACTCAATAATCCCAATGTCCGTAAATGAGATTGATGAAGAAGATGAAGAAGAAGATGAAGAAGAAGAAGCCCTGCACCATCCAGGAAGGCCCTCAAGACCATCTCACTGGTCAGAGGAAGAGATGAAGAGAGGAACAGAGATGATCTCTCATCTAGAAAGTCAACGGATGAAGGTCCCTCTTCAAACAACTTCTACAGAACTAGAGTTCCCAACTGAAGCTGAAATCGAAGAATCTATCAGAGCTGAGAAATTGATAGTTGATTGTCAAAGACATGCCTCCCTTGCTCACAATATTTAGTACTCTCAAGTCAAAGACAAAAAGCTGAAAAAGAAACCAGTGGAAGTCCAGGATGCCCTATTAAAGGAAATTGAAGTGGAGTGCTCAAAAGAACTTACGGTCAACGATAACTCAGTCGAATGGTGCAAACATAAAGTCGACTATCGCTCTGACCCAATGAAGATCGTAGTCGTTGTCATCTCAAGGAGAAAGAAGAAGGACCGAACTTCTGTCACAATGGAGATAACCAGAGAGGATGGTAGCTGTAAGGCTATGTTCGTTTCAAAGCTAGAAAATTTCGGTTACATGGAATGGCTAGAGTTCAAAGATGCGCTGAAGAAATCTAAGTCAACCTACAGAGGTTATGTTGAAGGGATAAATGATTCTCTCATTAATAGAGTTGTTGCCATCCTAAAGGTTCCATCTACTCTTCCTTCCAAGCCAAGGCAACTAAAAAGAAAGCCTGTCTCCTCCTTATCTGAGAATGATGCTCCAATAAGCCTCCTCCTGATCTCTCTGTACTTGATCTATCCCTGCCTCCTGTGGTCCATATATTCCAGGGCAAGTACTCAAAGAACCTTTTGGAATCTTCTTCAGAGATGATGAGGAACAACTCAGATTCCAAAGAGTCTCTAAAATTCCTATTTGTCCCCTCAGCCATCTCAAGGATCTCCTATGCTTATGGTGTGTGACTTCTCTCATTTTGTTGAACCGATCACGACAATCATTAGTCAAGAATCTTCAGATCGAAGGCAAAGAGGAGAAGAAATACCTGACTATATGGTTAATCCTCCAAAATCTTCTTTAAATAGCTGATAGATTAGTTTTATATTTCTTGTACTCTATTAGTTAAACTTACAGTAGTTAGTTCCTCACTTGTACTTGTAATTTTCATACCTTGTAATTCTATCTTTGAATTAATGAAAATTTCAGTGAAGTGCTTAACTCTATCAGTACCGTAAAAGATCCCTCAAAATAGTAATTGGGACATGTATGTTATGAGTCCTGATTATTCCATTATTTTGAACTATAAAGTAATTTTCTTCAGTTACTTTGTCATTATCAAAAAGGAGGAGATTGTTGATCCAAACTTTCTCAGTGATTTGATAACGACCATCTTCTATAGTTAGTGAAAATTACGTTTTAATATATATTAGTGTTTCACCATCAGCGATCAGACTGAGTCTGTTTAGTTATCGTTGATGATCTCTCTTATAAATGCTAATATGTATTAGTGTTTCACTATCAACGATTAGACTGAGTCTGTTCAGTTATTGATGGTGTTCTCTGATGTAAACGTAATCCCTGAAGACAAGTTTCACGTCAACAGATATTCATAGCTGAATCGAAGACGAAGCTGCTAAACAAAGACAAGTCTACTAGTGACCTGATGCGGATATCAGTGAAGCAAAGATGACTCTACTCATACGCGAAGAAACCTGAGGAAAAGCTTCAGCGACAGCTGAACTTCTTTGTATCTCTGAAGGAAGAGATATTCAGCGATCGATGATCACTTAGCTTATGCCTCAAGTCTCTTTTTTCTTTCCTTGCACACCCAGTACGATGTGTCAGAACGGACATGCCTCTGCCACAATTCGTACAACAACTCTGTCAACTACACTATTCATGATCCGGCCAAAAGCATGTCTCCCAAAGTCGGACTCCCAAAGCCAATCACTAAATGACACGTGTAAAGTACCCTACCATGCATTTAATGCATAGGGTATAAATAGAAAGATTACCTCTCCATCTGAGAGTGTGCTCTCTTCTTGAACTTAGATATAAACCCTTGTTTTCTAAACCTCTCAAATCCCCATTCTCTATATTCTTGTGCAACCATCTTAGTGTTTTCTTAAGTTTGTTTAGATTGAGTTCTACTTAATCTTATTCCACAACAGACTTGTAAATTGTGTTTGATTTATCAATAAACAATTTATTAAGCTTTAAATTTTGTTTTTGTATTCAACCCCCCCCTTCTACAAACTTGTTAAGCACCTCCGGGACCAACAATATCTTCTTAACATTGAAGAACGAGTCTTGAACTATGTTATCCAAGGGCCATGGTTTCTTTACTCCCCCTAGACTTGAGGTACCTGCAATACAAATGGATCTTTTGGCTTTGGTACCCACTGGTATTTGGGTCCATGTTTGTTAGTTGCAATTCTGTTTGGAGTAATAAAGTAAGAACCATACCAGTAAGAACAATTAATTTTCTTTCTAGCTAACCTGATTAATTCATTTATCGAATAAACAAGGTCAGGTTTACCTTGATGCACATTGTTCCTTTTGGCATTGAGTGTATGCATAAATGATTTTTGATCATTTTTCTCATCAGAAGCTTCTTTCACTCTCCATACGAACTTCTCATTACCATTTATTCTTCTAAATGTACATGAATCATCAACATTCCAATCGTAGAAAAGGTTAGTAGTACAAATCTGATCATTTGAATTAGCTGACCTGTTTGTAGAAACAGTTGTATGAGGTGAACTTGATGTTGTATCATCTCTAGGTGTTTGAATAATTGACGCTGGAGTCTTCTGGTCAGTCAAAACCACCTTAGAGACAATTTCTTCAAGTTCTGTTATCTTAGAAGACAAATTGTTTCTTTCCTTGGTGAGTAGGTCAATCTTTTTCTAAAATTCAGACTTCGTGTTCTGCTCTTTCATTGCCTTTGTTGACAGTTCAGATGACTTTCTTGTCAGCTTCTTAATCTCTGTCTCAAAAACCTCCCTTTCTTCTTCAAAATCTTTCTCGACATTCTTTCTTTGATAAGATATTTCTTTGAAAAATCCAACATTTTTCAGCTCAACTATGTTCATCTCCTTTGCAAACTTATCCCTTTCTATAATGATCACTTTCTCAAAATCCGACACTTATTGAGAAAGTTTTGCACACTTGATTTCAACGACTTTCTTCTCTTAAAATGCTTTCCTTGAAAACTTAGAGAATTTCTATGCAAATGTCTTTCTTTCATTCTCAAAAACTTTCTTTTTCTAGTCAAACTCTGCTCTATCTTTAGCAATTTGTTGTTCCAAATCTGAAATCTTCCTTTTCATTTCAGTATTTTCACTGTCTGAAGCCTTTGATTTCTCTTCACTTTTCTTAGTAGCACCTTCTGCTATCTCAAGTAGCTTCTTCTTTAATTCAACATTCTCAATCTCCAATACTTTTGCTTTTGCTTTTTCTTCAACCATCTTAATCTTATCTTGACCAGATTTCTCAACTTCCAACCACTTATCACTTTTCAAAGCTGAAAGAATTTATCTTTTAAGCTTTTTTATCTACTTTTTCTATTCAGCAAAAAATTCTGAATAATTACCTGAACTAATTTCCTTTTTTAGATCTGCAATATGCAGGTAGAGCCACTCATTATATTTCTTGACATAAGCAATTTTTTCATTCATTTCCTTCTCATAGCAATTAATCTGATATATGTATCTAGCAAGAGTTTTGTAATAGCTTTCACGCTTTTGTACAATCTTTTCTTCCAGAGAGACAATGTTGGCCTTGAGTTTAGCATTATCTTCTTTTGAAGAAATTGTGTATCAACCTTGATAAAACTTGCACTGATCTTTAAACACAGAATCATAAAATATCAAAATCTTTGAAAAACTAAGTCAGAAAAATGACTAACTATAAAATCCTCACGCCAAAGAAGAAACTTTTCGCACACCAAAGGATCAAACTTAAGTTTTCGCTATAATAGGATGCGTGAAGTCACTTTCCACACGCCTCAGTATGCGAATTATGACTTTTCGCACGCAACAGTATGTGAAATCTTGACTTAGAAATATTTTCAGCTTCAAACTTTTCGCACGAAGATCTTATGCAAATTCTATACTTATCCAAATTCACAATCTCAAACTTTACGTATCGATTCTTTTCGCATAACAAGAGATGCGAGTTCTATACTTAGAAAACTTTCCAGATCTTTGAGATGCGAATTCCTCAGATTTCGCACGTAATGGGATGCGAATTTGAGCTTTTTGCACACTACTCTATGCAAATTTCACACTTTTCGTTTACAGTACGATGCGAAAAGTTCCCTTAGAATATTGAAATATTCACTTTTCGTATCTCAAGCTATGCGAATTCTTCCTTTTTGTACGAAGCTTTGTGCGAATTCCTTCCTTAACTTTTTCCAAACACTCAATATTGTGTGAAAACCTCAAGAACATGCGAGTTCTTCAATTTTCATGCGAATTCTGCAGATCTCGACCTAAAAACTCCAAAATCAATGCAAAATCGATCAAATCCTCTGAATTAGATTATGAAACTTCACCAATTTGTCATCAAACATAATATGAACATATTACAACTGACTAATTTCAATCAAAAACAACAACAATTGAAATTTGAAGCGATTACACTGCGTTTACAAACTTGAATGAAAATCACATCAAATCCAAAATTCACACAAACGGTTGTGAATTGGATGATACAATATAAATCAAAGTTGTTCTAATCAACAAAGAATACATCCGAAACAACATAAAATCAAGAAATCGATTCTAAAACAGAAAATGTCTGCGAGTTCTTCAATAATGCATCAAATTTCCAGATTTCGATCTTGATTTCTGATTCAATGCTTGCTCTGATACCAATTCTTATTCCCAGTTTGATGCAAGATTATCAAGATGAACAATGATTTCTCAATCAAATTTCATATTCATTTATCTTTGAAAATCACATTACAATCACTCTCTCTCTACTTTCTCTCACTATGATATACAATATGCTCTTCTTTAATAAACTCTCTATCACCACTATTACAAAGACAAAGAAAACCTATTTATACTATGGAACAAGTACGAGGAACCAAACACAAGTAACAAACTAACAAGCTTTGACATTAGATGACTTTGACTTTCCACTTTGAGTGACTTTGACTTTGAATATGAAGGCTTTGACTTGGGCGTTTGACTTGGGCGTTTGACTTTTAATCTAGATGATCTTGAAGACAATAATCTGTACTTTAACATTTCACTCGTAAATACATCACACAGCGCTCCACATAACGCGCCACATCAAGTTTCATTACCGGCCACCAATAATGTAGCTTCAAGTCCCTATACATCTTTGTACTCCCCGGATGGATGGAATACTTGGACTTATGGGCATACTCGAGAAGAAGTTCTCGATTTCCTCCAACTTTAGGTACCTATACATGACCATTGAAAAAATTCACTCCACGGCTATCTTCCGTTAAGAGTAGACGTTTCTTCAACATAACTTATTCTTTGAGATTCTCCTCCAACAAGTCTTCTACTTGAGATGCCTTGATTCTCTCAATAAGGCTCGACACTAGCTCGATTCTTGAAAGAGTAGCCCGAATGCTTCCGTTATTGTCTTTCTGACTTAATGCATCGGCCACCACGTTCGCCTTACTAGGGTGGTAAAGCAACTTACAATCATAATTCTTGAGTAACTCGAGCCACCGTCTTTGTCTCATGTTCAACTCTTTTTTATCAAAGACGTATTTCAAACTTTTATGATCCGTGTAGAATGTACCACCTTCACATCCTCCAGTTTCTTTTTCTCAAGCTTGGCATCGATCACGTATGCTAGGAAGGATGAACATCCTTTCACCACACATTTTCGTGCCTTGGCCATGGTGATAATTGCTACATCGCCCTTCCTCCTTTCACCATATATCACTACCATCTCGCCACTCAAGACGGGTAGCCGAATCAATTTCTTGGAGCACACAATCTCCGCTTGGTTCTCCGCTAAACAATCCATACCGACTACCACATCGAAACCGCCAATAACCATAGGCATTAAGTTGATCGAGAATTCTTTTCCTTCAACATCAAGTGTGGAACCCTTCAAGACGCCGTGGATCACTACTTGACTACCATTCGCTATTTCTACCACTAAAGAATCAACTAAGATACCAGTGGGCATGGCACGCTTTTGGCAAAATAATTCATACATGAAAGAGAAACTAGCACCAGAATCAAAAAGCACACGAGCAGGTACGGAGTTTAGGAGAAACGTACCTGATACCACGTCGGTGGATGCCTTGGTCTCATCGACCGTCATCTGCAAAGCTCGGCCAGGAAACCTTGGAGGGTTCTTCTTCTTCTCCAGGGCACTCCCCGTCTTCCATTTCGGACAATCCTTCCGGAAATGTCCTGACATCTTGCATTCAAAACAGACAATTCCCTTGATTGAGCAATCTCTCGTATCATGATCGAACTTCCCACATTTGGCACAAGAGGTGGAGTTGGAGTTAGAGTTGTCGTGGTTCTTGCTTTGGCATCTTGGGCACCACTGCGCCTCTCGGCAGTTTTCAAAGCTTTCTCGTTGAAGGGTCTCGACCTCTTGAGAGGTTCGAGGTTGCTCTCCCACTTCCTATTGTCTCCCACCCACCACTGCTTTCTCCGTTTTCTCTTTAGCATAGACATCTTCCATGATCTGTGTTTCCTCTATTGTCTCTCAGGGATTAGAGGCTTTGGAGTTGCGGACCATAGACATCATGTCCGCTGGTAGGCCCTTGAGATAGGCATTTCTTTTCTCTTTATCCATCGGGTCCACATGCCCCACTAGCCCCAACTTTTCCATGAATTGACGGGTATACTCTCTCACCGTCAAGTTCCCCTTCTTGAGAGTCCATAATTCTTCTTCAATACGGTCCATGGCCTTCTCATTACAGTACTCCTCCATGACCTTCTTCTTGGATCCGGCCCAAGACAGTTGATCCAAAACGATAGGAGAGAGGGTGGACTTGGTGACATTCCACCATGTGAGTGCCAGACCCCTAAGTATTTGGGAACCAAATCTCACCTTCTGACCTTCCTCGCATTCATATGAGTCGAAGGACTGCTCAATCTCTTGTATCCAGCTCATGCAAGCAACTGGATTGTCAAACCCAGAGAACTCCGGTGGATTTCTACATAAGAAGGACTTGTAGGAGAAAGCCCTCTTGCCTTGTCTCACACCAGCCGTCACTGGTTCCTCAGTTGGGTTCTCATGACCTGTACCCCCGAATCCGGCCACTACCACATTCTCCGCAACCGTATTATTTTTTCTAGTTGCTCACATCACGGTCCTCAAACATCATCAGAAGGGACTCTTGCTACTTGTCCATTGCCTCATTCATCATCATCATCATCATCAGGTTGGCCAACATCTCAGATTGGGGAGTTACCTCCCGCATAACCGGGTTGGACGATGCTAGGTCCACCCATGGAATGATCTCCGACCCTCCGCCTAGCAATGGTTCGGTAGATGGGCGTACAACTGCCTCAACCCTCTCCGGTTGATCAACTGTTGAAGCAGTCGCCTCCCCACCATCCACCGGTGTACGCGGTCTACTGCACGTACTAACCATCTTGATCTGCCACAGAAGACAAGGAAACGAGTAGGAGGGATTAACAGAATTAAGCACGAGGGAAATGTACTACTACATTTACCAATTGTCATAACAACAGTAAACTAAGTACACTCACGTAAAACATCCTTATAATAACGTTAGCTAAGTGAAATTATGAACACATGATACGTAAGAGTTCCAGATACCATCACCACAACGCTTGATTAATATAATTTTCGTAGATTCTAAGACTAACCCATCATAAAAATTCTACCTAATCTCACAAATCATTACTTAATAATCTCAGCTAAAGTCTAGACATCTTACATTCATGCCTAGTTCACTTAAACCTGGCTCTGATACCAACTTGTAACACCCTAAAAATTTAGAATAATTTAAAATTCAAAAATTTGGCAGTATGACATTTATATAAGGAGTAAACCACCCAAAATGGGTAAATATAGAATAGTGTTTACAAAAACATGTGAATGAATAATGAAATTGACAACAAACTAATCTAAACCATTTATATCTAGATTAAATTTGTTGTCAACCCAAATTCCAAAATACTAAAGTCTTATGCTCGCCAAAACTCCAATTGTATCTATCATCTCAAAAATGCCTTGAGCACCCACGCTCATCACTCAGACCTTCGATGACCCACCGCTAAGTGAACCTGTTATACACGTCATTTGAGAAAAAGTGTTAGGCTTAACTCCTAGTGAGAACATACAATTTATATAAATAATTTCGGGAATAGTTTAAACATGACAATAAATAACTTTTCAAAGTGTTGGGTTTATAATTGGAACAATAACCACGTAATGACCTTGCGGTCCCAAAATACATCTTGCGATGATGGGGGAGACCTGATTTTCCAAGGATTGTGGAGGAACACAAAAGTAGGCCACTTTCCGAGTTATTGAGCTCACCATACTAGGATCATGGCCACGAACTCGACGGCTCATACTCAGATGTGGGGGAGGGAACCCAATGATCCTAATCATGCTCATTTGCTAAGATTTACATTTACGACCCACGACTAGTAACCAGTCCCACATAATCGTACCAAGTTGCCACCCTAGGGTCCAATATCTCAACTAGCTACAAACGGGATTTAACCCAAAAAAGATAAGCCGATTCTATACTTATGGATCCATTGGTAATAGCCTAAACTTGTCACAATTTCATTTGTGACCAACTATAATCAAACATATAGTTCTCAGTACGAATCGTTTCCTAAAAATGTATTTCTTTGTATACGTGATGCCAAGTAAACCAAAGATATTCAAGAGCCACAATGAGGCCATTTTCCCCTTTTCCAAATATGGATTCTTTACAAATACAACTTTCACGGGTCATTCCATTTTAAAGTAGTCATAGACCACAAAAAAATAATCCACTTGTTTTCCTTTAAAGAGTTCATTCTATCAAATATAACCTAACCATAAAATGAGAAACAAAAATGTGACAACATAGGTTCCTTCAAGGTATCCACCATAAACATGCATGTAAAGCATTATTTTATATCACATTTGATGAACCTTTCATTTTAGTCGAGAATGAATAAAAACCCTAAAATCTCCAAAATGCATGTTAGGTCAAAATCATTCAAACATGAATATAAACAAGGAGAAGTTTAGGAGTTCAAAAATGAAGTGTTTTGACATATATAAAGTTTAAGAAAGGAAGTATGAACTCACTATGTGGGTTCTTTAGTTAAACCCTAGAACCTCAACTTTGATGGAAATAGAGATGGAGATGATGAGATGATGATTACCTTGAACTCCAGACTTCACAAACCTAGAATCACCATAAATGAACTAGGTCATTAAATGGAAGAGTAAATGAGGCGAGGAGGGTGGATTGGAGGAGTTTACTTTCAAAGAGGAGAGAAAAACGAGCTGCCAACCAGTCAAAGCGAGTGCCAAATGACCTAGAATTCAGAGTTGGGCAATAAATACTCTCTGGGGGTCGGCGACTATGCCTATGCGGTAGTGACATTGTCACAGTCGTAGAGCAAGGTCGCACCATGCGTACCATCCATTGTCTGGTTGGTGCGATTGTGACAGGGCGACAATGCCCATGTCACTATCGCTTGTCAATGTCGCGCGCCAGGTACCAAGGGGTCCTTGATCCCAACGATTGTGACACGGCGATAGTGACCATGTCACAGTCGCCCCACACCCCTCGTACCCCGAAACTTGATGTTTTTTGCACGTACAACACCTAGTTCGCCTAGAGGTTCAAGTTTAGACTTTTCTACGCGAAGATTTCCAGAAACATTAGGGGAATACTTGTTAATGCCAAAAATTACCCAAAGAATAATTTAAGGTTGATGTGGAGCTTTATCCAACTAAAGAAACTAACCGGAGGACAATATGTGCAATATTAAAATGAAATAGGAGACCAGAGAATTGGTGACGCAGAAAAATCTCAAAAAGGAAAAAAAACACGGACAACTAAGGAGTGTCGTCGTGCACTATGATCACCAAACAGGGGTGATTTCCTTCAATGTTACAATATTTCACACGATGGATACTATTAGTGAGTATATGAACAAATGACAAATTTAAATCGTGTGTAAAAACATTTGTGTCGTGTGGATAATATCGCTATCGTGTGTTGTTGGAGAAAAGTTTGCAGTTGTTCTTTGTAGAGCTTGTAAGTTTCGTGGTTCGGATCTCATATGTCCCAATGAAATGTGTATCTTTGGTATTTTTAACCTTGAATCTCTATAAGTATGTCTTTGTAATGTTCGGTTCTCCATAATTGACTTTGATTGCCTTGATCAGTTATAGTCGTTGGTATTTAAGAGCATTAAACCTGCATTAAATGAATAAGAAAGAAACATTGAGTCGTGCGTTAGTATGGTCATGGTCGAGAGTAATCTTATGATGGTCGTACGACGCTCGACCGACTCTCGAGTTAGTCTCCACGGATGTCAGGGTTATGCTTGGTCGACAAGACCTTATCTTAATATAAGATAAGTCATGTGAAAAGTTCATCTTCGTCGTGGTCATGTATTTTTGAACCAAACACTTTGCCCCAAAAATTTGAAATATAGGCTGGAATTTTAAATTTTAATTTTCAAATTTTGAAAGTTTTTGCCACGTGTCATGTAACACCCGTAATTTCCTAAAGAACAGTTTATGATCAGCTAAGGAAAACAGTTAGCGATCGACCGAGAGAAATGATCGGGCAGCGGTATTTAAGAGCATTAAACCTGTATTAAATCGATAGCCTCAAAGCCACGGCTAAACCCGTGCAACCCACTGTTTGTGTGCATCTATGTAGCACATGCGGCTTGGCCCGCGACTTCAAGCTTGCGACCAAGGCCGAAGGAATGGTCTGATTGATTTAATACCCATTTATAGGGTTTTCTCATTTCCACCTCCCCTTCCGACTTCTCTCATTTCACTCCCTCTCCTCACTTCTCTCCTTAGGCGATTTTGGGAGTTTGAGGAGAGTATCTTGGATCATCCATTGTGGACCTATCCTAAAGTCACATAAAGGTTTGGTATTTGGAAGCTCGGATTGAAGAGTTGGATGGGTTTCCTGGGATAGCTTTGGGTGGAAAGTCTCAATAGCAAAAGTGACTTGAAGAAATGGGTTATTTGGAAACCCTAGCTTTTGTTGGTGATAGCTTGGAAATGGTGGAATCTATACTTCTTGAAGTTAATGGCTGGATTTGGAACCTAGGTTTAACTTAACCTAGCAAGGTGAGTTCAAGTTGCTTTGTGAAAATAATGTACATGCCAAAAACGTCTATTTTGATGCATTGAAACGCTTTCTTAACATTTTTCAAAACATGATTATTATTTGTTGAGGTTTGCATTTGGTTCCCTGGGTTTATCAATCATGAGAAATGTCCATACTTGGGGTTTTAGACATTTCGTTAACTAAATCATATTTACTGATTCTTTGGACGATTTCTCTTATAAATAGGGATTATCTTGGTAGTGATGTATTTTGATGTATTTGGATTTGAAAATGCATATTGTTATGAATGGGACATTTTGGAAATGTAAATGATACGATTTCTATTGGAAAATGATTTGTCCCAACCAATGAAGGATTTTAAGTTAATCATGTTTTAGCGCATGTGTTCTATATGAACGTTGGTTAAATACGTTCATCGCATATGATGACATTTATTGAATGGTACTTGAGTTGTTGAGTTCTTTGGCTCGGTTTCCACCCTGTTGGGTCTTGGGGGCATTTGTCCGGTTTTGATAGCTCGATGGGGAGCTTTGAGTATAGTTTACATTTATTGCTTTCTATCTGAGAATTATATGTTTTGAATGCGTAGGTCATTCAATTTGGAGTCATGTGATTTAGATTATAATGCAATGGATCCATAGGCATAGAAGTCGGCCTTATTGTGTAAATGTGGGATAGAATTCCCAAGGTGTAATATGGAGTAGGCATTGGTTACATAATATAATTCCTAATGAACAATCTTGTCATGGATGGTGAGATCGATATGACTAAAGACTTGGTTTGAGTTTATTTCTGATATGACTAAAGATTCGGTTTGGGTTGATGTCCGTAATGACTAAAGACTCGGTTTGAGTTGATGTCCGTAATGACTAAAGACCTGGATATGGTTAATGTCTGCAACGACTAAAGACTCGATTTGAGTTGATGTTCGTAATGACTAAAGACCTGGATAGGGTTGATGTCCGCAACGACTAAAGACTCGGTTTGAGTTAATGTCCGATATGACTAAAGACTTAGTTTGAGTTGATGTCCGATATGATTAAATACTCGGTTTGATTTGATGTCCGATATGATTAAATACTCGGTTTGAGTCGATGTTGAAAATGAAGAAAGATCTAGATTGGGTTGATATCATAGGATTTTCCATCCTCGAGACATGTTCATAACTTAAATATGTGGCTTAACTTGGTGTGCCCACCCCGTTTAAAGGAGACGGGTCTCCCTCGTCACCGAAAGACGTTGTCTTGAGTATTGAGCATCATCATGTTTTGGTGACATTTTGTATAAGGATCGTTACCCATGAGTTGTGGTTTTAACTATTAAACCTTATCATGTTTTTGGAGAATTTTGGATAATAGAGTTTGTCCAGATTTTCAGTATTGAATATAGATTCTTATTTGGGTTTTGGGTGAGTATTGGGTTTTCGAAGTCATCCTTGAAAGAATTTTCGGTATTGGTATTTTCACCACGAATATGTCGGGCTTTAAGAAACATGTTGACTTTATATTTACCACTTTTCAAATCATGATTTAAATTCAGTTAACGATTTATATGCTTGTGATGGAAACTCTTGAACTCACTGGGCGTTAGCCTAACCTTTTTATTTGTCGGCATATGCATCAGGTTCCGGCTGGGGATTAGTACTAGAGACACTATGAAGAAAGGAGTGCTAGATTTGTGTTCAAAGAGTGAATAGCTTGGTGAAGTCTCACGCTTTGTTTTGGGAAGAGCAATTTGAATGGAGTTTATAATTGTTGAGGTTAATTATAGAATTTTACCTTGAGGTATTTTGAGGTTTGAATTGTAAGAGGAAGTTTGTTCCTCACTTGATGTTATATCGAAATTTTAAATTAGTTGATCTTACCAAATTTGAGGGTGTGACAAGTTGGTATCAGAGCTTAAGTTTGAGAGAATTAGGTATTGATTTGGAAATGCCTAGACTCAAACTAGTGTTCTTTTAAGTGATTGAGAGAGAGAATTTCACCGATAGGCACTTTAAAATTAGGTGTATTAAGGATAGAGGATTCCTAAGAACGGGAATCATGTCGAGGGTAACAAGGATGATCATGTACAGTACGTTCATAATTACACCTGGTCAGTGTTATGGTGAACCTATGAGTTACATGTGTATACTTGGACAACTGGGATGTGACAACCGTTGGGGTAGTGAAGAAGTTTCTAAGTGGGTAGCCGTTAGAAGACACTGATGATTTTAGTGTTCGTCACTTGGAGTGACAATAAGCATGGTGATTGCATTAAGTGGACCCTTTCGGATCAGAATTATTGGTTGGAATATAACTATAGACTTGTGGAATCGACTTTATTCGAGGAGAGATGGTAAGTCGAACTGATGAAATCTTTGACTGTCGCCTTAAGATGTTTGAACATCCGGATGACGATAGCATGGCTAGGAAATTGAGAAGTGTCGTCTTAAGATTTTGAGTGCCGACCAAATTCATGCACGAAACTTATTTCTAAAAATAAATCGCATCAATTATTTCTCATGTTTCCAAATCACCATGTGAATTACAATACGAATATTGGATAAATGTTTTAGCACACACAAGGTTTTAAACCATGATTTCGAGCATGCACAAAATTATTTCATGGCATGAGGTTGCAAACTTTGTTGAGATTTTCTTATTCTCATTTTTGTCCAACGCTATTTCGGATTTTACGATGTGCGCATTTTGATGTTGTCTAGGGTCTTGGACAAGTAATTGCGGTTTATGACCTTAACATTGGATCTCCTCCACATATGTTAAGGTTTTGGAAAAAGAGTTACGTTCCATTATTTTGATGTTTGAGTTTTATTGAGAATTTTATTTTATGGGGTTTTGGTGAGTTGATGTGGAAATTTTAATGGTGTCCAGTTGTATTGTTTTCCCTTTGAGTTTTGTTTGAGCAGTCGGGTTGCACATAGTATGTATGCATATTTTATTGGGAATTTCCATCACGGTGTTTTAGCCAACGTTTTAGAACGACGAGAGCATATTTTTATCTGTCTTTGAACTTGAAACTGACATAGACCATTTCATGTTTGTAACCAAAGCGCGTACACATGTCACTTTACTAGTCTTGTAAAACAATCCGTCTCATGCAAGTTTTGTCGTGGGATCTTATCCCGCGCCATGTTGAGGGCTAAAGGAGAGAAAACTTTGAGAGTTTGATATCATGAAAAGTCTGTTTTGGGTCTTGCGAACATTTTATATGTGCGGCCTAGAGTTTGGAATCAAGCTAAATTATTCTTATGTTTGATTTAAATCGCATGCATCTGTCTTTTACTAAGTTTTGTGGAATAAACTGATGTATGCGAGCCACGTTGGGAAATCTTATTTCATAACCTTAATGGTTAAATGTGAAGTATTGGGAGTTGATTTCATGAATTTCCCCTTCTGTAATTGTTATCCCAGTTTAATCTAGTTGGTAAATAATCAATCAAGTAATCAAGAAACACAATAATAATCAATAGATATATAAATCAGAGTAACATACCAATCCCTTGAATAAACAATGAAACCCTTGAGTGTTCTTGATACCCTTTGAATACGATTACAATATGGCTACCTTTCTCTCTAAACAATGATTAAGAAATTATGAAAGATTTACCCTAAAACTAAACAATTAAAACTTTAAATACTTAGGCCATATGGGCTTCCTAATGCTTAATGGGCTTGAGGCCCAATTGCTTAATAACTATTGAATAAATACTAATTAGACCCTCTAACTTTAACTATCAAATAAATACAGTAAAAACCCTTTAATCTTGAATGCAATTATTTGATCCAACAATCTCCCCCTTTGGATTCAAGATTAAAAAAAACTTGCAATTGTCTTCGGGTCTTCACTTTTCTTCAGATATGACGTTGATAGCTTCAAAACTTCAAAACTTGATATCTTTGAAATATTCAGCAGTCTTCAGATTATATTCTCCTTCTTTGAGTATTCTCCCTTTTTGTATCTTCTCCCCCTTTTTGATGAGTGGTGAGAATCATCATCATCAAAACTTTGCAAAACAATCTCCCCCTTTTCAAGACAATCTCCCCCATTGTGTTTGATCATGTAAGCACAGTCTTCATGTAACGAGCCCTGTATGGAAATAAGAGCAGTATTCCCAGATGGAAAAAGTGATTATTTCTATCTTTTCAGATAAAAATAGTTAATTGTAACCGTTCGAATCTTTTCAAATTCAAACAGTTTAATAAGTGTAACCCTGAATCAACAAATGACTCAGTTAGTATGCCTGTCAGTAACACAAAGTTACTGAGTAACACAAAGTTACTATATACGGAGCTGGTTTGATGTAGACTCCCCAGGTCTTCCATTCAATCATCGAATAACACATGGTTATCTACGAACGTTCTGACAGAAAACAAATTTCTGTGTGCTCGTGCATGTGTATGAAAAAATTTAAGCATAGATGATTGCTTTTCAATATAGGCTCAAAGTATGTAAACTTGTTGAGACAGCAACAAATTATACAATGACTCAATGTGATGAGAAAGGGTTCGAAGGTGGGGCAACTTTCCTTCTTTTTCAATATTAGTATCTTCCAAATGAAGAACCAATAGCGTATGTGCTGCTTCCCCAGAAAATGTGAAACATTCTCTTTTTGAGAAAAGAATGAGTAGCTAGTGGGGTTGTATGCAAGAGATGGCATGGGCTAGTTGCCTTTTTCAATGATGGTCACCAAAGAATGTAAACCAATCAGTAGATGTGGTTGCCCGGCTCAGAAAGTAGTTTGGTGCAGAGTTTAATATTCTTTTACTCTGAGCTCTCACCCTCTTTCTTTTAATGCTCACTTCTAACCAATCTCTCTTTTCCATTTTACCTCTTCACACACCATCACTCAATTCTTTTGACCCCTCTCACCTCAATCACTCAGGGAGTACTTCCTGGGTAGGAAACACTGGTTATCGTGAATCCATGGAAGTTCTGTTAAGTACTCACATTGAATCCCATGTATTTTCCTAAAAGAACATGTTGCTCAACAGGTGTTTTGTACATGTAAGCACAAATACCACATGTTACATGAAGAATAAAAATGTTGGAGAAGTCAAAACAGTTGTGTTTGACGATGAAATTCTCCACCTCAAACTAAAAGAGTTTGACAATTAAGCTCGTATCATTTTATCATGAAGAATAATATTTTGGAGAATCAAAAACGAATATTGTTTATATGAACAATATATGAACATATTTTCAATGAAAGCACATGAAATGACGTTTGATTCAATCAACAGTGAATACAAAGAACGTGAGTATTACCATAGAAAGATTTAACTTTTGATACATGGAAAAAACAAAGTCAAATAGAATGTTCTGAAGCGTTATGTGTATGAATACTTGACAAAGTATATTGACAAGATAAAACGCAATTATTTATCTTTAAGAACACATGGTCAGATAAGCATTTAAGTATCCAAAAATCTGTTAAAATCACAGATATTCTCCCCCTTAACTGAAGATTTTTTTTTAACATAAAGTAGAAAATAAAGCACTGAAGTGCGGGTTCTAATCTGATGTGATTAGAAGCCATAGTCACTTGAACAAACCTGCATAAATGAAATAAATAATGGTAATCATTTGTGAAAATGATTCCTCTCTTGTTAGCAACAGTTGAAGAATAAAACACAAGATTAGGATTTAGAATACTCCCCTAGAATCATGAGTAAGGTCTAAGACATGTTCAACATACCAAGTTTGTTTATTAGAAATTGGAAACGCTTTTCATCCAACGGCTTGGTGAAAAGATCAGCTAACTGGAAGTTAGTTTGAACAAAATGCATTTCAATAACACCTTTTTCTACATGATCCTTAATGAAGTGATTGCGTACATCGATATGCTTTGTCTTCGAATACTGTACCGGGTTAGCAGTTATAGATATTGCGCTCTTAGAATTACAATAAATAGGAACATGCTTGTATTTGTATCCAAAGTCCCTTAACTGTGTCGTCATCCACAGGACTTGAGAACAACACCTAGCAGCAGCTATATACTCAGCCTCGACAGTGGATGTTGAAACACAGTTTTGTTTCTTTGAAGTCCAACTCACAAGTTTGTCACCTATGAATTAACATGATCCAGAGGTGTTTTTCCGGTCTAGCTTACATCCTGCATGATCAGCATCTGTAAAGGCAGTTAGTTCAAAACGAGAATCCTTTGGATACCAACAACAGATAAGTGCGACTCTTTAGGATTAGACTGATATCTCGCACAAAAGCATGTGGCAAACATTATATCTAGGCGACTTGCATTCAGATAAAGTAAAGATCCAATCATGCTACGATACACCTTTTGATCAACAGGTTTCCCGGAGGGATCTGCGTCTAAGAGTGTACCAGTAGCCATTGGTGTTTTCATGACTGAACTATCTGACATATTGAACTTTTTCAAAATATCTTTTATATATTTAGCTTGATTAATAAATATGTCGTCGGGTAATTGCTTTACTTGTAAACCAAGAAAGAAATTCAATTCACCCATCATCGACATTTCAAACTTTGTTTCCATTATCTTTGAAAAGTTCTTACAAAATTTCGGATTTGTCGACCCAAATATTATGTCGTCAACATAAATCTGAATGAGAATCAAGTCCTTACCTTGCCTTTTAAGAAATAAGGTAGTATCAATTGTACCTTTCTTGAAACCAGAAGTTAAGAGGAATTTAGTGAGTGTTTCATACTAGGCTCGCGGTGCTTGTTTAAGACCATAAAGCGCTTTGTCTAAAATATAGACATGATCAGGGTGATGAGGATCAACAAAACCTTCAGGTTGAGCCACGTAAACCTTCTCATGCAAAACGCCGTTCAGGAAAGCCGACTTTACGTCTATTTGATAGACTGTAAAGTTTTTGTGCGCTGCATAGGCTAGGAAGATTCTGATGGCTTCGATCCTTGCAATCGGGGCGAATGTTTCATCATAGTCAATTCCCTCTTGTTGACAATACCCTTTTGCGACCAAACGAGCTTTGTTTCTCACGAGTACTCTAGCTTCGTCTTTCTTATTTCTGAACACCCACTTTGTTCCAATAACGGATTTACCTTTAGGTAGTGGGATCAAGTGCCATACCTTGTTCCTTTCAAATTGGAGAAGCTCGTCTTGCATGGCAGAAATCTAGAAGGGATCACGTAGAGCTTCAGACGCTTTCTTTGGCTCTAAGGAACTGTGGAAGCTTGAAAACATGCAGAAGTTGGTTGTTGTTGACCTTGTCGTGACACTAGATTGTACGTCACCTATCACATTGGTCAGGGGATGATCCCTAGTCCAACGATGTGTGCTTGGTAAGGATTCAACTTGTTGTTGCGTATTGGACGCATCGTTTTCATCGTGCACAGCAGGCAGCTCCATAGATGTACTCGGGACATCTTGTACTAGTGTTTCTGATACTGGGGGTTCTGGACTGGCAGTTGAAGTACTCGGGACTTTGTTTCCAGAAAAACTATCTATAGAGACAGATTCAACATTAGTAGAGTCAGAAACTAATGGTTGAGTTGTACCTGATGGAGATGAAGTTTCAGTGACTTCTTCTTCGGACGGTCCAGATATGTCTTCAGATATAGTAGGGACCTCCGAGCCTGTACCACTTGTTATTGATGTTGATATGCCTTTTTCAAAATCTGCACATATATCATCAAAGGCATCAATAAACAATAAATCTAACTTAGATGAAGTAGAGTTAGAGTTAGAAGAAGTGGATCCTTGAGAAGCTGGTTCTATTCGGGATTGAATAGAAGCTTTGTCAGTATGACCGAGTTCTGAACTGTTGTGTCCAGAAGTCCTTGTAGAATTCTCATCAAAGGAGACATTCATGCTCTCAACAACCGTCTTAGTTCGAATAATGTAAGTTCGATAAGCTTTGGATGTCAGAGAGTATCCAACGAGATATCCTTCATCCGATTTCTTATGAAATTTTGATAATCCTTGACGCTCTTTAAGAATGTATCACCTGCAACCAAAGACACGAAGAAAGTTGATATTAGGTGTACGATTGTTGATTAACTCATATGCTGTTTTATTAAATCGCTTGACCACAATGGTACGGTTCTGAGTAAAACATGTTGTAGCGACTGCCTCAGCCCAAAGGTACATGGGTAGATTCGAGTAAGCAAGCATAGTACGAGCTACTTCAACCAGAGTACGGTTCTTCCGTTCAACAATGCCACTTTGCTGTGGAGTGTAGGCTGCGAAGAAATTGTGTGAAATACCCACGGAAGTAAGATAACTCTTCAAGGTGTCATTCTTGAACTCCGTGCCATTGTCACTGTGAATGGTTCTGACTGGCAGTTGAAGACGTACTTGAATGCGCTTGATGAAAGCGATAATCAACTCTGGCGCATCTGACTTGTTGCGAAGAAACTCGAGCCACGTATACCTTGAATAGTCATCTATCATTACCAACATATATTTCTTTCCGTTGATAGATGTTGTGCGCATTGGGACACAAAGGACCATATGAAGAAGTTCCAGTGCAGATGAGGTCGATGATTCATCTTTGGACTTGAAGGAGCTTCGCTTCATGTTGCCCAACTCACATGCGGGACATAGTGAGTCTTTTTCGAACCTCATTTCTGGTAGACCTTTGACCAGACCTTGTCTCTATAGCTTCGCTATAGATCTAAAATTTTGATGAGACAAGCGTCGATGACACGTCCACGATTGTGCTTTGGAAGCTTTGGCTAGTAGGCACACTAGACGTGTGGCAGACAGTATAGGAAAATCTACATAGTATAGATTTCCATGGCGCTCAGCTTTGAAGACTTCGTAACCATCGGGATCCTCTAGATAGCAATGAGTGGTTGTGAAGCGGACTTGATATTTCATGTCACATAAGTGACTGGTACTGAACAGGTTGTAATCAAGTCCTTCAACATATAGCACTTTTTGAATCTTCACAACACCGTTATCGAGCATCCCATATCCTATGACGTGGCCTTCGACTTCAGAATTGGCAAATCTAACTGCTCCGGCAGGCTCCTCCACATAGTTATGCAAGAGGTGCTTGAATCCTGTCATGTGGTAGGAACATCCGGAATCTATTACCCACAATCGACAGGCCTGCAAAAGAGACAATTAGTTTTGCTTAGGCACCCATATCAGGATAGGTCCTTCGCGGTTAGCATCAAGCATCTCAGGAATATCATCTGGTTTGACTTTCACTCTCCATTCATAACGCGGTTTTGGAACCCATTTCCAAAAAACCTTAACATTAATTTCCTGAAAGTGCTTTTTAGAAGTAGGATTGGCAACCTTAGCTCGATACACTTTGGGTTGTGCAGAAGAATTAGAAATAGAATTAGACTTAAAGTTCAGTTTAGCTTTTCTCTTTTTCTGTTTGTACTTTGGAGGGGAGTAGTATGTGAATGAGTTATCCCAACAATGTTTGCAATATAGATTCTTTCGAGCAAAATTTATAAACTTAGATTTATCAGAACAAACCTTACATTCATGTTTATCAAAAGAATTACTTTTCAAAATAACACTGTCAGAAGTACAACTATTTGGAATAAAAGGTGCACTAGATAGCCTATCATTCTTATTCAAACTATTGTCTTTATTCTTCTTAATCCTCCTAACTCCATTTCCTTTTAAATCTGAAACAGAAACAGGAACCTTGTTAGTCTCTAACTTAGAAGGTGGTTATTTTCTAGTGCTCTTTGAAGTCTCACCCTTTTCAAAAATACTCGGTGGATATTCAGGACAATCAGAGTAAACAACTGAAGGTTTTGTAGGAGCATCAAATTCTGGATTGGTTCTTACCTTCCAGCTTGGATCATTGAACATCTATTTATCATTTGAATCATTTTTAAACAAAGTAATTTTCAAATCATTGATCTCAGTGCAAAGCTCTTGATTTACTTTTAAAGACTTTTCAAGTTTATGTTTGAGATCAAAGTTTTCATCTTCAACCTCATCAAGAGACTGTTGCAACATATCAATTTGCTTCATCAATTCAGATGTATTATCATTCACAGAATTTGACTCCTTTGGAATAGAAACCAGATCAAAATCTGAAGCATTCATCATTTCAGAAAATAATTCTTCTGTCATGGACTCAATAAACTCCGTTTTATCATTTTGAACACAAGATTCATTCGTGATAGCAGTTTCTTCTTCAACCTCTTCAACAAGTAAAGGTTTAGAAGCAATGGGATTTGAGACTGATGGTATAGTAGATGGATCAACATCCCATTCATACTCATCATATTTGCATGCAGTCTCAGCTGGAACTGTGTTGGTGCTTACTGATTCTTTGGAAAGTGTGGTAAATAGTGATTCAAATTCAGTAATTTCGATCTTTCGAGTCTCATAGCTTTTATTCAAATCACCATATGTAAAACCAACTGATTTAAAAAGATTTTGAGAATCAGTGTCACCAAACTTGTTCTTTCCCATTTCTTCTCGACCTTTGGTCTCTTTAGAAGGTTTAGGAGTACTTGCTTCAACAAAAGTTGCACGAATGTAAGGAATGGGTCTGATTGCGGAGCCGAATTTATCAAAATTATATAGATGATCCGTTGCCTTTTTCAAAATTTCATTAGTTGGCATACCCAAACCTGGTTTTAGTTTATAAAACCTTTCGTCTTGGAATTTATTGGTCAGCAGATTTAATGTTTGCTCAGTCTGACCTCGTTTCATATTAATGTCCTCCAGTGGCTTGATTTTGGTGTAAGCTTCATTTCTTTCTTTATAACAAACTTCAAATTTTATTTGAAACTCACCCTTTTCACCATTAAGATTCACAAGATCTGTTTCTAAACCAGATATTTTTTCTTTTAAAGATGCTTTTTCAGCTTTTAAATCGTCTTTTTCCTTTTCTTTTTCTTCCATAACAACTTTTAAAATAACATTTTCATCACGAAAGCTTAATGCAGATTGATGTGCAGAGCTAAGTTTGCCTTTCAGTAAAGTAAATTCATCTTTCATACCATGTAATTGGGCCATTAAAGATTCAATAAGCTCAGAATTGTCACTTACCTCAGAGTTTGCATCTTCGGATTGTGTCTCAGAGTCTTCATCGTCACCTTCCAGCTTTGCCATATAAGAGACTTGGGTGAAGTGAGCTTGCTCCTCGTCATCGAAACTTTGATACAACCAGTTCTCTTCTTCAGCCATTAGCACTTTTCCTTCTTCAACTTTCTTGGCAATAAGTGACTTTCTTGCGTAGTACTCTGAGTTCTTTACCTTCTTGAACTTGCAGTCCCTCGAGAAATGCCCAAATTTGCCACAGTTGTAGCATCTTCCTGGTTCATCCTTTCGTTCTTCTCGCTTCTCATCTCTCTTTCCTTCTCGTTTATCTTCCTTCTTGTCTTCTCGTCCTTCCTCTCTCATTCCATGCCTCGGCTTGTATCGCATCTCAAACTTCTCTTTCTTGTGTCCATCATACTTTGGCTTTGAGTAGAATCTTTTCTTGCCAAAGCTCTTCTTGAATCGTCGCGTAATAAGAGCCAAGTCCTCGGAGAACTTTTGAATATCTGGATCTGAATCAACTTCTAGTTCTTCATCGCTCGAATCAGAGTCAGAGTCAGTAACTTCGGTAACTAGAGCTTTAGACACCTTTTTCTTCGACCTTACAGAGGATACAGAACCTTTGCCGGCTATGAGAGCCACAGAATCCTTCAGATGATTAGACTCATTATTAATAGATCTCACCTCATCCTCATGTTGAGCAAGAGTAAAGAAGATATCAGTGACATCTTCTCGAGCCATATTCTTGGACATTTGAAGGTTGATAGCAAAGTTCTTCCATTCTGGATTCAGATTCTTGATGAACTTGTAATTTATCTCAGAAGCAGATTTAGAGATATTATTCCTCCGCAAGTCATTGAAGATGATGTTATATCTGTTGTAGGTATATAATAGCAACTCTCCTTCTTTTGCATGAAATCCCTCGTATGCATTTATGCATAGATTCTGCTTAGCTTGTATGGAGGCTTCACTTCCTTCAAACTGCCTTGCTAGTTCATCCCAGATGCCTTTAGCAGTGCTCTGACTGTCGACACGATTGTAGATGTCGTTTGGAATTGCCATTGTCAGATAGATTAGAGCCTCTTCTTCTGTCTTATACTGTTCTTTCTGCTTTTCATTGAAGAACTGATAAGGTTTAGGAATCTCTCTGTCAGGGATTTCTGGAGAGCAATCTGTAGCAGGTTGACCCTTTACTGTGATCATTGGAGTTTGTGGACCTTCAATGATTGCTTTCATGAAATCTCTGTTCTTGTGATTCAGAAACTGGATCATTCTGATCTTCCATTGCTGATACTCGTTAGCCATGAGGACAGGAGGTTTGACTTGAGAACCCATTGAGAGAAGCTGATTGGACATCTTAGCTGTACGGTTAGTAAACAGACTATTCTGTACCAAGACAACCAACTAGATGAGATCGTTAGAATCAAAATAAAAACCACACTCAGAAATTTTCAGAAAAATAAATTTCCAAAAATAATTAAATGCAGTCCTCACAAACAATATAAAGCTTCAAATAATACTAAAGAAAATGTTGATCTTGAACATAACTTTGTCCCCCTTCGCAGATTTAGCACGGGGGTCCCGCTACCCGGTTAGCGGGTGGGGTCAAGGGGCAACGCCCTTGCGGGGGTATGGGGGAAGCTCCCTTAGAGAAAAAGTTTTGACATTTAGATGCCCTATTACAGTTTGCAAAAAATCGACCGAGGATGTGCTTCGACCGGTATTGAGTCGACCGGAGACTTGTAAAGACCGGTAGAGAGTTCGACCGGGAACTTGTAAAGATCGGTATAGAGTGTCAGGATCTTAATTCTAAACAAGAATAAACACTCAGAACCAATATCAAAGAAGTTTGCGGAATAACACTTTGATATTCAATAATTAATTGAACATAGTAAATCAGAATAAGAACTTGCAAACTTTATTGAATGATTATAAAGTTACAAGATTCAACACACAACCTCAATATTGATGAACAGGCTCATCAATACGAATTCTACTTCTCTAGAATTAGGATTACAAACCTTGAGGTTGATTCTCTCTATCAAAACAAAAACTCAGAATGCTAAAAGTTGTTTTTTATCAAGTCTAAACTATTCTATATATACTGATGATAAAAGATAATTACAAATAATAAAAGATCTTCAAAATAATCTTCTATCTTTATCTTCAAGATTTCCTTAATCTTCAAACTTAATCTGGACGAATCTTGATTATCTCATAAGCAGCACTAAGTCTTCAGCAGTATTAATACTTTGAGCAGTATTAACATTCAGCAGTACTAACTACTAGCAGTACTATAATTGCTTAGCAGTAGTAATCTCCTCTAGCAGTATTAACCTTGACTTAGCAGCATTAATCTTGTTCTGCAGCATTAACTTCAGAAGTAGTAATCTTTAGAAGTAGTAACCAAGTTCTTCTAGCAGTATTAACTGTACTTATGAAATTATGAATTTTCCAACAATCTCCCCCTAACTTGACTTTTAGGAAGAGAAGTCAAGTTCTTCAGATAATCTTGAAGATGCTCCCAAAACTTCATCATGTCTTATACTCCTGTATTTGCATCCAACCCCAAACTCTGATTTATAGTTCTTTGGATCAGATACTTAGCCATTTCTGAATTTGAAACACATCCTTGCTTCTTCTTCAGCATTTCATGAAGCTTCAGTCTGCTGTGATTGTACACTCTATCCACTAGGAAGTACTCTATGTGATTTAAGTCCATAGTAAGTGCATATACTCCACTAGTTTCATATAGAGTCCACTTGTTGATAGTTTTGAACATATTTTTGATCACATGATCTACTTCTTCAGGTTTGAACATCATACACAGATACTCCATCACTAATTTTGTAATTGAAATCTCTGGAGCTTTCAGTTGATCTGCATACAACTTCATTCCTATCTCAAAAATTTCTTCAAGATCTGACCTGGAGCATGTTCTTACAATCTTTGCCCAAGTATTGTATACTTCATACTTTTCATCCTTCCTCTTGATCCTGATGTACTCTTTACCATTAACCTTCAGTGTATCCCAAAAGATGACTTCAGGAGGCTTCACACCAATAGGTTCAGTTGAAATTGGTTCAGACACTTTGTCCATCACTACGATGTATAGATTTACATCATCAGACCTTGCTGATTCTTTCTGTTCAGATGACTTAGGTGCCTCTTCTTCTTCAGCAACCTTCTCAACTTCTTCTGCAACTCTAGGCTTCTTGGTTGAATTTCTCCTTGCCATCATCTTGGTTCTTTTTAAAGTCCTTAGACTTTCACCAAGAGTTGCTTCTTTTTTTGGTGGTGATTCTTGCTCATCAGGGAAAGGTTTTTCTATCATGAAATCATTGCTTTCTTTCATTCTCTTCTCCATCTCCACTCTTGCAGTTTCATTCCCTTGAAGCTTTATCATTTCAGAATTGTACATCTCTTTAATCTGCTCAAATGTCATCTTTGAGAACATCTCCTTTCTGACTCCTACAGCACCCTTGAGAAATGTAATCATCTTGTTTCTCTCTTGGGTACCTAGGAATGTCTTTGAGGGTTGTCTCTTCTTTGCAGCTGTTTTGACCACAGATTTCTTCAGAGATGCTGTTTTCTTCTGTGCAAGTTCAGTTGCCAGGCTTTGTTGATAGGTTTCATTTAGTTATGCAGCTAGAGCCTTAGCCATTTCTCTGTCCTTTTCAACCTGAACCCTCTCTTCTTTTTCAATATCAGACTGCATCTTCCTGTCCAAGGCTTCATCTGATTCAACCAACCTTTGCTTTTTGACTGGTTGATCAGATTCCACCATTTTAGCTTTGCCTTTGTCTTTGCTTTCCTTCTTCTCTACATTTGCTTTCTTGATCACTTCACCTTTTTCTTTGATGACAACTCCTTTGGCCTTTGAGGTGACCTTGGGAGTATCATGTTTGGCTTTGATTAAGGTCTCAGCAATTTCAAGATCTGTTAGTACTTCTTCTACTATTTCTGCTGCATCTTTCAGGTCAGAAGTAGTAACTGTTTCTGCTGCTTGGCTTGACTCAGCAGTATTAACTGTTACTGCTTCTTTCTCTTTTTCTGTTTCTTGTACTATTTCTTCTTCTTGTACCATTTCTGCTTCTTGTACCAACTCAGTTTCCACTTTTTATTGCTACCCCTCAACATCCACTTTCTCTTGCTCCCCCTTAGCTTTGGCATCTTCCATGTTGACATCAGCTTCTGACTCCCCCTTTTTGGGAGCATCAGTCACTGGTTTCCTCCTTCTTAGCACAAATTGTTTCTTCTTCTTTTCTAGAATCAATTTCTTCACCATTTGCTTCAAGTTGACAATCTGTTCTTGTTGAGACAGAACTATCAGTTTCAGCTCTTCTATTTCTTTCCCCTGCTTGATCACATCCATGTTTATGTTTCCCATGGTTTCCATCAATTCAAAATAGTTATATCTGTCCTCACCTTCTCTAGAAGTATTACCCTCTTTTTAAGGATCATGGGATCTTTTTGTAGTAGAGGTCTTCTGCCTAGCAGAAGCACCTGCTACGCCCTTGGGTTCTTGGCACCTGGGACCTTTGAATGATTGCTCATTCAAAGTTTCCATGGGGAAGGTCTTATTTATGTTACCTGACCTCCTCTATGCTAGCAGGAGTAGTGGCAGCCTTAGCACCCATATGCTCATTCATCTCCTTGTTGAGCACCTCCTTGGGGTTGGGAGACACCCCTGTGGTTTCCCTGTTGATATACTCTAATGTAGAATTCTCTATTAAAGGGCTTAGAGGCTCTGTGGGTGAAGGTACAAGAAGGGAAGGAACCTTCTGTACCTTTTTCCTTATGTAAGTTTGGGTGATTGGAGAATTTGGCTTTTGATGTTGGGACTGAGGGATTGATATGGAGGGTGAAGGTTGGGATTGGCTAGCAGTGGGATGGTCTAATGAGGGCCTTGACCCTACTGCCATACCTTCTTCATTGTGGGACACCACCATCATTGTAGAGAACAATGGGGTGTCAACTCCTTCCGAGTCCAATGGAGATCTTTTCATATTTGAAAAGACCTTACCTTTGGGGATTTTGGGTACATATACCTCATCAAAGTGAGGCATATCCGTCAATTCATGGGTTATAACTTCCTGAACAAACCTGGGGTACATGTACAAACTCTTTTTGCTTCCCAAGTTTGATACAACATCACAGAAAATCATTCGTGAAAAATTGTACTTCCTGGCAGTGGCCAAGCAGACCAAAGCATAAGCAATGGTACTTCTAAACTCACTCCATCCAGTAGTCTTTTTGGAAATACAGTGCATTAAGGTATGAACAAGAAAACGCCATTGGGTATAAAATTTTGCTTTTGAGAATTTGAAACCACCCAATTGGCCTCCATACCCCATTCTTGACAAATTAGAGAACAAGTCCTCATTTGGAATAGAAGTAATACCTGCAGCATCGTCTAGACGTAGACAAATGCATATCACCTCTTCAGAGACTGACAAGGGTTTATCACACACCCTTGTCTTCAGAATCTGCACTCCATTCTCTGAGACTATGGAGGCATTTGCCCAGAATTGTCGTTGATGCTCTATGTAGATTGTCGGTGACACAGTGAGAGCATGGGCAATGTGGCTGGACTTAAGAAAATCCACAATCTGGTGGAATCCAGCAGCTTGTTTCGGCTTCTATAGTATCGCAATCTCGTTGTGCTCATCAATGAAATCCATGGATGCCATTGAAGCTTGAGTATGTTGGACTGAAACACTTGTTCTTGAGAGAAAAAGGGTTAGAGAGAAGATGAATAGAAATCAAAGAGTCATTATGGACTTTTGGGCGGGCAAACAGGGTATTTATACGATTCGGAACATAAGCAGTATTAACACCTAGCAGTATTAACTAACTAGCAGTATTAACCATTAGCAGTATTAACTGAGAGCAGCATTAACCACTAGCAGTATTAACTAACTAGCAGTATTAATTGGGAGCAGTATTAACCACTTGCAGTATTAACTAACTAGCAGTATTAACTGAGAGTAGTATTAACCACTAGCAGTATTAACTGTGCACTGGCAGTATTAAAACTGCAATGGCAACATTAACTATACTTACATTGTTTGAAGCTTGAGGTACTCTGAGCAAGGTAATAGAAAAAGATGTTAGTAGCACCAAAGAATAAACCAATAACATGTATAAAAACACTTTTTAAACCAAATGAGCTTATTCAGAGTTGATCAAGCCCACACTTGTGACCAAAAAAGTGAATCTACCCATATCAAAAGCTTTAGTGAATAGATCAGCAAACTGGTTGTCAGTATGAACTTTAGCAACTTGAATTAGCTTCTTTTCATTACAATCTCTGATAAAGTGATACTTGATCTCAATGTTCTTAGTTCTGGAGTGCTTTACTGGATTGTTAACAATGCTTATAGCACTGCTATTGTCAATGAAGATTGGAGTGTGAAGAAAGGTTACCCCATAGTCCAGCATCTGATTCTGAATCCATAGAACCTGAGAGCAGCAGCTTGCAGCAGCAATATACTCAGCTTTTGTTGTTGATAAGGACACTGTGGTTTGTTTCTTACACTGCCAGGATACTAGTCTTGCACCCAAAAGTTGACATTCACCTGAAGTAGACTTTCTGTCCATGTTAGCACCTCCCAAGTCACTATCTGAATAGGCAATCAAGTCAAAGTTGGATTCATATGGATACCAAAGACCTAGTCTAGGTTGCCCTCTTAAGTATCTGAAAATCCTTTTCACAACTTGAAGATGTGATTGCTTTGGATTGACTTGGAATCTGGCACACAAACACACTGGAAACATGATGTCTGGTCTTGAGGTTGTGAGATACATGAGTGATCCAATCATTGATCTATAAAGATGGACATCCACATCCTCCCCCTCAAGATCAATAGTGATCTGTTTATGAGTCTCCGTAGGTGTGCTTGCTGGCTTTGAGTCTGTTAGACCATATTTGTCCAGGATGTCTTTCACATATTTTGATTGGCTTATGAAGATCCCATCTTTCTTTTGTCTCACTTGAAGCTCAAGGAAGAAGGTAAGTTCACCCATTGAACTCATTTTAAAGCTCTTGTGCATCAACTTTTCAAAGTCTCTACACATCTGATCTTTTGTGGATCCAAAGATGATATCATCCACATAAATCTGAACCAATAGAATGTCCTTCTTACTTCTTTTAATGAATAGGGTCTTGTCAATTATTCCTCTTTCAAACCCATTCTCCAAGAGATAGGTAGACAATGTATCATACCATGCTCTTGGGGCTTGATGCAGACCATAAAGTGCTTTCTTCAGTTTGTATACTCTGTCTGGATATGATGGATTTTCAAATCCAGGGGGCTGACAGACATATAATTCTTCTTCAATTGTACCATACAGAAATGCACTCTTCACATCCATTTGGTATACCTTGAACTTCATGTATGAGGCATAGCTAGAAATAGCCTAATTGCTTCTACCCTTACCACTAGAGCAAACACTTCTTCATAGTCAATGCCTTCTTCTTGAGTGTACCCTTGTGCTACCAACCTTGCTTTGTTGCTTATCACAATGCCTCTCTCATCCTTTTTGTTCATGAAAATCCATTTGGTGCCAATAGCCCTATGACCTTTTGGAAGGTCCACCAAGTCCCAAACTTCTTGCAACTTGAACTGCAGTAACTCTTCTTGCATAGCTTCTATCCAACTTGAATCTTTCATTGCTTCAAAAACCTTCTTAGGCTCAATCTGAGATAGAAAGCAGGAGAGTACTGTGTGTTGCTGATCCTGCAGCTCTTGAAGTCTGCTTTGATTCCTTGTTATCATAGGAGAAGAGATGTCTCCTATGACCAGCTCTGGAGGATGATTCTTTTGAGTTCTAGTCTGATGACTAGGTTCTTCATTGATTCCCACATTCAGATTGGAATCAAATAAGTCAGCTGAGGGGATCTTATCAGCTGCTTCTGGCTCTTCATGCACTTGATTCTCCTCATATCTTCCTTCTTCTTCATTCTGAAAAGGTTCAGTCATTGTCTCTTTTGCACAAACATCAATAGGCTCTTTTGTAGGTATGGGAAAGATCACAGACTGAGGAATAATGTCTTGTACTTGTGTTTGTTCATCCCCTAATCTTCCACTTTCTGAACCTGTATGATAATCACTACTGAAACCCAAAGAGTTAGTTAGTGAATCAATGTCAAATAACCACTGAGGACCAGATCTAATAGGATTTGGTGTCTTCTCATTGCACTTGACATTGTCACTTTCCTCAATTATTCTAGAAGAAGTATTAAAAACTCTGTAAGCCTTACTCTGAGATGAGTAACCAACAAGAAAACCATCATCTGCCTTGCTATCAAACTTTCCTAAGTGAGTTTTGGTATTGAGTATGGTACAAGGACACCCAAAAGGTTTGAAAAATCCTATAAAAGGTTTTCTGTTATTTAAAAACTCATAAGGTGTCTTGTTTTTAGGCTTGACTACTAGAACTCTGTTTTGGACATAGCAAGCAGTATTAACTGCTTCAGCCCAGAAAGTAATTGGAAGTTTTGAATATGCCAACAGAGATCTAGCAGCTTCAATCAGTGTCCTATTCCTTCTCTCAGCAACACCATTTTGTTGTGGAGTCCTAGGAGCACTGTATTGCCTCTCAATTCCTTTTTCCTCACAAAAGGTGTTTAGGTCATGATTTTTAAATTCAGTACCATTGTCTGACCTAATAACTTTTACCTTTTGATTAGTTTGGTTTTCAATTCTTAGAATAAAGGATTTGATCAGTCCACTTGTCTCATCCTTAGTCCTTAGAAAATATACCCAAGTAAATCTAGAGTAATCATCAACAATAACTAGGCAGTATGATTTCTTACCAATACTCATAACATTTGTAGGACGAAACAGATCCATATGCAACAACTGAAGAGAAGTAGAGATTGTGTTCAACTCTTTGGACTTATGAGAAGTTTTGTGTTGTTTGCCTTTGAGACAGGCAACACAATGATCATCACATGAAAAGACTTTGGAAGTTAAACCTCTTACAAGGTTGTTTTTAACAAGTTTATTCATTGTTTTAAAGTTCATGTGACACATCCTTCTGTGCCAAAGTGACGATTCATCCAAAGAGGCTTTTGAAACAAGACAGTTTAGGGATGAATCAGTTGAAACACTTTCCATATCTAAGCAATATACATTATCCTTTCTGGGATTTCTTAGTAGTATCATCTTCTCATCAACTACCTTGAATCCAGGAGCAAGGATAATGCATTCAGAATCTGTAAATAATATACTATGTTGCTTGTCACAAACCTGTGATACACTTAACAGGTTGTACCTTAACTGTTCAACATAGAATACATCTTCAAAGGTCATGTTACCTTTGGATACATCCCCCTTACCACTTATCTTACCTCTATCTGGAGTATTACCAAAGGCAACATGTCCACCATCAATTTTCTTAAAATTCTTGAGGCATGACATGTTCCCTGTCATGTGCCTAGACCAACTACTATCAACATGCCAGATGCTCTTCCCCTTGAGCTGCTGGTTGCCCTGTACATAAGATTAAACAATTAGTATTTATTGGGGACCCAATCCAAAGTGGTCTTGGGTCTCCCTTTCTCATCAAAGTATTTACATTCCTTTTTGATGAGGTTTTTAAACTCAGAGCACTCTTTATTAGAGTACTTTGTCAATATGATTGGCTTAGCAGCACAAACACTAGAAGCAGTACTAACTTTGGAAGCACTAACAGAGTTAGCAGTACTAACAGGTTGAGCAGTACTAACCTTATTAGCAGCACTAACAGAGTTAGCAGTATTAACTTTTGAAGAAGTACTAACAATGTCAGCAGTACTAACATTGTTAGCAGTAGTATTACTTCTAGCAGCACTATCATTGTCAGCAACAGTATTTGTGGTAGCAGTACTAACATTTTTAGTGCTTTTAGGAACCCACATATTGACACTTTCTTTAACAGACTTTTTCTTCATGTGGCTTTTAGATTTAACAATTTTTTAGCCACATGGTTCTTTTCAAACTTCCTATAACCTAAGGGTTTTTGCATACGTCTTTGAAAGTTCATCCTTTGGTTTATAGGATTGAAATAACAGTATTTGGCAAGATGATTTAATTTGCCACAGATAAAACAAGGTTCTGGTCTATTGATTTTACTCAGATCAACCCCTTGTTTCTGTGCCCACTGATTATTCCAGTTTTTTTGATTTCCCCTCTTTTTATCATGTTTTTGGGCTCAGTCTTCTTACATGCACACTGTTTGCAAGGACCTGGATTCACAACTGTGGTCTGTTTGTAATGGACCTTACCAGACTTTCCCTCTGTCTTCTCTATGTCCTTGGATTTGATCCAAGCCCTTCCACAATCCTCATTGGTGATAATATTATTTTCTAGAGGAATCTCACCACTCACCTTGTTCTCCTTACTCTTGTCAACCTCTTTGTCAGACTTATCTTCAACAACTACCTCATCTAAGGGATCTATCTCAGTGGCTCCCTCAGGTAAGTCCTTCCTATCTTTGGTTTCTAACAGGTCTGAAGTAGGAGGAATGTAATTGTTGTTATATGGTGGAGGTGTGGCATTATATCCAATTCCTCTTCTCGGCTTATCATGAATCTGAGTTTGTAGTATAGCGTCCATTTCTTTAGAAGCATTGGAAAACTTTTCTACATCAAGCTTGACCTTGGTTAGTTCATTTCTCAATTTCTCACTCTCCTCTTTAGATTTGGTCAGTTTGAGCTCTAGATCCTTTTTCTCCCACTTCCAGTAATTTGTGTCATATGAGTGTTGGAGTTCATTGGCTTGAAAACCTTTAATCTGTTCCTCAAACCTCTCAACAATTCTCACATAATCTTTGATATCCTTTTCTAATCTTTTAAGGTCATCACTCATCTTCTGATTGTGATCCCTGTACCTTTTAACAGTGTCTATGCAAGTTTTAGAACAGAGATTAGAATTTACCTCAGATGGGAGATCAAATACTTCAGCCATAAGAGCTTGATTCTGGATAGCCTCTTCTGCTTGATCACTCCAATCAAACCCCATTCGTTATTGAGAAACAAGGGCTTGAGCAGAGTTTATGTTGTTTTTGAAGCTTCCAGATTGAGCTTGTTGGTGGTTGTTGTTGTGAGACACTCCACTTCTGGATTCCCTTGCAAAGTGTCCCTTCAAATGGCATTTGTAGCATTCCACCTTTGATTTATCAAACCCTGCTCCATCTTCTCTTCTTTAGGAGAAGTTGTTCCTCCTAGTCCTCTTTATGAACTTCTTCACCCTCATGGAAAGCATGGCCATCTGCCATTTAATATCCATCTCTTCCAGATCATCAGGATGAAGTTGTTCCAAATCATCATTGATTAAGGAGGAATTCCCATGACTGGCAAGAAAGGCTTCAAACACAGAATCAGTGCCTTTTTCTTGATTTGCTCCGTTAGCAGCATTCACTGATTCAGGGTTAGCAGTAGAATCAATTGATGCTGATAGGAGTGAAGCATTATGAATATATCCAGAAGGCTTCTTCTTTTCCTCCACTTCAGCTTCAAATACTCTAACATCATTGTACAGATCATCAAGTTCTTTTTCTTCCAACTAATCATTCTGTCTGAATGAAACAGTGTACATGGTCCACTCATCTCCAAGAGACCTTAAGAACTTTCTGTTCACATCATCTTGATCAATCTGTAATCCCATAGTAGCCAGTTCACCAATCAGTTTGTTAAACCTGTCAAAAGTTTGAGTCATAGACTCATTCTTAGTTGACAAAGTTTTCATACTGTTATTTTAGGATTTCCTTTTGATTTCTTTTGGTACTTTTGGTACCAGAGAATCTCTTCTCTAGAGCATTCCAGAGCATCTGTGCATCAATGCAATTACAGAATTGGTGTTGATATTCATTGGGAATGGCCAAGAGCAGTGCGCTCAAGGCTTTCATCTCTGTCTGCCTTGTCTTTCTTTCTGCATCCGTCTTTGGAGGGGTTCTTTTTCCATCTTCACCAATCTTTCCTGCATCAGATGGACCATTTTCAATGATGTCCCACATAGAGTAATCTGTGAGGAGAATGTATTGCTTGATTCTAATCTTCCACATGTTAAATTCATTGGATCTGAGCATTGGAACTTTTTAGACCAGAGTACTGTTTGATTCAGCTGTGTTTTCCATGATGAATAAGATTTCTGAGAATACAAGCACTGATACCACTTGTCAGGATCTTAATTCTAAACAAGAATAAACACTCAGAAACAATATCAAAGAAGTTTGCGGAATAACACTTTGATATTCAATAATTAATTGAACACAGTAAATCAGAATAAGAACTTGCAAACTTTATTGAATGATTATAAAGTTACAACATTCAACACACAACCTCAATATTGGTGAACAGGCTTATCAATACGAATTCCACTTCTCTAGAATTAGGATTACAAACCTTGAGGTTGATTCTCTCTATCAAAACAAAAACTCAGAATGCTAAAAGTTGTTTTTTATCAAGTCTAAACTATTTTATATATACTGAAGATAAAAGATAATTACAAATAATAAAAGATCTTCAAAATAATCTTCTATCTTTATCTTCAAGCTTTCCTTAATCTTCAAACTTGATCTGCACGAATCTTGATTATCTCATAAGCAGCACTAAGTCTTCAGTAGTATTAATACTTTGAGCAGTATTAACATTCAGCAGTACTAACTACTAGCAGTACTAAAATTGCTTAGCAGTAGTAATCTCCTCTAGCAGTATTAACCTTGACTTAGCAGCATTAATCTTGTTCTGCAACATTAACTTCAGAAGTAGTAATCTTCAGAAGTAGTAACCAAGTTCTTCTAGCAGTATTAACTGTACTTATGAAATTTTGAATTTCCCAACAGAGAGTTCGACCGGGAGTTTGTTCGATCGGTAAAAGACTAAGACTGGAACCCACAGGACCGATATTCCTTTCAACCGGTATAGTGATATGACCGATATAGTGTTCGAACGGTATAGTGATTCTTCAACCGATACTCTATGTTCGACCGGTAAGATGTTATAACCGGTAAAGAGATAAGACCGAAAGGTTGTTCGACCTAAATGGTGTTCGACCGATAGAATAATGACCGATGTTATGTGTTCGACCGGTAGGATACTAAGACCGGTATTGAGCAAGACCGGAAAGAATCGACCGATTCAATCTTGTCAACCGGGAAAGTGTAAGGACCGATATGTTCTTATGGTCTCGACCGGTATGATATTGTTCGACCCAGAACGATGATTGCAGCCCAGAAAACACTCAACACACAGAAATTGAATGCAAAAATTAGACTTTTATACCCTAAAACATATATCGAACACAACCCAAACAACCTTAAAGATTGAAATAGACTTTTAAGATTCAATTTTGAGACCACAGTGATCGACTACCATACGAACCCAGAAAAACACAAACCCAAAAATTCAATCACTTAATGAATTTGAAAGCAATTAAGCAATTAGATAACATTCAGAAGCATCAAACTTATCTAATCAGATCAACTTTAACCATAGAAACATGTTAATTCATGAAGTTGATTTTCACAGATTTATATATGTCGATGAACACAGTGATAAACCGATAAACACAGATTTAATCCAATTAGGTTGATTCTTAGGCTCTGATACCACTTGTTATCCCAGTTTAAACTAGTTGGTAAATAATCAATCAAGTAATCAAGCAACACAATAATAATCAAGAGATATATAAATCAGAGTAACATACCAATCCCTTGAATAAACAATGAAACCCTTGAGTGTTCTTGATACCCTTTGAATACGATTACAATATGGCTACCTTTCTCTCTAAACAATGATTAAGAAATTATGAAAGATTTACCCTAAAACTAAAAAATTAAAACTTTAAATACTTAGGCCATATAGGCTTCCTAATGCTTAATGGGCTTGAGGCCCAATAGCTTAATAACTATTGAATAAATACTAATTAGACCCTCTAACTTTAACTATCAAATAAATACAGTTAAAACCCTTTAATCTTGAATACAATTATTTGATCCAACAATAATTTTGTACAAACGCTTTGTTATACACTATTTTAGTACGAAAACTATTTCTCATTCATGACATAAATTTATGCATGTTGGGACCATAGCGGTTCCTTTGAAAAAGGTTGTTGAAATATCTTTCGTTGGTGTTAGTATTAGCTTGATTGTTAATCAAATATTTTCTGAAATGGTTTTATATGTGTGGCGGTTGTAACCACTTTGTACACCTACCGAGTAAACGGTAGTAGATTTTATTCATATGACTAATCATTATAAAGCTTTTACATTTAGAGGTTTTATAAAAATTAAATTGGCATAGTAGTTTAAAAAATCTTGAACTCATTAGAGCTATAGATGTAAGCCCCTTGATAGAGGTTGTGATTAAGGACTGAAGGAGTCCTTAGAGTTTGAAGTGTCAGAGGACCTGACGTATGGGCAGTTTTGAACTTTGAATCTCAGCTTTGTGATCTGGTTCACACACGGATAACTGGAATATTAGATTTATGCATTCTTTCGGGTATCCATGTGGTGATCCTTCTACTTCGACAAAACCATGGGTTAACACATTGGTGGTTGCTTGCCTATGGTCGGTTGTGAATTGATGGGTTGACTTTCGACATCATGCATAGGTCGAATGTGTGTCATCCAGAAAAGTTTTCAGGAAAAAGGAAAATATGGTGATTCGTTTGTTTGAGTTTTAGTGCCATGATAGTTGTCAACATTAATTCTTCAATGCAAGCCTGGAATGAAATATGTGGTGGTATACCCACGTTTGCAGCATAGTTGTTTTGAGGATAGGTGTCGACGCTCGGTTTTGATGACAATAACCGTTAGTGTGCTTCAGTGAACGTCCGTTTAATCTGGAGTGTTCTCAAATTAAGTGGTAACATTAAGGGAAGTAGATATTGATACTTAAAGATCGATCATTGATAAATCTTTAACCAACGAGATTTCGTTGATTTGTCGGCTGGTGCTTAAACGCATTTTGAGGATTGTGTAACCGTGGGGTTTAGAGTGACTCGTTGTCTATAGATGTAGTGTCGTGTCAACTCGAGGAATGAGTCGAATGTTGTGATTGGTTAAGACCAAACTAGTGTTAGGGAATGTCATCTAGAAGGGGACGATGGATCTCTTACGGTATGAATTACTTGGGAATTTGGTGAGAATGTCGAGGTAATGCATAAGTGGAATTCGATCATTGAGGAGACTTACATTGTCTAACGGGAGATATTGTCTTTACGACAGCAGTGGGTGATCAACTCATCAGTTGTATATGGATTCCTTCACCACTCGGGTAAAGTCATCATGGTTGTGGATACTTGGAATTGAAAGGGGTATGGTCAATCAATGGTTGTGTCGTTTCTGCAAACTTTGTCGTGTTCTTAAAGGCAGGAAAAGAGGGCAACGTGATTCAATGAAGGACGATTAGGAGTGTTTAAGGACAAAGTTCACTTTGGGATACCCTTGGTAGGAATGGTTAGCTCAGGGTTGTAAGCTATTCTTGAGGTGATAAGTGCAATCTAAGGTAGGGAGACAACTGAGATCCGAATGATAGAAAAATGTCTTTATAAGGACTCGATGTTCATTTTGTCATCGGAGAGGCAAATCGAACATTGAGCTCGCGTGCGTGGTGACTTGTTATGCGGAACATAGTGACAACCTCAATCGGGATGTAATCGGGTTCGTATATAAGGTAAGGTTCCGTGAAGGTTTTCCTTTTTGGGTGGAGAATCAATTGATCTCGCTAAGTGCGATGATGGGTGTTTGGATGGTGCCAGATTTTGAGGACGAAATCTCTTTTAAGGTTGGGAGGATTGTAACACCCGTAATTTCCTAAAGAACAGTTTATGATCAACTTAGTAAAACAGTCAGCGATCGACCGAGAGAAATGATCGGGGAGCGGTTTAGCACGAAAGGCAAGAACGTGCAACAGGGACACACGTGGCTTGGCTAGCGGCCTCAAAGTCGCGGCTAAATCCGCGCAACCCACTGTTTGTGTGCAGCTATGTAGCATGCGCGTCTTGGCCTGCGACTTCAAGGTCGCGGCCAAGGCCGTAGGAATGGTCTGATCGATTTAATACCCATTTCTAGGGTTTTCTCATTTCCACCTCCCCTTCCCACTTCTCTCATTTCACTCCCTTTCCTCACTTCTCTCCTTGGACGATTTTGGGAGCTTGAGGATAGTATCTTGGAGCATCCATGGTGGATCTATCCTAAAGTCACATAAAGGTTCGGTATTTGGAAGCTCTGGTTGAAGAGTTGGATCGGTTTCCTTGGATAGCTTTGGGTGGAAAGTCTCAATATCTAAAGTGACTTAAAGAAATGGGTTATTTGGAAACCCTAGCTTTTGTTGGTGATATCTTGGAAATGGTGGAATCTACACTTCTGGAGGTTAATGGTTGGATTTGGATCCTAGGTTTAACTTAACCTAGCAAGATGAGTTCATGTTGCTTTGTGAAAACAATGTACATGCCAAAAACATCTATTTTGATGCATTGAAACGCTTTCTTAACATTTATCAAAACATGATTATTATTTGTTGAGGATTGCATTTGGTACCATGGGTTTATCAATCATGAGAAATGTCCATACTTGGGGTTTTAGACATTTCACGTTAACTAAATCATATTTACTGATTATGTGGACGATTTCTCTTATAAATAGGGATTATCTTGGTAGTGATGTATTTTGGTGTATTTGGATTCGAAAATGCATATTGTTATGATTGGGACATTTTGGAAATGTAAATGATACGATTTCTATTGGAAAATGATTTGTCCCAACCAATGAAGGATTTTAAGTTAATCATGTTTTAGCGCATGTGTTCTGTATGAACGTTGGTTAAATACGTTCATCGCATATGATGACTTTTATTGAATAGTACTTGAGTTGTTGAGTTCTTTGGCTCGGTTTCCACCCTGTTGGGTCTTGGGGTGATTTTTCCGGTTTTGATAGCTTGATGGGGAGCTTTGTGTATAGTTTACATTTATTGCTTTCTATCTGAGAATTATATGTTTTGAATGCGTAGGTCATTCAATTTGGAGTCATGTGATCAAGATTACAATGCAATGAGTCCATAGGCATAGAAGTCGGTCTTATTGTGTGAATGTGGGATAGAATTCCCAAGATGTAATTTGGAGTAGGCATTGATTACATGATATAATTCCTAAATGAACAATCTTGTCATGGATGGTGAGATCGATATGGCTAAAGACTCAGTTTGATTTGATGTCCAATATGACTAAAGACTCGGTTTGAGTCGATGTCCGTAATGACTAAAGACTCGTTTTGAGTTGATGTTCCTAATGACTAAAGACCTGGATAGGGTTGATGTCCGCAACGACTAAAGACTCGGTTTGAGTTGATGTCCGTAATGACTAAAGACCTGGATAGGGTTTATGTCCGCAACGACTAAAGACTCGATTTGAGTTGATGTCCGTAATGACTAAAGACCTGGATAGGGTTGATGTCTGCAACGACTAAAGATTCGGTTTGAGTTGATGTCCGATATGACTAAAGACTCGGTTTGAGTTGATGTCCGATATGATTAAATACTCGGTTTGAGTTGAAGTCCGATATGATTAAATACTCTGTTTGAGTCGATGTTGATAATGAATAAAGATCTAGATTGGGTTGATGTCATAGGCTTTTCCATCCTCGAGACATGTTCATAACATAAATACATGGCTTAGCTTAGTGTGCCCACCACATTCAAAGGAGACGGGTCTTCCCTGTCACCAAAAGACGTTGTCTTGAGTATTGAGCATCATCATGTTTTGGTGACATTTTGTATAAGGATTGTTACCCATGAATTGTGGTTTTAACTATTAAACCTTATCATGTTTTTGGAGAATTTTGGATAATAGAGTTTGTCCAAGTTTTCAGTATTGAATATAGATTGTTATTTGGGTTTTGGGTGAGTATTGGGTTTTCGATGTCATCCTTGAAAGAATGTTCAGTATTGGTATTTTCACCACGAATATGTTGGGCTTTAAGAAACATGTTGACTTTATATTTACCACTTTTGAAATCATGATTTATAATTCAGTTAACGATTTATATGCTTGTGATGGAAACTCTTGAACTCACTGGGTGTTAGCCTAACCCTTTTATTTGTCGGCATGTGCATCAGGTTTCGGCTGGGGATTAGTACTAGCGACACTATGAAGAAAAGAGTGCTAGATGTTTGTTCAAGGAGTGAATAGCTTGGTGAAGTCTTCCGCTTTGTTTTGATAAGAGCAATTTGAATTCGGGTTAAGTAACACCCGACTTCGGTTTAGTCTTTGTATGTAAATGGAGTTTATAATTGTTGAGGTGAATTATAGAATTTTACCTTGAGGTATTTTGAGTTTTGAATTGTAGGAGGAAGTTTGTTCCTCACTTGATGTTATATCGAAATTTTAAATTAGTTACTCTTACCAAATTTGAGGGTGTGACATGTCACTCCAGGGGAGGCTCTCATGATGGTCTGACTGACACACGTGATGTCATGATGGGGTGAATTTGCATGCGTGATAGTTGCCAGGACATGTGTCGAATATCTAACGATATACTCGAAAAGACGATCGACACGTGTCGACCACTGAGCGACGGAACTCGATACGGATTTCGCGTTTAAATAGAGTAACCATGGAGGGTTTCTTTTTACGCGTTTATAGTATTTTTAGAGACAGGTTTCAGCGAATCCTACCTAAGTTCTATTGAATCCTTGCCAAAAATCCACACGATCCTTGCTAGTTTTAGGTTTCGATTGAGGTTTTAGAGCGACTATTTAAGGTACGATTGTCCTTAACTTCTTATATGTGTTTTAAGACTGTGCTAGAAATCCTAGGAAGAACTGTAATATATTAGATTTAATCGCTTTAAAAATTAAACTAACCGGCTTAGATATGTCGAGTGAACCTGCTAGTACAATCCAGAGTCATGACGACCTGCATAGTCTTAGGTGCTTGGCTCAAATTCCGGCGGAAATAGCCATTAATTCTCCGGGTCAGGCTCGACCTCACATGTGGCCGGAAGGGTTTTTTCGTGATATACGAATACCCTTATAAGATAGGGTTTAAATGGCCCTATTCTGCTTTATCGAGGTTGTTCATGCTGACGTTCATCCTCGCGTCGGGGCAACTCATGCCCCAATTTTGGAGATTCGTCTCAGTTATTGAGCGACTGACGAGTGAGTGGGGTCGTCGTTCGATGTGAACGACCTTCTTACCGCCTACACTTTGAAGGTTGACGATTTTCACTGTTACAACCTTCATTCAAAGTATCGACGAGACCGTACCTTGGTCCTCAACACAACGGTTAATGATCGTGGGTGGAAGTCGAGATACGCCTTTGTGCGTATAGACTCGCTGGGTCCAGATTGGGGTTGGCTCGAGCCAGACTGTAACACGTAGAGTGAGTCTATCTTTATTTTTCTCTTTCATCGTATGTTTTTTGTCGTTTACACTTTGTTTCTAATGTTTTCTCTTGTTGTTAGCAGCCATCAAGTTTGACGACGTGAAGTTGAATAGTGATTCGGTTTACAAGGTAACCCGATTCCTTTGTTACAGTATGGTCGACTGGTCTTATTCCCCACTATCCTCGAAAGGTGATGACGACGAGGTAACTATCATCGATCCTTCTGAGGTCGAGACAGAGGAGGTCGAGGAAGAGAGAGAAGAAGAAAGAGAAGTAGAGATGGCAGGTAAACCGTGTGACTCTTTTTTGGTTTTTCTTCTTTCTTCCATTCTTTATACTAACGTCGTCGTGTGATTTTCTGAGCTTCTAGGTGGTTCTGCGTCGGTCGACCTGAGAAAAGCTCAGCGGGAGCTTGCCCGAAAGGGCAAGGATAAAAGAATGGCAGCGGCCGTAGCTGCAGGAACGACCCTGCCTAAGCGGTCGAGGACGACGGTCCCGAGCGAACTGTTATCAAGGGGAGGCGGCGCGTCGAGCGTCACAAGCCCCGAGAAGGCGAAGATGGGCGACCCAATCCAGGCGGTCCCCATAAGTGTTTCTCCTCCAATGACAGAGTCTCTGGAGGAGTTGAGCGTAGAGCGTTCACCTCCGGAGGGTGCTCAGGCAACGGAGACCTCTGGGTCCATCAGGCGACAAAAGGAAGGGACCCGCAGAAGTCTAGACGGTGAACTTCACGTTGTCGTCGGACTTCATGGCGGATGATATCCTTGATCGGGCGAGGATATTTCCCCACCTGGGAAAGTATTTGCTTCCCCACTTCAAGGAGAAGTTTAAGGAAATGTCTGTCGACGACGTCAGATCCCACGTTTCAGGCCTCGCTTTCATGATAAGGTTTTATATATTTTGTATACATATGTTTTGTTTGTCGTGTACTAACTGTCGTATGTCATTTATTGCAGACGTTCCAGGCCTCTCTTGGTCTCTACGGGGAGATGGAGAGGATTCGGCGTCTCCTGCCCACTTCTCTCAATAGAGAGAAGGGGGGGTTGGAGAGGGAGAAGGCTGCCCTAGCCAGGGAAAAGGAGGCCACGTCTCGACTGGAGTCCTTAACCGTGAGGCTCGAGGAGGCTCATAAGATCACGGAGGTTTCCAATCGCCAGGTGGCTGATCTGTAGACACGTCTTAGAGTGTCGTGTGAGATCCTAAAAGGAACTAGGGAGGAGCAGGAGCGGGCCTAAGTGTCCGTGATCGAGAATGAAAATGTGATCACAGGCATGAAGGCGAAGGAGGCCGAGAAGAAGGCCAGGATCGAGGAGCTGGAGGAAGAGCTTAAGTCCATCGAGGCTTTCACTCGATGGACGATGAATGCAGTGACTATGCGACGTCACTTAGCGGGGAAGAATCTACTGGCCAACGCTAAGAAAGACCTCCAGACCTATCTTGAGGAGATCGGGAATGAACAAGACATGGACTCCAAAGATGAGAAAGACGTCGAAGAGGTCGAGGTCGACAAAGAGGAGGCCAAGGTGGACGAGTTCCCAACTGGTGATGTTTCAGCGTCGCAGCCGACAGAAGATGCTCCTCCGTCCTGAGCTTTATATTTTTATATCTTTTCGTTTTTTCATAGGTCGACCGTTAGTGGTCTATCCTTCCATTGTAACCATTGATTTTGGTTTATAATACAAATGGTTTTCATTATGCCGAGTACTATATATATCGCACTGTTTGCAAAAGACATACATGATATCGTAAAAATGCATAGGATCACACGACCAAAAAATCAATCATACAATCCAAAACATTCAATCCAAAGAGACATAAGTAATATATTCCAAGTATACTTGCGACTGAGGCATTTTAATCAATTTTACCCAAGGATACTTGCGACTAAGGCAATCCAAGTAGTTCAATCTCAAAATTCTTGCGACTAAGGCATTTATTCGTAGAAGAATTGTTCTAAGTTGAACTTAGATTACAAATCTTGGAGGTTTTACAAGACTAAGTCGTGTAAAAGACTTATGGTCTTGTGTCGTGCGATCCTACGAGGAAACAAGGTCAGGGGTTGGTCGTTGGCTAACCAATGACCATCCGATGCTTAAGTCAGTACTGAGTCGTAAATAATCATAATGAAATAAATTAAGAGACTTAGAAAAAATACATCTTTAGGTGCGTTGCATTCCAACTACGTGGGATATCTTGGTTGTCGAGGGTTTGGAGCTTGTAAGCGCCTTTTTCCACGACCTTAGATATACGATATGGACCTTTCCATTTAATGGAAAGCTTACCCGAGTTTGGTTCTTGAGTATTTTGAAATACTCTACATAAGACGTGATCGCCCTTTTGGAAGACTTTAGCCCTCACGTTTTTTGTTGAATTGACGTTCGACGGATTGTTTCTGGGACGCCATTCGAATCAATGCTGATTCTTTTATTTCTTCAAGGGCTTCAAGATCATAACTTAGGTCGACTAAGTTATGATCGACCGAATTATGCCTCGATGTCAGTAGTTGGATCTCAATGGGTAAGACTGCTTCACAACCGTAGACCAAAGAGAAGGGAGTTTGCCCTATGGACGTATGTGGGGTAGTGCGATTTGCCCATAAGACCGAAGGAAGTTCTTCGACCCACCTTCCCTTTGTTGCTTTCAAGCGCTTTTTGATCAAGTTTATAATAGTCTTGTTGCTCGATTCTGCAAGTCCATTCGACTAAGGATATCGTTGTATCGATGTCGTGAGTTTTATGTTGTAATTCTCACAAAATTGCTGAGTCCTTTCACTTATAAATTGAGACCTATTATCACAAACGATCTCAGATGGTATTCCAAACTTGCACATAATGTTAATCTGGATAAAGGATATAACCTCTTTGTCCCGAACTTGGGAAAAAGTGGCTGCCTCTACCCATTAGGAGAAATAATCCGTAATAATGAGTAAAAATACCTTTTGCCCAGGGGCAGGTGGTAACTTGCCTACGATATCCATTTCCCACCTCATAAAAGGCCAGGGAACTAACGTCGAGTGTAAAGGTTCAGAAGGTTTATGTGTCGTACCTGAGTGTTGCTGGCATGCGTCATAATTTTGTACATACCAAATAGCGTCATGTCGTAGTGTCAGCCAATAGTAGCCCTGTCGTGATACTCGATTGGCTAGGCTACGGTTGCCTGAGTGATTACCACACTCGCCATCGTGCATTTCCTGTAAGATGTTCTGGACTTGTGTTTTGCTAGTAACACATCGTAGATTAAGTCTAGTAGACGATCGTCGATACAGTCTACCTAATATAATGATATATCTGGATGCTTTGAATCTAATCTTTCGAGCTTCCATCCTGTCGTCAGGAAGTTGGTCGTGCGTTAAATAGTTAATTATATCTCGTGACCAACCTCCTTCTTCATTGTCAATTTGGGTGACGTCGTTGTGATCAATAGACGACGTCTTGAGATGTACCATAGGTACTGTGTCGAACAAAGGTTTACTAAGTGTCGATCCAAGATTGGCTAAAGCATCTGCTTGAGTATTCAAATCTCTTGAGATTTGTTCATTCGTAAAAGGTTGGAATTTTTCAGATTTAGTCTTGTCTATTCTGAGGTATGATGTCATTTTTGAATCTGTAGCCGCGAATTCACCATTCATCTGGTTCACGACAAGGAGAGATTCACTCTTAACGTGCAACCCTTTTGCCCTCAAGTCGTGCGCCATGTTTATCCCTATGATCAGGGCTTCATACTTTGCTTCGTTGTTGGTTGCATTGAAATCACATCGTTTGGAGTATACCATTTTACCCCCTTGTGACGACTTTAAGACGATGCCCAGTTCTGTGCCTCTAGCTTTGGACGATCCGTCGACATATAGAGTCCAGGGTTTGTCGTCGTGAGTCGCCACAGCACAAACCTCGTCTTGTGCTTTTTTCTTTAGTACTAAAGTCGGCGACAAAGTCTGCTAGAACTTGAAATTTGATCGCGGTCTGGGGTTTGAAGTCGATGTCGTAACTGCTGAGGTATATACTCCATTTTGCTAGTCGACTTGTGAATTCTGGTTTTCGCAAAATAGACTTAAGTGGAAAGTTAGTAACGATAGTTAGAGGATGCGATTCAAAATAATGTCGTAGCTTTTTAGCTACTGTAACTAACGACAATAGTAATTTTTCCATCGAAGAGTACCTGGTTTCAGCATCGAGTAAAGACTTACTTATGTAGTAGATAGGTTATTGGTGTTTGTCGTCTTCTCTTACTAGGACTGCACTTTACTGCGTTGGAGCTGGCGGCTAAATATAGCTGCAATACTTCGTTGTCTTATGGTTTTGATAGTAATGAAGGTATAATTCTTTCAATTTTTTCAATGTTTGCTCGTGGTTGTCCGTCCATTGGAATCCTTTGTTTTTTCGCAAGACATTGTAAAATAGGTGACATTTATCTGACGACCGGGATATGAACCTGTTTAAGCCTGCCACTCGACCCGTCAAACGTTGTACCTCTTTGAAGTTTCTTGGTGATTTGATATCGACGATTGCTTTAATCTGGTCAGGGTTGGCTTCAATGCCTCATCGAGTGACTATGTATCCTAGGAATTTTCTAGCACTGACTCCAAAGGAGCATTTTATAGGATTGAGCTTCATGTGGTATTTTCGGAGGATATCGAATGATTGTCGTAAGTTCTCGATATGATCGATAGCTTGTCGCGACTTGACAAGCCTGTCGTCAATATATACTTCCATGGTGTTGCCCAATCGATCTTTGAACATTTTGTTGACTAGATGCTGGTACGTAGAACCTGCATTTTTCAAACGAAAAGGCATAACCTTATAGCAATAAATACCTCGATTTGTCATGAAAGTTATTTTTTCTTGGTCATCGACATGCATTAGTATTTGATTGTAGCCTGAGTATGCATCCATGAACGTCAAGAGTTCATGTCCAGCAGTCGCGTCGACTAGTGCTTTAATATGCGGCAAAAGAAATGGATCCTTTAGACATGCCTTATTCAGATCTATGATGTCTATGCATACCCTCCATTTGCCATTTTTCTTTTGTACGACCACGACATTGGCTAGCCATTCGGGGTATTTTACTTCTCAAATCTTCCCGGTCTTGAGGAGGTTGTCGACTTCATCATTGATCACCTTGTTATGCTCTAGAGCGAATTTTTGACGTTTTTGCTTTATTGGTTTGAACGATGGGTCCACGTTCAATTTATGTGAAATAACATCAGCATCGATGCCGACCATGTCCTCGTGCGTCCAGGCGAAACAATCAGCATGTTCCTGCAAGAAAGATATTAGTTCCTTTTTAATGGAGGGATCGAGAGATGAACCTACGAAGACGACTTGGTCCGGTTTGCTTTAGTCCAGGATAACCTCTTCCAAACGATAGTCATCAGGAGTATCCTGGTTTTGTAATTGCTAGATGGATTGCTTTCGAGGTTTCATCATTTTCTTGTAGCAATCCCGAGAAACTTTCGGTTCACTTTTGATCTCCTGGATTCCCCATGGTGTTGGAAACTTCATTATCTGATGATACGTCGAAGGGCCTGCCTTCATTTCGTGGATCCAGGGTCGACCAAGAATGATGTTGTACGCCGATGAATAATCCATGATGTTGAATCTGGTCTGCTTGTTGATTCCCTTGGCGTAGACCGGTAAAGTGATCTCCCCAAAGGTGCTCGTCGCATCCCCGTTGAATCCTACAAGTGTTGTCGAGCAACGAAGGATTTCTGACTTATCGAGTCCCTTAACCTTGATGGTGTCGAGAAATATTGTATCTGCGGAGCGTCCCCCATCGACTAACACCCTTCGGGTTAAACAATTGCCAACTTTGAGTTGTATGATTAACCCGTCGTGATGTTTCTGATGTAGGTCGCCCAAATCATCCTGGTCGAATGTTAACTTCACTGACTCTAGTTCCAGTTCTTCCTTCGATCGTAAGGACCGAGGGATTGGCTGATTGTTTGTCCCTTGACTAGCGTGCCTTTTTGCTACGGAATACGTCAGACCACAAATGTCGGATCCACCCGTAACACAATTCACGATTTTCTCATGGTCAGGAGATGGTGGTCGAACGTTGTTATCAGGTGTCGCTAGTTCTTCGAAGAAACTTTTGAGGTTACCTTTCGGAACGTGCCAGGCGAGCTCCTTTTTAAGTGATATGCAGTCTTTTGTCGTATGACCATGGTCGTCATGCAAGTCATACCATTTAGTCATGTCTTTCTTGTCGTAGGCTTTGTCGCTTTTCCTTGGCCACCGAACGGTTGCTTGCGCGGTTCTCATTGCTTCGACCAAGTCTTTAGAAGTACCCTTGAATCCATAGGAGGAAATCTTAGGGTATTGGAAAAACTTTGTTATGGTTGAGACCTTCTTCTTGGCGAACCTGACGTTCGATATTTGTCTCGACGGCTCAGTCTTAACTATCGTCTTGTCTTTGAACTCTAGTTTCTTTAAACTTAACGATATTTTGTCGTTAGACTGTTTACGTCGAAAGGCAGCGTCGTCCTCGACTCTCATATAATCCAGAGTCCTCGCTCGTAGGACTTCAAAGTTTTCAGGAGGATATTTTGTTAGATCGGTGTAGAGACCTGAGCTTTCGTCCAGACCACGTTTGTACGCTTCGATCGGTGTTTTGATATCGCAGTTCCGGACACTACTCATTTCTGCATTGAATTAACTGCGGATGGATTCGCCCACTTTCTGAACAACATAATACAGGTCGCTAGTTTACTTCTCCATCTTGCGACTACTGGCAAATTGTTGGGAGAATTGGTTCACTAGTTCAGCGAATGACCCGATGGACTTTGGTTTGAGGCCAATTAACCATTGTAGAGTTGCACCGGTGAGGGTTGCCCCAAAACTCTTACACATACACACTTTCTGATATTGGCACGAGATCGACACTGTCCACATCAGTTTTTTGTACTAGGCGACGTGTTCAGTTGGATCTGAGATACCGGAGTATTTTGGCGTGAACTTCGGGATACTATACTTCTTCAGGACGTCGACCATTGCGATCTCGTCGACGAAGGATGACATCTGGAACCCAGTGCGAGGCTCGACGTCGACAGGTACTACTGCATTTGGAAGCTTGGCAAGTAGCGATAGGACGCGTTAATTTTGTTCTTCTAACATCCTCAATATTTGGGTGATAGGATCGTCATGAGTATCCCCTTGAACAACTGATGGGACATGTCCTGAACTTTGAAACTCGTTCTGTTGCGACGAGTCAGAAGTATATTCGTTATACTGGAAAGACGGCATTGGCATAGAGTGAATCGACGCTACAGGAGGCATCGCGGGGATTAGAGCTTTCGAGTGGAAGAAAGGAGGAATTGATATCATGTATGGCATCGATGGGATCTGTGACGTCGAAGGGAAGAATGATGGGGATGAAGGTGGCAACGTCGGCATTGGCTGATTGGAAATTCCAGAGAAAAGTGGTCTTGGGTAGTTGGGAAGTGGAGTTCCCGACTAGGGCATGCTGAAACCATTTTGGCCATGTGAATGTCCTGCTGCATTGCTTGCGTTTTGATTCCTTAAGGATTCAAGCTCTTCCATTGCTTGCTTGTATTGATTTTCCAAAGCCTCAATTCGAGCACAAGTCACGTTCAACTCCATATTCATTTGAGCCACAATATGTTCTTGAGTTTCTTGAGGAGCTGCCATTGTTCTGTAAAAAGAAAAAAAACACTCGAGGAAACTATTAGTACGATGCACTATTGTTGAGGATTTTCTTTAGATGGGGCCCCACGGTGGGCGCCAAACTGTTAATGCCAAAAATTACGCAAAGAATAATTTAAGGTCGATATGGAGATTTATCCAACTAAAGAAAGTAATCGGACGACAATATGCGCAATATTAAATGAAATAGAGAGACAAGAGAATTGGTGATGCGTAAAAACCTCAACGAGGAAAAAAACGCGGACGACTAAGGAGTGTCATCGTGCACTATGATCACCAAACAGGGGTGATATCCTTCAATGTTACAATATTTCACACGATGGATACTATTAGTAAGTATACGAACTAATGACAAATGTAAATCGTGTGTAAAAACACTTGTGTCGTGTGGATAATATCGCTATCGTGTGTTGCTGGAGAAAAGTTTTCATCTGTTCTTTGTAGAGCTTGTAAATTTCGTGGTTCGGATCTCAGATGTCCCAATGAAATGTGTATCTTCGGTATTTATAACCTTGAATCTCTATAAGTATGTCTTTGTAACGTTCGGTTCTCCATAATTGACTTTGAATGCCTTAATAAGTTATAGTCGTTGGTATTTAAGAGCATTAAACATGCATTAAATGAACAAGAAAGTAACGTTGAGTCATGCGTTAGTATGGTCATGGTCGAGAGTAATCTTATGATGGTCCTAAGACGCTCGAGCGACTCTCGAGTTAGTCTCGACGGATGTCTGGGCTATGCTTGGTCGACAAGACCTTATCTTGATATAAGACAAGTCGTGTAAAAAGTGCATCTTCGTCGTGGTCGTGTATTTTTTACCCAAACAATACTGAAGGTTCTTACAGAAATTATGGGTGTTACAGATGGTATTACCATTAGTTCGTAGTGGGATTCTTGAACATGAAGGGTGCCCTACTTTTTGTTCTGTCACCCACATGGAAAATCGGGTTTGCCCGTCATCGCGAGATGTTTGTGTACGTGTTAAAGTTGGATAATAAACGGAGTCCTATGGGGAATTATTGAGTTTGTATTTTTCGGAATTTCCACTTATTGTATTAATTGTAAAATTGATTGTTCTCACTAGGCGTTCGCTTAACACTTCTTCTTATTTGTGACATGTATAGCAGGCCCTAAGAATAGCGGTCCGTCAAACTTATGAGTAAGGTGCTAATTGCCGGTAATGACGACTTTTGGGAGCACATACTTTTGGGAGGAGTCAGTTGGAGATTTTTAGATTAGAAACCCTTTTTGGTGATCTTAACGACACCTATTCATAATCTAGAGTATGTCAACCTAGATTAGTAGGTTGTTGTATAAGTATCTGTTGTAATTATTGTAACTCCTATTCTACACCTTTCCTCATTGTTGGGTGATTATTTATACTAAGAATGGATTTTCTTGCATATATCCAGGTTTAAATTGGTCCCTATTTTTAGGGTGTTACATATAATGAGTTCATTCTCCCAGAAGTCCAAGTTTTCATTTCAGGATAAAATGGGGGGAATGAAAATTTATTCCCATTTCCATTCTCTGTCATTTCCATTTTCATTTTAATTTCCATTCTCTAGCCTGAACCAAACAACCCCTAATATTCCCTCCGTCCCAAAATAAACATCCACATTTCTATTTTTGTTTGTCCCAAAATAAGTGTCCACTTTCAAAAGTAAAAACTAAATTATCAAGTTTACACTTAATTAATGCACAATTATTTAATAGTTGTGAAGAGAGAGAAATTAAATAAGGGTAAAGATGTCATTTGGTTAACAAAAAGGGTAATAATTACGTCTGTCTAAAACTGTGTGTCATTTTAATTGTGGACACTTATTTTGTGACAGAGAGAGTAATAGATTTTATAATCATTAATAATATGTTTTTTTAAAAGTGATTATCAACTTATGTGATGACAAAAATGTGTTTTATAAAAAGTGTTTAGATTAGGTTATTGTGGTACCAAAACGTAATAAGCTAATAAGTTGTTATTTGGGGGTCTTTGGGATTGCTTATACATGTAAAATAACCAAAAATGTCATAAGTTGTTTCAAATAAGTTGATAAGTCACTACGAATTAACTTTTTAGAAACTTCTTATTAATGGTGCCAAGAAGCTATAAGCAGTTTTTTTTCCAATCCAAACACTAGAAATAGCTTATTAGCGGTGACAAAACACAATAAGGGGTTGTTTGTTTTTTAAAAAAAAACTCTTAATGGCTCTTAAGTCTGAATCTTTCATATCTTTTTACACACTACCTCTTATTAATCATAACTAAAATAAGACTTTAGACTTCAGACCTCTTAAAAAACAAACGACACCTAAATCAATAAGGAGTTTAAATAAGTAATCCCAAACACCCTCCAAGTATCCATATTTCTATTTTAGCTTGTCCTGATAAGTGTCCACTTTCAAAAGTAAGTTTCCACTTTCTCATTCTACCCTTAAATATTAGATGAAAAAAGTTTCTTTCTATTATTAAAAATTAAAGTGTCATTTAGTTATTTAAAACCGTAAAAATTACACATTCCTAAAATTGTATGTCATTTTTATTATGGATATTTACTTTAGGACAAAAGGAGTATTAGTTATTTACAAAGTTCTAAAAAAATAATACAAATAATGTGTCAACGGGTGAACCAATCCGATTTGATCCATCCTAAAGATAGCGTTTGGTATGCAAACATGAATGGACGGGACTGGACAGGCCATGACATGGCTGGAGTGGCCAGGCTAGGACTGGCCAAGACAAATGTCTGTCTTGTGTTTGGTACGACCTAGACTGGATATGACAGAACCGGATAAATTTCCCTAAAAGTTGTTTGATGATTTTATAAGTCATATAATAGTTATAAATGACATAAGTAAAGTATATCTTTAAATAATTTAATTATAAACATTTTTATTTTTTTACACAATTTTCATACATATAAATACATACAAAAACAATGATAGGAAATTTGAATGAAGAATCTGAAATAATTGATGGTAATTCGAAAAAATCTGATTCATCAAAAAAATATAATATTTTATTCAATTTGGAAGATCTTTATGAATTGGCGGATTCATAGTTGCAGTGACAAGTAATTATAAAGGCGATGGGTGGCTGGTGAAAGACGGTAGCTGTGAAGAACGTGAAAGATAGTGGATAGTGGTGGTGCACGAGGTAGTTGTGGTTGATGTGGTGGAGGTATAGGTGGTCGACGATGGTAGTAGTGGTGACGGTGGACAGTGGTAAAAGAGGTTGGTGTAGTGAGGAAGAGGCAGAGGTGGCCGACGGTGGTTGGCAGTGAGCGTCGGTAGTGGCGACAACAATTGGTGGTGGTGATCGGTGGAGTTGGCGATGGGAGGTGGTTGTGGAGGTGGTAGAGGAAGTTTTTGTAGTGGAGGAAGAGGTGGAAGTGGTCGACAATGGTTGATGGTGGCTACCGGTGGGCGTCAATGGTGGTGGCGGCCATAGGTGGTAGTGTGGTGATCCGTGTTAGTGGAGGTGGTCGACAATGGTAGTGGTGGTGGCGATGGTCGATGGTTGTGGAGTTGGTGGAGGAGGTTGTTAGGTGGATGATTAGGTAGAAGTTACCGACGGTGGTTGGTGGTGGCTACTGGTGGCCGCCGATAGTGATAGTGGCGGCGATGGGTAGTGGTGACCCTTAAGACTAATACCTGTTTGGGTAAAATTCCACGACTATGACGAAGACACATTTAATGCATATCTCACACGACCTATCTTGTATTAAGATAAGGTTCTGTCGACCGAACATAACATTGACCTCCGTCAAGACTTACTCGAAGGTCGGTCGAGCGTCGTACGGCCGTTGTCAATATTTACACTCGACCTCGACCATACTTATGTATAACCCAACGTTTTTTTCTTGATCATTTAATGCAGATTCAATGCTCATAAATACCAACGGTCATAACGGCTCAACACCATCAATATCATTTATGAAGCGCGACAGTTACAAAAGACACATTTATGGAGAATCAAGACTATAAATACTCAAGATCAACACTTCATTTGGACACCCGAGGCATAATACTCCAAGTATACGTTTACAAGCTCTCCGAAAAATATTTGCAATCTTACATTCACACAACATCATCAATTGACACACGACAATAGTGTTTTCATACACGATGCACACTTATTTTACAATCATACATCTATTTCCTGTACAAATCGTGTAATACATTGTAACATCAAAGGATATCACCCCTGATTGGTGATCATAGTACACGACGACATCTCCCTGTCGTCCGCGGTTTTTTCCTCATTGAGGCTTTTCCGCGTCACCAAATCCCTTGTCTCTTTATTTTACCGTTTATCGTGCATATTGTTTATCGGCTACTTTCTTTAGTTGGATAAAGATTTACGTCGACCTTAAGTTATTAATTGAGTAATTTTTGGTATTAGCAATATGTTGGGTCATCTGAAGATTTGAAGATGACCTCTCGATCTTCCATTTTATATCATCATACTTAGAATATTTTGAGGTTCTTATAGCAGTTTGGTTTCTATAAAAATGTTCGGTGAAGTCGAAGATCAGCCGAAGAAGACAAAGAAGGAGTATATCTCTCAAAGAGGATTGAAGATAGACTCCTCAGCTTTAAATCCAAGTATGCCTACTTGATCAACACCATTGTCCAGGATGGTGCCGATCTCAAGTCTTCAGGAGCCGAAGACCTCTCAGTCTTCAGGAGTCGAAGACCTCTCAGTCTTCGGAAGCCGAAGAACTCTTCGACAACCGAAGACTTCTTAATCTTCAAGGCCTGAAGATTTCTCAAACATATTGTACTTTTCTGACAAAGTATCTTTGTGATATCTTGCATTAACGTGGACCTCATCCAAAGATCAGAAAAAGTATGTTTTGTATTTTACACTATTTTAAGGAAAGGTCTCCACCATCCTCTGCAGGTCAACACTTCAAGCCAAAACACCTCAAGACAAAAGGTACATCTTGTACCGTGCTGAAGACCTGTGTCCATCCTTTGCTCAACAGGTGTCTCATGCATTTAATACATGAGGCACCATAAATAGGGAGGATGGTTCAACATGCAAGATAACCAGTTCTACAACCTTCAAGTTCTCTAAGTGCCTGGCAACTTTCTCTCTACGAAGTTCAGTTGTTTTCTAAGTGTTTTACAATTGTTCTTCATTCTCTTTGTGTAAGATTGTTTGAATAGATTTCATCTATTCTCTTCCGCAACAATCAAAAGTTTTCTATGTGTAATTCTTGATTTCAAATCAATAAGTATTAAATTAAGTGAAAAATTGTGTGTATTGTATTCAACCCCCCCCCCCCTTCTACAATACTTTTCTTATTTACTTACTGTTATTTGGGACCAACAAGTGGTATCAGAGCGGTTTAGTTTAACTCAATAAACTAGATCCGTAATGGCAGCCTCTTCTTCTTCTTCTTCTTTGAACAATGTTTCTTCTCAAAACACCATTGTTGTTTCATACGACAATGGCTCTATAGCCAAACCACCAAAGTTTAACCCTAATAACTTCTTCTTGTGGAAAAGTCATATGATACTCTTTTTAGAAGGAGTTGACAGCAGATATCCTACTATCTTACATGAAGGTCCTTTTCTTCCAAGGGTTTGGGAACGGTACAACGCCAAAAAGGCAGATAAGGGAAATGTTGATGAGGACTCTTCTGAGGAAGAAAGAACTCCAGCAAATGGGAGATACATTGTAAAGGATCCCAATAAATATAATGATGAACATAGACGTCTTATAGCTCTTGATACTAAAGTCAGAGTCATCATTGCCCTTTCTCTGCCTGATGACGTCTACCACTCCCTTGTCAACTTTTCAACTGCTAAAGAAATGTGGTCCACTCTGTGTGTTCTCTATGAAGGTACGTCTGTTGTGAAAAAGAGCAGAAAGATTGCTCTTGTAAGAAGGTAGGAACTCTTTTTTCATGAAAAGGGTGAATCTCTCTCAGACTAACCAGAAGAGAAAAGGTTTCAAGCTGAAGGATCCAGTCAATCAGAACCTCCAACGTGCTACAACTGTGGCAAAATAGGTCACTTTTCCAGAGACTGCCGAAGACCCAAAGTCAGAAACTCCGATTACTACAAGAACAAAATGCTTCTTGAAAAGCAACAGGAGGCGGGTAAGGCATTGATGGCTGAAGATGAGTATTGGCTTGATCATTCAGACCAGGAGGATGAAGAGAAGGATGAAGCAACAAACATGAGCTTGATGGGAAAGCAGAAATCAGAAGCTGAAGCAGACTCCGATGATGAGGAAAATGAGGTATGTGATTTATCTTATTCTGATTTCTTAAATCAAATGCATATCATGAAGTTAAAACTCCAAGAGTTAAAGTCGAATCTTAAGCAAGAAAAGGGTGTTATTACTGACAAAAACCAATCGATACAGAACCTTAGCAATGAAATTGCTGAGAAGAAAGTATTGCTTGATGTTTTACATAACAACTTTGACACCAACGCAAAAGAACAGACAATAATTCTTAAGGAGAATTCTGAAATCAAGTCTAAACTGAGAAAGAGTGAATTTGATTTCATTGAGCTTGCGAAATTGCATTCTTCTACTTCCAAAGAAAACATTTCTTTACTTGCTAAATTAAAAGGTTTGGAAGAGAAGTTATACAAATTGGGTCAAAGTGAACAAACTATTCATCTGAACAAACCCAAAGAGAAAATAGAGAAATGGGGACTCGGGTATGAGAATCCTCATTATCTTAAAAACGGTATATCTGAAGTGCCTGCACTTTATGATTTTACATTCTTAAGACTCTCTCGTCGATGCCCTGAACTTAAAGTTTTCTGGACTGGACTATCAAAAGAGGATGAAGCCAAGGAAACTGAAAAACGATTGAAATCATCTAAAGTTCACCTTCCATTTTATTATGCGAAGCTGAATAATAGTTATGATCAAAAATCTCAAAAGAAATCTCTTTAAAATGACTTCTTTCAAAGTTATTCTGTAAAAGAGATGGAGGCGAAGCCTATTAAAGGTAAAACTTATGTCCCTCCTATTGTTTTGGAAAGTAAAATTTCCGAACTCAAGAACTCTTTAACAGATGAAAGACTTTTGATTGAGACTCAACAAAAAGTTTTTACAACTGTGCTAAAAAATGTTGTTATTTCAAAGGCTTCTAAATCTGATGACATGTTTGGTTTATCAAACGGAGGGTTTGATTTTCTTAACTCTGACGGTGGTTCGGATGGTTGTTTTGAACAATTTGATTTTAATGCGAAACTTCCTAACCATTCATCTTTTCTTGTGCAATCTTTGGGAAAAACCAGTATGCCTGTTAACAGTACAAAATCAATGAAAGTTGATAAATCAGTCTCTGTGAAAGCTAAAAATACTAAAGGCAAGATTATATCTCAGCATTCACAGAAACCGATCACTACTGGTAATTCTAAGAAGAAGCATTCGTTTGTTTCTCAGAAGTCTAACTCACAAGTTTCAAATGTTTCAGATCTGAGCAAGCGAAAGCCAGAAGTTAAATCTCAATGGAAACCGAAACAGAAGCTTGACAAGGCTGATAAATCGTTTTGTAGTGTTACTTGTAATAAGACATTACCTAGTAAAGATGTTTTGAAAGCGAATGTTGCTACTATTTTGAAATACTCTTTTAAGCAACTATTCCAGTTATCTAAATCTGCTAGAAAGTCTTCCTTTTATGATAAACATGTTTCTAATTCTTGTCAAGATTCTGAGATTTGGTTTGGAAATTATCATGTGCATTCATCTCATTATAATGCTTCAAATGAATTTCAAATGAAAAGAGGACCTAATTTCAAATGGGTACCAAAATCTAGTGCTAACACAATTGGACCCAATTTCAAGTGGGTACCAAAAGCTAAATCTGTGTTGCAGGCACCCAACGTTTAAGAAGGAGAAATCTGAAATGGTTTCTGAACACGTCTGTTCAGAACCCGTGCTTAAGAGAAGTTATGGGTTTTGAACACATCAGTTCAAGACCCGCTCTTCAATACTCAAAAGTTTTAACTCCAAATGTTGTCAATTGAATATCTAAATCTCTTGTTTCGTTATTTCTCTTACGCAGATCCGTCATTTATGGTACTTGGATAACGGATGTTCCAAGCATATGACTGGACAAAAAGAGATGTTGTCCAACTTTACAGAGAAGTATTGCAGAACAGTTAGATTCGGCAACGACCAATTTTCACCAATAATGGTATATGGTGATGTACAACATGACAATGTCACAATCAAGAAGGTGAGCTATGTTGAAGGCTTACGGCACAACCTGTTCAGTATCAGCCAGTTCTGTGACAAAAACTTAGAGGTCAATTTCAAAGCCAAGACGTGTTTAGTTCGCATTGAAGAAGGCGAAGAACTCTTGGTCGGCACGAGAAAATCAAACCTCTACACAATTACTTTGTCAAAAGTCCAGACTGACAAGTAGGTTTGTCTACTGACGAAAGCCTCGATGCAACAAAGTTGGTTATGGCATCGACGGCTCTCTCACCTCAACTTCAGATACATCAACAATCTGGTCAGTGGAAAGCTCGTCAAAGGACTTCCAGAGCTAAAGTATGAAAGAGAACATCTTTGTGCAACATGTGAAAAGGGAAAGATGAAGAGGGCTCCACATAAACCAAAGCCTGAACCGAGTACAAGCGCTCCGTTAGAGTTATTGCATATGGACTTATGCGGTCCGATGCGAACTCAGAGTCTAGGAGGAAACAAGTACATACTCGTTATCGTGGACGATTACTCACGATACACATGGGTCAAGTTTCTACGTTCAAAGGATGAGACACCAGATGTTCTCATCACATTCCTAAAGACGACCCAGGTGAATCTGCAGAAACCGGTCAAGTTTCTAATAACAGACAACGGCACAGAGTTTAAGAACAAGAAGGTTCAATAATATCTCGAATCTTTCGGGATTTCACATCAATACTCTGCTGCTCGAACGCCTCAACAAAATGCAGTGGTCGAAAGAAGAAATTGTCCGCTAGTCGAGGATGCTCGTACTATGCTAAGTCAGTCAGACTTACCTCTATTTTTGTGGGCTGAAGCTGTATCGACTGCGTGCTACACTCAGAATCGATCCATGATACACCGCAAATTCAAGAAGACTCCTTATGCGTTAATCAACAACCGAACACCGACAATCAAATATTTCCATATATTTGGGTGTAAGTGTTTCGTGCTAAATGATAGAGAGAGTCTAAACAAGTTCAGTGCCAAGGCGGACGAAGGCATATTCATTGGTTATTCCTCTACATCAACTGCATACCATATATATCTGATGAAGTCAAAGACGGTTATAGAAAGCGTCAATGTTTCGTTTGATGAAGAGATGGCTTCCGAACAACACAGTTCAGAACCCGTTATAACCGGAGTACTAGCTTCTGGCAGATCAGTCCAGAACCTGCGTCTCAACAGAATAAATCAGATGAAGCATCAACGTCAACTAATCATATATCTGATTTAGATTTATTATTTGAATTGTTTTATGATGAATTTCTTGGATCTAATGTAAAGAAATCTGTTGTGGTTGACAAGATAGAAGACCTAACGACTACTCATCCAACCAGTTCAGATATTCCTATTGAATCCAACACCCCGATTCAACAAGAAATTCCAGTTCAAATGCCGACTCCAACAGTTGAAGCTGTGACAAATCAAGAAGAGACAGAAGTAGCGAAAACAGTAGGATGTTCTGTACAGATCCATCTACAGCCGGACCAAGCTGTACCTGCTGAGCCTTATGAACCTACCACTTCAACTGCAATCATCATTCCTCCTGAACAAACTGAAGAAGATACAAGTGGATTTATAGATGATAAAATTGACATACATTCATATAATCCACTGCCTCATGAACACAAATGGACCAAAGAGCACCCGACAAGCCAGATCATTGGCGATCCAACGAAACCGGTGCAAACTAGGTCAGCGTCAATGAACATGTGTATGCATGACTTCTTTCTGAGCAAGTTTGAGCCAACTCACGTATCAGAGGCACTTGCAGATCCAGAATGGGTGATATCAATGAAAGAATAGCTGAATAGTTCGATGCACTTCAAGTCTGGAGACTCGTACCAAAACCTCAAGGTAAAACAATTATAGGTACGAAATGGGTTTTCAAGATCAAGAAAGACGAAGATGGTACCGTTATCCGAAACAAGGAGAGACTTGTAGCCAAAGGATACAGACAAGAGGAAGGAATCGACTATGACGAGACTTATGCTCCTATGGCGCGATTAAAGGCAATTAGAATGTTTCTAGCCTACACAGCCCACAAGAACTTCACGGTCTTTCCAATGGATGTGAAGACTGCCTTTTTGAATGACATTCTGAAGGAGGAAGTCTACGTCTCTCAGCCAAAAGGTTTTGTCAATCAAGAGAAGCCGAATCACGTCTACATTCTCGACAAAGCACCCTACGTTCTGAAACAAGCTCCTCACGCCTAGTATGATGTCCTTTCACAATTTTTAGTCAAGTCTGTTTTTTCAAAAGGTACGGTGGATACCACTTTGTTTATCAAAAAGGAAAAATCCGATATCATTCTAATTCAAATCTATGTAGATGATATTATTTTTGGCTCTACAAATCCTAAGTACTGTAAGAATTTTTCAAACCTTATGGTGTTCAGATTTCAGATGAATATGATGGGAGAGATGAATTTCTTTCCCGGATTACAAGTCAAACAATTTTCATCGGGTATTTTTATCAATCAATCAAAATACATTCTTGAAATTCTTCGGAAGTTCAAAATGGAATATTCAAAACCGATTGGTACCCCAATGGCACCAGGTACTAAAATTGGCACCGATCCTTCGGGAAAGGCTGTTGATGTTAGGACTTACAGAGGGATGATAGGTTCTTTAATGTATCTTACTTCAAGTAGGCTAGATATAATGTTTTCAACATGCTTTTGTGCACGATTTCAGGTCAATCCAAAAGAAATCCATATGTCTGCAGTAAAGCGCATATTTAGGTATCTGAAGGGGATTGCAAATATTGGTCTGTGGTATCCTAAAGATACAAGTTTTGAACTAACAGCGTATACAGATCAAGATCATGCAGGTTATATGTTAGACAGGAAGAGCACGTCAGGAAATGTACAGTTCCTCGGTGATAAGCTCGTAAGTTGGGCATCAAAGAAGCAACTTTGTGTTTCAACTTCAACGGCCGAAGCAGAATATGTAGTGCTGCTAGCTGCTGTTCTCAGGTCTTATGGATGAGAACTCAATTGCACGACTACGGTTTCCACTTCAACAAAATCCCGATATACTGTGACTCCAAGAGCGCCATCGCAATAACAGCGAATCCTGTTCAACACACAAAGACTAAACACATGGACGTCAGGTATCATTTTATTAAAGTTCATGTCGAAAAAGGAACAATTGAACTTTTCTTTGTAAAAATTGATTATCTGCTTGCCGATTTGTTTACCAAACCTTTAGACGAAAAGAGGTTTTCCTTTCTTGTCTCTAATCTTGGTATGCTAAATCTTAAGATCTAATCAGTAGTTACCTATCAAAGTTTTCTAATTGTATAATTTTTCATCTTTCTTCATTCTTAATTCTGATTGATAACTGCACTTCTATATTCTGTTCATCATCCAAGGGGAGTAGAAGAAGAAATTGACAACTGGTCAATATTATTTCGAGGGGGAGCTCATAAATTTTTTTGCATTTACGTTTTATGACAAATTTTTGTAATGCAAGATTTTAGGGGGAGCTCTTCAAGTCAAATACGGATATGACTTCTGATTATTTCTGATCAGAACTCGTACTTTAAAAGTTTTACTGCTTTTTGTCTTTTTTAATTTAAGTGAATAAATTTTACTTTGACTTGACATAAGACTTTTGCAGAAGTTTTGAGAGATGCTTAAAAGATCATATGTTTATGACTTTAAGCTTAGCTTCATGAGATGTAAGATCGCACGTAAAGGTATAATCCTTTATCTTAATCTCATATATGGTTGATAAGTGGACAACTTTCAATCATAGAAAACATTTTTATCAAATGTTCAAACCACTTCCCGATTCTTAAACCGAATTCATGATTTGGAAGTGTGACTTTAAATGTTTTCAAAGATCATATTTGTGCTTTAACTGAAATAGTTAAACCAATCTCAGCATCATATGCATAATAGGAAAGCAAGGATATCTTTGTGCTAGGAATTAACACAACTTCTATGAAATCACCTTAACCAGTGATTTCTACCCAAGAAGTTAATCCATAGTGATTGAGTGTGAGAAGTCGAAAAGAAATGAGTGTGATTAGAGTGAGCAAAATGTTTAAAAGAAAGAGCGTGTGAGAACAGAGTTAAAATAATATCACAACTCTGCACCAACTTTTTCTGAGTCGGGCAACCATATTACTAGTGTTTCACAATTCTTTGGTGAACATTATTGAAACAGGCAACTAGCCCATGCCAACTCTTGATCAAACCTCACTATCTACTCATTTTCTTCTCAACAAGAAAGTGTTTCATATTTTCAAAGGGGATGCAACACATTTACTATCTGATTTTCATTTGGAAAATCTGGATATTTAAAAGATGGAGGTATGCCCCACCTTCGCACTTCAATCATGCACATTGAGTCTGTGTTTAACCTACTGTTGTCTCAGTGGTTTACACAAATTTTGAGCCTATAAGCAATCATCAAATGCTTAATTCTTTCTATCACAAGTACGAACACACAAGGAATTTGTTTCTTTGTCATAACGTTTATAGAAATTACCTTTGTGGTTTTTCGATGATTAAATGGAAGCCCTAGGGGAGTCAACATCAAACAGCTCATTTCCAATGTGTATTCGTTACACACCGTGACTTAGTGTTACTGATAGGCATGTTAACTGATTCATTAGTTGATTCAGGTGTTACACGACTATTTTGTCTGGGTTTGAAAAAATCTGGATGAATATCTTTTGAATTAACAGATCAGAGGCTCCACGTGAAATACATTTCTTACTACAAGTTTTGATGAAAGCGTGGCTCTTTTACTCAAAAAGGGGGAGAATCTAAATCTTGAAGAAATGTCCAGTCCAATACATTCACAAGACATTGGAGAAGAGAAAATCTAATCAAGAAATGCGAGATCAAAGTATTCTGAAGACATGCTGATTTCAGATAAATTTTCTTTGAAGATACTTTGCTAAAGCATTCTGAGCTAGAGAAAGAGATTGCATCTTCTGAGCTGAACAAGAAGACTAATTTGCTAAAATCTTTTTAGTAATGATCTTGATCCAAAGGGGGAGATTGTTAGACCACAGTCTCATTGGATTCAAGATCATCCAATCTGAAGATCCAATCTGAAGCTACAGCCGGAAAGTCGACTCTCGATACTAAGTCTAATGTCGTTTGTAATAAATGTTGAAGTAAATTATTGTCTATTGTAATTTTAGTATTTAGTTTAACTTAGTTTAAATATCTAATTATGTTAGATATTAGTTTGTTAGATTAATATCTAAGTTATAAATTATATTAGTTGTTAGGTAATATCTAGATAATATCTAGATATTAGTTTAGTTAGTTAGATATTAGAGTAGTGTGTTTGAGAAGCTAAGAATCGTACAACAACTCAAAAACAATCAGATCACATACACACACACAAAAGGTGTAAACTAGAGAGAACACACAGAAAAGCTTCAATCGATCAACCTTGTAACCATTATTATTAATCAAACAGATTGGTAATCGTTTATGTGTATGAGTCGATAAGAACTTGATATATATTGTGGGCCGACAAATCATTTTAACAGTCTTCTCAATGATCTTAAACTTGTGGGTTGCATCTATAATAATGAGGAAGTTTTGTGCAAGTTTATGGACTGTCTTCCCGAGTTTTGGGAAAACATATGTACTTGTATAAAATCTACCAAGGATCTTGACTCCATGCCTCTCACTGCCTTGTATGGCATTCTATTTAACTATGAGCAGACTAAACTGCTTAGGAAGTCTATCACAAAAGACATCAAAGGCTCTTCTCTAGCTCTTGTCAGTGATTCTTCCAAAAGTGATTCTTCCAAAAAATATTGTGTGTGTTCCTAGGATCACCTATCCCTCTGATTCTGACAACAATAGTCAAGAGGACCCCAATGACCCTTCAGAAGCCTATCTTAGTGAGGCTGGTGATGAAGGAAATGAGACCTCTGTAGCTCAGCTGTCAGAAGGTGTTGCCATGCTGGCAGGTTTTTCAAAAGGCAAGCCTCATTTCTTTTCTGGAAAAATCCAGGTTTTCTAGAAAATCCTCTTCTACTTTTTTCTAAAACCACTCCCTCTAACAAATCAAATGAGGAATGTTACAGGTGTGGGAGGAAGGGACACTTTGCTTCTGAATGCAGAAGTAGGACCTCTGATAAATCTAGACTGTCCTCCTCTAACCGTACATCCTCTAGGTCTGTCAGAACCAAGTCTGATTCCTACCAACCTTCTTTTCAAAAGTCAAACTCGTCTGTTCCTTCAAACTCTGACCGTGCTGAAAAGTACAAGGCCAAATACAAAAGAGAGAAGGAAAGAAATGCTTTTCTAGCCAACAAAGGAAAAGGTCTTCTTGCTGAATCTCATGATTGGGCAGATGAACCAACTTCCGAAAGTGACAAGGAAATGGCCAACCTTTGTTTCATGGCTAAACTAGATGATGTTGTTGACTGTGAAACTTCTTCCACCTCTATGGCTCTTGTTACTGCTGAGAGCTCCACCTCTTCTACTCAGGTACATCCGTTCTTTTCTCTATCTGATGCTGAGAAAATTGAAGCTTTTGACTCTTTGACCATTGACTTCTATGAAGCCAAAGACGCAAAGAAAAAGGCAAACGCTCAGATAAAATATCCTTCTTCTCAGCTGTAAATTTGTCTTTCTCAGCTAAAACACTTTGACAAAATCAAGGTTGATCTTGAAGATTTGAAAACTATAAATTTTACTCTTGCTAAAGAGAAAAATAAACTTCTTAAAAGGTTTAAAAAGGAGCAAGAAATTGTGAAAAGGTGGACAAGTTCCTCCAAAAACTTAGAAAGGATTTTCTAGGATAAAATATCTTGTGATGACAAGTCTGGACTAGGCTTTGGAAAATCTGACCTTGAACCTCCATCTGACACCCATGCTCCCTTCTCTCTTCCCTCATTCTATGAATCTTCTGAAGAGAACTCTAACAACTTTGAACCTTTGGACTCTTCTGACCTCTCTAAAAATCTCAAGTTTGGGACTTTCATCAAAGCCAAGAGCATTGATTCTCCTCATGAAAATGAGGAAGCCCAAGACTCAAACGACCCTTCTAAGCCCATTGTTGAGTCTATGTGTTCCTTGAAAATAAATGAGGGTTCCTCTTCAAAACCCAAACCTTCCAAAATTCCAACCAAAGCTCCTCAACCTTCTTCAAATAAATTCTCTTCCTCTGAAAAAGGAAAATCGGTTGTCGATCTTCCTCCCAAAAAGAAATTTTCCAAGAAAAACTCAAAGAAATCTTCTTCTCTTCCTATCCCAAGACCGGTGATCTTGAAAAAGCTGAATTCCAAGACAACCTCTTCTATTCCTTCAGCTAACTCTAGTAAAGGTATCTTAGGTTCTAAGCCTCTTGACACTTCTCTATCCTCAAAGTCCATGAAATTCAATGTGACCAGTCATCACAAGGAAGCTGATCAAAGCTCCAAAAAGGTTTTTATTTATAGAAAGTGTTATAACTGTGGTAATACCTCTCACCTTGCTAAGGATTGTCCTATGGAAAGAATTGATAAAAATGCTTCAAAGGATTCTTCCTCTTCTTCTAACTCAAAAGAACCCATTTCCAAATGGGTACCAAAGAACTGATTTCCTTGTGATTGCAGGGTATATGGAACCAACAAATCTGGTATCTCAACAGCGGGTGCTCAAGACATATGACCGGCAACAAATCTCTTCTTGTCGACTTCGTGCCTACCAAAGGTCCTTCTGTCACCTTTGGTGAAAACTCTAGAGGAAGTACTAAAGGTTATGGAACACTCTCAAATGGTTCCATCACCTTTAATAAAGTAGCTTATGTTGAAGGCTTGATGCACAATCTCCTAAGCATAAGTCAGTTGTGTGATCTGGGGTTTAAAGTGATGTTTGAATTATCTTCATGCATCATTTTCAACAAAAAGATGGAAACCGTACTCTCTGGCTACCGCAAAGAAAATGTCTATGTCATAGACATGGGACATAGTTCATCTTTCGGAACAAACATCTGTTTTGTCTCTGAAAATTCTGCAAAAAGATGCTGGCTCTGGCACAAGCGTCTCTCTCACCTCAACTTCAAAATTTTGAATGTTCTTTCAAACCAAGAGCTTGTTACGGGCATGCCAAAGTCATCCTTCGTGAAAGAAAAATTGTGCGTTGCATGTGAGAAAGGGAAACTCACAAAATTTTCTTTCAAGTCCAAGCAATGCTTCTTCATCTCTCAGCCTCTTCAGATGCTCCACATGGATCTGTGTGGACCACTCAGTACCCCAAGCCTTGGTGGTAGAAGGTACATTCTCGTTATTATTGATGAATTCACTCGTTACACTTGGGTATTTTTTTCTCAGGTATGAGAGTGACACCACTGAAGAAATTATAAAGTTCATCAAGAAGTATGAAGTGCTGAATGGGCAGCTGGTAAGATCTGTAAGAAGTGACAACGGAACTGAATTCAAGAATAGTATGTTGGATGACTTTTTCAATGAAAAAGGCATCTCTCAGAACTTTTCTGCCGTCAGAACTCCACAATAAAACGGTGTAGTGGAGAGAAAGAACAGAACGCTATGTGAAGTTTCCCGATCCATGCTGAGTGAATCTCACCTTCCTACCTATTTTTGGGCTGAGGCAATCAACACTGCATGCTTTACCCAAAATAGGTCCATCATTGTGAAAAGACACAATAAGACTCCTTATGAAGTCTTTTATGGTAGAAAATCCAACATCGGCTTTCTTCATGTCTTTGGGTGTGTCTGCTACATTCTCAATGATAGAGAAAATTTGGGAAAATTTGATCCCAAAGCTGATGAAGGGATCTTCGTGGGATATTCTCTCACTTCCAAAGCTTTCAGAGTCTACAACCTCAGAAGGAAGTGTATTGATGAATCCATCCATGTCAAGTTTGATGACCTCAAGATATCATCACTCTCTTGTGATGATGAAGAATTGAACCGTTAGATATCTTCTTGTGTTGGTGATGGTCCTCTTCCAACATCATCAGACATTCCCTATACAGTTCCCACTTCTCTCTACCAAAACAATGATCCTTCTACATCTCACAACCCCTCCACTCATCAAGAGGATGATCCTCAGCCTACCCAACCTCAAAATACACTCCAAATCATCCCAGTCTATCAATCTGACATTCATTCCTCACCTATACCGTCCGATCTTCCATCCATCTCTCTTGACAATATCCCTTCCAACTCTCCTCTACAAATTTCTTACCCTCCTCCTTTACCTCCTGCCTTAAAGTGGATAAAAGATGACCCCATTGATCAAATCATAGGTGATCAGCAAGCTGGTGTTCAGACCAGAAGAGGTATTAGAAACATCTGTCTCTATGTGAACTTCCTTTCCCTCATTGAACCAAAAGAAGTTGACGAAGCTCTAGCTGATCCATGTTGGATCACTGCCATGCAAGAAGAACTTTCTCAGTTCGAATGGAACAAAGTCTGTAGATTGGTTCCTCGTCCTTCCAGAAAAACCATCATAGGAACCAAGTGGGTCTTTCGGAACAAAATGGATGAAGAAGGCACGGTGATCAGAAACAAGGCCCATCTGGTTGCACAAGGTTATAGGCAAGAGGAAGGAATTGACTATGATGAAACATTTGCTCCAGTTGCAAGACTTGAAGCCATCAGAATCTTCCTTGCTCATGTTGCCTACAAGAACTTCAGAGTCTTCCAGATGGATGTCAAGAGTGCCTTTCTGAATGAGGAGCTAGCTGAAGAAGTCTATGTGAAACAACCCCCTGGCTTTGAAGATCCAGTCCATCCTGACTATGTGTATAGGTTAGACAAAGTTCTCTATGGTCTAAAGCAGGCTCCTTGTGCCTGGTATGACACTCTTGATGACTTTCTCCGGAAGAGTAACTATTCAAGAGGTAAAATTGACAACACTCTGTTCATCAAACAAACCTCAGGTAATCATATTCTTGTTCAAATTTATGTGGATGATATCATTTTTGGTGCCACCGATGAGTCATTGTGTGATGAGTTTGCCTCTCTCATGAAAAGCCAATATGAGATGAGTATGATGGGGGAGCTCACCTTTTTCTTAGGACTTCAAGTTAAACAATCTTCGGAAGGAATTTTTATAAATCAAAGTAAATACATACGTGATCTTCTGAAAAAGTTCAATTTTGAAAACTCCTCCCCCATGAAAACTCCTATGGCACCACCTTTGAAACTCCATGCTGATCTGGATGGTATATCTGTGGATATCACCAACTACCGAGGCATGATCGGCCCCCTTCTCTATCTTACTGCTAGTAGACCAGACATCATGTTTGCTACTTGCATGTGTGCGCGTTACCAAGCCAATCCGAAAGAATCTCATTTGGCTGCGGTTAAACACATTTTTCGGTATCTGAAAGGTATCATGAATCTGGGTCTTTGGTATCCCAAAGACTCAGGTTTTGATCTAATGGGGTATTCAGATTCTGACTTTGCAGGATCTAAGATTGATAGGAAGAGCACCACTTGCAGTTGTCAACTCCTTGGTGGCAAGCTTGTTAGCTGGTCCAGCAAGAAGCAGAAATCAATCTCCACTTCTACTGTTGAGGCTGAGTATGTAGCTGCTGGAAGTTGTTGTTCTCAAATCCTTTGGATGAAGAACCAACTGAGAGACTACAATCAATTGTACTCCCACATCCCGATTATGTGTGACAACTCAAGTTCGATCGCAATCACAAACAATCCGGTGCTGCACTCTCGTTCCAAGCACATCGACATCCGGTATCACTTCATTCGGGATCACATCTCCAAAGGTGATATCGAATTACATTTCATCCCTACCAACCTCCAACTGGCGGATCTCTTCACCAAACCACTTGACGAATCTCGGTTCAAGTTCCTAATCGGAGAACTCGGTATGTTAAATGATGGTATTTAATTTTTTTGTCAAAAAAAATAGCAAGAAAAGAAAATCAAAAAGAAATCAAAAAAATGAAAAAAAAGAAAGAAAAGAAAATCAAAAAAATGAGAGAAAGAAAAGAAAATAAACTTAAAAAAAATTGTTTTTTTCTCTCTTTCTCCCTCTCTCTTTCGGCTTTTCTCTCTCTCTCTTCCCTCCTCTCTCATTTTCGGTCTCTCTCTCTACCCTATCTCTCTCTCTCTCTCTTTTTCTCAGTTTCTCTATCTCTCTCACTAACCCTCCCCTCTTTCGGTTTTTCTCCCTCTCACTCTCTACCTTTCGGCTCTCTCTCTCTCTCTCACCACCCCCACCGACCCTCTCCCTCCCTCTTTCCCTCTCCCTTCGGTTCTCTCTCTCCCCCTTTACCTTTAAACCGAAATCCCACAACACCCCTTATACCTCCCTCGGCCGACACACCTCCCCCTCCCTTCCCCTCCTTCGACTTCTAAGCCACCGACCCCAACACCCTCACTCCTCTCCTTCGGTCCCTAACACCCACCGAAACACCCCCTTATTCCCCCAAGCCACCGAAAATCTCTCTCTCCCTTCAAGCCACCGAACCAAACCCCCTTATCTGTCCACCTCATGTTCGGCCCCTACATCTTCGGCCCACACCGACCCCACCGAACACCCCCTTATTTCTCCCTTTTCTTCGGACCAAGCCGAAATCCCATCCCCTTACTTCTCCTCTTCGGCCTCCAACCAAACCCAAAGCCGAAGATCCCACTCTCCGAACACCCCCTTATACCTCCCCACCGAAACCCCCTTATTTCACCTTTCCACCGAAAAACTTCTCACCCAACCCATCCACCTTTGGCCCTCACCCCACCTAGGCCGAAGCCTCACCTCCCGAAAATCCAAACACCCCTTCGGCCTCCATCTCAAACCACCTAACACACCCCTTACCCTTTTTTCGGCCGACCCTCTCTCCCATCCCCTTCATCCGGTCTCTCTCTCTCTCTCTAACCTCCTCCTTTCGGTAGCTCTCTCTCTCTTCACATCCTCTCCCCTCTCCCTTTTGGAGACTTCACACCCACCGAGACCCCCTCCCCTCCCCCCCCCCCTCAACACATCATTTGGCCGATCCCCCCCCCTCATCCATTCATTCGCCCCCCCCCCCCCAATCCCCTCCCTTCCTTTTTATCTTTTCCTTTTTTTCTCCCATACCACCTTTAACATCCCAAGACTTACCTTCCTCCCTACTCCCCATCCCATCTTTTCTCCTTTTTCTTACACCACCTACTATATCCTACCTTTCCTTCTTTTTCTTCCATAATCTTTTCCAAACCTTTTCATTCCCCATTTTTTTTCTTCCATCTATCCCATCCTATCCTACTCTCTTCCCTTACTTTCCTTCCATATCTTCCATATCACTTTTTCCCATCCCTACCATCTCTCCCCATAATTACCTACCACTTTCTTCCCCTCCTTCTCTTTTTTTCCTGTTAAAAAAAAGGGCCCAAAAAAAAATCAAAAAAAAAAAAAAAAATGGGCCACTGAATATATGAGTTCTTTGTGTCTTGTAATTTTTCTTCATGTCAGTACCATTTTTTTCTATGTCTTAGTGTCATCATCAATTAGGGGAAGAAAAATTGTTGTATCACAAATTGATTTGGTGATGACTCTCCTACCAACACTTAGAAACACAAGAAGTTCTCTCTCAACAAGGGCTCTCTATCTACCAATCGAGCTCTCAGCCAAGGTATGATTTCCTTCATAAACTCTCCCGATCTACAATGAGGTGATACTCACAACACTCCGGTGTCCAAAGTTCCCTCATCTGTAGTGGCCCCATCTACCCTGTCCCAAGTGAAGCCGACTAGCAAGAAAAATCTTCAAAGGCTTTCGGCACCTCCGCACTAGCTAAGATGACTATACGACCGAAAGAACCTTTGGTTGTTGCCCCGGTCACACATCCCTCTTCAAAGCGAAGGCACTCACCTTCTTCCCCTCCCTCTCCTCTCAAGAGGCTGAGGAAGGTTTCAAGGGCCAAGCCATAAACTCCACCCACCAATTCTCCACAATTGGCAGGTGTTGAAATTTTTCCATCCGGGCCCGGGGACTCTGCTAAACCCAAAGCCACCTCTTTGCATCCTCACAAAAGGACACAATTGTAAAATCGGGGACCCCTATTATTCCCTCATCAACCTTTTCCTTGGTTGATAAGGATGACTTGGACACCTCCCCAATTCAAGGTGTTTCTTCTCCACCAGCCTATCACCCGGGATTCTCAGTCCCGATGATTCTGCACGATCCAAGGATGAATATTCCTTTCAAGAAGCAGGTTCAGAGGATCCCGAAAACTTTCTGACCTCTTACTTTCCGACACCGTGAATTAGTTGAGGGGAAGTATGTGTTGAGGGGGAGCAACTTACCACTTAAGCTTAAACTCTGTTGAAACTAATTTTGCAATGGACTGTGTGATCAAAGCCATCAGACATTAGTTGAGGCGGCGTATGAATTGAGGCGGAGCAACCACTCACTTAAGTTCAAACAATTCTGGCTACTGTCTTCTGTATCTTTGTATATATTTATTTTCTTTGTCATTCTTTATTAATTGTATTTATTTACTCGTTTGTACGTCTATACTCATTTTTTTTCATTCATTTGTAAATGTCGGGTATACTTAAAAAAATCAAAAAAAAAAAGAACAAAAAGAATGGTCTATGTGAAAAGAACCCAAAAAGAGTAAATATGGGTCAAAATGACTTATTCAGTATACCCTTAGCTTTATTCTTTAGTATGGATGTTATCCTCAAATAGGGGGATATTGTTGGGTCATCTGAAGATTTGAAGATGACCTCCCGATCTTCCATTTTATATCATCATACTTAGAATATTTTGAGGTTCTTTTAGCAGCTTGGTTTCTATACAAATGTTTGTTGAAGTCGAAGATCAGCCGAAGAAGACAAAGAAGGAGTATATCTCTCAAAGCGGATTGAAGATAGACTCCTCAGCTTAAATCCAAGTATGTCTACTTGATCAACACCATTGGCCAGGATGGTGCCGATCTCAAGTCTTCAAGAGCCGAAGACCTCTTCGGAAACCAAAGAACTCTTCGGCAACCAAAGACTTCTTAATCTTCAAGGCCTGAAGATTTCTCAAACATATTGTACTTTTCTGACAAAGTATCTTTGTGATATCTTGCATTGACGTGGACCTCATCCAAAGATCAGGAAAAGTATGTTTTGTATTTTACACTATTTTAAGGAAAGGTCTCCACCATCCTCTGCAGGTCAACACTTCAAGCCAAAACACCTCAAGACAAAAGGTACATCCTGTACCTTGCTGAAGACCTGTGTCCATCATTTGCTCAACAGGTGTCCCATGCATTTAATGCATGAGGCACCATAAATAGGGAGGATCGTTCAACATGCAAGATAACCAGTTCTACAACCTTAAAGTTCTCTAAGTGCCTGACAACTTTCTCTCTACGAAGTTCAATTGTTTTCTAAGTGTTTTACAATTGTTCTTCATTCTCTTTGTGTAAGATTGTTTGAATAGATTTCATCAATTCTCTTCCACAACAATCAAAAGTTTTCTATGTGTAATTCTTGATTTCAAATCAATAAGAATTAAATCAAGTGAAAAACTGTGTGTATTGTATTCAACCCCCCTTCTACAATATTTTTCTTATTTACTTACTGCTATTTGGGACCAACACAATACCATATTAGGATTATATATCAAATGGTTGTAGATCAATGATTTTTAGTTTCTGTCACACTTTTGACTCATGTTGTTCAACCTATTTTGGTGGAACAAGAAAATACTCTTTTTTGTCCCATATGTCCCATCCTGTCCAGTCTTTGTCCTTGTCCCATTTCACGCCAAACGTAGGACAGTGTGTTTTGTCCCGTCCTGTTCTGTCTTGTCCCATGTACCAAACGCAGCCAAAAGTTTGTTTGTTTTGATGTACTTCCTCTATCCTATCCCGAAATAAATATTAATAATTAAAAATATATACCATTACATTTTAATTAACAAGGATAATTTTCTTCATCTTATAATTAAAGGTAGAATGAGAAAGTAAACATTTACTTTTAGAAATGTACATCCAAACTAGAATAGTAACATATACACTTATAGAACCGATGGAGTATTACCCAACTCATATATATGTCTTCCACAAAAACTTTGGATTTTCTAAAATTTGAGCGATGGTTCGAGTTCGGGTTGTATCGTTTATGAGCTTGTATAAAGTCGGCTTTCAGCTCGTCAAACTTTTCTACAGAAGATGCATTGAATGCCCATATATTTTGAATAGTCAACATCGATGGTTAAACTATTACTCGTATCCGATAAACTTTTTATCCACGGGTGTGTCACGTACTAATAGATCTTTTCGGGTATGATCATGATGTACGTAACATGCGTAAGGTTCCAAGCACACAGCGGCCTACATTAACAAACGATAGAAACATTAAAGAACTACACACACACACAAACACACTCACATATATATATATATATATGTATATACATATCGAACCAAGTTATTGTATGCACAAACGTCGAACCACGGTCAAATGATCGAGCCACGATACTCAAACAGGACCGTACTTTGGTTGTGCATTCTTCAACCCGGCCGCCATTTGAACCATCGGTTCATTTGACATTCGAACGATTTCCTGACCGTCGTCAGCCTGCAAGGCTACATGGTAGTCACCATCGGTTTCCACAGAGTGTTGCTTTGTGAAATCTACGGCTATCTAGTTTCTGGCATCATGATGAGGTATCGTGTGGGATCCGCCAACTGCTTTTCGCGGAGGCGTCTTTGTGAAGTCAATGAGTATTGGGCTAGAAAAGTTGATGAGTTGTTTTCTCTTGTTTGAGGTTGTTTTATCTTGTTTTCCTCGTATTCAACCATCTCTCGAGTGAATCGCTCCTTGTCTTTCTTACTTGCCTCGATATATGGCTTAAGCATAAAAATAGGGGGTAAAAACGACAAATTGTAACCGTAACATTTTAATTATTAGAAAAGTTTTCATGTTAAAATAACCTATTTTTCTCATTCATACCAGTTGTCAAGAAATATCTTTATTTCAAACGAGCAAATGATAATTTAGAGATACACAAACAAAAAGGCCGAAGCCCCAAGCCCAGTCTGGACTGGGCCGAAAGCCCAATCAGGCCAACTTCTTTCAAGGGCCGGTCCTAAAAAGCACCTTAAATCCTGAAAAATTACAAAAAAGGGGCTTTAAAAGCTCGGGTCGAGGCCCAAAAAGGCCCGGGACTTGTGCATCTCTAGATGACATTGAACAATAACAAACTGAGATACGGTAAGAATCCGAAGGCGTACCAGCTTATCATCATCGGAGAGGTGTTGCCACACTTCACGACCATGTCTCGCAATGGAGCGGATGGTGTGTCTCCGAGTAATCTCTTTAGCCGCTCACATTCAATCTTGAGAAAGATCTGATAACAGTTTCTTGACCTGAGGGGGTTTTCGCTTCTTTGACTTTAACGGGTGTCTCCAAAACCAGTTCCTGAGAACCACGATCATAATCGATTTTCTTGAACGAAATTTCCCGATCACATAAGTAAAGCTCATAGTCGTCAAGCTTCCTCTTCCCTGTTGACCCGTTTAAGAAAACCTTTTTGGATTTAAAGTCCTGCGTTCATAATCAAACACGACAAACAGATTAACCGGAATAATATTCCAGATACGTACTTTCGAAGCATGATCAAACCTTGTGACACATTGCAGATTATCGGAGCGTTTTTTATGTTTTACGGGACTCCGATAGTTTACCATACGCCTGCTCAAGCAGGTAAAGAATGGTGACAACGGAGCTCGGTTTCGTTCATTCAAAGCGAACGCAACCTCTTCCCATTTTCCATCTTTCGTCACCTAAATGGCGTTCAATTAACACCCAATGTAAAAGACCAACAATACGAACTATTTTTCTGAGAATTATTAGCTTTAATTTTGAACTATAGTATTTGTGTTATTTTGCTTAAAAAAACCAAGAAACGATGGTTCCGGCGACAAAGAAACATCGTTGGGTGATCGTTGATTGGGTTTTGTATTGTGATTGCTGATAGTTTATGTATGACCAGTTTCAGCTAAGATCAATATATTTTTATAAACGGAAACTACCTAGCTCTTTCTTCGGTCACGATTTTGTAAAACTGATGCAAGTCCATGCTCGAGTCACGAAAGTTTAAACTGTCATCGAAACGAGTTTAGCGGTTAGACTACTACCAGCTTAGCTTAGAGCATCTCCAACCTTAGCACAAAAAAAACACCAAAAACACTAAATATGGTGGACCCATCAACACCAAAAAAAAAAAACTCAACTTCAACCATCCTTTAAAAAAAACACCAAATTTGTGGACTCCACATTAAAATAACATATTTTATAAATAATAAATGAATAAACTCTAATTAAATATATGTTATCAAAAGGGATTACATTAAAATAATTGAAAAAAAAAGAGTAAAGTAGTGGGCCCAACAGAATTGGCGGTCAATAGAATGGCCGGCATATATGCCGTATGGTTTTGGTGGCCGGCAAAAAAATAAATAAAATGGCGGCCGGTTGGACCTGCACCTACGGCAAAAACAAGAAAATAGGTGTCGGTTGGAGATGCTCTTAGCTTAGGGACTACGATCGATTCACGTCTATCTTCAACCCATAGTTGGCTTCTAATCTCATTTCTTTTAGTGGGTCACATTTGTATGCGATAACGTGTCGGAGGTTGTTCCAACTAAGACATGGTCAAGCCTTACGATATTAGCATGTATGTATGTATGTATATCAGTATATGTGTTTCGGGCCGTTTACCAAATGCTTACGGAGTAATAAGCGCTTACATGTAAGAGAAATTACCCTCACTTATCCTATCATGTAACATTGTCGTCCATCAAAATAGATTGTTTGTAAACGTCTTAAACCCCGTAAGAGTCTTTTTTTCGTACTTACCAGTAAGACTCTCGGTCCTTGTTATACTTCTTAATAAGATTTTCTTGTTTGGTCTTTGTTACGCTCAAACGGTAAGGTAAGTGATATCGGTAATCGCTTACTCGGTAACATTTAGTAAACAACCCCTTTGTTTTTTGAATAATCCCGTAGAAAAATTTAAATTTATATAAAGTTAAAACACTAAAAGAAAATAAAACCATTATATCAATATACAGAGCTTATATGAAAATGATACCAAGAGTGCAAAATAGGCAATAAGTCTCTTGAGTTTCTACTTGCTTTCATCAATATTCAAAGAATTCATGTTTGACTCTTCATGTACAGAAACGAGAGCAAAGATTTACCTAATTAGGATTTTAGTTTTATGTTTCCTTTTAATATTTATTTAAGTCTTAGGTGTCGTTTGGTTTGATGTAATTGAAATTCATCGAAGAAATTTGACTTTGAAGGAATTGAATAGAATTTGAACATGCGTTTAATTGATAGAATTCAATTCTTTCACTTAAGGCAAAGAAATGACAAATTCCTTGAACTGTGGAATTCAATGGAATTGGAAGGATTTTATCGCTTTCATTCCATGAACCAAACATGGGCTGGGAATTCGGTCAATGGAATTGGCCAATTCCTTCAAATTCCATGAACCAAACAACCCCTTAGAGTAAAGCCTCGACGCCATAACGTGCCATAACGAGTTATTTAGCACCATGGTTTTTACTCAATTATATATATATTAACCTTTAACTCAATTATACAACAATTATAATATTTTAGACTTTTACTCATTTAGCCGATTTGACAATTCTCGGTTCGGGCTATTGGATAAATGTTTAAAGAATGATTCTACTTAAATGAATTTCATATGTTACTTCATCATTTAAAAACATTTTTATTGTTCTAAGAGTAAATTATGTTTTTCGTCCTTGTCTTTATTAAAAAAATTTAATTTCAGCCCTATACTTTTGAAGTTAAGATTTTCATTCCTATGGTTTATAATTTATTCTTCTTTCCGTTCTTATGATTTAAACACTATTGTTGTTTTCGTCCATGTGGTTGCTATTTTAGGCTCTCCTACTTAATGGTAGGAGTTGGCCTCGGGGATGAAAATAATAATAAATTGCAAAACATAGGGATGAAAACTGCAATTTGAAAACTATGGGGATGAAATCCGCAATTTTAACAAACTACTTGGACGAAAAACGTAATTTACTCTTGTTTTAATTTGTAAAATTTTTAATGCAATGTATTGTATGAACTTTTAAACATTGTTTTATTTATTAGTCGATTATAATCGTTACATATTGGAAACCGGGAACAAGTTCATTTAGAAATCTAAAATTGATTAGCCACCACAATGCGATACATGTCATATTCGTCATGAATATTGTTAGATATGAATTGTATTCAAGATTAAATGGGGGGGGGTCAAATTTGTAATTGTTTGTAAAGTGTGGGTGTTGCTTTGTAATTGTTGTTTAGTTGTTGACTTTGCTAAAGGTCATGTTGACCATATATATAGCAAGTCTTAGTGTTTAGTTTCATAGAAAACACGTGCAGATTTGGTAAGAGTTACACGGTGAAAAACACACACACATAGTGCGTTAGAGTCAAATTCACGAAATAGGGATATGGCACTTTGTAGATTGGTTGATAAATAAAAGATTGTTGTTCTTGATAATCTGTGTTTAATTGAATGCTTGAAATCTGGGATCACATTTGGTATCAGAGCTAAATTCGACAAATTGAAAGTTTTTGAGAGTTCGTATACTGTTCTTGAGTCTTGATTGGATTTTTGAGTTTAAAGGTGTTTTTGATCAAATCTTTGTTAGAAATATGGTGGATTTATGATATAGATTGAGTTTATTTGATTGCATTCCACTGGAAAATCAATTTAGATCACGAATCGAAGAATTAAGTGGAAAATTGGACTAGAAATTGAGTTTTAGGACTGAACCTTCAAGAACTCGCAGGATCTATTCTTTTCGTATAAAGAACTCGCAGGCTTAATTTTTCACAGAGAGAATTCGCATAATTTTCCTTAAAATTCGTTTAAGTACAGAATTCGCACAACTGAGTTGTACGAAATGTGCAAAATTCGCATCAAGATAATTCTAAGTGAAGAATTCGCAGGTAGTCTTGTGTGAAATGTTGAGAATTCGCATCCTACCTTTTGCGAATTGTGAGAAATTCGCACGCAGCCTTATGCGAGAAGTAAGAATTCACACATAGGCATATGCGAAAAGTAAAAATTCGCATATAGGCCTATGCGAATTGTGAGGATTTCGGCTAAGCCTCATGCGAATTGTGCTTAAACGAACAGTGATCTGTGAATTCTGAAGGTTATGCGAAAAGTTTTTACCTTTATGCGAAAAGTGACTGTTCTGAACCCATTTTGCTACAAGTTTGCCCTGTTCCCGAGCTTTTCGCGTAATACATATGTGACATCATTTCTATCTTCCGTTGGTCACATATTTTTAGCAACTGATCTAAATTTTCACGAGTGCTCATGTTTGTCAAGATTTTCAGATACTGGATGTTTGGATTTAGTCTCTGATTGGATTGAATTAGCATCCTGAGTATCTGCAATCATTAGTCTGGAGTGTTTCTTCATGTTGTTAGACCGTTGAGTGCTCTTAATCATTCTTCTTACCTGATCAATAAGGAGTGTGAGTGACTACAATCATTGTTCTGATGCTTGAGTTGTGTTTCAGAATCTTGAGTGCTTATAATCATCCAGCTGATTCGTGAAGAAAGGAGGTCTGAGTTTGTTAGTTCAGTGTTGTAGAAAGCAGTTAGAAAATGAGCGTCGTTCATCAGTTGTTGAACATATATAAGAGTTCTCTTCTAACCCTTGCCTTGTAGTATATGCTACCAGATGTTTCCTCTTTTAAGCTTATCAGAATAAGTTCTTAAGCTGAATTCTTATTCAACTCATGGTTCAAAGATAGATCAGATGTTATACACTGAAGATGCACTTTGGTTGTCACTCCATAATTCACACATTTCATTCTTGTAGGCGTAACAAATGTGTTGGATTTACAAAAGTTAAAAGTTGTCTTTATGTGCACTCAGTCGAGGTTATTGTCTACATTAGATGTGATATTAAAGTTGAAACTTCAAGGATAAGAGCTACTTTCAAGGGGGAGCTAGAAGAGCTTTGAAGTTTATGCAACACTAAGTTTTCTAAAGAAATCAAGGGGGGAGGAGTTGGAGCTGAAAAAAGGATGATTACTTTACAAAACTTAGAGGGAGAATGTTAGAACATAAATGTTCAGTTTACATGTTTAGTAAAGTAATCTTTTGTATTTGTAGTTTGGGCCTTGTACTTTAGGTTTAGGCTAAAATGTGTAACAAGGGTTTGGGGTATAAATAGGATCTGTTAGTCTGTGTTTTGTAACTTTTAATTCGATAACAATGTAGATCATATGAGTTCTTGCTTTCTGTAGTTTGTGTGTTAATTTCTGTGGATAAAACTACAGATTTCCTTCCCTAATAATCCTTGTTATGTTAGATTAATCAATTCAATCTTGATCATGGATCTCACAAATATCGTGACATATTTATCATGAATATGTTATTCATGACGAATAACAATGTATTATTTACGGTGAATATTCATCTAGACACTATTGGCAGTTCCCGATTTCCTAATCAATTTTATCAATGTTCCTACTTTCCTCTATTTTAGGTTCACTTCACATTAATTAATGAGGCGGGTTCCATGTGGGACGGGGTTGGGATTGACACCAAAAAAATCAAAATGTTGTAAGTTTAGGTGTAGACGACTCACAGTAGGCTAAGACCGGAGGATTCATTGAGCTTATGATATAAACCATCTTCCTCCGCCGCCAGAGACGAACATGCATCAATATTGGAGCTAGCAACACCATAACCACATTCATTGTCTGGATGGAAAACATTCACCATGGTTGTTGTATTCACCGATGGCGGTGGCGACGGGTTGTGTGAATCCCACAGTCTGCTGATTGTTTGTTTTGTACAAGTGGTTTTGATTTTGATTTGAGGTATGTGTCTTGGACAAATTGCTTAATTTATTATTAAAATTTGAAAAGAATTACTGAAAATGGTGTATTTAATTTAAAATAATCAGCTTTTTTAAATTTAATACTAATTTTAATTTTCAAAAAACAATTAATAATAATTTTATTTTGTTCTAACTGGTTATTTTATTTTAATTATTAAACAGGTTTTTAGGATGTTTTTTATTTTCTTTGACGTTTTTCATTATAGGTTTTTTGCTGTGAGGTCATAATTTTATGACCTGCTTTTTTAAGAGGTTTTCATATTTAATCAGTTTTAATTTTGTAATTTTTTTTAAAAGTTTCATATTTAATCATTTATATTTATTAATATAATTAAAATAACTATATTTTTTGATATATTTAAATTAATAAACAAATTTTGTATATATTTTATTAATTCCATATTTTTTGAAAACTCGAATTTTATAATTGTTTTTAAAAAATTTCATTATACATATTTTTATACAACTTCTATGATATTTTTGATAACCAAATTTTTATATAATTTCACAAATTCAAGGTTTTTTAGAATAATTTATTATTATTATAATTATATATACATACATACATTTATTGTATTAATATGTAACGCCCGAAAAATTAAGGTAAGTATTCACTACTCGTAATTTAAATATTGTACTAAATGTGTAAAAGTAGAATCCTTTAGCATGTAGAAATTATCTTTGAAGTTAGATTATACTAAACTTTGCTTGAAATGTCTAACAATGCGACCAATGGTGAATCAGATCAAGAATTTCGGGCCTCGGAGGTACGGTGCGATAGTGCCACGCGACAGTGCCCATTGGCTCAGTCGTTGGTCATAGTCGCTGACTTTGTACCGTGGCCTAGGAGTGTGGCACGACAGTGACACTGCAATAGTGACACGGGCACAATCGCCGGTCACTATCGCCTAGAGTATACCGTAGCTATGGGGGATCTCGTGATTGTGACACCGCGACAGTACCAATGGCACTGTCGTCGGGCACTGTCGCCGACGGGCACTGTGGGTATAAAAACTTCATTAAGATGATTTTTCTATCATTTTTCACCCAAATCAGATCCTAGGTTGTTCATAAAGAGAAAAAGGGCGATTTATTCTCATTCAAGCCTCTCCACACTCAATGCAAGCCTAGAGTTTGTTAGGTTAGTTGTTGGGTCATTAATTTCACCATTGAAGATCATTAGAGGTGGTTGGCAAGCAAGATTCAAGCATTTAACTCCTCTCCTCCACATCTCCATGTCCTTGCAAGTTTTCTAGGGTTTCATCTAAAACCCTAGTTAGTGAGTTTTCTATCACCATTTTCAAATAAGATACATATTTTAACATGCTACTTGTCATTATTTCATGTTTGTGTATACATCTTGATCACCTGATAAGTTTGACCTGCTTTCTACTTTTGGTGTTTAATGGAGTTTTGGTTAGTATTCTTTATGTGGGTTTTGATGAAGTTATTGGTGGCAAGATTTTGGTCATGGTTATGTGTTAACATGGGGTTGATGGATATTGTTGGTGGACTCACATGTTTTAGGGTTTTGGATCTAAAATGGGATTGGAACTACTTAAGGACTTATACATGTATTTTACTTAATGTAAATTATGTATAATGTTGGATGTTATATATATTGGATGAACCATGAGTAAGAACTAGGAGGATGTAGTCTTAGGGTGCCACCATGACAGTATGTACTTAGACCTCCACCATTTAGATTAATGCCTGGGGGTAGTCCTCAAATGTGTCTGGCCTTCGGGATGTTGCTCATGTGAGTGAACATCAAGGTACATTGACTTGAGGTGAAGCTCATTGGTGTGATGGGTCTCCTCCATTGATTCCTTTATGACTCTTGTTGCCTATAATTGTTTATATGATTATGCCATGTTATTGTTCAACTCACTAAGCTCGTTTGGCCTAACACTTGATCGGTTTGATGTGTATCTCAGGTTCTAGCGGCGCGACTGCCAAGAAGGTTTAGTAGACCTTAGATGAGAGCTTCGGAGCATTTTTGGGACGCCAACTAGAGAAGACAATTGTTTTGGAATTTAGATGACAACTTGATGTAATTTCCTTTCTAGTTAGAAATTAGATTAAATGGTTGTTATCCCACATTGCATATTTATTACAAACTTGTAATTAACAGGCGTGTATTGTTCCCTTTTTGGGAAAGCTCGTGCTTTGGCATTATATTTACATACCACTTTTCCAATTCTGGAAATTTTTGTTTGTCCCAATTATTGGGGTGTTACAAGTTGGTATCAGAGCTTTAGTTTAAGTGAACTAGGTGTCGACTCTAGTATACCTAGACTTAAGTTGTTTGTGCCGATAGTATCATTGTTCATACGGGTAGAGCATTCCTAGGTGGGGAGAGTATGAGGACTATGGAAATGCATTGGTTAAGAAATTGTGATGATAGTAACAAGAGCTCTTATGTAATATACATTCACGATTTCACTTGGCCAGTGCTATTATGAATTTATAAATACGTGAGCGTGTTTGAAATTGTTTTTATGATAATTGGCCATTATAGTAGTACGTACGAAACTGATTATCTTTTAAAGAATTAACCGGTATTATCTTTATCGTGTGTGACAGTTCACAATGGTAAACACGAGGAGTCGAGTCGAGTCCTCGCAAGTTTTCTAGGGTTTCATCTAAAACCCTAGTTAGTGAGTTTTCTATCAACCATTTTCAAATGAGATACATATCTTAACATGATACTTGTCATTATTTCATGTTTGTGTATACATCTTGATCACCTGATAAGTTTGACCTACTTTCTACTTTTGGTGTTTAATAGAGTTTTGGTTAGTATTCTTTATGTGGGTTTTGATGAAGTTATTGGTGGCAAGATTTTGGTCATGGTTATGTGTTAACATGGGGTTGATGGATATTGTTGGTGGACTCACATGTTTTAGGGTTTTGGATCTAAAATGGGATTGGAACTACTTAAGGACTTATACATGTATTTTACTTGATGTGAATTATGTGTAATGTTGGATGTTATATATATTGGATGAACCATGAGTAAGAACTAGGAGGATGTAGTCTTAGGGTGCCACCATGACAGTATGTACTTAGACCTCCACCATTTGGATTAATGCCTGGGGGTAGTCCTCAAATGTGTCGGGCCTTCGGGATGTTGCTCATGTGAGTGAACATCAAGGTACATTGACTTGAGGTGAAGCTCATTGGTGTGATGGGTCTCCCCCATTGATTCCTTTATGACTCTTGTTGCCTATAATTGTTTATATGATTATGCCATGTTATTGTTCAACTCACTAAGCTCGTTTGGCCTAACACTTGATCGGTTTGATGTGTATCTCAGGTTCTAGCGGCGCGACTGCCAAGAAGGTTTAGTAGACCTTAGATGAGAGCTTCGGAGCATTTTTGGGACGCCAACTAGAGAAGACAATTGTTTTAGAATTTAGATGACAACTTGATGTAATTTCCTTTCTAGTTAGAAATTAGATTAAATGGTTGTTATCCCACATTGCATATTTATTACAAACTTGTAATTAACAGGCGTGTATTGTTCCCTTTTTGGGAAAGCTCGTGCTTTGGCATTATATTTACATACCACTTTTCCAATTCTGGAAATTTTTGTTTGTCCCAATTTTTGGGGTGTTACAAGTTGGTATCAGAGCTTTAGTTTAAGTGAACTAGGTGTCGACTCTAGTATACCTAGACTTAAGTTGTTTGTGCCGATAGTATCATTGTTCATACGGGTAGAGCATTCCTAGGTGGGGAGAGTATGAGGACTATGGAAATGCATTGGTTAAGAAATTGTGATGATGGTAACAAGAGCTCTTATGTAATATACGTTCACGATTTCACTTGGCCAGTGCTATTATGAATTTATAAATACGTGAGCGTGCTTGAAGTTGTTATTATGATAATTGGTCATTGATAGCGGAAAATCATATACGTCCACAATGTGGCCACTATGTTGCCACAGTGGCGGTGCAAGTGCACACCGGACACTATGATCACTATTAAGTAATAAATTTGTAGAGTACCAAGATCGTTTCCACAGGGACTAGTCAACTAAGAATCAGAGAACTTTCATGAACTTCTAGTGCTTGTTTGAGTTTAAGAACAATATCAATACTTGTGAGATTTAAGTAAGCTAAACAACAATTAAGGTGATTAAATAGATAAAAGATAGGATGTGGGTACAAGCATTAACTAAGACAGGTGTAGTAACAATATGGTCAGAAACAAAATGACACGCAATATCTTTGAAAACCCCTTTCTCTCGAAAGTGAGTTTCCGCGGAACGTGACCACGTTGCACCACAAAGTTGCCACTTTCGCCAACTCAAGACTTGCCGACTTAACTAAGTAAACCTCTAAGGATTTCAGTTCCATCAGTATGGATATAGAAGCCCAAATCTCTTTGTGAAACCTATATCGACCGACATTTTGAACCTTAGTTAAAGTCATGCAAAAACCCGTATCTCTACGTGGTTATAAAAGACTTTCTCAAATCTTCTTTGCATCACTCAAGCCGTATTTCGGATCCGCCCATCTCGAGGTCTAAGATCTAATATTAACACTAACAAGTGATCGACTTGTCCGCGTTGAGTTGAAGTCCCGACTTGAGCAACCAAGTCTAAGAGTTAGCAATGATGGCAACACCTAAGTGTTGCCTACTAGTCTTAGCCTTGACTCATACCCACACCCAAATGAGTGTTTAGTTCATAATAAAAATAAAAGACATACGATAATAAGGAGAATACATGAACATATATTGCATAAATAAGCTTAAAGGTTGTCACCAAAATGGCTACAACGTGGTGACAAGGTGGCGACAGCTGTTACAAAGAAATGTAAATTAAATGCCAAGCTCCAGGTTTAAAATGAAATGTTCCTGGAAGTGATGATCTTCAAGTGGTGCCCCAAGCCTCCATTTATAGTGCCAATGAAGAAAAAGTGTTGATGTGACAAATCCCAAAAAGTAGCTTTAAGGAAGAGTATTGAAGCTTTCTTTGACCTTCACCCTTTGTCATTTTCCCCTGATTATTCTTGTGAAAGATCAGCATCTTCTTTCTTTTACTTCAAAAGGCAACCTTCCAAAAATGGCCAAAACTTATCCACAGTTTTCAGCCCCCGTCGGCACGTGGTGACAACGTGGCCACGTTGTAACGTCCTAAAATTCAGTGTAATTTAAAACTTCATAATTAAGGCAATATGACAACTGGTTTGATACAAACTTCTCAAAAGTGTATCAGTCCTTAAGACCTTACAAAAACCTGTATGGATTTAGAATTCATCAACAAACTAATCTAAACATAACTATCTAGATTACATCAGTTGACAATCCAATATTCATCAAAAGAATGGGACTTAACAATGCCCAACTATCAACAGACTATAGTCATCTAAAAAATGCCTCGAGACCAAACTTGTGTCTCCGAACCCTGTACATCCCACCGCTAAGGGAAACCTGTTATACATATCATTTGAGAAAAAGTGTTAGGCTTAAAGCCTAGTGAGAACATACAGTTCATAAATCTCAAGAGATATAATCAAATGCATCAAAGTAAATCTTTCCAAAAGTTTAGTTATACAAAATACAGTTCTTTGGTAATATACGGACAATCGGTCTAAAACACATCTTCCGATGACGGGGATTACCCGATTTACCAAGGATTATAGTGGAACACAAAGTAAGCCACAAATCCAAGTTATGAGCTAAATACGTGGAACCATGGCCACGAACGCTACGGTCCGTACTACGATGTGAGGGAGGGCCCCCGAGGAACCATGTCATACTCGTTCGTTAGGCTACAATTTGACCTATGGCTAGTAACCGGTCTCACATAACTGTACCAAGTTGCCCCCAAGGATCAAATGTATCTAACTACAACAGAAAGGGCATATCCTTCCCAGCCATAAGTCGACTCGATACCTAAGGATCCACTAGTATAGTCAGGACTTGTCACAATATTTCATGTGACCATCAAAGCTAGATAAATAACTATCAACACATTTATATTTCAAAATGTTTTTTTCCAGACCAACTGCTGGTAAGAAAGATAATCATAAAACCAGTTTATAAACATTCTTTCAATAAGCCACAACATGGGCAAGCAAATCATCATTTTACTTCTAATAAGGCGGAACCCGTCATTTTAGTCAATACCGATCGGGAACCCCGAAAGTCACCAAAAAATTCATTTATATCAAAATGTAGGGAACATGAAATCATACCGTAGAAATACTTCGGATTTCGCAAATAAGAGTTTTGATATGTATAAAGTTTGTAAAATGGTAGTAGGAACTCACCAGTAGGTTTTAGGATAAAACCGGAAAAACCAGACAACGATCACGACGTAGAGGTGAAGCTTAAAACACCGAAACCCCGAGCAATGCACCTAATACCAGCGATTAACGAGCCTTTGAAGATCCAAAGAACTTTATAGAGAGAGAGAGAGAGATTTTGAAGAGAGAGAGAATGAGATTCTCCACAAATGAAGATATTTTGGGTCAAAACCCTTAAGTCGGCCAGGCAACTACGCGGGTTATGCCGCGACTTCAACTCGCGGCATAACTCGCCCGTGTCCCAAAACCCAACATCATCCAGTGGGTTACGCGGGTTGTGCCGCGACCTCTAGTCGCGGTGCTACTCGCGTAGTTCACTGCTTGACCCCAAAATTCACAAAATCCAACTCAACTTCAAACCAAACACGGTGCTAACGACAACATCTTAACACAAGAATACAACGATGAAATATAATGAAAATCCAGGGTGTTACAATCCTCCCCAACATGGGAATGATTTCGTCCCCGAAATCCCAACTATACAAAAAGATGAGGATATCTTCGCTTCATATCCTCTTCAGCTTCCCACGTCACATTTGCTCCCCGATGATGCTTCCACTGTACTTTGACCAAAGTGACCTCTTTGTGACGCAACTTCTTAGACTTTCTCTCTAAGATGGCGTCGGTTTCTTCCACACAACGGTTACCTTCGTCTACCCTTAACTCTGAAAGGGGAATGACGCTGTCTTCTACCGCCAAACATTTCCGGAGGTTGGAAACATGAAACGTGTTGTGTATTTTGCTCAACTCCGGTGGCAGTTCCAACTGGTAGGCTTGCAAACCCACCCGCTTAAGCACTTTAAAAGGTCCGAGGAAACGGGGACTCAACTTCCAATGTTTTCCGAACCGTATAATGCCCTTCCACGGCGACACCTTAAGCATAACGTGGTCGCCTACTTGGAATTCCATCGGTCGTCTCTTCTTATCTGCATAGCTTTTCTGTCGATCCTGAGCCGCTTTCATTCTTTCACGAATGCACTTGACTTTATCGGCAGTCTCTTGCACGATTTCAGGTCCGGTGAACTGCTTTTCTCCCGCTTCAAGCCAGCATACGGGAGTCCGACACTTTCGCCCATACAATGCCTCAAAAGGTGCCATTCCAATAATCGAGTGGTAGCTGTTGTTGTAAGCAAACTCCACCAAAGGCAGGTGAGAGTCCCAACTACCCCCGAAATCGATGACACAAGACCTCAACATGTCTTCCAAAGTTGGATCGTTCGCTCGCTCTGCCCGTCGGTTTGCGGATGGTAAGCCGTACTCAACTTCACTCGAGTACCAAGTTCTTTCTGAAACCCATCCCAGAAGTTCGAAGTGAACCGACTGTCGCGATCCGACACGATTGACAATGGTATGCCGTGCCTCAAGACCACTTCATCGATATAAAGTTTTGCTAACTTATCCATCGTTAAAGTCTCGCGCATAGGCAAGAAGTGAGCGCTCTTTGTCAATCTATCAACTATCACCCAAATGGTATCGTGACCTCGAAGAGTTTTAGGCAACTTCGTCACGAAGTCCATGGTGATATGCTCCCACTTCCATTCGGGAATCTCTAAAGACTGTAGACTCCCATACGGTCGCTGATGTTCGGCCTTAACTTGCGAACACGTCACACAACGCTCAACGTAACGAGCCACGTCAAGTTTCATTACCGGCCACCAATAGTGCAGCTTCAAGTCTCTGTACATCTTTGTACTCCCCGGATGAATGGAATACTTGGATTTGTGTGCATCTTCTAGCAATAGCGCATGGTTACCCCCAATCTTGGGTACCCACACACGACCGCTGAACAGTTTTACTCCACGGCTATCTTCCGTTAAGAGTAAACGCTGCTTCGTCATGACTTCATCCTTTAGATTCTCTTTTAACAGTGCTTCCACCTGTGATGTCTTGATCTTTTCAACAAGACTAGACACTAGCTCGATTCTCGAATGGGTAGTCCGAATACTCCCGCTATAGTCCTTTCGAATTAACGCATCGGCCACCACGTTCGCCCTACCGGGATGGTAAAGCAATTCACAGTCGTAATCTTTAAGCAATTTGAGCCACCACCTTTGCCTCATATTCAGCTCTTTCTGATCAAAGACATATTTCAGGCTCTTGTGATCCGTGTATAGAGTGCATTTCGTGCCGTAGAGGTAATGTCGCCAAAGCTTCAAAGCGAACACCACCGCCGCTAGCTCCAGATCATGGGTTGGATAATTCTCCTCATGTATTTTAAGCTGCCTCGAGACGTAAGCGATTACCTTGCCCCGCTGCATCAATACACAACCTAAACCCATCTTCGAAGCGTCGCTATAGACCAAAAAGTCTTCTGACCCTTCAGGTAATGACAAAATCGGAGCTTCACACAACTTCTTTTGAAGTATTCGGAACGCCTTCTCTTGGGTTTCGGTCCATTCAAACTTCACATTCTTCCGAGTCAAAACTGTCAAGGAAGAAGCGATTTTCGAAAAGTCTTGGATAAATCTCCGGTAGTACCCCGCCAGACCCAAGAAACTTCGGATCTCTGACGGAATCTTGGGAGATTTTCAATTCATCATAGCCTCAATCTTGGAGGGATCCACTTTCACTCCGTCTCGAGTGACAACGTGACCCAGAAATTGTACCTCTTTAAGCCAAAAGTCACACTTGGAAAACTTGGCATACAATCTTTCCTTTCTCAACACTTCAAGCACTTCTCGAAGATGTTGTTCGTGTTCTGACTCGCTCTTGGAGTACACGAGTATGTCATCAATGAATACAATGACCGACTGGTCGAGGAATGGTCGGCACACTCTATTCATCAAGTCCATAAATATCGCTGGTGCGTTCGTTAGACCAAAAGGCATTACAAGAAACTCGTAATGGCCGTAACGCGTTCTGAAAGTTGTTTTCGGAACATCTTCTTCACTCACCTTCACTTGGTGATAACCCGAACGTAAGTCGATTTTGGAAAAACAACCCGCCCCTTGAAGTTGATCGAACAAGTCGTCTATTCTCGGAAGCGGATATCTGTTCTTTACTGTAGCTTTGTTCAACTCACGATAGTCAATGCACGTTCTCATCGTGCCATATTTCTTCTTTACAAACAAGACCGGAGCTCCCCAGGGTGACGAACTCGGTCTTATAAAGCCCTTCTCCAAAAGCTCTTGGAGTTGTGACATCATTTCTTGCATCTCTGACGGCGCTAGACGGTAAGGAGATTTAGCAATTGGTGCTGCTCCAGGCACAAGATCAATCCGAAACTCTAACTGACGATCGAGTGGTAACCCGGGCAAGTCGTCCGGAAAGACATCTGGAAACTCACGCACAATCTTCACATCTTCCAGCTTTGATTTCTCTAACTTGGCATTGATCACATAAGCTAGGAAAGATGAACATCCTTTTACTAAGCACTTGCGTGCCTTTGCCATTGTGATTATTGCCACTTCACCTTTTCTCTTTTCACCATAGATGACAACTTCTTCGCCAGAGGGGTTGGGAAGTCGAATCAACTTCTTGGAACATACGATCTCGGCGCGATTGTTTCACAACCAATCCATGCCGACCACAACATCAAAACCCCCGATCAACATCGGCAGTAGATCGATCAGGAATTCTCTCCCTTCGATACTAAGAGTACACTGCTTCAGAACATCGTGTATCAGGACTTGACTACCATCGGCTATTTCTACCACTAATGCATCCTCAAGACTAGTAGTGGGCATAGAAATCTTCTGACAGAACAAATCAGATACGAAAGAGAAATTGGCACCTGTATCAAATAAAATACGAGCAGGTACAGAGTTTATAAGAAAAGTACCCGATACCACATCAGCGAATGATCTGGCCTCATCGGCCGTCATCTGAAATGCTCGGCCCGGAACCCTCGGAGGGTTCTCCTTCTTTGTCTCCACGCTACCAGACTTGAGCTTCGGGCAATATCTCTTCATATGCCCCGGTGCCTTACACTCGAAACAGACCATCCCCACGACAGCACAGTCGCGAGCGATGTGATCATTCTTACCACACTTGAAGCAGAATCTAGAAGTGGAGTTACAGTTACCATGGTGCTTGGTCCGACACTTCGAGCACCATTTAGCTTCTTGATAACCGCCGAAACTGCGGTTTCCGACAGAAGGTCGGATCCTCCTGGGAGGTACAGAACTGCTCTCCCACTTTCTTTTATCAGTCACCACCACAGCTTTCTCAGCTTTGTTCCTTGTGAACATCTCTTCCATGTATTGAGCTTCTTCAATCATCTCACGGAGGTTAGAAGCTTTAAAATTGTGGACCATAGATTGCATGTCCGCACGTAGACCATTCAGATAGGCCTTCATCCTTTCCTTCTCCGTTGGGGCAGCATGCCCCACCAGATCAAGCTTCTCCATAAATTGACGGGTGTACTCTCTCACCGTCAAGCTTCCCTTTACCAGAGACCGGAATTCTTTCTCGATTCGGTCCATTGTTCTTTCATTGCAGAACTCTTCTAACAGCTTTTTCTTGAACTCGGCTCAAGACAACTGGGCCAACACAGCAGGAGATAGGGTGGATTGAATGACATTCCACCAAATGAGCGCAGTATCCCTCAGAAGTTGGGTACCGAACCATACCCTCTGTTCATCTCCGCATTCGGAAGATCCAAAAGCTTGCTCGACCGCTCGAATCCACTTCACACATAAGACTGGGTCGTCGGAACCAGAGAACTCTGGCGGTCCGCAACCCAGAAAGGACTTGTAGGAACAACTTTTCCTATTTCTCGGAGCACCAACAATCCCGTGTTCCTCAGCCCTGACTCATGCACCAGCGTCTCGAGGACCCGCTACAATGTTTTCCACAACCGTCTCACTTCTACGATTGTTCACATCGCAGTCCTCAATCACTTTCAGCAGAAACTCTTGTTGCTTTGCCATTTCTTCCCTCATTGCCAACATCATGCTGGCCATCAACTCAGACGGGGAACTAGCATCCCTGATGACTGGGTGGGACGAAGCCAGGTCCACACGCGGAATGACCTCTGGCCCCACACCTAGTATTTGTTGAACAGATGGACGTAGAACAACCTCAACTCCCTCTGGCTGATCAACGGTGGAGGTTGTCGCTTCCAGAACATCAACACGCGTACGCGGTCTACCACGCGTATTCACCATACTGAACTGCTTCACAGAACAGAGAAAGAGATAAGAGAGAGATTGAATAAACACAAAGGAAACGTACTACCACATTTCCAATAGTCATAGCAATAGAAGTTCAAGCACACTTACGTACGATATCCTCATAATAACATTAGCTAAGTGAGATTATGAACATATAACACATAAAGGTTCTCGTCACGATCACCACAACGCTTGATAAACGTACTTTCCGTTGACTTTTAAGACTAACCCATCTTAGAAGATCTACCCAATATCACGGATCAATTCTTATCATACTCGGTCTAAGTCTAGACATCTTACATTCATGCCTAGTTCACTTAAACTAGAGCTCTGATACCAACTTGTAACGTCCTAAAATTCAGAGTAATTTAAAACTTCATAATTAAGGCAATATGACAACTGGTTTGATACAAACTTCTCAAAAGTGTATCAGTCCTTAAGACCTTACAAAAACCTGTATGGATTTAGAATTCATCAACAAACTAATCTAAACATAACTATCTAGATTACATCAGTTGACAATCCAATATTCATCAAAAGAATGGGACTTAACAATGCCCAACTATCAACAGACTATAGTCATCTAAAAAATGCCTCGAGACCAAACTTGTGTCTCCGAACCCTGTACATCCCACCGCTAAGGGAAACCTGTTATACATATCATTTGAGAAAAAGTGTTAGGCTTAAAGCCTAGTGAGAACATACAGTTCATAAATCTCAAGAGATATAATCAAATGCATCAAAGTAAATCTTTCCAAAAGTTTAGTTATGCAAAATACAGTTCTTTGGTAATATACAAACAATCGGTCCAAAACACATCTTCTGATGACGGGGATTACCCGATTTACCAAGGATTATAGTGGAACACAAAGTAAGCCACAAATCCGAGTTATGAGCTAAATACATGGAACCATAGCCACGAACGCTACGGTCCGTACTACGATGTGAGGGAGGGCCCCCGAGGAACCATGTCATACTCGTTCGTTAGGCTACAATTTGACCCATGGCTAGTAACCGGTCTCACATAACCGTACCAAGTTGCCCCCAAGGATCAAATGTATCTAACTACAACAGAAGGGGCATATCCTTCCCAGCCATAAGTCGACTCGATACCTAGGGATCCACTAGTATAGTCATGACTTATCACAATATTTCATGTGACCATCAAAGCTAGATAAATAGCTATTAACACATTTATATTTCAAAATGTCTTTTTCCAGACCAACTACTGGTAAAAAAGATAATCATAAAACCAGTTTATAAACATTCTTTCAATAAGCCACAACATGGGCAAGCAAATCATCATTTTACTTCTAATAAGGCGGAACCCGTCATTTTAGTCAATACCGATCGGGAACCCTGAAAGTCACCAAAAACTTCATTTATATCAAAATGTAGGGAACATGAAATCATACCGTAGAAATACTTCGGATTTCGCAAATAAGAGTTTTGATATGTATAAAGTTTGTAAAATGGTAGTAGGAACTCACCAGTAGGTTTTAGGATAAAACCGGAAAAACCAGACAACGATCACGACGTAGAGGTGAAGCTTAAAACACCGAAACCCCGAGCAATGCACCTAATACCAGCGATTAACGAGCCTTTGAAGATCCAAAGAACTTTAGAGAGAGAGAGAAAGATTTTGAAGAGAGAGAGAATGAGATTCTCCACAAATGAAGATATTTTGGGTCAAAACCCTTAAGTCGGCCAAGCAACTACGCGGGTTATGCCACGACTTCAATTCGCGGCATAACTCGCCCGTGTCCCAAAACCCAACATCATCCAGTGGGTTACGCGGGTTGTGTCGCGACCTCTAGTCGCGGTGCTACTCGCGTAGTTCACTGCTTGACCCCAAAATTCACAAAATCCAACTCAACTTCAAACCAAACACGGTGCTAACGACAACATCTTAACACAAGAATACAACGATGAAATATAATGAAAATCCAGGGTGTTACACACGATCTGCACAAAAAGTTAGTAAAACCGAAATTTTTTGCATCATTGAGACTTCATCACCATGTTTAAACAATTAGACCAAATGAAAGAGGTAAAGGACAAAATGGGTGAAAATGTGGTAAAATGAATATGAAAAGAGAGGAAATATCTCTCAAGATTTTAGACTTATCACACCCCCAAACTTGAGTAATTACTTGTCCTCAAGTAAAAAGAAAAAAATGAAAGAAAAGGAGGAACTCGAGTTATGTCCACAAAGGGTTGGCTAGACTTTCTTTTGAATGGAAAAATTCATACCGAATATTTCGACGATTCTTAATTTGAATGAAGCATTCTTGTTCAAAAATGTACCATCTCCTTTCATGCATCCCATAAATTTGACTTTAATCAATAGGGCTTGTTTTGGGCTTGTGTATTTGGGTTTTCGGTTTGATTGCTCGTTCTGACCCCCAAACTTGTCTTTTTGCATGGCTCTAACTCTGTTTGGTTTTTGACTATTTATTCTATGTATTGTCTTTACCACTTGATTTATAACTGATCTAATTTTGGATTTTTATATTTCGTTTTTGCTCTTGCTGCCAAAGTGGTGACAGAGTGTCACTTTGGCTTTGGGTCATAAAAAAAACGTTTCTGGTTTTGCAAAAGTCCCCCCCCCCAAACAGAAATCTTCAATATCCCCATTGAAAAATGCAAGACATATTGATTTTTACAAGTGGCTAGGCTTGGTTTCAAATGGAAAAGTGTTTGGGATTAAAAATGACGAAAAACGGCCTAGATCACTTTAAAGTCAAAAAATTCATGGTGACAATCCAGGAAGCGTACCTGCAAGAGAGAAGTGAATAGGAACGAGCAAAAGATAGATAATTCATCAAAACATAGGTCATCCAAGATTATAGCAAGATGTTAAACAAAGTGCAACTACCCACAAAGTTACGAGTTAGAGGAAAAACACAACAAATACCACAAAAACCCACAAGATACACCAAAACAAGAGTTCAAATCATATGTGATGATGACTCAAGGAAACTCTCGGCTCACTGACCTGAGCAGAAGGGACAGCTTCGGGCGCGGCAGTGGCGGGCGGTTCAGAAGTGGTAGCGGTTGAAATTTGAAAGTGGTTGGGAAGCAGGCGGGGCATCGACTCCGGAGGTCTCAACCTTCAATCACTGGTGAACTTGCCGACTATTTCTGTTTTTTTTCCCGGGCCATGGCTTTGAGCTTCATCTGAGAATGGAAAACAGGAATGTGGGAGAATATGCGTAATTAGTACAAAGAAAGATAAAGGAGTTGATAGGAATAGAGAGGGTGAAGGTCAAGGGTGATGATGGCTAAAAAGCAAGACTTGATGTTTGCCTTTTGGATTCTTGGGAACCAAAGATTTTTTTTTTGTTGTATGGTGATGGTGGTAACCTACGGTTTGGGGATGTAAAGTGAAAAGGTATCAACTGGAGAAAACAAGTGAATGGATGTGGCGTGATGGGTTGAAAAAAAGTGATGGGACAAAAAATGGTTTTTTGAAAAGATATTTACTTTTTGAGAAAAAACCAATGTTTAAAACCTCCCTCTTTTTAACCGCCAACTCTTCCTATCAATCCTGAAAATTACAACTTCCTGCAAAAAGTTAAACAATAAGTAATAATAAAGGATAAAGATCAAATAAAAAAAACAATGGACAAGAGGAGAAAAGGACAAAGCTATGAAGTTAAGAGTTACATGGGGTGACTAATGGACAAAATGGAGTTTTCCAAACCATGTATAAAAGAATTTTTAAAACAAATCTGGAAATTAAATGTATCAGATTCCCTCCAACAGCTCAGTCCCCAACGTGGCAACAAGGTGGCCACTTTGCACAACTCCAAAAATTACCTAATTTTTGTTTGCAACAAAATATGAAAGTTGTTAATACTAAAAAGAACTGAATTTTTTTTATTAAAAGGCTATTTCTAGCCTTCTCGATACTCGACAAGAGGTTTTGGAGGGTGACGACACACCATTAGACAAAAAATGTTTTTTCTTGTGTTTATGGTGGCTCAATCTTACATTTTTCAAACATGGTTTCCCTCTTATTGGTGGTTGGATTTTCTTTGGACTCTCAAACTGAAGCTCATTTTCGCTTTTTTCTCCAAACTTCTCACCATACATTTCAATATATACACCTAGGTCCTCACTCGACAAATTTATGGCCGAACAATCTTCCAATTCATCATGGAACTTAAGGGACTTTTAAATATTTAATGTCACTTGTTGGACATTTACCCTCATAGTTAACTCACCCCTTTGGACATCGATCAAAGTTCTACCCGTGGCAAGAAATGGTCGTCCTAAAATGATGGGGATGTTAGAGATCGGGGGAAATCTAGTCGATCAGATGACTAAATTTCTTGAGAATCGTGTAAGTCACTTTCTGAATTGGTATTTCGACCCTATGCCTGGGTTGCACAAAATCCAATATGGGATAAGACTCAAGAACACTCACGTTTTTAGGCATAAAAACGAGGGCATATTTGCTGGAGAGTATGTAGAGATTGTTTAAAATCGTGAGTCTAAAACATAAGTATATACGGTATATATACTAGTCCCATTCGTAAAATAGGAAATAACGGAAATGCCAATAATTGCAAATTACTATCAATTATAGTCGGTTACAATCAATTTAGCTAAAATTAAGGGCAGAAAATAACTAAGCATTAAATGTTCAGTAAATGCAGATTTAGTCCAAAAATAGACACTAGAGCTTCTGGTCTAGAGACGCCCATCAGAGGCTCTGAAGTGCCTTAAGAGGCTCTGACGCCCATCAGAGGCTCTGTCGTGCCTTAAGAGGCTCTGTCGTGCCTTAAGAGGCTCTGACGTGCCTTAAGAGGCTCTGTCATGCCTTAAGAGGCTCTGACGTGCCTTAAGAGGCTTTATAGTTCCTTAAGAGGCTTTATCGTGCCTTAAGAGGCTCTGACGTGCCTTAAGAGTCTCTGCCATGCCTTAAGAGGCTCTGACGTGCCTTAAAAGGCTCTGCCTCTTGGATCACCGCCAGGGGCGTTGCCCCTTGACCCCATGTCATTTCATCGTGTCCGGGATCAAACTCGTCTTATAACAAGTGTGCACTCTGCACCACCTAACTTGTATTATATCACAGTTTGAAACTCATTAGTACTCGTGTTATAACCAATTACACTTAAATGCCTGGTGACACTAAAATCACCAACAATCCTCCCCCATTTTAGTGTAACCTATGAAATAACATATTAAATTAAACAAAACAAACTTGCACATAAATGAAAATATCGAAACGATTGAATTTCCACATTAGTATTTTACACATTCCAAATATTCGAGAATCAAGGTGTCCCAAGGATTGAACCCATCAACTCATTTGAATACCTGAAGATAAAATACATACAAATTTCCTATATGTCCAGCAAATTAAAAATTGACACAATTATAAAGTCGTGTGTCCTAATCCTCTCATGATTGTATAAATGCCAAGTCCCCAACCTTTTGAAATGCGGCTACACTTCACAATCACATAGGTAATTCCTTTACTTCGTGTACCTGCAAATACACTTTATCAAAGGAATTATTAAGAAGATAAACTTCACCCTAACCACTGCAGGACTGAACACATACCTGGGATGATTCAACTTGTGTTCCAATTTATAAGTGTGAGCTTTCCACATTGAATTCAACTTCTAATGTCATATTAGAAGGAAATTAGGTGTCTCACCTTTATGAATTTTTAAGGACTTTAATCCCATCCCAATCGCAGACTTTTGCACTAAGTCTCTTGTCAGACCTTTTGTTAAATGATCTGCCAAATTTTGTTGCGTTATGTCTAACACCCAGGTGTCTTGATTTACCATTGTAAACTTGGCTATAAGCCTTAGCCAAAGTGGCTGCACTGTCACAATGGATTGAAATAGGTGCAATCGGCTTTGGCCACAATGGAATCTCATAAATTAAATTCTTTAGCCACTCCGCCTCTTTACCGGCGGCGACTAGTGCAACAAACTCATATTCCATTGTTGAGTTTGTAATACAAGTTTGCTTTTTAGATGCCCAAGATATGGAACCTCCTCCAAGCAAAAATACCCAACCACTAGTTGAGGAATGATCCTCCAAGTTGGATATCCAGCTTGCATCCGAATAACCTTCTAAAACCGAAGGATATCCTAAATAACTCAAACCATAATCCAAGGTTCCCTTGGGATATTTGAATACTCTTTGAACCTCTTGCCAATGTTGAGTACTAGGATTACTAGTATACCGGCTCAATCGTCCCACGGCATAAGCTATATCGGGCCTGGTGATTGTCATGGCGTACATAAAGCTACCAATGGCCTTAGAGTATTCAAGTTGTGAAATAGCCTTGCCCATATTAGGCATTAATTTCACACTTGGATCCATGGGAGTGCTTACGGGAGAACACTCACGGTAATTAAACTTATTGAGAATTTTCTCAATATAATGCGATTGCGTCATAACAATCCCTTTGTTAACCCGTTTAATCCTTATACCAAGGATTACATCAGCCTCTCCCATGTCTTTCATGGAAAATTTAGATGACAACAATTTCTTAGTCTCATCTACATGATTTTGGTCAGTCCCAAAAATTAATATGTCATCTACATACAAGCAGATGATCACACATGCACCAGTAGCATCAAATCTACTATAAACACATTTGTCACATTGGTTTAAAGCAAAACCACATGACAAAATAACTTCATCAAACTTTTGATGCCATTGTTTAGGTGCTTGTTTGAGCCCGTACAAGGATTTCACAAGTTTACAGACCTTATGATCGTTTTCGGGCATAACGAAACCTTACGGTTGTTTCATGTAAACTTCCTCATGAAGATCACCATTCAAGAAGGCTGCTTTAACATCCTTTTGATGGATAATCATATTGTGTATTGTCGCTAAGGCGATTAACAATCTAATAGTCGAAATACGTGCTACCAGAGCATACGTATCGAAATAGTCAATACCGGGTTTTTGCCGAAACCCTTGAATTACAAACTGGGCCTTGAATTTATCAATCGTCCCATCAACTTTCATCTTCTTTTTGAAGATCCATTTGCATCCAAGTCGTTTAGAACCTGGAGGCAAATCCGATAACACCCAAGTGTTATTCTCAAGAATTGATGATATTTCGTCATCAATTGCTTCTTTCAAAAAGGCGACATCTCGAGAATCCATCGCTTCTTTGAAAGTCTTTAGGTCATCCTCAATACTATAACAATAAGATTATTGAAGCCCAAGATCATCCCTTGAACCTTCCACCAAATACAGTTGGAATTCGGGACCGAAATTTTTGGCAATTCGACCTCTTTGGCTTCTCCGGACCTGTTGTGTTTCTGGACTTGAAATACCATCCGAACTTTCTGGATTTTTCACTTTATTGGTTCTAGGAAACAGGTCCTTAGGTATTTGTATTGATGAAAATCTCATCTCATCAAAAATTGCATCACGCGACTCGATTACGGTGTTAGTCGACACCGAATCGTTAGGTTCGATTACGTAGAACCTATAAGCCTTGGATTTTTCTGCATATAAAATGAATATAAAATCAATTCCACGTTCACCCAAAGTTTTCCTTTTGGGTTCGGGTAGTTTTACAACATCCTGACAACCCTAAATTCGAAAATAATTCAAATTCGGAGTTTTCTTGAACCAAAGTTCATATGGGGTTCTTTTGTTCCTTTTATTTGGAACTTTTTTCAAAACATAACAGGTCGTTAACATGGCCTCTCCCCAAAATCCCTCACTCAATCTCGAGTAAGAAAGCATCGACTTTACCATTTCCTTTAGAACTCGATTTTTACGTTCGGAAACACTATTTTGTTGAGGTGTGTATGGTGTCGTTGTCTCATGGATGATACCAACTGATTGAAAATATTGAGGATCCATATATTCCCCTCCCCGATCAGTTCTAAGAAATTTAACCGAATTACCCAATTATAGTTTGACTTCGGTTTTGTAAATTTTAAACTTATCTAAAGCTTCATCCTTTGCATGCAAAAGATATATATAACAAAACCGAGTATTGTCGTCAGTAAAAGTGACAACATACTTCTTATTTCCCAAGGAAGGAGTGGAGTGGAAATCACACAGATCACTGTGTACAAGCTCCAAAACATCCGTATTCCGTTTAACGTTCGGAAAAAGTTGTTTTGTAACTTTTGTGAGCATGCAAGTTTGGCACCTCTCCGCATTTGTTGATCCATACTCTCTCAGTGATTTGATAAAGACCCTTTTCTACACTTAGTGAAAATTACGTTTAATATTATGTATTAGTGTTTCATCATCAGCGATTATGCTAAGTTTGTTCAACTATCACTGATGATCAACTATCACTGTGATCAAATACTGAGTATGTTCAGTATCGTTGATGATTTGTAAATGTAAACAGTTAGACGTAATCCCTGAAGACAAGTTTCACGTCAAAAGATGTTCATAGCTGAATCGAAGACGAAGTTACTGAACAAAGACAAGTCTACTCATGACCTGATGTGGATATCAGTGAAGCAAAGACGAATCTACACACGCAAAGAAACCTGAGGAAAAGCTTCAGCGATAGCTGAACTTCTTTGTATCTCTGAAGGAAGAGATATTCAGAGATTGATGATCACTTAGCTTATGCATCAAGTCTCTTTTGTCTTGCCATTGCACACCTGTACGATCTGTTAGAACGGACATACCTCTGCAGCAATTCATACAACAACTCTGTCAACTACACTGTTCATCATACGGCCGAAAGCATGTCTCCTAGAGTCAGACCCATGCAGCCAATCAATGAAGGACACGTGTAAAGTACTATTCCATGCATTTAATGCATAGGGTATAAATTTAAAGATAACACTCCATCTTGAGGACAACCTTCATCATTCTAAATATATAGAAACCCTTGTCTTCTATATTCTTCCAATCCCCCATTCTCTATTTCTAGTGCAACCATCTTAGTGTTTCTTAAGTTTGTTTAGATTAGGTTCTACTTAATCTTATTTCGCAACAGACTTGTAAATTGTGTTTGATTTAATAAATAAACAATTTATTAAACTTTAAAATTCTATGTTTGTATTCAACCCCCCCCCCCTTCTACAAACTTGTTAAGCACCTTCGGGACCAACAAGTGGTATCAGAGCAGACTGTTTAATCTAATAAACAAGATCTTGCTTTATTCTCTTCCTTGCTATTCTAAAAATGACACTTAACACAAACACAAACTACTATGATAATGGTTCACTCTCTATACCTCCTCGATTTAGCAGAGATAACTTTTCTCTCTAGAAAAATCGAATGATGTTATTTCTATTACATAGCAAATGGCCCCTATGAACCTTTCTCAATCATAGTTATCGTTCCAGCTACTGCCACCACTACTGTTGTTCCTGAACGTTATGCTCTTAATGAAATAAGACAGTGGAGTGATGAAGACAAAAAGAAGGCCGGTCTAGATGCAAAGGCAAAAACCATTATCTCTATGGCTCTGCCTGATGAAGCTTTCCATTCCATCATGCATCTTAAAACCGCCAAGGAAATGTGGGACACTATATGTGTTCAATATGAAGGCACAACTGAAGTCCAAGAAACTCGAAAGATTAACTTGGTACGACAGTATGAAAGTTTCATATCTGGTAAGAACGAATCTCTCTCTGATGTTCACAAGAGGTTTAACTGCTTAATCATTGATCTAAGAACTGCTGGTAGGACCTATTCTAATTCTGAGGTCTTAACCAAATTCTTAAAATGTCTTCCTGAAAGTTGGGACAGTTATTCAATGTGTCTCCAGCTAACAAAAGACTTAAATTCTTTCTCCCTTAGCACCTTGTATGGAATATTGCTCAACTATGAGCAATCAAATTTCTTGAAGAAGAATCTTGTAAAAGATTCTAAAGACTCCAAAAGCACTCTTGTTGCTTTAATCTCCTCAGAGATCATTCCATCTCAGCGATCTACTCTCACTATCACTGAGTTAGATTCAGACACTGAGGAATTATCAGACACTGATCTTTCAGAGTTTGATGAGTCCTTAGCACTCTTGACAAACTCTTTTAAGAGATTTTCAAGAAAGAGCAATTTCAAAATAAATAAGCCTCTCTCTCTCTCTCACTGACAAGCCAAAATCAAGCCCTGTTGATAAGGCTACTGCTACTTGCTATAACTGCGAAAAGATTGGGCACTTTGCAAGTGAGTGCAGGTCAAAGAAAGTCTTCTAACCTTCTACCTCCCAAAGATCCAGCAATGACAAGTACCTTAAACTGAAAGAAAAATATCAAAAGTTGAAAAACTATAAAAGAAAAGGTAAAGGGCTTATCGCTGAAGAACACGACTGTGCTGGATCAGAAGAATCAAGTTCTGATGAAGAAGACGTCGCTAATATCTGCCTTATGGCCGAGATTAAAGAAGAAGTGGAAGAATCTCCAGAAACTTCCATGAGCTATATCTCATCTCAGGTATCTATCTCTACCAATCCCTCTCTATCTGAAGCAGAGAGAAGTCACGTTGTTGATGTGCTGACTATTGATCTCTACAATGCACTTAATGGCAAAACACTAGATAAAAACAAGAATATTGATTTAACTGAACAACTAGAAAAATGTCATGAAAAGATCAGAAAACTGACTCTTTTAGAGGAAAGTTTGAAAGATCAAGTCATTGTCAACGAAATCATCAGCATCGAATGCGAACAAGCCATCGCTGCTTTAAAAGAAGAAAAGGCAACTGTTGAAGAATGGTGCAAATCCTCAACAAAGATCACTGAGATTATAAGTGCTCAGATCCCTGCCAGTGATAGAACTGGTCTTGGTTTCTGGAAACAACAGGATGAACCTAAAAAATACAGTTCCATGCTTAAGTTTGGAATGTTTGTCTCTTCTATCCCTGACACCTCTTATGCTCAGTGCTCTTCTTCTTCCTCCAATCCCATCCCTGAGGAAATATCTAAAGGATCTAAGCCTGCAGATAAAGGAAAATCCATTTCCCATCCTCAGAAGGCTACCAAGAAAGCATAGCTGAAACTTCCTTCTAAACCTTCAGTAAATCGATATTCTAGCTCTGTGACAGAAATCTTTGATATTTGTCCTCCAAAGCTGATGATTGATCTTAAGCCTAAGAAATCTGAAGAACTAAAAGTTCCTCCCAGATCTCATGCTAAAGGCATTCTTGGAGCTGGCCCTGCTCACCTCAAATTTTCTAAACCTACTACTCATGGTCCTAAAACCACCTTCAAATATAGAAAATGCTATCACTGTGGATTTACTGACCATATTGCTAGTAAATGTCCAACTGCCACAAAAGCTGATAAAACAGCTAAAGTGAAGATGAATGCCTCCAAGGCTGAGAAGGTCACCAAAGTTGTGAAATCGACCAAGGTGAAAAATACCACTAAGGTTAAGAAATTAACCAAAGTGAAGGTTACCACTGAAGCTGAATCTTCATCTGCTGTGAAGATTGTTGAACCTTCCATCTCCAGTAACCCTAAAGGACCCATTGAAAAGTGGGTACCAAACAAAGCTTAATCTTTCTTATGTTTGCAGGGATCAAAGGGCATCTGGTATCTTGATAGTGGATGCTCTCGTCACATGACAGGACAAAAAGACCTGCTAACTGAATACAAGGAAGAGAAAGGTCCCTCAGTGACCTTTGGTGGAAATGGAAAAGGACATACCCGAGGGTTTGGTGTCCTCAGCAATGGGACAACTATCTTCAGAAGAGTCGCTTACGTTGACGGACTGAAGCACAATCTTCTAAGCATCAATCAGTTATGTGACAAAGACTATGAAGTTCGCTTTACTAAGAAAGCATGTTCAGTGGTAAATGAGAATGGAAAACTTGCTCTCAGTGGTTATCGTAAGGAAAATATCTATGTAATAGATTTGGACTCTACTACGATTGAAAACGTATGTTTTCTTTCTAAAGCCTCTTCTGATGTCAACTGGCTATGGCATAAAAGGCTTTCTCATCTAAACTCCAAAACCCTGAATTCTCTCTCATCTAAGGAACTGGTTTCTGGTCTTCCTCAGCACTCATATGCTAAGGAATCTCTATGTTCAACATGTGAAAAAGGAAAACAGACTAAAACTAGTTTCAAATCGAAAGAAGTTTCCTCAGTGACAAGTCCTCTTCAACTCTTGCATATGGATTTGTTTGGCCCTGTCAATATCCAATCCATAGATGGAAAGAAATATACATTTGTCATTGTAGATGAATACTCTCGCTACACCTAGGTTATATTTCTTCACTGCAAAAGTGAAACTCCAGAAGAACTAATATCTTTTGTTAAAAAGATGGAAGTGCTGAATAATATTACTGTTCGTTCAATAAGAAGTGATCAAGGAACTGAATTCAAAAACAGTTCTTTGAACAATTTCTTTGAGAACAAGGGAATTTCTCACAACTTTTCTTCAGTAAGAATGCCTCAGCAGAATGGAGTCGCTGAAAGAAGAACCAGAACAATCATTGAAGCTGGCAGATCAATGCTCAGCGATTCTCACCTCCCTACTCAATTTTGGGCTGAAGCTGTTAACACTTCATGCTTCACTCAAAACAGATCGCTGATAGTAAAGCGATTTGGAAAGACAACTTATGGACTATTTCATGGAAGAAGACCCTCTATCAGTTTTCTTCATATCTTTGGTTGTCAGTGCTTCATCCTAAACAACAAAGATTCTCTTGGAAAGTTCGATCCAAAAGTAGATGATGGAATATTTATTGGATATTCTTCCATCTCCAAAGACTACAGAGTTTTCAATAAGAGAACACAAACTGTAGAATAAACAATTCATGTCACCTTTGACGAAACCCGTTCAGCAAACTCTAAACCCATCGCTGAAAATAAAGAGTTAAATGCTTGGATGTTTTCTCATTACAAAGAAATAGAACCTTTCTTCTCAAACCATTAGCACACAAATCCTCCAACTGCTGATGATGATCCAAACATCATCCCACCTAATGCTGAATCCACTTCATGGGTTTCAGCTGAGCCTCTAAATACACTCCCTCCATCAGATCTTCCTTCGTCTGAAAACCTCTCAGAAAACAAGGGATTGTCTGACACTCAACAGTTAATTGCTGATGAACCTCAAGCTTCTTCATCAGTGAACATTCCTATTGTTGATCCAACTCCTGAAGTGAGCGATTATGCTCCTGCTCAGCGATGGACAAAATATCACCCCATAGATCAAATTCTTGGTGATCTCGATGTAGGTATTCAGACTCGACGAAGTTCAGGTAATATTTGTCTCTTTGTCAACTTTATTTCTTTAATAGAGCCAAAGAAGACTGATGATGCCCTCAGATATCCAAACTGGGTCAGCGCTATGCAAGAAGAGCTGACTGAGTTTACTCGAAACAAAGTTTGGAATCTCGTTCCTAGACCATCTGATAAAACTGTTATAGGCACCAAATGGGTGTTTAGAAACAAGTTAGATGAACATGGAACTATAACCTGCAACAAGGCTAGACTTGTTTCTCAGGGATACAGACAAGAGGAAGGCATAAACTATGATGAAACCTTTGCCCCTGTGGCTAGGCTCGAAGCAATTCGACTCTTCTTAACTTATGCAGTTTACAAAGACTTCATTGTATATCAAATGGATGTAAAATCAGCGTTCCTAAATGGAAAGTTGAATGAACAAGTCTATGTTGAACAACCCCCATGGTTCTCTGACCCTAAGCATCCAAACTATGTTTATAAATTGGATATGGCTCTCTATGGTCTAAAACAAGCTCCTCGTGCTTGGTATGACACTCTCTCATCCTTTCTTATCTCTGAAAATTTTGAACGTGGTAAAATTGATAATACCTTGTTTTTCAGAAAGATAAAAGGTCACATTATTGTTGTACAAATATATGTCGATGACATAATATTTGGTTCTACTAACCCATCTCTGTGTACTCGTTTCGCTGATAGAATGAAGAAAAAATACAAAATGAGTATGATGGGTGAACTAACTTACTTTCTTGGTCTTCAGATTAAACAAACTGAAAAAGGTACTTTTATCAACCAAGGTAAGTATGTTAAAGATATGCTGAAAAAGTTTGATCTAACTCAGACTTCAGCGATGAAAACTTTTATGGCACCTCCTTTTGACATTAAACAAGGATCCAACTGGAAAACCTGTTAATGTCACTGCCTATAGAGAAATGATAGGCTCCCTGTTGTATCTTACAGCAAGTCGACCTGACATCATGTACTCTACATGTCTGTGTGCACGCTATAAATCTGAACCCAAGGAATCCCACCTGATCCCTGTCAAACGAATCTTCTTATATCTTAAAGGAACTCCTAACCTTGGTCTTTGGTATCCCAAAGACTCAGGGTTCGATCTAATTGGATATTCAGATAGTGATTTTGCAGGATGTAAACTTCATAGAAAGAGCACCACTGGTGGATGTTAACTTCTAGGAGGAAAGTTGGTAAGTTGGACGAGTAAAAAGCAAAATTCAGTGTCCACTTCCACAGATGAAGCTGAATACGTAGTTGCTGGAAATTGTTGTGCTCAAGTCTTATGGATGAAAAATCAACTATTAGACTATGACCTTCAGCTATCAAAAATTTCAATCTATTGCGTCAACACTAGTGCTATCGCTATAGCAAATAATCCAGTGCTACATTCAAAGACAAAACACATAGAGATCAGATATCATTTTATCAGAGATCATGTGATGAATGGTGATATTGAACTCCACTTTATCCCCACTGACTATCAGCTCGCTAATTTATTCACCAAACCTCTTGATGAGACAAGATTCAACTTTCTCATCAGTAAGCTTGGAATGCTGAATCTTGAAAAGTAACTCTTCATCTTTCATGCATTATGTCAGTAATACTGAGTTCCCCTTCATCACTTACTTTCTTAACAAATATCTCTGACTCTCAGGTTTGTTCTATCACTCTCAATCACTGAATACTCATTCAGTAAGACGTTTTTCAAAATCAAATCTTTAATCACTAATTTTCTTCAAATGATTAAAAGCTTTTTGATAAACAAAATCTATCACTGATATTTCTAATCAGTGATCCTTTGAAAAGAAAACCTATCTCTGAATTTTTATCAGCGATTCTTTCAAAAAGAAAATTTATCTCTGACCTTTCTTCAGAGATACTTTCAAAAAGGACAAATGAAACGTTTTTTCTCTCTCTCCTATGACGTCATTTGAACCGACAATCCACGACATGCCCTTTTCTCTAACACGTTCGTCCATTGCCCTTCTATCCAATCAACTTCGTAGGACATGGCCATGTCATGATGAGCATTTGTTTTCCTGCCTCACTCATTCTCTCTCTCTCTCTCTCTCCTCATATAAAAAGAATGCCTTTTTCATTCTTATCTTTTTACGCTTTCTGAAAAACTTCCCAAGCAAGTAAAAAGCTCTCAAGACATTCAAGCGGATAAAAAACATCTTAATCTTCATATCTTCAAAGATTAACAGGTTCTTGTTCTTCCCATCTTCATCATATTTTTTAACCCTTATTATTCTTTTATCTCGGATTTTAAAATATCTCTTAACTCTAAGATCATTTATTTTTATTTTATCTTAAAATCTAAAACCATTTGGTTTTTCTACATGTTCTTTCTTCTTCACAAAGAACACTGTTTTACTCTAAAAACATTTTTTTTCTATGTTTCATTCTAAATACAGAAACTAGTAAAAATTTTAATTGTTTTTAGACTCTAAACCTTTCCCTCCAATCTACTTCTTTCTATATTAAGAAATGGCCCAAGCAACTCTAATTGCTTCAAAGAACGTCAAATTCACCATCACTGAATCCGAAGTACCAAAGAACAACCACCTTGCTCGGTTGGACTTTGATGTTGTGAAATACCCACATTTGGTGGATGCAACTGCCTTTCTGAAGCAATCTTGCCTTGCTTACGCTCTCACTGTGGACCCAAAACCTTCCAAAACAATTCTGCAATAATTTTGGTTCACCGCTGATGAGACCACAATCACCAACAAAAAGGGTGAAGTGGTCACTGCCATCTCTTTCACCACTGATTTGGGGTTAAGCCTCCTAACTGCTTATGGTCTTCGCAAAGCTTTGCATTTCCCTGAGAAGACCAAAGTTGGTTTCGACGCACTCCCCACTGATGTTGAGCTCATCCAATTCTTGGCTGACATGGAATATTGTTGGGACAACAAGCCTCGCTCCACGATCCCCAACAAACAACTGACAAAGATTCAAAAGGCAAACATGCCTTCCCAACTCAACTACATCTTCTCCCACATAATTCAGTGTATGAGTGGGAAGATAGGCTCCCTGGATCAAGCGAGCAAGATACAGCTCCAGATGGGCTACTCGGTCATCGCTGGTAAACACTTTAACTACGCGGGTGCAATCTTTGACGATCTAAAGTCAAAGATTGAGAAGACAGAGAGGGATCCCAAGATCCCTTACGTGCGTTTTATCTGCGCCTACCTACACTTCCTCTATGCTGAGAGGTACCCAACTTCTAATGATGGTATCTTCTCAAAGGTGGGTCAGCGAACACTTGATATCAAGTCGGTCGCCAACTAGGTAAGTCTTTCAACCCTCCGCTCTCGTCTCTCTCTACATTCTTTGTCTTCAGCGGCCACACAGGAGGTTCCTTCTCCTGCTATCCCTGCTGCTACTACCGCTTCCAAACGACCACTGACTGCTCTCTTTGGTCCCTCTAAGAAGGCCAGAAAGACCAAGGAGACCACCCCTTCGGGTTCTATTCCTGAAGTAGTTTCTCAACAAACTACTTTAGATGCGTTCGTGGGAATCTCCTCCACAACATCTGTAGTTACTACATTAACCGTGCTAGTGACGACAATCGCTGACACTATACCAGTAACGACCCCCATCTCCTTAGTTCCTCCCCAATAAACTGAGGTAATTTCCACACTCCCAACTTCTTCTATCCCCATTACTCCTCCTATTATTTCTTTGGTCTCTAACCCTCCCTCTATCTCGCAACAACCTCATGTTGCACCCATAGGACCTGATACTCAAAATTTTGAAGGAGATATACACTTCTTCAACATGTTTGACTAATCAGGTACCCCTAAAACACTATATACATCTCCCATCTCTCCATATAAACTTGAGCAACGTTGTGCTCATCCACTAACTTTACTTGCAGGTCCTAATTTGAAAACCGTTGACGCTCATGTCAACACACTTGCTGAGAAAGTGGATACTCTCTCTACTTCACTGAACGAAACCACCAGCGCTGTAAATAACGCTGGTGAGGAGCTGAAGAAGCTGACTGGTGCTTCAACCTCTCAAAACACGACTCTTCAAGAACAGCTCGTCAAGATCAAGGAGGACTTGATCGTTCACCACCAGCAAACTCAACTTTTTCAGGGAGGTCTTGGATCTCTCTCAACTGAAGTACAGGGTCTTACCTCCAAAGTAGACTCCTGCAATGCTCTACTTCAGAAGGTCCTTGCCAAGCTGAATGAACCAACTCCAGCACCCACACCTTCTTTCACAGAGAATGATCGCACTTCCTTGAATATAGTCGTTGAATTCATTCATCAGGATACTTCAGATATCCCTGTTATCGAAGGCCTCTTGGAAAGCTTGGAGACTGAAGTCCAGTCTCTGGCCACTGCTAAAAATGCTCCTCAGACTGCTAAACTCCCCCTGGTGATAATGACAAAGAGTGGGAGAAAGTCCTTGAAGAAGAAAACGCTGAGGAAGCTACTACTGAGGTCCAGGCAAAAGAACCTCCCTCTCATGTTGAGGGGGAGAAGGTTGTTGATCAAATCCCTCCCTCTTCTTCACTTGCTCTAATTTTAAATGAAGAAGGAGAAGAGGAGGAGGACGAGGAAGATAATGAAGATCTTGATCTTTATGATCAAGAGAAGGATCAACCAGCTGATGATGACGATGACGATGATGAGGAGGACCAATCTCTTTGGTTCTCAGAGGTAAACGTCACTTCAGCGACAACTTCGAAGGAATTTGTCACAAAAGAAGCAGGAAAGAGAAGTGAAACAACTTCAGGTACTCCTTCCCAAGGCAAGCAGAAGGGTATAGCTGCCACGGGAAACCTGAACATTGTCTCACAATCTAAGGGGGAGAATCCTTCTCAGGTATGCCTTTCCATCGTACCTATCTCTTTCTATATCCATCACACCCCGGTCTCTTTCTAAGTCTTTATCTTTCTTCTTCCTATAATATACACTAACTCCTTTTTCACTTCTTGTCCAGACAGTTCTCTCCCATGCTTAAGGGAACCGAACTACAAATAATCCCAGCTCCTACAGTGAAGAACAAATAATCCCAATCTCATTCAGAGAGATTGATGAACAAAAAGAAGAAGAAGAAGAAGAAGAAGAAGAAGCCATGCTCCACCCAGGAAGGCCCTCTAGACCATCTCATTGGTCAGAGGAAGAACTGAATAAAAGAACAGAGATGATCTCTCATTTGGAGAGTCAATGGCTGAAAATCCCTCTTCAATCTACGTCAAAAGAAATTGACTTCCTAACTGAAGCTGAGATAGAAGAATCCATCAGAGCTGAGAAGCTGATTGCAGAATGTCAACAAGATGCAACTCTTGCTCTTAAGGTTCAATCTTCTCAGGTCAAAGATAAAATATTAATGAAAAATCCAATGGAAATTCAAGCTGCACTACTAAAGGAAATTGAAGAGGAGCGCTCAAGAGACCAAGAGGTCAGCGATAACTCAGTCGAATGGTGTAAACAAAAAGTCGACTATCGCACTGACCCACTAAAAATAACAGCCGTTGTCATCTTTGGAAGAAAGAAGAAGGATCGAACTTCTGTAACCATGGAGATAACCAGAGAGGATGCAAGCTCAAAGGCAATATTCGTCTCAAAGCTTGAGAGCTTTAGCTTCATGGAATGGCTAGAGTTCAAGGATGCGCTGAAAAAATCAAAGTCAACCTACAGAGGCTATGTCGAAGGCATCCTAGACGCCCTCTGTTGGATCAGTAATTGTATTCAAGATTAAAGTTAAGGGTTCAAATTGTATTTATTTAATATTTATTTGTAACTGGGCCCAAAAGCCCATTAGGCTTATACGGCCTAAGTATTTATAGGTTTTATATTCTTAGGTTTTAGAAGAATCCTCTAAGGAACTCTGATAATCCTCATAATTATTGTTTAGATTCGTACGTATTCTCTATAATCGCACGCTAAGGTACCAAGAACACACACTGGTTTTCATTGATTAATCAAGGGATTGTGGTATGTTATTCTGATCTGTTTATCTCTTGATCTTATTGTGTTGTGTGATTGTTAATCAACTAGTTATCTGGGTTAACAAGTGGAATCAGAGCCAAAAGAATCAAGCTTTTTGGATTGAATAGTTTTATCGACTACTTACTGTGTTCATCGATTGGCTTGCTGTGTGAAAATTGATTTCATGAATTAATGTGTTTTTATGTTTAAAGTTGATTTGATTAGATGCGTTTTAGGCTGTTGAATTCCATCTGATAGTTTAATTGCACTTTAAATCATCAATTGATTGGCCTTTTATGATTTTGTGCTTTCTGGGTTCATGGAATGTCGACCACTGTGTTTATCAAATTGAAGCATAAAAGTTGGTTTTTAATCATTGATTTTGATTGTGATTCGATCGATATATGTTTGAGGTTACAAAAGTCTGCTTTTTGCATTGAATTTGAGTTTTTGTGTGGATTTCTGGACTGAAAATCGTGTTCTGGGTCGAAACCTTCAAGAACATCGGTCGTTATTCAACCAGTCAGAACACCGATCGACCAAGTTTGCGCCATACCCTATTCGCGTAAAACTTTTTTTTGTGCCACACACTTCACCGGTCCACACATTTGTCCGGTCAATCCCGGTCACAACACCCGGGCGACCCCAGTCTCACCATACCGGTCATTCCACACCGGTCGTTACATTTTTCCGGTCGACGGACACCGGTCGAAACACTAGTCCGGTCGCAACAGGATACCAGCCGCGCAACATCCCGGGCTTCAAGACCCCGGTCGCTTTCTTTTGTGCCATTAGTCACTCGCGCAAACCTCAGCTTTGCGTCGTCCACTGTTCGCGCAAAACCATATTTCGCGCATCCTGTCTCTCACGCAAACCCTCTTTTGCGCCACCCGCGGTTCACACAAAACTCACTTTTGAGCGACCTACCTCTCGCGCGAAACTCCTTTTGCGCTACCCTTTGCTCGTGCAAAACTCCAGAACTCGTCCAAACTGTCTTTTGCACCAGATTCTTTTGCGCCAGATTTTCTCAATTTCATTCTTTTAGTATTTAATTGAGTTTATATATATAGGTATATTGTTTGCGAATTCTGCATTTAATTATTATTGGAAATTTATTTTTCTGAAAGTTTTTAAGTGTAGCTTTTATCCAATACTTGATTCTAACGATCTCATCTAGTTGATTCTCTTGGTACAGATAAGTTTGCTTTCTAACCATACAGCTAAAGATGTCTAAAGGTTATAGCTATGATTTTGACAAGATGACTCTTTCTGAAGCAAAAGTAAATGTTAAACGTCTTACTAGACAGTTGTCAAGATATACAAGCATGGATTTTGATTATGAAAAGGAGAATAAAAATCTCAAATCCGAGATATTACCTCTTAAAGCTGAGAACAAGGATTTAAAGATTCAGAACTCATCTCTTCTTACTCAGATCAATGTTTTAAAAGAAAATTCAAAAGACTCAAAGAAAGATTTCATCTGTTCAGTATGCATTATTGATTCTAAAATTAATTTTGCAGGAATAATTGAGTCTAAAGAAAAAGAGATCCTAAATCTTCAAGCAAAGCTGAAGAAGTCTGAAAGTCTTAATTTAAGCTCTAGCTGGTCAAAGAAGGAATCTATGCAAAGAGAGTTAGATGAGCTTAGAAGAAGAGCCAACATTGCTCGCGAGACATCTGAAGGGCTTAGAAAGACAAATTCTCAAGTCTTTGCGGAAAGAGATAAACTGAAAGATAAAGTCTTCAGTCTTGAGGTTGAGATTGATATGCAGAAAGAAAAGGCAACCCAAGACAAAGACAATACAAAAGTCCAAGATGAAATGTTGAAGATTGACAAAGAAAGAAAAGAATTTGCTAAGAAATTCTCTGATTTCTCCAGAAAAGCCTTTGAAGAGAATAAAATCTTTAGAGCTTAAATGTGTTAAGCTTTCTCAACAAGTTTCAGACTTTGAGAAGGTTATCATTCTTGAGAGAGAAAAGGTTGAGAAAGAGAAAAAGATATCTGAGCAGAATAAAGTAAATATAGACTTTTCTGAAGAAAAGAAAGTATTTGAAACTGAGATAGCTAAGTTGACAAGAGAGCTGTCTGAGCTATCAACAATCATTCTGAAGGAAAAGAAGACGAATTTTGAATTGCAAAAGAAGTTTGATCAGATTGAAAAGGAAAGAAACAGTTTGTCTTCAAAGATAAAGGAACTTGAAGAGAGCGTATTCAAGGTGAAGCTAACTGATCACAAGACGCCAGAGTCAATAGCTCAATCACCGAGAGATGATCAAACTGATTCAGATTGTTCACTCAAAAAGACTTCGAGTTCACATTTTTCAAATGTTTTCTATAATCCTTTCTGTGATTTAGATGATGGTCTTACTTCTAAATCTACTGATCAAATTCATTCTTCTAACCTTTTCTTTGATAAAAATGTTGATGGTTCAGGTAACTTAAAGAAGACTAAGTCTCGAAAGAAGAGCTTCTGGAGAAGGGATGATGAGAAAGATAGAGGAAATTGGATCTGGAAAGTTAAAGGATCTTCAGAGGAAAAGAACACCGATAAATCATTTTTGCATACATCAAATGCTAAATGGAACTATGTTTCAAAAGGTAAAACTTTTGGCAAACCTGATCTGGTTTACACTATCAATCAACTGATCAGGTTAGCACAAAAGAAAATTAGTTGTTCCTATTGTGGCTCAAATGATTTTGTAAGAAAAGATTATGTGAATAACTGGTATGGTTCTTATTTTATATCTCCTACTAGAACTGCAACTAACCCATTAGGACCCACCTACCAGTGGGTACCAAAAGCTAAATCTGTGTTGCAGGCACCCAAAGTTTAAGGGGGAGAAATAATAATGACTTCTGATTACTACAGATCAGGACTCTTGCCTCATTGTCAACAAGATGACTTCTAAGTACAACAACTTAGGACTCGGACTTCAATGTCAAAGAGTTTGATTTCTGAATTTACTCTAATCCTAGTAATTCAGAACTTGGTTTCATGATTGAGGATTATGCACATATTAAGGGGGAGCTTAATATTTCTACTGATATATTTTTCTAATTTAACTAACTTTTTAGAGGTATCAAGGGGGAGGATATCTGAATTTTGTCAAGGATACTTCATTGAAAATATTCATTTCAGGAGGAGTTAAGGTTTCTGATTTACAGGTATAACTTTCTAATCCTTACACTCTATCACTTGTTGAAAGATGAACAACTTTCACTTGTGCAAAATGGTTTCTTAAATGTTCAAACCACTTCCTATTCTTCAAAGATTTTCATGAATTGTGAAGTGTGTTTTTAAATGATTTTTGGATACTTAATTGACAACCACCTTTAGTTTGAGAGGGAGAATTGCATCGTCAAACACACAAATGTTTTGACTTCTCCAAAATTTTATTCTTCATGTTTATTCCTTTGTGCTTTCATGTACAAAAGACTGTTGAACAACACGTTCTTTTAGGAAAATACAAGGGATTCAGTGTGTGAGCTTAACAGAACTTCCATGGATTCACGATAACCAGTGTTTCCTACCCAGGAAGTATTCCCTGAGTGATTGAGGGAAGAGGGGTCAAAAGATTGAGTGTTGGTGTGTGAAGAGGTAAAATGGAAAAGAGAGATTGGTTAGATGTGAGATTTAAAAGATTAAAAGAAAGAGGGTGAGAGAACAGAGTAAAAGAATATCAAACTCTGCACCAAACTTCTTTCTGAGTCGGGCAGCCACATTATCTATTGTTTCACATTTCTTCGTGAATGACATTGAAAAAGGCACCTTGCCCATGCCATCTCTTGCATACAACCCCACCAGCTACTCATTCTTTTCTCAAAAAGAGAATGTTTCACATTTTCTGGGGAAGCAGCACATACGCTATTGGTTCTTCACTTGGAAGATACTAATATTGAAAAAGAAGGAAAGTTGCCCCACCTTCGACCCTTTCTCATGCACATTGAGTCTTTGTACAATTTGTTGTTGTCTCAACAAGTTTACATATTTTGAGCCGACATTGAAAATCAATCATCTGTGCTTAATTCTTTCATACACATGCACAAGCACACAGAAATTTGTTTTCTGTCAGAACGTTCATAGATAACCATGTGTTATTCGATGATTGAATGGAAGTCCTGGGGAGCCAACATCAAAACCAGCTCCTTATATAGTAACTTTGTGTTACTCAGTGACTATGTGTTACTGAAAGGCATTTTAACTGAGTCATTTGTTGATTCAGGGTGACCACATTTATTTTATTTGAATCTGAAAAGATTGAAATAATCACTTTCTCCATTTGGAGAGACTGCTCTTATTTCCACACAGAGATCTATACATGAAGACAGCGCTTACTTGATGACTATACAAAAAGGGGAAGATTGTTTTGCTATGTTTTGATGATGATGATTCTCACCACTCATCAAAAGGGGGGAGAATATACAAAGGGGGAGAATATAATCTGAAGACTGCTGAAGATTTCAAAGAATTCAAAGTGTCTGAGCTTATTTGATCTATCAAAAGTCTGATTGAAGATAATTGTCAGAAGGACACTTACATTCAAAAGAGGAATTTAAAGACTGTGTAAAGCTTCAAGATCTGAAGCTGTTAACAAGTTTTCAAGAGAAGTGAAGACCCGAAGCAAATTGCCAATTTTTTTTAATCTTGAATCCAAAGGGGGAGATTATTGGATCAGTAATTGTATTCAAGATTAAAGTTAAGGGTTCAAATTGTATTTATTTAATAGTTATTTGTAATTGGGCCCAAAATCCCATTAGGCTTATACGGCCTAAGTATTTATAGGTTTTATATTCTTAGGTTTTAGAAGAATCCTCTAAGGAACTCTGATAATCCTCAATTATTTTTTAGAGTCGTACGTATTCTCTGTAATCGCACGCTAAGGTACCAAGAACACACACTGGTTTTCATTGATTAATCAAGGGATTGTGGTATGTTATTCTGATCTGTTTATCTCTTGATCTTTATTGTGTTGTGTGATTGTTTATCAACTAGTTATCTGGGTTAACACCCTCATCAACAGAGTCACTGCAGTCTAAAAAGTTCCATCTGCTATTCCTCCTAAGCAAAGGCAAATCAAAAGAAAGCCTGCTTCTTTCTCCTCTGAAAATGTCGATGCAATCAGAAACGACACCTCCATCAAATTTTCAAAGGAAGCATTGTTCGGACCTCCTCCTGATCTCTCGGTTCTTGATCTCTCTATACCTCCTGGTGCACCATTTATTCCCAGGCAAGTACTTAATGATCCTCATGGAATCTTCTTCAGAGATGATGAAGGGGTACTCATATTTCAAAGAGTCTCTAATATTCCCATCTGTCCTCTGAATCATCTCAAAGATCTTTTGTGTCTATGGTGCGATTTCTCTCCATCAGCTGAACCGATCAAGACAATCATTCGTCAAGAATCATCAGATCGAAAGCAAAGAGAAGAAGAAGTACCTGACTATATGATCAAGGTTGTAAAGTCTTATCCAGATAGCTGATAGATTAATCTCTTAATTCTTGTAATCTATTAGTTAGACTTACAGTAGTTAGTTCTTCACTTGTACTTTATATTTTCATCTCTCTTGTAATTCTTTCTTTGAATTAATGAAAATTCAGTGAAGTACTTATCCCTATCAGTACTGTAAAAGATCCCACAAAATAGTAATTGGGACATGTATGTTATGAGTCCTGATTATTCCTCATTTTGACTTATAAAAAGTAAATTTCTTCAGTTACTTTGTCATTATCAAATAGGGCGAGATTGTTGATCCATACTCTCAGTGATTTGATAAGGACCCTTTTCTACACTTAGTGAAAATTACGTTTAATATTATGTATTAGCGTTTCATCATCAGCGATCATGCTAAGTCTGTTCAACTATCACTAATGATCTCTCTTGTAAACATTCATATGTAAATGTGCTTCACTATCAGTGATCAAATACTCAGTATGTTCAGTATCGCTGATGATTTCTAAATGTAAACAGTTAGACGTAATCCCTGAAGACAAGTTTCGCGTCAAAAGATGTTCATAGCTGAATCGAAGACGAAGCTGCTGAACAAATACAAGTATACTCATGACATGATGCGGATATCAGTAAAGCAAAGACGAATCTACACATGCGAAGAAACCTGAGGAAAAGCTTCAGCGATAGCTGAACTTCTTTTTATCTCTGAAGGAAGAGATATTCAGCGATCAATGATCACTTAGCTTATGCCTCAAGTCTCTTTTGTCTTGCCCTTGCACACCTGTACGATCTGTCAGAACGGACATACCTCTGCAGCAATTCGTACAACAACTATGTCAACTACACTGTTCATCATACGACCGAAAGCACGTCTCTTAAAGTCAGACCCATGCAGCCAATCAATGGAGGACACGTGTAAAGTATTCTGCCATGCATTTAATGCATAGGGTATAAATAGAAAGATCAACACTCCATCTGGAGGACAGCCTTCATCTTTCTAAATATATAGAAACCCTTGTTTTCTATATTCTCCCAATCACCCATTCTCTATTTCTAGTGCAACCATCTTAGTGTTTCTTAAGTTTGTTTAGATTAGGTTCTACTTAATCTTATTCCACAACAGACTTGTAAATTGTGTTTCATTTATCAATAAACAATTTATTAAACTTTAAAATTATGTGTTTGTATGCAACCCCCCCCCCCTTCTACAAACTTGTTAAGCACCTTTGGGACCAACAACATTAATGTCAAAGGCTGGAATTAATCCATCTTTTGACATTTCATGCATTCTTCTAAAATTCACATGACCCAATTTAGCATGTCATAACATTAAATCAACAATTTTAGAAGAAGATGATGACGATATAAAAGCAGAATTTTTAGAACATATAATTTTATTAACCACATTTAAACGGAACATGCGATTACACAAATATCCAAAACCAATAAAACGACCACCTCGAGATAGGATAAACCTATTCAATTCAAAAACTTGCTTAAATCCAAGATTATTCAAACAACTACCACTCACTAAGTTCTTACGAATCCTAGGCACAAACAAAACATCAAACAATTTAACATTATTTCCAGAAGAAAAGTCTAATATAACTACTCCAACTCCACATGTTTGTGCACTCGACTCATTTACCATATTCAGCATCGAACCGTCTTCAACCGGTGTCAATTTCTTGAACCACCGACGATCCTTGCAAATATGGCTTGTCGCTCCCGAGTCGATCCACCATGCACAGTCATCATCCTGCACATAAAAAGACTCAGGTATAAGTGAAACATAATTCTGGACATAATTATCAAAGTTAGTCAAAAACTGACCTCCTTTCACTTGATCGCGATCATTAGACCCCAATCCACTTCCACTCGAACTAGCACCATTATTGTTCAACTTCACCCGGCAATCATGTTTGTGATGACCCACCTTGTTGCATCTCCAACACACCAAATCCTTTTTCTTTTTAACGGATATGTTGGGTCCATAAAACTTACGTTTCTTGCCTTTTCCGTTGTTGTTGGAGTGGGCTTTCTTCTCCTCAACCATGTGAACAGAGGGTTGTCCAGATTCAACTTTCCCCTTGGATTTGTCATTTTCTTGCACCCGAAGAGATTCTTCGATGCGCAAATGACTCCTAAGTTGAACCAATGATAGTTCCTCTTTTTGATGTTTCAAGTTATGCTTAAAATCTTTCCGAGAAGGTGGTAGTTTGCTAATCACACTCGACACAGCAATAGATTCATCCATATGCATGTTGTGTAGTGAAAATTGACCCAAGATACGAAGGATTTCATTATATTGTTCCATTACGGGCCTCAAGTCCACCATTTTATAGTTATTAAAATCGCTAACCAAGAACTTCTTACTAGAAGCATCTTTAGCGATGTGCTTGGACTCGAGGGAATCCCATAATTCCTTCGCACTTACCACGTTTTGGTAGATATCAAAAAGAGAATCGCACATACCGTTTAAAATGTGCCCTCTGCAGATATAGTCATCATTCTCCCACTTGCTCCTTCTCCTTGTGTACTCCAACGTCTCATCCTCCATCACTTCTGGCATGGGTGTACTCAGCACATACACTACCTTCAAAGTGGTCAGCAGAAAGTGTATCTTTTTCTGCCAACGTCTGAAGTCAGTGCCTTCAAACTTCTCCAACTTTCCAAACTTTGAGGTCATCTCTTTCACAGAATCGGCCATAATCGACATGTCGAGATACCAATTCGATTGTTAGAGATCGGGGGAAATCTAGTCGATCAGATGATCGGATTTCTTGAGAATCGTGTAAGTCACTTTCCGAATTGGTATTTCGACCCTATGCCTGGGTTGCACGAAATCCAATATGGGATAAGACTCAAGAACACTCACGTTTTTAGGCACAAAAACAAGAGCAAATTTGCTGGAGAGTATGTAGAGATTGTTTAAAATCGTGAGTCTAAAACATAAGTATATACGATATACATACTAGTCCCATTCGTAAAATAGGAAATAATGGAAATGGCAATGATTGCAAATTACTATCAATTATAGTCAGTTACAATCAATTTAGCTAAAATTAAGGGCAGAAAATAATTGAGCATTAAATTTTCAGTAAATGCAGATTTAGTCCAAAAATAGACACTAGAGCTTCTGGTCCAGAAACGCCTATCAGAGGCTCTGACGTGCCTTAAGAGGCTCTGACGCCCATCAGAGGCTCTGTCGTGCCTTAAGAGGCTCTAATGTGCGTTAAGAGGCTCTACCATGCCTTAAGAGGCTCTGACGTGACTTAAAAGGCTCTGTCGTGCCTTAAGAGGCTCTGTCATGCCTTGAGAGGCTCTGACGTGTCTTAAGATGCTCTGACATGCCTTAAGAGGCTCTACCATGCCTTAAGAGGCTCTGATGTGACTTAAGAGGCTCTGACGTGCCTTAAGAGGCTCTGCCTCTTGGATCAACGCTAGGGTCGTTGCCCCTTGACCCCCCGTCATTTCATCATGTCCAGGATCAAACTCGTCTTATAACAAGTGTGCACTCTGCACCACCTAACTTGTATTAGATCATAGTTTGAATCCCATTAGTACTCGTGTTATAACCAATTACACTTAAATGCCTGGTGACACTAAAATCACCAACAGGGGACGTTCTTATCGGCTTCATAGTCTAAAACTAAAAAGTCGGCTAGGAAAATGAATTTGTCAACTTGGACCAAAATATCCTTAATCTTTCCCTTGGGATGTGCCAAAGATCTATCCGTTAATTGCAAGGTCACGGTGGTGGGTAGAACTTCTCCTATTCCTAACTTCTTGAAGATGGACAACGACATGAGATTTATGTTGTCTCCTAAGTCACATAAGGCATGACCAACTTCCTTACCTCCTATCGAACAAGGGATGGTGAAACTACCCGGGTCCTTTAGCTTAGGTGGAATTTTGCAAGTGAGGAGGGCACTACTATCTTTTGTCAAAGCTACCGTTTCAAATCCACTCAACCTTTTCTTTTTGTTAAGGATGTCTTTCAAAAATTGAACATAGCTTGGTATTTTCTTGAGAGTTTCTACCAAAGGTATGTTAATATGGAGTTGTTTAAAAATGTCCAAAAACTTTTTGAAATGATTATCGACATTTTTATTCTTCATCCTACCGGGAAAAGGGAAGTCTCTTAAGTCTATGTCCGGTTGGCTAGGACTTGCCTTTTTGTGCTGTGAAGTGGGCACTGTCTCACTACTGTGGCGAGACTGTGCTGTTGGAAAAACAGAAGATGAAGGACCTGCTGTGTTCTATTCTGGAAGTGGGCACTTTCCAGCCACGTTGTGTGAAAAAAGTGATGGAAAATTTGCTTTGTCAAATGGATGTGTGGTCTTATCTTGCACAATGATATCAATTAAGACTTCATCGTTAGGTTTAGATGCGCTTGTCTCACTCCTTAAAGTCACGACCTTAATGTGCTCCTTGTGATTACCCTTAGGTGTTTCGGTGTCACTAGGTAAGGTACCCATTTGTCTTCCTTTCATATTGGCGGCAAATTGCCCCAATTGAGTTTCAAAACCTCTCAAGGTTACATTGGTTTGGTTTATAAAACCTTTGAGTAAATATTCAAGCGAACTATTACTCTCCGATGCATTTTGTTGTCTCGGTACATAAGGTTGTGAGGATTTCCCACTTTGGTACGTATGAGACGGTCCTTGTTGAAATCTCGGGGGATTTGGTGGTCGGTTTGGAACTTGATGAACCCCGGGGGGTTGAAGTCCTTGATTTCCCGACCATGAGAAGTTCGGGTGATTTCTCCAATTTGGGTTGTAAGTTGGAGAAAATGGGCTATTCCTAGAATGGTTCCCTACATAATTGACCGAAGCGGAATTACCGGGACAACATTCAAAAGCATGATTCTGACCACAAAACACACAAGATTCATTTATAGCTTGAACTTGGTTCTTTTCTCCATTTAAATTCATATTATTTTTTACCAAGTTAGTTAAAGCTACAATTTGTGCATTTAAGGCGGTGATGGCATCAATTTCATGAACACCCGATGCATTTTTAGGAGCGATAGCACGAGGGTTTGACCAATCGGTGTTATTGTTGGCTACTTTCTCCAAAATGTCATATCCTTCGTTATAAGTTTTAGAGGTGAAAGTGCCACCGGCTGTAGCATCAGAATGATTTTAGCGGAATTAGAAAGGCCATTATAAAATGTCTCTAATTGGATGCAATGAGGGATTCCATGATGAGGACATTTTCTAATTAAGTCTTGGAATCTCTCCCATGCATCTGAAACCGCTTCATCCTCCTCTTGTCGAAACATCAAAATTTCATTTCTAAACTTCACATTTCTAGTTGGAGGAAAATATTTTTTTAGAAATTTTTCGGCCAAACTTGTCCAACTATTAATGGAGTGAGGAGGTTGAGAATTTAGCCAAGCTTTGGCTCTATCTCTCAATGTGTAAGAGAATAGCGTAAGCCGTAAGGCTTCTACCGTAACACCTTGAATGCGGAAATGATCCGTCATTTCTAAAAATGATTTTAAATGTGAGTGCGGATCTTCCGACAGTAACCCTTCAAAGTGACCCATTGCTTGGATCATTTGGAACATTACCGGTTTTAGTTTAAAAGTTTGTGCCGCAATGTTGGGCCTAAGAATACACGATTTTAATTGATCAAATTCGGGTGTAACATAGTCCCGTATTCCCCTTTCTTTATTGTCGACAATTTTTAAGGTTGTTTCATTAGGTGGTGGTGGAGGATCTCCACCATTTCCAGCCATGTTTTGATTTTGCCGACGTCTTCTACCTCTTCTTCGTCTTTTAACGGTTCTTTCAATTTCGGGGTCAAGAGGTACAAGTTCACCGTGTTGTAGCCTTGGCATACAACACGGAAAATACTAAAAATAAAAGAAACATGCAACTCATGCTCAAATGAAAGTCAATATCTTAGGATTTAAAATTGCGCTAGTCCTCGGCAATGGCGCCAAAAACATGATAGCGGAAAATCGTATAGGTCCACAACGTGGCCACTATGTTGCCACAGTGGCGATGCAAGTGCACAACGGACACTATGATCGCTATTAAGTAATAAAGTGGTAAAGTACCAAGATCGTTTCCACAGGGACTAGTCAACTAAGAATCAGAGAACTTTCATGAACTTCTAGTGCTTGTTTGAGTTTGAGAACAATAACAATATTTGTGAGATTTAAGTAAGCTAAACAACGATTAAGGTGATTAACAAGATAAAAGATAGGATGTGGGTACAAGCATTAACTAAGACAGGTGTGGTAACAATATGGTCAGAAACAAAATGACACAATATCTTTGAAAACCCCTTTCTCTCGAAAGTGAGTTTCCTCGGAACATGGCCACATTGCACCCACAAAGTTGCCACTTTCGCCAACTCAAGACTTGCCGACTTAACTAAGTAAACCTCTAAGGATTTTAGTTCCACTAGTATGGATATAGAAGCCCAAATCTCTTTTTGACACATATATCGACCGACATTTTGAACCTTAGCTAAAGTAATGCAAAAATATGTATTTCGTAAAAGACTTTCTCAAATCTTCTTTGCATCACTCAAGTCGTATTTCGGATCCGCCCCTCTCGAGGTCTAAGATCTAATATTAACACTAACAAGTGATCGGCTTGTCCGCGTTGAGTTGAAGTCCCGACTCGAGCAACCAAGTCTAAGAGTTAGCAATGATGGCAACACCCAAGTGTTGCCTACTAGTCTTAGCATTGGCTCAAACCCACACCCAAAGGGGTGTTTAGTTCATAATAAAAATAAAAGACATGCGAGAATAAGGAGAATACATGAACATAAATTGCATAAATAAAACTTAAAGGCTATCACCAAAGTGGCTACAACGTGGTGACAAAGTGGCGACAACTGTTACAAAGAAATTAAACTACAAAAATTAAATGCAACTACACTACAAGTTTTAAAGAGAGAATGTAAATTAAATGCCAAAAAGTAGCTTTAAGGAAGAGTATTGAAGCTTTCTTTGACCTTCACCCTTTGTCATTTTCCCCTGATTATTTTTGTGAAAGATCAGCTTCTTCTTTCTTTTACTTCAAAAGGCAACCTTCCAAAAATGGCCAAAACTTATCCACAATTTTCAGCCCACGTCGCCACGTGGTGACAACGTGGCCACGTTCTGCACAAAAAGTTAGTAAAACCGAAATTTTTTGCATCATTGAGACTTCATCACCATGTTTAAACAATTAGACCAAATGAAAGAGGTAAAGGACAAAATGGGTGAAAATGTGGTAAAATGAATACGAAAAGAGAGGAAATAACTCTCAAGATTTGAGAGTTATCACACCCCCAAACTTGAGTAATTACTTGTCCTCAAGTAAAAAGAAAAAAAAATGAAAGAAAAGGAGGAACTCGAGTGATGTCAGTCATTGTAGTAGTACGTACCAAACCTATTATCTTTTAAAGAATTAACCAGTATGATCTTTATCGTGTGTGACAGTTCACAATGGTAAACACGAGGAGTCGAGTCGGGGCTCCCGAAGAAGCTAATGAGGTGAGTGTAACCGCCCCGGAACCCTCAAGACGAGCAAACCCAACGGTAAATCAAGTTACTCCGCCGATCCTCACTATGTTGGAGGGGATCATTGATGAGGTTCCTCGAGTGAACCTAGAGACCGAAAACCCTGTGATTCAAGAAGTGGACCCTCAATCGGTCATGATAGCTAGCATCATGCAAATGATGAACTCGATAATGGACAAATGCGACGAAAGGTTTATGAAGGTGCTAGAGGATCGAGATGCAAGCAACCGAAGACATGAGACAGTGGCGGACAATGCGGTGATTGGATCAGGTGGTACGGGAAATGCAACTAGGAGTGAGGAGCAAGCGATAAGGGTTGAGAAGAGGTAGGAAAAGGGTTGCTCCTACAAGACCTTTCTATGTAGCAAGCCTCCAGAATTCTCCGGAACGACGAATCCAGTGGCTTGCATGAACTAGATAAGGGAAGTGGAGATGGCTTTCGAATCCAACGAGTGTGACGACACTCAAAGAGTCAAGTTTGCATCACAGTTATTTAGAGGGGAGGCACTGAGTTGGTGGAACCTTACTCGAACGGCCCTTACTACAGAGGTTTTGGCCAAGATCACTTGGCCAACCTTCAAGAAGAAGATAATTGACAAGTACTGCAATGAGAGGGCTCTTGACAGGATAGAGGAGGAGTTCCAGAATCTGAAAAAGGGCAATTTGTCTATTGTTGACTATTCAAAACAGTTTGTGGAAAAGCTCAGTCTGGTTGAGCATTTGGCGGTCGATGAGAGATCGAAGATAAAAGCGTACTTGAGGGGTTTGCCTGCGGAGATGAAGACAGACGTGAGGAACGCTCGGGTGGCTACATTACAAGATTTCATTAAAGAGTCCCAACTAGTAGAGGACGACATCATTCAAGGAAGAGAGGAGAGGAGTCAACAAGGTGAGAAGCGAAAGTGGGAAGGGCCAACCGGGCCCGCGCGACCATTCAAACTCTTCAATGGGGGGAGGAACATGGAGCCGCGATGTGAGGCGAGGTGGTGCCTCAAGTGTAAGAGTAAGCATTTTGGGCCTTGTAATCTGAAACCTTTCTCTAACACTACTGAGTGCTTCAAATGTGGACGGAAGGACCACATGAGTAAGGATTTCCCCTCCCGGGGAGTTTGCTATGGGTTTTGGGAGTCGGGGCACATCAAGAGAGATTGTCCCAAGCTAACGAAGGGGCATCAATGGATTTCGAGTGGGGTCGTACCAAAGAAAGAGATTCCACCGAAAGCGCCAAGTCGGAACTTCCAAATGACGGCGGATGAAGCGAGAGCAACGGCGGATGTTGTGTTGGGTACGTTTCTTGTGAACTCTCTACCTAACCGTGTTTTGTTTGATTCTGGTTCAAACCGTTCCTTTGTGTCTACCTCTTTTTGCAAGAATTTCACTACTCTTGATAGTTTGTTGTCTGATGCTCTAATGGTAGAGGTAGCCAATGGGGAACACTTGTTAGTTCGGGAATTCTTCGTTGGGTGCACCTTAGAATTAGATAGGGAGCCCTTTGTAATAGATTTGCTACCGGCAGATATCGGGGGGTTTTATGTGATTGTTGGGATGGATTGGCTAGCTAAGCACGATGCCGGTATATTTTGTTCTAAGAAGCTAATTAGAGTACCCTTGCCGAAGGATGGTGAAGTAATAATCTACGTGGAGAAGAATCGAAAGACCAACACGATCATCTCGTCAATCAAAGCACGGAAGAGCCTAGCCAAGGGGTGTACGTCCTACTTGGCCTACATGATCGACACGAAGCTCGACAAAAAGAAGGTGGAAAATGTGGATGTAGTGCGAGACTACCTGGATGTCTTTCCGGAAGATCTAATCGGGCTACCGCCGAAACGTCAAGTGGAGTTCCACATCGACCTCACTCCGAGTGTCGCTCCAATTGCTCGTGCTCCTTATCGTCTATCCCCGACGGAGATGCAAGAGATGATGACGCAACTACAAAAACTTCTTGAGAAGGGATTCATACGACCGAGCTCGTCGCCATGGGGAGCTCCAGTTTTATTTGTGAAGAAGAAGGATGGGTCCATGCAGATGTGTATCCACTACCATGAACTCAACAAGGTCACCGTGAAGAATAAGTATCCGCTTCCTCGAATCGACGACCTCTTCGATCAATTGCAAGAGGAGGGATGTTTCTCCAAAATAGATTTGCGGTCCGGTTACCATCAAGTGCGAGTGAAGAAAAGCGACATTCCGAAGACGAAATTTCGGACGAGGTACGGTCATTATGAGTTTCTAGTCATGCCATTCGGGTTGACTAACGCTCCGACCGTATTTATGGACTTGATGAAACGAGTATGTCGGCCTCTCTTGGACAAGTCTGTTATAGTCTTGATCGATGATATCCTGATCTACTCACGGGACGATTTCGAACACCATCAACATTTGCGGGAAGTTTTGGAGATTCTTCGGAAAGAGAGATTGTTTGCAAAATTCTCAAAGTGTGAATTTTGGTTGCAAGAGGTCCAATTCTTGGGCCATGTGGTATCAAAGGATGGAGTGAAAGTAGATCCAGCGAAGATTGAGGCAATGATGAATTGGGAACCGCCAACGAGTCCTACGGAGATAAGAAGCTATTTGGGCTTGGCCGACTACTATCGACGTTTTATTCAAGACTTTTCAAAGATCGTATCTCCGCTCACATTGTTGACAAGGAAGAACATGAAGTTCCTATGGACCGAGACCCAAGAGAAAGCCTTTCGGACTCTCCAGCAAAAGCTATGCGAAGCACCAAATCTATCTTTACCCGAAGGATCCGACGATTTTGTGGTTTATAGCGACGCCTCTAAATTGGGCCTCGGGTGTGTGTTGATGCAAAGGGGAAAGGTGATAGCGTATGTGTCGCGACAACTCAAGGATCACGAGAAGAACTACCCTACGCATGACTTGGAGCTAGCGGCGGTGGTATTTGCCTTAAAGCTATGACGACACTACCTCTATGGGACAAAGTGTACACTATTCACCGACCACAAGAGCTTGAAGTATATATTCGACCAAAAGGACCTCAACATGCGACAAAGAAGGTGGTTGGAGCTCTTGAAGGATTACGATTGCGAGTTGCTTTACCACCCTGGTAAAGCCAACGTAGTCGCAGATGCTTTGAGCCGAAAGAGTTATGGGAGAGAAATCAAAGTAACTCTTTCTAGGATCGACGTAGTATCAAGCCTAGTGGAGGATAAAAAGGTGAGCCAAGTCGAAGCACTTCATGAAGAGAACCTTAGAGCCGAAATCATGGTGAAGCAACAGGAGCTACTGACGGAAGATAGTCGCGGCATCAAGTTATTTCAAGGGAGAACTTGGGTATCGAAAATTGGAGGAATTAGTAAGTTGCTCTTAGCGGAAGCTCACAAGTCCAAGTACTCTATACATACTGGTAGCATTAAGATGTATAGAGATTTGAAGTTACATTATTGGTGGTCGGTGATGAAACTCGATGTGGCCAATTATGTAGAAAGGTGTGTCACATGCCTTCAAGTCAAAGCGGAACATCAAAAGCCTTATGAAAGTTTGCAACCACTAGCCATACCAGAATGGAAATGGGAGAACATCACGATGGACTTCGTCGCTAAGCTACCGAGGGCTTTGAGAGGGCACGACACTATTTGGGTAGTGGTGGATCGACTCACGAAGAGCGTGCACTTTTTGGAAATGCGAGAGACGTTGACAATGGACAAATTAGCCAATCTTTACATTGATGAGGAAGTATCGCGTAACGGAGTTCCACTATCCATAGTTTCGGATCGGGATAGTCAGTTCACTTCCAAGTTTTGGGAGGGCCTACAAAAGGAGTTGGGCACGAGAGTCAAATTTAGTACCGCCTATCATCCACAAACGGGAGGTCAAAGTGAACGGACCATACAAACTCTTGAGGACATGCTCCGTTCATGTGTGAGAATCCAAGATCACTGATTCTTTAGAGAGAGAAAGTAGAGAGAGAAAGACTTGGAAGCGCAAAGCTAGAAATCAGATTAATGTGCGTGTGTTTCATACAAGGAACAAAGACCAAAGGGACTTAAATACCCTTGGTCAGATACAACACTGATAAGACTCTAAACACAGTATTTGACCAAGACCTATAAATACAATGATTACTATAAAATCAGACCTAACAATCTCCCCCTTAGTAATCATTAGCGCTTTGGTCTTCAAAAATTGTCTTCTATAACAGCACGGACCAACAAAACGACTTTGTGAAGCTTTCTGACTTTTTAAGAAAAAAAATTCTTCTCAGCATCTTGCAGATTGAAAATTTTCTTTGCTGCTTAAGCTCAAGACTATACACCTCTTTTGAATGATCTTGAATGAACTGTGATGATCGGAGCAGGAACAGCAAAAGAATTTGTTGTAGCTGAGAGAATAGAATCTTTGAGCAAATCTTGATCAGCAGATAAACTTTTGAGCTATTTGTCTCTTTAACTTCTCCTTGACTTCTCCCCCTCATGGCCTTGATGATCTTGATCAACTTGGTCATGCAAATGTTGGAGACGAGACAGCTTAAGATCTGCAAAATCAAAGAAACAGAGAAAACAGATGAGGTTTGCGCTTTATGATGGACGCGCAAACCAAGATTTGCGTTACATGTTGGACGCGCAAACCAAAGTTTGCGTTTCATGTTGGAAGCGCAAAGCTGACTTAGACAAGATTTACCTTTTTAAGCTCTTTGACTCCTCCTACACAAATGCACTAGATGTGACAATTCAAGTTAGCATTCATATAAAAAAAATCAGATACTCCCCTCAAAAACAGATATAATCTTTGAAAAATAATTTCTTTGTTCACTCCCCCTTGAATAATGCATTAACCCATTAAAATATATTTATGAGAACACAATGATCTAAAATTAATGTAGAAAGAAAAATATACTGAATGTAAATTTTGAAACGACTAAACATATAAAATTTTAAACACTAAACAAATAAAATTCTACTTAGTAAAATATTACAGATTTATCAATCATTTGAAATCAAACATATGTTGTTGGATACAAGAACAAGTTTTATTGCATATCAAGTTAAAACATGTTCAGATTCAAAACCTTCCATCAATCTATTCAGTGTGCTCACATGCGAATCTTCGATTAGCTTCAAGAAAATGCAATTCTAAAAATATTATAGAGAACTTTGCATATACTCACACTAAGCCATCAAAAATTAAGATTTTCACAAATTTATAGGTTTATCGCAACTCAAACATATCACCAAGTATCATGAGATGTGTGCTCATTGGCATCTTTTAGAAGTGTGCACATTGGCATCTTAACATGAGTGTGCTCTTTGGCATCTTTTAAGATTGTGCACTTTGGCATCTTTTGATCAAAAAGTTTATTAAGTAAAGAACATGCCGTAAACGTAACTTTCTATCTGACCCTATTGCAGGATTTGGGTCAGCCACTCCCAGAACAGTTGGCCTTAGGGGACTAGGTGTCAAGCACCCCTTGGAACTTACTCTACCAGATCAGAAAGGCTACATCGACATATCCTAAACCCATTCATACCAGTAGAACATGACTTTCAATCTGGTTCTATTGAAGGATTTCTATTCGATCACTCCCAGACCAAGTGACCTTAGGGGACCAGATGACAAGCATCCCGAGGAACTTACTTTCCCAAACCAGAAAGGTCACAGGTACAAACTTTTAAACTTAGAGATTTCTGTATTTTAAGAATTTAATAATCATCTCAATCACTCAGATCAACGTCTAAATTCTTAGCCCATATTTTCATTCCGATCTATAATTCTGATCATTTAGGTAGTCTAAGCAAATTAAACTATAAAAATTTCGAATCACATAACTTTAAAGCAGTAATAAAAGTTTCAATCATGTTGCTGACTTTTCGACTTTTGTAAGACTTGAAATTTGACCATATAAAAACTTTAATATAAACAAAAAAACTTGAAATTTTATCCTATATACATATTTTATTCAAAGAAAAGAAAAAAATGTAAAAACTTTACTTTATAGAATAAAATTTGTAAAGATTTAAACTTTTAATTGATATTTAGTCAGAACAAAATAACATTCAACTATTTCATCTTTTACATTTTATAAAATAAATTTGTGACTCATAAAAAAAATTGGGTTATACAAATTCACGAGATAGATAAACAAGCTCAGATTCTTAAAACATTGAGAAAAACTGGAATAACATCATATACAGAGATATATGCAGCGGAAATAAAATTGATGTACTCACAGTATCTCATATTGTCAGAAGCTTAAAAGCTTTGAAGAACGAGTTCTAAACTGATTTGTTTAGAAGTCGTAGTCTATGAAGTACGGGTCCTGAGCTGAAATACTCAGAAGCCAATATTCTCTTACTCCCCCTTAACATGTGATGCCTGCAACTTTAAATCAGATTGAGATTTGGGTACCCACTTGAATTTGGGCCCGTGTTTGTTAGTTGCAGTTCGTATGGGGAAAGAATAAACAGAATTGACATTTAAAGCACGAGGAATATTATCAGAGAAATAATCACAACTATCAGAAGAGAAAACATAATCATCAGAACTAGAATCTGAGGAAGAACATGAGACATGTTTTGAAATTCGAAACATTTGCTTTCTAGAATATTTTGAAATTTTATTACATTTAGCAAATGAATCACTGTTATAAAGTTTGTCTACACATTTATCCTCATCAACAATAGATTCATCAGATGTCCGCCTCGCTCTCCAGATTTGCTTCTTTGACTTGCTCACAGTCCTATCTGAAAGAGTAGAATCGGAAGAATTAGAACAGTCAGAAAGAACTATATCTCGTTTCTTTGACTTCTTTGACTGTCTTCTTTTACGCTTAGGTTTATAGTATTGATCATTGAGCGTAAAAGAATCATCAAGAATTTTAGACTTTATATTTAAATCAAAAGAAATAAATTTATCCAAGCAACCAATCTGATCAACTAATAAATCTGAATTTACCTCAGAGTCTGAATAATTTTGAGAAAAGATTTTAAAATTTGAAACTTCCTTTTTATTTTCCTTAGAATCAGAAGATAGGTTAGAAATAGAATCTGATTTTTGAGAAAATAAATTTCCTTCAATACTAGAAGTCATAAAAGAAAGAATAATGTCATATTCAATTTCTTTTAAAATATTTTGATCTTCTATCTTATCTTCAAGATCAATGATTTTTCTTTCTAACACTAATGGAGGAGTATATTTCTTCGAATCATAAATGATTGGAGAAATATTTCCTTTATCAGAATCAGGTGCATAAGGAACAATAAAATCATCAGACATTGAAGATTTGATAGAAGATATATCATTTAAAACTCTTTTTCCTCTTCTTGATTTTTCAGGAAAATATTTTGCATTTTCACTTATATAAACAAAGGGAATTTCATTTTTCTTGTTATTTATCCTTTTCTCATTTTCGATTTCTAACACTTGCTTCTCATTCATCCAATCAATTTTAAATTGAGGAGCATAATGAGCAAGAGTCAGATAATCGTATTTATATAAAGTTGGGGATTTTTCAATCGCATTGTTTAAACAATGAGGATTTTCAAAACCAAGACCCCATCTTTGTTTTAAAGCCTCTTCACTCCTCGGTTTGTTCATATAAATTGTTTGTTCAGATTGGTCTCTTCGATAAAGCTTTTCTTCTAACTTATTTATTTTATCAGAAAATTCATCTTTTAAATTAGTCATAGCCGTCAAAGACTCAAGATAAGTCTTATTTGAATTTTCCAAATCATCCAATTTCTTTTGAAAGATGTCTTTAGTGTTTTCTAAAATAGATTTTTCATCTTTCAAAGAAATTTTCAGTTTGTCAATCAAATCTGACTTTTCAGAATTTAGATTCTTTTCAGATAAGAGTTTTGAACGTAAATCAGACAAAGCATTAATTATGATATCAAACTGAGAGGTAATGAAATTAAAATCAAATTCAGAGTATACCTCATCAGCATCAGAATCAGAATCATCTGACTGATCATCTCCGATCAAACACATCTGAGCGATCTCGACGTTTGATGCTTCATCATCGGAATAATCCAGCCAGAATTCTTCCTCAACTAGCAAAGCAGTTCCGTTCTATCTTTTCTCGGCCAGTTCCAATTTCTTTCTGTAATAAGCTGAGTCCTTGACCTTCTTTGCTCGACACTCCTTTGCAATGTGTCCCGGCTTTCCACAGTTGTAGTAGGTAGCAGTCTTTGGCTTGGGCACTTTGAATTTAGAACCGGAAGTGAAGCGAGAAGAGTTGGAACCCGATCTAGGTTGGAACTTTTTTTGGTAATGCTGAGAAAGAAGGATCATCGCTTTCTGTAATGCCTCTCCATCGTCATCAGTTAACCCGGTGTAAGCGTTATCAGACAACGCTTGTTCATTCAGTTGCTTCGAGAGAAGAGCAACCGGATCAACTGTTTTCTTGTTCTTTTTATCCAGCTTGGCCTTCTTTTCCAGTACCAAACTCTCATCAGTCAGCATAATCTCATACAGTTCCTGAATCTGCATTGTAGATATCCGAACATCGTTCCTCAGTCTATGACATGCTTTATTCCACTCAGGCTGAAGAGAATTAAGGAACTTCAAATTTGTCTCCAAATAAGTCTTTTCCACTTTAATCTTTCTAAGATCATTAATCACAGCACAAAATCGGTCAAAGATAGCCTTCAGAGATTCATTGTCCTTTGCCTTAAATTCCTCAAAGTTGTTCATGAAGCGTGCCTGGCGTATCTGAGTAACAACTAATGACCCAAGCATGATCTTTTCTAACTGAGTCCACATCATATTCGGATTATGTTTGAAACAGTCAATTCGATTGTAGATCGTGTTAGGCAGAGCTAGCATCAAATTGGACTTTGCTTCTCTATCGGCTTTTTCGCGTTTGATTTCATCATCAGTCAAAGGAATGTCATTTTTCGGTCTGATGAATGGTCCTTCAGTAAACGACTTCATCATATTTTCTCCATTTGTCTAACGCTCAATGAAATTTATGAACCTATCTTGCCACTGTGTAAACTCATCTTCATTGATTAAGACTGGTGGACGAGTATCTGTTCCCAATTGCATCATCAGATCATTTGAGTAGAATCTTGCTTGAAAAGCAAACTTGGCAGAACCCATTGCTGATGTACCAGAAAATCAAAAATCAGATTGAATTAAAAAAAATCGAAAAAAAATACTAAAAATTGAAAATTTGAAAAACACTTGTTATGACACAAAGTTTAAAAAAAATAAAGATGACACACAAAAAAAAATTCCAGGTAGACGCGCAAGATGAGGTTTTCGGATCACAGAGGACACGCAAGATGAGGTTTGCGTTTGCTTAGAGAAACGCAAAGTGAACTTTGCGTTTGCTTTGAGAAACGCAAAGTGAACTTTGCGTTTGCTTTGAGAAACGCAAAGTTTGACTTTGCGGATGTAGAGAGAAACGCAAAGTGGAGCTTTGCGGGTGCAGAGAGGAACGCAAAGTGGAGCTTTGCGTGTGAAAGCAGAAGCGCAAACTAGAGGTTTTGCGGGTGAAGAAGGGAGCGCAAAGTTAGCTTTGCATGTGAAGAGGGAAACGCAAAGTAAACTTTGCGGGTTGAACTTGAAACGCGAACCAATAATTTTTTCAGTCGAAGGCAGAAACGCAAATCAGACTTTGCGTATGTAGAAGGAAACGCAAAGCAACATGAATGACGCGCAAAGCTATATGAATGAAACGCAAAGTAACAAAATCAAGAAATGTTTCGTAAAAATGAATGAAACTATGAAATTTAACCAAGAAAATTACAAACTTAATGTCGAAAACACATTTCTAACACACTTCAACCAACAAAATCGATTAAAAAACACTAAAACTCAAACTCGTGAATGTAGCAGTGCTTGAACTCGGGTTTTCCAGAAAACTTTTAAATTCAAAATTGATGATCTAAATCAGTTTTCTTGTAAAACAACCTAAAACAAATGTGATCGATTATCAAAAACAAAACTAATGAAATCAAAAACGACACAATTCGATCACAAACATATCCAAATTTTATGAGAAATCAAGAAAACGAGATTTTCTTGAAAAATTCAAGAAAATCGATCAAATTTTCGATTTCAATCACAAATTCAGATTAGAAAAACAATCTCTCAATCCTCTCAAGATTCAGATTGCTCTGATACCAATTGAGAATCCAAGATCACTGATTCTTTAGAGAGAGAAAGTAGAGAGAGAAAGACTTGGAAGCGCAAAGCTAGAAATCAGATTAATGTGTGTGTGTTTCTTACAAGGAACAAAGACCAAAGAGACTTAAATACCCTTGGTCAGATACAAACTGATAAGACTCTAAACACAGTATTTGACCAAGCCCTATAAATACAATGATTACTATAAAATCAGACCTAACAATGTGTCATAGCTTTAGGGGGAAATTGGGACTCACATATACCATTGGTGGAATTTGTGTACAATAATAGCTATCACTCAAGTATCGGGATGGCACCGTTCGAAGTGCTATACGGACGGAAGTGTAGAACACCGGTGTGTTGGCTCGAGGCGGGGGGAAAAGCAATTTGCGGGGTCGGAGATCGTACAAGAAACGGCGGACAAGGTGAAGGGCATCCGGGAGTGATTAAAGGCGGCTTAAGATCGACAATAGAGCTATGCGGACAAAAAACGAAGGCAGGTCGAGTTCCAGGTGGGAGAGCGAGTTATGTTGAAAGTATCATCGTGGAAAGGGATCATGTTGATCCAACTCTCTCAGTGATTTGATAATGACCCTCTGTTATACTTAGTGAAAATAATGTTTAAATTATGTATGTATAAGTGTTTCACTATCAGCGATCAATTACTGAGTAGGTTAAGTATCGCTGATGATTTCTCATGTAAACAGTAAGACGTAATCCCTGAAGACAAGTTTCGCAACAAAAGATGTTCACTATTGAATCGAAGAGGAAGCTGTTGAACAAAGGACAAGTCTACTCATGACCTGATGCAGATATCAGTGAAAACAAGACAAGTCTACTCACACGCGAAGAAGCCTGAGGAAAAGCTTCAGCGATAGTTGAACTTCTTTCTATCTCTGAGAAGGAAGAGATATTCAGCGATCGATGATCACATTGCTTATACCTCAAGTCTTTGTTGTCTTATCTATGCACAAATAGTACGATTGCCAGAAAAGACATATCTCTACAACAATTCGTACAACAACTCTGATATCTACACTGTTCATCATACGGCCAAAAGCAGGTCTCCAAAAGTCAGACTCATGCAACCAACTAGAGAAGGACACGTGTAAAGTATCCTGCCATGCATTTAATGCATAGGGTATAAATAGAAAGATTACAACTCTATCTGAGAGTTTCCCTAAGCCTTCAGCCTTTAATCTTTCTGTAAAATATAGAAACCCTTGTTTTCTATATTCCCTTAATCCCCATTCTCTAATTCTTGTGCAACCATCTTAGTGTTTCTTAAGTTTGTTTAGATTAGGTCCTTCCTTAATCTTATTCCGCAACAAACATGTAAATTGTATTTTGATTTATCAATAAACAATTTATTAAACTTTAAATTTTGTGTTTGTATTTAAACCCCCCTCCCTTCTACAAACTTGTTAAGCACATACGGGACCAACAAGTGGTATCAGAGCAGATTGTTTAATCTTATAAACAAGATCTTGCTTTATATTCTTCCTTGCTATTCTCAATATGGCACTAAATACAAACACTAACTACTATGATAATGGTTCTCTCTCAAAACCTTCTAGATTCAGCAGATATAACTTTGCTCTCTGGAAAAATCGAATGATGCTATTTCTAGAAGGTGTAGATCCCACTATACCTGAATATGTAGCAAATGGTCCTTATGAACCCTTCACCATCATAGTTGCAGTTCCAGCTACTGCCACCACTCCTGTTGTCCCTGAAAGATATGATATTAAGGAAATAAGACAATGGAGTAATGAAGATAAAAAGAAAGTCGGTTTAGTTGCTAAGGCAAAAATCATTATCTATATGGTTCTGCCTGATGAAGCCTTCCATTCCATCATGCATCTAAAAACTGCTAAAGAAATGTGGAACACCATATGTGTTCAATATGAAGGTACCACTGAAATCCAAGAAACTAGAAAGATTAACTTGGTAAGACAATATGAAAGGTTTAACTGTGGTAAGAATGAATCCCTATCTAATGTTCACTAAAGATTTAACTGTCTAATCATTGATCTAAGAATTGTTGGTAGGACCTACTCTAACTCTAAGGTCTTAACTAAATTCTTGGAATGTCTTCCTAAAAGTTGGGACAGTTACTCAATGTGTCTCAAGCTGATAAAAGACTTAAATTCTCTCTCTCTCTTAGCACCTTGTATGGAATATTGCTCAACTATGAGCAATCAAATCTTCTGAAGAAAAAACTTATAAAATATTCTAAAGACTCCAAAAGCACTCCTGTCGCTTTAGTCTCTTCATAGATCATTCCATCTCAGCGATCTACTCTCACTATCACTGAGTTAGATTATGACTCTAAGGAATTATCAGACACTGATCTTTTAGAGTTTGATAAATCCTTAGCACTCTTGACAAACTCTTTCAAAAGGTTTGCAAGAAAGAGCGATTTTAGAAGAAATAAGCCTCTCTCTCTAACTGACAAGACAAAATCAACCCCTGTTGATAAGGCTACTACCACTTGCTTTAACTGTGAAAAAGTTGGACATTTTGCAAGTGAATGCAGGTCAAAGAAAGTTTTCAAACCTTCTACCTCCAGGAAAACCAGCGATAGAAAATACCTTAAGTTGAAAGAGAAATATCAAAAGTTGAAAAACTTTAAGTGAAAAGGTAAAGGTCTTATCGCTGAAGAGCATGACTAGGCTGAATCTGAAGAATCTAGTTCTGATGAAGAAGAAGTTGCTAATCACTGTCTTATGGATGAGATTAAAGAAGAAGTGGAAGAACCAATAGGAACTTCCATGAGCTATATCTCCTCTCAGGTATCAATCTTTACTAATCCCTCTCTTTCTGAAACTGAGAGAAGTCGCACTGTAGATGTGCTGACAATAGACTTATACAATGCACTCAATGGTAAAACTCTAGCTGAAAACAAAAACATTGACTTAACTGAACAGCTAGAGAAATGTCACGAAAGGATCAAAGAACTAACTCTTCTAGAGGAAAGTTTAAAAGATCAAGTCATTGTAAATGAAATTATCAGCATTGAACGCGAACAAGCCATCACTGCTTTAAAAGCAGAAAAGGCAACTGTTGAGGGATGGTGTAATTCATCAACCAAGATCACTGAAATCATCAGGGCTCAAATCCCTGCTAATGACAAATTTGGTCTCGGTTATCATCCTGAAAAGGATGAATCTAGCAGAGATTGTTCCATGCTCAAGTTTGGAATGTTTGTCTCTTCTATCCCTGACACTTCTTCTACTCATTGTTCTTCATCTTCCAATCCTATTCCTGAGGACTTATCAAAAAGCTCTAAGCTCGCTGATAAAGGGAAATCCATTTCTCATCCTTAGAAGGCTACCAAGAAAGCAAAACTGAAAGTCCTTTCCAAACCTTCAGTAAGTCAGTCTTCTAGCTCTGGAACTAAAATCACTGATATTTCTCAGAGATCAACTCCAAAGCTGAAAATTGATATTAAGCCTAAGAAATCCGAAGAACTGAAAGTTCCTCCAAGATCTTATGCTAAGGGCACTCTTCGAGCTGGCCCTATTCATCTCAAGTTTTCTAACTCTACTGCTTATAATCACAAGGCAAAATTCTTCTATCACTGTTGACTTACTGACCATATTGCTAGTAAATATCCTACTGCCACAAAAGCTGAAAAGACAACTAAAATGAAGATGATTGCCTCCAAGGCTAAGAAGGTCACCAAAGCTGAGAAATCTGCTAAGGTGAAAAATACCACTGAAGTTGAATCTTCAAATGTCGTGAAGATTGTTGAACCTTCCATCTCCACTAACACTGCTTGACCCATTGAAAAGTGGGTACCAATCAGAAATTAATCTTCCTTATGATTGTAGGGATCGAAGGGTGTCTGGTATTTAGATAGCGGATGCTCTCAACACATGACTGGACAAAAAGACTTGCTCCATGACTACAAGGAAGAGAAAGGTCCCTCAGTGACCTTTGGTGGAAATGGAAAAGGCTATACCAAAGGGTTTGGTGTTCTCAGCAATGGAACAACTACCTTCAGAAGAGTCGCTTATGTAGATGGACTAAAGCATAACCTTCTAAGCATCAGTCAGCTATGTGACAAAGACTACGAAGTTCACTTTTGTAAGAAAGCATGTTTAGTGATGAATGAAAAAGGAAAGCTCGCTCTTAGTGGTTAGCGTATGGAAAATGTCTATGTAATAGACATGGACTCTACTACCACTGAAAACGTTTGTTTTCTCTCTAAGGCCTCCTCAGATGTCAACTGGTTATGGCACAAAAGGCTATCTCATCTTAACTTCAAGACACTGAATTCTCTTTCCTCAAAGGAACTAGTCTCCGGTCTTCCTCAACACTCATATGCCAAAGAATATCTCTATTCAGCATGTGAAAAGGGAAAGCAGACTAAAGCTCGTTTTAAATCAAAACAAGTTTCCTCGGTGACAAGTCCTCTTCAACTCTTGCATATGAATTTATTTGGCCTTGTCAATATTGAAAGTGCTGAATAATCTAATTGTTTGCTCAATAAGAAGTGACCATGGAACTAAATTCAAAAACAGTTTTCTGAACAATTTCTTTGAGAGTAAGGGAATCTCTCACAATTTCTCTTCTGTAAGAACTCCTCAGCAAAATGGTGTCGCTGAAAGAAGAAACCGAACGATCATTGAAGCTGCAAGATCAATGCTCAGCTATTCTCATCTTCCAACTCAGTTTTGGGCAGAAGCTGTCAACACCACTTGTTTTACTCAAAATAGGTCACTTATAGTAAAACGTTTCAGCAAGACAGCTTATGAACTCTTTCATGGAAGAAAACCTTCTATCAGTTTTCTGCACATCTTTGGTTGTCAGTGTTTCATTTTAAACAACAAAGATGCTCTTGGAAAGTTCAATTCAAAATATGATGATGGAATCTTTCTTGGTTATTCATCTATTTCCAAAGCCTACAGAGTCTTCAACAAGAGAAGACAAACAATAGAAGAAACAATTCATGTCACCTTTGACGGATCCAGATCAGCGAACTCTAAACCTATCGCTGACAATGAAGAACTGAATGCTTGGATGTTCTCTCATTATAGAGAAACAAAACCTCTCTTCAACACTCATCAGCATACCAACTCTCCAAATGCTGATGAAGATCCAAACATTATACCTCCTAACGCTGAATCTACCTCTTGGGTTTCAGCTGTTCCTCTAAACACACTTCCTCCATCAGAACTTCCCTCTTCTAAAAACCTCTCAGTTAATAATGGTTTTTCTGACACTCAACATTTGTTAGCTGAAGAACCTCAAGTTTCTTCATCAGTGAATATTCCTATTGATGATCTAACTCCTGAGGTTAACGATCCAGCCCCAGCTCAGTGATGGACCAGAGATCACCCCATAGATCAAATTCTTGGTGATCCTAATGTAGGTATTCAGACACGAAGAAGTTCAGGTAACATGTCTCTTTGTTAATTTTATTTCTCTTACAGAACCAAAGAAGACTGATGATGCCCTCAGAGATCCAAACTGGGTCAGCACTATGCAAGAAGAGCTGACTGAGTTTGCTAGAAATCAAGTTTGGAATCTTCTTCCCCGTCCATCTGATAAATCTGTTATAGGCACTAAATGGGTGTTTAGAAACAAATCAGATGAACATGGGACTGTAACCCACAACAAAACTAGACTAGTTGCTCAGGGATACAGACAAGAGGAAGACATGTACTATGATGAAACCTTTGCCCCTGTGTCCAGGCTCGAAGTAATTCGATTATTCTTAGCCCATGCAGTTTTTAAAGACTTCAAAGTATATCAAATGGATGTAAAATCAGCATTCCTAATTGGAAAGTTGAATGAAGAAGTGTATGTTGAACAGCCCCAGGGTTCTCTGATCCTAAGCATCCAAATTGTGTATATAAGTTGGATAAGGCTCTCTATGATCTAAAACAAGCTCCTCGCGTTTGGTCTAACACTCTCTCTTCTTTTCTTATCTCTGAGAAATTTGAACGTGGAAAAATTGATAACACTTTTTTTCAGAAAGATAAAAGGTCATATTATTGTTGTACAAATATATGTTGATGACATTATATTTGGTTCTACTAACCCATCTCTGTGTACTCGCTTCGCTGAAAGAATGAAGAAAGAATATAAAATGAGTATGATGGGTGAACTAACTTACTTCCTTGGACTTCAGATCAAGCAAACTGATAAAGGTACATTTATTAACCAAGGTAAGTATGTTAAAGATATGTTGAAGAAGTTTGATCTCACTCAAACTTCAGCGATGAAAATTCCTATGGCACCTCCTCTGACATTAAACAAGGATCTAGTGGGAAAACCTGTAAATGTCACTGCCTATAGAGGAATGATAGGCTCCCTGCTGTATCTTACAGCGAGCCGACCTGACATCATGTACTCTACATGTCTCTGTGCACGCTATCAATCAGAACCCAAGGAATCCCATCTGATCGTTGTAAAGCGAATCTTCAGATATCTTAAAGGGGCTCCTAACTTAGGTCTTTGGTATCCCAAAGATTCAGGGTTTGATCTCACTAGTTATTCAGATAGTGATTTTGCAAGTTGCAAACTTGATAGAAAAAGCACCACTGGAGGATGTCAACTTCTAGGAGGAAAGCTGGTAAGTTGGACAAGTAAAAAGCAAAACTCAGCATCCACTTCCACAGCTGAAGCTGAATACGTAGAAACTGGAAGTTGTTGTGCTCAGGTCTTATAGATGGGAAATAAACTATTAGACTATGATCTTCAGCTATCCAAAATCCCAATCTATTGTGACAGCACTAGTGCCATCGCTATAGCAAACAATCCAGTGCTACATTCAAAGACGAAACACATAGAGATCATATATCATTTTATCAGAGAACATGTGATGAATGGTGATATAGAACTGCACTCTATCCCTACTGACTCTCATCTAGCTGATCTTTTTACCAAACCTCTTGATGAGACAAGATTTAACTTTCTCATCAGGGAGCTTGGAATGCTGAATCTTGAAGATTGACTCTTCAGCTTTCATGCATTATGTCAGTGATAATATGTTACACTTCATCATGAAATCTCTGACTAAATATTTCTAACTCTCAGGTATGTTTTCTCACTCTCAATTCTCTATCGCTGAATCTAATTTAGTAAGACGTTTTCAAAAATCAAAACATTAATCACTGAATTTCTTCAAGTGATTAAAAGCTTTTTGATAAACAAATCTTATCACTGATATTTCTAGTCAGTGATCCTTTGAAAAGAAAATTTCTCTCTAAATTTCTATTAGGGATACTTTCTAAAAAAGAAACGTTTTTCTCTCTCCTATGACGTCATTCGAACCAATAATCCATGGCACGCCTTTTTCTGACACGTTCGTCCGTTGCACTTCATGTCCAATCAATTTCGTGGGACGTGTCCATGTCATGTTACCTCCTTTTCCCGCTCCAAATTCCTTCGCTCTCCTCATATAAAAGGAATGCCATTTACATTTTTTCCTTTTACGCTCTCAAAAACTTCCAAGGCAAGAAAAGTACTCAAGGCATTCAAGCAATCAAAAGCAAACTCCTTAATCTTCAAATCCTCAAGACTTTCAGGTTTTTGTTCTTCATCTTTTTCTTAATAAAAATACGTGTTTGATTCTAAAACTTTTATTGTTTTTTATTCAAAGTGTTTTTCATTCTTAAAATCATTTTCTTTATGATTTTACTCTATGCAAAGACCTTTGGTTTTTAAGACTGTTTTCTTCTAAAAACAAACTTATTTTTCAAGTTTCTTTCCACAAAGGGAAACTGGTAAAATAATTTATCATGTTTTTAGAAACTAAACTTTCTATTATATTCTACTTTTTTCTATTCCAGAAATGGCCACCCAATCTACTCTTATTGCTTCTAAGAATGTCAAATTCGCCCTCATTGACTCTGAAATTCCCAAGAACAACCATCTGGCAAGGTTGACTTTTGATGCTAACAAATTCCCTCATCTGGTTGAAGCTGCCAACTTTCTGAAGCAATCCTGCCTCTCCTATGCACTGCAAGTGGATCCCAAGCCCAGCAAGGCTCTTCTTCAGCAATTCTGGTTCACTGCTGACAAGGGATCAGTGGTCAACAAGAAAGGTGAATTCATCCCTGCCATCTCCTTCACTACTCAACATGGCCCAGGGAACATCATTGCACTAGTTGTTCGCACAGCGTTGCGATTTCCCTCCAAAACTCCAAAAGGCTTTGACCCTCTACCGTCTGACGCTGAACTGATTCAGTTTCTGGATCACATGGAGTATCAGTGGGACAACAAACCTTGAACCACCATCCCAAACAAGAAACTGACGAAGATCCTGAAGGCGAACATGCCTTCAGAGATGAACTACATTTTCACTCACATCATCCAGAGTATGAGTGGAAAGATTGGATCGCTGGACCAAGCCAGCAAAATCCAACTTCATATGGGCTACTCGCTGCTGGATGGAAAGCATTTCGACTACGCCGGAACCATCTTTGACGATCTCATGTCAAAGATTGAGAAGCCTGAACAGGATGCAAAGATTCCTACATCCGCTTCATCTCTGCTATTATGCACTTCTTCCTTGGTCAGAAGTATCCAACTGAAGGCGACTACAACTTCTCAAAAGTTGGTCCCCATGTCCTAGAAGTGAAGCATGCTGAAAATGAGGTAAGTCTTCAGACCTTATGCCTCCATCTCTCCTCCACATCTTCGACTTTAGTGGTCACACCGATGGTTCGTTCATCAATTATCCCTACAACTACCACCCCTCTCAAACGACAGTCATCAACTCTTCCTGACCCCTCTAAAAAGGCCAAGAAGACTAAGGAGTCAACCCCCTCGCTGAAAGAACCTGAGGTGGTCTCTCAACAGACTACCTTGGATTATTTTGTAGGTCACTCCTCTACATCAGCAACCACCATAACCGTACCAGTGACTACAATCGTTGTTACACCACCGGTGATCTACCCAACTCCTCCAGTTTCTCAAACAGTTGAGGTAATTACTATAATCACCAGTGCTTCTCCTTCTATCCTCATTACTTCTCCTTCTATTTCTTTGGTCCATAACCCTTCATTTTTACAGCAGCCAGCTTCTGTCGCTGCTAATACAGGACATGTTGTTGTTCAAACATCTCAGCCCTTCTCTCAATTTGAGGGGGACTTAAACTTTTTCAACATGTTTGACACCTCAGGTAAACCCAAAACCATATACACTTGTCCCACCTCTCTAAATAAGCCTGGGCATAATTTCGCTCAACTACTAACTTCTTTTTCAGGTCATACTTTGGGAACCGTTGACGCCAACGTCAACAAGCTCGCTGAAAAGGTGGAAAGTCTCGTTGCCTCTCTCGACACCAACGCCACTGCCGTTAATCAGGCAGGTGAAGAGCTGAAGACTTTAGCCTCAGCAACCACCACTAAAGTTGATGCTTCTCAGCTGAGCTCCCTTAAAGACGAGGTCAATCAACTAAAGGACAACATGGCCCGCAACTCAAATCAACTCCAATTCCTAACCGTCCATGTTGATCACTTGACTGGCGAAGTCCGTGCTCTCAACAGCAAGATGGAGTCTGCCAATCAGCTGCTCTCTCAGAAGCTGGCCAAACTAAATGAACCATCTTCTGCTCTAACTCCTTCCTTTACGCATGACGATCGGATATCGCTGACTGTTGCTATTGATTTCATTCATAAAGCAACTTCAGATATTCCTGATATTGAAGGACGATTGGACAAGCTGGAGGTTGATGCCCGTCAGACACCTGTCACTGATGTTGTTGCTCCTACAAACGTTGACCTCCCCCGTGATGATGACAAAGAGGGGGAGATGAATTCTGAAGAAAATACAGTGGTTGAGGCTCAGGTAGCTGCGGAAGAACCTCCTCAATCTGAGGGGGAGGAGATAGTTGAGGTTTCATCCGTTGAAGTCCAAGTCCCTCCTTCTCCTTCTCAAGCTTTAGAAGAAGAGGATGAAGAAGAAGAAGAAGACCTTGATCTTCAAAATCAAGAAGATGATGACGCAGCTGATGATGATGATGATGATGATGAATACCCCTCTCTTTGGTTTTCAGCAACATTAATGCCTCAGACCAAAGGCAGGGGGAGACAAAAGGATAGTGCTCCAGTTTCCTCCTCTCAAGGCAAGTAGAATGGGATCGTTGCCGAAGGAAACTTGAAGTTACTATCACCATCTGAGGGGGAGCAACCCTCTCAGGTATGCCTTTCCATTGTCCCTCTCTCATTCTATTCCTACCTATCACCACTTTCATTCTAAACCTTTATCTTTGTCTTCCTATATTATACACTAACTCCCTGATATTTTTGCTCAAACAGTTCTCTCCCCTGCTTAAGGGAACCAAATCTCTGCAAATAATCCCAGCTATCATAGCTGATGAACAAATAATCCCAACCTCCTTCAATGAGTTTGATGAACAAGAGGAAGAAGAAGATGAATCCCTGAACCATCCAGGAAGGCCCTCTCGACCACCTCAATGGTTAGAGGATGATCTAAAAAGAAGAACAGAGATGATCTCTCATCTAGAGAGTCAGGAATTAACGATCCCTCCTTAGTCTCTTCCAGAAGAACTCAACTTTCTCTCCGAAGCTGAATATGAAGAATCTGTCAGAACTAAAAGATTGCTCGTTGACTGCCGAAGAGATGCTGACTTAGCCCTCAAGGTACATGCGTCCATGTTTAAAGACGACAAAATGAAGGAGAATGCAGTTGTTGTTCAGGCTGCTATACTAAAAGAGATTGAAGAAGAGCGCTTAAAAGAAAAAGAGGTCAGCGATAAAAGTCTAGACTGGTGCAAACAAAAGATAGACTATCGCTCTGACCCAATGAAGATCGTCGTTGTTACTATCTCTGGGAGAAAGAAGAAGGACTGAACATCAGTGACTATGGAGATAACTAGAGAGGATGGAAGCTCAAAAGCAATGTTCGTATCAAGGCTTGAACACTTTGGTTACGTTGAGTGGCTAGAGTTCAAAGAAGCGCTGAAGAAATCGAAATCAACGTATAAAGGCTATGTTGAAGGTCTCGTTGGAGCTCTAATCAACAGAGTCGCTGCAATTTTGAAAGTGCCTTCAGCTCTTCCACAAAGCTAAAGCAAATCAAAAGAAAGCTTGCCTCCTCCTCCTTTGATAATGTCGCAGTGATCAAGAACGACACCTTTGATAATCGTCGATCACTATCGCCTGGAGTGTATCGTAGCTATGGGGGAGCGCGCGATTGTGACACCGCGACAGTGCCAATGGCATTGTCGTCGGGCACTGTCGCCAACAGGCATTGTGGGTATAAAAACTTCATTAAGCCGATTATCTATCATTTTTCACCCAAATCAGATCCTAGGTCGTTCATAGAGAGAAAAAGGGCGATTTCTTCTCATTCAAGCCTCTCCACATTCAATGCAAGCCTAGAGTTTATTAGGCTAGTTTTTGGGTCATTAATTTCACCATTGAAGATCATTAGAGGTGGTTGGCAAGCAAGATTCAAGCATTTAACTCATCTCCTCCACATCTCCAAGTGCTTGCAAGTTTTCTAGGGTTTCATCTAAAACCCTAGTTAGTGAGTTTTCTATCAACCATTTTCAAATGAGATACATATCTTAACACGCTACTTGTCATTATTTCATGCTTGTGTATACATCTTGATCACCTAATAAGTTTCACCTACTTTCTAGTTTTGGTTAATATTCTTTATGTGGGTTTTGAGGAAGTTATTGTTGGCAAGATTTTGGTTATGTGTTAACATGGGGTTGATGGATATTGTTGGTGGACTCACATGTTTTAGGGTTTTGGACCTAAAATGGGATTAGAACTACTTGAGGACTTATACATGTATTTTACTTGATGTGAATTATGTATAATGTTGGATGAACCATAAGTAAGCACTAGGAGGATGTAGTCTTAGGGTGCCTCCGCCATTTGGAGTAATGCCTGGGGGTAGTCTTCAAATGTGTTGGGCCTTCGGGATGTTACTCATGTGAGTGAACATCAAGGTACATTGACTTGAGGTGAAGCTCATTGGTGTGATGGGTCTCCCCCATTGATTCCTTTATGACTCTTGTTACCTATAATTGTTTATATGATTATGCCATGTTATTGTTCAACTCACTAAGCTCGTTTGGCCTAACACTTGATCGGTTTGATGTGTATCTCAGGTTCTAGCGGCGCGACCGCCAAGAAGGTTTAGTAAACCTTAGATGAGAGCTTGGAAGCATTTTTGGGACGCCGACTAGAGAAGACAATTGTTTTGGAATTTAGATGACAACTTGATGTAATCTCCTTTCTAGTTAAAATTAGATTAAAGGGTTGTTATCCCACATTACATATTTATTACAAACTTATAATCTATGTTGTTAATATCGGATATCGGTGGTGTATTGGTCCCACCGATATCCGATATATCGGAAATATCGGTGATATATCGGTAATATCGGTTCATATAATATTTCTCAGAATTATATATTTATATCAGTAATTCAGTATGCAATCCATAAACATATCATATGCATTAAAACATCAACTTAAAACAGATTATAACTTTAGAGAATCCAACAAGTTTTTAATAATTAACAAGTCAACATATTATAACTCTAACTAAAAACAGATTATAACTTTATAAGTTTATAACTCTATAACTAAAAAGTAAAAACAGATTACTAAAAAGTGAAAACAGATTATAACTCTAATTTAGAAGTCGAACAGAGAAGAAGTAGAATAAGTCGAACCGAGAAGGAGCAAAAGAAGTCGAACAGTAATAGTACCTTTTGTGGTAGTGGCACTGTTGATTGTTGAAGAAGAACTGAAGAAGTCGACTGTCTGAGATGAAAGAACTAAGAAGCGAAGTCGACCATGAAAGAACAAAGAAGTCGTATATGGTAAAAAAAACAAAGAAAAACCTAACTTAGATTAGATTTCTTACAAAATTAAAAAAACAAAGGCCCATACAAATTAAAACCCAACACACACCGTTAATAGAATTACAAAAAAAAAGGCCCAAAAAAATCAGAAAAATATCGGTATTATCGGCCGAGATTTTAGTCAAAATATCGCCGATATATCGGTGGCCGATATAATCAACGATATTTTACCACCGATATTATTTATAGGGGTGATACAAGATATATCATATTAACAGCCCAGCTTATAATTAACAGGCGTGTATTTTATAATTAACAGGCATGTATTGTTCCTTTTTTTGGGAAAACTCGTGCTTTGGCATTATTTTTATATACCACTTTTCCAATTCCGAAAATTTTTGTTTGTCCCAATTTTTAGGATGTTACATAATATATTTAGATAAAAAATTTATGTAAAATAAGTAAATAATTAAAGTTAAAATAGTGAACCTTAAAGTTTTGAAAAAGCTGTGGAAAAGCGTAAGAGAGGCTTTGTCATATTGGATATATGTTGAGATAATTGAGTTGGTGATTATACGGAATGGAAAAACCGTGAAAAAGGTAATTGAAAAACCTTAATATTGTGAATGTTATAAAATACTATTAAATGTAGGGATTAGATAAAATGGAATCAAACTTGAGATCGTGTGAGACCAGGTTATTTTCGTGAGACCACAAAAATAACACTAAACCTTCACAGCAAAAGACTGTGAAGGTATTGTAAAGGTAAACCTTCACAGTATTTTTGTTGTGAAGGTTTGTTGTTTTTCGTTCATTCACAATGAATCACTGTAAAGTTTTAGTATTATTTTCTGGTCTCACCGGTCTCACGAAAACAAGTTGGTCTCACGTGAACCCAACCCATGGAATCATATATCTATATTTTTATAATTATATCAATTGCGTCATTACATTTTCATGTTTGACAAACTATCTTATAAATTGTTATCTGATAATTAAATAACGTTATTTTATTTAACTATTCTTAACGATTTGTGAACAAGGATGTGAATGGTTTGATTTGGTCTCGTATTTATCAAAACATTAGGGGACACCATGGGGTCTGTTGCTCCCCCGTGCCCGCGGTTGGCCGAGATAGGCACGCGGCACGCTAATGTTTGGTTGCATGTGGGCTGCTCAGCACACTAAGCCTCGCACTTCGTGCCTCGTTCCCGATCGTCGTCCGTTTCGCGCATGTGTTGCCTTGATCACGAGATCGTTGCTCGTTCCCCACATCACGGCTTGGAATCCCCGTGCCTTGGCCGAGTTTCCCCGCACCACGGCATGGAATCCTTGTGCCTTGGCCGAGTTTCCCTGCACCGCGGCTTGGATTTCTCGTGCCGTGGCCGAGTATCCTCGCACGGGGCACCCTTTGCTCGCACCTTGGCCGTGTTTCCCCGCACGGGGCGTCCATTCCTCGCACGTCGTGGCCACCATTGCCCGTGCATCGTCAAGACGGCATGCCTATTTCAAAAAAACTACATTTTTGTCGTTATAAAGTTTACGCATAGAATTGAACAACGCAAGTGTTAAAAAAATTAAATGAAATTTGAATAACGTTATACAACAATTGCAGCCTACTTGCATCGACCATTATATCACATTAATTTATGGGCATAATTTAACAACAAAATTAGAGCGTCGTACTCTCATTTTTCAACAAATCTTACCGTCTTGTTCTACCAAGACGACAACATATTAAAACATTATTACATATAAATCCTATGAAATCACGTGAAATACCAACCACCTATGTGGGATTTTAAAATCCTATGTTTGTGGGATATCAACGAAATCCCAAGATTTTAAATTCGGGAAATCCTTTAAACCAAAATGGGATTGGAATGGAATTCAAATCCAAATTCAATCCAACCCTACAAACCAAACGGGACCTAAGTACATAACAGGGGAATAGAAACATGATTACTTAGCAATTTGAAAGCTTGGCAGCGACATACTCCGCAATTGCCATACTTGATGTTAGACCAGGAGATTCGATCCCAAAGAGGTTTACAAGGCCGGGTATCCCATGAGACTCCTCTCCCTAGAATACATAATGAGAAGCAAAGAAGCTAAGAGCATCCACCAAGAATGGATCGATTTTTCAGTATCCAAACTAGTACCAATCCAATCCATTTCATGAATAAAATGTGAGCAATTATCCAACCAAAAAAACTACTTGTTACAAATAGCATCTTGCTGTTGCATCTGAACATAAAAATGTTGACTAATCTCGCTAACAAAGAACTTGGGAAAATGAAATGATTGAATAATTGAAAAATGAGATTATTCAGGAATACACGTTTAAAGCTGAGATTACGTATTGAATTTATGGTAGTAGATCCAAAATCAAAGAAGTGTGTGTGTGAGTATTGTAGAAGGTTCTTATAAGCAAAAAAGTGTAGTTCTTACAAGTCCGTACCGGTAGGAGAGTTCTTATAAGTGACCAAAATTTTTGGAGTTCTTCTACAAGAACCTTGGTTCTTGCCTAGATTATTGTGTTAAATATTATTTTATTAGTTTATATATTTTTTGACTTATATATCCACATTGAAAATAATACAGGAACAGAAAAAGGAGGTTCTTGTACGTGATTACCATAGTGGAGTCTTAAGGAGGTCCTTAGTTTGTTGATTTGGCAAGAAAAAGCGCAAAAAAGAGGTTCTTTAGTCACTCCATTAGAGATGCTCTATGCTAAAACCATCAAAGATAATGTTAACGGTTAGGTGTCTTTTGTTTTTTAAGAGGTCTAAAGTCTGAAGTCTTATTTTAGTTATGATTAATAAGAGATGGTGTGTAAAAAGGTCTGAACGAATCAGACTTAAGAGCCATTAAGAGGTTTTTTGAAAAAAACAAACAACCCCTTAGTCTATTATTAAAAACTAGTGCATAAACTGAACCGAACCAAACAAACCCAATGAATCCCATAGGGAGTAGGGTTTGGAGGTAGGATGTTAACATTCCTTATCTTTGCTCCAATGATTAGAGATGAAGTACATGTGATATGTTTTCATTAGTAGACAACTAAAATGCACTCCTTCCCGAAAACAAAGGTAGGCTTTGACTTTTGAGATCGAATGGAGTACCTTCCGAACATAAAAATGATACCGATTCTCTAACCAAACCTCAGAACAAACCTTATATATGAACTACTCTAGACAATTTCGGAACTTGTTAAATTGCAACATTAATGTTTTAAGTTAGCCAGTAAAGATAAAGAGGTGGGCATCTTTGCAAAATAATGCGAGGTCACCACCCGCCTACCCCTGGGACACGCAAGTTACATCCTCCATGATGATCGTGGGACATGACAATGGAGGCTCTTAAGAGGGTGGCATTAATGTTTTAAGCTAAAGCATTGAAAGACTAAAATATAGCAACCTGATTTATATATAACTTGAAGATCATAGTATGTGTATTTGTTCACTTTTCTCTTCCATAAGTAAGTTGAATATGATATTAAACAAGGATAGCTAGGTCATGCTTGGCAACCATAAGCTAGCTTATCTTTTGAGCTTACTGAAACAATCCCGTTGGATAAGCCATAAACTAGCCTTTTGAAAAACTACTTCAGATAGCTTATTAGGGCTTTCTTTCACTTTTTTCCAATCACGCCCCCTATATTATACATAAATGCCCCACATATTTTTCTTTGAGGTCACTTTACAAGCGTTATCCGGAATGATTGGGCGTAAAGCGTCTGTAGGTGGCATTTTCTCTTCGGAAAATTCCCTTCAACTATTGATGTCAAGACACTGGCTTATCGGCGAGTTTTTACCAAGCATTACTAGTTCATCAGCTAACTTATGAGCTAATGGCGGGCATATTAACCAAGACTTGGCTTTTCAACTAACAACTAGCTTATTAGCCATTTTCTTTTATGTCCTTTTACATGGACATCTAGCTTATCGGCTAGTTTTTACTAAGCATTACTAGTTTATTAGCTAACTTTTGAGATAATGGCTGGCTTATTAGCCAAGAGCTAGCTTTTCAGCTAACAACTAGCTTATTAGCCGACAGCCAGCTTATTAGCCTTTTCTTTTAGATCCTTTTACATGGACATCTAGCTTATCAGCTAGATTTTACTTTTAACCAAGCACTACTAGTTTATCAACTAATTTATGAGCTAATGGCTGGCTTATTAGCCAAGAGCTAGCTTATCAGCCAATAGCTAGTTGATAAGCCAATAACTAGCTTATCAGCTAGTTTGCCAAACACAACCTTAATTTATAGAAGCTGCACAAATATCGTTATAGGAGGATGGCCTGCAATTAGGATGGTACAGGCAAAAGCGATATAAAAGAACCTGAATGATAAAATCAACAAAGCCGTCTCCTGGACCAGAAACTCTTGGTCTGATGCCAGCATAACCAGGCTGCAGAGACCCATCCTTCAAAGAAGGGTAGTACTTCCTGATCTTTGGATAAAACTCCTTCGCACGATCAGCACGTACTGTATAATCAAACCTGGAGTTCAATAAGCAAACAGAGTTGTCTGAGATTAAAAAAGGAAAACTAGTCAGTAAAGAGTTTACACATAACGAGTATCCTTGATTGAAAATAAAAAATATTATTATGACATGTCTATTAGGATTATTTGAATGTTTTCAGTCACAGCCGATAGGGACACCATAACCACTTTACTAGATCGTCATATTGTTCTTGGTAAAAATGTTGTAACAAACTTTTTTTATAACCATGTGTATCCGGGCCAGTTTGCACAAACCTCGCTAATCCCATTGGGCCCTGAAGATAACAGCCTGGAAAATCTGGAACGACCCTAAGGAGAATTGAACCGGCAATCTATGACGAGGAGCCCAAGCCCCAAGGCCTATCCTATATGTGCACCTGCTCAAAAACAATTATGGGTCCGCCACTGACAACAACCTTGGAAAACTCTTGATTGAAACTTTTTCGTGGTTTAACGAGCCTTGCTAGAGCTCAACGAGTCTCGTTTGAACCTCCAGCTCCCTGTCCCATCTCTGCTTATTGTTACTGATATATGTCATCAGACCTTGCTCATCTTTGCTCGACTTCTCTTAAACTCCTGTGGCCTCACCAAGCCCTGTAGATGCATCCTTTTTTCAGTAACCATGGGTGACCGGGCTAGCTTGCACACACCTCGATTAATCCCATGAGTCCTTGAAGGTAACTCCCCCCAAGTGGCCCGGAGAAGACTCGAACGGTGACGTATGGGGTCATCAAAGCAATCAAAACCTTCCTTTTCACTTCAGACAGATTCATTTAAGGCATTAGTTCAACTGCTTCTTGCCCCGACTTCGATGGGATTCCATGTTTCTTTCAAATGAGTCTAATAAGCTAAATCTCAAGTCTCATACAGTTCTCTAGAAAGATTTGCATTCTTGGTGGTTCGGGTACTCCGTGGATTTCATAAAAAGACCAGGGACTAGCTTTTATTTCTTGAAGTCCACAAACGTCATTGCCGATCTGAATATGGTGGGATTCAGAAAATTAAAGGGTTGTTCCGTCATTTTCAGAAACTGCAGGTTGTTAACTAACATTTACCGCAAGATCGTTCATCCAGCCAATGTTCAAAAGGAAAAATGTCAATTGCTAGAAGTTTAAGGACCCCTTATTAAATTTAAAAAAGTTGAGGATGTGTCTTGCTTTTACTTGGTAGCTGATTGGGTTAGAAGCAAGTAAAGTAGCCGATAGATGAAGGGTTGATTTGACAATTCCGCCCAAAAGACTAGATCTATCCACACCAATTTAGTCATTCCAGGGGAAGGCTTGACTGCATTAAATTCTTTTTGATTACTAGAGGTGAGGACTTGTAACCGGCAACCTCTGAGCCGGTCCACAACCGCCCCACCCCAAGAGCATCATGTGAGAGGCAAGTTAGGTACACAACAACCCGCTAGTTGGCCAGCTTAAGAGTCCAGTGCCCACAAGGAGCCCAATCCTCAAATGAATTGTAACTCCCACAATGGGCTCTTGTTTGTGCAAAAATACCACCCCAGAACCAAATGTTCTACACCATGGGGGAAACTAGAGGTGGGGGTTTCTTAGTATAGAATAGAAACTCGGCATATAGATGAAAATATGTCTGAGTAGGTCTTTGTCACTATTGCAATACATCTTTGATAAGTTGATTAAAATCATAGTGGAGGCTGCTAAATTATGTGGCCAAGATCCACCTTATGGGTGACTGGCTGATATGTCCTAAACAGTGTAGCACATAGTTCTTATGATTAAAACAAAAATGTGTAAGCAATTTTATATCAAATAACACAGCAAATCGGATAAACTTGAATGTGCATGTTATTGAAATGCATGTCACTACTCCATAATAATTACAATGATGTTGCAAATGAGTATAGGTGCTTCCATAAACATGAACCTCTGATAATAGGTTCAGTGTAATATTTAGTAAATCAGAAGCATTTCATTAAGTTTACTAATTACTACAGACAGTTGCTGCTTTTTTTTTCTTATTTGTCGTGTGACTCGGGTCTTATTTATGCTACGTTTTACCTTATGATCCCTGTACCTGTTGTGTATTTGCATACACTCCTATGTTACTATTCACACATGTCTCCTTGTTCCTCCCCCCCCCCCCCCCCCAATCTTGCTTTTGTTTTGCAAGGCAGGTGTCTTCATGGAAACAGCCTCTCTACCCTCCGTGTAGAGGCAAGGTATGCGTACATCCTACCCCCCATACCCTACCGAGGCGTGGGATATACTGGGTTTGTTTGGTTTAGAAGCATTCCATTAATGATTAAACTAGATCCAATGAACTTCTGAAGATGAGGCAAAATGGCCATATGAGCTTTACTCCAAGAGGGAGGTCCTGGTTAGAATCACCTCCCATTCCTTCTCAGGTCAATTGATAACCAAACCAAACGAGCCCATTATGATGTAAAATTTACAGATGAGTCGGGATCCTAGTCTTACTATTAACATTATAAGATCAGCTCCTTTTTGCAATCTTCCCACGCAGACTTTGCCTCTACCACAAGGGGTTGAGAGAGGCTGTTTCCTCGGACCAATTAGAACACTTAAATAACAATACTTCAGTCAGCAGCCAGAAAAACATGAAATAAGGTTTCAAATAGTAATTAATCGCAGAAAAACAAAGAATTTCACAATATTTTATATGTTTTTTTTTAAGGAAAAAAGAAGGGTCCCAGAAAGAGCATAAAGAATAACTTACTTGTTCTGAATGCTTGAGATATCATCTATATCATTAAGCCATTCAATATCAGGGCCAAATTTGACTTGACCATCTAGATCCAAAGTAACATGCACCCCAAGAGTACCATCCTCAGGTAATGGATAAATTAAGTGTCTGAATGCAGGAGCTGTAGTATTTGATAACGAGAAGTAGCAACCGCGGGAATAATAAGATTGAGGAATTACTCCACGGTTTATGCCGCTGAAACATCTGGCAAGAGCTGCGGAACTCAAGCCTGCAGCGTTCACTACAAGCTTAGGGAGAAGTACAACATCAGGGTACCGTTGAGACTTACGATCCCAGTCTTTTAGAGACTCGGTTTCAGAAATATGAAGATGAATTTGCTTTCCTTCAAGATGAGCACCAACCACAGTATTGTTGTAACAAAAAGTTGTTCCGTGACTTTCAGCTTCACCCTAAACTCACATTGGGTAACATCTCTGTCAATATGTATCAACTCTGAACATGAAAATTATAGAGCATCAATGAGAAAATCTCACTGTAAATGTTGAAATCTAACTTGAAAGATGTAGATCATGGATATTCGAGTTAGGTGTCTTTTTCTGTATTTGAAACTCAGTTGCTTTTTAGTTTTTGCATATGTATAAATAAACAAAGAACATTATTAAGTCATACCGTCTGTGAGAGCATTAAGGAATGCGAGTCGATTATTCCCGAAGTTGGTGACCATAAAGCTCTCACGCATTGCAATTCAGGCTCCAGCGCCATCGCTTCAGAACCCTCCATCATTCTCAATCCTTCAACTCCATTTTCATTCCCAAGATTCCTTAGATAATTCAACTTTGGAACCTCCTCATGCCTAGAAGCTACAATGAGCTTCCCAATTTGCTTATGAGGAATCCCATGTTTATTACAGTACTCATACAGTAACCTTCTTCCTCTAACACAAAAACAAGCCTGCAAAATATTTTGAAGTTGTTATAGGAACATTTCAGCATTATGATCTTGCATATGCTGCACACATGCAAGATATCATGGTGGATATCAATAGATTATAAAAGATGGAGGTCCCGTATGGTTTGCAGGATTTGATCGGTTGAAGACGGATTTGGAATTGAATTCTGTTCTAACCGTATGTTGGTTTGAAGGAATTCTTGGATTTGAAATCCCACGAACATGGGATTTACAAAATCCCATGGGGGTAGTTGGTATTTCACGGGATTTCATAGGATTTGTTTGCAATAATGTTCTAAAATATGTTAAGAACAGTACTTTTGTAATAATCAATTAATAAAAAGGTAATTTATTTATAAAGAATGGAATTCAATTCCATTCCAAATCCTACAAACCAAACACACCAAAGATTCCAAATCCTTCCACGAAACCCAAATCCCTCAAAAATATTCCGTCAGAACAAACAGACCGGAAGAGTAGTGTGACGTGCCTCCCCTGAACGCCAAGTATCTGTTATACTCCAGGTTTAGAAGTCAATTAGTCAATAGTGGTAGGCGGGTAGGTGGGCTAAGAGTAGTATAAATAAAGCAGTTAGCTAGGGGTTAGGCATTCTGTTTGTGACCTGATTTTAGCGGGAAACCGTTTGGGAGAGACCATGGCCTCTCGAATGCCATTGGAACTCTTGTACCTTTGAAATACTTACCGATTTCCATTTTTGTTCATTCAATAAACTTTCCTTACTGTCCAGCGTAAGCCATTTCTGTCCGGTGTATACCAAATTGGTATCAAAGCAGTCACGATCCAGCAATGGCGACGCGTTGTGGCTGACAGAATCGACGATTTGGAGAGTAGAGTGCGATCGATTGAAAAAAAGATGCAGACAATTTTGTTACAGTTGGAGAAGGTTAGTAAGCAAAAAGAGGAAGTGACTAGCAAATTGAATACATCTCGTTCCAAGGAGAGAGGAGATGTCTCTGGATCTGGAAAAAACGGGAGGAATAATGGAGGTAATCACGTTCCAAATCCGATTTCAGATACGTATCCAGATCCAAATCCGATTCCAGATACGTATCCAGATCCAAATTCGATTCTAGATTTGTATCTAAAGCCAAATACGAGTCCAGATCCGAGTCCAAATCTATATCCGAAAATGAATCCGAAATCTGATCCAGGCCTGATTCAAAAATTAGATCCGAATTTTGAGTATGGAATGGTTATGGATGAGAAAGCAATTGAAGGAGACCGTTTTGATTCTGATGATGAAGAAGAAGATGTAGAAGAAAGAGATCGAGATAGCGTTGACAGCCAACTCGTGCCACTGCTGCCGCCATCAACGTCCTCTTTGCCACTTCCATCACCGTCTCCACCGCCATTACCACCGTCTCCTCTACCGAGGTCGTCGATGTTCCTGTTGTCAACAATTCATCCGTCGTCCAGAGGAACGAATGACGTATCAAAGCTTGTTCCAGCGACTTTAATCTGGCCCAAGCCCAATATAATGAGTTCAATATGGCCCAAGTCCATAATCAACTTAAATGGATTTATCAAATTCGAATCCACGTTTACTTCTAAATCGTTGACGACGTATAGCTGGAAATTGCCGGCACTGCTGCTAACACCTCCGCCGCTGCCGCCTCCGCCACCGTTACCACCCCCACTACTGCCGTCGCCGATAATCGCTCCAACATGTGGTTCCATCAAGTAGAAGAACGGCAGTGAGACCACCCTTATGAAATTTTTATCTTCAAATTTCTTCTGGAATCTATACTTTGTGAAACGTAAGGAAGAGGGTGACTGGCAGATCACCGAAGATGGACCGAAGATGGACCGAAGAGTCGACAATGGATAGTGAACGATTGCCTTGAGTGGTTTGGGTAAGTATCATCCAAACTCTTATGTTGTCATGTTTTATTCGACGAGGAAGGGAATCAATTAAACAAGATGAAAAAGAGAAAGAAAATGGAGGTGAAGGCTGAAGTAATGACAGATTTTGAGTCAAACCATTTGCTCAATTGCCAAGGCGAGGTTAGAGATAACGATGAGAAACCTTTTGTTTTTGTGATTGTTGTTGGGGTTGTTGAAATTCTTTATAATTTCTATAAAAACATCAAGGAGGATCATGAACTTAAGGCTGTTGGGAAGGAGGAAGGCCTGATTGGGAGCGAATTGAAATTTTTGATTGCACCACTGCATGTACGTTCTAGAGAAATATTCAAAGTAGGAATTAGTCCAGGGGTATATGTGGAGGCTGTTCAAGATGAACAGGTGTCTTTAGATCCCATAGTGGGGTTGTTTATTCTAGAAAGAATGAAGCTAGGAGGTGTAGAGGGACAAAAGGTAGTGGTGCTATTTGATAATGGGGAAATAAGAAAATCAATTAGGAATAAAATTGGAAGTGGGTGGGAAAATAAAAACTCCATAGAGAGTGTAAATGAAGGGAGATCGCTGGAAAATGGGTTGGGACAGCAGCAGGGCAGATTCGTAGGCCGAAATTGGATATCCATGGTTTGGTTACAAGGGGAGTCAAAAGTGGGGAAATATTGGAAGTTAATAGACACTGAGGGGGTACTAGAGATTGAAGAAAAAATGGTGTTGAGGAGGTTGACAAACACGAAATTTCGGAGTCGCAAAAATGTAACCGCACGGGTGGGTTTACCGGACTCACCGGGTTCAATCGCGATGGGCACAAGGCAGTCAGGTACATTAGCAGAACCCAAGAGGGTATCCGACAGCAATTTACTTAAAGGTCATGATCGATGTCGACGGGGGAAATTGGCAATAAGGAGAGGTTGGTTGGAAGATGCTCATCAGGAACCACTGCTGCCACCGCTACCTCCACCACACTTCAACAGTCATCAATATAATGCAGTTACATCGGAATTTTTATTTCTTTCCACCTTGAGGACAAAGTGGATGTTTAGGGGGCGGTATTGGGTGTTGTTGTAAAGAAGTACGGACATGTTGGCCCTGTTGGGCAGCTGAAAATAGTAAACGAAGGGAGCACACGACAGTCTTGTATTTCGTCCCTGGGAATGAACATAAGACTAGAAGGAGAAACCCAGGCCTATGTGGGAAAGGGTATCAGTGTGTTTTTAACGGTAGAAGGGGAAGAAGGGTTGGCCGATGGCCACTGGAATCTGCCATTACCATGGCCACCACCGCTGCCTCTGCCATGGCCACCATCGATGCTGCCTCTGTCGTGGCCACCACGGCTGCTAACACCATCACGACCGCTACCACCAGCAATTGTTAAGATTAAAAGTTTGAATCGATGGTTTCATTTCTTTCCACCTTGAGGACAAGGTGTGTGTTGAGGGGCGGGTATTGTTATACTCCAGGTTTAGAAGTCAATTAGTCAATAGTGGTAGGCGGGCTAAGAGTAGTATAAATAAAGCAGTTAGCTAGGGGTTAGGCATTCTGTTTGTGACCTGATTTTAGCGGGAAACCGTTTAGGAGAGACCATGGCCTCTCGAATGCCATTGGAACCCTTGTACCTTTGAAATACTTACCGATTTCCATTTTTGTTCATTCAATAAACTTTCCTTACTGTCCAGCGTAAGCCATTTATGTCCAGTGTATACCAGTATCTTTGCCTAACAAGAAGTAAATGTCACCTTTCATTAAGATGTAGTCCGATATCTGATGTTTTTATTCGTAATGAATAAGTTTAGTGTGTCTTCCGAAATCAATTATGGAGTGCAAATAGTTTCTCACATAACTTTCTTAACTATTCTACAGTTAAATTTGTGCACATGTTTTTGGTTGCCAAGGCTTTTTCGAGAGATAGAAGCTCCACATAAGATTCTTTTTTCCTCACTAAATTCATGAAATATATAGGATTCTACAATGAATGAACGCATTGACTCTTTTCTTGATGTTAAGGAGTTTTTCAGGGTTCAAAAAGGCATGCCATGGCACGATATGGCGTAAAACACGTCTCCACTGTTACGATAAAGTCTTTAGCATTTCTATAAGGTGTGGCTCAAGCCATGGCATGCATTTTTTACAAAGCGTGACTTTTTTTCAAAAAAAAATATATTTTAGTTTTTTAATGATTTTTAGCTTTTATGTTTTTACATTTTTAACTTCTGATTTTGCACTTTTATAGGTTTATTTGATCACATCACTCACAGTTTCATGAACTCATACACGTCATGGACTCACTATTAAAATGAAGTTGTAAAATTACCCTTCTAAGTTCTATTTTAAATATTTAATCAAATATTGTTTTTAGAATTATAATAACATATATAATTTTTCTTCTTCTAATATGAATATAAATTTTCTAATATCATTATCTGATTGAATAATATATAGAAAACATATAAGTATTCATATAATGATATAATTCAATATATGACGTACAAATTTGTTGCCTTATCTCATGTCTTGAAAAACGTCGCGTCCTTGCCCGTGGTGTGTAACGGTTAAGGCTTGACCTCGCCGCCATGCCACGCCTAACGGCATTTAGAACCTTTGGTTTTTCTATGATTTTGTTATACCCTAGGTTAAATAGTCACTAATAGTAGGCTTAGTGGAAGGGTCAATATTGGTGGTCTGTAGTAGAAAGGTACAAGTAGTGATTGCAATAATTGTATACAATAAAAAGCACAAGGCTTAAGAAATTTGGTATATATAATACTTATTAATTAACTAAATGATAATTCTACCCTTAATGATAGAGGCAAACCTTCTCTCTCTCCATCTCATAAACTCTTGAATATTTATGTGTCATTATTAAGCGTAGAGTTGGAAATTTAGTACTCCCTCCGTCCCAAAATAACTTTCAATGAAAATGGCACATAGTTTTAGGAATGTGTAATTATTGCACTTTTAAAATAACTAATGACATTTTTACCCTTGATAAGAGAGAGAGAGAGAGAGAGAGAGAGAGAGAAACTTTCTCTATCTCGTAATTAAGGGTAAAATAGGAAATTGGAAACTTACTTTTGAAAGTGGACACTTATTTTAGGACAAACTAAAATAGTAATGTGGACACTTAATTTGGGACGGAAGGAGTAAATTATAACCATCTATGTTAGAAAGTGGACGATTATTTCCTTTTCCAAAAAAAAGTAGACACTTATTTTGGGACAAACTTAAATAGAAATGTGGACACTTAATTTTGGGACGAAGGGACTACCACTCAAGAACCAAGGTTGACGACTACATAAGCCCAAACCCACAAGCTAAGAATTCAAAATTGGTGATCAGTGACAAAGTAGCAAACAAAGCTATTATTGAGAAAAAGATTGAAAAGCCAAATACAGAAGATGATGTGGCCTTTTTCTGATATCCATTAAAATTTCCAAGTATGAGGCTATCATAGGAAATACATGTGAAGCAAATGAGGAGACTAGAATCGAAGATTCATTGGAAGTCAAAGTCGATAATGTGAAGGAAGAGACTTAGTGTTGCGGATTTTATTCCTAAGGATGTTAAACATATTGATAATGTTGTTCCATAGATTTAGCTAAAGCATAAATCAAAAATAAGTGCTTTTGGTCTCTCCTATATCCAGGGAAACAACTTTAAAGGGATGTTTGGGTCACATAATGGAATTTGGTGGAATTGGAATCCATCAAAGGAATTTGACTTTAAAAGAATTTGACCATGTGTTTTGTTGGCATTAATTGGAACGGAATCTCTGAATTGGGTGAGGGTGTGGGTGTGGGTGGTGGTGGATAGGGGTGGGTGGCGCCTATGACAAAAGTAGTGGCGACAACGGTGTTTTGTGTGGTGGGGGTGGCAGCTGTGACGTTGACAATAGTGATATAGTGGCAGTGGCGATGGTGGTTTGTGGGGGTGGTGTGATAGCAGCATGACTCTTCATAAATATTATGGGAGGAAAAAACAAGAAGTAAGAGAAGATATATTAAAATAAAAGAGATATGGTGGAAGCTTTTATTCACCATTATCTCTTATCCATTAGTTTTAGCTCACCATTATCTCTTAGCTTCCTTATCCTACCCCACACTTGGTTTTTTTTTTTTTTTTTTTTGCGGTTTCCTTTTTACTTTCCCTAGGTATGTAGTATAAATAATAGGTTATGAAGTTTGTTTTAGGCAGCTTGAATATTATGCAATTTACTTTGATTTTAGTCCTCTCTATGGACCTTTATTTTATTGAAGATTCTATGTTCAGATTCTGCAAGTCTCTTCAGTAAGATTATCTATTCTTTTCTGTTTTTCGTGGGTCTTTTATCATTGGTATCAGAGCAGGTTTACCATAAATTCAGCTTCCAATACACAGAGTGAAGGTAACTCCGATGTTGTGGCTCAACAACCATCGCCCATTGCTTCTCGACTTGAAGCTTGGACGCCTTCGCTGCTGATGTTGCAGCTCTTAAAGCACGGACAACCGAAAGAATCGGAGAGGATGCATAAACTGCATGGGGTCATCAACATCCCCCAAGGCAACCTAATATGAAGACCGAGTTCCCTAAATTTGAAGGAGGGGATCCGAACGGATGGATCCTTAAGGCGGAAAAATACTTCTGTTATTACCGAACTTCGGAGGAATTAAAGGTCGAAGTGGCTTCAAATGTATTTGAAAGGTGATGCACTTGATTTTTTTTATTTTTTTTTTGCATGGATCAACAATGAGCATACCTTGCTTTATTGGGGAGATTTGGTTAGAGCTTTACAAGAGAATTATGGCCCAACAGAATTCGGAACCCGTATGAACACTCATGCAGTGTCAAACAAACGGAACAGTGCAAGAATATAGGCAAGAATTCGCTAAAAGGGCCTCTCGCGTTCACAATTGGCTTGAGCATTGCCTTTTAGGGGTATTTCTAAATGGGTTGAAGGAAGACATGAAAACAACAGATGTCATAATTCGCAAACCAATGTCTACAAGACTATAAGCCTTGCTCTTGAGTTTGAAGCAAAATCAGGAACACATAGATAGAAAGGGCCCAATTTTCTTATTTTCAACAAACCGAGCACTCCTTTTTCAGCGTCGACGCCTTATCAACGTCTTCCCAATCCCAATCCATGCAATTCGTCCCCGGTTGCCCAAAAGACGGAACAAACAGCACAATCGGGAAGTTGGGATGCCATAAGGCAATCCCGCCGTGACAAAGCTTCTGTTTCCGATGCAATGAGAAATTTACATCGGGTCACTGATGTAAACAATCCACTTTCTCCCTGTTAGAGATCGCCGACGGAGAAGAGCAAACTGCAGATCAAGACAACTATTATGTACAAGACTTAGAATTGGTAAAAATTTCCTTCCATGCGATTTTGGGTCAAACATCGGTAGCAACCATGAAGTTGCAAGCAACTCCTTCAAAAAGGCAAGTCATAATTTTGGTTGACAATGGTTCTACCCATAATTTTATTTCATCTTCTTTGGTTAAAGAGTTGGGATTGACTACAGAAGCACTCCCTAATTTTAGAGAACAAATTGGAAACAGCGAAACTATTCGATGCAATCAAATACGTCATAATTTATCCGTACAATTGCTTGGCTTGGAAATCATCAAGTATTACCCATTCTCCATCAAAGGTGTAGATGTTGTCTTAGGGATTAAGCGGTTGGCTTCCTTGAACACTGTCCAAGCTCAATGGAACAATATGTTTATGATATTTTATTTGAACGAAAAAAGGTACAAGTTACAAGGCATTCAATAGAGTCTCTCTCCATTCTTATGCCAAAATAGTGAAAACATCAGATGACCCAACTATCTCTTTCTCTAGGGAAACATACAGTTATTGCTCTCATCTTATCAGCATGATTTTTCTGCAGTGGCCACTTTACCTCCGACTCGAACCCATTCACATGCTATTCTGCTGTTACCTAAGGCTAATGCTACCCCTCCAAACATTAGGCAATATCGCTATCCGTATTTCCAAAAACCGAGATCGAAAACCAAGTTCAAGAATTGCCAACATTGGGATTTATACGCCCAGTTAGAGCCCCTTTGCAAGCTCGTGTTGTTGGTCAAGCAAAAAGACAATTCATTTTAGAAAGTGTTAATATTTTAGAAAGTGTAATATTTTAGAAAGTGTTGGAAAGTAAATGTAATTGTGTGTGTTTGTAAAAGTCCTTGGGCCTATTGGGCTTTAGTGATTAAATGGGCTTGGGCTTAATGATGTAACAAGGGTGGGTAGGTAGGTAGTGTGGACTATAAATAGTCATTAGCTTGTAATAATTCATTACATATTCCATTAATACAAAATGTAGCCCTTAATCAATTCTCTCTCTCTCTAGATTAGTTTTACATTTCAATTATAATAAAGTCCTCTCCTATCCTATCTAGTTATACCCTCAAACATGAAATGCTCTAGATCTCGGACCTAACATTTGGTATCAGAGCTAGATCAGAAAAGAAAGAAAAATCGAATTTTTTTAAGTCACTGTTCACGAGTCTACTGTTCTATCGATCAAAATCTTGAATTTGTGATGTTTAGATTGTGAATTTCATCATACTGTGATCGTTCATTAATACTTAATATTTCTTGTTTGGATTGGAAACTGATTTGAACAACATAGATCGGTCAATTTGATTAATCTTACTGTTTTTGGAAACGTACCATTCTCGTACTGCTCATAATCAAAATGATTTGATTTTGATTGTTCTTGGTAAAATTGATGCACAAGGGTTATTCTCGATCATGTTGTGAGCACAATATCAAATTTTGGTGATCAAATTCGAAGGATTCAGTGGAAAAACAGTGAAAATCAAGCCGAAGAAACTCAAGATCCACAGAATTCGCACGATTCATGAAGAACTCGCACGAAGAACTCGCACGTTGAATAATTCGCATGATTCAGTGCTTAAATGCTCTAAGGACAGAATTCGCATACCTAGATTTCGTACACAGTTTGATACAAAAAGTGAAGATTTCGCATGACAGTGCCATACGAAAAGCTTGGAATTCGCATCTTAGTCTAAGAAATTTTCTAAGGAAGGAATTCGTATCGATACGAATTGTTCGAATTGTTCAAGCCTAGAAAATTTCTAAGGGAGGAATTCGCATCTCAATGTTAGCCATTTATACGAATTGCTCAGAATTCGCACCCTTGTATATGCGAAATGTGCTGAATTCGCACATAGCTTTATGCGAAAAGCTAGAACTCGCATACAAGCACATGCGAAAAGTGAAGATTTCTTATCATTCTTATGCGAATTGTGTGTCTATGCGAATTGTGTGTTCATACGAATTATGGTGTGTGAGTGTTATACGAATTCTACACTTAGTTTTATTTTTATGTGATTTTTCTGTGATTTTAACAGTTGATTTTTCTAATTTTCTGATTAACGATCATTTCTAGCAAAAAAAAATTCAGATATCAAGATGCCATATACCGATGAAAAAGGAAATATTGTTCTGACTAAAAGAGACTATGTTATCGCTTATATGCCAGAGATTCCAGCCCTTGAAGCAGAAAATAAGAATCTGAAAATTTAGAATTCATATCTTCAGGCTCAGATCATTAAATTGAAAGATAATTCTAAAATTTTAGAAAAAGATTTTATTTGCTCAGATTGCATTTCTAACTCCAAAAATAATTTTGTAGGGATCATTGAATCTAAAGAAAAAGAAATTTCAAATCTTCAATCCAAATCGAAGAAGTTTGACGGACTTAATGCAAATTCTACATGGTCAAAGAAAGAGAATGCAAAAAGAGCTTGATGATCTTAGACGAAGAGCAAACATTGCTGGGGAGACGTGTGACGGGCTGAAAAAGACAAATTCACAACTCTTCTCTGAAAGAGACAAGTTAAGAGACAGAGTGTTCAGTCTTGAAGTTGAAATAAACATGCTTAAAGAAAAAGCCACAAAAGAGATGAACAACTCAATAGCCCAAGAGGAGATAAAGAAGATTGAAAAGAAGAGAAAGGATTTGGAAATAGATAATGTTGAGCTTCAGAAGAAAATCACTAAACTGAAAGAACAAATATCTCAAGATGAAAAGAAGTTCAAGAAAGAAAGAGAAGAGTTTGAAAGAGAAAGAAAAGTATTTGCTCAAAAGTTTTCTGACTTTTCAAGAGAGTCATTTGAAGAAAAGAAATCCATTGAACTCAAATGTACAAAACTTTCTCAACAAGTGTCAGATTTTGAGAAAGTTATCATCATGGAGAGAGACAAGTTTGAGAAGGAAAAGAAGAATGTTGAAAAGAAGAATGTTGGTGTGTTCAAATAAATATCTGAACAGAGAAAGGTTGTAGAAAAAGATTTTGAGGAAGAGAGGAAAGTGTTTGAAGCTGAGATAAACAAGCTGACACGAAAACTATCTGAACTGTCATCAACTGTTCTGAAGGAGAAGAAGACGAAGTCTGAATTGCACAAGAAGTTTGATCTACTTTCAAAGGAAATAGACAGTTTGTCATTAAAGATCAAAGAACTTGAAGAGATCATGTTCAAGGTGAAGCTGACTGAGCAAAAGACGCCAGAATCAATTATTCAATCACCGAGAGATGATCCAGCTGCATCAGAATGTTCATTTAAATCAGCTGCAAGTTCAATTTTTACAAATGTTTCTAATAATCCTTTGTTTGATGCAAATGATAATCATACTTCTAAACATAAAGAACAGATTTGTCCTTCTAACCTTTTCTATGACAAATCTATTGATGGTTCAGATAACATGAAAAAGAACAAGTCTCAGCAGAAAATGTTTTGGAGAAGGAAAGATGAGAAAGAAAAAGAAATGTGGATTTGGAGAGTGAAAGAATCCGCAGATGAGAAGAAGGATTATAAATCATTTGTGCATACACCGATTGCAAAGAAGAACAATGCTCCTAATGGTAAAACTTTTGACAAACCTGATCTTGTATATACTATTAATCAATTGATCAGGTTAGCACAGAAGAAAATTAATTGTTCTTACTGTGGTACAAATGATTTTGTTTGCAAAAATTATGTGGATAACTGGTATGGTTCTTATTACATTTCTCCTAATAGAACTGCAACTAATAAACCAGGACCCAAATACCAGTGGGTACCAAAAGCTAAATCTGTGTTGCAGGCACCTAAAGACTAAGGGGAGAAAGAACAATGACTTCTAGACAAAGCAGTCTAGGACTCGTACTTCAGAGATCAAGTAGACTTCTGAATACAACAGTTCAGAACTCGTACTTCAAAGAACAATGGATTCTGATTACAACAGATGAGGACCCGATCCTCAATGTCAAAGAAAGTTTACTTCTAGACACATCAGTTTAGGACTCGTACTTTAATGTTCAAGAATGATGACTTCTGAGTAAAGCAGCTCAGGACTCAAGACTTCAATGGCAAATGACTGTACTCCGAAACATAAAAGATGATCAATCTTCAAGGGGGAGTACATAGTATTTCTTCTGATAAATTTGCGAATGCAATTTTTCAGGGGGAGTTTGACTTCTGAATTTACTTCAATCCTAGTAATTCAGAACTCGGTTTCATGATTAAGGATTATGCATATGTTAAGGGGAGCTTATATGTTTTATAATTTTACTGATACATTTTCTGATTTTTCAGGAGGAGATTAAATGATAAATTCATTATTACTTTTATGGGGAGTTACTATTCTCACCGGAGAATATGTACAAATGGCTTCTGGATAACTCAGTTCACAACCCGTACTCAAAAGTTTTCTTCTAAAGGATGCTTAATAGATAACATCTTTCAAAAGAGTTTTTATTTTGAGGGGGAGTTTATAAAATTTTCACTATGATATCTTTAAGGGGGAGAAGATAAAAGTTCATTAAAATTTTAACTGTCATATTTTTCTAATGAATTGACTTTTTACAGATACATAGGGGGAGTATCTGAGGTCTTTGTCAAGGATGCTTACAAGATGATATTCATTTTAGGGGGAGTTGAGTTTTCTATACTACATGTATATTTTTCTGAATCTCAAACTCTACCATACGTTGAAAGAAGAACAACTTTCAAGTGTGAAAATTGGTTTCTTAAATGTTCAAACCACTTCCTATTCTTAAAATGTTTTCATGAATTGAGAAGTGTGCTTTTAAAATTTTTTTTTTTTGGATACTTTGATGATTATCTGACCATGTGTTTTCAAAAAATCAATACTTGTGTATTATCTTGTCTATATACTGTCAAGTATTCTTACACATCGGTTCAGTACATTCTTATTGACTTTGATATTACCATGTCTCAAATGATAAATCTTTCGATGGTAATACTCCCGTTTGAAATTCAATGTTGTTTGAGATCAGACGTCATTTCTATTTTAAATGTACTTTCATTGCTAGAAACTGGAACAACATTTGGTATCAGAGACAAACGATAAAATCTTATCGAAACGATTATCGGATCTCAACATTTCGTGTTTTTTAGCCCGATCTACAAGTAAGTTTGTTCAAAACTCAATTTCTCTTGAAGATTTGTTCTTGATTAGATTCCAGATCTACTACAATTTTCAGATTCGAATTTCGTCAAGTTTTGAAGATTTTTCGAATTTTCGTTCAAAATTGTCGGTGTTCTTCGCGTCTATTTTTAGATCTGAAATTTTTCTTGCATGAGGTGATTTGATTTGCATAGATCTGTTCATTATCAAATTTCCAGCATTCTACAATTTTCATAATCGAAAAACGATGAAAAACGAGCTAGATATGAGGTTCGAAAGTGTGTTCGCCGGAAAATCTAGATCTGACCGGAATCTCGCCGGAGTTTGAGGTTTGAAAATTGATACTGTCAAATCTCGTTCCAGATCTGTTTTTCATGTCAAACTCGCTTGTTATCTTTCTTGTGGGCTTAGCGGAACGAGTTGGGTTTCTACATTTCGAGATGTGTTATCGTGCACTTAGTCGAGCGGTGTACATTGGATCCGGTTTTAAAGTCGAAAACGTGAAGAATGAGAGCAACTTTCAAGGGGGAGCCGAACCTACAATTGAAGATGCATCACTAAAGTTTTTTCAAGAAAATCAAGGGGGAGAGGAGCTTAAAGCTTGAAGATGATTTACTTTCCAAAACTTTAGGGGGAAAATGTTAGTGTAATATTTTAGAAAGTGTTGAAAAGTAAATGTAATTGTGTGTGTTTGTAAAAGTCCTTGGGGGGCTTTAGTGATTAAATGGGCTTGGGCTTAATGATGTAACAAGGGTAGGTAGGTAGTATGGACTATAAATAGTCATTAACTTGTAATAATTCATTACATATTCCATTAATACAAAATGTAGCCCTTAATCAATTCTCTCTCTCTAGATTAGTTTTACATTTCAATTATAATAAAGTCCTCTCCTATCCTATCTAGTTATACACTCAAACATGAAATGCTCTAGATCACGGACCTAACATGGAGGCTCTATGTTATTACAAAAAGCTAAATCAGCTCATAATCCCGAACAAATATCCTATACCCAACATCGATGAACTCCTCGATGAACTTCATGGTGCAACCATCTTTTCAAAAATTGACCTCAAATTCGGGTACTACCAAATTCGTATGCATCCACCTCATGCATATAAAACAGCCTTTCGAACCCACTCAGGCCATTATGAGTTTCTTGTTATGCCCTTTGGCTTATCTAATGCACAATCCACATTCCAATCTAGCATGAATGATCTTTTCCATCCTTTCTTTCGCAAATTTATTCTCGTGTTCTTTGACGACATTTTAATATACAGCCCCAACCTAGAAGCTCATCTAAACCACCTCCAAAGAACACTTGAACTACTACAGGCACATTCATATTATGCTAATGCCAAAAAATGTCATTCGGGTGTCCTCAGATTAGCTTTTTGGGGCATATGGTTTCTCGAGAAGACGTGGGAGTCGATCTAGGCAAGGTTCAAATTGAAATGGAATGGCCTAATCCCGTAATGTCAAAAAGCTTCGCGGGTTCCTTGGTTTGACAGGATATTATCGTCGATTTGTCAAAAATTATGGTTTGATAGCAAAACCGTTGACGGATTTAACCAAGAAAAATGATTTTCTGTGGAACCCTCGAGCTGAATCAGCCTCCAAAGATTTAAAGCTTGCATTAACAACGGTCCCGGTACTCCAACTACCAAAATTTCATCGTTCATTCACAATCATAGTTGAGTATGATGTTTCATCGGCCGGAGTTCGAGCAATTCTACTATAGTCAAATCATCCTATTGCATTGTTTAGCAAAGGCTTATCCTTTTCTAACTGTTTAAAGTCGGCATATGATAGAGAATTATTGGCCTTGGTTTTAGCTTTGCAAAAGTGGAGAAATTATTTATTGGGAAAACATTTTTTTGTGAAATCTGACCACTGCAGCCTCAAACACCTACTTACTCAAAGAGTGACCACGGGCGAACAACGTGTCCTTATGATGTTATCCCCCTTTGACTTCACCATTGTCTATAAAGCAAGAAGAGAAAATCAAGAGGCTAATGCTTTATCAAGAAGACCTCAACATACTATTGCTTTGCCGGTCAACATGGATTTGCAGATCTCCAAAAAGCCTTGCTAAAGAACCGATATACAAGGCTTGTTTTTCTTGCATTGCTAAAGAACCCCTATTATCCTCATTTAGTTTGTGTAACTAAGTACGACGGTGATAGGTGATTTAACTTGGGATTTTGACAAGAAATAACATTGCATATATAGTTGCTAGAAATAGTCTCGATCCACAAGAATCTCCCTGTTGTCTTTGTCAATGGTATTTCAGATATGTCTCATAAGAGCATCTCCAACAGCTATGCTATATTTTTTTCTAAAATAAGGTATCAAAATTCAAAATCTCTAAAAAAATTACTTCCAACTCCAACAAATGTCCTATTTTAGAGATTGTAGCATTGATTATAGTATTAAAATAATCAATACATTAATAAAAATATTATTTCTCTCTCCTAAACATTTTACTTCAATGCCTCTTATTGGTGGAAAGATTAAAATAATATCTCTTTCTTAAATAGTGGGTTTTAGAGATTTCTCCAAATTTGGAGATTTTTATCTTCTTTCTTCTCTTTTTTCTATTTTAGCATACAAGATAGCATAGTTGTTGAACAAAAAATAGTTGTTAGAATCTCACCTTTCTCCATTTTAGCATAGCTGTTGGAGATGCTCTAATCAAATTCATGGATAGAGTTAATACAACCAAGGGGAGGCCGAACGTACAATAGCAAAAACCGTATCAAATTCATGGATAGAGTTAATCTAATTTGATAGTTTGGTTTCTAAACATAAAGGTTCAAATCCATTTCAGAAACAATGTAAATCAATTGGTTCTGTTGGGTTAGAATTTTGATTTGAGGGTTATGCAGTGGCCAACTTATTAGTGTGTAAACTATAAGTTCTAGTCATGTTCATCATCAAAAGGGTTCTAAATTTTGAAGCCATTAGTCTAGGGACGCATTTAGAGCATAAGGGTAACGGGCCTACAAATAAATGATATCCTAACCTTAAAAAAAATTATACCTTAATTTGTTTGCCCTCGACAAATAAAAGCAGTGCCCTCAATTATCCAACCCAACCCTAATAAAAGCTAATTGATTTGTTGTAAACGGTAAAGTAGTAATGTTGATTTAATTTACTTTTTAGGGTTTGTTACTGGTTTATTTTTCATATGTGAATTTTTTGGTCTCTTACTATCTAATTATAATGTCATGGTGATTTCTATTCCTCCTGACTAATAATTTATATGTTTATTAACTATTAAGCATTTTGATTCATCTTTCACTAGTTTTGTTACAAATTGGTTTAGTACCAAGTACCAACATATTACTTTATTACAAATTAGTTTAGTGGCTTTTTCCTCTAGCATTTGTCCATTATGAATTAGTAGAATTTTGTATTAAATGTTATATGTGTTCACTTGTTTCCAATTTAACCAGAATAATAAAATATATAAATAGTAAAATGTGTTATTCGGTAAAAAACAATTGAAAACTTATTAACCAGATAAGTTATCTTTATTCGATCGGTTAATCGAACCGTGCACAATAACCCGAAACCGTCTGGGTTCAAATGGATTATTCAGTTTTTGAATGTGTTGACACCTCTAAGGAGCCGTTTACTAAGCGCTTACTGGGAAAGCATTTACCAATATCACTTAACTTACCGATTGAGTTTCACAATACCGGTAATCTTACCCGGTAAGAGGCATAGCAAGGATCGAGAGTCATATCATGTAAGTGAGGGAAAAGAGTTTTACCCGGTATGCGCTTAGGTTTAAGATGTTTACCAACATCCCATTTTGACCAAGAATGTTATACAATAAGTGATGGTGATGTCTCTTGCAGGTATGCGTTTACCCTTAAATGTGCCCCCAACCAACAAATTGGTAAAAATCCCCCAAGTGTGGTGATAAAATTATATGAATCAGAAAGAACCATTTGCAATCCTAAAACCTATTGAGAGGGTGTTTGGAATTGCTTATATAAATGACTTATCTGCTTATTTCATTTTGTCACCACAGATAAGTTATTTTTAGGCTATGTTTGGCAAAAAAAGCTAGCTTTTTTTTCTGGTACATGTTTGGATGACCATAAGCTAGCTTATTGAAAAGCTAGCTTGAGCTAGTTTGCCAAACAATGCCTTAGTGTTTGGTATGGAAAAAAAAAACTGCTTATGACTTTTGGTCACCGCGGATAAGATGTTTTTAATAAGTTTATCAACTTATTTGAAACAACTTATGACTTTTTTCGTTATTTTATATGTATAAGTAATCTCAAACACCCCTAAATAACAATTTATTAGCTTATTACGTTTTGGTACCACAATAAGCTAATCCAAACAGAACTCCTTTTTGTCACCATATAAGTTGATAAACACTTTAAAAAAAAAAGCACAAGTTGTTTTAAATAAGCAATACCAAACACCCATTGAGGGTTATAATCTTATGGCATAGAAAGAACAAGTGATTGAAGAAAGGAGAGATAGATAGAAAACCTTGAGAGAATTGGTAGGGTAATAGATACCGCCATGAATGACTTCACTATTGCGAGAACTGATACCGGTTCCAAAAGCCGAAGCGGATTCGATCACCAAAACATTTCTTGCAAAATTCAAAGACAATTCCCTGGCTACAGCGATTCCCACAACCCCCGCCCCTATCACCACACAATCCGCCATTTCCTTCGGAACTCCTGCTGCTGAACTCAAGTTCTTCCTCACTGTAATCGATGGTATTTCTGCCAAATTCCTGATTGAATCTCTCAACAATTTCATCATCGGCTTTAGATTAACTATATATTTACTTCGATGGGTTTCAGTTGGGATCTGGTAAAATGGTGCCGTATTTACCTAAAAATCTCTCTTTTAAGTAAAACCAACAAATTTTAAATGGTTTTCGATTAAATGTTCAATTTGATGGCGGAAAGAAACAATGACAACTCAACAGAAACAAGTGAGACTATTCTTGAAAACATATTTCCTCTTGTATGGATAAATTGTGTGTGTGTGGATTAATCTGTCTGTATAGATTGAGAAGATTTTTGTTTGGGAATGTTTTTTCATAGATGGAAGAAGCGTGTTTTTTTAATTGGGATGACGAAGTTTGAAAAAAACTTGGCTTTCTGCATAAAGTTCCCCCATAGAAGCTTACTGAATAAGCCACTTTCAATATCATTAAGCCACTACCAAACAGTCATGTATAGCTGACCGAATAAGCTGTGAGTCCCATTAACCTCATTAAGTTGCTAACAAACAGACCCTTATTTTATCATAAATCGAGAATGAAAAATTAAAAAAAAAAGATTTATCAAAAGGTAAAATCTAAAATTTAATTTTGCCCCTCTTAAGAAAAGAATTAGGATTGATTTAATTAGGGGTATGCAAAAGCCGAATAGTCCGAAATCCAAACTCGAATCCGAGCCGAAAATAAGGTGTTTTTACAAAACCTGAATACCCCGAACTCCGATAATCCGAAACCCGACTTTTAGGGGGGTATTTGGGTTTGGAGTGGGTTTGATCTTTGGCTATCCGACCCGTCCGAAAACCCGAAATAATATACATATATATTTTAAATATTATATAAATATATTTATTTTATCTAATTATATTTTGAAAATCGTAAATTCTAGTCTTTTGACATGTTTTCTAATTTTTAAACTTACTATCGATTTCATCAATTTCTCAATCGATTGTATTCATCCTCAAAATCGATTGAATTTATATATAATTTTTGCATTTTATAATACCCGAACCTGACTGACATCAATCCGAACCCGAAACAATCCGAAACCTAAAATTCGGGTCTAGATTTTCATATTCGGAATCTGATCGAGTTTTTTGTTTGTCCACCCGACCCGCCCGATGCATACCTCTAGATTTAACATGTTTTGCTATTTTGAAATTCCATAAACACAAAACTGAAATAAATATATTGACATGTGTGTCAAAGTAAATATCATAAAAATCTTGTTTTTTTCGGTATAATTCTGTTTAATCAAGGTGTTGTTTGGTTCGTTTTATGTTAAGACTTGAATGGATGTAGCTGTCTGTATTGATAAAAAAATTCATTTGGGAAGGGTGTCGTAGGCTATGCCTAGACTAATCCTTAGGAAATTATGACTATAAGACATCAGCCCTGATTAAACCTCAGTGGCCACAACTGTTGTGTACGTTTGGATTCGAACCTTGGATAGATGGGAGATTCCACCACACCCCTCAGGGTCTTAACCAGTACACCACAACCCATGTGGTTCTGTATTGATAAAGTTGTATGTATGTTTAACAGATAAGTTGTTGTGCGGTTGTTGTGTTGAACAAACAGAAATGACCATTTTACCTCCAATTTTTATTTTTGTCTGAATAAAACAATTGTTTGATAAAAATGTTGAATAAATGACTTATAATTATAAAAAAGAAAATCAATTTAAACGTTTTTTTAAATAAAAATAACTTGATTTAACATAATAATATTAATTCATTGTTATAATCAAAACAACATTAATAAGTATTTATAATAAGAACAAGTCAACATCATAGTTTGGATACATTTAAAATTTTCAAACATTTTAAACTAGTCCATTTGCAATTTGATCATGCAAATTAGCCATATATTATGTGCTATTAGCACCTCATTGTGATACATCTATTTCCGTTTCTCCACTTCCAACATATTTTTCTTCATTGGTGAAAATGGTGTCTTCGTTGCACTCCATAAAAAGTTGATCTTGAATATTACATTTTCTTATAAAGTTATGTATATTGAAGCAAACAATGACCACATTTTTTTTGTTTTGTAAATAGAAAAGGAGTCATTTGCTTCAAGATGGGAATATAGCTTTCAAGACACCATAAGCACGATCAATGACATTTCAAAGTTGTCCATACGCATGATTGAACTTTTCTTTTTTAGCTAAATCACGTCTGCGTCGATAATCTGCTAAAAATCCACGAGCGTTGGAATATGCAGCATCATAAAGATAATATTTATCGGAAGTCGACATTTGATTAGGCAAACATGCAAACATTATTTCAAATTAAACAAGTTTGATATAATTAAGAATGTACCTTCGGCAGGAAAAGGAAAACCGAAATTTGGGTTAAATGCAACTTCATTTAGTACTCTAGAATCATGCGATATGCCTTCCCATCCAGCCCAAACAGATATGAATATCATATTGAAATCACAAATGCCTAAAACATCTTGGTAGCATCGACCTCCTCCTCTTCCTCTATATGCAGTTTGATGACTAGCATACACGACTGCATGTATGAGAGTCCCATCTAGTGCACCAATTGCACCATTCATTGAAGAAAAATCATTTAAAATGTCAAAGATTTTTGTAACTATAAAAACAAAGCATACCGGAAATATTTCTCTCAAACGACTTTGTTGATTTGACATAATCTTCGTGCTTGTTTCAGACGCTGTCGAACATACAATTTCTCTTGCAAACTTCATCATTCCTTGTAGAACTTCATGAAAACTACTATGGACAATGTCAGTGGAATGTTTGAAATCTTCGTTTAATCACTCTATAACGTTCATTTTGTCCGATCATTGTAAAAAAAAACATAGCTAATTTCTCCTTGACACTTACAACTCCACCATCTTTTACCAAACCCCTTTGTTTAAAGAGATTGCATAGTAATACATATGTTTCACGAGACATACGCGTCAACTCTTGACATTGCAAACTACATCCATGTAGCAACTCTTGTGTATATGCATGTCCACTCATAGCTCAAATGTTATCACGTGCCCTCTCGATTCTCATTGAAGAATTCCTTCTTCGTCTTAGATACCAAAACAATATAGAGTTACGAACAAACTTTCTTCCTTGTAAGTCAACATATCTATAAAATTACAAAAATAATCGTAAATAACTTGCACACATCATTTATAAAATTACAAAAATAATCGTAAATCACTTGCCCACATCATTTATAAAATTGCCAAAATAATCGTAAATCAACTTGCACACATCATTTATAAAATTGCAAACATGATCATAATCATAAAGTCAAATATCATAGCACAACTTGATAACATAAAGTCAAATATCATATAACTAACCATTCCAAATACATCAATGGCCAAAAGGAAATGTATTATAAACATTGTTGTCGGTTTTACACAACCTTAAAATACGTGCAAATAGATCTTGAAGCAAGTATACATCTTGATATACTGTCGTCTTTGAACAAATAATAATGATACAAAGTACCGAATATCGATCCACAAAGAAAGACTTGCAAAAGTTTCTAAAAAGTCCAATCTTTAAAAGTTAGCTTCAGATGACGAATTCGAAGAAATCTTTTTGGTTGGATGTTTGATTAGCAACTACATAAAAACCAATTATAAAAAGAAGCAAATGGTGTAAAATTTTATTAAGATGAAAACAGATAATCTGGTAAAAAGATATTATAGCAAACTTACGTTATCTCAGATTTAATATTTACGTGACTTCTGAAAAGCCAACACATTTTTATACAGATAATTAGTTATAAATTAATTAAATGTAATCTTCAATGAAATGTTTATAATCCGATTTAAATAACGACAAAACTACATAAATATACTTTTTTTTTATGTTTTTACTGGTTTAAATCTTAACTCGACTTTATACTCTAAGCTAAGGTTGTCAGTCTGTCATATCTTGGTTTCTTTTTATAAAATATTTAAAGACTTGAAATTTAAATAATGGAAATGCAAAATGCATTAAAGAAATTGCAAACACTAAAATTTGAGAGTGGAAAACTTGCCTTGCAAGTAATCGACTTTCTTGAAAGAAAAGTAAAATTAAATTGCGATGAAAGATAAATAACAATAACTTTAAGTGCAACAAATAAAGTGTGATAAATTAATTTACGGAAAAGTAAAGTGTGATAAATTAAAGTACGAGAAAGTAAAATACGGGAAATTAAATTGCGAGAAAAAATAAAATGCGAGGAAAATAAGTTGCAATAATATAAATGCATATAAAAGTTTAGAAGAGAAGGGCAAGAAAGGAAGAGGAAACTTGTGCGCCAAGTAACGATTTTAAAAAGTAAAAATCGCATGCTTTGCTCCTGGAAGACATCTTTGGCTTCTTGATCAATTGCTTTGGGTTTAAACAAATGATCAATTTTCCAAGATGATTGTGAAACAATCTATGATTCAAGTAAATGAACTAAGGAAGAGAAGACTTGCAATGATTAACTAACGAGACTTGATATAATAATTGTAGCAAAAGAAAAGGATTTCCACCAAACACAAAAACTTCAAAAGGGGCCGATTCTTTTAGCCTTAAACCGAAAACTTAGCAAGTGAAAGTAGGAACCAAACCATTCACCAAAGTGTTGGTGAAAATGGTTTGTGAAGATGTGTTTCTAACATAAGCATACAACATATTTATAGTGCAAATAAAAAGGCCATGAGCCTAAAAGCCAAAAAGCCCATCAAGAAGTTGTTTATCAAAATCCCATATTAATGGCCCGAAACAATGGACCAAATGCTTAGCCCCAAATGTAGTCCAAAAATTTGTGATAAAACTGTCTAAATTTGAAGCCCAATAGGAAGTTCAAAGTTGTCGGCCCACTACATTCCAGAATCCTTCGACTTCCTTCGAGTATTTTGCAGTATGGCAAAGAAATTTACATAAGTTCCAAGATTTTTCATTTTTAAGGCTCCAGATGATTCCAACATGTTCCAAACATCAACCAATGACCATTAATATGTGCAAAAATAGACTATAAAGACTCAAATGGGACTAAATAAAGATACCAAAAGAGTGGGAAATGTGTTGCAAATAGGGTTAAAGTATTAACCCTATCACACCCCAAACTTGAATGGTTTCTTGTCCCTAAGCAACTAAAAATAAGAAAAAGACTCTAAAGATGAAACCAAAATAAATTAAACAAGAAAAAAATTAAGATAAAAACCATGACAACCATAGAATGCATAATTCAACTTTATACATGGATGTTTAGCATTCCATAAGAAGTATGAGTCATATATCCAATCACTTTCTGTCAATTCCAACTTAATTCTAATCATGTACCAAACCATAAGCTAGCGTATTAGTTTCTTGTTTAGTTAAAATCATCATTGTTATGGGTTGTGTAGTTGAGGTTTTTTTTATTCATATGCATTCCTCTCATCTCATCTTTTATCTCTCAATGGCACAATTTTTCTGCCATCTTCTCCTCTGGAGGTATGTGTTAGACACTTTGGCATCTTGTGTGTGTCTTTGACACTTTCATATGCAAATAGGAAAAAGAGTTTTGCTCTTTGAAGTGTATGTGCTTGATTTGCATATTTTTGAACTTTAAGTACTTGAGACATTTTTTTTGAATTTTAAGCACTTGAAGGGGGGTATGCATACATTGTGTTTGGTGTGGGGAAGGTGTATAAAGAAAATTTGTCTTTTTGATATGAGAAGTGTTTATGGCAGCTTCTCTCAGCCCCAAACTTAGAGAGGTTCAATATCCTCATTGAATAAGCCTGTAGTGAAAGAAGTGTCTTGAAACAACAGATTAACTTTGTTGATGACATTAACTTTGGCTCTACAAATCAGAAGTATTGTGACAAGTTTTCAGAGTTGATGAAGAGTGAATTTGAGATGAGTCTCATGGGAGAATTAACATTCTTTCTAGGATTACAAGTAAAACAAACATCAGAGGGTACTTTTATAAGTCAATCTAAGTATGTCTCTGATATTTTGAAAAAGTACAAGCTCAATGATTCAACTTCTATGAAAACACCTATAGCCACATAAGTCAAACTTGACTCTGATCCTTTAGGAAAATCTGTAGATGTTAAGACCTACAGAGGCATGATAGGATCACTTCTATACTTAACTGCTAGTAGGCTTGACATATTGTTTGCAACCTGTCTCTGAGCTAGATATCAAGCAAATCCAAAAGAATCTCATTTATCTGCAGTTAAGAGAGTGTTTAGATACCTTAGAGGCACAACCTCATTGGGTCTCTGGTATCCAAAACTCTCTAGTTTTGATTTAACAACATATACTGATGCAGATCATGCAGGATGTAAGCTAGATAGGAAAAGTACATCTGGATGCTGTCAATTATTGGGAAACAAGCTAGTGAGTTGGTCATCCAAGAAGCAGAACTGTGTTTCAACTTCTACTGCAGAGGCAGAATATGTTGTTGCTGCTAGTTGTTGCTCCCAAGTCATTTGGATGAAAACTTAACTCAAAGAATATGGATTACAATATGACAGAATACCCATTCTATATGATTCCAGAAGTGCCATAGCCATCTCTGCAAATCCAGTACAACATTCTAAGACAAAGCACATTGATGTCAGGTATCATTTTCTAAAAGACCTTGTTTAGAAAGGGACAATAGAGATGTTCTTTATACCCACTGATCTCCAGCTTGCTGACATTCTTACAAAAGCGTTAGATGAACGTAGGTTCAATTTTTTAATAACCAAGCTGGGCATGTTAAATATCTCTTAGTAGTTAAAGTTCAAAGACCTCTGAGTCCAACTTCAAAGCTCTGACAAATTACTTTAGCATATCTCAAGTATTGGGGTCTCTAATATCTCCGTCAGAGCCTCTGATATTTATGAAAGCATGTTTTCAAGGTACCAAAGTATAATTCAAGGGGGAGAATAAAATTCAGACATTCTGTTGTATAAGGGGAGAAAAATGAACACCATCATTGGTCAAGGGGGAGTAAGACACTACTATGAGAAAATGACTTCAAAATTCAGAGACTTTGAACCTTTATAATCGTTTAGCAATCTCTTATATCACTTGTCACAGAAACTCAGAACCTCTGACTTCTACTGCACTTGTGATATCTTAGATTACTTTATAATTAAAAGATTATTCAGAAAATAAGGTGAACAGTTTTTCTAGTCAACAAGCATGGCTATTAAAATTCAAATATCATCAACTGTCACACACTCCAATTTTTTTTTGGCAACTAAGCACTTATGTGCAAAAGTTACCAAGGACACGTGTCACCACAGGGTTGAGTGAAAGGTCAAACGAGCTCAACCAAAAGGTCTAATCCCTACCGTTTCACCTTATGCACTCGAGTGTAATTTTCTAATTTTGGATATAAAAACATTTTTACATCCGAATATCCATTTTTACGCAAATAAACTACTCTCGAGCAATCTTTTTCTCTCTCAAAGAACTTGAACTTCATCTTCTTAATCTTAACTCCCAAATGGCTTCTTCAATGGATTGGTGCAAACTATTCCCCAAAACCGGTGAACCTTCACGATTGTATCGGTTTCCAATCAAAGATAACAACCATATGGTACAAATTGAATCACCCAAGTTCGAGGAACAATATCGCATTATCTGTGAGTTCTTCGCAAACTGCGAACCCACTCAGGCTCTAATCGCAACCACCACTGAATGTCCTCTCACATTCGTCCAAGAATGGTTTTCTTCCAGTCTCTACAGTGAAGACCATGGCAGAATCGTTGGCGAGTTTGAGATCTCTCAAACTGTGAAGTGTCAAGTTATCATTAACCCTGCTATTCTTCGTGAAGTCATTCCACTCCTAACAACTGAAGAACATCAAATCGCTAGATTTGAGAAACACCCCTCCTCTGAAATCTTTCTTCTGTTTGTTCAAATGCTTGTCTATAACAATGAAATCACATGCCTAAGCAATTTCTGAAGACAACACCTTCCTCCTATTTGGAACTTTATGTTCTCTATTCTAAATCGAACCCTCACCTGCAAGTTGAGGATCATGGATCAGACAACTCCAGAGATCCTCTCAATTATGTATGCTCTCTTCTTCAATCGAAACATCAATATGGCTGGCATCCTCTATGAACAAATATTCACGGCTATAGAGAAGAAGAACAAGTGCATTACAAAGGATCCAGAGCAACTCACTCCTTCATCCAGAGTTCCATCAATCACCTTCACAAGGTTTCTTGCTCTGATAATCAAGGCTGCAATTGATCATCTTAAAATTCTGCCCTATCCTGATCAGAGCAAGGCACCCTTCTCTATCATGACCAACATTAAACCAACAGTTCTGGCTGAAGGATACCCAAGGACAAAAAGGATCCCTCAACACATGCTGAACCAGCAACTAGGTAAATCTCAATTCTGAAATCCTAGCTTCCCATCTCCGTGTTGCCCAAGGACTAGATCCAGTCCTGGGAACCCCAACACACTTAGGTCCTATGCCTGAGATGGACAGTCAGAGTATCTCTACTTCAGAGGGATCAGAGGACCCTAAAGTTCAGAGCACACTGAGGAGTGAACTAGAGGGTACTCCTATCAGAGAAGCCGTAGTTTAGAGAGCTGACAGAGCACCAGAAGGGGATGTCAATGATGGAGTAGTGGAAGTCCCTTCAGAGAATAGTGAAGAGACTAGATCTACTAGCTCTGAAGAAAGTGAGGATGAATCATCAGAGGCTAGCTCTAAAGATTCTCAGAGTGAGATGAGAGAGTCCCCTATGGGCTTGGAGAAACCTTAGAGTTCTAACCCCACCTCTGAAAAAGATGTCAGAAGGCACATTTAATTTAGGACTCCCACACCAACTCCCAGTGCCTCCACACCATCTAATCAACCCAATCTAGAGGCAATGGTTATTGAATCAGAGGTACACACCTCGATCCCAACCCCACAAACCACTTCAGAGGTGCCTCTCTCTATCTCTGAAGTACACAAGACTGAGGAAACTCAACTTCTGAATGAGTCCTCTCAAAAGGACTTAGTCAATGATATAAGTACTCAGTTGCCTCAGAGTACGACACATATCCACACACACGATGATGCCTCTGTGGCTCATCCCTTACCCTTTAGGTTTTCCCGTAGCAATTGTCCAACTCAGGGACATTGGTTGAACCTCAAAGCACAAGGATTCACTTGCCTGGATCAAGGTCAACTCCCACATTCACTTCCAGTCCTCTAAATCTTTGGAGGAGGACTTGGAACTGAACAAAACGCTCAGAGATGATTCTCCGGAACATCGAGGACCGAGCGGAAGTCCTTCCAGAGACAACCTCCAACCATCTCTGAAAGAAGGCTCCTCTGGACTCGAGGACAAATTGGCAACATGTTTTGTTGCCAATGTACCCATCTCTAACATTCTCACCAAGTCAGAGTTCGAAAGACTTTGTGAGGAACTCAGAGGCTCCTTGATAGAACATAAACTTCAAGTAAATGACGGTCCAGAGGCCTCTGCACTCAACTCTGAGAATGTCAAACTTAAAGCAGAGGTCTCTACTTTGAAGACCCAACTTCTGCACTCCAATAACAGGATTCAAGGGTTGGAAAGATAACTTTTTGAGCAGAGAACTGTATCCTCTCTAGAGATTGCGGCCCTAAAAGCTCAACTTGCTGAACTCAGAAGCCAATCCTCTATAAAAGTGGCTCTTGCAAATGTTCAGAAGGAGGTTAAGGATCTCAGGACAGAGGTAGTGGCCAACCAATCAACATCATTATCTTCAGAGCAAATGGACTCTATCTCTAAATTGATCAAGTCTAAAATTCAAGCATCCCTTCCAACTTCGGCAACGACTTCAGAGCTAACACCACCACCACCCAGAACTACTGAAGACCTTGTGACCAAGGCTGATCATGACACATTTTTAAAGAAGGCATCATGAGCCGCATGCTGACCTGCTCCTCCAAAATCTCAATGGTCGCACAGAAAAAGGTTTAGGCTACACTTGGTGTCCATAGGTTTATTATTGAAGATCAGGTCACTGAAATTATTCAAGCTGCTTCAGAGGCCATTGACTCAATAAAGAAAGATGCAATCGACACCAAGGGCAAAGGATTAGCTGAACCATACTCCCCGAAGTACAAAAGGAAGAGATCCATTTTTGACAACACTTGAAGTGGGGAAGCCAAGAAGCCAATGTTTGATGATTCAGAGGACTCTGATTCTGATGGAGCCTCTGATCATCAAAAAGGGGAGATGAAAGGCAAAACACAAGGACAATCATCTGAAGCTGCAAAAGCAAGTGAATCCGCTCCATCTCCTTCCACCAACAACGATAAAGGAGTACAAGAGAGTGAACTGGAGAGGCACCCCACCTCTACTGAAGACAATCCAACAATCTCTAAGTCTCCAATCCCTATTGTACTTCTTGCACCAACAACTTCAGAAGCACCTATAATCCAAGTCATAAATGCTACTCCAGAAACTATAGGTGCTCTGGATGAAGAAGAAGGAGATGAGCAATTAATTGACTTCTCCAGCTCTGAAGACGCATTCTCATCACCTGAAAGGCCAAATATAGTCATTAGAGATGCATTTGAGTCACAGTCTGAAGATGAAGTCGATGATATAAAAAAAGCAAAAGAAGATGAGATAGTTGATGTCGAAGAGTATGTCTACAAGAATGCTCAGGCTCATCTCCCTTCTACATCAGAGACAGAGCATAGAGTTGAAGACATGGCTGAAATGGAAAACCTAATATCCTCTACAGTCAACGAAACCCCACCACAATCCCCTCAAATCTAAATGAAGGAATCAGAGATAACTCCATAGCTATCTGCTGAAGAACCTCCCATGGATGTTGATGAACAGGCCCCTTTAGAGGTACCTGTTCAGAAGACAAGCATTGGCATACCGACTCTCTCAAAGTTCACTCAACCTCCAACATTTATTGCCTATATGCCAGAGACTTCGATTGAGGACCATTTTAGATATCTCTACTGCGAGTTCAGTTTAGAAGATACTTAAGTTCTTCCTCTGAATCCAAGAATCAGGGAAAACATGGAAGACTATGAGTAAAGATTTATCAGAGATAAGACCAGTCCAAGAGCAAGTGTACTTTCAAATTTCCATATCATAGAGATAAAAAAGTCTCTAAAAAGACATTTTCCTACAACAAAATCACCTACAGACATTATGAGGTGATTCGCTCTGATGGGAAGGTTTATCAGTTCAATGGCAATGATCTCGTAAATCTAAACCCTTATGATCTGCCTCATCTCTACGCCTACTGCTCAGAAAAATATGAATGAGGAAGGGCATTCAGAATGGGTCTATACGAAGTCAGGCATGCTATGGAAGCTCATGTCAAACTAAGGGCCAGACTTATTGTTAGAGCATAAATATGTTGGATACAAGATCATAGAAGACTGAAGACTGAAGGTCAAAGCTAAAGTCAACTCTCAAGCATAAAGTCAAGGTCTTTTGTAATAAAAGTCAAAGTCAATGTATTATATTTGTTTCTTTGTAATTGTGTGAGGGTATAAATACCTTCAGTCTTTGTAATCAGTTGGTAGTAACAATTCAGATTGTAAGACACTACACGGAGCATATGAGAGAAGAGGATATTGAATATTATTCTAGTGAGAGAAAGTGAGTTTTGTAACATTTTGATTCATCAATGACATATTATTTCTCATCTTGATTGTTTGTTGCAATTAGAACTTGATCAAAACTGGGAATAACATTTGGTATCAGAGCAGATTGAAATTCAAAAATGGATTGAATTGAAGATTTTTGATTGACAGTTTTTCAAGAACTCGCTAATTACTGTTTAGAATCAATTTTCAAGTTCTAGTAGTGCATTTGATCTGATTTTGCTTTCATTGTAATCGAATTGATGTTTAGAACAATTTTCGTTTGAATTGTTTTGGCTAATTCACTCGATTGTGTAGTGAATTTTAGATTGTTATAAGTTTTTGTGTGTTAGACTGAAATTGTATTCAAGATTAAATGTGGGTCATTATTGTATTTGTATTTGTATTTGTAATTGATGTTTAAAACAGTTGAATGCTGAAAAGAAGATGTTCAAGGATTCTCTAGCCTTAATGTCTGAACGTAAGAAAGGGTCAAGTTTCAAGTCCAGTTCTTCTTATAAGACAAAGTCAAGGAAGTCCAAAGCTCTCCTCACTGAAATCACTGATTCAAGTATTGATGAATCTTCTACTGAAGTTGAAGAGCATTCAGACGAGGATATTCAACAGTTTGCTGAAAACCTGGCTCTCCTAACTAAACAGTTTTAGAAAAGCTTTGGTAAGAACAGATTCTCAAAGCCGAAATATGAGAGTTACAAGAAAGACAAGTACAAACCAAGGCCTGAAAAGATGTATGATAAAAGAGGAGAGAAAAGAGATGAAAAGAGAGAAGAGAAAAGAGAAGAGAAGAGAGAAGGAAAGAAAGAAGACTCTGAGCCGAAATATGGACGATGCTATAACTGTGGAAAACCAGGTCATTTTTCAAAAGATTGCAAGTTCAAGCGAACAAAGAATTCAGAATACTATGCTAGGAAATCATTGATTGCAAAGAAGGTGGAAGGTGGAAGATGGTCAAAACCTAATGGCGGAAGAGGATAATTGGTTCTACAAGAGTTCTGATGATGAAACGGCACATTTTACTCAGGTGTGTATGATGGCCATAGTGGATGAAGACACTGAATCATCTTCTGATCATTCCGACTGTGGTTCTGAGGTACGTACTATGTTTAACTATGAACTTGTTCAATCTTTAAAGGCTCAGGTTCAATTCATGAAAGAAGAGTTTGAAAATTTGAAAGTCAAACTTAGTCATGAAAGACAAACAATGTTGAATTTTCGCGATGAAAATGCAATGTTGAAAGATGTTGTTAAGAAGAAAGAATCTGAGAAAGAGATTTTGAAAAAGGACAAAGATGTTTTAAAATCAAAAATATCTGAGCTTGAAAGAGATCTTGTAAATTTAAATGTTGAAAAAGGTGAATTTAAAATCAAGTTTGAAGCATGTTTTCAAGAAAGAAACGAGGCATATTGTAAAATCAAGCAATTGGAGGATTTAAATCTGAAAAGAGGACAGACTGAGCAAACATTAAATCTTTTAACAAACAAACTCCAAGATGTCCGATTTTATGATGTCAAAAAAGGTTGGGTTTTGAAGCAAATAATGTTTTGAAAAGAGCACCAGAAAATTTGTATAATTTTGATAAGATGGGCTCTACTCCTACAAAACCTGATATTCGTGATACTTTTGTTACTTTTCTTAAAGGTAAAGTCGTGAATGATGATGACACTTCATCTTGTGCTGATTCAATTTCAAGTTTTAAATCTGTTGGTTTTACTTATAAAGATTTGAACGAAAGTTACAAAACAGGAAAGCCAGAATTTAGTGAATTTTCATCACTATTTTCTCCTTGTTTACCAACAGAGTCAGCTAAGGTTGAAGCAAATAGTATTGAATCTCAGTGTCAGTATGATGAATCTGATTCAGAAACTGATGTTGAGAATCAAATTCCTTTATCTGATTCATTCACTTCTAATTCCTCAAAAGAATCAAAAGCTGAAAATATCATGAATCAAAACCTAAATTCTGATTTTTCAAAAATATGACTGAGGAGATCTTTACAGAATTGATGAATGCTTCAGATCCGGTACCTATAATAGAAAAGATGGAATCAAACTCTGAGGTGAATCAAACATCTATCTTTGAGAAACAAATCACAGATCTACAAAAGACGATTGAAGAGTTAGAAGATGAGAACATTGATCTCAGATTCAAACTTGACAAGTCTTCTGAAGAAAACAAAGAACTTTCTAAAGAATTAAATGCTTTGAAAGATGATTTGTTTAAACAAAATTTGAAAGATAAAAAGATGTTTGAGTCTCCAAACTGGAATGTTCATTCTAATCCAGAGTTTGAGACTATTAAATCTAAAACTTCAGTTGTTTATACTACTACTCCTGAATATCATCCGAGTATTTTTGAAAAGGGAGAAGCTTCTTGTACTTCAAAGCCAAAATCATCTTCTAAAAAGAAAACTAACAAGATTCTGTTTCCTGTTTCAGATATAAAAAGGTAGAATGATAAAGGAGAATGGATGAAGAATGTGAAGGAAAATAAAGTTTCTAAAAATAAATGTAGTATCAGTGATAGTGATAGTTTGATTTGTAAAAATTCAAACGTTTGCAAATGTCAAAGTTGTATGAATGTTTGTACTTCATTAGATAAATCTAAGCTTTTGACATTTGCGCGTAAGAATTTTATCTGCAAATACTGTCATGATAATGCATTTACCGTTTCTTCCATTCATTCTACATCTAAAGTTGCCAAACAAACATCTCGTGTCAAATCAGTTTCCAGATCCTTAACACATCATGTTAAAGTTTTTCATGCTAAGATTGATCATTTTTCTAAAAAGAAAAGATTTCACGAGCTTAATGTGAAAATGACATGGAAATGGTTACCTAAGCTTCGCTATGAGTGGCGAATTAAGGCTAAGGTAACTGATGTTGATAAATTGCAAAAAGCTAACAAGAAAGGACCCATCTGGATTTGGGTACCTAAGCAGAAATAATTTTCTCTTTTTGCAGGCCTCACATACATGGTATATAGATTCAGGATGCTCGCTCCATATGACAGGACTTAAGCATCTACTTCACAATTATGTTGAGGAACCTGCCGGTACTGTAAGTTATGCAAATTCTGAGCTTACTGGACATATTCGAGGACACGGATCTTTAACAAATGGCATCGTGACGATCAATAGAGTACTATACGTAGAAGGACTTGATCATAATCTTTTCAGCATAAGTCAGTTCTGCGATAGTCAATTCCAAGTTCGGTTTACTGATAAATGCTGTTATATTGAAGATAAAGATGGTCGTGCAGTTTTCAAAGCTAAGCGGAATGCAAATCTTTATTCTGTGAATTTTCCAACTCTTTCTGCATCAAGACCTGTTTGTCTGATCGCAAAAGCTTCACGAGATGAAAGTTGGATATGGCATCGACGCCTGTCTCATCAAAACTTTTATGCGATAAATCAGTTGGTGAGACATGGTATTGTCAAAGGTCTACCTGAACTAAGGTTTGAGAAAAATTCTCTTTGCCCCGCTTGTGAAATGGGAAAGATGAAGCGAAGCTGTCATAAAGCAAAGACAGAATTCTCATCCTCAACACCTCTTGAATTGATACATATGGATCTTTGCGGCCCGATGAGGACTCAATCTATCAACGGCAAGAGATATATTTTGGTCATGATAAATGAGTACTCCAGATACACTTGGCTGGAATTTCTAAGGAACAAATCAGATGCAACAGAGCTGATCATTGCTTTCATAAAGAAAATCCAGGTTCGACTACAGTTGTCGGTTAAATCTTTGAGAAGTGACAATGGCACGAAATTCAAGAATGAAAAGCTTCAGAGTTATCTCGTATCTGTTGGGATCTCTCACAATTTTTCTGCTGCCTACACTCCTCAGCAAAACGGCATAGTTGAAAGGAAAAATCGAACACTGGTGGAAGCTGCAAGGACAATGTTAGCCTATTCTGAGTTGCCAATGTTTCTGTGGGCTGAAGTCGTAGCTACTGCGTGTTTCACACAAAACCGCACGATTGTCATAAAAGACATAGAAAGACAGCGTATGAACTTATTAATCGTTGAAAACCGAATATTAAATTTTTTCGCACTTTTGGTTGCAGGTGTTATATTCTCAATGATCGCGACAATCTTGCAAAATTTGACAAGAAGGCTGACGAAGGATACTTCATTGGTTATTCGTTAATGTCTAAAGCCTATCGGGTCTACAATAGACGAACCAAGACGATCATGGAGAGCATTAATGTGTCTTTCAATGAATCATCAAAGTTGACTTCTGAACACAACAGTTCAGAACTCAAGCTTAAGCAGAAGGTTTCTATTCAAGATGGAATATAACCCGCAATCAAACAGACTAAGTCTTCTGATTCAAATAAAGTTACATCTGAATTAGACTTATTATTTTTTGATGCTTTTATGGATATTTGTGCAGATTTTGAAATATCAAGCACATCCGCATCAACTTCAGAGGTTCCAATTATAATAGAAGAAATTTATGGACCTTCTGAAAATGTCACGATATCAACCTCATCAGGTACATCTTCACATATAAATTCTGAAGATATTAATGTTGAATCTGTGCCTGCAGATCCAAATTCTGGAACAGAAGTCCCGAGCACTTCTTCTATTGCTCCGAAAATGTTTAATTCAGAAGAGGCTGTACAAGATGTCCCGAGCACATCTGGGGTTGATCAAGATTTACCTGTAGTCTATAATGAATATGAGGAAGATAATACTCAAGCTGACGTTCATCCACTTCCAAGTACAATGAGATGGACACGAGCTCACCCACTTCATAATATAATTGGTGATGCACATTCTGGTGTACAAACGCGGGCAACATCTGCTAATTTTTGTATATATTCAAGTTTTTTAAGTTCCCTCGAGCCAAAGAAAGCTTCAGAAGCCTTGCGCGATCCAGACTGGATATTGGCAATGCAAGATGAACTTTTGCAATTTGAGAGGAACAAAGTTTGGCGACTCATACCACTTCCAGAAGGAAAATCCGTTATTGGAACAAAGTGAGTTTTCAGAAATAAGAGAGACGAATCTGGAGTTGTAGTTCGAAACAAAGCTCGTCTTGTTGCAAAGGGTTATTGTCAACAGGAGGGGATTGACTACGAAGAAACTTTTTCTCCTGTGGAACGACTGGAAGCTATACGAATCTTCTTGTCATATGCAACTCACAAAAATTTTACGGTCTTTCAAATGGACGTAAAATCTGCATTCTTGAATGGAATATTGCATGAAGAAGTATACGTTGCTCAACCAGAAGGATTCGTTGATCCAAAGAACCCTGATCATGTCTATGTCTTAGACAAAGCCTTATATGGACTCAAACAGGCACCAAGAGCTTGGTACGATACTCTAACACAATTCTTACTCGCTTCAGAATTCAAGAAAGGTACAATTGATACTACTCTATTTTTGAAAAAGCAAGGTGATGATATGGTTCTTATACAGATCTATGTAGATGACATAATTTTCGGTTCTACAAATCCAAAGTTTTGTAAAAACTTTTCAAGAATAATGGAATCTCGCTTTGAAATGTCAATGATGGGCAAACTGAATTTTTTCCTTGGTTTTCAAGTGAAACAGCTATCCGAAGGCATTTTCATTAATCAATCAAAATATATTCGAGATATTTTAAAGAAATTTAACATGACTGACAGTTCAGTGATGAAAACACCGATGGCAACGGGCACACTTTTGGATGCAGATCTTTCTGGCAAATCAGTAGATCAAAAAGTGTACCGTAGCATGATTGGTTCACTGCTGTACTTAACTGCGAGTAGACCGGATATTATGTTTGCTACATGTTTCTGTGCTAGATATCAGGCCAACCCGAAGGAATCACACCTCGTCGCTGTTAAACGGATTCTTAGGTATCTTAAAGGTACTACCGAGTTAGGCCTTTGGTATCCTAAGGGTTGGTCTTTTGATCTAAACGCCTATACAGATGCTGATCACGCAGGATGTAAGCTGGATAGAAAGAGCACCTCTGATTCATGTCAGTTCTTAGGTGATAAGTTGGTTAGCTGGACGTCTAAGAAACAAAATTGTGTTTCTACATCCACTGCCGAGGCTGAATATGTAGCTGCCGCAAGCTGATGTTCACAAGTCCTCTGGATGAGAACACAGTTAAAAGATTTCGGATATACTTATCAACGAGTCCCTATCTACTGTGACTCCAAGAGTGCAATTGTGATAACATCTAACCCAGTGCAACATTCCAAGACGAAACACATCGACGTGCGTTATCATTTTATAAAGGATCATGTTGAGAAGAGCGATATCGAGATGCACTTTGTGACTACAGACTACCAGTTGGCTGACCTTTTCACCAAGCCGTTGGATGAGAAGAGGTTTAACTTTTTAGTAAGCAAACTTGGTATGTTAAACGCCAATTCATGATTCTAGGGGGAGTTTTCTAGTCTTATGCTTTATTTGAATATATCTTGGATATTTCATCACATGCTGACTGACTAAAGCGGAATCATTTTTATAATGATTACCAAAATCTTTTTCTTGCAGGATATTTTATGTGACAATGGCTTTTGCACAATTCAGTTCAAAACCCGTATTCAAATGTTTTCTTCTGAAGGATGCTTTCATGATTATAACTTTTCAGGAAGTTTTTTTCTTAGAAAGGAAGTTTAGAAATTATATTGTTATATTTTTCTGATAAGTTAACTGTTTCAGATATCAAGGGGGAGGATATCTATTGTTTGTCAAAGATGCTTTAACTGCTATATTCATTCCAAGGGGAGTTAAGGATTATGCAATACAGGTATAAATTTCTAATCCTTATACTCTAACACTTTTGAAAGAAGAACAACTTTCACTTGTAAAAAATGGTTTTAAAATGTTCAAACCACTTCACATTCTTAAACTGTTCTTTATGATTTGAGAAGTGTGAATTTTAAATGTTTTTTGGATACTTAAATGACTATCTGACCGTGTGTTCTTTAAAGAATAATACTTGTGTATTTTCTTTTCTATATACTTTGTCAAGTATTCATACACACACTAGTTCAGTACATTCTTTTGACTTTGTTATTACCATGTATCAAATGATATATCTTTCTTTGGTAATACTCCCGTTTGATTTTCACAGTTGTTTGAATCAAACGTCATTTCATCTTTAATATGCTTTCATTGATAATATGTTTATATATTGTTCATATAAACAACATACGTCTTTGAATTCCCAAATATTTTTTTCATGATAATTTGATCTGATCTTAATCATTGTTAGATTCTCAAAACATTTCTATTTTTTCTTGGTTATTCATTCATATAAAGTTTTGAGAAATCTTAAATGTTTAAAAATGCTCAAATTTAATTTATGATTTTTGATGAGCATACATACACTGACATATGATTTCTTGTGTTTTACATATCAAGAAAATCATTGATCATCATGTACTTTTAGGAACATGGGATTCAGTGTGAGTGCTTAATAAATCTTCCATGGATTGACGATAACCAATGTTTCCTACCCTGGAGGAAATCCTTTGAGTGATTGAGGGGAGATGGGTCTAAAATAATTGAGTATGTGAGTGAGCTGAGGTAAAATGGAAATGAGAGATTGGTTAGATGTGAGCTTATATGTTTAAAAGAAAGAGGGTGTGAGAACAGAGTTAAAAGAATATCAGAACTCTGCACCAAACATCTTTCTGAGTCGGGCAACCACATTACTGATTGGTTCACATTTCTTTGGTGACCATCATTGAAATAGGCAAATAGCCCATGCCATCTCTTGCATACAACCTCACCAGCTACTCATTCTTTTCTTAAAAAGAGAATGTTTCACATTTTATGGGGAAGCAGCACATAATCTATTGGTTCTTCACTTGGAAGATACTGGTATTGAAAAAGAAGGAAAGTTGCCCCACCTTCGACCCTTTATCATTCACATTGAGTCAATGTACAATCATTGATGTCTCAGTGATTTACATACTTTGAGCCTTATGAAACACAATCATTGTGCTAATTCTTCTAAACACAAGCACGAGCACACAGAGAACTTGTTTTTCTGTCAGAACATTCATAGAATTACCTTGTGTTTTTCAATGATTGAATGGAAGTCCTAGGGAGTCAATATCAAACCATCTCCTTAAAATTGTACATTCGTTGTACACAATAACTTCGTGTTACTGACATGCATTTCTAACTGTTTCATTTGTTGATTCAGGGTTACAACTCATATCCGTTTGAATTTGAAAAGATTCAGATGAATACATTCGTGAATCAAAGGCCAATCCAAATCAGATGTCAGATCGTCTATTTATTCACAAAGGGGGAAATTGTTCTCATATTATCATAAGGGGATATGAAAGCTCATGAAGACTGTACTCATTGATTATATGGGGGAGATCATTCAACGACAGATCTGACCTTTAAATGTTTTAATGATTTTGATTCTTACAAATCATTATAAAGGGGGAGATTAATCAGAATTCAAGATCAGATTGAAGTTTTAAAGATTTCAGGAGGGATAAATATTTTCCAGATGATCAAAGTCAAAGGTTAAAGAAAGCTTGTCAAAGAGAAAGTGAAAGAAAGTCAGAGGTTGAAAGTAAAGTTGTCTATTCATAATATTCAAAAGTTAATTCAAAGGGTGAGACAAGTTTGAAGAATTGTTAAAGATCATACAAAGTGTAAAAAGACTTAAAGATATCAAAGTTATGAAAGAGCAAAAGCTGAAAGCTGAAGAAAATTCTGAAGATAAGAAGACCTGAAGATTATTGCAATTTTTTTTAATCTTGAATCCAAAGGGGGAGATTGTTAGACTGAAATTGTATTCAAGATTAAATGTGGGTCATTATTGTATTTTTTGTAAGTGTTAATGTGTGTCTTGTAATTGTGCTTAGAAGGTTTGACCTTGTTTGGTCATGTTGACCTATATATAAGCAAGTCTTAGTGTTGGTTTCATAAGTTGTGGTAATTAGAGAGAGAGATAGAACACATAGTTGCACACCTTGAGAATACACACAAACACTCTGTATTGAAAGGATTATCACAAATAGGTATATGGATTTATGTAATCTGTGTGATTAATCAATAAAAGTGTTTTGTGTCAACCTGTATGTGTTTATGCTAGTAATTGTTGGGCTACATTGTGTTCGACTTTTATTACGTACTGTTTCATAGATCAATTTTGTACTTTTAATGTTTTTCATTGTAATTTTTATATTGTAATTGGTTCGAATTATGTTCAAGATGATTTCTGCAAAGTTTCAGATCAAGCGGGTGAAGTATTCGATCAAAAACAGGTTGAAAAATCAAGTTTTTGTTCGAACAAGTGAAGAACACACAAGATCTACAAAACGCGCAAGATTCATCGGAAGAACGTGCAAATCAAAAGATATTGATTTTTGGACGAAAACGCGCAAAGTGCTATTTGCGAGTTCTAGAAAAGCACAAATCGAAGTTTGTGTGTTTTGTCTTCAGTCTGCGAGTTTGAATATGTTGGATACAAGATTATAGAAGACTGAAGACTGAAGGTCAAAGCTAAAGTCAACTCTCAAGCATAAAGTCAAGGTCTTTTGTAATAAAAGTCAAAGTCAATGTATTGTATTTGTTTCTTTGTAATTGTGTGAGGGTGTAAATACCTTCAGTCTTTGTAATCAGTTGGTAGTAACAATTCAGATTGTAAGACACTACACGGAGTATATGAGAGAAGAGGAGATTGAATATTATTCTAGTGAGAGAAAGTGAGTTTTGTAACATTTTGATTCATCAATGACATATGATTTCTCATCTTGATTGTTTGTTGCAATTAGAACTTCATCAAAACTGGGAATAACACTTGATGTTGAGTCAGAATTGTATTCAAGATTAAAAGGTCATGGTTGTGTTTGTAAAGTCAAAATAGCAAAAGTCAATGTTTGTCAAAGTCTAGTTTAGTTAGCTAATAATTCATAGAGGTATAAATAGGTTTTGTCTTTGTAATATTAAAAGAAGAACCTTGATATTGTCATATACGTATAGAGATTCTAGAGAGGGAAAACTTATATAGAGAGAAACTTCATGATCAATGAAATATTGTGAGACTTGTGATTGAATTTGTGTGTGATAATCTGTATTGAGCTTGAATCTGTGACACTATCAATTGGTATCAGAGCTATATCAGATCGAATTAGGAAGATCAACAACATCAAAATTTTGCAGAAAAATCGATTTTCAAGATTGGAAATGTTACTGTTCATCGACATTGTTCCATTGATCAAAAATTTGATTGAGTGATGATTTGACTGTAAATTTTAGTATACTGTGATCGCCCAATGATACTAAACATTTTTGGTTTGGATTGGTAATTCAAATGAACAACAAATATGGATGAATTTGATTGATCTTGATATTTCTGGAAACTAACCATTTTCAGACTGCTTATGATCAAATTCATTTGATCTTGTTCATTCTTGGTGAAATTCATGCCAAAGGGTTGTTATTGATGCTACAGTGATCCATTCTACCAAGTTACAGAGCCTAATTTCAAGTCTTGGGTGGATTTAAGTTGAATTTTTCGAAAAAACATTCAAGATCCACAAAATTCGTATGAACTATGAAGAACTCGCACGAAGAACTCGCTTGGTGAAGAATTCGCATGATGGTGTTCAAAATGTTATAAGGACAGAATTCGCATAACTGTGTTGTACAAAAAGTGAATATTTCGCACAAAGAGATATACGAAAAGTGAAGATTTCGTACAAAATTTTACTAGAAAATTTTCTAAGTGTTATATGAACAACGTAGTCATAAGTCTCACGTATGTGTGTGTTCTCAATGTGCGAAATCCTTACCAACTCTTCTGAATTCGTATCTTATGTGTGTGCGTACCAATCTAACACAAAGACAAACCTATTTATACTAAGTCAACATTATTTGACTTTTACAACATAAACCCTTGAACTATCAAACTATCACAACTTTGACCCTCTATTTAATCTTGAATACAATTCTAGTCTAACAAACATCAAGAACACTATCATGAATATATTCAAACATTCAAAATTTTATATGAACCCAGATTACTAAAATCACCATATTGATTTTTTAACCCAAAATTTTAAATCCTTTAAGATCGATTAATAATAATGAACAACATTAACAAAGGAAATTTTGAGATTATTAACCATTTAGAGCAACAATCGACCAATAACATTTTGAAGTTCAACAAGAACAGTCGAATAGTTCATATCAAGATCTAATCCTAAAACATATAGATTAGGTTAAAATCTTTGTTTATGAGGGTTCGATTATACCACTTTAATGTATCTTTCGGTCCAAATCAACACAAAGAACAAAATCAAGATTCAAAATTTCAGAAATCAAAGTCCCTTCGAATCAAAGAAGATGAACAGTCCAACGAGAATAAACCCTAAATCTAATCCAGTTTGGGGTACACCTGCAAGGATACAAACAAAAAATAAGCAATAAACAGTCAATAAGAAACAAAAAATAACCTTGAAATGTTTTGATGATTCCGATTCTCAAAATTCATCAAAAAAGGGGAGAAGTTTCAAGGTTTCAAACTCAGATGATTGATTGGTTAAAGAGGGGGAGAGTACAAGAATGAGAAAGCAAAGTCAAGCAAAGATGTGGTAAAGGGGAAGAAATAAAAGTCAGAAAATTAAAGTCAAGAAATGTTTCAAAGTGAAGTCTGAAGATTCTCAAGTTGTTGAGCTTATCTGATATTGCATTTTTACTCAAAAGGAGGAGATTAAAAAGTGTTAAAGTTTTGAAGACGTCAAAGTTTTGTGAAGTTTGGAAAATGTGTTCAAGAAATTCAAAGGGAGAGGTTTACTTAAAGCGCTATCAAAGATCAATCAAAGTGTCAAAGATTTGAAGTTTTTCAAAGAAAAGAAGACCTGAAGATTAATGTCAAATTTTTTTAATCTTGAATCCAAAGGGGGAGAATGTTGAGTCAGAATTGTATTCAAGATTAAAAGGTCATGGTTGTGTTTGTAAAGTCAAAATAGCAAAATTCAATGTTTGTCAAAGTCTAGTTTAGTTAGCTTGTAATTCATAGAGGTATAAATAGGTTTTGTCTTTGTAATATTAAAAGAAGAACCTTGATATTGTCATAACGTATAAAGATTTTAGAGAGAGAAAACTTGTAGAGAGAGAAACTTCAAGATCAATGAAATATTGTGAGACTTGTGATTGAATTTGTGTGTGATAATCTGTATTGAGCTTGAATCTGTGACTATGACTTGATTTTCAGATTGCTCTAAATTTGGGAGAAGCAAGACTTGGAGTTACTGAACCAGTGGAGAAAATTGTAGATCTAAACAAATATAAGACTGGTTCAATAATCGCTGAGCCTCTGGGATTTGTCTACAAAGTCAATCTTATCAAGAAGATCTTTCTGACTTCAGAGGTGACCAAATATTCAGATGATACTTTGAGAGGCATACTAAGAATGATACATGTGAAAGAAGAACGACACAAAGCTGACTTATTAGCGAAACCAGACTTGGAAATTAGCTCATTGATTAACTTCAGAGAGCTCATTATGAAGTTCCATAGGATCTGCTCTAGTGATAGGTGTTAGTTCTGTTCTTTTATTTATTTTTGTTGTTATCTTCTATGCTTGTAATTTCTATCATTTGAGAAGTAACATTTAAATAGGATGACTTTCTCCTCTTCGCTTTCTAGATTAAATTTTTATCTCTACCATTTTTGCAATTTTTTATTTTCAATACTTAAGGGGAGATTGTTATCCCCAATTCAGTAAAGTAAAAGTATTGAAAATATCCCAAGTCTTCCTCTAAAGAAAGTCAGAGACTGCTGCCAAGAAAGCCAAGTCTAGCTCTGAAGTTAGTTCAGAGATAGACTCTTCAGCCAAGAAGAGATCAGAGATAGCTTATCAGAGATAGCTTCATTAGAGGCCTATGTCAGAGCTCTGAAGACACTCTCTCTAAAGAACAAGCTAAAGAGTTTTACAAGTGTTGACAGAAGAATAGATGACACATCATTAGTGATAAGATTTACTTTTTAGAGTAGGTCACTGTTCAAGCATGTCTTGAGCTTATCTTTTAGGTATGACACTGTTCAAGCATGCTTCTTATGTCAGGATAGTACACTGTTCACTTTATGGTCCTATAAATAGGACCATCACTCCATTGACAAATGTGCGCTTTTCATAAATTTTGTATCTGATTCATCTTTTAATATATTGGAAAGTATTCTGAAGAAGATCGAGTACGATTTATACATCTTTTTATTAAACCGTGATATTGAATCTGCTTTGATATTGAAACTATATTGCTTCCACTATTCTTATTATTATTATTATTATTGTTTATATCATTGTTCATGCCCTCATCTAGATCTGACTACCAACCTGAACCTGGTGTCAATCCTGATCTGATTCTGATCACTCCATCATAAATGAAACCACAAGCACCTAACAATCATTACGTGGAAAACTATCAAGGCCACATCAAGATGTTAAAGATATATCCACTTGTTTTGAGCATACTGCAGAATCATCCACTAAGATATGCACTGACAATCTATGTCACTGTTCCAGAACTCTATGTCCAGCAAGCATGGAAAACTATCAAAGTCACAACAAAAAGAGTTGGCAATGAAAGAGTTCCTCAATTTGAACTTCAGATTGATCACTTTACATCTATTCTGGATTATCAGAGACTCAGATTCATGCTGAGCTTTCCTGCTGCGGATTCCAGAGAGGGAAGAGTTTCATATGATGACTTTCCTACTGATACTAAATTATTTCAAGGAATCAGGAACATGGGCTATGTTGGTCAACTTACCCAAGTTAACCACTTCAAGAAGAACAATCTGCCACCGTTCTACTACACACTCTTCTCAGTGATCAACCGGTGTCTTACTGCCAAAGTACATGGACCTGATATTGCCAACATACACATTATGAAGCTATTTCATGCAATTGTATATGATCTCCATGTTGATTATGCTGTGATCTTCTGGACTGAATTGTATGAGAGAGTGCTTTCAAAGAAGACTTCTAAAGCACCAAATTATGTGCCTTATCAGAGAATCTTTACAATCATTGTCAGAAGCATGCTCTGAAGCAACAAGGACGTTCCAAGGAGGCAAAATCATCAAGTTGCCCCAGTGAATGTTATGAGATTTTTAATGAAGCAAAAGAAGGAATTCAGTTATTCTATGCCAATTTCTGAAGGATTACTTGATTATGCTGATTTGGAATCCGATTGTGTTATGTCTTATAGAGAGTTTATGGGACAACCAAGACCGGTTGCCCCTATCCCAGGCTCAATCCCTAAGAGAGTGGATTCTGTGAGGGTTTCTGTTACCCAGGGGGGGGGGTACAAGAACGAAGAGTGAAGAGGAAAAATTCTGAGAGGGGTACTGGTGGGGGTCGGAGACCTAGACTAGAGGATTCAGGGTCACGGGCCAATCCCTTAAGTTCAGTGACACCTCCTGCCAATGAAATTCAAGGCTCTGAAAATGAGTCTGATCCAGCAACTAAAGTTTATGAAAGTGAAGAACTTCCTTCTGCTACCAGTGAAAATGATGAAGCAGAAAATGATGATTCCAGTGATGATAATAATGATGGTGCCACTGATGATGATAGTGATGGAGATGATACTGATCAAAATGATCAAGGTGGTGCTGATACACAAGCTGATGAAAATGCTGAACAAGTTGATGTTTTTGAAGAATTTTATGATGATGCTGATATGGAAATTGATCTAGATACAACTGTCAGAAATGTTGTTGGAGAGATAAGGAGAAACGAGGGAGCTTTAGTTGAAAATCTGAATGAGAGGATGAGTGTGATGGAAAGAGAAGAACATGGTGAGAGTTTGTGCATCAAAACATACCGTTCAAAAAGGGCAGCCGCATCTACCACTTCGCCGCATGTGTTACGAGCACGTGTTGAAAATGTCCTAAGTAGCCCACTTATGCATCTGTACACCCCAACCACCCACTATATCTCCTTTCAACAGGAGTTAGTTTCATTACATCATGGGGATATAACACATAATCTACCTGGTTCTCATTTGGAGACCACATGTATTGAAACCAGAGAACAGTAACCCCATTTCTCAATTCCATTATGTGCACAATCGAGTGTAGAGCCAATTGAATATACTATTGTTATTCCCATGTCACACTTTGATACATCTTTTGTCAGAAGTCTTAGTGACCTGACCGGAACACCCCGAGTAGCTTCTATTGTTGAACTACAAGAACCAGGTAGAAGTCCTGTCATAGCTAATGTCATGCCAACTATGAACACAGGCCATGCAGTTGCTTCGTCAACTGTCATGATAACAGAAAGTCTAAGTGACTCCGGTGTTAGATCACCAGTCTTTGTGACGCAGGAATCTCTCAACGGCACCTTAAAGGATGTTGAAACCAAGTTGGTGGAGTTAAGAGGTTGTTAAAAGGAAAGGATGCAGTAGTTGAGTCTGAGCCGACAAGCTAAGTTCCACCTACACCTCAGTCAACTCAACCGGCTGACATGTCTATAGATGAGTTTAAGTCATTGGTTTTTGCAAAACTGTTATCTCAAGCTCCAACAAACCAATCAGATGCAGATCTTCTTTCTCTTCTGCAATCTTAACATCAAACACAAACACCACCATCTATACAACCAACAGATGTGGTTAGAGCCTCAAAGTTTAATTCTTTCAAAGCTGATGTTTTGCAAGCTTTATCTAATCTTACCAAGGTTGTGCAAACTTCATGCAAAGCCCAAGCCTCTGTTTCTAAATCAAGGCATGATCATGATCCAGATCATGACCATGAGGGGGAGATGAGACGGAAACAAAGAGCTGATGTTGATGTTGTTGCTGGATTGGGTGTTAAATCTCATAATGTTGAAAGAGCTGATCATGGTAATATGATGAATGATCAAAATGAATGTAGAGAGCTTGTTCTATATGTTGATTCATAAGTAGAACCAAGTGATAAAGTATAATCCCAAGTTTCAATCACAAACAAACAAGATTTAACAGTTTAGATTTCTAGAGAGAGAGTAGAGAGAGAAACTATTCGTATATTATAATCACAAGTATTACAAAGCAAGAACTCTATTACTCTTACAACACACAACTACTTCTCTCACAGAACTAAAACTCTCAAGCTATTAGAAACTCTCATAAGACTAAACTCTCATATCACTAAAGTTGACTAAAGTTGACTTTACAGACTTAGACTTTTCACATTAAATCTTAGATAAAATTTATACACTAACATTCTCCCCCTTTGTATTCAAGATTTAATAAAAATTTGACAATCATCTTCAGCGCTTGATTCTTCAAAACTTTAACTCTAACAACTTTAGACGTTGAAGCTCTAACAATCTCTAAACAATCAGCTTTTGAAGAATCTTGAAAAGTCTTTAGCAATGTCTTTGAACAGTCATCAAGTCTTGAACAAACATTTGAAACTTTTGAAATTCCTTTGAACTTTGCATCTTTGAACTTAGAGAAATCTTTCAACTTTGAGGAATCTCTTATATCATATCTTCATTTCTGTAGTCTCTGAATCATCTTCAGAAACACAAACTTTCTCGAATCATCTTAACTTTCTTCAGAATGTCTTCGAAATATCACTTAATCTTCATTTGACTTGAACTTTCTGAATTTCTCCAGAAGTCTTTTCACTTTGACATCTCTTTATTTATGACCTTGAAATTGAACTTTGTAAATTTCTCCCCCTTTGTGATTATTGTGAGAATCAAAATCATCAAAACTCATTTCAAAGTCAGCTCGGTCTTTGAAACTTCTCCCCCAATTAATCAATTTAGAACAGTCTTCATGATCTCTTTTTGGTAAAGTATGAACATTCTCCCCCAACTGATCTGATAATGGGCCGTCAATTCATGAATGTATTCATCTGAATCTTTTCAAATTCAGACAAATTATGAGTTGTAACCCTGAATCAACAGATGAAATAGTTAGGAATGCCTGTCAGTAACACAAAGTTACTGTGTACAACAAATGTACAATTTAAGGAGCTGGTTTGATGTTGACACCCCACGACTTCCATTCAATCATTGAAAAACACAAGGTATTTTCTATGAATGTTCTAACAGAAAAACAGATTTTCTGTGCGCTCATGCTTGTGTTATGAAAGAATTAGCACAATGATTGCTGTTTAGGCTCAAAATTATGTAAACCATTGAGACAACAATGATTATACATAGACTCAAATGAGCATGAGAAAGGGTCGAAGGTGGGGCAACTTTCCTTCTTTTTCAATATCAGTATCTTCCAAGTGAAGAACCAATAGCGTATATGCTGCTTCCCCAGAAAATGTGAAACATTCTCTTTTTAAGAAAAGAATGAGTAGCTAGTGGGGTGTTATGCAAGAGATGGCATGGGCTAGGTGCCTTTTTCGATGATGGTCACCAAAGAATGTGAACCAATTAGTAGATGTGGCTGCCCGACTCAGAAAGATTTGGTGCAGAGTCTAATATTCTTTCACTCTAATCTCTCACACTCTTTCTTTTAAACATTAAAGCTCACTTCTAACCAATCTCTCATTTCTATTTTACCTCTTCATACACCAACACTAAATCTTTTTACCCCTCTCCCCTCAATCACTCAGGGAATACTTCCTGGGTAGGAAACACTGGTTATCGTGAATCCATGGAAGTTCTTTTAAGCTCTCACATCGAATCCCATGTATTGTCCTAAAAGCATGTATTACCTCAATGATTTTATTGACATTAAAGCACAATAAATCAATGTCAGTATATGTATGCTCTTTGATTTTTGATGAGCATTTAAAGCATGTAAGATTTCTCAAAACTTTGTATGAATGAATAATCATGAAAGAATAGAAATGTTTTGAGAATCTGACAATGATTAAGATCAGATCAAAATTCATGAAGAATAGTATTTTGGGAAATCAAAGACGTAAGATGTTTATATGAACAATATATAAACATATTAACAATGAACATGTAATAATGAAATGATGTCTGATTCAAAGAACAATGAATAACAAACGGGAGTATTACCATAGAAAGATTAAACTTTTGATACAAGGTAATAACAAGATCATTATGAAGTACTGAACCGTTGTGTATGAATACTTTGCAGTATATAGATAAGATAATACACAAGTATTGATCTTTGGAAACACACAGTCAGTTAAACAATAAAGCTCAATAATGAAAAACATTTAAAATCACACTTCTAAATTCAATAAATCTTTTGAGAATACGAAGTGGTTTGAACATTTAAGAAAGCGTTTTTCATGTTTGAAAGTTGTTCTTCTTTCAAACAATCAGAGATTAAGATCAGAAGATATTTACCTTTAAACTCCCCCTCAAATCATGATAGAATGATTTATTTTCTAATAATCTCCCCCTGGATATTTACATAATATCCCTGTCCTTAAACATTAAAGAACGAGTCCTAAGCTGTTTTACTTAGAAGTCATAGTCCTTTAACTTTGAAGTCTGGGTCTTGAACTGAATTATTCAAGAGCCATTGTTCTTAAACTTTGAATTCTGGGTTTTGAACTGCTTTGTTCAAAAGCCTTTGTTCTTGCTCCCACTTAAACCTTGGGTGCCTGCAACACAGATTTAGCTTTTGGTACCCACTGGTATTTGGGTCCTGATGTGTTAGTTGCAGTTATTTTGGGGGTAACATAATATGAACCATACCAGTAATTGACAAAATTATTACTTACAAAGTCATTTGCTCCATAGTAAGAACAACAAATCTTCTTTAGAACAACCCTGATCAAATGATTAGTAGAATAAAACATATCAGAATTACCAAAAGATTTACCTTTATGAGCACTGTTCTTCTTGGCTTTAGATGTGGATACAAATGCTTTGTCATTCTTCTTTTCATCATCAGGAGAACTCTTCACTCTCTAGACCATTTGTCCTTTCTTAGAATGCTTCCCAAGAGATTTGACATAGAAGCTCGCTGGACTATCAACAGACTTGTCATAAAACATATTAGATGGACGAATCTGATTTGATTTGACAATGTTTAGTTTGACACTTTTCTTTTTGAAAGCATTTTTCTCATGAATGGAACTTGAAGCTGTTTTGAAAGAACAGAATGATTCTGTTGAATTATCAACAGGTGATTGATTAATCACATCAGCTAAAATCTTTTCTGACAAATTGACATTTGCAGCTTCCAAGTCCTTTAACTTTTTTGACAAAATATTTCTTTCATCAGAAAGTGTGTCAAACTTCTTCTTTAAATCAATTCTAGCCATCTGTTCTTTAAGAATGTCTGAGGATAGAACAGATATCTTGGATGAGAGCTTAGATATTTCAGATTCAAAATTTTGACGTTCAAGCTCAAAATCTTTTTCCAAGTTCTTGGTTTTATCAGAATTTTCATTCAAGATTCCAACATTTCTCTTTTCAGATTTCTTCTTTTCAATCTCAAAAGACTTTTTCTTTTCTTGAAAAGCTTTTCTTTTTTTCTTAAGTAAGTCTTGTAAAATAGAGACCTGTTTGGGAAATTCAGCAGTTTTATCTTCAAAACTTTTCTCTCTTTTGCAAAAGTGTCTCTTTCTGTAATTAAAATCTTTTCGAACTCTAACACTTGCTTTGAGAGTTTAAGACATCTAAGCTCAATATCCTTTTTCTCTTGGTTAGCTTTCTTTGAAAAACCAGACATCTTTTGAGTAGAAGATTTCTCCAGATTTGTTTTCTCATTATCTGCTTGGAGATTTTTCTTCAGATCAGCATTCTGTGACTCCAAAGCAGATATCTTATCTTCATTGTCGTGCGCGTTCTTCAATGTGTGCGTGTTCTTGATTAACGTGAAGTGCAGATCTAGTGCGTTCTTGACTCTGTACTTACAAATTAGATCCAAAATCCTTAATACCTAAAATTAGAACTTGAAAATTGACAGGAATGATCGATTTGTCATATAGAACACATTTCTAATACTAATTTCAGATTAAAAACAACAAAGCACAATAATTCGATTCAAACAGTGTTCGATGAACATTTTTCAAGAAAACCAAAATTTCAAAAATTGAAATCGTTTTAGTGATCGAATTTAAACAAGAAACATTCTAAAACAGTATTCGAACACAATGAAATTAATTTCACACACAAACAACAACTAATCAAAGAAAATTCGATTCAACAGTGAAAGTCCAACTCGACTCTGCGTGTCCTTGAAATTTCCAAAAATTGATCCAATCTGATAATGTGATATTTCTGAATATGATTTGGTCTCTCTCTTTAATACCAATTGATAAAGTATAATCCTAAGTTTCAATCACAAACAAACAAGATTTAACAGTTTAGATTTCTAGAGAGAGAGTAGAGAGAAAAACTATTCGTATATTAAAATCACAAGTATTACAAAGGAAGAACTCTATTACTCTTACAATACACAACTATTTATACAAAGCTACTTCTCTCACAGAACTAAAACTCTCAAGCTATTAGAAACTCTCATAAGACTAAACTCTCATATCACTAACACTGTGTTCTCGAAACTCATTTAACGAAGGAAAGGAAAGGGAGGGAAAGGGGAGGAAAGTAAAAAAAAACTCGTGTTCTCGAAACTTTTTTAGGAGAGAAAGGAAAGGAAACGAAAGGAAAGAATTGATAACTTTCCTCCCAAATATGGGAGGAAAGCGAAGGAAAGGAAAGAAAAGAAAATTAAAACCATTTAAAAAAATTACTGAAATTATTAAAATTACCAAACTACCCAATTTTTATTATAAAGAATATATTTTTATAAGGGTATATTTGTAAATATGACATATTTCCTTTCCTTTCTCTCCTGTTCAAGAACATGAAAAACTATTTTCTTTCCCTTCCTTTCCTTCCTTTTCCTTCCATTTCGAGAACACAAATGAAAATTTTATTTTCCTTTCTTTTCTTTTCTCTCCCTTTCTTTTCCATCCATTTCTTTTCTTTTCTTTTCTCTCCAGATTAGAGAACACAGCGTAAAGTTGACTTTACAGACTTAGACTTTTCACATTAAATCTTGGATACAATTTATACACTAACACTAAGGGTTGCAAAGCCTATGGTTGCTACTATAGCTGAGATTTTGGAGATTACAGGAATGGAATATGTTGATATTATTGACTTATCTTCAGATGATGCAGATGAAGCTTTTGAAAAATATGCTAATTTTTGGAAGGTTAAGGAGGAGGAAAAAGAAAATTATATGGAAGGTTCAGATGATGAAAATGAACATGATGATGTTATTCCTGATGGTGAAGAGAATGTTTTGGATACTTTGCTAGAGGAAAACAGTGATTATGATGCTTTACAAGCAATCTATGAGCAGGGTACTCCGTAAGACATTCATCTTAGTCCTGTATACAATGAAGTTCTTGAAGCAACAAATGATGCCCCAGTGATTCCTTTGTTCAGAGAATTCAACTTTTCTGATGTCTCTGAAGTTTCTGTCAGTCAAAGACAGTCAAGTCCTGTTAGACATCCAAGCCCGATTCAAGATGATCCACCTGTGCAAGATGTTCAGAATGAAAATGAGGTTGAGAAACCAGAAGATGAAACTGTTCATATACCTGTCATGCCTAATCAAGATGAAGCAGGCCTTTCTAATGCACCTGAAGCACCTCTTGTGCCTACTGAAGCTGAATTAAGGCACATGAGACATGCACTTAGAGATCCTTTTCTAGAAGAGTAGATGAAGAAGGTGTTTGTTCACAGAGTTAGGCCAATGGACAAGTATAATGTTTTGGGGGTTTCTGATCAACCAAAAGAGTATCAAGAAGAGTATGTCAGTATGATAAACTATCTGAGACAAACTGAACGTGTTGTGAAAAACAAGTCTGGAATTGTCACTGTTAAAGAAGTTAGGCTGAAGAAGTTTTTCAGAATCTAGTATCCAGAGAGTTCTATGTCCAAAGAAAAGATATGACTGAATGTAGTTTTACTGAAGCTGATTTTAGTTTTCTGAATATGGATGATCTCGAGCACATGTATCATCTTTTCAGAACCATGACTATCAGAAAAGAGAATATTGTGTTTGCTTTGGAAGCGATCAAAAGGTTCATGAGAAGACATATCTTCTATACCTACTGCTGTTAGAGCATGTTTATGTTGGATACAAGATCATGAAGACAAGAAGTCAAAAGCTGGAAAGTCAACTCTCAGTGAAAATCAAAGTCAATGTGTAATAAAAGTCAAAGTTAATTTTAGTTGTATTTGTTTTGTTTTTCCTAAATAGGTATATGGCTAGGTATAAATAGTTTGCTTCTTGTGTTGTTTTAGATATATGACTTGAGAGAGATTTGTACGCAATTAGCAGAGAGAGTTTTAGAGAGAGAAAGAGACTTGTAGAGAGAGAAAGTGAAAAACAGATTTGTAATCTTTGATTTGTGAAATTGAAATCGAAACAGGTAGACTACTAATCTTGTTGTGTTTGATTGTTTGTAATTAGAAACTTGAATTCAGGGACTATCAATTGGTATCAGAGCAGATCTAGATTAAAATCAAATCAAGAAATGTTGTCGACACTGTTTCATTGAAGTCCAGATTCGATTCTGAATTTTAGTGTGTTTTTCGAGTTGTAATTGGTTGTTTAGTGATCGAATTATGTCCTAGATTGTGTTTGTATAGATTGATTCACAAATTGCACTGTAATTCTTCTTCAATTTGTTGAATTTGTTGGTTTTTGAGTCTTTCGTGGTCGAACATTGTGTATTGATTCAATTTGTATTTTTAAGTGTAGTTAGTTGAAATTCTTTGGTTGTAATATGTTTTAGATGTTCTAGGGATCAATTTGTCGAAGTTCGAATTTGTAATTCAAAGTCTAGATAGGATTTTGGGCATAGCAGATCGATATTTCTTCTCAGATTGAAGAACTAGCAAGCAGATATGAAGAATTCGCGAAACCATCAAGAACGCATAAAGAATTTGAAGAATTCGTAGAATTTCATTAGAATTCGCATTGTGGTTGAATTTTTGAAATTTTACAAGTGTAAAATTCGCAGATGATTGTGTTGCGAGTTTTCTAGGATTCGTAGGCCTTTGTATTGAGAATTCTTAAGAATTCGTATTTGTCTGTCTGCGAATTGCTAAGAATTCGCAGAAGTCTGATTTGCCAAGAATTCGCAGATAACTTTTGTGAGAAAAAGTTTTTCTTGAAAAAGTTACAAGGATAGGATTCGTAGTTTTGAATCTTGCGAAAAGTGAAGATTTTATACGTTGTTTCTTGCGAATTCCTCAGGATTCGTAGGTTTGAGAGTTACGAATTCTGACTTCTTATAGTTTGCGAATTCTGAAGTTGGTATTTTTGCTTACGAATTCTTGTGGGTTTTACAAAAAGTGTGAAAGTTTTTTAAATGTTGGATTCGCAGGTTTCAGTTTTGCAAATTCTAAGTGTTGTTTGCGAATTCTGAAGACTATTTGATAGTGCTTGCGAATTTTAGAAGAATTTTACGAATTCTGTGTGTGTTTCTGTAATGTTTGAATTTCATACTTGGAGAAATTTTGGAAATTTTATTTATGTTTTTCTTTCAAGTATTCTGCATTTTTACTTGATTTCATTTTTGGACTAACGATCAGTTTCAAGTTTCTTATTGCATATATAAATCAAAACAGGATGACTTCTAAGGACGCTCTTTCAATTGGCACGGATGTAAAGCCCCCTGTTCTGTTTAAAGGGGAGTACGAGCAATGGAAAGATAGGTTTCTAGACTTTGTTGACCGACATGCTAATGGAGAGAACCTCATTCTATCTATCACTGAAGGTCCCATGATTCCTCCCACCATGGAAATACCTGATGAGGAATCTTCGGATAGTGAGGATGGAGATGAAGATAGAGTTAGAAAAATGAAGACTGTTCCTAAAGATTTTTCTCGATACTCAGATGAACAGAAAAGTCGTTTTAAAGCCGATAAACAAGCCAGATCTCTTCTTCTTCAAAGTATACCTAATGAGATATACATTAAGATTGACAACTATAAAGCGAATGCCAAAAAGATGTGGGATCAGCTACAAAAGATGATGATGGGTTCCAAAGTAGGGAATCAAATGAAAGTGGCTAACTGCATCAACAACTATGAAGAATTCAAAGCAAAAGAAAATGAGAGTCTTGAGGACACATATGAGAGATTTGTACTGCTTCTCGATGAACTTTCAAAGAATAAGGTCAAGAAGAAGAAGATTGAAAACAATGTGAAGTTCCTCAGCATCCTGCAACCTGAATGGAAGAAACATACCCGCAGGATGAAACAAATGAAAGAGTTGAGTGATATACCTCTTCATGAAGTCTACGAGACTTTAAGACAAAATGAGGAGGAAGTTGAAGAGAAAAGGGCTGGAAAGAAGAAAGCTGAGAAAGTTCTTGATCCAATAGCTTTAGTAGCTAGAGAAAAGGAGAAATAAAAGAAAGAGAAGAAGAAAAAGAAGAAGATAGCTATTCCCAGTTCTGATTCTGATTCTGACCCAGATAGTGATGATGGTGAAAATCTCAAGCAAGCCATGTTGCTACTGACCCATGCCTTTCAAAAAAAGTTTTACAAGAAGCCGAGGTCTAACTCTCAGAGATACTCATCATCGGGGGTCAAAGAATCATGAACACCGTGAGAAAATAGAAGGAAAGAAGTATGAAGAGAAAAGATATGTGGAAAGAAAGCCAGAAGAAAACAAGTTTGTAAATGACTACACCAGTGTTGACAAGAAGACTGATGATCTGATCAAATGCTACAACTATGGCAAAGTCGGACATTATGCAAAAGAATGCCGAAAGCCAAAGGTTCGCAATTCAGAATGCTACAAGAACAAAATGCTCTTGGCCAAGCAACAGGAAGCTGGCAAGGCATTGATGGCTGAAGACGAATTTTGGTTAGATCATTAAGATGTTGAGGAAGAGAAAGAAGAAGAAACCCACATATGTTTTATGGGTGATGCAGTTAAGTATGATGATTCAGAAGATGAGGCATCTGATGAGGTAAAAAACTTAACTGAACATGATTTCATGAATAAACTAGAAGCCATGATGATCGAGCTTCAAGACCTTCAAAATAAATTGAAAAAGGAAAAGAGGAGAGTTGCAAAGAAAAATCAAAAGATTTTTGAACTTAACAAAGCTGTTATTGGAAACAAAGATCTTATTGATTCTTTACGCAAATCTGTTTTTGATCTTAAAAATGAAAAAGATTGTTTTGAAAGTAAGATTTCTGTTTTTGAGTCTAAAATTTCTAAGTCTGATTTAGAAAAACAAGAATGTGCTTTACAAGTTCACAAATTGCAGATTGAGAACAAGAGCTTAACAAAGAAGGTAAATGGTTTGGAAGCCAAACTTTATGCTAGAGGTCAAACAGATCAAACCATTTTCCTAAACACCCCAAATGAGGAAGCTGATGTTAGAGAGAAGTGGGGTCTCGGTTACGAAAACCCACACTATCTAAAGAAAGCTATCAGAAAACAACCAACATTGTACAATTTTGATTTTCTTTTTGTTGCTGGTAAATATACTCATTTACAACCCAAATTTGTTACCAAAACATCTGAAGAGGTTGAGGCCAGAGAAGATGCAAACAGAAAGAATACAAAGAAAATGCAACTACCTTTCTGCTATCAAAAGCTGAATGATAGCTATCTTTCTGATCAACCAAAAGTTTTATCAAATGATTATTTTGACAGTTATTCAAGCAAAGAGATGGAGGTAAAACCTGTTAAAGCTAAAGTTTATGTTCCTCCACTCATTTTAGAAAGCAAAATAGTTGATCTTGAAAATGCTTTATCTGATGAAAGAATTTTGGTTGACCTAGAACAAAATGTATTTTCAACTGTAATGAAGAACACTACTTTCAAAGTTGAATCTCAAAAGTGATCAACATCTTCTAAGGCACCTCAAATTTTAACAGATGATTTTGATGACTTATTTGCATCTGCAAATGATTTTCTTTATTCTGATGAAGGGTGTATAGATGAGATTGATATGTTTGACTTCAATGCTAAACTTCCAGATCATTCTCCTTTTGTTATTAATGGTCAAATTTTACCTAGTGTGCATGAAGTTGGTGAATCATCAACCAAGGTTGATGAAACAGTTTCTGTGAATGCTGATTATTATGCTAAGGGTAAGAATCAAAAGAAACGGCGCTCACAGAAAAGGACCGACACTGGTAAACAAAAGAATAGATAATCTCAGAAATCTGATTTTCCTAACAAATCTAAATTTTTTGTTTCAGATTTAAGAAAGAAAAGGTCGGAAGAGCGAACTGAATGGCGAACTAAAAGGAAAATTGATGACAAGGCAGAATCAATTCTTGATAGTTCTTGTAATAGATCAAATAGTAGTGTGTCTGATGTAGTTGGTTCTGTTGCTTCTACTAATAAAAACCTTGTAACTTTCTACAAGAGATATTCCATAAAGCAATTATTCAAATTATCTCCTACTACTACTAAATCTTATACTTATCGGTGGAATGATTTTGCTTATCATCATTATTCTAATGATTGGTTTGGATCATATCATGTTTATTCTTCTAAATCAAATGTTTTTAAGAGTTTTCAAAAGAAAAGAGGATCCATATTTAAATGGATACCAAAATCTTGCGCTAATCCGTTAAGACCCGTTTTTAAATGGGTACCTAAAATTGTTATTCCCTAATTTCTCTTGTGCAGACCCGTCATATGTGGTACTTGGATAGTGGCTGTTCCAAGCATATGATTGGGCAAAAGCATTTATTGACTAATTATACAGAGAAATTTTGTGGGAATGTAAGGTTTGGAAACGACCAGTTCTCACCGATCTTAGGATTTGGTGATGTTATTCAAGACAACGTAACGATAACGAAGGTGAGATATGTAGAAGGTTTAGGGCACAACCTATTCAGTATTGGCCAGTTATGCGATAAAGGATTAGAGGTAAATTTTAAAGTTAAGAGTTGCTCGGTGCGTACTGAAGATGGCAAAGAACTCTTAGTCCGAACTCGAAATTCCAACCTCTACACAATCAATTTGTCAAAGGTCCAAACTGACAATCAGGTGTGTCTAATCTCAAAAGCCTCGATGCAACAAAGCTGTCTATGGCATCGACGACTCTCTCATCTGAATTTTCGCTACATAAACAAACTGGTTAGTGGAAAGTTAGTGAATGGACTTCCTAATCTCAAGTACGTGAAAGAACACTTGTATGCAGCATGTGAAAAAGGAAAGATGAAGGGAGCTCCACATAAACCGAAGCCTGAACCTAGTACCAGTTCTCCACTTGAATTGTTGCATATGGATCTCTGTGGTCCTATGCGAACGCAAAGCTTAGGCGGAAAGAAATATGTTATAGTTATCATGGACGACTATTCGCGATACACGTGGGTCAAATTTCTACGATCAAAGGATGAGACGCCCGAAGTACTCATCACATTTCTGAAGACGACCCAAGTGAATCTGCAGAAACCAGTCAAGATTCTCAGAACTGATAACGGCACAGAGTTCAAAAATAGAACTGTTGAAGAGTATCTCGAATCGGTCGGGATATCACATCAATACTCTGCTGCTCGTACGCCAGAACAGAATGGAGTAGTCGAAAGGAGAAATCGAACGCTAGTCGAGGCCGCTCGCACTATGCTCAGCCAATCAGACTTACCCTTATTTTTGTGGGCAAAAGCTGTTTCGACTGCGTGTTATACTCAAAATCGTTCCATTATACATCGTAGATTTCAAAAGACTCCGTATGATTTGATCAAAAACCGAACACCAACCATCAAATATTTTCATATTTTTGGTTATAAGTGTTTTGTGCTAAACAACAGAGAGAGTCTGAACAAGTTCAGTGCTAAGGCAGACGAGGGCATCTTCATTGGATATTCTTCTACATCTGCTGCATATCGAGTGTACTTAAAGAAGTTGAAGACTGTTATCGAGAGCGTAAACGTCACATTCGATGAGGAGATGGCTTCTGAACAAGTCAATTCAGAACCCGTGATAATCGGAGTGCTAGCTTCTAGGAAAATCAGTCCCCCTACAGTGAATAAATCAGATGTTGCTTCATCGTCCACTACTCATTTATCTGATTTAGATATTTTATTTGAACTATTTTATGATGAATTTCTTGGATCTAAAGTGACTAAACCTGTTGTGGTTGACAGTATGGAAAATTCAACGACTAATCATCCAATCACATAAGATGTTTCCACTGAATCAAATTCCCCGATTCAGCAAGAAATTACAGTTCATATGCCTATTCCGATAGTTGAAGCTATAACTACTAACGAAGTGCTAGAAGTTGCTGAATCAGTAAGGTGTACTGTAAGGACAGATCAACAGACTGAACACAATGTACCTACTGAAACTTCTGCACCAATTACTTCAACTGAACTCCTCCCTCATAATGCACAAGCTGAAGAATCTGATAGTGGATTCTTAGATGACAACCATGATCAATCTTCATATAATCCACTTCCTCATGAACATCGCTGGACCAAAGAGCACCCTCTTCACCAAATCATTGGAGATCTAAACAACCTGATGCAAACTAGGTCAGTAACTTTAAATCAATGTCTGCATTGACTCATTCCTGAGTAAGATAGAGCCTACTCGAGTATCAGAGGCTCTAGCTGACTCGGATTGGGTGTCTGTTATGTAAGAAGAGTTAAACCAGTTCGAAGCCCTAAAGGTTTGGAGACTAGTGCCAAAACTGGAAGGAAAGACCATTATCGGCACTAAATGGGTATTCAAGAATAAAAAGGACGAGTATGGTATTGTCATAAGGAACAAAGCACGACTGGTTGCCAAGGGATATAGGCATGAGGAAGGCATCGATTATGATGAGACTTATGCTCCAATGGCGCGTATAGAGGCAATCCGAATGTTTCTAGCCTACGCAACCCACAAGAACTTCACTGTCTATCAAATGGACGTGAAGACTGACTTTCTGAATGGCATTCTTAAGGAGAAAGTCTACGTTTCTCAGTCAGAAGGGTTTGTGAATCCAGATAAGCCATATCATGTATATATCATGGATAAAGCTCTTTATGGTCTGAAACAAGCACCTAACGCCTGGTATGATGTTTTATCTCAATTCTTGGTCAAGTAAGGTTTTTCAAAAGGTAAAGTCGATACCTCTTTGTTTATCAAAAAGGAAAAAGCCGATATCATTCTTATTCAGATATATGTGGATGATATTATATTTGGCTAAACTAATCCCAAATACTGTAAGAATTTTTCAAACCTCATGGTGTCAAGATTTCAAATGAGTATGCTGGGAGAGATGAATTTCTTTCTCGGATTACAAGTAAAACAATTTTCAACAGGGATTTTCATTAATCAATCTAAGTACATTTTTGATATTCTTCAAAAATTCAAAATGGAAAATTGCAAACCTATTGGAACCCCAATGGCACCAGGTACTAAGATTGGCATTAATCCTTCGGGAAAAGCTGTTGATGTTAGGACTTATAGGGGAATGATAGGTTCTTTAATGTATCTTACTTCTAGTAGGCCAGATATAATGTTTTCAACATGCTTGTGTGCTAGATATCAGGCCGATCCTAAAGAATCCCATTTGGCTGCTATCAAACGGATATTTAAATATCTGAAGGGGACTGCAGATCTTGGTCTGTGGTATCCTAAGGATACAGGGTTTGAACTGACTGCTTATTCAGACGCAGATCATGCTGGATGTATATTAGACAGGAAGAGCATGTCAGGTCATATTTAATTCCTCGGTGATAAACTCGTTAGTTGGGCATCGAAGAAGCAATTATGTGTTTCCACATCGACGGCTGAAGCAGAATATGTTGTTGCTGCAAGCTGCTGTTCTCAAGTCTTGTGGATGCGAACACAACTGCGAGATTATGGCTATCAGTACAACAAGATCCCGATCTATTGTGACTCGAAGAGCGCTATCGTAATATTAGCTAATCCTGTGCAACATACTAAAACAAAGCACATTGATGTCAGGTATCATTTTATCAAAGATAATGTAGAAAAAGGTACAATAGAACTTTACTTTGTAAAAACTGATTATCAGCTTGCAGATTTGTTTACCAAACCTTTAGATGAAAAGAGATTCAATTTTCTTGTATATAAGCTTGGTATGCTAAATCTCAAGACCTAATCAGCGATTACCTATTAAAGTTTCTTTTATTGCAATTTTTCTTTATTTCTTTATCATTAATTCTGAAAGGATATCTGCACTTTAACATTTTGATCATGATCTCAGGGGGAGTGAGACAAGACTTTAAGATGATCAACATTATTTTGAGGGGGCGTTTATAGAATTTTTGCATTTACTTAACTGCCAATTTTTTTTTGTGATGCATATTTTTAGGAGGAGTCTATGAGTACAACAAAAGGAGTAAGGATATGATTTCTGATTACTTCAGATCAGAACTCGTTCACTAAATGTTTTACTACTTTCTGTTGTTTACTTTTCAATAAATTTGTGAATAAAGTTGCTTTGACATGACTTTGAGACTTTTGCAGATTGAGAGAAGCTATCAAGATCATATCATTATGATTTTCAGCTTGACTTCTTGAGATTTAAGACTGAACAACAAAGGTTAAATTTCTTATCTTAATCTCATATATGGTTGAAAGAAGGACGAATTTCAATCATAAAAAACATATTATTAAATGTTCAAACCACTTCCCGATTCTTAAATAGATTTCATGAATTGGAAGTGAGATTTTAAATGTTTTCGTTTTTACTTGTGCTTAAACGATTAACAAACCGTGTGTTTCCAAAGATAAATACTTGTGTATTATCTTTTCCATATACTTTCAAGTATTCACACACACCAGTTTAATTGTTGTTAACTTTGTTCTTACCATGTCTCTAAATTGTAACCAATTTTTCGATGGTAAGACACCCCGCTTGTTATTCAGAATTTGAGCGTGATTTCATTTCTGAACGTCATTTCAAGAATGTCTATATATTGGTTCGTATAGATAACATTCAATTATTCTTGACCCAAGCCTTAATTGATAAATCATTTGATTCTGATCATTTCATACAATGTTAGATTTTCAAACAAGTTCATTGCATTCATGTTCATTCTTTCAAAATACTTGTTTGAAATATCCTCAATGTTTCAAAATGCTCAAATCTTCATGATTACATCTATGAACATATAGACATCTGACTTGTATCTTTTGTGCTTTAACTGTTCTAGTTAAACCATTTGAGCAACAATGTGCTTTTATAGGAAAATATGGGTTCTTTGTGATAGGTCTTAAATGAAACTTCTATGGATTCACGTTAACCAGTGTTTCCTACCCAAGAAGTTAATCCATAGTGATTGAGTGTGAGGAGTAAAAAATAAATGAGTGTGGGTTGTATGACGAGGTAAAATGAAAAAGAGAGTTTGGTTAGAAGCGAGCTCAATGATAAAAAGAAAGAGGGTGTGAGATCAGAGTAAAAGAATACCAAACTCTGCACCAACTACTTTCTAAGTCGGGCAGTCACATTACTAGTGTTTCACATTTCTTCGTGAACATTATTGAAATAGGCAATTAGCCCATGCCAACTCTTGATATAACCACCACTAGCCACTCATTTTCTTCTTAACAAGAAAACGTTTTATATTTTTCTGGGGACGCAACATATATTCTATCTGGTTTTCATTTGTAAAATCTTGATATTGAACAAGAAGGAAGTCTGCCCCACCTTCGCACTTCAATCATGCACATTGAGTCTGTGTTTAACTGTTGCTGTCTAAATGGTTTACACAATTTTGAGCCTTTATAAGCAATCATCAAGTGCTTAATTCTTTCTATCACTTGCACGAGCACACAGGGAATTTTTTTCTTGTAACAACGTTCATAGAAATTTCCTTCGTGGTGTTTCGATGTTTGAATGGAAGCCCTGGGGGAGTGAACATAACAAAAGTTCCTTTATAATGTGTATTCGTTACACACAGTAACTTAGTGTTACTGACAGACATTTTAACTGTTTCATTTGTTAATTCAGGTGTTACAGTCTAATTTGTCTGTATTTGAAAAGATCTAGATGAATACTTTGTTCGAATTGGCAACGAATCAGAGGCTCAGTTCAAAAGATCAGTAGTCAGAATTGATAATGACATTTCTTGGCGAAGGTTTTGATGATATCACTGTTGCTCTTCATAAAAAAGGGGGGATGTATTAAAGAAATGTCTGAGTCAGAAATTTCAAAGATAAAGAATTGTTTGAGATCAAAGATTATTTGTGAAAGAAGGATGCAAAGTTGAATATTTCTGAAGATGTGCTGAGATTTTACAGAAATTTTCTTTGATGGTTAGTTGCTAAAGCAAACAGAGCTGAAAATGGAGATATATTCTTTCTGAAGTCTGAAAGAGGTTTCTTATAACCTTGAAGAGATTATTGAAGATCGTTTCTATCATATTTGGGGGCGGTTGTGAATATTTTTTCAAAGACAGACTTGGGAAGAATACAGTCAAAGAAAGGGGAGATTGCAATGTTTATGCTTTAAGAAGAAATTTGTCAAAGAAAGGAGAGATTGTAAAAATGAAGCCTAAAGAGAAGACTGAATTGCAAAATCTTTCAAAGATGATCTTGAATCCAAAAGGGGAGATTGTTAGAGCATGTTTATGTTGGATACAAGATCATGAAGACAAGAAGTCAAAAGCTGGAAAGTCAACTCTAAGTGAAAGTCAAAGTCAATGTGTAATAAAAGTCAAAATTAATTTTAGTTGTATTTGTTTTGTTTTTCCTAAATAGGTACATGGCTAGGTATAAATAGTTTGCTTCTTGTGTTGTTTTCTTGAGAGAGATTTGTACGCAATTAGCAGAGAGAGTTTTAGAGAGAGAAAGAGACTTGTAGAGAGAGAAAGTGAAAAACAGATTTGTAATCTTTGATTTGTGAAATTGAAATCGAAACAGGTAGATTACTAATCTTGTTGTGTTTGTTTGTTTGTAATTAGAAACTTGAATTCATGGACTATCAACTGCTATGATTTCCAATTGGGTATAGAGAACAATCAGAAGAAAGTCAACATGATAAATCCAAATTTGACTATTTCTGATATTGACAACTATGAAGTGTTCACCGTGCTGGAAGAACCTGAGTTGGGAGTAGTCTACAAGAATAATGAAAATGAGAATAAGTTCTTCAGAGTATCTGATATTTTTAAGTTCTCTGATGGAACTCTCATGGTGATTAGATTGCAGTTCGACTCAAGGTACAAAGAAAGTGAAAGGCAGAGACTGCAAGTAGGAGAGCACTTGCCAAGAAGAGTTAAGTTTGTGATGCAGAGGATTCTTGAAGCTCTTGATGACAAATTTGACTTCAGAAGAGGCATAAGGAGGTTTGAATCACATTTGGGAATCACAGATAACCGTGTCAGGAGATTTACAAATTGATCCAAAAGGGGGAGATTGTTAGAGCTTGTTAGAGCTTGTTTGAATCAATTTGTAAGTGTTGTTTGACCTTTTGAGTTGTAAGTATTGTATGAGGTCAAGGCTTGTTTGACCCATATAAATACATGTTGTCTTGTTCTTGTCTTGTAAGTCGTGTGGAAGTCATGTAAGCACGCACATTCCAAGTCTTGTAACTTCTGTCTTTGTGAGATATATGACTAAAGACTTGTGACTACTTTCTCTCTCTAGATTCTTGTTAATCATTTCTTAATCTTTGAATGTTAAATGCTTGAATCTGGAATCACACTATCCTCATACTAAGAATGGTACAATTGGTGATTGTTCTGTAGAGAGAGGGCTTTGTCGAGAAGGGTTTTCGCATAGGGCCGAGAGAGAGAGAGAGAGAGAGAGCTAAGGAAGGTGAAGGGGCGATGATAGTGAGAAGAAGATGTCTTTTCATCTGGTTGCATGTATTTGGAGTACAAACTGTCATTTCCCACCTCCATTTGCTCGACCCTCATTAAATGCTACTTGGTGAGGTGTCCTTTTAATCTGAAAAAAAATATTTTGTTTAGCATGCTTAGATTAGAGGGATAGGCTGCAAAACCCAATCAATCACAACAGGTTGTACCCGATTTTTGGAGAAAGTCAGAGAGGGCCCCAAAAATTGTTATTTTTTTCAACCTAAAAATGAGAGAGGTAGTCGGGCCGAAGTTTTAGTCCAAAACAGGAATGGAAGGCTTGGGCCGAAATTTTCTCAAGGAAGACTTGAGGCCCGGTCCCCATTTGGCTTTGTTTATTTTGAAAAGAAAATGCATAAGGATAATTTAGCTTAAAACCAAATTTGTCATAAAAATCAATATTCTTAATCTAATTTAGTATCTTAATTCAAATCTTACTAATCATGGAATAAAAACCTTATTTTTTGTGATAAAAATTTACAAGACCGAAATTCATGATTTACCATGGATTTGAGTTTTGTTACAAAACTTTGGTTCAAAGATCTATAGATTATAAATTGAAATTTTATATACAAACAATTTGGAATTTTTGGGATTTTGTCATCTCCAAGCTTTTCAATTCACAAATTGAACAACCTCTGAAGGTTGGTGCATCACATCCAAGGGATTATAGAATGGTTTGACCCTCTGTCCATTGACCTGAAAAGTGGTTTCTTTGTCAAGGTCTATTAGTTCGATGACACCATAGGGGGTACACCTTTACCATATGGGATGGTCCTGTCCACCTAGAATTCAGTTTCCCTAGAAATAATTTAAGTCTAGAATTGAATAGTAGGACTTGTTGCCCCTCAGTAAATCTTTTTGGAATAATTTTTTTGTCATGCCACTTTTTTGTAATTTCTTTATAGTGCTTGGCATTTTCATATGAAAATTCCTAAGCTCTTCCAATTTACTGAGTTGTAACAATATTTTCTTTCCTGCACAATCTAAATTCAAATTGAGTTATTTGATAGCCCAATAAGCCTTATGTTCTAATTCCAAGGGTAGATGTCAAGCTTTTACAAAGACCAATTTGTAGGAAGACATTCCAATAGGGGTTTTGTAGGCGGTAGGCCCAGAGGACATCATCCAATTTGGAGGCCCAGTCCTTTTGGTGTGGTTTAACCACTTTGGACAAAATCCCTTTTATCTCCCTATTTGACGACTTAGCTAACCCATTGGTCTGAGGATGGTAGGTCGTGGCTACCCTATGCTTGATGTCACAATTTTCTAGGACTTCTTCCACCATGTTGTTTATGAAGTGTGTGCCTTAATCACTTCTCAAGTCACGTGGTGTACCAAATCTCGTTAAAATATACTTGTGCAAGAATTTGACAACTGTCCTAGCATCATTGGAATGGCAAGCCATGGCTTCCACCCATTTGGACATATAATCTATAGCCACCAGTATGTAGGCACAATTATTGGAGAGTGGAAAAAGTCCCATAAAGTCTATGCCCCAGACATCAAATAATTCTACTTCTAAATATCCATTTAAGGGCATCTCATTTCTCTGAGAGATATTTCCACTTCTTTGACATTCATTGCAACTCCTTGCAAAATCATGAGCATCACAGTTTAAAGTAGGCCAATACAACCCAAATTGTAAAACCTTTGCAACTGTCCTAATTCCTCAAAAATGTCCTCCACATGGGTCTGAATGGCTATGGTGTAAGACTGATGTCACTTCTTCTTTTCGAATGCACCTCCTGATCACCTGATCTGCACAAATTTTAAACATAAATGGGTCATCCCACAGATATTTCTTGGAGTAAAAAATAAGCTTTTTTCTTTGATGTTTATTTAGCTCCCTGGGAATGATCCCATAAGCTAATTAATTTACAAGATCAACAAACAAGGGTATGGTAGAATATAGGAGAGACAAAATTCTTTCATCTGGGAATACTTCATAGATATCACCATTGTGTATTGGTTTGTCTTGTTTTTCTATCCTAGATAAATGGTCAGCCACTTGATTATCCACACCCTTTCTATCAGTGATCTCCAAATCAAATTTTTGTCGTAACAAGACCCACCTTATTAGCCTTGGCTTTGCATACTTTTAAGAAATGAGATATTTGATGGCAGCATGATCGGTATGCACAACTACTTTGGTTCCCATCAAATATGACCTAAATTTTTCAAAAGTGAAATGCACAACTAATAATTCATTTTCAGTAGTGGTGTAATTAATTTGGGCTTCATTGAGAGTTTTACTAGCATAGTAAATAGGGCGGAATATTTATTTCTTCTCTGACCCAATACAACTCCTACAGCCCAGTCACTGCATCACACATTATCTCAAAAGATTGAGACCAATCAGGTGTTACTACTACAGGGAAGTGACTAATGCCTTCTTCAAAATTTGAAAAACATTCCTACAATCTTCATTAAAATTAAAGGCATGGTCCTGTTGTAGTAACATACAAAGAGGTTTTGATATTTTTGAAAAATCTTCGATGAACCTCCTGTAAAAACCTGCATGTCCTAGAAAATTGTTAAAGCATTTTGCTGTTGGAATCAATGTCTTGTTATGTTGAGTCAATATTTGTAATGTCAATGTATTTCTTTTTTATGTTTGACCATATAAATAGTGTTCCTTGCCATTGTAATTATACAACAACCATGAGAGAACCTTTCATTGTGTAATCTTGTAACTCTGTGAGACATATGACATCAATCTATTCTATTGAATAAAAGTAACTTATAATCATCTGGTTAGGATCGATCTAAACCGAAAAATGTCAACCTATGACCAACTCAAAATTAGAGTAGCTGATAGAGTAGAAGGTAGGATTCTATATTCTATAGCCACACTTGTGACTTTCTCTCTGTACATTTTCTCTCATACGCTTCATTAGTTTGTGATTTGGATGTTAATTTCTTGAATCTGGAACAACATTTGGTATTGTGTATTCTACGGATTTGGTATTCAGATTCAATGTATAATGTATAATGCACATACCAAAGCTCACGGATTCGCGGTTCTCGCAAGCCATAGCCTGCGGATTGCTCGGAATTCGTATTGTGTATTCTACGGATTGTTGTCTAAGATCAGTTTATTTTTCCAAGTATAGAATTCGTATGTTATAGCATGCGCAAAGTTCGGAATTGTACGAAGTTATCTATGGATTGTTACTTCTCGCAAGCTATTGCTTACGAGTTGTCACTTTTCGTATCATTTGGCTTAAGGAAAGTATCCTTTGGTGTTCTAAAAATTGTTAAGTAAAGAATCTGTATGCTAACTTTTGCGCAAAGTTCAGAATCCGCAAACCATTGCCTGCGGATAGTTGGTTTTCGCACGCCGTTGCCTACGGAAAGTGTGAATCCGCATCCTTCAGCCTGCGGATTCTTTGTTTTCGGGTAGAGTGCTCTGCAAATTATTGATCTATGGGAAGTGTTTTCTTTGGTTTGCGACTTCTCTCTTCTATAAGTGATCATAGTGTTCTGCGGATTCAAGACTTACAAATTTTTTTCACAAAATTTTCAAGTTTGACCAAAGTTGACTTTTTGAGTCAAGTTTCATTTGAATTTTTCGGGACGATCTTTTTCAAGCATATTTTCTGATTTTGTGTGTCCCTTATTGTGCAAATCGATCAAGATGAACAAGGAAATTCAATCAAACTTGTCATATTATTTGATCTCAAATTCAATCGAATACAAGATGCTCTCCACTCTAATATTTCTCTTTCTAAAATCACTCTCTGATTAGTTCTACACACTTACAAGGAAGAAGAAAAAAATTTATACCAACAAGGTTACAAAGACAAAAACAACTACCAACACTTTGACTTATACTTGACATTGACTTTCCACTTATAAAAGCTTTGACTTTGACTTTGCTTGAGGGTTGAGTTGAGCTTTGACTTTTAATTCCCATGATCTTTAATCCAACATATTTGTGCACTAACAATCTCCCCTTTGGATTTAAGATCATCTTCAAAAAGAAATTTGTCAATAACGAACAATCTCCCCCTTTGTCTGACCGTTAACAAGTTCAATCCCCCCCTTTATAACATCTTCACAATGATAAACATGTCATCTCCCCTTTTGAGTAAATCTGTTCAAAATCAATCCTCCCTTTCTTTGAAGTGTCTTCAGATTTTCATTATTCTCTCCCAAAGTCTGTGAATATCTTCTTCAAGAATTTTAGCAATCTCCCCCAAGGTTATGAAAACCTCATTCAGACTTCAGAAAATAAATTATCTTCAGATTCAGCTCAATTTGCTTCAGCAAATAATCTTCAAAGAAAAGAAAATTTCATCAAACTTTCAAAACTTCTTGAACTTTCTCTTTCATTCTGAATACTTCATACATATTTCTGAAAACCAATCTTTCAAACTGTCATTTTTTGATCACTTTCTCCCCGTAATTGTTACAATATGTTCTCCAGACAACATTTATTGAAATTAATTCTATGACAACCGTCAAGATTAGTGCTTAGGTTAATTTCTAAGTTGATGAAAATTAAGATTTAAGTATTTGTCACTCCTTAAATTGCATAAAATTTTAAGATAAAAGTTTCCTGAAATTTAGGAGGTTGCGTAGAATGCCTGAAACAGTTCTGTGTCTGACCGTCACTGTCCGAAAATGCCAAAAATATATATATATATATATATATATATATATATATATATATAAAGAATTAAGTCCAAAATTCATAAAATTTTTAAGTTTATATTATTTAACTGAAATACTTTCATTTTTTTATACATATAGAATGTGTTCAGCAAAAATTGAGAATCGGGTATTTCGGTTCTCACATATCTGATTTAATTACCTATAATAACCATAATTCATTATTTTAATTTCATTATATGTGTCACATGGACACATGTCACATGGACACATGGAGGTTTAACTTAATATTTAAAACTAATTTAAAAATTTAAATAAAACTCACTTTCAACTCATTTTCATTTTAAAAATTAGAATCACCTCTTCAATTTCCTCTCTCTCTCTCTTCTTCCTCACCTAATCGGCCGAAGTCACCACCACCACCACCCTCAATTTTGAAATTTTGGAACAAATTAGGAGAAGAAACAAGGTTTTTGGGTCATCAATAGAAGATTGGTATCAAGTTTGAACAACAATTTCACTAGGTAACATCTAAATTTCATCTTTTGTTTGCATGTTTATACACTTTCGATTTTTTTTGAGTTCATAAGCAAAATTCTACATTCAAATGTGTATAAAACTTGTTTTTGATGATAGAAGAGATCACATTTGATATATATAGAGTTTTGTTTCAAGATTATGATCTCCATTTTAAAGAAACATGGAAATTTCATCAAGGGTTTAACTAAAGTGTTCATGCATGTAGAAATTGGGTACTTTGATGGATTGAACCAAGAAATTGTGGTGATTATGAATTCAAATTCTTGTTATTTCAATAATTTTTGATTATTAGAACTCTTAGGATGAGGTATTACAAACCTCACATGATCAAGAGTTTAAAAAGTGGTGAAAATCACTTATTTGTCCTCTTAATAGCAATGCATGTATGAATAATTTGCACCCTTGTTACTTTGGTATTTTGGTATTAGTGGTACAAAAGGAAGTTTAAACTAAAAGTGTTCTTAAGATGGAAATTATAATCTCCATATGATTAAGGACAAATTTTGAAGTAATTTTTAACATTTGAATGGTTGAATGATTCATGCATAAGTATGGATGAGCATATTTTAATGCTATGAGTCCAAGAATCTTAAAGTATACTAAAAAGTCTTATTACAATGTTTAATGATGTGAAGACATGGTTTATACCAAAAACCATGCTATAATGATCATCATTTTCGGCTTAATAGAGATGTTTTGGTACTTTGAAATCTGTCCAGAAACTAACCTTCACTTCTAGCATTCACAACTCTTAAACCACAAGTCCAAAATTGGGCTTTTTGATTCTAGACTTTAATTTAGGGTGTTAGATTTCTAAAAAGTCCGAAAACACTAATTTTGGAGATGATTTGAGCACTTAAATGGATTTTACAAGAAAATGGTGCAATCTGTCCAGTGAAGACAGATTCATACACCTATCTTGTAGAAGCCATAACTCCCTCATTTCTTATCCCAAATTAAGTGAATTTTTTTCCAAATGATAGTATTTTGAGTTAGGTTTACACCCATATAAGTATCATTGGCTAATTCAAAGAATTGATACCCCAAAAGCATGCTACAAGTGAGGTATGTCACTGATCCGGAAATCAGTGACACACTGCTTTGTGGAAATTATTTAAGTTATCAAAACTCATCCAAAAATTATGAAAAAGTTCAGATTTACTCTTTACACACTATAGTATTACCACAAAATATTTGGTGAATTCATTCCTTTGGGAAGATATGTTTCTATAGTGGTTTTGTTGACTAAAATTTTGGACTGCTACTGCTGAATTTTCAGAAAAGTGATCATAATGAGATCTAGACTTGTGTTAAGACATAATAAGACTATAATTGATCTAAATATGGTTTTTGACATTGACACCTACTTAATGGCATTTCATAAGTTATTTGGACGGGTCATTTGGACATAGGAACCGGTGTTAACGTATTTCCACTATGGCAACCTTCACTATAGGAAACCAAGGAAGCGGCACCTATTTTGAGCACTATCATTAAGTTTCCAAGTTCACTCTCAAGGTGAGTATTCACAGCCCCATTTTACTTGTTTTAAATGATTTTGGGGTGAAAAGCATGCTTAAGTACGATTATAATGATTCATGAGTTAATTGAAATGTTTTGCGCTGTTAAGTCGCCAAGGCTTGTTCTCAAGCATTTTAAAAAAGTAAGATGTATGACGTTAAATAGTTGGTATGTTGAGTATTTAAGAGTTAGTCCCCAGACGACACTACTATTAACCCAGAAAATTGGGCCTATAGTATTAGTGGATAGCGCTATTTGGGCTTGACCAACCCCACTTCTTACAGCTGACGAGCTAGGAGTGCACTATACTAGAGAAGTGATTGACCATGCGGCGCTTGAGACCACCTCTGAGTCAAGGCACACGGGGCAAAAACAAGGGTCCGGGACGGTTTAGTAGTGGCTCAACCAAGTTTAAGTTATACCGACTCAAGTCATACGTAAAGCAATACTCATGAAATTTTCAAGTTAAGCTTTTGAGCACGAACATACTCCAACTATCCAATTTTTGTATATAAAATGTTTTGTGCATCTTTAAAACCTGTGAACTCACCAACTCTCGTAGTTGACCATATTTTTGTACATGCTTTTCAGGTAATCAAAAAGCTAAACTTTAAGGGTCGTTCTGCGTATAACATGAATATGCTTGGGGGATGTACAAACTTTTGGACAATGCTATCTTGAATTATCTCGAGATTGTAATTTCACGATAAACATTCTACTATTAAATTTTGTAATGTATTTTTATTAAATGTATGGTGGTTGAACTTTATGCTTGTGGATTGTTTATCGGAAACTGTTATACCCCGTGTTTCCGCTTTAGCGGGGTGTGACAAATTCTCACCCTTTTTGATGATGTAATGCATATAAATCATTAAAACTTCGTCAATAAATGTCCTATTTCACTTTCTGACCAACTGATCTTCCATATGAGCCTTGTACTAAACATCCGTCAATTCATAATATATTCATCCAAATTTTTTCAAATTCAGACAAATAGGAATGTAACCCCGAATCAACAAATGAATCAGTTAAAATGTCTATAAGTAACACGAAGTCACTTAGTACAACAGATGTACTGTACAAGGAGTTTTATTGATGTTCACTCCCCAGGTCTTCCATTCAATCATCGAATAACACAAGGTAATTCTATGAATGTTCTGACAGAAAAACATATTTTCTGTGTGTATGTGCTTGTGTATGAAAGAATTTAAGCATTTTGCTTTATATTAGGCTCAAAATGTGTAAATCATTGAGACAACAACAGTAATACACATACTCAATGTGCATGATCGAAATGCGAAGGTGGGGCAGAATTCCTTCTGTTTTAATATCCAAATCTTCCGAGTGAATATCAGATAGTGTATGTGTTGCGTCCCCAAGATTTCTTTGTTGATAAAGAAATGAGTAGCTGGTGGGGTTTAATTCAAGAGTTGGCATGGGCTAGTGCATGTTTCAATGATGGTTACCAAAGAATGTGAACCAACAGATTTTGTGGTTGCCCGACTTAGAAAAAGTTGGTGCATAGTTGTGATATTATTTTAACTCTGTTCTCACACCCTTTTTCTTTTTAATCATTTATGCTCACTGCCAACCAAACTCTCTTATTCATTTTACCTCATCACACACCCATACTCAGATATTGACCACTCGCCTCTCGATCACTCTGGATAACTTCTTGGGTAGGAAACATTGGTTATCGTGAATCCATATAAGTTCTATTAAGTCCTCACATTGATCCCATGTAAATTGTCCTACAAAATGTTGCTCAATCGTTTAACTTCAATAGTTAAAGCACAATATATGTCAGATAACAATATGCTCAGTATGATAATCATGAAAATTTGAGCATTTTAAAACATGGAAGATGTTATCAAAACAAGGAAATTGAATGAACGAAGTGAAACAATATAAATGTTTTGAGAATCTGACAATATATGAAAAAAGATCAAATATGAATGATTTATCAATAAAAGGTTAGGGCATGAACAATTGGATGTTGTCTATAGAAACAAGTATAGACATTCTTGAAAGAAACGTTTTTAATGAAATAACGCGCAATAAACAATGAATTTCAAACGAGGTGTCTTACCATCAAAAAATAGTTTCAATTTTGAGACATGGTTCAAGAAAAGTACTAAACCAGTGCGTATGAATACGTGACAGTATATGGAAAAGATAATACACAAGTATTTATCTTTGGAAACACACGGTTCGTGAAATATTGAAGCTCATAAAATGAAAACATTGAAAATCACACTTCTAAATTAATGAAATCATTTTGAGAATAAGAAGTGGTTTGAACGATTAAGCAAAAATGTTTGTATGTCTGAAAGTCGTCCATCTTTCAAACACATATGATTTTAAGGTTAGAATATTTCTTATGCTCATCAGTATTCTCATAAAGTCAGCTCCAAAGTCATGATTGATATTATCATGTAAGCTCCTCCTCAAAATCTGCAAGTAGTCAAAAAGTCGTCAAAGCAACAAAGTCTTATTGAAAGTAAAAACATTTATTGAAAAATAAAGACATGAAAAGCGAAGTAAAACTTTTACAATACGAGTTCTAAACTGATTGTTTAGAAGTCAATGTCCTTACTCCCCCTGAAAATATGCATTATGAAATTTGTCAGTACAAAATATATGCAGAAATTTCTCTAACTCCTCCTAGAAAGTATGATCGTTTGATCTTTGTTTCACACTTCCCCTGAAATCATGAATAGAACCTTTCAATGCAAATATCATTCTGATTAAAAATAAAGAAATGAAAAAAAATTACAAATTAAACTGTACTAGGTAAAGCGGATTATGTTTTAAGATTCAACATACCTAATTTCGAAATGAGAAAGTTAAATATGTTTTTGTCCAAAGGTTTGGTGAATAGATCAGCTAATTGGTAATCCGTGTTTACAAAGTAAAGTTCAATTGTACCTTTTTCGACATTATCTTTTATAAAGTGGTACCGCACGTCGATGTGTTTGATCTTTGTGTGCTGAACAAGATTAGCAGATATCACTATGGCGCTCTTCGAATCACAATATATAGGAATCTTGTTGAAATGGAAGCCATAATCTCAAAGCTGTGCGCACATCCACAATACTTGAGAGCAACAACTTGCAACTTGCAACTTGCAACAGCTACATACTCTACTTCAACAGTTGATGTGGAAATACATAGTTGTTTCTTTTATGCCCATGTTATGAGATTGTCTCCAAGAAATTGAATGTGACCCGATGTGCTTTTCCTGTCTAGCATACAACCTGCATGATCTGCGTCTGAATATGCTATTAGCTCAAAACCAGTATCTTTAGGATACCACAAACCAAGATCTGCTGTTCCCTTCAGATATCTAAATACCCTTCAGATATCTAAATATCCTCTTAACCGTCGAAAGATGGGATTCTTTGGGCGAAGCTTGGTATCGAGCACATAAGCATGTAGAAAACATAATATATGTCTGACTAGCCGTCAAGTACATTAATAAACCAGTCATTCCTCTATAAGTCCTAAGATCAACAGCTTTTCCAGAAAGGTCAGATCCAATCTTAGTACCTGATGCCATCGGGGTTGAAATTCGAGTATAATTTGACATATTAAATTTCTATAAAACGTCAGCAATATACTTTGATTGATTTATGAAAATCCCCGTTAAAAATTGTCTTACTTGTAATCCGAGAAAGAAATTCATCTCTCCCATCATACTCATTTGAAATCTTGACACCATGAGTGTAGAAAAGTTCTTACAGTACTGTTATTCCCAGATAACAATGTGATTAAAAGATGACAATTACTTCTATCAAAACTCACTTTTATTAATCACAAGATTCAAATTACAATATACGCTCACAACACTTTCTTTCTCTAACTCAGATACTCTCACACTTCTATCTCTGATATGAAATCTAGATCCATGATTCACGAACCACAAGCTATTTAAACAAGCACATAAAACGCGCAAGACACTGTTCACGCAAACACTAAAACGCACAAACAACATTAAAAACAGAAAATACAAGATTTGACTTTGACTTTATTACACTAGACTTTGACTTTGATGCTGAGAGTTGACTTTAGCTTTGACCTTCAGTCTTCAGTCTTCTATGATCTTGTATCCAATATATTTATGCTCTAACAATCTCCCTCTTTGGATCAAGATCATCTTCAAAAGATTTAGCAATTCAATCTTCTCTCTTTGAGTACACAAATTACAATCTTCCCTTTGTTAACTTTTGTTAACTCTGATCATCTTCAAATAAATTGAATTCTTTCCAAAATCTATCTTCAACAAATAGTAACAATATTTCCCAAAAATGGTAGAAACCTCTTTCAGACACTTGAAAGAAATCATCTTCAGTTTCAGCCCAGATTGCATCAACAAATTATCTTCAAAGAAAATTTCTGTAAAATTCAGCATGTTTTCAGAAATCTTTTGAATTTGCTTTCCTCTTTTAGTCTTGCAATCTTTGAAAACAAACACTCTTCAAATCAATCTTCATTCTCCAACTTTCTTTATCAACACCAAAATTTGTTTCAAATTGTTCTTCAGTCAACATTTCTTTGAACTTTGTCATCTCCCCCTTTTTGATAATTGCAGCATGAAATCATCAAAACTTTCTCCAAGAAATGTCTTTAGCTGACCATTGATCTTTTGAGAAACTGAGCCTCTGATTATCTAACGATTCAAAAGATATTTATCCGAATCTTTGCAAATCCAGACAAATTAGAATGTAACACCTGAAGCAACAAATGAATGAGTTAAGATGCCTGTCAGTAACACTAAGTCACTGTGTGTAACGAATACACATTGAAAAGGAGCTTTTTGATGTTCACTCCCCCAGGACTTTCGTTCAATCATCTAAACACCACAAAGACAATTTCTATGAACGTTATGACAAGAAAAACAAATTTCTTTGTGTGTTCGTGCAAGTGTTCGAAAGAATTAAGCATATGATGATTGTTTTTTATAAGGCTCAACATAGACAACAGTAATTATACACAGACTCAATTGTGCATGATCGAAGTGCGAAGGTGGAGTAGACTTCCTTCTGTTTCAATATCTAGATTTTCCAAATAAAATTCAGATAGATTATGTGTTGCGTCCCCTTAAAATATGAAACATTTTCTTGTTGAGAAGAAAATGAGTGGCTGGTGGGGTTTTTATCAAGAGTTCGCATGGGCTAGTTGCCTGTTTCAATAATGTTCACGAAGAAGTGTGAAACACTAGTAATGTGGCTGCCCGACTCAGAAAGTAGTTGGTGCAGAGTTTGATATTCTTTTACTTTGATCTCACACCCTCTTTCTTTTTAAACATTGAGCGCACGTCTAACCAAACTCTCATTTACATTTTACCTCTTCACACAACCTACACTCATTTCTTTTTGACTTCTCACACAATCGATCACTCAAGGATAAACTTCTTGGGTAGGAAACACTTGTTAACGTGAATCCATAGAAGTTTCATGTAAGTCCTACACAATGAACCCATGTATTTTCCTATAAGCACAATGTTGCTCAAAATGGTTTAACTATAGCAGTGAAAGCTCAAATATACAAGTCAGATATGTGTATGCTCATAGATGTAATCATGAAGATTTGAGCATTTTAAACATTGAAGACTTTTCAAACAAGATAATTGAATGAATGAAATGAAGATAAGAAACTTGTTTGAAAATCTGACATTGTATCAAAAGATCAAATATGAATGATATAACAATCAAGGCTTGGGTCAGCAAAAATTGGAATTTGTCTATACGAATAAAAAATATAGATATTTTTGAAAGAACGTTTTGAAATGAAATCACGCTCAAAGTTCTTTGAAGTTCAATTGGGGTGTCTTACCATCAAAATTTTGTTTCAATTTAGAGACATGGTAAGAACAAAGTCAACAAAAAAATAAACCAGTGTGTGTGAATACTTAACAGTATATAGAAAAGACAATACGCAAGTAATTATCTTTGGAAACACACAGGTTGTTAACATTTAAGTACAAGTAAAATGAAAACATTTAAAATCACACTTCCAATTCATGAAATCTGTTTAAGAATCGGGAAGATAAGATAAGGTTTGAACAATTAAAAACATGTTTTCTATGATTGAAAGTTGTCCTTCTTTCAACCATATATGAGATTAAGATAAGAAATAAACCTTTCCGTTCAATCTTAAATCTCATCAAGTCAAGCTTAAAGTCATAAAGATATGATCTTGTAAGCATCTTCTCAATTTGCATCAGTCAAAAAGTCCGTCAAAGTACAAAATTTATTCACAGAATTTTTATTGAAAATTAAATGACATAAAGCAGTAAAACAATGAATGTACAAGTTCTGATCTGAAGTAATCAGAAATCATATACTCCCCCTGAAATTATGTATCAGAAAAATTTATCAATGAATAAGCATAAAGCAAACATATAAGCTCCCCCCTCAAATGAATATAGATCATCTTTATCTTCTCTCACCCCCCCTGAAATCATGAATACACATTAAAGTGCATATATCTTTTTTAGAATAAAAATAAAGAAATGAAGAAAAATAACAATAATAAAACTTTAATAGTTAATCACAGATTATGTCTTGAGATTAAACATACCAAGTTTCAAGATAAGAAAATTAAATCTCTTTTCGTCGAGAGGCTTGGTAAACAAATCAACAAGCTGATAATCAGTGTTTACAAAATAAAGTTCTATTGTACCTTTTTCAACATTGTCTTTGATAAAATGATATATAACATCGATGCGTTTTGTCTTTGTATGTTGTACAGGATTTGCAGATATGGCAATGGCGCTCTTCGAGTCACAATAAGTTGGTATTTTGTTGAACTGGAAACCATAGTCTCGAAGTTGTGTTCTCATCCACAAGACTTGAGAGCAGCAACTGGTAGCAGCTACATACTATGCTTCAGCAGTCGAAGTGGAAACACAAAGTTGTTTCTTTGACGCCCAACTTACGAGCTTATCTCCAAGAAATTGAATATGACCCGATGTGCTCTTCCGGTCTAACATACATCCAGCATGATCTGCATCTGAATAAGCCGTCAGTTCAAAACTAGTATCTTTAATATACCAAATACCAAGATCTGCCGTCCCTTTCAGATATCGAAAGATCCTTTTGACCACGGACAAATGGGATTCTTTTTGGTTAGCCTGATATCTTGTGCATAAACATGTAGAGAACATAATATCTGGCCTACTTGAAGTTAAATACATTAAAGAACCAATCATTTCTCTATAGGTTCTAACATCGACAGATTTTCTCGAAGGATCCATGCCGATCTTAGTTCCTGGTGCCATCGGGGTACCAATTGGTTTGCAAGTTTCCATTTTGAATTTCCAAAGAATATCAAAAATGTACTTAGCTTGGTTTATAAAAATCCCTGTTGAAAATTGTTTTACTTGTAATCCGAGAAAGAAGTTCATCTCTCCCATCATACTCATTTGAAATCTAGACACCATGAGGTTTGAAAATTTCTTACAGAATTTAGGATTTGTAGAGCCAAATATAATGTCATCCACATATATTTGAATAAGAATAATATCGGCCTTTTATCTTCTTAATGAATAAAGTGGTATCGATTTTACCTTTAGTGAAGCCCAACTTGACCAAAAACTTTGATAAAACATCATACCAGGCTCGGGGCGCTTGTTTTAACCCATAAAGTGCTTTATCCAGAATATATACGTGATCTGGTTTAGCTGGATTCACAAAGCCTTCTGGTTGTGTAACATAGACTTCCTTCTTAAGTACGCCATTTAGAAAGGCAGTCTTCATGTCCATCTGGTAGACTGTGAAGTTTTTATGAGCAGCGCATGCTAGAAACATGCGGATTGCTTCTTTACGTGCTACTGGAGCATAAGTCTCGTCATAATCTATGCCTTCCTCTTGCCGGTAGCCTTTGGCAACAAGTCTTGCTTTGTTTCGAATTACAATACCATCTTCATCCTTTTTATTCTTGAATACCCATTTAGTAACGATAATAGATTTTCCTTCCGGTTTTCGCACAAGTCTCTAGACCTTTAGGGCTTCAAACTGATTTAGCTCCTCTTGCATTGCAGTAACCCAATCAGAGTCAAATAGAGCTTCAGATACTCGAGTAGGCTCTATCTTGCTCAGAAAGGAATCATGCATACACATGTTCAAAGTGGTATACCTAGCTTGTACCGGTAAAGAGATATCTCCAATAATCTGGCTTATCGGGTGCTCTTTGGTCCACTTGTGTTCGTGAGGGAGCAGATTAGATGTAGATTGATCATACATCTTTAGAACACTTCTTTTGATAAGACGTTTTATTAAAATCTGAAGGTTTTGGAATAGCAAAAACATTGCCCATGAAAACTTTACAAGATGATGCATCTGAATCAGTTCAGTTGTTTTCACTAACTTTTTTGAGTCGAACTTATCATCTGTAACTTCAGATTTAAAATCAGTGAAAACACAATTTTCTCAAGATCAACCAAAATTCTTTGTTCTACTAAGGTGTTCTCAAGCTCAGAAATTTTACTTTTCAAGATGAGTGGAGGAACATAAATCTTGTCTTCAACTGGTTTTGTCTCCATCTCCTCAGTAGAGTAACTTTGAAAATAATCATTTGATAAAAATTTTGGTTGTTCAGAAAGATAACTATCATTCAGTTTGTCATAAAAAAAAATGGTAGTTGCATTTTCTTTGTGTTTTTCCTATTCTCATCTTCTTTAGCTTCCACCTCATCAGATGACTTTGTGACAAATTTGGGTTTTAAATGAGGACACTTGTCAGCCACTTGTAGAAAATCAACCTTATATAAAGCTGGTTGTTTTCTAATAGCTTTCTTTAAATAATGTGGGTTATCATATCCAATACCCCAATTATCCTTAAAAGCTGTAAATTCCTTTGGCTTGTTTAAATGAATAGTTTGATCTGTTTGACCTCTAGAATAAATCTTAGCTTCCAAATCATTAATCTTTTTAAGTAAAGTTTTATTTTAAAAATGCAATTGATTAATTTTTAAAACAAACTCTAGTTTCTCAAGGTCACACAAATTAAACTTAGAAACTGTTTCAGAAATTTGATTTTTAAGACAAGCTTTTTGTTTTTCAAAATTATTGGCAGCTTTGTTCAAAGAATCAATCATATTTTTGTTCCCAACAATTTTAGTGTTGAGATCAAAAATTGTTTGACGCTTCTTAGCAACGCTGCCTTTTTCCTTTTTTTAGCTTAACTTGTAAGTCTTGAAGCTCAACCATCATGGTTTCCATTTTCTTTAAAAAATCAGATTGAGAAAAATTATTTACCTCTTCAGAAGTCTCATCATCCGATTCATCGTGTTTGACTTCCTTTCCCATCAAGCACATGTGGGCCGTTTCTTCTTTCTCTCTCTCTCAGAATCAGAAAAATCCAATCAGTGATCATCCTCGACCATTAATGCTTTACCTGCTTCTTTCTGCTTTGCCAGAAGCATCTTGTTCTTTTAATAATCAGAATTCTTGACTTTCGGCTTCCGGCAGTCTTTCGCAAAATGACCGATCTTCCCACAATTGTAACACTTGATTGGTTCTTTCACCTTCTTTGACTCATAGTTGTTACCATATTTTCTCTCTTCTGGCTTCCTCTCCTCAAACTTATTTCCTTCATACCTTCTTCCTTCTATCCGTTCCTTATGCTCATAGTTTCTCGATCCTGATGAGTACCTCTGGCTGTTGGAACCCGACTTCTTATAGAACTTCTTCTGAAAGGCTCGTGTTAAGACATTTAGTTTAGATCAATTTCTATTGTTAGTTTGATTTTATTCTCAAGTTTCTTTATATGAGGTCAAGGCTTGTTTGACCCATATATAAGCTTTTCATTCCTTGTTCTTTGTAAGCATGTAACTCATTGTAACATGTCACTTTAAGAGACATATGACATTTTATTTCTCTCTCTAGATTCTCTCTCTATTGTGATCATTGTGTGTGTGCTTAATTGTTTAGTTTGCTTGAATTCTTACTAACATTTGGTATCAGAGCTTTGGGAGAAGATTTGTGTACAAGTTGATCACAAATTCGTGCAAGATTTGAAAAGAAGAGAAGAGATATGAGAAGGAGAAAGAAAAAGAGAAGAGTGACAAATGCTATAACTGTGGAAAAACCGGACATTTTGTCAGAGACTGCAAAGAGAAAAGAGTCAAAGATTACGAGTATTATTCTAAGAAGGCACATTTAGTGAAAGCCATGGAGAAGGGTAAAACATTGAAAGTTGAGGAGGAGATCTGGCTAGAATTTTCCTCTGATGATGAAGAAAAAACCAACTTCACTCAAGTTCATTACAACCTTATGGCAACTCTTGACGAAGACGACTCAGAATCTGAGGTAAATTCTATTTCTGACAAGTCTGATAGTTTTTCTGAAAATGAAGAAGTTCTGAACTTGATGTCCCAACTTGATTTAATGAACTCTGAATTTAAAAAATCAAAAGATAGTTTTTTTTTTAAAACAAAAGAGTATTATTCAAGGACATCAAGATCAAGCTTTAATCTTCAAGACTTTAGCAGCGGAAAGAGAAGAGGAAAAGAATATTCTCAAACTGGACAAGGTAAATCTTCAAGGTAAAATATCTTATTTACAAAAAGAGTTAAATTCAGTAAAAGATAAAAATTTAGATCTAAATTTGAAGTATGAAATTGTTTTGAAGGACAGAACTGAAGCTTATGCAAAGATTAAGGAATTGGAATATCTCAATTTTAAAAGAGGTCAAACAGAGCAGTCTTTGAAGCTTTTAACCAGCAACCCAAAAAATACTCGTTTTTACAATCCAAAAATGGGTCTGGGACTTCCAGATGTTGAGATTTTAAAGAAAGCACCCACACATATTTATAATTTTAAAACATCGGGTGATGCTCCAATTGTTTTAATACCTCACATCCGTGAAACATTTTTTAAGTCTGAGTGTTCGACACCTGAAACTCCAAAGGTAAAAAGTGAAGAACCAGTGATAGTTAAATCAGAGATAAAATATGATTCAAGTTCTTATGATTTCAAAAATGTTGTATTCAAATACAACGACTTAAATTCAAGTTATAAGAATAAAAAGAAAAGTTTCGTCGAATTTGAACATCTTTTTTCCAAAATCAAATGAGACAACTGAATCAAGTTCTAATTTTGATGAAACTTAATCTATGATTTATTGTTTTATCAAGGAAGAAAAGGAAGACAACTCTCATTCTGAAAACGAGTCTATTTCTGATAAGACTTCAATTTCTACAGAATCTGATTATGAGACTGCTTTGAAAAATATTTCTGATTTAGAAAAGCAGATTTCAGTTCTTAACAATCTTGTTGATGAACTAGAAAATGCAAATGAAAACATTCGGATGGAATTAGATTCAAGTCTGATTTAAAATGAAGTTTTACAAAAAGAAATCAGAAATTTAGAATTCGAAAATTTTAATATCACAAAAGGAAAAGCAGTTTGTTTCGATCAGAATTCTAAATCTTCATTTCCAATCAATGTTGATGTTAAGTCTGTCACTTCAACAGTTGATACTAAAACTCCTCAAATGAAAATATCTTTGAAGATTTTAACATCTTCGGAAAAGGAGTCAAGTATTTCTAAAAAAGGAGAGTGTTTGGGAATTAAAGTTCCTCCTGTTTCCCAAATATCTTCTGATTCTAAATTTTTCTCTAAACCATTCTTTGAAAAGTTCACTTTCAATGAATCTAACTCTGTTTGTTCTTCAGATAAGAAAGTTAAGGAAGGAGATAAGAAGAAGAGAAAGAAGGCAACGGCTGAAGAGAAGAAGAATATATCTGACAATGGAGTTTCTAATAGAGTAGCAAAAGTTTGTAATCAAACTTGTCAACGATGTTTCAATAAAACGAAAAATCTTTCTGGAACCGACTTGTTGACACAAGCTACTGCTATGTTACAATGCTCTTATTGTCATGATAATTCATTTTCTTTAAAACTTATGTTTTCTAAGAAAAGGAAACCTGACCAGTTTGTGAAAAAGAAAACTTCTACTTAAACCCCTGTTAAGCAAAAAGTTGAAGTTTATTCTTTTAAGAAGAAAAACAATGTTGTAAAAATGGATAAATTAGTTGACATGAAATTTGTGTGGAAGTGGATTCCAAAGTCTGAATTTAAAGCACAAGTTTCATCAAAAGAGCCATAAATTGAATGGCGAATCATAGGGTCGTCAACTGATTTGAAAAAGCTTAAGGATACTAACAAGAAAGAACCCATATTCATATGGGTACCTACGTTGAAGTGACTGTTTCTTGTAGGCTAGTCATGTGTGGATCATAGATTCAGGTGCATCAAGACACATGGCAATTGTCAGGATCGAAATTCAAAACAAGAATTTAAATAAACACTCAGAAACTTTGTTAAAGAAGTTGCGGAATAACACTTTAACAAGAAATTAATGAAACAGTGTATGAATTCAAATCACAAGTTGTATTGAATTAACTTGATGATTACAACTAAAGCCTCAATCTGTTGAACATGCTTAACAGACGTTCAAAACTTCTCTAATGAAAGGATCACTTAAAATCTTGAGGCTAATTCTCTCTAAAACAAAATACGTATCACCATTCAAAAATCTAAGACTTCTAGACTATATATTTAAAACAGATTACAAGATAATTATTAAAGTACATTTAATCTTCAGCATCTATTCCATAATTATCTTCAGCTCCTTGTCTTTAGCTTCAAGTAACAAACCATCCTTATCAACATCAGCAATATTAATTCTTCTAGCAATATCTTCTTATCATCAGCAGTACTAACATGCTAGCAGTAGCTTTCATCTTGCAGTACTAACTCTCCAAGCAGTACTAACTGTTCTTCTAGCAGTACTATCCCTTCAAGCAGTACAAATAATACTAGCAGTGGTAATTTCTTCAAGAAGTAGTACTAATGTCTTCAGAAGTAGTAATCTTCAAGTCTCAGCAGCACTATCCAGACTTAGCATATTTCAGACCCAACAATCTTCCCCTAACTTAACTTTTGAAAGCAAGAAGTTAAGTTCTTCAGAATAAGATCTTCATGATGCTTTCAAAATTACTGCTCAATTTCCCAGATTAGGATCCAATCCTGCATATTGATTGATTGTTCTTCTAATAACAATTCTTTCCATCTCTGAACCTTTAGTGCAGACCAACTTAGCCTTCATCATCCCCTGCAACTTTTCTTTGCTGTGATCATACACCTTGTCAACCAGATAGTACTCATGAAACCTGTTGTCAATAGTTATGACATATACTCCAGATTTTTCAACAAGCATCCAATGATCAATGCTGTTAAATCCTTCTTTGTGATGCAAGTCTTTGATAAGATATTCAACTTTTTCAGGGTCAAACATCATACACAAAAACTCCAGAGCCATCTTTGTTAAGTTCATCCTTGCTCCTTTCAACAAGTCAACATATGATTTCAATCCAACCCTGTACATGTCTTCCAAATCAGAACTGGTACAACTTCTGATGATCTTATCCCATGTTGAATATACCTCATACTTGCCATCCATTCTCTTGATCCTGTAGAATTCTGTACCTTTATCCACCATAGTATCCCAATGAATGATTTCTGGAGCTTTCACTAAGATAGGATCAATTTTCAATGGTTCTTCATTTATCACTGTTAAATACAAATGAAACTGCTCATCAGATTGACTTTGCTTTTCTGAAGGTTGTTGACTTGATTGCTCTTGACTCTGCTCTTGGTTTTCAACATGCTCTGCTTGTTGCTGCTGCTCTTGTGGTTTATGTTGCTCTTGTGGATTCTGCTCTTTGAGTAACTGGATTAGATCCTTCTCCATTTCTGATCCTCTTCCACCACTCAGCTTTAATTGCAGCATACCATTCAATCTGATCACGTCATGCTTATACTGTTTTTCCACCAGATAATACTCTATCTTTTCCTTTGACATAAACAAAGCATAAACTCCACATTGCTTTAGCAAACGCCATCTCAACACATTCTGCTTTTCAAGTTGTATCCTGTCAGGTTCAAACATAAGACATATCCAGTCCATGATCAGCCTTGTATCATCCTGAGCTCCTTGCTGAATCCTGTCTTCATACAACTTCATCCCAACAGAATACATTTCTTCCAAGTCACTTCTTGAGCAATGTTGCATGAATTGATGAAAACTTGTATAGATCTCAAATCTATTATTTGCTCTTTTGATCCTGAGAAAGTGCTTGTCTTTCTCCACACATATATCCCAAAATATAATCTTTGGAAGCATGGAACTGACTGGAGTAGAAGGCACAGAAGGTGCATCTGAAGTTCTTGATGATTCAACTTCCATTCTTTCACTGCCCTGCTCTTTCTCACCTTCCTTAGTTCTTGGCCTTTTTGCCTTTGTCTTTGTAGCAATTGACTTCATTCTCTTGATCGCTCCAATCTTCTGAGCTTTCTTCCTTTTCTTTAGAAGGGGTGCCTTCTTCACTGTTAGGAAAAGGCTGTTGAATGTTTAGATCATGTCTTTCTTTCATCTTTCTTTCAAATTCAACTCTCTGATTGATATCTCCTTGCAGCTTGGCCATATTCTTTTTGTACAAATCCTCTATCCTGCTGAAAGACATTTTAGTAAACATCCCTTCAGGAACTCCAACAGATCCTTTCAAGAAGTTTATCATCTTTCTTCTTTCCTGTGTAGCTAGAAAGGTCTTTGAAGGCTGTCTTTGTCTTGTTGATTTCTTTGAAGGCTGCCTTTGTCTAGTTTCTTTTAGTGTAACCCTCTTTGCAACAGTCTTCAAACTCTTCTGGTATTCTTCATTAAGCCTTGTTGCCAAATCCATTGCAAGCTTTCTGTCTTTGGCCTTTTGGATCTCATCCTCCTTTTCAAACTCCTTTTCAAACTCCTTCTCAAACTGTACATTCAACTCCTTTGATACTTTCAAAGAAAGAGCTTCTGTAGTTAACTCTTCTTGCATTTTCTTGGCTAATTCTGTATCCAATTCCATTTGCTTCTGCTTCTTTAATGGTTTCACAGGCTCAACCATCTTTTCTTTCCCTTTCTTCTTGGCCTCTGTCACACTGATCTCGTTCTGTCTCTTCTCTGAGCCTCCTTCTTTAATCACCACTCCCTTAGCCTTTTGAGTAGCCTTAGGAGTGTTATTCTTTGCCTTAACCAAAGTCTCTGCAATTTCAATTTCTTCCATAGACATTCCTGTTTCTGCTACTGATTTCTTTGTTTCTACTGCTTTAGCAGTTTCTACTTCTGGTTCAGTAGTTACTGTTGCTTCCACTACTGTTTCTGCTGCTTTCACACCTTGATCCTTCTTAGTCACCTCAACATTCTTTTCAGCTTCGTCACCCATCTCCCCCTCAAATTGAAATTCCATACCAACTGAACTCTCCTTCTCAACTTCAGCTTGTTGATTCTCACCCTTTTTGGAAGCATCATGAGCACTTCCCCTTGTCTTCAAGACAAATTGCTTTCTCTTCTTTTTTTGCACCAATTTAAGTACCATCTTCTTGAGTTTGTCTATCTGCCCCTGTTGAGAGATGATCACCTTTTTCAACGCCTTTATCTCCAACCCCTGATTGATTACATCCAAGTTCACATTGCCAATGGTATCCATCAATTCCTCATAGTTATATATGTCCTCACCTCCTTTAGGTTTGTTTACCACCCGTGAAGGATCATGGGATCTTTTCGTAGAGGCCTTCTGCCGAGCAGAAGCACCTACTACCCCTTTGGTTTCTTGGCACCTGGGTCCCTTAGATGATTTCTCATCCAAAGTTGTCGTGGGGAAGGTCTTAGCCATGTTCACACTGTCCTGACCCACACCTTGTGCAGAGTCAGTAGTGTGAGCCTTGCTGCCCACATGCTCATCCTTCTCCTGAGAGAGCACCTTATCAGGGTTGGGAGACACCCCTGTGGATTCCCTTTGGATATTCTCTGATGGAGAATGCTCCATCAAAGGGCTTGTAGGATTTTGGGGTGTAGATACATGAAGGGAAGGAACCTTCTGTACCTTTTTCTTTGTATATTTTTGAGTGATTGGGGGAATTGGCTTATCAACAAGGATCTGGGGAAGAACATTTGAAGTGAATGGTGTGGGTAGGTCATTAGTGGGTTGGTCAGATATGGACTGTGACCCTGATGCCTCACCGTGTAGGTGGGACACAACCATCATTGTAGAGAACAATGGTGTGTGTTTTCTAGAAAAGTCATTACTAGGCCTTCTCATATTGGAAAATACCTTCCCTTTGGGAGGTTTAGGTACATATACCTCTTTAAAAGAGGGTAAATCCGTCAATTCCATGTTTAGTACCTCTTATACAAATCTTGGATACATAAAAAATCTTTTGGTTTTGGTTTTGGTTTTGGTATCCAAGTTTGACAGTAAATCATTTAAAATCATTTGGGAAAAATTGAACTTTCTGGAGGTGGCTAAGCATACAAGAGCATAGGCTATTGTACTGCTAAACTCACTCCATCAGTTGTCTTGCGAGATAGACAATGTTGAAGAGTATGAACAAGGAATCTCCACTGAGGTGAAAATTTACTTTTGTAAAACTTGTAAACCTCAGTAGGACCTTCATACTCCATTCTACCAATTTCTTGAAATAGATCTTCCTTTGAGAGAGTAGAAATACCTGAGGCATCATCTAGATGAAGATGAGTGCGTATGTAGCCTTCTGTGATTGTAATAGGTTTATCACAGACCCGTGATGGAATGAACTGATTGCCATCGACAGTCTAAATTGATGCATTTGCCCAGAACTGTCGCATATGTTCCACATAGATGGTAGGATTTACAGTTAGCGCATAGGCAATATGTGATGTTGTTAAGAAATCCACAATTTCATGAAAACCCTCAGCTTGTTTGGGTTTTTGTAGCATTGCAAGCTCATTGTGGTCATCAAAGAAATCAAGTGCTGCCATCTTTTTGATCGAGTCTATGGTTCGAATCAAAGCTAGGGTTTGCACACTGGTAATCAAGAATTCTAGAGAGAGAGAGAGGGGATGAAAACTCAATGGAAATTCAAAGAGCCGTTAGGGTTTTTGGCGGTCATAGAGGGTATTTATAGGGTAAGGGATTCAGTTAAAAGCAGTACTAAGTACCCTAGAAGCATTAACACATACCCGCAATATTAACCCACATCAGCAGTAGTAACACATACCAGCAGTATTAACACATACTAGCAGTATTAACGCTGTTTAGCAGTAGAAATAAGGCAAGCAGTAGTAACTTTGCACTGGCAGTATAATCCACCTAGCAGTAGTAACCATACTTAACCATATTTAAACTGTCAGCAGAAGTAATAGTGAGAGCAGTATTAACTTAACAAGAAGTACCAAGTATCTATTCAGCAAAGTAATCGGAAACACAAAGACAAATGGTTAGCAGCACCATGCACAATGAAATATGAGAAAGTAAACATTGAAGAATCTATACAGAAATGGTACATGAAGAAAATTAAAAGAGACTTATTCAGTGTTTATCATGACCACACTTGTGACCAAGAATGTGAATCTACCCACATCAAAAGCTTTGGTGAATAGATCAGCAAATTGGTTACTAGTGTGTACTTTCAAAACCTGGATTAACTTCTTTTCATTGCAATCTCTAATAAAATGGTACCTAATTTCTATATGCTTGATTTTTGAGTACTTCACTGGATTATGAACAATGCTTATAGCACTGTTGTTATCAATGAAGATGGGAGTGTGAAGAAAAGTAATACCATAGTCCAACATTCTGATTCTGAATCCATAGCATTTGTGAGCAACAGCTTGCAGCAGCTATATACTCTGCTTCTGTTGTAGAGGTGGACACTGTGGTTTGTTTTTTTACACTGCCATGAAACTAGCCTTGCACCCAAAAAACTGACATCCTCCTGATGTAGACTTTCTATCTGTCAGGATCGAAATTCTAAACAAGAATTTAAACTAAACACTCAGAAAGTATGTTAAAGAAGTCGTGGAAAAACACTTTAAAAGTAAATCAATCAAACAGTGTATAAACTTAAATCACAAGTTATATTGATTTAACTTAATGATTACAAACAAAACCTCAATCTGTTGAACAAGCTCAACAGACGTTCAATACTTCTCTATTGAAAGGACTACAAAGAACCTTGAGGTTAATTCTCTCTAAACGTATATAACTATCTATCTAACTATCAAATACTTCTAGACTATATATACAAAACTGATTACAAGATAATTACAAAAGAAATATTGATCTTTAGTATTCATTCCATAATTATCTTCAGCTCCTAGTCTTTCGTATCAATCCATCTTTGTCAACATTATCTTCACGATCATCAAAAGCAACATTAATCTTCTCAGCAGTACTAACTTCCTCAGCAGTACTAACCATGCTTGCAGTATTAATCATGCTTGCAGTAGTAAATCTTCAAGCAGTACTTACTACTAATAGTACTAACTCTCCAACCAGTAGTAATTCTACTAGCAGTAGTATTCTTCAAGTAGCAGTATTAATATCTTCAGCAGTATTAATCTTTAAGCCCAGCAGTAGTATTCATCCTTAGCACTTTTCAGACCCAACAATCTCCCCCTAACTTAACTATTCAAAATGAGAAGTTAAGTTCTTCAGCATAGGGTCTTCATGATGCTTTCAAAACTCCAGCTTAATTCCCAAGATTTGGATCCAGTCCCAGACTTTGATTAATTGTTCTTCTAACCATAATCCTTGCCATTTCTGAATCTTTAGAGCAGACCAACTTTGCATTCAACATTCCTTGCATCTTTTCCTTGCTGTGGTCATACACCTTGTCCACCAGGTAATACTCATGATAACTTCTGTTAATAGTGATCATGTAGACTCCACAATTTTCAAACAGCATCCAATGATCAATCTTTTTAAATCCATATTCATGATGCAAATCTTTGATCCTATGCTTCACTCTTTCAGGCTCAAACATCATGCATAAGTACTCCATGGCTATCTTGATTAAACTCATTTCTGTCCCTTTCAACACACTCTCATACAACTTTATCCCAACTTTGCACATTTCTTCCAAGTCAGCTCTGGAACAGCTTCTGATGACTTTGCCCCAAGTTGCATAAACCTCAAACTGATCACCCATTCTCTTGATTCTGAAATATTCTTTTTTGTTATCCTTCAGAGTATCCCAATGAATAATCTCTGGTGCTTTCATTGAGATAGGGTCAGCTTCCATAGGTTCTTCATTGGTCACAGTCAAGTACAAATTCACCTGCTCATCTGATTGTCTAGGCTGATCTGAAGATTGTTGGCTTGTTTGCTCTGGTCTTTGCTCTTGAGATTGAACCTCTGCTTTTGTTTGTTCCTGCTGCTCTACAAAAGGTTCAACTTCCATTTGTTCACTTCCCAGTTCTGTCTTTCCTTCTTCAGTTCTAGTTCTTTTTGCCTGTGGTTTTGTGGCAATGGATTTCTTTCTTTTTATAGCCCCAATTTTCTGAGCTAAGGTCTCTTCTTCCTTCACTTTTGCCATGTCTTTGGTAGGAGTGGCTTCTTCACTGTCAGATAATGGTTATTGAATATTCAAATCATGCCTTTCTTTCATTTTTCTTTCAACCTCAACCCTTTGAGTGAAATCCCCTTTCAGCTTGGCCATCTCCTTCTTGTATAACTCCTCTATTCTTCCAAATGACATGCTGGTAAACATTCCTTCCGGAACTCCAATAGCTCCTTTCATAAAGTTTATCATTTTCTTTCTTACTTGATTGGCCAGTAAGGTTTTAGATGGCTGTCTTTGTCTTGTCTTTAATAACAGCCTTTGCCTTGATGCCTTCTTTGTAACTTTCTTAGCAGCAGCAGCAGTTTTCATACTCCTTTGAAATTTCTCATTAAGCTTTGTAGACAATTCTAAAGCAATCTCTCTGTCTTTTGCAGATTGGATTTCTTCCTTCTTTTCCATCTGTTCTTGTAGCTTCTTTGCTAACTCTTCATCCAGGGCTATTTGTGATGATTTCTTTGATGGCTTCACAGATTCAACCACCTTTTCTTTCCCTTTCCTCTTGATCTCTGCCTCACTGATCTTCTTCTTTTTCTGTTCTGATCCTCCTTCTTTGATTACCACTCCTTTAGCCTTTTGAGTGGCTTTAGGAGTGTCATGTTTTGCCTTAACTAGAGTTTCTACAATTTCTAGTTCTTCTATTGTCAGATTAGTTTCTGCTGCTGGTTGTTCTGTTTCTGCTTCTGGTATAGTTACTGCTGTTGACTCTGTTACTGCTTCTTTCATACTTGTTTCTGCTGCTTTACCTATTTCTGCTGCTTTGACAAAGGTTTCTGCTTCTGTACCAATCTCCTTTTTATTTTCAGCACCAGTCTCCCCCTCAAACTGAAATTCCATCTCACTTGTACTCTCCTTTTCTATTTCAGCTTCTGACCTCTCCCCCTTTTTGGAAGCATCATTATTCGTTCTCTTCTTTAATACAAACTGAGTTTTCTTCTTCTTGTGCACTAGTTTGAGCACCAGCTTCTTGAGATGGGCTATCTGCTCTTGTTGAGACAAAATCACCTTTTGCATATCTTTTATCTCCATGTTTTGATTGTGAACTTCCAGACTTAATGTACCAAGAGTATCCATCAATTCTTCGTAGTTATATCTGTCCTCACCTCCTTTAGGTGTGTTTACCACCCTTGAAGGATCCTTGGATCTTTTAGTAGAGGCCTTCTGCCTAGCAGAAGCACCTGCTACCCCCGTGGTTTCTTGGCACCTGGGACCTTTAGATGATTGCTCATCTAAAGTTGCCGTGGGGAAGGTCTTAGAGATGTTCACACTGTCCTGACCTACACCTTGTGCAGAATTAGTAGTGTGAGCCTTACTGCCCACATGCTCTTCCTTCTCCTTAGAGTGCACCTTCTTGGGGTTGGGAGACACCCCTGTGGTTTCCCTTTCGATATTCTCTGATGGAGAATGCTCCATCAGAGGGCTTATAGGTTTTGAGGGTGAAGATACAAGAAGGGAATGAACCTTCTGTACCTTTTTCCTTATATATGTTTTGGTGATGGGGGATTTTGGCTTGACAATAGGAATCTGAGGAGTATTAATTGAACTGAATGGTGTGGGTAGGTCATGAGTTGGGTGGTCAGATGTGGGTTGTGACCCTGATGCCTCACCATGGGAATGAGACATAACCATCATTGTAGAGAACAATGGTGTCTCTTGTCCAGAAAAGTCCTTAATTGGTCTTTTCATGTTTGAGAATACCTTCCCTTTGGGAGGTTTTGGTACATACACCTCTTGAAAAGAGGGTAGATCCATCAATTCCTTTACTAGAATCTCTTGTACAAACCTAGGATACATATAAAAGCTTTTGGTTTTGGTATCCAGGTTTGACATTAAATCATTGAAAATCATTTGAGAGAAATTAAACTTTCTAGAGGTGGCTAAGCAGACTAGAGCATAAGCTAAGGTACTACTGAACTCACTCCATCCAGTTGTTTTTTTAGAAATACAATGTTGAAGGGTATGAACAAAGAATCTCCATTGAGGTGAAAATTTGCTCTTCAAGAACTTGTAAACCTCAGTGGGACCTTCATACCCCATACGACTAATTGATTGGAAGAAATCTTCCTTGCACAAAGAGGTAATACCTGAGGCATCATCTAGTCGTAGATGAATGCGAATACAACCTTATGAGATGATGAGAGGTTTATCACAAACCCTTGATTTGATGACATGCTGGCTATCAATAGTCTGTATAGATGCATTGGCGCAGAACTGACGCATGTGCTCCACATAGATTGTGGGATGGACAGTTAAAGCATAGGCAATGTGGGAGGATTTTAGGAAATCCACGATCTGATGAAAACCTTCTGATTGCTTGGGTTTCTGTAGCATTGCCAACTCTTTGTGATCATCAATAAACATCAGTCCTGTCATCTTCTTGATCGAAACTAGGATTACTCACTAGTAAGTAAGAATTCGAGAGAAAGAGAGAGAGAAGATGAACACTCGTAGGAAATTCAAAGAGCTGTTTGGATTTTGGCGATCAAAGAGGGTATTTATAGGTGGAGGGTTTCAGTTAGAAGCAGTACTAAGTACCCTAGCAGCATTAACAAACCCGCAGTACTAACCATATAAGCAGTAGTAATACATACTAGCAATATTAACACAGACTAGTAGTATTAACACAGACTAGCAGTAGTAACACATACCAGCAGTATTAACACAGACTAGCAGTATTAACACATACCAACAGTAGTAACACTGTCTGGTAGTAGAAATAAGGTAAGCAGTAGTAACTTTGCATTAGCAGTATAAACCACCAAGCAGTAGTAACCATACTTAACCATATTTGAACTGCAACAGGATTAATAGTGAGAGCAGTATTAACTTAACTAGAAGTACCAAGTTTCTAATTTAGCAATGTGATCTGAAACACTTAAACACACATAGTTAGCAGCACCATGCACAATATATTATGAGAAAGTAAGCAGGAAGGAATTTATATATAAATGGTACGTAAAGAAAATCAAAAGATGCTTATTCAGTGTTTATCATGCCCACACTTGTGACCAAGAATGTGAATCTACCAACATCAAAGGCTTTGGTGAATAGATCAGCAAAATGGTTACTTGTGTGTAATTTCAAAACCTGAATTAGCTTTTTTTCATTGCAGTCTCTAATAAAATGGTACCTTATTTCTGTATGCTTGGTTTTTGAGTGCTTCACTGGATTATTAATAATGCTTATGGCACTGTTGTTGTCAATGAAGATTGGAGTGTGCAAAAAAGTAACACCATAGTCCAGCATCTGATTCTGGATCCATAGCACTTGTGAGCAGCAGCTTTGTACTCTGCTTCTGTTGTAGAGGTGGAGACTGTGGTTTGCTTTTTACACTGCCATGAAACTAGTCTTGCACCCAGAAACTGTCATCCTCCTGATGTAGACTTTCTATCCAAGTTTGCACCACCCAAATCACTATCAGAATATGCAAGTAGATCAAATGGTGAGTCATGAGGATACCAAAGACCCAACCTAGGTTGTCCTTTGAGATATCTGAAGATCCTCTTGACTGCTTGAAAATGAGATTGCTCAGGTCTTACTTGAAATCTGGCACATACACAGACAACAAACATAATATCTGGTTTTGAAGCTGTTAGATACATGAGGGATCCTATCATAGATCTATAGTGATGAACATCTACATCCTCCCCCTCAAGATCTGCAGTGATCTGTTTGTGTGTTTCCATAGGTGTGCTTGCAGGCTTTGAATCTGAAAATCCAAACTTTGTAAGAATATCTTGCACATACTTGGATTGGCTGATGAAGATACCATCTTTCTTCTGTTTAACCTGTAGCCCAAGAAAGAATGTAAGTTCACCCATAAAGCTCATTTTGAATCTTTTGTGCATCAACTCCTCAAACTCTTTGCACAAATAATCTTTTGTGGATCCAAAGATGATGTCATCCACATAGATTTGCACAAGCAGGATGTCCTTCTTCTTCCTTTTGATGAACAGAGTCTTGACTATTATTCCTCTTTCAAAACCATTTTCCAAGAGATAGGTAGACAGAGTGTCATACCATGCTCTTCGTGCTTGATGTAGCCCATAGAGTGCCTTCTTTAATTTGTATACTCTGTCAGGAAAGTTGGGATTTTCAAACCCTGGAGGCTGACAAACATATACTTCTTCATCAATTGTCCCATATAGGAATGCACTCTTGACATCCATCTGATAAACTCTGAACTTCATGAAAGAAGCATAGGCTAGAAACAGCCTAATTGCCTCAATTCTGGCAACTGGAGCAAATACTTCTTCATAGTCTATTCCCTCTTCTTGTGTGTACCCTTGTGCCACAAGTCTATCCTTGTTCTTTATCACAATTCCTCTCTCATCTTTCTTATTCCTGAAAACCCATTTTGTACCAATTGCCTTTGTCCTTGTGGAAGTTCAACCAGATCTCATACATCTTGCAACACAAACTGTAGCAGCTCCTCTTGCATTGCTTCTATCCAGCTTGGGTCTTTCGTTGCATCATAAGCCTTTTTGGGTTCAATCTGGGATAGAAAACAAGATAACAAGCCTGATTGTAGGTCTTTCAATCCCCCTAACTTGCTTTGTTGCCTTGTGATCATTGGGGAATTGATGTCACCAATCACTAATTGAGGAGGATGATTCTTCTGAGTTCTTGTATGATTGACAGCTTCCTCATTAAGATTTGCTTCGAGATTGGAGTCATTCTTCTCTGGATTGCTTCTACCATACATTGAAGAATTTTCTTCATCAGTATCATCTTCTGACAGTATGGGCATCTCAGGTCCTGTGTTTCCTGGATTATGATTATCCTCTTTATCACTCTTATTCTCTTCATCACCTTTGTCCTCTTCATCTGGATCAGAATCTTCTGAATCATCTTTCTTTTCTTGCTGGCAAAATTCAACAGGATCAACAGTAGGTATGGGGAACAGCACAAACTCTTGTTTCTGTACTTGTACCTGCTCTGAAGTTGTTCCTGCAGTTTGCACATTACTAAAACCCAAAGCATTAGTTAGTGAATCAACGTCAAACAACCAATCAGGACCGGTACCAATTTGATTTGGTGTGTTCTCATTGCATCTGACATTGTCACTTTCCTCTATAATCCTTGAAGAACTATTAAAAACTATATATGTCTTACTCTGAGATGAGTATCCAACAAGAAATCCATCTTCAGCTTTGCTTTCAAACTTACCTAAGTGAGATTTGGTGTTGAGAATTGTGCAAGGACACCCAAAAGGTTTGAAAAATCCAATAAAAGGTTTCTTCTTGTTAAAAAGTTCATAAGATGTCTTGCCGTGAGATTTGACTACTAGAACCCTGTTTTGGACATAACAAGCAGTATTAACTACTTCTGCCCAAAAGGTGATGGATAGCTTTAAATCTGCCAACAGAGATCTAGCAGCCTCAATTAGTGTCCTATTTCTCCTCTCAGCAACACCGTTTTGTTGAGGAGTTCTAGGAGCACTATATTTCTCTCAATACCTTTAGTCTCACAAAAGTTGTTTAAGTCGTTATTTTTAAATTTTGTTCCATTATCAGATTTGATGACTTTAACTCTTAGATTAGTTTGGTTTTCAATCCTAAGAACAAAGGATTTGATCAGTCCACTTGTCTCATCCTTAGTCCTCAGAAAATATACCCAAGTAAATCTAGAGAAATCATCAACAATGACTAAGCAATAAGATTTCTTTCCAATACTCATCACATTAGTAGGACCAAAGAGATCCATATGCAATAATTGAAGAGGTGAAGAGATTGTATTTATTTCTTTGGACTTATGAGAAGTTTTGTGCTGCTTGCCTTTAAGACAAGCAACAAAGTGATCATCACATGAAAACACTTTTTGAGGTAAACCTCTTACAAGGTTGTTTTTCACAAGAATGTTCATTGTTTTAAAATTCATGTGACACATCCTTCTATGCCAAAGAGATGATTCATCTACAGAAGCTTTTGAAAATAGACAGTTTAATGATGAATCAGATGATACATTCTCTAAGTCCAAACAATACACATTATCCTTCCTAGGAGTTCTAAGTAGTATCATATTTTCATCAACTACCTTGAATCCTAGAGCAAGGATAATACATTCAGTCTCAGTAAATAATATACTATGTTTCTTGTCACAGACCTGTGATACACTTAACAGGTTGTATCTCAATTGCTCAACATAGTATACATCTTCAAAGGACATCTTACCCTTTGATACCATACCTTTTCCACTGATCTTACCTCCTGCTGGATTGCCACCAAAAGCAACATGTCCTCCATCAAACTTTTTGAAGTTTTGAAGGCAGACCATGTTACCTGTCATGTGCCTAGAGCAACCACTATCTACATACCAAATGCTCCTCTTCTTGAGCTGTTGATTGCCCTGCACATATGATAAAACAGTTAGTTTTTAGTGGGAACCCAAACCAAAATGGTATTGGGTTGCCCTTTCTCATCAACATATTTATAATCAGTAATCTTAGTCTGGATGAGATGATCAGATTTAGGAATCTTATGGCTAGAATACTTTGTCAAAATTATGGGCTTGGCAGCATTAACACTGGGAGCAGCACTATCCTTGTTAGCAGTACTAACTTGGTTAGCAGTAGTATTGCTATCAGCAACACTATTTCTGTTAGCAGTACTATTTGAGGTAGCAGTACTAACAGGTTTCTTGACTTTTGGAACCCAAATCTTGATAAAGTTGTTTGCTTTCTTGTTCTGTGAGTTACTCTTTGACTTGCTTGGAGTATTTTCTTTTGATTTAGCAAACTTATTCTGAATATGAGATTTCAAAGGTGCTATTTTCACATTCTCAGCCATGTGATTCCTTTTTGATTTCTTCCTATAACCAACAGGATTTTGATGATGTCTTTTAAAAGTAAATCTTTGGTTAATAGGATTGAAATAACAGTGTTTGGCTAGATGATTTAACTTGCCACAAATAAAACAAGGCTTTGGTCTATTGACTTTGCTTAGATCAATTCCCTGTTTTTGAGCCCACTGATTATTTCTGTTTCTCTGATTTCCCCTTATTTTATCATGTTTATGGGGCTTGTTCTGTTGACAAGTACAGGGATTTACAATAGAGGTTTGCATGTAGTGAACTCCCTGTACCTTTTCTTTTCCTTCCCTGGAGGTCTCAGCTTTCTCACTCTTAACAGTCTCTTTCTCTGTCTTGGACATCTCTACTTTATCACTCTTGATAAATGGTTTACCTCCTCTCTCATTTGTAAGAATGTGGTTTTCTAAGGGAATATCTTTATGGTCTTCCTCATTCTTACTCTCAGAATTCTCTTCTTCAGAGTCTACCTCAACCATTACTTTGTTTAAAGGATCTACTTCTGTGGCTCCTGCACGTAAGTCATTCCTATCCTGTCTTTCTAAGAGGTATGAGGTGGGAGGAATGTAGTTATTGTTGTATGGTGGAGGGGTTTTGTTGTAGCTTATACCTCTCTTTAGTTTGTCATGAATTTGAGATTTAAGTAAAGAGTCCATTGCTTTAGAAGAATTGGAATATTTCTCAATATCTAGTTTGGCCTTCCCAAATTCACTCTTAACCTTTTTACACTCCTCTCTAGACTTTTCTAGCTCAATCTCTAACTGATTCTTCTCCCACTTCCAGTAGTTGAGATCTTATGAATGTTGAAGTTCATTAGCTTGATATGCCTTTATTTGTTCTTCAAACTTTTCAACAATCACAACATACTCTCTTCTATCTTTCTATAACCTTTTAAGGTCATCACACATGCTCTGATTGTGATCCCTGTACTTTTTAACAGTTTCAAGACATACTTTAGAGCAAAGGTTAGATTTTACCTCAGTTGGGATTGTAGAACTTGATGACTCTGAAACCTCAGCCATCAATGCTTGGTTCTGTATTGCCTCCTCTGCTTGATCACTCCAATCAAAGCCCATCCTTTCTTGTGAAACAAGAGCTTGATATGAATTCCTGTTATAGTTAGTGGACTTTGGTTGTTGATTATTGCTTCCATGCTGTTGAGCAGTTCCTCCTCTGCACTCTCTTGCAAAGTGTCCCAAATTATGGCATTTGTAGCATTCCACCTTGGATTTATCAAAGCCAGCACCATCTTCTCTTCTCATGGCAATATTGTTTCTACCTGTTCTTTTGATGAGTCTTTTGACTCTTATGGTGAGCATTGCCATCTGCCACTTGATATCCATCTCTTCAAGGTCATCTACATTGATCTGCTCCAGATCATCATTGATAAGAGCAAATTTAGCATGACTAGCAAGGAATGCTTCCAAAACAGAATTATTGGACCCATCTTGTTTTGAGCCATAAGAAGTACTAACTGATTCTGTATTAGCAGTAGAATCAGTAGTGGATGATAAAAGGGCAGTACTATGAGAATATCCAGATGGCCTTTTTGAAAATGTGTTCCCAGATCAAAATCAAGCAATCTAACTCTAGATTATAATATGACAGTGTTATATTTCTAGAGAGAGAGAATAGAGAGAGAAATATTCTTTGTATTCATTAATCTGACAATGTAAGCTCTTACAAAATTACAAGTATTAAACCTATTTATATGGACTAATAAACTCTCAAGTAATCCAACTAAACTCTCAAGTAACTTGAACAATGACCCACTCAAACTCTCAAGTACTTAAAACCCTCTAAAACTAATTTTGACTTCCACACTATTTGACTTTCTAAGACTTCCTTTGACTATTCTATTACAAAGGCTTTATACAAGACTTTTCTCACTAAATCTTGGATACAATTTAATCCACTAACATTCTCCCCCTTTGTATTCAAGATTTAAAAAAAAATTGACACTTGTCTTCAGAGCTTGAATCTTCAACTTTTATCTTTGACAATCTTTAAACTTTGAAGCTCTGGCAATCTTCAGCCTTTCAATCTTTTAAGAGTCTTGAAAAGTCTTTTGCACATTGCATCTTTGTAGAGTCAACAAGTCTTGAACAAATCTTTGAAACTCTTTAAAACTTTTGAAACTTCGAGGGATATTTGAAAATTGTATCTTTATCACTGTAACTCTGATCAGTCTTCAGAAAAACAAACTTTCTCGAATCATCTTCAGAATATGTCTCTGAAACATAATAAGCATCTGAATTGTCTTGAACTTTCAGAATTATCTCTTCAGGATTATCTTCACTATTTGTCTTTGAAATGTCTTTCTTCAGAATCTTTTTGAATCTTCTTGATCCAAACAAACTTTCATCTAACTTGAAATTTCATGAACTTTGTAGATTTCTCCACAAGTCTTGACTTTCAACTTTCTTTGAAATTGATCTCTGTAGATTGTCTCCCCCTTTTACAAATATTCTCCCCCTTTTTAAGAACATTCTTCGCTCTTTGATCTAAATAGCTGAATCATGAACTGTATATACCCGAATCTTTTCAAATTCAGATATAATGAACTTGGTAACCCTGATTCGACAAATGAAACAGTTAGAAGTGTCTGTCAGTAACACGGAGTTACTGTGTACAACGAATGTACAATTTAAGGAGCTGGTTTGATGATGACTCCCCAGAACTTCCATTCAATCATTGAAAAAACACAAGGTTTATCTATGAATGTTCTGACAGAAAAACAAATTTTCTGTGTGCTCATGCATGAAAGAATTTAGCACAATGATTGTGTTTCATAAGGTTCAAATTGTGTAAACTATTGAGACAACAACAAGTATTACACGGACTCAATGTGCATGAAAGAGGTGCGAAGGTGGGGCAAAGTTCCTTCTTTTCCAATATCTAAATCTTCCGAGTGAAGACTAGATAGCAGATATGCTGCGTCCCCAAAGAAAATGAAACATTTCTTTGTTAAGAAAGAAACGAGTGGTTGGTGGGGTAATTGCAAGAGTTGGCATGGGCTCACTGCCTGTTTCAATGATGGTCACCAAAGAATGTGAACCAATCAGATTTTGTGGCTGCCCGGCTCAGAAAGTGTTTGGTGCAGAGTTCTGATATTTATTTTAACTCTGTGCTCACACCCTCTTTCTTTTTAACATTTATGCTCACTTCTAACCAAACTCTCATTTACATTTTATCGCTCCACACAATGAGAAAAACTCAACCGGATGAGTTATCTCCCCCACTCTTTGATTTTGACCCCTCACCCCTCAATCACTCTAGGATAACTTCCGGGGTAGGAAACACTCGTTTACGTGAATCCATGGAAGTTCTGTTTAAGTTCTCACACAAATCCCATGTAAGTTTGTCCTAAAAAGAATGTTTGCTCAACAATTTAACTTGAACAGTTAAGCACAAAATGATTATATTGTCAAAATGTATACTCATGAGATTTGAGCAATTGAACTTTGAAGATTTCTCAAAACAAAGATATTGAATGAATGAAATGAAATCAAGAGAATTGTTTTAAGAATCTGACAATGTATCAATCAGATCAAATGAAATGGTTAGGGTATCAAAGAATTGGATAATTTGTTTATATGAACAAATATAAACAATTTTGCAATGAAAGCACAAATTTGAAATGATGAATGATGCTCAACAACATTTGAAAGCAAACGAGGGTATTACCATCGAAAAATTTGGTCGTTATGAGACATGGTAATAACAAATTCAAATGAAGTACTGAACCGATGTGTATGAATACTTTATAGTATAAAGACAAGATTATACGCAAGTATTGATCTTTGGAAACACACGGTCAGTTAAACATTAAAGCTCAAAAATGAAAAACATTTGAAAATCACACTTCTTAATTCATGAAATCTTTTGAGAATAGAGAAGTGGTTTGAACATTTCAGAAAGTGTTTTTCATGTTTGAAAGTTGTTCTTCTTCCAAACAGTCAGAGACTTAGATCAGAAGATATATACCTTTAAGCTCCCCCTCAAATCATGGTAGAATGATTTAGGTATGTTAAGCTTCCCCTGGATATTAGAAAAATATCCATGTCTGAACATTGAAGAACGGGTCCTGATCTGTCATGTGATCAGAAGCCACAATCTTTAATATTGAAATATGGGTCTTGAACTGTATTATTCAAGAGCCATTGTTCTTTGACTTTGAAGTCTGAGTCCTGAGTTGATTTACTCAGAAGTCAAAATTTTGTACTTTGAAGTACGAGTCCTAATCTGTATATGATCAGAAGTCAAATATCATGCTCCCCCTTAAACTTTGGGTGTCTGCAACACAGTTTTAGCTTTTGGTACGCACTGGTATTTGGGTCTTGATGTGTTAGTTGCAATTCTTGTGGGGTTTACATAGTAAGAACCATACCAGTAATTGACAAAGTTCTTACTTACAAAGTCATGTGCTCCACAGTGAGAATAGCAGGTTTTCTTCTGAGCAATCCTGATCAAATGATTAGTCGAGTAATATATATCAGAATTACCAAAAGAGTTACCTTTATGCACACTGTTCTTGTTAGCATTGGTTGTGGATGCAGATGCTTTGTCTTTCTTCTTCTCTTCTGAAGAATCCTTCGCTCGCCAGACCATCTGATTTTTCTTAGATTGCTTTCCAACAGATTTGACATAGAAATTCGCTGAACCATCAACAAATTTGTCATAAAATAGATTTGATGGTCTAATCTGATTTGATTTGACAGTTTGTGTTTTGACACTTTTCTTTTTCAAAACATTTTTCTCATGAATAGAACTTGAAGCTGTTTTGAAAGAACAGACTGATTCTGTTGAGTTATCAACAGGTGATTGACTAATCACATCAGACAATTCAATGTTTGCAGTTTCCAAGTCATTTATCTTTTTAGTCAAAATGTTTCTTTCATCTGAAAGTGTGTCAAACTTTTGTTTCAAATCAGATTTGGCCTTCTGTTCTTTTTGGATATCTGATGATAGAACAGTTATTTTGGATTGAAGCTTAGATATTCCGGATTCAAAATGTAAACGTTCTTGCTCAAATCCTTTTTCCAAGTTCTTAGACTTTCCAGATATTTCCTTGAAAATCCCAGTATTTCTCTTTTCCGCGTTTTTCTTTTCAAGCTCATAAGACTGTTTGTTTTCTTTAAAAATCTTTCTTTCTTTTTTGAGCAAGTCTTGTAAAGTAGAAATCTGTGTGGGAAGTTCAGTTATTTTGTTTTCAAGAACTTGTCTTTCTTTCATAAAAGTGTCTCTTTCAGTGATTATTATCTTTTCAAATTCCGACACTTGTTTAGAAAGTTTTATGCATCTATGCTCTAAATCCTTTTTCTCTTGGTTAGCTTTCTTGGAAAAATCATACATCTGTTGAATGGAAGATGTCTCCACTTTTGATTTTTCTTTCTCTGCTTGGATACTTTTCAGTAGTTCAGCATTCTTGGCTTCCAATGCAGAGATTTTGTCTTCAAAAGCCATAAACGTTTGTTGAAGCTTAACTGATTCAGCTTGGAGATCTGATGAATTTCGTTCAGTTGTCTTCAGTTGGCTTTGAAGTTTTTCAATCTTTTTCTCTTTCAATTTTAATTCTTTTTCACATGTGATAATTGTTTTTTCTTTTAGAACAATGATTTTTTCTCTTTCTTTAATCTCTTTCTCTTTCTCACTTATGTCTTTCTCTTTCTCTCTTATCTCGTTCTCTTTTGCACTGATGATACCTGCACAATCGGATTTAGCATGATCAGTACATTTTGTACAAACAGGAGTTTTATCAGAATTTGACAATTTAAATTTCAACTCCTGAATTTGCTTAAGAAGCTCTGAATTCTGATCTTTCAGACTATCTTGTTCAACTTCTTTTCTTGGTATCTCAGGCACTATTTCCTTTCCATCCACTATAAAACGTGGAATTAAAATGATATGCTCCAAATCTTTGTTGTTGACCATCTACTTTCTCTCTGTAGAATGTTTGCCTGTAGAAAACATCTTGAATGATTAGCTTGATGTGAAAGATCGTTCCCAAACAGTTCAGAAAATTTGACTGAAAACTCAAACTTCAATCAACAATTAGAAAACTCAAACTTCACAAACTTCTTGAAATTTGCAGACTGCTTATCTTTTAAAACTCATAGATCAAACAACATATAAACTTGCATGCCACAAAATCTGAATTCACATATGATTAGCAGACTGTGTGAATTAAAAGTGCTGTATGAATTAAAACTGCAGGTGCTTGCAGATTATATTCTCAGACTGTGTGAATTGAAGCATTGTGGTTTCATCAGCGGTGAACCAGAATTGTTGTAGAAGAGTCTTTGATGGCTTGGGATCCACATTTAGAGCGTAGGCCAAGCGTGACTGTTTAAAAAATGCAGCATCATCCACCATATAGGGGTATTTCGCAGCTTCAAAGTCCAACCGTGCGAGATGGTTGTTCTTTGGAAGTTCAGAGTCAGTGATCGCAAATTTTACGTTCTTGGAAGCAATGAACGATGATTGTGCCATTTCTATTTATAGAAAGAATCAGAATAGAAAGGAAGGTTTAGAGTCCAAAAGAAATTTTTAGAATAAAACAGTGTTCTTAGGTGAAGAAGAAAGAACGATGAGAAAACCAAAGGTTTGAATAAAATCAAAATAAATGATTTTAAAGTAAGAAATCTTGTAAAAAACCCATAATAATATAAAATATTTAGGATTTTGTAACAAAATTTAAGAAGAAAGGAAGAACAAAGTATAACATGTTGAACTTGAAAAAGAAGATGAAAAAGTTTGATGGAGATGTTTGCTGGAGAATTCCTGCTCAAAAAGATTTCCAGAAAGCGTAAAAAATAAGAATGAAAAGAAACATTCCTTTTATACGTAGAGAGAGAAAGAGAGAGGCGGGAAAACAAACGTTCATCATGACATGGACACGTTCCATGAAGTTGATTGGATAGAAGGGCAACGGACGAACGTGTTAGAAAAAGGCATGTCGTGGATTGTCGGTTCAAATGACGTCATGAGGAGAGAGAAAAACGTTTCATTTGTTCTTTTTGAAATTATCTCTGAAGAAAAGTCAGAGATAGGTTTTAGTTTTGAAAGAATCCCTGATAGAAATTCAGAGATTGATTTTTCATTTCAGAAGGACCACTGAAGAGAAATGTCAGTGATAGAGTTTGTTTATCAAAAAGCTTTTAATCATTTGAAGAAAGAAAATGATTATTTTTATTTTTGAAAAAAAACTTGCCAAATGAATATTCAGTGATGGAGAATAAGAGAACATACCTGAGAGTCAGAAATTTATTTAGAGATAGATTGATAAAGGGGAACTTAGAATCACTGCCATAATGCAGGAAGATGAAGAGTTACTCTTCAAGATTCAGCATTCCAAGCTCACTGATGAGAAAGTTGAACCTTGGCTCATCAAGAGGCTTGGTAAACAAATTAGCTAGTTGATAGTGAGTGGGGATAAAGTGAAGTTCAATATCACCATTCATCACATGATCTCTGATAAAATGATATATGATCTCTATGTGTTTTGTCTTTGAATGTAGCACTGGATTGTTTCCTATAGCGATAGCACTAGTGCTGTCGCAATAGATTGGAATCTTTGATAGCTGAAGGTCATAGTCTAATAGTTGATTTCTCATCCACAAGACCTGAGCACAACAACTTTGTCAGGATCTTAATTCTTAACAAGAACACACACTCAGAAAACAATATTAAAGAAGCTGCGGAATAGCACTTTAATATTCAGAAAAAAAATGAAACAGTGAATCAAAATCACAACTTGTATTGATAGATAGAAGTTACAAGATTAAACACACAACCTCAATATTGATGAACAGACTCACCAATACGAATTCTACTTCTCTAGAATTAGGATTCTAACCTTGAGGTTGATTCTCTCTAAGAAAGCTAATAACTCAGAATAATAGTTCTCACAAAAGTTACAGAACTATTCTAAACAAATCTATACATATATTGAAGATAAAAAATAATTACAAAATAATAAAAGATCTTCAATATAACCTTCTATCTTTATCTCCAAACTTCCATGAATATCTTCAGTCTATCCAGCTGTCATCCTTCCATGCGAAGTCTTTATCATATAAGCAACATTATTATTCAGAAGCATTAATACTCTGAGCAGTATTAACTTCAGCAGTACTAACTATGCTCAGCAGTATTAATCTCCTCAAGCAGTACTAACTTTGAACTAGCAGTACTAATCTTGTTCAGCAGTATTAATCTTCAACTGACAGCATTAATCAAAGAAGCAGTAACCATGTTCTTCTAGCAGCATTAACTTTACTTAGCATTTCTTCAGTTCCCAACAATCTCCCCCTAACTTGACTTTTAGGAAGAGAAGTCAAGTTCTTCATCTGATCTTCTTAGATGCTCCCAAAACTTCATCATGACTTATATTCCAGTATTTGCATCCAACCCCAAACTCTGATTGATTGTTCTTTGGATCAAATACTTATCCATTTCTGAATTTTCAACACATCCAAGCTTTTTCTTCAACATTAAATGAAGTTTCAATCTGCTATTGTTGTATACTTTATCCACTAGGAAGTATTCTATGTGATTTCTATCCAAAGTCACAGAATATACTCCACTAGTTTCATATAAAGTCCAATTGGTAACTGCTTGAAACACATTTCTTATGACATGCTCCATTTCTTCAGGTTTGAACATCATACATAGATACTCCATCACCAGTTTTGTAATTGAAATCCCTGGAGCTTTCAACTGATCTGCATACAACTTCATCCCTATATCAAACGTTTCTTCAATATCTGACCTTGAGCATGTTCTGACAATCTTTGCCCAAGTACTGTAAACTTCATAATTTTCATCTTTCCTCTTCAGCCTTATGTACTCTTTTCCATCTACCTCCAGTACATCCTAGTGAATGACTTCAATAGGCTTAACTCCTACAGGTTCTGCTGAAATTGATTCAGGCACTTTGTCCATCACTACCATATACATATTGACATCATCAATACTTGAAGGTTCTTTCTTTTCAGATGACTAAGGTGCCTCTTCTTCTTCAACAACCTTCTCAGCCTCTGTTTCAGCTATTCTAGGCTTCTTTGTTATCTTTCTCCTTGCCATCATCTTTGTCCTTTTTAAAGTCCTTAGACTTTCACCAATAATGGCTTCCTTCTTTGGAGTTTCTTGCTCATTTGGAAAAGGTTTTTCTATGAAATCATTGCTCTCTTTCATTCTCTTCTCCATCTCCACCCTGGCAGTTTCATTTCCTTGAAGCTTGTCATCTCTGCATCATACAACCCTTTGATTTTCTCAAAAGACGTCTTTGAGAACATTTCCACTTTGACACCTACAGCACCCTTGAGGAAAGTAATCATTTTCTTTCTCTCTTGAGCACCAAGATATGTCTTTGAAGGTTGTCTTCTCTTTGCAGCCATTTTGATCTTTCCAGGCTTCCTTAGAGATGTGGCTTTCTGCTTGGCTTGTTCTGTTGCTAGGCTTTGTTGATAGGCTTTATTCAGTTCTGCAGCCATTGCTTTTGCTATCTCTCTATCTTTTGCCACTTGCACAGTTTCTGCTTCTTCAAGTTTAGCTTGTAACTTTCTAGCCAGAGCTTCATCTGACTCAATCAACTTCTGCTTTTTCATTGGTTGATCAGGTTCAACTAGCTTTGATTTGCCTTTCTCTTTACTTACCACCTTTTCAATACTAACTTTCTTGACAACTTCAACATTGTCTTTGATGACAACTCCTTTGGCCTTTGAAGTGACCTTGGAAGTATCATGCTTGGCTTTGATTAATGCTTCAACTGTCTCAAGTTCTTCCAAATTTCTGCTCTGAAGATCACTTAACACTTCTTTCACCATTTCTGCTGCTTCATTTAGTTCAGCAGCATTAACAGTTTCTGCTGCTTTTGATTATGTTACTGCTGCTGCTTGTGATTCTATTTCTGCTTCTTGTACAACATTTGCTGCAGATACTTTCTCCCCCTCAAACTCAACTTTCTCTTGCTCCCCCTTATCTTTGGCATCTTACATATTGACATCAGCTTCTGACTTCCCCTTTTTGGGAGCATCAGTCACTGGTTTCCTCCTTCGTAGTACAAATTGTTTCTTCTTCTTTTGCAGAATCAATTTCCTTACCATTTGCTTCAAGTTGACAATATGTTCTTGTTGTGACAGAACTATCATTTTAAGCTCTTCAATATCTTTGCCTTGTTTGATTACATCCATGTTGATGTTTCCCATGGTTTCCATCAATTCAAAATAGTTATATCTGTCCTCACCTTCTCCAGAAGTGTTACCCACTTTTGAAGGATCATTGGATCTTTTTGTAGTGGAAGTCTTCTGCCTAGCAGAAGCACTATCCACCCCCGTGGTTTCTTGGCACCTGGGACCTTTGGATGATTGCTCACCCAAAGTTGCCATGGGGAAGGTCTTATTTATGTTACCACTGACCTCCTCTGTGCTAGAAGGAGTAGTAGCAGCCTTAGCACCCACATGCTCAACCTGCACCTCAGTGAGCACCTCCTTGGGGTTGGGAGACACCCCTGTGGTTTCCCTGTAGATGTTCTCTAAAGGAGAATTCTCCCTTAGAGGGGTTAAAGGCTCAGTGGGTGATGGTACAAGAAGGGAAGGAGCCTTCTTTACCTTTTTCCTTATATATGTTTGGGTGATTGGTGAAGTTGGCTTATGAAGGAGGGACTGGGGAATAGATATAGAGTGGGAAGGTTGGGATTGGCTAGCAGTGGGATGGTCTAATGAGGGCCTTGACCATGCTACCATACCTTCTTCAGTGTGGGACACCACCATCATTGTAGAGAACAATGGGGTGTCAACTCATTCCGAGTCCAAAGGGGATCTATTCATGATTGAAAAGACCTTACCTTTGGGAATTTTTGGTACATATACCTCATCAAAGTGAGGCATATCTGTCAAATCGTGTGTTATAACTTCTTGTACAAACCTGGGTACATATAAAAGCTCTTTTTACTTCCCAGGTTTGAGACAAGATCACTGAAAATCATTTTAGAAAAATTGTACCTTCTGGCAGTGGCCAAACAGACCAAAGCATAAGCAATGGTACTGCTAAACTAACTCCATCCAGTAGTCTTTTTAGAGATGCAGTGCATAAGGGTATGAAAAAGAAAACGCCATTGGGTATAAAATTTTGCTTTGGAGAATTTAAACCCACCCAACTGGCCTCCATTTCCCATTCTTGATAAGTTTGAGAACAAGTCCTCATTGGAAAGAGAAATAATACCTTCAACATCATCTAGACGTAGACAGATGCATATCATCTCTTCAGTAACTGACAAGGGTTTGTCACACACCCTTGTTTTTAGAATCTGCACACCATTCTCTGTGACCATGGTGGCATATGCCCAGAATTGCTTTTGATGCTCTATGTAAATTGTTGGCGACACAGTTAGAGCATGGGCAATGTGGCTAGACTTCAGAAAATCCACAATCTGATGAAATCCTGCAGCTTGCTTTGGCTTTTGTAGCATCGCGATTTCATTGTGCTCATCGATGAAGGTCATGGATGACATTGAACTGGAATGTTCTTGCCTGAAAAAACTTGGTACTTTGAGAGAAAAGGGTTAGAGTGCAAGTGAACAGTATGCAAAGAGTCGTTATGAACTTTTAGGCGGGCAAAGGGTATTTATACGATTCGGGACATAAGCAGTATTAACTAACTAGCAGTATTAACTGAGAGCAGTATTAACCACTAGCCGTATTAACTAACTAGCAGTATTAACTGAGAGCAGTATTAACCACTAGTAGTATTAACTTAACTAGCAGTATTAACTGTGTACTGGAAGTATTAAAACTGCACTGGCAGCATTAACTATACTTACCCTTTTTGAAGCTTGAGGTACTCTGAGCAAGGTAATAGACTTCCTTTATTTGTACCTTATTTGCTCAACATCATCTTCCTTACCTTTATCACTTACCATATCTACTTCTGCATCAAATGAAACATGTCCTCCATCAAATCTTTTGAAGAATTTGAAGGCAGTCCATGTTACCTGTTGTGTGCCAAGAGCAACCACTATCTGCATTCCAAATGCTCTTCCTCTTGAGCTTTTGGTTGCCCTGCACACTTGATGAATCAGTTAGTCTTGGAGGGAACCCAAGCCAAAGTGGTCTTGGGTTGTCCTTTCTCATTTATATAATCTGTCAGTTTGGTCTGGATGAGTTGTTTAGGAATCTCATGGCTGGAATACTTTGTCAAGATTATAGGCTTGGCAACATTACTACTAGAAGCAACACTAGCCTTGTTAGCAGTACTAACTTGGTTAGCAGTACTAACCGAGTTAGCAGCACTATTTCTGTTAGCAGTACTATCTGGGATAGCAATACTAAACAGGTTTCTTTACAATTGGAACCCAAACTTGAACAAAGTTGTTTGCTTTCTTTGTCTTTAAATTACTCCTTGGCTTAATTGGAGTATTTTTCTTTGAATTAGCAAACTTGTTCTGAGCATGATACTTTTTAGGTGCTCTTTTCTCAGCCATTTGATTCCTTCTTTGATTCCTATAACCAAAAGAGTTTTGTGGTTGTCTTTGAAAAGTGACTCTTTGGTTAATAGGATTGAAATAATAGTATTTGGCAAGATGATTCAATTTGCCACACATAAAACAAGGTTTTGGTCTATTGATTTTACCCAGATCAATCCCTTGTTTTTGTGCCCACTGATTATTCCAGTTTCTCTGATTTTCCCTTGGTTTATCATGTTTTTAGGGCTCAGATTTATTGCATGTACACTGTTTGCAAGGGACAGGATTCACAACTGTGGTCTATTTGTAATGGACCTTACCAGACTTTTCCTCTGTCTTTTCTATGTCCTTAGATTTGACCCAAGTCTTTACACATCCCGCATTGGTGATAATGTGATTTTCTAGAGGAATCTCACCACTCACAGTGTTCTCCTTACTCTTATCATTAGAGTTCTCTTCTTCAGAATCTGTTTCAACCACCACTTTGTCTAAAGGATCTACCTTAGTGGCTTCATCAGACAATTCCTTCCTATTCTTGGTCTCTAGCAAGTCTGATATAGGAGGGATGTAATTGTTGTTGTATGGTGGTGGTGTGGTGTTATAGCCTATTCCTCTTCAAAGTTTGTCATGGATTTGAGTTTGGAGCAAAGAGTTCATTGATTTAGAAGCATTGGAAAATTTCTCAATATCCAGCTTGGCTTTCTCAAACTCCCTCTTTATCTTCTCATTCCAGTAGTTTGTGTCATAAGAGTGTTGAAGCTCATTGGCTTGGAAACTCTTAATCTGTTCCTCAAAACTCTCAACAATTCTTACATAGTCTTTTATATATCTCTCTAATCTTTTAAGGTCATCACTCATTGTCTGGTTGTGATCTCTGTACCTTGTAACAGTTTCAATACAGGAATTAGAACAAAGATTAGATGTTACCTCTGTAGGACTTTCTGAGCTTGAAGACTCTGAACCTTTAGCCATGATGATGTGATTTTGAATGTAGGTTTCTGAGAATACTAGCTCTGATACCAGTTGACAGGATCTTAATTCTTAACAAGAACACACACTCAGAAAACAATATGAAAGAAGCTGCCGAATAGCACTTTAATATTCAAAAAAACAATGAAACAGTGAATCAAAATCACAACTTGTATTGATAGATAGAAGTTACAAGATTAAACACACAACCTCAATATTGATGAACAAACTCACCAATACGAATTCTACTTCTCTAGAATTAGGATTCTAACCTTGAGGTTGATTCTCTCTAAGAAAGCTAATAACTCAGAATAATAGTTCTCACAAAAGTTACAGAACTATTCTAAACAAATCAATACATATATTGAAGATAAAAGATAATTACAAAATGATAAAAGATCTTCAATATAACCTTCTATCTTTATCTCCAAACTTCCATGAATATCTTCAGTCTATCCAGCTGTCATCCTTCCATGTGAAGTCTTTATCATATAAGCAGCATTATTATTCAGCAGCATTAATACTCTGAGCAGTATTAACTCCAGCAGTACTAACTATGCTCAGCAGTATTAATCTCTTCAAGCAGTACTAACTTTGAACTAGCAGTACTAATCTTGTTCAGCAGTATTAATCTTCAACTGGCAGCATTAATCATGTTGTAGCAACCAGAAGTAGTAACCATGTTCTTCTAGCAGCATTAACTTTACTTAGCATTTCTTCAGTTCCCAACAAACTTCCAGCGGCTACATATTCAGCTTCAGTTGTGGAAGTGGACACTGAATTTTGCTTTTTGCTTGTCCAGCTTACCAACTTTCCTCCTAGGAGTTAACATCCACCAGAGGTACTTTTTCTATCAAGTTTACAACATGCAAAATCACTATCGGAATATCCAGTTAGATCGAACCCTGAGTCTTTGGAATACCAAAGACCGAGGTTAGGAGTCCCTTTCAGATATCTTGGGTTCAGATTGATAGCGTGCACATAAACAAGTAGAGTACATGATGTCTGGTCTGCTCGCTGTGAGATACAGCAGGGAGCCTATCATTCCTCTATAGGTAGTGATATTAACAGGTTTTCCAAATGGATCTTTGTTAAGTGTCAGAGGAGGTGCCATAGGAGTTTTCATCGCTGAAGTTTGTGTTAGATCAAACTTCTTCAGCATATCTTTAACATACTTACCTTGGCTGATAAAAGTACCTTTGTCAAATTGTTTAATCTGAAGACCAAGAAAATATGTCACCTCACCCATCATACTCATTTTGTATTCTTTCTTCATTCTTTCAGCGAAGCGAGTACACAGAGATGGGTTAGTAGAACCAAATATTATGTCATCAACATATAAACATAATTTGGATACTTAGGGTCATAGAACCCTGGGGGTTGTTCTACATAGACTTCTTCATTCAGCTTTCCATTTAGGAACGCTGATTTTACATCCATTTGATATACAATGAAATCTTTGTAAACTGCATAAGCTTAGAATAGTCGAATTGCTTCGAGCCTAGCCACAGGGGCATAGGTTTCATCATAGTCTATGCCTTCCTCTTATCTGTATCCCTGAGCAACAAGTCGAGCCTTGTTACGGGTTACAGTTCCATGTTCATCTAACTTGTTTCTAAACACCCATTTGGTGCCTATAACAGTTTTATCAGATGGTCTAGGAACGAGATTCCAAACTTTGTTGCGAGAGAACTCAGTCAGCTCTTCTTGCATAGCGCTGACCAAGTTTGGATCTCTAAGGGCATCATCAGCCTTCTTTGGCTCTATTAAAGAAATAAAGTTGACAAAGAGACAGATATTACCTGAACTTCGTCGTGTCTGAATACCTGCATTGGGATCACCAAGAATTTGATCTATGGGGTGATCTCTGGTCCATCACTGAGCAGGAGCATGATCGCTCATTTCATAGATTGGATCAACAATAGGAATGTTCACTGATGAAAAAGCCTGAGGTTCATCAGCTATTAATTGTTGAGAGTCAAACAAACCAGTGTTTTCTAAGAGAAGTTCAGACGAAGATGGAGCAGATGGAAGAAATGTGTTTAAAGGCTCAGCTGAAACCCATGAGATGGATTCAACGTTCGGAGGTATGATGTTTGGATCATCATCAGTAGCTGGAGGAGGATCTGAATGCTGATGGTTTGAGAAGAAAGGTTTTCTTTCTCTGTAATGAGAAAACATCCAAGCATTTAACTCTTCATTATCAGCGATTGGTTTAGAGTTAGCTGGGCGAGTTTCATCAAAGGTGACATGAATTGTTTCTTCCACAGATTGTCTTCTTTTGTTGAAAACTTTGTAGGCTTTGGAGATAGAGGAATAACCAAGAAATATTCCATCATCCGCTTTTGGGTCGAACTTTCCAAGTTGATCTTTGTTGTTTAAAATAAAGCACTGACAACCAAAGATATGAAGAAAACTGATAGAAGGTTTTCTTACATGAAAAAGTTCATAAGTTGTCTTTCCAAATCTCTTTACTATCAGCGATCAGTTTTGAGTAAAACATGTAGTGTTTACAGCTTCAGCCCAAAATTGAGTAGGGAGGTGAGAATTGTTGAGCATTGATCTAGCAGCTTCAATGATCGTTCTGTTTCTTCTTTCAGCGACTCCGTTTTGCTGAGGTGTTCTTACTGAAGAGAAGTTATGAGAAATTCCCTTGTTCTCAAAGAAATTGTTTAGAGAACTGTTTTTGAATTCAGTTCCATGATCACTTTTTATTGAACGAACAGAAAGTTTATTCAGCACTTCCATCTTTTTAACAAAAGATATTAGTTCTTCTGGAGTATCACTCTTACAGCGAAGAAAGATAACCCAGGTGTAGCGAGAGTATTCATATACAATGACAAGTGTATATTTCTTTCCAGCTATTGATTGGATGTTGACAGGGCCAAACAAATCCATATGCAAGAGTTGAAGAGGTCTTGTCACTGAGGACACTTGTTTAGACTTGAAACTAGCTTTTTCCTGTTTTCCATTTTCACATGTTGAGCAGAGAGATTCTTTAGCATATGAGTGCTGAGGAAGACCAGAAACCAGTTCCTTAGATGAGAGAGAATTCAGGGTTTTGAAGTTTAGATGTGAGAGCCTTTTGTGCCATAGCTAGTTGACATCAGAAGAGGCTTTAGAGAGAAAACATATGTTTTCAGTGATGGTAGAGTCCATATCTATTACATAGACATTTTCTTTACGATAACCATTGAGAGCAAGTTTTCCTTTTTCATTCACCACTAAACATGCTTTCATGGAAAAGCAAAATTCATAGTCTTTGTCACATAGCTGACTGATGCTCAGAAGATTGTGATTCAGTCCATCTAAATAAGGGACTCTTCTGAAGGTAGTTGTCCCATTGCTGAGGACACCAAACCCTCGGGTATATCATTTTCCATTTCCACCAAAGGTCACAGAGGGACCTTTCTCTTCCTTGTATTCAGGGAGAAGGTCTTTTTGTCCTGTCATATGATGAGAGCATCCACTATCAAGATACCAGATGCCCTTTGATCCCTGCAAGCATAAGGAAGATTAAACTTTGTTTGGTACCCACTTTTCAATGGGTCCTTTAGGGTTAGTGGAGATGGAAGGTTCAGCAATCTTCACAGCAGATGAAGATTCAACTTCAGTGGTAACCTTCACCTTGGTTAATTTCTTAACCTTAGTGGTATTTTTCACCTTGGTAGATTTTTCAGCTTTGGTGACCTTTTCAGCCTTGGAGTCATTCATCTTCACTTTCGTTGATTTATCAGCTTTAGTGGAAGTTGGACATTTGCTTGCAATATGGTCAGTAAATCCACAAGGATAGCATTTTCTATATTTGAATGTGGTTTTTCGACCAGAAGTAGAAGGTTTTGAGAGTTTAAGATGACCGGTCCAGCTCCAAGAATGCTTTTCTCATGAGATCTGGGAGGAATTTTTATTTCTTCAGATCTCTTAGGCTTAAGATCAATCTTTAGCTTTGGAGGACAGAGATCAAAGATTTCTATCACAGAGCTAGAAGATTGTTTTCTGAAGGTTTAGAAGGAACTTTAAGCTTTGCTTTCTTGGTAGCCTTCTGAGGACAAAGAATAGATTTTCCTTTATCTACAGGCTTAGAGCCTTAGATATTTCCTCAGGGACAGGATTAGAAGAAGATGATGAAGAGCATTGAGCTTGAGAAGTGTCAGGGATAGAAGAGACAAACGTTCCAAACTTAAGCATGGAACTGTCTTCTTTAGGTTCATCCTATGGTTTCCAAAAACCAAGACCAGTTCTATCACTGGAAGGAATCTGAGAACTTATAATCTCAGTGATCTTTGTTGAAGATTTGCACCATCCTTCAACAGTAGCCTTTTCTGCTTTTAGAGCAGCGATGGTTTGTTCGCGTTCAATGCTAATGATTTCATTAACAATGACTTGATCTTTCAAACTTTCCTCTAAAATAGTCAGTTCTCTTATCTTTTCATGACATTTCTCTAGCTGTTCAGTTAAATCAATGTTTTTGTTCTCAGCTAGAGTTTTGCCGTTTAGAGCATTGTATAGAACAATCGTCAGCACGTCAATAGCGCGACTTCTCTCTTCTTCAGGTACAGAGGGATTATAGAGATAGATACCTGATATGATATATAACTCATAGAAGTTTCAGTTGGTTCTTCCACTTCTTCTTTAATCTCAGCCATGAGGCAGAGATTAGAGACTTTTTCCTCATCAAAACTTGATTCTTCTGATTCAGCCCAGTCATGTTCTTCAGCGATGAGACCTTTACCTTTTCGCTTGTAGTTTTTCAACTTTTGATATTTCTATTTCAACTTAAGGTATTTGTCATCGCTGGATCTTCTCGAGGTAGAAGGGTTGAAGACTTTCTTCGACCTGCACTCACTTGCAAAGTGTCCAATCTTTTCACAGTTAAAGCAAGTAGCAGTAGCCTTATCAACAGGGGTTGATTTTGGCTTGTCAGTGAGGGAGAAAGGCTTATTTCTTCGAAAATTTCTCTTTCTTGCAATTATCTTAAAAGAGTTTGTCTAGAGTGCTAAGGATTCATCAAACTCTGAAATATCAGTGTTTGATTGATCCTCAGAATCAGAATCTAACTCAGTGATAGTGAGAGTTGATTGCTGAGATAGAATTATCTCTGAAGAGACTAAAGCAACATAAGTGCTTTTGGAGTCTTTAGAATCTTTTATAAGATTCTTCTTCAAGAGTTTTGATTGCTCATAGTTGAGCAATATTCCATACAAGGTGCTGAGAGAAAGAGAATTTAAGTCTTTTGTCAGCTTGAGACATATTGAATAACCGTCCCAGCATTCAGGAAGACATTCTAAGAATTTTGTTAGGACCTCAGATTTAGAATAGGTCCTGCCAACGGTTCTTAGATCAATGATTAAGCAATTAAACCGCTGATGAACATCAGAGAGAGATTCATTCTTACCAGTGATAAAATTTTCATACTGTCTTACCAAGTTAATCTTTCGAGTCTCTTGGATTTCAGTGGTGCCTTCATATTGAACACATATGGTTTCCCACATTTCTTTAGAAGTATTAAGATGCATGATGGAATGGAAAACTTCATCAGGCAAAGCCATAGAGATAATGGTCTTTGCCCTTGCATCGATACCAACCTTCTTTTTGTCTTTATCACTCCATTGTCTGATTTCTTAACAACATAGCGTTCAGGAACAAAAGGAGTGGTGGCAGTAGCTGGAACTGCAGCTATGATTTGGACATGTTCATAGGATCCATTTGCTACGTACTCAGGTATAGTGGGATCTGCACCTTCAAGAAATAGCATCATTCGATTCTTCCAGAGAGAAAAGTTATCTCTGCTAAATTGAGGAGGGTTAGAAAGTGAACCATTATCATAGTAGTTTATGTTTGTGTTAAGTGCCATATTAGAATAGCAATGAAGAGAATAAAGCAAGATCTTGTTTATCAGATTAAACAGTCTGCTCTGATACCACTTGTTGGTCCCAGAGGTGCTTAACAAGTTTGTAGAAGGGGGGGAGGGTTGAATAAAAACACAGAGTTTAAAGTTTAATAAATTGTTTATTGATAAATCAAATACAATTTACAAGTTTGTTTCGGAATAAGATTAAGTAGAACTCAATCTAAACAAACTTAAGAAAACACTAAGATGGTTGCACAACAATATAGAGAATGGGGATTAGAGAATATAGAAAAAAAAGGGTTTCTATATTATAGAAAGATGAAGGCTAGAGGTGAGCGCATTCTTCAGATGGAGAGGTAATCTTTCTATTCATACCCTATGCATTAAATGCATGGCAGGGCACTTTACACGTTTCCTTCATTGATTGGCTGAGAGGTTCTGACTTTGGGATACATGCTTTCGGTTGTATCATGAACAGTGTAGTTGACAGAGTTGTTGTACGAATTGTGGCAGAGGTATGTCCGTTCTGACACATCGTACTGGTTGTGCAAGGAAAGACAAAATAGACTTGAGGCATAAGCTAAGTGATCATCGATCACTGAATATCTATTCCTTCAGAGATATAAAAAGGTTCAGCTATCGCTGAAGCTTTTCCTCAGGTTTCTTCGCGTATGAGTAGAGTCTTCTTTGCTTCACTGATATCCGCATCAGGTCACTAATAGACTTGTCTTTGTTCAGCAACTTTGTCTTCGATTCAGCTATGAACATCTGTTGACGCGAAACTTGTCTTCAGGGATTATGTTTTCATCAGGGAACATCAGCGATAACTGAACAGACTCAGTCTGATCGTTGATAGTGAAACACTAATACATATGAGTGTTTATAAGAAAGATCATCAGCAACAACTGAACAGACTCATCTTGATCGCTGATGGTGAAACACTAATACGTATTAATAAACGTAATTTTCACTAAGTATAGAAGAGGGTCGTTATCAAATCACTGAGAGAATTTGGATCAACAAGCCTCCCTATTAGTTGCGTATCGCACGAAATTCAACATGTTTCTTGTTAGTTCGTGTAAAAACCAAAGACGACTGACCATTTGCCCACACGATATATGAAAAGGGTGAAATAGCACAAGAACAAAAGCCTCAATATGCAACAAAGAAACAAAAGACAATATATACAACAGCAGGTGCAAGTTTTTGCAAGCATGTCTACAGTGTCACTAAGATGTTGGTGACACAAAATTCACAGTTTAACCTAATGGCGTACACTAAACACCTAACATCACTTGGAGCTGAGTTTCATACAAGAATCTTTGGAATTCATCAAGAGGAAGGAACCTGGTGGCTATCATGGATCAGTATCATTGCTTGTTCCATGATTCAACATTCTTGTCTTCTTCATATGGATCTAACACGAAACAATTCAATAATATGTAATTAGAGGCGTCGTTTTAATTAAAGGAAAATGTAAAAAAGAAAACAAATGTGGTACCTTTTGGAGAGCATTTGAGGAAGTTTGTGTTTCCTTTTGTAAGAGACCAACACGACTTCTCAAGAGTTCGTTCTGTGCTTTCGACTAGAAACAACTTGACATAAAAAAAAGGTCATTGCTCAATCTTCTGATAAGTATACTTGTATATAAGGACAAAATGGTAAATATTGTCTCAAACAACAACAAATCTTTAGGTAATTATGAAGACAAAATAGGGTGTGAAGGCCTAATCTTGATACTAAAACTTCCAAGCAGAAGGATTACATTTAACATTCTAAGTCGGATATTTATTTCCCAGAATTCATAATTGATATGTATTTTTCCATGACATGATGTAACTTAAGATTTAAGTTGATGAAGAAAATTGTATTTTTCCATGAACTCAAAATGGGAGTCACAATTATCAAGCCTTTATAAGGAGAAAATACTTGATAGTTTAATCAAAATGCTTCTTGCTCTATCATCTAAGCCTTAGGATCACAGTCATGAACTCACAGATTCTCTCTCCAGTCCTACACTCCAGCCAACCTACACGATTCTTCCCACATGATGCCATACACCATGCCTCACTAGTTTCTCACATAAGATACTCCCATTGCTTGCTCAATTGCTTACTGAATTTTGTTCTAAAATTGAACAAGTGATATACATCAATAGTTTAGGGTCGGCCATGATTGAGTTCAGGGTCGCCCATGATTGCAAACTGTAAAGGTTGAACCATCTATTCCTCGTTGTTCTAAGTTGCTCATGCTTATTCATGAAACACCTTTAAACAGCCAGCACAAAAGAATAGCTCGAAAAAGGGAAAGAAACTCTGGCCTTAGTAGTTTAGTGATTTGATACGCCTGTGAACGTTCTAATGGAAGGTCCAGCGCCGATCTCAAAGGGGTGTGGGGTAATTTGTGGGACTTTGATGAGCTTAGTAGCTAATATTAATTATTTTAATTTATTAATATATTGATTAGTTGTCGTTTAGCATACCTTTTAGTATGCTATTTGAATTGGGGTAGGTTTAGGAAATGTTTTAGAACACTATTTGAATTATGGTAAGTTTAGGAAATCTTGAGTATTTATAAGTTATTAGGGAGGGTTAAGGTTTTGGTTGAGGAAAACTTAAGTTTAAGAGTCATGGGCGACCACCTACTTCTTCAAATGTAGGCATTGTCCTTGTAATTTTCTTTTGTTCATATATATATATATATATATATATATATATATATATATATTGTGGCCCAAGATTTACTAGCATAAACACATACACAAAACACTTTGTTTATTAATCACAATGATTACATCAATCCATATCTCTATTTGTGATGAACAATTAAGATTGAATGTTTGTGTGTGTACTCAATGTGTGCTACTATATGTGTTCTTACTCTCTCTCAATTACACCTTCACTTTCACACACTTACTAACTTGCACGTCTTGCACACTTACAATTAACACAAAGACTTGCTTATATATAGGTCAACATGACCAAGCAAGGTCAAACCTTCTAGAGACAATTACACCTCACACACAAACACTATTACAACAAAGACCCTTATTTAATCTTGAATACAATTACAGTCTAACAATCTCCCCCTTTGGATTCAAGATTAAAAATAATTTGACAAAAATCTTCAGGTCTTCATATCTTCAGAATTTATCTTCAACTTCAAATCTTTTCTGGCTTTGACGTCTTGAAAACTTTGACAATTATTCAAACTTGTCTCCCTGTGAATTAACTTTTGCATAAACTCTGACTTTCTCTTTGATAAGCTTTCTTTGACAAGCTTTCTTTAATCTTTGAGTTCAATCAACTGAAAACTTTATCTCCTCTGAAATCTTTAAAACTTCAATCTGATCTTGAACTTTGATTATTCTCCCCCTTTTTAATGAGTTGTAAGAATCAAAATCATTAAAACACTTCAAGATCAGATCTGTCATTAAATGAACTTCCCACCATCTGATAAGCGCAATCCTCATGAACTTTAATTCCCCCTTTTTATAATCGACAATCTCCCCCAAATAGGATCTCCTCAATACATGATGTGATAGAATTTGTCATCTGATCTGAAAGAGTCATTGAACCATGAATGTATTCATCTGAATCTTTTCAAATTCAAACAAAATAAGAGTGGTAACCCTGAATCAACATATGAAACAGTTAGAAGTGCCTGTCAGTAACACGGAGTTACTGTGTATAACAGATGTACAATATAAGGAGCTTGTTGAGGTTGACTCCCCAGGACTTCCATTCAATCATTGAAAAACACAAGGTAATTCTATGAATATTCTGACAGAAAAACATATTCTCTGTGTGCTCGTGCTTGTGTTTTGAATGAATTAGCACAAATGATTGTGTTGCATAAGGCTCAACATATGTAAATCACTGAGACAACAATGATTGTACATGACTCAAAGTGCATGAGAAAGGGTCGAAGGTGGGGCAACTTTCCTTCTTTTTCAATATTAGCATCTTCCAAGTGAAGATCCGATAGATTATATGCTGCTTCCCCAGAAAATGTGAAACATTCTCTTTTTAAGAAAAGAATGAGTAGCGATGGAGGTTGTATGCAAGAGATGGCATGGGTTATTTGCCTATTTCAATGATGGTCACGAAAGAAATGTGAACCAATCAGTAATGTGGCTACCCGGCTCAGAAAGATGTTTGGTGCAGAATTCTGATATTCTTTTAACTCTGTTCTCTCACCCTCTTTCTTTTAATCATATAAGCTCACATCTAACCAATCTCTCATTTCCATTTTATCTCAGCTCACTCCCACACTCAATTCTTTTAGACCCCTCTCCCCTCAATCACTCAAAGGATTTCTTCCGGGGTAGGAAACACTGGTTATTGTGAATCAATGGAAGATCTAATAAGCACTCACACTGAATCCCATGTTCCTAAAAGTACATGTTGTTCAATGACAAGTAAAGCACAAGAAATCATATGTCAGTGTTTGTATGCTCATTTAGAAATAGAAATGAAATTTGAGCATATTGAACATTTAAGATATCTCAAAACTTTATATGAATAAAAAGAATAGAAATGTTTTGAGAATCTGACAATGATTAAGATCAGATCAAATTATCATGAAGAAAAAATATTTGGGAATTCAAAGACGTATGTTGTTTATATGAACAATATATAAACATATTATCAATGAAAGCACATTAAAAGTGAAATTATGTTTGATTCAAACAACTATGAATACCAAACGACGGGAGTATTACCATAGAAAGATATAACATTTGATACATGGTAATAACAAAATCAATTTGAAAATACTGAACCAGTGTGTATATGAATACTTGACAAAGTATATAGAAAAGAAAATACACAAGTATTATTCTTTAAAGAACACACGGTCAGATAAACAATAAAAGTATCCAAAAATCATTTAAAATTCACACTTCTCAAATCATAAAACCATGTTAAGATCGTGAAGTGGTTTGAACATTTTAAAAACATTTTTCACAAGTGAAAGTTGTTCATCTTTCACAAGTGTTAGAGTATAAGAATTAGAATGATATACCTGTAGATCAGAATCCTTAACTCCCCCTGGAATGAATATAGCAACTAAAGTATCATTGACTAGATATCCTCCCCCTTGATATCTGTAAAAAATCGACTTATCATAAAAAAATATAACAGTATAATCTCTCTTTCAAACGAAAAACTTCCTGAAATGATGTTATCATGAAAGCATCCTTCAGAAGAAAACATTTGAAAACGGGTTTTGAACTGAATTATCCAAAAGCCATTGTCACATAACATATCCTGCAAGAAAAATGATTTTGATAATCATTATACAAATGATTCCACTTTAGTCAGTTATCATATGATGAAATATCCAAAATATGTTCAAATAAAGCGCAAAAGTAGAAAACTCCCCCTCGAATCATGAAGTGGCATTTAACATACCAAGTTTGCTAACTAAAAAGTTAAACCTCTTTTCATCCAACGGTTTGGTGAAAAGATCAGCCAACTGGTAGTCTGTAGTCACGAAATACATCTCGATATCGCCCTTCTCGACATGATCCTTTATAAAATGATAATGCACGTCAATGTGTTTTGTCTTTGAATGCTGTACTGGATTAGCAGTTATCGCAATCGCACTCTTAGAATCACAATAGATAGGGACTCGTTGGTAAGTATATCCGAAATCTTTTAACTGTGTTCGCATCTAGAGGACTTATGAACAGCAGCTTGCGGCAGCTACGTATTCAGCCTCGGTTTGTTTCTTAGAAGTCCAACTAACCAACTTATCACCAAAAAACTGACAAGAACCAGATGTGCTTTTTCTATCCAGTTTGAATCCTGCATGATCTGCATCAGTATAGGCAGTTAAATCAAAAGACGAACCCTTAGGATACCAAAGGCCTAACTCAGTAGAACCTTTAAGATACCTAAGAATCCGTTTTACAGCGACCAGGTGTGATTCCTTCGGATTAGCTTGATATCTCGCACAGAAACATGTAGCAAACATAATATCCGGTCTACTCGCAGTTAAGTACAGCAGTGAACCAATCATGCTACGGTACACTTTTTGATCTACTGATTTGCCAGAAAGATCTGCATCTAAAAGTATGCCCGTTGCCATCGGTGTTTTCATCACTGAACTGTCAGTCATGTTAAATTTCTTTAAAATATCTCGAATATATTTTGACTGATTGATGAAAATGCCTTCGGGTAACTGTTTCACTTGAAGACCAAGGAAAAAATTCAGTTCGCCCATCATTGACATTTCAAAACGAGATTCCATGATTCTTGAAAAAATTTTACAAAACTTTGGATTTGTAGAACCAAAAATTATATCATATACATAAATCTGGATTAGAATCAAATCATCACCTTGCTTTTTCAAAAAGAGAGTAGTATCAACAGTACCTTTCTTGAATCCTAAAGCAAGTAAGAATTGAGTTAAAGTTTCATACCAAGCTCTTGGTGCCTGTTTGAGTCCATAGAAGGCTTTGTCTAAGACATATACATGATCAGGGTTCTTTGGATCAACGAATCCTTCTGGTTGAGCAACATATACTTCTTCATGCAATATCCCATTTAAAAATGACGATTTTACGTCCATTTGAAAAACAGTAAAATTTTTGTGCGCTGCATAAGATAAGAAGATACGTATGGCTTCCAGTCGTGCCACAAGAGCAAACGTTTCATCATAATCAATCCCCTCCTGTTGACAATAACCCTTTGCAACAAGGTGAGCTTTGTTTCGAACAACAACTCCAGATTCATCTCTCTTATTTCTGAAAACCCACTTTGTTCCAATAACGGATTTTCCTTCTGGAAGTTGTATAAGTCGCCAAACTTTGTTCCTCTCAAATTGTAGAAGTTCATCTTGCATCGCCAGTATCCAATCTGGATCGCGCAAGGATTCTGAAGCTTTCTTTGGCTCGAGAGAACTTAAAAAACTTGAATACAGACAAAAATTAGCCGATGCTGCACGCGTTTGTACACCCGACTGTGCATCACCAATGATATTATGAAGTGGGTGATCTCTTGTCCATTTCATTGTACTTGGAATCGGATGAATTTTAGCTTGAGTATTATCTTCCTTATATTCATCATATACTGCAGGTAAGTCTTTATCAACCCCAGATGTGCTCGGGACATCTTGTATAGCCTCTTCTGAAGTAAATATTTCCGGAGCAATAGAAGAATCACTCGAAACTTCTGTTGCAGAATTTGGATCTGCATGCACAAAATCAACATTAGTATCTTCAGAATGTATATGTTGAGATGTACCTGATGTGGTTGAAATTGTGACATTGTCAGAAGGTCCTGAAATATCTGCTATTATGATTGGAACCTCTGAAGTTGATGCGGATATGCTTGATTTTTCAAAATCTGCACAAATATCAATAAAAGCATCAAAAAATAATAAGTCTAATTCAGATGTAATTTTATTTGAATTAGAAGACTTATTCTGTTTGACTTCAGGTTCTATTCCATTTTGAATAGAAACTTTCTGTTTAGGCTTGAGTTCTGAACTGTTTTGTTCAGAAGTCAACGTTGATGATTCATCGAATGACACATTAATGCTCTCCATGATCGTCTTGGTTCGTCTATTGTAAATTCGATATGCTTTAGATGTTAACGAATAACCAATGAAATAGCCTTCGTCAGCCTTCTTGTCAAATTTACCAAGATTGTCTCGATCATTGAGAATGTAACACCTACAACCAAAAGTACGAAAAAATTTAATATTCGGTTTTCGATGATTAATAAGTTCATACGCTGTCTTTTTATGTCGTTTGATGACAATCGTGCGATTTTGTGTGAAACACGCAGTGGCTACGGCTTCAGCCCACAGAAACATTGGCAATTCGGAATAGGCTAACATTGTCCTTGCAGCTTCCACCAGTGTTCGATTCTTCCTTTCAACTACACCGTTTTGCTGAGGAGTATAGGCAGCAGAAAAGTTGTGAGAGATCCCAACAGATATGAGATAACTCTGAAGCTTTTCATTCTTGAATTCCGTGCCATTGTCACTTCTCAAAGATATAATCGGTAGTTGTAGTCAAACCTGAATCTTCTTTAAAAACTCAATGATCAGCTCTACTGCATCTGATTTGTTCCTTAAGAATTCCAGCCAAGTATATCTGGAGTACTCATCTATCATGACCAAAATATATTTCTTACCATTGATAGACTGAGTCCTCATCGGGCCACAAAGGTCCATATGTATCAATTCAAGAGGTGTTGAGGATGAGAATTCTGTTTTTCTTTATGAGATGTTCGTTTCATCTTTCCCATTTCACAAGCGGGACAAAGAGAATTCTTCTCAAACCTTAGTTCTGGTAGACCTTTGACAATGCCTTGTCTCTCCAATTGATTAATCGCATCAAAGTTTTGATGAGACAGACGCCGATGCCATATCCAACTTTCAGCTCGTGAAGCTTTTGCAATCAGACAAACAGGTCTTGATGCAGAAAGTGTTGGAAAATTTACGGAATAAAGATTTTCATTCCGCTTAGCTTTAAAAATTGCACGACCATCTTTATCTTCAATGTAACAGCATTTATCAGTAAACCGAACTTGAAATTGACTATCGCATAATTGACTTGTACTGAAAAGATTATGATCAAGTCCTTCTACGTATAGTACTCTTTTGATCGTCACGGTACCATTTGTTAAAGATCCGTGTCCTCGAATGTATCCAGTAACCTCAGAATTTGCATAACTTACAGTACCGGCAGGTTCCTCAACATAATTGTGAAGTAGATGCTTAAATCCTGTCATATGGCGCGAGCATCCTGAATCTATATACCATGTATGCGAGGCCTGCAAAAAGAATAACTCATTTCTGTTTAGGTACCCATATCCAGATGGGTCCTTTCTTGTTAGCTTTTCGCAACTCATCAACATTATCTACCTTAGCCTTAATTCGCCACTCATAGCGAGGCTTAGGTACCCATTTCCATATCATGTTAACATTAAGCTTATGAAATGTGTTATTTTTCGAAAAATGATCAGTCTTAGCATGAAAAATTTTAGCCTGATGAGTTAAGGAATTTAAAGCTGATTTGACATGAGATGTTTTTCTGGCAATTTTAGATTTAGGATGAATAGAAGGAATGATAAATGCATTATCATGACAGTGTTTGCAAATAAAATTCTTACGTGCAAATGTCAAAAGTTTTGATTTATCCAATGGAGTACAATCATGCATACAACTTTGACATTTGGAAACGTTTGAATTTTTACACTTCAAACTACTACTATCACGAATATTACATTTATTTTTAGCAACTTTATTTTCCTTCACATTCTTCACGCTTTCTCCTTTACCATTTTGCCTTTTCACATCTGAAACAGGAAACAGAATCTTGTTAGTGTTCTTTGAAGAAGATGATTTTGCCTTTGAATTACAAGATGTTTCTCCTTTTTCAAAAATACTCGTAGGATATTCAGGAGTAGAAGTATAAACAACTGAAGATTTAGAATTAACAGTATCAAACTCTGGATTAGAATGAACATTCCAGTTTGTAGAGTCAAACATCTTTTTCTCCTTTAGATTTTGTTGAAACAAATCATGTTTTAAAATATTTAACTCTTTAGAGAGTTCCTTGTTTTCTTCAGAAGACTTGTCAAGTTTAAATTTGAGATCAACATTCTCATCTTCTAACTCTTCAATTGTCTTTTGAAGATCTGTGATTTGTTTCTCAAAATTAGATGTTTGATTTACCTCAGAGTTTGATTCCATCTTCTCTATAATAGGAACATGATCTGAAGCATTCATCATTTCTGTAAAAATCTCCTCAGTCATAATTTTTGAAAAATCAGAATTAAGGTTTTGATTCATGATATTTTCACTTTCTGAACCATTTGAGGAATGTGACGTGAATAAATCAGATGATAACACTTGATTCTCAACATCAGTTTCTAAATCAGATTCATCAAACTGACACTGAAATTCAGTATTATTTTCTTCAACCTTAGCTGATTCTGTTGGTAAACAAGGAGAAAATAGAGAAGTAAATTCACTAAATTCTATCTTTCTTGTTTTGTAACTTTCATTTAAATCTTTATAAGCAAAACCAACAGATTTTAAACTTGAAGTGGAATCAGCACAAGATGAAGTGTCATCATCATTCACGATTTTACCTTTTACAAAAGTATCATGAATATTGAGTTTTGTAGAAGTAGAGCCCATTTATCAAAATTGTACAAATTTTCTGGTGCTCTTTTTAAAACATTATTTGGTTCAAAACCCAAACCTTTTTTAACATTATAAAATCTGACATCTTGGAGTTTGTTTGTTAAAAGATTTAATGTTTGCTCAGTCTGTCCTCTTTTCAGATTTAAATGCTCCAGTTGCTTGATTTTACAATATGCCTCGTTTCTTTCTTGGAAACATGCTTCAAATTTTAGTTGAAAATCACCTTTTTCAGCATTTAAGTTTACAAGATCTTTTTCAAGTTCAGATATCTTTGAATTTAAAACATCTTTGTCCTTTTTTAAACAATCTTTTTCAGATTCCTTTTCCTTAACCACATCTTTCAACATTGAATTTTCATCACGAAAATTCAACATTGTTTGTCTTTCATGACTAAGTTTGCCTTTTAAAGTTTTAAACTCTTCTTTCATGAATTTAACTTGAGCCTTTAAGGATTGAATGCGTACCTCGGAACCACAGTCAGAATGATCAGAGGATGATTCAATATCCTCATCTACTTTGGCCATCATACACACCTGAGTAAAGTGTGCAGATTCGTCATCAGAACTCTTGTACAACCAATTCTCTTCTTCCGCCATTAAGTTCTGACCTTCTTCCACCTTCTTTGCTAACAGTGTTTTCCGAGCATAATATTCAGAATTCTTTGTACGCTTGAACTTGCAATCCTTGGAAAAATGACCTGGTTTTCCACAGTTATAGCATCTTCCATATTTCGGCTCAGTCTCTTCTTTCTTTCCTTCTCTCTTCTCTTCTCGTTTCTCTTCTCTTTTCTCGCCGCTTTTCTCATACTTCTTTTCAGATCTCGGTTTGTACTTATCTTTCTTGTAACTATCATACTTCGGCTTGGAGTATCTTTTCTTTCCAAAGCTTTTAAACTGCTTTGTGAAAAGAGCCAGATTTTCAGCGAATCTTTGCATATCCTCATCTGAATGTTCTTCACTTTTAGTAGAAGAATTATCAGTGCTTGAATCAGTGACCTCAGTTAGAAGAGCTCTGGATTTCCTTGACTTTGACGTGTAAGAAGAACTGGACTTGAAACTTGACCCTTTCTTACGTTCAGACATTAAGGCTAAAGAATCTTTGACCATCTTCTTTTCAGCACCAAGCTGCTTTACTTCATCCTCATGCTGAGATAAAGTTGTGAAGATATCATTTACGTCTTCTTGTGCCATGTCCTTGGTATTCTGAATGTTGATAGCATAGCTTTTCCATTCTGGGTTCAAGTTCTTGATGAACTTATAATTGATCTCTGATTCTGACTTGTTCATTCCATTTCTCCTTAAATCATTCAGAATCACATTAAAGCAATTGTATGTCTCCAACAAAGTCTCTCCTTCTTTTGCATGAAAACCTTCATATGCATTTATACTCTGATTCAGCTTTGTCTGAATTGACTTCTTTGATCCTTGAAACTGTCTCTCCAATTCATCCCATAACTCTTTTGCAGATTCCCTACTATCTACTCGATTGTAGATATCATTAGGGATTGCCATAGTAAGATAGATAAGTGCCTTTTCATCTATCTTGTGTCTTGCCTTTTCCACATTAGTAAAGAATTGATATGGTTTTGTCACGTATCGATCTGCAATTGCTGGAGATGTAGCTATGGCTGCTTGTCCAGGTACAAATGATTGTGGATTTCCCGGACCATCTATGATAGATGTCATATAATCTCTGTTCTTTAGATTTAAGAACTGAATCATTCTTTTTTTTCATTGTGAATAATCTCCAACAGATAAGACCGGAGGCTTTATATGAGATCCCATAGAGAGAAATTCATTTGCCATGATTGAAAGATGTATGTACTTGCACAAGATAAAAAAATATTAGCTAGTAAAGATCTTTAAATCCAATCAAATCAAGAAAAAAAAATACAGAAATCTTGAAATAAGAATTCAGAAAATTTGATCACAGAAATAACTTTTGTCCCCCTCCGCAGACTTAGCACGGGGGTCCCGCTAATTAAAGAGCATTTACAGTTTTGAAAATTCTCAGAAAATATTCTAAGTGACAAAACTCGCAGATCACTATTGAAAATGAAACTCGCAGACTGAGAAACACGCAAATCAAGATCTGCGCGTTTGATAAACTCTCAAGCAAACTCGCAAAGACTTGCGCGTTCTGATGAACTCGCTAAGCACTGAAACTCGCTAATCGATAAAACTCGCAAGTGCCTAAACACGCAAGTTACTATTCACGCTGAAACGCGCTGATAGAGGCGTGCGCGTTCCAGAAACTCGCTAGGCACTACTTGCGCATTTTGAGCAAACTCGCTAATCATGCTTGCGCGTTCCAACACTTAGAAAAAATTCTCAGATTTTCAAACTCGCACGACGAAGAACTCGCTGAACACTATTCCTTCTCAAACTCGCAGATATCGACCAGCGCGTTTCTAGAACTCGCAACCAACGCCTTGCGCGTTTCGACCAAAAACAAATTTCTTCAGCTTGCGCGTTCTAACGAAGAACTTGTGTGTTCTTCAGATCTAGCGCGTTCTTCAGATATCTTGCGTGTTCTTCAGAAAGTCGACCAAAATCTCACTGATTTCGAACCAAATCTTGTCCAATTGACTTGAAACTTTGACAATTTGATCACCTATACATTTTGAACACAATACAAGCAAATAATTTCGATCTAAAAGTACAATTCTATACAAATTGATGTGTATACAGTGACTGAACTCTTGAACTTCAAAACACACAAAATCAACAAATTTATGATCAATTACAGTGCATTTCAAGAATTAAAAGATATAAGCTTGATCTATTTCACTCAGCGAACAAAACCTGATCAAATTCTACTTGAAATTTGCATTAAAACTCAAAAATGATTCGGTGAACAGTGACGATGAACAGTGCTTAATGAACAGTGTCGATTTTTAAAATTTTCTTGATTTTCAAACGGATTTGGCTCTGATACCAATTGTGGCCCAAGATTTACTAGCATAAACACATACACAAAACACTTTGTTTATTAATCACAATGATTACATCAATCCATATCTCTATTTGTGATGAACAATTAAGATTGAGTGTTTGTGTGTGTACTCAATGTGTGCTACTATATGTGTTCTTACTCTCTCTCAATTACACCTTCACTTTCACACACTTACTAACTTGCACGTCTTGCACACTTACAATTAACACAAAGACTTGCTTATATATAGGTCAACATGACCAAGCAAGGTCAAACCTTCTAGAGACAATTACACCTCACACACAAACACTATTACAACAAAGACCCTTATTTAATCTTGAATACAATTATAGTCTAACATATATATATATATATATAATAAAAAAAACTTTGGTTGCGTTCTTATCATAATTCAATGCAAGTAAAAAAGAATGACCCAGACAAAGATGAATCTCCATTATCCTCATATCTCACCAACTTGCTACAGATGTGCGCAAAGTATGCAAGCGATACAGTACCTGTGACTCATAACCTATATCAATTACATCTAAGTTTCTTGAAAAGCACAAGTAGGGAAGGTCACAGAATAAGTATTTTTTTTTTGTTATTTGGCTAAAGGGTTTAATATTATCAAGGATGAGAACATATAGATGCCAAGGTGCATGCAATATTCAAAGCTTCTACCACTAATGGGACATGATTAACCAGTGGTTAAATGACCAAAAGAACAGGTGTTTGTGGTCCGTGTGATGTGATTTATGCACCTGAATCATTTAACCCAGAACAATGAGCATGCAGAAAGAAAGGTAGAGGATATATTTGTCCACACAGTGTGCAGTATTAGCACTACATGGGTATTGAACCTGATCAGAAAGCATATTTAAAAACTGGGATTTCCTTACCGGAGGAGGTAGAAGTTACAACAGAGGTATCAACAGTAGATGCTATAATGGAGAACGACAAGATGATGAAGATTGTGAACCAAGATCTGAATTGTGACAATTTGGGCAATGCCATTTTCAAAGGCCAAACTCCATGCAATAGAACCACATAATCTTCTTAAATTCAGTGTTAGAGTGTCATCCTTCCCCGGTGTTGGAATACTTATAAGTGGCAGCAAAAGTAGATGTGTCAATGCTAGGGCCCAGAGAAGCTATATCTGGAGACTACATCTATTGTAAAATATGCTAGAGGGATGACAATGACTAAGATGCAGCATGTCTCAGAAGCAAAAGGTAACATATATGGGAGAGAGTTCTGCAATAAAGGACATGACATCCATTTCATTCAAATGTTCATCCTGAAAAGCAATATAAAAATACTTGGTAACACCATGAAATTATGGGAACATGTGCTTGAGGCCAAGATGCAACGCAAAACAAGGTGTCAAAAAATCAGTTTGGCTTCATGCCGTGAAGGTTGAAAACCAAGGCAATTCATGTTCTCAAACTCATTAAGAAGTTTTGATAGGGTAGTAAGGACTATACATGGTGTTCATAGATTTAGAGAAAGCATATGATAGCTTTCCAGGTGACGTAATAGAGTAGCCTGGAGGAGAGATGGGTATCATGGAGTATGTCCGGAACTCGGTAATACAAAATATGTACCAACATACAACAAAATGTGTTAGGACAGGTGGGTGAAACAGATTTTTCACTGTGGAGACAGGGCTAAACCAAGAATCAACACTAAGCCCATTCCTTTTTCCTTGTGATTTTGAAAGAGATTTCACGAGGGTTGCAGAGGAGTGTCCCATGGTGCATGTTATCCGCTGATGACATTGCATTTGTAGTGGGCTCGAGTGTAGAAGTGAACTAAAAACTAGTAAAGTAGAGGGCACATTGGAAACAAAAAGCTTGTGCATTAGTCGTTCTAAGACCGGATACCTATGTTGGAACTTCAACAAGGAACGTACGGAAGACAACAAGATAAGCGTCATTCGGGATCAAAGAATACCCCAGAAGGACAAGTTCAAGTACATAGATTCCATGATTCGGAAATGGTGTAACACAAAGGATAAAAGACGGGTAGTTAAAGTGGAGAGTTGCCATGGAATAGTCGTGCGATAATAAAGTCCCTCTAAACCTAAAAAGGAAATTCTACAAAGTAGCCATTAGACAAGCTATGTTCTATGTCCCTCTAAAACTAAAAAGGATATTTTACAAACATTAGACAAGTTATGTTCTATGGGTCAGAGTATTGAGCGACGATAAAAGCGCATAGATAAAGTTGGAAGTTGTAGAAATAAGGATGCCCATGTGAACATGTGGCCAAACCATGTTGGACAAGATACCGAGTAAGATCTTTCCGTCAGAGTTGGGAGTTGTGTCAATCACAGATAAATTGAGGAAGAAGAAGACTTAGGTGCTTTGGAGACATACGTAGAAGACGGATGACAACACCATTTAGAAGGTTACGAAGTATGGAGGTCGAGGGGTGAGGAGAAGGGGCAAGCCAAGAAGGACGTAGAAGGAGAAGCTGGGGAAGGACATGGTGGGCTAAAGATATTTCTAAAAGCATGGCCTTTGATAGGAGCACTTAGAGATGTAAATGTTACACCCCAAAAATTGGGACAAACAAAAATTTCCGGAAAGGAAAATGTGGTATATAAAATATTTCCAAAGCACGAGCTTTCCCAAAAATGGAACAATATACGTCTGTCATAATTACAAGTTTGTAATAATTAAGAAATGACGAATAACAACCCTTTAATCTAATTCCTAACTAGATAAGAGATTACAACAAGTTGTCATTTAAATCTCCGAAATATTCCTTTTCTAAAATGGTGCCCCAAAATGCTCCCAAGCTCACTTCTAAAGGCCTACTACACCTTCTTGCCGGTCACGCCACTAAAACCTGAGATACACATCAAACCAATCAAGTGTTAGGCCAAACGAGTCTAGTGAGTTGAACAATAGCATAGTATGATCATTTAAAAATTTATAAACAATTAGAACCATAAAGGAATCAATGGGGGATACCTATCACACCAACGAGTTTCACCTCAAGAGTCGATGTACCTTGATGTTCATTCACATGAGCAACATCCCGAAGGCCCGACACATTTGAAGACTACCTCCAAGGCATTACTCCAAATGGCGGAGATCTAGGCACATACCGTTAAGGTGGCACCCCAAGACTAGATCCTCCTAGTACCTACTCGTGGTTCATCCAATATACAATCCATCATTATGCATATTTCACATCAAGTAAAGTACATGTATAAGATCCTAAATAATTCCAATCCCAATTTAGGTCAAAACCCTAAATTATATATGACCCCATGTACATTCCTCAACCATGTATTTCTTGTGAAAATAATCAAATATTTGCCAACAAATAATAACATCATAATCTCTTAAAAAGGGTTAACAACCAAACCCTCAATCTTTCCTAAAATAGCAAGTTTAACTCTACAAATACCAAATGATTAATATGATGGAAATAAATATGAGATAATGAAGGAAAGCATAAAAAGATGTATATCTCATTTTAAAATAGGTAGAAACTCACAAACTAGGTTTTATAGAAAAACCCTAGAAAATCAAGTGTGATAAGAAGAGGAATGGAGGTCTTGACTTTGCCCACCAAACTCTTGAATCTTGAAGCTAAAAGTCAAATTAATACCCTTCAAAAGCTCTCAACAACCACCTAGGGTTTGCCCAAATCGGATTTTGAAGAGAAAGGAGTAAAGAAGAGTAATAAATGAGAATATGATTTGAAAACTCGTTTTAAAACCTTCTGTTAGTTTCCGTGGCTTTGGCAGCGACTTTGGGGTCACGTCGTAGGCCACACGTGTGCCTTTAGCCATGAACTCCAGTGAGTGTCGCGGATTTAGCCGTGACTTAGAGCCCGCACAGGTCGTTGTTCCTGTCCTAAACCAAGCTCTCTTTTCCAAAGCACAACTCACTCAACGATACTTACACGAATTTATCTAGAAGAAGTTTCAGGGTTTCCAACATGGCTCGAAAATGTAACAATACCAATAGGTAAGTTTCAAACGAATTTATGGGTGTTACAATCCTCCCAACCTTGGAATTGATTTATTCCTCGAAATCTTACCTCTTACAAACAGATTGGGATATCTATGCTTCATATCTTCTTTGGCCTCCCATGTCACGTTGGCACCCCGATGATGCTTCCATTGCACTTTGACCATGGTGACCTCTTTGTGACGAAGCTTCTTTGCCTTGGATTCCAATATCGCCTCCGGCTCTTCCACACATCGATTTCTATTGTCTACCCGAATTTCTGTCAATAGGATAACGCTCTCCTCTTCGTCTAAGCACTTGCAAATATAACATACGTGAAATGAAGGGTGAATCCCGTCCATTTTTGGTGGAAAGTCCAATCTATAGGCTTGAAGTCCTATCCTCTCCAATATCGTGAAGGGTCCAAGGAAACGGGGACTAAGCTTCACGCGCTTCCCAAATTGGATGATTCCCTTCCATGGTAACACTTCAATATAACCTGATCTCCTAGTTGGAACTCGACTGGTCTCTGTTTCTTGTCCACATAACTTTTCTGTCGATCTTAGGCCACCTGCAAGCGTTCACGGATACCTTTTACCTTGCCCGTCGTTTCTTGTACAATCTCTGGCCCAGCAAACTGTTTTTCCCCCGCTTCGAGCCAACACACCGGTGTTCTACATTTCCGCCCATATAATGCCTTAAACGGTGCCATCCCAATGCTCGAATGGTAGATGTTATTGTAGGCGAACTCCACTAGGGGTAGGTGCAAATTCCAATTGCCCCCAAAGTCTATAACACACTACCGTAGCATGTCCTCTAGAATTTGGATTGTCCTCTCACTTTGACTCTCTGTTTTAGGGTGATAGGTTGTGTTGTAACATCCCATACTAGCTATATTCGTTTAAAGACATACAGAGCAACTAAGTAAACTTTACACCAAAATAGTACTAGTTATTGACAACCGGACATTAAGGTGCATATATATACAATCCCAAAAGTTAGTATTCACAAAATAAGGTTGTCCGGTAAGTCAGTCTTCAAAATATCCACTATTGGTCTCTCAACCCGGATATTCCCCAAGTCTGTCTCTAGAACCTGCCACGGAATAACAAACGTGGCTGAGTTATAACTTAGTGAACAGATCAATGAAATCAACAATAAACAATATAGGGTAAGTACAAATTATCCCTATAATCATGAAACGATAAAATAAATCAATCGAATATCACAAAGATATAACAAAGGGGTTTACGTAATCACCCGTTCCGTGTTTCGTGTTATTCAAGTTCACATAAATCACCCGAATACACTAAAGCCGTTGTTCCCAAAAAATGTACGGTTCTATGGGCATAAGTGACAACTAGCGGTGTGGGCACGACACCTACTAGCTCTCGACTACTATTAAAGCAATCCTAGTTCTGTTCTGTTCCTAGGATATCCATTTGCCCCTATGGCTGGATCAGGGCCAGCGCACTTTCCACGCATACACAAGGACGCCATAGTGATTATAGCCACCATGGAAGCATCACAAAGTCGGTGTCCCGACTAAGTGTCTGGATAAAGGATCACAACATATGTTATCTAACCGGATCACAAAGATATAACAACAATCAATGAACAATGTCAATATGGCTTGACTATATCTAGTCGTGTCATTCTCAATCTGATAATATCACGGTCATTGGACCGATTCAACAAACCATATTTATCACATTCCATTCGCGCCTCAGCATTCAGATTAAACTCAAGAACCGGGCCAACGGTCCCTATTAGGGGCAACAGACTTTGGAATACTCCTAAATTGTGCTCAACTAATGGGACACCAAATGGAATTCAACAAAGAAATTACACGATAAAAATCCAAGAATCAACATCATTGAGGTATTTTCGTATCTCAAGTTTACATTTCGTGAATCATATTTGAATGGATTAACCCTCAACAATAGGTTAATCCCGTTCCAAGAAAATAAGAGATCCGTATCTTTATATAGTCGAGATAACCAAAATACGATGCCCAAATGCCAAAGTATCCAAAATCCTTGCTAGTCGGATTTTCCTATCACAAGTAATATATATACACTTAGAATTATACAATGATTTCGTATATTTGTTTGATCTCTTTATCCTATTGGCACCCTTTTATTAGCTTATGTTAACTTTATTTCCACCTTATATGCTTATAGTTCAATGCTAGTGTTTATGAAATGGTGCAAAAGGACTTGAACAAAACAACCAAAATATTGCAAAAGAAAGTTCCCCTGCACATTTCAGCTTCTGTCCATCTCTGTCTTAGACATATTACTCATACATAGGAGCTTAATTTGGTGATATTGTCTAAACGAAAGTTGTACCTATGCCTCTTAGGAGTACAATCGCACTGGATTCATGTTGTTTGAATCTATGACCGATTTTATATGAATTTTTCACTAACAGTGTGCAAATCCCGAGTTTACAGAGACCGGTTGTTGTAATTGGGTATTTTGGCACACTTAAGCTCAAAATTAGCTTTTTTTACTCTTCATAAAAATTGTTCTAGACACGCCAAGGTTTCCAACTACATTTCACACACGTCAATTGGATCAATGGTTAATTTTATACAAAATTTTAAAGTAACATGCAGATTCCTATTTTATCCAACAGCATCGTATTAACTTGTTTAACATACCAATCACTACCAATTGATTTAGTAACCATTCTAAACCTATCTATTGACAAAAATTAGAGTACTTTGCTTTAGTTTAAAAACCCTTAACACCATATAAATCAAAACCTATTTTAGTTTTAGGTTATCAAGTATCTAACTCTAAGGTTTTACAAAATTCTTACCTCAAAGATGATTACACCTCTTCAAGGTGTTGAGTCCTCCAAACTCTTATAAACTCCAGCCCCTAATCAACAAGAACACACAAAAACTTAGTATGTATCTTCCTCAAATAATCTAGATTTCAAAATTATAAACTTACCCAATGGTTTATCTTCAAGATTTAACTTCAAATCTTCAATATTTCATCATATGATCAAGCTATGAGGCTTAATTTCATGGAAGAGGGTTTGGATTAGGGTTTGAAGAAGAAAACGTGAAGACGGAGAAGATATAAATCTGATTTTGATTTATTTTATTTTCATAATTTGTTTTTATATTTTTCAATTATTCTTTTTAAGTCCCTCAAGTTTCATAAATTGCAAATTTACCATGTTTGGAGAATTTCCTCACATTTTTGGTTTAATTATTGTTTCCTTTATCCATGTTTAACCCCTCTAATGGTTATGTTTGACAAAATTAGTTTGGTTTACGTTCATATGCTAAAGGTACAAGCATACAAACCAAGGACTAACTCCAAACACTAACTTTTCACTTAATGTTCGATATAAAAGTCCGGTTATTATAGTGCTCAGCTTGACCCTCGTGCCCAACTTTTTTTGTAGGCCATCCCAAAACTTGGAAGTGAACCGACTATCCCGATCCGAAACTATATATATCACCCAACACCGTGTCGCGATACCACTTCACCGATATAGAGTTTGGCTAATTTGTCCATCGGAAACATCTCTCGCATCACCAAGAAGTGTGCGTTTTTCGTTAGTCGGTCCACCACCACCCAAATGGTATCATGTCCCCTCAAGGTCATAGGTAGCTTGGTGACGAAGTTCATTGTGATATGCTCCCACTTCTATTCTAGAATGGCCAATGGTTACAAACTTCCATAAGGCCTTTGATGTTCCGCTTTGACTTAAAGGCAAGTGACACACCTTTCTACATAATTGGCCACATCGAGCTTCATTACCGGCCACCAATAGTGCAAATTCAAATCCCTATACATCTTGGTACTATCGAGATGTATAGAGTACTTGGACTTGTGAGCTTCCTCTAAGAGCAACTCGCGGATTCCTCCAATCTTCGGCACCCAAAATCTTCCCTGAAATAGCTTGAGGCTTCGGCTATCTTCCGTTAGTAGTTCTCGTTGCTTCACCATGATTTCGGCTTTGAGGTTCTCTTCACGAAGTGCCTTGACTTGACATGCTTTGATATTCTCCATTAGACTGGATATTACATCAATTCTAGAAATGGTTGCTTTGACTTCGCTCCCATAATTCTTTCGGCTCAATGCATCCGTCACCACGTTGGCTTTACCGGGGGTGGTAAAGCAACTCACAATCATAATCCTTGTTGAGAACTGAAGATGTGAACAAGTCTTTAATGCTGCTAGTTCAGAATTACTACTGCCAGAGGACTTCAAAAGTTAATACTGCTGAGTTTTACTACTTCTAGTAGAATTAATACTGCTAATCAAAGTTAGTGTTGCTTGAACAAAGTTAGTACTGCTTAGCTAGTTAGTACTGCTAGAGGTTAGTGCTGCTTAGTAGTTAATGCTGCTAGGACTAAGTTAATGCTGCTTATGAGATAATGATGAAGAGATCGTGTTTAAAGATAAACATGGAAAGCTGAAGATATTCATGGAAGATATACTGAAGATATTCTATTTATTGTAATTATCTTTTATTCAGTATATGTATAGAATTGATAGAATAGTTTAATATAATTTCAATTCATTCTAAGTTTTTGTTCTAGAGAAAATCAACCTCAAGGCATAGATCCTAATTCTAGAGAAGTATAATTCATCTTGAAAGAGCCTGTTCTTCAAGATTGAGGTTGTGTGTGTAATCTTGTGATTTTAATACAAGTTTGCAAGATGTTAATCATATACTGTGTTGATTACTGTTACATTGAATATCAAAGTGTTATTCCGCAACTTCTTTGGTATTGTTTCTGAGTTTTCATAATTCTTGTTGAGAACTCGATCCTGACAAGTGGTATCAGAGTCTGTTCTCTCAGAAACATCTAATTCATTCATCATGGAAAACTTTGCAGAATCAAACAGTACTCTGGTCTCAAAGGTTTCAATGCTCAGACCCAATGAATTCGATATGTGGAAGATCATAATCAAGCAGTACATACTCCTCACTGACTATTCTATGTGGGACATCATTGAGAATGGCCCTTCTGAAGCATGAAAGATTGGTGCAGATGGAAAGAGAACTCCACCAAAAACTGATGCTGAAAGAAAGATTAGACAGACAGAGATGAAAGCCTTGAGCACTCTGCTCTTGGCTATTCCCAATGAATATCAACATCATTTCTGCAACTGCACTGATGCAGAGATGCTTTGGAATGCTCTAGAGAAGAGATTCTCAGGTACGAAAAGTACCAAGAGAAATCAGAAAGCCATTCTGAAGCAACAATATGAGAACTTTATGTCAACCAAGAATGAGTCCATGACTCAAACTTTTGACAGGTTCAACAAACTTATTGGTGAACTAGCTACAGTGGAAGTACAAATTGATCAAGATGATCTAAACAGGAAGTTCCTAAGGTCCCTGAGTGATGAATGGACCATGTATACTGTGTCTTTCAGACAGAATGATCAACTGGAAGAAAAGGAACTTGATGATCTATATAATGATCTAAGAGTTTTTGAATCTGAGGTAGAGGCTAAGAAGAGGCCTTCTGGATATGTTCACAATGCTGCACTCCTATCAGCATCAATTGATTCTACTTCCAACCCTGAATCAGTTAGTGCTGCCAATGGAGCAAATCAAGAGAAAGGCACTGAAACTGTATTTGAAGCCTTTCTGGCAAGTCATGGAAACTCTTCTCTTATTAATGATGACTTGGAACAAATCCATCCAGATGATCTTGAAGAGATGGACATTAAATGGCAAATGGCCATGCTCTCTATGAGAGTTAAGAAGTTCATCAAAAGAACTAGGAGGAACAACTTCTCCCAAAGAAGAGAAGATGGAGCAGGATTTGACAAGTCAAAGGTGGAATGCTACAAATGCCATCAGAAGGGACATTTTGCTAGAGAATGCAGAAGTGGAATGTCTCAAAATAACAACCACCAACAAGCTCAATCTGGAAGCTTCAATAATAACAGAAACTCTGCACAAGCCCTTGTCTCTCAACAAGGTATGGGGTTTGATTGGAGTGATCAAGCTGAAGAGGTCATTCAAAACCAAGCTCTAATGGCAGAGGTGTCTGATCTCCCAACATAGGTAACCTCCAATCTTTGTTCTCAAAATTGCATTAACACTGTTAAAAGGTATAGGGATCACAACCAGAACATGAGTAATGACCTTAAGAGATTGGAAAAGGACATAAAAGATTATGTGAGGATTGTTGAGAGATTTGAAGAGCAGATTAAGGGTTTTCAAGCCAGTGAGCTTCAACACTCTTATGACACAAACTACTGGAAGTGGGAGAAGAATGACTTAGAGATTCAACTGACCAGATCCAAAGAGGAGAGTGAAAAGTTAAGAGGAGAACTAGCTAAATTCAAGCTAGATGTAGAAAAGTTTTCCAATGCCTCTAAAGCAATGGATTCTTTACTACAATCTCAGATTCATGATAAACTGAGAAGAGGAATAGGGTACAATACCACACCACCACCGTATAACAACAACTACATTCCTCCTAGTTCAGATTTGTTAGAAACAAAGGATAGGAAGGACCTACCTGAGGGAGCCACTGAGATTGATCCCTTAGATGAAGTAGTTGTTAAAGATAAATCTGAGAAAAAAGTTGTCAAGAATAAGAACAACACTGTGAGTGGTGAGATTCCTATAGAAAACCACATAATTACAAATGAGGGATGTGGAAAGAATTGGATAAAGTCCAATGAGATAGAGAAGACTGAGGGAAAGAACAAGAAGGTTCACTATAAGCAGACCACTGTTGTGAATCCTATCCCTTGCAAGCAGTGTGCATGCAATAAATCTGAGCCCCAGAAACATGATAAACCAAGGGGAAATCAGAGAAACTGGAACAATCAATGGGCACAAAAACAAGGTATTGATCTGAGTAAAATCAATAGACCAAAACCTTGTTTCATATGTGGAAAGTTAAACCATTTGGCTAAGCACTGTTTCTTTAATCCTATTAACCAACAGATGAACTTTCAAAGATTTGTGCAAAAACCTGTTGGTTATAGGAAGGCTGGAAAGAAACATGTGGGGAAGAAATCTGTTGAAACCAAAGGCCCCATGAAGAAAAAGGTTTTAAAAGAAAGTATCAGAATATGGGTGCCTAGAAGCACTAAAACTGTTAGTACTGCTGACAGAGATAGTGCTGCTAGAAGCATTACTGTTGCTACCAGTGTTAGTACTGCTGAAAATTTTAATACTGCTAACACAGTTACTGCTGCTAACACAGTTACTACTTCTAACAAGGTTAGTAATGCTAAGCATGAAAGTGCTGCAAATGCAGTTAGTACTTCTAAAACCAGTACTGCTTCTAGCAAATGTGTGTATAAACCCATCATTGTGACAAAGTACTCCAGAAATGAGGAGTCAAAGTTTAAAAATCTTGTCAAGAAAGAATGTAAGTATTTTGATGAGAAAGGGGTACCCAAGACCACTGTGGCTTGGGTTCCTAATTCATACTAACTGATTTATCTTATGTGCAGGGCAACCAACAGCTCAAGGGAAAGAGCATATGGCATGTTGATAGTGGTTGCTCTAGGCACATGACAGGCAACATGTCATGCCTTCAGAATTTCAAATATATCAATGGAGGACACATTGCATTTAGAGATAATCTTACTGGTGGTAAAATAAGTGGAAAAGGTAATGTTACAAAAGGTAAGATGACATTTGAGGATGTCTACTATGTTGATCAATTGAAGTACAACCTGTTAAGTGTATCACAGGTGTGTGACAAACAACATAGCATATTATTTACTAATACAGAGTGTATGATCCTTGCTCCAGGGTTCAAAGTAGTTGATGAAAGCATGATACTACTTAGAACTCCAAGAAAGGACAATGTTTATTGTCTAGATATGGACAATGTTTCTAGTGATTCATCCCTGAACTGTCTTGTTTCAAAAGCTTCTGTGGATGAATCCTCTCTATGGCACAGAAGGATGTGTCACATGAACTTTAAGACTATGAACAAACTTGTTAAAAATAACCTTGTAAGAGGTTTACCTTCAAAAGTCTTCTCATGTGATGATCATTGTGTTGCTTGTCTTAAAGGCAAACAGCACAAAACTTCTCATAAGACCAAAGAGCTCAATACAATTTCTTCTTGTCTCCAGTTATTACATATGGATCTGTTTGGTCCTACAAATGTTATGAGTATAGGCAAGAAATCTTACTGCTTGGTTATTGTTGATGATTACTCCAGATTTACCTGGGTATATTTTCTAAGGACTAAGGATGAGACAAGTGGTCTGATCAAATCCTTTATCCTAAGAATTGAAAACCAAACTAATCAAAAAGTAAAAGTCATTAGATCAGACAACGGGACTAAATTTAAAAATCTTGATCTAAACACCTTTTGTGAGGAAAAAGGAATTGAGAGACAATATAGTGCCCCTAGGACTCCTCAACAGAATGGAGTTGCTGAGAGGAGAAATAGGACACTAATAGAGGCTGCTAGATCACTGTTGGCTGATTCAAAACTGCCAATTACCTTCTGGGCTGAAGCAGTTAATACTGCTTGTTATGTCCAAAACAGAGTTCTAGTGGTCAAGCCAAAGAACAAGACCCCTTATGAGCTTTTAAATAAAAGAAAACCTTTCATTGGATTTTTCAAACCTTTTGGGTGTCCTTGTACAATTCTCAATACCAAATCTCACTTAGGTAAGTTTGATAGCAAAGCAGATGATGGATTTCTTGTTGGTTACTCATCTCAGAGTAAGGCTTACAGAGTTTTTAACTCTTCTTCTAGAATAATTGAAGAAAGTGACAATGTCAAATGCAATGAGAACACACCAAATCCTATTGGGCCTGGTCCTCAGTGGCTGTTTGACATTGATTCACTAACTAACTCTTTTGGTTTCAGTAGTGATGATTATGCAGGTTCAGGGTGTGGAGGATCAGGGACTACACAAGTTCAAGATAATATATCTCAATCTATGATCTTTCCCATACCAACAGTGGATTATGTTGAAGACTGTGAAAAGGAACCATCTACTGGACCAAATCAGAGTGAAGAAGAAAGTAGAGATGAGGAGAGTCAGGAAGATAAAGACCCAAAAGTAGTTGCTGAAAACACCTCAGTTGAGTTGAATGACTCAAATCTAGAGGTGGGACTTAATGAAGAACCTAGTCATCACACCAGAATTCAAAAGAATCATCCTCCACAGCTGGTAATAGGAGATATATCTTCTCCTATGATGACTAGAAATCAAAGCAGGCTTCAGGAAATGCAAGACCAACAGCATACAGTGCTTTCTTGCTTTCTATCCCAGCTTGAGCCTAAAAAGGCACATGATGCTATGAAAGAGTCCAGTTGGATAGAAGCCATGCAAGAAGAGCTACTGCAGTTCAAGCTGCAAGATGTTTGGGATCTGGTAGACCTTCTTAAAGGCCAAAGAACAATAGGAACAAAATGGGTCTTCAGGAATAAGAGGGATGAAAGAGGCAGAGTAATAAGAAATAAAGCAAGGTTGGTGGCTCAAGGGTATTCACAAGAAGAGGGAATAGATTATGAAGAAGTCTTTGCTCCTGTAGCCAGGATAGAAGCAATTAGATTATTCCTGGCTTATGCTTCTTATATGAAATTCAAAGTCTATCAAATGGATGTCAAAAGTGCATTTCTTTATGGCTCAATTGAAGAAGAAGTATATGTCTGTCAACCACCAGGGTTTGAAAACCCAAGATATCCAGACAAGGTATACAAATTGAAGAAAGCACTTTATGGACTGCATCAAGCTCCAAGAGCATGGTATGACACTCTGTCATCCTATCTCTTGGAAAATGGCTTTGAAAGAGGAGTCATTGATAAGACTTTATTCATCAAGAGAAAGAAGAAGGATATCTTGCTGGTCCAAATCTATGTTGATGATATTATCTTTGGATCCACAAGAGCCATCATGTGCAAGGAGTTTGAGGAACTAATGCATCAAAGGTTCAAGATGAGTTCCATGGGGGAACTTACTTTCTTCCTTGGACTCCAAGTTCAACAGAAGTCAGATGGAATCTTTATCTGTCAGTCCAAGTATGTGCAGGACATTCTAACCAAGTTTGGTTTCTCAGATTCAAAACCTGCCAGCACACCTATGAAGACACACAAGCAGATAACAGCAGATCTTGAGGGGGAGGATATGGATGTTCATCATTATAGGTCCATGATTGGCTCTCTCATGTATCTTACGGCCTCTAGGCCAGATATAATGTTTCCAGTCTGTGTATGTGCAAGATTCCAAGTTAGGTCAAAGCAATCCCACTATCAAGTTGTTAAGAGGATATTCAGATATCTCAAAGGGCAACCCAGATTGGGACTTTGGTATCCTCATGACTCACCATTTGACCTACTTGCATACTCAGACAGTGATCTAGGTGGAGCAAACTTGGACAGAAAATCTACTTCTGGAGGATGTCAGTTTTTGGGTGCAAGACTAGTTTCATGGCAGTGCAAGAAACAAACCACAGTGTCCACATCTACAACAGAGGCAGAGTACATAGCAGCTGCAAGCTGCTGTTCTCAAGTCTTATGGATTCAGAATCAAATGTTGGACTATGGGGTAACCTTTCTACACACTCTAATTTTTATTGATAATAGCAGTGCTATTAGCATTGTGAATAATCCTGTCAAGCACTCAAAGACAAAGCACATTGAGATCAGGTATCACTTTATAAGAGACTGCAATGAAAAGAAACTTATTCAAGTTGTAAAAGTTCATACTGATAACCAGTTTGCTGATCTATTCACCAAAGCCTTTGATGTGGGTAGATTCACTTTCTTGGTAACAAGTGTGGGAATGATCAACTCTGAATAAGTCCCTTCTCAAAAAGTGGTTAAATACCTGTATATTGTTTTTGTTTGGTGTTACTAATCTTCTTTTTCAGGATATATATAGCAGTACTCAGTGTATCACAAGCTTAAAAGAGTAAGTATGGTTAATACTGCCAGTACAGTTTTAATACTGCCAGTGCACAGTTACTACTGCTAGTTAGTTAATACTGCTAGTGGTTAATACTGCTCTCAGTTAATACTGCTAGTTAGTTAATACTGCTAGTGGTTAATACTGCTCTCAGTTAATACTGCTCGCCGTTAATACTGCTCGCCGTTAATACTGCTCTAGGTTAATACTGCTTATGTCCCGAATACTATAAATACCCTTTGCCCGCCTAAAAAGTTCATAACGACTCTTTGCATACTGTTCACTTGCGCTCTAAACCCTTTCTCTCTCAAGTATCAAGTTTTCAGGCAAGAACTTTCAAAGATCAATGGCATCAATGGCATTCATCGACGAGCACAATGAAATCGCGATGCTACAGAAGCCCAAACAGGCCGCTGGTTTCCACCAGATTGTGGATTTCCTCAAGACAACCCATATTGCACATGCTCTCACTGTATCGCCATCAATCTATATCGAGCATCAAAGGCAATTCTGGGCAAATGCCACCATTGTTACTGAGAATGGTGTGCAAATGATCAAGACAAAGGTGTGTGGCAAGCCCTTGACAGTTACTGAAGAGGTAATTCGCATCAGTCTACGTCTAGACGATGCCTCTGGTATAACTTCTATTTCTAATGATGAACTGTTTTCTACTCTTACAAGAATGGGGTATGGAGGCCCATTGGGTGTGTTCAAGTTCTCAAAAGCCAAATTTTCACCCCAATGGCGTTTCTTTGTCCATACCCTTATGCACTGTATCTCTAAAAAGACTACTGGATGGAGTGAGTTCAGTAGCACCATTGCTTATGCTTTGGTGTGCTTGGCCACTGCCAGAAAGTATAATTTTTCTAAAATGGTTTTTAGTGATCTTGTCTCAAACTTGGGAAGCAAAAAGAGCTTTTTTATGTACCCCAGGTTTGTCCAAGAAGTTATCACCCACGAATTGACGGATATGCCTCATTTTGATGGGGTATATGTACCTAAACCCCCTAAAGGCAAGGTTTTCTCAAATATGAGAAGATCTGCTGGGGACTCGGAAGGAGTAGACACCCCATTGTTCTCTACAATGATGGTGGCGTCCCAACCACAAGAAGGTATGGCAGCAGGGTCAAGGCTCTCATTAGACCATCCTACTGCTAGCCAATCCCAACCTTCCCACTCTAAATCAATTCCCCAGTCTCTTCTTGATAAACCAACTTCACCAATCACCCAAACATACAAAAGGAAACAGGTAAAGAAGGCTCCTTCCCTTCCTGTACCTTCCCCCACTAAGCCTTTAAGCCCTCTAAGGGAGGATTCTCCCTTAGAGAATATCTACAGGGAAACCACAGGGGTGTCTCCCAACCCCAAGGAGGTGCTCACTGAGGAGAGGGTTGAGTATATGGGTGCTGAGGCTGCCACTACTTCTGCTAGCACAGAGAAGGACAGTGGTAACATAACTAAGACCTCCCCAATGGCAACTTTGAATGAGCAATCATTCAAAGGTCCCAGGTGCCAAGAAACCACGGGGGTGGATAGTGCTTCTGCTAGGCAGAAGACTTCCATTACAAAAAGATCCCATGATCCTTCAAAAGTGGATAGTGCTTCTGCTAGGACAGATATAACTACTATGAATTGATGGAAACAATGGGCAACATCAACCAAGATGTTATTAAACAAGGGAAAGAAATAGAAGAAATGAAGCTGGTAATTTTGTCCCAACAAGTGCAAATTACCAAACTCAAGCAACTGGTGAAGAGGTTGGTACTTAAAAAGAAAAAGAAGCATTTTGTGCTAAAGAAGAGGGTCAGTGCTAAAGATGATTCCAAAAAGGGGGAGAATTCAAGTTCAGAACAGATAGATCAACAGATTGTGGGGGAGTTTATTGAAGATAAGAAATCTGCAGAAACAACACCAGCAGCAGTTACAACCTCAGAAGCAGAAATGATTACTACTGGTGAGCCAAAACAAGCAGCAGAAACTGTTAGTGGTGCTGAAACTTCACAAGCAGCAGTAACAGAGTTAACACCAACAGAGATTGAAGTAGCAGAAATGCTTGTCAAAGCAAAGAATGACACTCCCAAAGCAAAGGGAGTGGTCATAAATGAAGGGGAAGCAAAGAAAATAGAGAAGAAAGAAATGGCTGCATATGCAAGGAAAAAAGGAAAAGCAAAGATGATAGAATCTGATCAACCATCCAAAAAGCAAAGGATGATTGAGTCAGATGAAGCATTAGCAAAGAAAGTGCAAGAAGAGTTAGATCAAGCAGAAAAGGAGCAGGTGGAAAAAGACAGAGAAATGGCCAGAGCATTTGCAAATGAGTTAAATGAAGCATTCTAGAAAGGGTTGGAAACAGAGAAGGAAAAGCAAAGAGCAATGAGCTTGAGAAAGGCTATGATGGCCAGAACAAGTGCTAAGAAGAAAAGACCTTCACAAACTTACCTTGCAACTCTGGAAAGAAATAAAATGATAACTTTCTTGAGGAGTGCAATTGGTGTAAAGAAAGAAATGTTTGTGAAGATGAATTTTGATCAAATCAAGGATCTCTATGAGAAAGAAATGGGGAAGCTGAAGAGTAATGAAAAGGATAGAGTGGAGTTTGAAAAGAAGGCCAAGGAGAGACATGATGTGAATATTAATCAACCATTCCCTGAAAGTGAAGAGGGAACTCCTATCAAAGAAAAGGCAGAGAAAAGGGAAGAAAAGAAGAAGGAAGCTACTATAGGGCAAGTTCAAAAGACTCTGAAGAGAACTAAGATGATGGCCAAAAGAAAGAAGATTGTAAAGAAGCCTAGAGTAGAAGAAGAGAAAAAGGTTGTTGAACAAGAAGAGGCACTTAAGAATGAAGCTGAATCTCAGGAAGTACCACAGAGTTCAGATGTAAATATGTACATGGTGGTAATGGATAAAATTCCAAAGCCTATCTCAGCTGAACCTATTGGATTCAAACCTCCTGAAGTTATCCACTGGGATATTATGATGGTGGATGGCAAAGAGTATATCAGATTGAAAAGAAAGGATGACAAGTATGAAGTCTACAGCACTTGGAACAAAATTGTCAGAGAGTGTTCAAGATCTGATTTGGAAGAAATGTTTGAAGTGGGTATGAAAGTACATGCAGATTAGTTGAAAGCTCCAGGGTTACCAATAGTGAAGTTGGTCATGGAATACTTATGCATGTTGTTCAATCCAGAAGCAGTGAAGCATTTAATCAGAGATGTGTTCAAAACTGTTAGAGGATGGACTCTGTATGAAAGGAGTGGAGTTTATGAATTAGCCTTGGATACTTTTCACATGGAGTATTACTTGGTGGATAGGATATACAACCACACACGTCTGAAGCTTCATGCCATGTTAAATAAGAAGTTGGGTTGTGCATCAAATTCAGAAATGGCTAAGTACCTAATTCAGAGAACTATCAATCAGAGTATGGGACTGGATCCTAACATTGGAGTAGATCAATGAAGATTTTGGAAGCATTTGAAGAACTTGACTTCTATTTCTAAAAGTCAAGTTAGGGGGAGATTGTTGAGAACTGAAGATGTGAACAAGTCTTTAATGCTGCTAGTTCAGAATTACTACTGCCAGAGGACTTCAAAAGTTAATACTGCTGAGTATTACTACTTCTAGTAGAATTAATACTGCTAGTAAAAGTTAGTGTTGCTTGATCAAAGTTAGTACTACTCAGTGGTTTACACAATGTTGATCCTTATAAAAAGCCATCATCATATGCTTAATTCTTTCGAACACTTACACGAATACACAAGGAATTAGTTTTCTTGTCATAACGTTCATAGAAATTCCTTTGTGGTGTTTCGATGATTGAATGGAAGCCCTGGGGGAGTGAACATCAAAAAGCTCCTTTCCAATGTGTATTCGTTACACACAGTGACTTTGTGTTACTGACAGACATATTAACTGATTCATTTGTTGATTCAGGTGTTACACTCTACTTTGTCTGGATTTGAAAAGATCTAGATGAATATCTTTATGGATTGACGGTGAATCAGAGGCTCAGATGTTTGAAAGATCAATGGTCAGTTCAAATTTTATCAAAGACATTTCTTGTTGAAAGTTTTGATGATCTTTATGCCACAATCATCAAAAAGGGGGAGAAAACAATGTTAAAGAAATGTCCGGAAAGAATAGTTTGTATCAGATATGTTTGAAGAGTTCAAGAATTATTTGAAGTCATAAATGTTAAAGTTGGGGGAGAAGATCAAGAAATATTCAAGATTGTTGAAAGCTGAAAGCAAGAGTTCAAAGTTTTCATAATTGTTGAAGATAAATTTGCTGAAGTAAATTGAGCTGAATTCTGAAGATAATTTCTTTCCATGTCTGAAAGAAAGGGGGAGAATGTCAATTTTTCATATGAATAGGGGATAATGTTGATTGCTTGAGAAGATCTTGTTTACATCAAAGGGAGATTATAAATTGAGCTTAAAAGAGAAGATTGAATTGCAATATCTTTTTAGAGATGATCTTGATCTAAAGGGGGAGAATGTTAGAGCAGAAATATGTTGGATACAAGATCATAAAGATTGAAGATAAAAGTTTAAGGAAGTAAATACTAAAAGTCAATTCTCAAGCATCAAAGTCAAAGTCTTTGTATTTGTTTTTCCTTGTAATTGTGTGTAGGTATAAATAGCCTTTGTTGTCTTTGTAAGTAGGGGTAACATTCAGATTGTAGTTCATATGAGCATATGAGAGAAGAGGTTCATAGAATATCTTTCTAGAGAGAGAGAGTGAATGTAGAGAGAGAAAGTGAGGAATTGTAATCTTTGTTTGATAATCAAAGACCTGTGATTACGATTTGTTCATCTTGATTGATTTGTTTAATTAGAACTTGAATTAGGGATTTAACACTAACTAGAAAAAAGATTACAGCAAGTTGTCATTCGAATCTCCAAAATATTCCTCATCTAAAATGGCGCCCCAAAATGCTCCCAAGCTCACTTCTAAAGGCCTACTACTCCTTCTTGGCGGTCACGCCGCTAGAACCTGAGATACACATCAAACCAATCAAGTGTTAGGCCAAACGAGGCTAGTGAGTTGAACAATAGCATAGTATAATCATTTAAAAATTTATAAACAACTTGTACCATAAAGGAATCAATGGGGGAGACCCATCACACCAACGAGTTTCACCTCAAGAGTCGATGTACCTTGATGTTCACTCACATGAGCAACATCCTGAAGGCCCGACACATTTGAAGACTACCTCCAACGCATTACTCCAAATGGCGGATATCTATGCGCATACCGTTAAGGTGGCACCCCAAGACTACATCCTCCTAGTGCCTACTCGTGGTTTATCCAATATATAATCCATCATTATACATATTTCACATCAAGTAAAGTACATGTATAAGATCCCAAATAATTCCAATCCCAATTTAGGTCAAAACCCTAAATTATGTATGACCCCGTGTACATTCCTCAACCATGTATTTCTTGTGAAAATACTAAAATATTTGCCAACAAATAATAACATCATAATCTCTTAAAAAGGGTTAACAACCAAACCCTCAATCTTTCCCAAAATAGAAGGAAAGCATATAAAGATGTATATCTCATTTTAAAATAGTTAGAAACTCACAAACTAGGTTTTATAGAAAACCCCTAGAAAATCAAGTGTGATGAGAAGAGGAATGGAGGTCTTGACTTTGCCCCACCAAACTCTTGAATCTTGAAGCTAGAAGTGAAATTAATACCCTTCAAAAGCTCTCAACAACCACCTACGGTTTGCCCAAATCGGATTTTGAAGAGAAAGGAGTAAAGAAATAAATGAGAATAGGGTTTGAAAACCCGTTTTAAAACCTTCTGGTAGTTCCGCGACTTCGGGGTCGTGTCGTACGTTGCACGTGTGCCTTTGGCCCTGAACTCCAGCGAGTTCTGCGGCTTTAGCCGCGACTTAGAGCCCGCACAGGTCACTGTTCCTATCCTAAACCAAGCTCTCTTTTTCAAAGCACAACTCACTCAACGAGACCTACACGAATTTATCTAGAAGAAGTTTCAGGGTTTCCAACATGGTTCAAAAATGTAATAATACCAATAGGTAAGTTCCAAACGAATTTACGAGTGTTACAGTAAAACCAAAGTAACAAACTATGTTGGAAGACTCGTAGCTAACAAGGACGAGAGGAGGGAAGTTTGTAGAATGTAGAGAGGTGGCACTTCAGTTACTAGATTCTTAAGGTGGATAGAGAGTTGTTTAATTTTTCCTACTTATCATGTCGTGTTTATGTTTGTCTTAGTTTATCCTGCTGCTACTATATGATAGTCCTAGGGGTCGTTTACCCAAACTCTTACCCGGTATGCGCTTACTTGTAAAAGTTAACATTGTAACTTACTTAACCGGGTAAGATTTTAGTTCATTAAAACGCTATCGTATGTAACAATTGACCCGACACTTACCCGGTAAAAGTCATCACCCTCACTTACCAGGTAAAACTCTCCGTCCTTATCATCGCTCTTACCAGGTAAGATTGACGGCCCTTGCCTTGTTTATCCACTTAGGTAAATGATTTGGTAAGCATTTATCGGGTAATCATTTAGTAAACGGCCTCTTGGTTTTTCTTCCTACTTTGGTAGTTGTCAACATCGTGCTTTCTGATTCCTCCCTGGTTGTTTTATCTTATGTCATTGCTTCCTTTTTTGTTCAATGAAGTGGTTGTGTTTGCACACTCTCCTATATTACAATGCTACTTTTCTCATATAGAGGGCGTAGCACAGTTTGTTTTAGAGAGGTATACTTTCACAAACATGCAAGAGTTCAAGTCTGGCAACCGCAGTGTAGAAGTTACAATTCCTTTAGGGATTGTGCTCCTTGTAAGCAATGGGCTCTTAAGCCAGCCACCTAGTGGACCGCTATCTACCTTATTTGCCTCTCGCGTGATGCTCTTAGGGCGGGGCAGTGTGGGCATGCTCGGGGGTTTTCAGTTACAAACCCTTTTAAACTGAGTATTTAAACCCAAAAAAAAAAATTCAAGAAGTGATCAGGAGTTTACAAGACCTTAGTGATGCATCAAAGAACATGTGCCAACATGTTGGACAAGTTGAAGGTTCAACTGAAAGTTGTCCAAAGTTTAAAGATGAATCTCATTATGGCTCATGACACTGTGCAAAGAGGCCGAGGCTGAATGAAGGTGCCATTTGAGGACACTACTACAATCGACAGGATTAAGAGTAACTTGTGAGGTTGCCACACAGGAATCAACCTAACCTGATGCCATGACAAGCAACGACTGACAAAATTAATTTAAAAGCCACCAATAATAGCTAAGTATTTCTAGAAGACAAAATTGTTGAGCATGATAACTAATATGACAGTGATGACTGAGTGTTGTCGACAAATGCAAGTGATAGTACCGGATACCACAAAAATGAGTGTGACCAGCAGTCGAGCACCAGTTGCAATGAATATAATAGCACCTTGTCTCAAAAGGTGTGTTAGTAGCATTAATCAAGAATCTTAAGACAATCTTTCATAAAATAAAAAAAGAATTAAAACTTGAAAGAAATTTGAAGAGCCCATAATATTCAATTAATCTTATGCGCAAAAATTGAGAATGTACCATGATGGGCGATGGTTGTGGAGAGTGGAGAGTGATGCTAGAGTCGACATCAGAAACCGGCCTATGGGAGGGCGTTGTCATGGTTGCAATGACCGGTGACGGGAGCCGAGGGAGTGGATGTGAGCGACGAAACAGGAATGGATACCAGAGCATAATTTGAGGAACGATGGTTGGCGGTGGTTTCGATCGATGGTGGTGGACGGTGGTTCAGAACGATGCTCGATGGTGGTTCCGATCGGTGGTGGTCGACGGTAGTTCAGAACGTTGGTCGGTGGTGGTTCAGATCGGTGGTGGTCGGCGGAGGTTCATATGGATCTAGGTAACTGGAGATTGTTTTGTCTTTTTGAGAAAATGAGATGGAATGGAATTGAATTCCTTCTCAATTGTGATGGAATGACCAAATCTATGAATGGTGGAATGTGTGGAATTCAATTCCATTCCATGGGAAACCAAACGCCTGGAAGGAATTTGGTCAACGGAATTGATCATTCCAATTCCTTCACATTCCATCTTAATCCTGCGAATCAAACGCCCCCTTAGAGTTGATATCTTTGAATTCTTTTATATTTGGCACATTTTTACTTTAAAAGTTTTTAAGATTTAAATATTTTGAATTTGGCACCGCGTTTTTAATTTTTTTTTTTTTTGTCTTTAAGTTTTAACGAGAATAGTGACCTTTATTCTTTTTTTTAATAATAAAATTTACAAATTAATTTCATTATATTTTAACTTAATATTTAATTTTGATTAAACTTTTACTTAGATTATAAATGTACGTATGTATCACATATGTAATATGTATGTGTGTATATAGGTTAGAATGAGTCATTTGTTACAATGGGACATATGGTTGGGTTCCGATGAGAAGTTGAGTTAATGGTGAGAAGCGTGAGAAATGGTTATCAACCCTTCGATGAGAAATTGGTGCATATTAGGATGATATGTACCGAGATAAGATACACCAGATCAATTCATTTCTAAGCCGCAATTCACGGGACGGATTGAGATTAAAAGAGATCAACGGTTCAGATCCACTTCTCACGCTTCTCACCGTTAACTCAACTTCTCACACGATCCTTCGCCATGGAACATGTTAGGTTAAACTTGGTCATGTTTGTTAATAAATCATATTAAGTTAGACTAGGTTACGATGGTTGTAATTAGTCTTGTAGAATTATATTGGGTTATAATGGATCTTACTAAACTGGAATGGGTCATATAGGGTTACAAAAGATCATATTGGATTAAAAATGGTTGTATTGGTCACATACTCACATTGGGTCATGTTGGTTAATTAAGATGGTCACTATGGTCACACTTGGTCATGTTGAATTACAATAGGTTATGTGGAGTTACAATCGATCATATTGGGTTACATTATATTATATTGGGTTATATTTTGAGTTATTGGGTCATAATCAATCACAATGGGTTATATTCGGATTAATAGGCCCCATTGGGTTACGCCATACTATATGGGTTATAGTGGGTCGTATTAATATATAATGGGTTATATTGTTCACAATAGACCATGTTTGATTACATTGGATCATATGGGTTAGAACTAAACATATTCAATTATAATAACTAATAAGTCATATTGGTAAGCAAATATAATATAATTATTTAATTAATGTATTGAGTATTTGGTTATTCAAGTGTCAATAGGAAGATCAGTAAGTATTACTAGTGAGATTATCATAATTTAGACATGCTTTCATGTGTAATTTTTACACACATGCATGATGTATTATACTGAATAATGTGTTCATAGTGTATATATATATATATATATATGGTATAATGCGCATGTGTGATTTATGTTTTGAAAATACATGATTTTTTTTGGTTACACATTGTGACATATTCGAGCGTCGTTGACTCATATAGAAAGGTGGGGGTCATGGAACTATGGTGGTCTGCTTGATGTTGCCATGAGAGTCGACGATCTGCGAGTCTACCGAACATTGACCGTAAATAGTAGATAAGTTTGTTGGTTATGTTTGTGAAAATAACACTGAAGGTCAAGTTGATTGGAATTGTGAATCTAAAATCGTAAGTACAAAAATATAGGTTTGACAGGTATGTCACCACCCATCTATGTAAATCAACGAGGTTAATTGTTTTTTGTCGAATTATGAATATTATTCGGTAATTATATTTTTACCATATTATATTTTGAATTATATTTTATACCCACTAATGTTAATGTTTTATGGAAGTCGTGAAGTTCATTAAGCTTTAGGTTTAATTCTCTTTTGTCGAAACGTAATGCAATTCTAGGGAGGCTTGGTACAATTAGGGGTACTCAAAAACCCGATCAACCCGGCTAACCCAACACAATCCAATGCGAACTAACCCAACCCGATGAACCTGATATAATTTTTCTTTTTTGTATTTAATATCATTAATTGTTAAGTCCCTATTAATATTACATTAGACACATACACCATAAATGTAACCTCTTTATACATATATATTTTTTCAATCTCTACTCCATCCCTATATACTTATTCGTAAATATGTTCAGTAAATGTAAACATGTATATGGAAATTGAGAAAAGTCATTGAATGTGATATACTTTAAGATTTAAGGAATATGGATAAGTTGTACCAAAATTATTGATGATGAAACTGAATAAAAGACAAGTCTACTCATGACCTGATGCGGATATCAGCGAAAACAAGACAAGTCTACTCATACGCGAAGAAGCCTGAGGAAAAGCTTCAGCGATAGATGAACTTCCTTCTATCTCTAAGAAGGAAGAGATATTCAGCGATCGATGATCACTTAGCTTACACCTCAAGTCTTTTTTGTCTTATCTATGCACAAATAGTACGAGTGTCAGAAAAGACATACATCTGCAACATTTCGTACAACGACTCTGATATCTACATTGTTCGTCATACGGCCAAAAGCATGTCTCCAAAAGTCAGACTCATGCAACCAACCAGAGAAGGACACGTGTAAAGTACCCTGCCATGCATTTAAGTTGGTATGATTAGGTTAGTGTACAAGTATTGAGGTTCAATTTTTGAGTTAGATGACAATTACGATGTTTTCGTTTCTGTGGAATTTGTTGTTGGGTCAAATAACTCTTCATAGGGATGGAATAATCGATTACAAGTTCGTGATAGACGTAGGGATGGAATAATCGCTTTCAGAAGAGAGTTTGCAAGTCTGCAACATAGATTGTACACGAAATTGGCCATGACAGATATAAAGTTTGTGATAGACGTAGGGATGGAATAATCGATTACAATAATGGTACTTGTAATTGTGTGAAATGACAACTTTGTGGTTTACCTTGTGGTCTTGTAATCGTCGTTGCAAGAGTTCTGTTGTCTACAGATTGCAACCATTTAGCATGTGTTTATTTCATGTCAAATAATTATCGAGTAATCTATTGTTGTGTAGTTTATGCAACCTTAGAGATTCACTTAAATAGAACCCAGTGCAAGTATACACCTTAATCTACTATCGTCTGGTAACAAGTAATAATGGTACAAGTATCAGATATCGATCCACAGGGAATACTTGTAAAAGTTTTTCAAAAGTCTAGTCTTTTAAAAACTGATTTCAGATGGCGAGTTCGAGGAAATCTTTATGGTGGTTTGTTTGAGTTATCAATGTAACACCCATGATTTCGATGTTATGTATAAAATAAATTTAGAGGAAACGGTTGAAGAACGGCCGAGAAAACGGTCGAGGAACGGCCGAGAAAACGGTCGAGGAACGGCCGAGAAAACGGCTGGTACAAGTATGGCGAAAGTGCCATGGGCACAATTGCGGGGCACTCTCGCCGAGAGTATAAAACTCTCGGTACATTTGGCGCAAGAGTGCCTAGCGAAAGTGTACTTTAGCCAGGCACTATCGCAGAGCGGGTTAGGAGGTTAAAAATCCGATTTTTGGAGGTTTTCTTCATTTCCTCATATCTCCTTCACCATAGCTCTGTTTGAGACAATTCTTTTTGCTATGCTTTCGTATTTAAGATTTTTTCATGGATAGATTGTTTGTTTTGGGAAGATTCAAGGGTATTTGGTGATGGATTGGAAGCAAAGGTCAAGAGTTCATCATCATCACCTCTACCTTCAAGAAATTTGGGGTTTTCTAGGTTTCTCCAAAACCTAAGTGGTGAGTTCATCCTCCTAGTTTCTAAACTTCATTATAAGTTATAAATACTCCATTGATGATTTTCTAATGATTATGTTTCTCAAATTTCGGATTTGATGATTTTGGAGAATTCAAGTCAAAATTAGGGTTTTGGCCAAATGGGGATTTTGATATAAAATGTTTGGGGAACGATTCTAAATGGTTGAATATAGATATTTATGGTCAGAAACTTGTGGATCTAGGTTTTTTGAAAAGTTTTGGCTTGTGGATTCAAGTTTCTTCATGGAAGCTCAAGTTGGGGCAAAATCTAGATTTAGCCTAAATCTAGCAAGTTGAGTTCAAATTGATTTATGAAAACGGTGTACATGCCAAAATGTCTTTTTAAAATGTTCATATGCTTTACATTAAATTGTCAAGTGTTGAGTTATTTGGGTGAGTTTTGATTACTTGAAGTGTTTAACCTTATGAACTTTGTAAAACACCCACATTTGGGATTTTGAGTATTTTGATAAATAAATCGCAAGTATTAACATTGTAGTGATTTATTTTATGGAAGGAGATCTTTTGAGTATAAATGTACTTTTAGTGTGCGTCTTGAAGAAATACTTGTTCTTGATCTATGAGACGTTTTGGAAGAATGAATGGTATAAATGCTTTTGGAAAATGAATTGTCCAAGTCTAAAATGGTGTTTTGGGTTTATCACATCTTTGGAGCATGTGGTTGCATAATCGTGGGTTATTTATGTTTTATTGCCTCTTTAACTTTTAACACTTGGTCTTTTGATTTGTTGAACTTATGGCTTGGTATTGACCTTGTTAGGTCTTGGGGACAATTGTCCGATTTTGATGGCTCAACGTAGAGCATTTGGTTATAATTTGCCATTTACTGCATCTTATTTGAGAATTACATTTTTTGAATGCGCTAGTTCATTCGTTTGGAGTCATGTAATATTTTTTACTATAATGCAATGGATCCATAGGCACTTGAGTCTTTATGTTCAATGATAGGACGTTAGTTTTCCTCATTGTAGCACGAAATAGGTATCGAGACTCATGGTAAGTAAGATGTGGACCCGTAAGGTCAGACATTGTCGCATGAGCAGTAAGGTGTAATTCCCTGTGTGCTTGTATGTTTGGTGTGGATTTGGACACCTCAAAGTATAGACCTAGAGGGGTTGAATTAGAGTCTCCACGGGCAAAAGATCTAGAGGGGTTGAGTTCGATACGTCTTATGAGTATAATCCATGGGTTTTGATTTTACTACATAGTTATGTGACCTACTTTTGTGTTCCGTCACGTGCAATGTAATCGGGTCTCACCTGTCACCGAAAGGTGTTGTTTGGGCGTTCAGTTTTATTATCCATGTTTTCGGTGACGTTTTTGGGTATGGGTTGTCATCCATGTTTTGTGGTTTGGAGTATATATTAAACCTTATCCTTGTTTTTGGATATTTTGGACAATAGAGTTTATCCACGTTTTCAGCACTTGAATATTAAAGTTACCAGTTATGCTTTGGGTGAGTATTGGGTTTCGAGTTTATATTTGAAGGAACGGTATGTATCAAAGTTTTAACCACGAAAATGGTGAGTGTTGAAAAGGAGGTTGTTTTCATACTTAATGCATTTCATTTTGGGAATCGCGATTTAAATAACATTCTTAAAAGTTTATTGCTATATATGTTTATAATTAAAACTCTTGAACTCACTAAGCGTTAAGTCTAACTTTTTTTATTTGTTGGCATGTGAGAGGTTAGCCTGGGTGAAGTCTTCCGCATTTTGGAGATAACGATTGTTGTTGGGTTTTTAATGACACCCGTCCCTATTATAGACCTTGTGTAAGGTCTGAATTATTTATTGTTGATGTTAAGTCTTAGATTGTCATTATAGGTAATCAAGTGTTGATTTTTAGAAAGGGATTACTTCGTATTTGATGTATTATTGAAAATTTAAAATTAGTCGCTATTTTCATATTTGAGGGTGTTACAATCAACTAGAAAATCAATCGTAAGAGAAAAAGCAAACGGTGTAAAGGTTTGTTAAGACAAAAATAAGTAATTTTGTAAAAAAATGGCATAGCAAGCTAGACAATCCTATAGTACCACAAAATGGTCCTAGTACTGTCTGAGGATTCAACTATCGGTTCAGACAACCTTCATATAGTACATCAACCCACTGCTACAAATACGATATCACTTATATTAAACCTCGTGAATCCTAGGGCGACACAGTGTTACATTCCTACACCGTAGAGTATAGCACTTGTAAGGTACCATAGTTATTTATAGCCTTCTCATATTAATTCAGGTTTTCTTATTTATCTTAACTCTAAAAGTTAATGCATTTTCACATATAAAATTAGTTGTCAAATAATTAAATATGATTTTCAAAAAAAACATTAATCACCTGAAATAAATAGTTAGAAAACAATGTTATAATAAATACACCTTTTTACTTTCACACCGATTTCGATCTCAACTCTGCCTTACACCGCAAGCTCAAGCAATTAGCTCATCATTGTTCGGATTCTTCTTTCTAATGATGTAAGGATTGGAAATGTAATTAACATAAATGGAAAGTACTGAAAGTAAATTGCAGAAATGTAAATATATTGTTAGATTTATTCAACCTTAGAGATTCATGTAAAATAGAACTTAGTGCAAATATACACCTTGGTCTACTATCGTCTCGTAACAAGTAATAATGGTAAAAGTACCAGATATCGATCCACAAGGAAGACTTGTGAAAGTTCTTTCTAAAGTCCAATCTTTAAAAACTGATTTCAGATGGCGAATTCGAGATTTTTTTTTTTTAAGAAATGGGGATAGAACCCCAGAAAAATTTTATTCAAAACAAAAAAGAAAGAATACAATTACGAGGGGCATACCCCCAAAGTTTACAATATGGATGCCTAATACATGTTTAGGAAAAACCCAAAAGTGAGTATAAGCCCAAGACCAACACCAAGGTCTAAAAAACGAACAATACATGAGCCGATCCAAGAGATCATGACCCAAAAAACACCAAACCAACTCAAAGCAATTCATCTTCATACCATGGCCCAAATTGGAGGAAATCTTCATGAGTGGTTTGTTTGGATTATCAACTAAATCAGTAGATTAAAGAAATCAGTAGATTAAAGAATTCAAGCTTATTCCCCACTTGTTCGACTGTTATTGAGCAGTTTTTGAATATCAAAGAGACCTCCCAAGATATACATTAAGAAAATGATTTACATGTTGGATCGACAATGCCAATGTGACAATGCAAATGTTGAAAAAAGTTTGCAAACATTGTCTGTGGCATTGCTGCATAGACTTAAAAGTGGGTTTGAAAGGCAATTGCAAGACATGTGGATTGCATACAATGGTCCCAAAAATAGCCTTATGCGACCTAGCCAAGCGACCTCAAGTCGTCAGCCTAGCTTGCCATTGTACCACAACTCCTTTTGCTGAATGCAGCTTCCAACAAGGTCGCTTAGCCTCCCTATTAGTTGCGTATCGCATGAAATTCAATATGTTTCTTGTTAGTTCGCCTAAAAACCAAAGACGAATGACCCCATTTGCCCACACGATATATGAAAAGGGTGAAATAGCACAAGAACAAAAGCCTCAAGATGCAACAAAGAAACAAAAGACAATATAGCAGGTTCAAGTTTTTGCAAGCATGTCTACAGTGTCACTAAGATGTTGGTGACACAAAATTCACAGTTTAACCTAATGGCATACACTAAACACCAAACATCACTTGGAGTTGAGTTTCATACAAGAATCTTTGGCATTCATCAAGAGGAAGGAACTGGTGGCTATCATGGATCAGTATCATTGCTTGTTCCATGATCCAACATTCATGTCTTCTTCATCTCTTCTTCATCTGGATCTAACACGAAACAATTCAATAATATGTAATTAGAGGCGTCATTTTAATTAAAGGAAAATGTAAAAAAAGAAAACAAATGTGGTACCTTTTGGAGAGCATTTGAGGAAGTTTGTGTTTCCTTTTGTAAGAGACCAACACGACTTCTCAAGAGTTCGTTCTGTGCTTCCAACTAGAAACAATTTGACATAAAAAAAAAGGCCATTGCTCAATCTGATAAGTAAACTTGTATATAAGGACAGAATGGTAAATATTGTCTCAAACAACAACAGATCTTTAGATCTTTAGGTAACTATGATGACAAAATAGGGTGTGAAGGCCTCAATCTTGATACTATAACTTCCAAGCAGAAGGATTACATTTAACATTCTAAGTCAGATATTTATTTCCCAGAATTCAGAATTGATATGTATTTTGCCATGACATGCTCTAACTTAAGATTTCAGTTGACGAAGAAAATTGTATTTTGCCATGAACTCAAAATGGAAGTCACAATTATCAAGCCTTTATAAGGATAAAATACTTGATAGTTCGGTCAAAATGCTTCTTGCTCTATCATCTAAGCCTTAGGCTCACAATCATGAACTCACAGATTCTCTCTCCAGTCCCACACTCCCGCCTACCTACACCATTTCTTCCCACATGCTGCCCCACACCATGCCTCACTAGTTTCTCACATAAGATACTCCCATTGCTTGCTCAATTGCTTACTGAATTTTGTTCTAAAATTGAACAAGCATTATACATCAATAGTTTAGGGCCGACCACGATTGAGTTCAGGGTCGCCCATGATTGCAAACTGTAAAGGTTGAACCATCTATTCCTCGCTGTTCTAAGTTGCTCATGCTTATTCATGAAAGCCTTAAAACAACCGGCACAAAAGAATAGCTCGAAAAAGGGAAAGAAACTCTGGCCCTAGTAATTTAGTGATGTGATACGTCTGTGAACGTTCTGATAGAAGGTCTAGCGCCGATCTCAAAGGGGTGTGGGGTAATTTGTGGGACTTTGAAGGGCTTAGTAGCTAATATTAATTAGTTTAATTTATTAATATATTGATTAGTTGTCGTTTAGGATACCTTTTAGTATGCTATTTGAATTGGGGTAGGTTTAGGAAATGTTCTAGAACACTATTTGAATTATGGTAGGTTTAGGAAATGTTGAGTATTTATAAGTTATTAGGGAGGGTTAAGGTTTTGGTTGAGGAAAAATTAAGTTTAAGGGCGCGTTTGGTTTGCGGGATTGGAATGGATTTGGAGGGATTTGGATTTCAAATCCATTCCAATCCTGCGTTTGGTTTGCAGAAAAGGATTTTGTTGACCGGATTTCAAATCCGTTAACCATTTTAAAATCCCTCATATGATGGATTTGGAAATCCTTGGCATTGGGCCTGGATTTGAAATCCAAATCCGATGGATTCTAAAGCGTGATCCATACTTCAAATTGTATCGATCCAAATTAGACGTTTACCAATAAAAATAATTTTTTATAAAAAAAAAAACTCAATCCAAATCCAAATCCTACAAACCAAACACATGAAGGGATTTCAAATCCGCTCAAATCCAAATCCCTCCAAATCCAAATCCCTCCTTGAAATCCCATCCATTCCATTCCAATCCCGCAAACCAAACGCGGCCTAAGAGTCATGGGCGACCACCTACTTCTCGAAATGTAGGCATTGTCCTTGTAATTTTCTTTTGTTCATAGATATATAAAAAAAAAAGGTCTGGTTGCATTCTTATCATAATTCAATGCAGGTAAGAAAGAATGACCCAGACAAAAATGAATCTCCATGATCCTCATATCTCACCAACTTGCTACAGGTGTGCGCAAAGTATGCAAGCGATACAGTACCTGTGACTCATAACCTATATCAATTACATCCAAGTTTCTTGAAAGCACATGTAGGGAAGGTCACAGAACAAGTGTTTTTTTGTTATTTGGCTAAGGGGTTTAAGATTATAAGGGATGAGAACGTATAGATGCCAAGGTGGATGCAATATTTAGAGCTTCTAGCACTAATGGGACATGATTAACCAGTGGTTAAATGACCTTAAATGACCAAAAGAACAGGCGTTTGTGATCCGTGTGATGTGAATTGTGGCACCTGAATCATTTAACCCAGAACAATGAGCATGCAGCATGCCCCAGAAGCAAAGGTAACATATATGGAAAAGAGCTCTGCAATAAACAACATGACATCCATTTCATTCAAATGTTCATCCTGAAAAGCAACATCAGTAGAGAACTCTGCCAACTACCGCAGTATAAAAATACTTAGCTACACCATGAAATTATGGGAACGTGTGCTTTTGAGGCCAAGATGCAGCGCAAAACAAGGTGTCAAAAAACCAGTTTGGCGTCATGCCGTGAAGGTTGACAACCAAGGCAATTCATGTTCTCAAACTCGTTAAGAAGTTTTGAGAGGGTAGTAAGGACTATACATGGTGTTCATAGATTTGGAGAAAGCCTATGATAGCTTGTCAAGTGACGTACTTTAAAGGAGCCTAGAGGAGAGATGGGTACCATGGAGGTATGTCCGGGACTCGGTAATACAAAATATGTACAAACATACAACAAAATGTGTTAAGACAGGTGGGTGAAACAAATTTTTCACTGTGGAGACGGGGCTAAACCAAGAACCGGCACTAAGCCCATTCCTTTTTTGTTGTGATTTTGAACGATATTTCTCGAGGGGTGCAGAGGAGTGTCCAATGGTGCATCTTATCCGTTGGTGACATTGCATTGGTAGTGGAGTCGAGGGTAGAAGTGAACTAAAAACTGGAAAAGTAGAGGGCTCATTAGAAACAAAAGGCTTGTGTATTAGTCGTTCTAAGACCGAATACCTGGAACTTCAACTAGGAACGTACGGAAGACGACAAGGTAAGCATCATTGGGAATCAAATAATACCTCAGAAGGACAAGTTCAAGTACGTAGATTCCATGATTCAGAAATGGGATAGATCGAGAATGATGTAACACAAAGGATAAAGGACGGGTAGTTAAAGTGGAGAGCTGCCATGGAATAGTCGTGCGACAATAAAGTCCCTCTAAACCTAAAAAGGAAATTCTACAAAGTAGCCATTAGACAAGCTATGTTCTATGTCCCTCTAAATTATTAACGCTTTCTGAAACTTAGGGGTTATTTGACTTTTTTTTCCATCATGCTGACCATAATGATTATGTTGTCTGTATAAATTAAGATAAATTTTTTTCATTTTTTATGGTGAATAAATTATTTGAATGAAATAACTTACAATTTTAACCCTTAACAACACGACATCAAAATATATTTTTCTAAAACAATATTTATAACTCAATAATATACGATCAAATTTTTATAAATATGGATGAACATCAATAAAATATTTGGCCATTTAAAACTAGAGAAAGATAATAGGAAAAAGGATTTGCGTAAATGGAAAAACCAAAAAGTAGGAAAAGGAAAAAGATTGGCAGGTAAAGGCAACATTAGTTGGCTTAATGAATTAAGCCATGGGTGTAGCATTAAACCATAATCAAACACACGAATTAAGCTAGAAGTCTAATAAGCTCATTAAGCCATAATCAAGCACCCTCTTAATCTATAATGCATTTGTTTATACAATACACACACATACATGTGTATGTATGTATACATGTGTGTGTGTTAATTTTTGTAAGTAGTACACGTCACTTTGATAAGGTGTGCACCTTGCCTCGCACCTCATTCTGGTGGGGTGCTTCGCACCTTAAATAACACTGTTCACATATGAGATGTTTGACATCTCACCAAATAACAAAATTTAAATGAAACCAAGCTCAAAAATGAATTATAAATAAGTAAGAAAGCATAATTGGAATAGAATTAACTAAAATCTACTTATGGTTCTTTTGATTCCTATCAACCTCTAACCGGGACTCCTCCTAGGTTGTGAAACATAAAGATCAGCGATGAAATCTAGTTCTTACCATCATTGGATTGGAACTTTTAATGTCGTCTAGAGGGCGTATCACAGTTTGTTCCAGATAGGTATACTTGCACAAACTTGCAAGAGTACAAGTCTGGCAACCGCTGTGTAGAAGTTACAATTCCTTTGGGGATTGGGCTCCTTGTAATCAATGGACTATTAAGCCAGCCACCTAGCGGACCGCTATCTACCTGATTTGCCTCTCGCATGATGCTCTTAGGGCGGGGCAGTGTGGGCATGCTCGGGGATTTTCAGTTACAAACCCTTTTGCATTAGCTTTTAAACTGAATATTTAAAGCCAAAAACAAACTTGTCAAGAAGGGATCAAGAGTTTACAAGACCTCAGTGATGCATCAAAGAACATGTGTCAACCTGTTGGACAAGTTTAAGGTTCAACCGAAAGCTGTCCAAAGTTTAAAGACGAATCTCATTAAGGCTCATGACACTGCAAAGAGGCTGAGGCTGAGGCTGAATGAAGGTGCCATATGAGGCCACTACAACAATCGACAGGATTAAGAGTAACTCGTGAGGTTGCCAAACAGGAATTAACATAACCAGATGCCATGACAGGCAGCGACTGACGATGGTAAGCAGAAGTCAATAACATGGAGCAATTAATTTAAAAGCCACCAATGATAGCTAATTATTTCTAGAAGACAAAATTGTTGAGCATGATAACTAATGTGACAGTGATGACCGAGTGTTGTCGACTAATGCAAGTGATAGAAACGGCTACCGCAAAAATGAGTGTGACCTGGCACCAGCTGCAATGAATATAATAGCACCTTGTCTCAAAAGGTGTGTCTGTAGCATTAATCAAAGCAACAAAAAAAAAGTACAAGCAGGACAATGGACCAAAAATAAATAAATAAAATACAGGTTAACATGCTGTAACTGTACATATTTGCCATCTATTTCGAACAAGTAAAAGGGTAACAGCAAACACACCTTTTCCAGCATAGTTGTAAGATTTTGGATCTCATTCTTCTTTAATGTGGACAAGACTTGTGCAACATCTTTGAAATTTGTCCTGGAAATCACATGTATCATCTCTCATATGGATCCCACCCTCACGTATAGAGAACATATGCATGCATAACTTATGCATGAAAATATTAATCATGCTACGGGTTACCAGTCCTTGATTAGTGTCTTGGTATCCAAATTTTCATTTTCACAACATCTATTCTGGAATCACCATGTGAACCACATAAAGGGCATGTTAAATATCATTGGATATCATTCCATAAATAAATCTTTGCTCAACATTCGTCAAACCAAGTTAATGTTTGTAACGTGGTTGTCAAATGATTGGGTGAAATATGAAGAAAGGTGGAGGTTGATATACATAAACAACATGCATACATGAACATTAGTATTGTGGGACATGGAGTTTCCTTCTTGTTTAAACAAATACCTATCATCACTCTCAATATATTTGAAGTTTTTTAATTCTCTAATGCACATAAAAGTTTATATCATATAAGACTAAGCAGCATTTATTATCAAAATATATTACATACAATATTGTTAATCATGCCAGATAGGCCATTTGTCTTGTCTATTATTGGTTAAGCAAAATGTATCATGGTTAACACAATTAGATCTAGAACCATCTGGCTTCGAACTTGAGATCACAATTCAGTGATTTATAACATCAAATGAATCACAGTAATACAAAACCATAGGAAAAGTGAATCATTTGGTTATCTTCATTGAGGCATCATCCGTTCATAGTTTGCAAGGAAGTCAATATTGCAAATGTAAAAAAAAATGAAGAGAAAGTAAATACTTTGTTGTTAATACTTTTGTTAAATCATCCACTGTACACTTAAAACTGTGCTCACTATATTTACATTGCTAAATCTGACTAGGATTATATGTTATTTCAAGAAACTAACTATGTAACCCAAAAGACTGGGCTTATTACATATTGGGATTGCATCATGTGCATTAGCTTAAACGAGTTGATTATGAATGCTCTAATCACCTGCTTTCCAGCATAAGCATACAATTCAGAAGTTGTGGTACTTGCAATAATCTATATACATGCTTCATGATGTGCTGCTTTCTAAACTTCCAGTGTACTTGCTACGAAACAACTTGGTCTTAATGGAAACATATTTTTACAGAAACGTAACAGAGATTTTTGATTTATTAATACGGGAAGAGTACAGGGAAGTGGCAGAGGCATACTTATCAGGATATATAGGATCCAGGGTTTGTTCTTCCACAAGTTCCTCTACGGTATCAAGAATGTTTCCCACCTGCAACCAAAGAGAAATAGCACAACAGAATATGAAAGGGAATGAAATAATCAACATGTTCTAGAACATTTCAATCCACCAATGACTGTTGTGACTTATCCAAATAGCATAGAACGTTTCTGACAAGATGCTAAACAAGCTGATCAACAAAGAAGGTTGCTTTCTGTGTCTTAAAAGATGCACAGCACACACCCTTGTCACAAAGTTCTTTTGCGTTAAATAAAAATTAGCAGAAGTGCCAACTTTTTCAGTTGAAATCTGGCACTTGTCTCAATTTGGGGTAGACTCCTGTACCAAATGGTGTTCTCTACTTCTCTAATTGGCAACTTTATCCCAACCTACTTCAACCTGTGAGTGTGAGCTTCCATCAATTACTGAATTACATGATACTTTAATCATCTAGTCTTCTTTAACCATATGGCTAACCCTGTTTATTTTAATCATTGAGGCAAGGAAATACTGATAATTGCTTCTTGATATAACCATGCCCTTACCTAGGAAATCTAAGAAAATGCATTTGTTATCATGCCCCTTTATCATAATTAGAAGTATCCATGATTTACAAGTGAATTTGCATAACTTATTTTTCACAAACACTTCAGCCTGACAATGCAGCAAGCTGTATTAATAAAAAGAATACCTTTGTCTCCTGGCACAAAACTTCAAACTCATCCTGTAACATAGCAATACAAGGTATTAGGCTTTGAGAATGGTATTGAAAACCTAAAAGTCAAATAGCTGTTAAGAAAAAACAGTTTATGATGCACGTTTCAATCAAAGTCCTCAGGAAGTCATCATAACAAATATTATATGTGATCCAAGGCACCTATATTTTTTAGAACTAATAACTGTAGCTACAGTAGTTATATTCTACATGATTAGCGTCCTTGTGCCCATACATGCTTCATTATCTCAATTATCATTATGAACTTTGGACCCAGTTCACATCACGGCTTCAGAACCGAGGCTATGAAGCTAAACACTAGCTCTATCCAAACAACGACCAACAGCAGCCTGAGTTGCCACCACTGCTTAGCCCTTTCAAGCCTCGCCTTGCTGTCATAAGCTCCATATAAGCAGGTCAAACTGAACTAGAGATTTTTTTCTGGACTAGCCAATAGTACTCAGACCCTTTGCTGTATCTAATTGTTGTTCAGTCACTAGTGCCGAGCTGTGATTGTTTTGGGGCACTAAAGTCGCTAGACCTCCTCTGTTGCAGACACAATTTGTTTAGTGTCTTCAGAACCACCCTCCATGGCTGTGTTTGTTATTACTCACTTGATGCTTGCTCTTTGGTATTTGGATCCTTAGCTAGTTGATATGTTCCAGGTTTACGGATCACGAGTGAAGGATCAAAGAAAGTCATCATTGCTGCATAATTGAGAGACCTTATTTGTGATTTTGAGAAAAAAAAATTCACTGTTGGAAATTAAAGGACCCATCTACCATTATCTGGAAGCTAATGGGTTTGTTTGTCATTAGAAGAAAAATGAGGGTACTTTATATCATTATCTGAAAGTTAAGCATCCTATCATGAGTTTGCTGTATAGAGTTTCAACTGCAATTGAGTTAATCCTGCTGACTGCTCCCTAGTTTGTTGGATTTATTGTGTTGTACATTTGATGCACATGGAAAGAGGGAGTACAACATTCACCTAATATTAACCTCTCCAACACCTCTATATTGTTTTTTCAAAAAAAAAAAGCTCTTATTTGTCACTTATGTCAGATTCGATTAGACAGAAGACAATTCAAACCGTTTGTTTTTCTTTTTTTCCTTTTTAGAGTCTCTTAACCCTTAATGCCTTCTGATAAATTAAGTGATAACCTAGCCACTTAATTACCTCTTATTTCCGTCCAGCACCATTCTTTCGATTTCAACGTCGGTTTTAGCCCAGATGCACCCCAAATTTGCAAAAACGCAAAACGCGAAGATTGTAAATCTGTGTGTTGGCTTTCCAGAACATCTTGAATCGCTTAAATCAGGGCTTCGGTGTGAGATAGAATTAAAACTCCACAGCCTCGCAAATCTGCCGGTATTCTTCTTTTGTTTCTATTTCTCGTTCCGTCCTTCGATCATCGATGCTCAGTTCAATTGACGTATTTAAGTCGAATTTTTTAGGGATAAAATAAACAATTATACATATTCAGACGTTTGTCAGTTTACAAAAACAAATATTGATTCAGATTTCAGACTTCAGCACCACCTCTTAAATCAGAAGTGAAATTAGACTTTAGACTTCAGCACCTCTTAAAAAACAAACGCCACGTGACTTTCTAAAAAACTTTGTCAATAGTAAGATGGGCATATTGCATCAAAATCAAACGTACTTTCTTTCGGTTCCTATATTGAGAAACCTACTTTTAGAAGCTCCACTTTGAAGAATGCTCTTTTAATTCCTCCTACAATTCACACGCTGATTCTAAGAACATAACACTAGCCGAGATTTCTTTCAACATGGTATTGAGAATCCAAAATATGATCATGTTGTTGTTCCTCGTCCATGTATTAGCTTTGCTTGATCTGTTCCATTAGGTTGGTCAGTGATCCATCTATGGACCCAACTTTATTCTTTATGGACAATATTATCATCTTCGATTGACTCCAAGTAGAATGGTTATCTCCACTCAGTTGTTGCAACACTAATAACAAGTCAATATTGTCCATATGATGTAGGAAAATCGGATCAGCATCTGTCATCGGGATTGGATTGTCCATGTTGATTTCAAAAAGCAAAATAAATCGAAGATATCAAAGTATTGAGCAAAGCAGAACGTCAAGGGATTTGATACCATATTACAAACAAAAACATAGAAGAGAGGACTAATCTAAGAAAAAGCTATTACTTCTCAATTTCTTAATTATGAATCCCACTACAGAAGCTTTTATTAATAGATGTATTTTTGGAAAGGAGGCGGCATTCATGACAATATATTAAAAGGAAAAAAAACACACCTAATTGGTGAGGGACTCCCGCCCAACAAAGAATTCACCCCTCCATAGAGGAAATGCCCAAAACAGAGAGGAAGAATTCACCAACACCCAACAAGCAAAGTTTAAGAACATAACATACCAAGACGCAAGTAACCAAAAAGTACAAAGCGTAACAGACTCCCAAAGCATAGAAAACAAAATACAAAAACACCAAGCTCTCAGCACAAACTCCCAATGGAGGAAAGGAGCAACATCCAAGATCAACCAATCCGTACTTCAAGTAGTAGCACGATCATCACGGTCTCCAATAACCGTATCCTCAGTCCTGAACGACACCGCATGAAGCCGCATCAGAACCACCTTATTTATCTCATTAATCAGCTAGTCCACATTTCTTCTTCTATCCGAAAAAGCCGACGATTTCTCTCCTGCCATAAGAAGTATATAGTAGCCGCAAAAAGAAGTCTTTTAAGCCTTTTCCCGAGATGCCACCGCCTGTTTTGGATCTCATTTAGAATATCCTTCCACCGATTTGGAAGAGTAACTTCATTAATCTCGGCCTTTATGTGATTCCAAACTTGATCCGAAAAATGACACTCAAAAAACAAGTGATCATGGGAATCCATAGAAGAATTACAAAGCGAACAAATCAAAGAAGAATCCGTCCAAATCTGGATTTTAAGCCGTTTACGGAAAGCTAGCCATAAGCAAAAACTATGTTTCCGAATGTGTTTTGGGAACCAACAAAATCTCGCCCAAGGAACAGCAATATGAGGGCCATCAAGGGTTCTCCACACCTCTGAGACAAGTAACATCGTTGGTTGTTGTCTATCGTTAATCCACATAACCTGATCCGTAATAGAATCATGTAAAGGAGAAAAAGGTGTAGATGCCAACGGCAGACATCTATGCACCCATTCAATCGGCCAATTCCCATGTAAATTAGTTACCACCTCCGAGACGGTAGAAGCCTTAATAAATTGTTGAAAGTATATTAGCCGATAAGATAAGAAATCCGATAGCCACACAACAAGCAACCACTTATCCTCCCATGCATTAGTATTCACCCCATTGCCAACAACATGAATAAAGTGAGGCCTCGCCTATTCACGAAGAGCCAGAAGTTTCCTCCAAACCCACGAAGATTTAGAAAAGCTTGGGACCACCCAAAACTTGGAATCCCGTATACGATATGAGTAAATCCAAGAAACCCAAAGAGAGTTTTTCCGTCTTAAAATATCCCATATATGAGATATTAAAAGCGATCGGTTCCACAAGCCTAACCTCTTGAGGCCCAAGCCCCCCATCTTCTTTGGTTTGCAAACCTCATCCCAAGCCACACGCACCCTTCCTCGAGAATCTTCACCATGAGCCCAAAAGGAAATCATGAAATAACTTTTCAAGATCTTGCACAACGAAGGATGGTATGGTAAAAACCATCATCCAATAAAGTTGCAAAGACTCCAAAATCGACTTTATAAGTTGCAATCTTCCCCCAAACGACAGAAATTTAGACTTCCAATTTAAAATTCGAGAGCGTACCTTTATCACTAGGGGATTAAAGTCCAGTACCCGAAGCCTCTTGGAAGACAAATGCACCCCAAGGTACCGAAAAGGTAGTCCTAATTTGAAACGGGAGGATGCTTCTAATCTCATCCTTGACATCGTCCCTCACATTAGAAAAATACACCGAGCTCTTAGCCATACTTGGTCAAAGACCCGACGCATTAGCAAATTCATCCAAGGCTCTTTTGAGAATAGTCACCGAAGAAACATCCCCCTTCGTGAAAACCATAAGATCGTCTGCAAAAACATAAATGAGTTAATGAAATGCGAGAGCAACCTTTATGGAACTGAAAACCATGATCAACTTCAATTCGTCTCTTTAGGAAGCAAGAGAAAGCTTCCATAACCAAAGTGAAAAGGTACGGCGAGAGAGGATCCCCTTGCCTTAAACCTCTAGCACCTTTAAAAAAAACCATGCGAAACCCCATTAATGACTACCGAATAGAACGTTGTGGAGACAACCTCCATTATCCAATGCCTCATGATGGGGTGAAATCCCATACGATCAAGAATCATGGATAGGAACCGCCAATCCACCGAATCATATGCCTTCTGGATCTCTATTTTAAACGTGCAATTAGGAGGGCCATCGTTTCTCTCATAACCAGAAACCAATTCATGCGCCATTAAGATATTATCCGTTATTCGTCTCCCCGGGATAAAAGCAGGTTGATTTGGGTGTACAAGCACATCCAAACAATCCTTGATTCGCCAAAAGAGGATTTTGCTAATACATTTATATGTAACCGAACACAGAAAGATCGGCCGATTCTCCGTAACACGAAATGCATTAGGATTTTTTTTGGAATGAGGCAAATAAGCGTGTGATTAAGCTCTCCGGCTAAACGACCTCGGTAGAAGAAATTTTGCACCGCCAACTCCACATCTGTTCCAACTATGTCCCAAGAAGCCTTAAAAATCTTGAAGAGAACCCATCGGAACCCGGTGCCCGATCATATCCAATGTCAAACATAGCTCGCTTCACCTCCTAATAGATGTATCTTTGTTCATCAACTAACTATTGAGTAGATGTATCTTTGTTCATCAACTAACTATTGAGTAGATGTATCTTTGTTCATCAACAAACTTCAACCAACTCCAATTCAGTTACAAATACGTAAATGACAAATATATCATTTACATGCTAGGTAGAGTTTGTGTCCACTTCCTAACACTTTCTTATTAACATACTGATAAAATCCTATAAGAAACTTGCTAAGAAGCTTGCTGCCAAAGCATAATATAAACTCCATGCATAGTGTGAAAGAAAAGTCAGTTGATGGAAAAAACAACCTTACCGAACATCGTGCATGTTAGAGCGCCCTTTCCTTAAGTTGTATTTCGACCCTAATTGTCTGGGTATCACAAAATCAACTCGAGGATCATATTTCTGGTAACATTTTGGCAGAAGCCGTTTCCTCTTAAACTTAGAGAATTGTAACAGTTCCTAAATTAATGTCGAAAATATCTCCCAATAAATGGAAATGATTGTTGGAGTAATTAGTGGGCGGTTATATAATTAAATGCACAACAGTTATCAAAACAACAACAGTTACAAACTGTACACAGATCAAGAGGCTTTAGAGCTTTTGGAATCAAGAATCAAAGGCTTTTGAATTTCATTTAGAACATTCGGAAACTCATTTTCCCCAGGCACTTCTCATAGGCTTCCAAAGGGACCATCGCCAAGGGCGCTGCCCCACATATACAAATATGAAGCAAGAATGAGACTGTTGGGTCATCTAAGATTTGAAGATGACCTCTCCTTTAGTTTGTGTCTGTTCATCTGTAAATGATTGTACATCCTTGTACTTAGAAAATATCATGGTTCTTTGTAATAGCTTAGTTATGCTCTAACAGATCAGTGAATCGAAGATCAACCAAACACAACATGAAGCAAGTCTATTGATGCGGATCAAGATACACTTCAGTGAAATACTAATCCTCTACTGCCGAAGATTAGCAAAACCTTCGGCAGACTCTTCCTCTGCTGAAGATTCCTTAAACTTGGCAGACCTTTCTCCTTGCCGAAATTTCAAATAGGCAATCCTCTTGCCGACTTCTTGGCTACACCTTCTTCTGTCAATCCCTATTAGTCGGCAAAAAGCCCTTGTGCCGATTCTTCTCATTTCGGCACTCATATATGTCAAATCCTCACGATTTAACATATTTCCTCATTCCCAATGATCTTCTGACACAAGGGAATGGAAACTTCTATTGCATAAAGGATATTCACTTGTGTTCTGATCTGATTGAGACTTTCTCTTTTCTAGATCTCAAAAAGATTTGAACTAGGTATATTATATTCAGATATTGTACTTCATAGTACAAAAGTTACCTTTTGCTTTTCGAAACGTCTTTTCACATATCTTATATTTATTGAAAATATCCATGCCTCCATTCATCAGATGACAAGTGTCCTTTGCAATCAATGCTTTGGATAGTATATAAAGGGTGAGGATGGCAACATGCAAAGTACGCTTTCAGCTCAAGATTTTCAAGTGCAAAATTCAGCAAGTTTGTTGGCAAGTATTTCTCTCTCTAAGATTTTTGTCTTTGTGTTAAAAAGTCTTCTTAGTGTTAGATTGTTAGAATAGTTTTTAATTGTTCTTTTCCGCAACAATCTTTGTTTTTCTAAGTGTAATTCTTTGATACTATTATCAATAAAGAATTAAAATTAAGTAATTTTTGTGTTTTGTATTCAACCCCTTCTACAAAACCCTGTTTAACTTATTTGGGACTAACAAGTGGTATCAGAGCGGTTGGTTTAATATAATAAACCAGATCCACGATGGCATCTTCGTCCAATACAAAAGTTGATTCCTCCTCTCAAAACTCTTTCCACCCTGATAATGGTTCTACTGTCAAACCTCCTAAGTTCAATCCGAACAACTTTTCTTTATGGAAAAGTCGGATGATGTTATTCTTAGAGGGGACCGACAGCCGTTTTCTTACTATTCTTCGTGAAGGTCCTCTTGTCCCTAAAGTCTGGGACAAATTTATCAAAACTCCTAAAAACAAAGAAAAGGAAAAAGAATCTCTCTTCCAAGTTTCCGATGACTCATCTGACAAGGAACGTAACTCTACTACTGGTCGGTATGTTCTGAAAACCGAAAAAGAGTACACTGAGGAAGACAGGGGCACTATTGGGCTCGACTCCAAAGTGCGAGCTATTATTGCTCAATCCCTTCCAGATGAAGTGTACCACTCTCTTGTTAACTTCTCTACTGCCAAAGAGATGTGGTCAACTCTATGTGTTCTGTACGATACAGATGAAGTTAAGAAATCTAGATTGTTAGAATAGTTTTTAACTGTTCTTTTCCGCAACAATCTTTGTTTTTCTAAGTGTAATTCTTTGATACTCTTATCAATAAAGAATTAAAATCAAGTAATTTTTGTGTTTTGTATTCAACCCCCCTTCTACAAAACCGTGTTTAACTTATTTGGGACTAACAGAGACCAAAAGTGAACAAGAAATAACAATCCCACATTTAAAATTATTGTCCATCCTAGTTACTTTCTTATAACCTTTTGCGTCAAAATAAAATCCGAGTCAATCTACCACTCACAAGTACAAGCATCATAACCATTACAAAATTGGGAAGTGAACTCTTGACTGAGGAAAGGAGGGAATAGATGTATCATCCTATAGCAACAAGCAAGAGCATGGTAAACATTTAGCCAAGGATAAAGCTAGTGTAAAAGGAATAGAAAATGTATACCTCAATATTCTGATGTAAAGACACAATAACCTGGGAAATTAAAATGAAAAAATTAGTTGTTAACCAAAGATCTAGATGGGTTGTTAAGCATTGGATGCACCAAAGAAAAGAACCTACAAGACAATTTTTGTGTGGGATGAGGCCTTCACGGGAATTTTATTTTCTTATGCATATATATAGTACTTCACCAAGTCAAATCCATGTACTTAAGATTACAAAATTCAAATGGTTGTAGACGGTGCAACACCAAACATGAATAGTACCTGAATATAAAGCCGGTGGAGACGCTCTTTCTCTGTCTGGCTAAATCTCGGAAACGCTTTGCTGAACTCCTTCAGGTATACAATATTAAACAGAAACAAATGTCATATAAATGATACAATTTCATTAAACCAAAAGCATCTGAGCATGTTGAGACAAACCATTTCTTTCAAATAATACCAAGTTATACAGCATTCAATTAGCACTTTCTCTTTGACAAAGTTCCTGTGAGTTTCCCGATTATAATCCCAATATATAATCGTTGATTTTAGCTTAAGCTGTTTTTCATGACATGTTGACAATTCCACTTACCCAAAAAAGCGACAGAACTCTTCTACTACGATACAGCACATAAATGAAGTTCTACATAAATCATTACTCCCTCCGTCCCAAAATTATTGTCCACAAGAAAAAAGCACACAGTTTAAGAAAACCCCATTTAATACTACTTTATTGAAACAAAATGACAAATCTACCCTTATTATCAATTTCGTATGGAACAATTTGAAAACTAGAAGTATTTAATGAACCATTAATTAACTTCAAATACACCTACAAATCCACATCACTAAAAAAACTCCTTTTTTCTTTCGGTTTCCTAATCGTAATTTTTGGAGGCAAAATTCCCCACCAATTTTTTTACTACTAATGCTCTATTGAATTTGAGCTAAATTTACTTTCATCAAAATTTGGCTCCAATTTCTCCCTCCAAACTAAGATAATGAAAGGTCAATTACATCCTTTATAACCAAAGTCAATTTCATCTGTTTCTACTAAATTATGGATATTTCCACAAATTTATTCACTAAAAAAAACACAAGTAACGCCCAACGTCAAGATATATATCGATCACTATTGCAACAAAGTTCCGATGGGAAGTTGAAAAAGGGATCCATAAGTGATTTAGCTGCACAATACGGTGTTTCTACGCGCACCGTAAGCCGTATTTGGCATTTGGCTAAACTTCAAGCCTACAATGGATCAACGATTGATGTATCTTCAAAAATGCCAAAAGTTGTTGGGAGGAAAAGGCTTCAAATCGATTTGAATCAAGTTTCACAAATTCCGTTACGCCGTCGAACAAACATTCGGTCTATTGCAAAATCATTAAGTGTTTCAAAATCAACTTTGCATAGACGAATAAAAGAAGGTGCCCTTAGACCACACACAAATGCCATCAAGCTGGATCTTACTCATGCGAATAAAAAATCAAGGTTAGAATTTTGTCTATCTATGGTTACTCGGCCATCTTTAAGTTCAAATCCTACATTTTATGATATGTTTAACGTCATCCACATTGATGAAAAATGGTTTTACATGTCAAAATCATCAAAACGGTACTATCTCCTTCCCGACGAGGATGAACCGTTAAGAACATGTAAAAGCAAAAAATTCATTACAAAAGTTATGTTTCTAGCAGCAGTCGCACGACCACGATTTGATGCCTTAGGCAATGAAGTTTTTTCTGGAAAGATTGGTATATTCCCACTTACAAAAATGGAACCCGCTAAGCGTTCAAGTAAAAATCGTGTTGCGGGAACATTAGAGACAAAACCTATTTTATCGGTCACTAAAGAGATAACAAGGACATGGTTGATAGAGAAAGTTCTACCCGCTATTAGAGCTAAATGGCCACGGGACCATACGGGTCCAATATTTATCCAACAAGATAATGCAAAGCCCCATATTGATGTTAATGATATCGAGTTTCTTGAAGCATCGTCTCGAGATGGGTTTGATATACGACTTTGTTTTCAGCCGCCAAATAGTCCAGATTTAAACGTGTTAGACCTTGGATTTTTTCGGGCAATTCAATCACTTCAAGAACAAGAGGTTCTTAGTACAATTGATGAATTGGTTTCTGCTGTCCAAACTTCATTTGACATAATGCAGTCTCACGAGCTTAACAATGTTTTTCTAACTTTACAAACATGCATGAAAGAAATCATAAAGGTTCGAGGTGGCAACAACTATCGAGTACCACATATCGGTAAGGGTAGGTTGGAACGGCAAGGTAACTTGCTAATACAAATTGAGTGTGATGAAAACATGTTAGATGAAGCAGTTTCGTATTTACTTCAGTAAAGAGAAATGAGAGCTAAAGAAAGTTTCTGTAAATTTTTGAAAAGAAAGTTAGAGTGCCTTCCTTACATATGCATGAATTCTAAGTTTTTTTTTTCTTTTTTTATTCCAGCAAATAATGATGCATGAATTTTAAGGGTTTTTTGTTTTTTTTTCCAACAATTAATAACATGGCATTATGGACAAGAATTAATGGGGTCTCGAATTATGTGTAATCCATACTCCATAGTAATTATAACCAGGGGTAATATTGGAAATCTTGTTAATTATAACTATCTTTTTTAGTAGTAGACAATAATTATGGGACAAACTAAAATAGTATACTAGACAATAAAAATGGGACGGAGGGAGTACAAAAAAAAAAAAAAAAAAAAAAAAAAAAAAAGTTCCACCACACTTTAGTTTTTTAAATACATTAGTCCCACTTTCTATGGCTCCATCTCTGAAATGTAATCTCTCAAAACTGAATCATGAATGAAAAGCCCACCTTCTATGGCTCTATCAAGGCCCATGAAACAATAATAAAAACCCAAGTTCCCAATGTGGGACAAAACAAATAAAACTATGAAAACATATTTGATTAAATAAACTAAAACAAATTAATGGCTCTTTTTGATCCCTATCATCCCTCTCACGGTCTCACCCCTCACAAAAAGAGTCCACCAAAGCTTACGTATTAAAAAAACTTGTATTGTTTTAGAAAACTCTTCTACATTAACAAAGTGCAATCGCTAGGAGGCCATCCACGCCACTTACTTAGCAGCCACCACGAGTTGCTACAACCACGTTTATTGAAAACAACCTATCGTATGTTTTTGTGGATTTAACAAAGCCTAATCAAGGGGCATATGCACATACAACTTTCCCAGAGATCTCATTTAGAGATCATTAAACCAAAATAATTTTACCACTTATCTTTTAACATCAAAGGCAATGTTTGTTAAGATCGCATCTACAATGGTTCCTACCCCCCATCCTTTTCTATTTCTTAGCTTTTTCACCTATCAAATTAGTCTCTTCACACTTAAGGTATCAAGTGACTCCCTTTTGGTAACCAAAATATCCTCTTTGCAATAGAATTCTAACTTCTGAAACCAAAGCAATCTCTTTCAAATTGCAAAAATAGTGTTAGGGCTTCTATACTTGATATAAATCTACATATAGTCGTCAAGATAGAAATCAATGTCGAATTCAAGACATATTCCATTTGACCTCAAAGCATACTCTAACCTTCAATTGTGAAAAAACAAAATTCTTAGTACTAGCAAGGGAAAAAGAAAAGAAGTGGTATATGAACATGCAATCTGTGAGAGAAAAAGGGTTTGCACAATCTGTAATACCCTATACGGTAGCAAATCGATGAACATAGATTGATTGAAAAGATTATTACCTCTTTGGAGCAAGTGGTGAGGAGGCCATGTAGACCGAGCTTAAAAGACCTTTTCAAATCCACATGCCGAGACCCCGGATAACCAATTTCACGAATCCCTTTCTCCATTTTTGTGTCCTGAGGATTTCTGTGTGCATTTTGTGCTTATGAGTGAGACCGAATGACATGGGATGTGAAAAGGCGGGAGATCGAACAATGGGCTAAATCCAAAATTACAACCTGATTTTCAATTTTGTTCAAGGATTTTGTCAAGGTTGCCCAAATCAATCAAAATATATATATATATATATATATATATATTAAAGCCGCCTGTGCATCGGTCGGGTCGGGGACCCAAACCCCAAACCCGATCGGATATTCGGGTAGGGTGGGAAGCCCCGATATCCGACCGATTACAATTTGGTTGGTTCGGGTGGGGGCAGGTCGGGTGGGTCGGGTGTTGTGGGAGAAGCCAAATCCAAATCAACCAATTAATAAAACCAACTAATAATTGATCAAGTAAATTACTGTCCAAAACAAAAAATTCAAATCAAAAAATAAGTAACAAATGAACTGATACTCGAAGTCGATGGACTGTGGTAGAAGCCGAGGAGTCAAGAAGGAGAGTATGACTGTAGGAGACTTACAGTGGGTGGACTACTGGACTGTGGAGTGGTGCCGGTGGGAGACAGGGACGAGGTCAAGAGAGGTCGGAGCTTATTTGGGTTTTTAGGTCGCCTGGTGACCTGGTCGGAACTGAATCACTGATACTCAGAAGTCGATGTTTGGGATTGCTTATTTGAGGGGTTTATTTTTAGCTTACTGCGATTTGGCAGATAACCTCTTTTGAGTGTTTGGATTAGGTAAAATTAAAATGGCTTATAGCGGTACCAAACCGCTAAAAAACACTTTTTAATAAGTCATTTATTTTAACTTATCAACTTATTTGAAAAGTGCTTATGACTTTTTTGGTTATTTTATATGTATAAGCAATCTCAAACACCTTTAACTAACAACTTATTAATTTATTACGTTTCCGTACCACAATAAGCTAATCCAAACACTTTTTTAAAAACTTCGATTTGACACCGCATAAGTTGATAAGCACTTTTTAAAATAAGCATAAGTTGTTTTAAATAAGCAATCTCAAACACCCCGTTAGACTATTAAAACTGAATCATTTAAGGTCATATTTTTAAATCACCCACTGATTTGGGGTTTTAGGTGATTGGGTTGGGACATTGGGTATTTGGGTTTTGGGTTTTTACTTTTTAGGTCGGACCTGATTTGGATTTTGGGTCCAATTTAATCAATTATCCATTTATAATTAAAATAGATCTTTTTTCTAAAGAAATATAGAAATTCGGGTTTTCGAACGGGTCGGGTGGGGGTTTGGATACCCACCCCAATCCATTTAACCCGATGAAAAGTTTGGGTGCGGATGTTCGGGTTCTCGGGTAATCAGGTGACACAATTTTCGGGTATATCGAGTTTCGGATCGGTCGGGTTTTGCTCACCCTTAATTAAAGGAGAAACCAAAGAGAATGATGTGGCATCTCCTAAGCCTATTTTTCTTTTTTCTAAGATTTTTGATTTTTTTAAATATTTGATATGATAAAGATTTTGTTGTCCTTATACTAAAAAGATAAAATTCATTGAGATAAGGTTGTTTTGGTAATTTAAAAATGTTTAACCTCCTAACATTTCATCTTCATTTCAAAGGTGAAACCTCCAAATCTTTTCATCTTCATTCTTGAATGTGAAAACCTCAAAACTCTTCCATGTTGCATCATGATTTGTTTATCACTATATGTCTTTTTCTTCCTCTCCATATCACTTGATGTATTATTCATTTCACAAATCATTATTTTTCAATAAAATCGTTTTTCAGGTAAACACTTTCTCTCCCTCTCCATCGATCACTTGATTTTTCTTCTTTCATTTCATAAAGTGTTATTCTTCAATAAAATTGTTTTTCAGGTTTACTTTGAGACTACTAATCCGGGTATTATTTCTTATCGACTATTGTTGGGATTTTAGATTTATTTTTATCTTTGTCTTCTGTAGTTTTCTTAATTTTTTCCAATGGAACCGGGTGTTTGTTCATGGAAGCAGTTTTAGAGTTTTGATGGCAACAAAGGTTTAATAAACAAATCTTGCATGTACATATTACAATCTATGACACAACTACAACAAACTTTAATGTGTTCTTTTTTAATGCTTATTTTTATTTTTTGGTGGAGGATGAAGAAGATGAGAGTCGAATAAGACATGAAATAATCTAAACAGATATTTATACTACATTAATAAGCATTTAGACAAAAAGTCTTAATTACAACTATTTATTCATGAAGTACAACCTTTTTAAGCATAAAACTTGAAAATCTCTTAAATACAATCTATGATGCACACCGTACAAGTTGAAAGCCTTTTGATTTACACAATACCTCTTCACGTGTCAGGCCATACCGAGTACCACACGCTTTCTTTTTCTACCTATTTCTCAGACCGTACGGACCATACCGAGAGGTTGCATCCATATGCTTTCTAACTTCTCCTTGTACACACCGATTTCAAATTTGAAATCTCTCCTCCAGCGGGTTTGTATCTTGTTTTCGTTTTCTCTTTCTCTGGGTTTATCTTCAGGTATCGGCAGAACTGATTATGAAGAGAAGGGTAGCATTCGATGAAATAGGTTCCGTTAAGCAATCTTGTCCCAAATCTCGCTCTCTGTTGATTCAGGTTTACCAAATTTCTATCTTATTTCAAGTAATTTGTCCATCAGTTCTTGAACGAGACTGTTTTTGTGAAAAAAAAAAACCTATATTTTGCTCTTCTACGATGTTTGATTTAAATTTTGTTCTTGATTTTGATTTATACTTTGCCATTTTGATTTTTGTTGTTGCACTCCGTCCCTGGTGTGATTTATGATTTTTGTTTCTTGTTGTGATGCTTCAAATGTATAAGTTTTGACTCTCTTGCTTCAAAAGTGATTTTTGTGTTAGATATTGATATTAGTACTCAATAGTTTTCTGCCTTTTGATAATCTATTTCTTGATTACACAGGTTTCTCCATCTGATTTCAATAATTGATTGTCTTTTAAATATATATCAATTTAAATCCATATGGCATCCTTCAGTTAGGGTAAGTGAGTTGTGAACTTGTGATTGAACCATCCTTCTTACTCTTTGAATTTGTTTCATCCTTGCTTAAATATATCTTTTTGGTTTGGTATTTGTTGCCATGTTGTGTTCATTTCGTGCTTTGATATGGATGGAAATGGGAATAATGGTGTAATGATTTGGGTGCAGTTATGGTTCTATTTCGTGTTCATCACCATGTTGTGCTTGATATGGATGGAAATGGGAAATAATGGTGTAATGATTTGGGTGCAGGTATGGGAAGTATTGGAAGACATATTTCATTGTGAAATTTAAGTTCCAAATGAGGCTCTCTATGTAAAATATGTTTAATGTTTGACTACAAAATATGGGCAATGGCTAAGTATTGTTGCAAAACTAGCCTATAACATTCAACAAGATAATCAGGTTGTCGTATGTTTATCAAGTACATATTTAATTGAGGGCCTTTACTGTTTGAGAATCAACACGGTTCAATTTGGCCTCTGGTAAGAAATTTTCTTTCTTATCCCTTTTCTCATTTCTTTTCAAATTTTCTTTGCTTGATCCACTTTTGTTTCACTTTGTTTCTCAATTTACAGGTTTTGTTCAATCGCCAAAACTCTCCATTGTTGTTCCGAGGTTAGTTGGTTTCTGTGTCCACTTTGTAGTAGATTACATGAATTTGTTTGATCCATTAAGAACCCTTCGACAAAAAATTCAACAAAGAAATAACATCTATATTAGTTATATATCTAATTAGTTTCTTCTTTTGGCAAATTTTGTTTCCCTTTCATAAGTTTCACCTCATATGCAGTTGTAAAGTTCATTTTGATCTATTGAATTCCATTACTTTTGATGTGCATATTTTTTTCGAGTTGCAACAAGAAGTTTAGATATAAACAACCAACCGAAAGCTAAATTCAACAGGTTTGAGGACACATAATACCTTGCTTTCTATGGGTGGTATCAACTCCTTGCTTTCTATGGAGTTCTCGAAAAGTATGTCGGTGGTGTCAAGGGTTCCGACAATAATCATTGGAATGGATGTGTCTCATGGTTCTCCTGGTCGCGCTGATGTTCCTTCAATTGACGCGGTACGTTGAGACTTCTAGATATCGAGCCTGGTGACAGCAATGTGAATCTAATCTTGTTGGGAATTTGTAGGTTGTGGGGTCGAGGAATTGGCCGCTTGTTTCCCGTTACAGGGCATTTGTTCGCACACAGTCTGCAAGAGTTGAGATGATTGATGGCTTGTTTAAGCCTGTTTCAAATGATAAAGATGAAGGGATGATCAGGTGGTTAATTTATAGTTATTATACACTTGATGATCGTCAAGATTTCAAAAATATTCGAACTTTTGAGTTCTTGTAATGGTTGATACTGAGGTTTTGGTTTTAGGGAATTACTGGAAGATTTTTACCGGAGTACTCAAAAGTTGAAACCGCAAAATGTCATTATTTTTAGGTAAGGCACTCGCGGGTTTTTGGAAACTTGTTGGGTTTAGTTTTATAACGTCTTTCGTGTTGTTGGTTGCAGGGATGGAGTTAGTGAATCGCAGTTTAGCCAAGTGCTAAATATCGAGATGGAGCAGATTATGGAGGTTTGATCGATGTCTTTTTTCGTTAATAGAAGTTGTAATTACAATCATTTGGACTTATATGTCGTTCGATGATGATTGGAACCCGAAGTTTATGGTGATTGTGGCTCAAAAGACTCATCACACCAAGTTTTTCCAAGCTAATTCTAAAGCCAACGTTCCACCAGGTTTTGATTCCGTTTCTTGAAGATTAATAGTTTGTTAGGAGGAAAATGAACGTAAATTTGATAGTTTTCTTGCGTTTCAGGAACTATCATCGACAATAAAGTGTGTCATCCAAAGAACAATGACTTTTATTTGTGTGCACAGAATGGACCGATTGTGAGTTTTATGAAAACTTTCTTAGATTTTTGGGATTCAAGTAGTAACTAACTCGATGTTTTTGTTGATTTACACTAAGAAAAGTAAATCTATACTAAGTTTTGTAAAGTAATTATTCTCTAATCAGCTCCAGCTTCAGCTCTTCTCCCCCTTGATTTCTTTATAAAACTTAGTGCTGCATAAACTTCAAAGCTCCTCTTGCTCTCCCTAGAAAGTAGCTCTTATCCTTGAAGTATCAACTGAAATATCAGATCTGATGTAGACAATAACCTCGACTGAGTGCACATAAAGACAACTTTTTCCTCTAGTAAATCCAACACATTCCTTAACGCCCACAAGAATGATATGTGTGGATTATGGAGTGACACCTAAGTGCATCTTCAGTATATAACATCTGATCTGTCTTTGAACCATGAGTTGAAATAAGAATTCAGCTTAAGAACTTCATCTGATTAGCTTACGGGTGGTAGCATCCGATAGCAACACTACAAGGCAAGGGTTAGAAGGCAAGCAATTGTTCAACAACTGATAGAATATGCTCATACTGACTTCTCTCCAAAGAACTAAATAATCAAACCCATAACTCCTTTATTCACGAATCAGCTGGATGATTATAAGCACTCAGGATTCTGAATTAAAACTCAAATAGCAGAACAATGATTGCAGTCGCTCACACTACTGAGTGATCAAGTCAGAAGAATGATAAAGTGCTCTCAATGGTCTAACCACAAAAGAAGCTTTCCAGACTGATGATTGCAGATGCTCAGGCAGCTAACTCAATTCAAGCAGAGACCAAATCATCAAATCCAGAATCTGAAAATCTTGACAGGCATGAGCACTCGAGTAAGAATAGATCAGTTGCTAATGATATGTGACCAACATATGATAGGAATGATGTCACATATGCATTCCGCGTATAAAGCTCAGGAACAGGGCAAACTTGTATGAAATAGGGTTCAGAATAGTCAGAATTCTGAAAATAATCACCAACTTTCGCAAACAATCAAAATTCGCAGATCCCTATTGACAACGAAGCACAATTCGCAAGATGGATTAAGCTTAACCTCAAAATTCGCAGAGGCTTGTATTGCGAATACCCAACTTTCGCAAGCCTCATGTCTGCGAATCCTCGCTTTTCGCAGCTCACACATTCACGAATTCTTCAGAATTCGCAACATCCTTACCTGCGAATTCTGAACTTAGAACATTTTTCATCTTCTTGGAAGCCACTTTTCGCAAACACAATTTGCGAATTCTTTGACATTACATAATCAGTGGCCTGCGAATCCTTAGAATTCGCACACAACATATAGCACAGTGGCCTGCAAATCCTTCAACTTTCGCAATATGCCACTTGTGAATTCTTCCCTTGTAAAATTTGTTGTGTCCAATGTTCTGCGAAATCTTCATTCTGCGAAATCTTTTCTCTGCGAATCTTTCTCTTATTTGCGAGTTCTTCAACAAATCTTGCGAGTTCTGTGGATCTGGAACATTTTTCTGAATTTCTTCAAATCAAACCTTCAAAACTTCGATTCTTGAGTTGATACTTTGAACGTAGGTTCAAAAACACCATTGAAGCACATTTGTAGTTGATCACCAAGACTAATTTCTACTCTAAAGTATAAAATTGATCCAACCACAGTAACAAAAGTTTTCGAACAGAATATACTCAAAATCGATTGATTCGATTTTCAGGAATGAAATTGAAACAAGCAAATGATTCGATAGTAATAAACAATAACCTCTGAATCAATTAAACATTATAAAACAACCAATTTGACAATATCCACAGAAATCGAAAATTTTCAGAACTGTTCTATCAAAAACACAATCAGATCTCACGATCATTCAGAAAGATGTTTTCTGTTTAGCTCTGATACCAAATGTTAGGTCCATTGAAATCATGATTGGTTTGATTGAGAAAATAACAAGGATTCAAGGGTAGAAATCAGTATATTATTGAAAGCAAGAAAAGTAAATCTACACTAAGAGAGAAAGAACAGTGCGGCTACATGGCTGCTGAATTTTGATTAACACAAAATGAAAGGTTAACCTAAAACAATACTACATGATTCCTATTTATACCCCATATTCCCTTGTATACATTGTAAGCCCAAACCCATTACAAGGCCCAATACAATAAATGTAGATTACTTTATAAAACTTCTAAAATAGAACATAAAATATGTTCTAACATAAACAAAGGACATTCTCAGAAACCTGATTTTCCTAACAAGTCTAAATCTTTTGTTTCAGATTTAAGAAAGAAAAGGTCAGAAGGTCGAACTGAATGGCGACCAAAACGGAAAGTTGATGAGAAAGCAGAGTCTATTCCTGATATAGTTTGTAATAGATCAATTGGTAGTTCTTCTGATGTAGTTGGTAGTGTTGCTTCCAATAACCAAAACCTTGTAACTTCTTACAAGAGATATTCAATAAAGCAATTACTCCAATTATCTCGATCTACTACTATGTCATCTAATTCTAGACGGAATGATTTTGTTTCTCACCAATTTTCTGATGATTGGTTTGGTACTTATCATGTTTGTTCTTATAAGTCTTTTACATCAAAAGTTTTTCAAAAGTTCAGAGGATCCATATACAAGTGGATACCAAAATCTTGTGCTAATCCGATAGGACCCACTTTCAAATGGGTACCTAAAGTTGTTCTTCCATGATTTCTCTTATGCAGACCCATCATATGTGGTACTTGGATAGCGGGTGTTCCAAGCATATGATAGGGCAAAAGGATTTATTGTCTAATTATACAGAGAAATTCTGCAGGAATGTACGATTTGGCAACGATCAGTTTTCACCGATTTTAGGTTACGGTGACGTGATACAAGATAATGTGACGATTACGAAGGTGAGTTATGTGGAAGGATTAGGGCATAAACTATACAGTATTGGACAGTTCTGCGACAAAGATTTAGAGGTAAATTTCAAGGCCAAGAGGTGTTATGTACGCACTGAAGATGGCAAAGAACTCTTGGTCGGCACACGAAAGTCCAACCTCTATACCATAAATCTGTCAAAAGTCCAGACTGACAATCAGGTTTGTCTACTATCAAAAGCCTTGCTGCAACAGAGTTGGTTATGGCACCGAAGGCTTTCTCACCTGAACTTTCGCTACATAAATAAACTGGTCACGGGTAAGCTAGTCAAAGGACTTCCTGAGCTGAAATACGAGAAAGAACACTTATGCACAACATGTGAGAAAGGAAATATGAAGAGAGCTGCACACAAGCCAAAGCCTGAACAGAGTACAAGTTCTCCACTGGAATTGCTTCACAAGGATCTTTGTGGTCCAATGAGAACACAAAGCATAAGGGCAAGAAATGTGTATTAGTTATTGTGGACGATTATTCGAGATATACATGGGTCAAATTTCTGAGATCTAATGATGAGACGCCCGGAGTCATCATTAGTTTCTTAAAGACTACCCAAGTAAATCTACAAAAGCCAGTCAAGCTTCTAAGAATGGACAACGGCTCAGAGTTTAAGAACAAAACTGTTGAAGATTATCTCGAATTGGTCGGGATAACACATCAATTCTCTGCTGCTAGAACGCCAGAATAAAACAGAGTAGTAGAAAGACGTAATCGAACACTAGTCGAGGCCGCTCGTACTATGCTCAGTCAATCCGATCTACCTCTGTTTCTGTGGGCAGAAGCTGTTTCGACTGCATGCTATACACAGAATCGATCCATAATACATCGTCGGTTTGGTAAAACTCCATATGCTTGGATAAACAATCGTACACCTAGCATTAAACACTTTAATGTTTTTGGATGCAGGTGCTTTGTATTAAACGACAGAGAGAATCTGAACAAGTTCGGACCTAAGGCTGATGAAGGCATCTTCATTGGTTACTCTCAAACATCTTCTACATACCGGGTGTATTTGAAGAAGTCCAAGACTGTGATAGAAAGCGTTAATGTTACATTTGATGAGGAAGTGGCTTCTGAACAACACAGTTTAGAACCCGTACTTACAGGAGTTTTTGCTTCTGGACAGATCAGTCCAAAACCTGTGCCTAATGAGACTAATTCGGATAAAGCATCTACTTCTACTTCTCACTTATCTGAATTAGATTTATTGTTTGAATTTTTCTATGATGAGTTTTTAGGATCTAAACTGCCTAAATCTGTTGTGGTTGACAGGTCAGAAGATTCAATGACTAATCATCCAACTACTTCAGATGTATCAACTGAACTCGTTCCCCCGGTTCAGATAGAAACTCCAATTCAAACAAATACTCCTTCAGTTGAAGTTCCACCTGCACATGTTGAACCAGAAGTTACTACATCAGTTGGTTGCATTGTGATGGATAATCAACAGACCAAACAAGTTGTTCCAACTAAAACTTCTGTACCCGAAACTTCAACTGTACCCCCAACAAATTTTGAACAAGAAGAAGTTGAAAGTGGATATTTAGATGATTATTATGATCAATCTACATTGAATACACTCCCTCACGAACATAAGTGGACCAAAGAGCACCCGATAAGCCAAATCATTGGAGATCCAACTTTACCGGTGCAAACTAGGTCTGCTACTTTGAACATGTGTATGCATGACTCATTCTTGAGTAAGATAAAGCCCACTCGAGTATCAGAAGCTCTAGCTGACTCATATTGGGTGACTGCAATGCAAGAGGAGCTGAACCAGTTTGAAGCTTTGAAAGTCTGGAGACTTGTACCAAGACCTGAAGGTAAATCTATAATTGGTACAAAATGGGTATTCAAAAACAAGAAGGACGAAGATGGTATCGTAGTTAGAAACAAAGCACGACTTGTTTCAAAAGGCTACCGGCAAGAGGAAGGCATTGATTATGATGAGACTTACGCTCCAGTAGCGCCTATTGAAGCAATAAGGATGTTCCTTGCTTACGTCGCTCATAAAAACTTCACCGTCTACCAGATGGACGTGAAGACTGCCTTTCTAAACGACATTCTTAAGGAGGAAGTCTATGTCTCACAACCTGAAGGCTTTATGATACAAACAAATCGGATCATGTCTACATCTTGGATAAAGCACTTTATGGTCTTAAACAAGCGCCTCGAGCCTGGTACGAGGTCTTATCAAAGTTTTTGGTCAAGTCAGGCTTTACAAAAGGTAAAATCAATACTACTTTGTTTATTAAAAAGGAAAAAGCCGATATCATTCTTATTCAAATTTATGTGGATGACATCATATTTGGCTCGACAAATCCTAAATACTGTAAGAATTTTTCAAACATCATGGTGTCACGTTTTCAGATGAGTATGATGGGATAGATGAACTTCTTTCTCGGATTACAAGTCAAGCAATTTTCAACGGGGATTTTTATAAATCAATCCAAGTACATTTTCGATATTCTGAGAAAATTTAAAATGGAAAATTGTACAACAATTGGAACCCCGATGGCACCGGGAACTAAGATTGGCATGGATCCTTCGGGAAAATCTGTCGATGTTAGAACCTATAGAGGAATGATTGGTTCTTTGATGTATTTAACTTCAAGTAGGACAAATATTATGTTCTCTACATGTCTATGTGCAAGATATCAGGCTAATGCAAAAAGAATCCCACATGTCTGCAGTTAAGCGCATATTTAGATATCTGAAGGGCACTGCAGATCTTGGTCTGTGGTATCCTAAGGATACTGGTTTTGAACTGACAACCTACTCAGATGCAGATCATGCAGGCTGTATGTTAGACAGGAAGAGTACATCGGGTCATATTCAATTTCTTGGAGATAAACTCGTAAGTTGGGTATCAAAGTAACAATTATGTGTTTCCACATCAACGACTGAGGCAGAGTACGTTGCTGCTGCAAGCTGCTGCTCTTAAGTCTTGTTGTCAGGATCGAATTCTTAACAAGAATTAATTTTCAGAAACAATATCAAAGAAGTTTTGCGGAATAACACATTGATATTCAATGGAACAGTAAACAAACAGTAAATATGAATAACAAACTGTAAACTTGTATTGAATGCTTTGATGTTACAAGTTTACACACTCAACCTCAATATTTATGAACAGACTCACCAATACGAATTCTACTTCTCTAGAATTAGGATCTATGCCTTGAGGTTGTTTTTCTCTCTATCAAAAATTATCAAAAGTTAATTCTATCTATTCTATACATATACTAATCAAAAGATAATTACAATGAATAAACAAATCTTCAGTATATCTTCCATGTATATCTCTAAGCTTCCATGTATATCTTCAATCCATCCAACTGTTATTCTTTTCATTCGGATCTCTTAAGCAGCACTAACTATGCTCAGCAGCATTAACTTCTTCTAGTAGCATTAACTACCAAGCAGTACTAACTAGCTAAGCAGTACTAACTTTGTTCAAGCAGTACTAACTTTGACTAGCAGTATTAACCACTAGCAGTAGTAATACTAGCAGTACTAATCTTGAATAACACTAGCAGTAGTAATCTGAACCCAGCAGCATTAACCATACTTGATCTTTTCTTTAGTTCCCAACAATCTCCCCCTAACTTGACTTTTAGGAAAAGAAGTCAAGTTCTTCATAATTACTCTTCAAGATGCTTTCAACACCTCTGGTTCAATTTCCCAAATTTGGATCTAGGCCCAAGCTTTGATTCACAGTTCTTCTCACCACAATCTTGGTCATCTCTGAATCCTTTGTACATACCAGTGTAGCTTTAAGCATCCCTTCCAACTTCTCCTTGCTATGCTCATATATTTTGTCCACCAGGTAGTATTCATGATAACAATTGTTAATAGTAATCATGTATACTCCACAATTTTCAAACAGTATCCATTTGTCAATCTTCTTGAATATGAACTCATGCTTATGATCTTTAATCCTATGATGTACTCTTTCTGGATCAAACATCATGCACAAGTATTCCAATGTCACTTTGAGAAGATTTTCTTCAGTACCTTTCAACACAGGTTCATAAAGTTTCATCCCCACTTTGTATAGTTCTTCCATATCAGCTCTGGAGCAGCTTCTGATAACTTTCCCCCATGTTGAATAAGCTTCAAATGAACCATCAGCTCTCTTGATTCTGAAGAAGTTCTTTCCATTGTCTCTTAGAATATCCCAGAAGATGATCTCTGGAGCTTGCATAGAGATTGGAACAGCCTTCAAAGGTTCCACTATGGTCATGTACGGATCCATATTCTCATCTGTTGGCTCACTAGACTGTTCTGGAAGTTGAACTGATTCTGTTTGAGATGTGACTGAAGGTTCTGCTTCCTTTTCAGTTTCTTCCACCCTTGGCCTTTTCAACTGCCTTTTTGAAGCAATTGATTTCACTCTTTTTCCAGACTTGGCTTCTATACCAACACTTCCAGGTTCTTCCTTTTTCTCTTCTGCTTCTTCTTTGGAGGGTGTAGTTTCCTCAGGGAATGGTTGTTGGATGTTGAGATCATGTCTCTCTTTCATCCTTCTCTCAGCCTCCTCCCTTTGTGCTGAGTCCCCTTGGAGCTTGGCCATTTCCTTGTTATACAACTCTTCAACCTGAGAGTATGCCATGTGGATAAACATCTCCCCCTTAACACCAATTGCACCTTTCAGGAAGTTTATCATTTTTCTTCTTTCCTGATTGGCCAAAAATTTCTTGGAGGGTTGTCTTTTCTGCTTTTGCTTCTGAATAGGCATCCTCTTAACTTGAAGTTTCTTGACCTGAGCTGCTGTTTGAGCTGCTTCTTTCAGATTCTTTTGGTATTCTGCATTTAACTTCTTGGCCATAATCTTTGCCAGTTCTCTATCCTTTTCTGTTTGTAACTGCTCCTCTTTCTCCATTTGATCTTGCAACTGCTTTGCTATTGCCTCATCCATTTCAATCTGAGACTTCTGTCTTGGAGGCATTTCAGCTTCAACCACCTTCTCTTTTCCTTTTCCCTTTGATTCTTTCAAAACTTCCTTCTCTTTTTCCTGCTCTGAGATCCCTCCTTCTTTGATAACTACTCCCTTGGCCTTTTGAGTAGCCTTAGGAGTATCATTCTTTGCTTTGACTAAGGTTTCTGCTATCTCCATTTCTTCCACAGAGAGCCCTATTTCTGTTTCTTTTTCCATCTCTTCCTCTGTCTCCCCCTCAACTTCAGCTTTCTTTTCAACAGTTTCCCCTTCATGCTTCTCCCCCTTGTTGAAAGAATCTTGAACTTGGTCCCTCTTTTTGAGTACAAACTGTTTCCTTCTTTTCTTTTGAACCAGCCTGGTCACCATCTTCTTCAACTTTTCAATTTGAACTTGTTGGGACAGGATAACCAACTTCATCTCCTCTATTTCTTTCCCTTGTTTCATAACATCAAGGTTGATGTTTCCCATGGTTTCCATCAATTCCTGATAGTCATATCTGTCCTCACCTTCTCTAGAGGTGTTACCCTCCTTTGAAGGATCATTGGATCTTTTAGTAGTGGAAGTCTTCTGCCTAGCAGAAGCACTATCCACCCCCGTGGTTTCTTGGCACCAGGGACCTTCGAATGATTGCTCATTCAAAGTTGCCATGGGGGAGGTCTTATTGATGTTACCACTTTCCTCCTCTGTGCTAGCAGGAGTAGTGGCAGCCTCATCACCCATATGCTCATCCTCCTCCTTAGAGAGCACCTCCTTGGTGTTGGGAGACACCCCTTTGGTTTCCCTATGGATATTCCCTAAAGGAGAATTCTCCCTTAGAGGGCTTAAAGGCTTAGGGGATGATGGTACAAGAAGGGAAGGAGCCTTCTTTACCTGTTTCCTCTTGTAAGTTTGGGTAATGGGAGAGGTTGGTTTTTCAAGAAGGGACTGGGGAATTGATTTAGAGTGGGAAGGTTGGGATTGGCTAGCAGTGGGTTGGTCTAATGGGGGCCTTGACCCTGCTGCCATGCCTTCATTTGTTTGGGACACCACCATCATTGTAGAGAACAATGGGGTGTCAACTCCTTCCGAGTCCCCAGCAGATCTTCTCATATTTGAGAAAACCTTGCCTTTGGGGGGTTTAGGTACATATACCCCAACAGGTTGAGGTATATCCGTCAATTCGTGATTAATAACTTCTTGAACAAACCTGGGGTACATGAAGAAACTCTTTTTGTTTCCCATGTTTGATACAAGATCACTGAAAATCATTTGTGAAAAATTATACTTTCTGGCAGTGGCTAAGCACACCAAAGCATAAGCAATGGTGCTGCTAAACTCACTCCATCCAGTAGTCTTTTTGGAGATGCAATGCATCAAGGTAAGAACAAAAAAACGCCATTGGGGTGAGAATTTAGCTTTTGAAAACTTAAACACACCCAACGGGCCTCCATACCCCATTCTTGCAAGGGAAGAGAACAGTTCATCACTAGGGATGGAAGTTATACCAGAGGCATCGTCTAGACGTAGACTGATGTGAATAACTTCTTCAGTAACTGTTAAGGGTTGGTCACACACCCTTGTCTTGATCATCTGCACACCATTCTCAGCAATAATGGTGGCATTTGCCCAGAACTGCCTTTGATGCTCGATATAGATTGTAGGAGCAACAGTAAGAGCATGAGCAATATGGCTTGTCTTGAGGAAATCCACAATCTGGTGAAATCCTGCAGCTTGCTTTGGCTTTTGTAGCATCGCAATCTCATTGTGCTCGTCGATGAATGCCATGGATGCCATTGAACAGAGATGTTCTTGCCTGAAAGACTTGGTACTTGAGAGAAAAAGGTTTAGAGCACAAGTGAACAGTATGCAAAGAGTCGTTATGAACGTTTGGGCGGGCAAAGGGTATTTATAGTATTCGGGACATAAGCAGTATTAACCTAGAGCAGTATTAAAGGACAAGCAGTATTAACTGCGAGCAGTATTAACGAACTAGCAGTATTAACTGCGAGCAGTATTAACTGTGAGCAGTATTAACTGACAAGCAGTATTAACCGCGAGCAGTATTAACTGTGAGCAGTATTAACTAACTAGCAGTATTAACTGCAAGCAGTATTAACGAACTAGCAGTATTAACTGCGAGCAGTATTAACTGCGAGCAGTATTAACGAACTAGCAGTATTAACTAACTAGCAGTATTAACTGTACTTACTCTTTAAAGCTTAGGCTGAATTGAGTACTGCTATGTATGTCCTGCAAAGAAGGATTAGTAACACCAAGAAACTATACTACTCAGATTTTTAATCACTCTTTGAGAGAACGCTTATTCAGAGTTGATCATGCCCACACTTGTCACCAAGAAAGTGAATCTACCCACATCAAAAGCTTTGGTGAATAGATCAGCAAACTGGTTGTCAGTATGAACTTTTACAACTTGAACAAGTTTCTTTTCATTACAGTCTCTTATGAAGTGATACCTGATCTCAATGTGTTTTGTCTTAGAGTGCTTGACAGGATTATTTACAATGCTGATAGCACTGCTATTATCAATAAAGATGGGAGTGTGTAGAAAGGTTACCCCATAGTCCAACATTTGATTCTGAATCCATAAGACCTGAGCACAACAACTTGCAGCTGCTATGTACTCTGCTTCTGTTGTAGATGTGGACACTGTGGTTTGTTTCTTGCACTGCCATGAAACTAGTCTAGCACCTAAAAACTGACATCCTCCAGAAGTAGATTTTCTGTCCAAGTTTGCCCCACCTAGATCACTGTCTGAGTATGCTATTAGGTCAAAGGGTGAGTCATGAGGATACCATAGTCCCAATCTGGGTTGCCCTTTGAGATATCTGAATATCCTCTTAACAACTTGAAAGTGAGATTGCTTTGGCCTAACTTGGAATCTTGCACTAACACAGACTGGAAACATTATATCAGGCCTTGATGCTGTGAGATACATGAGAGAGCCAATCATGGATCTATAATGATGCACATCCATATCCTCCCCCTCAAGATCTGCTGTTATCTGCTTGTGTGTCTCCATAGGTGTGCTTGCAGGTTTTGAATCTGAGAAGCCAAACTTGGTTAGAATGTCCTGCACATACTTGGACTGACAGATGAATATTCCATTTGACTTCTGTTGAACTTGGAGTCCAAGAAAGAAAGTAAGTTCCCCCATTGAACTCATTTTGAATCTTTGATGCATTAGATCCTCAAACTCCTTGCACATGTTGTCTCTTGTAGATCCAAAGATAATGTCATCAACATAGATTTGGACCAGCAAGATATCCTTCTTCTTTCTCTTAATAAATAGAGTCTTATCAATGACTCCTCTTTCAAAGCCATTTTCCAAGAGATAGGATGACAGAGTGTCATACCAAGCTCTTGGAGCTTGATGCAGTCCGTAAAGGGCTTTCTTCAATTTGTATACTCTGTCTGGATAGCTTGGGTTTTCAAACCCTGGTGGTTGACAGACATATACCTCTTCTTCAATTGAGCCATAGAGAAAAGCACTTTTTACATCCATTTGATAGACTTTGAAGTTCATGTAAGAAGCATAGGCTAGGAATAATCTGATTGCTTCTATCCTAGCCACAGGTGCAAAAACTTCTTCATAATCTATACCCTCTTCTTGAGTATACCCTTGAGCCACCAGCCTTGCTTTGTTCCTTATGACAATTCCTCTTTCATCTCTCTTGTTTCTAAAGATCCACTTTGTGCCAATTGCTCTGTGACCTTTAGGAAGGTCTACTAGATCCCATACATCTTGTAGCTTGAACTGTAACAGTTCTTCTTGCATTGCTTCTATCCAGCTGGATTCTTTCATTGCATCATGTGCCTTTTTAGGCTCAAGCTGGGATAGAAAGCAAGAAAGCACTGTATGCTGTTGATCATGCATTTCTTGAAGTCTGCTTTGATGTCTAGTCATCATTGGAGAGGATATATCTCCTATTACCAGCTGTGGAGGATGATTCTTTTGAACTCTGGTGTTATGACTAGGTTCTTCATTAAGTCCAGCCTCTAGATTAGAGTCATTCAACTCAACTGAAGGATTCTCAGCAGCTACTTCTGATTCTTTATCTTCTTGAGTCTCTTCATCTCTACTTTCTTCTTCACTCTGACTTGGTCCAGTAGATGGTTCCTTTTCACAGTCTTCAAAAGAATTCACTGTGGGTATGGGAAAGATCACTGATTTAGATATATCTTCTTGAACTTGTGTAGTCCCTGATCCTCCACGTCCTGAACCTGCATAATCATCACTACTGAAACCAAAGGAGTTAGTTAGTGAATCAATGTCAAATAGCCATTGAGGACCAGTTCCAATAGGATTTGGTGTGTTCTCATTGCATTTGACATTGTCACTTTCTTCAATTATTCTAGAAGATGAATTAAACACTCTGTAGGCCTTACTCTGAGATGAATACCCAACAAGAAATCCATCATCTGCTTTGCTATCAAACTTACCTAAGTGAGATTTGGTATTGAGTATTGTACAAGGACACCCAAAAGGTTTGAAAAATCCAATGAAAGGTTTTCTTTTATTTAACAGCTCATATGGTGTCTTGTTCTTTGGCTTAACTACTAGAACTCTGTTTTGGACATAACAGGCAGTATTAACTGCTTCAGCCCAAAAGGTAATTGGCAGTTTTGAATCAGCCAACAGAGATCTAGCAGCCTCTATTAGTGTCCTATTTCTCCTTTCAGCAACACCATTCTGTTGAGGAGTCCTAGGAGCACTATACTGTCTCTCAATGCCTTTTTCTTCACAGAAGGTGTTTAGATCCAGATTTTTGAATTCAGTTCCATTATCTGATCTTATGACTTTTACTTTTTGATTAGTTTGGTTTTCAATTCTTAGGATAAAGGATTTGATCAGTCCACTTGTCTCATCCTTAGTCCTTAGAAAATATACCCAGGTAAATCTAGAGTAGTCATCAACAATAACCAAGCAATAAGATTTCTTGCCTATACTCATAACATTTGTAGGACCAAACAGATCCATGTGCAATAATTGGAGACAAGAAGAAATTGAATTTATCTCTTTGGTCTTATGAGAAGTTTTATGCTGTTTGCTTTTAAGACAAGCAACACAATGATCATCACATGAAAAGACTTTAGATGGTAAACCTCTTACAAGATTGTTTTTAACAAGTTTGTTCATAGTCTTAAAATTCATGTGACACATCCTTCTGTGCCAAAGAGAGGATTCATCTACAGAAGCTTTTGAAACAAGACAATTTAGAGATGAATCACTTTCAACATTGTCCATATCTAGACAGTAAACATTGTCCTTTCTTGGAGTTCTAAGTAGTATCATGCTTTCATCAACTACCTTGAACCCTGGAGCAAGGATCATACACTCAGTATTTGTGAATAATATACTATGTTGTTTGTCACAAACCTGTGATACACTTAACAGGTTGTACTTCAATTGATCAACATAGTAGACATCTTCAAATGTCATCTTACCTTTGGTGACATTACCTTTTCCACTTATCGTACCACCAGTAAGATTATCTCCAAATGCAACATGTCCTCCATTGATATGCTTGAAATCCTGAAGGCATGACATGTTACCTGTCATGTGCCTAGAGCAACCACTATCAACATACCATATGCTTCTTCCCTTGAGCTGTTGGTTGCCCTGCACATAAGATAGATCAGTTAGTATGGATTAGGAACCCAAGCCAAAGTGGTCTTGGGTACCCCTTTCTCATCAAAATACTTGCATTCTTTCTTGACAAGATTTTTGAATTTTAACTCCTCATTATTGGAGTACTTTGTCACAATGATAGGCTTGGAAACATGTGTGATAGAAACAGTACTGGTTTTAGAGGTACTAACTGCCTTAGCAACACTTGCATGTTTAGCAGTACTAACCTTGTTTGCAGTAGTAACTGTGTTAGCAGCAGTAACTGTGTTGGCAGTATTAACCTTTGAAGAGGTACTAACTGTATTAGCAGCATTAATGTATTCAGCAGTACTAACACAGGTAGCAACATTAATACTTCCAGCAGCACTAACCCTGTCAGCAGCACTAACAGTTTTAGTGCTTTTGGGCACCCACATTTTAATACTTTCTTTTAAAATCTTTTTCTTTATGGGGCCTTTCTTTTCACCATGTTTCTTTCCAGTCTTCCTATAATCAACAGGTTTTTGCACAAATCTTTGAAAGGTCATCTGTTGATTTATAGGGTTGAAGAAGCAATATTTAGCCAGATGATTTAACTTGCCACATATGAAGCAAGGTTTTGGTCTATTGATTTTACTCAGATCAACTCCTTGCTTCTGAGCCCATTGATTATTCCAGTTTCTTTGATTTCCTCTTTTTAAACCAGAATTTAGGCTCTTGGCTTTACTGCAATCACACTGTTTACAAGATGCAGGATTCACAACTGTGTTTTGTTTGTAATGAACCTTGTTATCTTTTCCTTTGGTCTTCTCTATCTCCTTGGACTTGATCCAGATTTTCCCACATCCCTCATTGGTGATAATGTTGTTTTCTAATGGGATCTCTTTACTTACAACATTATCTCTATTCTCACTTGCTTCTTTCTCAGTTAAATCCTTAATTACTACTTCATCCAAAGGATCTATCTTAAAGGTTTTCTCAGATGAGTCCTTTTTCTCCTTGGTTTCTAACAAGTCAGAAGTAGGAGAGATATAATTGTTGTTGTAAGGAGGAGGAGTACTGTTATATCCAAGACCAGGCTTCATCTTATCATGAATCTGAGCCTTTAGAAGAGAATCCATTGCTTTTGAAGCATATGAAAACTTTTCTATGTCAAGTTTAACTTTAGACAGTTCCTCCTTCAGCCTATCACTCTCTTCTAAGGATTTAGACAGTTTGGTTTCTAACTCATTCTTTTCCCACTTCCAATAGTTAGTGTCATAGGAGTGTTGAAGTTCATTAGCTTGAAAGCCTTTTATTTGTTCTTCAAATCTTTCTACTATTAACACATAATCTCTTCTATCCTTTTCTAATCTTTTGAGGTCATCACACATACTTTGATTGTGATCTCTGTATCTTTTGACAGTGTCAATGCAAGTTTTAGTGCAAAGATTAGAAATTACCTCAGAGGGGAGATCTGACACTTCTGCCATAAGAGCTTGATTCTGAATGGCTTCCTCAGCTTGATCATTCCAGTCAAATCCCATTCCTTGTTGAGAAACAAGGGCTTGAGCAGGATTCTTGTTTTGAGTGTAACCTCCATTCTGAGCTTGTTGATGGTTGTTGTTTGGAACAACACTCCTGCATTCTCTAGCAAAGTGTCCTTTCATATGACACTTATAACATTCCACCTTGGTCTTGTCAAAACCAGCTCCATCTTCTCTTCTTTGAGAGAAGTTATTCCTTCCTGTTCTTTTAATGAACTTCTTCACCCTCATGGATAGCATGGCCATCTGCCATTTGATATCCATCTCCTCCAGGTCATCAGGGTGAAGTTGATCCAAATCATCATTGATCAATGAATTGTTACTATGACTGGACAAGAAGGCTTCAAAGATTGTTTCAGTTCCTTTTTCTGAACTTGCTCCACTAGCAGTACTAACTGCTTCAGGGATGGCAATAGTATCAGTGGCTGCTGAAAGAAGTGCAGAATTGTGGACATAACCAGTAGGCTTCTTCTTGATCTCTACCTCTGTTTCAAAAACTCTTAGATCATTGTATAGATCATCAAGTTCTTTCTCTTCCAGATTGTCACTCTGCCTATATGAGACAGTGTACATAGTCCATTCATCCCCAAGAGATCTGAGGAACTTTCTGTTGATGTCATCTTGATCCATCTTCACTCCTACAGTAGCCAGTTCACCAATGAGCTTGTTGAACCTATCAAAAGTTTGAGTCATAGACTCATTCTTTGAGGAAGTAAAATTCTCATATTGCTGCTTTAGAACATCTCTTTGATTTCTTTTGATGCTCTTAGTTCCAGCAAATCTTTTCTCTAGAGCATTCCAGAGAATTTGAGCATCAGTGCAGTTGCAATTTGATGCTGATATTCATTGGGGATGGCCAAGAGCAGAGTGCTCAAGGCCTTCATCTCTGCCTGTCTGATCTTTCTTTCACCATCTGTCTTTGGTGGAGGTCTTTTCCCATCTGGTCCTATCCTTCCAGCTTCAGAAGGACCATTCTCAATGATATCCCACATTGAGTAGTCAGTGAGAAGAATATATTGTCTGATTCTTATCTTCCACATGTCAAACTCACTGGGTTTGAGCATTGGAACCTTGGAGACCAAAGTACTGCTTGATTCTGTAAGATTTTCCATGATAAATAGATGTTTCTGAGAAGTTTTGGCTTTGATACCACTTGTCAGGATCAAATTCTTAACAAGAATTAATTTTCAGAAACAATATCAAAGAAGTTTTGCGGAATAACACTTTGATATTCAATGGAACAGTAAACAAACAGTAAATATGAATAACAAACTGTAAACTTGTATTGAATGCTTTGATGTTACAAGTTTACACACTCAACCTCAATATTGATGAACATACTCACCAATACGAATTCTACTTCTCTAGAATTAGGATCTATGCCTTGAGGTTGTTTTTCTCTCTATCAAAAGTTAATTCTATCTATTCTATACATATACTAATCAAAAGATAATTACAATGAATAAACAAATCTTCAGTATATCTTCCATGTATATCTCTAAGCTTCCATGTATATCTTCAATCCATCCAGCTGTTATTCTTTTCATTCGGATCTCTTAAGCAACACTAACTATGCTCAACAGCATTAACTTCTTCTAGTAGCATTAACTACCAAGCAGTACTAACTAGCTAAGCAGTACTAACTTTGTTCAAGCAGTACTAACTTTGACTAGCAGTAGTAATACTAGCAGTACTAATCTTGAATAACACTAGCAGTAGTAATCTGAACCCAACAGCATTAACCATACTTGATCTTTTCTTTAGTTCCCAACACTTGTGGATGATTATGGCTTCAAATTTTACAAGATTCCGATATACTGTGACTCTAAGAGCGTCATTGCAATATCCGCAAATCATGTACAGCATACAAAGACCAAACACATAGACGTACGATATCATTTTATAAAAGACAATGTCGAAAAAGGTACAATAGAACTTTATTTTGTAAACACTGATTATCAGCTTGCTGATTTGTTTACCAAGCCTCTCGATGAAAAGAGATTTAATTTTCTTATCTCGAAACTTGGTATGCTAAATCTCAAGACTTAATATGTGATTACATATTAATGTTTTTCTTATTGTTATTTTTCTTTAATTTCTTTATCTTTATTCTAAAAGATATCTACACTGAAAGGTATTCGTGATTTCAGGGGGAGTGAGAGATGATGTAAAGATGATCTACATTCGTTTGAGGGGGAGTTAACAATTTCTGCATATGTTTAACTGATAAATTTTTATGATGGATATATGCAGGGGGAGTAAGAGTAAGAATAAGGAGTACTGAATATGACTTCTGATTACTTCAGATCAGAACTCGTACATTCAATGTTTTACTACTTTATGTCATTTACTTTTCAATAAATTTTTGTGAATAAATTTTTTACTTTGACGAACTTTGTGACTGATGCAGATTGAGAGGATGCTTACAAGATCATACCGTTATGACTTTAAGCTGGCTTCATGAGATTTAAGACAGATCGAAAAGGTTTATTTCTATTCTTAATATCATATGTGTCTGAAAGATGGACAACTTTTAGATATGAAAACATGATTTTTAAATGTTCAAACCACTTCTGATTCTTAAACGATTTCATGAATATAGAAGTGTGATTTTAAATGTTTTCATTGTTATTTGTGCTTAAATGTCAACAAACCGTGTGTTTCCAAAGATAAATACTTGTGTATTATCTTTTCCATATACTTTCAAGTATTCACACACACCGGTTTAATATTTTCTTGGATATGTTCTTACCATGTCTCATAATTGAAACAAAATTTCGATGGTAAGACACCCGAATTGTACTTCAAAGAATTTTGAGTGTGATTTCATTTCTAAAACGTTCTTTCAAGAATGTCTATATCTTGTTTCATATAGACATATTCCGATTTTTGCTGACCTAAGCCTTAATCGATAAATCATTCTATTTGATCCTTATCAGACAATGTCAGATTTTCAAACAAGTTTCTTGTATTCATTTCATTCATTCAATATACTTGTTTTGAAAAGTCTTCAATGTTTAAAAATGCTCAAATCTTCTTGATTATTAGGTTTCTTTTGTGAGGACTTAACTGAAACGTCTATGGATTCACGTTAACCAGTGTTTCCTACCTAAGAAGTTAATCCTTGAGTGATTGAATGTGTGAGGAGTCAAAATACTGAGTGTGGGTTGTGTGATGAGGTAAAATGAAAAAGAGAGTTTGATTAGATATGCGCTCAATGATTAAAAGAAAGAGGGTGTGAGAACAGAGTAAAAGAATATCAAACTCTGCACCAACTTTTTCTGAGCCGGGCAACCACATTACTAATTTTTCACAATTCTTCGTGAACATTATTGAAACAGGTAACTAGCCCATGCCAACTCTTGATAAAAACCCCACCAGCTACTCATTTTCTTCTCAACAAGAAAATGTTTCATATTTTAAGGGGACGCAACACAAAATCTATCTGATTTTCATTTGGAAAATATGGATATTGAAACAGAAGGAAGTCTGCCCCACCTTTGCACTTCGATCATGCACAATAGAGTCTATGTTATACTGTTGTTGTCTCAAAGGTTTACACAATTTTGAGCCTTATGTATAGCAATCATCATGTGCTTAATTCTTTCAAACACTTGAACAAACACACAAGGAATTTGTTTTCTTGTCATAACGTTCATAGAAATTCCTTTGTGGTGTTTTGATGATTGACTGGAAGACCTGGGGGAGTGAACATCACTAAAGCTCCTTTCCAATGTGTATTCGTTACACACAGTAACTTTGTGTTACTGACAGGCATATTAACTGATTCATTTGTTGATTTAGGGGTTACATTCTTATTTGTCTGGATTTGAAAAGATCTATACACTATTATGAATTGACGAATAATCGAAGGCCCTTGATAAGATCAATGGTCATAATAGATGATCAAAAGGGGGGAGATGATAAAGTTTAAAGAAATGTCTGACAACAAAAGTTTGCGCTTGTTGTGGGAGATGATCAAGACATATGTGAGAAATTTTCAAGACTTGTTGAAGGAGATAGAAAAGTTCAAAGAATGGTTACAAAGTTTTGACAAAGACTGTACAATTTTGTTCAAGCAAGTTCGAAGATTTTTGAAGATGAGCTGAATTTACAGAAATTTTCTTTGAAGATATTTTGCTAAAGCATTCTGAGCGAATTCTGAAGATAATTTCTTTCTGGAATCTGAAAGAGGTTTTTATTAATCTTTGGGGGAGATTGTTATATGGTTGAAGACAGACTTTTGGAAGATTACAGATTGTTAAAGATCAAAGAAAGAAGAGATTGTTTCAAGCATAAATAGAAGACTGAAGTTCCAATGCTAAAGTTTTACAAAGGGGGAGGTTACATTTACTAAGCTTAAAGAGAGAAGATTATTCTGCAAAATCTTTTTGAGATGATCTTGAATCCAAAGGGGGAGATTGTTAGATCATAAATATGTTGGATACAAGATCATAGAAGACTGAAGATTGAAGTCAAAGCTGAAGTCAACTCTCAAGCATCAAAGTCAAAGTCAATGTAATAAAGGTCAAAGTCAAAGTTGTAATGTTGTAAGAGTTTTAGTTTTCTGCGCGTTTATGTGATGTGCGTGTTTGTAGTTTTAGTATAAATAGTGTGTTGTACGTGTAGTACATGTAGCAGCTTAACAGATAGCATCATACGAGTTCATATTGTGTAGAAAGAGAAAACTTGTGTAATTGATTTTAGAGATTAATACAAGTGAGATTGATTGAAATTGATTGTCATCTTGATTTACATTGTTATCTTGGATAACACACTTACTCCATAGTACTTCGGGGTGAACGTCGGGATATTGTACTTCTTCAGGACATCGACCATGGCTATTTCGTTGACGAAAGTTGACGCTCGGAATCTAGTTCATGGTTTAACGTCCACAGGTACGACATCTCTTGGAAGCTTTGCAAGTAGCGACAACATCTTCTCATTCTGTTCTTCCAACTGCTTCAACCGTCGTGCGACCTGGTCATCCAGATTAAATCCATTGCTCGTCGGGAGCCGAACTGGTATGAATCCAGAATCTTGGGATGTGACACCTGCTGTTAGAAAAAAAACCCATTACGATGCGATGATTCTCCAACATCTCCGTTGAGTGGTGCATGCATAGGAGGAACGGACATCGTAGGAAACACTAACAGCGACGACGACAATATGGGGATCATCAGTATAGAAAAGGTGGCGACCCCTGTACCTTGCGTCGGCCTCGGGTACGAAGGCAATGGGGGTTGAAAACCTGCAAAATTCATGTTAAAAGGTGGCCTCGTACCAAATTGAGGTCCGATTTGATTTCCAGTATTTTAGCCCCTCAAAGACGCAAGTTCTTTGGCTCTTTTGCGATTTTGCTCATCCAATGCATTAATGCGATTGCGGGTAGCATCTAATTCCATGCACATTTTAGCAAAGATATGGTCTTGAGTTCCCTGTGCTTCCATGATCTTTTTAATCAAAAAAGCTACAATGAAATCGTTAGTAGGCTGCAATTTTTGTCGAGGATTTTACTTTAGCTGGGGCCCCATGGTGGACGCCAAACTGTTAATGCCAAAAACCGCCCTAAGGATGACTTAAGGTTGGTGTGGAGCTTTAACAACTAAAGTAAGTGATCGATCGACAAATCATACGACAAGGATATAAAGTAAATAAGAGAAAGAGAATTTGGTGACGCGGAAAACCCCATCGAGGGTAAAAACCGCGGACGATAACAAATATCGTGAAGTGCACTATGGACCTCAAACAGGGACGTCGTCCTTTAGGAGTGATCGAAACTACAAATGACAATATTACAATAGATAGTATCTAAATTGTAAGACTATGTGATTCGCCGTGTGATGGAGCACTTTGTCGAGAGTTCTTGTGTGAGAGTAAAATAACTTGAGTAAGCTTGAGCACTATATGTTTCTGATATGCTTTGGATATTTTTAGGTGTCTCCAATGATTCTTCAAGTTGGTATATATAGTTTTGGTCTTCATAAATGTGTATTTAATGGCCAACGGTATACTCCTTCAATGGTTTTGATGACAATTGTCCTTTATGTTTGTGGGTCATAAATATGCTTTGAACCTGGAATAAAGATTCATAAATAAAACAGTCGAAGATAATGAATGAAACATAATTGCTAGTTACCTTACGAAGGTTGTAAGATATTCGACTGTTAAGAGATTCTCGGTCATGGTCGTAAGAAACTCACGACCATCATCATAAGTAGCGACCATGACTCTCGACGTGTGTGATCTTCAGGACCTTATCTTAATACAAGAATGGTCCTAAAATTGGAGATGTTTGATTTTCTTGCGTCGGTCGTGACTTGTGAAATTTTACCCAAACAATACATCTTTCAAGGGCATTGCTAATGGCACCCCTTAGTAGGGGCGTTGAATGCATGGGGAATGGAACCAATCATTTCTAAGGTATATACCATCACATCCACTTGACATCTATATATGTTATTATTATTTTTTGTTTATATATATATGATATATATAAATATATATATGTATGTGTGTGTTTTATTACTTTCCATTTATTTTATAATTTTGTAACTTTTGATTTTATTATAACTTTGTAAAATATATTTTTCTTTATGTTAGTCAAATTCCATTAAATGCAAAAAAATCCGATTACAGAAATATAAATAAAAGTGATAATTTTTTTATAAAATATATAATAGCAAAAAGAAAAATTGCATTTATTTTTGCTTTGTTAATAAATAGAAAGCTTCAAATATGTATATATATATATATATATATATATAGGCGAAGGATCGTGTGAGAAGTTGAGTTAACAATGAGAAGTGTGAGAAGTGGATTTGAACCGTTGATCTCTTTTAATCTCAAGCCCTCCCATGAATTGCGGCTTAGAAGGGAATTGATCTGGTGCATCTCGATACATCTTGTCTTGATGCATCTCATCCTAATGGGCGTCCATTTCTCATCCAACGGTCGATAACCACTTCTCACGCTTCTCACCATTGCCCAACCCTATATATTATATATATATATATATATGTGTGTGTGGGGGGGGGGGTATGTGTGGGTGTGGGTGTGTGTGTATATATATATGTGTGTGTGTGTGTGCGCAAGAATTTATGACATTCTCCTCTCTCTCTCTCCCTCTCCCTCTCCTTCTTCCAAAGCGTTTTTTCACAAAGAAAGAAAAGAAAAGAAAAGTGTAGGTGCCTTGAAGTTGTCGCAGGAAGAAGAATTTGAAAGGTGAATTTATTTAAAAAATTCCATTCTTTTTATCCAGGTATGATTCTTGCATTATGTCTATTCTTTAGTCTAGATTTGTTTTTAGTAGCTAGGTAAAATTATGGTTAATAGAGTTTTGATGGTAAATCCTTCTTTTGGGTTATATTTTCCAGATTTTCAATTTTAAAGCATTGAGTTGAGCATCTCCTTTGATGCTCTCCTTATTTTGAAGCTTGGTTTTAAGATGTTGATAATTATAGAATATTCATGCTAATTTTATTTTGGTATTGATGGCAGTTTTAAATTGAGATTTTATTAATTATTTTTTTGGGTCGAAGGTTATGTTTATGCAAGTTTTGATTAGCTATGAGTTGGGGTTTGAGAAATTTGAGCTGCATACTGAAAGTAGGAGAGAAATTTGAGTAGCTCACTGTTTGGAGTTTATTTTTTCCGGTTTTCTTTCCATGTCGTTACACACTATTCACGTCACTATGCATTATTCACGTCATTATTCATGTCACTATGCAGGTCGTGACATTTCAATTTATCGGTATAAAACAATTAAAAATGGTGAATTGGGGAGAAGATTTTCAATTGTATCATAATTTAAAGAGAGAATTACAGTTTTGGTCCGTAAGGTTTCGTATTTTCTTTAAAAGGAGGACCTATAGTTCAATATCTCAAATAGTGGTCCCTGAGGTTTGATTTTTGCTCTGAAAGAAGGACCTCCTCACTATCCCCGTTAAAAAACTCAATTAGTGAGAGGGGTATTTTGGTCAGATCACTTTTTTCCCTCTCAAATCAACCAAACAAGGATGTTTGACCAAATAAAGTCAACCTCACCGGTTATCTTCTCCGATGGACTTCCGGTCATCTTCTCCGGCAACCTCACCGGAAAATCTCACCAGAAATTGAAATTTTTCTCCCTTCATCTTGCACAATTTTTGACGTACTTCCACGTTGGTTTAAAGTAGAGATATGTTCACGTTATCGATGATGAATCCCAGTTCAAGAGCATTTTTGGTGTTAACGTTATAAGGGGTATGCTTTGTGTTCCTTATAGGGGAGAGTGGGGAGGGAGGCGTCACCGGTTATCTTCTCCGGTGGACTTCCGGTCATCTTCTTCGGCAAATTTCATCATTTTCCTCCTTACAATTATATAATAATGCCAACAACAAAAACAAATTAAAAAAATTACTTCCGACACCCATTTTTAATCACATTCTAAACCAACTTTATATTACTATATATGTCAAGTTACTTTCTAGATAGTAATTGCCCATTGCAGGCATACTCCTATCATGAAACCTTTCATACTTCTTTCTTCTATCCTTTGGTTTCTGACTGTTTTAGCACCTGGATTTGAGCGGCATCAAAACAGAGCAGTGAACGTGACTGGCTACACGTGATGAACGACCTCCCATCTTTGTTGGAATTACGCTTGGCTTCATGTTCACTTCTGCAAATCCCTCATCATCTAAACACAGTACACACAGGACCTATATATACACAACACACACAATACACACAAACCTATATATATATATATATACAACACACAGGGACTTATATATATATATATAACACATAGACCTGTATATATATATTGTGTATATATGTATATACACACATACATATACCAATATATATATATATATATATATATATACATACCATCATCATCATCCATGATACTTGAAGAGAACCAAAACCTACAATTTGATGGAGGTGGTGGTCATGTATATATGTGGGTTTTGATGAAGGTGGTGGTTTACATGTATATATATATATATATATATATATATACTCACACACACACACACACACATATATATATACATATATGAATAATAGTATTAATGTAAATTAATGGAAATTACAATTATGTCCTTAATGTTTTAATAATGTTTAAAAAAAATAAAGAAAAGTTGAAAGAAAAGAAAAAAAATATGATTTGACCAAAATACCCCTCCCACTAACTGAGTTTTTAACGGGGTTAGTGAGGAGGTTCTCCTTCTAGAGCAAATACCAAACCTCAGGGACCATTATTTGAGATACGGAAGTATAGGTTCTCCTTTCAAAGAAAATACGAAACCTTAAGGACCAAAACTGTAATTCTCTCTAATTTAAATGATGAGGTATTCCATTCACTACTTTATATATATATATATATATATATATATATATATATATATGTGTGTGTGTGTGTGTGTGTGTTTCATATTTTTATGTGTTTGTGTAGGATGAATGTTAATTCAAAAAAATCAACTGAAGCTTGTGAAATCCCTCAACCATCCACATTTTCTACCGATATGACATCTTTTTGTTTCATTTTATCTTGTTAAATTATTTGGTAAAATTAGTAGTTTGTGTGAGTTCAAGATCACTGAATCTCTAGAGAGAGAAAGTAGAGAGAGAGAGCATTCACAGTGTAAAGTTCAGATGTATTGAAGTATGCGTGAAGTTCTTATAAAGACAAAGGCCAAAAGGACTTAAATACCCTTGGTCAATACAACACAGAATACGACATTAGACACAGTATTTGACCAAGCCCTTTAAATACAATGATTACTATAAAATCAGACCTAACAATCTCCCCCTTAGTAATCATTGGCGCTTTGGTCTTGAAAATTCATCTTCTAAATCAGCACGGACCATAAAAGCGACTTTATGAAGCTTTCTGACTTTTAAAAGAAAATTTCTTCTCAGCATCTTTCAGTTTGATTTGACTTTGCTGCCTTTGACAAGTCTGGACCAGAAGCTTGTGCTCTAGACGACACACCTTTTTGAATGACCTTGAATGAACTGTGGTAGTCGGAGTAGGAACAACAAAAGAATAAAAATGGCTGAGATAATAGAATCTTTGAGCGAATCTTGATCAACAGATAAACTTTTGAGCTCTTTGTCTTTTTAACATCTCCTTGACATCTATGATTTCTCCCCCTCATGACCTTGATGAACTGGTTCAACTAGGTCATGCAAATGTTGGAGACGAGACAACTTAAGATCTGCAAAATCAAAGAAACGGAGAAAACAGGAGAGGTGCGCTACACATTGGTGGCGCAAACTGAGGTTTGCGCGACACGCAAGTTGCGCAAAGTGAGGTTTACGTTACACGCAGGTTGCGCAAAAAGAGGTTTGCGCGACCAACTGATGGCGCAAAGCTGACTTAAACTCAGAAATTTTTTACCTTTTTAAGCTATTTGACTCCCCCTACACAAATGCACTAGATATGACATTTCAAGTTAGCATTTATATAAAGAAAATCAGATACTCCCCCTCAAAAACAGATATGATCATTAAGAAAAAATCTCCTTTTTCACTCCCCCTTGAATAATGCTCAAACCCATTTGAAATATATATATGAGAACACAATGAATGTAAACATCAATGTAGAAATAAAAATATACTGAATATGTATTTTGAAACGACTAAATATTTAAAAATTTAAACAGAAACAAATACAATTCTACTTAGTAAAATATCACAATAAAATCCATCAAATGAAATCAAATGTATGTGTTTGGATACAAAAACAAGTGTTATTGCATATCAAGTTAAGACATGTTCAGTTTCAAAAACTTTCATCAATCTATTTAGTGTGCTCGCATGTGAACTTCGACTAGCTTCAAGAAAATGAAATTCTAAAAATATAATAGAGAACTTTGCATGCAATCACACTAAGCCATCAAAAATTCAGATTTTCACAAATTTACAGGTTTATTGCAACTCAGAAATTTATAACCAAGTATCATGAGATGTGTGCTCATTGACATCTTTTAGCATTGTGCACTATGGCATCTTTACATGAGTGTGCTCTTTGGCATCTTTTAAGCCTGTGCACTTTGGCATATTTTTAATCAAAAAGTTTATTAAGTAAAGAACATGCCGTAAACGTAACTTTCTATCTGACCCTATTGCAGGATTTGGGTCAGCCACTCCCAAGCCTGTTGGCCTTAGAGGACTAGGTGTCAAGCACCCCTTGGAACTTACTTTCCCAGATCAGAAAGGCTACATCGACATATCCTAAACCCATTCATACCAGTAGAACATGACTTTCGATCTGATTCTATAGAAGGATTTGAGTTCGATCACTCCCAAATCAAATGACCTTAGGGGACCAGATGACAAGCATCCCACAGAACTTACTTTCCCAAACCAGAAAGGTCACAGGTACAAACTTTTAAACTTAGAGATTTCTGATTTATAAGAATTTAATAATCATCTCAAACACAAGGTTTTATGTCTAAGTGCTTAGCCCATATTTTCATTACGATCCAAAATCCCGACTTTTTAGGTTTTCTAAGCATTGTAAACTATAAATATTCCGAATCACACAACTTTAAAGCAAAATCAAAAGTTACAAACATGTTGCTGACTTTTTGACTTTTGTTAGAACTGAAATTTGAACATATAAGAACTTTAATATAAACAAAGCAACTTGAAAACTTATCCTAGACACACATTTTATTCAAAAGAAAGAAAATTGTAAAACTTTTACTTTATAAAATAAAATTTGTAAAGGTTTAAACTTTTAAAACAACATGCCGAAATTTTAAAAATAGAAATATTTGATCGACAAGTTTATAATCAGTTGAAACAAAATATAATTCAATAATATCATCTTTTACATAATGTAAAAAAAAAATTGTGTCTCATTTGTAAAAATTGGGTTGAACAAATTCAGGAGTTGAAATGAAAATTGCTCAGATTCTTAAAAACATTTTGAGAAAACTGGAACAACATCATTATCAGATATAAATGCAGCGGAATAGAATAGATGTACTCACAGTATCTCATTTAGTTAGAAGCTTAATGCATTGAAAAACGAGTCCTAGACTGATATGTCTAGAAGTCATATTCTTTGAAGCACGGGTTCTGAGCTGAATTACTCAGAAGCCAAAGTCTTGACATTTAAGATCGGGTTTTGAACTGCTGTGTTCAAAAACCATTATTTCTCTTACTCCCCCTTAACATGAGATGCCTGCAACTTTAAATCAGATTGAGACTTGGGTACCCACTTGAATTTGGGCCCGTGTTTGTTAGTTGCAGTTCGTATGGGGAAATATTTATAATATTTGACATTAGAAGTATGAGAAAGATCATCAGAATAATAAGCACAGTCATCAGATGAATACAAAGCATAATCATCTGAACTAGAATCAGAAGAAGAATATGAGACATTTTTGGAAATTTGAAACATTTGCTTTATAGAATATTTTGAAACTTTATCTCAAACAGCAAATGAATCACTATTATAAAGTCTGTCTACATATCTATCTCCATTAAACATAGAATCATTAGATGTCCGCTTTGCTTTCCAAATGTGCTTCTTTGATGACTTGCTCAAAGTCCTATCTGAAAGATTAGAATCAGAAGAATTAGAACTATCAGAAATAACTTTATCTTGTTTCTTTGACTTCTTTGACCGTCTTCTTTTACGCTTAGGTTTATAATATTGATCATTGAGCATAAAAGAATCATCAAGAATTTTAGATGAAATATTTAAATCAGAAGAAATAATTTTACCTAAGCAACCAATCTGATCAACTAATAAATCTGAATTCGCCTCGGAGTCTGAAGTATTTTGAGAAAAGATTTTAAAAATTGAAACTTTATTTTTGTATTTTTGAAAATCAGAAGAAAGATTAGAAATAGAAACTGAATCTTGTTTTTGATGAAATAAATTTTCTTCAAGACTAGAAGTCATGAAAGAAAGAATAATATCAGATTCAATTTCCTTTAAAATATTTTGATCTTCTATCTTATCTTCAAGATCGATGATTGTGCTCTCTAATACTAATGGAGGAGTATATTTCTTAGAATCATAAATGATTGGAGAAATATTTTTCCTTATCAGAATTAGAAGCATAAGGATCAATAAAATCATCAGATATGAAGATTTGACAGGAGATATATCATTTAAAACTCTTCTTCCTCTCCTTGATTTTTCAGGAAAATATTTTGCATTTTCGCTTGTATAAACAAAAGGAATTTCATTTCTCTTGTTATTCATCCTTTTCTCATTTTCCTGTTCTAACACTTGCTTTTCACTAGTTCAATGAAATTTGAACTGAGGAGCATAGTGTGCAAGAGTTAGATAATCATATTTATATAAAGTAGGAACTTCGTTTATCACTTTGTTAAAACAACGAGGATTGTCAAAACCAAGTCCCCACCTTTGTTTTAAAGCTTCTTCACTCCTTGGTTTATTCATAAAAATTGTTTGTTCAGATTGGTTCCTTCGATAAAGCTTTTCTTCTAATTTATTTATTTTATCCGAAAATTCATCTTTTAAAGTAGTCATTTTAGTCAAAGACTCAAGATAAGTCTTACTTGAATTTTCCAAATCATCCAATTTCTTTTGAAAGATGTCTTTTGTGTTTTCCAAAATAGATTTTTCATCATTCAAAGAAATTTTCAGTTTGTCAATCAAATCTGACTTTTCAGAATTTAAGTTCTTTTCAGATATTAACTTAGAGCGAAAATCAGATAAAGCAGTTATCATGATATTCATCTGAGAGGTAATGAAATTGTAATCAAAATCAGTATATACCTCATCTTCATCAGAATCAGAATCGTCTGACTGATCATCTCCAACCAAGCACATGTGAGCGATCTCTACGTTTGCAGCTTCATCGTCGGAATGATCCAGCCAGAATTCTTCTTCGGCAAGAAGAGCAGTTCCGTTCTCTCTCTTTTCAGCCAGTTCCAGTTTATTCCGGTAGTAAGCTGAGTCCCTAACCTTCTTTGCTCGACACTCCTTTGAAATGTGCCCCGAATTTCCACAGTTGTAGCAGGCAGCAGTCTTTGGTTCGGGAACTTTGACTGTTGAACCAGAAGTGAAGCGAGAAGTGTTGGAATCCGACCGTGATTGGAACTTTTTCTGGTAATGTTGAGAGAGAAAGATCATAGCTTTTTGCAGAGCCTCGCCATCATCATCATTTGACCCGTTGTAAACGTTATCAGACAACGCTTGTTCAGCCAGTTGGCTCGTAAGGAGTGCAACCGGGTCTACTGACTTCTTATTCTTCTTATCCAGTTTGTCCTTCTTCTCAAGTACAATGTATTCATCAGTCATCAGAATCTTGTATAGTTCCTGAATCTGCATTGTGGAAATCCGAACATCGTTCCTCAGTCTGTGACATGATTTGTTCCATTCAGGCTGAAGAGCATTAAGAAATTTCAGATTCGTCTCAAGCTCTGTCTTGTTCACATTTATCTTTCGCAGATCATTCAGCACTGCACAGAATCTGTTGAAAACACTCTTTATAGACTCACTTTCTTTGGCCTTGAACTCTTCAAAGTTGTTCATGAACCGAGTATGTCGGAGTTGAGTTGTGACCGAAGAACCAAGCATGATCTTTTCCAATTGTGCCCACAATAGATTTGGATAATCCTTGTAATGATCAACCCGGTTGTAGACAGATTTTGGTAAAGTTAGCATCAGATTAGCTTTCAGCTCTCGATCAGCTTTCATTCGTGAAGCCTCTTCAGATGTTGGAGGAGTCTCTTTATTAGGCTTTACGAAAGGTCCTTCAGTTAGAGACTTCATCATGTTCTCTCCATTAGCTTGATGCTCGATGAAGTTCAGAAATCGATCTTGCCATTGAGTGAATTCGTTTTCATCGACAAGAACTGGAGGACAAGTTTCAGATCCCAAGGACATCATCAGATCGCTTGTGTAGAACTTAGCTTGAAAGGCAAACTTCGCAAAATCCATATTTCAGAAAATCAGAAATATTCTAAGTCTGAGACTTGCGCAAACTTGAGCTTTTCGCAAGCAGTATAAAACGCAAACGAGGCTTTGCGTGAACAGGCTGAGGCGCAAAGTAGCTTTGCGTTATGCGAAGGAAACGCAAACCAAACTTATCGTAACCAATGAGAGACGCAAACGAGAT